>CM057787.1:0-2500000 GCA_030064435.1 Trapa incisa | reverse complement strand
TGGGGCACTGTTGACGACACCTCTCATTGTCTCTTCACTAGAGCGGACCTTGTCGTACCTGCTGCCGGGGTTGTTCCATATTGCATGGCTCAGGCCCAGCTGGAAAGTCTGCTGAGGAGTCAAATGGGCATTGTCGGCATCACCCGTCGGATCAGACGTTAGCACCGCCGGCTGGCTCATCTGCTGCGACGGCCTCATGGCTGCCTCGATCTCCTTGAGGGTCTTGTCCACCATCCAGACAAGGCTGCCAAAGTCATCAGGGTCCATCCCCTCGAGCATTCTCGGCCTGATCGATCCACCCTCATCAATGGCCCGATACATCATCGTAGAGATCTTCTTCTCCCAATTGTCCCTCCGGAGCTTCTTCAGCTGCGCCTGGACTTTGGTCATCCTTTGACGCAGGAAAGATTGTTGATCCACTGTCCTCTTGGCCTTATCCATCTCCGATACATTCCTATACGATATCATAAGAGTTCGCGTATCAGGAGTTCGTGGTTCACCAATCATAAACCCTTTAAACTGAATCACTTGACCAATAATCTAAGGATTAATATGTACATGTGTTCTTATTGGAAAGATAAGAGTACGCATATTTGTATGTATATACCCAAGAGACAGATAATACCTAAACCGCTCGATGACACGACGGACACCTTCAGGAGATGGCCACACCTCTGGTTCTGAGTCTAAAGAGCTGCGCACGATGGCACAGGCGTCAACGTCGCATAGGATGCTGAGCTCTTCAACTTTCTTAAGAAGACCCTTCTTCCTCTTCTTGTACGAGGCCTTCCTGGAGCCTTCGTGCGTGATGTATGTGAGTTTCACCCTCGCCCTTGCCATGGCTTGCTTGCTAGGGTTGTAGATTAATATTGAAGTATATTGAGGGTGTATTTGTGGTTTGGGGTTGAGATCATAATGGACGTAATATGATATAGCACCTAGGATGGTGCATTGATTATTCTTAGCTTTGTTTGGATTGTGTGGAATGGAATGGAAAGGAATTGAGGAGAAATAATGGTTGAAAATTGAGAAGAAATTTTAACCTTATTTAGTTAGCTAAATTATACCAAACTTTTACAAAAAAAAATAGTTAAATTATTATAAAAGTGATAATTCTATATAAATATTTTAAAAATAGTCCATTTTATCAAATTTTGTATACGAAAAAGTTGGTTTTTAAAATAATCCATATTAAACTGATAATTTTTACAAATGCTAATTTAACCTAACTTTTTAGCACTAAAAGAATTTAAAAAAATAATACCAAAATGTCATTCAAAATTTTAGTACCATAACAATTTAACCATATTTAATTATAGGATGGAATGTGGAATATTTACTATATTATAATATTACAGAAATAATTTAATAAAAATACAAGCAATTTTGAAAATTAAGTGATAGGAGTGCCCCTCCCTTCATTTACCTCAAACCAAACAATAAATAAGGGATTACTAGAGTGCCCTCCATGTCCTTGCTATTGTTCTCATATTGAGAGGGCAAGAAATTCAAATCATTTAGGAAAAAGTTTGTTAAGAACAATATATTCTTATTATGAGCATTTATAAAATTTGATTTTCACTATATACGATGTTGTGTGTTGATTTGAAATTTATGATTAATTGAATTTAAATTAATATTTTAAATAATTTCACTTGTATATTATTACATAATGTATATAATGTGTGAAAAAAACTAGAAGTAATCTAATATAACATATATTGTGTAAAATTATTCCAAAATTTCCCACCATAAGAATTTAACAGTAGGACGCCATCCGTCCTACTTGTTTATTTTCCTCTTATATATTATATGTATATAACATATTATATATTCCTCTTATATATTATATACCTTATTTTCACCATCCGTCTATGAAAATTCTGAATTTCCGCTTATTATTTATAAGCTGATCACCTTATTTTCACCATTAGGTATAAGGCTGAATGGCCATTACTTGTAGATGATGAGGCAAACAATTATTATAATAATAAATATTAATTGTATAATAATATGTTATATGCATATAATATATAAGAGGAATGATAATTAAGATATATACATAAAATAAATTATATTATATATATACACACCATATAAAATGAATATATAATATATACAATGAATATATAAAATAATACATTTAAAAATTGTAGTAAATACTTAAAAAGCTAGAATGCTCTCATACCAAATCCTAACTTATAGAAATTAGACTTTGGTTAATAAGTAATTAAGCAATTAAATTAAACAATTTATTAATTTATTCACAAAACTTACTTATATTTTATAAAAATATTATATTATTACATCTAATTCAATAATATATAATATCATATATTACATATAATTTAACGGGGAAGTAACAAAAATTATATTACTATTAATATCAATAATAGTGAAAATTATATTAAAAAAAAAAGAGATACATAAAAAATATTTGGTAGGTATAGGTTCAAATATTTTTGAAGTAAGATAAATTGAAAAAAGAAACTTTCAACTCTTGCATATGAAAATAACATAGGAAAAAATTTTAGTATACGAGTATTGAAAGTTCAAAGTAAGACAAAAAAAGAAAGGCACCACCAAAAAAATATACAACTATAGTACTCCTAAATCAAAAAATTGGAGTATATATGTGATTTAAAAAATAATATTTATTAATTCCTTATAATTTCCTTTATTATAATTGATAATTTTTAAAGTTTATTAATTTTATTAATATTTGTTATATTTAAATTTAAATTTTGTTATTTTTATATTTATTTAATATTATAACATATAAAATTAAAAAATATTTTTTTTAATACTCATATTTATTTTTAAAATTATTAAAATTAAAAATATTTATTAAAATATAATATAATTAACCAACAATAAAGTGACCAATGTAATATATATAATATTTAAAAACAATTATAATTGTGTATTTTTAAAATAAAATTATTATTATGGTACATTATATAATTTATTGAATAGAAATAAATTAGTATTAAAAAATTAATTTTTTAATTATAATGAAATTTAAATAATATAAGCATTAATAACTTATCACATTTTTTAAGAAAATATAATAAAGAAAACCCCTTATATTAAATAATATTTTAATTTTGATGACTAATGTTTTTAATATTTCAATTTTCTTATATGAAATATATGGCATATAACAATCAATATATAACGATTCTCATAAATCACCCTCCTGTGTAAAGTTATAGATTCAATCTATTAGTTACTGTCAATTTATTAAAGAGAATAGGGTGAATCATGAATTCTAATGTTTTTTTTTAAGGTACACAAAATTAAAACATGTATCTTATAGTTTTTTTCACAACAATATTAGGATAAGAACAAAAATAAAATATCAACGATAACTTTATAATAAATTAATTAATTAATTTAATTATTGAACCTTATAATGGATTACTTAAATTGCTATATTCATATAAATGGGCGTTTATTCAACAATAATTAGTTAACACTTTGTAAAAATTATATGTAATTCTAATAATATATATGATATTATAAGCTAAAGTATATATCTTTCTTTTTTATTACTTTAGTAATTTTTATACTCATTGACTATCTCTCATTATCCCTAATACATCTATTATTAATATACATGAATTGTACCTACAAACAACTTATAATCAACTGCATCAAATGGTAGTTGAGTCCATTGCTACCTATATAATAAATACAATATAACGTGACCATTCATAGTTTATGTAGACAAAATCAAATATGTAAAATTTAATATAATTATTAGTCCTTTTTTACTTGGCCCTTTGTTCCAATTATATTTGTTTTATTTTTTTTAAATATTAGTTGTAGTTTGTTTATTTTTGTTACTATTTAAGTAGAACTAAACAATAAGATAAAATATGTTGAGAAAAAAAACAATAAGATAAAATATAGCACATATATTTATAAAATTATAAATGTTAAATTATTTATTATTTTATTTTTTAATTAAATATATGGTAAAAAAATTTATCTCCATAATATTAGACGTTGTTAGATTTATTAATTTTGGACACGTAATTGTAAACTCGATTTATGATATGAAAATTATAAATAACTTGATATTTTTATTTATACTCAGACTATAATAATAATATATGATTTATATATAATAATTATTAATAATATTAAAATAGTTCGTGTAGTCTTTATTTACAATTGTAAAAAATATAATATAAAATTTAATAAAATATAGAAGTAATATAATAGAGAAAATAACAGTGTTATTAAAATATTTTATAAAGTAATATTATTTGAAGAAATTAAAAAACTGCGTTATTTTATGGAAAAATAATTTTCTATCACTTTGTAAAAAATTTTATTTAATTCTATAATATATGATAGTATATGTCAAATTATCTCTACCTCTTTATATTGTTTTAATAGTTACTTTTAAAGTTTTCTACTTATTCATTATCTCTCGATATCCTTAATTCATGCACTTTTATTATGCATGGATTGAACCTCAACACATTAGTCACTAATATTAAATGGTAGTTGAAGTGGTAATGATACCCATATAATAAATACATTAATAGGTTACATATACAATATTAAATTTGCTAAATTTTCATATTACTATTAGTTTATTTTTTTTCTAGAAAAACTATATTTAAATTCTAAACTAGATTAGACTAAAAGTTAACATTCTACTCACTAATTATGTGTCACATAGATTGGTTTGGTGTTCCAATTATATTTGTTTTACCAAAGAAAAAATATAAGTGTAAGCTTTCTTTATTTTGCTTAGTATTTATGCTATCCCACCTAAATTATGAGATAAAATATTACATATATATTTATAAAATTATAAATCCTAAAAATAATATACTAAATATATAGAAGATGAAATTAAATTTTATATTTTAATTGTATTATAAGTGAGTGTCTATTTTAAGAATATAATATTAAATTTAATAAAATAGATAATTGTTGTTAATTTATATTTTTTATAAATATTATATTATTTATAAATTATATTTTTTAATAAAATATTAATTCAAAATATTATTACCCGTTTTAACTTTTAATTAATTATGATTTCAACTTATTATTCATCTTTAATCTTATTTAAACTAATTTTAAAAGTATAATCCTCTTTCATATAAAATAAATTATAGGCTCTAAGAAAATATTGCAGATATAAATATTGGAGGCGCTGTTGGGTGAAACGTTTATAATTGTGACAAGTGGGATAAAATTGGAAATGTCAAAAGATCTAATAGAGTGTGTGGGCTCTTTATTTAGCAACCATATATAAATGTTACAAGAAATATAAATATTATCCATCCAACTATCAATAATAGTGATTTTAACTATGGAGCCTACACCTCCAAATAGTATATATCATTAATTAGTTAAAACTTAACTTCAAAACCATTCTCCAATTTTATGTAATTTGTTTGTTAATCTTATATATAAATAACAAAAGATAGATAAATTATAATTTTATATAAAATATTTTTAATTAATTTTATTTTTAAATTAAATATTTAAAATACTAGGCTCTACTATTAAACTTTTTATAAAATTGTTATTTTAAGTACCATTTTAACTTTAATTAAAGTATAGTAATATAAATTTCACGGTTTAATAATACTTTTTATTTTTACTAGTATAGGGTACTTATTTGATAATTTAAATATAAAAAAATTCTTTAAAAAATTAATTATTTAAAAAATCAACCTTATATTATACTTAAAATACTAATATTATAATTATAATAAATATAATTTTAAGTATTGTTTACTTATAATTTAATATGTAGTAGTAAATAAGAAGTAAAATAATATTAAACAATTATAAAAAATATTAATTATACTATAATTTAAATAATATAAGTATTAATGACTTATCATATTTATTTTCAACATATAATAAAGAAAACCCTTATATTAAATAATATTTTGATTTTACCTATAGTTGTTTTTAATGTACCAATATCCTTATATATAATATATGGAATATGACAATCAATCTATAATAATATTTATATATCACCTTGTTCAATATGTTCTTTATTTTAATTTATTAAAAAGGATATAGGTACATATATTATTTGTAGTAAAGATTGAATTGGAAGTCTGCACACAGAGCACCACGGCTAGAATCAAATATAGTTGAGTTGGCTCCTACTGGTATAACAAATATAATAATATGTGATCATTAATAAGTTATATGTACAAAAAAAAATTTCTAAATTTTAATATAACAACTAGTCTATTTTTTTACTAAAAAGACTATATTTTGCTTATAGATTAGATTAGACGAAAACTAACATTCCACTCAATTATTATTTGTTCCCTAGTATGACCGGTTGGTTAAATAGCTGTCTTTTAATTATATTTGTATTTGTATTCCTTTTGAAAAAAAATGAGGTTAAGTTATGGTTTATGTATTTAACTCAATATTTATGGTATGCCGCACATACTTTATAATACTTTTTTTCTAATATATGTTAAATTATATAATAGTTAAAGGATAAAGGTGATATGTAATTTAGTATAATTCATTACAAGTTTATTTAAACTCTTAATGATAATTTATTTATTGGAATTCATATAGTATTATATGTTATATATTATTGTCCTTCCACCATAATTATATTAATTTTATATGGTGGTTGTACCCTTCTATCGTTTTTATAATTATGATTGTATGACAATTATATTATATTATTTATAACTTATTTAAAAAAAAGTATTAAAATGAAAATATATTTGTTATCTTTCCTTTTTCTATACTTTTGTTTATCTTTCCTTTTTTTTAATTAAAATTTTGTATTAAAAAATGGGAGTTCAAAACATAGAAAGTGACTATTGAATGACTTAAATGCTAATAACACTACCCACCATATATACTTTTCTCTAGAGTCCCCACCCACTATCTCTTGTCAAAAGCAAAAAAAAAAAAAAATCTATTATTAATACAAGAAAATCACTTGACTGTATAGAATAATAAATAACCATAAAAATATGATAAAAAAATATTAAGACTATATAAAATAAAACTATTTCATAATTATTACTATAAACCTTTGATGCCATAAAAATTCTAAATATTATTTTCAAATAAAAATAATTTCTACATTTACATACATATCATTTTCTTAATAATATAAAATTTCAATAAATTCACAATATATGAAATTTTGGCTCATAATAATATTAAATATAAAATAAAATTATTCAACTCTCATTATTGTTTTTTTCCATTCAAAATTAAAAAATAATATTCAATAGATAATTAATTGACAATAAATTTAAGGAAAAGGTATACATATTCTACTAAAAAAATAAATATCATAACTTATCCATATCCAATACTTATATACTCTCAAATATATTTACACATGTTAAATTTTATGGCAAACTAAGACTTTGGGATGTAGATACATACATATGAGGAGCTCATTTTAAAATTTACTCACCCATATAATATTGACTACTATTTAGATGACTTATTGTGAAAAATAGTTAAAGTATCAAAAGTTGAATTAATTAGAGTAATTTTTCTCAAATAAATATCTGAAGTTAAGTTTGTATATACAAAAAAAATTAGAGAAAAATTAGTATGAATGATTATTTAATTACAAATTAAATATGTTTAATTCAAATATTTTTAAATATAATGCCCTGTTGCAATATTATATGGATAGAATTGATATTATTTGAGTACAAATGATGTAATTTAAAACTGTTTTTTACCATTATATTAATTTTTTACTATAAAATTTCTGTAGAATTCATTTATAAAATTATTTTGTATTAATACAGTTAAAAAAATAATTTTTGTAAATATATGTGAAAATTTAATCACCATTCTGGATAGGTATCTAATAGTTAGATATGGAGATATGTTCATTACGCCATTGATTATTGTTCAATTTCCAACTCCGGGAACGGGGACCGACGCATGCAGGATCTTTTTGATCCTCTCGATCCTATCGAGGTGTTGAGGAAGAGTCCTTCGTCATCTGTACTGCCGCCCCTCCCACTGCCTCAATGCGGCCGTAGTTTCATCTCTTCTCATGCATGCCATAAGCTTCTTCCTTCTCAAGGTGACAGAAGACGGCCATTAACCGTCGGAGCTACAAGCTCGAGGATGCCAAGAAGGACGGCACATATAGCTGCACCAGCTATTAGTTGATCACGTACGTGCAGGTGAGCATTTACCCTCAATGAACACTCCAGCAAGACCAGATTAATGCATGGCAATAATGAAAATAAGTAGTTAATGATAATAAAACAAAATGAACAACTAATATACCAAAATAATTGCATGTCATATTAAATTTAGTAGGGGTTTCTAAGAAATAAATTGTATTTATATGTTTGTTGATTTGTATATGGGTACACCATTTTCTTATTTTTTAAAATATAATATATTATTATTTTTTATTAAAATTAGATTAGTAAGACGAAAAATGTACATAATAAATGCAAAATGATATGATATGAAAATAAATAAATTTAATTTAATAATAATATCATCAAATTATCATATGTATGTGACTTTGATAAGGCCTGATCAAGCGCCATATTTAGTTTCATTGGGCCCAATAAAGCTTTTGGGCCCATACTAATCTTCCCATGCTCACAATCTTTTATTCCAATAGTCTTGCCCTTTGTCGTGGAGTCGAAGAAATTGTAGCAAAGAGCGAGCAGGCCTCTGCCTAAGCTCCTCCAACTGCTCTATTTCGTCCGTGCCGGTGGTTAGTTCTCTTGCTCCTTCGTATCTCGCTAGAACAACGGACAAACGCATGATGTATGCCCATATGTGCCCTAATAGACCGAGGGATCGTTGTTTCTTCTGGTTACGCTTTTCAAATTCATATCTCCATTGGTAATTGATATTTATCTTTGTGATATACTGTCTGATCATAATGTTCCGTGCAGTCATTTGTGCGGCTGCTATTAACAAGTGGCGCGAGCTGGAGAGGAAGTCGCTTGAGCGACGGCAACAAGAGCTCCAGCAGCACCAGCAGTTGTTGAATGCTCAGTCACCGCACGGAAAAGATAGTTCCGTGAGCAAACCTATAGAATGATTCCTCACTAATTCAGGTTATTTAGATGTTGCATTCTTTGATGTAGCCTTAGGGGAAAACAATTCCTGCTATATCAATGGGCATGAGCCCCTGGTAGTTTCTTTGCGTTTTCGATTTTTCTTCATCCCTATCCCCAGTTGGAAGACCTTAAGGTGGTTTCTTGGGGATTAAATGATAGTATAATAATGAGTATTGATTGGGGCAAGTAAGTGCTTTCTGCATTTTCAAGTTTGATTGATTCTGAACTCTTGCATTCAATGATATTCATATATGTATGCACCATTAAAGATACAAATCAAATGATACATTTTGGGGGAATTATTGCGCCTTGACTTGCCAGAAGTTTGAAACTTATATATGGAGCCCATCATCCTATTCTTTGACCCTTCTTTGGGTCTAGTGGAAACCTCTCCATAACACTAAACTATTTAATGGCATATATTGAGTGAAATCACCTAACTAACTACTCAAAGTAACAAAGTAACAAGTGCAAAAAAAAAAAAAAAACTCAAAGTAACGAGTGCAAAAAAAACTACTCAAAGTGGATTGGTATCACATTCATTTTAAGTTTTGACTATATTTAATGTATATTGTCACCTAATAGCTTGATTTGTTGGTGTAAAACAATTTTCATTGTTGGTGTAAAACAATTTTCAATTATATTATAAATGAATGTTAAATAGAAAATTATAATTAGAATTAAAATTTTAAATTAAATTAGAATATAAATTGATTCAAATAAAAATGATAAAAGTTTATTAAATAACCCATATAAATCTTGAATTTAGAATGAAAATTTTAATAATTTATTAAATATCGGTAAATTATTCGAATTATAACATTATACTAATAATTATTTTTGAATGAGTTTGGAAATTGTAATTTTTTTTGTTTTATATGATGAGAATTAAGTTCAAAAATTTTTTTAAAATAAATTACGAAAATAATTAATTGAATTTGAAATAAACGACTAATTAAATTTTAAAATTAGTTGAACTACTCAAATAAATAACGAGTATGTGCGACAAATACCACAAATTGTTTATTAGGCCAGTGTTTCTCGCCTAGTATCAACGTTTCTACTATTTGACTTAGAATTGCTCAAATTATCTAATTTTTTTTATCAAATTTTACATAATAAAAAGAGTATTAAGACCTAATTATTTATAAAAAGACAATAATGAACAATTATTTAGAAATAACGCTAAATCACATTTGTTTATAAAAAATGGATCAGTGTCCAATTATTAACAAAAAAAAGAGTTAAGGCCTTACTATTTATAATAAATGGTAGTGCTCACATTTTAAAAAATCGAGTAGCAAAATAAGATATTTTATTTAAATAATAAAGTTGTTTATGAAAGTATGATGTGAATTTATATAATAGATATTAGTATCTGGGGTCGTTAATTTCAACTATACCATATTGATTCTTACATGGTTGGTGTATATGATTGGTTGTTGTTTGTGCATACGACGACCTTATAATGAGATTGTATCGAGATATATATATATATATATAGTAATAAGATAAATAAGAGAGAGTGTAGGTCCAAATATAATTATAACACAAATGTGATGAGATTTTGTTATAAATATAACAATTATATACGCACAACAGCCAGTATATAAAAAGTTTCCAAGTTCCAATACCACTAGCGGCCTTTTGTGCTTCCAGTTGTGTCGGCCTTTTCAGATTCCACGTGTGTCGCTACTGTTTTCTCTGGTCCTTTTACGTGTTGGATCATGACCAGATGAAGTAGCTGCTGTCATTGCCACGTGTTTTCGGCTCTGTGAGGGATATTGGGACGCACATCCAAGTCCCCTTTTTTTATTCTCTATGCCCTCAAATCATCTTTTCTCTTACCTATTTGTATGCACGTCTCCTTTGAGTTCTCTTCAACACTTACAGGTCTTTTACCTCTCCAGAACTTGTCTCCATGGAAGCAGGTTCTTCTTCCAGGTATACTCACTACTCCTCCAGCTTCAATGCCTGGCTCATCCGGCAGCAGCAGGACCTCGAAGAGCTCATCAATGGAGCTGCCTCCCAAGCCAATGACCCAGATAAACTCCGTTCCCTCGTTGAGAAAGACATCCACCACTTTGAGGAGTACCGAGAGGTCAGGCTGCAGCTGTTCCAGCAGGATGCACTGGCCTTCCTCTGCCCGACCTGGTGCACCACCTTAGAGAACGTGCTCCACTGGATCGGCGGCTACAGGCCCAGCATGGCCATCAGGCTCGTGTACTCCCTGGTCGATTCTGAGCTTGACGCCCGGTTTGAGCAGTATTTGAAAGGCGAGAGGAATGGGACTCTGAGCGAGATCTCGTCCGCGCAGATGGATCAGATCAACTCCCTGCACATGAAGATACTGAGGGAGGAAGACAAGATCAGCTCCCGCATGGCTAGCCTCCAGGATGACGTGTTAGATGAGTCTCTGGCCACCATCTCCAAGGAGTTGAGCCGTGTAGGGGAGCCGAGGGAGATGGCTGACAGGGCCCTGGTTGGCCATGTGTCATCATTGGGTGTGATGCTGTCGGAGGCTGACAAGCTCAGGGTGAGCACCTTGAAGGAACTGAGGGAGATCCTCACGCCACTGCAGGCTGTGGACATGCTGATCTGCACCAAGAAACTCCTCCTCTCGCTGCACAAGTGGGGTCAGAGGTGGGATTTGGAGAAGGGGAACTGCCCTTCTATTGACGGATATGCATTAAATTAAGCTTAGAAAAGTACACGTTTGACTTTTTTTTTGCTCAATAAATGTACACGTTTGACTTGAGGTCTTTATGTTTTGCAAAATAAGAGATGAATTTGTTATTAATAATATCTTATTTTATACACTTAGTATCTATAGAATAAAATGATACATTAATAATTAATTAATTAATTAATTAATTAATTAATGTACAACAACTAATATACAATAATTAATACACATTACTCACCAATTGAAAATGGAGAATATATAAAACGAATTAAAAGATTTTTGCTAGGGATTATTTTTCCCAAGAATTAATAATATATCTCAATTTTCTTGTACTTATTACGAATTATTAATCTATAAAATAGAATAATATGAAATTAGAAACCAATTTACCAAAAAAGTAATTTTTTGCTTAATTTCAAAAAAAGATTAAATACATATTAGATCAAGATCCGATAAATGTTTGAAAAGATTTTATATTCACTTTAATAAATTAAATTATTGTTAAAAAAATTGAAAAACACTAATATATTGTTTGACAAGATTTTATATTCACTTGAATAAATTAAATTATTGTTAAAAAATTGAAAAATACTAATATAATATTGATTTTTGAGATTATAAGCATAATTGATATGATAAAAAATAGAGTTAATACTGAAAATTTTGAAACAATAAAGTTAATATTAAGAATTATTCAAAAAATAAATAACATGATTTAATGTTTATTTAATATATCACAAAATTTGTTTAACCCTAATATAATAAAATTTAGTTCGTTGGTAAATAAATTTAAATATTTAATTAACTATATAAAAATTATTTAATATAAAATATTAAAAAAAACCAGAAAATCACAAAATCACACGCTAATAAGTGTAAATGAAGATTTGCAATAAATAATAATCAATTGAATAAATTATAAATATAATTATATTAAGTAAAAATAAGTATAGTAGAATGTAATTCAATTGCCAAGATTTAGTATGTCTAAAAATTCTTATTTCATAGTACAAAGTTGAGGAGAAGTAAAACATATTGTTACTATAATATTATCTACTTAAATTAGGAAAAAAATTATAAATTTTGGGATTTTATAGATAAATAAAAATATATATTAGCGAGTGATGATTTAAAGTCAATAATGAGTATAAATGTAATCAAACAAAAAAATCATACTCTAACGGCTTGCTTCATAGCATATAAGGATAAACGAATACGATAAATGTAATTAGAACGCGATAGATCAATATAACACAGTTGTTAAATTATTTATGTAAATCCCGCACTTTTGAGTTAAGAAAAATTGGGAAAAGAATTGGTTAAACTGAGTAATAAAACCGAGCCGGTTTACATTTGAGAACACGTAATATGGAAATTTACAACTTACAGGTGATATAAAGGGTTTATTAAACATTGGAAAAGAAATTTAATAAACTTTAGAAAACAAAAACCAAATTGGTTCAAGTTAATTAGATTTTATTATAATTTCAAAGTTAATCGTGCTTGCTCGAGAGTAGTGTGAGGATGGGTGATCTTCTAGTAAGTATGAATTTTTTTTTGTAATCCGAAGTTTCGATAAAAATTTTTTATTTACGCCTTATCATAAAATAACCATAAATTAATATATATTTAATTATTAAAATTAATACTAATAATTTATGGCAATATTAATACTAGTAATAAATCTCGCCTATTTAATAAACGGGTTTTACGCCTATATAAAAGGTAATCCCCATTTCATTCTTTTTACATTTGAACACTTCTCTCTCTACTGCTCCATTTCCCGGTAAAACTCGAACCAGAGCTTCGACTTGAACAAAGGTCAGGCTCTTTAGAACCGGGGAGAAAACAGCTATTTGATAGCAAACTCTAGTCAATACGAGAATCGTTGGAGAAGCGTCGACATGATAGAATAATGAAGCAACTTCGGCGGACCAAAGTTGCCCTATTTCGGCCGAGCTGAAATCGGCCATTTCAAGCACTCCTCGGGTCAAACCAAGCCCTCCCAACACTTCCTCAACCTTTCCACTGCCGAATTAGGACCGAAAGGTAAGCCAATTCAGCCCCATTTTACAATTTTCGATCGATGCTAGAGAGAGAGTCGACCGAATTTCAATTACGAAATTTGAATCCAATTCCGCATCAATTGATGCAATTCTTGATTCTAGGATTAACCTCAGGACGAGACCTATCTGCCCAGATCGAAATCTCGGACCGCCGTGCCTTCACCGGTGAGTAATCGAAGCTTTCTTTCTCTACAGTCTGTTTTTCCGGCGAATCTTCGTTTGAGCTCGTTCCGGCGTTAAAATCTGTGATTTAAAGTTTCTTAGAATCGTATGAACATGCATGAACTCAATTTCAACTCCAATTTCAATAATTAGAAGTGTTTGATCGATCAATTTAATGAAATCAAATTTGGTAGTGTTGAAGAGTTGAAATTGGGGGAAAATTTAGGGATTTTCGAAATTCAAAGGGCCAAAATACAATTTTATGAAATTGAGGGTCAATTGGGCATGAAAATAATGTTGTAGGACCAATTGAGGAATTTTAAAATTTTTGGGGCAAAACTTACCATTTTTGTAAAAGAAGGGCAAAATGGTAATTTTGGAAAAATTAGGGAACCAAATTGGAAATTTGGGAAATTAAACCCCTTTTTGGTTAAATTGAATAAATTGAGGTATCAGGATAAATTTTAAAAGTTACTGGACTTAAAGTTAAAGAGAAATAACTTTAGGGACCTAATTGCAAATAACTAAAAGTTTGAGTTTTCTCATTCATTCAATGAATGAAGGTTGTTATGCTGAGTAATAATGAACAAGGTTATTCATATCGTGTAGGAACGCGAAATGCCAGGAACGCCAGCAAGGAAAAGCTCGCGTGAATACAAAGAACCAGTCTATTGGAATTCACGGCATTAACGGGTGAGTGAATTTACTAACATCATACACGGTTGGGATGATGAGCACAACTTAAAGATAAAAACCACTTACCGGTTGTGAGTGAAAATTTTATATCATACCCGGTAGGGAATGATAAGTACCTCGGTATAAAAATCCACTATTTAGTGGTATTTTAATCATTACCACTTAGAGAAAGTGATGTGAAAATTATGCGGAAAAATTACTTACCGGTTGTAAGTAGATCATACCCGATTGGTATGATGAGACTTTCTCGAAGGAAGTTGAAAACCCGTTCATCGGTTATGAACGGAGATGTCCTTATACCGGTTGGTATAATGGACAGTGAAAACCTATTTTGTTGGAAGTGTTCTCCCCTTACTGTGTACCAATGCTTAAACTATTTGGGATACCTTCTTAACGGGAGCTCGAATAGCTCTTATTGGCCGGGGGCCACGATTTTGGAACTTGCGGGCTATAATGCCCAGTCTTTTAAAAATCTCGTACAGTGGGCCCAAGGCCAGTTGGCACGAGCAGAAGCTCGTAAACGAACATGATATATGTGTCATAAAACTTAATAAGTGAATTGTTTGGCCATGGTACCAAGATAGAACTGACATGCTCAAACAACTAGCGGCAGTGCGACATGACAGGTTGACGGACCAGTCAAGACAAACAACTGCGGGTTGAGTTGAGAGTCGATACCGTTGGACCAGTGGCACCATAGATTACATGGCTTGATAAAAAAATATTGTTTGTGCATGCACTGAATACGAGAACATCAAGACGCCCATGAGGGGTAGTGATGCGTCCTAAGGGCACTAGACGACCTAGTGGCTATAAGGGCAGTTCATCGTTCTAGGTGTCTGTGCAAAATCTGGAGTAGCACCAAGCGCATGAGACCGGGGTGGGGATAGGATGAGGTCTCTGTTCTCATACGGACACGAAGATGTGATTTCGAGATTGTGGGTCGGATGTCACGTACATCCACTCATTTCCAGGGTAGAAGTGGTTGTACTTCTATCCGGGTGGCAGGAAAAATCGCTCCGAAGCCACTAGTGGGTTCAGTAGTGATACTAACTTGCGAGTGTGTGTAACCTTCATGATTAAGGATGTGTGTTGGGTGATGACACATCGATAACTAGGAAATAATGGAAAACCCAAATTTTTAAATGAAGGGATTTTTTTTTGAAAAGAACAGAGTTTGGCACACTCCACATAAATGTTTTTCTTAAAAGTTAAAAGTAGACCTTTGAAAACTCATTCACTGAGTAGTCGTACTCACCCCCTCCCTTATATCCCTTTTAGGAAATTCTGGAAAACCTACCTTGAAAGACCATCAACTAAGATGCTTGTAAGACAGGTATGTAAAGTTTAAAATTTCATATAGTTTTGATTATGCTATTCCAGGAAATGATGCAGGTTTAAAGGATGCCTTACTCTTTACGGATTATAATAAGGGGAAACCCTTTAATAAACCGGGAGAGTGGCGGGTTGTTCATGGGGATCCGACCAAACTGGGTCGGGGTGTGACAATTTAAATCTCTTCATCCAGATTAACATAAACAAATGCATTATCAACCTAAATTTGTTAAATATGTCAATTATATGTGACGAAAATGTAAAGTATAATACAAATAGTAATTTGTTTAATTATCATATTAAAAGTAGCATAATAGTCGATATCTTATTGTTGAGAAAAGTTTTGAGCTACTTGACAATCTTTATATCGGGCAATAAAGTCATTAGAATGTTGAACCCGCTAGTGGATTCGGAGCAATTTTTCCTACCACCCGTATCGAAGTACAACCACTTCTACCCTGGGAATGAGTGGATGTACGTGACATCCGACCCACAATCCTGAAATCACTTCTTCGTGTTCGTATGAGGACAGAGACCTCATCCTGTCCCCACCCCGGTCTCATGCGCTTCGTGCTACTCCAAATTTCGCACAAACATCTGGAACAACGAACTGCTCTTATAGTCACCAGGTCGTCCAGTGCCCTTAGGACGCATCACTACCCCTCATGGGCGTCTTGATAATCCCGTACTCACAGTGCATGCACAAATAATGTTTTCTTATATTGCCATGTAATCTGTGGTGCCATTAGTCCAACGGCCCCGACTCTCAACTCAACCCACAGCTGTTTGTCTTGACTAATCCGTCGACCTTTTATGTCGCACTACCGCTAGTTGACTGAGCATGTTGGTCCTATTTTGGTACTATGGCCAAACAATTCACTTATTAAGTTTTATGACACATATATCATGTTCATTTACGAGCTACTGCTCGTGCCAACTGGCCTTGGGCCCACTGTACGAGATTTTTAAAAAATCGTGCATTTAGCCCACAAGTTCCAAAATCGAGGCCCTCGGCCTATAAGAGCTATTCGATCTCCCGTTAAAAAAGTATATCAAATAGTTTAAGTATTGGTACATATTAAGTGGAGAACACTTACAACAAAATAGGTTTTCACAAATATATTAAATTTAAAAGTATTATATATATAATGAAAATAAATGAATTCTATGGATAGTGACTAGAAACGTATTTAAATAATACCATAAATAATAAAAGTAATAGATATATAATGTGTAAAAATATTATTATAATACTTAATTAAATATGTATACCATCTTATAGTTTATAATAAAAGTAGTAAATGGATAATATGTAAAAATATTATTATAATACTTAATTTAATATACATACAATCTTATAGTTTATATAAGTTTAATGAAGTTTTTATATAAATAGATATAATATATTATAATTATAAAAATATAATAATATCTAAATAAAATATTGAAAAAATTTACCTATTTGAATACATTAATTTTTCTTAGTAATACTAGTTGTGTTTGCATCTATTTATTTGTATGTACTTATATCTTAGGTTTACCATAAAATTATTATTTGGTAAATATTTTTAGCTTAACTTGTGGTGTTTATTAATAATAATCGTTAGTGCTTTTATTTATTAACTTTAGTGAACTAATATATTTTAGTTTATTGGTAATTTTTATTAGGGATTGTACGAATTTATTTATTTTACTCTTTCGATAATATTTATTGGAATTTGTTTCTTTATTTTTAATTTTTTGTTACTTCAATATAATTTATTATTGTTAAAAATAAAATATTGAATAAAATAGGGTTTATAAAATTAAAAATTTTACAATATTTAAAAATTATTAGTTTTAAGTATATATTTACCCAAACTATATTTGATACATAATATATTTTTAAATTATATTAAAGTCTGGTGTGGATGCGGTTGCATGCTACTTACTATGCACTATCTACCTCTTATTTAGTTTATATATATATATAATTTTTTATTAAGCAAAATTAAACCTTGATTTTGGGAAAATATTATCTCTCACACATTACTTATTAATGAAAGCTTACAAGACTTCTTTGCATGGTAGCTTCAACTACTTTACTTATGAACTATCTATGCTCTTGTTTAGTTTATACGTGTACCTTTTCATTAAGCAAAACTACATCTTGCTTTTCGGAAATATTATCTCTCACACATTACTTATTAATGAAAGCCTTCAGCACTTCTTTGCATGGTAGCTGCAACTGCTTGGATGAATGAGCTTACTCGATTTCCTTGAGAATATTTATTTGGGCGGATTGTACCTTCAATGAACACTCGCAAGTCGAGATTAATGCGTGGCAATAATGAAAATAAGTATTTAATAATAATAAAACAAAATAAACAACTAATATACCAAAAAAATTGCACCTCATATTAAATTTATTAGGGGTTTCTAAGAAATAAATTGTATTTATATGTTTATTGATTTGTATATCATATTAAATTTAATTGGGTACACCATTTTCTTATTTTTTTAAATATAATATATTATTATTATTATATTAAAATTAGATTAGTAAGACGAAAAATATACATAATAAATGTAAAATGATATGATATGAAAATAAATAAATTTAATTTAATAATAATATTATCAAATTATCATATGCATGTGACTTTGATAAGGCCTGATCAAGTGTCATATTTAGTTTCATTGGGCCCAATAAAGCTTTTGGGCCCATAGTAATCTTCCCGTGCTCACGATCTTTTATTCCAATAGTCTTGCCCTTGTCGTGGAGTCGAAGAAATCGTAGCAAAGAGCGAGCAGGCAGAGAGGGATGATCGGTGAAGTCTCCGGATCTGCCGGCACTAAGCTCCTCCGACTGCTCTATTTCGTCGGCGCCGGTGGTAAGTTCTCTTGCTCCTTCGTATCTCGCTCGAACAACGGACAAACGCCTTCTGTATGCCCATATGTGCCCTAACAGACCGAGGGACCGTTGTTTCTTCTGGTTACGCTTTTCAAATTCATGTCTCGATTGGTAATTGATATTTATCTTTGTGATATTCTGTCTGATCATAATGTTCCGCGTAGTCATTTGCGCGGCCGCGATTAACAAGTGGCGCGAGCTGGAGAGGAAGTCGCTTGAGCGACGGCAGCAGGAGCTCCAGCAACTGTTGAATGCTCAGTCGCCGCACGGAAAAGATAGTTCCCTGAGCAAACCTATAGAATGATTCCTCACTAATTCAGGTTATTTAGATGTTGCATTCTTCGATGTAGCCTCATGGGAAAACAATCCCTGCTATGTCAATGGGCATGAGTTCCCTCAGTAGTTTCTTTGCCTTTTTGGATTTTTCTTCTTCCCTGGTTGGAAGACCTTAAGGTGGTTTCTTGAGGGATTAAATGATAGTATAATAAGGAGTATTGATTGGCACAAGTGCTTTCTGCATTTTCAAGTTTGATTGATTCAGAACTATTGCATTCAATCATATTCATATATGTACTCACCATTAAAGATACAAATCAAATGACACATTTTGGGGGAATTATTGCGCCTTGACTTGCCACAAGTTTGAACTTCTTTGGGTCTTGTGGAAACCTCTCCATAACACTAACTATTTAATGGCCTTTATTGAGTGAAATCACTTAACCAACTACTCAAAGTGGATTGGTATCACATCCATTTTAAGTTTTGACTATATTTATTGCATATAGTTGCTTGGTTGTTCATTCCCACCTAAAAACTTGATTTCTTATAATCAAATAATTTTCAATCATATTATAAATAAATGTTAAATTGAAAATTAGAATTAGAATTAGAATCTAAATTTAAAATTAAATTAGAATATAAATTGATTCTAAAAAAATAGAAATTTTTTGTTAAACCTATACAAACTCTTAATGAACTTTTTGATGTATGATTAAGGAAAAGTAAATAATTTGAAGTGTTAAACCCGGCTAATAATTATTTATTACCACGTTCCCTTATATTAGGATTTATAACTTAAAATTATACTCAATATATCTATATTTAAAAGTAAGATAGAAATTATTTATAAATTTAGAAATATATTTTTGAAGTGTAAGGAGTTCGTGAACTAATACATAATTATATATAAGTTTTTGCATCTATTCAAAAATAAAAATAATATGAAATACTATAAATAAAACATAGAAAATATTTTAAGTACGAATGTGAAATACTCCTAAATATATAGGAATTTCAAATCACAATTTTAATTTGAGAACCAAAATAATAAATTTTATCCAAAAATGTGTAAAATGTTAAGTTTTCTTACCGTCATTTCTTTCAAAGATTAGTAAATTTTTATGGTAAGTACCCTAATGCTGAACATGTATCCAAGGTATGTATAGTTATATTTTATAATTTAAGTACAATAAAAAAGTACTTAAATTAATTAATGCGAACCAATTTGAAAAAATTATCAGTAAAGTATATTAAATATGAATTCAATTTTAACAATTATATTATTTTATAATTTTATAAAATATAACATACGTGAATATTTAAAAATACTATTAAAAATATAGAAAAACTTTGCAAAGATTTATTTATAATAAAGTACTAAAATCTAATTGTTTTGAAATAGGGGTAATGCTCAAATATTTATAAAAAAAATATTAAAACTCACCTATTTATAAATATCACCAATATCTAAATATTTTATAAATACTTAGTTTATAAAAGTTAAAGGCCTAGCTATTTATAAAAAATGATTAATACTCAATTATCTAGAAATAATACTATCATATTTATTTATAAAAAATATATTAAAGTTAAAATTATTAATAAAAAAAGGGTTAAGCCTTATTTATAATGAAAGGAGAGTAGCTCACATTCTAAAAAATATTAGTAGTCATACAAATATTTTTTTTAAATAATAAACCTCTACATGAAAGTATGAGAATAGACTATTAAATTTACTATGCCAAATTAATTATTGTATAATTAGTGCATATGATTTATTATTATTTAGGAATACAAATTATAATTATAGGCATATGGTCATATATATATATATATAATAGGTTAGAATTACAAGAATAAAATAGAGTATAGTTTAAAGATTCACAATTAAAAATTTTAAAATATGATAGTAGAATATATTGAAATATAAATTTAGTAGACAATATTAATAAGCCAAGTTAATTACGGTTTATTTATTAATAAATAACTTAATAAATTATTTATACCCTTATTAAAATATAAATATATAAATAAATAATATGAAAAAATATATATAATATAATATTAACTAGTTAATATTATATTATATTATATATATTGTAACTATTTAAAATAATAATAATATATTATAATATTTTAACATTTATTCTCAATATTAGTATTATTATTACTTTATTCCTACTCGTAAGGTTAAACTGAGTTCACTAGTGTATGAAAAGTATATCAGATAGTTGAAATTTAGTATAAAAAAACGAACATTAAAAAGACTATTATTGGCTTGTTTACAAATAAATTAATAGTAAATCTCGATTTATTTGGTGCTAGCATTAAAAATAGGATTGTATGTGAGTTAAATAGCTCATAGGTTATTGCATTAGAGTGTAAGAGAAATAAAAATTGATAGATTAAGTTCTTAAAGAAGAGATCGAATTCAAATAAGTTCAATTGTTGTATTACCAAAACTTTTGTATTAAGCTTTTGTAATAGAATGAAAGACAGTGTGTTACGTTTTAGAACTTAAATAAATAAGATTGCGAATGAGAAAAATAGCATATCCACTGACAGAATGACGATCATCAAGATTTCTGGCCTAAACGGCATCAGAAAAGTAATGGAGAGTTGTAGGGGAGGGGCGCCAAAGGGTAAGACCAAGATAAATAATTACTTGAAGGTAGCAAAGTATGCGTTTGACAGCAATACAATGAATATTAGTAGGGTGATACATAAATTGACATATCTGATGCACAACATAGGAAAGATCAGGATGAGTGATAGTAAGATACTGAAGTGAACCCATAATTTAACGATACGAAGTTGGATTCGAAAGTGGTGTCTTAAATTTAAGAGATAGTTGTGATTCATGAGCAATAGGTGTAGATACAGACTTACAAGTATCCATAGTAGCTTTAGATAATAAATCCCGAATGTACTTGGATTGAGTGAGATAAATACCGTGAGAATGATTGTGAACTTTAATACCAAGGAAATGATGAATATACCACAAATCATTGATGGAGAATTCTCATTGTAGAGCATGTATAGTGGAGTTGGAGGGAAATTAAAAGATACAATAATAATAATAATATAATCGATATATATGAGTAAAAATATGATAAATGTAGATGTAGGATGGATGAAAAGAAAGTTATCTGTAATAGAACCATGAAAAGCCAATTGAATGAGAAAAGAGTTAAGGCGTATAAACCAAGCGAGGGGTGCCTGCTTGAGACTATAAAATGATTTACGAATTCGATAAATATAATGAGAAAAAAGAGAGTCAACGAAACCTAATGGTTGTTGCATGTAGACTTCTTCAGTAAGATTGCCATGAAAAAATGTATTATTGATATCAAATTAATGAATATGCCAATTAAATAAAATCGTAATAGAAAGAATCACTCGAATGGTAACTAACTTAATAAAAAGAACTGAAGGTCTCATCAAAATCAAGTCCATGTTGTTGGGAGAATCATTTGGCAACGAGACAAACCTTGTATCGAGCAATAGAACCATCAGGATTTTTTTTTATTTTGTAAACCCATTTGCAACCGACAATTATTCGATCAGGCGGTGCAAGCATCAAATCTCATGTGTGATTGTGGAGAACGACAGAAAATTCTTCTTGCATAGCATGCATCCAAGGGGTATGACCACATACATGTGCGTAAGTGCGTGATTTTTGTGTAGTGATAATAAATATAGAATGGTCAATAGTAAAACATTATGGGGGCAGAGAGTTGTCTTGCGAGCGAGTGACCATACGAGAAAAATCAGAGCTCTCCACGGAAAGGGAGGCTTACTGTCTACTAAAAAGGGAAATACTCTTTTGTTAAAAAGGACAGTGCACCATGTGAAGATGCAATTAGTACAAGAATCCAAAACACGGTACCCTGAATAATTAGAGTGATAGCGAGGAAAAATACAAGGAGCAGACGTGTAAAGTTTATGAGACAGGTAAGGAAAATAGAGACACCCAAATACACGCATAAATTTATAATCAGGAGTGAGTATAATAAAGTAACTTATAAGGAGAATGAAATCATAATAACTGAATAAAAAAGACGATTAATTAAGAGAGTAAGTCCCATATCTACAATATAATGATGCTGGCAAACTGAAGTTCAAACTAAAAGGATGTAGAAATAAAATCCTTGGTACCATATGACTGAAGAAATTTAATTTTCCGGTCGAGCAAATTTTCAACTTGTAAACCAAAGACTCGAAAAATATATACAATATGTGAACGCATTTTCATGATAAAAAACCATGAGAAATTACTATAATTATCAAGAAAATAAACATAGTAAAGATGAACTGAGTGGGATGTAATAGGAGCGGATCCCAATATATCGGTATGAATCAATTCAAGAGAAAGAGTGGTGAAATGGTAAGTTAAAGGAAAACAATGCTCAGAGATTTTACTATAAGAACATTAATCACATAATGATAAAAGAAATATAGCTTTAATTGATAAATATTTAGAAAATATACTGCTCACAATATGAAAAGTAGGATATCCTAAACATTGATACTATAATAAAGTCGATTCAATATAACTTACACAAGCAACTGAACAAGGTATAAGGATTGCAACTGAAGAAGGTATAAGGTATAATACTCCCTTACGACTTCAGCGTATCACCTCTTGGTGATAAAAGAACATCTTTGATGAGGAAGTGAGTTGGGAAAAATTCAAAATAACAAGTATTATTTTTAGTAAATTGGGAGAAATAGAGTAAATTAAGAAATTTTTAAGAAATATAATAGATATTGTTTAAATAAAAAGGATGAGTAAAAGATCTAAGACATGTAGATACAAAGGATAAAATGGATAAATTTGTCTCGTTTCCAATTAGATGCTTATGAAGTGTTTTGTTCTCTTGAATAAGTATGTAAGATAAATTATTAGTAACATGAGTGGTTACTTCTAAATTAATATAACAATAAAGATAATATGGATTAGATTCATTGTAATGAGCTAGAAAAGTTAAGATGTTGCAGAGAAAATTTGAGAAGTTGAAGAAAAAGTCTTGAATTCATAAGAAGGATAATGATTAGCTGGATATCCATTTTTGTCACTAAGTTAACAGAACTTCAAATGCCGAAAAGTGAAATAAGTGGTCTATTTTTCTATGATATCAAAATAAGTGGGTTGATTAAAACTTGTATTATATGAATTAAAATATTGATATGATATTTATTTGTAATTTATAGGGGTAGATTTATACTCATAATAATAGCGAGTCCCAACCCCATTTGAAGTTATTAGTCCCATGCGCGTCTGCTAAACTACACGAGTGGGGAGAAATCCAGAAAAAGATCTTAGTATTAGAGCTATATTTTTTAACAAGATTGACTTATTTAATTTATAAGTTACACATAATAATATTAAATAAATATTTAAATAAAAATATAGATTATGAGTAAATAGTAATAGATTTAATATTATCATTCAATTGTAATGAAATAGCTATGATATAGTTAATAAATTTAAAATAGTTGAGTAAAATATGTTTAAAGATAGGTTTTATAAGTAATATAAATAAGTTACAAACCACATTTTATTGATAAATAATTCAATAAATTAAATATAAATACGTTTATTTATAAATGTAAATATATAAATAAATAATACGATAATATATATTATATAATATTAAATAGTTAATATTATATTATATATATTATAACTATATAAAATAATATCATAATAATATATTATAATATTCTAATATTTATTTTTAATATTAACACCATCCTTACACAAAAATTAAAGTATAAAATGAGATACAAATATATTTAAATGAGATTTTGTTATAAATATACAGATATTCTGAAACACAATATCTCCCTCTAGTAGCTGTAAAGTATATATGCATAACACATTATAAAGTAAATATATTCATACCATATACCACTACTATCCATTTTGATGGTTTGCTAGAAATTTGAGAATATAGTTGAATGAATTTTGTGAATATTGTATTCTCATTAAATTATTAATTTTTTTATTAAAAATTGGATAGACGAGATAGGGATAAAAAACCTTGTGTAAGCTTCTGCTTTTATATAGGTGATGCACACTGTAGCATGACTTTATGTATGTTAGTTAATTTTAGTGTCCGTAGATATTAGTAAATGTCCATAGATGGCTGGCCATGTGTCCTCATTGGGGTGATGCTGTCCGAGGCGGACAAACTCAGGAGGAGTGGAGATCTTCACGCCATTGGAGGCCGTGGACATGTCGATCTGCACCAATAAATACAACCTCTCGCTGCTCGAGTGGAGTCAGAGGTGGGATTTGGAGAAAGTGAACTGCAGTTAGTTCTACTGACTGACGGACATGCATTCAGTGACACATAGAAAAGTGCATGTTTGACTTAAGAAGGAAAATGAGAGAATTCATAGCGAAATTATGAGCCAATGTGAAATTAGGGTTTTGACTTTGCCATTATATCAATCTAAAATCAAACGTGAAAATAAATAATAAATAAAAAAAATAAGTGAACTAACCCACCTAATAAATATTCGTTATAAAAATATATAATAATTTGCTAGAATTAAATATGTATACATATATATTAAAATTCAAAAATAATTAACTAATAATTAACAAAACTAAGAGTAATAATCTATGATATATTAATAATCACATAATATATAGTTGAGAATCATAATATATATTAAAATAAGTAAAATTTAGTTGAGAATTATTTAAAAAAAATACTTAATAATTCAGACATACTCATTTTTAATCAGTAAATTCCGGATTATTTGTAATATCTGAAAATTTTATAATTAATTACAAATTGTGATATTAATTTATTTAATATTATTGATTAAATATAATTAATAGTTTTTAATCAATAAATAATAACATTATAATTTTTAATATAATTAATTAATAATCATATAATATATATAATAATAAAACCAAATAATATAACACAACAAATAGAAATAATTGTGAATTATTTGAAAAAAAATACTTAATAATAGGCAACTACTCATTTATAATTTGAGGGGTGTTTGGTGATAATTTTTAATACTGTAATTTTTTTGAATCTATTGCAAATTGCCATATGAATCTATTTAATTAATAATAAAATTATTAATTGAAATTAATTATTATTTTAAATAATAAAAAAATATATAATATTATTTAAATATTTTATAAGAATATATATATACACAATATCAACTACCAATATTAAAAAAATAGGAGAAGTTAAATAATCCAGTAATTTATGTTTAATTGAAAACTATTTTTTAAATTTTTTAGTGTAAGTAATAAAAGGTATTGGACAAAATAAGTGAAAAATAAAAATAATAAGAAAATAAATAATTTAAGAAGATGATTTATCCAATTTATCTTTAATTCAATCAATTAAGAACCGATCAAATAATAAAATATTTAATAACTTTATTTTATTTTATAATAGAAAAATATGTCATCTAACCTATTAGTTTATATAATCAAATTTATGCGTATTTCAGCCGATTGTTTTTGTCCCTATTATATTATATAGATTTAATCAAATTTATACAAATTCTAATATAATCTCATTTTTATCCTTGGTTTAAATAATTAATAATAATTAAATTAATTAGAAAGATAATTTAAAATTTATTTTATTGTATTAAATTTTTTATAAAGAATTTATTTCTAATATATGAATTAATAAATTTTAATTTTATAACTAATGTGCCAAATTTATTATATATAATATTTTTTTATTTTAAAATAAAAAATTTCACAAGTCTAAATAAATCTAAATTGAGGAAATATAATATCATTTTTTCTATTTTTTGTAATATAATTATATAAAATTGGATATTTTAAAATAAATATATCTAATTTATAAATAAGTATATAATCGAAATTTGAGTTATGTTAAAATTATATTAGAATTTTTCGACCCTATCAAGAGAAAATAACTCGATATATGATCAAGTTATCCGCAATAAAATCGAGATCTGGTCGATAATACTCAATATGTGATCAAGTTAGGTAAAATAAACTCGAGATTTGATTGAGAATACTCGATATATGATCAAGTTAGCTAAAATAAATTCAAAATTTAATCGAGTTAAATTATTACGTTAGAAAAAAAATAAAGAAATAAAAAAAATATGGTGAAATAAGTGGAGTACAAATTTGTATATAAACAAAAAATAATAGTGTGAAAGTTTTAATTTATTAATAAAATAATTTAAGTCGAATAACATTAGTCTTAATGATTATTTAACTACAAATTAAATATGCTTATTTTAACCATTTATACATATAATTACATGTTAAATGATTATAAAAAATTATTCAACTAGGATATTTTTTTTTCATTTTTACCATTATATTCATTTTTTCCTCTCACCTTATATCAAACACTTTACTATTGATTTATAAAATTATTTTGTATTGATAAAATTTAAAAAAAAAAGTTTTTAACTTACTAAAAAATTTATATTACTTCAAAATAAGTAATTAATGATAATAAAACAAAATAAACAACTAACTTACTAAAAAAAATTAAATGCCATATTAAATTTAGTATGAATTTCTAAGAAATAAATTATATTTATACTCAGTATCTTAACTTGATAGATCATAGTATCTAAAATTTTATAATCTTAATAACTATTTATCAGCTATTATATTTCATATTTACCAAAATAAAAAAGTGTTTAAAGTATATAAAATTTTAATAATTTTACTATTTATAAATTATAATTTTTAAATATAAATATTAGTATAATAATTTATACATCACAATAATTGGTATATCATATTAAATTTAAATTGGTACATTAATTTCTTATTTTTTAAATATAATATATTATTATTATTTTATTAAATTTTAGTAACTAACACAACAAAATATTAATAAATGTAAAATTATATGATATTTAGTTTCTTTGGGCTCTTCTTCCCATGTTTTTGCCCTTTGTTGTGGAGTTAAGAAATAGAATCAAAGGGCGAGAAGGCAGAGAGGGATGCTCGGTGAAGTCTCCGGCTCTGCCGGCGCTAAGCTCCTCTGACTTCTCTATTTCGTCGGCGCCGGGGGTAAGTTCTCTTGCTTCTTCATATGTTGCTCGAACAACGGACAAACACCTGATGTATGCCCTTATGTGCACTATTAGACCGAGGGACGGTTGTTTCTTCTGGTTAGGCCTTTCAAATTCATGTCTCCACTGGTAATTGATATTTATCTTTGTCATATGCTGTCTGATCATAATGTTCCGCGCAGTCATTTGCGCGGCTGCGATTAACAGGTGGCTCGAGCTGGAGAGGAAGTCGCTTCAGCGACCGCAGCAGGAGCTCCCGCACCAGAAACTGTCGAACGCTCAGTCGCCGCACGGAAAGGATAGTTCCCTGAGCCAACCTCGAGAATGATTCCTCACTAATTCAGGTTATTTACATGTTGCATTCTTCGATGTAGCCTCAGAGGAAAACAATCCCTGCTATGTTAATGGGCATGAGTCCCCTTGGTAGTTTCTTTGCGTTTTCGATTTTTTTCATCCCGAGTTGGAAGACCTTAATGTGGTTTCTTGAGTCATTAAATGATAGTATAATAATGAGGACTGATTGGCGCAAGTGCATGCTGCATTTTCAAGTTTGATTGATTCTGAACTTTTCCTTACGATAATATATGTACTGACCATTAAAGACACAGATAAAATGGTACATTTTGGGGGATAGATGCGGAAAGCTTGCCTTTGCCTTGGGAGAAGTTTTAACTTCTCTACGGGCCCATCATCCTACTCTTTGACCCTTCAGTGGGATTTTAAAGATTTGTGGTTCAACTGTATCCTTGACATGAAATTAGGTTTTGTGGAAACTTCTTCATAACGCTAGTATTTAATGGCCTTCATCCAGTGAAATCACCTAGCCAACTACTGAAAGTGGTTTGGTATCACATCCATTTCTAGTTTTGATTATATTTAGAACATATTATTGCTTAGTTGTTCACTGCACATGACCCTTTTATAAGTTTCTCCTTTATATAGGTGTTGTACAGTAACATGTATTTATGTATGATAGTTAATTTTAGTGCTTGGCAGATACTAGTATCTATGTTGATAGATGAACTGAAGTGTTTGTCATTCTCCTTAAGCACGGAATAGGACATCTTTTCTAGTCAACCACTTGGAATGCTTAATCCGAAATATTTATCTTTCTGTAGTCAACCAGTAATGTTAAGATTTCATGGATGCCACTTTTTCCACAGACTCTTGAGAAGTGGCAGAGAGATAGTCAAAGTAGATCATTCTCATTTTAGTTTTAACTAAGTTTAGAACATACTATTGCTTAGCTGTTCACTGCCCATGACCCTTGTTTAAGTTTCTCCTTTATATAGAGGCTGTACAATAACATGACTTTATGCATGTTTGTTAATTTTAGTGCTTGGCACGCACTAGTATCTATGTTGATAGATGAATTGAAATGTCTATCACTCTCCTTAAGCATGAAATAGGACATCTTTTCTAGTCATCCACTTGGAATGCTTAGTCCGAAATATGGATCTTTCTGCAGTTAACCTCTGATGTTAGTCTTCATGGATGCTACTTTTTCCACAGCATCTTGAGAAGTGGCAGAGGGATGCTCAAAGCAGATCATTATCATTCTCTAGTCTTGGAGAGTAGAGGGTAGTGTTCAATATACTGCATTCTTTTGCAGTGCCCACAAAAGATCAGCAATTCTAGTCATCAGTATTTTTTTTTATCTCTGGCATGTGATGCTTAATAAACCTTTGAATATAGCGATGCTTCTTCAAATTTTATACGTACATTCATAAATGATGGGAGAAGTAGAACGAAATATGGCATTTCTTCTGTTGCCTATAATTTCTTTACATGATGTGTTATTTCTCCTCTTTGCCTTCCCCTTCTTCCTATGTGTATTGTAAATCTTGCTAGGCTTTGTGTGATGCGTGAAAGTGTGTCAAGTTTGATTATGCAACACATATATTTACTGTGTCCAAATACATGTTGTTTAGTATGGTAGAATCATTTTATAGAGCTAAAGAAACTTATCCCACTTGCTGATTTCTGCTATTTTTAATCTCCGAGGAGAACTAGGCTGGGAGACAGTGAATATGTATAATTTGTAGACGGTATTGTCTCAGATTGAAAATATGAATATATGGAAAAATGCAGGGAGAGAGAACAAAAAGGAGAAAGAAAGCATCATTTAGGGTCAGATGCACAGAATCTGCATTGCATGTGACTTCATCCACTGCCGTATTCTTAGGAAGATAAAAAAGTTCCAAGTTCCAATACTGCCCTCCTTTTGTGCTTCCATGTGTGATTCAGTCTGTTTTGTCGATGCAAATATCTACCTCGTATCTTGTCTCTTTGACTTGACTACTGACCCTTTTATCGTGCGGGGTCATCAACCAGTCGGTGGAAATTGCCGTAGTTAAACGGTATGGTATGCCTGAAAAGTTTGTACAGTGCTAAAGAACTTCTGAAGTGCATTAATTTTTTTGGCTGCTAGGCTGAGGAGAAAAGCTCATCTTTTCTTTGTGCTACATACATGTTCTTAGGTAGACCAGAAATTTCCTAGTCCCAAAACCGCTTGCTTCTTGCGTTACTTTGTGGGTTTTGTCTGTTTTCTCATTGCAAGTTGTATTTACCAGTTGAGTGGATGACCGTGAGCCAGGTATCTCTTTGACGTCATGGACTAACAGGCTCTTTGAAAGAGGTGGGATCATTAACCAGCCGAGGTAGCCTGCTGTCATGGCCACATGGTCTGATGTATTTGTTTAATGGTAACCAGCTAGAATAGTGTTAAAAAACTTCAGCAGTGCATGTGTTTTTGGCGGCTAGGTTGAGGAGCAAGTACTAGGAAATGCCATCCTGAACTGAGAAAATTGAGGGGCTGATTTGTGAAGGGATAGGACAAATATCTTCGGAATAACATCCAAGTCCTTTTTTTTGTATTAAATTTATACATGCACGACCTCTAATTATTCACTCTAGAGTGCTATTTCTCTATATATATGCCCATCTCCCTTGAGCTCTCTTCAACATTCTCTTCAACGCTTCACTTGCAGGTCTTATACCTCTCCGGAACTTGTCTCCATGGCAGCAGCTTCTTCTTCCAGGTATACTCGCTACCTCTCCAGCTTCAACGAATGGCTCACCCAACAGCAGCAGGACCTCGAAGAGCTCATCCATGGAGCCGCCTCCTACGCCAACGACCCAGCTAAACTCCGTGCCCTCGTGGACAAGAACATCCGCCACTTCGAGGAGTACCGTGAGATCAGGCTGCAGCTGTCCCAGCAGGATGCACCGGCCTTCCTCTGTCCGGTCTGGTGCACCACCTTAGAGAACTCGCTTCTCTGGATCGGCGGCTGCAGGCCCAGCATGGCCATCAGGCTCGTGTACTCACTGGTCGGGACTGAGCTTGACGCCCGGTTCGAGCAGTATCTTAAAGGCGAGAGGAAGGGGACTCTGAGCGAGATCTCATCCGCGCAGATGGAACAGATCAACTCGCTGCACATGAAGATACTGAGGGAGGAAGACAAGATCAGCTCCCGCATGGCTAGCCTGCAGGAGGACGTGGTGGATGAGCCGCTAGCCACCATCGCCAAGGAGTTGAGCCATGTAGGGGAGCCGAGCGAGAAGGCTGACAAGGCCCTGGCTGGCCATGTGACCTCATTGGGGGTGATGCTGTCGGAGGCGGACAAGCTCAGGGTGAGCTCCTTCAAGGAGCTGACTGAGATCCTCACTCCATTGCAGGCTGTGGACATGCTGATATGCACCAAGAAACTCCACCTCTCCCTGCGGAAGTGGGGCAAGAGGTGGGATTTGGAAAAGGGGAACTGCAGCTCTGATGATGGACATGCATCAAGTTACCCATAAAAAAAGTGCATGCATGTTTGAGAGGTATGGTGTGCTCTAGTATTTAGATTTGTATGCACTTACATTATATATATTATATATGCGTGTCTGTATCTATCTTTCTATCTATATATATATATATATATGCTCAGCTTGCTTATGCACTTGTGTAGCCTGGTTTTGTATCTGCCATGCAGCCAGTTATTAATGGTTACAATATAAATATAGTATTTGTGTACTTCGAAACTCGCATTTGAAATCGGGTTCATGAGGAATCGGTCATGTGGCGGGGCCTATCGAATTCTAGTGCATGTCCCACAGGTGGCAGCAAGAATACTTAAATGGACCCCACCCACCCACATTGCTACAAAAATATGCACACCGTCCATTCTTTTATCCTATGGACTGATGAGCTGAGCTGAGATGAGATGAGATGCACTTGTCATTTTCCCTCTTTTTCCTTCTGAGATAACTCTAACATCACGCGATCCACCCAACACCACCATTACCAATTCAATTTAAACTGATATGTGATCATTAGAGGTCTGATCCAACTCTGAATCACTAATTTGTCACTTCTTGGGATTTTGATCCATGCGAATCCCAATAAATATTGCGAATCCCAATAAACGTTATCCAAAACTCTGGATTTAACCTTTTAAGTCACATGATTGAAACTCATCTACACTGGGTGACTGTGGCCTAGTCTGAACTTGAAGGCTCACCCTAGACCCCATGTAAAATAATTTTTATTTTATTAATATTTATACTTATATAAATTATAATTTCATAAATATATTTATTTTCCAAATTATATAATAAAATACGAGACATAAAAACAAATTATATATAATAAAAAATATTTAAATAAATATAGCACTTGTGAATATTTAGTCATATATAATATTATATATAAAAATATATAATAATTTAATAAATTTATTTTAAATCAATTTATAAATAACACCATCCTTTCAAATTAATTCAGTTGCCATGAGGTTTGTGCTTGTAGATATTGGGATCCGGTTTTATTAACAATGTACAAACTAGTACGAAATCAATTCAAAGCTGTGTTTAAGGAAAATGGCCGCAAATCAGTCTAACCTCTGCAAATATTGTACCCAACATTCAACCTGCAGTTTTGTGTTGCCTCCGAGCAGGCATAGAGCCCAGAGCAAGGTTATTAATCTAGTCCGTCCCATGTTTCCCGATAGTAGGATGTCTGGTATGGAAGTAAAGATGGCGCCATTTGCTGAGCTAGTGGAGGCATGGAAGCAATGGTGGAAAGCTTCCATGAGAGAAAAAGAGAAGGAAGAGTAAAGGGTATTAATGCTCAAGGGAGAGAGAGAGAGAAGGAGCTCTCCAAGTCCCAACTACCATTCATGGCTTCCTCATCCTCTCCTTTTCTCTCCCGCTCCCCCTCTATCCTCATCTTTCTCTTCATCACTTTCCTCCAGCACCACCGCCACATTCCCTCCGCCTCGGCCAATAACCTCCACAGGACCCGCCTCCTCCGTCCCTTCCTCGGCTTCGATTCGATCTCAGACAGCGCCGCTGCCTCCTCAACTGCAGATCCCCTCACCCGATACTTCGAGGTCACGAAGCCTATCGAAACACCGCCGACAGAGCCCTGCTCTTACCTCGTCCTCCGCCACAAGTTTGCCTACACTTACGGCGAACCCCCCGTCATCGCCAACTACACCCCGCCCTCTGACCACGGCTGCCGCTCCCAGGAGTTCTCCAAGATCGTCCTCGAATGGACCGCCACTTGCCGCGGCCGGCAGTACGACCGGATCTTCGGCGTCTGGCTCGGCGGAGTCGAGCTCCTCCGCAGCTGCACCGCTGAGCCCCGGGCCACTGGCATCATCTGGACCGTCCAGAAGGACATCACGAAGTACAGTTCCCTCCTCGTGAAGAACGGAACCCTAGCAGTGTATCTGGGCAATATCGTCACCAAGACCTACACCGGAATTTATGACGTCAACATCACTTTCCATTTCTATCCTGCGGGGGATTTGGGAAATCCTGTTAAGGGGTACAATTCTACTGCAGATTTGATCATGCCCATCTCCAGGAACTTGCCGTTGGATGATGGGCTGTGGTTTGAAATTGAGAATGCTACTGATACAGAGTCGAAGAAGTTCAGAATTCCCCCGAATGTTTACCGGGCTGTGCTGGAAGTCTACGTCTCCTTCCACGAGGATGATGAATTCTGGTATGCCAATTACCCCAACGAGTACATTGAAGCAAATAATCTCACTTCAGCAGATGGAAACGGGCCGTTTAGGGAGGTTGTAGTGAGCCTGGACGGGGTGACGGTGGGCAGTGTTTGGCCGTTCACCGTGATCTTCACCGGAGGGATCAACCCTTTGTTCTGGAGACCCATCACTGGAATAGGGTCCTTTGACCTCCCTTCCTATGACATCGAAATAACGCCATTTTTATCCAAGGTGTTGGATGGGGAAGTCCATGAATTCGGCTTCAGTGTCACTAATGCTCTCAATGTTTGGTACATTGATGCAAACCTGCACCTTTGGCTGGATGAGGAGAGTGAGAGTACCGCATCAGAGCTTTTAAGCTACATCAGTGCTCCACCAGTTTACTCATCAAAGTTGGACTTTGAGGGCCTGGATGGGAAGTTCCTGACGGGGGCAAGCCGGTCGATCTCGGCGACTGGATGGGTGAATTCCTCTTATGGGAATATAACGACCCTTTCAACTCAAAGGTTCGATTTCCTCAACTACATGATCGTGGGGAACGACACGAACTTGCAGGTGGTTGATCAACTGATCCATTATGATGATAGTGTTGAGCTTATGATGGGGGCCTCATTTGTTGAGTTCATTTATTCTTACAAGAAGTTCCCATTTAACTTCTACACCGATGTCTTCGGCCAAGAGAATGGAACTTACTCAATTGTAGCAAACATTACCTTTGCATTTGACGAGAAGAAGGGCAAGAATGCGGCTACCACAGCTTCCTGGAGCGAGCTGAGTAATGAGCAGAAGACCGAGGGCTATATGATCGTGGAGAATGACTCTGTGGTCAGTGGATCGGGTGCCACAGCAGAGGTGTACAAGTATGGCAGCGACAGCCAATGCTACTTCAGGAATGTCAGTAGCTCTAACTATATTATCCTCTACGACGATGTTTATGGCAAATGTGATGAAGAAACAAACCAGTCCCTCTCTGGGTTCAATCTCAAGAGATATGGGACCTCTCAGTTAGGAACTGCATTTCTCGAGTCCTAACCCGGAGGAGAGGAAGTGGTTCCACATTCTTGATAGTTTACTTTTCTTGCTCTCCTCCTTGTAAAGACATGGTTGAAGCTGTATGTTTCGGTGTTCTGTAGCATGCTTAGCTAATGGAACTGTCCTGTAATGGTGATTGATTGTTCATCATTGAAACTCTTTAGGTTTCTTTCCTCTGTAGATTCATGAAATGTAGTGGCAAATCTGACAGAAGGAAGGAATTCTGCTGGGTTAGAAGAGTGATTGATCTATACAGAGAACTGGTAATGGGTACAATGAAATTTCAATAGAAGGACCATTTCCTGGATTGGAAACAGTCTCAATCTGAAAACCATTAAGCATGGCGCCATTGAAGTCCCATATGAAGAATCACCAGATACCAGCGCTGGTGCTTTTAAGCATTTATTCCAACTACATGGGGAAAAGTGAAAACATGGCCCGTAAAAATCCCTTGCGTCTCAAACTGCCAGGCAGATAAGAGAAACCCAGAAAAGAAATTGATAAAAAGAAAGGGGACCTGAAGTCAAATACGGCCACTGCCATAGTTTCGTCTCTTCTCCTGGATCAGATTACAGTACCAGCTGCGAACGAGAAGGTAAGCGGGAAAAGAAGGCAGACCACCAGACCCATACAAAGTGGGGTGGAAAAGGGAGAGGAGGGGGTAGAGAAAGATCCCAAGGGTTGAAGCTTCCGCAGTCTCTCCAATGGTGCTATCTTCTTCGACTCTGCAATTGGGTCCGTGCAGTGCTTGCGGTACTTCCAGGCTGCATTCTGTGCGTCATCACAATGGTCTGAAGGAGAAATTGCTGGTTTCTACTCCCGCTGTCAAGCATACCCATAGGAAATTCCGGGTCTCGTGCTCTTCTGCGCCGTCCTCTTCCGGTACTACGTATATTTCATTGTAATGGATTTAGTTTGGAGATGTTGTTCTCTGCCATGTATTTGTGTTCTATTAGGCTTGACCGAATGTTGCATATCGCAACATGATTCTTGTCAATGGTGGGTAACTTCAGTTTGAACTATTGGCAGAAAAACAGAAAGTCCTGGAGGGCATGTTATAATCAATCTTTCCCCTTTGCCTGTAATTTGCATAGAGTACTCCTGTTGACCTTTTGAATTTCTTGAATTTGCCTGATATGGATAATGGGGCATTGTGATTTGATTGTCAAAAAAACTTGGAACAGCTTATTGAAATGATTTTTGTTAGGGAAGATATGATGAGTTTTGCATAAATTAATACCGGGGGCTTTGAGGAGATGTGCCAAACCCTGGAAACTTGTGCTTGGTAGTTTATATGCTGACAAATGATGAATGCTATCGACTTGGTAGAAAATGCTATTGAGTCCGGATTCTCTTTATCTAGTAGGAGTTGTATTGCATTTGATATTCTTAGAAGAGAGGGGTACAGATTGATGGAACTCATCCTTACACCGCACTTATATTGCACGGTCAATATTGGAATTGTTTATAATTGACTGTGCTCTACATTTTATGTACTAGACAACTTGATGCATATAGATAGTTCACAGCCTGTAAGAAATGGATAACATTCCATTTAGCCGCTTCATGTTATTTAAATCTTTTGTATTTAAACTGGTTTACAGATCCACTCTTGGTGAAAGCAGCAAGGAGGGAACCAGTGATCCGGCCTCCTGCTTGGATGATGAGACAAGCAGGAAGATACATGGCTACCTACCAAAAGCTTGCCAAGAAACACCCATCCTTCCGGGAGAGGTCAGAGACCACAGATCTGATTGTGGAGATCACTTTGCAGCCATGGGAGGCTTTTCAACCCGATGGGGTGATACTTTTCTCAGATATACTTACTCCTCTTCCTGCCTTTGGAGTCCCCTTTGATATTGAAGATGTCAGGGGTCCAGTGATTCAATCGCCAATCCGCTCTGAGGAAGGCCTGAAGACTCTGCATCCACTTGACCTGGGGAAGCTTCAATTTGTCGGGGATTCACTCAGGATTCTTCGCAATGAGGTATTTCATACATGTAATCTTACATATTTGTTAGTTCTCAACATTGTCTGCAGAAAAATGAGAAAAAAAGGGCGGTTCCTTTTCACTTGCAATTCACCCTTTTGAACTCGAATATTTTTCTCTGTGAAGATTGAAGGGCAGGCTGCTCTGTTAGGTTTTGTTGGGGCGCCATGGACGATTGCTACATACATTGTAGAAGGGGGAACCACTCGGACATATAAGACCATCAAGAGCATGTGTCACACTGCTCCACATATCTTAAGGGCTATTCTCTCCCATTTGGCCAAAGCCATTTCTGAGTATGTTATCTACCAAATTGAGTCAGGGGCCCACTGCATTCAAATATTTGACTCATGGGGCGGACAACTTCCACCTCATGTGTGGGAACAGTGGTCAAAGCCATATATTCAAGAGGCGAGTTTTCCGTAACTATATATTTTAGTGTCTAATGTGATAGAGTTTCCTCTCTATTCCATAAGTTTAGAGTGTTAGATTTTACCACTCCAATTCTCTGTCTGAGTTTATATGTCGATTTGTTTGGATTATTTCTATTAAAGCTATAACTAGCTCAAAAATGTTTAGTTACATCAAGCCGGGAAATCATATACTTTATGCTAAAATCAGAGTAATGGACTTGAATACTTGATGATTCCTGCTCATATAGTGGAATCGTTTTATGGTTTATTTTTCTGAGGAATTGCATGATATAGATACCTGAGGATTTGTTGAATGGACAAAGGAGCCATAACCAGTTTTACTTCGAATCAGATTGGAATGAAGAATCTCATATGTAAATCAATACAAGGACTCTCGGAATTCATTTATTTATTATTTTCTATTTGGTTGTTTGTTATTTGGTTCTTATGATTCATATCTCCACATACAATCAAAACTAGCATGGAAACTTGCAGATTGTGAATACTGTGAGGCAGAAGTGCCCTGAAACACCCCTTGTGCTCTACATCAACGGTAATGGAGGGCTCCTTGAACGGATGAAAGAAACTGGGGTGGATGTGATCGGGCTTGATTGGACCATCGATATGGCTGATGGGAGAAGAAGATTAGGTTCTGGAGTCGGCGTGCAGGGCAATGTAGATCCCGCATGCTTGTTTTCGCCTCTTCCTGCTCTGACTGAGGAAATTCACAGGTCTCTTGCCCTGACCTAATTCTCTTCATCATGAAAGCATTTTATTTTGAGCATGAACTTCTTCCCGAGCATGCTTATATGATCCCAATCATCTAATAAGATATGAGGAAAAACTAAAATGTCAGATCTCATATGTTAGCATCTTAGCAATGGAAGGATACAAGGACTCAACTAAATTTGGTCCGGCCATTCATTTTGTATCTGAATCTTTAACTAACATGGATATATTCATCAGGGTTGTGAAAAGTGCTGGACAGACGGGACATATTCTCAACTTAGGACACGGCGTCCTTGTGGGAACCCCAGAAGAGGCAGTCAAGCACTTCTTTGACGTAGCACGAAGCATTAGATTTGATCTTCCTTCACATGATCTTGCAGCACAGGAAGCCCGGCTAGTAGCTTGAGGATTAGGATGCCTTTTGTATTGATTCTTTTTAGCAACTCCTTTCCTGATGTTTTTGAACATCTAATTCTGCAGCCATGCTGCTGTCCATTTCTTGCTGGAGTTCAGGATTTTGTCCATGTTTGAAGACCCAAAAAGCTATGCTTCTAATTGTATGTTGCCTTTCAGCTGCTTGTGCCCAAAGTGGCACTAAAATGGAAAACTAACCCATCATCAGGTACTCGCTGGCCCAAGTAGAAGTATTTTTTTTTGCCAGAAAGTAGGAGTATTTGAAGAGAACTATCTACTACTGGAAATTGTTTTAGTAAGCAATGTACTGTGAGGAAATGAGCTGAGCTTGCCACCATACTTCCAAAGAATGTTGTTGTAGGATAGGATCAGTATGATGCTACAGGAAATCTGGTTGCGATCTAGCAAAATATCTAGGACTTCAACGTAAATTGAAGAACTTTTAGTATTTACGTTTAAGTCCTATATGTTTTGCTCTAATTTTGGTGGAACCAATATGTCACTTCCGCTTCGTCACATAGCTTCACTTTCTCTTTACCGGTCTCCCATTACAAAGATCAACCGTCTCACTCTTCCTAGACGCAGTCTCTCCTCTTCTCCCCATAACCGCTCAAAATTTTCTGCCATTTCCTCTTCAGCTTCACCTATGGCTTCTCCTTCGAAGAAGGCAGTTTTAATCATCTTTCTGCAACTGAAGTGAGCTCAGCTTGCGATATAATTGACTATGTTCGTTTCCTTTATGCTTTCAAAAATTCATCCGCAGGTGCTGGCTCCGGTGGCGAATGGTACCGAGCCAATGGAGGCGGTGATCACGATCGATGTGCGGCTGAGAGCCTGCGCGGACGTTATCGTGATCACCGTCCAGGAGCAGCTCCGTGTTAACGCGTACCGTGACGTAAAGATAGTAGCCGACGCTCTGGTCTCTGATTGCGCCGATACCGTCTTCGATCTCATATATCTCTCTCCCTGTAAATCTCTCTCTCTCCGAGGACACAGTTTCCAGTGTACTCTGAACAAACCTGTTTGTTTTCTTTGAGAGGTTGATCTTGTATTATATTACTATTGGAATCGAGCAGATTGACCTCATAGGCATGAATGTTTGCTGAATCCTTTGCTGGAATGGTTGTGCGCTTTTGATCTCAAATGCGCTCGCTTAAACTTTATATATTTTATTAATATCATCATCCATTTCTAAAAGCTTTACTTGCTGCTAGATTAAGTTTGGTATACTTTGGCATGCACTGCATTTTCTTAAGCTTTTGATATATGTCGCCCACTGCTATTAATGGCCAACTTCTGTTGCTAGGCTTGTTGACTTTTTAATAATGTTTTCTGGGCTGTCTGACAGACCCATCCTAGCTGCTTTTAGCTTATATGAAACTTCAATAAAACCTATGTTTCAGGGAGGGATGCCGTGTGCTTGCAATCTTAGGGACTGTAAGATATTGGAAAATATGATGAATAAACAAGCAGCAGATGGGCGTCTTTATGCTGCAGTCTGTGCATCTCCGTCAGTGGCATTGGGAACATGGGGTTTGCTCAAGGGTTTGAAATAGAGTCATTAGTGTTCAAATTATTTGCTAAATTAGTGAGGTTATGAACTGTTTGTGTAAGGATGGTTGGATTTACTGAAATGGTGTATTGACTTATCTCAGGCAACTTGTTACCCATCATTTATGTATCAATTATCATCTTCTGTAACTACTGTTGAATCAAGAGTCCAGAAAGATGGCCACAAAGTGACCAGTTGCGGACCTGGCACGACCATGTAATATGCAGTTTCCTTGATCCAGCAATTGTGTGGAACAGAGAAAGCAATTGAAGTGGGCAGTCCTCTGGTATATTTTTATTTCCCCATTTTATTCTCAGAAAACCCTCTGTTTTGCATGTTTAAAATTGAAGAATTTATGGGATTTATCAGTTGAAGATTGAACTTTAAGGGGACTACTTTTATTGATAAATTGGTAAGACATTACAATAAATCAGATGGAAAAGAACTGGGTTGAAACTATATCATTCATGTCATAAAATGACTGCTTTCCAATTGAAAAAAAAACATATAGATATTAGTTATTCAGGAAAAAATAAACTATAGATACCATTTTAACTCTAGCACATGTAAATGGCTCAAGTAAGTCACTTCAGCCTACTTGTTCCTACACTATTTAATTATTAGAGTTTTCATTGCAGGGAAGCAAAATTTATTGTTGCACTACAGGGGATGAATTGGTTTTGCCTTTTTCTGCTATGCCTCACCTAGTGGGCCTAACATATCTTTGGCTCATTTTATTGTCCTTATTGGTCTTCCATGTCCATGTGGTTTAACTTGTATGCAGGTGATGCGTCCTACTCATGGGGTAGAGTACACAATTGCAAAACGAAATTCAATGGAATGGACATTTGAAGAAACCCCTCGGTTGAGATTGGGTCTTTCAAGATGTATTCACTTTTGCACTACTTTTGGAACGTAGCTGTAGTTTTATCATACTCTGTTGTTCACTAATTGTCCTTTCAGATCTCCCCTATCCTTTTCCTTTTTCCTCTCCTTCCAGATAGAGGCAACTCTCCATGATGTGTGCATAAATAATCAAACAAGAATGTGATGGAAACTTCCTCATGAGCTGCTGTTGTGCTGACTGCATGTCCATAGCTTTAACTTTATTTGTTTGTGTTCATGTTATTATTTCAGATACTTGTACCTATTGCTGATGGTACAGAGGAAATGGAAGCTATTATAATCATTGATGTTCTAAGGCGTGCAAAAGCAGATGTGGTCATGGCTCCTGCGATGATAAGCTAGAAATAGAGGAATCCAGAAAAGTAAAACTAGTTATCGTGTTCTTATCGTGAAACTGCAAAGCTTTCCTATGTTCTTATCGTGTTGCCAGTAAGATTGTTTAAATTTCCTCTATTCAAATGCCTTTTCTTAAATTTCCTCTATTCAAATGCCTTTTCTTACTATTTCCTTGACAATTAGTGTTTGTGAAATATTTTTAATTGGGTTTGAATCTCATATTGAAAATTGTAGGGAGGACTTGGCGGAGCTCAAGCATTTGCCAAGTGCCAGAAGTTAGTGGATTTACTGAAGCAGCCGAAGGGGTCTAACAGATCTTATGGAGCAATATGTGCTTCTCCAGCTCTAGTCCTAGAGCCTCATGGTTTGCTCAAGGTATTTCCCACAATGCCTGCATTGATTTCCTCGCTTTCTGCATGTACAGTGGCCATTATGATTGCTTATGCAAAAAAATGAACAATTTGATTATCTATGCCATATCTCACACTGTTTGCATGTGCTCAAGTTTACATTCTCTTTCATTTTGTAAGTTACATTCCTATCATTTATTTGTTTCCACATCTCCGTTCACCCTCAGCTGCATATACAAATGCTCCTAAATATGTCAACTGTATATGGCAGTTTGTCAAGTATTCCTTCATTTTTTGTTATCTTCATTAATACAAATGTCCCCTCAATGGATGGAAACTCTGCCTAAACGTCTCTCTATTACTAACCAGGGAAAGAAAGCCACAACATTCCCTGCAATATGCAGCAAGCTATAAGATCCCAGGGAAGCCGAGGACAGAGTGGTGATTGATGGGAACCTGATCATCAGCGGAGGGCCTGGAACTTCAATGGAGTTCGCAATAGCCATAGTGGAGAAGTTCTTTGGGCGTGAGAAGGCTCTTGAGCTTACAAAGTTCATGCTCTTTGTTCAGTCCTAGATCCTCATCTACAGTAACTTGGTAACCAAAACCTGCATGGCCTGGCTATATGGTCCCAAAATTCATAGTTTTTTTTCATTCCACGCAAGTGTGCATCTATCTCCGCCCAGCTTTTAGGATTTTGCCCTATAGCCATACAACCACTTTGAAGGGGGAGCTTTCCATTAGGTCAAAACTCGGATTCTCATGAAGGCTCTCTTATCCTGCCTTGAGTTATAAATAAAATAGCCTACTTTCTCATGTCCATCCATGTTTTTTTTTCTGACTACCTCATTCCCCACAATTACCTTCCATTCCACTTATTATCCTAGTCTTTCTACTATAACCGTGAAATCGTGGACTCTCCTATGTCGATCTAGATAATGCCATGAGATCCATCGTGAAGAGATTTGGTGGTTTCTGCTCCAGGCGTGGATGAACTCCTATGTAAGTACATTTTGAATGCAACAAATTTGTCTGCAAGTATCATGAATGGTTTAAGAAAGCAAGTGTAGAGGGATACAATAGTAGTAATAAATCTTCCTATCTTCAGTACCTTCAGCTTCTAATCTTGTAACATCTGAACCACAGGATCAGAAAACAGAGGAGTCTATACCCGACTATGAAACCAAGCATCACGCCCAAGTTGTTCCACTTATCCGGCTCCTCCAACCCTTGCTGCCTCAAGAAGCCGCCCCCGTTCAAGGTGCACTCTCCATCATCCCTGAACTCTAAGCACCTCCTCCTCCCTTGGACCCCTCCATACTCATTTATCAGGAAGCACTCAAAGGGGTACTTGAACAGACTCCCATAGTGCATCCAAATCCAGTAGATGGGAATGTGCTCCTTCGATATGAAGTACCCGGAGAAGAGGAAGAAGGACCCCATCAGGCCAGCGATCACTGACGTCCCCATTATGAAGTTAGGCACGAGGGCGCTGAAGCAAGCCACGAAGGAGTTCGACATCAGGAGAACCATCCAAACAACCAGAAGAAAGTAGAAGAAGCCTTGTGCACTCCGTGTCAGCCCGACCAGCCAGTATACAGGCACGGAGTATAGGATCCCAACCATCAGAAGGAAAGGGATAAAGATCAAGGTGTTTGAAACAACATAGGAAGACACCCTGTATGCTCCTCTTGAGGTCTCCCTCATCAAGATCCTCCTCTCCTGAAGGAAGATTGGAAGGCCTTCTGTGGTGGAAGACAGCAGGAATGTGAGGCTAAAGGCAAAGAAGCCGAGCCTGGTCTGCAGGGCCAGCGGCCCCACATCGCTACCCGCATTTAGAAAGATCGTCCCAAGCACGAACCCCGCCACTAGAGCTTGTATGACCCGAGTGGCGAAGAGTTGCTTTGTTCGGAAAATGTTGTTGAAGAATCTCTTCCCTAGTATCAGAACCTCCTGAGACCAGCAGTTGAGGTAGGTGGACTTCTCACTGGGTGGTGATGCTCTCTCCTTCTCTTCATTGTTTCCTTGGGGAAGAAGGTAAGGGGGGGCTTCTACATGGCACTGTGGGTGCATGCTTTCTATGATGTCGATGGCATATTCGAGAATGTTGACATGGTCAGGGACCCGAAGGCCTGTGACGACGAGCTTCTGCTCAAGGAGGGATAGAGGGCCGTTGTGGAGAATGAGGCCATCCGAGAGGAGGATGAACCGATTGATGAGCTCAAGGATCCGGAACCCTGGCTGGTGGATGGTGAGGACTATTGTCTTCCCTTGGCGGATCACCATCAGCTTGAGCAGCCTCACCAGGTGCAGGGCCGAGGCGGAGTCCAGCCCTGAAGTTGGCTCATCGAGGAGGATTACAGGTGGGTCATGGACAAGCTCAACCCCGATGGAGACCCTCCTCTTCTCTCCACCGGAGATCCCACGGTCCCATCCCACCCCTCCTACCCTTGAATCTGCCACGTGATCAAGGCCAAGCTCCTTGATGAGCTCCCTCACCCTGCTGGACGCTTCCCTTCTGCTGCCTTGAAGCCTAAATAGTGCACTGTACATGAGAGTCTCCTCAACTGTCAATGAGCCAAACAGTGCATCCTCTTGGGAGACATAGCCAGAGATCCTCTGGAACCGCTTTGAGTTGATGGGGCGATCATTCACTAGTACCTGGCCTGATACCCTTCCGCCGCTCGAGTCTTCATTTCCAGCCAATATCTCGAGCAAAGTGGTCTTTCCTGCCCCACTTGGACCTGCAATGGCCGTGATCTCGCCAGGCCTTGCTACGCAGTTGACATCCTTGAGGATGAACTTCGGAGCTCTCTTTGGGGACTCAAAGTAGTTGTACTCAAGTTTGCTGCATATTTTGTAGGAGAGGCTCTTTGTTTCTAGCTTGTATGGCGTCCTGGCTCCGCAGGAGTTGCCGGAGCCATCGGAATCCGATGACCAGAGAGGAAGCTCCATAAGGGATACGGAATGGCGTGTGGTGCTTGCTTGCTTGTTGGGAATCTGCACAAAAGTCTGATATGAGTTGTGAGAGTGCATCAAAGAACAAGAGATGGGAAGATTGCATTAAGAACTAAGAAGAGGGGGAGCTGAACTAACACTACCAACTAGCTTCCACAACTGTCACACGCTAAGCCTAATAGAAATATGCGCAGATTTATCTCTGCTTTCTCTTGCCATCATCTACTGGTTAGGTGCTGACCCTTTTAACACAAGCTGAAACGCTAATACTGCTCGAGTGCAGTAAAATCCTTGTTCATCAATTAAAGGTGAATGCAATTCGAAGTTGCCTAATGTGGTGACTCGGGCTGTTGGGATAAATGTGCAGTTTTAAGGCCAAATTGTGGGGAGATTTGGTGGGGTTGGAGGCCGTTGAGCTGAGGACCAGAAAGAATATTAGGATAAAACTAAGAGGAAACACTGATTCAGGTGAACTAGAAACATTGACTGTGGATTGCTTGTGGGTGTGTAGGTGGTTCAAGTATCTTCCGCCTGTTGAGCTGGTGGATTGCTTGTGGCTATGTAGGTGGTTCAAGTATCTTCCGCCTGTTGAGCTGCAGATTCCTAAAAGGAAAAGGCAAACAAAATTCAGTTTCAGTAAAAGTGTTTTCAGAGAAACTTAGACGGATGATGATGAAATGGGTTTCCCATCTGAAATGGAAATAAGCATCAATTGCACGTACTGGGAATCATGGAGGGAATGGAGTTACTAACAACTGCACCTAACTTTGCAATGGTGGTTGGGTAGAAAGAGAGATCCCCAAAAAATGAATTCAAAGACCTTTTTGATTGTGGATTGACAATGAGTTGCAGGCACGACTGAATCGCATCTCATACATCTTCTGTTCTAACAACAAGAAGAAGAGGAGGCTTGCCCAAAGGGCGTGGCGTAACTATAAGCAAGCCAAGTGCATATGGTGCATAAGTGACTTATGGCCAAGGAAAGCTTACCCTCCAATGGTAAGCTAATTGGAGGCGCTTGAATAATATAATAAATATGATAAACATTGAATTTGTTCTGATATTCTCCAAGAGACTGGATGCAAAGATGTCTATTTAGGTAGGCAACTACTAACTGAAGATTTATTTCAGTCTAAAAGCAACATGTGAAATAGTATAATCTGTGGCAGATGCCAATGTTCTGGCTCATCATCCAACTGCAAACTCCTGTAACTTACAGGCATTCCTCAACTTGCAAGTGACAGGCAACTTCCTGAGGGTACTGATACCCTTCATTTCTTCTCCTTCGTGATTTGACAGAAAAGATGGTTCGCCTGGTATTGGGTTCTGATATGAGAATTTTCTCAGGGAGCCCTCTATCAGACACCAAGTGATGAACCCTGCAAGTTATTCACAATAAAGGAAGCATGGTGAGAGCAAATACTTGATATTGGAGTAAACAAACAAACCATACCAGAGAGTAGACATAACTCACATTGAATTTGATATACAGTAACACGACTTTAAAGTTTCTCTGCCAGTCTCTTTCAAGTTTGAGGAGAGCAGAACTATAACACCCCATTTTCAGCTTAGCTCTGTTTGATTTGTCAATGGAAAGATGAAATTCAAGTTGACAATTGTTCCAGAGTGGACTCTGCTCTTTTTTTCTTGGCAGCACGAATCTGATCTGCTAAAGAAACTCCATTTTTTTGCTTTTTCTTTCCTTATGCATTCCAAATCTATTTTCTCCCACAATGGTGGATCAAGTGTTGCATCTTTTTGCCTGGAAGTGTGGATGGCGACTGGTTTCTTTCTCTGAATCTGAAAAAGAGACCAGTTGTTACTCAAGAATAAGACAATTAGGAGCAGAGGAGCTAAGACAATTAGGAGAATAAGACCATCCTGCAAAAGATCTTTTCAAAGAAAAAAATATACAGTATTACAAGGGAGCTAAGAATCCCACAAGTGGAAGTTTAAAGTGTCCTATATGGACATTCTATAAAGGCAAAGCAACATACCACACCACCAATGATGAGATATATTCATTTTTACCTTGCTCACTTCCAGAAGTAGCTTCAGTGTGCTACTACCTAGTTACTACAATAGCTTAAATATTTTTGACAAGTACCTCTACAATCACCTTTTCTAGTCTCTGTTTAAGCTCAGTAACTTCCGAATCAACTTTGTTTTCCTTTGATTTTCTGGAGAACGTTATCCCCTTCTCCTCTTTTTCTTTTCTTTTCTCTTCCCTCTCCTTTCTTCTCTGAAAAAGCCTTGCCACAGCTGCTCTCTGTGCTCTTACATTTGCAATTATCTTAGCTTTCTCTTCCATTGTCTTAAGTTTCTGGTGAGCTAATTCGGATTTAATTTTATCAAAACTGCCCAGTCCATCCCTTTTTGGTCTGCCAATCCTTTCTTGGCTGCTTTTGCAATGTTATTGTACCATGATAAGAAAAACTTCTCCTTCATCCTTTTCTCTCTTAAACGCTCTCTCCAAAGTTGCCTAAGTGAGAATCCAATCTTTGCCTTGATCTGATCACTGCAAAAAAGATCTGATATCATATCACCACTGAAGCTGGATTCATAATTAATTATTCAATCTCCGATATAATTTAGATTCCAGTGCAGCAGTGGAGTGAATATCGGCCAAAATGTATCATAGGAAGTAGTCTCACTTTAGCAGGTATATGCAATATATAGCATGGTAGTTAGAAACAGTACAAAAAAAGATGAGGGAAGTGCAAATCCAGTATTTGTAAATATTTTCTTTTATAATTTTTATTTTATGCTTTCAACACACTGAAATGCTTGCACAACATTATACCATCAGAAACATCTTTTTAGCATTTTGCTCCCAGATCCCACCATACAAGTTATTAAGCATATAGTGATTATGAAAATCAGCCAAAGATTAGTACCCATAAACATGGATGCTCCTCCAAGACTATATTATCCCTCTGTTGACTTTATACTTGACAGCTAAAACAATATATTTGGCTGATCTGTTAAGAACATTCAACAATCCTTTACCTTTCCAGAGAGACAACTAAATCATTAAGCATTGCAGACATCAATTACCTATGAGGACGAGGGTGTTCAGCCATCTTCTTTCTGACCTGAAAGAGAAAAATGCAAGCACCAGGTTCAGGAGTCTGGCTCTATTTGGGATGGAAGAGTCAGGAAAGAATTGCTAGAAAGCACATACAGGGAGTTGATTCACCAATATCACAAATTATAACTGACTGTTTATTATGCAAGAAGAGAAACAAAACATGCAAAAGTTGGGTCTTACATCACTTTACCTTTGGATCCCTTAGTTCTTCTCTTGTTCTCTGTCTGATTCTATCTCGAGTCACTGTATACACATCATAAAAAATGATGATTGTTAAGATTGATTAATTTTTTAGATCCATAATTCCCATATGAAAGATAGTGAACTCTGATGTCTTACCTCCACTGTGTTTCCTCCCTACATTCTAAGGCACTTTACCCTTGTTTGCCAGTCCTATTTTCTTCTTCTCTCCATTTCCCTATAATCAGTATTTCCATTTATTTGCACATTCTGATCTTCCTCCGGCTGGTTACCATCTGCATCTATGCTAAGTGGTGCTTCTACAGCACAAGTCCAGGCTTGCAATGGACTGACGCCAAGTAACATCGTCAACAAGCTCCGCTTTAGCATGGCATCTCATTCATAGCATATCCAGTAAAAGGGGATGAAGAGATACTTATAGTATACTTGTAAATTGGGCCCAGGTGCGATAATTTCCTGATGAAATTGAAGTATAAATTAAAGGAAAAAAGAAACAACAGGATAACAATGAAAAAGATGGGATTTGCAGTGAACACAAACAGAAAATTAGAATGAATTTGCATTCCCATTACTAGAAAGTCCTAGATCCTCCATTCGGACTAACATGCACTCATTTGCTCCTACCAGACTCAGAACTGACTACTCAAGCATCCTCCAAACTTGAACATCACTAAAAGAATCAATAGTTGGAGAACCGTTCCACTTCAACGTACTCTAGTTGTAATAATAGCAAGTATAACCAACCAAAACCGTTTTCACTTCAGCATGGCAATTAGCTCCATCCAGAATCTGGAAACTCCTACGAAGAAAAAGAAGACAGTAAAAGGTCTTGAAGAATCCCATGCTTACAATGGGAAGGATTGCATTGCAGAGAATCGAAAATTGCCTATGCGAGCTTCTCGAAGAGTCTCATGCCTACGGCCCTATACCTGATGTTTTGGATATAGCTTAATAATACTGATAAATTCAAATATCCCTGTATTCTATTTTTCTTTCAAATGATCCTGCACTACGAAATATGTTACTTCAGACAAGTCCAATTTAACGCCGTCAGAATATTCTTGAATAGGTCTTATCTCGAGATTCTCAAATCTCGATGCTCACAATTTTACGCCATCATTTATAGACATAGCCCGCGTATTTTATTGGTCTGCGCAATTAAATCCATATAGTTTATTGCCCTGCTCATTTTAGTCCCTATCTACCGTCTTTCCCCTCGACCACTGTATATATGTCAGCCGTCAAGGCAGGAGACGAGACGGTCAGCCCGATATTGCCGCACCAGTGTTCATATCGAATCTCTCAGATCACCGGAAGATGAGGTCTTCAATGTACAATTTGATCAGGAAGGGATCAGCTTCCAGGTCGAGCTTCCTCTTCCGAAGCTACAGCTCCGGCACCGTGCCGGAGAGGAAGGTGGCAGTGCTTGGAGCTGCAGGCGGCATCGGCCAGCCCCTGGCTCTCCTCATGAAGCTCAATCCTCTTGTCTCCAAGCTCGCTCTTTACGATATTGCTGGAACTCCCGGCGTTGCAGCTGACGTCAGCCACATCAACACCAGATCTGAGGTCTTTGTACTTGTTGAATCTGGATATTGTCTTTGTTAATCTGAAAGAACTGAGTTTTCCTTCTGTCTCCCTGGCTAGTAACTTAGTAAATTTAGTACGGAATAAGAATAACTGAGTTTATGAAGTAGTAGAACATCTTATGTATTATTGCAGGTGATTAGTCTCTTTCCAAGTTGAACAATTTTCTGTGCAAAAAAAAGTTGAACAATTTGAGTTTGTTAACTTTTTCATTTAACTTGATTTTCTGTTTCCATAAGAGAAACAAGTACCGCTATATTTTTACCATGTTCTATTTAGTTATCCTCTTTGAGTTGGCACAACTTAGGCTGGAGGCTCAGATCGTTTGCTGGTTTTTTTATTGTACTACTTGGTACTGGTTGCTTCCTTGGGAGATAATTGAGAATGTTTTCTTTTTGAAATTGTTACCATGGCTTATGCTCTTTGTATGTTTGTCTTTTAACAGGTCGCAGGATACATGGGTGAAGAACAGCTGGGGCAAGCTTTGGAGGGTTCAGATGTTGTCATCATTCCAGCTGGCGTGCCAAGAAAGCCTGGAATGACCCGTGATGATCTCTTTAACATTAATGCTGGAATTGTCAAATCTCTCTGTACTGCTATTGCAAAATACTGCCCCAATGTGAGTTTTCTTTTACACCAGTTGAAGTCATAAAATAGCAGAGGCTTCTGGTTGATGTTTTCTGAATATTCTTAGGAGAACTTTTTGAAGTTATTTCCTTAGTAGTGAATAGTAAAACATCAAGTTTAACACAATAGGGTGTTAAAGACTTAATTTGAGTTATCATGAAACTGTGCACCCTATTAGATGGCATATATGGTCAGGCTTCTATTCCTCTGGGTTAGAGGGTCTTCATTACTGTCCACGGGATAAGTGAGTGAAGCCATATATTATGTTATCAGACATCAAAACATTAATATATCAGGCCAGGCTGTTATTAGATTATAAATCTTAAACAGCAGATTGCATTGGAACTCCGTCGTAGGAATTTTCTTTAACAAAAGTTCTATTCAGGCACTGGTGAATATGATTAGCAACCCTGTGAACTCCACGGTGCCCATTGCAGCTGAAGTTTTCAAGAAAGCAGGTACTTATGATGAGAAGAAGCTGTTTGGTGTGACTACCCTCGATGTTGTCCGGGCCAAGACATTCTATGCTGGAAAGGCTAAAGTCCCTGTAGGAGGTACCTGTCCCTGCTTGTTTTTATTGCTAGTTCTATATTGGAAATGTGACCTAAACTCCATCTCTCTCTAATAATTAACTTCACATAAACTCTTGGAAGGCCACAATTTACTGTGAAAATGGTAATTAATTTGTTATTCCTACTCAATCCCCTTTTAAAGTGAAGATAATTTAATATAGATATGGATTGGTCCCTTTATACAACCTACACATTTATGCTTTATTGTTTTCTTGCAGAGGTTAATGTTCCAGTTGTTGGTGGTCATGCTGGCATAACCATCCTTCCTTTGTTTTCACAAGTACTTGCTAGGCCCTTACTCCTTCAAGTTGAACAATGAGATATTATCCTTTAACATCTAGGCTATGCACTCTATTAACTTCACATTCATTTTTATGGTATAGGCTACACCAAAAGCCAATTTACCTGATGAAGATATCAAAGCTCTTACTAAACGGACTCAAGATGGAGGGACAGAAGTTGTGGAGGCAAAAGCTGGAAAGGGATCTGCAACATTGTCAATGGCGTAAGTGTATATGATGCTTCACCTTTATTTTAAAATTTTTCAGAAAATCTAACTAAACCCGTCTTTGCACTTGGTCCTTCTTGGCTAACTCCTCTGGTTTTCAGCTATGCGGGAGCCTTGTTTGCTGATGCTTGCCTCAAGGGCTTGAATGGCGTCCCTGATGTTGTTGAGTGCTCGTTTGTGCAGTCCAGCATCACTGAACTTCCTTTCTTTGCTTCTAAGGTGATTTAACCAGCCCAACCTCTAGGAAGTTCCTTTTTTTATCCTTTGTTATGCTTGCTTGAAAAACTGATAGGCAGAGAAGGTATGATACTTGCTTGATGCAATAGAGATGAAAGTTTGGGAAATTCTAGCAAATAATAACCAGAAATGATCACCCTAATATCAACAGGTGAAGCTGGGGAAGAATGGTGTGGAAGAGGTTTTGGGGCTAGGGCCATTATCAGACATAGAGAAAGAGGGTTTGGAGCACCTCATCCCGGAACTCAAATCTTCCATTGAAAAGGGTATCAAGTTTGCAAACCAAAGCTAGTCAGAATCCTCTTGAGTCATGTTCTTCTTAACTTCAGAGAAGTTTTGATTAATCATCTGATATCATTAATACGGATGGACCGATTATATAATCTTTCACCCCAGAATTCCCAATTAGGGATGAAAGACAGGGCTTTATTGAATAATTGTCAGAGCCCCAGAGATGTTTTTTTAGAGGAACTAATACTTAACTGAGTTTGTTACTTGTTGGGGCAAGATTTGATATCCATTTTTATGTGATGTGTGTTTCTTCATGCATTTGTATGCCTCTTTAACTAAGGTCGTGCTTATATGCATGCATCATAGGGTGCCATATGAAGCAAGCCTGCCATGATTTTCTGAAGGGAAACCAGAGCTATAATCGTCTATTGAATTTCCAATATTTTCTTTATAACTTTATCAACACAGATCATATTCTCAAGGTATCATATTTCCTGCAATGTGGTACCATGGCAACCAACAAAGGTTGCTCAAGGGGAATAACTAATCTGGAAGGAAAGGTAGCCTGCTGATGCTATGGGTGGAAAAACCATTGGTAATATGGCTGTCGCTGCTGGTGAACTCATCTAGCTTGTCATCTTCATCAGTCCCCCACGAATCTTCATCTCCTTCGTTAATTTCCATTTGAAATGGAAGAATTCTGAGATGGACACCAGGCTCTTTCCCTATCCTTTCTGACTGAAGCCTGTATTTCTTTACAAGCTCTATCTGCATGGACAGGATGCTAGGTGGCCTGGGAAGTAGCTCAACAGGCTCTCCTTTGGGAATTACAACCTTCTCCATAGCAACTCTTGCCTCCTGTTCATGCAAAAACATTATCTAATGCAAAGCTTCTGCAACTATATTTATGGCTCTCTAGGTGAATTCCTGACAAAGCCAAGCTAAGATGACAATTATTACCTCCAAAGCATCTTTTCTTTCCAATGAGTCCGACTTGTCTTCCAAATCTGAATCATGTGAATCAACTCGGTCCCGCATCAATGCCTTCAATGCCTTTGTTATTTGCATAGACGAGCTTGTCTGCATAAACAGACCAATAGCTCCACCATTAGATTTCAAAGAAACCTCTAATTTCCACAAGAGCAAAAAGATCAACAGATATCCAGCAACCTTTGTAAGGTACGTGAGTATTCCATGAAAGTTCACAGCAGCTTGGATACGTGGGTTCTTCTTGAGCTTAGACTGAGATGCAAGTAGTGCATCTGCTTTACTCAAGTCATCAGTTATCACAATGGTATCCTCACTAAGATTCAACTGCTTCATTGCTTGTATTATGCTCCCTTCTGTAATCTACAAAACCACTCACTCTGTAAAGTTGTGCTATTCATACAAGGCAATTCAAGAGTTATTTCCTGGCCATATCATATTTAGCCAGAGAATTAATTGTTATGGATAAAAAAATCTGTGAGTAGGTTACAGCTGATATCTTACCCCATAGGCAAACAAGCGGATTGTTCCCTTATTATTTCCTGTATCCTCCCAGCTTAGAGGGTCTGGTTCATATCCATCATAACCAGTAATTTCACCAGCGGTATTAGACATATCATTGAATCTATTCTCACAATCCTTATCAGAGAAAGGATCTCCATATGGCTCCATATGAACAATTTTTTCATTGTTCGAACCTATTTTGCGAACTTCAACACTAGGGGGCCGGCCTGTTGCCGCACAACAGATCATGAAAATAAAAGCCAATGAGAAACAGCAGTGGAAGAGTTACTGCACCTAAAAAGTCAGACAAGTATGGGAGAGTAAAAAAACCTAAAAATTCTTGACCAGTAGAGTGGAAAAGCATCTACCTGAAAGAATGCAATCCACTGTGTCTTCTAAGCTCCGATGAACTCGCAACTCTGTTTTAGATATTATCTCAACAGCAGAGTTGAATGTCGCTGGTCCTTTTCTTTCAAGTACTGTCTTCTGGACCCTTCTCCTACTAGCCTCTTCATCCCCTAAAGTAACACTCTGTTGAATGACAAGAAAGAGTCAAGGCTCTCCTTATAGAACCAGTAATTGTAATCAGAACTATAGCAGCTGTATCGATAAAGAGTACTCAAACTAGTCTCTTGCCTCGATTCCTCCGATAAGCATATCAAGGGCAGGATTAATGATCACATTCTCAATAGTCACACCATGAGCTGTAGCAACAAGCTGAATTCCACGTTGTGCAATTGTGCTCGCTGCCATTGCTTCAAGTTTTGTTCCAATCTCATCAATTACAATTACTTGTGGCATGTGATTCTCCACAGCCTCAATTAACACCTGCATTCAGAGACGATACATTTTGATATCTTATGCAGGACATAAGATGTTAACACCACTCTGTAGGAACATTTCTTGATTAACAAGAATTTCATAACAAAAGTTCATGCCACAATATTTCAACAACATCAAGACAAATAGAATTTCCAAATTCAAAACCTTGTGTTGCATGTCAGAATCGGGAACTTGCATTCGGCGAGCATTGCCTATGCCTGCATGAGGTATATCACCATCCCCACCAATCTCATTTGAGGTATCAACAATCATCACACGTTTCTGGTGATCATTTGCAAGCATCCGTGCTATTTCCCTGCAAAAATATACAAGCAGCCGTATAATCCACATATGGAAGCAACTACCACTTTTGGTGTTACAGCTGTTGCTAGAATGCATAGGGCAGAACAGACCTATCATCTACATCAAGCTAGTACACTCAGCTTTCCCTAAGAAATGCCTTTTAGATGGGCCCCTTGTTGGTGCTTACAAGAGTCAGTCAGGTAGTCTGCCAGCTCCATATAATCCAATTAGCCATATAAGACTAACTTTGTTCCAATTGTGACCATATGAACCGACCTGATAATGGTAGTTTTCCCTACTCCAGGGGGGCCGATGAGCAGAAGTGAAGCTCCGTTCTGCACCAAATCACGCAGCAGAGGAGCACTTCCAGATATGGCCCGACCAACCCGACAAGTCAATCCTATTATTGTTCCCTTTCGATTCCTAATGGCACTGATCCTGTGCAATGTTCGACTGATCCCGGCTCTATTATCACCAGCAAAGTCGCCAACCTGAGAGACAAGCCTGCTAATCAGCAAACGGAAGGCTAAACAGTTTAGGCCACTTCCTCGGAAAGCTAAAAAGTCGATGTTTATGCAGTACCTGAGAAGTTGCATGTTTGAGGTCTTCGTGTGAGATAGGACAGTCGGATAAGACAAAATCACCAGAGGGAAAACGGGCGAGCGGTTGACGTCCGAAATCCATCACGACTTCGATCAGCTGGTGGAACTCCGGATGCTCGCTGACTCTCCGCCGCATCCTATCGGGCAACAAGTCCAAGAGGCGGCCCAGCTCGACATCAAAGTCATCATCATTTGAAAAGGAATAAGAAGTAGTAGAAGCTGAATCCGAACAGCACACAGAACTTCCCCTGCTCCCAAGAATACTGTACGCCAAACTTTTCGGTGAAAACCACCGTGGCGGCAGATGGAGCAGAAACGGCGTGGTTTTCGGAAACCGGTGGCCCAAATTTAGAGCCGCAGGGGGCTTATAGTGGTGAGAGAGGAGTGCTCGGAGCATACGTTTTGGCGGGAAAACCTCGATCAGGCTACTCATCCGAACTCCTCGGATGGTTGTCGCCGGCGGGGAATCCACGATACTCGAGTGATGACGCTGCGTTATCAGAAAAAAAAAAAGCTTTCCGATTCTCCGGCTGCCGTGTCTGTGGTGGATATCTCTCTGAATTTTCTGAGATCTACGGGCACTAATATTTGACAAATTTTTATTATATTTTTTTCGCTCAAATAAATTTATAATAATTTTAAAAATTAAATAATATAATAATATTTTTAGTTAAAATTAAATTTAATATATATTTTTTCCGAGCAAAAAAAAGACTATGACCTAATCGACCCGGATTGGTGTGTGGTCTTTGGTTGAACCGGCCCGACTCGGACGCATTTTGTGTTCACATCCTTGTTAAAAAAACAGTCACCGTCCTCTAGTCGGCGGTTCTTTAGCTTCCTCTATACACTTTGATCTTCTCGGCATTCAAATAGCGCGGGTAATCTCCGAGGGGGAGAATCCTGCACAGAGTGTCTGTAATCTTCGCCCGCCCACAATGGAAATGGAGCTCGACCCGGACGAAGTCTTCAGAGACGATGAAGACGATCCCGAAGCAGAAGCCGTTCGGGTTGTTTTCTGCTCTCGTAATTGTCGCTTACTCGGAGTATGTGTGTCGTTAATCTCAGGAGGACTAATTAGCTCATGCGATGATTGAAACAGGAAAGTGCATCAACGAAGGAGCTTTCGGTTTATTTGGTGGATGCTTCACCTAGAATGTTCCTTGCTCAATCTCCTTCGGTGAGTTATTTCTGCTCGAAGTGGTCTGCCCTTTCTCAGCTGTGATATTCTTGCCTCTGGGAGAAACCGTTCGCAGAGTCTTTTGTTCTGCTCGTTGAGTTATTCCGTTTGTGCTTTCTTCTATTTCCTAAGTTTGTTGCCTTTACTACTGAGAATCATATTATCATTAATTGTGAAATCCGCACCTCGAGGTCATCAGTTGGTTGACTGCTTTCATAAACAGCTGAGGACGGTCTTTGAGTGGGTAGTAAGATGTTAGTGGTATTCACCTCTAAGGGTGTTTTTTATTTAGCCTGTCATCTCTCTACATGCAGTCTGTAGATTTTGATTTGACTTATGCTTGGTCTCTATTACAAAATTCAATCATTCTTACTGCTATCAGGGACATGACAAAGATGAGAGTTATTTTCATGTTGCTATAAACTGCGTGGTGGCATCATTGAAGACTCAAATTATTAATAGATCATATGATGAAGTTGCTATATGCTTCTTTAACACGGTATGCTTTCTGAGAGTTCATTGATCTTGGCATTTATTTCTCTAGTGATTCATGCTGTAGTGGCTATTATGTCAATTAAAAAAATGTAATATTTAGCTGATCATATATTCCCTATCAGACTAATTTTCTTCTTTCTATTGATCTGCTAAGAATTAAATGTTAGCATTATGATATGGTTGAATGTGAGCAGTAGAACCCTTACATTCTATTTGTATAATCTCATTTCATTTATCCGGATTTTTTAAATTTATCTTCAAACATGTAACACGGTATTATATATATTTGTGTATATAACATTCTAGGTTGTAAATTCGGTACCATAGTTCAATGTTTATTGATGAGACTTATTTAAGTATTTTTTTAAGATCTTGTAGTGAGCTTAAGAACTTGACATTCATTTTTATTCAATTAGTTATACAATCACAAAATTTTGTGACATACTGCAGCTAAGTGTATTACAGAACATAAGAAGGATACTCTGTTTACTGTTTTTAAGTGCCTGCTGATGATGTAAGATTTGCAGAGGGAAAAGAAGAATCTTCAAGGTTCAGATGGTGTCTTTGTGTTTGATGTTGGTGATCGGGAGTCTCTTGACAGGCCAACAGCAAGACTTATCAAAGAACTTTCTTGTTTAGAGGGTAAAGCCTGTCCAGATAGCACAATATGTTGACTATATGTTCCCTTTATTGTTGGCAACATGTTTTTCCTAAATACTTCAATTTGTTTCCAATGGCTCCCCATCCTCTGATTTTTAGTGTCATCTAGATTCAGTAAATTGTAATATTCACCCAAACAAATATTATGAGTAAAGGCAATCCTCTAATAATCTGACCATCTTAGTTTTATGACTTTATTGTCCTCTGAACAAAAAGTTATTGTGTAACAGGCTTCTTTGTTTTCCTTGTGGGATTGGATAGTATTTTATATTTAATTTTTCCTGCAGATATACATGACTAAATTCTTACTTTGCCTTCTGTCTCCCATTTTGCAGAGACTTTTGCGAAAGAAATTGGAAGTCAATATGGAATTGTGGCTGGTTCTCGAGAAAATTCCCTTTACAATGCTCTTTGGGTCGCGCAGGCACTTCTACGTAAAGGGTGTGCTATGCTAGTTCAAATATTATCATGTATCCTATAAGCATGAAGCCATTTACTGAAGCTCCATACTCTAGTGTTGGTAATGACACGGTGTGAATGGTTACAGATCCGCAAAAACTGCTGATAAACGCATACTTCTTTTCACCAATGAGGATGATCCTTTTGGGAAAATGAAAGGAGCCTACAAAGCAGATATGACAAGGACAACGCTGCAACGAGGCAAAGTAAGGCAACTATTCAGGTCAAATTTTAGGGTTTCAAAGATGTTTTGTGGAGCAGGCTCATATATCCCGCACATTATCTTGCATTTTATCTTTTCAAGGATGCACAAGATCTTGGCATATCAATTGAACTTTTCCCACTGATTCAGCCTAACATAGAGTTTGATGTGTCTCTTTTCTATGCTGTAAGTTCAGACATCCTCTTATCCTTTTTATTCCTCCAAAATCATTTGCTATATCTGATGAAATTACTTGGTTCATTCTCCATTTTCAGGATTTAATTGGAATTGAAGATGATGATATTGCTCAATTTATTTCTGGGGTTGGAGAGAGGTATGCCTTTCTTTTGTTTGCTTTGTGATGTCAATAATAATGTCATAATACCCGGGTCAGACTTATTTGTGTCCAGTTCCTGCAGTCCCTTCGCCTTTGGATAGTTAAAACTTTTTTTTTTTTGTAATTTATCTTCAACATCTCCTTGATGCAATATTAATGAAGTTCCCCTATTAAATATTAAAAGTGAAAACTCAAGAAGAAACAGTGACTCGTACAAGATGTCAGTGTACCTGTGACATACAGAAAATGCTTTGCTGTATTTTCAAAAATCATGATCAACCGGATGCAGCTTCTGCCTGACTTGTAATTGTATGTAATTTCATATTTCCACCTTTTGATTGCACACGTAGAAAGCATAGCTGTCATAAAATGGTGAACAATTAAATTACAATTCATGCCTTATTTATATTATCATTGAAATGCATAATGTTTAAATACCTTCATGAATTTCTTTCTTTAAGCTATGTGAATTGACTTGACATTCTTCCTGTCTTGTTTGCGGCTCATACCGTATATATTAACTAAAATAAATCAAGCTTAAAATTTTTGTTGACATAATAGTTACTCTTTTTCATGTTAAGGTAATTGACCTATATATCTCTGTTGTCATTCTCTGATATGGAAAAAAAATCTCTGCATATAGTTTAATCCCACCAATATATATATATATTCTGAATTCTTTATGTGGCTTTTGATGTTTTTATAAGAAGTCTGTTGCAGATATCTGTTGTTTTGTCCTTGTTCGTTTTATTTTCTTTATTGATCACCTTGAATTTAGATTTGAAGACATGAAATATCAGCTGAGAAAACGTATGTTCAAGAAGCGCATTGTCAGGAGATTGACATTTTCAATTGTCAATGGGTTATCAATTGAAGTTAATACATATGCATTGGTTCGGCCTCTTGTGCCAGGTAGTATACTAATCAGAGTATATAGTTGATCTTTTCTTGGAAGATAGTGTATATATTTGATGTACTTCTTAAGCTGACAGTTATATATACAGGCTAATGAAATTGTTCCATTTGCATGAGCAGGTTCAGTTGTGTGGCTTGATTCAGTTACTAATCAACCCTTGAAGGTAATGGACATATTTATATTCTCTAAACTAACTCATTGTCATATCATGGTTCCAAGTTTCTCGTTTGACAAGGTCACAGGCTTTTATTTCCCTTTATTCTCTAGTTGTGGCTTTTATTAGTTTTTGCTTGACAAAGGTGTAATGCTTTTATATTATGCTGAATTATTAATTGGTGGTTTCTGGAGGAGAATCAAAGATTATTTATGTTCTGGTTTCCTTGTTGAATGAGTTAAACATCATGGATTTTACATGGTGTTGTGCGGTCAAATCTTTTGTGAGCTATCTGAAAATCTTTGCAGATAGAAAGGTCTTTCATTTGTGCTGACACTGGGGCATTGGTGCAAGAGCCTACAAAACGCTTTTTCCCTTATAAGAAGTATAGACTTTTAGCACTATGTTATATTTTCTAGTTTATATATTTTTATTTCCTTTACATATTCATGTTTTTATTCAATTATTTTGCTTTTCAGTATGAACATCAAATTTTCAGTGGAGGAACTAGCTGATATAAAAAGAGTATCAAATGATCAGCTTCGTCTTCTTGGATTCAAGCCTTTGAGCTGCTTGAAAGATTACCATAACTTGAGGCCATCAACTTTCATTTTTCCTACTGATCAGGTTTCTTTTGGTCTGAACATGATATGCCATTCATTTTTCATTTTATGGAAGTGTTCCTTATGTCCTTTGATGATCAAAATGAATACCTTACTTGCATAAGTATTCCATATAAATTGCTTGGCCATATAAATAATGCCTCTGCTTATTGACACTATTAGAGTGTGAAACTTTTATTTTTCATCTGTGAGGGCCAGCCCGCTGCTAAGGTAACATGTCTAGTCCGAGGTTTGATATCTGTGATCAGTGGCATGCGGTAGGCTTATGATGCACCACCTTGTGGAGTAATCGATTACTACAATGTTGGACACCATTGACATTTAAAAATAAATAAAAAATATCCAATTGCCAAGATTGATGATGGCGTATTTGAGTTTCACAAATTCCTGCATTTGGAAGTTGCTTTCACATAGAACTCTAATAACATAATTTATAAATCTCTAAGAATTCACTTTCTTTGCAACTGATTAGAACCAATGGGGTAAACTCCTCCTAACAGATCATTTGGATTATGAAAGATTTCAAATTCATCATTCTATTGTCAGTATAAATAGAGGGGTGAACATGAGACCATCATCTGCTCCAACATAGACTTTAACTCCCTGTGGAAATTTTTGTTGGGTCTTTAGTTTTAGTATCACTAGTGCCCTCTATTTATTTGCACCATTTAGTTTTTGATGTATTGTTCATTTCTTTCTTAGTCAAACTTGATGATTAATACACAAATATATTATTTAGAAACTCTATGATTTTCTCTGAGTCCTGGTCTTTGGTTTCATGTTGTCTATTTAATTGCAGGAATTAATTGGAAGCACCACTATTTTCATTGCTTTGCACAGATCAATGTTGCGATTGCAGCGGTTAGTTGTTTAAAATAGCATTTTGATTGTGAGGAAACTGTCTTTTGTGATAGTTTGATATGAACACTGAAGGGAAGAATGGGGATAGTAATTTATAACAATTTTATAAGGTATTTTTATTTAAAGCCAAATTTCTGAGTTATCTTTCAGTACTTTTCTAAGAAGTTTCCCATTGCTGGATTGTTAAACCTAAATGCTGAGTTTCGCACAGAAATGATAGCATGAATTTTCTGCAGATTATTAACTTTGTGAATTTGAGTTATACAAAATTCTGCAGTTGATGGAATCATTGATCAATTATGATAGACTAAAACTTTCATCCACAAAATTGTTATGACATGACTTGAGAACCTGAATTTCAGGTTCTAAACATGTCCAAATATTTTGATTCTGCCTAAGGCTTCGATCTGAATGCTAAATTATCCAACTCATGGTGGGATAGCATGTCGACGAAACCAAAATATTTGGAGTAAATTGTTAAAACATGAAATATATCTTATTAGGTGTTACCTAATTCAGGAACCAAAGTGTTAATTGCACTTATCAACTACATCTTTTTTTCCAGTTTTGCAGTTGCATATTACGGAATTTCATCTCATCCACGTTTGGTTGCCCTTATTGCACAAGTAAGACATTATGTGATTCTCTAATGTTATTTTTCCAGCCTACTTTGTGCCTTAGTGCCACTCTTGAGCAAATGCTAAACCATATGTCTGGTATCAGTAGCTATAGTAGTTTTTGAATAATGCAGTATCGAAATGTTCACATATCTCTATAATTATCCAATATCTAAGTTTCCATGATTTGAATATTGCCTATTGATTTGGTCATAAATGCATTATCCTAGTGGACTTTGAAGTTTAAGCAGACCCTGTCACCGATCAGCTGTGTATATTGAATGAAGTGCTGGCCCACTGCTATTAGGGAAACTGTGTTTACTCTTAACCGACTGCTATCATCAATATCTAAGAAGAGGATGTGATTTGTGATTGAATAATCTAATGAGCAATTGCATCCTTATTTGTCTATGCAACATAATCCTTTCTTTCTTTTTGTAATTATGCTATACTACCCTAATCTAACGACAAAAGCATATATCCCTCAATTTGCAGGATGAGATAAAAGATGTTGGTGTTCAGGTTGAGCCGCCAGGCATGCACATGATATATCTCCCATATGCAGATGATGTCAGACATATTGAAGAGGTATGCCACCTTGACATCTCCTTAATGTTAGTCCCTTTCACATGCCTTCAATTGTTGAATATAATGTTGATTCAGATGATTATTTTGTATGCATTTGAAATATTATGATAAATAAATTCTTCCTTATAGCTTCACCTTTTTTTTTTTTTTGCTTGTAGCTTCACCTGAGCCCTAAAACTCTAGCACATCAAGCAAGTGAAGAACAAATTAACAGAGCAGCTGCATTGATGAAACGAATGGATTTGAAGGACTTCTCAGTCTGCCAGCTGGGTAATCCTGGTAAATACTGATCTCCAATAGGTCAGCATTTTACTCATAAGCATTTAAACCTCCCCTGATGATGGATGGGCTGTGCATTCTGTAATCAATATAGAATGTCTAATTTGACCTTTTCTTCCTGAACTTACATATTTGTTTCTTGTTAAGTGAGGTAGAAATCATCATGGCCTGATAATGAAATAGTATCTTTTAGGGTAAAGCAATTTTTATGCTAGCCGAAACAGCTGAAATGTAAATTTACTGGCAGGTTTGTTTGTTGGTGAGTTATAACAGCATGTTCTTGCAGCACTGCAGAGACACTATGGAATTTTACAGGCGTTAGCCCTGGAAGAAGATGACTTGCCTGAAATCAAGGATGAAACAAATCCAGATGAGGAAGGCTTATCTCAGTGAGAAAAAAAATTACTTCTTGCATCTGATATATTACCATCATAATGTACTAACTGCAGTTTTGAGCAAGATTGTTGTCTCACTTCTGTTTGATGACCACAGACCTGGAGTTGTTAAGGTCATTGAGCAATTCAAGCATTCCATTTATGGGGACCGGTATGAATCTAGTAGGTCTGCAAGTGATGAAAAAAGGAGCGAGGCCTCTAAAAAGCGAAAAGCAAATGCTGAGAATGCTTTAAAGGAATGTGAAAATTATGACTGGGCTGAGTTGGCCAGCAGCGGGAAGGTGGACTCTTTATTTGTGTTTCTTCTGTCATATTGCCTCCATGATATGATATGGACAAGGAAAAAACAAAAAAAAAGTGGTTGTTGCAAGGAGTCAGTTTCATTTCTGATGTGGCAATCTATGCTGTGGAAATATTTAACTCTATATTTTGATATCCATCTGGAAAAGTGGGATTTTCCTAGATAGAAAGAAGATTTTCCTTTAGTAGACTTGCACATAAGATGGTTGGCCATGTTGAATATCAATGAATAAGTAATTGAAGAAGAATGACTGTGATTTGGAGCAAATTATACCTTGTATTAAAATTTTTCCATTGAATATTCTTGCAGTTGATGTCCTTGACTGTGGCGGACCTAAAATGCTACTTGATGGCACGCGGTCTTCCTCTTTCCGGGAAGAAGGAAGATCTCATCGGAAGGATAAAAATGGATTTGAGAAAGTAAGCTAGCTTGTTTAAATGTGTGATTCAGGGCTTACTGTTTCCACTTGATCACCCTGTTTATTTTACTTGCATGATCTTGTGACTTGTTTTCTCGTTCTGGAGACTTCAATTAGAACATCACAACTGTCTTGCAATGTTCTTAGTTACTGTGCAACAGAACTTAAATACTTGGAAACGTGAAGCACCTCCTTGGAGACATGAAGAATGATTCCAGCTGTTGAATTTTTCTGATTCTTCTAATGGGATGATTTGAATAAATTTACTAACCTGACATTGATGTCACGTATTTTATAGGTAAAAGTGGTGAGCTCTTGTGACTGGAAACCTTGGGGAGAAGTAGATGAATTTTTATGAAGATGTAAGATGCCGAAAGCCATGGAACTTTGTTGATGAAACCATGAAGGACATTTCTTATGTAACTTGTGATGGAAATGGGAAACTGAGTGTAAGTTCAGCTTTTTGCATGTTCTGTCGTGAAATATTACTGGCCACAGCCATGAGCTTTTAGCTGTTAATGTCATGTGGGCATATCGATCTGAAGTAATCAAAACTCATCATCTGCAACGTGTTATCTGGTTCACATGTCAATTCAACTCTTCCAATTTTCACCCGAGCCGAACTACAGTTTGGGCTGTCATTTGGGCCTATGATCATACTGGATCTGTTTTAGGCCTAAAATTTCAATATTCACTTGGATTCATCCCGATATCGATACATTTGGAGCCTTCATTTCATTGTAACATACTTCACCTTTTTGATCATTTCTTCTCAGTTGGTTCATTCACACTGCTCAAGCCCATTTTCGTCCTCTATACTTGAATCGTCGCAGCTGCGACGATTCGGGATTCGGATGGTCTCTCCAGCCGTTGCTATCACAGTGGTTTTATACATCAGGCGGAGCTGATACGTGATTGATTGGAGCTGCATATGCATTACTCGATGCGGTAATTAGAGCTCCGTTTTTGTGGCATCCATCTCTAGTAAGCCATGTTTTTTTCTGGTCTGAAGTAAACCCTGTTGATAGAGATTAGATGGATCCCTTATTATTACATTGTCCCTTTTTTTTGTTGGTTTGAAGTCATTAGATTATTCGGTTGGACATCTGTTTCGGTGTTTTTCTGATCAGATATTGAGATGGGTCCGTGGTAGTGATTTTAATTGATAATAAAGAAAGACAATGCATGATTCATTTTCTCTTTCAGATTGGTCAACATGCTGCTGAAAAATCACTGTACCGTCACAGCCATCTGATAAGAGAAAGCTCTGTGAACTTTGCTTTTGCTTCAACTGTATATTTGATCCCTGATTGCTGAAGTGTGAGAAAGAGTAGGGGTAGAGATAGAGAGGGAGATGATGTCTGGGACTCGTGTACCCACATGGAGGGAGAGGGAGAATAATAAGAGGAGGGAAAGGAGGCGTAGAGCCATAGCAGCTAAGATATTCACAGGGCTAAGAACCTACGGTAACTACAAGCTCCCCAAGCACTGTGACAATAATGAAGTCCTCAAGGCTCTTTGTAACGAGGCAGGTTGGATTGTGGAACCTGATGGCACAACATACCGCAAGGTACTCAAATTATCTTCCTTAATTTGGTAATAGAGTATGTGGATGAAGTTTCAAATATGGTTATTTTCCTGTACTAAAGCTCCAAATGCACCAATGGTATCCACTATTTTGTTGCATGCAACCTTTCCTCATAAGAGGAGGGGGAGTTGTAAGTGACAAAATGAGAGGTGAATTAGGTGGGCTTGGATAGTTAATACTATGTGACGCGTTAAGACTTTTAGTTATAAAAACTAACAAGGTCTCTAAAGGGGCACTGTTGATTTTATGCATTATGTGAAGCTTAATATACCAAGTCAATGGATATGTCTGTTTTGACCTCAAGGGAATTGAGGAATTTTAATATCTTTATGTCTGTTTAGGTTGATGCTAGCTTTTGCTTTCTCACTGGAACATCAATTTTTTTTCTAGAGAACTTTATGTATGCCATTCATGTAAGAAGTTGTTCTACCAGTTGCTTGAGTCAATTTTTGGCAGTTACAAAACCTAAGCTTTTCATTTCTTCCTTTAGGAGGCTCTTTTGTTAACAATGAAGATTTTGTAGTTCTTCTAGCTGGTAAACTTTCTTGTTCTTAATGTTGATTTTTGAAAGTCCAATGCCCTTGTACAGAGAATTTTGTTATCAATGGAATGGAAAAGATCATTTTTCTGCAAGTGATGATTGCTTTGCCTACTTTATTTCTTATATGCAAAGCATCTCTAATAACTGAGGAACTCCATCTTTTAAGGCTTGCTTTCATTAAGCCAAAGCATTTCTATTAGCTGAGCAAAATCATGCACTGTGCCCCTTGCATCTATCTTCATGGATTCACTCTCTAAAATGTTTCCTTTGCAGGGCTGTAAGCCGTCAGATCGTGTTGACTTGGTGGGTGGGTCTGGTACATTGAGCCCGTGTTCTTACCATCCAACCTCTATTTCCCACAACCCAAGCCCGGGCTCATCATCCTTCCCTAGCCCGCTTTCATCTTCTTATGCTGCCACTCGCCAGCAACTGGATGGGAATGCTCTCATCCCATGGCTGAAGAACATCTCTTCAGCATCTTCCTCTGCCTCCTCCTCCAGGTTTCCTCACTTCTATGCACCTGGTGGCTCAATAAGTGCCCCTGTGACACCTCCTTTTAGCTCTCCCAGCTGCCAGAGCCCACGGAACTGGCAGAATCAATCTTTCTATTTACCTTGGGAGGGGAAGAACCAATCTCTCCTCCCTTCTTCTACTCCTCCAAGTCCAGGCCGCCAGATTCTTCCCCACCCACAATGGTTTGCTGCACTTAAAGTTCCACAAACAGGCTCCACTTCTCCTACCATTAGCCTCGTTTCATCAAACCCATTCGGGTTGGGGGAAGCCGCCTGTTTGGCTGCTGAAGGTGGTTCCCGGATTTGGACACCAGGCCAGAGCGGGACTTGCTCTCCTGCCATTGCAGCAGGTTCTGACCGAACTGGGAATGTAGCGATTTGTCAGGACGAGTTCACATTCAGAAGCAACAAAGCTGGGCCAGTGAAGCCATGGGAAGGTGAGAGGATCCATGAAGAGTCGGCAACAGATGACCTAGAGCTCACCCTGGGCAGCTCAAAGACCAGGTTAGGTGACATGAAAGATTTTGTTCTTTCTCTCTTCTTCTCTTGGTTTACAATTACTGAAATTGCTCATTCAACCTAATACAGGTGAGATTTCTGGTGGATGGGCATGAACTTTTAGGCCCCCCCACCCCCACCCCCATGGCATTGCAAACTGACTGAAGGGGTGAAGACCAAACAGGTGTGAGGTGTTTGGCAAAGCTTTTCTTTTTAACTCTTTTATACTCTTTTTACATTTTTAGTATGGTTCATTTTCAATGGGCGAAAGGGTTGTTTAAATGCTTGGTACTTTATTGTTATTTCTCTCTCTCTCTCTTATATTGAGTTTAGATGCATTGAGGAAACCGTATAAACTGTATTGTTGATTGGATAGACTAGACTCCCAGTTATGGTTGACTGGATGATAGAGAATGGCTAGACTTTTATTTGAAATCATAGCTTGGAACTGTCTGCAATGCTATTGATTTCCTCTTAGTCAAAACAAACTGGAAATGTTGTTGACAATGTATGCTTTGGCCATAATGACTTGACTCCTCTCAGGTGCAGTTACATCAAATTGACTTTGTTTATTTCCTTCCATATAGTTTAGCTAGTGTATGCTATATTAGATAGGTATGGGCAATGCTGCTGCTTCTCTTTCTTTCAGTCCTCTACATGACAGTAATTCTGGGTACTAGCTCACAGATCATTAGGAGAATAACAGTTTCATTTATGTTTAAAGGCAAATTGTTTCTCCTTTATGGTAGAAGGATGCCCAGTACCTTGTAAGCTCTTAGTCCTTGGTATCTTGTTGCTTAGGGGAAAACATGGTAAATGGCATAAATGGGTGTTGATATTTAATGAAATTGAAGGGCTGGGTCATGACACAGGACTGTTGCAGTATTTGATTGAATCCAGTCATCTTATGGATGTGAATAGCAAAACCTGTAAATTGCTTAGTTGACACAGGATCAAGATTTTCCTAGTGATTGAACCAAAAAAAAAAAGATTTTCCTAGTGACATAGAAAGAGGGCTCTACTAGTGTTTTGAAGTTTGATCAAAGAGGAGTTTGTGTTTTGAATAACGGTCTATGATCATGCCTCCTGGTCAGGTGCATACAAGGAGTGATGTTTAGTTTGATGTCGATAAATTCAGAGTGCATAAGTCACTGAATCTGCTCTTACCTCTGGTACCCGAGGACTGGATTTGCGGATCACGGTCCAATTCGTTGTTTAATAATGGTACATGACATTTGAGAAATGGGGATGCTTCAACCAATACAACTACAGGTTTAGCATTATATTATAGATGACACCAGACACCATCATCCATATCTTGCTGGGGCGTTCAGTCAGTTGCTGTAGGGGTTGAAGATGTGTCTATCACCATGAACTTGTATATGAACTGGATGATCAAATCCTCTCGTCTCCAGTTTCCTGGTCAACTCGGTCTGCAGAGATCAAGAGTCAGACAACATGTTCTTCTCTAGTAAATTTTTCTTCTACTCGCCATCTTTCCTCCCATGGCCCTGTCATTCTTACTCCTCAATATCTTCTGCTTCACGACTCCATTTAGGGCTGCAGCAGGAGCTTTACCGGCGCCAGAAGGTCAGCCCACTAGCAGAGCCTTCACGTACTAGGTGGTATGTTTGATGGGACCATAATTCCTGTTAAGCAGCTTTCTTCCAAGTCAGGTCAAGGGAACCGTTAGTGAGTCCGTCAATGAGATTGGGATGATTTCAGCTCTCCAACACCCTCATCTTGTGAAGCTCTATGGGTGTTGCATCGAGGGAAACCAGCTTTTTTTCTGGTTTATGAGTACATGGAAAATAATAGTCTTGCTGGTGCTTTATTTGGTAAAACGTGTTGCCGAGGCACTCCATGCATTTATGCCCATTATAGCACAGATAAGTCTGCTGATCTTGTTTATGAAGGGTCCAAAGAACTTCAGTTGAGCATAGACTCGCCTACAAGACACAGGATATGTGTGGGTATAGCAAGAGGCTTAGCCTTTCTCCACGAGGAATCGAGATTAAGGATCGTGAATAGAGACATCAAATCAACAAACGTGCTGCTGGACAATAACTTTATTCTTACTCTCTTTCTCATAGAAACTTAATCGATAAATCCATGTGCTTAACGGTACGGATGAAATATGTAATGCTGGGTCATTTAATCGATAAAGTAGATGTATACAGTAGAAAGCATTGTATATCCATAATTATTCGCACTTATTTATACTTCTATCCTGTGAGTGTTAGTGTAATGTTTATAAAATTATAAATAAATAATATTTAAGTTAATACGCTTATAAACCTGTTAACTTAAATTTTAAATTTATTTTTAATAACGGTATACGAATCAGTTATAATTTTTTCGATTTAGGACGAATGAAATAATTAAATTAAGTTTAATATATTTTTTATACTCGATTAATCGAATATAAGTTAAATTTTTAATATAAAATCGGGTAAGGATGTGAATACAATATCTATCCTACCATTTTTTTAATTATATATTGGTATTATTATTTATATTTAAACAATATATTTTAAAATACCTAAGTCGAAAATTAAAACTTATATTGTAAAAACATTCAATTCGACTTAATTGTTTTTGATAATGCTATAATTAAATAATAATAGTTAATTATATACGATTATTAAGTATAATATTATAATAATAATAGTGAATCGTTATAATTGTTAAATACGAATTTAAAATTATATTTTATAAATATATTAATTTTACATTTGAATACAATTAAGAATATACTCAAATTTAATAAATGAGATAATTAGTTTAGGTTTATAATTTTAAAAATATTACACTATTTTTAAGTTATATTTTTTAAATAAATATATTTATAAATAATTATCAATTTATAATACATTAAATAAATAAATATAGGTACGAACAATTATCCATTTATAATACCCATATCTATTACACTCCACTTTTCCGAAGGCTCTTCCTTTTCATATTGTCTGTTAAATCTTAATTTGGTCACCTAAACTTTGATAAAGATAAAAGATAATTTCCAATGCTGTGATACTTTCAAATTTATTGAAAAGGGTTCACGTTTTATTAATTCAATAGTCACTCTTTGGACGTTCACTTTGATCTGCAAGTGGTGATAGTGCCCTTCTCTCAACTCTCCGGCGTTAGACCAGCCATGGTAACGAATATGCTGGCCGGCAATTGGCATTCCCATCACCAGGAGATGAAGGATGAGATAAGCTACAAAGTAAAGACATGGCAATTTAAAAAGAGTGATGTAAATTTAATTTAAGTTAAATAAATATTTATATATAAAATATAATACGGTATAAATAGTTAGCTTAAATTTAACATTTTTAGTTATAATAAAATTATATAATTTATTATGAAAATTTTAATGACTATAATATAAAAATAGGAAGAAAATTAAAAAAAATATTACAAGATGGTATATTTGTTACTAGGGGCAAACACTACATAAATTTCAAAGAACACTAATATATATCTATGTATAATATAAATATAATAAAATTTATGTATAAAAAACCCATCAAGAGCAACCTTCACCCACACAAGTAGTGGCATGTTCGGACACCATTTCATCTTTTATTTAATGTGTTCTGTATCCCTCCCTCCGTTTGCAATTATTTGACTTGTATGAATGGCTGACCTTCCCAATGTTATAATTCTAATTTTATAAATTTATAATATTTTTTTCATTTAAAAAAAAAGAGAGAGTGCGATGATTCGTCGACCATTGGCCCACTAGATAGATAGAGGTGTTTATCTGATGATGATGGGTGGATGTTCATCCTCTTCCTCCACGGACGACCAGATCTCATCAGTCATTATCCTGCTTACGTCCTCTGTAATTGTTTTTCCTCAGGAATACGTTCTCATTATTTTCTTTCCAATGGGGTTTCCAAAAAACAAATTATTTCCAATGGGAACGAGCAACTTTTTTTCCAAGTATTACGTTTGAGACCCTTAATAACTTGTTCATCCAATTTTAAATTTCTTAATGATTTATTATTTCACTGAAATTGGTCTAGAGAAAAAGGAAGAAGAAAAGTAAGAAAATGTCTTCTTGTTGACTTGAGATGCTTGAAAGTGAGCAGTTGTAAAATGCTTCTGGGAGGGAAATTTGATGGTTAAATTATATAAAAATAAAACTGAGGGATACATTTATTAATAAATAAAACTCCGAGGGCAGGATGTTAAATTATTAGATAAATATGGTGGCTAGCTATGGTCACCTTCCAAATATAAAACAGTTAAACGTACGGGAGGACAAAGTGTCACCCCTCACACTCCATGAGCACATCTAAAGCTACATACAGAGATCTATGCTCTTTCTTCCTCATCAGGAATCGTCCAGCTCAGGGCAGAGAAGGGTGACAGACATGATCTGGTCTCGTCTTCGTCCTGTCATCGTTCCTCTAGTACTATTGTTCTCCTTCTTCAGCTTCACGACCCCCTTTGCCTCTGCAGCAGCCGTTTTGCCCGCATCCGAAGGTTGGTCACTGACACAGCACACCTTAGATCATATATATAAACATGGCCTGTGTGTTTGTTTTGCTCAAGAAAAGCTCGGTCGTCCCGGTCGGCGTCACTGTACTTGGTAGGTAATTCGGCACCGAGATCTTAACGTTTTCCATGCTGGTGATACACAGTGCAAGCTTTGAAGGAGATAGGACAGACGTTAGGGAAGGCAGACTGGGACTTCAGCGTGGATCCATGTAGCGGCCAGAACAGCTGGGGCATCGCCGGGTCGGAGAACGCCGTTATCTGCAACTGCTCCTACTCGAACAACACCGTCTGCCACGTCATCAGCATGTAAGTCGGTCGATTGGCCTCCTGCAGCTGTCATTCTTATCTTCTTGTATTGTAGCTAGGATTTGGATGCGTAGATGCCGCTCCTATTGATATGGATGGAGAAGGCTGTGTTGAGTCCATGACGTAGAGGTCAAATAGCTGAATTTGTGTATCAATATCTCCTTGATCTTCACTTCTGCTGTCTCGTGCGATCGATGCAGAATTTTGAAAAGTCAGAATCTCCAGGGGACACTCCCGCCACAACTGGTCAATCTCCCTTACCTCATCGAAATGTGGGCGTTCTCAAACTAATCCATCTTTTGGAGCTCATGAATCGGTTTTGTCTGTGCAACGGTAGAAGTGCTTCTCTGATTCTCCTGCTGATTCCATTAGTATACTTTGTGCAGTGATCTCACCAGGAACTACCTGAACGGCACGATTCCTCCGGAGTGGGGTTCGTTGAATCTCCTGAACATGTAAACAAATCTCGCTCTCTCTCTCTCTGCGTTTATTTGTGATTATCTCGGAGGGAATGCTGTTGGATGTGTTTTACCCCTCCACTTGCAGTTCTCTCCTAGCAAATCGAGTATCCGGTCCCATCCCGAAGGAGATCGGGAATATATCGACGCTGAAGAGCTTGTGAGTGATCTCTTGTGGCTAACTAGCTCGATTAATAAATATTCTAGAACAGTTCATCTGTTGGATGATTCCTAAGAAATGGTTGTCTTGCTTTGCAGGGTTCTGGAGTTCAATCAGCTCTCGGGAGTTCTTCCTCCAGAGCTTGGAAACTTGCCCCAGATACAAAGATTGTGAGATTTGTATCCCTGCTCCCTATGGCCAGCTTGTCTTCTCTTTCATACGGATCTACTGCATACATATCTTGAGCTAGTTTTGTGATCATGCTGGTTTCAGGTTTCTAACTTCAAACTACTTTATTGGGGAAATACCAGCTACATTTGCAAACTTGACCTCATTAAAGGACCTGTCAGTTCATCTCAACTAGAGATAAAATTACTTTTGGATTTCCAGAAACATTACATGCTTTCCTTTTAAATTTCATATCCACATGATACAGGCGAATTGGCGATAACCAGTTTACAGGAAAAATACCCAGCTTCATCCAGAATTGGAAAGGTCTTGAAAAACTGTGAGATATCACGACTTGATGTGACTTGAGTTCTCCTGCAGGGCAATTTTTCTAATCAGTGACTCTTGCTGTATTTGATATTTGGTAGTATAATTCAGGGAAGTGGACTTGAAGGGCCAATTCCTCCAGAAATTGCAAACCTGAATAACTTACTAGATTTGTAAGTACAGCATTTTCTTTTCGTGGGGTTAGACTGTTCTCCAAGGGCTATGCATTTGCCCGTTTCACTGATTCGTGAGTAAAATGCAACACATACAGGAGAATCAGTGACCTCAAAGGACCTCCATCACCATTTCCTCCGCTCTTCATTAACCTTAGCATGAGAACACTGTGAGTCTAACGTGTTTTGATTGATCTTTTTCTATCAAAATAATGTTTGATATGTGCCTCCAAAGATTGCTCGCTGTGATAAATTCCAGGATACTGAAAAGCTGCAATCTCATTGGATCCATACCTGATTACATACTTAAATTGGCAGGTTTAAAGATACTGTGAGTCCATCCATAGCTTTTCCCCACCCCAGCTCTACCTACACATGAACAATTATCTCTGCACTTATTGTTAGATAAAGCAGCTTGAGGTTGCATTGCTTTTTTTCATTTCACCATTGCAGTGATCTCAGTTTTAACAACCTGACCGGGCCAATTCCAGGCAACTTTGAGAGTTTGACGACCATAAATTACCTGTAAAAAAAATTTACTTCTGTTTCTCAGTTCAACATTCCATACACTTCAATCTGATGATTCACTTCTTGTAGATTACCAACTGGATGAATATGATGATTGTCTCCTGCAGGTACCTGACAGGAAATTCGCTTACTGGACCAGTTCCTGAATGGTTTTTTAATAGTGGAAAGTACATGTAAGCTTCACCTCCCTGATACTTGCAAATGCATGGATCATATTCTATGGACTTGAGAGTTTGATTGTTGTGTTCTCCATCCTTATATCTTGCAATGGGCTAAAAAAATATTCTGTGCAGCGACCTTTCATACAACAATTTCACTATCCCTCCCCAAGGCTGTGAGAAAAGCACCGTGTAAGTACAGAATCAACTGGTCTCAAGGATCTACACTGAGATCATCCTGACCATGGATTTCTTGTTATCTGATACAAACCCATCCGAGTTCCTTTCTGCAGTATTTACCATGAGATCATTTATTGGTCCTACTAACTTCTCATTCTGTCTACTTCTACAGAAACTTGTTTGCAAGCTCAGCTAAGATCATCAACAGGTAGTGTCCGGTCTCTTCTTTTAGTTCTGCTCTTGCTTATCTTTTCTATACTCTCCCTGTTCATATATAATATGTGATGAAGCTAATTTTTTTTCCCAAATGTCTCTTATACAGTGGACCTGCTGCATGCTTAGGAATTTCCCACTGTCCTCGAAGTACGTACTTTATCTTCAGTTACTGTCCCGAGTTGGATGTCATCATGAGTAGAGGAAACCTACTGCTGTTGCTGTGTAAAGATGAGTTTCTTATACCTTAATTCTACCTGACTTACGATTCCATATGTCCAGCTTTTTATAAAATCCACATAAATTGTGGTGGAAGCGAAGTGACCGTGGGCAATGAATTATACGAGGCTGATTCACGTACAGACGGGCCCTCACACTTTTCCACTGGCGGTCATGGCTGGGCGTTCAGTAGTACTGGTGTCTTCATGGATGATGAACCCCCTATAAACACCTACATTTGGAACAACACATCGGGTCTCTCCATCAAAGATCCGCAACTTTACATAAATGCTCGATTCTCTCCTCTTTCGTTGACATATTATGGGTATTGCTTGATGAATGGGAATTACACAATCAATCTCCATTTTGCGGAGATCATGTTCACTGATGATAGTACATACATGAGCCTTGGAAGGCGCATCTTTGATGTCTACATACAGGTAATATGGCATTTGTCTGTGCCATCATGAATCAATTGACAGTCCTTCTAGTCCAAAACAGTGTACATATTTTGCTTATGAGACTGCATGATTTCAGGGTCAAAGAGTACTGCAGGACTTCAATATTGCTGCAGAAGCGCATGGAAATGGAAAGGCTGTCATCAAAACCTTCACAGCAAATGTGACTGACGGCACCCTGGAGATCCGCTTTTTTTGGGCAGGAAAGGGAACGGTGTCAATCCCTAAAAAAGGAGATTACGGTCCTCTGATATCAGCCATATCAGTTACCCCAAGTACGCCCAGCATTATTCTCGATCTTGGTTGCTGAAGTAAATTGGGATCTGAAAAAACTATCGGATGTTGCCCAAGTCCAATCAACAAAAGGGCACTAGGGAAATTCTGTTTTCTTATATTGTCGAACTTGACTAGGAAATTTAAACATACCTTCATGATTATGAGTAAGTTCAGTGGTCGTGAGATGTCTTGATCACAGTTTACCAGTTCACTGACTGACATCATCTTACAGACTTTGATACCCCAAAAGAACCTGGAACTGGCAGCAGCATATCTGCTGGTGCAGTGGGTGGGATTGCAGTTGCAGGGATTGCGGCTATTGTCCTGTTTGTGGGTATCATCTGGTGGATTAGAAATCAAAGACAAAAGCATTCTATGCAAAATGGTATGTAATTGACTTATCTAGGAGATTTCTCTGCCTTAAAGTTCCCGCCTTACCCAGTATCTATCTTTGTGCAGAATTGAAGGGTCTAGATCTGCAAACTGGCACATTTACTCTGAGACAGCTGAAAGCTGCGACGGATGATTTTGACGTGGCTAACAAAATTGGTGAAGGTGGTTTTGGTTCTGTATACAAGGTAATAGGACGCCATGGAATTTTTGCCTGTACCAAGAAGTGATTTTCACTCAAAGCTGGTACTGAAGCCTTGACTCAACTGCAGGGGTGTTTGTCTGATGGGACCATAATTGCAGTTAAGCAGCTTTCTTCCAGGTCAAGGCAAGGCAACCGAGAGTTCATCAACGAGATTGGAATGATTTCAGCTCTCCAACACCCTCATCTTGTGAAGCTCTATGGGTGTTGCATCGAAGGAAACCAGTTGATGCTGGTTTATGAATACATGGAAAATAATAGTCTTGCACGCGCTTTATTTGGTAAGCATGTTCTCAAGATGCCGCCCTGTATTTTTACACTAACTGCACTATTAGTTTCTGATAAGCTTGCCGGTATTTGTGCGTGAAGGTCCGAAAGAACTTCAGTTGAACTTGGATTGGCCGACGAGACACGAGATATGTATTGGTATAGCCAGAGGTTTGGCCTACCTCCATGAAGAATCGAGAATAAAGATCGTGCATAGAGACATCAAAGCTACAAATGTGCTGCTGGACAAGGACTTCATTCCCAAGATATCCGACTTCGGCTTGGCAAAGCTTGACGAAGAAGACAACACGCATATTAGCACTCGCATAGCTGGAACTTAGTGAGTCATCTGCCTTGTTCTCTTTCTCAGAGCAACTTTCATCAGAAATCAGCATATAGAACAAATCTTCTTTCATGTTGCAGTGGGTATATGGCGCCCGAATATGCAATGCGGGGTCATTTAACAGACAAAGCAGACGTCTACAGTTTCGGGATTGTACTTTTGGAGATAGTCAGCGGTCGCAGCAACACTAGTTACCGTGAGAAGGAGGAATTGTATCTTCTTGACTGGGTAACCGCATCCTCCATTTAGGCTGGAGACATGGTCAATTTTGTTATGGGGTTCATATTCTACCCAACTAATATATAACCGTTCTTTTTTCAGGCACAGGCTCTGAAAGAGAGAGGAGATCCGATGGAGCTGGTGGATCCAAGGCTGGGCATGGACTTTGACAAGGAAGAGATGATGGTGACCATTAACATTGCTCTGCTCTGCGCTGAAGCCTCTCCTGCTGCTAGGCCTGCGATGTCATCAGTGGTGAGCATGCTGGAGGGCAACCTCGTGCTCCTATCACCAGCAGGACCCTCGAGCGTGAACGATGAGATAACTTACAAAGCTATGAGGAACCACTTCCAATACGTTAAAGTGAAGAAGGTAACTGAGACAGAGACCCAGAGTACACAAATTGATACGACCCTTACAGCCTCCTCTACATCTGCCGGTGATCTGTACCCCATTGAGCTCGACTCCAGTTACTATCACGGTAGAGATTGACCACAAAACTCAGACAGGTGGTGTAGTATGCATGCTGGGTGAGATTGCATGATGTCTGTTCAATCTTCCGTTACAGGGCTTTCTGCTAAGAGTTAGATGTATAGTGTTTTTCTTGCGTGGAGATGCAAACAAATAAACTCGATCATTTCAAGTGAATTACATGGCTGCTACAAGATTGTTGCTTTTCTGTTTATATTCCCCTCTTTTTTTACATTCTTTTTGGTGCTTGTAAAGCTTATCTCTGAAGGCTCCATGATTAAGAAGGCTAGCAGTAGTCCCTTGGAGATTGATCCCATTAAAAGTAAAGGGCCAAGCACTTATTCTGGTGGAACTCATCATGGAAGAATTAATTCCTTTCTATGAAGCTGACTTCCACTTTAAGTCTGTAACAGCAAAGAAGCTCTGTCCAGAAAACATGGAGTGTAAGGTCTTAAGTGAATCCATTAACCAAAATTGAAGAAATCTTTTTCCTTATCTGACCTGTTGTGCCAGGGAAGAATGGTTTTTACATGATATGTTGAGTAGCTAAAACTGCATCATCCTCCCATCTTTGTCGTGTGGATATTATTTCTTTACACAAGCACATGATTGCTATATATGTGCTCACTGGCAAGCGATCCCATCCCATTATAGTTTGCATCTCTCTCAAAATGGGAAATGGGTTTCAGGGTTTTGGATTGTTAGTGTTGGTTGCTGCTGTTGTTTTGCTGGCTTCGGTGCCGACTCATGCCAAGCCGGCCGCTGCCTGCAACCTCTTCCGGGGAAGGTGGATTTACGACCGAAACAGTCGGCCTCTGTACAACTCGTCGTCTTGTCCCTTTATGCAGAAAGAGTTCGACTGTCAGGGAAACGGGCGCCCCGACAATCTCTACCTCAAGTACACATGGAAACCGAGGAGCTGTTCATTGCCCAGGTAACTTGTAACTGGCAAGAGCTTGCACCCTCTGCTGGCAAATCCATATGGATATCCATCGCGAGTTTGTAAGTGTAATATCTCTGCAGATTCATTGGAAGAACCTTCCTGAGATCCCTGAAGGGGAAGAAGATACTGTTCGTGGGCGATTCCCTAAGCCTTAACCAGTGGCAGTCACTCACCTGCATGCTGTATGCACTATCGCCCAACAAGTCTAATTACAGGCTTCAGACATCAGGATCTACGACGATCTTTAGTTTACCTGTTAGTTCTTGGATGCATCCATCTCTTCGTAGTTCAACATCTTCTGGATCTTCCAGATGTGCACTTAAATCGTCACCTCGAAATCTTTTCCTTTCTGGTGGCAGGATTACGGGATGTCAGTGACATTATCAAGGAACGCGTTTCTGGTGGACGTGGTGGAGGAGGACATAGGGAGGGTCCTAAAGCTCGATTCCATCAGCAATGGCGATTCGTGGATAGGATATGACATTCTCATCTTCAACACCTGGCACTGGTGGCTCCACACCGGAAGGAAACAGGCGTACGTGAGGTTCATTTTGCTCATCACCGTTATCAGACGCACGCAGACGACCGTCGGTTTCAACTGATGGGATGGGTTTTCTCGATGATCAGGTGGGATTACATTCAGCAAGGTGGCACTCTACGCAAAGATATGAATCGTTTAGTTGCTTTCAAGGAGGGACTGACCACATGGTCCAAGTGGGTGGAATCCACCATTGACCCCACCAAGACCAGAGTTTTCTTCCAAGGCATTTCTCCAACTCATTACAAGTAAGCTTAACTGACCCATTACAACCGACGCCATATATGCTCGGAGAAAATCCCGGCTGCCGCTTCCATTTCACTACATGGTTCCCTGCCCTCCTGATTATACACCGCTTTCCTCATCAGTATATCGCCGTATACGCTTTTACTGATTATACATGCTTGCTGCAAATGCACAGTGGCTCTGGCTGGCATGAGTCGGGATCAGCAACCTGCGGATCACAGACTGAACCCATCGACGGGCCAAAGTACCCCACAGGTTTGCCGATGGAGGCTAAGATTGTGAAACAGGTGGTCGGCAAAATGACGAGAGTTAGCTTGCTCGATATAACGACCCTGTCGCAGCTCAGAAAGGATGGACATCCGTCTATATACGGATTTGGCGGTGAAAGAGGCAACGACTGCAGTCACTGGTGCCTGTGCGGAGTTCCGGATACATGGAATAGCCTGTTGTATGCGATGTTGCTTGTTGACAGAGAGCCTGATGCAGAGCTGAAGATAAAATCATAAAAGTGGTGTGACTGGGTAGGTAGCATTGATGTGTATAGTCAGTCATGCGACGACGCAGTTCGGACCCATATAAGAGTAAAAGATGTCTTCCCATATTATAATATATAGATAGGGGTTTACATCAAGGGCAAAGGAAGAAATATAAGGGTAGGGATTTACAGATAGCACCGTATATAAGTTCAGAAGAATTCATGAATATTACTTGACTTAAATGAAAATGTTAAGGGGCTTCCAGTCCAATGAACAAAATGAAGCATTGACCCTAATGAGGCGCTGCATTGATCTTTCCCCCAAGCAGTCGGCGAGTGGTAGCAACTAGCAAGAGGGTAATAATGACAAAATGATTTTTTTTCCCCACATACAACATGATTGATTATATGATATTAGATCTACCAGAGAGAGCTCATAATCTCTAGATGGTTGCCAGAATGATCAACTCATCTAGCAAAACAGCAAAACCCGACACAATTCGAAAAGGCCATTACCCATAGAAAAAAGAATAAAGAGAAGAAAGAAAAACTGGTTACTCTCTTCAAGTCCTCTTGTTTGGTTCGAAGACGTATTTGATCAGGGACTCTTTGATAGACAGCAACTCTGGGAACTCCTTCTTCAGCTTGGCTGCGTCCAACTCATTGTTGCTCCTCGGGGCGACTATCACCTTCGCCTGCTCCTCCAGGGTGAAGTTGGTCCACTTGAAGTTGGAGTCAATGTAGGCCTTGTACATCTCAAGGATCTCGTTGTGGCTCACAACCCCCGGATTGGTGAAGTTCCATATCCCTCTCAGGTTCCTCTTCGCCATCTCAATGGAGATGGGGAGAAGCTCATCCAGAATGGTCATACTGTTTGGGATGTTGACCACCTTATTGTAACGGGAGATCTTGGTGATGAAGTTGCGCGGGTTGTCAAGATCTGAAGATATCGGCATGCGAACACGCAGAGTGCAGACATTTTCGTACTCCTTCAGTAGCTCTTCAACCTGCGCAGAGGGAGAGTAGTATATGCATTCAGAGGATGAATTACACGGATATAAAATTTCACATAATCACATCGAGGTAATGAATTCTTCATTTATAAGGCAGAGCAGTGACAATCAGAAATTCCTGTACCATGGCCTTGGTCTTGGAATAGAAAGAGCCAATGAAGTTGGGCTTGTCATCCTCGACAAATCCGATCCCTGAGCCCTCAAGATGCTGACCATCATACTCAAATATACATCCTGTGGCAAAGTTCATCATAAGAAGCCCATGTTCCCGGCATACATCAGCCAGTGTTAAGGTTCCAGCAACATTGGTGCGGATAGTTTCAGTCTTGTGGGACTCGCACCAATCAACATTAGGCCTACCAGTGACACCGGCAGCATTGAAAACATGCGTTGGCTTGACGCTCTGAATATCCGCCACAAGCTGTGACCTGTACTCTAGACGGCCCTTACCATACTCAAACGGAATCCCCTGTTTCTCACACAGTTGACCAAGCAGACCACCAATCCAACCCGTTCTTCCATATATTAGGAACTTAAGGGATGGCTTCAGGGGAGAGCTGCTGCCTCTAGAAGGTGGAATGACCATGTGGGTTTGATTGGAGCCCGAAGAAAATGATGGAGATTGCCCCTCTTCCGATCCATCAAAATGCCTCTCAATCCCACCTGGCATCATAAGCATCCTAGGATGAGGAAGCAATGCCCCGGAAACATCACCCCACCAATCAGGATTTTTGGTGTACCAATCCATGGTCTTCTTTAATCCTTCTTCCCATATTGTTCTCTCAGACCAGCCAAGGTTCTTCAGTTTCTGGTCATCCAAAAAGTACCTCTGGTCATTGAATGGCCTATTCTCTACAAACTTGATGCTGGCTTCAGAGTCCATTGAGAAGAGCTTGCATATGTCCTTTGCTACATCAATCACTCTCCTTTCCTTCTTTGTCCCAATATTGTAAACATGGCCAACCTCACCCTTGTGGAGGATGACCTCAAATGCCTCAGCAACATCCTCACAGTAGAGATAGCTCCGCACATTGGATCCATCTCCATGGATAGGAAGAGGCTTTCCTCTCATAGCCAGAAGGATAAATTTTGGAATCAGCTTCTCGGGAAACTGATTTGGTCCATAAACATTGTTCCCACGGGTAGTTATCACAGGTAAGCCATAAGATCTACCATATGCCATGACAAGCATCTCAGCTCCAGCCTTTGTGGCAGAGTATGGATTGGTGGGTAAGAGTTGAGAAGCTTCATGATTTCCCACCACAGCATCCTCATCTGTTTCTCCATAAACTTCATCTGTGCTGACATGGATGAACCGCCTAATCTGTCCTGTTACTTTACATGCTTCTAGAAGGACATGAGTTCCATATATATTGTTCTTGGTGAACTCAAAGCTGTTGCCAAATGAATTGTCAACATGAGTTTGTGCAGCAAAGTGCATGATAGTGTCAATTGATTCCGTAATAAGGAGGTAATTGACAAGATCGGCACTGCCAATATCTCCCTTCACAAACTTGAAGTTTGAGGAAGATTGGGAAGGAATAAGATTTTTAAGGTTTGAGCAATAATCGAGCTTGTCAAGCACAACAATCTTGTATTCGGGATAACTACGGACAAGGCGGTTTGCCACATGAGACGCAATGAAGCCAGCGGCACCAGTTATTAGGATGTTCTTCGGAGTGTAATTGGCCATATTGAGAGGCTCCTCCTACATGAAGAAAATTGCCAAACTATGTTAAGATCCTCGAGTAAATTGAAATTAACCCACAACAAACAAAATTTCCAGGAAAACTATTTATCTTGTAACATTTGCATAAAAAATTTCCAGACTCTAGATACTTAAAAGATGAATGTATCAGATCTCACACGGATCATATGCCATCTTCCATCCAAAATGATATCAATAATTCAACAAATGCGTCATGGTAATCCAAACAGTAAATCATCATTAGGCAAATTTTTTTAACGTAAGTGTGCTAGCTGCAAGATCCACTGTAATAAAAGCCACTCAAAACACTTCCAGCTGAAGTTGAAAATAAATTATTAAAACTTGGATCCAACCAAATGTTAACATGCAGATCTCATTTCAGGCCATATAAGAACACGGAAACACCCAATTAGATGATAAAAAAGCAGATCTCTTACCAAACGATCGCAGATCGAATCAACACTACGAACTAATACATATCGAAGCAGCAAAGTAAATAAATGCTTGACGGGAGAATGCACTGCTCCGATCTACTAGATCGAAGAGGGATCTTCAATCAATGCAAGATGGAAGCGTAAATAGCAGAACCGAGAATCAGGAAATCGCACTAAAAGCATCCGAAAAATGAACCAGGAGCGAGAATAGAACACTACTTACAGGTCCGATAAGAATCAAACTCGTCCGCGTAGACAGACTCTAGGGAGAGATCTTCAGACGGAGGAAACTGAGAAGACGGAGATTAGAGCGACGCGAGAGAAAAATGGTGAGGACGCTCTGTACTGCTCTTCTCTCTATAAATACACGAACATGAACACGCGTTTGGGGTAATTGGCGGAGACAGTTAAGGGAAGCCAATGGATTATCCGAAATGACGCGCGTACCCCCCGCATGTGGCGGCAATTACTGGGAAGGGTCGACTACGTGCGTGGCCCCGCCGCCGCCGTTTCCGAATAGCCTGCTAGCTGGCTGAGGGTAAACTTGGCATGAAAGTTCTCAGAAGGAAGCCAATGTCACGTGACGGATCCACGTGTCAAGAAACGGTTGGATGATTGCACTACACAAATCTTTAAATACAAATTACTTGAATATAAACTATATATATTCTCTTCTTTTGTCGTGGCAATACCTCCTTTTTTTTTTCATTCCTTACATGTGCATAATTATTTTACATCAAAAGTGTACATATAATTTTATCATCCATATCAGTTTATTAACTAACATAAAATACTAATCAATTTGCCTTTTTTAATGGTTGAAGAAAACTTAATAATTGAGTCCTCAATTCCCATATGGGAAGAATAGTATTTATTGTACATTGCAATTCCCCAAGTGCCTATTTAGAAAATGGCACGTTGATCGGGACAACGAAACCAATCGGATTTGGCCACCAGTCAAGTCTTTGAATATGAAAGCCGTTTTCATCCATATGTCAGGTTGTGTATCTTAATGCCTCGTCCTGTCTCTCATGGTGAGAGTGGACCCGTTCAATACTAGAGATAGGTATTTTAGTACCATGGCCCATCCCTGTTCACGGGACCATGCGGAAGTCCACAAGGAAACGGGTTGACTCTCGGACCTTGACCTGGCCTGCTGGCCAGTTTGACCAGACCACTGGAGCAGGGTGGGACTGACTTCCCAGTTGAAATTGCCATCTTGAAGTGTTGATTTCATGTGGCGGGAGGGGGGCTGCTGGATGACTTTCTCGTCCATGAGAGCCATCATGCCCTTTCAGCAGACGCTTTTCTAATTCATTATATTATCTAAATAAGTATGGGTTTTATCTATCTCAATCTTTTACCTCGCATTTCTAGGGCTTAATTTTGGCATTTCATCCACCATTAAAAAGCCATCGGAATCAATAGGTGGTCAATAGATAAATTCCTATTGACTTGACTCCGTTCACGAAGAAACCTATGCATGGGACGGGGTAAAACTTGGAGCATGTTATAGAGATTATAACCCTTCTTAATCTATTTTTTCTACTCTATAAACCTTACATCACATTTACATGTATAAGAAGAGGAAGGTAACATATAAATAGGATAAATAGTTTGTTACCAACTAATAACAATTATATTAGCTCGATATTATTATAATATCATAGAAAACGGAGTATAAGTATAATTGAAACGAAAATTGAGTTTAAACCAAAAATTAAATATTAAATTGAGAATGAAAAAGGTAAATTGGAATTATAAGTAGAATTGTATCAAAATGGAGATTGTAAATGAGAATTAAAATTAAACTTAATAGAGATAAAGTAAAAAGTAAAATATTAAGTTTTTTTAAAAAGGAGATTGACTGTACCCGAGAAATAAAAGTTAAATGATAATTTAATTAAAAAAAAAAGAAGAAGAAGAAGAATAAATAGTGTTAGGTAAACCGAATTGGAGTACGTGGCACAAGTTGCTAAACTAGAAAATAAAATGGATGTGTGATATGTTTAAGATACAATAACTTTATAAGTGGAGAATGTCGAGTGAATACATTAGTTAGAGAAAATTAATGTGTGTAATGGTTAATAAATGATAATATGATAAGTAAATTAATAAATAGTAAGTGTAAACGGTAAGGTGATTAGGGATTGTCCACTCTAGCCGGTGTGAGTTGACCCATGTATAAATTGGAAACTATGTATAAAATGATGAAATTATGCTTACGGGTCACTCTTATCCCGATCAAATGGATCCTGTATATGTATACTTACAGTATAGGATAACAAGAATATAATTGAGTGCATGCCTAAACGGGACAACTATAATATAAAGATGGTATAAAAGTGATCAGTGTGATATAAAAAAAATAATATAAGTAATTATAAAAAAATAAAAATATTTATAAATATTTTGAGTATATTTTAATTTATAAGTTATAAATTCGTTTAATGTCGATAAAATTATTTACTAAAATTTTACATATGAAAGTAGGAGGTAATTAAGCTACAAGGCATCAACTTGAACTCTGAATTATAAAATTACGAAAAATGAGAGTTTACATTAAATTTTAATTATATACTTATTAATTACTTAGATACATTATTTATACAAAAAAAATTAATTATCGTTTAACAATATTATGTGTTTTATTCGTAATATTAGTATTATTTTAGTTAATTTACCTATTTTATAATATTGAAAGTACGCAGTGTTGTTATTGGATCCGTAAGTGGAAATTGAGTAGGGACGTCAGAGCTGAATAGGTTCTAGGTGCTGACATGTTGGTTGCAAATGCTATGATATGTAAATTGACCTAAATGGTCAATGATGCGTGAATAGAGGTAAGACAGTACTAGAAATTATCTTGAGTATCTCATATTTAGATTATGGGTTAGGTAGCTCGAGATCATCTTCTTCTGCTTCGCCGGTATTATGGTTATACCCAGGAAGTCGGTATGCATTGAGAAAATTGTGGGTATAATTCTTCTACAGGTACTAGTTCAAGGTATCCTGGTTGAAATGTGTTGAAGAAATGGAACATAACCTCTGATCGATCAGAAGCTATGGAAAACTACGGTCTGATACAATGAAAAGAAGGGGAAGGTAAGGCACTGGACAATATAAGAAGTATGTAATGTTTGCTTATCATTTCATTCAGTGATTTGTTAACCTATATACAATAGTGAAACGATAAAGACAAAATGAATAGTACAAGAGGTATGTGGTTGTCCCATTAGGCCCAAGTTGTGGAAAAAGAAGGTTAGATGGTACATCAGCATGAAGCTGGTCCGGCTCTCCTCTCCTCTCCTTCTCCTTCTCCTTGTGGTCGAATATGAAAACTAACATGAGGAAGCAGAAGAAGAAGAAGAAGAAGACGAAAGACGGTCAGCTGCACTCTCTGAACTGATGCCCCATCCTTGTCAATACCCACCACGAACCCAATAATTGGGGAGGATACCGAAGCCTTATTTGTCGTTCTAATGGGGGCGGGAGATGGCAAGTCGGTTGGGTTGGGTGATTCGTGATGGATTGGGAATATGCTGCTGGTAGATACCCACTTTGTTAATTAATACTCCCCACCAAGAAGAAGAAAAAAGAAAAAGAGCAATGACAAATGCCAATAAACCACAGGTAGTCCAAAACTCGAATCTGTCCTACCAACATTACAATACACAATACAGTACCCGACCACCCGACATTGAGACTTTTCCTCACACTAGATTAGATGGGCTCCAACCTCTTGTCAAGTAGTAAGGATTTGGAGGAATTTCAACCATATAAGGATCTCCAACTTTTTCAACTATGTACTTAAAGTCATTATTGTCACGCTTAAAGCAATGGACACTTTTTTTAAGTTGGACTTTCCTTGCTGTAAAAATAGACAAAAGGGATTGCGCATTTGCACTTTAGCTTCAATTTTATAAGGTATTTGTTGTAATTGCTCATCGTTTTCTTGCAATGTGCCAATTGAGTGTTCTTTTAAATTCAAGCTATTTGACCAGCAATAAAAAACATTGATCTTTTCCATGTAGTCACCCATGTAGAGCATCTTGTTTGTTGCTTGTGTAGTGCGCGTGGATGCAAAGGGTCAAACATACAAACGCTAGTTACTCTACATGTCAACTATAGGACTCCAACAGTCTAAGAAGTGTAGAATTGAAATATTATATTAAATAAAAATATAAGAATATTATAATTATATAAGATAAAAATAAGTTCATTAATTTATGATAAACGACTTTTAAAATTATATAAATTTAATATCTTAGGATAAATACTCATCCTCATGTACAAATATTAATAACATAATGATTATAAATATCTTGTATACCGTTATTAAATAGAATTTAAAATTAAATATAAGAGTCATTAGCCATGAAATTAAAATATAAATAAAAATGTATTGAATCTAGGAAGCTCTTTAAATGACAGCCTTCAATATTGGACTTTCAACCCATTATGATGTGAGATACTTGTATTTTATTGAGCAAGTGGAAGTCCATTCTTAAAACCTTAATGGGTATGAGTGAAGAAGTAAAAAAAATACCATTGTTTGATAGATATGGTTAACAACAATTCTCTTATACTTTATATAGATATTCTGTACCTACTTATACCATGTAAAATACCATTGTTTGTTTGTTTGAAAGTTGAACCTACATAATCAAACAAAATTTTGTGTTGACAAAAATCCACCAAAATTTTATATAATTTCTATAAGTCATCTTTCTTAGAGATCCACCAGCATGACAATCCCAATAGCAGCATGCGAATAGGAGGAAGGAGCGTCCCTACAGCTATAAAGAACATCCTTACCCATTGCTCCTTTCGTAGACCCAAGAAAGGGACCAATAAAACTACTACTTACCTAGGAAAAGAAAAGCAAATTAGGGTTAGAGAACTGGTAATGGATTCTAAGTCAACCAGAGAACATGCTAAGGTTGGAAAGTCAAAAGAAGGAGCGAAAAAATGGAAAGATGGTGTAAGGCACATAGGCTTCCTCAACTTGTTACACACCCGTTTGAGGTAAGGTTTCACCAAAGTATTATGGTCAGTGACCTGGTTCATCAAAGCATCCATAGCTTTTGCTCCTACCAGAATGAGCTCTTCAATGGAAGTAAGGGCAGCCAACCAGCAAAGCATTGGACTAGCTGCAAGCACTGGCTCTTATGGCAAGTCCACCCCATTTGACCATGCAATTCATGCATATCTCTTTTTAATAGTTTCCTAAAATGTGTTTTTCCTCCTCCACATGGGTTTCCAATTTTGCAAAATCACAGTACGTAGGTCTGCCCATTCTTCCTGGTGCATTTCCATCATTATCATTATCTGTTTTTTTTACTCACTCAAGAGAGAAGAGAGGCTTCAACTCCACCTACACTTGCAAGGCCTGTGATCACTATGAGCTATTTAAATATAGGGAACAATATGGAAGATTTGCTTTGCCATTCTAAGAGATCTGAGGTGCAATAGCATAATAGATAGCTCTTCCTTAAAATTACAATTATTACCCCATTTAGTTATATTAATTTTTTTGTTATTGATTTACTAGAAAAAATATAATTAATATGCTATAAAAACATACTTAAAATATAAAAATATCATATGGAAATTCCTGCAATTGGTATGACAATTCATAATTTTTTACAGGTGTCACTCAAGCCCTCGCTATCCTTTATTCAAACGGCATCGAGGAAAATGTGAATGGGGGAATATGCCGCTCCAAGATGCCTCTTCTTGTCTTCTGTTTTCCCTTTTGCCACCAACATACATATATAAATTACTCTCCACCCTCTCCCCTACTTCCCCGTAAAATCCCTCATCTCCTCCACCACTTCCCTCCCCTTCCGACGATCAGAGCATCTTGCAGAGACAGGAAGCTGGTTCGTCTCCCGATCCCTATCAGTTCAGAATTGGCATGTTCTGCAGTGTTTTATTATAATCTCGTTCCTTTGCTTTATCGATGTTACTGTGATCAATCAAATTTCTGTCGCTGTTTTCTTTTCCTCTAAGTACGACATTTCATCCGAGGAGTTCACCGAATGATTCGCTTCACTCATGATCTGTTTTCAGAAAAAAAATCATTAGCAGATTTGATTTGCATGGACAATTTACATTAAAGGGGAAAGAAAAGGCGTCTTTTGGATTTACGATGTAGAAATGAACTATCTGCAGAAATAAGCAATAATGATGGGTAAATTAGATACATCGATTCCAGGCAAGATTTACGGACTGTTTGCTTGGCATGCGTTATTATAATATCAATAGTGCGTCTCTTGGGATGTTCAGTAAAACTCGCTGCCGATGGAGCTTTTTCATGGAAAGTACGTGGGAGCTCCCTGCACTCTTCCGGCGTAGAGCCCGCACTGTCTTGAACAATTGTTCGACGTTGTTTGAGCTCTCACGATCGAGAACCATATCACATGCTTTTTGTCTTGTGCTTCAGTTTTGCTTTTTTCTTTGCCTATTTCCTCTGCTGCAAGGCAGTTGGACTTGAAAAGGAACCAACTGCGTTGTCTCGTGTTTGGCGTAAATAGGAAATTTGTAGAGCGAAGATCGGTGAGGAATTTGATTCTTGAATTAAACTGAAGAGAAGAGCAAGAGAAAGGTTGGCGCTAGGCAACAATGGCGCCTACGGGGCAGAAGTTGCAGGTCTTGGACGCTCTCGACACCGCCAAGACCCAGTGGTACCATTTCACTGCGATCATCATTGCCGGTATGGGCTTCTTCACCGACGCCTATGATCTCTTCTGCATCTCCCTCGTCACCAAGCTCCTAGGCCGCATCTACTACCACGTTGACGGCGCTCCTAAGCCCGGCAGCCTGCCGCCCAATGTCTCGGCTGCTGTCAACGGCGTGGCCTTCTGCGGGACGCTCTCCGGACAGCTCTTCTTCGGGTGGCTTGGTGACAAGCTCGGACGGAAGAAGGTCTACGGCATGACCCTCATGCTTATGGTCCTGTGCTCCGTTGGCTCGGGGCTGTCGTTCGGCCAACACCCGAAGTCGGTGATGGCTACACTTTGCTTCTTCAGGTTCTGGCTAGGGTTTGGCATCGGCGGCGACTACCCTCTCTCGGCTACCATCATGTCTGAGTACGCCAACAAGAAGACGAGGGGCGCATTCATTGCCGCAGTCTTCGCCATGCAGGGATTCGGGATCCTTGCGGGCGGGATATTCGCGATCATCGTATCAGCAGCTTTTATGGCGAGGTTCGATGCGCCAACCTACGAGGTGGATCCGGTCGGATCAACCGTACCGGAGTGCGACTATGTCTGGCGAATCATCTTGATGGTGGGCGCTATGCCGGCTGCGCTCACTTACTACTGGCGGTTGAAGATGCCCGAGACAGCTCGCTACACCGCCCTCGTGGCAAAGAACGCGAAGCAGGCTGCCTCGGACATGTCCAAGGTGTTGCAGATGGAAATCGAGGCGGAGCCGCATAAGATCGACCGGATCACGGCCACACATGAGAACAACGAAGGAGGTAACGGCAGCGGCTCGTCGTTCGGTCTGTTCTCGAGCGTATTTCTCCGCCGGCATGGCCTCCACCTGCTGGGCACCACCACCACGTGGTTCCTGCTGGACATAGCCTTCTACAGCCAGAACCTCTTCCAGAAGGACATCTTTAGCGCCATCGGATGGATTCCGGCCGCCAAGACGATGAGCGCCATCCAGGAGGTATTCAGAATTGCCAGAGCTCAGACGCTCATCGCACTCGTCAGCACCGTCCCGGGCTACTGGTTCACGGTGGCCCTCATAGACCGGATGGGACGGTTCAGGATCCAGCTGATGGGCTTCTTCTTCATGACCGTGTTCATGTTCGGTCTTGCCATACCTTACGACCACTGGACCCACAAGGAGAACCGGATTGGCTTCGTGGTCATGTACTCCCTCACATTCTTCTTTGCCAACTTCGGTCCTAATGCCACCACCTTCGTCGTCCCGGCCGAGATCTTCCCGGCAAGGCTGAGGTCTACCTGCCACGGGATATCAGCGGCCTCCGGGAAGCTCGGTGCGATTGTGGGGGCGTTCGGATTCCTTTACCTAGCCCAGAGTCAGGACAAGACTAAGGTCGATGCGGGCTACTCTCCGGGGATCGGAGTGAAGAACTCGCTCATCGTGCTCGGCTTCGTGAACTTGCTGGGGTTGCTCTTCACCTTCCTCGTGCCTGAATCGAAGGGCAAGTCTCTGGAGGAGATGTCGGGAGAGAACGACGAGGAGAGCGGTGGCGCCAAGGCAGAGGAGGCGCTCCAATAGAATTTAGAGAGAAACAAACATGCATCATAATATGACAAGAAAGAACCGGTATAAAAAAAATGGTTCAGGTTCATCATGCAGGACACACCTATCAACCGATGGATGGAGCCTGTTGACTAACTGATTTTCTGTTCTTCTGTGGGGTTCTTGTTGCTTTTATTTAGCTGTGCTTGGGCTTGCTTGTTGAACTACGTATGTATGATCCACCTGATCCTCTTTCCAAATTATTGCCCTTTTCTTCCTTCCGACATTTGATTTCCCCAAATTGCCCCCCAACGGCGGAAAATTGGAAAATTTCCGGTTCCCTCGAAACGTTCGCGGATTAACAAAAATTGCAGTGGGAAAACAAAAGAAGACGAAAACAGGCGTTTCCCGTTTCCCAGTAGCCTCTCTCGTCCTTTCCCGCCTCTATCAAATTTCGACCTCTCCCTCCAAAATTCTCTTGTTGACTGAATAGACTTAAAATTACAGACAATAGCCATGCCGCCTTCACTTCAGGACTCTATTCCCATCTGTCTCTGTGTGCTGAAAGCCCCTGCAATGGACGCCTCAAAGCTCCGGAGCTTACCTCCAGCGAAGAGATTCAGTGCGTTGCAGCGGATTCTGGACAAGGAGAACGCGCGTCCTCCCTCAGATTCCCCTCACGTCCCACTCCCAACCAAGAAGCGAAAGGAATCGCGATATTTCGACAGATCAGTTCTGTCGGAGTCTTGCAACACCTCCACCTACTGCTTGCCTGCGAAGAAGCGAGTCTGGGCCATTCAGCCCGACTCGGAGTTTCCCTTCTCCTCCATAGATTTGAATGTGACGTACAAGCCTCCTCTTCATCCTTCACCCTCCTCCATCGATCTGAATGTGACATACAAGCCTCCTCTTCCTCCACCTCCTCCTATTTACCATCCTCATAATGTGGATGATGAAGAAACAGGAAGAGAATCCAAATTTTTATGCGGTAAATTTTTGTTTTGCACAGAAAAATCAGTTTCTGCACATGTATCATTTTTATTCTAGGCTAAAGTTAGCTAATCTTAACATATCGGCGTTGTCTTATTATTATAACTTCCTTGGAATCTCATGAGTCTGACTTATATATTTGCAGTGTACTCTGAAAACAAAATTGATCTAGAAATCTATGACTGGAACTTCTATGACTTTGCTTGATAAGGCTATTCATGCTTTAGAGAACCAAGATAGAACAGTTGGTCAGATTTGATGTTCATAGATACCGTGTCATTAACTCATAGTTGTATAAAGGGCTAAGTAGTGGTCATGTTGATAGTCTATGCCTGGATATAATCAAATGAATGATGCTTTATTGATTGAAAAAAAGAATGATGCCTTTTAACTTTACATATGCTACCATGTATTCCATTCTGGTGGAGTTTTCCTCAAAAAATGGATGAATGACAAGTAGAAATGAAAAAGTGGGTTTTTTCTTCAGAATGTAATAAAGCGACCCATGAGATTGCCCGTCAAGAAGTTGAAAAGACCAAAGAATTGGATGTGAAAGGTGCTGAGGATGAAGATGACGGGATTGTCTGTTCTATTTGTCAGAGCACAGATGGAGACCCAAAAGATCCGATAGTGTTCTGTGATGGGTGTGATCTTATGGTGCACACCAGTTGCTATGGGAACCCCCTGGTGCAGGGTGTTCCTGAAGGTGATTGGTTCTGCCATCAGTGCCTAGAAGGCTCTAAGGTAGAAGGTACCCGCTCGTTCTCTTGCTGCTTGTGTCCAAAGAAGGGAGGTGCTCTGAAGTCTACAGTGGATGGTAGATGGGCGCATGTGGTGTGTGCCCTCTTTGTCCCCGAGGTGTTTTTTCATGATTCGGAAGGAAGGGACATGATTGATTGCTTTAAGGTCCCGACTAGAAGATGGGGTCAAAGATGCTACGTCTGTGAAGGGCGGACAGGTTGTGCCATTGACTGTTCTGAGCACAAATGTCCCTTATCATTTCATGTGACTTGTGGGTTCAGCGAGGATCTGTGCATTGAGTACAGAGAAGGAAAGGGAAAGGGTGCTATCATTGCTGGTTTCTGCAAGGCGCACACTAACCTCTGGGAAAAGGTTAGCATAGTTCTTCCTCTTAGATATCTACATTAACAAAACAAAGCTGTTCAATTTTCTCAGTCTAATGGTTGAAGGTAATTCTCCATAGTAATGCTCGTGATTACTTTGTTTATGCAGCAGCAACAGACTGGAAAGTTCAGGATTGTTGCAAGAGAAGAGGAGCAATAACAATCCAAGTCTGCTCACTTCACTTATGATTTTATCATCTGATGTTGAATGTATCAGTAAAAGAAGTCATTATTTGGTTGATTAGGAGTGTAGGATGCAACCGTATCTCCCTTTTAATAGGTTTGATCTTCTGTTAACTGATAGTTGAACTATGATCCATAATTGCAACTGCTTCAATCCTTTATCTTCACTCATGCAACTTACTTCCATTTTTTCCTTTTCATTTCACACATTCTCATCAGGCTACTGCGCATCCAATCATCTTGAACAAGTCATTTACAATCATCCTATATAATTCCTTACATAGCTAATGCCCCCATTACTTGCTTGGCTCCACCTTTTAACAGTTTCAATATGGAGGATTTTCCAATCATTGGTTGGAAAATGTTTATAGTTATGGCTTCTGAGAAGACCATGGTCCAAAAGGGGGCTATGAAATAGGATCACAATGCAGACTCTAGACGGGCTTATTCTTATATTCAGCAAGGAGGATTGTTGACGATCCATGATATGGTGCAATGGAGCTGGCCAACAAAAGCAGAGTCCATTCCATTGGGACCTTAAGAATATACCATCTTTACCATTTACAGATGAACAAATGACTATCACTGCAAAAGATGAAGGGGCTTGTTGTTCCCCAAGTTTCATGTGAAGAGAACATCATTACTCGGCACTGGCAGGCCCTTGAGCACATCCCTCAAGGCATAGTAATGGCTATCGCACTTGTGATCCGAGAAGAGATTGCTGGACAGCACAATCCTCTGAAAATGGTCTCCCGGGTCCCTCTTCCAGAGGGTGTAGGACTCTCCGCCATTCCCATCATCTACCTTCCTCTTCAGGTAATACACTGAGCCTGGCACAAGTAGCTCCTCGTGTACCTTAACTTCTTCCCTCTTCACTACTGCACCATCTTTAGTCCTTGGCTTGTAGGAGTCTTCTTTATTTGGTACATCTGCTAGCAAAGTTGGTGGTTAGCTTAGCCAGCAGACACTAATACTCAAATGGGTGAAAAAAATAACAGCTCCCTTTTCCAAAATTTAAATCCCTTTGGTATGTTTACCGATGGACTCTTTGTCGTCCTGAAAATTTACATAGTCAACCAGCTTCCGGGCAACATCTTGTACTGAAGATACGACCTGCTTGGCATTTGAGACTAAATCTATTAAGCTTTTCCAATCTTCTTTCTCCACAACACTCATCCTGCAAGGGAGTATATTGGAGAATTTACATCAACCAGAAGAGGAATCAATTGTCCCAGAGGATGAAGTCAAGTATGAGTTCTATTTATTTGTAAAGACATGTTTACCCAATACATATCTGTGATCATCTCAAAGTTGCAACAATTTTGTAGGGAAAAACATGACTAATTGCCAAAATTACAGAAGAAAAAAACACGAGTTTGTCAATTCAGCAGAGCAAGACATTTGTATTATCCAGACATTGCCCTGCTACTGCTTGCTTACCAGTCAGTTTGTAGAATTTCATTTCTCAGCCTTGTCAATGAAGCAACACTTAACCTAGGTATAATATCGTCCTGCAAATAATAAAAGACAACAGACAACATGCATACAAATTATATGCCAAATTGAAGACAATGAAAACCAACGGAGAAAGGAACACGAAAGTGTATAAACTAATAACAGACTTTAAGTGGTATGCTGTTTTACCATGCATTCACTGCACTTACCTGCATTACAACAGTAGTAACATAATCAGAGCAGCTCTCAGCAAGCTCTCTGGAAACACAGGGTGGAGTTGCATAACCAACAGCTGAAACGATCTCAGGGCTGAAACCTAGCTGCTTCAACGATTTCTTCCGCAGCATTATTGCCAGCAGGGCAGCTGTAGCTCCTCCGAGAGAGTGACCAACTAATCTCAACTTATAGCCCTGCAGGATAATTGTGTATCAAATACAATCGTATACATTTGCAGGAAGAAAAGAGTAGAAGCTCTCCAATTACACCATGCTCATCCAAGCACTTCTTTATAGTCCCAATTTCGTGAGTGAGAAACCATCGTGCAGCTTCGGCGGTTCCAAAATGCGTTGAGAATCCCTCAAATGTGACTCCTTCGTCACTCGAGGATACAATGTCTGTTATGAGGTCATACACGGTGTGGGTCCCACGGATCCCGAAGATAACAAGTTTCTTGTGGTGATCAATCCCAATGTAGTAGCCGGGTCTCAGGACACTGGAATTCTTCACGAATTTCAGAACATTGCTTTCTCGGAGCATGCTATGCCTGGCAAGACTGGCGGCACTGTCCTTGTAGGCACCCTTTGCTAGTTCGGTATGGTAGATAAGATCTTGAACCTAAACTCGAGTAAAAACAACAAAGTAGACAACTAGATCAGAAAGACCTCCCTGTCTAGGGCAAGTGGTTGAAAAGAACACCATATGCAGAGAAAAAGGATTTGAAAATTACTATGGCATCATTACAGATCTGGACTCCATTTATATCCTCCAAAGAATTCGCAGAAGCTTGTTGGAGATATATAAGGTATAGTCCCACAGTGAGATCACTCAGGCTCCAGTCCTGTATGCCAACCTTACTTCGTTGAATACTCACAATGATTTCTGAAACAGATCGAGTGCTTGGTGGTGTCTTAGCTTGGATTCTACTTCCTGGTAAATTCACCATAAAATGCAAATCAGAGAACATCGTAGAAGATTCACAACTGGAATACATCAAGTTAGCTTCAATCCTAATATAACTATGAAAATTATGTCATGCATCTGCAGGAGAACAAACAGAAAAGCAAGATGATTAAATTGCAAGCATATGAAGAGCTTATTCATTTAACTTGTGATGGAAACAAGAGAAAATTGTTAAAAATAACATGTTAATAAACACCAAGAATCAAATACATGGATTGATAAGCTTAAATGGATGATTCACGAATAGTTTCCAAGACAGTCGGTTGCATGTAGCTCTTGATAATTGCATATGGATTTACTTGAATTGCGGATAATAGAAAATTATGGCTGAATGAGAATAAATTCCTGTCATCATTTAAAAGGAAACAGAAAAAGGAAAGCCAAATGTATTCCTTCCACGAACATGCATATGAAAATGGGAAGGCTGCAGGACAAATAGTCTCTTGAGATGCCACTTATAATATGCATAGATATATTCTTCTGGGATATGAACAAATGAAATCACTTAAGATCAAGAGATTGTTCCCATGTATTCATTCATCATGTGTAGAACCAAAGCAACGAACACATCAAGGAAAAGAGAAACACGGATATAACCATTAAAAAGGGAAAAACGCATTATACTAACAGACCTGTAGTAGGCAATGCCCACCTGCACAGTTGCAGAGCTGGTTCGAGGGTTTTGCTCAGCCACTCAAGGCGCTCTAGTTTTGCCTTGGGTTCACTTGAATCTTCATCCTCTGAGGAGCTGGGTCTGCTGATTTCTGAACTAGGATGGCTGTTCTCATCTCCAACCGCATGCTTCAAAGAAGCATCTTTCCTCTCAACTCTATCTGTTTCAGAAATGCCCATTTTTGGAAGTTGCGACTGGTACCGATTTAGCACCCCATAAAGGAACTTCCTGTAGGACGCAGTCTTGTTGGCCACATTACTAGTTAAGTCTGCAGTAATAAAATTCACCAATTACAGCAAATAAAAATTCTTTGGTAAGAAACTTTCAGGCACAAACAAGATTATACAAATTCAGTGATCCTATCTATGATTAAAACTAACTAGCTCATGGATCTTTTAAAAGGGTGTCCCACCAGCATCCTGGGTTGTCATCATGAAAGCAATCATAGCATCAACTACAGGGGTAGCAAGAAACTGAGTAACTGGGTAGTATCATTTTGGACCAAGAGCCGTTCCGATACTTAGAAAAACAACTATTTTCCTGTTCTACCTGCGAGGAACATACAGAGGTAGCTTACCTATATTTCGAAGAAAACGCTTCATCGATTAATAAAGAATTTACTCTGCAGCAGGATATCGTAAGAAAAGCGACTCTGATTTGGGACGGAAGTCAGTCCCTGAAAGGAATGCACATATTAGCAATCAGATACATTGATTAACGATCGACGAACAGATAGATCATAGGCGAGGAAGAAAGGCGGTCGGTGGGCAATAAGTAATGTTTGCAAAGTTTTGAGGGCGCAAAGGTCATTTCAACTTAGTCATAAAACGATGTCGTCTTGGTCGGCCAACCCTACCAGATCATCAGCCACCGCTCTATAAATTGTAGCAGTGGACAGCTTGTAGGGTTATCTCCCTCTCGTCGTCTTTCCCCCGAATTCTGTAGTGTTAAGCGGTTGCCCTTCTTTTCTGTTTTCTGTTCTCTTTGAATCTTTGTTTGGAGGATGAACTGATGATTTTTATTTCCCTATTGGTTTGATTGCCGTGATGATGGCAACTCACTGTATTAGCTCTATCTGATCATCCTCCCTTTTTCAGTCCTATTCCGTTCATGATTTCAAATACCTTATATAGGATTTTGAAAATGCATATGTGATGCGTTCATTCTTCGTTATATCAGCAGTACAATGTTATTCTGAACTCGGTTCCTGATCATTGTCTTGATTTTATAATATCTTTGTGTAGAGGATTAACTGATGATGTTTATTTCCCTATTGGTTTGATTGCCGTGATGATGGCAGCTCACTGTATTAGCTCTATCTGATCATCCTCCCCTTTTCAGTCATTCGATTCATGATTTCATATGCCGTATATTTAAGATTTTGAAAATGCATATGTGATATGTTCCTTCTTCGTTACATTAGCAGCACAGTCTGTTTTGAACTCGGTTCCTGATCATTTTCTTGATTTTATAATATCCGGATCATGTCATTGTAGGCCAATGGCTCGAGTTTTACCCCTTCAAGTAGAATTTTTTTGTAGATCTGGATAATGAAGTGATGATTACGTATGATTCCCTATTGGTTTGATTTTGCCGATATGATGGCAACATCATTTGTATTAGCTCTATCTGATCATTCTCCAGATATCCATATACTTCCCTTATCACCATATGCTTCTACTTTTATCACCATATTCTCCCATTGAATTTATTACCGCGAGTCAAGTTTTTTATTAATTACAATTTGATGTACATATTATCTATTTAATTATATTAGTTAAATATAATATAAATATATGTTTTTAATAAATAATATAACTATATATGATATAATTATGTAATTAAATGCCATTTCAATTAATATAATTTTATGTAATATAAAATATTTTAATCCCAAAATTATTGTTTAAGTTTTAATGGATAAAATACATAGACAAGTTTGTATAGCAATCAAATTCTAGATTTTACAAAATTTTCTTAAATACGGAGGTTTCAATTGTGACTTGTTTTAGTTGTGTGATTGCTAACGAGTTTATTGGATTTGTAGGGGGGAGGAAGTCCTGGGTTCATATATTTTTTATCGGAATGATAACATCATGCTCAAAGATAAAGAGTGCCTCTTTGCCATCAACGAAAAGTACGGGAGAAGCTTAAATTTTCAAAATGACTAAGTTTGATCTAATATTAAATTGGCTTAAGTTCATGAACCCTAACATTGGTTTGTTTGGTACACTTGTTGGGTGATTGATTATATAAAAAATGGTACACATCTTTTTAAACCCTCATAAAATATTTCTTACATTCTTAATCAAATATTTCACAACAATTCACTATGTAGTGGACAAACCATCATCTTTATTTATGGTACGACTCTGCGGCCTAATATCCATTGCTGCTTCTATAATTGTGTTGTGGGAGACAGCCATATGGTAAACATTAATTAGTTGTTTTACAGTTTTTATGGGCTATAATCTGATGTCCATTCTAGAGGAACTTGGTCATCAATACAACATTTTAATTATCATTATTTTGATCAATGAGCTAGCTTGTTCCCTAAAGACCTTTTCATGACTTCTCCACTAAGTTTCTTGGGCAATAATAGACAGATTGAAGCTCATGTTACCTAGTCAAACAGTACATCTCACACTAGAGGAGTCTAATCAACCAGCATCTCACAAATCAACATACAGATTCACATTCATTCACGATTACATGGTCAATGTAACACTCAGTTTCTATATTGTAAATTCATTTATCTTACATTATCAATTCAATGGACCATAGACAGACAGAAGACAACCTGCAAACCAAGATCAGCTACTACTTAAATAAACAATATTATTTCCTAGCTACAAAGGCTGCCGTCGGGCCATCGCCTCCTGGCGCTTCATGTCCGCCCGGAACTTACTGATGAACGCCTCCGCCCTATCGTCGATATTCTGCATCAGCGGGGACTCCAAACCCATCGATTCCCACATACGATCGTGATCCTCTTCTCCGGCCAGGGGTTCACGCCCACCGTCAGGCGGACCAAAGGCCGCCGCCCCGTCGACCTCCATGCAGCCGTGGCTGCTGCCAGCCGCCACCGCAACTGCCCCACCCAACGGCTTCTCGGAGAAAAGCCCGACCCCGGCATTTTTGTAGGCACCGACAGTGGCAGCAACAGCGCCGCTGCTTCCTGTGGTCTCCTTGAATAGCTTGTCAACGAACACAGGCTTGCTCTTCTTCTTGAACAAGTACCGGCGTGGCTGATGGGGGTGGTGCTTAGCGTGGTTATTATAAGACGGGTGGCCCTTGGCAGCTGCTACGGTCTTCCTATAGCCGGCTAGGGGAAGGGGACGATGGTGAGGCCTCGTCTGTCTACTGCTGCCGCCGGTGGTGTAGGTGAGCTTGACAGCGGTGGCCGGGGCACGGTGGAACTTAGATAGCTTCTTCTGGAGATTGGAGGTGAAGATTTTCCAGGCCTTCCGGGGCGGCGGCAGCTTGTTGAGCCTCAATCTTAAGCACGGCATGATGTATCGAGAGGAGAGGATCGTCGAAGTTGAAGGGCGGGTGTATATGAATATGTCAGTCACAGTCTGCATGTACTCTTCATTTATACTGAGATCTCATTGGGCAGGGTTAATAGCTTACTTTGAACGCGATGTGCTGAGGAGAATATTGCTGACACGATGTTCCCTAGCTCGCTTAGGTCTTAAGCGTACTCCGGACTCATACACCATGGGAGGAAAGCTATACCAATTGTAGGTGTGTATGTATGGCTTCACCTGCCATTGTGGATTCCTCAACTGGGTATGTAGGTGGAAAAAAATTGTAAGTTCAATCAGTTTCATGGAGCAAAGAGGAGCCTGAAATTTTCCTGTGAATTCTCTTCCCAATTCAATGGATTTTCCAACACTCTTTACAAGAGGAACGATATTTTCCAATTCTAGCTCAAAACTAATGCTGTCTATTCTGTAGATCAGTTGATGGATCTTACATAATCAAAAGTATACGACGGACTCAGCTCTCCAGATTAAGATGAATGTGCAAAGGGCCCGGTTATTTTCCATCTTAATCTTTGCTAAAGGAAGAACAAGAAAACAAAATTTTCCTGGCCAAGGAGTGAAAATCACAAAACTTGATGAGCCACCCCACGGCGACCTCATATCAGAGCTCGAACACCGATTTGCTGCATTTCTCGCAGCTTCCACACTGGGTATACGGCACATTCCCCTAGCTCTTCAGGGTCTATCTGCTGCATTGCCCATGCATAGTAAACTGTGTGTATGGTGTCCTGTTCAGAGAAGAAGACCATCAGAGGTTATTTTTACAGAGTGAAATGAATGGGCAGACTTCGACCCACACAAAGTCATGAAAAATAGGGATTTGTTTCTTGTCTTATAGCTTATTGAGTGAGCATCTAATCTATCAGTTAACCCCATGATTTGCAGGATATGAAAAGGAGGTGTCTTGGCCCTTTACCTTGCCTCCCTCTGTCACTGCACCATTTCTATCCCGTACACAATAGACTTGCTGGGTTTGAAACTGCAATAAGTTTTAGAACTAGTTAACATGTTGCTCAAGAAGATCATATATATTAAACCATTAACAAACGCTGAGTTGATGAAGAAATTTGGTGAAACTTACGGCTAAGATGATTATAGGAGAAGTTCCCATCATTTTTGTCTCTCTTACTTCTATCTCAGACACATGCAGAATCTGCAGTGGTGTAAATTGAGGACTTAGAAATAGGGTAACCATGAATGCCAGCATCTTATTTTATTCTTAGTACCTTATTGTCAAAAAATATCCCATGGCTCTGGTAAGCTGTGTGCTCTGCTTTACATCTTTCAATGACTTCAGAGCTACAATATTTCCTCAAAGTTTCAGCATCCGCCTTTTCCGGGTAGAAGTTTATCAGTTGATGGATAAAATAAAACAGATGATATACTGAAAGATAATGTAATACAGGATTAAATGGAATGGCACTCACCTTCATATATGCATTAAGCACAGGCTTAATCACTTCCTGGATTTCCAAAACAAAATCAGGCAATGAAAATGACCTAAATACACACAAAAACCACATAAGCTTAATCAATATACATGAAAGCAGGCACAAGACGAAATCCAATAGGTGGGAAATATTCTAAAAAGTAAGCTAACCTCTGTACAGTTGCATTTGAACTAATAGAATACATCTCCCAGAAAAAAAAAACTCTATAAGGGGTTAAGAAATATAAGGAGATGTGATCTTACGGGTCCCGACGACGAATTTCCTTCATTGATGCTGCAGCATCTGTCTCTTGGAAAATAGTTTCATTGATGCTGCAATTAAGAATGGAAATTAATACAAGTGGGGGAAGACAAATGCAAATCAAATTCAATCATATCGAAAAAGTTAGCATAATATGGGGGAAAAGTTGAGAAATGAGATAAACCGGTAGAACTTACTCCTGAATTTTATGGACAACAGGATTGTCAGTAGTTTCCCATCTCTCTCGAATGTCTTCTGCAATCTGGCCAACCAAATGGCCGAGAAGTGGGATCATTAAGTCTAATTTGGACCAGAGACTTGCACAACAGGAAATTGACATACTTCATGACACAAATAAAGGACGGACCAAGATCGTACCTCTTGACCTTTCATGACGACAGGTTCACTAATATTACTGATTCGCTTGAACGCGGGAAGACCTTGCATCTACACATAAATTTAAATTTTTTAAAGAGTAGAGTATATATCCTATAAATTAGCTCTCTCATTAATCACATTTGAACAACTATAGGTTTTGATAAATGTCTCAGGTTTTATTGTTCTTGCATGAAGAGGTGGATGACTTCCAGTTTCTCTAGCCCTTTTTGGAGAACAAGGAAAAATTCTCATGTTTATTAAAAAACTAAAGAGAAAATCTTCATATTTTTGCATAATTTCTAAAAAAGAAATGCAGAACTTAGATATCCATCCATCAACAATCCTAACCTTCTCCTTGAAGAACTCCCATTTCTTGCTCCATTTTGATTGCTGTGAAGGCACAATAACAACTTCAGTTCTTGTACTTCTTTCCCCAGTCTCGGGAGGAGGAGCTGCCTCCATGTGTTTTTTTCGGTTGGTTGGGGTACCATTCAATTCCTCCTTCAGAATATCATATCCTTTCTTTGCCAAATCAACAACTTTCACTTTCTTAAGCCTTTCAAAAGCTGAGGAAACCTTAGGAGAAGCTGAGAATCCGCTCGACTTAAATTTATTAAACATAGTTTCTGAATCACTGTTTGATCCAGACTGTTGTCTCTTTCCTTCTGCAGAAGCTGAATCTGTATTTCCAAAGTTTTCTTCAGCACCTTGCTTAGGTGAATCAGCAGAAGATTCTTCCTTCCCACTGCCTAGACGTTCTTTAAACTGCAAGAACAATTCACCATAATCAGAAAAATATTTCCAAAGTGTGATTAATTCCAGTAAGGATATAGCACAAATAAATGATTAACAGTAAAAAAAACATCCTACCTCCTCTTGAGCAGCAGATATCTTCTCTTTTATATTAGTGGAGACCTTGATAATGGAAAATTAATCATCAAAATACATCCATATAAGGTGATTTTTCAGCAATCACGAATCAAAGCACACCAAAAAAATTGAGGTGTACAGCCATTAGACTCATGACACAATGACTATAAAAGTGCACAATAGGGTATAAGTACTTGATGCCATCAACAGAAATAATATGACCCCATTGTTTTATCAATTAAATGTACAAAGTATCAGCAAGTTCATCTAATTTTAGGCTTCCCTTTGACTTTGGTTTTCCATAAATATGTGCGGGCTTTTTTATTATTTAATTTTACATTTCCATGTTGCTATCCTTATATATTATTCTGGCTCAACAGCTTTCATCAGGCAGGCAAGCATTGACAAACTAAGCCCAGATTTGCAATCCTAGAAATGAAGGGCAGATTACAGTCCAACTATTCTGAAAAACTTATACCATCTTATCCAAAGCTCCCATGAACATGGAAATGGACTCAGAACGTACCTTTTTTGCTGTAGCCTCAGCATCAGTCCAAACGCCATCAACTTGCTTGTAAAGTTGTTCTGTTGTTTTCTTTGTCCTGCATTTGTCAGTTTTAACATTTAAGACCCTTTTCCAGAGGCATTAAGTACAATCCTTATATGGCACACAGTTACCTAATTTTAAGGTCTTCTTTCACCCCTTTCAGCTCTTGGGCTTTCTCCTTGAGCTCCTTGACAGATTGCTGGAATTCTTGATTCCTGCAATCAAATGAGTGACAATACTATTGATCTATAGCATCTCAAATGGCAGCCAAGCTTTAGGAAGATAATGATAAATAAAGCATTTAACTTAATGTTAGCCCATAGAGAGATTTCTGTGGAATGAGCTGGAACATCATACTACAAGTACATTCCCAAATTGGGCCAAATAACAGAAGACTATATAACAAAGAAGTACCTGCTTGCTTCGCCTTTAACTTTCTCTGAGAATTTATTAAAGACACTGAACGGGCGATCACCCAAATATCCATCAAGTGGAACTGACCTCAAGCTCCAATTCAATGGCTAGCAACACCCAACACCAAAAATCATATAGAGCAAGAAACGTCAAAGGAATAGGAAAAATTGAGCTTCCGAGAGATAGAACAATATTCGGACAGCTTGAGAAAGAAGCAGAACCTGTCGCTGAAGCCTCAGGCGAGTAAAAAGGGGCTGCCCCACTAGGGCCAAATCTCGAACCAGCTTCCTGCTCGCCATTATAAAGGTTAAACCCTGCCGGCGTAACCTTTTCTTCTGTGAAATTGAAACTTTCGAAGCTTATATTTCCCCTTCACATTCAGCCCACCTGATAGGAATTTAGACCGAGTAGCTCGGTCACCTCTTCCACGTGGTTCCCGAACTGAAAAGCCAGAGGCTTACAATGGAAGAATGTCCCTTTCCAGGTGGTTTTTACAGGCGATATGTGTCTCTGGAGGTTGTGGCCAGAGAGGTTCGGGCAGGTAGCCGGCGGCAACGGAGTTGGGTCACTGCCGGGTTTGAAAGGGGAGGTAGGAGCTCTCTTGGATTGAAGAAAGCTGTGGCTTATATATTTACGAAATTGATAGAAATGATAGGGGCAATTTTGGAAATCGAAAAAATGAACAAAATTGTGGCAACTGCACCGGCGAGGTTTTCTTCCTCTACAAGAAATATGAAAGACTCCTAACAACTAGAAAATTATTTATCATGCATACTTTCTAAAGCAGATATAATTTTATTTATAAGATATTTTATCTCTATATGTATAATAAATAATTTATTATAATTAAAAATTTTAATTTACTATAATAATTTATAGTTAAATAATTATTTATAGTTAAATAATTATATCATGTGCATTTTTATAGTATAAAGTAAATATTTTATATAATTTAAAATTATGAAATTTAGGTAAATAAAATAATTTATTAAAATTAAAACTTTGTTATTTTGTATATAATAGTAATTTTATATTAATATATATAATTAATTTATGGAAATTAAATAATTTAATATAACTATATATCGTTTATCAACTTATAATACAAGTAAATATTTTATATGCGTGAAAATTTATAATTTTATTTACAATAATAGTATTAATTTATCTAGTCTAAATAATTTACTATAATTATATTTTCATATATATTAATTATTTTAGTGCAATAAAATTAATTTATCTAAATTAAATAATTTAAAATAATGATATATTATAGTATAATATATCAAGTTATATACAATATATATTTATATAATTAAAAATTATAATTTTATATATAACAATAAGTATATATACAAAATAATTTACTATAATTATTTTTTAATTTTATATATTAGCTATTTTATATTTATTAAAATCAATTTATGTAAATTAAATTATTTAATATAATTATGTATAATATATTAACTTATAATACAGTAAATAATTTTTTATAAGTAAAAAATTATAATTTTATGAACACATTATATTATATATAGAAACAAGTTTATTATAATTAAAATTTATCAATTTTATGTAGAGAAAATTTTACTATAATTAAATTTTATTAATTTTATATAAAAATAATTTAATATAATTATTTTTTAATTCACATACAAATTATTTTAATAAAATAATTTACTATAATTAAAATTTTTAATATATATATATATATATCAATTTATTTATTTTTTTTCTTTTAAACAAAACAAACATCGATATTTTTTATTAATTTAATGCAAAAAAATTTACACCAAAACCCAACCAACTAGTACCGCAGTTACACCCCACTATATCCAATTTCGAGGGAAAAGATCGGAAGGCCTAGTACCAAGTCCCATGGATCCGGTAGGAACCAATTGGATCTGGTCGGGTCCCACAGTATATTCTGTTTCTGTTATAAGGAGGAAATGGGGGTAGGTCAGGGTGGGTATGACAAAACCCGACCCAACTTGCCCGTGGATAGGTATGACAAAACCCGACTTGATGTGCCCCAAGAAGGGCAAGACCCCAGGGCTAGCTCAGGCCTAGTTTACCCATACCAATGCGAGACATGACTTATACTCTCAATGTAGAATTTTGGGAAATAACAGTAAGGATATAATAACACAGCAATCATATGATTATGATGTGGTTCGACATGAGAATTGACAGAAAAGAAAGGAGAGATTAAGGTAAGGTAGATGCATCCATCCGAAGAAGACAGGTAAGTCCGTTGGTTGGAACATACTGTGAATTTTACTACCTTAACAAGTGGAAGAGTGCACCTTCCATGATGATGAAGGAAGCATCGTCTTAATTAAGAGATCTGCAGAAGTTGAGCATTGTCAAGTTAAGATCAAACTCCCAATCGCCTGGTATGAAGGTGAGAGGTGAGAGTTGAAAGTGAAACTTAGTGACCTATTCACAAGATGCCGTGAGAGACCGACAAATGCTGGATATCTATCAAGTAGACTTAGCCAGACAGCCTTCCAAGCATAAACTACCTGCCCAAAACCATCAACTAACTGACTTCCAAGCATAAACCGGAACCCCTCATGACTCTCTATACTTTGTGAGGTCAAATGTAAGAGTCCTTGAACAGCTGCAACAAGTTGGAGAAACAGATGAATCAATCTGCTAAATTCTAATCCTAAGGCTATCCACACCAGAAAAAGATGCAATCTGGAAACTGGGATGGAAATTACCTTCTCTCAGAGTCCCTGTAGAGAGCCCAACCAGGGCCTCAGCTTTGTCAACCAGGGATATCACAATGCTCTGGAACCCATTTCCCCCATCTGCATCCTGGGCAGCACGAGTCCCCTCTCGCATGATTCCAAGAGTATGAAGCCAGCTACCTTTGCAACAACCTTTGCAACATTCAGATTGTCCAGTGCAGCATCCACTTCATCCAAGATAAAGAATGGTGACGCCGGTAACTGAACCAAAAGAAAATAAGTTCACAGAACATCATAAAGGATAAGCAGATACATTATTGGAGGAATTCCCCAACTTACCTATGGATGGAGAATAGTAATGCGAGGGCAGCAACTGTCTTCTCATCATCAGAGAGTTGTTCCATGTCTCTGAAGCGCTTAGATGGGGGCATGGCAGTGTACTTAATTCCATTAAGAAATGGATCATCTTCATTCTCTAGATTTAAATATGCAGTCCCACCCAGAGGATGTGTGCTTCTCTTTGTTAGTTGCTTGTAGATCTTATCAATATTACCGGAAATGTGACTGAAAGCTTCTGTGAACAATTCGTATCTGTTTCAGAATTGAAAAAAAAATGCCCCTATTATAACATTCATAAAGATACCGGTGAATATTTTATTTAAGCACATGGCTTGACAATATCACTAGGTACCAAGATACATGTCATCTTATTCTACTACTTTTCCCCGATCATTATCTAATGACTTGATTCAGTACAAGACATTATAAATTTTATCAGGGGACAAAGATTTGGTTACCTTCTCTGCTTAACAGTGTTCTATTTGTCAGCAACTTCATTCTCCTCCTTCCTATCTTCTTCAAATTCCAGTGGCAGCTCTTTCTTTCTCCTTCAGTGTTTCATATTGATCCAGAGCCTTTAGATTGGGAGCTTTTCTTTCAATCTCTGATACTATAGCATCCACTTTTTTCTTAAACTATGTATCATGTTTTCCCCTGTGCTTATCTTGCAAAAGAGACCTATTCAGGTCATTAAAATCAAAGGAGGGGCCTGGGATGATCGAATCAGTGTCCATCGGATCTGCAATACTAGGAAATCCCAGACCACCTTAATGTTTATCTGACGGCTAAGATTAGATATGTTTGTTATGGCCCAGAAGCCTGTTTTTTCCACTCCTGCATCTCCTTCTCACATTCATCTGACTTCACCTTCCACTCTACAAAGAACAAGATAAAGGAACAATATGCATGTTGAGATTCCTTTGGTAGCAATTTTTTAAGCAAAGACCACCAATTTCCACTCTGTTATGTTCATTAGCAGAATTTCAGGAAATAGACATATTGTGGCTTGGCCTTAGCCTGAGATTTATGCAGATCTAGAATAATCCAAGTTGGAAATAAAAATTTCAATCAAGCCTTAGCATGCTGCCAGTAGACTGCAATGAGTAAAAGTCAAAACCCTTCTTAGCAGTTATCAAGGAATATGATTAGTTTTGAGGTACCGGTAATTATTTCAAAGCTTAAAATCCCAAATAAGGTCATGAATTTTGACTGGAAGCTCAATTTACGCCATCAACTTTTATTTTGCTCAATTTAGATCATGAACTTTCATTCACATGTCAATTCAAGTATTTTGTATGACATGCTTTTGTAAATGAATGGGGTTATTTTTAACCTCACGCTCTGTTAAATTCTGAATGAAGCACTTGAATTGATTCATGAGTAAAAAGTTCACGACTTAAATTGAACCAAATAAAATTTGATGGCATAAATTGAGAGTTCATGACCTTATTTGTGATTACAACCTATTTCAAATGAAAAAAGAAGCCATCACACTATTATACCTTTGATTTCTTTCTTCAACTTGCCTATCTCCTTGGCAGCTTTTTCTGCAACTGCTTTAATATCACCTTATTTTGACTGTTCTTCAAATTATTCTCCATAGTGCTGATAGAGGATTCCAGCTCTTTGATTCGTGAATCCATATCACACTTCTTCTTATACTCCAGCCTTGCAATTAACAGAGAAACATTTGAATATACTACATGTCTATTGAAACCAGATCAAGTGAAAGCTTAATACATACCGGCTGCAAAAGAATTTAGGTAGCACTGCATTTCACATTGGCAAGAGAGTTGTTTCCCCCAGCAATTTCATGACAGTACAAGGATTTTATATAGCATTAATATTTTATCAAAATTAAGCCATAACATGCATATCATAAGCAACAAAGAGAAGAAGACATACTGGTACTTCAGCTTTGCTAGTTGGTCACTAACATTAAACCTCTTCTCAGCCATGCTCTGTGCTGCCTTCAACTGGTTCTCTTCATACTCACGGATGTTTTTCACTCCAACTGCCTGACTGACTCCACATCACCCTATATAGGAAAGCCAATAAGAAGATAAATGAGGGATATATTCCAATCACCATGGATCAACCACAATGACCTAAGCTAATTGTCGAGATCCAGGTATTTATAGTTGATCAACCAATTTTAACCATATAAAGGGTTTCCCATCTCTCTCTCCCTCAATACTCCAACCACCTAACTCTACATTTTATCCCAAACCTCCCCCTTCGCAGCCCGTGATCTTCAAATTCCAGTTGCCATTTCTCTTCTCCGTGTTCAAATACTCCACCTACTCATCTCTTATCTCACTTTATATTGTTCAATCAAAATATGAAAAGATACAGAATTTGAATTACTATATTCCATACACGCAGGGGCACACTAGCATGTCAACGCTACAGAAGCTGCCAGCTCAACTAAGTTCATACTCAGTGAGGAAAGAAATGTAAACTCGGAAAAATCACCTGAAACACAAGAAAATTCCTCGCATTGACGAGAATTCCGAGTGACTTCAATAAGGCCTTGTACTCGTCCCAAGTGACGACCTTCCCGTCAATCCTGTACTCGCTCCCACCAGTGCTGGTGATGGCGCGGGTGAACTGGAGTTCGGAACCGTTCCCCATCAGGTAAACCAGCCTGACGAAGGCCCTGCGACCCTTCTGCTCCTTCTCAGAGTCATCGAACGCGTATATGAGATCCTTGAGCTGAGCCACAATTGACCGGTGCACACCCCTAGCACGAAGCTAATAGCGTCCATGAGGTTGGACTTTCCATCTCCATTGGGAACGATAATGGCCGTGAAGTCGCAGAAGGGGCCAATCACCTGGTGACCCTTGTACGACTTGAAATTCCCCATCTCCAGCTGGAGAATCTTCCCCGGCGACACGAGGGTGGGCATAAAGGGTGTGCAGGGAGCCGGAACCTCGGCGAAGATCATAGTAAACTTCTGCAACTGCGACTGGCGCTTGAAAAAGAAACAAAATAGATCAAAATTAGGGTTTATGTGATTAATTTGGGGAGGAAAGGCGGGGAGATTGATCGGAGCCTAGTTATTCATTTTTACTGTTACATTCCTCGAGTTGGCACCTTCTTACGTTTAAGCCCCTTTTCCAATAGCCTTTCTAAACAGAACCTGTAAGTGTTAAAAAACTTAAAGGCCTCCAACCCGTCTATGAATTGCTGATCTTTCAGCAGAAAATTGAGGTTAAATACATCATCATGGATCCTATTTGAATCATATCTAATATGAGTAAGCATCATTACTGAATCCAACAATATCTATAGCATAGGAAAACCATGAACAACCAATGTTAGAGGTATTGAAGTTGCAATCACAAAGACAGATATCCATTGGTATAATCCAAGTATTTCAATTACTTTAGCAGTATGTACACGAAGTGCATCTATACACAACAACAACACTCTTGAGTACAAAGAATTGCACATACAACCTAAGAGCAGTGAAGCTCTACTCAAACCGCATATGCTGAAGTCCTAATCTCAACCGGACAGCTTTGGAGTGGAAAGGATTCCAGAAACAATATTTTTTTACTAAGAACATGATGGCAAACATTATAATACATCCACATCAAACAAAAGATTCTTTCAAGATAAACTCATTTGGAAGAGAAACCACCAAGGAGGAGAGAATCAAAAAAGATGGAAGAGCTGGTGGTTTGGATTCAGGATTTTCTCTTCACTGAAGCTGCTTCTCGCTGGTTTCGGAAGTGACTCAGTAGCTGCCGGGCCTGCAAATGAGGGTAAACGAATCAGATAACTCCAGGATCATGGATTTATCCATTTGTGTGGTATATCACAACAGAGGATAATGGAGATGAACTCTTTTTCCCTTCATGACTTATCAAACAAGGATATGCCAACCAGAAAGAAATGTAGAAAATATAGAAAGCATGTAAAAAGGAAGAGTAGCTGCCAAATGCATCCCCATGTTACTTCTTCGTGCTTTCCTTCATGGTTCAGTGGTTACAGGAGCAAAATGTGTGCTGGTATGATAGGTTCAACTATACCACCCAATTCTTTATGATCTAGCTACCACAGAAGCTTCATGTATGAGCAAATTTCAAAAGGGTACCCTCACACTTCCGTTCCATGGGCATCTCTTAATGCCTAAATGGAAAAGGTAAGGGTATATAGCATTTTTTAGCATGAAAGAATGAAAATAACAGGGCCATTAAGGATATTTTAAATTCATTAAAAGGTCATTTTTTATGGAAAACATTTATAAGGTAGAAAGTGAAATGAAAATTGAAGTTCGTGTAAAGTTTTGCAAAAAGATGTTCGTGGTAGAACTAAAAATTTGACTAATGTTCATGATCAAAAATGCATTTTGCCCACAAGTTTTGGCAAGTCATACCTTTACTTTCGCTCTTGGGGTGCCTGACTGGGACAAGGCAACTAGTGGAGGAACAGCTCCCTCTTGGAGGACAAGGGTGCAGAACCTCAGACTATTGAGACACAATTGCAAGAGCACTGATGCGGCATTCTCCTTTCCCCTGTGAGATCCCGACTCAACTGCTTCAACTATAAGAGGAATTCCTTCTTCTTTTACAATTGCTACCCTTCCTTCCCCAACTGTTGAGAGGTTTGCAAGGAGTGCTAAGGCCTTATCAGCCATCCCTGAGGAAGGGTCCATCAGCTCCACAAGGCTCCTGATCAATCCTGCTTGGACTATCCGGCCCTTGTTCTCGTGGAGTATTGAGAGGTTGAACAGAGCCATTGCTGCATCCTTCTTTCCCCTGAGTGTCCCTGATCCAAGAAGATCCACCAGGGCCTTTATGGCCCCAGATCTTCCAATGATGGCCTTGAAGTCCCCTTGCCCTGATAGGATGGATAGAGCTGCTGCTGAATTCTCACGGGTGGCTTCATTTCCAGACTGGAGAGCATGGACGAGTGGCTCAATAGGGCCCAAACCCACAATCAGGACCTTGTTTTCCTTGTTGATTGAGAGGTTTAGAATTGCCGTTACAGCATGTTCCTGGACGTTCTTCACCGGTGAATATAGCAATGACAGTAATTGTGGGATGGCCCCCGATTGACCTATAAGTATTCAATTATCCATATTGTGCTTCGCAAGCAACCTCAACTCTTTAGCAGCTGCTGCTTGTTCTTCTTTTGATTGGCTCTGCAGACCTCCTAAAAGCCCTTTAACATGAGATTCCGTGGTCAAGTCATCAAAAGTCAACATTTCATTCTCCGAGTTACCAGAATTTGATTTGGAGTCACTCAGCTGATTAAATGGAATAACTAGATTATGTTCAGGCTTTGCAAATCTTCTTGGTGCATCATCACATTTCTGGGGGAAATAATCAAAATTTGATATTGCACTGGAGGCAGATCCATTTCTACTATGAATACTCAACTTTTCAACTGATAAAGAATCCACGGTCTCATTTTCACTACTATGCCCTCCAAATTCTTCTCCACTAGATATACAAGAAGCACCACTCCTGTGCTTGTCAAATCGGCTGCTATTTCTCTGAAGAAACCCATGACTATTTACTTGCCTATAGTCCCGAGGAGAACCACTTCCCGAAGGATTTTGCATGTCGGAGTCATTCAAAATCTTGACATTATTTTGTTCACACCAACTTAGCACCATAGCTTTCACAGTATAATTCGGGATGAGGTTCTTATGGATCAGTAGCTGAAAAGTCTTTGGGCAAATTTCTAGCCCATGATCAAACCATCTCTGTATAGAGGCCCTCTCATAGGTTTGCCCTGAGGCAATAATCACTGGATCCACCATGAGGTTCAAGGATAAGGGACATCTGAAATAAGGAGGAATTGGAACTCCGTCTGTGGTTTCAATCAACTCAATTTCAACCATGTAATCACGTATGTGGGAAATGAGATCTGATATGAGGGTAATTTGACAATGAAAGCCTCTTGCTACAGAGGTCGGGGCATTAATTCTTTCCTTCTCAATGGCGACACTTTCTTTTAGCATTCCCTGATTTGGCTTCAGATCAAGCAGCTCAATAATCTTGGATAACATCTCAGGTTGAGGAACCTTTCCATGTTCTAGATTTCTAAGTTCCTCCTGTATCAAATTACCTATTCTATCATGCTTGAGAGATTGGAGCTCCTGCAGAGACCAGTAAATTTATATGCATCTAATGTATAGCTTAATCATAAGAACCGGACAAAAGAAAATATACTATTGCTCCACAATTTCTACCTCTCTCTATGAGAGAAAAAGAAAAACTATCTTTAGCAATGATTCCTTGCATACCTCGATAGCATTGAGGCTTGATGGCAACACTGATGATGATGATATTCTCGACACTCTTAGACAAATCTCAAGTGAAGAGTACTCAATCTTTACGAGCAATTGCTCACTCTGCAGAACCTGCACAAGGTTTGCCACTTCATCAGAAGTTCAACATTGAAAGATTGCATACAGTAGCATCTTATTTAGTTCCTTTTTTGAAAGAAAATAAAAAATAATAATAACCAAACAACTTGCAAAAAGTGTCTGGGAGCATCCATCAATTTCACACTTCCAATAGCAGCCAGTGTTCAAAGAAGACTTGGTGTCAATTCATCCATTTCAGTACCCTGTTCAAAAGTGTTAAAGATTAAAAGGGCTTGAGTAAATTACTTACACTGCAAATTTTACTCATTTTCGGAGACCATTTCTCTATCACCTCTCCGGCCTCATTTATGGCCGTATCTAGTTCTTCACACTCCCTATATAGAATGTCATCAGGAAGTGGTTCCTTCAGCTCAGAAACTTCATCAAGCACTGGTTTCAAAATCTTCAAAACTTCCACTGTATTTCTGTAACGAAGATGAAGATGGACGGGAATTGCAGTCTGACAAAGAACCAGATGAATGAACCAGGAAAGGCTGTTGATCAGACCGCTTACAACTGTGTCCATCTTTTCTGCTATAACACGTTTTAAAGGAAAAAGAGGGGAATATGATGCTCCTTGTTAAGCACCCATATTTAAAAGATTGAGATGATAAAGTAACCATGGCTATGATATGAGCGAAAATATGCAGAAAAGAATCAGACAAAAGAAACTGTATAGCCATGAATGGGGTTGCTTGCCAGTATTCAGAACAGAAGTATAACTCAAGTGCCTACACCACTGTTTAACAGCACTGCAACCATGTCCTGGGCATACTTTTAACACTTTCTAAGAATTATGCATTAAAAAAAATACATCCCGAGGACTATTTCAACTTGAATTCCTCGGAATTACTTGAAAGCTAAGAATTTGTTAGACAACTGAACACTTTAGCTGTAGCTGTAAAAGTAATGCAAAATAGCACATCATGTTGGAGGAGTTTTTTCCTTAAACTCTCTCTCTCTCTCTCTCTCTCTCTCTCTCTCTCTCCCCCTTTGTCCCACCCCACTGAAGACTATGAGCATACAGTCAATTACCCAACTCCGAGTGACACATTTAATCAAACAGCATGCACTTCAATCATACACCAAGACAGCATCATTAAAAAGAAAGTTACTTGAGCATGCCGTCATATTCTCAAAGATGACATTGTTCTCGTAATTTTGGGCATTCCCACCTCTTTCTATCCAACCCGAATAATCAAGAAATTCATCCAGAGTTTCTCGAATCAAGATACCCCAAGATCCCGAAATTACCTCTTCCCTCGGGTTAAAGCATGGCTAGCCCAACCCTGAAGAACCCAGAAAAAAGGAAGAGCAGGAGCCTTCGACTAGGATCGCCAATTGGGCAGCTGAAGATCCACCAATATCCCCTAGAGAGGTGAAGCCGGGAGCAGTAAACCCTCCAATGCCCTGCTTCCTTGTTTAAATGCTCGACCAGTCGGGGAGACAATGTGGGAGCAGGCACAGGCTAATATGGCGGGACCCGTTTCTGGTTGCAGGATTTGTTGGGGGTGGGGATCTCTGGTTAATCCTTTTTGCGGGCAGAAAATAAATAGAGAGTGGCAAATGAGTGAGCTGTGAGGTACTTAAATCTCAGAAACAAAGGTCTGTATTATAAGGAGTCAACTGGAGATATTAAATGCAAGCAGTCAAGAACTCCACAGCAAGGGTAAATTCACAGATTTAACTGTAACGTGATTCCGAAGGGAAGAAGTATACAATCATACTATCATAGACACTGCATGATGAAGAGTCATTGGCCCCCTACTCCCTACCTTTAACCTGCTCCCTCTCTCTCTCTTTTTTTCTGGTAATGTTGGACACTTTCTGGAAAGAATCCCACAACACAAGTTAAGATTTTATGGTAAATTTATTATTTAATTTATGATTATATTTTAAATTAAATAATTGAACTTAAAGAAATTGTCCCCAGGCCCTCCTAGTTGTCTTGTGATACATGAACTCGCACTCAGAATGAAAAATAGAAAGAGTTTAGTGATCGGCTTGTAAATAATTGAACTTAAAGAAATTGTCCCAGGTGAAAGTACAGCTATTCGGCGGCACGGTGGGTGGGATGGCTGCTGCAAAGGCAAAGCTCGGCTGGGCATAAACCCTAGCCCCCCTCCCCTCCCAAATTCCTGTTTTTTTTTTTCGCTCATGGAGTTGATTGCAGGTGCACCGGTATCAATCCCGTCTAATCTTCTCGAATTCTCCCTTTTCTTGTGCTTCTTTTGGCGCTTTTATCCTTAGCTTCACCCGCTATCAGAATTGTTGAGGATGATAATAGATGCCTTAGTCTCAGTTTCCCGCCGTTGATTATTGGATGGTTGATTTCTTGATATGTATTCTTAAAAAGTGAATGCTGTTGGGACTTGCTTTCATTGGGGATTTTTCTTCTATGATTATCCATGAATTGCATTTTTTTCTGATCATCTGCATGTCATCCTCAAGCAATATACCAAATGTTTACTTTTGAACTCGTTCAGGGTTATGGTCCACCTGAAGGGAAATGTCGCATTGGCTCTGGATATTGTAGAACAATAGTTGGTGTTTCACCCAGAGCTACTTTTGTTGAACATCATAGGTGTAATTCACAAGTCAGTTTCAGCTCTCTGGAACCTTTTCCTAAAAGGGCAATTCTTTGCTGCAAATCAAGTTCTAGAGCATCTGGAAGAAATCCGGACTTCCCAAGGCACAATAGGCATGGGTTCTCAAGTGGGAAGAACATTCCTATTGAGGAGAAAGAGAGCTTTGATATGCTCAATGAAGTGGACAGATCTTCTTCAAAGAATGGCCCCATTCTCTCCATCCCCAGTTCTTCGGGACCTCAAGCTACCACTGTGCCAGGGCCCAGGGAGAAGGAGATTGTGGAACTTTTCAGGAAGGTCCAAGCACAGCTTCGAGAAAGAGCTGCAACGAGAGAAGAAAAGAAGAGCCAGGATGGCATGAAAGGGCATGGAAAAGAAAATGAAACTGTGGACTCTCTCCTCAAGTTATTAAAGAAACATTCAGTGGAACAAACCAAGAGGAAGAACATGGGGACAACCATCAGAAACCCTAGCAAAGATCAGACAGAACAGGTTGCACCATCCTTGGATGATAGACGCCCAGGCGTCTTTGATTCAGGTAGCAGAACTATTAGAGACAGAGCTCAACTTCCCAACAATAATGCCTCTCATAGTAGGCCCATCTCAAATTTCCGCCGCAGGCCAATCCCCCGAGTGAGGTACCCACCCTATAATCTGGAAACTAAAAGTGACAGGAATCAGGTGGACATGCACCCTGAGCTTGAAGATGAACCCGAGTTGGAACCCAAGCCTGTGCTGGAAGAAGCGCATGAGGTAGATCAGGGTCCTGTTTTTTCTGATGAGGCTGTATACAATCACATGTCAGACAGTGATGACACTGAACTGGATGAATCTGAGAGCATTGGATATGGTGAAGCGCAGGACCAGTTCGAAACCGAAGACGTGACCAAGCTGAAGCTGGTGGAACTGAGGGCTCTGGCAAAATCCCGGGGGATAAAAGGGTTTTCTAAGATGAAGAAAAGTGACCTTCTCGAGTTGCTTAGTGGTAGCTCAGTGTAGCTACTCCATCTTAAATTAAAGATTGAGGACACGAGGTCTGAAAATGGAGGATGTTTTTACATGTTGATACATGAGAATTTTTCATTGCTGCGGGAAATTCCTTTTTGTGTTTCTATTGTGAGGCCGAGGGCTCAACGTTCCTTTTTCAACTTTTTCTATAGTTTAGTTGATAAAAAATATTAGGAATGCACACTAATACACACTAATATAGTATGGTTAATATATTTGAACGATATGATTGGTATGATTAACTTTGTTAATACACACTAACATAGTATGGTTAATGTGAGTACATTTGGACTTTTGGTAGAATGAAGGTATACAAGTATACATCCCACATAGATTGCAACATGATTCTCTAACCTCACATTACATTCACCTATCATGAGACATATAATCATAACAGGGGGGATGTGGTTAGGTGCCACATATAAATGTGGCTACACCATCGGGGTTAGGTGGGTCGATGGCTAGTCCAGAGATACCTGATGTGGTTGCACCATCCGGGTCCAGTTGCATCAACTTCAGATGGGGGTATCATGTTCATGTTTCTCACAGTCCAATAAGTGCAATTCATTTGTCATTCTTGAATCAGTCGTCGGTGGGGTTTTCCTTTGTTCAGTCTAGAGATGCCCAAAAATGGAGGCTTTGGAAGGCTCGTTGATTGAAATCAAAAGGGAAAGTGAAGTGAATGATAGGCAGGAATCAGGTTCTTCCAAAAAGGTCCCCTGCCATTCCTTAACGACTATAATATTTGAAAATTGCCCCACTTAGACTTAGTGGACTCTTGTATTATGCGGTGGGTGGGTCCTATTTGCCTTTGACAGCAAAAGGGGCAAACACTTAATAAGAAATGAAGGGAAATGGGGATAAGAAAATTAACAACTTCATCACTTTTTGGCACCCATATTTTAATGATGCCCACAAAATATCTATATTTAAATTATGGGTACCGAATTCCTTTGTGGCTCGATCCTGATGGACTATGATTTGGATTGAAACTTGATGATCAGCCACAGAATTTTCGCATGGAGGGAAAAAAGAGGCACTTGGTGGTTGACAGTGGACACAAAAAGAGAAGCTTTAAGGTGATGAAGCATAGGGGAGGAAACCCATCATCATCAATTTCCCTCCTTTTACCCCCATCAACCCACACTGCAGGTCATCATAGCATAGCCTGTATTCGAGACTGCATAAATATATATTTTGTTCGATGTGCGACCATACAAACAATAATGTAAACTGGTGGATGGATAAAGCGGTGAAGTTTTTCACTAAGCAGAGCTCTCCACCGTCGGTACCACTGGACTGAGTTAGATAGGGAGTTCACATTGCTGAGTTCTCAATTCTCACCCTTGAAAAATTGGAACGTTGGAATAAATGGACAACTGCGGCCCCTCACAGGCCCTTGAAGATAAAGCCAAAAGCTTGGTAAAGCCCCCGATTGATCCCTCGACACTTTCGTCATTTTCCTCGGCTCCTTATCCAACCATCTAAACAGGTGGTTTCACCCAACAGCTCTTGAGCATTAGTAGTGGCGAATATGGGCGGTGCGGTGATGGCAAAGTTTGGATTTTTACTCTACCAATTCTAACTGGTTGCTGGTTTTGCTTGTGTAGAAACGTCAAGGGGCCGGATGGATGCCTGTGATGTATCTATCTTTTAGGTGGTTGATGAAATGCGGTGGAATCGGATTAAAATATGCTATATAGGTCTTTAAGGCTGCGCCCCTCGGTCTTGTGAGTTCTTGCATTAAAAAAGAAGGGTTTTAGAGAACAGAGAGAAAGCAATAATAACAAAGGCAAAGGTCCAATTCTTCCCTGCTCTGTCGCTCCTTCGCATACTAAAGAAGGGAAAGTAAAACGGGCGTTAATGTGCACAGCACCCAACAAAGCTAGCTCGCAGCTTCGCAATTAAATATCCACAAAGCAGTAGTCACTCCATCTTCCTCTTGCTTGACACCTGCTTCTTTCTCATTCTTTTCTGACTTTACCCTCCACTATCCCGAGTTTCCTCTCTCCGATACCAGAGGCAGAATAGACGGAGATAGGCAAAAGTCTCGGTCTGTTCACTTTTCACTTTGACGAAGAAGGTTTATGGTTAATGGGCACCTCTCAACATTCTCGGGAAGGGTGACGGCGTTTCTCTTGTTGGGTTGGGTGCCTGATATTGTTCATCGTTTTTTCTTTCCCGAGAGATGGAGGGCTTGCTTCGATGTCAATTGATGGCTATCCTGGTGCTTTCTGTTGGAATGCTCATGTCGGGTACCTGGTGTCAAGAAGAAATCACGTCTGTGTACATAGTCACTCTGAGGCAAGCTCCTGCCGCCCATTACTTGTCTGATGAACTAAGGACGGACCGGAATGCATTTCACAAGAGAAGCTCTTCTGGGAAATTAACCATAGTGCACAAGCCCAGGTATTCTTTTCTTCCTTTCTTTGATAGAGATTTTGTTCTCTAATATTGAATTGGAAAATCTCTAGGGATTTCTTGGTTGCTTCTCGACTACTTTAAGTGTTAAGCTAGAGATGTAGAGTGTGACAGTTGAGGCTAGAATTCATGCAGGAGCAAAGGTTGAATTTTTAAGTATTGTTAGGCGCATACATATCCGAATTCTGTTTCCTCCTACAAGTCATTTTGATACAAACTTCTGCTTCCTGTTGGTTATGGTACACTTTGTTTTTGATTATTGGAATCTGCTAGCTGAAGCCCTGAGTCTTCACCATGAAGCAGATATTATTTAGTTATCATTGAAATTCTATCATTGGATTTGATTTTTCCATTCATATTCTTAGGCCTAATTATTCAGTTACCACTTCATAATTGACTTTGATGCCATTACCTTAAATTTATTTAGGAATGGTTCACAGTCCTATGGGAACTCCACCTCTTACATTGCCCGAATTCATGATTCGCTCCTGAGAAGAGCATTGAGGGGAGAAAGATATCTCAAACTTTATAGCTACCACTACTTAGTTAATGGATTTGCCGTCCTTGTCACTCCCCAGCAGGTATAATCATTTGCCCAAACCATATCTTTTCTTATTGTTTTCATTTCCATGACCACACTCACAAGATTGCAGAGCCAAATGGAGTTTTTAATCAGTACACTTGCAATTCTTTTGTACTGTAGAACTGCAAGGTGAAAATTCTAGTGCAAACCCGCATAAAGAAAAAGGGATCCTTTGAATATAATCAAAATGTTGTCATCAATCATAAGCCATTCTTGCATTGATCTCCATGTGGTCCATAGTAATGAGTGATATTTTTTTTTCTTCTTTCAATAGTAAATCTTTTTGAGACTGAGTTTTGTTTATTCTTCCAATGGTAATTCTGGCCTCCCTATTTTCTGAACGGCGTAAGATGCCATTTTTTTCTTACATTCTATGGGAAATTAAATGCTGTCTTGCTCGTGCCTTGCCAGCAGAATATATAACTGGATACGGGGGAAAATATTCAGCTGGTGTTGTTTTTAAATTTGTGTAGGCCCTCAAGCTCTCAAGCAGGAGAGAAGTTGCAAATGTGGTATCAGACTTTTCTGTTAGAACTGACACGACACACACTCCTCAGTTTCTTGGCCTGCCTAATGGTGCATGGGTCAAGGAAGGTGGGTACGAATCTGCAGGTGAAGGAGTAGTGATTGGGTTTGTGGACACAGGCATCGATCCTACGCATCCAAGTTTTTTTGACAATATATCAGACCATCAATATCCAGTCCCAGCTCATTTCTCTGGCGTTTGTGAGGTCACTCCTGATTTTCCATCAGGGTCCTGCAACAGGAAGATTGTGGGGGCCCGCCATTTTGCTGCATCTGCAATTACCAGAGGAATCTTCAATTCTTCACATGACTATGCATCACCTTTTGATGGTGATGGTCATGGGACGTAAGTTTAATCGCCTTTTGTTCTATAATTATACATAATAAGCACGGAAGTTTAGTTATTTGTCCAGAAACCATCAGATGTATTGTCATTGGAATTAACTGATTCATTACCCTTTTATAATTGCTATATCGGTATTGTGGACGTTTCGAGGAAACTGATGAAGCAAATAGGTTACAGGCACACAGCTTCAGTTGCAGCTGGAAACCATGGAATCCCAGTTGTAGTTGCTGGCCATCACTTTGGAAACGCAAGCGGAATGGCTCCTCGTGCTCAGTAAGTGTCTAAAGTCGAACAATCTCTGCTGTCTTCTCAATGATTTCCTCTGGGAGAATATTTTCACTTTTATTCAGATGGAGATTTGAATATTTTTTTTCTTTGCAGCATTGCTGTTTATAAGGCACTGTACAAGGGCTTTGGAGGTTTTGCTGCAGATGTTGTTGCTGCCATAGACCAGGTAAAGATACTTCCTTATGTTGTTAATCTCTAATTTGTATGATTGTTATACTCCTCAAACATGATTTCTGATTACAGGCAGCTCAGGATGGTGTTGATATAATAAGTTTATCGATGACTCCAAACAGACGACCCCCAGGAATTGCTACGTTTTTCAATCCCATAGACATGGCTTTGCTTGCAGCTACAAAAGCTGGTATCTTTGTTGTTCAGGCAGCTGGTAATACAGGGCCATCACCTATGAGTGTTTCCTCCTTCAGCCCGTGGATCTTCTCTGTGGGTGCTGCTACCCATGACAGGGTTTACAGTAATTCAATTACTCTTGGAAATAATGTAACCATTCCAGGGGTTGGCCTTGCACGTGAGTCCCATCTCTGCCTTTTGCTCCTCTTTCTTCTTAGGGTGCTCATCTTTTGTTATATCAATTGTATCCAAAACTGATGGAAACTTATTTCCACAAAAAACTAAGGTTCGTGGTAAGTTGCATAAAACAACACAGTTTAAGCATTTCATCCTGGAATTATTTCAAACACCAATAAGCTGAATAAAAAAACACCAAGTCATCTAACTGATTTCCATTAAAGATTAATATTTAGTCCGTGTTGTAAAGAATTTGAAATGTCGGGGGTAAACTGAATTGCAAATCGTGTGTTGTAAGATTAAGGGCTAGGCTCCAGTACCATACTAAGCAACCAACTTTTATGGAAGCTTTCTGAACTTTGAGCATATTTAACAACACTGATTGAATATACTGCTAGAATTTTTTTAGTTGAGTGGGGCCTTTTTTTGTTCTTGTCAACATCCAAAATCGTAGTTTTCTATATAGATAAGCATCTTGTTATTCTTCTTTGCTCAGCGGGCACTGAAAATGATACAATGTACCTACTGATCTCTGCATTGGATGCTCTTAACAATGACACAACAATTACTGGTGACATGTATGTGGGAGAATGCCAAGATTCTAGTAGTTTCACTGAGGAACTAGTGAGAGGGAACCTTTTGGTCTGTAGCTATTCCATTCGGTTCATTTTGGGGCTATCCACAATCAAGCAGGCCTTGCAAACAGCCAAAAATCTCAGTGCTGCTGGTATTGTGTTCTACATGGATCCGTTTGTGATAGGATTTCAGATCAACCCGATACCGATGAGAATTCCTGGAATCATTATTCCATCTGCTGATGATTCCAAGGTACTGTTTTGGTGTACTTAGTCCTTTCTCTGATTAATGTGTTATGATACTGATTGCTAAGTACTTCATAGTCCATATGAATTATTTATTACAAGAAAAAAGCGTGTTCACTGAAAACTGCAAAAAAAATTCAGAATTATCTCCGCATTTCCTTTCAAGTAAGGAATATTGGTAGTAAAACACTTTCTAGGGCCAAAGCTGGAAGTGAACTGTACAATGATTTTGATACAAACACCATATCTTTCATTTGTTGATGAGCAACTTGGAAACTGAATATGTTTTTTTCACATGGTTTCTAATAATACGTTGGGTTTACTTACCTTTCTCTTCCGAATGACAGATTCTTCTCCGGTATTATAATTCTTCTGTTGAGAGAGATGAGAAAGGAAAAAATGTAGTCAAATTTGGGGCAACTGCTTGCATCTCTGGAGGTCTCAAGGCCAATTACAGCATATCTGCTCCGAAAGTCATGTACTTTTCTGCAAGAGGACCTGACCCAGAAAACAGTGTTCTTACAGATGCAGACATATTGAAGCCTAATGTGGTAGCTCCTGGGAATTCAATATGGGCTGCTTGGAGTTCTGTGGGGACTGATTTGGTGGAATTCTTAGGTTGGAAACCTCAATATGCCCAACATTTTATTGCCTCAGTGCCATTTGTACTTTCCTTTTAAGTATGCTTGATGTAATTTAACTCATCCCTCAGGTGAGAACTTTGCCATGATGTCTGGAACAAGCATGGCAGCTCCACATGTTGCTGGCCTAGCAGCGCTCATCAGGCACAAGTTTCCAAGTTTCAGCCCGGCAGCCATTGCATCCGCACTTTCTACAACAGCCTCTCTTTTTGATAGAGATGGCGGTCCTATAATGGCCCAACGGTCTTATACAAACCCAGATGTAAACCAATCTCCTGCTACGCCTTTTGATATGGGCAGTGGTTTTGTGAATGCAACTGCAGCACTGGACCCGGGACTAATTTTAGATTCCAGTGAGTCTTCTAGTTTTCATCTTCTTTCTTCACTCTCATACTGTCTGCTGACCCTTAACATTGAGAATCAAAGCCAACAAAGCCATCCAGTAATGGGTGGAATTCTAGGAGCCGCTTACAGCTCTCTTAATAATTGAAAATATAGTCTTTCTCTTGTTTTTAGCCCAATAATATCCATGTCTGTGCAGGTGGGGTGGTGTAGACCATAAGTCAACACTAGTTCTGATGGATAGTTGTTGGTGTCATGCAGGTTATGATGATTATATGTCGTTTCTCTGTGGAATCAATGGGTCGTCTGCTGTTGTCCTCAACTACACAGGACAGAGCTGCTTCCAATATTCCAAAATGACAAATGGACCTGACCTCAACTTGCCCTCTATCACAATCGCGAGGCTGAATCTATCAATGACTGTCCAACGGACTGTCACTAACATTGCTGGCAATGAGACTTATAGTGTAGGCTGGAGTTCTCCTTACGGCGTGTCCATGAAGGTCTCTCCAACCCATCTCGATATCTTGAGCGGGCAGAAACAAGTTCTGACCGTATACATGAACGCCACTTTGAATAACTCGGCCACGAGCTTTGGAAGGATCGGACTCTTCGGGGATCAGGGCCATGTGGTCAACATTCCGGTATCTGTCATCATCAAGATCTCTCCTTCAAACTCCACAAACATCTAATAACCAGGATTTTGTTCTCCTTTTATTGTTGTTTCTGCTGCCGCAGCTTAGTCCTTTCTTCTTCTTCAGGCTTTGGTAATATTTTCTTTTCACCATCCTTCTTTGGGGTTAAAGGCAACTTGTAAGATCTCATGATCATAGACAGTACTGTAACACTGTAGATATATGATTGATGCTCCCTCAAAACTGTTACCTTTCCACTCCCAAACCTTTGTATTTTTAATTTTAAGGTAATTAACTTTAATTTTTATATTATAAATATTGGAAGAACTAAAGTTGTACCATGTTGATGTCTAAATTTGTCTAAAAAATATTTAGGATAAGAATGACAAAAAGTGAAAGTTTGGGATAAAAATATACTTTCCCCATGATTACATTAAATTAAAAACGAAAAAGGACTACAAAGGATACGTACGTAAAGTTTCGGGACGTAAACAATAAAAGTAAAATGATAGGGGCGGAGGAGTAATAAGAGAATGTCCGCACTAAACCACCCCTCCTTGCGGCCACTGGCTGATAAACTTGCTGTGCAGCGGCGGCCGATCCCTTTGCTGGAAGCTGGGCGGATACTTACCGGAGGTATATGCATATAGCGCTCGAGAGAGAGAGAGAGAGGGAGAGAGAGAGTTTCAGTTTTGGGAGGGCATTGGGAAGGAGGGGGCGAGAGAAGAACTCTAGGGCTTGATCCCTCAGATCGTTTTTTAAAGATAATTCTTGGACTGCCAATTAAAGGAAGCGAAGATGAGGATTATGATCAAAGGAGGTGTCTGGAAGAACACCGAAGATGAAATCCTCAAGGCGGCGGTGATGAAGTATGGCAAGAACCAGTGGGCTCGTATCTCGTCACTTCTTGTGCGTAAATCTGCCAAGCAGTGCAAGGCCCGGTGGTACGAGTGGCTGGACCCTTCGATAAAAAAGGTAAGTTGCATTCACTGTCTCGTTTCTGTGTTTGCCTAAATTCTGAATCTTCCATAGCTAATGCTGCGCAAATTGGAGACACCATTGGGTTAGAAGGATTATATTCTGGCTTATTGGCGATATGTTCAAAGGAAATGAAACCTTGCAATGTTCTGGAGCTCGTTGTTTTCCTCTGATGCAAGCATTACCTAGTTTCTAGTTGTAGCTTATATATTTCATAATTCTTTGTAGTTTCTAGTTGGTGTGGATTTGGGAGCTGATTGCTTTTTTATTATATTAGACTGAATGGACAAGAGAAGAGGATGAGAAACTCCTTCATCTTGCCAAGCTTATGCCGATGCAATGGAGAACACTTGCCCCTATTGTAGGCCGTACTCCATCTCAGTGCCTTGAGCGTTACGAGAAGTTGCTTGATGCAGCTTGCACGAAAGATGAGAATTATGAACCTGGTGATGATCCGAGGAAATTACGACCTGGAGAGATTGATCCAAACCCAGAGTCAAAGCCTGCTCGTCCCGATCCTGTTGATATGGATGAGGATGAGAAGGAAATGCTTTCAGAAGCAAGAGCTAGATTAGCCAACACAAGGGGTAAGAAGGCAAAGAGAAAAGCCAGGGAGAAGCAACTAGAGGAGGCCAGAAGGCTTGCTTCTTTGCAGAAAAGGAGAGAGCTGAAGGCTGCTGGCATAGATACAAGACGTCTGAGGAAGAAAAGGAAGGGAATAGACTATAATGCAGAAATCCCTTTTGAGAAAAGGCCTCCACCTGGGTTCTATGATGTCACTGGTGAAGACCGAGATGTCGAGGCGCCAAAGTTCCCAACCACCATAGAAGAACTTGAGGGAAAACGAAGGGCAGATATCGAGGCCCAGTTGAGGAAGCAAGACATTGCAAAGAACAAGATTGCACAGAGGCAGGATGCTCCTTCAGCTATCCTTCAAGCTAACAGGTTGAATGACCCAGAAACGGTGAGGAGAAGGTCTAAATTGATGCTTCCAGCGCCGCAGATTTCAGACAATGAACTTGAAGAAATTGCCAAGATGGGGTATGCCAGTGATCTTCTGGCTGGAAATGAGGAACTGACTGGGGGCAGTTCAGCAACCCGGGCTCTTCTTGCGAATTATTCTCAGACATCGTTACAAGGAATGACTCCTCTGCGAACGCCTCAGAGAACTCCAGCAGGGAAGGGAGATTCTATCATGATGGAAGCTGAAAATCTTGCAAGGTTGAGGGAATCACAGACTCCGCTATTGGGAGGGCAGAATCCTGAGCTTCACCCTTCTGACTTTTCAGGGGTCACCCCTAAGAAAAGGGAACTCCAGACCCCAAATCCGATGCTTACTCCTTCGATGACTCCAGCTGCAGGCGCTACTCCAAGACTTAGCTTGACACCAGCAAGGGAGGGCCATTCGTTTGTTATGACCCCAAAAGGAACTCCAATGAGGGATGAACTCCATATAAATGAAGAGATGGATATGCATGATGATTCTAAGATGGATCAAAGAAGGCAGACTGATTTGAGGAGAAACTTGCGCTCTGGTTTAAGCAGTCTTCCACAACCAAAGAATGAGTATCAATTTGTAATGCAGCCAATTCCTGAAGATGATGAGGAACAAGAGGAAAAGATGGAGGAAGATATGTCTGATCGCATAGCTAGAGAAAAGGCTGAAGAAGAAGCACGGCAGCAAGCTCTGCTTAGGAAAAGATCTAAAGTTTTGCAGAGAGAGCTACCCCGTCCTCCTGCTGCATCTCTGGAATTAATTAAGAACTCATTGATGAGGGCTGAGGAGGATAAGAGTACTTTTGTCCCACCAACTCCGATTGAGATGGCTGATGAAATGGTGAGAAAGGAGCTTTTGGCATTGTTGGAGCATGACAATGCAAAGTATCCACTTGAAGAAAAAATTAACAAGGAGAAAAAGAAGGCTTCTAGGCGATCTTCCAATGGTCCTCTTGTTCCCGAAATCGACAACTTTGAGGAAGATGAGCTGAAAGAGGTATGCAGATAAATTTGTTCATTTGATTCAGCTATTTTTCCCTCTCTATTGTTAAGTTTTATTCCAAATTTAATATCTATGCTTGATACTTCTTGCTTTTTGACATGTTCAGATCTAATGACCTGATTGCATCTGGGGGGGATTACATATGGGCTTATTTTTCTTTACACTGTAATGGATAGGTTTTCCTTTATTCATATAGTTCTGGTTGTGTTAAAAAATGCTTTCTATTGGTTTTGAGATTTTCTTTTTTATTTGGAACTCAATATAATTTTCTAAGATTTGGAGATAGTGTATTGGGTGACTATCGGTATGTTAAGGTGGGGATAGAGAGAGGAATGGAGTTGAATTAGTTCAGTGCCTAAAAAGATTTTGTTTATTGCAGCTGTAAAAAAATCTAGAGGCTGGTGTGCTTTTTTATTTGACGTAGTTCATGAACTTCTATCTACAGTTTCTTCTGCATGAGCATTTATTATTTCTATATATTTTCAACAGGCAGATACTTTGATAAAAGAGGAAGCTCAGTATCTTCGTGTTGCAATGGGGCATGAAAATGAACCACTGGATGAGTTTGTTGAAGCTCATACCATGTGTTTGAATGATCTTATGTACTTTCCAATGCGTAACGCGTATGGGCTCATAAGTGTTGCTGAGAAAACAGAGAAACTTGAGGCGTTGCGGGATGAATTTGAAAGCATAAAGAAGAGGGTTGAAGACGATCGTGAGAAGTCAACTCGGCTTGAGAGGAAGGTCAAAACCCTCACACATGGTTATCAGGTAAATCCTGAGGTGTTGCTGGGTATTATGCTTGATATTGTTATTCACATTTAGAGGACACTTATCACTGTAGGCAATAATAACAATGTACTAGAGGCTGATGGGTTTTGAGGGCACTAGCATTGTTGGGCTGCATATAGCCTGAAAATGTCTTTTTCTTTGCTTATGCTTTGCCTTTGGGTATGTATGTGAGGCATGCCTACCTTAGTTTTTTATTCAGTTATTTTTCCAGAACTCATTATTCTTTTATAGAGCTCAACTCTAAGTGGGTGTGGCCTGAATTACATTGTTTCTGCCTTCTATTTGTTCTTTTTTATCATTGTTTTTTTCCTTTCTTTTAACTATTTAGAAGTGAGTATTACATACACTCACTTGCTTGGTTCAGTTATTTATTTCTCTGATTAAATTGATAATTGCTGATTATCAGATGAGGGAGAAGAGTTTGTGGGACAAGATTGAATCCACCTTCAAGCAGATGGACACTGCTGGGACAGAGCTCGAGTGCTTCCAAGTTTTGCAGAAGCAAGAGCAACTTGCTGCGTCCTTCAGGGTTGGCAATCTCCGGGAGGAGGTTGAGAAGCAAAAGGAGCTGGAGAGAACTCTTCAGTTTCAATATGGATCTCTTGCTGCTGAACTAGAAAGGACAAAGCAGATGATGGAGGGATATAGAGCAGAAGCAAAAAGGAAAGAGGAGGATGAAGCAAAGAATCTTGCCCTAGTAGATAAAGATGCATCAGGAGAGGCTGCTAATTCTCCAACAGAGGAAGAGAAGAGCTCCAAGGCAGTCTTAATCCAAGAAATGGATTCTGCTGAAACCCCGAAACTGGATATCAATGGCAATTCATCCAATGATGATACGCCCGGGGGTGCGAATCAACCTGATGAGGAAATGCCCTCCGTTGAGGAAGAGCATGTGGCAGCCGAGCAAAATGATGACAAGGCTCCAATGCAGACCTCAGCCATGGATTCTGACGAAAACCATGTGATGGGTGAGTGAATTTAGGGTTGCAATCAATCAATCTGCTCTGAGAATTCCTTTGTTGTATGAAGATCTATTTAGATGAGTCAGCATTACAAGTGCTGCATCACATGGAAAAATATCAGTTCTGGCGTTCTTGGTATGGCCTACCATATGTTGGTTCCAGGAATCTCAGAACATCTCTGTTTTTTTATCAATGGGAAGACAATTCTCTTGAATCCCAGCTTGTGATAGGCTTGCTACCCAGCTAGCTCTATTTGGCATGTGCATTTATTGTTCAATGCATCCATGTCAGGCAGATCCAGATCCTACATGATTGATCAATGGACATTGGAGGAAGAACCGAAAAGAATTGTCATCTCATTCATATGCATCAGTTTAGGATATCAGATGTGTATCAAAAAGATTGAAAAAAAACAGTTTAGGAGACCATATGAGTAGTAGTAGTAGTAGTCTCTTTCTGATGCCTGCAATTTCTGAAGCAACAAATGCTTCCATCCATCTCCCTTCTGGTCTATCTCCCATCTCCCAGCAAGATTCTAAAGGTACATATCTGCAATCACGAAACTGCCGTCAGCCTGTTCTCAATGCCCCCTTCTTCCACGGCCTTAGAAGCCTGGGCCGTGGTCTTTGACCTCCGGGTGGACCCTTCGGAGTCCTTGGACTTCTTCCTCCTCGTCTTGGGGACGTCGGGCAGCTTCCTCGGGGACTCGAGGCCTGATTCTGATTCCGCATCGGAGGGCAGTGGCTCGAGAAAATCCTTCCCCTGCGAGCCCTTCGAGCTGCGGCGGGAATGGCGAGGCTTGCTAGACTTTGCCTTGCCGGATGACTCGTGGCTGCATTCCGCATCGGAGGATGAGCGACCCTGCTCGAGAGAATCCTTCCCTGTCGATTCCTTCGAGGTACGACGACTGTGGCGTCGCTTCTCCGACTTTGCCTTCGTGGGGGACTCTGCCCCGGTCGATGATGATGAGTGGCGGCGGGGCTTCGGGACCTCTGGCAGGTCTCTGGCCTGAGAACCATTTGCTGCTTTTGCTCCTCTACTGTTTGAACCTGCAGCCATTAATTGGTTTCCCCATTGTAAGACAAAGAGAGACATATGAATCATCCTCCTGGGTAAGACTTCCGTTCATATCTCTCTACCTTCAGATGCTTTGTTGGCAGAATCGCCATCAGATACTTTGGAGTTGGAATCCTCCTTGTGCATCTCTCCTTCTCCTTGGGCCTGCTTGAACTCATTCATCTAAAAGTGTTGACAAAACAGAGCAAATAAGGACAATGTAAGTTGCTGGTCATGTCATTTGGGAGCACCCTATTAGTTTTTGAAGAACAGGACTTACCCATGTGGGCGGGGCATCGGAAGGCCCGTCCATGCCAATGTGCGCCACATGCTTTACATCTGTAGGTAATCCGATCACCATTTCCTGTTCTTCTCCTTCCTCTGCATAGCATTAGGATGAAGACATGTCCTTGTGGGGATCCATATTCTCCAAGATCATCTATAAACATTGTGGAGAGCAGCAGAAGAGACAAGACATACCGAATATATTGGAGATGTACTTCAGGCCCTTGAGGATACCCTTTACTTTTGTCGACATCCTGGCGATGATCGGTCAATGAACCACCTGAAAAGCTTGAGGTTGGAAAACTTCCAAGAATGCAGCAGCAGAGGGTTTTCCAGTCCTAAAAATGCTCTGTCCTGTTCAGGACCTGAAGGTGGTCTGGTCTCAGTATATCAAACGAAGAGGCAAACCCGCAGGGAAGGACCCGAAACACCCATTGAGATCCTCCCTTAATCTGCCAAATCTAACTTGGAAAGAGCCGCAGCCTCAGGCACTCAGGGGGGATGAATTCACCTTCTGTTCATAAGAAGGATGGAAGGAAGGAGGGAGATGGAAGAAAACAGAAATGAGAGGGTGACGTTTTGAGGAGAGAGACAGATTCTAAATTGAAACAGAGTTGGATATCCATTTGCCGTTTATGGCTCTGAGGAAGAACAAAATTGAATGGCTTGCAGTGATGCAACTGTCTCCTGGTGGGACAGCGAATTTCCTGGTCAAAATCAAAATCAGGGCTTGCAAAAATCTCCAATGTCTATTTTGCTAAATTTAGAAGCGGCCCTCCTTGATCTTCACAACTGTCCCATTTTTTCAGATAGTTTTTGTCGTCTGACTTTGCGCCCTGTCAATGTGATTGTCTCTTCTAACTAACTATTCTTAGGCTGTAGCTATGGAGGTCAAAAGGGAAGCTTCATTTCACCGTCTGAAAGTGAAAAAGACATCCAGCATCAGTTGGGCTGCTGGTTTGGAACTTCGACATAATTTACCCCATTTCCATATCGAACCAACCCTTTGATGCACATCAACTTTGATGTTAATGTTAAGGTTCTTGAATTTTCGGATTTAAAATGTGTTGAGAATATTATATTAAATTAGATAAAATAAAGAATTTTGTAAATTTTATATTATTTATAATGGTATAAATTATACAATTTATTATCTCAAATATTATGCATATTAATATTGAAAAGCTGGTTTGTATGTATTCTCATTAATATACAAGAAAAATATATATTTTCTCAAATGTTATTATACACAGTAAGCTTGCACCAACTGAAAACCGATTCCTGATTCGTACTCTGCACGTATAAAGAATGATATTGAAAATCGACTCGTAAGTGATCGTTACCAATACCTAACTTAAGCTATCATTACCAATAGTACTACAAAGTAAGAATAATATACCGTTGTTAATAATAAATTTAAAATATTTTAAATTTATAATATTAAAAGTATTACTATATTTATAGATAATTAATTTTAAGTAAAAATATACTAATTCTTTAACTATACAAAATACATTTTGTCACAAAACCATTCACATCTCGTTAGCATTTCCTCCGGTGCTTGCTCTGCATCATGACCTGATTATAACTTAGCGAGATGGGCTGGGGCGGGATTGGATTACAAAAAAGAAGGATGTATGGGGACTTAGCAGGAAAATTGGAGAAGTACAGGGATCGATAATAGCTAATAGGAAAAGATCCAGAGAGATGAATGAACACAGATGGAGAGAAGATGGGAGGAGGAAGCGTCTCTGTTTTCTTCTTTACGGAAAGAGACAAGCAGGCCCCAGCTGAGAATAACGACGTAGGAGGAGGAGGAAGAAGAAGAAGAAGAAGACGACGAAGAAGGACCGGGAAGTATAGAATAGAAATTAGGATTCTTTGTGATTGATTCAACAGTTCTTCCCATCAACCATGAAGAATATCTTCAGCAAAAAGCCCGATCCTAAAGGTCTGCTTCTTGTTCTTTGTTCCATGCTCCCTGCTCTTGGCTGCAGTGAACTGAATTAAGTGGCCCAGTAGAACCCCATAGCAATGCACGCTTTTTTCATGAATTGAACTGGGGTGTAATTTCTTCTGGGTGCTTAGTTATTTTCTTCGTCAACGAGTCAACTGCCTGACCTGAGCGGCTAATTCATTTTTGGGCTCTGATTCCTTGTGGTTTCTTGCAGAAGCTCTTCGTGAGAGCAAGAGGGAGATGAACCGTGCCACTAGAGGTAAACTGTGTACCCATCCCCTTTTGATCAGTGTAATAGTGTTAGTTGTTGCCAATAAGAACGGATCATAGCTTAATCTACATGGATGAATAAATTCTTGCTGATCATTGAGAAGGGCATTATGATCTCAAAGTCCATTGGACAATCTTCACCCTTAATTTGCAAACCAATTTTACCGGGGATTTCTTTGCACTATTTTGTTTCCTGAGTGTTCGTCATGATGTTTCCTGTGCTTCATTTTGCTCACAAACAATGTTTCATTCATCAGAATGACACAGTTACCAGCACCAAGATTTTAGTTTTTCCAATATGGCCTCTACCTCTCTTCTTTGTTGGGTAGTCACTTTGTGCAGCTCTACCACTTCCAATATTGAAGGGCCAACTATCTTTATACAAACTATCTGTTATCAGTGGATTGACAGCAAATCCAACTTGGTTTCCCTTTTCTATGATAATTTGCCATTATGCTTGTAGTTTTCCCTTCTTTATGGGGTCTCTTGTTTCCAGGTGTAGAGAAGGAGATCGGAGCACTGCAGTTGGAAGTATATGATTAATTCAACAAGAACCTCTTTGCTTTGACTTGTTAGTCAGAGATTAAATTTGACCTTTTTTTGTCCTGGCAGGAGAAAAAGCTTATTGCTGAGATCAAGAAAACTGCCAAAACAGGAAATGAGGTATAACTTTTCCATGGAGCCAGAACCTGAAAACAAAAAGTTGGTGTTTTCCGTTTTTTTTATTTTGCAGGGAGCAGCTAAAATTCTTGCCAAACAACTAATAAGGCTGAGGCAGCAGATAACAAACTTGCAAAGCAGTCGAGCTCAAATGAGGGGCATTGCCACACATACACAGGTGGATGAAACTTACCATAATATCCACTCTCATTTATCCTTTATACCTGCATTTTTTTTGTCTAAAATCAAGCTCTAAGAAATTACCGTTGATCCGTTCTCCAGGCAATGCATGCACAATCTTCTGTTGCTGTTGGGATGAAAGGTGTTAGCAAGGCCATGGCTGCTATGAATAAGGTGCAATGTGCTAGCAAGGCCTTGTGTAATTGTCAGTTTTTGTTCCTTTTTCCTCGTAATTTAAATGTATTAGTTTTGTGCAGCAAATGGCTCCTGCAAAACAAGCAAAGGTGATGAAGGAATTTCAGAAGCAATCAGCCCAATTGGATATGACTGTGAGTGCATGAATATCTTCCCCACAAATTTCACTAGTGTTGATTTAAAATTATAAATGTTGGAGAACTTGATCTGATCCACTTTTTCTACAGACTGAAATGATGTCAGATGCCATAGATGATGCTTTGGACGATGACGAGGCCGAGGAGGAGATCGAGGACCTGACCAATCAAGTAGGAAGCCTTTTAAAATTAGTAGCATTACTATATGTCTGCACTTAAAGCTTACTTGGTGTTTCAACTTTTGACTTGCTTGGTAGGTCTTGGATGAAATTGGTGTTGATGTTGCATCTCAGGTTCAGAATTTTAAATCTTATCCCCTTTTTGAAATTGTCTATGCATTTGAGAAAAACAAAATTGTGCAAATTGACAGCATACCTTCATATCAATTCTCAGCTATCTTCAGCACCAAGAGGAAAGATTGCGTCAAAGCAAACTGAAGATGCTAGCAGGTGATTTCTTCCTTCTTCCCCCTTTCGCCTCATTGATTTGACATTAGTTTGAACGTCTGCAAAGTTTTCTCAAGTAGGCATCCAGCATTGCAGTCAGTTCTCTATACGCTTCCATGGTTTAAGATTCTAAATACTGCAAAAAAGACCAATAATGGAATTACTTCCACGACCAACATGGCAAATGGTATATTGATCTAGCGGTTCCTGAACCCATTCTCTGTTAAATTCTCCATTCAAGGAAAGTTCCCGGATATGGAGTTGTTTAATGTTACATTGAGATGTCCTAAGATGCATACCACATGGATTAGTGCAGCATCTGGGGCTTCTCTAGGCATCTTTATATAGGTTTCCTATATAAAGTCAATACTTTGTCTTGCAGTTCGGGCATTGATGAACTTGAGAAGCGCCTGGCTGCTCTACGGAATCCATGAGCAGCATGCCCATCAATTCTTGGAGCCCAAATGGTCCACTCCAATATGTCCTTTCTTGATCTGTGCTTTGTAGATATCATCCCCCTTGCCTGTTATGGTTGTAGTTCTCCTGCAACATCAATATTATGATTGCAAAACATGCAAACTGCCACGTTTGTTTGTAGACTGAAGGGATAATATTTCATTGTTGAGCTTTTTGCAAAAAGAGAAGACAATCTTCATACTATGTTATTCAATTTCCCCTTCAATCTGCATACTCACCTGAAAGTAACCTATGATTACTTCCAAAACCTTACATTGACAGCACCTATCATCACATCAAAACTTGCATGAGAATTGTGGCTAGTTCCACAGCAAAACTTGCATGAGAATTGCAGATGGGATAAAGAAAGTTGATTGAAGTCAAAGAAAAGAAGCATTCACAAGCAAACATATTAACCAAACAGTTTCACTACCATCCATAACCACCATAGCTGAAATGAAATTATTACTTCCAGGAATCTGCCATTTCAATAGCTTTTCTGATACCTTCCTATAAAAGAACCCTCAAAGACGTCGTCTCACTGTTGGGTTGGATAAATCCTCTGGCTTATCCCATAAAAGTTCCAATAGTGGTCGAATCACATGCAGTTCGACTACCAGAATGTCAGGTGAATATACAATAGTGACCATATGGAGAAAATGTCATTTTAGATCTACTGTTGATTGCTAGTGAGACCACCTATACCTTCAGTTTTACCAGCATCTCTATGGCAGTTGATTCTCTTGCCTCATGAGGGACAGGCCGTGAGACTCCCCTAGTAGAGATCTCATAATCGGTACATTTAACCATCACAGTAGCAATTAGTCCACCTGCTGAAAGACGGATAAGGGTTCCATTAGCTGAAAACTACAAATTCATGCTTTGTATGGCCTATCACAATTCACTTTTGAATATAGACAGAAGAATGTAGTAAGTTCAACACAGGTTAAAGAAATCTGAGAGTAACACTCCAATAGGGTTCTCCAGCATTTAGTATCAATGTATATGTCGTTGCAAGAAAGCAAACATGACTGTTTTGCTAAAAGTTGACAAACAGAATCAGATGAAAGGCATAAATGTCTGGGCAATCGACCATATACATTACACTTGAACAATGTATCTTATACCAGAATCTTTTTTCCCATTTACTATTTAACAATTACAGGAGCCACAAATTTCAAGGAGAAAATAAGTTCGAGTTAGATACATTACCATCACACAGGGACACATTATAAATTGGCAATATCCACATATTTGAAGTACAAATATCATCAAGTTCCTGTCAATGAATGAAATATCCGACACATGAGAAGCATCATATACCTAATAAAAGCCTAAAAGGATCTGCACAAACATGCTGAGGGTAAACATTTTTTAATACAGCATGAGACCAATACATATATGTTGAAATGTGCATGACTTTAGATGACATTGACCACTGCTACAAGGATTTTTTTGCTCTAAGTGGACGTTTGGATTCTAATGGACCATTATGATGCTACTTAACAGAAAAAGATAAAGAGATCATAAAGGTCTAGTTCATTGACAGCAGCTCCTATTACCTGACAGGGAGTCTTCTCAATTTGGGTGACCTTGGATAAGGTCTCTTCTTTGGTATATAAACTAACATAAGAATCCTCATGGGCAGTGCTTTTTATTAAACCATTGCTGCAAGCATCAAGGACACATTTTAACTTCAATGCTAGAGCATCTTCACCACCTATGCCGGAAAGGAAGAGGACAAAGCTTAACAAGGAGATTATTCATTAAATAGAGACATCACAAATACATGCCTAGAGACAGGAATCTGTTAGGTGTTCAAAATTTACAACTGACCACTTCACCATCATCATCTTCTCCAGGGTAAAGCTACATGGTAATTCAATCTCAGTGCTTTTATCTAGAAGTTTTAAATTTACTAGGATCTATGTTAAGGTAACTTTCCAGACCTTCTGGTGCCTTTAGCATGTAAAGGGCAGAGAAAAGAAAGACACGCAATTCTGAATTAAGTGGATATTTTTGTCACATAGAGCAATTTCATCTTCTATGTTCCTTAGCTGAAGAGACTGCAATGAAAATCATATGAATTATTAAGATTTTCAAGGTAGAATGCTCTTCTGTAATGCAACTTTCTTAGGAATACGAAAATACCAAATTAGTTCTTTTCCTGAGAAGAAAGCTCAGGGCAGTTTGAGACAAATCATTTTCTCTGGAGGCTGGTAAAGCATAAACTTTATCAATGGCCTCAGATAGACCCTGGTTAATGACCAAGGCAGGGTCTTTACGGAGGATCTTATCTACATTTGAACAACTTATGCAGGATATGCCATTTCCATCAGCAGCCATTTCACCAGATCTTTTAGGAACCCCTTCCTGCAACATAGATTCCTAAAATTCAAGCTGCTCCTCCTTGTTCTTATAATTTAATATGGTAATATCATGAGGAACTACAAAAGTATAGGACCGCTTGTAAAAGCAACATTTCTCATACTTAAGTTAAAAATATTTCCTCGAGGAGACATTAAAAATTATGCAAATGTTGTGGGTTGCATTTATGCAGAATTTTTTAAAGTAGCGCACTTGCAAGGAATATTATGTGAATTGAGGAGAAGCATTCTTGCTTACATTGCTGAGATCAATCACATGCCCATTTATTTCACAGTTCTTTTCTTGGAGCATCTCAACTTGTGTGGCACCTGGATTCTCTCTGCACTTATCCATGCCTTCTATTGTACTAGTTGCATGAGATGTTTTCATGCATTCTCCAACTGCTATTTTAGAATCTTTTTGTTCGACCTCTGGAGCTCCTAATTTGACCTTCAGATTTGGTGAACTGTCTGGATATGCTTCCCTGCAGATATATTCAGGAGCAAAATTAGTTGAGGCATGACTCAATTGTCATCATAATCTAATCAAAGCAGTTAAATATAGACAGGCATGTTACAGCTGTAGTTGACACTTTAGAAAGGCTTTAAATAATCTGGTTGTTTAGATGGAAACAGTCATGGAACAATGTTGAAGAAGCCTCACTCTGTCTAAAATAAGCTCTAGGCGATCCTTGAGAGCATATGAGCAGACAATCATATGCATACAAATGATACATATTTCTTCAAATTTTTTACTTGGAAACTAAAGAATCGAGCTTAAAAGAATAGCTACATTTTTATGGAAATTTAAGTATTAAAAAACCAGAGACAAGAAAACCCTTCAATCCAAATAAAGGGCCGCATCAGTAACTTAGACTTAGAGACTATATCCCTATTGTTTGTGATGCATTATAGTCTATTGAAGGATGTCTTACGACCTAGCAACTAGCACTTAAAATTTCCACAAGCATTGGAAAAATACCAATGTTCATCAAGCCAATCCTCGACTGGAACCACAAAGATGTCATGGTGCCCTTCCCCTTGGGTTTCCAAAACATGCACAAAACCCTAGGCAGAAGGGCAAAAATTCAAGTGCTGAAATTAGCACAGCAGAAACATGAGAGGTTGGTTTCAACGTGGTCATGTGAAGAGTCATCGTGATAAAGTGGAGATCGTAGACAGGAGGGCAAAATACTCTTCTTTCATAGTATATGATCGATCCTTCTAGTTTCTACTGCACTCCGCCCAAAATGAAAACACAACTGATTGAATTCCCTCCTTTCCCCAGTTGAAACACTGTAAAGAACATGCGCAGACAAGATTGGAATAAGGTACAAGGCAAACACACATACATGGATGAACCCTGAGCAGGAAATGTAGCAATGAATCCTAGGCACCCTCCAGTCGGCCGCAGTCTTCGTCTCCTCCTTCCTATGGTCCTTCCTACCTGGTGAGTTCCAGAAAGTACCTCTCCGGCAGCGGTATCCTCTCGAGGAACCAGAACGGCCCAAAACGGTTCGAACCGCAAAATCTTCATCCCAATAATTTTGATTGTTTATTATACGAAAAAAAATCTTTATTTTGGGTTGATGGTGTCATCCAATAAAAATATATATTTTATATAATTAATTAAATTATTTATCAATCGTATTATTATGATTAAGTTCTATAAGTAAACATTTATTTCTCAATATCTTTTTTTTATTTACGTGTATTATTTAAGTTTAACATCTCCTTCTTCATATGGTCCCACCTGGTGAGTTCCAGAAAGTACCTCTCAGGTGGCGGTATCCTCTCGCGGAACCAGAACCGCCCAAGAACGTTCGAAGCTGCCGAATCCGGCAAGGAATAACGTTAATTTAGGAAACCCTAACAGGTGTAGGGTATCGGAAGTGCCGGAAAATCTTCATCCCACTAATAAAATACTTAAATTATTAATACCTAACCTTTTATAGAAAATTTAAATATTTTATTTTTTAAGTCAAAATATAAAACCCTTTGAGAAAAAAATACAAAGGTTAAAACTAATTCTTGTTAAAACTTCGGGCCGGTATGAGTTTTGGTGTACGCGCGCTCAAATGTACTTTAAACTCGGGTTCAGGTTTCTGAAATCGCACTCTAGGTAGGATCGACTCGGTTCTTTCAATTATTATTTAACATAGAACCTAGCTCCCTCGATCACCTGACGGCCAATTCCGTCTTTTTCTTCTCCATCTTTGGGCGGTTCATTTAGACCCGAGCCTCGGATCCACCTTTCTGGACTCGTACCCGCTAGACCCGAGGCTCAGATTTCAGATCCACTGTGGAATCCGAGCCCGTATTTTCAGCGGGATCGGATCCAATAAACGAACCCGAACTCGAGTAGGGACCTGAGCTCAGGTCTCCTTTGACATCCGTGGCTTAAAACTTTGCTGATAATTTTATTTAGATAATATATTTTATTTTTATTTTATTCATAAATAAAATGTAATTGAAACTAAATACAAAGCTTGGATTAAGTAAATAATTATTAATTTTAAAATATTATTAAATAGAAAAATTAATTAAAAAATAATCATCTTACTGAATTACTTAATTTGTTTATTTAATGGACCTTAATACCATCATTTTCTTAAGAGCACATATTAATAAAAGTTTATGAGTGTTCTTATACTAAATTCAAGTGGATGAAACTGATATATAAAAAAATAATGACCTTAATAATTTTATTTAAAGTCCAAATTTGGAACGTTTGAATTAATTACTATGTCCATCCTATAGTAAAGTATCCATCACTACAAAATATATAAAAAAACGATTTCTAATTAGAGTTCATTGTTCTTTCGTATTGAATACGTGTACAAAACAGAATTCACTTATAATTAGTATATCCTATCATTTTAATATAAAATAACTTTATTTACTATTCTCTATTTCAAATTAATAGAAAATAGTTAATTTTGGTGTTTATCATACAAAAAAAGACTTTATTTTGGGTTTATCGTCCATTTTGATTGTTAAGTTTTAACATTTATATTTTTTAATATAAATATTTTATTGGAATCTATATTAATTTATTTACGCTATAATATTATATTATATTATGCTATTATATATTATTTTAGTTAATTAAAGTATTTAATAAATTAAAACTATATTATTAAATTGTTTATTTTAAAATACATATTTTATATAATTAATTAAATTATTTATCAATCTTATTATTATGATTAAGTTCTATAACTATAACTAAAACTAAACATTTATTTCTCAATATCTTTTTTATTTACGTGTATTATTTAAGTTGTATTTTATAATTGACGTATCATTTGTTTCATCAAAACTTCTTTCCTTTGACTTGTTATTTAGAGATTAAATTCGACTTTTCTTGTCCTGGCAGGAGAAAAAGCTTATTGCTGAGATCAAGAAAACTGCCAAAACAGGAAATGTGGTAACTTTTCCATGGAGAGAGAACCTGAAAACAAAAAGTTGGTGTTTTCCGTTTTTTTATTTTGCAGGGAGCAACTAAAATTCTTGCCAAGCAACTAATAAGGCTGAGGCAGCGGATGGCAAACTTGCAAAGCAGTCGAAATCAAATGAGAGGCATTGCCACACATACACAGGTGGATGAAACTTACCATAATATCCACTCTCATTTATCCTTTATACCTGTTTTATTTTTGTCTATAAGAAATTACTGTTGATCCGTTCTCGTTCTCCAGGCAATGCATGCACAATCTTCAGTTTGAACGCAGGCATCCATCATTGCCGTCGGTTCTCTGTAGGCTTCCTTTGTTTAAGATTCTAAATACTGTAAAAAAAAGACCAATAATGGAATTACTTCTCTGTTAAAAAAGACCAATGATTCCTTGGAGTTGTTTAATGTTACATTGAGATGTCCTAAGATGCATACCACATTGATTAGTGCAACATCTGGGGCTTCTCTAGGCATCTTTATATAGGTTCCTTTATAAAGTTAATACTTCGTCTTGCAGTTTGCCCATCAATTCTCTGGACAGACTATTTCAGGGCGAAGTACCCATGAATGTTTTCTTGAAAGTGATTTTAGAAATATATTTCGGACCCATGAGAGAAACATCACATTTTAGAGAAAATCTCCAGATCACGGTTCTGAAAATTACTTAAAATTCTTGTTTTCCAGAATTGATTTGAGATGATCCGAGAGAAAAATTATAAAAAATCAAGCATTGAAACAAACACACTCGTATCAGCTCAGCTCTCTTTTTCATAAATTTCTACAGATTCGTTTTACTAAACCTGTAGCATTGGAAAACAAGAGAGATACAGGACAAAAGATGATGACGATACGAAATCAACGCAAAATAAGAGGATGATTCCAGTTGACCTATCAAATCCCGAATTCCTCCCCTCAAAAGACACTCTTCGTGTGCAAAGGCTCATAGCATTATTAGAATAATTCAAAATCTACGCCCTAAAGAAAGATAAGAATAAGCAAACTTCTGCTGATTCCCATAAAAAAATCATGTAAAGCTAATGAAAATGAACCGAAGGAGAGCAGATCTATCTTTCAAGTGCTTAAGTCACAGAATTTTGCAGTTAATACTTCAATCGCAGAGGACCAGTATCTACCAGTACAAACCAAGAGAACAGGGAAATCGGAAGTAAAACCAGAAGAAGCACTCACAAGAAATAGCAGTATCGTTATCGTGCTCCTGAAGATTCACTGGAGGGAGAGAGCTAGAGAGATGGGAAGGAGAAAAGGAAAAAGATATATAGTGAATCCAGATTGACGAAAATGGCCCCACAATGAGGATTAAAAAAGGAACATAGTCCGTAAAAACAATTAATGGCCAAGAAAAAGGAATAAATGTGGGAAGCAAAAGCATGAGAACACGATGAGTTGAGTCCGACCTGGGCATCGCAGAGGACGGAAAGCAAGCTCGTTCGTCTTCTTGAAGAGGCCACCTCAGCGTTTAGCAAAAGTCACTTACCGAGTGATCTTGTTATCTATCCTCCGAATCTCGATCTTGCCTCTTCCCATGATGGCTCCGACTATGAGGAAGAAAAGGAAAAATTCAAGACGATTACCAAATCCCTCACTTGTAAGGGAATTCTTTTTCTACACTCTTGTAAGGTCTGACAGAAATTATTACAATGGTGTGACAAGCAACTAGGCCTTTATTAAAACTTCTAAAATTGGAAAGTTGATTGCGTAGGGAGAATATAAGGCTACCCAAAATAGACCAGAGGTCAAACATGTGAAACAAGTTCTTTCTCCACCTTGTGAGCTACTACTGAAACGTATGCATGATCTGGGTTTCCAAAACATGCACAAAACCCTAGGCAGAAGGGCAAAGACTCAAATGCTGAAATTAGCACAGCAGAAACATGAGAGGTTGGTTTCAACGTGGTCATGTGAAGAGTCATCGTGATAAAGTGGAGATCGTAGACCGGAGGGCAAAATACTCTCCTTTCATAGTGTATGATCGATCCTTCTAGTTTCTACTGCACTCCGCCGAAAATGAAAACACAACTGATTGAATTCCCTCATTTCCCCAATTGAAACACTGTAAAGAACTTGCGCAGACAAGATTGGAATAAGGTACAAGGCAAACACACAGACATGGATGAACCCTGGGCGGGAAATGTAGCAATGGATCCTACGCACCCTCAGCTGAGAGGATATCGCCGCCAGAGAGGTACTTCTTTCGAGAACTCCCCAGGTAGGAAGGAATAGGCATGTCAACGGGACCTTAGACCCGAGCGGACCCGAGGGGTCTCGGATCTGTTCGGGTCCATAGATTGGACCCGAGACCCGATCCTCAGGTCCTTTCTGCGGGCTCGGGTCCCGCTGACTAGACCCGAAGGTGTGCCTAAGGAACTTTTAAATTTTTTTCACATTTTTAAATAAAACATGTAGTTTAATTAAATTTAGGAAAAAAATATTTAAAAAAATTAATAAAAAATATTCTTTTTTTTTCATACTTCTTTTTCCTCTCTCAAACACTAATATATTATTTTTCATTTATTATAACATAATAGATTTATTCCTTTATTAAACTCTAATATATTATATTTTCTTTCTTAAACCCTAATAAATTTATAAATATTTCAAATAATTATAATAAAAAATATTATATTATATTTTTAATTAACTATATTATTTAATAATATATAACCTATATTTAAAATTTTAAGATAATTAATAGATTTATAATTTATTTTTAACTAAAAAAATTAAATTTAAATTATATAAATAAAATTATATATATCATTAATTATACAAAAAAAATCGAATAAATAAAAAGTGTTAATATGGAACCAACACGTACATTAATTTGCATATAATCTAAATTATTATCCCTTTTATTATATCCTAATTTTCTCATATTTTTAGATTATTTTTTCATTATTTATAAATTAAATTTAATATAAAATTATAATAGTAATTTATTAGATAAAATAAATCTAATAAATATTTAAAAAATTAAAATTTTAAATAAATATTAAATTTTTAATAAAAAATATAAGATAGAACAGAGTAGGGTTCGTATACAACTCCTGAACTTTAGGCTCGGGTCTAATCGGGTCTTGGGTACAGCAGATCCAAAATCGAATCGGATCTGGGCACTATCAAGTAGACCCGAGCTCAAGTTCACTCGAGCAAACTCGGGTCGGGCACGGGTCCGTTAAAACCTGCCCTGATCCGAGCTATTTACATTCCTATAATTTAAAATATTATTAAATAGAAAAATTAATTAAAAATAATCAACGGAATGAATTACTTGTTTATTTAATGGATCTTAATAGTAATAAAGTGGAGATCTTAAACCGGAGAGAAGACAATGACAGCTGAGATACATACCGATCGAATGGCAAAACCCTAGGCATAAGGGCAAAAACTCAAATACTGAAATTAGCACGACAGAAACATGAGAGGCTGGATTCAACGTGATCATGATCGTGATAAGGTGGAGATGGTATACAGATGGAAGACATTGAGAGCTGAGATACATACCGATCGAACCACAAGGGAGCGAATTTTCTACTTAAAGCAAGCTCTTGGCCTCACTGAACGAAAATCCGGAGAACGAGGTGCAGGAAGAGAAAAGAACTTGACAGAGAAGCTGACCACATTTTATAGTACATTTTCTACAGGTCTGCTTATCTCATGCTCCGGGTGCGTCAAAAGGGCAGTCTAATTGATAAGTAGTGAAACTAGCTATTGGGATCCGATCAGAACTTCTCTACCTTTGATCAGTTTTGGGTTTAGCTCCAAAATAATATTTAATTTCGACTATACCCAAATTAAAATTTAATATTTAATTTAAGTTCTTACAGTACAGAATATTTAGATGCAGTACAGATCTGAGGGAACGGGTTCGGATCAGATTTAACTCTATATCACAGACCCATCATTTAGGTTTGGGCCTCATGGACCGAGTTCCAATCAGGTTTAGGTGGAACGAAAACCCGACCCAGCGTAACATGATTACTAATTGCAAATATGACTGATATAAATGACATCTAATTAATAAGGACTAGTTCAATCTCTTGTTTGAAAGAACTTGGTTAGACCACATGAAATGGAGGCAATGGTAACATGGCTTCCATGGTTTCAGTTGGATCTGACTATCTGATGTTATTTCACCTCCAATGAACTCCACAAATGTCTAATGTTACATCCATATCATGTGGCGCACTAATAACTCTAACAATAAAAGCTTTAAGGCCAAGAGAGTATAGTCTTAGATGAGTAACTTGCCAACCCATCATAAAGTTTGCTTACTTTTTGTCTTTCCATTCAATTGTGTCGGAGTCCACTTTCCTACCTCCATTGCTCTTTAGAATCTTGGAGTCCACTTTCCTGATTTGAAAATTTGGTAGAAGCGCAGCGTCTTCTTCAACACAACAAAGAACACTTAGCAGCTGACTCTTCATCGCCCTCAATATCCACATTAGCAGCTGCAGTTCCTTCCAAGAAATGCAGAAGAATTCTATACTTTGACAGAGTGGTCCCGGAACCAGCCTATTTCAACCCAAAATTTATAATCCTTTATAGCTTGGCCTGAAGAGTAAAATGATCAACTCAAAAAAAGTAGAGCTTACCTTATAGTATGACTCGACAGCAACCCGTGTAAACCCCGTACTTTTAATTTAAGGAAAATCAGAAAAGAATCGGTCAACCCGAGTAAAAAAACTGAGCCAGTTTACAAAATGGATCATTTGGTAACAAGTAATTTGGAAATTTAATACTTTCGGGTGATCCAAAGGGTTCATTAAACTTTAAAAAAATATTTAAGACAAGTTAGAAGAGAAAAACCAAATTGGTTCAGGTGAATAAGAATCTATAAGAACTTTTTGAAGTTAAGCGCTCCTCCTAAGAAGTAAATATTCATAAATTAATATATATTTAATTATTATAATTAATACCAATAATTTAATAGCTAAATTAAATTATTGAAATTAATACAAATAATTTAATACCGAAATTAAATTATTAGAATTAATACCAATAATTTATGACAAAAATTAATACTAGTAATAAATCTCTCCCATAAATTAATACACGATTTTACACCTATATAAAGAAGTCATCCCATTCATTCTCCTCACACTTCTCTCTCTCTATCTACTGCTCCATTTCCCGGTAAAGCTCGAACTAGAGTTTCGACTTAAACATGTTTCTTAACCTCGAAAGGAGAGGTCGAGCTCTTTAGAACCGGGAAGAAGACAGCTATCTGATAGCAAACTCTAGTCAATCCGAGAATTGTTGAAGAAGCGCCGACATGATGGAATAGTGAAGCAACTCCGGCGTATCGAAGCTGCCCTATTTTGGCCAAGCTGAAATCGGCCATTTCAAGCCCTCATCAGGCCAAATCAAGCCCTCCCAACACTTCTTCAGCCTTTCTACGGCCGAATTAGGACTGGAAGGTAAGCTAATTCGACTCCCTTTTATAATTTTCGATCAGTGCTAGAGAGAGAGTCGACCGAATTTCAATGACGAAATTCTAATCTAATTTCGCATCAATTGATGCGATTCTTGATTCTAGGATGAAACTCAGGACAAGAGCTATCTGCTCAGATCGAAAGCTCAAATCGCCGTGCCTTCACCGGTGAGTAATCGAAGCTTTCTCTCTCTATAGTTCATTTTCCGGCGAAGCTCCGTTTGAGCTCGTCCCGACATTAAAACTTGCAATTCACATTTCTGAAGAATCGTATGAACATGTATAAACTCAATTTCAACAATTGGAAATGTTTGATGGGTCAATTTGATTAAATCAAATTTGGCTGTTTTAAGAAGTTGGAATTGGGGGAAAATTGGGGATTTTCGAAATTCAAAGAACCAAAATGAAATTTTATGAAATTGAGGGTCAATTGGGCATGAAAATAATGTTGGAGGACCAATTGGGAAATTTTAAAAATTTTGGGGCAAAATTTACTATTTTTGTAAAGGAAGAGCAAAATGGTCATTTTGGAAAAGTTGGGAGACCAAATTGGAAATTTGGGAAATTAAACCCCTTTTTGTGAAATGGAATAAATTGAGGTCCTATGATAAATTTTAAAAGTTTCAAGACTCAATTTGAGGAAAAACCGGCATTTAGGACTTAAAGTTAAAGAGAAATAACTTTAGGGACCTAATTGCAAATAAATGAAAGTTTATCTTTCTCATTCATTTGGAATGAATGAAGGCGATTAGGCCGAAGGATAATGAACCAAGATGTTCATATCGTGTAGGAACTTAAAGTACCGGGAATGCCAGCAAGGACAAGCTCGCGTGAATACCAAGAACCGGTCTAGTGGAATTCACGGTATTAACAGGTGAGTGGGTTTACTAACATCATACCCGGTTGGGATGATGAGCACACCTTATAATTTAAAAACCACTTAACAGTTGTGAGTGGGTTTACTTAAACCATATTCGGTTGGGATGATTAGCACAACTTAAAATTTAAAACCACTTACAGGTTGTGAGTGGAAATTTTATATCATACCCGGTTGGGAATGATAAGTATCTCGATATGAAAACCCACTATTTAGTGGTATTTTAAACATCACTACTTAGAGGAAGTGATGTGAAAATCATGCGGAAAAACTACTTACCGGTTGTAAGTAGATCATACCCGGTTGGTATGATAAGACTTCCAAGAAAAGAAGTTGAAAACCCGTTCATCGATTTTGAACGGATGTTTCCTTATACCGAGCGGTATAATGGATAGATAAAACATATGTTTTGTCGGAAGTGCTCTCCCCTGACTGTGTGCCAATGCTTAAACAATTTGGGAGACATTCTCGACGGGAGCTCGAATAGCTCTGATAGGCCGGGGGCCTCAGTTTTGGAACTTGGGGGCTAAATGCCCGATTTGGGAAATCTCGTACAGTGGGCCCAAGGCCAGTTGGCACAAGTAGGAGCTCGTAAACGAACATGATATATGTGCCATAAAACTTAATAAGTGAATTGTTTGGCCATGGTACCAAGATAGGACCGACATGCTCAGTCAACTAGCGGTAGTGGGACATGACAGGTTGACAGACTAGTCAAGACAAACAACTGCGGGTTGAGTTGAGAGTTGGGGCCGTTGGACCAGTGGCACCACAAATTACATGGCAATATGAGAAAATATTGTTTGTGCATGCACTGTGAGTACGAGATCATCAAGATGCCCATGAGGGGTAGTGATGCGTCCTAAGGACACTGGACGACCTGGTGGCTATAAGGGCAGTTCGTCGTTCCAGGTGTCTGTGCGAAATATGGAATAGCACCAAGCGCATGAGACCGGGGTGGGGATGGGATGAGGTCTTTGTCCTCATACGGTCACGAAGAAGTGATTTCGGGATTGTGGGTCAATGTCACGTACATCCACTCATTCCCAAGGTAGAAGTGGTCGTACTTCTATCCGGGTGGCAGGAAAAGTCGCTCCGAAGCCACTAGCGGGTTCAGTAGTGATACTGAATTGCAAATGTGTGTAACCTTCATGATGAAGAATGTGTGTTAGGTGATGACACACCATGGTAAATAAGAAATGGTGGAAAAACTCGAATTTTTAAATGAAGGGATTTTTTTGAAAACAAAGGAGTTTGACACACTCCATATAAATATTTTTCTTAAAAGTTAAAATCTTTTAAAAATCCATTCACTGAGTAGTCATACTCATCCACTCCTTTATATCCCTTTCAGAAAATACCGGAAAGCCTCCCCTTAAAGACCATCAACTAAGATGCCTATAAGACAGGTATGTAAAGTTTTAAATTTCATGCAGTTTTAATTATGCTATTCCAGGAAAAGGTGCAGGTTAAAAGACGTTTTACTCTTTACGGTTTACAATAAGGGGAAACACTTTAATAAATCGGGAGAGTGGTGGGTTGATCACGGGGATCCGATCAAACTGGGTCGGGACGTGACATCCTGAGTGTAGTTATTATCCTTATCCCATAGCAAAGGTTCTGAAAAAATGTTTGAAAAATTAAGGATGCACAAGGAAAGCAGGAACTTGGATCAATCCTTAAAGGATGAGAGCTTTGAATCAAAAGCTTTGGTCTGATCCAACAGCATCCCAAGTACTTCACATTTTATGCAGAATATGTCTTTATAGGATATAAAAATATCAAAAATTGGATATGGTATCAAGGTGAACAAGAAACATGTCTGTCTCACAGAAATCTTTGATGAAGTCGCTTGACATAACTTCTGCATACAAGAAGAGAACAGGCCAGTGAAGGATATTTATCTGGACCCTGCACGAGCCCATTCTTGCTATGTGATTTGGCTTCTTCTAACAGATTCAATGATAGTGATGCTTCGACTGTTCGATAGTATGCCTAACGGCCTCAAAAGAAGAATCATTTTTTTGATCATATTCAAAAAATGGACCTTTACTCAAATTTCAATAACTTTGAGATGATGTGGACTTTTGATGAACTGAAATATTTCTAACTATTTCTACTGACTCTATTTCTACTCACAATCTACCATGGCAGCTATTAGATCTCATTAAAAATTGTTCCAATTATGAGATAATATGTGACAACAAAATAAATCATGTGTGCACTACTATGAGATAGTATTAGTAGCCCACGTTTGAAAGAAGTGGAGGAAGAAAAGGGTGTGTGATAATAAGAATAATGCAAATGTATGATTTTGGAATTATTGGTCTCATTCAATTGTAGTGTAATTTATACAAAATATTTCAGAATATAACAAATAAATGTAACGGTAGAAATCTATACATTTGCAAGTACAAATGGTAATTGTCGTCCTTGTGCAGTCCTTATCTGATAGTATTGACAGATGTGGTCCCGGTTTATTCGGAATTGGCTCAGGGGAGATGACTAAGCTAAGTGAGTTTATCACTTGGCTTTTACTCTCTGCAAACTCAAGGGGATGTCACAAAAATTGAGCTTGGATAGTAAGAGAAGAAAGCAAGCAAATGAGAGACCCTTAATGAGAATATCAGCCAATCGGGCGTCCATGCTAATAAATCGAACAACAAGTTGATCAGAACTGACTTGTTTGTAAATAAAATGGTAATCAATTTTGATATGTTTAGTTTGGGTATGAAAAACGGGATTGTCAGTCAAATAGATGGTAGACATATTATCTTACTAAAGTATGGGTGGTCGGGAGAGAGAGATAAATTTTCTAGAGAAAAGATTATAGACAACAATAGAGAGAGAATAATGTGAATGGTGAGCAGCTTGACAAAAGGAGTCATCATAGTCAATGCCAGATGGTAGGGAAAAATCTTTGGCAACAAGACCAGTTGCCAAGACCAATTTTATACCGAGTTAAGTGACCCATAAGGATGCTTTTTAATTTTGTATACCCATTTACAGCCAATGACAGAACGGTTTGGTAGCGCGGAAACAAGATTAGATGTGATTGAAATGTAGCGCGAAAAATTCAACTTGTATGTCATCCAACCAGTGGTCTCAACAAGATTGAGAAAATGTGCGAGTTTCTAAAAAAAAAATTACAAATAAAGAGTGAGTGATAATAAAATGTTGAACATTTAATCATAAAAGAAGTCGATGAAACAGTAACCACAGGGCAGAAGAACCCGTAGCAATAACCTTAAGGGGAAAGGTCTCATTTGTATATAAATAGGAGTCGGATAACATATCCGAGCATGAGGAGGGAGCGAAGACAGATGAATGAATTGGGAGGGATGGTGGGGAGTGCTGCAGGTGAAGGAAGTTGATTGAAGTCAAAGAAAAGAAGCATTCCTCAAATAATTATTCACAAGGCGTGAGACTCCCCTAGTAGGGATCTCATAATCGGTACATTTAACCGTCACAGTAGCGATTAGTCCACCTGCTGAAAGACGGATAAGGGTTCCATTAGCTGAAAACTACAAATTCATGCTATGTATGGTCTATTACAATTCACTTTTGAATATAGACAGAAGAATGTTGTAAGTTCAACACAGTTAGGTTAAAGAAATCTGAGAGTAACACGTCAATAAGGTTCTCCAGCATTTAGTATCAATGTATATGCCGATGCAAGAAAGCAAACATGACTGTTTTGCTAAAAGTTGACAAACAGAATCAGATGAAGGGCATAAATGTCTGGACAATCGACCATATACATTACACTTGAACAATGTATCTTATACCAGTATCTTTTTTCCCATTTACTATTTAACAATTACAGGAGCCACAAATTTCAAAGAGAAAATAAGCTCGAGTTAGATGCATTACCATCACATGGGAACACATTATAAATTGGCAATATCCACATGTTTGAAGTACAAATATCATCAAGTTCCTGTCAATGAATGAAATATCCAACACATGAGAAGCACCATATACCTAATAAAAGCTTAAAAGGATCTGCAAAAACATCCCTAGGGTAAACATTTTTTAATACAGCATGAGGCCAATACATATATGTTGAAATGTGCATGACTTTAGATGACGTTGACTACTGCAGCAAGGATTTTTTTGCTCTAAGTGGACGTTTGGATTCGAATGGACCACTATGATGCTACTTAACAGAAAAAGATGAAGAGATATCATAAAGGTCAAGTTCATTGACGGCAGCTCCTATTACCTGACAGGGATTCTTCTCAATTTGGGTAACCTTGGATAAGGTCTCTTTTTCGGTATATGGACTAACATAAGAATCCTCACAGACAGTGCTTTTTATTAAACCATTGCTGCAAGCATCAAGGACACATTCTAACTTCAATGCTAGAGCATCTTCACCACCTATGCCTGAAAGGAAGAGGACAAAGCTTAACAAGGAGATTATTCATTGAATAAAGACATCACAAATACATGCCTAGAGACAGGAATCTGTTAGGTGTTCAAAATTTACAACTGACCACTTCACCATCATCATCTTCTCCAGGGTAAAGCTACATGGTATTTCAATCTCAATGCTTTCATATAGAAATTTTAAATTTACTAGGATCTATGGTAAGGTAACTTTCCTAAAGTAGATTCTTATAAAACCATAGTGGATCTCCAGACTAGTCTTACCATATTCCGCCCCATTTAAAATGAGCCAATTTTCTAAATTAACGATGCTACATAACCTCCATACCTTCTGGTGCTTTTAGCATGTAAAGGGCAGAGAAAAGAAAGACACGCCTGTCTGAATTATGTGGATATTTTTGTCACATAGAGCAATCTCATCTTGTATGTTCCTTAGCTGAAGAGACTGCAGTGAAAATCATGGCAGTGGAAAGTGGACTCATTAGCTGAGAAGAATGCTCAGAGCAGTTTGAGACAAATCATTTTCTATGGAGGCTGGTAAAGCATAAACTTTACCAATGGCCTCAGATAGACCCTGGTTAATGACCAAGGCAGGGTCTTTACGGGGGATGATCTTATCTTCATTTGAACAACTTAAGCAGGATATGCCATTTCCATCAGCAGCCATTTCACCAGATCTTTCAGGAATCCCTTCCTGCAACATAGATCCCTAAAATTCACGCTCCTCCTCCTTGTTCTTATAATTTACTATGGTAATATCATGAGGAATTACAAAAGTATAGGACCGCTTGTAAAAGCAACATTTCCCATACTGAAGTTAAAAATATTTCCTCGAGGAGACATTAAAAATTATGCAAATGTTGTGGGTTGCATTTATGCTGAGATACATACGGATCGAATGGCAAAACCCTAGGCAGAAGGGCAAAAACTCAAATGCTGAAATTAGCACAGCAGAAACATAAGAGGCTGGATTCATCGTGATCATGATCGTGATAAGGGGGAGATGGTATACCAGAGAGGAGACAATGAGAGCTGAGATACATACCGATCGAAAGCACTTGGCCTCACCAAACGAAAAGCAAGCACCTGACCTCACCGAACGAAAAGCAAGCACTTGGCCTCACAGAGAAAACATTTTATGGTACATTTCAAATGATAAGTAGTGGAAGAGAACAATTGCATACGTGTTAGGGATGGCAGGTGGACACTAAACCCTAGATCCAATCTCACTCCGATCCGAACTTCTCTACCTTTGATCCGTTTTGGGTTTAGCTCGAGTCGGGTTTGAATTTAGTGGCGTTCATACGAGAATATTTGGAGTCAGTGCAGTACAGATCTGAGGGACCGGGTTCGGATCAGATTTAACTCCACTTCACGGACCCATCGTTTAGGTCTGGGTCTCATGGACCCGAGCTCCAATCAGGTTCAGGTGGAACGAAAACCCGACCCGCAAAGCAAGATCACCTGTTCCATACTACCTACTTGCCTTTACTAATTCCAAATAAGTATGATATAAATGAGGTCTAATTAATAAGGAAAAGAACAATGAATCAAGTTCAATCTCTTGTTTGATCAAGAACTTGGTTGGACCACATGAAATGAAGTAACATGGCTTCCATGGTTTCAATTGGATCTGACCCTTACATCCATATCATGTGGCGTAATTGTGCCGGAATCCTGCCAAAGGCATTCTGACAATGTCCCGTGATTCCTACCTCCATTGCTCTTTAGAATCCTGGAGTCCACTTTCCTGATTTGAAAATTTGGTAGAAGCTCGACGTCCTTGAGACAACAAAGAACGCTGCACATATGATTGGCATTAGCCATGAAAAGCAAGGGATCATAATAAGAGCTTTCACATAATTGAGCAGTGAAATGGCATAGGTACATTGAGCAAAAAAAAAATGGCATAGGTACACACCAGGGATTCCTGGGATAATCAAATTGGGTTCCATGAGAATATCATGAAGTGTTCTTCTTTCGTTTACTTTCACCCACTTACATGAATTATTTCCTGCCAGATAAGGCGTAGAATATTTATCAGTAATTAGGAACAGTAAATTTATTAGGAGAAGATCCAGAGAAGACATACCTATAGAGAGGGTTTGATTAGAAGCAGCTGCTGACTCTTCATCGCCCTCAAGATCCACATTAGCAGCTGCAGTTCCTTCCAAGAAATGCCGAAGATTTCTATACCTTGACAGAGTGACCTCAGAACCAGCCTATTTCAACCCAAAAATTATAATCCTTTATAGCTTGGCCTGAAGAGTAAAATGATAAACTCAGAAAAAGTAGAGCTTACCTCATAGTACAACTCAACAGCATCCCGTGTGTAGTTATTATCCTTATCCCATGGCAAAGGTTCTGAAAAGATGTTTGAAAAATTAAGGATGCACAAGGAAAGCAGGGAACTTGGATCAATCCTTAAAGGGTGAGAGCTTTGAATCAAAAGCTCTGGTCTGATCCAACAGCATCCCAAGTACTTCACATTTTATGCAGAATATATCTTTATAGGATATAAAAATATCAAAAAATGGATATGGTATCAAGGTGAACAAGAAACATGTCTGTCTCGCAGAAATCTTCGACGAAGTCGCTTGACATAACTTCTGCATACAAAAAGAGGACAGGCCAGTGAAGGATATTATTCCTGTCTAATGTGGGTTTTTTCAGACCAGTAAGTTCCCGATACATTGCCTTTCCAATTTTCAGTTTTCGTTCCTCAAGTGCTGAAATAAGGCGCTGCCAGGATTTGAACAATGACAAAGATCTGTCAGAAGATGAAAATTCAACATCCAAGCAATAATATAAATTCCATCAGCTCCTTTCAGATATTGAACCTTTGCAGTGGCCAAAGCGTCTGAAATTTCAGCCTCACGCTTTTCATCCTCCAAAATCTGAGAATCAATCTTCTGGCCAAGCTTCTTAAGTTCTTCATTATCTGGGTCCTTCTTGAGTCCATTCTTGCAGTGTGATTTGGCTTCTTCTAACAGATTCAATGACAGTGACGCTTTGACTGCTCGATAGTATGCCTAGCCACCTCAAAAGAAGCATCATTTTTTGAACATATTCAAAAAATGGACCTTTACTCAAATTTCAATAACTTTGAGATGATGTGGAATTTTGATGAACTGAAATATTTCTGACTCTATTTCTACTGACAATCTACCATGGCAGCCATTAGATCTCATTAAAAATTGTTCCAAATATGAGATAATATGCGATAACAGATCTCCATGACACCCAACAACTCTAAAAGTAGATCATGTGTGCACTACTATGAGATAATATTAGTAGCCCACATCGAACAAGGTATAATTACCTTAATATTCGTGGGACAGAGCCTTATGGCCTCCTCAGAATCTGAAAGAGCACGCCTATAATTTCCAAGCAGCAGATTGACATGTGCTCGGTTAGCATAAAGTGTTGAAGTATCTGAATCACTGAGCACTTTTTGGTTAATTGCCCTCGTGTAACAGTCTATAGCATCAGAGTAATGTTTTCTCCCCTTCTTGACATACTCGTTCCCTTTGTCCTGAAAAGCCAATTGGGGCAAGAATTACAACCAAAGAAAGAATCCTCTTAAAATTGATAGCACCAAATATGATCAAGCAATTACAACAGGACTTCAGGGAAAAGTATCACGTTAAATTGTTGTAGACAGAGATGAACATGCAAGTGCCAATGGTTTACATGATCAGAATCGTCCATGGTCCAATTCAATGAGCTCTTCTAAAGCAATAAAAAAACTGCAAATACCTCTAGTTTTCACTTTCAGTAGACAAGGCATTCACTTGGGTGAACTTCTTCGGATCTTCATTGATTAATGTAGGAGCATAGAATGTGGAAGGGAATAAGAGAAGGAATGGGTCTAGTATACCTTGAGCTCGAGAGCAGCAGACTCTTTCAGTGCAGTAATGGCATCAAGGTCCGCGATTTCGCTTTCAGTTCTGGGCTCCGATCCTGCCTCCATCCACAGAGCCATGGCGCCCTCCACCGAGTGATCACACTACGCAAGAGCCGGAAATTTGCCAAAAATACTCTTCTTTCATAGTATATGATCGATCCTTCTGGTTTCTACTGCACTCTGCCGAAAATGAAAACACAACTGATTGAATTCCCTCCTCTCCCCAATTGAAACACTATAAAGAACTTGCGCAAACAAGATTGGAATAAGGTACAAGGCAAACACACAGGCATGGATGAACCCTGAGCAGGAAATGTAGCAATGGATCCTACGCACCCTCCAGTCGGCCGCAGTCTTCGTCTCCTTCTTCCTACGGTCCTTCCTACCTGGTGAGTTCCAGAAAGTACCTCTCCGGCGGCGGTATCCTCTCGCCGAACCAGAACGGCCCAAGAACGGTTCGAAGCTGGCGAATCCGACCAGGAATAACGTTAATTTAGGAAACCCTAACAGGTGTCGGGTATCGTAAGAACCAGAAAATCTTCATCCCACTAATAAAATACTTAAATTATTAATACCTACCCTTTTATAGAAAATTAAATATTTTGTTTTTTAAGTCAAAATATAAACCTTTTCAGGAAAAAATACAAAGGTTAAAAAACTTTCCTGATAATTTCATTTAGATAAAATATTTTATTTTTATTTTATTCATAAATAAAATGTAATTGAAATTCAAGATAAAACTTGGATTTAGTAGATAGTTATTTATTTTTAAATATTATTAAATAGAAAAAATAATTAAAAAATAATCAATTGAATGAATTACTTAACTTGTTTATTTAATGGACCTTAATACCATCATTTTCTTAAGAGCACATATTAATAAAAGTTTATGTGTAATTAAACTAAATTTAAGTGGATGAATCGATTATATAAAAAATAATGACCTTAATAATTTTATTTAAAGTCAAAATTTTGAATATTTGAATTAATTACCATGTCCATCCTATAGTATAGTATTCATCACTACAAAATAAAAAAAACGATTTTATTATGCTATTATATATTATTTTAGTTAATTAAATATTTAATATAATTAAAACTATATTATAATATTATTAGATTGTTTATTTAAAATATATATTATATATAATTAATTAAATTATTGATCAATCTTATTATTACGATTAAGTTCTATAACTATAACTAAAAATTTACCTCTCAATATCTTTTTTATTTACTTGTATTATTTAAGTTATATTTTAAAATTGACATATCATTTGTTTCATCAAGGTCAAGGTATGACTGCTATAAAACCTAGTCTTTGACAATGGTTGAGTACCTTGAGATGAAAAAATATATATAGGCACTGGACGGGCACCAATTGCCTCCTACGTGCATGCCACTTCACTGTCACCTATCCTTATTGTACAAGTGCATTAAAAAGCAAAACAATTCATTAGTACATAGAGTCTCAATTTTTAAGCAAATTGGCTCATGGATCCGTTCCCACTACGCCAATCTAGTCCTTAAGAACACTGATTCCAAGTCTCAGAGAGGCTCTTCCGCCGGAGGAAGCGGGGAACATGCCGAATGAATGCAGTTGCTGGGCTGACAAAGATGGCCATCCTACCAAGCAACATAACACCAGCCCTCCCAAGTCAACACGGCGTTAACTTTTTTTTTTATTAACTCGATTAATTTTTTAATTCAATTATATTTTAAACGCGAGTAATATAATATATCAAATTTGTAATTTAATTATTTTAAAATTAGTAATTAAATTGATCAATCAATTTGGTGGTTTTCTATGTCATGTGGAGCGGCCCTTCAATTTGCTGATTTTCCATGTCAGGGCTCCACGTCTCAGGCTGGGACAGGTGATGGCTCTCTTCACCACGTGGCAGTATTTTACCTGCAGTCAGGTAGCCTTGCGGCTGCCTGGACGGGGCAAAATGAAAGAATGGGAGAAGTTTGGGGACTGAATTGGAATGGAGGTTTTCCCGAGGCGAAAGTCTGACTCTATTTCCAACGTGAATTGAGGAGGGAAGGGTGCTCTGAGTTTTTGACCAGGGGACGTGTGTGGCGCCGGTTCCCAGCTCCGGCGACTAAGTGGCGTGAAATTCAGTGGCGACCGACAGGAAATAAACTGCCTGGCTAAAAATGCGCCCTCGCTTAGTATAAAGGCTCGTCTGCACTTCTTGCTTCCTCATTTAAGCTCGAAAATTATACTCAGACAAGAAGCAAGCAATGCAGAGTAATCACAGGCACATCCGGCCGCCGCTTATATCCCCTCTCTCTTTCTAGATACCATCATTAGATCCCCTCAAGTACTCTCTCCTTTTGACAACCGACCATGGCCGCCCTGTACTCGCTCTGATTCGACCTCATCCTGCTCCTCGAGATCGGACAGACAGACTCAGTGAGTTTCCCGTGAACCCAGTCCATACATTTCCCGCCACCGGCTCATTTCTTCTTTAGCTGAGGATCCGAATTATCCGTTTGAGGCTCGTCGGTTCTATCGGTTTATGCGCTGCAGATTATCAATTTCAGTTCTTGCTGCCCGCCGAGTTCCTTCCTTCCTGTTTGGAGTTGATCATAGGAACTAGGAATCTCTGGCGCAGTAGCTGAATGGCCTTGTCTATTTGTTGATTAGGTTTCTGGGGTTTCAGTTTGATGGGATTATCGCGTGCACCATAGTTGTTACTTGGTTGTTGTGGTGTTCCGTATCCTTCCTCGATGAGACGCCGATCACCGACAAATACTCCACCTGACCTGATGGAGAAGGGATCGGCCAAGAACCAACAGTCCCGGCTCTATTTCTTAGTCTGTCTGTCGGCATTCTTCTGGGGTTTGTTATTATACTTTCATTTCACTATACTAGGAGGCAGCACTGTGGATGATCCCGCCAAGTTAGGCCCCGCCTCCTTCAGAGCTGATGTTGTCCCTGCGCTTGCAATCGACTCTCGTCCGCTCTTGAGGGGTACCGGATTGGTCAATGATCCACCGCCAACTAGTTTGGCCAATTTCGATAAAACTGAAATTGAGGCGGAAGATCCTCCCATCCCGGACAATTCTCGGACGAGTGAATCTAATGATCCTCCCGCTTCCAAACTTCTTGAAGGTGAGAAGCCAAGCTTCCCTTTTACGAGGGCTCTTCAGACGGTTGAGAACAAGAGCGATCCCTGTGGTGGGAGGTATATATACGTCCATGATCTTCCTCCCAGGTTCAATGAGGATATGCTGAAGGACTGCAAGAAACTGAGCCTGTGGACTAACATGTGCAAGTTCACGACGAACGCTGGCATGGGCCCGACCCTTGAGAATACTGGCGGTGTCTTCTCCAACACAGGATGGTATGCCACGAATCAGTTTGCCGTGGATGTGATTTTCAACAACCGAATGAAGCAGTACGACTGCATCACTCAGGATTCATCCCTTGCTGCTGCTATCTTTGTCCCATTTTATGCAGGGTTTGATATTGCAAGATATCTCTGGGGCTACAATATCTCAGTTCGAGATGCTGCGTCACTCGACTTGGTCGACTGGCTCGTGAAGAGGCCTGAGTGGAACATCATGGGAGGAAAAGACCATTTCCTCGTTGCTGGTAGGATCACGTGGGATTTCAGGCGTCTGACAGAGAATGAAGTTGATTGGGGCAATAAGCTCCTTTTTCTCCCTGCTGCAAGAAACTTGTCCATGCTTGTGGTTGAGTCAAGCCCATGGAATGCCAATGATTTTGGGATCCCTTACCCTACCTATTTCCATCCTGCTAAGGACTCTGATGTCTTTCTTTGGCAAGATAGAATGAGGAAGTTGGAGCGGAAGTGGCTGTTTTCTTTTGCCGGTGCCCCTCGTCCCGGTATCCCATTGTCCATACGAGGCCAGATCATTGATCAATGCAAGAGAACTAACAGTTGCAAGCTGTTGGAATGTGGTTCTGGGGAGAGCAAATGCCATTCTCCTAGCAGTATCATGCAGATGTTCCAGAGCTCACTCTTCTGCCTTCAACCTCAGGGTGATTCTTACACTAGAAGATCTGCTTTTGACTCCATGCTTGCAGGCTGTATTCCTGTGTTCTTTCACCCAGGATCGGCCTACACTCAGTACACTTGGCACCTTCCAAAGGATTTTACAAAATATTCGGTTTTTATCCCCGAGGATGATATAAGGAAGCGAAATGTCACGATCGAAGCTAGGCTGAAGGAGATCACTCCTGAGCAGGTTAAGAAAATGAGGGAGGAGGTTATTAATCTTATCCCAAGACTAATATATGCTGATCCTCGGTCCAAGTTGGAAACCGTCAAGGATGCCTTTGATGTGGCTGTTCAGGCAGTCATAGACAAGGTCACAAGGTTGAGAAAGAACATTATTGCAGGGCGAACTGAATATGATAATTTCTTTGAGGAGATTACTTGGAAGTATGATTTGTTGGAGGAAGGTCAGCGGGAGGTCGGAGCCCATGAATGGGACCCCTTCTTTTCAAAGCCTAAGGAAGGTGAGGGAGATAATGGTGGTTCTTCTGTAGAAGCTGCAAAGAACTCATGGAATAATGAACAGAGAGCTCAATCATAAAATGATGGAAGTTAAGAAAATCTCTCTCTCTCTCAGGCATGTTAGATGGCAGGTATTAGTTTTGTTTATTCTATCAGTAAAGATGCTCATATAGGAGTTTGATAGGCCTGATAATGTTACAAAAGGGTGGATAATAAGCGTCTCGTGGAAATGGGTATTTCAAATCTACACAATAAGTATTGAATGAATTTGCAATTTTTTTCTCTGTATTTTTCTTGCTTGTGATTCTTTTGTACTTAGTTCCATAGCATATGATTGCCTAGTTACATATTTGACTACATCGCAGCTCAATTTGTTGTTTTCTAAATTAGTTCCATAGCATATGATTGCCTAGTTACATATTTGACTACATCGCAGCTCAATTTGTTGTTTTCTAAATTGGTTTGTTCTAAATCCAATCTAAGATACTGCATCATTGAAGCAGGCTGGGGCTGTAATCTGCAACTTTCTGCAGTGAACTGAACATGCTAGAAAACATCAGTCTTGTTTGTAATTCAAGTTTAGTGACACATTGCACGTCTATGGTATTCTCTATTATGGGAAATGGGAAATTTGCTGGACCCTGACCTTCTCATATAGATGTGGTATTTGTTTCAATACCACTGACATCAATAGTCCCTGATATGGCTGTATCGGGCAACCCGGTGGAGCAGCCTCGATTATGCATTCATTAACCACATAATGAGACACACGGTTAAAAAAAACTTGGAAAGACCGAAGCATGCTTCTTCATGTACCATTTTGAGTGTATATTTGGACGTTCGTATGCCTTTCATGCAGGACTTGGCTGTGTGGATGGTTTCTATCTATTATTGTAGCTGTTAAAGTTGGAGTATTAAGAAAGAGCTTCTCTGGGACTGGGATCATCAAGTAAATATATTAAATACCAAATCTCCTGTTATAATAAGTATGCCCAATTTTGTGTTTCTTAATCCAAGAATGACTTGGTTGTCAGCCTGTCACCCACCAGCTCCAAGGAAAGCAGCTGCCTCTCCCCATTCAATGAACCTGCTTGGCTGAGGTTTGGCTGAACTTGTCTTTTTTTTGTTGAAAAATGAATGGCAGGCCATCCCACTAGCTTGCTACCTGATATGTTAAAACTAACCAGGACCTTCCCTCATGTTGTAAAACTGGGAACTTGAGCTCATTGGGATGGAGTTCATATTCACTAATGTTCCTAGTAGAATTAGAATTCAACTGCACTACTACAAGAGTAGTAATATTATGAAAAATGAATGCTCAATACAATTGTGGTGTAATTAAGCTAAAATGCCCATTATATCTCATTTCAAATTCATCTCCTTCATTCTTTACTGTCAAAGGATGACCCTCATGAAAGAGGGCTCTTTGCCATTTTCTATTCTAAGCTCTCTGTGAACCATGCTCAGGCTGTCTGGACAAGATCAGATCCACCTCAAAGGAGAAACAACAGAACTGTTGCTTCGTTTCTGGTCTCCATATTACTTCCTTGTTCATGGATAGCCTTTTGCAGGATCCGTTAACTGGAATTTGATTTTGATATCATTGAATAATGCATTTCTCCTTCTTCTGGAAGCTTTTACTTTCTCTTGTTCTTTGCTGGTTCTTATAGGTTCATTGATGTTAATATCATCGTTGCAGGTTTGTCTCTTGTCAATCCATTAGGTGAAACATAGGCATCCTTGTGCATTATACAAGGTGGTTTTTCGATGACAAAATACCGTCCTTTTGATTCTCGGTGATGGTGATGGAAATTGCCAACGGCACTGCTTTCGACCCCTGGAAACAAAGGTAAAAGGGACAAGTTCGGGCAACTGTCATGAACATAGCTCGGTAAGAAAGGCAGTCTAGTTATAGTTACAGTGACTACTGACTAGACGTATGGAAATTAATGGCATTCTGTAATGAGGAACTTTGGAAGGATAAAAGCAAAAGAACGCATTTATCCCTTTTTCGGGCAGTGGACTTATAGGGATATGCTGCCTGAGAACATTCTCTCGGATCCCCCACTCTGCTTTGGTATATATTCTTCATTTCCTTCTCCTTTTGCTCATCATTATCTGATCCCCTGCTTTCTGAAGCCACCCTTATCTGAATGAATCTTCATAAAAAAAATCTCACTGGTTCTCTGTCTGTGCAGGCTGGAGTGTAGGTGAAGTGAACCGATGACAAACTAAGTTGGGTATTGCTGAATTCCATATGCCAGCCTTTCCAAATTGATGGAGTTTGCTGTGTCTCTCCATTTGCTAAAGAGGGCAACCGAACACCCCACATGCACACTTTTACCAGCACTATGGTCATGGACCATTTTTATGGGGATGGAATGGAATTAGCCTTCTCCAGATGCATCGAATGGTCAGTCTTCCATGTGATGAGCGGCAGAGCACAGAACACTGGGCAAAAATGCGCTCATCTGTTCATGAAGATCTGATCAGAATTCGGTGATACTAGGGTGATGTGGTGTCTGGGATGCCATGTCATTTTCTTCTTTTGCCAAAGAGGGATTGAGCAAAGGGAGTCAATGGGCCTAAATTCCACGTGGCTCCATCCAAGGTTTTATTCACCCGAAACAGCCAATCATATCCATCCACGTGTAGAAATCCAGAGCGAGCCACGCTTCACCACGCGCAAGGAAGGCGCGTGGGAGAGAAGTGCCATCCGTGCATCTCCACTACCCGATTCCTCGGCATTTTTCTCTCGGCCAATCATGTCGTTTCATTAACCAGAGCCACCCGAGAGGGAAGTCGCTACGCTAGTGCTAGTGCTAGCGCCCCCCCTGCCAGCAGGAAGGGAGGCTCTCCCTGCGGGCTCTGCTTTCATTCCGGTGCTTCTATTCTATGCGCAACAGCCTTCTCTCGAGTACCAGAGGTTGAACGTTCAGAGAGCCCCGTGGAGAATTGATTTACTCGGGTGAGAACACTGGCTGTTTCTTGTATCTATTGAGAGTGATGCATGGTCGAGTTCCTCCACATCTCGCAAAATCTCCGTGATTCCTCAGGTTTTTTGATTGATCTGTGGTGTTCCCCGTGAAAATGGTCTTATCGAACTGTTTGTTTGAAAATTTTAATCTGGTTATATTATTCTTTTATGTTTTTGCTGAATCGTATTTACCATCTTGGTAATGATGCAAGTGTGGATGATATACTCGTTAAGAACAAGGTGTACGTGATAGTTTATGAATAGGATGGACTAAAGTTTCACTATAAACTGAATGGAGACTGTCGATGACTTCCAGCTGACAATTGAAGCATTTTCCTCCATCTTGTAGTATATTTGACTTCCTTGTGTGGCGATTAACGCTATCATCTATTATAGAGCAATTCAGAGAGATTGGATGTGTATTTTTTAATAAAAAAATCTGACATGATTAGTCTTGATCAGTGAAATGTCCCATAATTTCTTATAAGTTGATTGGGGAAACCCTAGAGAGTAGGGAACATATCTTGATTGCACTGATGGGTTTGTTCTTTTGCTGCAATACTGAACCAGGGAGTTTTAAGCACTTTATCTATTCACTATCATCTTCTGTAAGTGAGAGATGGAGGCACGCCCTGCTTTATCTGCCCAAAGATCAGGTCCAGATCAGCTCAATAATATGGGGGTTTCTGGGACATTACCTTTATCTCTTCCCATTCTTCCCTGTCCTTTGGAAGTGAGATATCCCAAGCTGCCAGATTCACAACAGGTGACCATGGAAAAGGAGCTTACAACAGGTCCTCTAGCTAACACGATTCCTTTGACATCAAGTAGCGGAACTGTTGGCCACATTCTTTCATCAACCTCAGGATTGTCAGCAGATCTTCATTTCTCACCTTATTCTCCTTGGGAGAAGCATACCAGAGATAATCCTTTTATATCTCAGATACCAATAAGTAGAGCTTCACCCTTACCTCTTCAAGCAGTAGCTTCAAGTCAGTACACGGACAATAATTCATGGTGTGTTGATCGTACACCTGGATTCCTCGACTTTGCTACAAATTCCCCAATTCAGAATACTCAAATGGAAAGCAATACTACTGGCTCTGAAAATTTTGTGCCTGAAGACTTGAAACCAAGCAATTGGCAAGAATGGGCAGATCAGCTTATTAACGAGGATGACTGTTTGGAAACCAACTGGAATGAACTTCTTGTGGGGGATAACATTTCAAATCCAGAACAACCGAAGGTCGAGAATGCACATAGTTTATGGTGATTAGGCTTAGGGTTAGAGGATCTTCAATGATTTTCATTCTTTACTCTTCCTCGTTATGTTACCTCAGATGGCATATCAGATCCCAAAAACGCCACCTCAAAGTATCTCAACGGGCCAAATCCAACTGCATCAGCAACAACAACAGCTCCTTCCTCCTGCAGAAAACAGTGGCTCCTCAAAGCCACGAATGCGCTGGACTCCCGAACTTCACGAAGCTTTTGTGGAGGCTGTGAGCAAGCTTGGTGGCAGTGAAAGTATGAAGAATGCTTAAAATAAGTGTTCTAATGTTCCAGTGGTTGGATTATAGAGCAAATTAATGAATCAAGTTGTTGCAGGGGCCACACCTAAGGGTGTCCTGAAACTTATGAAAGTTGAAGGCCTGACAATTTACCATGTAAAGAGTCATTTGCAGGTTTGTGTACTTCAGTCACATCAACAGACCCTAAAAAAGCATGTTACCAGTCTAACAATATAGATGTTTTTTTCTAAATAATAAACTTATGGTCTTCGTGTTTCAGAAATACAGGACAGCCAGGTACAGACCAGAGTTACCGGATGGTATACATCTTTCTTTATCTGCAAGATAGATTTAATATCTGCATATGTGGAGTATCTTTTATAGGATTTCTCATTCTGCTGAAAGGAGATAGATAAATTTTGCATTCACAAGTATCGAGTCTTGTTTCAATGATCATATTGTCTTCCCAATGCTTAGGATATTTGAAGAACTTATATTTTTTATGTTTACAATGTGTCATCTTGACTGCTTTATATATATAACTCTAATGCCTCGTATACTTGTTACTATTTTTATTTTGATTCTATTTTTCAAACTTCTGGCTGTTGCTTATGTATTCAGGATCATCAGAGAAACAGTCGAGTCCATTGGAGGAAATTCCATCCCTTGATCTGAAAACGTAAGTTCTAGTCATACTTAGATTTTGGTTCTTTGGGGAGTCTGCTAATGCATTTATGAAGCAGCATATGTATGACACCTAAAAACAGGATATTAATAGATATTTGGCATGCATCTTCCACCTCCTTGCAATGATTTGTGGGTTTCCACATGTGAACCTAGAAACTATGTCCATATGTTTGACATACGCAATTAAGAATATAACAAGGAAGAAATTGCATGTGCTAACTGTTGCCAGTCAATACCAGGGAGGTGAAAAGTAGCCAGCAAAACTGCTGTTACATTTTCAATAATTTTTTGGTAATTAACTACACCTTACATCATTCAAGCAACAATCATTCCATGGGTCTGATTACAGGGGCATTGAACTAACTGAAGCTCTGCGGCTACAAATGGAAGTTCAAAAGAGACTACATGAACAACTGGAGGTGATAATCTTGTCACTTTTGTGTATATGAAAATTGGATCACAGTTTTGGTGGCTATTTGGGCTCTTGGGACAAATCTCATCATCTGAAATAGCCAGGGAGATCTTGCCAAAATTTACATCTAAGCTTCAACCAACAGTGGAGAATCTGTGAAAAACTTTTTACTCATCCTTAGAGGATTTCTTTTTTTCTTTTTAAATGTTTAGTCCACTGAGAGTCGTCTGAATTTTTGGTACCCAGATTCAGAGGAAACTTCAGTTGAGGATAGAAGAACAGGGGAGGTACCTTCAGATGATGTTTGAGAAGCAATGCAAGTCCGGAAATGAGATGAAGGCATCAACTTCTAGTTTGGAGGATCCATCTGGTCCTTTTGAAGAGGTGCGACAGCTGCCTAATTCACTCAATGGAAGTGAACCTAAGGACTCCAAGAAAAAGGATGGACCCTGCATTGACTCTCTTGATACTTCACTTTCCATTGATGAAGAAAGTGTGGAAAACCGGGAGGATGATTCCCGGAGCCCTGAGCCAGAGTTACGCCAGTCCAAGGCATCAAAGCGCAGGAGGACAGACTCCTGCATGTCGGAAGACTGATTCTGAACTAGACATCATGTATGGCAGAATCCCACAGAGGCAATATGATCCATCCAGAGATGTTCGGCTTGACTTAGGGAGAGGCAGAGCAATGAAGGTATTTGAGGCATCTCCTCTTGAATTTTGTAGTGTTACACCTTTATGGAAAACATATATGCATTACTGTAGCCAAATGATCCAATTTTAATTAAGGATGTACCTGAGGCAGGTGATATTTAGTGCTTACTCCAACAAATTTTTATTTTATCTTTGCAAAATGGGTTGAGTCTGTTTATTAGTTGGAATGGGGTGTACCCTCTTGTGATGGCCATTTCATGATATGGACTTTGGCCCAAATGTGACAAGATAGAGAGGTGTGAGCATGACTACATTCCCTATGAATGGCATCTATGTTAACACAGAGCAATCTGTAGCTCTCACAGTGGCGTTGTATGGCATTGGCTGTACTAGCCGTATGAGCTGAGCATGCATATGTTCAGTCCAGCAGCTATATTTCCACTTGAATTTTCTGTAACCAATCTGCCCAGCCTCGGCTCAGACCATTGATCCCAAGTCTGGACCACTTTTTCTGCTTGTTGCTTTGCTTACGCTGAGGCTTACATACCAAACCTACAACACCCAACAATGCTTGTCCTTGCAGCAACCATCTCATCTGTAACATCTCACAGGCGAGGTGGAATCTTACGCAGGGCCTACACATTTTTTTCATCATTTGTTATTTTGGGTTTCTAATGGTTTGGAAGGAGGTTAGTGTTAGTCTTTAAGGTATACTCTCTTTGGGATGAAGCTAAAGCTAAGCTTTTATTTTGTCTGAAACAGATTTTGGAACTGCCACAGGCAAAACAAGATATACTCTCTTCTTCCCCTTATACTCAGAAATTCAGCAAGTTATGGCTAATTGAATGTGATGTTCTCTTTGCCAGGAGCCATTCTCAAGAGGGTTGTTTTCCTTCTCCACTTTTCTTGAAAAATACTTCCGGTACCCAACTCTCACATTCTCTCCCTATCTAAATTTTTTGTACTCCAAACTCTTCTTCTTCTCCTGGACTGCTGTGGCCTCCAACCCCATGGCCTTGGGCTTATACACCAGCTCCCATGCCCGGGATGAACTCCATATTCTCGATCCTGGTCCTGGTAGACAGCCAGCAGCAATCAAAGAGTGTTAAGTGTGAGGAGACAAGATTGGTGTGAGGGAGGATGGAGAGCCCTTTGTGGCTTGCCTTGTGTATGGGTTCCCAGTGTGCAGGCCATGCTATGATTATGAGAGGAGTGAAGGAACCCAATGCTGCCCTCAATGCAACACTGGTTACAAGCGCCACAAAGGTCTATCATTGTCATCTAGCTTAAGATATTGATGTTATGATTGTTGAATATGTTCATTATTTCGAATGGCTAGATCAAACTCTAGATAGAAATGCCAGGTTAATTGTGCACCACTCTCACTTGTCTCGATATATGACAGTGGTTCGTTTTGGGACAGGTTGTCCTAGATTTGCAGGGGATGAGGGGGACAACTTCGACCATGATGATTTCGCGGACGAATTTCAGCGGAAGAGACACACTGCTGATGCTTCTCATCAGAGTAGATATGCCTTGAACCATTGGGTAAATTAGTCAAAACATAAAAGAGTTTACTCTGTAGACAGGAAATTCAAGGGTGGACTCCACTTGTTTCCATTTTGCTTATAATTATGATAAGAATATACTCAGTTTATGACAGTTAATTCAGATTAGAGCTGACTAATAACAGTATGGATTTAAAGAACAAAAGCTATAATAAAACTAAAAGGTTTGGTAATATTTCCAGGAAATCGGGAATCATGATGCACAGCAACTCCGTCCCAGTGGTGTTGTGTTTTCCTCTGCTGGAAGCGGTAATAATTGCACCAGCAATATGTTTGGCAATGATGAATGGAAAGAGAGGCTCCAGAAGTGGAAGGTCAGACAGGAGAAGAGAAGTTTGATAAGCAAAGATGATCTGGGTGGAAACAAGGACAATGGAGAAGAAGATGACTTCCTGTAAGTTGGGATTCGTAATACATGGTGATACAAATTCTGCAGCATTTCCATTCCTTATTACCATGCCTGTTGAAAAAGTTCCAATTTGCCCAAAGAATTAATCTTTCGGGTTGTGCACTTCATTGACTGTTTGCTAATTTAACCCGTAGGCTTGCTGAGGCGAGGCAGCCCTTCTGGAGGAAAATTCTAGTCTCTTCAAGCTTAATCAGTCCCTATAGGATTGTGATCATACTAAGGCTCCTTGTGTTGACCTTCTTCTTAGGTAAGGAGTTGTTGTGGAAGGTAAGGAGTTGCCACGACTCGTCTATGTCTCCCGTGAGAAGCGCCCGGGCTATCAGCACCATAAGAAGGCTGGTGCAATGAATGCCCTGGTGGGAATTGCTACACTGTCTGAATTATCATTTTGAGGATTCATACACTAGTGATATAAGCCATGTGCTTTCTCATAAACTAGCACCTGTTTTTCTTCCCATTAATTGATGAATAGTAACACTATTGCTTGAAAAGCAATCTTTGTTTGTTGTCTTTACTTGTTGAGTGCTTGAGAACTGCAAATATTCTAATAGTTCACAGCTAAGGCTCCTTAATGAGTGTCACGCAAGCTTACTAGTTTTAGTGTTGAATCAGCAGTTAGCAATTCTCTGCATTAAAAGCACCACAAAAGTCCACGGTCAACTTTGAACAACAAGGGATAACCTTATCTCGCAGCTATTTCCAATTGGAACAAGCATCCAATTTGCTTCAACCCAACTCTAAGAACGTTCTAATGAGGAATATGATCTTACTACGTTCACATGTATTGTACAAAATCTATGCATATCCATCTAATGCTTGGTTAGATGACAACAAATATTGCCTAAGGAATGAATTGCTGCTTTCTGCAGGAAGCTGATTATTTCTGAAATGTAGATAGCCTGCTGAGGGTTAAAGAGCTGAGTGGCTCCGACAGGCAAGGCTGGGTTCGTGCTGACAATTCCTGAGCAACAAAGCGCATAGTCGGCCTTGACTCGGGATTAATCCTTGTGCATGCCAAGGCCACCGAGACCACCATCACCACTTCTTCAGCTAACTGCCCTCTGGGAGACTGGAGCCTCTGGTCAAGCATTTCCTGCAGATGTACACTGGAGTTGTCTGAGATCAGGAGATCCCCAGGGTGCTTGCCCATCATGGCCTCCAAGGCTACCACCCCGAAACTGTACACGTCGCATTTGTCCGTCACCCGCATCGTGACAGCTAGTTCTGAATTCCAAGTTGTCAGGAGAAACCATGATTAGCAACCATGGTGCAGGTAAGAAGCAAAATGGAATGAACTAGTGTGTTACCTGGAGCCATATAGCCATATGAACCTGCAACTGTGGTCCAATTGGATGAGTCTGTATTCAGGAGCCTCGCCGTGCCAAAATCAGAAAGCCGGGGCTCGAAATCGGCCTCAAGCAATACGTTGTTCACTGATACATCGCGATGAACAATCGGCGGAGAGCAGTCATGGTGCAGGTAAGCAATGGCGTGTGCAAGTCCCTTGACAACCCTCACCCTTGTGGCCCAGCCAAACACCGCCTCTTTTCCCTCATACAGCACCTTCCCTAGGCTTCCCCTCTCAATGTACTCATAGACCAAGTACAAGAACCCTCCACTGGAGCAGAACCCATAAAGCTTGACGATATTCCGGTGCCTGATCTCTGTGAGTATCCTTATCTCATTCTCGAAGCTCTGTCGGTTGATAGCTGGGATATCACCGGAGTCTGATATGTCGATTCTCTTGACCGCAACAAGCATTCCTGCAGGCAGTTCAGCTCTGTACACACTCCCAAACCCTCCCTTGCCTATGCAATGGCTCTCATTGAAGTTGTCTGTCGCCTTCACTATATCATTGAAGGTAAATTTCCCTTCTCTCTCCCACTGCATCGACTCATACGTGTTCGAACCAGTTTTGCTGTTCTTGGTCTCCTCTTCAGTGAGCTTCTTCCGGCCGCGAGACATGAGAGCCACAAAAATTATGGCAGCAATGGCTAACAAGCTTAGAGCAGGAACAAGGACGGCGATTAAAACTATCTTGCTGTGGTTGGATTTGCTGCTTGGCGTGGTTGTACTATCGTCGCAAGAAGATAGCCCCGTTGCATTCCCGCACAATCCCGAGTTCCCAAGAAACGCACTTACAGGAGCTGCTTGGAATATGCCACCGCTTGGAATAGGACCGGTCAGGTTATTGTACGAGAAATCTATTGACCTTAAGCTTATCATGTCGGAAAATGTAGTAGGGATTCTTCCGGATAGACCGTTCCTTGAGAGATTGAGCTTCTCCAGTGAAGTAAGCTTATCCAAGCTTGAAGGGATCGATCCTGAGAGTGTGTTGCTGCTGAGATCCAATATCATCTGCAAGACGAACAAGTTCCCAAGCTGGAATGGTATCTCTCCTGACAATCTGTTCTTGCTCAAGTCCAGGCCCAACAAGCGACTGCAGTTTCCAAGCTCGCTCGGAATGGTGCCAGACAATGCGTTTCCCGACAAGTCGAGGTAGCCGAGCTCTGATAATTTCCCGAAGCTTCTGGGGATCTCACCGGTCAGGTGATTACTGCTCAAGTTCAGCCTGTTCAGCCTGCTAAGGTTCCCAAGCACTTCAGGGATTTCTCCAGAAAGCTGGTTACTGCCTAAGTTCAGGATGCCCAGCCCGGAAAGCTGTCCGAGCTCAATCGGGATCTGCCCGGAAATCCTATTGCCATCGATCCGGAGATCTGTGAGGTTCAAGCATTGCCCCCAGACAGGTGAAATTTCTCCAATGAACTGATTGTCACTGAGAAGTGCAGCGTTGAGGCTGGGATGCAGTCCAAATGCCTCAGTGATATTGGCAGTCAATCTGTTCCCATCAAAACGGAGTCTTTCGAGCAAGGAACAGTTTCTCAAGCATTCTGGAAGGGGGCCTGTCAAGTTGTTCCCGTTCACCGTAAATTCTTGGAGGGCGAAACCGCTGCATATCTCTGGCGGTAATTCACCGGAGAAACTGTTGTTGGAGAAGCTGACTGAGTTCAAGGAAGGGCTGTACTTCCCAAACTCCCTGGGCACACTGCCTGAGAAATTGTTGGTGTGTACAGAGAAGACTTGCAGATTGGTGAGACTGGAGATTGTCTCAGGTAGCCCTCCAGAGAGATGGTTAGCACTTACATCGAAGATGATCAATGAAGTGAGGTTCCCAATCTCAGAAGGAATCGTTCCGACGAGATTGTTCAAGAAGAGCTGCATGATCGTGAGCTTACTGAAGTGCCACAGGGTCCCTGGAATAGAACCTGAGAGAGAGTTCCTTGAGAGGTCCAAAGAAAGCAGACCCTTAATGTTCCCTATCTGATCAGGGATGGTGCCTGAGAAGGAGTTATTGTAGAGAAAGAGATAGTTGAGCTTTGTCAACCGGCCGACTTCCGGCGGGATCTGGCCCGAAAAGTTGTTGTTCTGCAGCTGCAGAGACACAAGTTCGGTCCAGTTCGTGAAGAAATGAGGCGAGATCTCGCCGGAAAAGAAATTCTCCGACGCACCCAAATTGGTCAGCTTGGTGAGGCTTGAGAGCGATGCAGGGAGGTTCCCACTGATGGAGTTCACGGCGATGGCAATGTAAGTAAGATTAGAGCAAAGTCCGAGCTCCGGAGGGATTGTTGAATTGAAGCCATTACCAGTCAGGTCAAGCTTCTCTAGACTCCTGAGCTGGCCTACTGAAGAAGGGATTGGACCTGACATGAGGTTGTTGTTCAGCTCCAGTATCTTAAGGGCTGAGACCGACTCAATATCCTTCGGAAGTGAGCCACTGAACTGATTGATTCCTAGCCGGAGATCTTGGAGCTTGGACAGCCTTGACATATTCGTGATCGGCCCGACAAACTTGTTATCGGTGAGATTAAGGTATACGATGTTGCCTAGATTGGAGTACACCGATGCTGGAATCTCTCCGGTAAGATTGTTTGTGGACAGGTCGAGGTAAGTCAAGTTCCGGCATTCCACGATGAATTCCGGGAATTCCATGGTCAATGAATTCAGGTACAGGCTGAGATGGGTCAACAGAGGCATCCCTGAGAACTTTGACCAGTCTGCAGACTCCAAGTAGTTCGACCCGAGGTCTAGAAACTGTACCTTCTTGAGGCTGCTGACTTGATAAGGTAGGGCTCCATTAAAGCTGTTGTTGTAGAGGCTGACATGGCTGAGCTGCTGCAGCTTCCCGATCTCCGGCGGGACCTGGCCTTCGAAGAGATTATTGCTGAGGTCCAGGAACTCGAGCTTGGCAAGGTCACCGATGCTGGAGGGGACCTGGCCCTCGAAGCCGTTGGTGCTGAGGTCGAGGCGGGTGAGGCTGGGGAGGGCGGTGAAGTTGAGGGTGTCGAGGGTGCCGCTGATGCCCATGCCGGAGAGGTCCAGCCCCGAGACTGTGGTGGTGGTGCAGGCAATGCCGGTCCAGCTGCAGAGGCGGGAGACGTTGGCGGTGGACCATGAGGCGAGGGGTGAAGGGGAGGGGAGAGATAGAGTGGCCTTCCATCGGAAGAGAGCTCCTGCTTCAGTGGCAAGGGAGGCTGATGCTGTCGAGAACAGGAGAGGGAGGAGGAGAAACAGAGGAGGAAGGTTGAGCTGAATTGGTGACATCCTTCATGGAAATATTGAATACAACGATCGCTATGAGCTAATTGCCTTTTGGATTTATAGCTTCCATTTGGGCACTCGTTCCTCCATATGCCTTATTCCCTTTTTTAAAAAGGTTTGACCTGATTTATTTATAGCGGGACATTTCCAATTGCCAGCCATCCAACCCTAGGATATAGCTCTGGTCAGAAACCGTGTGAGTTGTACTGCACTAGACAGCGAAAGCAACCATCCCCTTTTGTTTTTTTGGCATGATCAAAGAATGAGAGTTGGGAATCCATTTGTGATATTTTAATGGACGATATAATTGACTCTGCTTATTTTTTGTCCATCAAAAGTGGGTTTTGATTATAGTATTTTTATAAGAATATAATTTGAGAAATGTAGTGTGAAATCTGCAGATTGTCTACATTTGGTCAAATGTGTTGTGTCCCAGTCCCACCATGCCATCTGGATATCCCATTCCCACCTAACCTAACATTAATTGTGAAAATACTTTTTGGGCCCTTACAAATTTGCAAACCATTGATTGTTGATTGTTAATTTGGTGGGTGGGTGAGTTCTCACTTTCGAACCCTTCATAAACATAACAAGAAGACAATCATCAAAGACCTAAAAATCCTTCACAAGAAGACACCAATCATCAAGCTTCATCATCATCATATCTCTTGACCAGAAGCTCTCTCCAGATCAAAGGGGGCGTGGAGTGCCAATTCACGATCTTGTCCTGTCCTGTCCTGCAATAGAAAGTGATGGAGTGGGAGTCTCTAGTCTGATCAGTTTAATTTGTTTACCTCTGGGTATTTGCTGGTCGTGTTCCCTTTTTAAATGTTGAAGCTGAGTGACGAGAGTTACTATTGGCTGATCCAATGGATGGGTTCCAGTAGGTTCCCACAGTCCCAATGATGGCCATATCATCATCCGGGCTTCGACTTGGGGACTTCCTCCGACAATTTGTAGCCGAGAACTGTCTGAGTTCTTCAACGGTCAGTGCTCCTAAGATTGGTCGGTCTTCACGGTTTCTTCTAAATGGGGAGTTTGATCCTTGGCACATACTCTTCCGAGAAGAGCAAATAGAATTTGGGCTCTTCTTGTCAACCGGTGTGCTCTCTGATGAAACCAGCCAGCTTGAGAGACTAGCATCCACAGATACTTCTCGAGAAGATGACCCATTGGGCTCGGCAAATTCAGATCCAAAGGAGATCCATGATTCCTCCTTATGACAGCCTTCTGCTTTGGCAGCCTTCCACTGTGTCAGGTTCTCAATTGGGTTCAATACACGATGAACAAAAACACTCCTATCCCGTACATTCGTCTCTGTTTCTTCTGCGCTACTAGGATTCTTCTCGACAGTCACCTTATTCGACATTGATCGATCAGTTTGATCGCAACTCTGACGAGCACGCTCAAGGTCATCCCCACAGACACCGTCCAATTCATCACCTTTCAGGCCACTTTCATCACCGTCAGAACCTAAGTCTTCATTATCATCACTCTCTCTGCAATTCTCGTATCGATTGTTTGGAGTAGGGGACCCAACACTTGATGCATACCAAACATCCTCAGAGGGAGACTGGGACACCGTGGGTTTGGACATGATAATATTCCTCTTTTCACCGGCATTGCCCCGTTCTCCGATTTCGGATGCAGACTCTGGCGCTTTATCGTCGGAGGAAACATGATCGTAGGTTCTGATATTTGAATCGAAGGTCACTTTCTTGTGGGCAGCACAACTCAACTTTTCCTCGGGCTTAATATCCCTGCAACCAAAGGCCGTAAATTTTACCACTTACGATATATATCCGATCAAAGATCGAACCAGGAAAATCGAACTCCACAGACCAAGTTTAGAAATCCACCTGGTTTCAGAAACCGAGCTTGAGCTTACAGGCCCTGCTATGTTATCTTGGTCTTGGACATGAACTGGAATGTACTGTGTGGGTTCGACGCTAGAAGCTCTCTGAAGCAACAACTGCTATGGCCAAGGAAAGTTAATAAAAGATCGAAAGGTGTGTTCTTTGTCTACGACAACAGTCTCTAGAAAAATCAAAACCCTCCCTCACCCAAAAGTTATCGGCAAAGAAACTGGAAAACCTCACCGGCGACAAGAACAATGTTAAAATTGGAAGCTTTAAAGAAAGAAAGAGAGGTCTAAACCTACTCGCTCTCCAGGTTGAGCCTGAACCTTGCTGCGCTCCTTCCGTCGCTTCTTGTCCTTGGAATAACCGAAGAAGCAAAAAGTGAAGCAACCCATATCAGATACTTCGTCTTCTTCTTGCTCTTAGTGGGTTCCCAATTACCAAAGATCCGATGGTTTAATTCAACGGAGACAGAATATTCAAGGAATATTATAAAGGGAAAGAGTGCAAAGATTTATATTTCTTGAAGGAAAGAAAATAAAACAGGAAGGAAAGGATCGATCGGCAGAATTCCGAGAGAGGAGGAAGAGTGACCGTTGGAGTTGGGTTGGGGGAGGGGAAGACAAACTGGTCACCAATTTCATCTTAATTACGATATTGCCAGCTTTTTATTCCTTTTTTGAGGACCGTTATATGGATGGATAAGTCCGCCCGCCCCTATAAAGTGAAGGAGAAAGCGGGACCCAATCGGGTCTTACAGGCCGAGGATCCGGGTCCATATGGATGGACCCGGACCGAGTATAACCAGGATCCATAATGTACTCATTATTTTAAAAAAATAATAATTGATTTAAAAATAGCTACGTATTATTTAATATATTTTCTCCTCCATCCCATGTAAATGAGATGACTGTCCCGTTAGTTCACCAACGTAGTTCTTGCCAGGGCTGAGCGAGCATGACTCTGGTCTGCATGCCTCCGTCCATATGATAAAAGTGGCATGAGCCTTACTGCGGTTTTCGTTGAGCCGCTGGTCTCACCCTCCGAGGGATGAAGCCGGCCATCAGCAACTGCCATCGGGTGTGGAAGTCTAAAGGGCAAGGTAAGCTCAAATGAGTTATTTCCAGCACGAATTCACGACCATGGGGAAGCCGGCGGAGGAGGGGACTCGGGGAGAAGGCGACGGCAGCCATGGCTACACCAAGGACGGAACGGTCGACCTCAAGGGAAAGCCGGTCCTACGCTCGAGGACGGGCCGATGGCAAGCTTGCTCCTTCATCGTAGGTCAGTCGGTGTATAGTATGTTTGGAGTGGGGCCCAATCTTTCTTTCTTTCTTTGTTCATGCTGTATGATCAGTCAGTCGACTGATATTGCTCTTGGAGATGGGTGTTTTGGCCGGGCACACAGGGTACGAGGTGTTCGAGCGGATGGCCTACTACGGCATAGCCTCGAACCTTGTGGTGTACCTAACCACGAAGCTCCACGAGGGCACGGTGGCTTCATCGAACAATGTCACCAACTGGGTCGGCACTGTCTGGATGACCCCCATCATCGGTGCCTACATAGCGGATGCCTATCTGGGTCGGTACTGGACTTTCATCATCGCCTCTGCCATCTATCTCTCGGTCTGTAATCGGTCCATGCGCTTGGATTCCCATCACGGCACTCATCTGATAATCATTCTTCTGTGTGTTTATGTGACTAATAATGGAATAGTTCACCAGGGCATGTCACTGCTAACCCTAGCAGTATCAGTGCCACAGCTGAGGCCTCCTACATGTCCCGGAAGAATCAAGGAAGAGCAATGCGACAAGCGGGCCACGCCGACCCAAGTCGGGTTCTTCTTCTGTGCCCTTTACGTGATAGCCATCAGGACGGGAGGGACAAAGCCGAACATCTCGACCATGGGGGCCGACCAGTTCGATGACCTGGAGCCCAGTGAACGAACCCAGAAATTGTCCTTCTTCAACTGGTGGATGTTCAGCGTATTCTTTGGTACCCTCTTCTCCAACATATTCCTCATCTACTTGCAGGAAAACATCGGATGGACGCTCGGGTATGCCCTCCCAACTCTCGGGCTGGCCATTTCCATACTGGTTTTTGTTGTGGGGACGCCGTTCTACCGCCACAAGCCACCTTCCGGGAGCCCCTTCACTCGTATAGCTCAGGTCCTGGTGGCTGCACTGAGGAAATGGAAGGTCGAAACCCCAGACTACCCGGGGGATCTCCACGAGCTGCCCCTCGAGGAGTACTACTCGAGCCGTGGCATATTCCCGATCAACCACACCTCTTCCTTAAGGTTTGTTGACATTATCGGTTGGAAAGTAGATATATCTCCTATCGTTATCTTATCCGTAAATAAAACTTCGCTTAAACCCGTATCGGACCCGATATCGAAAATTGGGCTATTTTAGTATTCTCGAGTATATAGGTAATATACCCAACTCGGTTGTTCCACTCGGCCGATACCCGTCTTCTATATTGTTGACGACGACGGATTTAATTATAAATAAGTACTCAGTATAAAGTCATTTTTAACTGCCAAAGCAACAAGAGACCGTCTGATAAATCTCGTTATTTCAGGTTCCTAGACAAGGCTGCTGCAAAGGTTGATTCCTGCTCGCCCTGGATGGTCTGCCCTGTAACCCAAGTCGAGCAGGCGAAGCAAATGATCAAGATGCTGCCGATCCTCCTCTCCACGCTCATACCGAGCGCCATGACGGCTCAGGTGGGCACGCTCTTCATCAAGCAGGGCTCGACCCTGGACCGTAGCGTCGGTTCACATTTTAAAATCCCCCCGGCATGCCTCACTGCATTCGTCACCGCCTTTATGCTGATCAGTCTCGTTCTATACAACCGCATCTTTGTCCCCTACATTAGGAGTCGCACCAGAAATCCTCGGGGGATCACGCTGCTCCAGAGGATGGGGATCGGCCTATTGCTCAACATAGTGATTATGGTCGTCTCTTGCTTGGCTGAAAAGAAACGACTCCATGTTGCCCACAAGAACAACATTTTTGGAAAGGACCAAACGGTCCCTTTATCCATCTCCCCCCTCTTTCCCCAGTTCGCCCTAATGGGGGTTGCCGACACATTCTTGGAGGTGGCGAAGATCGAGTTCTTCTACGACCAGGCGCCTCAAGAGATGAAGAGCCTTGGCACATCGTACTTCACGAGCAGCCTTGGCATTGGTCACTTCCTCAGCAGCTTCCTCTGGAGACCGTTGCAAACGTGACCAAGAAGGACGGGCGCCGAGGTTGGATCCTAGACAACCTGAATATCTCGCACTTGGATTACTACTATGGGTTCTTGGCCATTCTCAGCTCCCTCAACTTCCTCTTGTTTCTGCTGGTGGCCAAATCTTATGTGTACAACTCAGACCAGTCTGAGTCCGCAAAGGGCATTGGGCTGGAGAAAACTTTCTAGTGACTGTGCTAATACAAAATTGTGTAAATGTGTGTTTTTTTATTTTATTTTATCTAATTTGAAACTATATTTTTAATAATAAAATCATTATATAATTATTAGAATATTATCGTGGTATCAATGATTATAATTAATAAACTTTAAGTATAAATAGTGGTGAAAATATATTAGAATCAGTGTAATTGCATCCGTAAATAAAAATAATAACCCATTTGTATACCATTTTAAATACGTACGAGTAATATATTGATAGATTAATATTTCTATAAATTTATTTTTATTAATAAAAAACTCATTGAATTATGAATATTTTATAAATATGGCTAATCTATATGTCTTTGTCTTTATAAGGGCCTTACGTTGTAATCATATGGAGATTCCCAATTAGTCTATATATCGAAACAGCCAATTATTGGAGAACAGTTGGGGGATAGGGAGGGGTAAAAAAGGAAGCTGCCACACCACTCACCAGCTCTTTTCAACACGCCAATCTCCTGAGAGAGTTGCAGCCAATCTCTCCTCTTATCTGATCATCTCTCTCTTAGGTGTCTCATCCATTGATCAGCTGGCCGGCGAGCAAATGGTAGCTGCAAGGAGAGCATGCGCTGTTGTTCTCTTCGTCGCGGCGGTGGCAGTGATGGCGCCGGCTTGCGGCGGATCATTTTCGTCGTCGGCAGAGGAGATAAGGTCGAAGCAGAAGGAGAGGATGTCGGGGATAATCATACCGGGATTTGCATCCACTCAGCTCCGAGCTTGGTCCATCCTCGACTGCCCCTACTCTCCCCTCGACTTCAATCCTCTCGATTTGGTCTGGCTCGATACCACCAAAGTTAAGTTTTCGCGGCCTCTCGGAGGATTTTACGGCTTCTTCGTTTTTCATTTCTGCAAAATTTAGATCCGAACTCTTGTTGGAGCACGCGCATTAGTTCTATTTCTATGTTCACGCCGTGCCCAGGGATCCTGCTTTTCTCGTTATGCTTTTCTAATTGCTGACGAACGTGCTTCTCCACTATCTTATACAAGGAAAAAAAACTAAAAAAATGAGGTTTCATACTCTGCAGCTTCTTTCCGCTGTCAACTGTTGGCTCAAATGCATGCTGCTAGACCCTTACAACCAGACTGATCATCCAGAGTGCAAGTCCCGACCAGATAGTGGTCTTTCTGCTATAACTGAGCTTGATCCTGGTTACATAACAGGCACTGCTTCTTTCTTCTCGATAGAAACTTCCATAGCTATAATTGTTTTTGACTTGGATATGTAACTGGTTATACATACTCTTTCTTTTGTGATAAAGAGGGCATTTTCCAACTTCTTTGCCTTTCTTCTGCAGGTCCACTTTCTTCAGTATGGAAAGAATGGGTAAAATGGTGCATTGAGTTTGGTATTGAGCCAAATGCGATTATTGCAGCTCCATATGATTGGAGATTATCGCCAAACATGCTCGAAGAGAGAGACCTCTACTTTCACAAGTTAAAGTACGCACTTAGCTTGCATGACCATGATGCATTTTGGCTATCATTTGTTTGCTCCTGGAATATTCATCTTCATATACTGATGCTCTGACAGACATTTATATTAATATATATCATGTACATTTGTGAGATATGATGATGCTTTCCTTCAGAAACCGTGAGATCCACTTCTTCACGCTCAATAGAAGTATGCTAGTATCCTTCAGATAATGAATAACTAATCTGTTGAGAAGGGCTGTGAATTTCACTTTAAAAAAACTAGTAAATGAACTAAAGTTGCAACTCTGGGGTCTAATGTAAATTCTCTCCTTATCTAGCTTTCAAGGAGAGGAAGGAATATAAAACGGAATGAAAGTCATGAATATTTTATTAATTGGTCAGCTAAAAGCTTTAGTTTCCGAGATTTCCTTAGTTATGTTGGTTTTTAGTACTACACTTAGAGATGTATCATCAGGTACATCACCATGATGTAATGCCTTAAATCAACTTTTAGGTTTATTTAGTCCACTGGTCCATTTTCATCCATTATAGACCAGGTTTGAAGGGTAAACATTTGTATATCTAGAAGAGGGGAACAGGAAAAACAGAAAGAGGTTTGACAGTATCATTTTACGCACAGACATATAATGATCTTCAAGCAGGAATGCTATTAAGTAACAGTTTACGATAATATCATGTTACTACTCAAGAATGGTCCGATTTAGATAATGCTCGAAACAGGTCAGAAGTAGCTTCATGACAAACATAGGACTTCCAGTTCTGTCCGCTATTAACTTAGGAACTTATTCTCTTTTTTTGTTTGTGTTGCTGTGCAGAATAACATTTGAAACTGCTGTTAAGATTCGAGGAGCTCCCTCTTTGGTGTTTGCTCATTCATTAGGAAATCATGTCTTCCGCTACTTCTTGGAGTGGTTAAAACTAGAAATTGCTCCAAAACACTATATTGAATGGTTGGACCGTCATATCCATGCATATTTTGCAGTTGGTATGATGGATCTAGTATGGTTACCTTCATTCATCTTCCAATATATCTAGACTTTTGGATCTGTAAGTTAGCTTCTGAGATCCTGCTTTGCTTTTCTTCAGGGGCTCCACTCCTTGGTGCAATTGAGGCTGTCAAGGGTACTCTTTCTGGACAGACATTTGGCCTTCCAGTTTCTGAGGTCAACCTCTCAATTTCATACATCTATATGCATAATTATTTCTAGTACTATCCATAAGTACCTCCCTTCAGTGCTTTCTGATTCTATCTCATCACCTAATGGCGCTTCATTTCTAATTTATTTTCCATATTATATTTGGTGTTATAATGGATTCCAGGTAGTCATAGTTCAATTGATGAGATAAGAATATTTTAATGAGCACAAGAGAATAAACTGAAAAAATAAAAGAAAAGGGGAAAAGAAAACTCATTCTATAAGGTCAATATTTAACTTATGTAGTTAGGATTCCAGATTAGCTAACATAACATTTCATTCACTACTATTGAGAAAAAAAACAGATGCATTATAGTTCATTTTATGAGCCTATAAGGATGACCCTTTCCACAAAACCTTTTGTACTGCTTCTGTGTGCCAATGTTTCATGCAAGCCCTACATGATAAATCTCTAAATAACTAATGGATGAATAAGTTCTTTAGAGAAGAAGCTAGATACTTTGAACTATACATCTGCTGGAAGAGAACATTTGTCTGTTCTCTATTATATAAACTTGCATCCATGATGCTTTGGACATTTTGTTTATCAACACTGAATCTTAGATATTGGAGAATGCTGAGATACATGTATGACCGTTTGTTTCTCTTTATCCCACACTAGCTACTAATGAATAGGGCCTCTTAATCAAAATAATGCCACATAAGGGAATCTGAGATAAAATGCCCACCAAATAATGGATTCCCAACACCCCCCCCCCCCCCCCCCCCCCCCCCCCCACCCACCCACCCACCCACACACACACACACACACACTTTTAAAGCATTCAATAAAGAAATACCCATTCATGGGATAGTTGCCTGGTTAGATGTGGTACTAATGCTGTTTAAATACTAATATTTTATGTATGAAAGGTTTATATATGCAAGGTTTCAGGGAACAGCTAGATCGATGTTCAATTCATTTGCATCTTCTTTATGGATGCTGCCATTTTCAAAGAACTGTAGATCTGATACGACTTACTCGAAGCACTTTTCTGGAAGGAGCAGAAAGGCTCATCATATTTATCACTGTGAAGAGGAGGAATATCGGTCAAACTACTCTGGATGGCCTACAAATCTAGTCAATATTGAAATACCTTCTGTCCGTGGTAAGGACTTAAAGTTCCTTGCTTATCTTTGGGACTGGACAAAGACTTCAGGGTCTTATGCTTTACCGTAAACCTGCCCTTTTGCAGGATTCGATGCCTATCCATCAGTTACGGATGTTGCTGAGTTCAATCTGTCAAGTATTGAATGTGGCCTCCCTACTCAGTTATCCTTTTCTGCTCGGGAGATAGCAGATGGCACCTTTTTCAAAGCAATTGAGGAGTATGACCCAGATAGCAAGAGAATTCTGTACCAGTTGAAGAAGTACGTATTTGCTAGACTTACTTGACCTCATAAAATGTCTCCAATGTAATAAGTTCCTGATGGCATACTCATTTGGAAAAGGTTCCAGTTAGGCGTGTCAAAAAAAGGAAAAGGAAAAAGAAAATAGATGCTTAAGAATAGCATGATATCACACCTTTTAAAATTAGGAAATCCTTGAGCTATTGTTCAGTGCAAAATCTGCAATTTTTTGGTGGGTATTTTCAGCACTTCATCTAGAAGTCAGCTATAATGAGTACATATCTTGACAGATAGTGTTCCTTTCATTTACCTGATCATCTTTCCTGGCAAATAAGAGAGGTAATGAGCTCACAGTACTTGTGTTTTTTGTCTTCACAAAGGAAGTTTGCCTCAAAATAAACAAAGTTTATGGAAATAATCCCTAGTGAAAGTATCTTCATCCAAATGCTCTCTCATCACATTTCATGCCATTTCAAATTTGTAGATCATTCACTGAAGTACTGTCAGTATTATTCTGCCTGATAGAATGTGCTTTTTGCTGAAATGTTCAGGTCATATCATGATGACGTTATTCTAAATCCACTCACTCCATGGGACAGGCCACCTATAAAGAACGTTTTCTGCATCTATGGAATAGATTCAAAAACTGAGGTATCATGCAACTTTGAGAGTGGTTCCTCCGTAATCATTCTATGCTTGGACAGATGAATTATTTCACTGGCTTTTTATAATATGGCTTCATAGTTTTTTTCTTAAATTTAATTTTTTATTCCAACAAGACATTTTTTTACTGAAGATTATTTCCAACAAGACTTGAAACAGTATTTTTCTTTATAAATAATTGTGTGATACATATACTTTAGAATTTTCACAAAGGATTATTACTCACATTTGTGATTGAAGTAGTTAATTTTTTATGAGTTTATTTTACATCTAGTGAACCACTTAGCATTGCTGACTTATGTGCATGAGCTTCAATATATAATGTTTTATGTTCTTTTAATTTTTTGTTGCCCATCTTGGTCTGGACCATAGGTCGGCTACTATTTTGCTCCAAGTGGCAAGCCGTACCCTGATAACTGGATCATTACAGATGTCATTTACGAAATTGAAGGATCTCTCTTCTCAAGGTCTGATGTCACCTATAAAGTTTTTTGGGGCTTAATATCTAATTTGTTTTTTTAATTTGTTGGAGTATTATGAATTCACATATATGTACAATTTACACAGATCAGGCAACCTGGTTGAAGGAAATCCTGGAGCTACTAGTGGTGATGAGACGGTAGAGTTTATCCTTTCTGGCTTTTATAATGAATCTCTTACTGGTGAATAAGTTCCTTACTGTTTCCAGTTCCTGGAAATTAGGCCTTTCCTGAAGCACTTAATTCTACATGCAGGTACCATATCATTCTCTTTCTTGGTGCAAGAATTGGCTTGGGGACAAAGTTAACATAACAAGAGCGCCACAGGTATCCTTCACAGTATTTATGAACATCATATGGTAATTCAAGAATATTATGACATAATAAATAATTACTTCTATCCTACTTTCATCTGTGATCTCTCTCTCTCTCTCTTTCCGCACTTGTAGGCTGAGCATGATGGGTCGGATGTTCAAGTGGAATTGAATGTGCATCATCATCATGATAAAGATATTGTTCCAAACATGATAAGATCTCCCAGGACCAAATACATAACCTATTATGAAGATGCTGAAAGTATTCCAGGGAAGACTACAGCAGTTTGGGAGCTTGATAAAGGTTGGCGATGCTTCACTTTATCCCTGCATGAAAAGCTGAATCACAAATTAAGTATCATTGAGTTTCAGTGCTTAGACTGACGTCATCTTAGTGTAGCGAATCACAGGAACATTGTGAGGTCTCCAGTTCTGATGAGGGAAATCTGGCTTCAGATGTGGCATGATATACATCCAAAAGCCAAATCTCACTTCGTAACGAAAGGTGAAAAACCTCAACTTTGAAAAATTTCTCTGGGTATTGACAGGTTGTAGCACTAACAACCAAATTCCGTCTACCAGGTAAGCGCGGTCCACTGAGGGATGATGACTGTTACTGGGATTACGGCAAAGCTCGATGTGCGTGGTCGGAGTATTGCGAATACAGGTTCATCCATTTTGGCTGTTTTCCTTTCCCATTAGATTTTTTACACGATCGATATTCTCTATACTATATTGAGGACAATTTATGAATTTTACGCAGGTATGCTTTTGGAGATGTTCATTTAGGTCAGAGCTGTAGACTGAAGACCGCATCCTCAGATCTGCTTTTCCATTACATTTAGTTTCTGTAAGTTCGTCACCCCTTACCTTTGCTCTCTTTCTTCCGAGCACCCATTCGGATTCGGATCCAGATTCTTGCACAGCTACTCTGACAGAAGCTTCCTTCATTGTCCTGACATGCAGAGAACTGCCACCAGTTTCCATCTTGTGCACTAATGCTCTGAGGTTCTCCCTTATTTATGCAGAGGATCTGTCAGGATTCCAACTACAGCTTTGGCATATCGACATTGTATAGTATGCAGGAAACATTCAATCTCTTCACCTCAATAAGTCATGTTCCTCTGGACATTGCACCTGACTCCCGCATCCCCTCCATAAAGTTAGTTCCACTAATTAAAATTTGACTGGATCCTCTACCAAATATCTTTTTTTTTTTGCTCAATTCCTACCAGATATCTGAAGCTGGTTGTTGCATTGTCGGATTATGCTGAAAACAGGGCTGTACATTCAAATTAGAATATAATGCTAAAGAAATGGATGCTCAGAAGGGACACTTTCTGTTTCCATTTTTTGTTGGAAAGTTGGTGATGATATCCATTTACCATTCCTCTGACACCATGACTGGGCATGTCTGACCAACTCTTTATTCACAAAATTCTCCATAACAGGATAAACCAGATTGCTGTTTCATTTATATACTGAAGGTGACAATGAGGCTGCTACTGCTTCATCACTGACTGTAGCAATTTGTTGAAACGCTTTGATCACATAATTTAACCAGGCATGCGATTCCCACTTCTGGTTCAGGAAAAAAAATGCCTAACGTGTCTTATGGAAGGTAGACGTTTATCCATCCTCTCCCTATTAACAATGCAATTACAATACCCTCAGGACAACAAAATTGCAAGGTATAGTTTATTGACTCAGAATCACTGTTTTATATGTAGGCCCGACCCGATTTGCAGACGGCTGCTTTGAAGAGCCTCCTCCCTATTTATATTGGCATCAACCCAAGATGAGTGAGTGCACTTGGTCGGTGAACAGGATTTGCAACAATGAGTAAACTTGCATCCCTCCAACTCAATGTCTCTAGCGCTGGCCGAGAATCACAGCTATGCTTGTACAGTTTAAAAAAAAAAGCTCTTACCCAGTAGCCTTGAACTTCTTCACGGGAATCACAGTCACCTTTTTCCCGGAGCCTTTTGCCCTTCTTCCATCCGCAGGTCGCAGTACTGGAATGGCAAGCTGATCCTGCCCTTTGTTCCCCTTGCCATCACTGTTATATGGTTTTATCTCAAACTCACCCCGTGTGAATCCTCTGGCAACCTTCACAGTCAGAGGTGGTTGGAGGTGAGGGTGAAATCCAAAAGTGAGCTGAACTTAGAACAGTGAGGTTGGAGCTTACCTTCAGCAGAATCCAGACTTTAAGAGAACTACTCAAAGTTGCAATCCTGGTCTTCTTTCCTGAGGTCAAGTATTCACACATGTGATGGTCAACCCTCAGTACAAATCTAGGCCATGACTTCGGGTCTTCCGGGTTCGCCTTTGCTTCACTTGTACTCTGCCATGATTAGAGATATGTTAATCTTTGTTATAAATTATGTTAAAGTCTCACAAGAGAAACTTTCCATGCAATTAAACAAGCATTGCTATACAAAGCAGCCAACTAGGACAAGAAACCGATAGCACATCTCACAAGCAATTTATTTGCTTATTCGATCACCTTCTGCAAAAACCACCACTGATGATTGTTCATAATGTACATGAAATCAAAGGACTGAGAAGATGAGATAAAAACTCACTAGGAGACGACAAATCTCCTGTTCGATTTTTGAAAATGAGGTTTCCAAAGCTTCGACTCTTCCAGTAGCATGACAACAGGCGCATGGTTCACTTATCATGAAAGTCACGCTTGGCCGAACCTAAGAACAAAAGAAAAAATAATGGATATGCAAAGTTGCCCTAACCGAGTCACACTAGCCATTGCACTAGGATGAGAGTAATAACAGCTTGTTATGGAAATTCTATAGAAAAATATTTAGCATAAAATTTCCAAGTTCATGAAAATGTCAAAGCCAAATAAAATATTAACCCCGTAAGGTGGACACATACCCTCTTTCTGGTCATTTCCATGAGGCCGTACTTGGATAATTCAGAAACTTTCACAGTGGAACGGTCTCTCTCAACAGCCCTTTTGATTTCTTCATAGACCAATCTCTTATTCGCTGAAACAAGTAGTTGACAAGGGCGAAATGGAATCAAGAACATGCCTAAACAGTGGAAGGGGGGAAATGGCAGAGTAGATAAGGGACAAAGAGAAAGATAAACTCACATTCATCTGCCATATCTATGAAATCAACCACAATAATGCCACCAATATCCCGAAGACGTAACTCTCGAGCAATCTGAAATATTTAACGAAACAAGCATAAAAACTCATGCAGATTATGACCTAGGTTCCTGCACATTCACACAGCTTTCATCTAGTGGAGGCCAGAGAACTCCAAGTTTAATGAGCTTACAATTATAAAACTGAGAAAAAGAAGGGAGAAATTTAAGGTGGCAATTAATATTAGTGGCTAGGTACCTGTCTTGCAGCTGATAGATTAACATCAAGAATAGCCTTCTCTTGTGAATTCCCCTGTCCAAACATCCCATGACCCCCATTTACATCAATAGAGACTAAGGCCTCAGTTTGTTCGATAACTAAAGAACCTCCATTGGCAAGGGGAACCCTAACCCAGAGGAACAAAATGCAAATTAGTTGACAGGGTAGACTTCATCAATAAAACTGATATTTGATTGCCAACGAGTAGGTTTCTAATGGACATAAAAGAAAGATTTGTACAGAAGCTTTTCAAAAATGTTAATGTGGATTTAAATTAAAGGCTTCACAGATATACATGGTCCAAAACTATTGTAGAAAAAAATTCTAATCAAATTCCAGTTCAAATCAAAACATGCAGTGCTTACATAAGCCAGAAACTGATAAGCTACATATTGGTTTTCACCTTTTACTAAGGATGTTATCAATCTCAGCCTCGACATTATATTCATCAAAAAGTGGATTTCTCTTGTTATACAGCTCAACTCGGTCACAGAGATCAGGTGCAATTTCTTGAAGATAGTTGGTGACCTGTCAAATTTCACGCACAAGACAATTTTCAATAATCATATTGTCTCTAGAAACAAAGGCTGTCCAGAAACTAATGAAAATAACCATAAATTATATTAATCTCTAAAAATTCAAGGTGTTTGTTCTGAAGGATGTTTGCAGGCCTCAAACTGAAACAATATTTCTAAGACTTCTTTCTAGCACGATTCCTAATAACAAATAGGTATATTAATCAAAATTTGTGAAAGAGACTATTTTTATTCATGAAATCTCAAAAATGACTGAAGTGGATGCTGCTTATGGAAACTGAGAATCCTTTTTTTTTTCTAAAAAATTGAGAATCTCATTGGCTCAAAAGCAGTAATGCTTAATCATCTCAAAATCAATCACTAGCAATACATAAAGCTCCTATGAGAATTAATGTGGCGGTATGAAAATATTCTCCCAAAGGTTTATATATTGTTGTGCATGAAATGTTTTGCAGAACTCAGGAATTTCAAGAAATGTATCAATCCCAAAATTTAGTTAAACAAATTACTGACTCATTAAGAACAGATTATAGTTGTTCCTGGGCCTCCAGGAGAAAGTAGCTAAATGAATGCTATGCCAATGATTGATTAACATACAAAAACCCAGTTGTTTTTGGATTCTTACAAGTGAGGTAAATATCCCTCCAGTGAACTTGGTTAAATCAGCCAAAAAGAGAGGATGGAGTAGCCTAGTTATTATTTCTCATTGTGTAGTACTTATCAAAGCTCAAAATGTCTTTCTTTGATGCCATGGGAAACATCAAACATCTGCATGGACATCAAAGTTTCGAAGTCCTTTTCTGAAAGTATATGTTTTGAATGGAATAGTAGGGAAAGCAACACAGCGACTCATTGCCATGCTGCTTTGTCTTCTGTGAGTTCCAAGAATTCTTTTGTACTCCAAGACATTGTTTACTAATGGAATTACCTTTACTTTTCCAAAAAAAACTGATGAAGTGCCGTTTAATTATCTAAAAGAAACAAAGATGCAACATCGAGAATAGTTATTTCAAAAGTTGGAGTACAACTTGTCAGTCAATGTTAAGCAGAAAAAGAGTCCACAATGAAGCTGTATAAATTTGGCAATACCTCATGAAAGGTCCTTGGTGAATCAACAACCATTTTCTTCACCTGCAAGTACAAATACATTTCAAATGTAAGAGCTAGAAGGTGGCATCCAGAAAATGGAAAATGAACAAACCATAACACTAATTTACCTTCTCATTAAAATAATCCTGCACTACTGAGAGTGTTTGACCCATAGCTCTGTGCAAAATTACAGGAACAGCTCCTTCAACACCTTCATTTGCAGCAAGAGCTGCAGACTTTGCATGTTCAATTATATTTTTCCAGTTAGAAAGCAATCCTTCCAAGTCTTTCTGCAGTTCATCCACAGAATGACCAGCAGCAACAGTCCTAACAGTCAGTCCAAAACCTGGAGGCTGCAGTGTCTTTGCTATTACTTTTAATCGGGTGCGCTCCACTCCACTGATCTTCTTTGAGACTCCAATTCTATCACATTGGCTGATCAATACCTGCAAATGAGGACAGAAGAGAAGAGAACAAATTCAGTGATATTCACATATTGCATGTATTAGAAGGAAACAATAGAAAAGTCCACTCATGGAAATGCTAGAACCCTACCCAGAATCTACTTCGTAATTTCGGATAAGGGGTCAATGTGGGGCCTTTAGTGCCCAGCCCCTCTTTCACAACTTGCACGATTATCTTGGTTCCTTTTTTAACCATGTTCCAGCTATTTCCACCACCAGATGTTCCCATGAGATTTAATCCATTCTTAAAGCTGGACATCTGAGATGTACTTGCCACGTCAGATTCACTGAAGGAAGTTTCACCCTCTTGATGCTTCTCACTGCTGCCTAAGTTACCATTTGATTTTTCACTAAGGTGAGCCAGACTACCATTAGGATTAATTTCTAGACCATCATAATCATCCTCATCCTCATGTTCCTCATATTCATCTGGTGTATATTTGCCTGAAATATTCTGAGGAAAACTCTCTATAATATCGTGAGTATACTCAACATCATGTGGTGTGAGTTCATCTCCATGATCAGTTATCATTCCTTCATGGACTTCAAAGACTGAACCATTTATTCCATGTTTTCCACTTCCTTGAGAAAATGGAGGGAATATGAAAGGCTCCCTGCTTTTCTTTATGTCCATGAGAGAGTGTCTTGAGTTCCCAATATTAACAAAAGCACCGCCCATGTTGGGAACAAGTTTTGTCACAACTCCTAGATAAACACTATCACACTGTACATTGTTTTTAACTGGTTCCAGCAGCAACTCAACTAATTCCCCATCTTCCAATACAGCAATCCTTTGCATTGTACATATTGAAGAATTAATTAATATAACAGTGGAAACAGTATCCTTAACTGGAGACAATACTTTCTGTTCCTCTGACAACTTCCCAGTAACTCCAAGCATCTGATTTTGCGCATCTGAAACTGCACCTCGTGTACAAATAGTAATTTGGGGCTCTTCAAACTCTCTGTCATTGGAAGGAAAACTTGGTAGAGTCCCGGGGAGCCATGGCTCCTCAACAGGTTGGTCTCTTTCAGAAAAAGTTGCATCTGGCTTGTAGACATTACGGATGAGGCTAATTGTATCTTCATTGTCAGAGTAGATATAATTGTTCGCTGCAAGATCCTCAAATGAAGACTTTACTAGAAGCATATCAGTCTCTAGGCATTTTGCAGCTTCATCTTTATCTGTCAAGCCACTGGAAGCATCTGAGTGTTCAGAAGCATATTATGGTTTACTATTGAGTAGACAAATACATCGAAAAAGAGTTATCACCTCTAGCTGGGAGACCCTTTGAAGTTTCATTGAGCCGGAAAATTTCCTCTATCCATGAATCCCATGATGTATGGGTTGAAGATATACTAGTTCCAGATTTCATCCACGAATCTCTTACCATGATTTTCCTCTCCTGCTCGTGCGGAGGTACCAAAAGGGAAAATTCTGGTCCAGGTCGCCACAGGATATCGGAAGGCCATGACTTTTCTTTTATAAAATAGTTGTACTTGAAACTTATCCCAGAAGCAACCTAGGCAATAAAAACTTGGGAGGTTATTAACTATAATTTTCCAACTCTGCACTGCAGATTACATATAATAGAGCATCAACTACACCATTAAGCATTATCAGTATCCCTAGTTATCACATGGAATTAAAAGCCATAGTAAGCTACCAGTATCAGATTTGATTTTCGCTCTCAATCTCACATTTAAACGCATTTTATTGATTGCCCACTCACTGGGTCCACTCTTTCTCTCGAACCTAAATATGAAAGTTTTGCTGTGTGCAGTGCACAATTCAATCAGTCAGCTTGAATCAATAGATGGTTCAGTTTTATTGTTAACCCTCGAAACAGCATAGTGGCTACATAAGAATAAACATATCAATTTCTTATGGTAAGCATAAAAAAACCTTCAACCTTTATTTCAGCTTTCCACAGGTTAGAATGTGAGGTTTGAGACATCAGCATAGCCATGTCCGGCTTCCAGCCGCCTAACTCAGCTGGATCACCAGTTACATATAACAGCTGACCATCTGCCAATTCAGCCTCGACAATCCAGAGTATCTCACAGGAACTTTTAGAAGTAATAACTGACTTTCCTGAAATGCCCAATACAATTACTGAATCAGCTAAACATTAGCAACAACCATTACTGGAAGAATCAGAGAATAAGAAGCAGCATACATTTTAGGCAAGTTCAAATATACCTTTCCTATTAGACATTACAGGCAATCTGATATGGGAATTGTTAACTCCAGCAGCAAGAGCAAGTCTGAATCCATTTTCATGCGATGGATAAGGAGACAGGCACCTGCTTCAACACTAGAGTGCATTAATAGCTATGCAGCAAGATTATATAAAATGAAACTTTATGTTCTTTTTTCTTTTATTTTGTGCAACTGATCCAATTGCAGCTCAAAATAGGACATTTTCGGGATGGAAAGCAACCGTCTCGATTGCAGCAGGTTATCTGCTAGGACAACTATTACTATAGATTAGTTTATCATTGGATTCAAGACTCCACTTCATATGCCCTGGCAAGCGGCTCCCCCGTCTGAGAGCTCAAGGGGCGCAGGAAACACGAGTGAAATCGAATATACTTACGGGTAGAGGAAGCGGTCGAAGCAATTGACAGGAAAGGGCGGAAGAGAGAGGAGATGATAGTGTGACCGAGCCTCAGAGACATCCATGGCCTCAGTTAAGCGCGGACAGCGTTTGAGCAGAGAAAATGCCATGATGAGCAGCGATTCTGAGGTTTCATCGTGCCGTTGCCTCCATTGAGAGACGGAGAGAGAGAGTGAACAGCCACTAAGCTGCGAGGCTGAAGAAGATAGGACTGGATGAGCACCTGCTAATACGACGTCGTTTTCTATCGAGCCCAGAGATTGGCCCATGAACCTCGGCCCAGATAAAAGTACCAAGACTTGATCAATTTGGCCCATTAGAGTCTCACAGTCCAATAAAAAAGGGGCATTGGTAGGCAAACACTGAAGTCAACTGTTCTTGTATGCAAACAGCATAAAGATTGCATTCCCAGAATCAAATTACACAGCATGATTGCAGCAGATAAGTCAGCTCTTCATATATATAGTAAGAAGGTACAACAGCAGCAGCCCTAGGCTCAGGTAGATGGACATATAGGAAGGAAAGAACCCATCCTAATACATTGGATCAGGTAAAAAAACCTGTACAAAACAGCTATGCTATGCTGTACAGAGGAAAAATCTACGGGATGGGATCCCTTTGGTTCTTCACCAGATGCAGGAAGGTCCATCTTCCTCGGGCATCAGTGACTTCCTGCACAAAGGGCAGGAGATGTTGCAGTAGTCGAGCCACCTCTCCAAGCATACGTTGTGGAAGATATGCCCACAGGAAAGTCGGTTGATCCCTGAATGGGGCTTGAATTCGGTGAGGCAGACCGAGCATTCGTGCTCCCTCTCGTCAAGGCTGCACACTGAATCGAAACGGACAGTGGGTGTCCGGCCCCGGAATTGCTCCATGTACGTCGCTGTCGCTGTGGAGCTCGAGCTGAACTCGGAGAAGTCCGGCGGATGGATTATGGCAGATTCAGTTGTTGTTGGTGGTGGTGGCGGTGGTGATCTTGAAGATGGTGCAGAGAACCAGAACCCAAAGAAGTAGACGATTGAACGGATGAAATTCTTGAAGATGGAGAGTGTGAGTGCTGCGTTAACCAAGATAATGCATAACATTCCTTCAGATGGAGCAGGGAGGCTCGAAAGACCCATTTCAAGAGAAGATAAAGCAGCTTCAGTGTGTCCTGCACGCTGAATCTTTTCCACTTTCAGGAAACCAGCTCGAAATTGAGGATTTCAAGGCCAAATCGAAGAATCTGAAGCTCAAATCCAATTAGCTGACTCGAAGATGCAACCAGATCGATACTGACCATCAATACGGCAAAGACCTGGATAGAAAGGAAACCAAAACTGTGTGAGAAAAATCAAAACAACAAGAAATCAACTAAATTCAACAAAACAGCATTCCTTATCCACGTCATTGACTGTTACCCAAACTTGCACAATCACAGAATCATCCACAACGAGCAAGAGAGCAAATAAAGAACAAGATGAGCAAGAAATGATATCAGTGAGAAAAAAGGCCGGAAACCACAGAAAAACCCACAGCTTGATTATCATCACACATACATCGAGATTTAGCTCCTCCCAAACCCTTGAGTCAGGGAAAAAAACAAATTTATCCCAAAAAAAGAGAAAACCCAAAATTCAAGATAGATGCCCCTGAAATAGAAGAGATCCGAAAACTGCCACGGCCCAAGAGAACCCCTCCTCCCACCATCAGATTATCCGTTCAATTTTCCCGGAACAGAAAGGCACTTCACACGGAAACGAGACCCGAAAAAAGGACCGGTAGAAATCATAGAGGCCCGATGGAAATGCGAGATAACTTACCCGTAAAAACCTCGCCTTTCCCCGAGAAAGACAAGCGCTATGAGTGTCCTACCAAGATGATGCAAGATATTTATGATGATCCAGAGATACAGAAGTTTCAGATGGTGGTGGGAGAAGCAGGAGGTAGCCCGACTCTCTAATGCCTGTATATATAGCAAGGGAGAGACGGAGGTGGAGGGTGGGTGGGGGCCAAGGCCATCCCCAAAAAGATAACACCCATGGTTAGCTTTAACCCTACACCCGGGTTAGGCTTTGCGCAATTTTCGGGCATAGTGTACAGAACCCTCTAACCCTAGTTAGTGGCCTACTAGCACTAATCATTTAAGAAAACAATTATATTAGGTTAGGACTTGGGATTATTAAATGTCAAAAGCAATGTACGTGTAAAGTGGTAGAGCCTGTCAATGGCCACTTGCTTGGAGTGTGGGTCCCACTCTATTGACAGGTGTCATCCTGTTGAGAAGGTTGGGTTGGGCCCGTGCCCCCGAATAGACAACGTCACGTGAACTTAGCTTGTCCTTATGTCCACGTGTCAGCCTACGTGTCAGCTTCTGGACTGCCGCTCCTCGAGCTACTAGCGACCCACATCTAGAACATCCAAAAGAATTTCCTATAATAATGCATCCAACTGCATTATTTATTGAATTTAATATGCAGTCCCATTTTTGGGTGATTGACTCAAATAATAAAAATAAAATAAAAATTATAGTAGTCCACTATATTTAATTATTTAGATTAATATCTACATTTAAATATCATATTACATACTTTATAATATAATTAGGATAATTATTTCAATTTTATACAATGAATATTTGTGTATAATACAAGTGGAAGATTGAATTAAATATTGATTTAGTGATAAATATTATTTATACTTAAAATATTAAATTAATAATTAATAAGATTAAATTATTATCGTAGAGAGAGACAGGGAGACAGGCGGGTGAGGGTGAGGATGGTGGAGGAGCGAAGGATCCACGTGACAGGCCATCTCCTCCTGCCGGCGTGGCAAGTGTCAGTTATTATGGCCATCCATCCCCTTGGCCCCACTCTCATCCTGTCTGTACCCTTCCTTGGCACTTGGCAATGAGGTGGCGGTGGAGCCTTGAAGTTGACTCCAGTGGGCGTCACTTTATCTTACATTAGTGTTTTTTTTTTCTAAATGGAAGTAATCGATACGAGGGTGTTGTTCTAAAAATTGAGTCACTAATGATGAGGATAATAGCCTAAGTTCAAATTTGAAACTATGAGAATGTTTGTTTTGTTGCTTAAGAAAACATTTGAATTCGGGATATTGGGTAGAGTAATTGCTTAAGGAAACAATATTAAAATTTGCTATCTCTATTAAAGAGAAATTTTTTTAATTTTGCTAAATTTATTCATAGCATAATTAGTCTTTTATTATAGATTTGAATTGAAGGGTTCATGATTTGAAGGTGAATAATGTTGGGAGGCAGTAAGTTAACGGATGGATTTGGATATTTTAAAATTTTTTAATAATTTATTATTTGGATAAAGGTGAGGCGAGTGTAATTATTATTAATAAAAAATTAAAAATATAAATTTATTATTTTAATTAAATTAAATAATTTATTAAATATTATATATAATTAAATAATATTAAAATATTTTATACAATAATTTTTTATAATATTTGTATTATATAGTTATATTGTATAATTTTATATAAAATATTATTAATATATAAATCTATTTAAAGTATATAATAATAATAATAATAAATAAATAATAGCATTAAAGTAATTTAAAAAATAAATAATACAATATCTCTAAATAATTAGACTATTAAATTAATTATTTTTTAGTATAAATTAATGTATTATAAGGGTTTAGAAGTGATTCTCAACCATTTCAAACCATTCCATTTTTTTACCAAATAAATAATTTATCATTTACTCCAAATACATTTAATCTAAATATAGCCTTATATGCTTTATTATGTTTATTATAATTCAAAAATAAAATTTTTTATGTTAAGTATATCAATTGAGCTAAGACCCGAGCATTGGATTCCTAACTGACGTGATCGAAACTGATTACTTTTGGGTTTGCTCGGATTCGCACTCGGTTCGGTTCCATAGATTGTACTCGAGCCGTAAGCCATGGATCCCACCCGTTTACTAGAACCGAACCTTGGATTTAGAAAAGTGGGCCCGCAATCCCTTTAAATTTTATTCACTCTTTTAATTAAATCACCTCGTTTCATTAAACGTATAAAAAATATTAGAAATTTTTAATAAAAAATATGATTTAAAACATAATATATTATCATCCTAATATATTTTTTCCTTTATTACATTATAATATATTTTTTTATTATATACTAATAAATTTATAAATATTTTTTGAACATACTATATTACTTATTTTTCATTTTTTATACACTAATGGATTTGTACGATTAGGTTACTGACTATACTTTTCATTTGTACAGTGCCAGGGTAGAATGCTCTACGGGCTACAGCCATGCGGAAGGTTAAAGAATCCTCACCTTCATCCGCTTATGTTGTTGGATTTACCACTTGTGTCCCCAGACTCTTGGAATCGAAGTACAGAATTCGTTCCTGGTGGAGCTCGATGTCTCCTTCTTGGTCCTAGGCTTCGTGTTTGCACGATAGTTGGCCCTAGCTGTCGCGTGTTTATCTCGATAAGATTAATATTTAATTTGTTAAAAATATTATTTCATATTGAATAAAATAAAAATATATTATGAATTTATTAGATTAAAAAGATTTTACTAAATAAATTTTAAGTAAAAATGAGTATTTATTATAGCACACAGCGTGACAAAATTCGAAATGAGTCTAGTAAAAAAAAATCGGCATTCGCTTCAAGCAATCCACAATGGAACCTCAGCACACTATCCAACACATTTTCCATTGACAACTACCTTCTCAACAGTACTTCTCAATCTTACCCAAAAGCAATGGTAGAATTGATCTGTAGATTTTCGCCCACAACGATGAGTAATAGGCTCATTCTTCCACTGGGACAGAGGAATTGAGATTACCTTTGGGTAGGCAGAGGACGAAGAGTAGGAAGAAGAGGGGCAGGAAAGAAAGGAAGCACCACAGCTTTGCCAAGATTCTTAGCGGATCCTCCATGGCTTCTACTTCTTCCTACTAATGGGAACTTAACAAAATTATGGGCAATGAATGTAAATGGTGGGTTAGTGGTTGAGGTAGTTATTATATAGCTTTATTCCTTGTGGGATGGCTTTAGTCAAGTAGTTTTCTTCTCTCCACCTCTCCAATTTTTCTAGATATGTCATAATACAAAAATCACTATTAATTTGGGTAATTTCTCTTTGTATATGTCCAGTATTGAGGTCATCATTTAAGACATTTGTGCCTATCATATTTCTATAGTTTATCATGGAACATGTTGTCCTCTATTAATATATCTCACATTTTAAATTTAAGCCAAAGGGAAGAACCATTGATTTCCATTGAGATTCTAAAAAGTTCTCGTGGTGGTACCGGATACATGGCTTGTACCTCGGAAAAGGAGAGATCACATGTGTGCTTGCATGAAAAAAAGGTGGGAAGTTCCTTTTTATATAGAAAGGATGAAATAAATGGATTACAAAAACCGCAGAGTTGACTCCTTTTAGTCTGTTTTGCCACAATTGAGGTAAAAGGGCAGCTGGATACTTCACATATGAGGAAGCATATAATCAAATTCAACTGACATGCAGATCAGATCGGTTGAGATGTGTGTGATGTATAATCAATTGACTCTAATGGGCAGCAAGGAATGAACCAACTGAACAAGCAATGAATATGGCCCGTCCTCTCATTTTATCCTTTGAATGCTCATTGCTACCTGATGCAAGGGAGTAGTTGTTCCTCCATGAAGCCGCCACCCCCTCCTTGTTTCTGGTCATCTTCATCCCTCTCGTTTCTGCTCCTTGTTCTGCCTCTGATCTTCATCTTTCTTTTCAGTCTAAGCCTCGGGCCTCAGAGGTCCCTTTTTCATCTTGTTCCCTCTTCTTCCACATGGACATCTATTACTTCTCATTTTCCTCCTCCCTCTGCTCTCACTCTGTCTGGCCCAGCCTGTTCACCGAGCCTTACCCCTGCCCAGTCGAACTACTCAGACACCAGCTTGTCCCCTGGATCTTCCATTTCATCATTGGTAAGATACTGATCTATCATGGGCATTTGGGATATTCATAAAATGCAACTATCTGATGCCATGGTGGTATACACACTTCGTAGGCAAACATTGAGGATCGCCATACTGAATCTGCGGTTGTAGCCAATGGATCTGCTGGGAGCACAGCAAAAAGATCCAGCAAGTTAGAGAGGCTTGAGGCAAGCTTGGCATCCGCTCGATCGTCCATAGCAGCAGCAGCAGCTCTGGTCCGGAACCTAACCTCGGTCCAAGACGACCCCGACTACGTCCCTACAGGCCCCATATACCGGAATCCTAACGCCTTCCACCGGTGCATCTCAATCTACCATCTGAAAATTTATGATCACGGGAACACCTTGTGCACTACTTTATGACTAAGGCCCGCCTTACTTTCTTAGGAGTTACCTTGAAATGGAGAAGCTCTTCAAGATCTACGTGTACGAGGAAGGGGAGCCACCCATGTTCCACAACGGACCCTGCAAGAGCATATACTCGACGGAGGGGATGTTCATCAACGAGATGGAGAAGGGTAATGTCTACCGGACGATGGACCCCAAAGAGGCGCTCGCGTACTTCCTCCCGTTTAGCGTCGTTATGATGGTTCAGTACCTCTACGAGCCAGGCTCCCACGAGATCAACGCCATCGGCCGTGCAGTCATCGACTACCTCAATATCGTCTCTCAGAAGCACCCCTTCTGGAATCGGAGCCGTGGAGCCGACCATTTCATGCTCTCATGCCATGATTGGGTGAGTTAGAACTCATCTTGAGAACCCCTTCTGTTACTTATTCTCTGGTTGTTTATTAGGATTTTCACTCACTTGAAGAACACTTGACTAATGATCTGTTACTTGAGATGGATGCAGGGGCCTCGGACATCCTCGTACGTCCCGAGCCTATCCAAGAACTCGATCAGAGTCCTATGCAATGCCAACACTTCTGAAGGATTCAATCCCTCCAAGGACGCTTCTTTTCCGGAGATCCACCTCCGCACCGGCAAGCTCATAGGGCTGACCGGCGGACTCTCCCCGTCTCGAAGGACAGTCCTCGCTTTCTTCGCCGGCCGCCTCCACGGCCACATCCGGTCCTTGCTCCTGAGCCACTGGAAGGACCGGAACGACCCCGACGTGCAGGTGTACGAGCAGGTCCCCTCTGGCATGAGCTACGACTCCATTCTAAAGAAAAGCAGGTCGATTACATTTGACGAAATTATGAGCCGAAGGTTAAGCCATGAGAGCACGTCCCTTGTACGGGCCTAAAGCGGATGCAATCATGTCTGGTGGTTTTTTTTTTTGACAGGTTCTGCCTGTGCCCTAGCGGGTACGAGGTGGCGAGTCCGAGGGTGGTGGAGGCGATATACGCGGAGTGCGTGCCAGTCCTGATCTCGGACGGCTACATCCCTCCGTTCAGCGACGTCCTGAACTGGAGGGCATTCTCGGTCCAGGTGGCGTCGGAGGACATCCCCCGGATAAAGGAGATCCTGTCGGGGATCTCGCAGAGGCAGTACCTAAGGATGCAGAGGAGGGTCCGCCAGGTGCAGAGGCACTTCGTCCTTAACAGCCCGACCAGGAGGTTCGATGTTTTTCATATGACCATCCACTCCATCTGGCTCCGCAGGCTAAATGTCCGAATCCAAGGTTGATTGACACAGTCAACACTACAATTCAAACTTACTGTTGATCGAATCGTTGTCAAAAACAACAGAAAAATGAAACGTCTCCCCTGAACTTCCATTCATGTGATCATGACCCATGAGAATTCGATTCCAAATCCAAATAGTAAATCCCTCGAAGGAAGATGTTCCTGGGAAGAACACCCAAGACCGTACGTACGTCAGGCCCTCAGTCAGCCTCAACAGAACTCAACAGAACTGATAGACACATCACACCCAACTCAGATCTCGTGGCCGTCTATGCTGCCACTAACCAATACAACTAATTTCTTGTAACACTCGCACCTATATGGCCATGGGAGTCAATCCCCTTCCCCTTCCCCTTCCCTCGTTAGTTAGGTCATTATACGGGCATGTGCATCGGTTCTCATTTTGGAATCGACCACGTTCTTTCCTAGCTATTCTGGGTTCATGAGCCCACGTTCTTCTTTGTGGGCTCTAATGGGTTTGAATTTTCTGTTGTATGTCACCTTCAGCTACAGCCATGTTGTTAAAAAAAGCTCTTTCTAATGGTTCTTTGTAACAACCTCGCATGGCAAGGGCGGGCTATTGCCCGAAGAACTTACGCTGAAATTCCCTCGATCCTGCTGAGAAACGAAGGAATTTGTAGATGATGATTTAAGAATTTATGTACAATATTCGAGAAGATCGTCCCGAGTTTGGATTCTAAGGAGCCTGAGGTTCTGTCATTATTGTCGTTATTGTCATTATTAGCTTGTTTGTTTGGTTTCTGACAATTTGAAAGTAGGTCGATGTATAAACTTTTGGCAGCCAGACCCTTTTCCAAGTTGACTTAGAAGTCAGAAGTCACCATTTCATGGGTTATTAAGACTACAATGGCCAATGCTAATGGCTCACCCTTGAGTGCCATGTACACTTATATATAGATCTGCAGAGAAGCAGGCTTTAGTCAGTAATCATAGCCGACGATCCATCACAGTTGCGCCACTTCAGTTCGGTCTTCTTCCTCATTGACTGAACTTCAGCTATTTGCCTTTCGATTTCCGAGACCGCACGGCCATGAAGGTACGGAGAAATATCTGTAACTTCCATATCTGCAAGTGAATGCAGGTGTCTACATCTCCCTAGGGCAGGGTTTAAGGTTGCCGTTTCTTTCCTGCAGACTTTTGTTTTTTCTAACTTTTTCACTCCTTGTTGCAGCAAAAGATCGTGATCTCTGTGCCCGTGAATAGCAAGAAACCCTTCTTCGGTTGCTTCAGCTGCTTCTGTGATGATGAGGGCGGGTCAAAGGCCTTCCAGATTGCAGCTGGCTTCTCCGGTAAGCAAGCAAAATGCTCAGCTTCAATCCATGAACGCTTCTTTAGCTGATCTATCCGAGTTATTCTGGAAAAGGACGTATAATTCACATCACACATAGATGTACCATCACAGGGGTCCTGATCACTTATGGGCTTGAACTTCAGATTTTTCTTGTCCAGCCTTCTGAACGAGTCAGGACGGTCCAATTCCGGCTGAGCATCGATTCAAGCTTTTCGTCTTTACACAGATGATTATACATGATCATCCTTCTAACTCAGGACTGACCATGTGTACATACATGCCTACAGGAGTCGAGACCGCCGGATACGTGGCCAACAACAAGAACAAGATTGAGGTGGCGGGCGATGGGGTGGACGCGGTGGAGTTGACGTCTCTGCTCCAGAAGAAAGTGGGCTACGCGGCTTTGGAGAGTGTGACCGAAGTAAAAGCAGGAGGAGACGACGGTGGCAAGAAGGGTGGAAATGATGGTGATAAGAAGGGTGGAGATGCAGCGGCACTGCTGCCACCTCCGCCTCCTCCCTTCTGGCAGTACGGCTGTCGCTGCCCCTACCACCCCTACGCGTTCTGCACATGCTACTAGCTAGCAATCGGAATCTCCGCACCACAAGGAAGAAGAATTAGCATGAAAAAAACCAGGCAGGAAGTATGAATTATATACATCTACACCATAAAGTAAAACGGATCTGCCATAAGTTAGAGTTTGTTTTTGTGGCATCATCTTTTTTTATGAGGGATCTGCAAGTGATATGTCGTCTGTGATTCTCATACTGCTTTTTGTCGGGTTCCACGAGAATAGAAAGGCCCAGCCTAATAGACAACCTGGAAGAAAGAAGCCCTATGACATATTCTAACAATAGATGAAGATTCTGGGAAAAAGATGATGATCCTATGCCAATACAAAAAAAAGTCCCATAATGGTCGTCTACTAGAGCTTATTCATGATGTCATCATATGGTATATTCCTTCCAATATGATAAACCAGGAAATTTCCTCATGGGATTCGACAGATTCGCCCCCTACATGGTCGATAGCTCGTGGTGGTCCAGTCTACGGACAACAACAGGGGCATGCATGCCCGCACTGGCCTATATAGGCCCACCCCAGCATGATCGATCACGTCATATGCAGAAGAACAAACTTTGAAGCTTCTCCTGTCTATTATGTGTCTCAGACTCATGGAGGATAAGGGCAGAAGGCAAATAGTCCTCCTCCACATATCCTTCCACAGCAAGCAAGAGCTTTTTTTGTACCGTCTTTCTTTCCTTCTTATCCATACTCATCATGGAGTCTGGTATGGTCCAAAGTACCAGATGGTGGCTTCCTCCCACGGGCGAAAAGGTCTGGCACTGGGAACTGGTTCGACAGGCATTGATCACTTGCAGGTGTGCTGCAAGTAAACATCTATTCATGTTCTTATTTAATCAGTGGTGGTCAATGTGGAGTGAAAGCGGCCCATCTCTTGTAGGCCACCACGGGTATATTCATACTTCCAAGGCTTCACTGGTTCTAGATCTTGACTCCGTAAAAAGATGGGTATATGCTTGGTATTTAGATTCAGGCGGTCGATTATTCCGGCTTCTGGTCAGACATACACGGCCTCTGCCTTTCATTAATTTATGTAGAGCTCTCAAGAATGTCAACACGCCCAAATTTGTACCCTCTTGTTGCAGTCTCTTATTTCTGCCTTCCTTCCCCTGATCTCTCACCATGATTCCAAACAGAGCCATACTCGCCATTGGCATCCAATTCCTGATGAACCATAAGTCAATTTCATCGCTTTAATTGATTTAATGGTCAACCTATCCATTTGGTCATAGTCAATAAAATCAATACGTTATCCATCACAAAAAAAATAAGTTTAATGCATGGATGATGACACAAAGGGATTAATATCCATTTTAAAGGTATGTTTTGAATTATTTTTTTCGAAAAATGGAAGAAGAGCTTTATTAAAAAAAAGAGTACTCACATGGATTGTTGAGCGCTCAATAGAGAGAAAGAGAGACCTTCTCTCCTGCCGCCATTTTCACCCAAGAAGCAAGCTCACCTTCGGAATGGCCATTCTTCACCTCCTGCTCTTTTCGCTCATGCACCTGCGGAGCCTCACCTATGCTACTGCTACAAAGGTAAAATCACAAATTCCTCACCTCCCCGCATCCATTCCCTGGCGTTAATTACCCAATCGAACCGAACATGTCTCGTGGATGTACAATACAGTCGTACGTGGTTTACTTGGGAGAACACTCTCATCCTCCAGCCGAGCTGCTGTCGGAGTCCTCCGCCAGTGAAATCTACGGCCAGGTCACCGAGTCCCACTGCGATTTCCTCGGCTCTTTCATGGAAAGGTGCATATAGTTCATACATCCCGGATCAGATCCAGCTCCCCTGCGCTTCCATTATTGTTCATATTCTTGGCATTGAATTTCATGTGCAGCCGGGATGATGCCAGAAATGCCATCTTCTACTCCTACAAAAAGCACATCAATGGCTTCGCAGCTACCATAGATGATGACTTGGCCGCCCAGATCGCCAGTAAGTCTTGGGCCAATATGATCTAATAATGATTGATAGTATCAGAGAAATGCGATATATTTACAATTATATGAGCTGTCGGTACACATGTTGTTTGGCAATATGTTCAATTCATCAGGGCATCCGAGGGTCGTGTCGGTTTTCGAGAACAGGGGGAAGCGCCTCCACACAACCCGGTCCTGGGAGTTCCTGGGGCTCGAACATGACAACGTGGTCCCTTCCCATTCGGTCTGGAAGGATGCGAGGTTCGGCAAAGACACCATCATCGGGAACCTCGATACAGGTTAGTATTGCATTTGCATCTACTTAGTATGTGATTAGGCTCAATTTAGTTCATAGAAGACACCTTCCCTAGTCCTCACCTTACCGTTGACTTTGATTTTCTTGATTATAATTATGGAATTTTTCCAAGATGATTCCTTTGTTTAACCCCTTCCCCAATCCCCATGTCTTGTCTTGTCTTGTTCAAAAGCTTTAATCATTGTTTATTTCCTTAAATTTGTCATGGAAGGTTCCAAAAATCTTGTCTTTTCATCAATCAATATAATATAATTCTGTCCCATAATATTCCCATGACCTTCTAACAGTGATGGTATTACACAAATGTGGAAAACAGGGGTATGGCCAGAATCGAAGAGCTTTATGGATGATGGAGGATATGGACCCATCCCTTCAAAGTGGAGAGGAATCTGCCAAAACAAAGGGGACCCTACCTTTCACTGCAACAGGTGAACACTTACATTTTCATCTATATTCTAATTTGGAGGGTTTTGCTTTTCTAAGCCTTGACATTTTTTTTTCTATCTAGACAAGGCATAGATGGAACCTTAGGATGGTGAATCATTTGATGCCCTTTTTCAGCTTTTTGCTTGACCTGACCGAATGCCCAGAGAGAGCCACTGTCTTTGTATTGTATTCTGGTGACGAAGGCTTTCCACCATTTCACCCTTTTTGTCAGTGTGATTGATCATTGTGGCCTCCTTGTCTTGATTGTATGGCTGTGGTGAGGGCTCGTTGAGCTATTCCATCATACAACTGGCCGTGTTCTTGTCAACAGTTACATGTGTAGCATGTCTAGTGAAGATGATCATTGTGTAACACAGTGTGAGATGGGAGTCCAGGAAGAGTGAAAGTGAATCGACAGTGAATGCATAGGGTGCGTAGAGTATTTTTACCATGGTGAGAAAAAAAAAGTTCATGCGGGTTTTTTTTTCCGCTAAAATTAATCAGGAAGCTGATCGGAGCTCGGTACTTCAACAAGGGCTACGCAGCCGCGGTGGGCCGACTCAATGCCACATTTCACTCTCCCCGTGACAATGACGGTCACGGGTCCCACACCCTCTCCACAGCCGGCGGTAACTTCGTCCCCGGCGCGAACGTCCTGGGCTACGGCAATGGGACGGCCAAGGGCGGATCCCCGAGAGCCAGGGTCGCCGCCTACAAGGTCTGCTGGCCTCCATCCGGCGGCAATGAGTGCTTCGACGCTGATATCCTGGCCGCGTTCGACGCTGCCATACACGACGGCGTAGACGTGCTGTCGGTCTCCCTCGGTGGTGACCGCACGCCCTACTTCAACGACAGCATCGCGATCGGCTCGTTCCATGCGATTAAGCACGGGATTGTGGTGGTCTGCTCCGCTGGAAACTCTGGACCCTCCGATGGTAGTGTCTCGAACCTCTCTCCATGGCTGATCACCGTTGCTGCTAGCACAATGGATCGGGATTTCTCCAATTATGTTATCACTGGCGACGGGAAACGGTTCAAGGTTGGTTCCTTCTGGATTTTTTCGTTCTTAAGCTGTAGAGATCGTCGCAGGAGCTGAATTTCTCACACTGATTTTTCTTTGATGACTAAAATCCGTAGCTTTATCGAAATATTGGCAATCCCAGGCAGGTCACACGGTTAAGAACCTGCATAATCACCCTGTTAGATTTGCTGAATTATCATAATTGAAAGTTATGATGCTAGTCCTTGATATCTTACTGATATGGAGATCAAGTTGGGATGCTTTAAGATGGTTGATGCAACGTACTTATTTTAGGAACTTCAGGTTCTTGCATGAATTGATGTTTCAGTCTGCTCGTCTATCAGGGAAGCGAAAGCACAGTTGTTTAGCTTTGAACATCTGGGCATTCAGGGTGAAAAGTTTATTTGATCTTATATGACAATTTCATCCATGATGTTTCCATTTCTTAAGGTGAAGCATGCCATTACTGTTGCTATTGCTCAATACAATATTTTTTCTTGCTCTGTAAAGTTGCTCACATCGATTGTTCTGGCATGATCTGCTACATGTTGAAGGGTGCAAGTATGTCTCAGAAGTCACTTCCGTCCAAATTCTACAATCTCATTAATGCAGCCGATGCCAAAGCACAAAATGCATCAGCTGACCAAGCGTAAGGAAACGTTGAATTTTTCAGTGCAATGAATGATTCTTGCACTGATACTGGAATATATGCAATCATGCTTACAGTTCTATTGAAAGTAGCCCCTTAACTCAGACCTTTGTTGTAATCATTGTAGGATTCTGTGCAAAGCGGGAACACTTGATCCTGTCAAGGTGAAGGGAAAGATATTGCTCTGCCTCCGTGGGGAGAATGCTAGAGTTGACAAAGGTGAGCAAGCCCTCTTGGCTGGAGCTGTAGGGATGATTCTTGCCAACAATATGGCCTCTGGGAATGAAATTATTCCTGATCCCCACTTGCTTCCTGCTTCACATATCAAGTACAACGAAGGTGTTGCACTCTTCAGATATGTCAATTCAACAAAGTAAGCATGCAACATTCTGAACCCTGATCTATGATGTTGTTAGATGGAGAATGCTGTTTGTGTTTCCCTGTAGCTACTGCATTCTCTGCAATATAAAGTTTCAATACATGCTCTGTGATGATCTTAATAGGTCTCCCATGGCCCAGATTACTCGAGTGACAACAAAAATTGGCTTAAAGCCAGCTCCCATCATGGCTGCTTTCTCATCAAAAGGACCCAACACCTTAAACCCCCAAATCCTCAAGGTTGTAATTTCTCCCAGATTTTTTTCCTTTGTGATGGCACAGAGTATTATTATCATTTCATCATTTTTAGAGCAGATTACTTAATAGATTTCTGTGAAAACAGCCTGATATCACCGCCCCTGGAGTTAGTGTGATAGCCGCCTATACTGAAGCTCAGGGCCCCACAAATCTTGGGTTTGATAAGCGTAGAATCCCATTCAATGCGTTGTCAGGCACTTCAATGTCTTGCCCTCACATTTCAGGCGTTGTTGGCATTCTGAAGACGCTTCATCCCAGTTGGAGCCCTGCTGCAATTCGATCAGCCATTATGACCACCGGTTGGTAGAACTTTTAATTCTAGGAGTTTCTTTTCTTGGTCAAAGTGAGTTCTCATTTCCTTTTCTGGCTTTTGTTTTCGCCCCTTGTCTGGCAGCTACACCCCTTGACAATTCAGTTGAAGTGATCCTTAATGCATCCTCCATCAAGGCGACTCCGTTCAGCTATGGTGCAGGTCATGTACGCCCAAACAATGCTATGGAGCCAGGCCTTGTATATGACTTGGGGGTCAAAGATTATCTCAATTTCCTCTGCACTTTGGGGTACAATGAGACTCAGGTCTCTCGTTTTTCCAGCAAGCCATACAAGTGCCCTAAGAACTTCAATCTTCTGGATTTCAACTACCCTGCAATTGCAATCCCTAATCTCCCAGGATCAGTCTCAGTGACTCGAGTTTTAAAGAACGTGGGCCCTCCTGGGACATACATGCCACACATCATCAGCCCCCATGGAATCTCTGTCTCAGTGAAGCCCAGAAAGTTGAGTTTCCACGAGATAGGAGAAGAGAGGTCCTTCAAATTAACATTCAAGGTACGAAAAGCTAATGTTTCTAGGGATTATCTGTTTGGGGAACTACTGTGGTCAGATAAGACTCACTCTGTTAGGAGCCCCATTGTGGTGAAGATGTAGATTTGGCCGTGGTTTACTCATTAATCAATTCTTGGGATGTTCTCTGTCAATGATCATAACATTAAAATAATGGATTGGAGCTTGGAAACTTATCAGAAGATGGAAATATATTTGACTGAGAATGATCCCTCTGTAATGGTTCGCCTTCTCCTCCTGGGACACCCTAACCAGTGCTTGAACTTCAAATTGCCTTTTTTCATCTAACTTGTTGGAAGGGAACTTTGTGATCATACTCCATTTCCAATGGAAGGGGGTCTGCATGGAGAGATGGGCCCAAATTAGCTGCACCGAGAGCACAGGTATAACCTTCCAATCAGAGTGAAAAACAAATCTGAACAAGAAAACTAAAGAAAAAAAACTTGTAAAAGAAAGGGACTTGCAAAGTGGGGCCTAAGAAAAAGGAAGGTTACACCTTACACAAATGATGTGCAGAACACAAATGATGACAACCTTTGGATCTGATCTCTTCTTAGAGCCTACCTTGGAGTCCTGTAGAGATTGTAAGATATTGCTCAACACTAGAAAGTGAATTTTCCAAGCAATTAGACTTTAAAGGAAGAGATATCACAGAAGATTTGTGGGGGCAAATCCTGGATAGTTTAGGCCGACAATCAACTAGATGCGACACAGGAAGGCAGCAGTTCCATTTCCATGTAACTGCCAAAAGGAAGACAAACTGAAGCTTCCTTCAGTGCAGAAAGTCAACAAAAATGGAGTATATTATGGAGAATCCAATATAAGAGCTTGATAGGCTAGACTAATTAAATCGAGCTTGATAGGCTAGACTAATTAAATCAAATTAGTTGTTACCTGACAGCCCTGTGATTAGATCGTAATGGGAATCTGCTGGGGTTCTCCCGATTTCCCGACTCCCAGCTTCCGCCCTAGTTTTCCTCATGGTTCTGTATCACTTGTCAGTTCCTTTTCTGGTTATTTGTTACTTGAACATTTGTGACAGGTTTGTTAATAATGAACGCTCTTTGTCTTTGCCGGATCATCTTCATCACCAGATATTGATCTGACAATGAGCAGTTCCAGTGACCCTGCATCTTCGCCCATCGCTAATTCCTGCGCCAGCAGCCTTGATGGTGCTGTGTTGTCAAACCCATCTTCTTCCCACGAGCAGCTGAGGGTCTTCAGATATGCAGAACTGAAGGCCATGACGAAAAATTTTTCTAGTGCACTTGGTGAGACCCATTTTGATGGCATGGACATAGTTCACTGCGGATGGATTGAGGCTGGCGCGGTGGTCATGAAGACGGCCGTTAAGGTTATAGAGTACCCAAGGAAGCCAAGCAGGCTACAGCGTTCGGTGAGTTCAGATATAGTGACAGCTCTTCAATTCTAGCAGAAATTGTGGGCAAATGATTTTGTTCTTCTCAATGTTTGATTGTGATTTAGATAATGCGGGCAAAGGTTGAATCCTATGGGAGCCTACATCACCCTAACGTTGCTAGATCACTGGGATACTGCTTGAAGGGCAGAAAACTGCTCCTTGTGTACGAGATACCCAGAAATCACTTCAGTTTGGAGGATCTCCTGTATAAGGGTAAGGCGTTCATCACTGACAATTTAGAGAAAATAAAGACTCGGATCGATGGGAAGTTGATGGCACAGGTGCACCTGACATTGTAGATAAAGGAAAAGCAGCAGCTCTACCGCTTCCGTGGTACAGAAGGCTTCAGATAGCAGTGGATGCAACGAAAGGCCTTTCTTACCTGAGCATGATGAATCATGCATTCCCCCGGTACTTTCAGGCCTCTTATGTACTTCTTGATAAGGTAACAATCTCATCTTGATAAGGAAGGAGGAAAGAAGGATTGTCTTTATTTTATAACATAATGCATGTGGCAAGTATCATTTGCTTATATATGATTGATTGGATGCAGCTCTATGCAGTTAAAATTGCTCCATTCAATTTACTGGTTACTGAATCATCAGATAGTGCTGGAAGGAAGAGCAAGGTCATTGTAGGCATTGAAACTGGAAATTTGCTTGCAACAGGTGAAAAAAGGAGACACCAGACGTTCTGTTTTTTTTTTTTTGATGATTTTGTTGAATATTTAGATCCATGATTCCTTTATTTTAGTTGAATCTTTAGTTCTTATTTTGTTCTGTAGGACCAGAACTGTCATATCTGTTTTTTTTTTTATGCTTTGGTTTTCAACATCCAAGAAAATGGGCAGCCACTGACCATGTTGAATTGGAGCAGAGCGTAGGAGGCAAGCTGTTAACGATCTTGGAGTCATTTTGCTGGAGCTGTTAACAGGCTTAGCCCTTGGGAGAAATAGGTGGAGCCCGGAGTACGGTTCGAGGATCGAGTGGATCAAAACACGAGTACTGGAGAGTGACAAGATAGTGAGTTTGATGGACTCCAACATGGGAAGCTATCCTATCGACAGTGCGCTTGAGGTGGCTCAGCTTGCAGTTTATTGCCTCGGAAAGGTCCCCCCAACATTGACACAAGTGGAGGAAAAGCTTAGGCAAATCAAGGGATCAGAAATCTCATTTCCTACCTCACCTAGAAGCCCTGAAATAGTGTTTTCTGGTCAGATTGGAGGGCTCGTACAACCATAGGAGAGGACTTTTTTGTGTGGGTAATATGGGGTAGGAGAAGAAAAGATCAACATCAGTACATGGAAAGATGGACCTTGCAGTTGCAGTTGGGAATTAGGATGATTATAGAATGCACGTATATACTTTTGATGTTAAGTTGTTATTGACACTTGCATCCTCCATCAGATTCTTTTTTTTTCATTAATTCAATACTTTTTTTAATTCTATTTAATACTTTTTCATAATTTAATAATTTTTCTTAATTCTATTTAATACTTTTTTTTTATTCTATTATCTAAGATTACGTGTAACGTGTATACATATATAATTCTCAACCCCCTTCTGATCTCAGATAAATAGAATACAATTACCTCGATTTAGGTATTTTTTTCTTATAATTACCTCGATTTAGGTATTTTTTCCTCCATCCAAATTGTGGAGAGGACAAGCCGAATTTCTGACCTCTGTTATGATTGCAAGTCCACTGTACAAGGAAATCAGAGTAAGCCGGATTTCTGACCTATGGTATGAGTGCAAGTCCACTGTACAAGGAAATCAGAGTTTGCATCTGCACCGCCATTCTAACCTCTGGTACAAGTGCAAGTCCACTGGACAAGGAAATCAGAGTTTGCATCTGCACCTGCCACACCTGAACTTATGCATATGATCAGTTATCTGTATTTAAAACTTCTTCCCCAACTAAGTAATGATGAATCAGTGGTATGAGAAAAGTTGAATATCTCATTGTATTTTGTTTTGTGCTGAATGTGATCACCAAGTATGGGAGCCTATCCATTGAGACAAGCTAGATTCTCGATTCCAATACAACATCCAAGGATGCAAAGGCGAGGTCAACTTCCATAAGAACATTCATATTATGTTCTTGTCACTGTTTTCACTCGTGAGGAATAAATTGTGAGGATTAGCTAGCTACATGACAGGCAGACTTGAAGATACACCAGCATATGATATTTAGACGAGAAGCATGTCCAAATTTCCTTTTCCCGCGGGCTCTTTGTGTACCATGAAAAAACATAGTCACCATAAACGACTTCACGGTATCCTATCCGGGAGGTGAGGAGATGTTAATCTTGGGAAAGGGGATACTTTCTTCAACTTGGTAGGGCCATGGAATGTGGCTAGTGAGAGCCTCGCCCTGTTGGAATTTGTTATGGCTGGATGTTCTGCACTCCTGTACACTCCATTGGTTATGATCTGCAAAAACAACATATGCTTCTATAATATCGGTTCACATATTGGCTTATTTCAACAAAATCCCATTATAAAACAATGAATACCAAATCCAGTACAGAAAACAATAAAACCTAAACAGGATCATTTGACATTGTAAATACAAAATAAATGTTACAGATCAAATGTACTTCACATCAAATATTGGTTGTCGTGAAAGCTGGTTGGTAAGAACATATACTAGGACCTTACATGAATGTGGTGTCTGAAGGAGAGATAAATTTCAAACTGAATCAGAACAATATGTTGAAAAGGAGAATGGCTATTGAGCAAGCAACAAAACCATCACACTTAACCGGGTCATTGCGACTCCAAGGGAACTTCAAAATTAGCAATTGAAAAAAGTTGAGACCAATTGCCAAAAAACAATGAAGCTTTATAGCCAAACTTTGAGTCATTGGATAAGGAATCACAACATTCCAACACTTCTAATATAAAAAATTATTCAGAGAATACCTCTGTTTGGTCAGCCAACATGACAATAATTGCACCGGGTACAGGCTGCACTGTAACCCAATTTCCATCTTCAACACCTGAAGGCCACCAACTCCGTCCTGTATCAGAAGTGTGACTGTTGACATGTCTGAATGTGTTTGAAGACCCAGAGTAAGGTAGGGTTGAGGGCAGGGTGGGTAGAAACTGATGGTAATGTTCTGATAAAATTCACCAACTGGGAAGGCCCAGACTCTCTGAGATGAGCTCCAAAAGCTTCTGAACCAGCAAACTCGCTTGGTCACTATACTCTGCTATGACTTGTCTGTCAAGATGAATTCATCAGCAACACATCACTTGACTTTACATTGCGTCAAAGATGCTAAATCAACAAAACATAACAGACAAATTCCATTATAACCTCTCAGAGATCTCTACCCCATGATTTATCAAGTTGTTTCCCCATAAAGATGTCAATACAACATAAATACACAAGACATAGTGTAAACCTAGGCATCTCTAGGTATCCACTCAATCCCCCTTGTCAAGATATAATAACTTTGCATACAGATGCGCTAAAAAACAGCAAAATCTTGTCATTGTAAGTTTTTGTTTTTCCAAGACATTACTATGCACAACAGCAGATTGAACTTTCCAAGTTCATTCTTTTATCAGGCACTGCTGAAAGAAATCCCAACAGAAACGCAGTTACCGATCAGCAGAAAGTAATAGTGATAACAAAAGGACATACCTGTAACCTGTAGGGTGATGGGGCCACCGAGAAAGGTTCCGGCGGCTGAGGGGCAAGGTGTGATGGTCGAAATAGTCCCTCCAATCCAGCATCGCGTCGTCGTTTTCGAGCATCCTGCTCTTGTACCCCTACGTGGCCGACGAGCTCCCATCACAGGCATAATTGAGCTTCTCCTCCGTGGAGAAATCCTCAAAGAAGACCCTGCCGATGACCTTCACCCGCTCCAGCAGCCCCGACGGCACGCAGTGCCCGGTGACATGGAACGCTCCCCAGACCCTGCAGGCCCTCCCGATCTCCTCTCGGACCCTGTCCCTGTGAGCAGGATCGAAATCGGACAGGTCGACCGATGGCATGAGTACCATGCCGTGTCTGGAGTGGCTGGATGTACTGGGGCAGCACGCTGGATTGACCCGAATGAGAAATGCTCTGCACTCTAACGGCGGCGCCGGCGGTGGGCCCCGCCGCTGCAGCTACAGCTACTTCGGCCGTGAATTCCAGTTACTGATCTCCCTTCGATTTCTTTTCTGGGGTGCAATTTGAAGTATACACCAATCAATCAACATAAGAGAAAAAGGAGAGATCTTTGAATGGATTGGGTCTAAATGGGCCCCTCCACGGCCCATATATGTGGTCAAATAGAGGAAACAGCAATTAGGGCACAGTAAAGCAGTATTCAAGGTTCTTCGTCTTCCTCGGAGCTTCCCACTGGGCGAAAGGTAAGCTCTTTCTCGCTATGAGACTGTCTTCATCATCTAGAAAGGTTTTATTTTCACGGATCCATATTTCCAATCGCATCTGCCGTGCTGATTTTTAAAGTCGACGTCGTCGGTGGAATTTGTTAGCCGGTATGTCTGAAACATGCGTATGTTTCTCCGGTCTATTTCATGGGACAATGACGGTTAATTCTGGTGTATTGAGTACTTTAGAGTCAGTTCATATTCTTATTTTATCGGAAATTCTGCATTTCCATGACCGTGTCAATGCATTGATGACTTGCTGTTAATAGTTTTGCTTATTCGCCCATGATTTTCTTTCCCTTTCATTTAAAATATGCAAGTTGTTTTGTCTCTTGCTAAGGTTTGATCATTCATCCAAGATCAGCATTATCCTGAAACTAAATTTGCTGGCTATTAGTACAATTATCCTCCTGCTGTTACAAAAAATGGAAAGAAATTGGGCGGTTTAGCTTTTTATTTGTTTAAAGCGATGGAATGTAGAGTTGAGCTTGTATTGATGGTGTGGTGAAGATCTGCTCTAAGTGGAACAGTCATTTTTCATTATACTGTCTTAATACTGGGATTGTGTTTGCATGGTCAAGGTGGGGTAAAATCCTTCATTATTATGTTTTTCTTTTCCCTGGCTTAACTATTTGATTATGTTCTTTATATCATAGAGGTGTCTAATATTCCCCATTGTGCTATACAAAAAAGAGGTATCTAATATTAGCGAGTAGACTTGCAAGACATGAAAAGCTCTTGTTTATAAAAATTGAACTTCGTTCCCATTGGAATGAATTTCTTGAAAATATAGTTAAGTCTAAGGCAAGAATCAATGATGTTTACTGTTTTTCTCCAAAGGAGACTTGCACACACCTTTCCTTTGGAAGTAGCTATGCTACCTACAGGAGCTAAAGAGAGCCAATCGAGAGATAACAACAGTCAGAAGGTCCATCCTCAACCCTTGAAAGAGGCCAAGGATCAGAACCCAGAAGCCATGGAATCCCTCATCTCCAAGATCTTCATGGACGTTTCCTCTTTGAAAGCGGCTTATGCCCAGCTTCAGGCTGCTCATACTCCTTATGATCCTGATAAGATCCAAGCAGCTGACAAGCTTGTGGTCTCAGAGCTGAAGAACCTCTCTGAACTGAAGCACACTTACAGGGAGAACAACTCAAAGCCATTGTGTGTATCTCCACAGGACTCTCGCTTGGCTGCTGAAATCCAAGAGCAGCAAAACCTTCTGAAAACGTATGAGGTCATGGTGAAGAAGTTCCAAACTGAGATTCAGAATAAGGACTCTGAGATTCACCAGCTGCAGCAGCAGATCGAGGAAGCAAACCTAAAGAAGGAAAAACTTGAGAAGAATCTCAAGCTCAGGGGTCTGGCAGGCAAGGAGTCAGGTGCTCCAGTTCATGAAAATGGATTCTTTCTGGTGGATCTAACTCCTGATCTCTTTCTCTCAGCTGTGGAAACTGCTTCCAGAGCCGTACATGATTTCTCAAAACCACTAATTAACATGATGAAAGCTGCTGGCTGGGATCTTGATACTGCAGCTAATTCTATTGAATCAAATGTTATTTATGCAAAGAGAGCTCACAAGAAGTATGCATTTGAGTCGCACATATGCCAGAGAATGTTCAGCAGTTTCCAGCAGGAAACTTATGGGATTGAGGATGCTGATTTGGTTGACAAGGAGAGCTTCTTCCACCAGTTTCTTGCCTTGAGGGAGAAGGATCCACTGGATGTTCTTGGGCAGAGCCCAGATTCAAATTTCGGGAAGTTTTGCAGGAGAAAATACCTCTTGGTGGTACATCCAAAGATGGAGGCTTCTTTCTTTGGGAACTTGGATCAAAGGAACTTTGTGAGTGGCGGAGGCCACCCTAGGACTCCCTTCTACCAGGCTTTCCTAAAGCTGGCGAAATCTATCTGGCTTTTGCACCGGCTGGCTTACTCCTTTGATCCAAATATTGTGGTCTTTCAGGTGAAGAGTGGCAGTGAATTCTCAGATGTTTATATGGAAAGTGTAGTTAAGAATATGATAATAGATGATGCCAGTGAGAGGCCAAAGGTGGGCCTCATGGTTATGCCCGGTTTCTCAATGGGAGGAAATGTGATTCGAAGTCAGGTCTACCTATCCGGCATGAGGGTCTCTGAATGAGTGGTCAATTTGTGCACACCAAATGATTGCCCTCCTTATGTATTGTATACTATATAGGGTTACTATGTTGCTTGTAATTGCTAAATCTGCTGATCTTCCACTTGTGCTGGCTATCTGGACAGGTTTATGGACCCACCCTAGAGAGCACCTTTTGAAATTGTGTATTTGTGTCTTGTGCAGTGACAATCATTTGGTTGTCTTATTATACCCACAATTGCTTTCCTTAATGCAGACCTATCAGCACGTAAGTTTATCTTCTGTTTTATCCTAAACATTTGCTTTTGTTCTCCAAGTGCAATGGCATCACGGTTGAAAATTGTGACAAGGCCAGGTGATAAGTTCTATAATTGAATATGAAACTCATTGATTCCAGCTCAAAATTCATTTTTCTAGCAGATAATTTGTATGATAAGGTGGAGAAAAGAGGACTCAATTAGAGGAGTTTGGATATGGTTTGATGCTTTGTCATCAAAATTGCAGAAGAGGCCAAGGACGCATGATCAGAGCTATCTGTTTGTTGATATCATGACTACCATCAAAAAAGGATTTTCTAGTCAAACATCTGCCCATCAAGATGGCATTAAACTGCACCTCCTCCACCATTACCCTTATTCTCTGGCCAGTCAAGGAACTTGTACCCCTGAATTGATGGAGGCAGAAAACTCTGTGCTGCAGAGGGATCATCAGGTGTATAAATATAACCCTTTCCATAACCGATCTCCTTCATCAGCTTTGTGGGTGCATTCCTGAGATGAAGAGGGACGCCCTCATTCTGCCCGACTGAATCTCTCACCAACTTCTGAGCAGTCCCAATAGCCCGATACACGGCAATCGATTTTGGTGCCAGAGCAAGGTAAGCTACGCACTGGGCAAGAATGACATTGCACTCGGGCATTCCTATAAAGTGGCAAGCTTGATAGCATGAGACTGCTTGGGTCAGGGCAGCAGGGTCAGCCAATCCGACATCCTCACTTGCAAATCGAACCAGCCTCCGAGCGATATAAAGTGGTTCTTCCCCTCCTTCCAACATTCTTGCAAGCCAATATATTGCAGCATCAGGATCATTTCCCCTCATAGATTTGTGAAGGGCGCTAATCAAGTTGTAGTGCTCTTCCCCAGCCTTATCATACGCAATGTGCTTGGACTGAAGTGCCTCCTTCACATCATCAATTGTCACAGCTGCACCATCCTCTGAAGAAACAGTATCAGATGTCTGGATCGGAACCTCAGGCTGCCTCATGGAGCCCCGTGCAGCTGCAGTTGTGGCAGAAATCTCCAGGGCATTCAGAGCAACCCGGGCATCGCCATCACAGTTATTTGCCAGAAACTCGATAGCATCCTTGTCCACCTTAACATTTACAGCAACTGTCCTCAACAGACCTCTCTCTGAGTCACCAATTGCCCGTTTAAGGAGCGCAGAGACATGCTCGGGCTTCAATGGATTAAGGGTGAGGACGCGGCACCTTGAAAGTAGGGGCGTGATCAAATGGAATGACGGGTTCTCCGTGGTGGCTCCGATGAATACAATGCTCCCATCCTCGATCACGGGCAAGAACGAGTCTTGTTGCGACTTATTAAACCTGTGAACCTCGTCTATGAAGAGGACAGTCCTCTTACTGCTCTTCTCCCTCGCTTTCCTTGCATCATCCACTGCATCCCTGACATCTTTAACCCCGCAAGTGACGGCAGAGAGGCAGACAAACCGGTAGGAGGCCCGTTGGGTGGAGGAGCTGACAATGGCCTTCGCTATGGAGGTCTTGCCGGTGCCTGGAGGGCCCCACAGTACAATTGAAGGAATGCGGTTGGACTCGATCGCTGAGCGGAGAAGGGACTTGTGGGAAAGGAGATGGTCTTGCCCGACAACCTCGTCTATGGTGCGTGGACGCATCCGCTCCGGCAAGGGCTGGTGAGGGGCCCGTCGATCATCGTTCCTCGCTGGTGATATCTGGAAAGTCAGTTGTGAGTTTTGCGAGGAAATCACCATCTTGGGACGCTTAGAAAGAGGCTGAGTCTGCAAAATAACTTCCTTTTCATTCTCTTCTTGCCGCTGCTGCAGCTCATGCTCTTGATTATGAGGTTTGACGGCAGCCGGCTTCGACTGGAAGTGGAAGAACCTATCGAGTTTGGGCTGGTGGGGAGATGGGTTGGGATTAGGATTAGGATTAGGGTTCTGTGTAGGGTTCGGATTGGGGGGAGTGCGGTGGGCGAGGATCCACTCGGTGGCTTTCAGGATGGACTTGCCGCCAGTAGCGGCCAAGGCCTCGGCGGCGAGCTCATTCGAGAACCCCATGCTGAGCAGCTGCTCCATCTCCATTTCTTTCTCCAGCCCCGAAACTGCAAAGCTAAACCTAACTGTGGGATGATGAAGCAAGCTCGTCACTTTCCCTGACCTATCCCCATAATCTAAGCTGGCGAATTCTGGGTCTGATTCAATTTCAAGTGCAAAACAAGAAATATTTATGAGCCTAAAATTTTAGGCATCCTCCAATTTTAATCTAGTCATAAATTTAACCAAAATTATGTGTATAATTTATATGCTTTTAGCGTAATTTGATGCTATGTTCCAAGGTATGTGAATTGAGCAAACAAACATTTTTCAAAGGCATATTGAATGTCGGACGCACGAGCCTCATCTACCATGCCGGTCCAAAATCGAAAGTATATATCATGTATCAACTATAGTCTACACATACTGTGCAAAAAAAAAAACTATAGTCTACACTGTCACCCCATTGAAGGTGTTCTGGAATCACGCAATGCTAGACTTCCTTCCTTCCTGCCCATTGAAGGAGAAGTGTTTCAGTGGAAGGCAAAATGGCACTCATTGAAACCTGCAGGTGGGCATAAAAAGAATGATCAAACGGTGCATACATCAGCCATAAACTAATATGTGAATTGAAGACCCGTAAGTACCCAGAGGTGAGAGATGAACTCACTCGGATCCACTGTGATAAGCATTGCGGTCCCACCAAAGTCGCAGGTTCCTCCATGGATTTTCTTGTTCTGGAAGTAGCTGTTGAAGGCGAAGGAAGCATGAGCCAGCAGGGTGTTAGGCTGATAGCAGGGCCCGTTGGGTTGGATAGGCTTGCAGTCTGCCCCGGCTCCACAGGCATAGTCGATCGCCTCCTGCATTAGCGTGTCAGGCACTGTGGGTTTCGCCACGCACCACACGGCATAGACAGGCGGCTTGTGCTGCTGCGGAGGAGGAGTTGGTGGTGGAGGGTACGCCGGCGGCCTCCGGGTGTGGTTTGGTGGGCTAGGGCCGCACTCGGGCACACTTGGGACCTGTGGGGACTTTGGAGGCCTTGGGATGGCGGCTGGTGGTCTGCGGATGGCTGGTGCTGGTGCTGAAGAGGATGGCGGCGGGTAGACACAGAAGGCTGGGACGGAATGAGCAGGAAGAGGAAGGGGTGACATGGATTGGAACGGAGGGAGCGAGAAATCGGGATTCCTTATGCCATACGGATCCGTATTCTGTGAGTGCAACACGGAGTTCATCTCCTTGGACGTGTCTATGGAGACCCTTGCATCTGCTTGAGAAAACTAACATGCTTACTAAAAGACATTAAGAGGTAAAAACCCAGTTGGATGCCAAGAAGTAGAGACATACCGCTGATTGTGAAATGTAGTAGGACGAGGGAGATGATAAATCTCCACATTCTGCAACTCGCTTTTGGTGCCAATTGCGTAATGCTTCTATGGTCTTTTGGAAAAGAAGCAACTTATGTTATATTATATATACATCTGACTAATGGAGGGAGTGCTGAGGAGCAGCTGTTGAAGTTAAGAAAGAATGCATAGAGATTCTTGCTCAAGTTGCATCTTCAAAAGTCGGGTGCTGGCGGTGCGCTGGAGATGGCTTAGGAGAAGGAGTAAGATCAAGGTGATTAATATTGTTTTATCAGTTCACTTTGTCTTGTCTTTTGTTGGAATGGAATATATGCTTGCTTGGGAGCTGAGGAAAGCTAGAACAAATCTTTCCTGCACTTTTTTTCTTTTGCTTGCTGTACCCTCAAATCAGATGGACGGCCAAAACCAACCAAGTTTGCAGACGCCACAATTTGATTCCTAAGAAGATGGTCAGGCCAGGCCTGAGAGACAAAAGTACTACTCGTGGACCTAAGCTTGAAGGCCCTAACTATAAGAAATCTAACGAGTGCTGCTGCATTCATTTGCTCCAACAAGCCCAGCAAGCAAGCAGATAGTTGTGAAGACCACTTGTCAAGCAGACTGGACTGGGAGTTGGTACACTTCGTAAATGGAACGGAGCATTAAATTACAGTTCGAGATCAATGCGCCAAGAATATCTGACTTTGGTGGATATCTTTCACGATCTGAGATGTTGCTCTACTAGATAGTCAATCTGTGTAATGATTGATGTGTGTCTCATTTTGGTAGTTGGAATAGCACTTCAAAAAGAAGAAGAGGAGGAAGGCCAGTGGCCATGAGTTAGGCTACTAATGAACTAGTCTAGTTTAAGATATATGGAGAACATTATCAAATATTTTATAAAATAGAAAAATAAAATAAAATAAAATAAATATATTATTTATTAATAAAATTGTAAATATTATACTATTTAAAATATATAAATTTTAAATATATATTGATTCGATCAATTATCACTATAAAATAAATTATTATATGTGTTATCAGATCAAGTGTAATTTTATTTATTCGAAATTAAAAATTTAACTTGTAATATAATAGAAAAAATAATCAACTCAATTTTATTATTTTTATTAAAGTAGGAATTAAAAATTAATAAATTTTAAATATAAATAAGTACAACTATTAATCCATATATAATTCTTCTACCCATTAACGACTCTAGAATTTTGACAGGAGCATCCTAGCAGGTGTACAGTAGAGTATGAGACTGGCAGGTGTACAGGATGTTATCAATCAATATCTCTTCCTACTCATTTTTCCCATTTAAATTTTAAACTTCGAAAGGCCAAAAACCAGCATGAGTCTATCGGGATCTCAACAATTTCTAAACCAAAAACTAATTTAGTTGTTGACAATATATTAAATATTTAATAAAATATAAAAATTATATAAAATAAAGAATTATTATTAATTTATAATATTATAAATTTTACATTAATTATAAATTATAAGTGATAACTTTTAAATATATATTTTCGCTGCCCATTATCAAAATATAATATTTTCTAACCTATTATCAGAGCAAATAAGCTCATATTTGTTACCGTTGAAACAATAACTGAAAAGTAATACCAAATTCGTATATTTGATCTGACACAAGAGAGAGAACCACCGAGAGAATGCCACGAAATAATTGAAGGGAGCAGACCTAATAAATTACTCCAGCTTTGAGTAAAGCATGGGATCAATATAGCTCGTCCCAATCAAGCAACAAAGAGTTAACAATGTTCATGTTCCTACTCATTCTTCCCATTTAAATTCTAAACTTCTATCGGGCTCTCAGCAAGTATTTCCACGGCTGCGGCGGACTATGATGACTGAAAGAGCAGAACTAGTGTTCATCCCATGCCCGCTCATGGGTCATGCCATATCTATGGTGGAAGTCGTCAAGCTCCTCGTCGACAGGGAGGAGAGGCTGTCAGCGACAGTGCTTGTCACAAAGCTAGACCATAGCTCCACCGCAAAGGCCCTCGTAGACTATGTATCAACCTCTTACTTTTCTTCAAGGATCCGATTTGTAGAGCTGCCACCGCTGCAACCAGGCAACGCTTCAGGTTCTAGCCTCAACTTACCTGGGTTTTCACAGTTGAATTAGTGAATGCACCAGCTTGTGAATTGCATCAATGACCATGTGTACCCCGTGGTGTAGGAAGCACTAGTACGCATAGATTTATCCCTTTGCTTCTTTGACACATCAGGAGGATTAAGAGTTTCAGATTTTACAAGATACATTATCCGGCCATTGCAGGTCTTGGCGCCACCGTGGACCTCATCAGTTCCTTAGAGGGCATCAAACCCAATGTAAGAGATTTAGTCCTCGGACTCACCAAGAACAGCGGCTCAGACTCCAGCCTGCCACGGCTTGCGGGTTTTGTCATCGACATGTTCTGTATTACGATGCTAGACGTGGCGGAAGAGCTCCGGGTCCCTAGCTATATTTTCTATACATCGAGCGTGAACCTCCTCGGGATTTCGTTGTATCTCCAAGCCCTGAAGGACGACCACCAGCTGGATATAAGTGCCTTGGCTGATCCCGATGCGAGCGTCGATTACCCGGGCTTTACGAGTCCAGTGCCCTCCAGGTTCTTGCCCTCTGTGATGCTGGACATGGGCAGTGCCTCCGTAATCCTCAAATTTACCAGGAGGTTCAGGGAGACCAAGGGTATTCTAGTCAACACGTTCGATGGGCTCGAGGCCCGAGCCATGGAGTCCGCGTTCGATGACAAAGTGCCACCGGTGTACCCCGTGGGACCCATACTGAACCTGAGGTCCTTGGTTGATGAAGATGATGCGGGTGCGGCCGATGCACTCGACTGGCTGGACAAGCAGCCGCCGGCATCGGTGGTGTTCTTGTGCTTCGGGAGCATGGGAAGCTTCCCCGAGGAGCAGGTGAGGCAGATAGCCCATGCGCTCGAGCGGACTGGCCACCGGTTCCTGTGGTCCCTGCGCCGGCCGCGACAATCAGAGGGCAAGTTCAAGTTTGAGTTCGCGAGCAGTTACGAGAACCCGGAGGAGATCTTCCCGGATGGGTTCATGGACCGCACAGCAGGTAATAATGGCTTATACACTATGGAATCTCAAAGAACTGGTTTTAGTCAATAATAAATCATGGTTGATTTCATTAGGTAAGGGAAAGATAATCGGTTGGGTCTCACAAGTCCAAGTGCTGGCCCACCCGGCGGTCGGAGGGTTCGTGTCGCATTGCGGGTGGAACTCCGTCCTTGAGAGCATATGGTTCGGGGTGCCCATGGCTGTGTGGCCCTTGTTCGCGGACCAACAGCTCAATGCATTCGCCCTGGTCGAGGATCTGGGCGTGGCGGTCGACATTCGGATGGACTACAGTTGCGACAACCTGTCCGGGAAGAGGGCCATCGTCCCGGCGGAGGAGATCGAGAGGGGAATAAACCGCCTAATGGACACTGAAGTCGAAGCGAAGGAGAAGATGAAGCGGATGAGCGAGAAGAGCAGAAGGGCGAAGGTGGAAGGGGGGTCATCTCAATTGAACCTGGAGCGGTTCATTAAGAATATGCATCTTAATTAGCCATGGACAAATGCTCTTATGTTATGCCTATATGTTCTGCAAACTGAAAACAAACAACGTCTCAGGGACGACTTTCTTTTGCTTGCCTTGGAATGGCATAAATAAAGATGGGTTTCCCGGGATTGGCAGTAATTCATGATGTAAGATGATTTTGCGGGTTAATTCCTGGTCTGGTTGTACAAGCCGCTAACAAGGAGGTCGAGGCTCTGTACCGTTGCCTTGGAACGGCCGGTTTGTGATCCTAAGACGCATATGACCACCGACGAAGTCACTGGGAGAATATCGGTTACTGACCCGCTTGTCATGATAACCATTTGCAGTTTTGCTTTCAGTAGTTTTTTTCTAGTGTAAGAGTTACCTCCACTACCAAGAATTGGCCCCACTATCTATATGGGGTTCCTGCCCTTGCCAGAGCATCTAGCTCTGGGACATCTTTCCCCAAAGAGGAATTTATAGATGCATCAAACGGTCAAGGGTAAATTTTATCTTTTGTTCCTTTCTTACAAGTATTTTATGTGCCTTAGTTCATCTTTTGGTTATAAGTATAAAATTGTGAAAAATATTCAATGCTAATGGTGAAATTCAATCATTATCATATTTAAGGGCCATGATATGCAAATGTGTATATTAATTAGCGCACCAGCTAACAATTGTTAATATTCATACTCCATACAATCAAATGGCATCAATCAAGTCTTTTTAAGGGTAAGTTATCAATCACTTTGGTGAGCGATAATAATGTTTTTTTTGCTCATCAAAAATAATGCATTGACTAAAGTCATCAATCACCTTGCTGGGCAAGTTATGTGCTAGGAAATTTAAGTTTCTAGGAGTAATGTATTAGACCACATTCCAGGATTTGAATTGAGGGAGGTGCAAGAAAACACATACACCCAGTGTAACATAAACATTGTGCAAGGCTGATTAGTTGGGTACAGTTCGCATAGCTGAAAGCGAGCCATTTCCGATCTATTTATGTATGATGAAGCCATGCTGCAGCATATGCCCGGGTTCTTTTATGGACCACAGCTGCAGCCTTCCACTCTTCTGCATATAATATAAGGAGCTAATTAAGGGAAAAAATTGTATAGGTTCAAGCCCATTTAGCCAAAAGAGACATGAATCCCATCCCGAGGAGGAGCGCAACATTGGACCACAGCTGCAGCCTTCGACTCTTCTTCATCTTAGGGCTCATGAAGTCTGCCACACAAAGATCCACCAGAGCCATGTATATTAAAACACCAGCTGAAGCAGCGTTGAGGATCCCCTCCACTATAAGGGCCGTGGGGCTGTTCTCGTTGTACACGTTAGATATGCCGATCCCGACCGCAATCCCGACCGGGGTAGTCAAGGAGAAAAACAGCGCCATGACCGCAACAGACTTGAATTTGAAACTCGCCTGTGCGATGGAGCCGCCGAGACCCATCCCCTCGAAGAACTGGTGGAAACTCAGTGCACCCAAGAGTGGCCGGATGGTCTTCGGATCTTCGGATGCCCCGAGGGATATCCCAATTATGACGGAGTGCGCTATTATACCTAATTCCAGTACCTACAAACAAGAATCAAAACTAGTAATAAATCAGAATCCTAATAATGGATCAATAAATTATCATAATGAATGATAATTTACCTGCGAGATAACTCTATGCCGAAGAAGATCCGAGGAGGAGCAGGAGGCTTCTGCTAGGTGGGAGTGTCCATGATTGGTGTGCTCAGCATGATCTATAGAGCCCGCTTCCTTGTCCCCGTTTTCATCTGCAGCCTCCGACCTGTTCGTGGCGCCCTTGCTGGAGAGTCTTCTCGTGAAATAGAACGTCGCAAACATGTCGATCTGCAGCGTCGCCACGGCCGCCAACATCGTCACGAAACTGGCAAAGGGAAAGTTGCCCCATACATCGCCGGTGAGACACGGCGACGTGAGGCTCTCGATGGCATCCGGCAAGACGTGGATGAACCCAGTAGAGAGAATAACGCCAGCAGCAAAGGCCTTCACAACGAAGAAGATATCCCTGTCGGGGCGGAGCGCGGGCAGCACCTTCCCGAGCATGGGGATGCAGATGCCGGCAGCCCCCGCCACGAGGATCGAAGCGATTGCCCCGAGCTTGTACTTGAGGGCGGTAGTCTTGTCATGATGAAGACTCTCCTCATCACATGTGCTGTCTCCCAGGGCCACTGGCAGTAGGATGAGGAGGACGACAAGGCCGTGGCCGCGTGAGATTCTCATCTTCGACCAGAGGATAGAATTGATGGGTTGCAATACTCAATGAGTAGGTGCAATGTAAATGATGATTGATGGCCGGTTTCCTCTAAATATAACGGGCAGTAGGAAAGAAAATAGAAGAGAACATGGAAAGTAGTAATATATGATTTATATATTGTTTCCTTTTATAAAATGCTTATATTTTACTGCGTTACAGTTCATTATTTCCAAGTTGACTGAATATTTTGCTATATTACAATTCAATATTTCCAAGTTTCCTGAATATTTTGATGTCACACAATTTCCCAGCACTGTAATAATGATGCAATTAGTATGACATGGCGTGATATGATTTCATGGGTCCATATGTTTGGTGACTTTTATTCTACAATAATGCTGCTTGCATGGAGACAGACATCCACAATGAAACAACAATTGGTTAAATCTGGGATTCAAAGAAAAACTCAAGCTTGGACTAAACCAATTGATAGATTTAAGGTGGAATGTGTGAATAATTCCAAACAAAATCAATGGTGTATGTAATTAATTAAAGGGATGCCATTTGGGAATTACAATTAGTTAATAATGTTTACATGTACTTATTGGTCTTGGAATTGGAAAAGAAGATGTTGTAAATATGTCAACATCATCACTATATATATATTTTTTTTGTGTTTTTATGGGTAAAAATTGTTGGATTCTCTTACTGTTTAAAATCTGAGAGATGTTGAACTAAAAGATTTCACTCACACTCAAAAACATAATTTGTCAATGGGAGAGATACAAAAATATTATTAGCATTCAAAGCCAAAAAAGGCATATAAAATCTAAATTAATGGCTGCCTAATTTTGTCATGAATGCCATGCAGAGGAATTAAAGGGTGTGTCTTACTGGTGCAACACTTGGCAAAACCCCATCAATAATTGCATGCCAACTTGTTATATAACGTGTGCGCCCAAGCCCAAGAGAATAATGCCAAGTCAAAGAAGACTGCATTGGAATGAATTGCGCGTCCTCCTTCATTCTTATGCCACCTACATTTGTTACACTTGAATATGTAATTAGATGGGAAGACATTAGGTTACATTCTCTTGGGCGCCTCGGATTTCACCAATAGTCAACTACCAGATGTCTTGGAGAGTTGGCTTGACAAGTGTTAGGAGGGTTCCTCGAGCAGAATTTATGTCTTTCTCCGGCCATGGCTGAAGCTGGTGCAGTCTCTAAAAACTTCAAGGCTCGCAGAGTGTAAAAAGTTGACTGAATATTATGGTTGAAACGGATTACAAAATGTTGTTGCTTGGAAAGTTGAACGAACCTTCTTCACATTTCACATTCTTCGGTTTAGTCTGGTAAGATGGGAATGCAGATACCATCTTGGAAGTTGGATGGAAATGCGCCTAAATTTATAAACGGATAATCATTCATTCACTATCATTAGTTGTTCGCTGAATGATTTTGTTAGTATGTGGTCTAACTTTCAGGTATTTTGTTGCACATAATTATAAACTTAATATTATAATTTTAAATTAAATGTTTAGTAAGGTCAGGTGGGTCATATTCGACTGACGACCATTTTTGGGAACTATTAGCCGTGTAGTATCAAACCCGACAAAAAGTAGGCATCCGATGGTCTACTTCAGCCATAGGATCATTTGGCCACCCCCGGACTATCACTAAGCATGACTGATTTTCATCAATAAGCAAGCATTAAATCTACATCTATTATTTGATACCTGAATTGGGATAGACTTGGGCTTGGGCACCGGTGAAACAGTTCAGAGGTTTGGTTTCATCCTCTTCTTTGTAAAAGGATGTGAGTAATAGGTGGGGTTGTATAAATCATGAGCAAATGATTGAAAGGACTGCATATCAATGATAGAAAAATTTTCTGATGGGATGGGATGAGATAGATCCTTACTAATAATAGCATTGTCAATAAAAAGAAAGCATTATGAACTTAACCGCTCAATATCCATAAATGCCCCCATCTCACCATCCATAAAGTTGAATTTTAAAGAGTAAGATGGAAACTATACTTAATAAGAAATAAATGCCAAGAAGTGATGGGTAATGTATAGATCGTGGCAAATATGATACACGGTGGCAAATATTTACTATATCATATCCTATTGTATACAGAAATTAAGTTATAATGGTATTGGTTGGATCCGTTATACCATTAGGGACTCGGTCAAAATAGGATCCGTGTGTGCAAATAGATTCAAACCGAGCCGAGGTCCAATAGAATCCGTTCTGACCCAATCAGTGAACGTGTATTTTACCAACTCTAAAGTGAAGATATAAAGTCAATCACCAACCAATAGTCATCTTCCTATATATATATTAAAATAAAAAAATAAATAAATGACATATTTATATACTTGAAAATAATTATAATATTAGAGCTTAATAAATGAAGAATATATTAAATATTTTAATATAATTAACTCACTAAAATATTAAAAAAATATAAAAAAGTCTATTAATTTCACCATAAACAACATTTTTAATCTATCCAAGAATTCAGGGTACATGCCTGCCAACTGCCAACTTACTACCTATTAATTTCTTCACATTTCTCCACTTGGACAAGCATCCATCAGATCTGAGGGCATTAAATTTCCTGGCAGTACGGTTTGGAGCTTCCTTGTCAGTACCCTTTGAAGCCCTAATCCTATTAGGATTGTGATCAGTGATGAACATGTCCGTCTGTCGACATGACAACCGGAGCGCCCCGAGCGAGCTGCCGTGGGAAGAAGACGGCCGAAAGGGGTAGCCTCCGGGGCCTTCCCCGACAACAGGGCGGGCGGATGGTGACCATGGAGAGCCCTCTTGGGAGAAGTGAATCGTATCCATATCGTTCACTATAATCATATTTTCATGGGTTTCTTTCCATTGCTATTGCAACAAGCCCTTCTTTTACTTACACATCATAAGCTATACGACACAAGAGACCGGATAAGACAACGGACAACCTCATTCCACCTAATCCTCTTTTCTTAGTACTACTTCTTTTCTTATAGGAAAAAAAGATCATATTCTGTCTGGTTATTATTCGAAACTGATGACGAGGTTTCCCATCACGCCCATTTGGCCAAAACAGACATGCATCCTGCACCTAGCAAAAGGGCGGTATTACACAACAGCTGGAGCCGCCTGCTGTTCTGTATCCTCGGGCTCATGAAGTCAGCCGCGCAGAGATCCACAAGGGCCATGTATATTAGGATTCCAGCTGAGGCCGCGTTGAGGACCCCCTCCACGACCAGCGCCGTGGGGCTGTTCTCCTCGTACACATTGGATATGCCCATACCAACCGCGATCCCCACAGGCGTCGTCAGGGAGAAGAACAGCGCCATGACTGCAACAGACGTGCTCTTGAACTTGGCCTGGGCGATGCAGCCACCAAGCCCCATCCCCTCGAAGAACTGGTGGAAGCTCAGGGCGCCCAACAGCGGACGGATGGTCTTCAGATCCTCCGACGCCCCCAGCGATACCCCGATGATCACCGAGTGTGCTATTATACCCACCTCCAAGACCTGCAAATCACAACCTTCTAATTTTAATTCATTATCCTTAGATTTGTCCAATTGTGTCATCTAGTCAATCAATACATTATCCAACCGTTTATGTTGACCTTTTTCCTTAAGCTCATTCATGCCTAAGATAGTAACACTGGTCCCATCTACTTCTAGAAACACCACCATTGACTTGACTATAACAACAACAAACACCACAATAATTTTTGTGGATCCATATTACATTGGAGAGGGGATCACAATTTTTCCACTCCAGAGGCAATAATTCAACAATTTGAGTCCCTGAACATTAATTTTCAACAATATAAGGAGTAAGTATGGATTAAATTATTAGAGAATAGTATTGAGAGACCGAATTGTTGAATGTGAGTAAATTATTAGTCAACTAATATGCCCTTTTTGGACAATAATTGCAAAGCAAAGTTAACTTTCCTATTAGTCTATTTGTTAACTTAACATGAATGACACGTGATCTTTTATATTAACCTTAGTATAAAGCATAAAAATATTATGGTTATATTTTATTTGTATTTAAAAGATGAAATATATGAGGAGGAGGAGGAGTCTCTTGGTCACTCCTCTGCCACAGCTGAGGTCACCGGATGGGGCCATTGCCCCCTTCAAAAGGCGTCGGCCAGCGACGGATACAGGGGCCCGACTGCCCCCGGCCCTATCCCATTTTTTTAAAATTATATTTATGTATATAAATTTCATTAAAAGTGGTGTGGGCTACTGTAAGTAAGAAGAAAATGGTTGTAGCAGTAAAAGTAATTAATTACCTGAGAGATGACTCTGTGCCGAAGAAGATCTGAGGAGAGGCCGGCAGAGGCGGAAGGGTCAGGTGTATTGACATGTCCATGGTTGCCGTGTCTGTGGAGGGGCAAGTCCGAGCTGCTATCCGCCCCCACCTCGTTGAACGCGTTCTTCTTGACGTGCCTCCTCGTGTAATACGATGTGGCAAACATGTCGATTTGCAGCGTCAAGATGGCCGCCATCATCGTCACGAAACCGGCGAAGGGAAAGTTGCTCCACACGTCGCTGGTGAGGCAGGGCGAGGTGAGGCTCTCGTACGCGTCGGGGAAGACGTGAATGAACCCCGTGGAGAGGATTACCCCGGCGGCAAAGGACTTCACCACGAAGAAGACGTCCCTGTCGGGGCGGAACGCTGGGACCACCTTCCCGAGCATGGGGATGCAGACGCCGACAGCCCCCGCCACGAGGATTGACACGATCGCCCCCATCTTGTACCTGTTGGCGGCAGTTTTATCGTGGTGGAGGCTATCCTTGTCGCAGGTGCAATCACCCAGGGCCAGCGGCAGCAGGTTGAGGAGGCAGAGGGAGAGGACGGCTCGGCGGCTGCCGTCGCTAGCCATGCTCATTCTTCGAAATCTGCCCGAAGGAGAGGACCGTGAAGACAATAGCTTCAGAGGTATTACAAATAGCGGTCTGCAGTAACTGACAGTCCTCTTTGTAGAAGATGAGGACATCTATCTAGACACATGACTTTGGAGGTTGAAATCAATTATTCCATATATATTATTTTTAATTTTTAAATTAAATAATTTAACATGACTGTGACCTTGCCTATCGGGGTATAAAGCCAGAGAATTGCAGCATATAAGCCTAATAATTATCTCAAGTCTACCTTGTCCGTCCATATTGTGATGTGGATGAGAAAGAAATGCGACAATCTGGCCCACTACCTTTCAATTCTCACTTAATTGTTGTTGCTTTCTCTAAATTTGTTTGTTTTTTCATCCTATTTTAACTATGGGTTTATATAGTTATGTCCCTTCCTCGCATTCAGAGTCCATGCACATGTGCAGTGGATAAAAAGAAGAGTGGGGCATGCCATCCACAGAAACCAAAAAATAAAACAAAGGCAATCCAACCCACCTATTTTATGGAACGATTTATCGAGTATACCACGAGAATGCCAATAATATCTAATATATAGATGTTATTGAGCTTTGACTAGCTTGATTTTGAGTCATTAAAATACTATTAAAGAATAATGATAGACCAATGGCAGCCGAGCACTGATCCATCGATCAGACCCATCATAAGAGTAAGTTGTCCGTTTCCCCCACCCGGTCCTGTTCAAGTCATCCATTTGGCAGCCTTCAGCCTTCACACTGACAGACAAGTCGTCGCCTATAGGAGAGAGGGGTTCGATTTCACCCAACCCTGCTGGTCTTTTCTGCAAAAGCTTAGAACAACGCCTTTAATGAGACCGTATCAGAGTCAGAAAATGGAGAATAAGCGGGCCATGGAATATTACTGTTGTATCGGAAATATACAATACAATACTCTTGTGTTTTCACTAATAATCCAAGCTTCTAATCTTATGAGCATGAATTGTATGAGCTTATAGGGTGGACTATCACTTTTAACCTACTCTGCTAATTCATCTACTTTTGGGCTTTTGTCCTGTCTTTTAACTTTTCTAGAACTTTGGCTTGGGCTATTTGAAAGAGTGGCGTGGCTACCAAAAAGAGGGGAACTATAAAAAAATTGATTGCAGTCATAAAATTAATTGGTTACCTGGTAGATTACTCAATCCCGAAGAAGATTAGGTGAATCGGCATGTCCATCCTACATCCCAAAAAGGAAAAAAGGAAAAGAAAAGTGCAACCAAATAATTAATGACATGGATGTTCCTCCAAGTGTGGAAAAGTATGATCCAGAAAAAAAAATGAAAATAAAACATCACCTTGCTCCATCTAGCTATGACCATGAACCCCATATGACAAATAGAAGGGAAAGAACAACAAAAAGAACATTAGAGCCTCCAACCACCCATGTCGGAAGTTGATTCACACCCATGAACATAGTATGTGCTCATTTATTTGGTAACCTATATAACCCAGAAAAAAATACCTTCAAATTGCATGTATGCTTTTTTTTGGAGAAAAATACCATTTACAACTAAAAAAGACAGTCATGTCAAGCTTTTTGTCAAACACTTACACTGTTGATGGAGTTGAGTTTCCCTTCATACCCATTTAGCCAAAACAGACATGAGGCCAGCTCGGAGGAGAAGAGATGCGTTAGACCACAGTTGCAGCCTTCAGTTCCTCTGCATCCCCTGGCGACGACGCCGCGTCCAAGATTCCCTCCATGATCAGAGCCGTGGGGCTGCTGTCGTTGTAGGTGTTGGAAATCCCGATCCCGATCGGGATCCCGACCGGCGTCGTCAGGGAGAAGAAGAGCGCCATGACTAAGGAGAGGACGGCTCCGCCTGTCGCAAGCCGTGCTCATCCTTCGAAATCGGCCGGAAGGAGAGGACGGTGAAGAGAATAGCTTCATAGGTATTAAAAATAGCTGTCTGCAATAACTGACATTGTCCTCTTTGTAGAAGATAAGGACATCTATCTACACATGACTTTGGAGGTTGGAATCAATTATTCCATATATATTATTTTACAATTTTAAAATAAATAATTTAACATGACTGTGACCTTGCCTGTGTAAAGCCAGAGAATTGCAGAATATAAGCCTAATCTCAAGTTTTAATCTTCCTTCCTTGAAACATGTTGAATGAATGGGAGGATGCAAGGAAGGAAGATTAAAACTTGAGATAATTATTAGGCTTATATGCTGCAATTCTCTGGCTTTAGACCGTCGTCCCACATGGAGTAACTGAGTGATTTGGATGAACTGCAATTGCATAAAAGACAACCCCCACAGGCAAGGTCACAGTCATGTTAAATTATTTATTTTAAAATTGTAAAATAATATATATGGAATAATTGATTCCAACCTCCAAAGTCATGTGGAGATAGATGTCCTCAGCTTCTATAAATATAGACGACTCTCTCAGTTATTGCAGACCGCTATTTGTAATACAGAGCAGCGCTGCTACCTCCGAAGCTATTCTCTTCACCATCCTCTCCTTGTTGCAGATTTCGAAGAATGAGCATGGCTCGCGATGGCGGCCGAGCCGTCCTCTCCCTGCTGCAGCTGGCCCTAGGTGACTGCACCTGCGACAAGAAGAGCCTCCACCACGATAAAACTGCCGCCAACAGGTACAAGATCGGGGCCATCGTGTCAATCCTCGTGGCGGGGCCGCCGGGAAGGTGGTCCCAGCGTTCTGCCCCGACAGGGACGTCTTCTTCGTGGTGAAGGCCTTTGCCGCCGGGGTAATCCTCTCCATGGGGGTTCATTCACGTCTTCCCCGATGCGTACGAGAGACTCACCTCGCCCTGCCTCACCTGCGATGTATGGAGCGACTTTCCCTTCGCCGGTTTCGTGACAATGATGGCGGCCATCTTGAAGCTGCAAACCGACATGTTTGCCACTTCGTATTACACGATGAGGCACTCCAAGAAGAACGCGTTCAGCGAGGTGGGAGCGCATAATAGCTCGGACTTGTCCCTCCACAGACACGGCAACCATGGGCATGGCCAAATGGGCATGAAGGGAAACCTCGTCATCAGTTTCCAATAATACCCAGACAGAATATGATCTTTTTTTTCCTATAAGAAAAGAAGTAGTACTAAGAAAAGAGGATTAGGTGGAATGAAGTTGCATTAGCCATATTCTCCGGTCTCTTGGATCCATGAAAATAAAACCTTTCTAGATGATAAAGACAGTCTCATAGCAAGAAAGAGCTTACCTTTCGCCCCGTGGGAAGCTCCGAGGAAGACGAAGAACCTTGAATACTGCTTTACTGTGCCCTAATTTCTGTTTTCTCTATTTGACCACATATATGGGCCGTGGATGGGCCCATTTGAACCCAATCCATTCAAAGATTTCTCCTTTTTTTCTTCTGTTGATTGATTGGCGTATACTTCAAATTGCATCATAAAAGAAATCGAAGGGAGATCAGTAACTTGAATTCACTGTAGCTGCAGCGGCGGGGCCCACCGCCGGCGCCGTCGTTAGAGTGTAGATCATTTCTCGTTCGGGTCAATCCAGCGTGCTGCCCCAGTACATCCAGCCACTCCAGACACGCCCCGTACTCATGCGGCCGGTATCGACAATATCCCATCCGTCAACCTGTCCGATTTCGACCCTGCTCACAGGGACAGGGTCCGAAAGGAGATCGGGAGGGTCTGAGGGACTGAGGAGCGTTTCACGTCACTGGGCACTGCATGCCGTGGGGAATTAAAAAATATATACCTTAATTTCTTTAAATTCTATACAATAAAGGAATTAAAGTATAGTTAAAGAAATTGTGGAAAATAAAAAATAAATAAAATTACAGCTAGGTATGTCAATTGTCAATGGACCTAGGACTCGAGATCAGGGTCCTTACCAGACGCGAGGAGTCTCGGGTCTGCTCGGGCGCCCTGAGGTGCGGGTCCATAGATCGGGTCCCATTGGCTAGACCCGTCCTTGTAATAAATGAATCGACGTTGTGAGGAAAAAAATAAAACTTATTATTAAGAGGTCTTCCGTGCTGCTTGGAGGCTTAAGAAACTTCCTGTTAGCTTAATGGGCTTGCCAGAAAGTCCTTCTGAAACTCAAGTGTTAAATATGAAGTTAGATTCTTGGACCTGTTTAGCCACCAAGTCTATGAGACCTTCCTCAGAGACTGTGCTTCCATTTCTCCCAACTACAAAAGCCGCTGGGATCTCCCCATATTCTTCATTTACAGCAGCACTGTGCAGTAAAGATGATGATTATGCATGAAAGGATGATGGTTGCTGAAGAAAGCAAAAGTTTTTTTGTATAGATGCAGAGAGGAAAGAAGCTCCTAAAAGTTTGAGACAGGATAATGAGAATAGACAGTCTCTCGCCACTATTTTCAGCCATGTTAAACTTAAACGGTTCTAATCCACTTCTAGTCGTGTGAGTAAGAATGATTGATAGTAGAATGCAATGTTGAAAACTTCACAAGGACTAATCCAAGAGGCCATTCTATTAAAATATAGACAGGAAATAGGTTCTTACATACCCTGCAACAGCAACATCAGTTATGTCGGTATGAGAGATTAAGACGGCTTCAAGATCAGCAGGGGCAATCTGCCAAAGAGGAGATATATGTAAGCTTTTCACTTATTTTTTTCTTCACTTAAAAGGTCTTCACAAAACTGAGAAGGAAGAATTTCGTACAATCAAATCAAAAGAATCTCATGTTTTCTAAGAAATCTGCAATTGAATTGATAATCAACAAACTGTACCTATTATCGGATCGGGTTCACTCGGGCAGGTGTTCACTGTACCCGAGGTCGGGGAGGATTTTTACAGATCCACGCCCAACCCGAACAATTTGCATTACAAACTTCTTTCAACACGGTGGCTGGATTTGATGTGCATATATCTTATAAAGTTTATTATAAGAATTCAAATGACATGCTACATTCCAAAAAGGAAAAAGGAAAAGAACAGTGCTACCAAATAATTAATGACTTGGATGTTCCACCAGGTGTGGAAAAGTATGATCCCCATATGACAACTAGAAGGGAAAGAACAACAAAAAGAACATTAGAGCCTCCAACCACATGTTGGAAGTTGATTCACACCCATGAACAATATATGTGCTCATTTATTTGGTCACCTATATAACCCAGAAAAAAATACCTTCCAATTGCATGTATGCTTTTTTTTTTTTGGAGAAAAATACCATTTACAACTAAAAAAAGACAGTCATATCAAGCTTTTTGTCAAACACTTGGGTCAATGGAGTTGAGTTTCCCTTCATGCCCATTTAGCCAAAACAGACATGAGGCCAGCTCCGAGGAGAAGAGATGCGTTAGACCACAGTTGCAGCCTTCCGTTCCCCTGCATCCTCGGGCTCATGAAATCGGCTGCGCACAGATCCACCAGCGCCATGTATATTAGGATCCCGGACGACGCCGCGTCCAAGATCCCCTCGATGATCAGAGCCGTGGGGCTACTATCATTGTAGGTGTTGGAAATGCCGATCCCGATCGCGATCCCGACCGGGGTCGTCAGGGAGAAGAAGAGTGCCATGACTAAGGCTGTGCTGGTCTTGAACTTTGCCTGCATGATGCAGCTGCCGAGGCCCACGCCCTCGAAGAACTGATGAAAAGTTAGGGCACCCATCAGCGGCCTAATAGTCTTGGGACTCTCCGAGGCCCCCAGCGCAATCCCTATTATCACAGAGTGTGCCACTATACCCACTTCCAGCACCTGCCACCACCATCAATCACAACTTAAATACTAATAGTAATTTCTCAAATTTACTATTTCAAAATTATTATACAAAAAATTAATTAATATTAAAAATATATAGTTTTTATTAATTATATAATTTATTTGTATAATATATTTAATTTTTTTTATAAAGTATACAAAAATAACATTTTTATTTATTTTCACCTTCAAAATAATATTTCGAATTTTTTTGCTCAATAAATAATATTTCGAATTAAAGTTTTAAAATTTTATAAATATATAATATAGTCAATTTATTTGCATGAATTTTGTGATAAGTTATTTATTAATAAGTTTATTTAAAGTAAAAATAATAGTTATATCATAACAAAAAAATGTTACGATCATTCCCAACTGTAGCGGCATCTTTTGTCTTTTTTACAGCATGGTAAGGAGGAACAAGTGTACATACCTGTGAGATGACTCTGTGCCGGAGAAGATCCGACGAGGCGCCGGAGCCCGAGGGGCCAGGTGGGTGCGCGTGTCCTTGGTTGGCATGTGTGTGAAGGTGGAGATGTTCCGCATGGTCTGCCCCGGACCCACCGGCCTCCTGGTCCTCCTTATTATCGGCCGCCGCCACTACCCTCGGCGCCTCGTCCCCGTGGAAGTGCCGCCTCGTGTAATACGACGTGGCTAGCGTGTCAATCTGTAGTGTCATGATGGCCGCCACCATGGTCACGAAGCCGGCAAAGGGGAAGTTCCCCCATGCCTCCCCCTTGAGGCAGGGCGAGGTTAGGCGCTCGTATGCCTCGGGGAAGACGTGAATGAACGCGGTGGCGAGGATCACCCCGGCCGCAAAGGCTTTCACTACGAAGAAAATGTCCCTTTCCGGACGGAGTGCGGGGATGACCTTCCCGAGCATGGGGATCACTATGCCGACTGCGCCGGCCACAAGGATCGACACGATGGCTCCGATCCTATACCTGGAAAAAGTCACAAGCACATCAAATTATATTATGCTAATTTGAATGTTATTTTATAGAGACATTGTACTATACCTTAGGGCAGCGGTCTTGTCCCGGTCCAGGCTCTCCTCATCACAAGTGCACTCTCCATGGGCCAGTGTGAGCAGGTGGAGGAGGAGGAGGAGGGAGAGGCTGAGGGCAGCCCAGTGGTGGCGGGTCATGGTTGCTTCAAACTCTATGGATGCCGAGGAGAGGATGAAGAAGACGGTATGCTTGGACAGGAGGGAATGCTATGCTACCTATATACATACTATGAGGGGATGATGAGTACATCCATCCCATCATATTGAAGATCATTACAAGATGCATGTATGTATGAAATATAGAGGCTTGGCCAACGATGGTCAGAGATGTTTTTCTTTTAATATATTATTTTTGGTCGGTTTAAACATCATGCGGGTGAGAATGATTTTATTTATGTGTTGGTACTTATAAATTATGAATAACACAAATTTCAATTAAAAGTTATTATTTCTAATTTATCTATTTTATCAAATATTATTCTTAATATTTGCCATAATATGGAAATTTAATACACTTCTCAAGTTTAATTTTAAATAAGCATAAGCAATAGTAAAAGAGACAAATAAATGATAGCCAAACCAATTTCGTTCAACTAATTTGTGTTGATATAGACCATGATATCAACTTCCACGGGATGAAGTACATGTTTAATGGATCAAAGATATAAGATGACGTAATGCGGTAATAACTAATAAAAATTGGATAAATGTTAATTTATTATATTAAAAAATAATGAAAATTAAATAAAAAATTATACAAGGAGGAGGAGATGAGGTGACGTGAGTTATTATTTCATGGAAAACTTCATGGGAGGGAAGTGATTGACTTTGACTAGGAGATGAAAAAAGTGTCGCCACAATGTCGACATTGGTTCCCAAATTATTGATCTAAAGAAAGGATCACATAAACCCTCATGTACGGTACGATTCCAAAGTCAAACGCCATGTTATCTGTTTTTTTTAAACTCCCACACCGTCTACCAATTTATTGAGTTGTAGATTCCGGATTTATTAAAATGAAAAAGCACATCATGATTTGTATGTGTGTACGTGCATGAGAGCCAAAGAGTAGACTAAGACGATGATTCAGCATGTGTAGGCGCCGCGTATCAAACAACAGGCAACTCAGCCCACCCAATCACCATGTACATCAATCCTAAATCAAATACCATGAGCTCATTCTCCCCCATGCATTTCACTTTTGACCATCAGGACTCACCCACTGCAACCATCTCTGCTGCTCTTTTTTCTCTCATTGCGGCGGCTCCCATGTTCTCTTTTTGTACACGTTGAGGAGGTTAAGGCAGTCTGCCCCTGAATCGCTGGTCCAAGGAGAGTGCTGCCGAACGACGTCGGTTGCAACCCCAGCAAGGGCCACCGACTAAAGAGGGGCTTGCCTTGTGAATGATGATGACGTTAACCTATCATTCTTTCCATGTAAAGCTGTTGATAGATCTTGGAAAGCAATTGATCTCCCATGCCCAAACCCCATCATTTAAAAATCTCTATAATTTTTTAGGGTGCTTCGCTCAATTGAGTTGACTTTATGAACCCGTTCTCATTGGCATTAACGTGCGCCATGAGCTCAGCTCAGCTCAGCACTGCATAAGAGGCACAATTGTATTATAACTGATTATAAAAGGTAAAACTGCCCAAGGCCGGTGATGGATGTCGGTAGTACGTTACCTCAAATATAGTTTGTGGTGGCCGTACTGATCTCCGTGCCTCATCTAGGAGCAATTTTGATAATAAATATATATAACAATCATCTGGGTGAACACTTGAGTAAGCAGCACGTCAAAGAGACAATGCAAAGGGCGGGGATCAATCACCCCCCTCATAAAAAGAAGATTCCAAGGAAGTGATAAGGATGATAGTGTACCAAACTATCCAGGGTACTAAAATATCAGCACCAATCTACGGTCTATGTACCATTTCCAGACCTTTCTGCATTGCACTGTATCAACCATTGGGAGGACATTCTTCCGAACCTCCTCCTCCTCTTCCATCAGTAGGAGCACACAGAGCCTTCCAGACCGGGATCAGCATCTTCAATGGTGGGCGCAGTTCCTGAGAAATAAATACAACAGCAGAATCAAATCAATCAGCCAAAGGTGCTGCTCTCTATGCTATGATAGAACCGGCAGAGTATTGAAGACAAAATCATCCGTTAAACTAGCATCTACCGTCAATCTATAGTTATATTTGCTTATAACTCGTACCTTAAACACAAGCATCAGCTCATCTTCTTCCCGTAAAACCAGAGAGAGGCACCAGTAGCAAGTGATAGGTGTGACACATTCCTGTAACACAGGCTTCAATAACTTCCCAATCGGCACAAATCGGCGAACAATTCTTCCACTGTATCAATCAGATAAACTCAGTTCAAGGTGTTACCAGTAACAAATACTACTATCTTCTTAATCTGCATGAATCAGGTAACCTTTCTTCGATAATATGCGATTGAATAGAAAGTTGTTCTTTGGTGCATAAAAAAAAAGAGACTAGAAAGTTGCTCAAGTTTCACTAATTTTTCTTTTTAAGTTCTTGCTTTCAACGAAACAAGTTCTACTAATAATTTTGTTATGATATTGAGACTGAAGTTGCTTCATGCAAAAATTAGGCCAAACGTCACAGTTTCTCTGAATAGCTGTGTTTCCCTCCCTAGTTGGATCTTTAAACTAAAAATTAATACTTCTAGCTACAAAATAAAAGCTAAATGCTCCCAGAAGAACCTCTAGAACAAATCACTATCAGAACTGTGACAATAAGACAATATTTGGATATGTGAAGTAGTAGAAAATACCTTCTGTAACGAGTTTCGAGCTGAACACCAAAAGATGGAAAAATCAGGACAGACTCTGAACTAACATAACAAGGCCATAAGAAGTTAGAGAGAGACGGATCAAACATAATAAATAAAAGAAAGGAAAAATGAAAAGAATCTCCATTTATCTTCTGACCTTTCTTGACAGTGTTAGAATTAAACTTCATTATTATAAATGCACATAAAGGCAAGCCCCAGAAAGCAAGAGCATTTGATCTGTCCTGTTTACAAGCAGAAATATCACATCACGAACAAGCTAATGGAGTGCAATCCCCAGAGCAAAACCTAAATTACCTTGAAGATAACATCAACTCTATATTCATTCAAAATTCTAGCACCCAAAATAAAAGGTTAGTGTAGTTGACTCCACATCATGCAAGCTCGAGAATGAAGAAATGTGTTAACAAAAATCATTCATCAGAAACATGAAGAACCAAGGAGTCCAACCGCATCTGTTGTTCGCATTAGCTTATATCATAACATAACTCCCAAAAAAGCTAATCAATGAGCCTTAATTCTACATGGAAATTTGCTCCTAAAAATGCAGTATCAACAACACCACCAATCCAACATTCAGATAAAAAAATGTAAACTAAATTTAAAATACTTCCAAAAAAATAATGTAAGAAATTGAGATTTCATGGTGAGGTTTATGAGCTGACAATCCTAGCATGATTCAACCTAGAGAGGAGAGAAATTTTCTGTACAGCATAAAGTAAACTCCAAGTGGTTGATGGATCTCAAATTCTGGAAGAGTTATCATATTCAAATCCTCAAAATTTTGCCAACTACATATAATCACTTCAACCTTTTATTCCTATTCGAAATCATTCAAACATATTTCATAATTACACGGTTACGCCAGTTCCCCTTAAAGCCCAAATTCCGAAATTCACTCAGCTCTAAATCCATCAATTTTTTTTCTCTGAAATCACACAGGAGGTTGCACCAAAAGTTTCCATCAACAAGCACCGCAAAAGACACAAGCAGAGATAAGGACAAGAACTGGAAACAAATAAAAATACAGAGGAGAAGATAGAGACACCGCCACCTTTGAGAAGAAAATGTAGAACGCATATGCCGAGGCAAGCACAGTAAATAGACACAGAGCAGCGGCAACTTTCGCGCCGCTTCTTCGGACCTCAATATGGTGTGTATCGATTACTCGTGTAGTCAAGCATTCTTGGTTGTGTGTGTAAACATATCTCGCATCCACAGTGTAGTTGCCGCCACCCATCACGACCCAAAAGTTTAATAGGATTTCATGTACCGCTGGAAGAATAAGGGAGACAAGTCAGTTAACCAGAGAATTCATGGGTACAGAGAGAAGTAAAGAGACTATTGGACAGGTGACCGATTGACGCCTGAAAATTAGAGAAGGTGAAATCAAACATCAATGACGGATTCTCTATTGCAGTCTTGCAGGTCTCGAACGGTTTAATCAGAAACTGGCAATCAGTCAGGATAGGTTATGCAGTCAGACTGCATTTTCCCTAATTTAAACATGATTACGACATGAACGGAGGAATCAGGGGCTGGCGATGCATTCCCGATTGACACAAGTCGTGCTTGGGACATTGCTCCTGCTATTTGATCCGACACTAAAACATTATTACATTTTCATATGTACTATGCACGCAGAAACACATCAGAAGATGTTGCATTTTTCATTGGAATCACAGTAGCATATGGACCGAATAGGGATACAAGCAATCGACGATTCATCATGAGTGATAACTGACCGTTGATTTATCTGGGTGCAGCAGACAGCTCGGGTGTCGAGTAGCGGCGGGCGACGAGGGGCGATGGCAGCGGAACGACGAGCACGAGCACCAGCAGCCGAGGGACGACGAGCGCGAGCAACCGGCTGCCGTTGGGAAGGGAAGATGAATGAGACAACTTATGAATATTTGGGCTATTCTAATATGGGCTTGCAATTTGGATGGGCTCTCCATATTATTAACTTCTGGAAAAAATAAAGTATTAACTTAATTATTTATAAAATCCGGTTCAATTCATGGTTGAACTTACAAAACCGGATCCATGCCTTGACCGGTTCGAATGAATTACTTCAGGTGCAATCCCCTGAGTAAATTACTAGTACGAATGATGGATTGGTGTAGGTGTATGGTGCTGCTCAATCTAATATTCATTTAACATATTTAAGTAGGAATATATATAATATAATTTATTATATTATATACATATATATTGTTATAATTACAAAATATTTATATATAATTAATATTATATAGTTATTATTAATTCATTTTTATTATAATAAGAATTAAATTAAATTATATAATAAAATTTGAAATGTATAATATTTTTATATTTAATATTATTAATATTAATATACTATTTTATTATATAGTACATTTAATATGATTAATTTAATTATATATTACTTCATAAATTATTGAATTTAATTAAAAATAATAATTTTATCTTTTTATTTTTTTATTATGAAACCTAAACCTCAATGCAAATCATGAATTGTTTACCTTTACTACATTTTCCCTATGAATCCTTAGGTTTCAAATCTCTTCTATAGAACAAGTCTTATAAATTTACCTTTTAATATGGTTACCACTAATTCCATATTGCAGTGAAATTAGCTGATGACTCTGATGAGGAGCCAGAGGCAGATGCATCTGGTGGGTGTGGATGTCCATGGTTGGAATGCGTGTGAAGGCGGAGATGATCTGCATGAGCCGCCTCCTCTTCCACAGCATTGGTGGCCACCCTCGGCCCGAGGCCTTGGGGAACACATGAATGAACACGGTGACCAGGATTACACCGGCCGCAAAACCTTCACCACGTAGAAGAAGTCTCTCTCTGGACGGAGGGCCTTGACCACCCTTCCCAGCATGGGGATGCACATGCCTATCGTGCCAGCAACGATGATGGATGGCCCCGATCCTGTAGGACTCCTTTCTTTCCATATAATATGTATACTCATTTCTATTCCATGATTTCATTACACAGCAGGAAACAAGAAACCCACAAGTTTGGTCGGCAACACCAGAAGTTCCAGAAGAATATGTGGAGATTTAATATTTTCGTAGTGTAACAAAGAATTAACTACTGCAACAAAGAAGCGACCAAATCTAACTAGGCAGAAGTGAGAAGGTGCTACTAACCTGCAACTCTGCATAATAACCACTCCCACTTCAAGATCTGGACAAAATTAGTATACTCTGCAAAACTTCCAGAGGCAAATCCAAAATCTATATCAAGCTGGACATAGACCTTTTGGTTCTGTCTCCTCCTCATTATCAAGTTCTTAGTCATAATACTCCTCATAGTCTTCGTCGTCGTCATCAAAGTATTCGCCGTACTCTTCAAAATAATCTTCATCGTCATCTGTAATGGGTCCATCCTCACCGTCTTGCATCAGATATCCGTCTCTTGGCTGTTGGCCCCTCAGGTGCTCTTGAATCCTATCTCGGATTGCTGTGCCCTAGCAATAGAAATCCAGTAATCATAAAATGTTTAGTAACTGCATTCAAGCTCTGTGTACAAGAGAGTGAGTGATTATCTTTTCTTTTTTATGGGCATGAACAATGTCAGAACTCAAGGAAAGCTTACCATCTTATGGCAACCTTCTTCAAACATCTCAAGAAATCCAGCAACCAACCGATCAGCATTTTCCACCCATTCATTACGAGTCATGCTTGCAGTCTTTGCTACAGATTGAATCTTGAGAAACAGGGAGCATCCAACATCAGCATAATTCACCAAAGTATTAACTAATAAAGCATAGGTATTCATCATGATAAAGTCAACATTAATCAAACCTACATGAAGGTCCAAAGTACAGTAAATTATAATATATCAGTATATTGGCTCTTTACCGACCCTCGTAACAAAATTTACTCCTAGGCATCAATTCCTTGCTCTCAGTTAAGCCTATTTGTAAATCACCATGTATCCCATAATCCAGAAAAGTTCAGTGCAGTTACTGATAATTATACTGCTAAGCAAAAGAATCTTAGCAAATAAACCTTTTCGCCAACCCTTTCCTGTTGTTCCTTCACTTTCTCCTGCAGTTTCATCAGCCTCCTGTTCACCCTCAGTCGCTTCTCCTGTTCACGTCACAGCATAAAGAAATGTTATTTCCTTGGAGAAATATAGAGAAGAAATGATAAGAAAACTCTAGTTCAGAATAATAAATGCATACTTTGACATAGCTGACACCAAGATCTTTCCTTGAATATCCACGATCCAAGTTCCTCAGGACATATTGATTATAATCCTTGACAATCCGCATTAGAATATCCGATGTGGAAATCCCTTCAGTACGCTTTGTCTCCTTAAACCTTCCCATAGCTTTCACCTGGGAATTCTCTAATTCAGATGAATAAATAACTAGAAAATAAGAGAAAATCTGAGAAAAGTATAAAGCATAAATGGGACGGACGAATTCGTAGACATCGTTTCCTGCTCCACTGGCATCAGCATAGCTGTAATGATTGATGGAAAAATACACAAGTTAAACTAACCTAGTAATCCATAAAATTGAACCAATCAAACAGACATCATATCAGCAATAAGGAACGGAAAACCTCTCAGATGTGTACCAAGCAAGTTATAGAAAATTGATATTGGAATCATTCCAAGAGTAAATGTAGGAGCTTTTATGTCATTCTAGAGCAAAAGGGAGAGAATAATCCAATCAGAACTCCTTACGGAAGAGCGTCATGGGCCACAAAATCAATCTCATGCTTGTCAAGAAATTCCTGGTTGATGACCCATGGGGCATCGGGGATGACCTCATCCACCCACCTGAGAAAAACATAAGGAGAGGAAAATGGCCACATGATCCTGTCAGCAACAAAAATGATGCACAGCTGAAGAATAGGAACTTCTGCTGCTAGAACAAAGTAACTCATAGGAAAAAGAAGGCAAAAGATAATTGCTAAAGCTGCAATCCAAGTTTTCCAATTGTAAGTTCACCTTTTCCCTGCACCATACAAGCGGTATAAGAGGAGACCTTTGGCCGGCTGGGTTGATGAATTGAATAGTAACTACTAAAACATATTACTAAGAAGGAAAAGAAAATTACTAGAAGAAAATATAAAACATACTTGCAATGACGAAGTGATTCATAACGCTCATCCTCAGTCATGACTGTTTTGCCTTTGTACTTGTGGGTGATTTGATCATTACAGCATCCGACCAATAAATAAGTATTGGTGAATCTGAACCCACAAATTTTCAATATTCATTGGTATGAAATGCGCAGAACTACTACAGCGAGAATTAGTGAAGACAACACGCGCACATATATATATGTTTATATATAACAGTTAAGGAGTTATGCTTCAAAAAAAGTTGTCACATAATCAATCAAATGCTACGGATCCCAAGTCAGGTCTTTAAATAACCTTGGATTGCCCATAGAATCAAATGGCAGGATGACTTCCAAAAATAAATAACATGACTATCCATTTCACAGCCATCAGCTTGTATGCTGTAATTGGATAAGTTCAATCCATCAAGCCATCGAGCAAACTTAAGAGCTATTCATAGCCACATTAACGAAAAGTTTTATTTTCTATATGAGCTTCGGTACGCCTATTATGAGGACGAGCAATTGAGAGCCTCAACACGAGCCAATAATGACGATGTTTCAGAATCGAATAGGATGAGAAACAGGTGGGGAGAGAGTGAGATAGAGAAGAAAGAACCAACGATTTCTTAGCCTGCTCGAGTGCGCGAGCGTGTCCGAAGTGGAAGAGATCGTAGATCCCGTCGGCATAGACGCGGACGGGCCTGTCGGCGTCCACTCGATCGGAGCCGCCAGAGTTTCCGCCAGATTGGTGATTTTCCATCATCAGCTGTAATCTGCTGTAGGACCCGAGGAGTTCTGCACCCGCGCGTTCCCCACTCCAATTAGCCAAAAAAACAATCCCTGCGATTAAACGGCGCTCCCCTCCCCTCCTTTTTTTTTGGCAAAAACGGATATTAAAAATATTTAAAAAATACTACAAATTATCAAAATATTACTACTCGAATTATTTGGCAATTAGTGATGTTTATTTTAATAAATATTACTCTATAATTTACATAATATCAATAAATTAGTCACTATATACATAGAAAATAAAAAATAAATGAATAAAATGTCTATTTCATCAAATTTTTAATTGATAAAAATAAAATTAAGTTTAAAAAAATTATATAAAACTATAATTTATCCCTAATAAAACCATCCAACAATGTAATATCTTGCCTTTCCCATGAGACTACGCCCACCCCGCATAGCCTTGCTCTGTTCAACCAAGGCAACAGACTATGATTGACCGGGGCTGACTAACAATTCTGACGGGTTTGATCAGGTGGGTCAAATGTTGTTGGCATAATTGAATGGCCATGGCAACGGACGATTCTGCCCGGCACCTCTGGCTCTGGAGTTGATCCCATCTAGAGCATATGATTTATTTCGAGGGTCAACATTGCACCATATTCTTGTTCTGCTGGACACACACACGCGCCTAATTAATATTATCCCCACGCGGTGAATGCCCTTTCCAAAATACCTAAGCTTCTAAGCAATTTCCCGTGTGTGTGGATTCCCCTTCTCTTGCTTAGGGCAACCTGTGTTTTCTTCGTTCCATCATCTTTTTCCTCTGCACGCCTTTCTATATATAGACGTAGCAAACAGAGCCTTTCATACCCATCATCTCCTTCATCTTTGTACTCTTCTCCCTCCAATCTCTCGTCCCTTCAACTCGCCGTCTCGATACATAATCTCTGTCGCTGCATCTTGTCACCTCGACAAGTTATTGAAGATGAATCAGTCCCAGTACAACTATCAGAACCAGCCTCCGAGTAAGATAAATTTACTCCTCTACACCATTTTCTTTTTGGCAGCGCTGTATCTTTCTTTGTCTCGATTAGTTGTTTCTTCAAATGGATATTTGGGGTTGATTGGGATGGATTTATGCAGTGTCATACCCTGCACCGGCTGCAGCTGTTCAGCAAGGACCGTACGTGGTACCGCCTCCGGTAGGTTACCCCACAAGAGATGGCCAACAGCTGCCCCAGCAGACGGGTCCGGTCGAGACCAAGTCCAGGGGCGATGGCTTCTGGAAGGGATGGTAAGTTCATCGATACTTGATCATCGAGATCTCCGAGTAATCGGACTATTCACCTTCAAAATAGCTAGAGTCCGGTAATCATGAAAGAGTGAAATGATCACTGATCAGCTACTGCTATGAAAACCGTTGTTATCTAGACCTAGTCCTGAATCTTACACGCCTAAATCCATGCCAAATCTTCTTGCTTGTAAATTGAAACCGGTGGACCCACAGCTGAAACATAAAATTGTAATTCGGTTTGAACCTTTGAGATGTGCTGATGGATTCTTCATTGATGTTGCTTGCAGTTGTGCTGCTCTGTGCTGCTGCTGTGTCCTGGATACCTGCTTCTAGAGACTGAACGGATGTTGTTGGGCTGGATTACTTGGAGTCCCCATTACCATATCATTTTAGTTTTGCTAGGTACTGGATTTTGTGTCGAGGATGTTGTATTTCCCTATCGATAGATAGCCTCGAGATTGCCATGATGTCATTTAATCCATTGTTTTTAGTGTGTATTTGAGGTATATTTAATAAAAAAATAATATTTATGCACATTAGAATATAGGTGAAGAAATTATATTAAATTAATTTCAGATGGCATTTAAAAAAATAATATCTATAAGAAAAGATAACCCACCAAAATACAATACAGTAGGTATGTCAAAAATAACCCAGATTCGAAGTATTTCTATTCGGGTCCGGGTCTAGACTAGCATTTTGTACCATTGCTGTTTGTTTCATACTATATATTTGATTAATCATATGGATCCGACAAACATTATTTGCTGACACCCTTTGTTAATTTGAACCGTAAACCTACCCGACAACGACCTCACTGTAACCTGCCGGAGCTGAAGCTCTCGATGATGAACACTGACCGCCCCTACTGTTGTAGTTCACATTTCTCATCTATTTTTATCTTTTTTTTTTTTAATATATGTATATTTTAATTAATTATATATACACAATTTACGAGTATTTATATTTTAATGTTAAAATATATTGTTTTATTTATATTTAATAAATATGTGGTAATTATGATTTTTCGGAAGATTAAAATATTATATTTTGATATTATAATGGAAAAAGGTACCCCATCTGATAAATGGTATACGGCTTCTCTTTGCCGTTAATTCCGCCGTCAGGAATTCACGGAAGGAAGGAAGTGAAATGACCATATTAGCCTCCTTCTGCTCGCTATTCTCTCCAAGGAAATCCTCCTCCTTCCTCCCTCTCTTTCTCGCGAAGGGCGTCTCGATCCAATTTCTCCCGCAAGCTCGTTCCACTACTCCTTGTGTAAGCTCGCGTGTGTCGACCGTCTACCTAAAATCTCGACGTTTTACTGGCAAGGTTTGGTTCTCTTTGTCCCTCCGGCTCGCTGAATTTTCGGTTTCCAAGGATAAATGTTCCAGCCTGATTTTGGGCATCAAAATCGAGGATTTCTGCGATCTTTGTAGCATGAATTGTGTAGAGTCTCGTTCTTTGCTTTATCTATCTTGTGATTTCTGCAGTAGAACTTCTGATAGAAATCATGGGAGCGGTATTTAGTTTTGAGTGTTTTTATATGAAGCAGGACTTTGTGAGGTCATGCTGTGCTGAAGCTTCCTTTTTCCAGTCATAATTTTATCATTTGATGGGGAATAGATCGGTTTAACTGATGCTGTGATGGAAGGTGGGGATACTCCGCAAGTGGGGATGAGCGACAGCCTTGTTGATTCCGTGAATGAAGTGCATAACAGAGGTGGAGCCACTAATCTTCCACTCAGAACGCCCACCGTGGGGTTTGATGAAGGCATCGAAATTGAGCCAAGAAATGGGATCGAGTTTGAATCTCATGAGGCAGCATACTCATTTTATCAGGAATATGCCAAATCTATGGGATTCACCACCTCTATAAAGAACAGCCGGCGCTCGAAGAAATCAAAAGAGTTCATTGACGCCAAATTTGCCTGTTCAAGATATGGAATCACCCCTGATTCGGAAAGTGGGAATAGCAGGCGTCCCACAGTGAAGAAGACTGATTGTAAAGCAAGCATGCATGTGAAAAGGAGGCAGGATGGGAAGTGGATTATACACGAATTTGTCAAGGATCACAATCATGAACTCCTACCTGCCCTGGCATATCATTTTCGAATCCACCGCAATGTGAAACTAGCCGAGAAGAATAATATTGATATTTTGCATGCAGTCAGCGAACGGACTAGAAAGATGTACGTGGAGATGTCTAGACAGTCGGCTGGGTACCAGAATATTGGGGCGGTTCAGGATGTCTTGAAATATCAGTTCGATAAAGGCAGGCACTTGAATTTGGATGAGGGAGATGGCCAGGTAATCCTGGAGTACTTTAAACATATAAAGAAGGAGAATCCATGCTTTTTCTACGCTATAGACTTGAATGAAGAGCAGCAACTTAGGAACTTGTTCTGGGTTGATAATAAGAGCAGGAATGATTATGCAAGCTTCAGTGATGCTGTATCCATTGACACAACTTACATCAAGAGCAATGAGAAGTTGCCGCTTGTGCTATTTATAGGGGCGAACCATCACTCTCAGTCTATGTTGCTTGGATGTGCGATGGTGGCAGATGAGAATAGATCAACTTTTGTTTGGTTGTTGAAGACATGGCTAAAGGCAATGGGTGGAAAAGCACCCAAAGTTGTACTCACCAATCCAGAGAAAGCTGTGAAGGAAGCTGTGGAAGAAGCCCTTCCCAGTTCTTGCCATTGTTACCCTCTCTGGCATATAATGGAAAAGGTCCATGAGAATCTAACTGATGTAATTAAAAGACATGAGAATTTCTTGCGGAAGTTCAATAAGTGCATTTTTAAATCATGGACGGATGAAAAGTTTGATATGAGGTGGTGGAAAATGGTCATGTTATTTGAACTTCACAATGATGCGTGGATTCAGATGTTATACGAAGATAGGAAAAGGTGGGTACCAACCTTCCTCGGAGAAACTTTTCTAGCTGGAATGTCCACACCTCAGCGTTCCGACAGCATCAATTCTTCCTTCGACAAGTATATTCACAAGAAAATGACAGCGAGGGAATTTGTGAAACAATATGGATTGATTCTAAGGAATCATTATGAGGAGGAAGCTGTAGCAGATTTTGATACTTTGCACAAGCAGCCGGCATTGAAGTCACCCTCACCCTGGGAGAAACAAATGTCAACTATATACACTCATACAATTTTTAAGAAATTCCAGATAGAAGTTTTAGGTGTTGTGGGTTGTCATCCTAAACGAGAACGGCAAGATGGGTCAATCGTAACATTCAGGGTGGATGATTGTGAGAAGGATGAATACTTCATGGTAACCTGGAATGAGATGATCTCAGAGGTCTCTTGTTCCTGTCATTTATTCGAGCTCAAAGGTTTCCTCTGTAGGCATTCCATGATTGTCCTCCAGATTTGTGGTTTCTCTAGCATACCGCCTCGGTACATTTTAAGACGGTGGACAAAAGATGCAAAGAGCGGGCAGCATGCAGAGGGTGAAGAAATGGAAAGGATAAAGAATGGGGTCCAAAGATACAATGACCTGTGTAGGCGAGCAATTGAACTGAGTGAAGAGGGTTCCTTATCTGAAGAAACCTATCGAATTGCTTTTCGTGCACTGGTTGATGCTTTGAAGAACTGCGTAAACGCGAATAACTCTAGCAGTGCCACTGCAGAATGTAGCAATGGAATTATTGGCCTTAGAGAGATTGAATTGGAGAATCATGGAAACTCTGCAACTAAAATGAGTAAAAAGAGAAATAGCAGCAAAAAGAGAAAGGTTAGTTCTAATTATTATTGTAGCCTCTCCTTTCTCTTTTCAGCTAAATGTCTATGGAACTTTCAGGTGCAGGAGGAGCCTGATATTCTAATGGTTGAATCACAGGATGGCTTGCACCAAATGGTATGCACATAATCTCACCTATATCCCACAACACTAGTTTATAATTTTACATATATAGCTCAGCACGATTTATGGTCCTTTTCCTACTCCGCAGGATAATCTAAGTACAGAAGGTATCACCTTCAGTGGATACTATGGTGCTCAACAAAATGTGCATGGACTGGTAAGAGTAGGAGATGCTCGTTCATGTTTTAATGGAGGCTGCAATCTAGCACTTGAACTAAAAGTAACCTAATGAAGGTGTTCCTTTTCCTCTGACCCTTTGGCCCGTTCCTTACAGGTACAGTTGAACTTAATGGAGCTACCACATGATGCCTACTATGTTAATCATACAAGCTTGCAGGGGCTCGTAAGTATTGTTCTCATAAAAACTGAAGAGCATTATAAAAGAAATAGCCAAATAACTTTGAATCATCTCAGCTCATTAACAAAACATGCAGGGGCAGTTGAGTTCTATATCTCCCGGGCATGATGGATATTTTGGGACACAGCAGGGCATTCATGGGCTGGTATGATAATTTTTAAGCTGTGATGGAGTGCATATGCAGAGCATAAAATTATTGCAGGGAACCTCTCCTTATTCACGTTAATTTCATGGGTATAGGGTCAGCTCGATTTCCGTACTCACACCAGTTTCAGTCACACCTTGCAGGTATTTGACGTCACTATAATACACATTACGCTAGATTTGCATGCCTGTCTCTGTATTTTTAACCGATGCTCCTAGTATAATTTCTCTTATCAATTTTGCAGGATCAAACAAGGCATGCTTGATATTGACTAGATATCTAACTAGGACTTTAAATTTGTAGTAGTAGTTCTATGACTTCATGTTGTTTATGGGGGTAAAATCAGATCGAACAATTGTGCTATAGATGATCCTTCTATTAGTTGCTTCAATCTGTGGTTGAAAGGGATGACCCAAGAACAGAACAACAACAGGATCTCACAAGCGGTAGTTGAGCAACACATGGATGGAATGGATATGCGCTTGAGAGATCTATAGAAACGGAGATAGTTGGACACCACCTTCCTGGGCAAGTTCTGAAGGAGTCTTAGGTTTCATGGCACGGGTTAAATTTGGCCAAAGGTGTCCCCCTTTCTCTGCTGGGAGATCTTGTACACAGGTGTGATACAGGAAGTGACTATATTATTAATCCAATGCATTTTGATCTTTTGGAAGTTCCCTCTTGTGAAAGCTATTGAATGCATTTTGGGGGTGGCGCAAAGCAAGACAAGGCAGCTTCCTAGAAGCAGGCAGGATCATCCCTTGACATATCACCTGCCGTTCACTTTGGCATCTTCTCCTCAGATGGACGGCCTCGATTTCCCCAGCCACCATAAAAGAGAGTCCAACTTTGACCATCTTCTTCCTCCCATTGGTATATACCAAATTCAACCCTTCGGCCATTTTCCCGTCCTCCACCTACCTCAACTATATGACCTATCATCATTCTCCGGAAGAGCTTCAGTTTTTTTTACATGGCTGCTACGATGCCATGACCCAAACCATGTCTCTCCCTAACGAGTGGGCTCAGTTCTACCGCCAGATCAGCTTCTCCGGCCAGGCCGATGTCCCTGCTCCTCCGCTCCTGCCAATCCCCGACCTCCTCCGACCATCGGAGACGACTTCGTCCATGGCCTCCGTCACCGCGGTCCCATCTGCAGACATCACTGTTAATCCAGCGCAAGGGAGCGGTAGCTCTGGCGCTGCTGTTGCTGCTGCCGCTCTTAGCCCCGGCGGCCGCGTCTCAAAGCCCAAGCGGCGGCGGTCCAGGGCCTCCCGTCGCACCCCGACGACCCTCCTGAGCACCGACACAACGAACTTCCGGGCCATGGTGCAGCAGTTTACGGGAGGCCCCGCGGCGCACTTCCTCGCCGGAGCCAGCGGGCCCAGGCCGCCAGCCACCCTCAACATCAACTTCGGGATCGACGTCCCGGCCGGGGTCCGATCTCAGGCAGGCGGTCCTCTCGCAGCGTTCCATCACGGGCAGCATCCGCTCCATCACCACGTCGATCATCAGCCGCCGGTGATTGGTGGTCTCTTGCAGGAGGACCACGTGTTTGCCAATATGCTCTCCCTGGACTGCGCGTCATCGGATATCCCTCCAAGGCCTCCTTTCATGCAATAATGCACACGTATAGAGGGCATCGAGGGTCTCCCTACATATCCAAATATCAATAAATTCATAGCCAGTTAGTTACATGTTATTGTTTCTATTATTCGCAGATATTGGTTTGGACTTGGAGAGATTGAGGATTGATGGTTAGGCATGCAGTAAAAGGGGCTTTGAGATAGACATAAAGCAAGATGTTAGGCAATGCCTCCTTGTCTTTTACTTCACACGAACATTGACCAAGGGGAAGTCTATCATCTCTCTCTCTCACACACACACACATATATATATATATATCCATGCCATGCTATGTATGAACTGGGAGATACCTACAACAACCTAGTTGATGACCGAACTTACCTAGCCAGATGGTAGAAAGAGACTTGCACACATAGTACTGGGTGATGGCTTAAATTAAACATGTACTGTTGTTGATCATGTTTGGGACTCTACTATGTATGTTTTCATTGTTGTGGTTTTGTCTTACATGACCGATACCAATACCAGGCTTCCTTAATTTTCTGAAGTTTAGCATGTACTATGTGGAATATTCTGTTTCATTGTGTATATATTGCACATTTAATTAATACATTCCATTGGACATGGGGGATTTCGAGGTAAGGAAACCCGACAGAAATGTCTGTGAATACCTTGAATAGTTGAGAATAATACTTTAGACCTACTAATCTTTTAGAGAAATAGGGAATAATTTAATTGGTTTGTTTCAATTATAATTTTAATATATATATATATATATATGTCAACTCCTGTCAAATTTGTGAAACTGGCATCAATAATTTAATGCATTATCATGTCATGTTGGCATACTTTCAGTACACATCTCATGTGTAGTAGTTGTGACATGTCTACCAATCACTATTCATTGATCAAACAAACAAATTTGAATCTCTTATAAAAAAAATAATTTAATCTTAATAGTATGAAAAAAATATTATAAATACTTAATCTGTATATGGCAATACTAGTGATGAGTGTCAACACTTAAAATGTTATATTATTATTATTATTTATTATACTAATTTAAAATCATCACCTCAATAAATTTTTTGTGAGATAAGTCAAGCAAGTCACCTTGATTTAAATAGGAGGATTGGTACCTTTTTTGCCACATCCATATTCATCACTAGGTAAGCTTTCACATTGACCCTTGCCGTTGTACTCCTCCATGGATCAGCTCATGTTGTGATGGATTTTGCTATACTTTTCCTGGTTCTTATGTGGTTGCAACAAATTCAATCAATCTCTGGTGTGTGCCAAACATTCTTAGTGCCGAAATATGAACATTATGTCACTGTTGAAAGCACATTGCATTGGACTTGCCAAGGACGGGAGAGGAAGATTACATCACAGAACAGCATAGGATATTGCAGCATCAACGTTGGAATAGTGAAACATTATACAGGCTTGTAAAGGTCAAACTTGATCCCATCCTTCTCAAGGAAAGAACAAAAGAAAAGAGGGTCAGACAGATAGAGACTAGAGAAGAAGCATTCCGGATCAAACCAAATCCCCTACCTTTATGACTTTTATGACTTTCAGGGAGGGAGAAAAAAGGTTTCTCGAGATAAGAAAAGAGGCACGCTAAAGGGAGAGAGAGAAAGAGAGAGAGCATATAATACACAAACTTAGCTCATGGTTCTGTCATCTAACACGGACCACAGGCCCGCCTGGTGAGCAGTGAGGGTTGGGGGATCGGCAAATCCCACCAGGACCCACATTTTTCGTAAATCTCCTATGGATCCTGTAATCGGGTACCCCTCCCATTGCAAATGGTCCACCACCTGTCATATCTGAGGACGAAGAAGATGGCCAGACCTCATTTGGACCGTCCGTCCCACCCTGCAATGGTTCCAGGGTCTCAACCACATCACTCATCAAGGGTCTTGCTTTCGGGTTGTGACTGAGGCAGTAGTAAGCCAAGCTGCAGGCCTTTTGGGCAGCTCGTACTGGGTACTGGTTCTCCAGTCTAGGGTCGATTATCTGAAAGAGCTTCCTCTTGTCGTTAAGCTTGGGTCGAGCCCAGTCTACCAAGTTCTGCTCCTTGTTAGGTCGAGTCTTGTCCACAGACTTCCTACCAGTTAAAAGCTCCAAGAGCACAACTCCAAAGCTATACACATCACTCCTTGCAGTCAAGTGGCCTACAAACCATAGCCACTTATTTATATCCACAACTTGTTACAAGAAAGAACAAATTAAAATGGCCCATACTTAATATCTCAAACTTGAGGATATCTTATAATCTTCTGTCAGAGGAATATGTCAGGACCAAAATCAACACCAAAGTGGTGGTGGTTAGAAGCATTTCCACAAGGTTGTTCTTCAAGAACATCTTCCTAACAACTTGGAAAGCTATTTCCTACTCAAACAGATGATTTTTTCCTTGAGGAAAGCCAATGTTTTTCAAAGGTAACAACAATAATACTGGGATGTTATTAAATTCCAGAACCATTGACACAAGTGAAGGTTACCTGTCATCACATATTCAGGGGCAGCATAACCATAAGTACCCATCACCCTTGTTGACACATGGGTCTCATCACCCTGAGGTCCAGCTTTAGCAAGTCCAAAGTCTGAAAGTTTTGCCATGTAATCCTGCAGGCAATCAGGTGATTCAGCCCATATTGACTAACTATAACTGGCGGAAAGGCCAAGCTCATGCTTCAAATGGAAGACAGGTGAAGGACATTCAATTAGCCAAACTCAAAATGTTATATGATCTCAATATATATGGAAAACTCATTACAACCATCTCTTTCCCTCATACTGAGTTGAGAAGGGTGCCTAAGACTATGAGGACCGAAACTCACTGAGTCCAGAAGAATATTGGAGGTTTTGAAGTCTCGATAAATAACTGGCCTCTCGGCATTGTGGAGGAACGCGAGACCCTTGGCAGCCCCAAGAGCAATCATCATCCGTGTTGACCAAGACAGAGAAGCACTCGCCTCTACAAATTTCAATAAAGGCAAACATAATATGAGTCACATAAAATTCAAACCCAAGTGCATGCAGCAATAGATTTCATTTTTGAAAACTCAAATCCATCAAGACAAGTTCTATATGAAAAACCACTGGTTTTGATAGACCATATTGTTCATGTCATCTTCAAACTTCAGAGATGTTTCTGATCAGAGACAAGGAAAGGATTTCAATAACTTCGAACTAACCCCTTCAGACTTTGTAATTAGGGAATTTATTGATGATAAAAATAGCTGGGCCCTTATATGTTCCACAGTTGCTAATATATTGTTGAGCAAGCTTTGACCATAGAACCTATACATGATTCATCACATAACCATTTTAAGCAGCTACACTTTACCAGGCCCTTTCACCAACCTGATATGTGTTAGGTAAACAATAAGATTAATAGGAAGATGAGTATAGGATAAAGCAAAGAGAAGATAAGTAGAAGAAATGGAGGAGGTTTACACACTTCGAAAAAGGTGATTCTCAAGGCTCCCTCGGAACATAAACTCGTAAACAAGTAGCCTATGATCCTCCTCGCAACAATAACCGATCAGTTTCACCAGATTGGGATGCCTGAGCTGTCCGAGAAAGTTTACTTCCGTCTGCAAATCAAGTCAACACCATATAAGCGCAGGATTACAAAATTTCAAGAGGACTCGATAAAGACGAGCTAAAAAAACAAGATATATAAATGGGTTGGTTGAGAAATTACAAGCCATTCCCGATGACCCTGAAGGCCCTCCTTGTTGAGGACTTTAACTGCCACAGGAAGACATTTGAGTCCAACCCTCACATTCTCATCGATGTAACCTTTGTACACGGTCCCAAATCCGCCCTCTCCGAGGATGTAATCAGAGCGGAAACTCTTAGTGATGGTTTCGAGCTCGTAGAGAGTGAAGGCAATCACGTTGGTGTATAAAACAGCGTTCTTTCTGAAGTTCTCGATGCTCTGAGGCGTCGAGGAATCGCTCAGATCTGATATCGAGCGGCTGTGCTTTCTCTCGGATGTTGGGTTCTTCGTAGGCGATGGAGATGGAATGTGCAGCTGAACTGGCAACCAACCAATTTTGACAAACTCAAAACCCATCTTTCCAGCAAAATTAAGCATAACCTCAATTTCATTCCCAAAAAGAACGGAAGCATGAATTGACCTCATTCGATAAGAAAGATTGAAGAGCAAAGGGCTTCCATATCAAAACCCCACAAAATGTACATCACGCAGACAGTCTAATCAGTGGAAATATCCTCAACAGCGGAAAAGGTCAAAGCCGTAAATTCATGATTGCTCGTCATCATTAACAGAGAGGGTAACAGGTGGGTGAGAGATTGAAAGGGGAAAAAGAAAAGCACGAGCAACCGAGGGAGCAGATCTGACCTTGAGCATGGGCATTAGACACAACAGCCGATTCCTCTTTAGTACCACAATTCCCCATTATTGCAGGGTTTGCTCGCAGTCCTAGTCAGCAGTAGTGACTGGAAAAGCTTCAAAACGACCTAAGAAGGAGAAGCAGAAGCAGGAAGCAGCAGTGCTGAGATAATAGTGATGGAAGAGAAGAAGATGAAGAAGAGTTTCATTTTCAGATTGCCCAGCCTTGGCTGTGTCCTTCCCCTTATTTTTTTTTTCTCAACCGTATCGTATCACAGACAGACACGCGCACACACCCACGCACGCGCGCGCGTACACACACGCTCACACAGTCCGCGTGTTTCGGCCGAAAAGTGCATTCGAATTTGGGCTTCGTTTGTTTCCATGAGTAATGGGCCGAGAATTTATTCAGCCCAATTAATACCAACACCAGCCCATCATCGTCTCTGTTCTCTTTTTATGTATCTTTATCGTATATTATTTTTTTTTATTTTATACCTACAATTTTTATTCTTAACTATTTAAAATTATATTTATTTTTTAAAAATTATATTTATCTAAATTTTATTAGAGAATGTGATATCTGATGCCTACTCCAAAGGCAGTCTTACTCTTCCGTCTGCTAATGCTGAGGCTATGGTAATGGCGAATGGCGAGTGGCGACAGCTTGCAGATGCAGTGCTGTGGAAGCTCGGCGAGGCATGATGTCATTGAGGTCCTATCTCTGCTTCGATATCCTCCCATTCAGTTTCTCAAACACTTTTCGATCAAGACCATCAGATCAATGTCCAGATCTATGAGGAAGCATGCCAGATAAAATGACTACCCTCCGCTTCATCTATGAAAACCAGATTGTTTATTTATTTGTTTATTTTTTTCTGAATTGCATGGTAGGTCTGGATAAAGAAATGGAGGATTATACCTGAATCATCAGAGCCTTGCGCTGAAGAGGGGGTGACGCACCTACAGCTTACATTAAGCTTTTTCTAGGTATGAACTTTTCTTGTTATGCCTTTGAACTTGATGCATGTGAATGTTTTCCCTCTGAGAATGCTAATAAAATTATCAGAGTTTGAGCATCTGTGTTTTAGTTTTCTTATTTTTCTCTGATTGTTTAGGGCTTTTTTATGTTGTTATATGTGCTCGATTTCAAGACCTGGTAATCATCCGGTATTACACTTCCTTTCAGACTCTACACCTTTGCATTCCCAAAATTATCAAGGAATAGAAATAAACTTGAGTTCTATTAATTTCCAAAACAGAAAAACTTGAGTTCTATTCAGTAGTTGCATATGTGCTGCCCTTGAATGTTGGTGTTTAGAATGTGCATCCCTCAGTGTGTAACCTGGAACAACTGATATTAAGAGAGTAGTTTCTTTTGTCACCTAGTGTTTTGTCTTTTCATTTGATTTATCACAATGAATATTTGATGTGGGTGGATGGATCGCACAGATTCCGTGGAGGAAATGGCAGCTCAAAACAAGGAGAAACAGGCAAATACAAGGTACACGGGACTCCCCTACTTCATTAGTCCATAGTGGCTGGGAATTTTTATGGGGCAGAGCTCCTGGGGATTGTTCTGTGGAATTGACAGTATTCCCTTCGGTACTGGAAAAGCTTAAGCCCATCCCATAATCCCAGCCACACTTACAGGTGCGTCAGAATTTGATTTTCAAGATTTGAATAGCGCGTATTCATACAGAAGATTGATATGAATAACGTATTGGTTAACATGGTTCCTGCAGCATCTAAAACTTCTGGATTGATTCTGTGCCCAAGAGGGCTCTCTGTAGACAGGTAGACGGTCTCAACAATAATTTCCCTGATGCTGGTGATCAGAATCAAGCATCAATTACCCCAAGCTTGTTTAGCCCACAGTTATGCAATTTGTGATTATCTTAAAGCCGGCAGACTTCTGAGATCAACTTAAGTGAGTTGCCTTTCTTTTGATCCTTTGGGTGACAAGTCTTCTTGCTTTTCATTTATTCCTACCCTTATTCCTGTTTGATGGCAATGTTTGGATTCTTTGTGTTTAATGTATTACATAGTCCATCAGTTTTTATTAAAAAAAGGAAAAGAAAAGTTTCAGCAGCTTTGCATTTCCACCCATGTATTCCCTCTTTTCTGCTGCCGTCCTTACTCCTTAAAAATCATATGTGAAATAGATGGCCTTTCACGCCTCTCCTTTTTTTTTCCTTTTTTTGTTGCTTTATGTGCTGTATTCTCTTCACTTAAGAACTGGCAATTACTGTAACAACTATGGAGAGAAGCATCTTAACTTTATAGTATGATCAGTGATAAACACTCTTAAAATCTCAATCTTCTTTCATTTATTCCTACTAAATGCGATCTTTTGGAGTGGGGTGCAAACCTGAGATGATGATTCTCTGCAACCTCGCCTCAGTCTGTGGATTAGTAGCATAATCCAAAATCACGGATGGTGATCAAAATGGCTTCAGTTGCTGATCCTCTCATTTATGTTTTGTGCATATGGATGACCCATGCCGGGGACTTTACAATATTGGGGCAGCTAGTGAAGCATCTGAGGAGCTGGCCCTGCCGATTCCGTCAGTGCAAAGTGCAAAGAGGAAGATGGAGGTAAAGATATGGGAATCTGTTTCAAGGGAATAAAGTAATGAAGTCATCATCCATCACCAAGGTGGTGGAATATTGCCAAAACCTGGAGAGGGTAGTAGAAAAAATGAAGTCATCGTCCATTGTTTGGTTTCTGGCTGGCCTCTTCAATTGGAGGTATCTCAACCCTCTCATAGCCACTAATAAATTTTCTACCTGTATGTAAAACAAATCACCAGATCAAGAATCTGAAATTCTGAACCCCTCCATAATTAGACAATAGTAAAACCTAACAAAGAGTTATCAGCCCCAACAGCAACCGTCTTCATGTGTCTTTCATATAGCAACAAACAGCTCGCACAGGTTATTATTCTTCACCATCTCACTCTCTACTATGCACATGACTCTTTTACCTACCTGCCCTTCTACGCTCGGGTTCAGCCGTGACATTTTCTGGGCCCCATTCCTTTGATTACTTTAACGATTCTAGCGAGCCGCCCAAACACCGACCCACAAGAACAAGATATGCACAAGAGGAAAACACACACACACACACAAACCGTGGCTTCCTGGAACCTCTCGAGAAACGATGATCTCCCGAACGAGACCACTGTTGTCTTTCTTCTGGCCGGCAATGATAGTTTTTTCCCGTCTCTCCAGTCCACATGTAATTGTAGATGTAAACCTTGCAGCATTTCAGCCAACTTTGTATCCGGAGTAAAGACAAAACAGTGACAAAGATGTTGCCGTACCCATACAATATACTTTGTCTCATCATGATCATGAATAGAACAGCGCTTTAGCAATAATGATGCATCAACGTCACGCTCAATGAATCTGGTGATCGCCGGACTATGTTGGCACTCTCTGCGGTGGTCGTCAAATATGACCAACATCAGCCTATCGATCATCCATCTCGAAACACGTTAACAATGGAGTTAACGGGTCATGTCTTGGGACCTATCTCTTATTTTGCATATCAGTATTTATCGTAAATATGATTGAAATTATAAAAATATAAACATTTAACCCGGAAATTGAAGAATGATGCTTTAAATGGATATTATAAGCTATGATAATAAAATGAAAAAGTCTAAATGGCATTGAAATATCATATGGTAGGGTTAGAAGTGAGGGTGACGGGTGCCCTGCTTACCACCGCACATCTGTCCACAGCCACAAGATTACAGATATTTTAAATCATACGAAGCTAACAAATGATCATATACTCATGCCATTAGCTAGCTCATTATTTAATATATATATATATATATAATACTTATACATATACACACAGCAATTCTAAGGCTTGACTATGATATTAATTTTTTTAACAGTATAAATATCAATTACTTATTTTTATTAGGACCATCGTTAATATTTTTATTAATTTCACTGTTCCTCCCTCACACGTATATATATATATATATATATATATAGCGGAGTTGAGTTTGTGTAAATTGTACCTGCAGCTTGCTCTCCCATTGGCCTCTTTCACATACGCTCCTTCCCTCCCTCTCCCCTTACTGAAAGTAGAGCAGAGTCTAGTTCGACCGAGGCTGGACCGGTTGGCTTATCGCGTTACCGGAATGAATAAGGTCCACCCGAATACGGCCTTCGCCCTCAGCGCCCCAACTCCTTCCACGATCATCACCAGAACCTCCTCAGGTGGGGCACCCGAGGTGCTCACCGTGTGGAGGAAGTCCCTCCTCCTCAACTGCAACGGCTTCACCGTGTTCGACTGCAAGGGCAACCTTGTCTTCAGGGTCGACAATTACGTCGCTGGCCACCGCGGCGAGATCGTCCTCATGGATGCCTCCGGCAGGCCTCTCCTCACCATCCGCCGTAAGGTGTGTATCTTTTTTATTTTCCATCCTGATTCTCTGCCGGAAATAAAATTTTATCTCCGAGATTTTTTGTGAGTAATTTACCGTGTTGACCTTCGAGCTGATCACGCTTTTTGTGTTCTCCGTATCGTACCCGTGGGCAAGCAGAGATTGAGCCTCGGGGACAACTGGCAGGTCTTCGACGGGGAGACCGCCATCAACCCCCGGTTCACGGCGAGGAAGCAATCGAACCTCCTCAATAGCAAGTGCCTGGCGCAGGTGAGCTGCGGCTCCGGATCTCCGTCCTCCCCATCGTCGGCGCCGTCCTCTCCCTCCTCCTCCTCGTGGAGGAGCGGCGGTAGGAGCCAGCTGGCGTACGAGATCGAAGGATCGTACGCGCAGAGGAGCTGCACCATTTACGACCACAAGCGGCGGATAGTAGCGGAGATCAAGCCGAAGGAGTATGTCGGAGCTGATGTATTCCGCCTGTTTATGCAGCCGTCGATGATCGATCCGTCTGTGGCGATGGCCGTCGTCATCCTCCTCGACCAGATGTTTGGTTCTTCTAGACGCTTCTAGAGCTAGGCAACTATCAGACCGATCGCTGCGGTGAACTCTCCTAACCAAACAACTGGAGACGAATAACCGATCACACCTAAGTAATGCTATACATATTAGGAGGCGTATATGTATAGATTGCCGAGGAGGGTTCCCGGTCACGGCCACCTTCGGATTTTTCTATCACAGCTATATCTTCCCAATCCCCACCTCGAATTTTCATTTTCGTTTCTCTTTTCTTTATTTTTTGCGGGGGAATTATGGGGAGCCTGTTTTTAAGCTCATTGGGCGATGATGAACTTCGACCCAAGCCCGGTTTGATTATCTAAGTGAATTCTATGGCCACCACTGTTTTATAAGTGCACTTGAACTGGTTAATAAATAATCCATACAGTGTAGTTTTAGTTATACTCTAAGAACAACATCTCCATTATTGAAATAGGTACGAATATTAATATCCAGAATGATATTAATATTCATTCTTGAATGGGCGGAAGGATACATCTATTCTTAACCAGTGAGTGGAGAAAGCCCATCTTGGGGTGGACTAATGGATTGGTGGGTGTTTGGGAAGTACAACTATCAGGCCTCTGTTTTTTGGGGGATTATTGTAATTGGGGGACAAAGGAAGACTTGAATAGAAAGTAACAGAGGGGTGAGGTCGCCACTTCCCTCTCTAACTCACTGGTCGTGGCAGTGCATTTCAAAATTCAAACAGCCAAGAGGCGGAGACGAGCGCCTGCTGACCATCGTCTCCATTACTTTGTACTCACCACTCAGCATACATAGGGTTTGAGCCCTGCCTTTCGTCATCACCACTCCGAGTTCGATCGATCGGAGAAGCCGCACAGGGAATCGGAGATGGAGAAATACGAGAAGCTGGAAAAAGTTGGCGAGGGAACGTACGGGAAGGTGTACAAGGCCAAGGACAAGGTCACCGGGCAACTCGTGGCTCTCAAGAAGACACGCCTCGAGATGGACGAGGAAGGCGTCCCTCCTACTGCCCTCCGGGAGGTCTCCCTCCTCCAGATGCTGTCGCAGTCCCTGTACGTCGTCCGATTGCTCTGCGTCGAGCATGTGGACGGCAGCCACAAGAAGAAGGATGGAGAAGGCGGCGGTAAGCCCTTGCTGTATCTGGTTTTTGAGTACCTCGACACGGATCTGAAGAAATTCATTGATTCCCACCGGAAAGGGGCCAATCCCCGGCAGATCCCTCCATCGGTCGTGCAGAGTTTCCTGTACCAGCTCTGTAAGGGCGTGGCTCACTGTCATAGCCACGGTGTTCTCCACCGTGATCTGAAGCCGCAGAATCTACTTATAGACAAGGAGAAGGGGATTCTGAAAATCGCCGATCTAGGACTTGGCCGTGCCTTCACTGTTCCCCTCAAGAGCTATACTCACGAGGTCTCGTGATCTTTGCGTTCTGATTATATTTTTGTCCTGTTAAATTGGTTTTGCATATAAAATGCAGATAACAATGATGAGGATTGTCGTGGATGCAGATCGTCACTCTCTGGTACCGTGCCCCTGAGGTGCTGTTGGGATCAACTCACTATTCCACTGGCGTCGATATGTGGTCTGTTGGATGCATCTTCGGTAATATACGATCAGCCTCATAGATAAAGACTGTTCGTCCAATGATCTATAAGTTCTGCGGAAGTATCATTCTTCATTACCAAATCAACATGTGAAAGCGGGTTGTCTAATGTCATAAACTTCAGCGCTCTTTAGATGACAGTTCACATTTTTATTGCAGCTGAGATGGTGAGAAGACAGGCATTGTTTCAAGGAGATTCCGAGTTCCAACAGCTGCTTCATATATTCAGGTTCTTGCTGTAGTTTTTGATACTTAGCTTTGATCTGAACTGTTCTTTTGCCATTTTGTTTTTTTCAGTGGAGATTCCTCTTCACTGCATTACTGATATGCACGGATTTGGGGATCATCATTCTGGGTTAATCTGGTTATTTGAATTGTTCGTCACTGCAGTTTGGTGAACGTTTGTAGGTTAGCAGAGCTTAATGGGGGTACTTCAGAACACAACTGCATTCATGGTGTTTGATTAAATTGTCAAGGGTTTATCATGTTCAGGGCATAATGTGCAGCAAAGTTTCTTCGTATATTCCATGTCAATTGTTTTGTTGTTGAAATTGGATTTTGTTTTTCGAAAGGTTATTGGGGACACCATCTGAGAAGCAGTGGCCTGGAGTTACTTCTCTGCGTGATTGGCATGTCTATCCGCACTGGGAACCTCAGAACATGGCTCGTGCCGTTCCATCCCTTGGGCCTGATGGGGTGGACCTCTTATCGGTAACCACATAATACCCTTATGGAGGTTCTGTGGTAGATGTCAACAGACCCCAAATGAAATCACTTTCAATTTCTTGATTTGCATATTGGACTTCCATATGGGGCTGTAGAATTGCATGATCTAGTTCAGTTCTAATCTTCCGGCTAATGTTGCAGAAAATGCTCAAGTACGATCCTGCTGAAAGGATATCGGCCAAGGCAGCACTCGACCATCCTTACTTTGATAGCCTCGACAAGTCTCAGTACTAGTCTGAGTTGAGAGCCCGTCGTCCCCGGAGATTTGGCTTGCTTACTGTTAAGTTGATGCTAAATTCCCATCTAGGGAATTCTACTATGGTCACTCAATTTTCCTGTGCACTTTATTAGTATACAACCACTGCAAATGTGTCTCTCTTAGCCACACATTTCTTTCAAAACAATATGCTTTGCCCGGTCAACCGCTTGGCAATCGAAGTCTCAAGTCAGAAAATTGCCTGGCTCCTGCTCTTTGTTAATGGTCCCTTCGATCGGAGTATCTCACTGCCAATCGTGGTTGACCCGCCTAGGTGGGAGGCTCTCATCCAGTCGCCTCCGCCGTCCTTGGCCATTTGAACGGGGTCTCCAAAAAACAGCAGCCATAACTGATCAGTGGTTTCTATCCCACCTATAAACTAGTCGACGTTTGGCCGAAGATGACTAGTCGACCTTTCTCCTCCTTTCATAGTTGTCACACTACACACGGAATAGAAATTAAAATTATGTCCTACTTTAAAACATGGGGTCCTAAGCCTATAGACGAAAGAAGTGGCATTCTAGAAATATATATTTTTTTTTGTCGAAACAGTCGTAGTAAGACAACAAATAAAAAAAAGCCATCAAACGCGGCCCCTTTTCCTCGTTTTTTCTACCCTCTTCTGACACGCTACGCCGCTCTCAATAAATTGGGACTTGAAGCTTTATTGATCAGCACAACACCAAAGCAAGCAGCAAAAATGGAACTTTCTGCCACACCCGCCGCAATGGGATCAGTCAACGGCCACTGCTCGCCCCCCTCTGCCACTGGCAACCGCCTCAGCCGTGCTTCCGCGGCCTCTTTCAGGCTGCGCAGCCCCAGCCTCAACTCCCTCCGCCTGAGGAGGATCTTCGATCTCTTCGACAAGAACGGGGACGGCACCATCACCGTCCTCGAGCTCTCCCAGGCCCTCTCCGCCCTCGGCCTCGACGCCGACCTCGATTCCACCATCACGGCCCACATCCGTCCGGGAACCTCCGGCCTCCTCTTCGACGACTTCGTCTCGCTCCACCGCTGGCTCGACGATACCTTCTTCGGGAGCTGCGAGGAGCACTTGGCCAACAGCAACGCCCAGGAAGAGTCCGATCTATCCGAAGCTTTCAAGGTGTGTAAGCTAATCAAACCGACCTCTCAAACGCATTCCCTTTCTTAACAGAAAAAAAAAAAAACAAAGTTTATCTTTAAAGAGGGTACTCAAGGATCGGAAATTGATCGTAGGTTTTCGACGAGGATGGAGACGGTTACATATCGGCGAGGGAGCTGCAGGTGGTGCTGGGGAAACTGGGAATGCAGGAGGGGAAGGAGATCGCTAGGGTTCAGCAGATGATTGTCTCCGTCGACCGGAACCACGACGGGAGGGTTGACTTCTTCGAGTTCAAGGACATGATGCAGGGTGTCATGGCCAGACCTTGACAGCCCATTGAAGAAGAAGATGAAGTTTCAGCCCTTGGTTGGCGGTTTTCTGTTCCCGTGGAAGCTTATAAGTCTCATGTATGGTCATTCCGACCTACTTTGGTGACGTGAAATTCATGTTGACTTTTGTATTAAATTAGATTGGACGTACATGTGATGTATTTTTCCTCATTTTCTATGGACTAAATTGCATTTTCTTGAATATGGGAAAAATACACTAAATATATACATATATCACTTGAACATAAATACACCAAAGCTTGAGCCCCTTTTGGCAATTAACTGCTAGCTTGTGAATTGAAGACTGACTGCATGTAAAAGGCAGCCGTTGGATGATCATAATTGGCTCGGGACTCTTAACGGTTTTCGGAGTGCAGATTTATAGGCTCGGCGCACGTGATTTTTTCCCTCTAAAACCGGAGAATGATCAAAGAGTTAGTTATTAATTGTTAAATCTAATTATCAATTTAGTAAATCCGTTATTACTGCCAACAATTTACTCCCATTTCTTGTTCTTAACGGCCACTCGCGGCGGCTTTCCCGGCGGTTCCGGCTACGGTTAGGCCTTAGCTCATAGGCAGGCAACCACTCCCATGGCGTATAGGAGAAGGCAGGGGATTTCGCGATCGTCGACCTTCAAGGAAGAGACCCGCTGCCGGCCTAACGATGACACCTTTTCCTCCTCGGATCATTGTCCGTCCTCGGCCTCATTGTCCATTGCGGCCAAAGCGATCAGGGCCTCGGCCGCTCGCCACGGATCCCCGCTCTCGTCTGTTTGTGGAGATTCTGCTCTTGCGTGCACAGAGTGGGACGAGAATGCCTTCCGATCTAAGGTTTGCCTTCCTCTGCCTCCGCTCCTCCGCGATTTCATTTTTTTTGTTAGGAATTAGATTATCTGGATTTTGTCACTGTTACATGTATACGTGTATTTGACGGTTAATTAACCATGCTTCAGAACGTTCAAAAAAATTCTGACTAAATGAAATCACCATTTCTGCTGGAAACGGTTGAAAGTGAATGACCAGTTGTGAATTCCATCTATCTAAGGCACTTGTGTCACAGCCATTGATTCCTAAGAACAATTAATGTGAATTCTAATTTCTCTCGCATTTTCTGGAGTTTTCTTGTCTAGACTTGATTGATAGGGCAATTTTATGTCTTCATGACTGCAACTCAGAGTTTTTCTGCATATGGGAGGGATTCATCACCCGATGCTAGGTCCAAATCCGGGTTTTGGGGTGTTTTGGCTCGCAAAGCTAAGGCAATTCTTGAAGAAGAAAATGCAAGCGAGCAGTTCAAGAAACCCATTCAAATGAGGCGGCAGATGTATGATACCCTACAAGATGCACAGGTGAATCACACATCCTAAGCTGCAGATAGAAGAAAGTAAAAATGATTTATGAGTTTTACGATCAGCATCATTTTTTGGAAGTATAGGGTTTTATGACCAATATCAAATGTAGGCCGTCTGACTTGCGATCAAATTTCATCCCTTTTTCTGTTTATTTCAGCAAACTTATCCATTATCAGAGAGCTTGCATGGCGTGGATAATCCGACAGACATGAAGGACTTGCACAGGATGACGTATTCCCTTGATCAGATGGGATATAACTTTGATAAGGCTTTTGAGGTATGGCTTCAGTGCTATGGCTAGGAGTTCTCCTTAAAATTTTATTTGTTGTCATAATGTTATGCTTCAACACTATAATTTCAGTAAAACTATCCTGGTCACTATGCCAAGGAGCTCCTGATTCACCATCTTTATAGTTGGGTTTTATCATGCTTTCACTTGGTTCTCTCTGTGGTAATGCAAACTATAAAAGTGTGACCCACCAAAAAGAACTACCAAATTGTGGAATTTAATCTGTGCTCAACTATTTACCTGCATTTCAACGTATCAAGTGAACCAGCACTGATCACGTAGTCCATAAATCTCCTCCTCTTGGAATCAAAGTTTGTTGTTATTTCCTTGTTCTGTATCTACAGGAAGGTGGTACAAGTGTGGAAATCAAGACTCATGACATCATTCATGAGACGCGGAAATTGCAAATGAGGAGAAATGATAATTCAGATGCTCAAGGTGAAGGCCTCAGATCAAATCGCTCTTGGCAGCCTCTGGAACTGCAGAACCAAATCAAGCATGAAAATCAACTTAAGGCATCTCGCGACGTAAGGTGGCAAACTTTGTTGTGTAAAATTAACTGTCTAAGACACTGCTTGTTCATGGAAGTTAATCCATAGAAACAAACAATGAGGAAATAGTCTATGGGTTTGCTCATGTGTCTCTACCATAAGGATATGCTCAATGATTAATAATTCTGCACTTTCACATTAATTTTGTTCAGCGTTTTAGAATATTGCCAATATTGATGTCATGAGATCTTGGGACATAAGTATACTTTTGATAGGGTCTTCAAATCATTATTTCAAGATGGTAACTACGAAATATTGATCTTCTGTTTTCCAATCTATCTTTTAACATTCAATACCCTTTAAAAGACATGAACAGGGGGATGCCTTTTTGTTTGTTCTCAGGTTGCAATGGCTACAGCAGCTAAGGCCAAACTACTTCTGCGTGAACTGAAAACAGTTAAAGCAGACTTGGATTTTGCTAAGTTGCGGTGCTCTCAGCTTGAAGAGGAAAATAAAGTCATCAGAGAAGGCAAGGAGAAAGGAGGAAATGCAGCAGATGACGACTTGGTACTTTCTCATTCCTTTGTTTTTCCCCTCGAATTTACAGGTGCACCTTATCTTCAAATGACCTTGGTTCTGTTGATTGCAGCATGAGATTCTCCAACTGTTCTATGAAACCCTTATAGTAAGCGAATTTGCAAATCACGGTTCCCTCACTAATAAGGTTTTCTATATTTTTTTCTGGGAAAAAAACACTATCAGATACGCCTTCAACTTGAAACGCTTCTTGCTGAGAAGGCTCGACTGGCTCACGAGAACGAAACGTACGCACGGGAGAACCGCTTCTTGAGGGAAATCGTGGAGTACCACCAACTCACGATGCAGGACTTTCTCGAGTTAGATGGAGGCATTGAAGAAGTGACTGATGGATATCCCATTCATTCTGTCTCGAGCATTCTATCCATGTCACCACCCTCTTCCCCGAAGTCCCCACCATCACCGATCACACTTCAACATTCTGCAAGCGGGTCTTTACAGTTGGACATGGTAATCAATGACGACAGCGAGGAACAGCAAAGCATGGAGGCCCTTGAGAATTCGGATCCCTCCATTAAGAAGGAAGAAGATCAGAGAGGGCAATCGGGATCTCCTGCTAAGGCCTGAATTTTCCATTCGTCTTTTTCCTCTCATTATTTTGGTTCCTGAAGAGGAAAAGGGAATCTGCATCGGCCTGATAGGAAGGAAGTTGGCCCAATTTTTTCCCATTTTGATCGAATTGAGTTATCTGTCTCTCTTTCATCAATAACTTCAATCTGTATATTAGCTTGTCATAAGCCATGAATTATTTCTGTAAAGTAAGCTACCCCATTACCTTGAATTCAATAAGATACTCCATAGAAATAAAAAGTTAATGGATCCGGCCCAATATTCAGCAGCATTTCTAGCCCAGCCCACTGTATGTGGAGGTACTGAATGTGCAAAGAACCCTTTGACTTCATGCCAATTCTTCTTTTTCCTATGCTTGTATCACTTTTTTAAATTAATTCAATAAATTATATAGTCGGTAGACATATGTTGAACTGAATTTAAATTTAGTCTTTTTTTATTAGTGTATTGGGAAGCTAGTAAGAAATAGAAAGGTGTGGACTTTAGGGTCATGGGGTATGAGAACGAGGAAAATGAATAGAAAAGGGTATGTGAATAAATATAAATAAATAAGATTTGGGTGGTTTTCTGCAATAGTTAGAGACTTGTGGTCTCTTTTATTAATTCCTACTTCTCCCTCGATTGCAGCCCTGAACTGACGGTTCCTTTTTCTGCTTCTTGAATAGCATTTCACCACTTTTTGCTATCGCATTTCCGCCTTTCCTTGCTTCCTCTGCGGCAGTCAATAGAGCCTGAAGCCCACCCGTCTTCCCCGACCTATCATCCTTCTTGTGGTTCTAAATGTCAGGTTTGTACAGCAATCCCAACTTCTCGCCCGTCAGAGCCGCTTCTCCACATATTACGAGACACGGTGCGGATTCTATGGAAAGGTAAGCAGTCCGAGGAAAACCAATGGAGATTTGCCGGAAAAATAGAGAAAACAGTAGTCTTTCCGACTTGATTAGATTGATTTCTGATTCGAACTTGATGAGTTGTCCTTATTTCGTGCTGTTTTGCAGCAATCAGTACTTGGCAGAGCTCATGGCGGAATATCAAAAGCTCGGGCCTTTCATGCAGGTGCTTCCCTTCTGCGGCCGCTTGTTGAATCAAGGTTGACTTCTTTCTTCATCCGAAATATCTGGATCTGCAGTTTTACTGATTTGTGCACGATAGCTGATCTTTATTCTGTTTATTTAACAGTTGATTTCTGTCTTTACTTCTGGGATTACGAGTATATGAGCCTTTTGATATATTCTGGAGCAGATTGTATTCTTTTCGTCATGTGAAAACTATAGTCCTTGGGCCGCAAAAACCATTCTTTTCTCGTCGAACATTCTGGAATTGGTTTGTTCATTTAATCAAGTTGATGTGTTTTTCTCAGAGTATCTTTGCCTCTGTTAAACTCAAACAGCAGTGGTTACTGATTTTGAATCCTGAATTTTCAGTTTCCACCATTGGTGATGGATGTATTTCTGGCGTTCTCAGTGAACTTTTTTTTCACTCTTCTTTAGCAAAAGCTGTTGTCTTCTATAAGCATCAGCGAGCTTTCTCACTGGCGTCTGCATATCTAGAAACTGAATGTGTTACAATTGCATATTTATGTGAAGGACAGTTCACTCTTAGTATCTTATTACTAATCAAACGCTCTTTCTTGTACTGAAGTGTATGTGGATAGTTAATTCCACGGGAGAGTAACTTTGATTATGATGGTTGAATCTGTTCAAGCCTTGTGTTCATATTTTTATTTTTATTTCTGAAACACTCTTTCCGTGTATACATGATTTCTTTGTGGAAAATAGCAACCTCTTTTCATAACAATGAGAATATTGGAGCAGTATGCCAAGGCATCCTCTCATATGATCCATGAAACAATTAGAAAACTTCCGAAGTTGAACTTGTATTTGAATGCAGAGATTTTGCGGGTTTCTGGGATGGTCCCTAACCAAGGATTTGGAGAATTTGATGGGGTGATAAATGGAAGCCCAAGTCCCATGTCATCTCCCAACATAAGGTCAAGCTTTTCAGGGGCTGGAGGGTTGAGTGGATGGAGCAGCCCCCTGCAAGAGGTGCTGGATTTTTCCTGTGCTAGGTCGTGGGTGTATATTTCCATTATCTTTTTTTCCTTGGTTATGCCCTTATATTTAATTTTACCTACAGGAAGAGATGATTAGGAGAAGACCAGGATATGAGAACTTGAATGATCCACTTCAAATCTTTGTCGAGTCAAGGTTACCTGGCCATATTGTTGACAAGAGACTCAGACAGGCTCAGGAAGTAATCGAAGGATGGCTGAAACCTACGGTATGAGATTTTCTCCAAATGCCTTTCAATTTCTCTATGGAAGACTGCAGCTAACAACATCTTCATGCTATCCAAAATAAGATGAATCTATTGGAGTTGATCATTTTGAATGGTTAGACCTATGATGTTAGTTCAATCACATTTCTTTCAAGTAGTAAAGAGAATGTGATGGATTATACTTCAATTATTTTTTGGATGAAACTGTGAAACATAAGCCTTGGTATCTGGACTGCAGAAACACGTGAAAGAAGCTATTCTTTCTTTCTTAGTGTGAATATGAGGACAAAAATATTGAAATTTCTTTTTGAAACTGGGACAATTTTTTATCTGGTAGTGGACAAGTGGGTGGTTTCCTGTTTTCTTTTTCTTCCCTTAAACTCTCAGAAGGGGGGAAAATATGTGAGATTGCATCCTGATGTGACAAGCTTCTGATAGAAGCATGAACTCTCCTCATTATTGGAGAAAATGGGTCCGCGTCCAGAATGCGAAGCCATGATATGATTTGAACCCCAGTTCTTGTTTGTAACTCATAACCTTTTTCATGTCCAGGCCGAGTCACATGACTTAATGAAGAGAAGGCAATTGCAAGAACTGGCAATATTGAATTCAAGTTTCAGGGAGGGGAGTCCTGGGCCTGTTGGAAGTATGACTTCTCTCAACACAATGGGGATGAAACGTGCCAAGACATGATGCGAGTGACTGGAGAGCGATTGCAATTTCATTCTTTAAGATGGCTTTGAATGAGTAATTGTAAGCATAGGCTAACAATGGTGAACGGTCGGCGGTATTTTGGTTCTACTTCCTCGCCTCCATTTACTATTATTTGTGTGATTGCTACTAGCCCAGTGCAAATCAAAGTGATAGGAAGTTAAAAAGGTGGAGGGGGGGAAAAAGGAAGGGGATCATGAATTTGTTGTAGCTCAAAGAACATTCTTTGGATTTATTATTGTAGCTGAGGCAACACTACATTGTATGGCATCACCAATAATATGAATATAGGTATGTGTGTGTATCACTATCTTTCTATCAGTGCCAATGTTATTTTCAGTAGAATGTGTAATTTGAAGGCTCCGTTATATCGGACCAGACACTTCCACAGCATTATGGTATGGGTACCGCAAGTTGGTGGAGGATTCCCCCAAGTGGGTGCAAGGGTTGGTGCCTTGGTTCTTGAATCTTGATGGGTACGTAGCCTTTAAGGGTTTGTCGGCTACCAAAGAGACAGAGATGAATGGCACAACACAGTTAGGGGCCTCAGTGGTATCTTTCTGCCCTCAGTGGTATCTTTCTACATCGGCACCTGCCAAGTTACATGCCCTAGAGGAAAGGAATCCTATGAAGCGATCCGGTCTTGTATTAATGTCGTAAGGGACCCACACACTCAAATTATCTATCACTATCATCCATTCGAATCTGCCTTCGGATGGACAGAGGGGCAACACTCCCTGCTCACCAATTCAAGCTCATACCTTTTTGTTATACTAATTAGTATTTTGAAAACGGGTTTTCCTCGTTCTTCCCGTGTCTATATATATATATACCATATGCACAACTGAAATTCAAGCTTTTAAATTTACAAATAAACGACTTAGTCTTTCTTAATGGTGATCTCCCCTTCACACAAAAGCACCTTTTTTAGGGAACTAAATTAGGTACGCCAATCAATTTGATTTTATTCTGCCCTTATAATGAATTTAACTCCTGCTTATTTAAATATTATAAATTATAAGTAATAAAAACTTTATAAATTAATAATAATTTCCCATTTTACTAAATATTATATCTTATTTTAAATATATTTGTTTATTTTATTAAATATTATATCTCATTTTCAATATAGTGCGAGTTTCTATTTTACTAAATGTTATATCTTATTTTCTAGAGGCATAATTTTTTTTAAAAACACATACTCAGCCCGAGAAAATAATTATATTGAAATAGATATTTTTTATGGAATTTTAGATATATAAGTTCGTTTCCGGTAGAGTGTATTTGATAACATATTAGATATTATCATGATCAAATAATCGATTTATCCCATATCACTTAAAACATCCAACCTTTTCCGTATTTTACTTATTATTAACCATAATATGAGTCATACATACCAAAGGAACTTAAAGTCTGTTGTGGGAGTCGTACATACCAAAGGAACTTAAAGTCTGTTGTGGGAGTCGTACATACCAAAGGAACTTAAAGTCTGTTGTGGGAGTCGTACATACCAAAGGAACTTAAAGTCTGTTGTGGGAGTCGTACATACCAAAGGAACTTAAAGTCTGTTGTGGGAGTCATACATACAAGAGGAGCTAACCTGAAAATTGCAGACATATAAAGAAAAGCGAAGAACCAGATGGGAACTTGGAGCATATATACAAGATAATTATTGTAAAGTAGCTTTGGGAGTACGGAAATGGAAGAGTTGACCTGTAAATTTATCGAGGTGTTATGATTGGAATGACTCCGCTAATGAGATCGCTCCCCGACACCATAGAAGAGGGGTACCTTTCCCGGCTCACGTAGGAAGAAGATTCAACATTTGACTGGTGGGAGAAGGTGGAGACAGTGTCTGAGAACATAGCATCAGCCTCAGGCATCATCTTGAGGATGCTTTCAAGCTCTCGAACAACATCTACCATCGAGGGACGCTTCTCAGTTTTGTCGTGGCAGCACATCAGGGCTAGAGTCACCAACTTCTGGATGCATTCTGATGGGTAAGACCCCATCTTGCTGTCTATGATTGAGAACATCATTCCTGACTGGTTCGCCAAATTTACCTGAGATGAAACCATGAGATATCTCATTAGTTTCCACAAATAAAAAGGTTTATATTTTATTGCATGCTTGCAGTAGCCGGTTTCTGTGATTCTGAACCAGCAAGGACAAAATGTGGCGTGTTGTTTATGTAGCGCTATTGGTCAAAGATCAACTTCCATGGCCCAGGTGAAGAGTTTTCTACCAAATGCAGTGATGCAACTTCCGTGGTAGAATATGGTCAGCTCTCTATTCTAAGTAGTGTAGATGGGAATGCTAAAGAACAAACTGGGAAAAGAGAGCAAGTACCTCTCGGACAATATTCTTTCCACGTGATATTGGTGGCATTCCAGTTAAGAGCTCCAGGAATACTACTCCCAGGCTATAGACGTCACTTTTGTCCGTAAGCTTGTGGGTCAAGAAATATTCTGGATCAAGATAGCCCTGCAGAATTAACCATAAGCAGAAACAATCAAAACATAAATCAAAATGTGGAAACACTGGAAATAAGTGTTTTGATAAAAGGCTGCTAAAAAGGCAAATGAACATTGACTGGAGAAATGATTGAAACTCACAGGTGTTCCCTTTACTATAGTAGAAACATGATGAGGAACAGCTCCTTCATTTATATCTGGAGCAAGCCGTGAGAGACCAAAATCAGCAACTTTGGCAGTGAGCTTGCAGTCCAAGAGAATGTTGCTGGCCTTAATATCACGATGGAAAACAGGAGGATTTGCTTCAGTATGGAGATAAAGGATTCCCTTTGCTGCACCTAAAGCGATTCTTAGCCTCATGCCGAAGTTAAGGTACTCCTTAGTCTTACCTGTGAAGTTCTGAATATAAATCTTGGACATAATAGGGGAAGACAAAAAGTGAAGTAAACAATAGAAAGTACAAAACTGAATGTGCTTAGTAGTAGAGGTTTTGGTGGAAACTTCTTCTGCGCGCTCATGTAATTTCACTCTTCAAGAGTCAATCCATGGATTCTACTGCAGATGATTCTCAAAGGCCAAGTTTTACCAGGGTACTACCAAATTATACTCACCCTGTCATCCCATAATCTGGTATTCACAGGTAATTTTATGATATTTTGAAGTCCTGTGTTAACCCCATGCAAACAAGATTTCTTTAGTTTCAAATCAAATGCATAGTATCATACCAGAGAGCCAATCCCGCAAGGAGCCATTGGGCATGAACTCATACACCAGCATCTACAAATGTGAAAAAGAATATAAGCCATTAAAGTAATGACAATACACCAATTCAATTGACATAATTATTCAAATTATTCGCATGACATCAGTCAAAGAATCATAGTAAAAGCCTGTAAATTGCCAAGAAATCCCAGAAGGTACAGCTTTCTTATTCAACATAACCAGTTGCAGGAAGGAATTGAGCCAGGAGTTCAGAGGGGAATCATGGAGTAGTGAAAAAGATCGATTATAATTTGTTCAAGTCATGATTGTGTGTAGAGTCCCATATTTTTCTAGATGATCATAAGGTCCTTCTCTGTGCTCATTACTAGAATTCTTTATTTATCATTACCTGTTCCTCTTCATCACAGTATCCTACTAATGACACTAGGTTTCGATGATGCAGCCTTGACAATAACTTTATCTCTGTTAAGAATTCTCTTTGGCCTTGCAGAGATCCTTCTTCAGCTCTTTTTATGGCCACTTGTGTATGATCAGATAAAATTCCTTTGTAAACCTTCCCATAGCCTCCTTGTCCAATTTTGCTTGAGTTGTTAAAGTTGTTAGTAGCTAATGCCATCTCCCGGAAAGTGAATGCTTTCACACCATCAATCTTCATTGAAATTTTTGATGCTGCAGAGGAAGCAATAACTTGTAGCTCACAGATATTTTGTATCTAGAAACTGGACAAAGAGACGGTGAAAAAACTTACATAGATGTTTCCTTGATAGAGAACTCTGGATTCGGGTTCTTCTTATAAGGAGGAATGACAGTAATGCAGAGACTAACCCTACACAGGCAATTGCTGCAACTGTAATGGCCACTATGATTCTCTTACTTTTGCTTGACTTTTGTGTTGGGGCCACCACTGCACAATAAGCAACCGCACGGTTATTTTAGAAGAAAAGATAAAAAGAAGTCCAATTTGTATGAAAATTTGGCATCTAGCTTAATTATCTAGAGAAAAACAGAGTAAGTATGTACTGTTGGAGTATGGTCCGAGGAGGGTGAAATTAAGGAGCTCATATGGTCCAAACAAGTCTGTGCCGGGGAAATCCCAAGATGCAAATATGTCTCTTATCTGATGGACTTCTGTAGCATTAAAGCTATGAGAATGATTGTTCACTGATGGGAATATCTTCAAATACATCCTAAGCCTGGGTCCTCCAGCTTCCCATGAAAATGAATCAATAGATAGTTGGTACAATTCAATTTTGAGAGATCTGGTCAGGTAATCAGTAAAGAGATTAACATATGGGGGGAAATAGGAAAAACTGGGACTCTTTAGCCGATAGCCAATTCTGAGAGGAGAAGCACAATAGCAAGGCACGGGAGATGATGGAATGTATTCAAAGTTATTATCTACAGGGCAGGCATCAAATGGGCAAGGTCTTGTCAAATTCTGAAGTTGCCCATCCCCTTGATCTGTATATAAGCAGAACCGAGATACGTTTGGTATATTTGCATTACTGCAAACAGGATTGCCTCCAAGTCTGATGACAAAATGCAATAAAGATAAGTATGTAGAAGTAGATAATCTTTGAGAAGGAAAAATATTTTAATCACTGATTAGCAGGAGTAAGCTTCTTTTGTCAGTATCAAAACATGTGCGTATTTAATCTTCTATATTTACATATTTGTCGCAAAGTAAAAACCAGTTTATTAGTGATCTGTTCAATATTTTAGCATTATTCCTCACTTGACTGCTGTGGCTAGGGAGAAAATATGCAATTAGTGTAAACAAGATGGCATTGCACTACTCATAACTAGAGATATCAGTGCCTAAGTTCAAGCCTGTCGAGTTTCACTGGTTAAGTTATAAAGACACCTTGGATGCTTCAAGGCTCACTCAATAATGTTGCTAGTATAATATTGAGATAATAATCCAACCTTAAAATCTTAAACAAATTCCTCAAATTAATATTCCCATGCCATTAATTGGTATATTTTTCAATCTTTCTGTTATTTTTTCAACATTCTCTAAGATTAATACTCGGAGAGAGACAATAATCCAGTGACGCAGAGATTAGAACTTACAGGAAAGCTCCTAAGACCACATTATACCATTGAAGAAGCGTTAGAATATTAATCTAAGAACCATAAATTCCAAACTAATATATGCTCCACCTTCAAATTAACAGAAAGATGCCACTTTTATTGACTTAGTAGATCAAGATAACAAAATAAAATAAGGGTCCACGACAATTGCAATATGAAATTCATATTCATATTTCAATTTTAAAGAGTGGAGAGAAGAAATTTGACCGAACCTAAGGGTTATATTCTCAGGAGGATTCAATTGTCCAGCAACAGTTGAAAGTAGATTGTTTTGTAGATCTCTGCAAATGCAAAAATGGTTGGACGGAATAACATGCATTGATAAACTCATCAATAAGAGTGCTAGCCAGTCAGCATGTTCAATGATCTCACAATGTAAGCTTAGAACTTGCATTGAAGGTCCTGTTCTGCCACAGGCTTGCAGGGACAGATCCAGCTAGGGTATTATTCTGAAGAGACCTGTGTAATTACAAAGTGCCAGTCATATGATGCCATATAAGTACAATGCAGTTGGGCAATAAGATGCTGAAACAACATAAAAAAGCATCCTTCATCTGTAGCAGGCACAAGAATAAAGGAAATATCAATAGACAGAACCTCAAATCTAGCAGCACTAAGAGCGTAGGTATGTTCTTACAGTTTTTGGAGTGTGGGAAGATCTGCAATACTAGGTGGTATTGATCCATTGAGATGGTTGTTTGACAGATCACTGCAAACAAGATAAAGGCAACTTCAATAGAAGAAAGAGAAGCTTGTTCTTTCTATTTTAAGGTAGATCTGATTCCTATTAAATATAATATGTCCATGTCAATCACAAGACTGAGAGGTAAAATGTGAAGAAAAAGAATATGAATTATGAATGGTACATGCCACTTACATAGTTGTCATGTTATCAGAAAGCTTATTTGATGGTATGTGTCCAAAGAGACGATTCCTGCTAAGATCTCTACAGTAAAATATATTTGATAAGGTATCAGTATAGTAGGACCAGCAACAAAAAAACAAAATATTAAATGAAAAGGAAAATCGTGGAAAAGACATCATATCCTACTATAAGCTCAGAAAACATATTCTTCTATTGCTACTACCACCAAACTTACACATATCTGAGATCTTGGATCCTGCTCAGATCAGGGATTTGTCCCACCAAACTGCAATTCCTAAGACTCCTGAATCACCAAAGGTAGGAAGGTGTTAGAAATCTCCTGGGCAGATCTTAAATTTTTCCTCAAGTTACTAGCTTTAGGAGTATGAATAACGAAAAGAATATTACGCTGACCTTTTTATTAGCAGTAACTTACAGTTTAATTAATGTAGAGAAATTTCCATAAGTTGCAGGAATTTCCGCACCATCAAAGTTGTTGTTATCAAGTTGGCTGAAGATGAATGAAAACAATTAGTGATTAATACAGAAATATTCATAAATTATTTCATATCTAGAAGATAACAACAGAATTGAAAAAATCATAAAGATAAAGTTCATCCTCATTTATATTGTAGTTTCTAGGGCCTTTATGACATATGAGCAGGAGTGCCACTCTGATAAGAGAGGATGTAAATGGATAACAAAAATAAATACAAATATGGATGACTAGTTTCAATATGTTGCTTATACTTTAAATGCAAGCATGGCTAACGATTTAATGCAAAATAAATGAACTAGAAGATATGCCATGTGACAAACTAACAAATGCACAGTATAGAAGTGTACAGGATACGCAAGTTCGGCAAGTATGAGAGCTCCGAAGGAAGACGTCCAGACAAATTATTATTATCCAAAAGTCTGCACAAAGTTCCTTCGCCATGTTAGAGAAATTACATATTCATTAAATAAAATTGAAACAGAGAAATGAGATTCCATATATGCTCACAAGTGAAGAAGTGTGGACAAGTTCGAAAGCTCAGAAGGAATTTGACCACTGATAGAGTTGTTGTTCATGTGGCTATAAAAAGGCGAAGGCATCGATCATATAGTTTATAACGTTAGAATCTATAATGCCTTAAAATGAAGCAGAAAACTCTCTGAAGATTCACTTACAGGTGTCTCAAACTTTTCAATTTTGCAAACGATTTTGGTATTGGGCCTGATATATAGTTCTCATCCACTTGAAGCCTATTTAAATTCGAGAGGTGGCCGAGCTCGTCAGGTAAGACTCCTGAGAGATGATTTCCATTTAAGAGCCTGTTCCAAATTCATAATTTGTATCCATATAGATGTCATTCAACAGAGCTATTGAAAGCAAAAAAAAAAAAAAAGCAAAGCATCAAGCATTATATGCAGATACTTCAGATTATGATGTAATTTCAACTTACAAGAGTTTTAATGTGGCAATGTTCCCAATCTCCTTCGGTATGACCCCGTTCAATTGATTCCACATGAAGTCCCTTTTGAGAAAGAAGCAGAATGATGCAACAGTTTAGAACTAGTCTGGAAGCCTTTCCAAATAAACTCTCATCCAGTAAATACTTGCAAGATGTTCTTCAACTTGATACTAATAAGGTATTTTTTTACTTACAAAATCACAAGATGGGTTAGTTTTCCCAGAGCTGGAGCTAGACTTCCAGAAAGATTCATATTAAGCAATTGACTGGATGAAGATAGCAAATCAAAATTAAAATAACATTAGTTAGAGCTGATAATAGCTTGCAATCTTACAAGTTCAAGGAATAATATGAGCAAAAATGAGGATAGTATGGGTTATAAAGAACATACAGTTCCCTGACATGCAAATATCCATCTTCATCAACTGTCTCATAACAAAAAACTCCAGTCCAGTTCAATGCACATGGATCTCCCCCTTTCCAGTTTCGGAGGTGGTTCAAAGGATCATTCAGACTGCTTTTCACATCCTGCAATGCACTCACTGCACATGGCATGAATGCAAGCCTATTTGTCAATAGCTTGCTTAATCAGTATGCTATTATAGTGTGGTAATAGCAGCCATCATACGGTCATAGAAACACCGTGGTATTCTTTCAGCACCAATACGTTCAGTGTTTTATAAACCAAATATATATACAACAGCCTCTGTTGAGGTGTCCAAGGGTAATTTCTGAAGAGAGTTTAACCACTAAAAATGACAAAGCAAGAGGTAGAGCAGCAAAATGTGTTCATATTTGCTTTAGTTCATCATAAACTCATCAGCCCTTGTCATCCGTCAAGAATAATAATAATAATAAGGAATATATTTTACTAGATCCCCTTTCCAAATTATTGAACAGTATTTTGCTGGGGTTACTCTATTATATTCATAACAAAAGCCCACGACACCATGAATCATAATGCTTAATGAGACATGAAATAGCAGGGGAAATAGAAATAGTAGATGGAAATATTGTAGCAGATTATGGAAAAGAATGAAATCCTCAGGTTAGATCAATCACCTTCAGATGGATCAGTTACTCCCCCGGCAGCTATGAGAACCAAACAACATGAAATGGAGAAGATGAGTCCATATATCTTCAGCATCAGCATTCTTATAGCCTGGAACGACAGATATATGATGAAGCATCACATCATCTACAAAAGTGTGTTATCATTCATTTATGATGTACCAAATAGGTGGATCGTGTCGACAGGGAAGGAGAAGACAGAGAAAATTACTAAAGAGAACTTCACAGCTCAAATCAAGTCAAACATTCAGCAGAGCTAAGCCCCTTAGCTGGAAACCCTAAAACCAGAGCGCCAAACTTAAATGAAGTTCCCATGGCAGCCGGTCAACACAGAATGGCAATAAGAGGTGTTTCCGACGGTCCATCGCAATCAGACGCACAAAGTAATCACCAACAAGAAAGCAGACTTTTCTCCCTTCTGGTGTGAAAACGATCTGATGCTGCGAGTAGTGCAACCTGTCTCGTCTCGGTTGGTGTATCCATCTTTATCCAATATAATAGAATCGATTACGACATTGCAGATATTCGTCAGCTCTGATTTATTTATTCCAACTTCTCAGCAAGTTTACTTTTGTATAAACTATACAAATATCCAAAAATGTATACATACAGCTCATATGCATGTACACACAGTGGCTTGATTCTGACTGAGTGGCCATTGCTGTCTTCCTCTCTGTTGAAGAGAAGAGTTGGAGAGTGGACTTTCTTCTTTCACCCGCCATCACAGGAAGATATATATAAATATATATTTAAATTTCTTTTCAGAGATGGACTAAAGGGACAGTCTCACGCGTTTGCCCCTGACTTTTTTCCACTATTGCGTTAAACCTCCCAATCCTTAAATATTGGAAGATCCACCCCAAACAACATTTTCTAGTTAAAATATAGTCCACAGTCACCAATCTTCATTAGCTTCATAAAGATAGTTCTTGTATGAGTTTCATCAGTCCAATTTTGAGTTCTAGGCCAAAAGCTTCATCATGTTTGTTTTTTTAGGTGAATTTGGCACTTTAATCAGACATGTCAAAGCACTCATGGCATGTAAAACTCAATATAAGAAATATTACAATGATGGTAACATTACCATTATAATAGTAGTAATAGTAATAGTAACTCTGATCCTCATGTTGTTAGTTTTAAGACAAGAAACATGACTGACCCTCCATAGAACAGAAAAGATCTCAATAAGGGAATATTATCATAGGTTAGTGTTTCTGAGGAATTATGTACAGTCTGTAGGTGCAATTGACCAAGTCACTTGCAGAACAATGTGGAAAAATAATAAGAAATGTTGAATGAGTTATTATTACAGATTACAACCCAGATAGCTGATCAGTGCCAATGGCTGGACAGTTCTTGGGTAGGTATGCAAATGATTCTGCTAGATCTATGGCGTCCTGGACTCTGAGCCGAGTTCCTTGCTGCCCGACTACTGTGGATGCAACCCTGGCGGCTAATGAACCGATTCCTTTCAACTCGGAGATGCCCCTTATAACCCCATACAGTACACCGGATGCATAAGCATCACCAGCTCCACAAGTATCAACAGGTATGCAGGGTGAAGGAGGAATGTAGATTGCTTCTCCCTTGACCCCGAAGTAGGAGCCCCTAGGTCCATCAGTAACTGAGATTAGAGGGACAAAATGGCTCAGGTACCTTGTTGCAGCAACTGGGCTCTCCTTTGGAGAAAAGTCGCACAGCGCCCGGGCTTCATCACTATTTCCCAGAATAATATCTGCATATTCTCCTATTACTTCCCTGAGTAAGAAATAAACAGTGTATATCATGAGATATATAGCAACACATAAACTGCTTCCTAGGTTACATGGATATGGGAATCCATCATCCAGCAAGAAACAAAGTGGTCATCATCCCATAGTATCTGCCATATATATGAAGGGTCCTGAGAAGATCTCCTGCATCCGACTCATCTTAAAAGCCTCGGATTCTAGATGTAAATGATAGAAAAAATAGGAGGAACCAATATAATTTGAGGATGAAAAAAATAAGTCACAGAAGCTGAAAATCAAATAAATCAGTTAGAAAAAAACTATGATTTCCAAAGAATATAAAAGGTCAATTTAGGTTCCAAGCAGGTCATGGTAAATAGATGGTGCTCCTTGAAAAATGCATGGTCAATTTGCTCACAATCTTCTTGCACACCATCATAGAAAGTTCAAATTTTTCATCAAACTCCTCGATCATCAGGATATAAATGGAATGATGGAGTACCAATACAGGAGAAACTGATTATGATTTATGGGTGTAACCCCCCAATATAAATACAAATAAGAACAATCCATCTTTGCCTAATTCTCAAGGTCCTTCTGGAATCTGGGGTATAACCTACTACTAATATATATAGGCAGGAAACGAAGAGATCCACTTTACAGCAATTGTGATGCTCCTAATGAAGTATTACAAAATTGCAAAACTAACAACTTACTGAATAAGTTTCATGGAATGAGTAAATGAGAGAACATAGAAAGGTCAAAGATGCAAAAGTGTGGCTCAGGGAAATTTCTTTATCAAACTAATGGCACAATCAACATTTCTCAAATCATAATCCAAAAAATATAAGTAGGAATTGGATACCAAAGGAACATGCATTAGATTGACATGTTTTACAACAAGTGTCTAATTAAGAAAAGAAATATGCAGATGCCATGCTTGATATTAAAATCGTACAGTCAAATCTTACCAGAAATCATCATAATGTTTCTCTATGCATGAGACATCTGATGCTGTTATGGCAACCAGTGCACCATTCTTGTGGGCTTCTTCACATGCTTTTTTTATTGTCTTAATCGTATCAGGAAGCTCAAACAAATACCCTTCAACAACAAGTACATTTGTTTTGGATACTATACCGGCAAGGGCCACATCGTAACTAACAGTGGAAGATGTTCCCTGAGAACAAGAAAAAGGAAATGCTGCAATGAGGTCCACTCCAAAATTAGCCAACACAACTAGAAGGAACACTGTCAGAAATGGCATGCAGCACCAGAATTTTGTTAGGTACCTGGTAGGCAAGCATGGTGCGTTGGGCATCAGGAGTTGTGAGAACAATAACTGTCCCTGTTGTCCCATCATTGATTGGAGCAGACAGAAAACTGACATTGGCCCGACGCAATTTGGCTCTATAGAAACAATAAATGAAGATTATAAGAATCATCATCAACCACAAATATGTCCAGAGCATTGCCTTCAATAGACCTTCCATACTATGTAATCTTTAAAGACAAGTAGAGTTCCACGGGCCAATAGACTTGAGCTGAAGTAAAAAAGAGTTTTCAGTACTATTCACCTATAAAATCCACCCAAAGGATCGCTTCCCACACTCCCAGCCATAGCAATGCTAAGTGCAGGACCTCCTATAGGCTGGCTACCAAGCCTAGCAAGGGCCACAAGGCTATTAGAGAGAGACCCGCCAGCAGCAGCCTTATAACTGCATCCATCCATAGCCCGCAAGACATTTCCCCTCTCCTCATGGTTGACAACCTTCCTGGTGCCCTTGTCTAATCCTAATTTCTCTAAGAACTCATCATCCACGGTGCCAGAAAAATCTACCTGCAACGCGTATATGGCAGACATAGTCAAAGGAAAAAGGGGTCATTTGTACATGTACAATGCAGGCATAAAAGATTCTTGATATCACTGGACACTGCGCATACGGTTACCTAGAACAAACAAATTGGATTATCCAACTAAACGATTTGGAATAGATTGGAGAGGCTAATCACTAGTGGTAGTCACAGCTGCCCAAAATTAATTGAAAATCAATCCGTGGATATCACTTTCGGAAAGATACATGAACAATTCACCAAATGCTCCAATATGAGCATAAGATGTATATTCAGCCAAAAAAATATTATAGCGGATGTAAGGGAATATCAAACATTGAGGAGACAAAGGATTTACCATTGCTTGGCCTAAGCCTACAACATCCCATCTCTCTGGAATCAGCGTAGAATTGACATCTTCATCTTCGTCCTCATCCTCGTCCTCAGTCCCACCAACAACATCTCCTCTACCGAACACGCAGCGACAAGAGGAGGTGGAAGAAGAGGAGGAGGCAGACGGAGGAGGAGAAGAGAGAAGTTCGAGCCTACTGGACGAGATGGAAGGAATATTGAGGTTACGGTTGCACGGTGAGCCAAAATGAAGTGGCCGTCGGAGAGGGGTTGCTGAGAGGAACGGAGGACAGGCATAGAACCGGAGCCCATATAGACTAGAAGGATGTGACGGCGAGGAAATAGGAGAAACTGAAGGAGGACTGATAGCTAGAGGATTAGAAGACATTTGCCCTCAATCCTCTCTCTCTTTCTTCCCTATCTCCTTTTTTGGCCTTCGTGTTCCTCTGAGAGCTCAGAAGAAGGATGTCATGAATTGCGGAGGAGAGGAATAAATAAAATGGCTTCAGAATAGGTTGGCGAAGGAAATTTACACTTTTGCTCATTTCCTTTATTCGATTCAAATGGTAAAATCTAAGGGCATTAACGTAAATTCATTTCCGTCCTTTCTTTGCCGCCCTGCCCTTCTCTCCCTCCATTTCATTCCTTCTTTCTCTTCTTCTTCGTGCACATTTTGCAGTGATGTGCTGAAGAATGAAGAATATGAAGATGAAGATAGTAATGCCCAAACTATGGAGCAAATGGATAATTCTGGTTCTATTGATCTCGGTTCTGGTATCTCTCTGGAATCGTTCTAGCATCACTGAATCAGATGACGATTATTCCTCGCTCTCTCCTCCTCCTCCTCAACCTCCTCCGGCTGATGCCTCGACTTCTTTCGAGTTTCTCACCACTCGTCTACTTCAAAGGGATTCTGTCGGTCAGGGCAGCAATAGAGATCATCTTCAGTACGATTTCTATCGGAACACTTGCCCTGATGCTGAGGAGATGGTGAGAAAATCGATGATGAGGATCCACTCCCAGCACCCCGAGGTCTCAGCTGCTCTCCTCCGCCTCTTGTTCCATGATTGCTTCATAGAGGTTAGCTGATAACCTTCACTTCCTTTTTTATTCTTGGCATGCGGTTTTTTCTCTTTATTCTCGCTCTCGCTGCCTTTTGAACATTCTCCATAGTTTTCTTGATTGATGATCGTGGTTTCTACATAATCACCAAAATGCTGCAAATCTTGAATCTCTATTTAGCTATACTCTTTGGTGTTCCACAGCTCTTATGAGTTTCCATAGCTTACCATTGCTGCTACGTGATGGCGTAATTATCTTAGATCGTGTAGTATCTCATTTCTCTGATAATGAACTGGTAACAATTCTTAAAGTACGTCATTATTGACTATTAACTATGATAAGGTATTTTCCCTCTATAACTGTACATTGTTAGTTAAGCTGGCAGAAGCAGGCTTGCTGCAGTCCTGTAGCAGTAAAGTCTCTGTTTTGTTGTACATTGCACATCTCAGTTGCCCAAGTTCTTTTTTGGCTGTAGTACTTCCCTTATCGTCATAATTCCACGAGATTTTTTCTTGACATCAGGGGTGTGACGCTTCAATTTTTCTAGATGATAGCCGTGGAAACCAAAGTCATCAAATAGAAAAGGATGCAGTGCCCAATAGGACCTTGAAGGGCTTTGAAAAAATTGATATGATCAAGGAGGAGATTGAAAGCCATTGCCCTGGCGTAGTATCTTGTGCGGATATTCTCGCCCTTGCCACTAGAGAAGGCATTGTTCTGGTATATTGCTTCTGTTAAGTAGTAGATACTTGGTTAGTCCATAAATCATGATTCCATTGAAACTTCCCCTAGAATTACTAATCCGCCATTAGCATGGATTAATTAGAACTACATCGTGTTAAGCTAGTTGTATCCTCTGCGTTATGTAGGTTCTTTAGATTCTTACAATCAGCTTGTTTACTCCTCATTGTTGTTAGGATGACATGATTTATGGATCATAATATTTTTTTGGCAAGGTTTCCTTTTCATATTTTTTCTCCATCGTGTATGTTGGAAGATAACCTGTGGTCTCAATTTTGTTGTAAGGGGCCAAAATTGCAGCAGCATCTTTGAGGAACTTTAGGTTTAAAGTTTGAGTCTGCTCCCTTGCAAATCAGCTCTGCCTGAATGTTGTCATGTAATTAGTTTTTGTCTGATCTAGTCAGATGAATCTATGTCAGACAGCTTCATAAACTACTTAGGTTATTAAAGTTTCCTTATATGATATATATATATATATATATTCATGTCGTCTAGGAACTTTGGCTTAATTTATGTATAAATTGTATGTTCGGTGGACTTATGGATTTGGTCATATATTGGAGATCACAGGCTGGTGGCCCTTTCTATCCTCTTTTCACTGGTAGGAGAGACAGCGTCGAATCCTACTTTGCAGAAGCAATGGCTGAAATTCCTAGGCCAGATGATAACATTAGGCAGATTCTACGTCTATTCCATCACAGAGGTTTCACTGAAAGAGATACTGTTAGTCTTTTAGGTATGAATCAGCTCCTTGGCTTTTTTTAAGTCCTTTCTAGACAAACTGGCTGAAAGTTTCATTAAGTAATAATAGTATCTCAAGGCATTTTGCCAAGGTCACTCTTTTGGTTTAATAGAATATAATAGCATTAGACTCTCAAGTTTGAACTAATATGTATATTTAATGTGTGTAGGAGCCCATAGTATTGGGAGCATCGGATGCGAATTCATTGAAGGTCGCCTGCACAGCTTCTTGAATACTGGGATGCCAGACCTGACTATGGCCACTGATTTTCTCACAGAGATGAGAGAGAAATGCAATAACAGTATTAACAGCACCAATGGTGGTGGTGTCTCTTCTATGTCAATGAAATCACATAGTGTGATCAGACGAAGTTCAGGTTTCACTGGTGAGGAGGATCAATTGGCGTCGATATCTTCAATAGGAGGCTTCAGCTCTCACTATTACAGAGGCTTGCTGAGAGGGAGAGGACTTCTCCATTCTGATCAGCAGTTGATGGCTGATGAGAGGACTGCGAGGTTCGTAAGGGCATATGTGAATGATGATGGGACAACCTTCAGAAGGGACTTTGCCCGTGCTATGATGAAGATGTCAAGCCTTGGTGTCTTGACTGGATCTGAAGGCCATATTCGGGAGAATTGCTCTTCCTTAGCCAGTAGTTTCTCAAGTAGCTGAGCCAACCCATCTCCCTGCAGATATTACATTCAGCCGGATATGTTAAATCTTCCATGATCGGTGTTCCCTTCCTGCCATCTCCACGCTCAACACTATAAGACTTGCCCACTGGTGCAGCGGGGTGAGATGGACCAGAGTCAGAGTCTGCCAACAATGAAAGGCTAAGGAGATGCTGATGGTTCCATGGATAGCGGTGCACCTTCGCTGGTATCCACGTGATTCTGCAGTTAACATCTCAAACAGATACCAAATTTCCCTCTGGGGAAGAAATTTCTTGTTTCAATTCAGAACTTTCAGGAATTGGACTTGACTTTTTTTCTGACACATTCAAGTACACTTTGACAGGTCAGTAGGGGAATATGTAAGATGGTGCGTTTATTCTATCCTCAAATTGAAAAAACGGTAAAAATCCAAACAACTTAAAAACAAAGGCGACATCACTGGGTACAAGAACGAAGTTCCTTCCTTTTTCTTTTTGACATTCCAAAATTACAGATAAGGAAGCAACCGATGGATGCATTGGGGGTATGGTATGGTTTGGTTGTTTAGTGAATGGCGGATTCTCATACCACCTACCTCAGCACTGTAGAATGGACCTTCCTCCCCTCCATCCATTATCATGCATATAGTCCAGACTGACGTCTTCGGTAAGGTAAGGTAAGGTAAGGTAAGGCAAGGCATGAGTTTGTAGGTTTAAGGGTTGTCAATCATGCATGGGAATTTTGTTAGGAATGTTAGGCATTGGATATAAATCAAATGGCCTCACGGATGCAAAAATGCATGAGGTGGGTTGCTACACCGTCCTATGGTAGTGGGAGTGTTTCCCAATTCTAGGCCACTCATTTTTCCTTTCCTTTTTTTTTACAAATATTGTGTGATCACCAAGACTTGATCAAATGAGATCATGCCTATCTTCATCCCTTTATTTTTTTCCCAAATAAATATAAATATTTAGCAAATTTATACTCATCACTACAAAGTAATTGTTATGTGCAATAGGAACACGTTGCTATTAGTCTATTAATCAAAATTTTCACATACTATGTGAGATTTTAACGCAGATTCTTTCCCTCTTGTACCAATTGCAAGAAGAACATAAGCATGATCCTCATAAACTAGACTAGAGGTGCACTGCACATGCCGCAAAAAGAACAAAAATAGATCAAGCGAATCTGAACCCTAATGTCCCTCTCTCCTTTTTCCAGATCCAATGTTCACTTGCTGCGGACTGCAAAAAGAACGAAGAGAACGCTCTGCACAGTCGCTAGCTAGCTAGCTAGCTTGGAAGTCCTTGGATGTGAGCGCTCTGACACTGACAGAAGTCTCCCCTTTATTATCCGTCTCTACATCATGAACCCAAGCTCTGTACTGCCCTAATCATTCCGCCCCTCCTCATTCCCTCTTCAGATTTGGATGGATTCCCTTTGGGTTCTTCCTGCTGATGGAGGACACTGACCCCCATTCGTACAATACCGCCCAAGGGTTTCTCGGATGGGGTTTTGAGAGTGGGATCCGGATGGACAAGGAATAGGATAATTCTCCCAAGTAGGCAAGTTGGGTACTACCTAAATCAAAATACCAATAATTTAGTTTGGAGTTGATTGCTTTAGGGGGTGGGTCTACCGTGAGACTGAGATCTCCTTGCAGTTGCAGTAGAGAGTGGCGGTGTCCTTTGAAAGTCCCACTTTAAAAGTGCAGCAAGTCCCAAGATTGGTCAAACAGGATCGCCCTTTTGAATGAGATCGCACAAGTGTGGAATACTATCACGGAATGGGATGAATCATGCAGTTCCGAAGTAAGGGTGGGTGGGTGAGGGGACTGGGTTTAGCCTTTCTTTTTTCAAGTTTTTAGTACAGCAATCATTAGTTTTAGAGGTTCGATAATCCCTGGTCGTCAAAGGAGCTGTGAGAGCCAGAAAAATAAAGCAGAAGATGACAAGGGAGGCAGTGAAGGGAGAAGGAAAAAAAATAAAGGCAAAAGGAAGGCTGTGGCGCCTGCAAAAGGGAACAGAGCAGAACAGGGGATGAGATCAGAGGCCGGTGTGGGACTGCTTTTCTGAATCATTGTGGGAGATGGGACTTTCTCTCTCTCTTTGTTTAACCCTTTTATTCCTCCTTTTGGTGCTGGAATAATGACATCGGGGCTCTATCATCCTCTTCTTATTGGCACTATTATCGCCCCTACTTCTGCTGCACCATTGGAGCTTAAGAGAAAAATGGTGTCCGAGCACTTTCTTTCTTCCTCTTGCCGCTCCTCCCCTAGACTCTGCAACAACACCTCCTTCACCACTCGGTACTCCAACTCTCTGTCCAGATCTATTTCCATTCTGATGTGATGCTCTTCTAACTCAGGCTGCTGCTATAACTTGTGTCGTATGCATGTAGGATCTTCTCTGATGTAACCGGTGACATTACCATAGTTGTTCATGGCGAGTCTTTCTTGCTGCACAAGGTACATTACATTCTCTCAAGTTTAACTTAACCCCACCTTCATTCTGCAATCAATGGACTGTCTCAAAAGAAACCGGTTGATTTTCTGTTTCAGTTTCCGCTGGTGGCTCGAAGCGGGAGGATCCGCAAGCTCATCGCCAGCTTGGACAGGGACTCGAGGGTCCCGACCCTCGAGCTCCACGGCTTCCCCGGCGGCCCTCGCACGTTCGAGCTCGCCATGAAGTTCTGCTACGGCATAAACTTCCAGATAACCACCGCGGACATCGCAGGCCTCCGCTGCGCCGCGGAGTTCCTGGAGATGACCGAGGACTACCGGGAAGACAACCTCGTCTCCCGGACGGAAGCGTTCCTAGACGAGGTCGTCTACCACAGCCTCGAGAAGTCTGTGGAGGTCCTAACGTCGTGCGAGTCGTCGCTAGTCCCCATAGCCGAGGAGATCGGTATGGTCAAGAAGCTGGTCGATGCCATAGCCATAAACGCCTGCAAAGAGCAGCTGGTCTCAGGGCTGTCTAGGCTAGAGTGCGACGATCGGTCCTCGGAGCTAAAGGCCCGCTGCCTCGATTGGTGGGTCGAGGACTTATCAGGTCTAGGGATCGAATCGTACCGTAGGGTCATCAGGGCGATGGTGGGGCTGGGGATCCGACCTGATAGTATCACCATGTCTCTGATGCATTACGCGCAGAACTCCCTAAAGGGTGGAGGAAAGTGCCAAATTTGGAGCCTGCCTAAGACGAGGCCTGGTGGGTTCATGGAGGACAGTGACCAGAGGAAGGTCGTCGAGGCCATCGTCAGCCTACTGCCAGCTGAGAAGCAGTCCTCTGTGCCTCTGACCTTCTTGTTTGGGCTTCTGAGGATAGCCATAATGGTCGACGCCGACATCCCCTGCAGGCTCGAGCTCGAGAGGCGGGTCTCGTGCAGGCTAGAGATGGTCTCTTTGGACGACCTGCTGATCCCTTCGGTTCGAGCGGGGGATTCGATGTTCGATACGGATACGGTCCATCGGGTGCTCGCGAACTTCCTCCAGCGGGTCGAAGAGGAGGAGGAGGGGAGCGGATCCGGTGGAGGAAACAGCGGGTACGAGTCGGATGCGATGAACTCTCCTGGAGGCGGCGGCCATGGCGGTGGCGGGTCGCTGCTCAAGGTCGGGCGGCTCATGGACGCGTATCTTGCGGAGATCGCCCCGGACCCTTACTTGAGCTTGCAGAAGTTCAGCGCCCTCATCGAGATCCTGCCGGACTACGCCCGTGTGATTGATGATGCACTGTATCGAGCCATCGACATATATCTCAAGGTTGATCTTATTGAGAGTAGAATGACAATATCTTCTTATCTCCTCTAATGGCATACAGTATGCCAACTTTTTAGGCCATTACTCACCAACCGTCATATTAATTCTTCAGGCACACCCGATGCTCACCGAACACGAGTGCAAGATGCTCTGCAAGTTCATAGACTGCGAGAAGCTCTCTCAGGAAGCATGCAGCCATGCCGCCCAGAACGACCGGCTGCCACTCCAGACGACCGTGCGGGTGCTCTACTTCGAGCAGCTCCGTCTGAAGACCGCCCTCTCGGCGAGCTCCGGCGACGGATTCTTCTCCCAGAAGATGAGCAGCGGGATCCCGAGCGCCGCCATGTCCCCCCGGGACAACTACGCCTCGCTGCGGAGGGAGAACAGGGAGCTGAAGCTCGAGATCTCGAGGATGAGGGTGAGGCTCAGCGAGCTGGAGAAGGAGCAGATGGTGATGAAGCAGGGGATGGTGGACAAGGCCGGGAACGGGAAGACGCTGCTGAATTCGATCTCGAGGGGGTTCGGGATGATTGGGATCTTCGGTGGCCAGAGCAACGGGAGGAGGCAGAAATCCGACAGGAAATCCCGGAGCCAGCGGCATTCCATGTCCTAGCCATGGCTGCATCTACATCTCTTCTTTTAACAGTACACACTCTGCAACTCCTCCTCCTCCTTCATGAGATGAGATAGTGAATGGCTCCGTGTTCTTGAATGCCCATAACCCGAAGGATATACCAGTCCATTAACAGTCAGTCATAAAAGGCCCAAAAGCATCATCCATCATCCACCAAAACTTGAGACTGGTCAGCTCAGCTTAGTAAGATGATCCATCTCCGAGGCAGATACTAACTACCCAATGAACATCTAAGATCTAGGGTCGACAGTTAGCCAGTAGGGCCGAGGCCATCTTGTTCAACCCAGGTGAAATTCTTAGGAGGGCATCACGTCGTACACTACCCACAATTCTGTTTCTGTCGGTGGAGTAAATTCCCCAGCCCCAGGCCAGGGCGGTGGTGAAGAACAAGAGGTCTGCTTGCTGGCCGATCATGTCAGACAGAACGTATTAATTGTGCATCAACTTCTTTCACCTTTTCTAGGGGTGTGGAGTGGACTCACCTCAGCAATCAATTGCAGTAGGAGTATGGAAGTCATCCATGCCACACGATTAATTCAAGCCCAACTGGGCTGTCTTCACATCTAGAATTCATATTAAACTATATCTGCCATTTTCCAGAAAAAATTAATTCTTGCATGCTATTATAATAAATGCCCCATTCATCTACTTGCATTTTCCCACCGGTCTCTCATCCTTAAATGCGGTTGCCATTCCCTGCCCAAACCAAACAAAACATTGATCAAACCTACCATTGTCAGGTTCTAGATCTTTTATTGACAATATTAATTAGTGTTAAATATAAAATTTTGAATATTAGTAATATATTAAGACGTACTTTTATCATTAATTACAATGACATATTTAATTTTGATTGGTCCAATGTGAAAAAATCAACTAATTAAGGAAGAAAAAGATAAGACCAGCTTATTTACGAGGAACAATCTAATGCATGTAAATTAATTAGTTATAATTAATTCATGTCAAAATATAAAATTATTTTAATATAAAAAGAGTTAGTCCAACTGTATATTGTAAATTGCATGGGAGTTGGGGAAGCACATCACATCACATCACATGTGGTCCCCTCGGTGTTTCTCCATGTCAGCACTTGCTTCTGACTACTGACACCGTGGTCTGTCAGAGTCCACCGGCAAAAATCCCTCTGCAGCCGTGACTACGGATAGAATGTGTTAAAAGCCCGACACGTCAGCAGAGTCTCCGCAATTAGTGACGCGTCTGTTCTTCATTGGGCAGTACTCGGGTAAGGTGTCACGGAAAGAATTCCTCCTTCTGCTGCACTGCACAGCGCCATGGAGATAGATCGTCAAAGGAAGAGACTAGAGAGCCTTTTTAGGATCGAATTGAAGTGATTAATAAAGTTCTCTCTTTTAATTGCTTGCTGCAAAAGAAGACAGGAACTTATCTTTCCATCTCCTTTTCCCTCTCCAACACTACTACGTTGCAGAGTCTCCCGGAGCAGCAATGGCAAGAGACTGAGGCGAGGAAATGGGGAGCGCGGTTTCGGGATCTTGCGGGTAAAAATGTACGGGGCGCATAGAGATCTCTGTTGGCTGCAATTAAACAAAGGCCTGCATTTTGGCTCTTGTTTAACGGAGAAGACAACCCCAGTCTCGTAAAACACCAGTAGGTGACCCGAATTCAGCGCATTAGGAGAGGAGACGCTTTAGCTAATGCAGCTCCGTTGACTCTCTCAGCCTCGCCGTTCCTGAAGTCCGAGAGGGTCGAGGAGTAAGGAACAGAAATTGGGTTTTCTTAGTTTAGTCCACAGCCGTTCTATGGAGCATTCTCTTGAAACGAAGCTCGATGCTTTGTTTGATTAGTCGCTCTGGGGATTTGAGGAAGTCGGTGTCAGCTCAGGTTCCTGCTTTCAACGCAGTGAAGGTTTCGTTTTTCCTTTCCCTATCTACATTTTTATCCACTTTAGAACGGATTGGCCGCTGGATATTTCCATTTTTGCCTGCAAATAGGCAAAGTGGTGAAATGCTCTGCTACACACTGTTTACCAGCTACTACATTTGGTGGAATTGAAGTTGATATTAAGAGAGAGGTGCTTTTCTTATTGGGTGTTTCAGGTTGTCTTATTCGAAAGTGGATAATTGAGGAAGGAGGAAAGCTAAGCACTGGAAGTTACTGAAATGATTATTTGGAGATTGAGATCCGCAAGTTTGTGTTCAAATTCACAAGGTAGCTAGTCTCCTCCCCAAAACAGCCATCATTTGCCAGCAAATCAGTTTGTTCATTCACAATACAGTATTTTCTTTCCCAGTGGCTTGCTTAGATCTAAATTTGAAATAAGCCATCAAGAAAATTGACCTGCTTTCTGTCCACTTGTCCCTGTTGGTGGATGATCTGTTTGTCTTCTGTCCATGTACTCAGTCAGCTGCAACACTTAGAAGGGTGGTGGCTAATTCACCTTGATCAAATCCATTCTGATATGTCTGTTTTGTTATTAAGGTTATTTGAGAGCAGTAACTTCAAAAAAAACAACACTCAATCTGTCATGTGTGCCTAGTTCCCTTTACTAGTATCTTGAAAAAAGGTCCCTAATGCAGTGCTGCTGAAAAGGTTACTGCTTTCAAAGGCTCAGCCAAAGGAAAACAATATTTGGTCATCATGCTTTTTTTCCTTTCCTTTTTGAACTTTTGCTTTTCTGCTTTTTTTTTTCCTATTATTTTGTAAAATTTTCCTGAACAAGAGAGCTGCTGATATATGCTTTGACACTGAAAAGAAGAAATCAGTAAAAGGGTCCTCCTAGGAGGAGGAATCCACATTCTTCCCTAAGCAGCATTATCTGAAATTTCTCTGTTTTTCTTTGGTGTGACTTCACTTTAATGGGAGCACATGCTTCTTCTTTTTGGCTTTTGGAAGACCACTTTTGGATAAGGTCCTTTATCATGGAGAATTTTTAATGGATGCCAATATCATGGCCCTGGAAAGGTCCACCTTAGACTATTTCAAAGTAAAGATGTCTCCACATAACTGATGATCTACTAGAAGAAGATGAAAAATAGGCTCTATCCTTCCCTCTTGTAATCAAGCCAAATTGTAGCTTGTCATCAATTACATATTTAGAAGACAATTTAACTGGTTATATTTCAGTGAACTTTTTATTGAGTTTAGACCAAGATCTACAGCTCTGCTGCTGCTTTGGAATCACTGACCTTTTTGTTCTTTCTGTGCTTTTATTAGGAGAAGAGCAGGAGGAACTGCTTCACTTTGACCAATGATTCAGAATCCCTCCTGTAAACATGACAAAGAGGCAACAGACTGTTCTTCCCAGAGCATTACCTATCTTTCTCCACCTAGTCATCCTCCTCCTCCCCCAGATAAAAGCCGATATCAGTTCCAACCAACAAGCCATCCTAGTTTTCAATAACTCTATTCCTCATAAGAGGAGACTTAACTGGTCTACCTCTTCCCCTATTTGCTCTTCTTGGGTAGGAGTCACCTGTGATTCCCGGGGCTCCCGAGTGACATCCTTACGTCTCCCTGGGATTGGACTTATCGGTCCAGTTCCTCCTAACACAATTGGTAAGCTTGATGGTCTTGTAAACCTCAGCCTCAGATCAAACCGCCTAAGTGGAGCCCTTCCCTCTGATATACTCTCCCTGCCTTCTCTTACTAATGTCTACCTTCAGAACAACAACTTCTCAGGGTTGATCCCTTCAAACTTCTCATCCAACCTCTCAATAATCGACCTTGCATTCAATTCTTTCACTGGAGAAATCCCACACACAGTTCAAAATCTGACACATCTCACTGTCTTATACCTGCAAAACAATTCCCTCACGGGTCCTATTCCCGATCTTGATGGTACTCAGTTGAAGTATTTAAACTTGAGCTATAACAGCCTAAATGGTTCAATCCCACCTTCACTCCGGAGGTTTCCGCCTTCTTCCTTTGAAGGGAACACCCTTCTCTGTGGTGCCCCCCTAAGGGAATGTGCTTCAGTATCTCCCTCGCCTTCTCCTTCCCCTGAATTTCCATCTGTCCATCCGAAGCCAAGTTCTAAAAGGAAACTGAGCCTCGGCATTATAATTGCCATTGCAGCTGGTGGATTCGCACTACTCTGCCTCTTACTGGTGATCATTGTTCTCTGTTGTCTCAAAAGGAAGAAGAAGAAGAAGAAGAAGAAGAAAGACCTAGATGACGGACCTTCGGCCAAGGGGAAATCAATAAGGGGAGAGAAGTCAGAGGAGTTTGGAAGTGGAGTTCAGTCTGGCAAGAAGAGCCAGCTAGTTTACTTTGAAGGCTGTTCTCATAATTTTGATCTAGAGGATCTGCTCAAGGCTTCAGCAGAAGTCCTGGGAAAGGGGACCTGTGGAACCACCTACAAGGCCATCTTGGAGGACGGCACCACAGTGGTGGTGAAGAGGCTGAAGGAAATCATAGCAGAGAAAAAGGAGTTTGAGCAGCAGATGGAGACCATACAGAGGGTAGGGAACCATCCAAATGTGATTCCGCTTCGTGCATACTATTACTCCAAGGATGAGAAGCTGCTCATTTACGATTTCATAGCTGGTGGAAGCTTCTCCTCACTTTTACACGGTATGATGCTTTCGGTTGCTACTCATAGCTATTGTCTGTTTCCATGCTATCTAGCAACTTACACGTGTTGAGGTTTTATGGATGGTTTTACAGGGAGCAGGGGGACGCCGCTGGACTGGGGCTCCAGGGTGAAGATCTGTCTCGGGGTAGCCAAAGGGGTTGCTCACATCCACTCCTCGGGCGGAGGGAAGTTCATCCATGGAAACATCAAGTCCTCCAATATCCTCCTCTCGCAGGATCAGCAGGGTTGCATTTCCGAGTTCGGGTTAAGCCCGATGATCCGGTGCCTCGTTGTCCCGCCTAGGCACGCCGGCTACAGAGCCCCCGAGGTCATGAAGTCCCTGAAGCCGAGCCAGAAGTCCGATGTGTACAGCTTCGGGGTCCTCCTCCTGGAGATGCTCACTGGGAAGTCACCTGTCCAGTCTCCCCGGAGGGAGGACGTGTTCGACCTGCCCAGGTGGGTCCAGTCAGTGGTCCGGGAAGAGTGGACCGCTGAGGTGTTCGATGAGGAGCTCCTCAAGGACCGGAACATCGAGGAGGAGGAGCTGGTGGAGATGCTGAAGATTGCTCTGGCGTGCGTGTCGAGGATGGCTGATTCTAGGCCGACCATGGAGGAGGTTGTCAGGTTGATCGAGGATATCCGGCTACACAATTCTGAGAACTTGCCGTCGTCCTCATCCTAGGTCAAGTGTTCGTTCATTCGTGCTTGCCATTGGAGATTTCATTTTGAGTGTGTTATAATAGATAGGTTTTTAACAAGATGCTGACATTCAATACGGAGCATTAGATTGATTGTGTGGCTTCTTTTCAATTGTCATTCGTATTGCTTTCCCTCACTGTAAAACTTGCATTCAGTCAATAACTATGGCAGGCAGAGCTTCGATCCTCCATCTTTGAAGTAACAAAGGTCCATCCACAGCCACTGCATATAAAATCAAATGTAATCTGTGTATAACTTGACTCATCAGGGTGTTGATAGTAACTCTCAGTTCTGCATGATCAAAACAATAATTAGGGGCCAAATTAAAGCCATGAGGGCAGTCCATAGTCTGGCTTTCTTTGAAGGTCCCTTTAGATTCTAGAAAATAAAACAGGTAATGCTGTAGAACTGTCACTTTGAGAAAGTTGAATTCTTGTCCACCAAGTCTGCACCACTGACATAGCCAGCAACGAATGAAATGAACCTGAAGGGGGCACCAATTAGAGGGGCATCTGAGAGCGGGACGGCAACCGTGCTCTCTTCTCCTCCCCCGTGTACTTCAGAAGTCTGAACATCACTTTCATCCAGCGGGATTTGGACTATTTCTCCAGATACGTCAGATTTTAAGGTGTTTGATATGACAATGGAGTGGTAAGCATCCCGTGTGTCGCTATGGAATGGCTCATCTTGGGCGATGACAATCTCGGAAGGTGTCTCTGCTTTCTCAGCTAACACGAGTAAGTTCTTACTAGATATGGAATGGCGGTCAGCAATATCAGTAGTTCCATCTCTCTCAAGAGAGGAATCGTATGTTCCGGGTGAGGAGTGCCTAGAGTTTGCTTTTTGCTTATCAAGCTCAAGATACAACTCATTCACCTGAGAAGATGAAATACGAGAATAGTAGATTAAATGAAAAATCAATATAGCCGAGGATCTCTCACTTACGGAGAAACATAATAAAGGATCACCAAATAGGATGAGTGGAGTTACCTTTTCAACAAGCTCTGAATTTTCTGTTATCAATTTCTCAACCAGCGCACATGCTCCCTCCAGCTGGGAGTTCAAGACACCACACTCTGAAGAATGCTGCATCATCAAGAGAGTCATCAGGAGATCCATAATATTAGAAAATGTTCAAGCCCAGAACTATATACACCATATACTTTTTGAAAGAGAAATAGTCCCACTGCATTATGAACTGCTTATCATTTTTTCAAGAAAAGGAAAATCATATGCCGTCCCTAGAGTCGCTGTATCAATTTAAGTTTACCATGTGCAAGATCAAACAACACACCTTTCTTTGTTCATCTAGAGTCTGGGAAATGGAAATATTGTTGCTCTCAAGGGTCTGAATCTGGGCTTGCAGCCCAGATATGACATCTGTAAGACGTTGATTCTCTTGAATGGAGACATTCTTAGATTCTTCCAGCCCCTCCACCTGCCAGGCTTTGTTTTTAATTTCTGAATCAGAATAAACACATTTACTGAAGAAACACACAGTATTCTATAACCTGATGATAGATGTCACTTTTTAAAGTAGGATTAATTAAACTGAGAAAGGGGAAAGCATATAGGATAAAGGACACATTACATGGTATATTATCTTGTTCACTTAAGCCCTACACAGTGTATACAGTTTTAAAATGGGTATAGGTGCATATGTGTGCTAGACAACTGTCAAATTCAAATGATGCAGCCATAGGATTCAGCATTTATTGGCTAGTTAAGAAAGATAAATCAATGCTAAAATTTGTCTCAACATCAGCAGATTATCTCGATTAAATTAAAAATCAGATGATGCTTTACTAGTGAAAGTTCAGCTAAACATGCTAATTTTGCCCCCGCCCCCATCTATGGAGAAAGGTTTCAACCATATGGGCAACTCTTGCAATATTCCACATGACAGGATCGTAATAGCATTCAGTAAAAGCCAATTGCATTTTTTTGTTTTTTTATTAAAGAATACGTCAATAGCAGAGCATACCTGCAGCCTCAGCTTTGTTAATTCCATCTCCATAATAGAAATTGTTTCCTTATTTGATTTCTGTAAGAGGGATACCCATTAGAAATCCAGGAAAAATATCTATAAAACAAAACTGTCTACTCATTGCATACACATAACCCAATATATATGTGGTGGAATTTTTCTAAGGAACATTAAAATTAAATGCACAAGGAAATCCAACATAGAAGAAAATAAAAAGGACTATAATATGTGAAAAGGAGAGGAATTTCTTTATAAATCATTTCAGTTAATCCCTCCTGATCACTTTCAGGATAAAAATGTCTATATATTTTGGATATTCCAAAACATCTTCCAGAGTGAAAACCCTAAGACTGAAAACATGCAGTAAAATATTGGAGCTCCAAAAGAGGAATGCGTATGAAAGATTAAAAACCAAGAACAAACTAATTAAATCCAACCAGTATTAGGGAAACAATGTTTTCCCAAACAACACTTCATAATAATCAATGAGCTAAAAACACATACAGGAAAAAAAGTTTACCTCCTTCAGAATCCATGAATCGTAATCTCTTTCAAGTTGTATGATTTTTTCATCCAAGCTTTTCTGCAGCACGATCAAGATTTTAGCACAGCCAAACCATACAGTTTAAACTCTTGCAAGGATGAACACAGACTAAATGGTAAAAGGAAAAATATTTCTTTCTTTTCATTTTTATGCTTGATACAATATACCTGAAAAGGAAAGAAATCAATAGAACTTACTTGTTTCAACTCCAGTGAAGCTTTATCATCTGATAAGAAGGATATTTTTTCCTCCAAGCTTTCCTGCATATAAGCAAATCCCATTACATAAAGCCCATCAATTTTACATGAATGCACTTTCTGATGATAATATGCATACATATTCTACTGTATAATATCAAAATCTAAATTTCTCATGATAATCTAATTTGCATAGATGATCATCAATTGAAAAGAAACTTGTGCTTCCCAGAAAAAAGGAGAGAGAAAAGTACTATAAATTCAAACAGCATCTCCTAGTCTAAAAATTGTATACCTCCTTATGTAACCAGGATTCCTTTTCACTCTGAAGTTGTACAAGATTTATCTTCAGATCAGCCTGTAACATATACATTTATCAGGAGGTACATAATCATCAATTCAGTAATGCGCTTGTAAACACATCTTTCGCAGAATATCATCATGAATCTTCTATTTGAGTTTGATGAGGTCAAATCAGCGCACCTCTTTTTGCAGGAGCAAATCATGTTCACTTCTTAGATGCTCAATAGACTCTTTGAGGGAAGCCTGCAAGAATGTTTGCATTGCCAAGAAAATCCAGGAAATTTCATCAGGATTTCAGTGCAAGATCAAAGGAATAGAGAGGCAGCAGAAGGAAGCTAAAGATAGAAATTATGGATCGATCAATCAGCAATATATCATGCTATTGTGGACAGACATCGACAGTGCAAAAGGCACGGACGCTCACATTCAAAGATTCCGCATCATCTTCTTGATGCAAATTCGTTTTCACTTCATCAGTATCAATTGCTGGACCATCGACTTTGTTGTCATGATTCTGCCCGTTATTCAGATGATTTTGGTGATCCACAGAAGCAGCTCCTCCCTGACCATTAATTGCCACAGCAGTATCCTCAGCAACTTTATTGTTCTGCTTGTTCTTCTTCTTCTTTCTCTTCTTTTTCTTCTCGTCCTCCATCACCGGCAATCCAAATTAATCCAAACCCTAGCGAACAATCCAAGATAGTCAAAGAAAGCAATAATGTCTGTGCCAAAGCGCACTAACCAACAGTTTCACGCGGAGCACCACACAAACCAGAATAATCATCGCCAGAACGAACGAGGCACATCAATGAGCACCATGCAACTTTCATGCCACAATCAACATTATGCACCACATTTAGAAGACGCAAGCACACATCATGTCATCTCCCGACATAATAACATCAATCACAATCCTCAAATTGGAGGAAAACCTAACCGTGAGAGAGGAGATCTGAATGGAGATTTCGACATGAATAATGCAGTATGATCGGGAGAGGCACCTGCAATGGAAGCAGTTGAGATCCGATGCAGATGCGTATTGAAGATGTCGATCCTGTAACACGGCTCTCACTGAGAGAGAGGAGTAAGGAGTGAAGAGAAAGGTAGATGAATGGCTGTAAATTAGTAATGCCATGAAATTCAACTGCAGTAATATACATTAATATTGCATTGCGCTCGTTATTTAATCAGAGAAGCTGTTGACACGTGCCTTGTGAACTAGGGAAGGTTTAATATGATATTAATTTAATTAATTTTTTATATGATATCCATTGTGAACCTCCTCGTGAATTGCACGTCACAAAAGCGTGTGACTGGGGGCCGTTAATTGCCGTCAGCCCAAAATTGAATGGACGAGAAACCCGGACCATCCTCTACGAGATTTCACCGAGAGGATGGACATTTAAGTAATTTCATGTGTGAAACTCAGTAGGCCCGGTCGCGGCTGAAATGACGGTCCTCACTTTTAGCGCGAAGACCACATACATTTTCCTGGCCGGGGCACTTAAGTCAAACCATGATTTTCCTTTTTGAAGGAGACGCGGACAGAAGCCATGCCCAAGCCACAAACATCTGATCTCTCTCTCTCTCAGTCAATGTCCTGCTGAATTGTCTCACAAAGGCCCGGGTAATTTTTCCAGCTTCATCGCTCCCATTCGAAACATTATCCTTGTGGCCGGTTCTCGCGTGATCTTGGCAAGTACGACGTGATTGACTCTGGTGTTCGGGCTCCGCTATCGCTGCCTGAAGTTCGTGGAGAAATCTGCGGTCTGATTTCATCCGGTACAGGGAGCTCTTCTTCCATCGGATTGCTAATGTTGGGTGTTTCCATATCTCTCCAATGCCGTCTTGTGCGTTTGTTTCCTCCTTGATGGTCGTCTTGATGGCTATAAAATTGCTCTCACGATTGCCTGGTAAAGGGGTGCAGCATAAGATTTCTCTTGAAATTTCCTTTCTCAGAACCTTATTTATAGCGGATGATGTTCAGTTGTCCGTCCTTCTGCAAGTTCCATTTTTACAGGGATGTGGTCAGACCATTATACTCGTTTCTGGAGCTGAACGGTTCGGTGCTTGATGATTTCAAATTAGGAATGCGTATGCGGTGGATCTGATGCTGCATACAAATTGTTTTGCCTTTTTAATTTCTAGTGTCCTATTTTTTCCTGTTCCTGTTCTTGATTTTCATGACTTGTCTTTTGCTCTGTGGGTTTTATCCTTTCCCCCAAGTCTCCATATAACATTGGTGTGCTTTCCACTTGCAAGGCACTTCTTGTACCTGTTTCTGAAAAAACAATCAAGGAGTTTGGACTCTTGCAGTGTATTATGGGTCATTGTTTGGCTAAGGTACAAATTTCCCCTTTTAGCATTTGCATCTACTACTTGGCGCACTCTCTTTCCTGGTCGTGTAAACTTTCTTTCATCGCCTACTTGTTCTTGTCTTTGTGACCATCTTTCTTCAGTGCTGATCATAAGTAGAACCCTTTGGACTTATTTGAATTTTTTGTCTGTCGTGTTTGAAATTCTTGGGTGAGTTCAATGACGCCATATACGGTATAGTGATCCAAGATATTTTGATTCACTTGTTATCAGTGTAGTCTCTACACCATAACCTTTATACTCAGTAGAGTAATGCAACTGGGTTATGTTCAAATTATTCTCTTTTATTGTAGCATCAAACAGATGAAAATGATTCTGAACATTTGAAGTTTGCTGGTAGAACTGTACACCTAATAACCACTAAAGATGGTTGGGAGCAAAAGCTTGCAGAAGCAGCAAAGGAAGGCAAAATCGTAAGCACCCCCTCGAAAATAATCTACTGGAGCATGTCAAGGATTTTAATTTACAACTTAATGAGATGCAGTTTTCTTGCTGGTCAATTAGTTGATTGTGGAAGTCCATTTCAGAGTGAAGAAGCTTCCTTAATACTGTGTAGCTTGGGTACTTCTGCTTGACAGGTTGTTGCAAATTTCAGTGCAACCTGGTGTGGCCCTTGTAAAATGATCGCTCCATTCTACTCCGATTTGTCTGTGGAGCACCGTTCTCTAATGTTCCTCTTGGTGGATGTAGACGAGCTCACTGTAAGTGATACATGGTTTCTTTCATCTGTGGGAGCTATTCATGGAACCCCCTTAACTCACACCTTTTGTTAGATTATCGAGTGTCGGATGTGAATTGCATATCCTCTTTGCAGAGAGAAGGACAATTTCGCATTGATCCATAGCTTGAAGTATCCAAGCGCTTCTTCTTTACACTGTGATGTCTCTCTCTGGTGCAGGAATTCAGCACATCTTGGGATATTAAAGCGACTCCAACTTTCTTCTTTCTTAGAGACGGGCAGCAAGTGGACAAGCTCGTGGGCGCAAACAAGCCTGAGCTTCAGAAGAAGATCACAGCAATACTAGATCTACTACCCCAGGCTAAGTGCCGAAGTTGATGTAGGCATCAAAAGCCTGTTCAGGGCCCCAAAGTTTGGATATTGTTGCTCACTTCAGGTCTTGTATTTTTCAGATTGCTCCAGCTTTTTGTATGTAAATACACTTATTCTGATTGTATGCCCTCGTTCTTTTGTGATGATAACTATGTTATTTTATACTTGGGAAAATGCAGCCAATTAAATTATGTAAGAGAGCCTATAGGTGATCATTGGCAAGATCAAAGTTGATGCACTCTCTAGCTCTGTATACTGTAGCTTCTAATCATCAAGTGGAGCACCATACAGATTGATGGATGCACAGCACAACTGAAATGAAGCTCTAGGCTTCTTTGATGCTTCACCTGTAGAAGGTCCAAAGCATATTCTCATGCCACAACATAAGCATCTTACCAGAGTAAATTATGCACAACAAAAGGGTTCCAATTAACATACATTTGCACCACACACTACAGCATAATTATATTCCAACAACAAACCATAAGAACTCAGAAATTTCAGTGGACTCTTCATTTTACATGGAATAACTTAATATTAATAGTGGACTAATACATAGGTCTTAAAAGGGAAAAGATTGCAGCCTTTATTGTTGAGACCTAGTCACACTTCATTTAGTTATGCAGAGGTTTAAGGCTAGCTTTTGCTGCTGTCCTCGTCAAGAACAGGTAAACAATCTGCTAGAATCTTGGCTGCTAGCTCCAACTCTTGCTCGGTCACAATCAGTGGAGGCACAAGCCTCACCACATTACCCTTCCCTGCAGTAAGAACCAAGAGGCCTGATTCTCGACATGCATCCACTAGGGGTGATGCAGAGACATCCAGCTCAATTCCAATAATCAGGCCCATCCCACGGACTTCCTTTACATGTGGATTCCTTCCCAACATCTCAACCAGTTTCTGCTTTAAGAAATTGCCTTTTGTTTGGACACTCTTCAGGAAATCAGGATTTGAGATCTTATCTAAGGTGACTGAAGCCACCTGACATACCAGGGGCCCACCTGCAAATGTGCTCCCATGATCCCCATAGTTTATGGCAGAAGAGACTCTTTCAGTAACCAGAACGGCTCCAATGGGCAATCCTCCAGCAAGAGGTTTTGCAAGGGTCATTATGTCAGGGGTAACGCCGAAGGCCTCATGTGCCCAGAGGTAACCAGTTCTTCCAAGACCACATTGGACCTATAGATTAGATTGTAAAAATTAAAAAAGATACAAAATTTAGAACCATCAGTAGAGGCTTAGTAATAACTTGCATGATGCAACAGTGCTTATTCAAACATGTTGTCCATATTCTTTTCTATTCATACTTTCTTGTTTACTATTTGACACACAGGGCTCATAGTGGCAACTGATCCCAGCATGCCACAATGATCATTTGATCAAGCTAGTTGCCCTTGGAATCACATGATTATGGTGGATTTCTATTATCTCTGTTAAGCACGCCATAAGATCAACTTGTTATAGCTGATTTACCTTCGGCAAATAAGTGAGTTTGCCTTGAATAGATAAAAAGGATCTCTCTGCATCAATTATGTTCATTACCTCATCAAAGACCAGAAGAGCACCGGCATCATCACAGGCACTACGAAGAAATTGCAAAAACTCTTTCGTTGCACTAAGAATGCCTCCTTCACCCTGAATTGGCTCCACAAAAACAGCTGCAGTTTTACCCTTTTGAATTACTTCCTTTGTGGCTTGAATATTTCCATACTCCACAAAAGTGGCTCCAGGCATCACAGGTTCAAAAGGAGATCTATACTGCACTTTGCTTGTTAAAGCAACTGATCCCATTGTCCTCCCATGGAAGCTATTTGTGAAGGCTACAAATTCCGTGGCTGGTTCTGTTTCATTTGGGTTTGAATATCTCTGAAATTTCCGAGCAAACTTGATAGCTGCTTCATTTGCTTCTGTTCCAGAATTTGAGAAGAAGACACGATCAGCAAAGGAACCCTTCACCAAACGCTTGGCAAGTTCCACCTACAACAGTAAGAATAATCAATTAAGTTCAGATCATTTTATTTACTGGATCAATAAAAAATCCAAATTCTGAAAAATCAACCACATAGTTCACCTACTCGGTGAAACTGCATATATCAACTATTGATCAAAGTCCTCCATCCTCATCAAACCTATCAATGACATATAGCAACAAATTGCAATGTAAAGACAAAGAAAAAAGATGACTATAACCTGAGGGATGGAGTGGTATATATTGCTGACATGAATCAAAGTATTTGCCTGATCTTCTATTGCCTTAACCAAATCCGGATCTGAATGTCCCAGGGCATTGACTGCAATTCCTGCAGTCATATCCAAGTATTCTTTGCCATCTAAATCATATAACTTGCATCCTTTGCCATGGTCCAGCACAATAGGCGCCCTTGCATATGTCCCAACTAGAAATTCTGCTGCTCCTTCAATTACTTTCTTACTACTATGCACTGCTGACTTTTCAAGGTTTTTCAATGATTCAGTATCCAGACTAACAGATGCACACGTTACTCTCCCGTTGCTGATTTTGACATTCAATGATCTCTCTCTCAGTAGGTCAGACTGACGAGAAATATGGCATTGGTGGTGTATTGACTGGAAGAGTGATAATTGGATGGCGCTCATTGTTCTCAAAATTAGTTTTCAGGCTGTAATTCAACAAGTCAGATCACATGCTATGGAAATTTCTTAGCTTTCAGGCAACTTTAACACAACATTACTCTGCAAAAGTTGCATTACATTCAAGAATTGGAATGTTACGTACAAAAAGCATGTTCTCTCCATCTTGTGCATGGTCAGAACATCAACTTTCAAATTTGTGAGAAATTATCATGGAACAGTAAGGATTAGGCATTTCCTCCTAAAATTTTTAACTTATAAGATGTGGGTACCCAATCACCTTATTAATCCCAAAATCATATTCTCAACATCACCCTCCTGAGTGAATACATATGCAATGTGTTATTAGATATGTCCTCAACAACTACCTACAGCCTACTAACTAGGTATTTTCCAATACGGGCACAAGTGAAGTAATTGTCTATCATGCTCAGACTTCCAGAACGGGTAGGCCATCAACTCTACACCATGTAAGAAATAACTGTACAGTAATTACGTCAATTTCTATCTGAAAGTCTAAGCTCATAGCTGATAGTTTACCAAGCACTTCGCTTATTCCTTTATTCATTCAATATGGGAATGTTCTCGTCATAATTAACTATTTGACTTTCAAATAGACTGAATAATGAAAATATAAAATTATTTGACAGACGAAGACTAATAGGGTTTGACTCAGGCCCTATCAAAGCGTGCAGGCCGCATACGTACACATAGACTAAGGAAGGTATACATTATTACTGCATGGCATAAGAATTTATAACGAAGCTATCTCCTTCGTTCATCCTATTCAAGCTTGATTTTAGCTGAAACTATGGAGGTGTTGAAATTAGGGATACCTGAAATACCAAATTAGATGCTGATGATACAATGGGAGTAGGGAATAAATGCAGGAGACAGAGTTTAGTTTCACGATGGCGGATGATGGCGGATGATGGCGAAGGAAGGAGCCCGAGCCGTCACTGGTGACGGGGAAGAAGTTTATCCGAAGGGAGAGCAGGGCAACCACGCAGCAGTCGACTCAGTCTCAGAGCACGGGAAAAGTTGCTTGCTCTTCTTGCCACCGTGGGAAAGGCCCGATCCATTTAGACAATGTGCCAAAATTTAACCTTAAAAAATAAAAATTATATTAATAAAATTTTTATCAAATATATAATTAAATAAAAAATTTATATAAATTAAAATATACAGAATAAAATATTATATCAGATAAAATATATAATAATGTAATCAAGCACAAACTGAATTATATAATTTATGATAATATTATTTTTATTCTTTACATATAAATATTATTATACAATAAATATATATAGTAATATCAAATAATTATATTATATATTTATATATTTGTTAATATACAATAAACATTCTTCTTCCGTGAACAAATATTGAGCAGTGTTATAAGAAACAAAAAATGGCTGTCATCTGGACATTGTTCTCCTATATAGACGGCTTAACACAATTTTTTTAATGATTTTTTAGTATTTTTTAACAAATTATTATATAATTAAAAATAATTCCAAAAGTTTCAGTTTGGGACAAATATATTATCTTTTTTAATATAGTCAAAATAAGATTATCAATACATTAGTTATGGGACAAGGGAATGGACTGCATATTATAGACACATTTCGACCATAAGAATAAGGGGAAAGGGATGCAAGAACCTCTTTAAATAAACTGTGTTTGTCCTTGGGTCTGTAGACAAGCAAATTGCACCTAAAAGTAACAAACTGTAAGAGATGGAAAAAAAAGGACAGCAAGTCTATCACAAATGGACTACACTACATAGCTCATCAACATGCCACAGATACTTAAACATTCTTCTTCATCAAAGGGAATCCACATAAAGAATCAGCAATACCTCTCTTCCCTCTAGAATGGCCTTCTCCTACAGAAATTTAGCAGAACTTCCAATGGTTATTGCAGTTTACACACGTCACAAAGGTAGTCATGGGTTCGTCTGCGCTCCTAGTTTGCAGCTGATAGTATGTCGTCTTCCTCTGCCCACAGCGGCCGCACTTGAACTGATCCGTTGTTGCCTTTGGTGGACCCCCTCGCTCGCAATCAAACAAAGCCTTCTCTTTAATCTGGCTGTTCTCCTTCCGTCTCTCATCACTAGCCATCTCCTCTGGAGTCATGGAGATGAGCCTTTCGGGTTGAATCTGCCCTAGAAGGACTCTCCTCCTCAGATCAGGGTTGTTTGGGTCCTTGATGTTGAACATTATGGACCTGTACTTGAACTTCTGAGTCCCATTGGACCTACCCATCTTCTCAAACATCACTGATTCCACCACAACAGCAACCCGGAGCAGATCACATGCATCTACTTCATCCCTCCTATCCTGATCCACCTCACTTGCAACCTTGGAAAATGCCTCAGCGAGGAGTTCTCTGATTTTGTCACGTAGAGAATCATTGCATTTAACCATTGCTGTAAGCTTTGGAGGAGCATTAGATGACTGTGATGGTTTCTTGGCACTTGAAGACGGTTTCTCCTCTGATATCCTTTCAGCTTTGACATACTCAGAACTTGATCTGCTTGCATTTGCCTCATCACTTATACAGATTTTCTCAACTGCCACATTTTCTGATTTTGCAACATTTTTAACCGCTACTGAACTACGGCTACTTTCAACCTTTACAGCATCAGCCTTCTCCATTTTAGCCGTCAAATTTCCACTGCTGCCATTCTTCTTATTTTTGGTAGTTTCATCAATTATTATTTTCTTCCAAATCTCAAGCACATCCAAAGCCATGCTCTTAATTGTCCCACTGGGATGTTTAGTGAGTTGACGTAGTCGTTTCCCAACCTGCAAGGTATTTTCCCATACAACATCTGTAAGCAGATAGTAGTTGGAGGGAGTTCATAGGAAAGGTTGTCCCCAAAACAATTATAGGGTCAATAAAATTAAGAGAGTGGGAGTATTATTTTCCTGTCATAATTTTACATTCAAATACACCATAATTTATCAAGAAATTTCCAAGGAAGGTAATAGACCCCAAGATTTGCCAATCTCGATTTCAAACAGATTTAAAAACAAGACCCATGATAAAGAACACCCCTTTCACTATCTTCAGTATTCATCTTCTTCTAATTCATATAAGTTGTGGAACTAATAAAGTATTTGCAAGTATAGTAGTCGCAACCACAATGCCCAGTTCCTTGTTTCTGGTCCCCTTTTAGGTTTATAAATTTTTAGACACATTATCCAAGTCAAACAGTTAATGTAGCTCTAGTGAAAGCTTATACATACAAAGCAAGAAGTAGAAAAAAACAAAACATCTAAACAATGATATCCCTCTCCATTCCTTGATTAAAAAAATAAACATTGGTTGAAATGTTTTGCAATTAAAGGGGACACTTCACTTGGAAGTAATAAGTTAGGCTATATGAACTATGGATTCAAAAATACGTATTATAATCGACTGGATAAATGCGCCCAAAATAGCAACACAACTATTTTAGATTAATCATCAGCAAGTAACATTACAAATAAAACCTGAACTAGAAATGTCTAAGCAGTTCATCTTTATAATGATTTTCTTCTTTTGTAACCAATTAGTTTAACATAATTCATGGTCCAGTCTTTGCAACTGATTCTGCACTATCAGAATAATCATGGGATATAGTACTTCATAAGGAATGCAACAATTAGTGGCAACCATATTACAGGAAATTCAATCGAATGAAAAACCTGAAGTTTAAATTGACCTGTGTAGCGACCAAGGCGTCATAGGAAACGGGGAAGCTCTTGAGCTGCTTGAGAGAATCGACGCACCGCGACACTGCCGGAGATCTGGAGGTCGATCCATCGGTGACAGCCGCGTCCGCCGCCTTCTTGGCAGCCTCGAAGAGCTCTACAAGCTCTCGCTCCATAAACAACGACTTATTCCTCCAGGATAACCTGAAAATCAACTAAATCCGAAGCAACAAAGCAGTGAACGTGCAATCAAAACAGTAAGGATTAGGCATTTCCCCCTAAAATTTTTAACTTATAAGATGTGGGTACCCAATCATCTTATTAATCCCAAAATCATATTCTCAACACCACAGATGTGTTATTAGATATGTACTCAACAACTACCTACTGCCTACTAACTAGGTATTTTCCAGTCTAAGAGAGAGATAACGGGCACAAGTCAAGTAATTTTCTCTCATGCTCAGACATCAGCTCTACACCATGTAAGAAATAATTGTAGAACAATTACGTCAATTTCTATCTGAAAGTCTAAGCTCATAGCTGATAGTTTACCAAGCACTTCGCTTATTCCTTCATTCCATCAATGTGGGCATGTTCTCGTCATAATTAACTATTTGACTTTCAGATAGACTGAATAATTAAATTTTAAAATTATTTGACTGACGAATACTGATAGGGTTTGACTCCGGCCCTATCAAAGCGCGCAGGCCACACATGGACTAAGGAAGGTATACATTACTGCATGGAAAAAGAATTTATGACGAAGCTATCTCCCTAGTTCATCCTATTCAAGCTTAATTTTAGCTGAAACTATGGAGGTGTTGAAATTAGGGATACCTGAAACACCGAATTAGATGCTGATGACACAATGGGAGTAGGGAATAAATGCAGGAGACAGGCTTCAGTTTCACGGATGATAGCGAAGGAAGGAGCCGGAGCCGTCACCGGTGGCGGGGAAGAAGTTTATCCGAAGGGAGAGCAGGGCTACCACGCAGCAGTCGACTCTGAGAGCATGGGAAACGTTGCTTGCTCTATTTGCCACTGTTGGAAAGGCCCGATCCATTTAGACAATGGGCCAAAATTTAACCTTAAAAAATAAAAATTATATTATTAAATTTTTTATCAAATATATAATTAAATAAAATTTTAATATAAATTAAAATATACGAAATAAAATATTGTATCAGATAAAATATATATTAATGTAATTAAGTACAAATTTAATTATATAATTTTATGATAATATTATTGATATTAAGATTTACTTAAAAAACGAGTATAATCTAGAATATAAAGTCAAAAGTATTATAAGTATATAATTTTTATTTAATTATTTTGTAAATTTTATTATATAATATATTTACACTTCACACCTTTACTTTTCTTATTTTATTTGTTAAAAATACTAAATTAGTATAAAAAATAGTAATTGGTTGATAATAGAACTTCGATTAACTCGGGTCGGGCATGATAGTATTTTTACCCATTTGAAAATTTTTTTATAATAAAAAATGGTGTACAGTTATAATGAAAAAAAAGTTAGTGCATTTGAAAACTTTTACCCATAAATAATTTGGGCTTTTTTAAATCAGTTTTACATTTTTCACAAGTAGAGCTTTGTTATAATAATGCAAGTTATTAATTTCTAAAACTTATTATTCTATAAGATCAATGATTTTTTACCATTTAAATTAATGTGTATTATTGTTTACTTTCTTATTCCCCGAAAAAAATTATATATCATGTAATTGGATTGTATACACCATTATTGTAACAATAGAAAGCAACTGATAACATAAATAGTTATTGAACTTATTGTATACTTTATTAAATCTTCTCTGCCAGTATTAGTAGTCAATCCTTAAATTTTTCATTAAATCATCTCTTGTAAATGTAGTGTTTTCTTATTGTTCTGGTCCCACGATATTAGAATACCGAATTATTTGTTATCTTTGTTGCATTCTTAAATTTAAAACTGATAAATACCCTCCTTTGTTTCCTTACCAGTATTAGAGTTAAAAGTGATATAAGATTTCTAGAGGTTAAGTTTCCAGTCTTGAGTCTTGAGTGTTCTATGCCTTGTGGTGGTTGTCTTCACTCCCCTATTACCACAGGAAGGATTCTCTTATTGTTCTTTAAATTAGATTAAAAGTTTATAGTTTTAATATTTAGAATATAATAGAAAATTTTTAAATTTTCAATACTTATAAATTTGAAGTATATATAATCCAACCCTTATTTAAATCTCTGTATTGAGTTTGAAGGGGCAAGAGTGTTATGATTCTTGGTTGAAACTCATCCAGTGGAGAATTTTTATGTTAAAAAAAAGCTCACCCACCTAATCAGATGAAGAACAGACTTGACTTTAAAGCCACGATAGAGCATTTCCTCTACTCTACTCTTTCTTCTTGATTAGATTGAATTCGCAATTGCTTTTCTCAAAGATGAAATCTTTTCAGAGTTTCTTTTGCATATAAATATGTCATGGATTAAACATGTACATTATTACACTGCACTCTTGTGATCTAACAGCATGGGATCCTCGGAGAAAGTGTTGAGGATAGATGGGTTCAGTAGCCCCATTTTCTTGATTCTTGCTTGCTTCATTTTGGTTGAAAATTCAACTGCTCTCGGTCTTGGTGGGGATGGGTCGTTGGAGATGGTCGTGACTGACCCAGAGAATCAGTTTCCTGGCTCTAGCTGGACTAGCCAAGGGTATGTTTATCTACAGTAACTACCTTGTGCAATGGCGAGTTTCTTTTCTTCTAGAATGGTAATCAAATTCCTTGCATATTTACAGAGCTATCATATTCCTTTTGTTTTACTTCAGATTTTCCATCCCGGATGTGGTGGAAGCTGATGAATGGCGAATGGTTGAGAAGAAAGGCAACCAGTTCATGGTTAATGATAAGCCTTTCTATGTCAATGGGTTCAACACTTACTGGTTGATGGTCCTTGCTGCTGATCAATCTACAAGAGGGAAGGTGACTGAGGTGTTCCAGCAGGCTTTTTCCATTGGCTTAACAGTCTGCAGGACCTGGGCCTTCAATGATGGGCAATGGAGGGCTCTTCAAAAGTCTCCATCAGTTTATGATGAAGAAGTCTTTCAGGTGCTTTGACACAAAAGCCTCTTCATACTTCTCCTCAACTATCTACTATTCTTCATTGACTCTGAACCTTAAACTGAAACTGCAGGCTTTAGATTTTGTGGTGAGCGAGGCAAAGAAGTACAAGATCAGGTTGATACTGTCATTGACCAATAACTGGGATGCATATGGGGGAAAACCTCAATATGTCAAATGGGGAAAAGCTGCTGGCCTAAACTTGACTTCAGATGATGATTTCTTCTCAAATCCAACCTTGAAGAGCTATTACAAGGCCTATGTGAAGGCTAGTCCTTACCCATCATCAATATCTTCTATTCATGAATAGAAATATCCTTGGATTGTCTTCAGAACATATATGCTAATATCTGCTAATGTTACACTAGACTGTTCTGAATAGAGTCAATACCATCACAAACATAACATACAAGGACGACCCTACCATATTTGCATGGGAACTAATGAACGAACCTCGATGCACCTCAGACCCCTCCGGCGATGTGCTTCAGGTTCGATTTTCCATGACTCGGGTGTACTCAGATTTTACAGATTGCAAGCTGCTTCAATCCTTTTGCTGGTTTTATTCAGGAATGGATCGAAGAAATGGCAGTCCATGTAAAAGGCATCGATCCAAAGCATTTAGTGGAGATTGGTTTGGAAGGATTCTACGGTCCTTCAACGCCCAACAGAGTTCAGTATAATCCAAACACATATGCCCAACAAGTTGGAACAGATTTCGTAAGGAACCATCAGGTTCTGGGCGTTGATTTTGCCTCTGTTCATATCTATACAGACTCCTGGTGAGTAACCCCTCCCATAGCATATATATATATATATATATAGAAGTTGTCTGCTCTTATAACTTCCACTTAACTGACTGATGGTGAAGGATTTCGCAAGCAATTTCCGACGCCCATCTCCCTTTCATCAGATCATGGATGGAAGCACACATTGAAGATGCTGAGAACTACCTCAATATGCCAGTCCTGTTCTCCGAGTTCGGTGTATCCACCAAGGACCCTGGTTACAACTCAACCTTCCGTGACGCCCTCTTCACAACTGTGTACAGGACCCTCCTCAATTCCACGAGGAGGGGTGGGAGCGGAGGTGGGAGCCTTCTCTGGCAGCTGTTCCCAGATGGTACAGACTACATGGATGATGGGTATGCCATTGTCATTGCAAAGTCCCCTTCCACTTCCAATATCATATCACTGCACTCAACCAGGCTCGCCATCTTCAATTCCATATGCTCCTGGAGCTGCCGTTGGGGTTGCAAGAAGAAGAATCCACTCTGGGCATTTCTCTTTGCTGATGATGATGCATAGGATATTCCATATCGCTGGTAAATCTTGTAATCTATGGGAGTAAATGGTGTAACTAAGAGGGCAACTTACGGGATGAAAAAGGGTTCATGTTGCTTCTGAAATGATAAAAAATTCAGCATCTGCAGCTGAAGCTCTCCAATGGAGATCGTATTGGGCCATACGTGAATTGGGCCCTTTTTTGAGGGAAATTGAAATTGAAATGAAATAAAGCAAGTCGTCTGTCGTCCTCACCCCGCTCCTCTTCTTCTTCCCTCGATCACATTAACAGTCAGTCACAGGGTTTCTCTTTCCTGCTGAGTTCTGCCCCCGCCCAAAGGTGATATCTTCTATTCGATTCTGGAGTCTCTTTTCCGTGAACCGTTTCAGGTCATCCCGTGTTCATACCATTTCTGCTCTCTTCTAGATTTCCCATTTTGAGGTCGGGACTTGGATTCTCTGTTTTTCCTCTTCTCTTTCATTGCCATGTTCGAGCAGCTATGGATATTCGGCTTGGTTCGCCCGCGATCCGTATTTCCCAGACGAATTGAAATGGATCTTTGATCCTTTTTACTGCATAGAATTGCAATTTTTCCGGTGCACTCCTAGTTTTGAGTGACTGGTGTCAATGAAGCAATAGGTGTATGTATGATCATCTTTCTTGTAATTTCTTTTTATTGTAGATTATAGGGAAAAAGCTTCTCCATTTTTGCACCCAACTCTCTCAACTCCCAATTGTCTTGTATTCTTGAAAACTGGAGATTTTGCTGTGACTAAAGCATTCAAAATCTCTCGGTTGCAGGTGCAGTTTGTGTTAACAGTTGATTCGTGGCTGCCCAGAAGATGGAGAGAGCAGATCTTTCTCCCAGGAAACCTCGGATCTTGCTTGCTGCAAGTGGGAGCGTTGCGGCCATTAAGTTTGGAAACCTGTGCCATTGTTTTGCTGAGTGGGCAGATGTGAAAGCAGTTGCAACCAAGGCTTCTCTGCATTTCATAGATCGAGCAACGCTCCCCAAGGATATTCATCTTTACACGGACGATGATGAGTGGTCGAGTTGGAACAGGATAGGTGACAGTGTTCTCCATATTGAACTCCGTAGGTGGGCTGACATTATGGTCATAGCTCCCCTCTCAGCCAATACACTGGGCAAGGTATATGATGTTGCCCTCTTTTCTGATAGAATGAAAACAGTAGGCAAAATCCAGTAATTCACTTGTGATTATCACACCAGCTTATGATTGTGTACATTGGCTTCCCTCTTGCAGAATCCATCTTATCATGGCAGTTTGACAGCCTATTATGTTTACTTGTTCTGGAAAAATAAAGCATTTGTTCTTCAAGCAAGTGTTTTGAATGAAGGCAACGAGGCCTATCTCTCACTTTTGCAAGATTTGAAGAAAAAGCCAACTTGAATGGTTACCCTCGGATATTGTTTCTGCATTTGTGCTCACCCACCTCTGCACACAGCTTGCAAAGTTTTTGGATGAATAGTATAAGGCCATTTTAAATTTGTATTGTTCTATCTTAATGACAGATTGTAGTATTTGAGCATACCTTATTCTTCAGATTGCAGGTGGTCTGTGTGACAACTTGCTGACATGTATTGTCCGGGCGTGGGACTACAACAAGACAATCTTCATAGCCCCCGCCATGAACACTTTCATGTGGACCAACCCTTTCACGGAACGGCATCTTATGGTGGCTGACGAGCTCGGGATCTCTCTCATCCCACCCGTCTCTAAGAGGCTTGCTTGTGGGGAATATGGGAATGGTGCAATGGCTGAACCTTCGCTGATCTACTCAACCGTAAGGCTTTTCTTTGAATCTCGGTACCACGTTGGTGGCAGCAGCAAGAATTAGTTTAAGGAAAATAGAGCATTGACATTTTTCTTCTTAGAGCCTACCAGCTTGGTTTATTGGCCTCTTTCTGTACTGTTGTTTCTGCACATATGGCCTTGTGCTCCAACGGAGAATTTTAGCACCTTCGAATTTCTAATTTGTGGTAGATGAAACTGACGAGCCACCTATAGGGGAAAGAAAACCAATATGCTCTGATACAGTCCCACCAGAAAAGAGACGCAAGAAAAAGGTCACAAGAAGCTAATGCAGTGTTTATAAGCTTACGGTACTAAAAGCAACAAATTCTAAGAAATGCAAAAGGCATTGCAAACCTGTAACAGATGAGCTACAGGGCTTATAGTCAAGCTACACATACTAATTAATAGAAGAGAAAATGTTTGAGATTTCAGATAAAGTTTATATTTCTCATCAAAGGAAATCCACAAAGAATGAGAAATACTGGTATCCCCTCTAGAATGGCCTTCTCCTACAGAAATTTAGCAGAACTTCCAATGGTTATTGCAGTTTACACACGTCACAAAGGTAGTCATGGGTTCGTCTGCGCTCCTAGTTTGCAGCTGATAGTATGTCGTCTTCCTCTGCCCACAGCGGCCGCACTTGAACTGATCAGTTGTTGCCTTTGGTGGACCCCCTCGCTCGCAATCAAACAAAGCCTTCTCTTTAATCTGGCTGTTCTCCTTCCGTCTCTCATCACTAGCCATCTCCTCTGGGGTCATGGAGATGAGCCTTTCGGGTTGAATCTGCCCTAGAAGGACTCTCCTCCTCAGGTCAGGGTTGTTTGGGTCCTTGATGTTGAACATTATGGACCTGTACTTGAATTTCTGAGTCCCATTTGACCGACCCATCTTCTCAAACATCACTGATTCCACCACAACAGCAACCCGGAGCGGATCACATGCATCTACTTCATCCCTCATATCCTGATCCACCTCACTTGCAACCTTGGACAATGCCTCGGCTAGGAGTTCCCGGATTTTGTCACGCAGCGAGTCATTACATTTGACAAATGCTGTAAGCTTTGGAGGAGCATTAGGTGCCTGTAATGCCTTCTTGGCCATTGTAGGTGGCTTTTCCTCCTTTGACATCCTTTCAACTTTAACAGGTCCAGAACTTGGTGTGCTTGCTTTTAGCTTGTCATTTTTGTGGATTTTCTCAAAGACCACAGTTTCTGATGTTGCAACCTCTATACTATCAGCCTTCTCCATCTTAGTTTCCAATTTGCCACCAGAGCAGCCATTATTCTTATTTTTGGCAGTTTCAGCAATTATTATGTTCTTCCAAACCTCAAGAACATCCAATGCCATGCTATTAATAATCTTGCAGGGATGTTTCTTCAGTTGACGAAGCTTCTTTCCAACCTGCAAGGTATTATCCCATACAACATTGGTACAAGAAAATTAGTGGACAGGTTGGGCCAGGTCACAGGACAAGTTGACTCAAGATAATTTATAGACAGTGGGACAAATAAGAGAATGAAGAGTATATTTTTTTCATGCAAATATTAAAAAGAATCATGAGCATAAGGCCATAATTTACTGAGATACTTTCAGAATAGAGATAATTACACCACACAAGTGAAAATCCTGAATTCAAAGAAATGCCAACAAGGATCAAGATGATGATGGATAACCTTCAATTATCTTCAGTATTTATATTCCCATCATTAATACAAGTTGAGGAACTGCTAAAATATGTGCAAACATAATAACTGCCCTGTCCAAGTTCATTGTTCTGATTCCTTTTGGTGTGTATATATATATATATAGATATTTGAGAAAACATTTATACAGGAAGTGCAGGAGAAATGGTCATCAAACTCTAAAAGTAACTCAGCTAGATTAGCTGCATTTATTATCTTCTATTTGCCAAATGCACCAACAAGAGAAAAAACCAAGAACCATTTTACACTTTCCACTGGTCAGCAAGACAGCAAATACAACCTGCCGTAGTAACATCTACTTAGTTCCTCTCTATGATGATTTTCTTCCTATGCAACCAATTAGGTTAACATAAATTCACAGTGCTAGTCTTTGTACCTAATTCCTGAAATATAGTACACACCACACGGAACGAAGCAAAGAAGTACTCGTGGCAACCATATGACAGGAAATTAAATCGAACTAAGAACACAAACTTTAAATTGACCTGTGTAGAGAGGAGAGCTTCAAAGGAGACGGGGAAGCTCTTGAGCTGCTTGAGAGCATCGACACACCGCGACACTTCCGGCGATTTGGAGGTCGCTCCATCGTCGAAGGCCGCGTCCGCCGCTTTCTTGGCTGCTTGGAAGAGTTCCACCAGCTCCCGCTCCATATATCGCCGATTACTCCTCCAGAATCAGCTGAAAACGAACCAAACCGAGTCAATAGAATCGAACGATCAAATTGCAGTGAAGCAAGCAGCTAAATAACGAAGGCACAGATAAAGAGAGAGGAAAGAACTGCGACTAAAGTTACCGGAGAGGAAGGGGATTTCGAGACGCGGGGGCTCTCTGCAATCTCTCTTGTGAGGGGTTTGGCGGAGAGAGAAGACAGAACCAAACCGAGACAAGAGACAAGAGAATCTAGCGATTACTGCTCCAGAATCACCTGAAAACGAACCAAACCGAGACAAGAGAATCGAGCGATCAAATTGCAGTGAAGCAAGCAGCTAAATAACGAAGACACAGATAAAGAGAGAGGAAAGAACTGCAACTAAGGTTACCGGAGAGGAAGGGGATTTCGAGTCGCGGGGGCGCTCTGCAATCTCTCTTGTGAGGGGTTTGGCGGGGAGAGAGGACAGAACCGCGAAAACTTAGACAAAGGGCGTAGGACAAAATCAACGGATACGGCATCAGAATCGGTTTCATATTCATAGGGATAAAATCTGACGGCTGACTATGGCCAAAAAAATAATCGACGGCTGGAGATTGCGTATTGATGGGCTGATTTATTTTACTAAAATATTACAAATAAGGCTGAAGATTGCGTATAGAAAATTATTGAGCGAAAAAAAGTAACTAGAAAAGGAGATTCATTTAATTAAGTTATAAAATAAATTATTCAAAATATTTTCTCACTATCTTTTGATTTTTTTTCCATTCCTAAATAAAAAATGAGATCCAAATTTCCAAAAGATTGTTGAAATTATACAACCAAATAAGTAATTATGTTAATTAATCTTGCATTGAGTCATAAATGGTAATTAAGCAATAACAAATATTTAACCATAAAAATATCAAGATTGTAATATATATAAGTTGGTTGATATGTCATTCTAACAATATATCTTCGAAGTATTGATTGTTTCCATGTATAGAATATGGACTACCATTAGAGCCATGTGTTAATAAGTGGAACAAGGGGAATGGACTCTGCATATTATAGACACATTTCCACCATAAGAATAAGGGAAAGGGATGCAGAACCTCTTTAAATAAACTGTGTTTATCCTTGGGTCTGTAGACAAGCAAATTGCACCTAAAAGTAACAAATTATAAGAGATGGAAAAAAAAGGACAGCAAGTCTATCACAAATGGACTACACTACATAGCTCATCAACATGCCACAGATACTTGAACATTCTTCTTCATCAAAGGGAATCCACATAAAGAATCAGCAATACCTCTCTTCCCTCTAGAATGGTCTTCTCCTACCGAAATTTAGCAGAACTTCCAATGGTTATTGCAGTTTACACACGTCACAAAGGTAGTCATGGGTTCGTCTGCGCTCCTAGTTTGCAGCTGATAGTATGTCGTCTTCCTCTGCCCACAGCGGCCGCACTTGAACTGATCAGTTGTTGCCTTTGGTGGACCCCCTCGCTCGCAATCAAACAAAGCCTTCTCTTTAATCTGGCTGTTCTCCTTCCGTCTCTCATCACTAGCCATCTCCTCTGGAGTCATGGAGATGAGCCTTTCGGGTTGAATCTGCCCTAGAAGGACTCTCCTCCTCAGGTCAGGGTTGTTTGGGTCCTTGATATTGAACATTATGGACCTGTACTTGAACTTCTGAGTCCCATTGGACCGACCCATCTTCTCAAACATCACTGATTCCACCACAACAGCAACCCGGAGCGGATCGCATGCATCTACTTCATCCCTCATATCCTGATCCACCTCACTTGCAACCTTGGAAAATGCCTCGGCTAGGAGTTCTCTGATTTTGTCACGTAGAGAATCATTGCATTTAACCATTGTTGTAAGCTTTGGAGGAGCATTAGATGACTGTGATGGTTTCTTGGCACTTGAAGGCGGTTTCTCCTCTGATATCCTTTTAGCTTTGACATACTCAGAACTTGATCTGCTTGCATTTGCCTCATCTCTTATAGGGATTTTCTCAACTGCCACATTTTCTGATTTTGCAACATTTTTAACCGCTACTGAACTACGGCTACTTTCAACCTTTACAGCATCAGCCTTCTCCATTTTAGCCGTCAAATTTCCACTGCTGCCATTCTTCTTATTTTTGGTAGTTTCATCAATTATTATTTTCTTCCAAATCTCAAGCACATCCAAAGCCATGCTCTTAATTGTCCCACTGGGATGTTTAGTGAGTTGACGTAGTCGTTTCCCAACCTGCAAGGTATTTTCCCATACAACATCTGTAAGCAGATAGTAGTTGGAGGGAGCTCACAGGAAAGGTTGTCCCCAAAACAATTACAGAGTCTGATAAAATTAAGAGAGTGGGAGTATTATTTTCCTGTCATAATTTTACATTCAAATACACCATAATTTATTAAGAAATGTCTAAGGAAGGTAATAGACCCCAAGATTTGCCAATCTCGAATTCAAACAGAGTTAAAAACAAGACCCATGATAAAGAACACCCCTTTCACTATCTTCAGTATTCATCTTATTCTAATTCATATAGTTCATCTTTATAATGATTTTCTTCTTATGTAACCAATTAGGTTAACATAATTCAAGGTCCAGTCTTTGCAACTGATTCCGCACTATGAGAATAATCATGGGATATAGTACTGCATATGGAATGCAACAATTAGTGGCAACCATATTACAGGAAATTCAATCGAATGAAAAACCTGAAGTTTAAATTGACCTGTGTGGCGACCAGGGCGTCATAGGAAACGGGGAAGCTCTTGAGCTGCTTGAGAGCATCGACGCACCGCGACACTGCCGGAGATCTGGACGTCGATCCATCGGCGATAGCCGCGTCCGCCGCCTTCTTGGCAACCTCGAAGAGCTCTACAAGCTCTCGCTCCATAAACGGCGACTTATTCCTCCAGGATAATCTGAAAATCAACTAAATCCGAAGCAACAAAGCAGTGAACGTGCAATCGAGAGATGAAATGGCAATAAGCAACCCAATAACAGAAAAATTGATGAACATAAGGAAGAGATCTGAGGTCTAGCATACCGGAAAAGGGAGATATACAACTTTCATAACACAATCAACATTATGCACCACATTTAGAAGAAGTAAACACACATCATGTCATCTCCCGATATAATAACATCAATCACAATCCTCGAATTGGAGGAAAACCTAGCCGTGGGAGAGGAGATTTGAACGAAGATTTCGACATGAATAATGCAGTATGATCGGGAGAGGCACCTGCAATGGAAGCAATTGAGATCCGATGTAGATGCGTATTGAAGATGTGGATCCTGTAGAGGCTGCAGCTTAAGCAGTTGAAGAGAAAAGTCGATGAATGACTGTAAATTAGTAGTGCCATGAAATTTAACTGAAGTAATATTTATATACTTGTATATATATTAAGCATGTCAAGTGCACGGGCACCCGAACCGAACCGACCCGAGATTATTCGGTTACAGGTTCGGGTGAGGGTACTCCGTAGTACTACTTAGATTACTCGGTGTGGGTCCAACAATTGACCCGTTACCCGAACCACAGGTCGGACCCGATTGTTGGACCGCTCGGGGCTGGTAAGCAAACCAAAAACAACTCGCTCCAGTCAAACACAGCCCCGCATGCACACTCAATCTTCTAATCTTCAAAAATTTTGAGCCAACAACCTAAAGCATCAATTTCTGGAATCATAGCTTACCGGAAAAAATGGTGCAATTGGATAATCAAGATCAGCTTATAAAATAGAGAAACAAAAATACATAGCTGATTACGTGATATCTTAGGGGTGGGGTTGCACAAACATCCTGTAGTCCATTATGTTACCATTCCGAAATAAATATGCTTGGGTAATTCTTGTACTGTGAATATGATTAGTGAGATTGGTCGATAAGATACGGTATAAATAAAAAGGGTTGGTTGATGCAATATCGTATAAATAGACATGATTAGTTTATAGTTGAACAAAGGATTAAAGTTAGTTATATAGATATATAAATAGGAAGTTAATTAATAAAACCATGAATATGAGTACTTATCATGAAATACAAATAACCGTAAGATTATAAAGAAAAATTTTTAAAAGTTGGTGTGAATTTAGACATATAAAACTCATATATATATATATATATATATTAATAAATACTAAATTAATGCATAATATTTTAGATTAAAAAAATCGGTTAAGCCCGGCTGCAAGTAACGAACACAACACGATATAGACCTTAGATATACATCACAACTGTATGTTTTAAATTTTATTGGTGCTGCTATTTGCTCAATTTTTTTATTTGTTTTTGAATTTTGTATATTTTGAAAAAAAATTGTAAATTGATGTGACCTACGTGGTCACATAAACTACAGTAAATTACACTTTTAATTTAATTATCATTGGATAAAATATAAAAAATTATACTAAAAATAAATTATTTTCAAGATTTTGGGTCAAGTTTTGGACATTTCATTGACGAATAAGATGATCAGCATAAGTGCGGACATTATATCATATTAAGTCTACCAATCCCATTTTTTACTAATAAATAAATTGACTTTTTTAGTTAATTTTTAATTTTTTTTAATAATTTACCTTAAATTCGACTAACTTTTTACCTAATTTATTTTTCATTAAATTTTCTATAAATTAAGATCAATAACTATAATTTTTTAAAATTATAGGATTAATTTTAAAAATAGAATTTTATTGGTGAATGATTTCAATTAATTTTGGTAATTTTTTTAGTCAATTTACCTCTTGGCCAATACTTTTACCAATTTATTTTTGTAAAAAATTTCTATCGACTTCATATTAATTAGACTAAAAAATTTTGGGTAGGAAACGAGATAGTTTTGAATGTAGAGTTTTCAAAATCATTTACAATGAATTTATTAAAAATAATTCATATAATTTTTTATTGTTTAAGTTTATTACTTGAATTAATACAATTTTATTAACCCTAAAAAAATCCTAAAAATCCATAATTAACTCTATAATACAATTCAATTATAAATCTTAATTTTCGAATTTCTATTTAATTTGGTTTAAATACTGTAAAACTTGATATTAAAGTATATGTATATTTTTTCTCGAATAAGTATTGTTTGAAGGCAGTTGAATGTTTCGTGCTTATTAAAAGAAATATTGGTTAAATAGGAATACATTCCTTAAATCTGCATATTATATCGCATAACATAATTTTTATAAAAATTAAATTGGGTAGTAAGGAAGAAAATATGTTATAATAGGAGAACGGTGAAAACGTGATAGTAAGTCCAAAATGGGGCTAGTGTATATAATAATTTATAATTTTTAAATAAATATAAGTATAATTTATTATATATATAATAATTTATGATAAAAGTATTAAACAATGTCATTAATAAACATATAATATAATTCAATTAAAAATTTTCAGTAAGTGGTGCTTGTACTTGAATCCTTATCCGTGTGCTATAAAGGCTAATACGTGGATGTCAAGTTTGAGGTCGCATTCTCACCCCCTTTCTGGGCTCTCCTATCAGGTATGACGTGGCACAAGTTAAGTTTGTCCACGTACAACGAGCAATTAATGAATTTAATTATAGTATGAAGGTGCGATTACTAAAGTGAGGTGCCTCACCTCACGAGGGCAAGATTTTTGTTGGTCTTGGGCCTTGCTTTGCCTTGTCCCCTTGCTTGTGTGGATTCCCTTTCGCTACGTGTGAACACGGCTTTCATTTTCAAACCCGTGCGCTCTCCATCCTTTCAATTGAAGCCTGTTTCCCGTTCCTTTTCACTATCAAAATGTCACATTCTAAATTATTTAAAATAAATAATAAAATATTATAATAAAAAATATATTTAAAGTATATTTAAGCATGAAGTAGTAATAAGTTCAAAAAAATTATTCGAGTAGAGTATATATTGAAAGAATTAATATTATTTTTATTAAAATAAATAAGTACGGTGTATATATATATAACGATTAAATACTCTTATAATTAAGAATTTTTAAGTTAATATAAGTTTAATATATTAAATATAAAATTATGAGATTACAATCAACTCCACAATATTTTATTTATATATATATATATAATCTCTTTGAGATGATAATGAACCGGGCGGTGGACCAAATGGAGCGGTTATACTGTATCAACCGGTTCGCGGCATGAGCCAGCATCGAGGCCGGTGGATAAGAGCCTTGATTTAGATAATTATTACTAAATGTAGATTAATTAAATATTCATTTCGTGAGATGGAAGACAATTGGAGCGCTTTGTCCTTATTCGGGGCACCAAATTTCCCGTGTGGGCAGTGTCGTAATTTCAGCTGCACTGTCCCTTCGGATAAGAACAGGAACATGTTCCAGTCTCATCGAATTATAATATCATTAATCATTAAAATAAAAGATCTGGAAATTAAAATTAAGATTCCGCACGAGAGTGTCAGCCTGACGTACACAACGTGACATACCAGCCTAGAGACGGGGAAGCCTTCAACAGCACTCTCACGAAGGCGCGCGTGCCGCTCCGAAGCCCCCCCTTATGTTTCTAATGGTTTATTTTTAGGATAATGAGATGTGTTGTAGAGCACTCTCCAATGGGGGCGCGTGGAGAGGAGTAGTAGGAGGGGAGGACGCAACGTGGAATTTTCTTAGCAAACTTCACTTGAGCTTCCACGGCCATTTCGTGTCCTCTTTCCACTTTCCTTTATAAAAAAAAAAAACAGAGCTCACTTTTTGTCTCTGCCAGTCGGCGAGAGGTCACCCCCACACCAATCCATAGCTAAGAGAGTGAAGTAATGTATACGGCTACTGGTCCCGTGCCGGAGACACGGTTGGCAGCGATCCAGCTTCTGCAGCGCGGTCACTACTCCGCCAAGAGGCTCCGGGATCTCCTGAGCGCCGTCAGGCCCGGCTTAATGAAGCCGCTAAAGGAAGAAGAGGGAGGAGGATTCCGCGGCGGCGGAGACCGGTCCGCTTGCCCTCTGGCCACAGCAGCAGATCTCCTCAGAGAGGTACTCCAGTCTTTCGACAGCACGCTGTTGTCTCTCAACTACGACGGGGTTTCCCAGGTCGACGCCCCTCTGGCCGGTTACCGCGGCGGTGCGGTGAAGCCCGAGGAGTCCGAGGAGAGCGGCAAGAGCTCGGTCACAAGAGGCCGCAGAGGCTGCTACAAGAGAAGGTAGTAAAAGCTCTTCTTCCAGCCTATTTCCGATTTACATCTTTTCTTTTATCAATTGCTTTCTTCCGTGCAAAATCTCTCCATGGTTTACTTGAACTGATTCCGCTGTGCTTAACATTCGTTAGCTCTATTTTGCAGAAAGAGTTCCGATTCAATGGTTATGGTGAGCAATAATCCCTCGGATGATGGACATCAATGGAGGAAGTACGGCCAAAAGTCGATCCTCAACACCGAATTTCCACGGTACGTTAGATTCTTACTTTTTTGTTGTGTGTAACAAGCCATAATATCTCTTTCAATCCTAATGGAATGTACTAATCTTGCTCCCTTTGATCGACGCAGGAACTACTTTCGCTGCACGCACAAGACCGATCAGGGATGCCAAGCAACGAAGCAAGTCCAGAAGATATCAAATGGCCCGCCGATGTATCAAACCACCTACTACGGTCACCACACTTGCCGGAGCCCGATGAGGGCTCCTCAGATCATCCCGGACGACCCAAACCCTAGCGATTCCTCCATCATCCTCAGCTTCAAGCCCGAGAAATCGCCAGATAATACTGCTGCGCATGGAATCGGCACACACACAACCAATATTCCCTTCTCGATGTCACAAGTCCATCCATCGAATTATGCGATGCTCGAGCGGACGGAGGAGGATTCCTCCATATGGTCCGAGTATGAGTATGGCTATGGCTGTTTCACATCGCCGCTAGATTTTACGCCGTTCAGCTCCGCGTTCGGGTTCGACTAGAGGGAATTAGCGCTGCCCAACAGCCACAGCTTCCCTGGCAACACGCATTTCCTGTCGGACGATTCCGGCGAATTGTTTGCTTGACCTCTCTCGTGATGCATAAGATAGAGACTGTGCAGTTCATTAAACTGCCACAGCCTTACAGTTCGTGTCTGTCGCTGATCTGTAAAGAAGTTATCCTGTCGTGGTTCAGTTGGAAGCTCAGTCCGACCTCGATTGGTGGGCTATGGCGGCTGTTCAAGATGCAATCATTGATTGAACATGGGAAAAAAACTACATCGTGAGTCCGTGACTGACACTCTGACCTATAAACAATGGGCCTTGTTGAGCCCAATTTCTACACACGTAGGCCCATATCCGGTCCAGACTGCAGTCCTTTTACTTCAATTTAAAAAATTTCAGCCAATATTTAAATAATAAAAATCAACCCATAAATGGAATATTGGGAGGAAAGTTTCGCCATCTGTAGTCTGTGCAGCAGATTTTCCGGTACAACGAAATTAGTTCGTAAATGACACGTGGGTTTCATGCAACTATACGAGGTTGAGTGGGGCCCGCGAACCCTGCCGAGATATTCCGAGTCGATAAATTAATCATATCGTGACTTGATTCCACTTGTATCTCCTGCCGTGCAAGGCGTCTTCTTCCACGGGACTATCTCAAACTAACTGCAGATCATCTTTCAGTTCCAGAAGATCAATTCTTAATCTATGAAACACGGAATCAATTTTTACCTCAAAAATCTGCATCAGTTCCCAACTGAATGTTAGAGGATTCGTAAGGTTGCGCTCGGTTAATCTTCGATTCAAACGTCCCTCTATTTCTATCTCGCCTCATATTTGCTTCAGTTGCAATCGATCTTCCTGTTGGCATTCTGAAGGCAGAATCGCAGATTTTATGCTCGGTCAGTGATAACCAGCATCTGGCTCCGTCTTGCTCAGTTGTTCATCTTCTGCGTCAGCCCCTAAGAGCAGCAATGAGGGGAAAGGTGGGGCTTTTGGTTTGTGTTTGGTTTCTGCTATGGCGGCCGAGTGCAGGGAGGTTCAAGGTGGAGAAGAACAGCCTGAAGATCACGACTCCGGATTCCCTTAAGGGCGTCTATGGGAGCGCGATTGGGAACTTCGGTGTCCCGCAGTACGGAGGGTCTATGGTGGGCACGGTAATCTATCCCAAGACCAACCAGAAGGCCTGCAAGAGCTTCGAGGACTTTGATGTCTCCTTCAAGACCAAGCCCGGGGGACTGCCATTCTTCCTGCTCGCCGATCGAGGAGGTCGGTCCTAACCTTCGATTTTGACCAATTGATCTGATCTGATCGCCTTTCCCCGTTCTATCACCCTATTTAATTGCAGTCTTGGAGCTTCAGTATACTCTTTCCCTCCCGGTTTTGAACTTGATTTGGACTTTGCACTTTCACTGTGGCTCTACTTACATTTCCTGTTTTCCTACTGCATTCTCGGATCTTCCTAGGTTGCTAATTCTTTTGAGGTAAAAGCTCAAGCTTGGATTTTGCTAATGCTCACGTTTTTGGACTGAATGCTTGGATTTTGCTAGGCTGTTAAAACCTGCTTCTTCTCTCTATTCTATGCAAGGGCATGCTTGTGACTGATTCTGCTGTAGATCACATTAATTTTTTAATAAGCTTTGTCCCCACTGAGTTTCTTGAACATCTGTCAAAAGTGGAGACTATTGCACTTGGAGAAATACAGAGTTGGCTCCAGGAAAAATGTTTGTAATTTGTTATAACTTAGACTGTGTTAATTTACCCAACACTGTAAAAAGTCTTAGTGTTACATGAAAACAGACTGCACCATAAATATATAAGCCAAATATTTGCATCAGGTACTACTTTTGCCATGGTTAGTTTTTGGACATAGTGGAGCTCATATCCATACTTTTGGACTTATACAACAGTTAATGAGTGTTCATTGCAGTTCTTCCTTAATTTTCATTTTCAAATCAACTCAAACAAGGAGTTTAAATTTGTTTTATAATTTATGTGCTAGAAGGCACAATACTCATGTTGTAGGTACTAATAAAAAGGCATATATATTTTTCCTTTCAATAACTTCACATTTTTCAAATTTCTTCTTGTTCTATAGATTGCTTTTTCACATTGAAGGCTTGGAATGCTCAAAATGGTGGGGCTGCAGCAATCCTTGTTTTAGATGATCAAGCTGAGCCATTGATCACTATGGACACCCCAAAAGAAGAAAATGCTGGTGCTGATTACATTCAGAAGATTACTATCCCATCAGCCCTCATCACCAAAAATTTGGGAGACTGCATAAAGAAAGCTCTCTCCAGCGGGGAAATGGTGACTGTTAGTTTGGACTGGACTGAAGCTCTCCCTCATCCTGATGAGAGGGTTGAGTATGAGTTCTGGACAAACAGTAATGATGAGTGTGGGCCCAAGTGCGAGAGTCAGATTGAGTTTGTCAAGAAGTTCAAAGGTGCTGCACAGATTCTGGAGCAGAAAGGATACACTCAGTTCACCCCTCATTATATTACATGGTATTGCCCAGAAGCTTTTATTCTGAGCAAGCAGTGCAAATCCCAGTGTATCAACCACGGGAGGTACTGTGCTCCTGACCCAGAACAGGATTTCAGTAAAGGATACGATGGGAAGGATGTTGTGATCCAAAATCTGAGACAGATTTGCTTTCACAAAGTTGCTAATGAAAGCGGGAAACCATGGCTCTGGTGGGATTATGTAACTGATTTTGCTATCCGTTGCCCAATGAAAGCGAAGAAGTATACCAAAGAATGTGCGGATCAAGTCATTCAATCTCTTGGTAGGGAGAGTACTTCTACTGTTAAAACAAGATCTTTGAATTTTTTAATGCTAGAAATATGGACATTCAATGAATTTCTCCTCTATAATGAAGGTGTGGATCAGAAGAAGATAGACGAATGTATGGGTGATCCAGATGCTGATGCTGACAACCCAGTTCTTAAAGCTGAACAAGATACCCAGGTTGCCTCCCATCTTAATTATTCATGTTTGATGTTGTCTCTTTCATCCTCGTTTACTGTGAGCTATTCACTACTGATATTGGTGCTTCTGCTTTGACACTAGATTGGCAAAGGATCCCGTGGAGATGTAACTATCTTGCCTACACTTGTTATTAACAATGGACAATACAGAGGTATTATGCAACTCCCTTGGATGATCTTCTTGGCTCCATTTTCAAGTTGCTCATTTGTTCTCTCGGTTGTTTTAGGCAAGTTAGACAAAGGAGCAGTTCTCAAAGCCATATGTGCAGGTTTCCAGGAGACAACTGAGCCTGCTATTTGTCTGACATCAGGTTTCCGATTTTAGCTGTCTTTCATATTCCTATTTCTCAGGCCAAGGGCCACATGCTTGTTCCCTTGTATAATATGAAACTAGATTCCCCAAGTTGGAATATGGCTATTAGGATTCCTGTGACTATTTTTCCAATGCCTGTCCTCTAACAGAGGTCTTGCAGATATGGAAACAAATGAATGCCTGGAGAATAATGGCGGTTGTTGGCAGGACAAATCTTTTAATATTACTGCGTGCAAGGTAAATGTTTGAAGTCATTTTCATTTTTAATATTGAATTCCAACTGGACATTAATTTGAAATCAGCATAAGTTTATATTCTGCTTGCTGCTCTACAGGATACTTTTCGGGGGAGGGTATGTGAATGTCCTGTAGTTGAGGGGGTAAAGTTAACTGGTGATGGTTACACTCATTGTGAAGGTTGGTGTTTCTCTAGGTTATATGGATAAAAAGTAACAGTTTTTGCAGTAAAAGTTGTCCCTTAAGTAAATGTTGAATGCCTGACATAAGGAGTACAAAAGATTTCTTCTGAGGATTGCCTAGTTAATTATTTTATAATATATTGCTCCTTTTGGTACACTGTTTCTTTTCATGGGATGCCTCACATAGTTGATAAATATTAGTAATGATCTACAGAAGTACTTCTTGTTTTCAGCTATGTTAACCTTTGTTTATGCTTGATCTTTTTCGAAATTGTATTCTGAGTCCAGCTTTAGGAGCTGTACCCTGTGGGGTTAATAATGGAGGTTGTTGGAAGGAAACCCGAAATGGCAAAACATACTCTGCTTGCCTTGTAAGCTAAGCCTCATCTCTATTGATTGACATGAAGCTCTCAACCATCAAATTAAAGTCAAACTTTTAGTTTATATATTCCTTTTTATCTTTTGCAGGATGATCACACCAAGGGTTGCACATGTCCTCCTGGGTTTACAGGAGATGGAGTGAAATCCTGTGAAGGTATTACTTGCCTTCAGTTTTTCTTGATTTGTAGAAAAACTAGTTAATCTAACCATTTGGTAAGATGAGCATGCTTTTAAGTTTCTTCTGCCATGAAATGACATGTCTGAACATGTATTGTTCTTTTCTCTCGGAAAGCTATTTTTGTAGAACATAAGGCCACTATAATGCATTTCTTTGGATTGAGGGAAATGTGAAATATTTGATTATATCATAGAAATGTTTTAATTAAAAAAATAAGGGTAATTTTGAAAATTGAGTTATTCACTTTGATTTGGGGAAAATGGACTTTAGGAGGTGAATGGAGGTTAAATCTTCACCTTCTATTCCTTTCCTCTCCATTAAAATATCAGACAAGGTGAAAAAATTCATCAACTTTCCCCCTCCCCTCCATTAACCTTAAAACGATCACGGTCTTCTCTTCCTATTTCTGGCATCAGATTTTAATTTGTGCGACTCTTCTGATGAATAGACCAGTTTAATTGCATGTGTTATATTCTTATATGCCGATTGCATGTGCTATTCAGTTCTTTTATGTTTTGCATGTGTCATATTCTCAGATGTGGATGAATGCAAAGAAAAGAAAGCTTGTCAGTGCCCAGAATGTAAGTGCGAGAATACATGGGGCAGTTATGACTGCAGTTGCAGCAACGGTCTACTGTTTTTGCAAGAACATGATGCTTGTATCCGTGAGTATATTCTCTCACTTTCTTGATGTGTAACTGATTGGTAATTCCATGCTAATGGAGATTCACTTCTCTGTCACCATTTCTCCTTTTCTGATGGCATTTCAATGTATATTCTAATGGACAGGTCAAGAATATAGGAGTAGCCCGGGCTGGAGCTTTTTCTGGATAATCATTCTCGGCTTGGGCGTTGCTGGACTCGGAGGATATTCACTTTACAAGTACCGAATTCGGGTAAAACCACCACACATTCCTCAAACTTGTGCTTGTCTTTTGCTTCATCTTGGAAAGTCAAAGTTATTCAGTCCCGAGGGAACACTGATCAATGATCCGTATGCTTTTTTCTAACTTATGGAAAAAAACAGAGATACATGGATTCGGAGATTCGGGCTATTATGGCACAATACATGCCCCTAGATAATCAAGCAGAATTACATGTTCCTATCTCCCATGGAAAGGGAAACGTGTAAAAGCTTGAGAATCTCTCCCAGCTCCATGGATCATGACAAGAATGGAGGGTATCCTTTCTGAGGCATAGGGGTTACAGTGATATAGAGATGATAATGATGGAGAAGTTCAGACATTCTTGATGAGCTTTGGTCAGTTCTTTTGACACAGCATTCAGTTCTACTGAAAGCTTCTATCCGTACTTATGAATAGAGAAAAAAGAAAAAGAAAGCTTCTGTTCTTCAATCGTTTTAGTACTAAACTGTAAATCTGCATTTTTTATGAACATTTGCTTATAAAATTATCCTTTTTCTTGAATTACCCTGCTGACAAATCTTCAAAGCTCATTGAACGGCCCATGCATGGATTTCATTGGTACGGCAGATAAGCCTTCACCTGCAGCAGCAGATTAATGATGTAAATACTGAATATCATTCCTTCATTTCCACTCAATGAAACTGGAGGCAAAGGCTTAATTGTTGCTTCCCGTTTACGGTCAGACCCCTAGACATCGTTTGGTCAATAGACTCAATCCATTAACCCGCCATTCACGCTACTCATCTCCAAGTGCATATTAATAAACTCAACTGGTCTCTTTCTTTGAGTGTATATTTTATCCCTTCTGGAAGTAGAAGGTCCGTTCTTCTGCTCCAACTCCAGATATGGCCCATTAATCCTCCTCTTAAGCCGAAAGATCCAGTAGGTTCACCACAAGAAAAGGGACTCCTTCCCCTGGTCCGTGTACTACAGATGGTTTGAGGGGAACAAACTGTCTCCAAGTGGTGTTTTTAAAACAGCTCGAGTGAGATCTCGACAATCGCTTGAGGTGAAAGACAAAAAAGAAAAATCTCGGAGACCGTTCCGAGTCCCCTGTCGTTTTATAGCCCCCTCGCCCGCCTTAAACGAGCCCTTTTCTCTCTTTATCAAGGTCAATCACACTGCAGGCAGACAACCCACCAAACCAAACTCTCTCTCTCTCTCTCTCTCTCTCTCTCTATCTTCTTCCCATTTCCATGCATATTCTTCTGATGGTTGAGTGAACACTGCGAGGTTCAAACCCACTCGGAAAATCATTTCTTCTTCACCCTTCCCCTTCAATCTATACCCCTTCTCTGTTCCAAGTTCTCCCGAAGCTGCTCTTAAGTTTCTGCAGCTGAAAGCGGGGGCTGCTCGTCACTCTTCGGCGTTGCTCTGAGATCAGGCGATTACCTCTGTTTCTGCGTCAGATCAGTAAGCTCCATTTCAGCTCTCTTTTTGGCTGGGCAGCTGCACTGTACAGAATAAGAAAGGTGACTTCTTGAGTTCAAAAGGTGGTTAGGTTGCTCTGCTGTCTGTCCTTCCTAATCGCCTCTTTTTTTCCTTCTTTCTTCCACAGAGCATCATTTTGAATCATCCCTACTTGTCAAGCTCACTTATGGAGTCCCAGCATTGTTAAATAGAAAAAAAATATGATCATCAGAACCCTCTTCCTCATCGCCATATTTGTCCCATTGCTGGCACATTCCATAAACCCCGTCTTCAACGACGATGTTCTGGGCCTGATAGTCTTCAAGTCCGGGCTAGTCGACCCTGGATCGAAGCTCGCTTCATGGGTCGAGGACGATGAGAGTCCCTGCAGCTGGGAAGGCGTGAAGTGCGACCCGCGGTCTCATAGGGTCACGGAGCTCGCGCTCGATGGCTTGTCCCTCTCGGGCCACATAGGCCGCGGCCTATTGAGGCTGCAGTCCCTGCAGATCCTCTCTATCTCCAACAACAACCTCAGCGGCACAATCCTCCCTGGTCTCACGCGCCTCGGGACATTGCAGGTTATCGACTTGAGCGGCAACAACCTCACGGGGCCTATACCGGAGGAGCTCTTTCATCAATGCGTGTCTCTGCGATCAATCTCTTTTGCCGATAATGGCCTCACAGGGAGGATTCCCGATTCCCTGAGCTCTTGCCAGACTCTAGCGGCAGTTAACTTCTCATCCAATCGGCTCTTTGGGGAGCTCCCGATGGGGATATGGAACTTGAGAGGCCTTCAGTCTGTCGATTTATCATATAATATGCTGGAGGGGATGATCACAGGAGGTATTCAGAGTCTCTACGGTTTGAAGACTGTGAACTTGCGGGGAAATCGGTTCACCGGATGGATTCCTAAAGATCTAGGAGGCTGCTCGGTATTGAATTCGCTTGATCTGAGCGATAATTTCCTCTCAGGAAGTCTTCCCGAGTCGATGAGGATGCTCGTCTCCTGCAGTTCTATTCGCTTGAGCGGGAATTCGCTCACAGGAGAGGTCCCCAATTGGATGGGAGAGCTGAGAAGCCTTGAAAGTTTGGATCTTTCAAGGAACAGATTCTTTGGGATGATACCAACGACGATAGGCAATCTTCTGCTGCTCAGGGAATTGAATCTTTCGATAAACCATTTCACCGGAATCTTGCCGGGTTCCATTTCAAACTGCATAGATCTTTTGGTCTTGGATGTGAGCCAAAACATGTTAACAGGCGGTTTCCCCATTCGGCCTTTTAGGCCAGACTCGGCTGTGGCAGCAGCAGTCTCCTATACCAACCTCAAGGTTTTGGATGTGTCTTCTAATGCACTCTCAGGAGAGCTTCCTGTGAACATTGGGACTCTGAGCAACCTGCAGTCCTTGAACTTGTCCAGAAACTCCATATCTGGTTACATTCCAAGAAGCGTCGGGGATCTTAATAGAACTCGGTTTCTCGATCTGAGTAACAACCGGCTGAATGGAATGATTCCCCCAGAAGTTGGTAGGGCCGTCTCACTGGAGGATCTGAGACTGGAGAAGAACTTTCTGAGCGGGGAGATTCCGACCAAGATTGAGAGTTGCTCTTCTCTGATATCTCTGTAAGTTAGTTCATTACACAATCCAAAGTGCTCGTAATCTCACAATGTGCTCTTTGGATTATAGCTTTTTATCATGAAAATCCTGCAGGGTCCTATCAGACAACAACCTCACGGGTCCTGTTCCTCTGGCCCTCTCGAAGCTCACTGGCCTCAAGTACGTGGACCTGTCGTCGAACCACCTCTCTGGAAATCTACCTAAGGAGCTCGCGAACCTCTCTAACCTCGCCTACTTCAACATCTCCCACAACAGCCTCGAGGGCGAGCTGCCCGTGGGTGGATTCTTCAACACGATCCCTCCCTCTTCTGTCTCCGGCAACCCGGCCCTGTGTGGTTCCGTCGTGAACGACTCCTGCCCGAGTGTCCACCCAAAGCCAATCGTGCTCAATCCCAATTCATCCTCCAGCTCAGGCGGAGGATCGTCCTCGTCCCCAGACCGCCGCCATAAGAGGATCATCCTGAGCATCTCTGCCTTGATCGCAATTGGGGCGGCTGCCGCCATTGCCATCGGGGTGGTGGCTGTGACGGTCCTCAACATCCGCGTCAGGTCCTCTATGTCTCGTGCCGACCCGCCGCTCACATTTTCAGGCGGAGTGGAGGACTTCAGCTGCTCCCCCTCTGCCAAGGGGGTGGAAAACTATGGAAAGCTCGTAATGTTCTCTGGGGATGCAAAGTTTATCGCCGGAGCCCAAGCGCTGCTCAACAAGGAATCTGAGATTGGACGTGGAGGGTTTGGAGTTGTCTATCGGACCGTCCTCCAGGACAGGCGGCCAGTCGCGATCAAGAAGCTCGCCTGCTCTGGCCTGATCAAGTCGCAAGAGGACTTCGAGCGGGAAGTGAAGACCCTTGGAAAGATCAGGCACCCTAATATAGTATCCCTCCAAGGGTACTATTGGGAGCCATCTATCCAGCTCTTGATCTACGAGTTTGTGCCGAGCGGTAGCTTGCACCGGCACATCCATGATGCTGGTGCAGATAGCTGCCTCACATGGCGACAGCGGTTCAACGTCATCCTAGGGATGGCAAGGGGGCTGGCCCACTTGCACCGGATGAACGTGATTCACTACAACCTCAAGTCTACTAACATCATACTGGACACCTCCGGTGACCCCAGAGTGGGGGATTTCGGCCTTGTGAGGCTATTGCCGGCATTGGACCGCTGCACCCTCAGTAGTAAGATCCAGAGCGCTTTAGGGTACATGGCCCCAGAATTTGTATGCCGTACGGTGAAAATAACTGAGAAATGCGATGTATATGGATTCGGGATCCTGGTGCTAGAGGTGGTGACGGGGCGGAGGCCTGTGGAGTACATGGAGGATGACGTGGCAGTGCTCTGCGAGGTGGTGAGGAGTGCATTGGATGAGGGCAGGGTCGAGGAATGCATCGATGGGAGGCTTAGGGATACCTTTCCGGCGGAGGAGGTCATTCCAGTGGTGAAGCTCGGGCTGATCTGCGCATCGCAGGTGCCGTCAAATAGGCCCGACATGAGTGAGGTTGTGAGCATCTTGGAGCTGATCGAGTGCCCCTCGGAAGGGCAGGAGGAGGCCTGACTCCTGAGAAATCAGGAGGCCTCCGGAATTATTCCGGCATACACTATTGCAATTCATCCAGGTTGCTTTTCCGGGGAAGATCAATCCAGTTCTTTTTTTTTTTTTCTATAGTGTAGTGCTGATTTATTTGTTCTTGTTGGTCTTTTTCTTCTTCTTCTTCTGTCACCTGTCCCTTTTTCTTTTGATATTATGTGTATCTTGTCACACTGTGATACTGGATTCCTCTTCACCGGCTACAAAGCCAGCCATACTGGTATAAGCAATGGCTTCACTTCAGTCTCCGTTTTCTTATGAGCAGAATCATTTTCCAAAGTCACGTGGAATGATGAGAGGAAAAAGGAGAGCAATTTGAAAATGTGACAGGACATCATGAGAGGACTCGGCGACCCAAATGTGTGTGCAATTATATTGTTCACTCACTCATTCCCTTTCCCCAAAGGAATAACTAAAGGCAAAGGAAAAGCAAGCCCCCAAGCCATTTTCTTTCTCAAGAGTACGTGTAGCATTGGAGGATATTCAAAAGCACGCCCACTAAGAAATTATGGGACATGGACATTGAATTACCATGATCAGCACTGGTTATTCTTTTTGAACTATGGAGGAGTGCCTTTGAAGCAAAGTGGTGAGTTCTCTTGTCCAAGCACCTTGAACGTCAAGTTTCTTCCTCTGTGGTGGAATCCCAAGGTCTCATCTGATACATTTGAAGTCTTGGAGGGATTGAACATCATGCTAACTCGAATGGAACTGAAATTGGGTGGAAATAAAAATGGAAGGCATTGGTGGTCTAGGAACACCATCAAGGAGGGGATCATCATATGAAGGCCCACAAAAAGGCAGAAAGTGGAAAGGAAAAGTTGAGCTCTTTGTGGGCAGTACTGGCAGGTAGTAGTCATTATTAGTGGAGTTCTATGTGCGGTGGGAGATGAATAGAAGGAGAGATGGAGGGCTCAAAAGGAAAGCTTAGAATTTCTATCATACATGTTCATTCGATTATTTGGTGGATTTACATGGTGGTATGAGCTTAGAACTTTCAAAGGTCGGATCTTTGAAGGCATGGAACATGCTTTTGGGTTGGATGGAAGGGCATAATAGCATGTCGATAAAGCAATGGAAGAAGTGTGGAGTGGGAAAAAGGACATAATTATGAGATGTGGTGAATAAAAGGGAGGATAGGAAAAAGCAAAGATGAGAGAGCAAAGCATTCTTGGAATGAGGGTAGCATAATATAACCGATAGATGAATAAGAGAGAGAAAAAGATTTTTTTAGGGACACCATGATGGATCCACGCACTTACAAATGCCAAAATTGCTTTGCAAGTGCCCAATAACCCTCGCTCTCTGCCATGTACATAAAGCTTACCAAGTTATTATAAGAAAAAAAAAATCAACCTGGAATTGGATTACAGAAACTATAATAAAGTTCCAATGGAACCTGTGCAGGATTCCCATGTTTTCTGACCGTCTAAATTTGTTTGGGCATGAGATGGGCTCTGCTCTGCAGCTTTGTGGGTAAAAGTATGCATGTTCCTGGACAAGAACAGGCCCACAAGGAGGAAAAAAAGACCAACACCAGATTGGAAGAGGTCCAAAACAAGCATCATATATACAAAGTCAAGTCTAATATCTACCATTTAGCTATGAGATCTATGGGTATGGGTGGATATTCAATTGTAGTATATACCAGCTCTGCAACTCAAAACCAGGGATTGGACATTGATGATCATCATCTCACTATCAATCTACCAAGCGTTTTGCTTTCTATGAATAGTTAACACTCTGGAAAATGGACACTCTACCCATGATGGTTATAACACGGGAGAAAAAGAATTGACTGATGAAGAATCAACACTGAATTGATATTCATCTTCTAGACAGGTGACCGGTACCCGCGGTCGACGCTCGGGGATCTCCACGAATGCTTCTCTGCAGGGGTTGCCGCTGGTTCTTGAAGAGGAAACCGACATGAATACTTCATATGCTGAACGACCTTCAGGTGGTTAACAATGGCCCTCATAGTGGGCCGCTCGGACGGGTCCTTCTGGAGGCACTTCTTGGCTACCTCTGCAACTGCTCGTGCTGCTTTGGTGGGGAACCGGCCCTTGAGCTGCGGGTCCATGATGAGGGATAATCTGCAGTCATCTGACAGAAACGGTCGGCTCCAATTGACAAGGTTTCTTTCCTCTATCGAATAACTGCTGTCGAGATTTTTCCGGCCTGTGAGGAGCTCGAGAAGGATGATCCCAAAGCTCCATACGTCCCTCTTCAGGTAAGCAAAAGAACAAAAAAAAAAAGAGAAATTGAATGAGAATGTGCAAAGTGTAATTTAATACTTGCAGCACTTTTTTCTTCCTTTTAAAATCCTAAGTTTTTTTCCTTGGAAAAATAAAGGGAAAGGACTTGATGCTTATTCAGAAACCGATAGACAGTGTGTAAATTATATCCAATAGATGGAAACAGCAAGGCTTTAGCAAATTGAAGAGCATACCGTGGAGCTATTAGAGATGTCTGCACCAGGAGGGTGGCCCTTACAGACATATCCTGAAAGCTTTGCGCTGAAATCCTTATCAATTTGTATGTTCGAGGTGGAAAACTCATTGTACATTGCCTGGAATTCAAACATCAGTTACATATTAATAACCAAATATTGACATATTAGCAACAAAGAATTCTGATTGATCCTTAGTTTTGTTACCTTGGATGAGCCCTCTTCATGCAAGAAAGCTAGGCCCTGAGCTGCACATAGAGCAATCTTCATTCGGGTGTTCCAATCGATTGGAGGCCCATCGGATCTTCGGTAGAGAAGACGGTCCAATCTTCCGTGGTAGAGCCTCTCATAGACCAAAGTTCTCTGGCCTAAGCCCTCCCTTGCATGGTAACCAATGAGCTTACATAGGTTTGGATGCTGCAATGAAGCGAGGGCATTCGCGCAGTTTACAAACCCCTTTATGCTCTGAGATACAAGCAGAAAGACACTAAGTAATTCGCATTTTTAAGGTGAAACAGTAATGAGGATGGCCTAAAAAACTTCAGCCAACATGGGCAACTAAATCATAAGTTTTTGATATGGCAGAAGGATACAAAGTCCAAAGAATGGGTACCTGTTGAGATATTTGAAGATGGGCACCAGATGCTCCATACTTCTTTAAACCCGAACTATTGTCCCCAAAAGAAGCCTTATATGTCACAAAGGAATTGCCTTCATAAATTTCATCATAGGAGATACTCCGAGGTGTCTCGCAAGGCGGCAAAGGAAGAGGCCCTGAGGTATACAGCAGTCCACTGCCAGAAAAAGACTTGAAGCTTCCTACAGGCTTCAGGGTCTCAGTGCTCTGTGCCTGAGGAGATGGAAGAGGGCAAGGCGGCAAAGGAAGAGGCCCTGAGGTATACAGCAGTCCACTGCTAGAAAAAGTCTTGAAGCTTCCTACAGGCTTCAGGGTCTCAGTGCTCTGTGCTTGAGGAGATGGAAGAGGGAGGGGCAGCGGGTTCCATGACTGCTGCTGGTGCTCCTTCGTAGAAGCCTGAGACTTTGTATATGAATACTCAGTCTCATCAAATTCAAGTGAAAGCTGGCCATGCTGATCTGCAGCATTGAGGGTCAAGGATGGAGAGAGCGCCAGCATCCTATTGTTGGCTACTTTGTAGACTGTCTTGAGACATGGTGGTAACCGAAGCTCCGGTAGTGCAGCAGGTGGGTGCTCCTTACTGCATCTTCCAAGCTTGAAGTAAGCTGTTTGTTGGGATTTCTTCATCCTAATCTTGGACACGATTAAACAAACCATCCTGTATCGAAGATTAAAAAGCCTTGAATAAGCGTTCTTTATACTTCTATAAAAAAGAAAAGTGAATATGAATGTTAAAATCTCGAACCCCCAATTCCACAAGTTCATCAGGAAAATATGGCTGAAAGTTCAGATCACCAAACTATAAAAAGCATGCAAAAGTAAGAACCTAATCCATCGCTGATCTAATGATTTGCAAATTCAGGTGCTCTCCATATAAAGGGTAAATAAACGGTCCATGAAACATCTGGTTTATGAAGAAACAGTCCAGCTTTAAACAGAAAGAAGACTCTTTGATCAATCTTCTAACAAATCAATCAGAACAGCAGAGCAGACCCTCTAAAAAAGCCACATAGAGATGATCTCCGAATCAGTAAAGAGATAAATGGGCAATGCCAAAACCTGCCACTGCTGATTCTTGGAGCAGATAGGAGCTGAAACTGGGACCTGGGGCTTGGAGGTTTCAGGCAATAACAGTTAAAAGGAAGCAAGGAAGGCGAAAATAAAAGGAGGAAATCCAGAGAATTGAATTTGCTTTTGAATAGAAAGAAGAAGGGAGATGAGAGAAGATACAAAAGCTTATGTAGGAAAAATTTCCATTGACTTCTGTTTTCTAAGAGCAGAGCAGTTGAATGGACTATGCCCACATGATTCCATCCCGATCATTGAAGATTCTACTAGAGAGTTAGACTTTCTTCTCTCGTTCAATAAAAAAATTGATGATACTTCTGACTTTCTCCTATTTGACTTTGAATGAGCAATAAGACCATCTTTTTCCTCTCCATATGAAGACCCAAGAAGTCCTGGAGACGGAATGGGGAATGTGATAATTAACTGCTTCCCCAATTCAAGTTTGAATCCACTGTATTTCGGATTCGCCGTAGCCAAAAGAGACCAAAGCAAGTAGGCTGCTCTGACTGCGATCGTCGTTCGTCCGATCATTTTGACTGTTCGGAGACAAAGTGCGAGAACAACAACTGTGTGTTGAGTAAATTTTTTTTTTCCTGGGGGATGGGATTGATCATGAGTCAAATTTCCCAACATGAGTTTTCAATACAAGAAAATGTCTCACTAGATAAATCCATAAAAGAGTGAGCTTGAAATTGTTAAAGAGGTCAAAGATCAGGGCGCCATCATCAAATAGCGAGCTTGAGAACTTCCCACAGATATCTCATGACGTAATTCTTAGAGAAATTGAGATACTTCCCCGCTTCACAGGAAGCACATCCAAGGATAATGAGAGTCGCCACCAGCAACTTCCAGAGGGTCAGAGGCATATTGTTCAAATTTCTTCCCTTTGCGAGCTTCTTCAGTAGTAACAGTAACAATGATGACGGCGTTAACATGAGGGACATGGGGAAGAACGCGCCACCGTCCAGGGCTCCTTGCACGGAAATTGCAGCGACTGCACCGAGGATGAAAATTGCGAGGAAGATGGACAAAATTCCGACTGGCTCCTGCGAGGAAAAAGGCCATTTAAATCTCAATTCATTCAATTGAGACATCAACGGGACCGGAATGGGATAAAATCGATGACATAGAAACGGATGTGCACCTCGTGGGCGAGTTGCTTCAGTCGATTCACTGAAGACGCTAGGGCAGCATACGGAGCCGCTCTCTCCGTAGGTGGTGTGGGTGGGGGGCGACGATTCCGATTCCTCTTGAATAATCTCCGAAACATCGATTTCAGGATTCCGCCGCCGCTGCGAGGATTGCTCAGAGACGAGACCGATCCCAACTTGAGGAAGAACCCGCGGAGCCTCAGGAGGGCGGTCAAATCGTGGGGTATCGAGGTGGCTGTGGCGGTTCCGGTCCCCGTGGCCCTGACCCTGAGACTGAAGACCCGGGACTTCGCGTGGACGTTGATTCTCCAGCGCTGCCGCTGTCCGTGAGATGCCATTGGAGGAAGCTGCTGCGGCTGGTTGCCGGAGAGCCACCTCAGGGCTCTCTGCGCTAGTTTGTGCTACGTTCACTGTCCAAGCTTGTTATTTCCTTTTCTAGTTTGTGTTGTGTCTACTCACTGACCATTGCCTATTCGTTGGAATATTTTTTCAACGGATTAATTATTTTCTCATTTTTTTTAATTCTAAAAAACTGAAATTTATTAATTTTTTATTTGAAAATTATACAGTTATATGATAGCATGTGTCAGCAGGATACTGAGTGGATGGCAAATTTAGACAAAAGGATAGCATTTAACATATTATAAGTAGAACACACAGCAGCTTCCTCCATATAGCAACAATGCTACCACATACTACGACAGACCAGATAGTACTACCGCTATGACTCATTAGCTAATAGTTGACCACAGACATAGATAACGCCAAATATCCCATGATATCGATCCTTACTTCAGTCTTATAATAATAATAGCAAACTCTTAATAGCCGCTTGCTTGCACTGCCCCGACGATGATTCCGGCCACGGTACCTTTACTTCACGCTGTAGCATCAAAATGAAACAACACAAGCGTCAGTGCTGTTGTATTATATACTACATATGTGTTGTAAGATGACAGGTTGGTGATATACCTCCTGCAGTCGGTGTAGGGGCTGATCTGGTAGGGTAGGTTGACGCCGCAGCGGCTGGGGAGAGCAGCGGCGTTATTTGCGGCCGCGTTCGAGATGGGGGAGCCATTGATGACCGACTTGAGGCAGTTGCAGACGCCCTGTCGGTCCTGGGTGGTCCTGGCGGCGTTGTACACGGCCTGGACGCCGATGCAGCAGTTCGAAGGGACCGGGCCGCCGTTGATGACGTAGTTCAGGCAGGGGACGAGGTTGTTCACCACCTGGTTGCACGAGATCGAGGCCCTTACCGCCACGGGGGCGGAGGCTGCCGCGATGAGCAGTGCAATGGCGAGGCAAGCTAGCTTTGGGGGGGCCATTTTAGGGTTTGAGATTAGAACTAGCTAGAGGGCAAGCAGGTTAATGTGGTGGAAGGTGGAGAGCTTGGTGAGATGCTTGGTGGAGGGTAGTGGGAATTTATAGGGAAAGAGTGGAGGACACCATAACCATTAGCCATTAGCCACCTTATCTTCAAGGGACTGGAGGATTGTGGTGGGTGGGCTCAATTTACTGTCCTCTGACCAAAGGATAGGTGTTAGTTCAAGGAAATTAAATGTCATGCTATTCCTCAATAGAATGGTGAATCGAGAAATTCCTAGGCACCATGCACTATTACTTGGTATCTTCAAATTTATACTTACTATTAATTAGTTAAGGGAGAATCCAACTGCGAAAGCCAAGTTTACTCATATATTATGCAATTTTAAATCTATTATTAAATGTCATATAATTGACAAGTAGTTGATATAATTAGTAATGGTATTTATTGGATATGTACCTGGTGCATAGGGAAAATAAGCTATGGCATTTACTTCCTCCCTCCCCTGCTTGCTGGAATTGATGAGTTTGGTGTGCACAATGAATGACGGAGTCATACAAGCCGTGCCTATCCAATGTCACAAGCCCAGTGTATGCATAGAGTTATGCATCCATACAACTAATATACCAGTCTCAGTCTCTAGTACTCTGTCATCTCTAATTTCCTTCTCTTCCCACTTCAGGATGAGCTCTTTCATATATGCACAGGTTCCTGAATATTCTCTTAAGCCCACCTTATTTATTTCTTTCTTCTTAGTCCAATTTCTGGCTAACTGGCTGCAGATCACGATCCACTCTCCGGCTATAGCCATGCAGGAGAAGAGTACATGTGCCATGTTATATATCAAGTCCTGAATAATCTTAGTTGGGTTAGGTGGTGTATGGTTAAAACTTTAAAACAATGGCATGCCAGCTTATGCATCCATGGTTAGAATATTCTCAATCAATCATGATATTGGAGAGACACTAATTTCATAAAGAGGATGATGGAACCACTGAAAAGTGCATCACATAGACTATAACAATAAATGAAAGTGGCACTCCATATATATTATATATTGAAGGCGGGTGGATGATAATTATTATTACATTGATGATGCATGCCAATGGAGTCTAGTGACAATCCAAGGCTATATCTTTTGATGGAGCTGAAATCGATAAGTGCTTAACCATAGTGATATTAATGATATATAGTGGTGGCCTCAGGTTGGAAGTAAGCTCAAAGCGGCCATAGAAAGTCTTCATTCTCTAGCTCATTTAACCCACCCTGCAAAAAAAAAAACAAAACAAATCACGAGAACAATCAAAGATAAAGATAGAGATGGTGATTCTGTCGGTTATAAATATATGAATATATACTTATTGCAGTCAGTGGAGGGGCTGATCTTGTAAGGAATTGAGACCCCGCATCTACCGGGGAGGCCGCTGGCCACCGGGAGGCTGATTCCCCTGATGTTGCCTGCGGCGGACTTGAGGCAAAAGCAGACGGCCCGGCGGTCCGCCGGGCTCCTAGCAGCATTGTTGAGGGAGCGAATGCCAGCGCAGCATGTGGGTGTGAGGGGCGCCACGTTCCTCAAGTAGCCGAGGCACGGGGCCACCCCGCTGGCGACCTGCCCACAGCTGAGGGTGGACTCGGCCACCATGACCACGGAGGCCAGGAGTGCGACCACGGCCACAGCGGTGCTGAACCTTGCCATGTTAGATCTTGAATATGGATTGGTGTGCAAAGCTGGCTATGTGTGGACAAGTGAGTGTTATGTGGGTAGGCCGTGTGGATATTGCCGTGGGATATCCATCTATTTATAGCAGCGGGCTATGTAAAAAGAATATAGGGTTCCCTATAGGGTGGGTAGTAGTTGGTTTGTGCATTTAGTATTCTTTTTTTTTTTTGGAGAAAATTCTGTAAATTAGAGTAAATATTTAAATTTTATTTGTATTAATTTATAAAGTTTCCTATGGTCCTCCATTGGCATTGATGCGCAGAATGAATGAATGAGTGTGACAGGAGCGGTGGCTTTCCACGTCCACAGGCCATAGACCACCAACCTGTGCACAGCCTCCTGAAAGACCCTAGTTGAAGGTACCATGTTGCCTTTTTAACTTGAGTTATGAAGGTTATGTGGCCAGATAGAGTTGTAGATAGATACAAAGTGTGAATTACATCTAAATATTATTGTATTCCACCTCTAATTAAACCTTACTTTTGGTCCCACGAGTGAGATCTCGATGTAAAGTGGTAAATTTCTTCTTTACCTGGAGCCCTCTCCCAACTGAGTGGTTTGGATAGTTCAATTTTCAGCGTTGACCTTTACTTCTTGTACTTAGAAAAATATTCCCTCTAGATGTTACCATTCCTCTCTTCAATCCTTTAACAGTTCTCTCCTTTATAGAAAATCCTCATGAGAAGGCTGCATTTTATGTGGTAAGAGGCAGGCTTGCTGAAGTTAATGCAGGAGGTATTGCAAGTGCAGTACACCTCCATGATCAGTGGAGTTAATGTAGTATACACATATGAATACAATAGATCAGAGAAGCCTTGCTCTGCTGGAACCAAGCAACATAATTCCTCTTGTGTTCTTACATCACCCATCCTCATAATATTGTCAATGAAACTTGTCTTGTTATTTTCTTTCAATTTACGCGTTGGTTCTGATGTGGGATAAGCTACCGGAGATGGCCAATTTACGGTTGATTTTATAGTATACTCGGTACCAGAGAAATGCATCACACACAGACAGATATTACGCATGGAAGGTGGGTGGATGATAATTTATTGATACATTACTGATGCATGCCGCCCGTGTGTCTAATGACAACCGAAGGCTATATCTATTGACGGAGCTGAAATAGATAAGTGCTTAACGATAGTGATACTGATGAAACCTAGTCGTCCCTCAGGTTGGAAAGTCTTCCTTCTCTAGCTCATTTACCTCACCCTGCAAAAAAAAAACACAAATCACCAAAAACAAAGGTAAAGATATAGCCCGTGAAGGAGGCCATGGGTTAATCCATAAACGGATAAAATATATACGTGCTGCAGTCGGTGGAGGGGCTGATCTTGTAAGGAATCGTGATCCCGCATTTACTGGGGAGGCTGCCGGCCACCGGGAGGCTGATTCCCTTGATGCTGGTGGCGGCGGCCTTGAGGCATTTGCAGACGCTCTGGCGGTCGTCCGTGCTCCTAGCAGCATTGTTGAGGGAGCGAATGCTAGCGCAGCAAGTGGGTGTGAGGGGCCCCACGTTCCTCAGGTAGCCGAGACACGGGGCCACCCCGCTGGCGACCTGGCCGCAGGTCATGGTCGATTCCGCCACCATGAACAAGCAAGCCATGAGTGCGATCACTGCCACGGCGGTGCTGAAGAACCTTGCCATATTATACGTGAAGAAGTGTGTGTAACGTGGGTAGGCTGTGTGGGATATCGGGATGTCATATCCATGTATTTATAGCAGGGAGGAGGGCCTTGAAAAGCGCGTGTCTTTTCTTTTATTCCGGGAAAATTATATATTATATTATTTATATATGCTTTGCCTTTGCATGTTATTTTTGGAGTTATACTCACATTTATTTATATATGATTGAATAATATAATACAAATAAATATTATTTATTATATAATAACATTAATATATGAATTTCTCTAAAAAGATATAAGAATTGGTTATAATATCAAGATAAAAAAAAATATTTGGAATTTAATGACCCTAATCCAAAGTGACCCTAGGTGGGAGTTGGTTTGGGCATTTAATAACCCATTTACACTTGGGTTATACTCATGTATCCATGTTGGAATAATATTTGGACAAAATTTTAATACAATATAAAACATATATATAATTCTACAATATAAATTATATTTAACACCTATTATTTAATAATTTTTTATTTTAATAGGCGATAATCCACCATATCCCTTCAAAAAAAATCTTATCAAACTAAATACTCATTAATTATACTAAACCCATATCTGCCAAAATCCTCTAACCAAATATAGTGCCACTGTTGTACCAAACAATGGTTAGGTGGTAGTTGGTTTGGGCATTTAATGATTGATTTACCCTTAGGTTAATTATATATATATATATAATTTAATAATGTAAATTAATTTTATAACTTATTAATTATTAAGACGCTTGTTTATACTTTGTTCTAACTTATACCATATCATATGTTTATGTAATTAGTATAGTTCATATCTCCAAATTAATTAGATTAATTTGCATGTCCTTGGACCGACTCTCTCTTCACATCAGGGAGAAAATATTGTCCTTTACAGAACTTTTGTTAAATGCCATTAACCACCGACTATCAGGTTCGCTTAGGTATAGTGCAGTAGCCTTGGACATAAATGACTGCTACCTAATACAGTACATGTAGAAGATGAACTAACCAACATGTAATATAAGAATGGGCATGGAGAACCATGGTAGGCACGCCTCATTAATCTTCGCGTTTCAGTTTGAAAAATCTGTGAATGGAACACAGGAACAGTAGTCATCCGTCCACCTGCACCCGTGAACAGAATCACCACCGCCCGCTTCCATTTCATATAATAATATTATAGCCATTGGCAGCCGCGTGCGGAGCCGTGTTCCATTGCAAGATCGCGACAGTTGAATACAGCATTAAATTCCCGGGCAGCGACATGATTTAGGGTGCCGAACAGATGGACATGGACAGCAGAGGCAGTAAATGCGGTCCATGAGCTTTTTCCCTCTAGAGGTCGTGTGTCGTGTCGTGTAGCATCTCGAAGTTTTCAGCGGTAATGGAACTCATAATATGAAGATTTTTTATACTATACTATGTATACTCGTACATATTTGCATGCATGTCGTAAAGATGAATGGAATTGAATGCAATCTGTCAGGGCTCTCTCCGCATGCACAACATCTGCCATGCCCTTTCACCACCGTCACCCATTCAACATTCAATGCGCGCACCTGCCATAATTTACTTTGTTGCTGTTTACATTTGACGCGTATATATATATATTACAAGATATGTATATTTATTTTACATTTTTATTATATTTAATTAGTTTTTTTGTATTATAATATCATATTTGATATTTTATCATTATTATAAAAAAATGAATGGAAAATTGGTTAAAAAAAAGTAACCCAAGTATATAAAAATTAAAGCTTAACGTATATTTTAAATATCTAATATTTTAAGTTAATAACCATGGGAAATCTTGAAGGACAATATCGTCAATTTAATGGAACTTAGCTCATAGGACTGGGCCAATAAACATATATGGGTCGAAGCATCCACGGCGACGGCCCACCAAACTTTGACGAGCCATGGCCGGCTCACGGTGACCGTTGACCGGAAGAAATCTTATGGGTCCTCGTTTTTGAAAATGAGAACTATGAGGGACTTCATCACTATCATTATATACAAATATACTGACAATTTCAGTGTAATTTATCTTTATATTTTTACTATTAAATTATAATTTATTTGATTAATTTTAGTTATTAGGACTTAATTGTAAAAATATACGAGATTAGGACTTAATGAAGAGCTTTTACTATTTTCACTGTCAATACGACTGGAGGAATTTCTCAACATCAAACTGACTGCATCGCATTGGATTGAATTGCTCTTCCTCTGGTAGGGGTAGGGTCTGGTAGTTCAGAGTCCATACATGGGGAACGATTTTGACATCTTCCTGGTATAGATACCTGTGTTGAAGCCGCCATTGTTTCGGCCTTCTAACGGCTGATCGGCAATGGCGATATCATGGTGACCGGGACATGGAGAATCTTTTACGCCCTCTGCAACGATCGCAGTCCATCAATCGAGTCGACACATACCTCAGTCTTTCTTCCCATTCATAAGCTCTACCCTTTTCAATTCGCCTCCTTTTTAGGCCGAATTTGAAATTTATATTGTGTTTTGGACGCTCTCGGTTTCGGGTTTAACGTCTCCCTGGATTGTCTCCGCGCCTGCCGCCGATCGCGAGGCGGTTTCCTTTACCCGCCCACGGGGGAAGGCAACCCGCCGTTTCACATCCGCCGGTTCGTGGTGGTGATTGTCTGCGTGTTCATGGGTGATCTCTGGGATAGGCTTTCGATGGCCGCCGCCGCTGGATTGGGCAGGACGTATCCTCTCTTTCCGAGGCCGGAGAGCAACGCCGAGAATCTCCAGATAGCCGAGGAGATGACGCAGGGGATTATCGCTCGGATTCATCCCAATTCCATCTCCTATCATAGGAGGAGGGCCATCATCTATTACGTGAAGAGGCTCCTCAGGAATCATCTCGGGTGCGAGGTAGTTAAATTCGCATTGTGGATGATCATATTCCGTCGGTACCGTATCCCGCTGGTCAAGCATGCATGCATCTCATTGTTCGACGTTTTGACATGGAAAATCATTGCTTTCAGTCCGTTTCTGGCTGAGTAGTGATGCTGACGTTGGTTCTTCTTGCCTATTGATGATTCATTTATCGTCAATTTCTTAGAGCGGAGCTACGAAGGTGAAATGTAGTTGGATAAGCTTGCTAATTTTGAGCTTTGCCCGGTATTCATATTTGCTTTATAGACGTATCAGATTTTAATTATCCTCGAACGGTTCTTCTCTGAGGTTTATCGTGATCCTTATGATTTCCTTCAATCCAGCTGTTAAGATTGCTTTGATGGTTTTAGTAATCCGGTTGTGCATGTCCAGAAAATCATGAACTTACAAAAACTGGGCCAAAGTCTCTGTCTCGTTCCAATTGAATAGTCTCACTGTGCCATGTTTTAATTTGCTTCGGAGCACCATCTCTAGCATTATGCCTTATGATTATGTCTCCTGATTTGCAGGAAAATATCGAATCTATGCGATTCTGTTTGGATCTTGTGTAGAAGGGGACCATAATATAATAATATTACTGGCTTAAGCTGGGGTGGTAAAACATTTTTTCTGATCTCTTGCTTCTTACAGGTGTTTCCATTTGGCTCAGTTCCTTTGATGACCTATCTTCCTGATGGGGACATTGATTTAACAGTTTTTACTGGTGTAAAACCTGAGGAGGCACTATGCAATGATGTCTTTGCTGTGCTCAATAGAGAAGATTGGAACGGCAATTCTGAGTTTATAGTGAAGGATGTGCAGTTAATTCGCGCAGAGGTTATCATTCTTTCATGCTTCTGAATTTTCTGAGTTTTGTCAGTGCATTTAAATGGTACATTTCAAGGCTTAAATGATGATAAGTTGATGATCCAGAGAAGGACAATGAATTAGGGCACGATGTCACGGGTCTCAACTTCCTGATGTCTGCACTGGTCTTGCCTATTAATCTAGCAATCTGAACACTTCATAACTTTTTTTCTGTCTTGGTTATTATTTGCTGGGGCCTATTTTTGTTGGTCTTATTTATTGAATTGATTTAGAATGCTACCCTATAATCAAGAGCACAAATTTCTCATTATTCGTACCAAAAGTTTCCCAGATTTTAGTTTACATACAGAACTGTAAAGCATAACATTGGATGCTCGAATGAGAGTGTGTGTGTATTTGTTTTTCTTTAAAATCAAATACCATTATGTATTTTCATAATCCTTTCTACTATTTGATGTATCTGTGGATTTTTTATCTGATTCCCCTGTTTTTTTCTTGGTTTTAGGTTAAGGTTGTAAAGTGCTTAATACAAAATATTGTTGTTGATATATCTTTCAATCAGCTGGGAGGTTTATGTACCTTGTGCTTTCTTGAGCAGGTATCCCCTATTTTATGATTATGAACTTTACAATATGAAAATTTTGAATGTTGAAGCCAAATTCCCTACAAAATGCAAGTCTCCCCCCTATTTTATTTGGTTTCTGATCTTAATTGTATAATTTATCTGCACTTTTTAGTGATGATGACTGATGTGTGCGGAGTTAATGGGTATCATTTGATGACGCTGAGTTACATTTTGCATTGGATTTTTCTTTTATCCTCTAGAGTGCAATTTTACATTTTTCGTTTTGCTTCCATAGAAACTCCATTTCTTTCTATTCATTTGTATTCTCGTGTACATGATTTACTTCTCAAAGGGGTTCTTGATACTTTATAATCCTTATGTTGCTTTCATGAAGCTTGATGATGTATGTAATGAATCATGCTTCTTCATATGTGTACTTTAATTTAGATGTAAGTGGTGTGCATTTGTACATCATTCCAGGATTGATTGGTTTTATCCATACAACTCCATGTTACATTGTGGTATCACCTGTGCTCCATTCTGTTAAATTTTTGTTTTGAATGCTAGTGGAGGATCATATCTAACTTGACTATTTGGAGAGTTAATGCTTCAATTGTATTATTTTTTCTTTTTTTACTGGTGATATAAGTTCCTCAACTGGATCTTGTTGGACAGGTGGATAGCCTAATTGGAAAAGACCATCTCTTGAGGCGGAGCATTCTTTTGATCAAGGCATGGTGCTACTATGAGAGTCGTATACTTGGTGCTCATCATGGCTTGCTTTCCACATACGCTTTAGAGACACTTGTGTTGTATATTTTTCATCTATACCATAGATCATTAAACGGTCCTTTAGGGGTGAGTTTGTTTGACTTGAGCACCTTTCCTTTTTTATGAGGATGTGTTGGCACAAAATTGATTCTTATTGTCATTTTGAACTGATTTCAGGTTTTCTACAAGTTTTTGGACTATTACAGCAAATTTGACTGGGAAAAGTACTGTGTCAGCCTAAAGGGTCCAGTCCTTATATCATCATTGCCAAAATTAGTCGGTAAGCAGAAAGCAGCAGTTCCGCTCATGATAGTGTTTGTTTTTTTTTGTCCTTGAGATAGAAGTGGTATTTTGCAGTTGAGCAGCCGGATATCAGCAGTGGAGATCTATTCAGTAATGACTTCCTCAAGGAATGCGTGGAAGCCTTTTCTGTCCCTGCCAAGGGGCTTAGTACCACAACCCAGCGGGCATTCAACAAGAAGCACCTGAATATAATAGATCCTCTTAAAGAAAACAATAACCTCGGCCGTAGTGTAAGCAGAGGTAGCAATCTTGTTTTTGTATTCAATTAGATTGCAGCCTAGTCTTCCAGTATTTGCATGCACACATATATATTGTTTCTCAGCAAATATAATTATAAAATCATAGATTGTCCATCTTGAGATTTTGATTCACTGGAACATGCGGATTTAAGTATAAAACTATTAAAATATTTTTTATTGCTGTAGGAAACTACTTTCGGATAAGGAGTGCCTTTGGTTTTGGAGTCCAGAAACTTGAAAGAGTTCTATCTGAGTCAAAGGGTGGTATAACTTCTATATTGAATGAAATGTTCTCAAACACAATGGTACATGTAGGTGGACAGAGATCAGATGTTCAAGGGCATGTCCTACTGCATTGTCAAGATGATTTTAGAAATATAGCACTCTTTTCTGCCCGTGACCCATATCAAGAAAATCATCCAAGCTATCAAACTAATTCTGCAGTTTCAAGAGAGACTCCGATTTCACTGATTAGTGCATTTGACAAAGTAATCATACCTGACGAAGAAAATTCACTATGCGAAAATTTGAGTGAAGCACCTCAAAATTCTGAGGTAGCAGTCTCAGAGGAAGAAAATTCAGCTGATGAAGCTTCCAGTTTCACTTGGATTTCTGGTGATTTAGATGAGCTTGCTACCGCAAGAAATTTCTCAATGTCAGATTGCTCTTTGAAGTCCTATTCTTCAGGTGCTTTAGATTGTATCTCCACTTCTGTGAGAAAATCTCATCACGGACCACACCTCTGTTTCTCCCGTTCACCCACTGAACTCAATGAGATTAGAAATGGGGATGCAAGTGGTGAGCCTCCAATGAAATCAGGTTTTATTGATACATGCTCTAGTGTTTATCAGAATTCGGATGGGGAGCAATCAACTAGTGGACTATACGAGGATCCTTTAATATCAAGTTCAATATATTGCTCTTCGAAAGATACATATCATGCTTATCTCAGCCATCAGGCTTCATCTTTAATTCTTGAACCTTCGAACTCTTTATCAGATCTCAGCGGGGACTACCAAAGCCACATAAGCAGCCTACAATATGGACAGTGGTGTTATAATTATGCACTTGCTGCCCAGGTTGCTCAAGGTTCTCTATCTTTTACTTCTGAGTTGCAGGGGAAGAATTCATGGGATGTTGTCGGAAAGTCTATCCACCATTGGTATGCTGGCTCCTCTCAGATCAACACCAATGGTATTTTCCCTGGTCAACTGTTGTGCCCAGCAAATCAAATCATACCGATTCCTCCATTTGGAATGGAAGATATGCGGAAAACCAGAGGAACAGGAACTTATATTCCGAACCCGAGCAGGGTAATTTCCTTTCAACTTCTTTGTCTATTTCTACTGGGTCCCCTGATTGAAATATAAGACTAAAAGGAGAGGTCTATGTGGAATCACACGTCTGGATCATTTTCCACTCCTCCCATTCAGCATTTTCTAGTCATCTATAGTGGCTCTGTATTAGAGTTCCCAGACACCGATGTACCCTGAAAGAGCTTGTCCGGGGTCTGATATAATTTCTCTGTCTAGCTAAAAGAATAAAGGGAAAAAAATGGAAAGAAAGGCATTAAAAAATGAAAAAGTTCTTGTCTAGAAAATTTTAGAATATAGAAGATTTTTGCCTGGAGGTGGCAAAGAAATGATGTGGGAGGAGATTTATATTTCATGTATTCATTTTGGTCATGGTTGAGGGGTCACATACTGATAGGCTGAAAGGGCCTTCTTGATCCAGATTTACTATCCAAAATCACTTTTTGCAGAGCCATTACAGAGCCGGGGTGCAGATGGGTGTGGGAAGGCCGCAAACACAGCTGATGAAGTTCCCTCATGGTAATGGTCATGGATCTACATTTGTTGAGTTGGTCCTTCCTGAGAGAATTAGAAGGCCTCCTGAAATCCATGGGAGACCTTCTATAGCCCCTACAGATGTCAATTTTTCATATTTCCCAGAGAGAAAATCTTGCCCTAACGCAAATGGATCAATGCATCAAGCTCCATCTGATCAAATTCCTGAGCTTGGCTCATTCAGGCAGAGTCCGCCACTGAGGGGCCCCTCACGGCCTTCAACTTCTGGAACCCAGAAGCATAGATCCTCAGACAGGATTCCTCAAGACAGGTACGAGAAATATCTTTAAATAATGTGCACACACAAATATGTTCTACGTTGGAACACCCTAGCTACATATGTAATTCTCATACTGACATTGCAGGATGCAAGAACAACTGTATCGGGACATGCAATTGTATCACGCCTCTGCCTGAAACTGCTGGAAGGGGGAATCATGGCATGCCTATCTGATTTTGGTATTGGTGTTACTAGCATACAAGTCATAGACGTAGATGAATACTAACAGAAGAGTCTCTTGGAGATGTTATACACAACAGGTAGTTGTTAGTTCTTCTCCCAAGATCCTGATTAGACCTTGGTATATACAATTTAGTCGAATTTGCTACTGGAGTATATAGGTGGATGCTTGTGGTTTGAACCTATCCGATAGCCTATAGATTTTGGTCAGTCTAATTTTTTTTCCTGATAAACTAGCTGAATGATTTGCTTAGTTGTGGCTTGTTGATGATGAAGTCTGCATGAAATACAAAAACCCCGTCCTCATCACCAGGTACATAAAATTAGACACACTGTTATTTCTTCTCTCAACCCCGACAAAACATGATGCTTGCTTGCTGGCTGTACTTGCCACTTAGTAGAAAGGGGTGATGAAATCATGGAGAAATGGAAGCTTGAGCAGTGTTGAGCACCATGGATGGCAGTGACTCCCATTGGACCGGGCAGTCCTCTTGTCATCTGTGACTGCTCAAGATTCAGTATTGCTTGATGAACTTTTGATGGGTAGAAGGGAAAAACATGGTCCAGCCAAAGAGGCGTTGAAATCTAGTGGATGATGATAGCACAGTGCCCAATTCGTTTGTATGCTAGGTTTGAGCAGTTGCCACATCACTATGGATAAGAGCTTTTCCCAATTCAAAGCTGCTGCATTATGTTCATTGGACTGCGTGACACCACTAGCTTAGCTCCGCCCAACTGAAGACTCTTTCTTCCTTAGATGACGAAGTGCCTACTAGTACTGCACAGACCACCAGCCATATGAGCAATGCAAAAGTAAGTTCTGCCTCTTCCTCCTCTATATGACTGGTGTGCTTGGAATTCTTATTGGATTATACGTATATTTTGGATATACAAATATTAATAAAATATTGAATTATTGTTCACCTATTATTAGAGAAGTTAAATAATAAATAATGATATATGCTGCCATGTAAAAAATTGAATAGAAATGAAGAGGCGTGCGTAAATGTCTTTATCGTCGCGGGCCCCATCCTGCAATAATGTTCATTCTACTAATAAATTAACCAAATTGCCCACAACTTGTCCTCTTGTACACTCAATACTCATTTTATTTCATTATAAATATCAAATATCAACCCTATCTAATCTCCCCTTCTCTATAATGGTATTAATTTTTACACCCAAATGAGATGATGAGTTTAAATATGAGAATACATTTTTTTCCTTATGTTACTATTGACAAGCCTACTAAATACCTTAATTTAATAATAGAAATGAGCGTGGAACAACTCTCATCTCATGGATCACTTTCTAAAGCTTTATAATTTCAAATAGAAATACTCACCCATGTTACACTCAACACAATGACAATTAAACAATCCATGAAATCACTGACCCAAGGCAGGTACCATCTATGTCCCATCCGTGACACCACGGTTTCTTTCATGCCTAATATTTATCTTATAATTTTAATTTATTAATAAAATATTTATATTTATATATAAATTATGATAAAATTTTAATTAGTATACTTTACCATCCACTTTAATCTAAAATTTTGGAAGACAAACTTTGACCAACAATTCTCCCTCCATAAACGGCCATCATCTAGCACGTTGTTTTTTGTGGAAGGTGGCCCTACCCATACATATATGGCAGCAAATAAAAAACTAGATACTTGGGGTCTTAATTTCCCCAGATTTCCGTCCATAAAAGGACAGATCACTAAATTGTCACATAATGCCTGCAAGTTGCCATCGATTTCTCCACGTAAAAAACATCATTTCCAAGCCATACTCCAGCCAGCCACTAGATTTGGTTTGGTTCGGTTCCCTTATAACATGAAATCCAACCCTGGTACTAGTGAGGGTTTGGAGACTTGAACGATCCATCTCATCGTACTTAGTGCCCATTTAATGGGTAGCTTTGATATTGCAACCCAACAAAGTGCTTAATATTTATTGTGTGGGGCATTTGAACTATTGATTGCTCAATATAATATAAAAGGGCATGCTAAACATTTCTAGTGTGACTTTTTGCCATAGAAAGTGCACTGTTTCCCATATATATGCCACGTTTGACCTTTGAAGATCTTCCTTCATCTAGACATGTAGCCCTTATATTATACACATATGATATATTCATCTCTAAACAATCTATTGTTTCTTTTCTTTCTATGCATGTGAAATGTATGTAACATCAAGAAAAGGAGAGTGTGCACAGTACTCTCCAAGGTGCTATTGCTGGAAGGCCTGCAAACAACTCTCATATATCATCATCTTTGTGAAAAAGTCAAGCTTGATGTTACACTCCATGATCCATCCTGCGGATGTAGTCGGTGATGCCCACACTAACGCCGTCAGTCATCAGCTCCATTATTAAGCAAACAACCTTTGAACCAGAGCAGCCCCCGTTACATTACACGCACACGCGGACCAATAACATTATTAAGAGTAAACAGCTTCCTTCCTTCAAGTGTCCAACTTTTGTGTGCCTCTCTTTTACAAAGGAAAGAAAGGAAGACAATTCTCCTCCACTATCTCTTCCTACTCTACTTTTTGTCATTTTCATCATCTGTCTTCATCATCATCATCTTCTTCTTCTTCTTCTTCTTCTTCTTCTTCTTCCATTACCTCTGTATCTCTCTTCCTCGGAAAAAGCTCTCAACAAAGAAAAGAAAAAGAGCATCTGATCAGTCTCTCCTCCTGCCACCTTCCTTTGTTTGCCCTAAGGAGGATTCCTCTCCCACCTATTCTTTTCTTCCATATAGTTCTCTCTCTTAGTACTACTGAGGAGAGGACAATCCCACTTTTTTGTTTGTTTTTCTTTGGTAATCATCCACAAATGATACTACCAAAGAGAGGCCACAGGTTCTTCAAGTTCAGAATCTGCCCACTTAATTCATCCATCTCCTCTATTTGATTAGCTTGACCCTTGATCCCTCCCTTCTCTTTCATTCTCTACTGCGATCCCCTTTCTCTCTCTCTCTCTCTCTTTCACCTTTACCATCAGGAGATAAGTAACCAGCCTGCTTTAAGGGACCAAATGAGCAATAGGAATCACTACGAAAGCTGCACGAGGTTGAGGGCCGCCGCCAGGATGACCGGAAGGATCATGCTTAGTGTCGACTACTCCAGGCTCTCATGGCAGTTGTTCGGCGTCTTCACCTACGAAAATCACGACGGAAAACCTCGGATCTCCTTCTAGCATTCGAATATTTGCTCTCTCCCCTTTTCCCTCTCCTTGATCACTTCACCACCCCCTAGCTAGCTACTCCAATTATATTTCTGTATACCCACAAGCTCTCCCTCTACTAGTATACATATACATACATACATAATATAAGCTCGTTTTAAGACCTTGAACCCAGACAGCGGAAGCCATGCAAAGCTCTCGTTCAAGAGGAGGGTGCCCTGGTGGCGGCAAATCATCGCCTGAATATGTCGAGACTGATCCATCGGGTCGATATGGCCGGGTAAGTTTCTTCTCTTGTTCAGATAACTTCAGCTTATCAATCAATTACATAGATAGAGGGATGATCGTGATTTGGATTTGGATTTGGATGGATCCACCGTTTTCTGTAAACAAATGCAAATGATAAGCGTCTGCCTGTCTGTCATAATATTTAATTTCCACCATTTTTGTGTGTACTGCCGTGGTACCTTCCCCTTGCAGATTATTAAAGGATGAATGAACAGTGGTCGATGTTAGGTGGATCTTCTAGGATGATTTCAGAGCTTTTTGGCCCGTATGGCTTTGATTGTACAACTCCATCAAACAATACTATATATATTTTTTTAAATTGCTGGGTCAACCATCATGTGAAGAAGGTAAGCCATGATTATAAGAATTGGCAACAGCTTGGCGACTTTAAAAACACAGGCTTTGGACTTTCCCATGCCCAACTCCACCTGTCCACTTGGAAGAATTATGTGAACTGAACTACATATAATGATTGAGGTATTGTGTGAAGCTGGTTGATGAGTTAGCTAGCTGATGGGTGACCATACGGTTGGTTGCAGTTTAAGGAAGTGCTTGGGAAAGGAGCTATGAAGACAGTGTACAAGGCGTTCGATGAGGCGACGGGGATGGAGGTGGCGTGGAACCAGGTGAAACTCAACGACGTCTTCCACTCGCCGGTGGAGTTGCAGCGCCTCTATTCGGAGGTCCATCTCCTCCGTGACCTCGACCATCCTTCCATCATGAAGTTCCACTCCTCCTGGGCCAACCCCGACCGCCGCACCTTCAACTTCATCAGCGAACTCTTCACCTCCGGCACCCTCCGCGAGTAAAACCCCACCAACCCTTTAAATATTATGAAAAGTGTCTCATTAAATCTTCAAAATTGGAACATGTTTGATTTAGTTGTAAACAGTTCATTTAGGCATTATATATATATATAAAATAAAATATCAAATAAAACATATAATTATATTTTTATAATTTAATAAAATAATATAACATAATTAAATTATTATTATAGTTATAAAATAATTTAATCTTAATAGTAATAATAATGTTTATATATAAATACTGTATACTATTAATAACATATAATATATGTAAAATATATATTTTGTATCTATCATATAATACAAATATAATAAGAACTTTATGTATAAATATTATATAATAATAACAAAAAATAGATGTATATGAAAAATTATAATATGTATATTAAATATATTTTCATTTATCATATTATAAAATAAAAATGAGTAATTATTACAGCAATAAAATATACTAATATTTATATATAAATATTATATAATAGTAATATAAAAAAAATATATTTAATGAAGTATATTTTATAATTATATCATATACTTTTATAAGTTAATTTGAATACATAAGTTAATTTAAAATATATAAAAAAAAAGAAAGATAAACATATAAAAATAATAATTTTAGTTGAAAATGTTACCATTGCTCCAAATCACCTAAAAAATAGAAAGTTTATATTTTACTTTAATTTATGAAACCCTACTTTTCAAATCCCTAAATCCAAAAATTGGATTAGTTCAGGATTTCATGATTGGGCATGGTTGACTGTGTTTGTTGCTTAGCTTAGTGATCTGCTAATTATTTGCAGGTACAGGAAGAAGTACCCAAGAGTGAGCATAGGGGCCGTGAAGAACTGGGCTCGCCAGATCCTGGAGGGCCTGGCTTATCTCCACAGCCATGACCCTCCTGTGATCCACAGGGACCTCAAGTGCGACAACATCTTCGTCAATGGGCATCTTGGCCAGATCAAGATCGGGGATCTCGGCCTAGCCGCCATCCTAAATAACTCCAAACACGCCCACAGTGTCATAGGCACGTTTCCAACTACTTCCTCCTTATCCACACTAGCTTTGTTGGGATCATAGATTAATGATATGATCAAGAGTTCCAATTACGGTGACTAATGCAGGCACGCCAGAGTTCATGGCTCCTGAACTTTATGAAGAGGAGTACACCGAGCTTGTCGACATCTACTCGTTCGGAATGTGCCTTTTGGAGATCCTCACTTCCGATTACCCGTACAGCGAGTGCACGAATCCGGCTCAGATCTACAAGAAAGTCACATCAGTACGACTATATAGAGGATCCACTTAACGTTGTCCAATGTTTAGGCCAACCTTATCACTGACTTGGGAATGGTTGCATTTTTGCAGGGAAAGCTACCTGAAGCTTTCTACCGGATTCCAGATGTCGAGGCTCGGGAGTTCGTAGGCAGATGCTTGGCAACTGCCTCGAAAAGATTGCCTGCCAAGGAACTACTGCTAGACCCGTTCCTTGGGTCTGATGATGGCGAAAAAATGACGCCTGCCCGGACAGTTTCAAGCCCGATATTGGGTCCTAGATGGGCATCCACAGATGCAAATGTCCTGCCTATGGTACCAGAATCGACGAGGAATACGGAAATGACGATTACCGGGACGGTGAATTCAGAGGATGGCACGATCTACCTCAAAGTGCAGATCTCTGATAGAGATGATGGTAAGTAAGCTGCTTGCCCATTGATTGATTAGATGAAACGAAACCATAGTTATAACTGGCTTGCCTCTTGTATTGTCACAGGTCATGCTAGAAACATATTCTTCTCGTTTGATATTGCCAATGACACGTCGATATCTGTAGCTACCGAGATGGTGAAGGAGTTGGAAATCACGGAATGGGATGCCATGGAAATAGCTGAGATGATCGAGGAGGAGATAGGATCTCTGGACCCAACTTGGAAAGGCCAGTCCTTGCCACACGACGGCTACAATCGCCAAGAGAGCTTCAACTGCGAAGATGATGATGATGATGAAGATGATGACAGCTCGTTCCATGGGATCGCCCATCTGAGAGATGTGATCAGCATCAGCACCATCCAGAGTTGGCTTCATGGTATGTCTCTTGCCCTAGCAAAGATGATATTCGCGACATGTTATTCAGACTAATGACTCGACTCTAATGGCTTTTGTGGTATACCATCTTGAGATTTTGAGCAACAAAACTGCACCCTTCTTCCATTGAACCAATCCTTATATACGTATGCGTGAAAATAGGTAGATTCTAATGAAAGAGGAAAATGCTGAAAATTGTTTGCAGAAGATACGCGCATAAATGATGAGACAGCTTCTCTGAGTTCCATGGCCTCCTTCAAGTACTCCAATTTCAACTATTCCTCAGGAAACGAGTCGGATGACTCTGACCTAATCAGCCCGAGAAGGCGAGACTCTCGCGCTCATTGCAGTTCGAGATCCCATCAGACAACAAACCCTTCTTCTTCCTCCTCTTCTTCAGCTAGCAGGTTCTGTCCAAAAGAGATCAGGCAAACAATGTACCTTCCTCAGCAAAACCCCGGTCCATCCAGTGCCAACAGTCCCTCTGCAGGTGCCCGTTATTCATACTCGAGTGATGAGCTCAGAGAGGTGCCCAGGATTAGATCACTGCTAGATATCAGGAGCCAGCTGCTGCAGAAGTCTCTGTTGGAGGAGGTCAGCCGTGGGAGGATCTTCATGAACACCGTCGGTGCTGTAGAGAACATCGGGTTTCAGGAACCATGCAGACCATCAAGATCAAGCCTAGACAAGGATAGGCGACAGTTTCGGCGGTGAACCACGTCAAATGGCACTCCCATCTTCATGTTAGATAATGGCTTTCTTTCTTGTGTGCACGTAATAGCGTTGTTGCTTCTACGAACCATTTCTTAGTTTCTTGTGAAAGCTCCGGTTTTGATGACTGGGTTAGTATTTATAAAGTAAATAAAACAGTCTCAGTTTCATCTCATCTCATCATGGTATGTTGGTTTTGAGACTTGGTGGGTGTTGCTTTATCCTATGTTGTGTTGTACGAGGGACCAGTGCCAGCTCCACATATTGGTATAAATATTAAATTAAAGTGTATTATAAGATATCAAATAATATGCCACCTAAAACATGAGCCGTTAGAAGTGAGCACTGTCCCATAATCTCATTGGATAATAGTAAAGAAAGGTACTAGACCTTGTCGTGTAACCTAACCGAGAATCTTTTATGGCACCGACGCAATCAAGGAGCCTCTCTCCCTCACCTCACCCACCCACCTATCCGACCACTTATCCCATCTATCAAAGTTCATCCTGTCAATGTCCTGTCCTCTAAAATCATTTTTCTATAGATTTGGGATTAAGAAATCTTCGGTCGAAATTAAATAGTGCATTTAGGGCAGTGACAATTCATGCCTATGGAGATGAATAGGTACTTGTACTGGCATATTTTCTTCAAGTACTATGAATGGTTATGGATGGAACATGGACATATCAGCCTACATTGTCAATGCTTTGACCTATGAATTAGGAAATACTGGTACGTAGCCAAGGAGATGTAGGCAGGGTAGCTACTATAGACCTACATAACATATGATCTATATGTATTAGAATAGCCAAAAAAACATGTCAGAAGGAGAAGATAGCATTCTCAAGTAGATGCTGAATACGACCGCACGTGGAAAGACTAAGAGCAAGAGGCCAATTGTTCTAATAATTTAAATAATTTTTTAAAATTAAATATTAATTCAAACTGTTATAAGAGATATTTTTTATGTGTGGAGTAGAGGGCACCCATCCCAAGTCACACATACATATAAGACAAGGAAGGTGGAGGAGAGATGGCCCTAAGAATTATTAGACATGACCGTCGTGAAAGAAAGGTGTAATAAACAAAACAAAACAGTACTATAAGAGCAATCATGCAATGGGACCAGTGAATCACCCCAATGAGTACATGGGAAATAGGTAAAATATATCTATTCCATTATATATAACAACATTCTTAAAAAAATTATTAGAACATTATGAATAGATCATAAATATACCATTTTAATAATTATAATAGGCCAAAACTCTACTATATTAATATATTTTATTTAAAATTCGCACTAAACAACTATATATAATTTCTAAAATAATTTTTATGATATCCTACGGATAAGAACAAAAATTACAAGTATACTATTTTTAATAGTTTTATATTTATCATTTATTAGGTATAATGTTAAATTAAATTTATTATAATTTAGTAAATAAATTTAAAAATTTTTAAATTTTAAAAATTCGGTTAAATCGAGTTCAAATCAGTCAATTTTTAATTTTAAATTATCGAATAAGTTTAATTAAATTGGTTAATGATCTAGCCGAGGTTAGGTAAGTACCCCGTAAGCATGCGATCAATACAACTAGTCAACTGAAAAATTAGGGTATTGAAGTGTTTACCAATTACATACCGACACGTGTTTGTTGTAAACGGTCAACTTATAAAATTCTACCGATTAAACTAACCAATTAATGCGATAAATGTTAATTCTCAACGGCCAACTCGAAGAATTACACATAAGCTAGGTTGACCAATAAGAGTATTTTACACATGTAAAATATACCATGTTAATATTTAGCTAAGATGTCCGAAAAATAGTGACTAATAAGTTTGATTTTGCAAAAATAGGCTAGAAACTCACAATCAATTCTAAGAGTACACGTGCCAATTACACAAGATATAATATAAAAAATCTGATTTATTTAAATTAACTAATTATAGTATGCGACATGTAAGAGTTTTAACGGTCGACTAATGGTAACATTTGGTCAATTGCCATATTGGATTAAACAAACAATTCACCACATGTTGGATCAAATAGTTAAAATATAACATTGATACTAAGTTAGATACCATGTTAATAATTACAGAAATCACAATGTCACGTGGTAGCTCGCACGTGCGAAGCTTAAATGCACACATCAAAATGTCGTATTTAACTTTTAGACGACTGAACCGAAATAAAAAGGAAGAATGTCATAACTTCAACTAATAGTAAATTGCTTTGACAATTACTTAAATCGAATACTTAATGGCTAACATATAATTTAATAAATAAGATTGAGAGTACACGAGCTCCCTATATAAATAAGTATTCTCCTCTCATTTTTTACACAGCTCAAATGCTTAACCAGTGGTTCTATTTTCCAATCAACTACAAACCAAATCTTTGATTTAGCCATTTTTCTCCATCTCATAACATGCATTTGAGTTCTCTTTAATCCTGAAAAAGCTCATCATTCTCTAGATATTGCAATATATAAATATTTAAAAAAGAAAATAATTCATGTACCACGCTGGTAATTCATACTCTAATATTTTTTGTGCATATTTTAAAACCTGAAATGGGTAAATGAGTGGTGAATTTATAACACGATAAGGATTTTTTGTGCCATATTTTAAAATTTGAAATTGACAAGTGAGAGGTGAGTTCATAACAAAATAAAGTTTCTACTATCTAGTTATTTAATACTCAAAAGTTTAAACTTTTTCATAATACAAGAGTTAAAATATTTCTATAAACAATCTAAACCTATCTTATCATTTTGAAAATATTTTTTCCATATCAATCCATTACTTATCTTATACAAGTTTTAAAACCAGTTTTTTCCTAATTGAAAAAATTTTCAAAGTATTTAATATTGGGTGGATTTATATTAGTTTGTATCACACAAACACACATTTTCAGTAAATGGATCAAATAGTCGTAAAACAGACCCTAATAGACTACAACCTCGATCTAAAACCGGTAAGAAGTACTCTAACTCGTTGCAACCTACTTATAGCTCGAGGATTGTCTGAGAATCGCCGGTGAGCTTGCATAGTAACCAAGCTCCCTCAGCCGTCTACGACCATATTTGGCCGAGCTCAATTTGAGCTACCCTCGGGCCAACCACAGCCAAACCAAGTCCCCCATACCATCACTAGAACTGTCTCGGTAAGTTCCCTCCACCACCCTTCGTCGAAAATTAATATTCAGAATGCACTTTTGGTGAAAAATAAAATATGAAATTTGCACTATTCATGCTACCAATTAAGTTGTAGTTTTATCCAGGAATGATTCTCAAGAATAGAGCAATCCATTGGAATCAAAAACTCCAATCGTGGGATCCTCACCGGTGAGTGATCAAAACTTTTTCTCTCTATGTCAATTTTCCAACGAGCTACTGTTTGAGCTCATTTCTCAGCCAAAATGAGTGTTACAAAGATTGAAATGAACCAGGGGCGTGATGAAGAGGATTAATACCATGTTAGGATGTAATTATGAAGAATTCAGGTTGAATTGATGACATTCAAGCTTAAGGACCAAATTATAATTTTTTAAAAGTTTAGGGACTTGCAATTTTTGAAAAATTAAGAATTTTCTATAATTAAGAGAATTATAGTATCTCAACTGTAAATTTAAAGAAATTAGGAGCTCAAATGAAAGATTTCACAATTTTAGGGACTTAATTGGAAATAAGGTACACTTAATAACTAAAATATAATTATTGTAAAGTTATAGGACTTAAGTGTAAATAATTTATTAATGGGAAGCAATTGTCCAATTTTTTGTAGAAACGGATCCACGTCAAAATATTCGAATAATTCAATAAATTACTCATGATAATGTAGGCACGTATCAAGAGAATACGACCTACTACCGCAAGAAGGCATCGAGACATTGGAAGTCCGCCCAGGACCGGCGAGTAACGACATATGGGTGAGTGGAGTGATAAGCTTATTTCGATTTGAAAACCATTTTTTTCGGAAATAGTCTCCGCTGACCGCGTGTAACTTCTTAAATATTTTAGAAACTGTTTTCGAAAAAAACTAGAGATGCTCAAGTGGGCCCAAGGTCAATGGGCATGAGTTTAAGCTTATAGACAAATAGATGCGTAATTAGCCTATAAAAAAACTCATAAATGATAAATTGTGTGTGATAGCTACTAAGCCAAGTTCAGGGATTGCCGAACTTGTTGTACTGGTGGTTATCGAGTCGAAGCTGAGTTGTCAAACTCGTTGGCTTAGTAATTATCAAGCTGAAGTCAGGTAAGCAAGCTCATGGGGGCTAGTAGCACCAAAGATAAAGATTTTAACTAAAAACTTATGTTTCTGTCGTATGTGGTAGTGCTAGTTATAAGTGATGTTGGACGACCTAAGGAGTGTAAGGTATGTTTGTCATCTAGTACGTCAAGAACCTTCGAGAGCTTAATGTGCATTGAGACCGAGGAAGCAGAGGGAGATGTCTCATCCCACAATGGTGGATACGGAGATGATTCACATTTGAGGGATGGACGGTAATGCTCACTCAAACTAATGGTAGAGCATATAATCTTCTACCAAGGTGGCCGATAAAAGTTCTCCGGATCACAAGTGTAGTAGTTTGCTCTGCGAAATTATGATCACTTTTGATAAAGGGCATGTGTGATCGTGTGTTAAACCAAAACCGAAAAGAGTAAATGATAAAATACCCCTCTTATAAATGATGTGAAATTAAACCCATAAAACCCTTAAAATATAATGGTATTATATGTTTACAATGATTAATATTTTTCCGTGAAAAGTCACCTTATAACCCACTTGTTGAGTTATAGAACTCACCCACTCCCCTAAACCTTTTTTTAGAAAAACTTTACCGTGAGAAAAAGTGAAGGTTAGAGTAGCAAGTTAGAATTACCATGAGAATTTAAGATTTTGTTAAGTAGTTTTGTAAGGTTTGTTATGAAAAACATATTTGTTTATATGCATTGACCTTCTCCGGTCTATTTTTGTAGAAATATCAATTTAGTATAGGGAAGGGTGGTGGGTTGGTCATGGGGTTCCAACCAAATCGAGTTGGGGTGAGACAATCGTCGCTCCGATAGTCGCAAGGTAGCAAAATCCTTCGAGCTACATTTCAGTCACCTCCGACCTTCTACAACCAGGCCAACCCTCCCATAGCCCTCCTCCAATGACCCTCAACCTCCTAGAACCTTTAAGGTAATTCGATTACGCCTCATTTCATCATAATAGTTAAATTGTAGAACCTCAAGCATGAAAACTTCTCTTATCGAATTCTCTTTGCTTAGAATACCAATTGATGCACAATTTGATCCTAGCAGTATCACCTAGACGAGCACTAGCCGCCCCTATCCAAAGCTTTGACCACTGTCCCTTCGCCGTTAAGAAAATTAAGCTCTCTCTAGAAAAAATTTCTGGCAAATCTCCGTTTGAGCTCAATTTTGGGTCAAATAAAGTGATTTAAAGGTAAGGATGCTCGTATAAATATGAGGAGATGATTAGTAGCATGCTAGGAGTTAATTAACAAGATTTTAACACTCAATTTGATTAATCAAGAATTTAGGATCAATATGCAAATTTTGATGAAATTGGGCAATTTGGGGATTTTTTAAAATTGAGGATTTTGTAAAATGAACCTCAATTGAGTGCTAATTAGTGATTAAGATAAAATTAAGAACTTAATTGTAATTAAAAATAATTTTAAGAATTTAATTGTAATTAAAAGTATGTATATGGATTTATTTACAATTTAATTAATTTTAAAAGGAGGAAATTACAAATAAAATAAACTAGGGATTTAAGTGAAAATATTCGAATAATTCAATAAATTATTATCCATGATAATATAGGTAAGTAACGAGAGACTACTACCTATTTTCTCGAAATGACCCCGAAATATAAAAAATTCGCCGAGTACGAATTAGTGACGGGATACGAGTGAGTGAGATTTTTGACATAATGCTCGTTTGGAGTAGTAAATATACTTTCGTTAGAAAACCATTTTCCGAAAATATACTCATGTGACAGTGTGAACCTGTATAAACTTTTTGGGAGATATTTCTGATAAGAGTATGAACCATAAATACTTAGAGCTAGAACTATTCTAGTGGACCCAATGCTTCAGTTTTGAAACTACATGGCCTAAGGTTAAGTTTTAGAAAAATACGTGAAGTGGGCATAATGCTAATGGGAATGAGCTTAAACCCATAGACAAATTATATTTATGAGCCAATGAAAAACTTTAATAAATCGTAAATTGTGTGATGTAGCTAACGAGACAAAGCTGGGTCGTTGAACTAGTTGGGCTATTAGCATAAAAAATAATTGTTTTAATTAAAAAACTTTTACTAGTGCATGATGAGATACAGAACCATTGATGCGTCTGGTATGAGATTGTGCTAGTTTTAAGGATTGTTGGATGATCTAAGTAGTATAAGGGAATATTTGTAGTCTAGTAAGTTAATAAACTCTAGAAGATTCATGCGCACTGAGATCGAGAAAAAAGGCAGAGAGTTCTTGTCTCATTATAGCGAACACAAAGATCCGATTGGGGTATGAGGATGAGCTGTAGAGCTCACTCAAACTTGTGGTATAAGGTATAACCTTCAACGAGTGTGGTTGGTAAAGTTGTTGCGGACCACAAGTGGAACAATTGAGAACTGATATGCGAACGTATGATCATTTTTATGATAAATGTATGCTTGATTGTCAAATTATGAAAATTGTAGAAAGTTTTTTTTTGATAAAAAAGAAATGCAAGGGTTAAGTTACTCAATAAAAAATATAAAGATTTTCGACCTTGCCGAGAAAAACTCCGGCCAGCTCTACCGCTAAGATATAATGTGTATAATTTTGTATTTAAAAATATTATTTCACAGAAACAATGGAGAAATAAGTTACGCCTGACCATTAAAAGTATCGCAAAAGAGATTATTATTTTGTACCAAAAGATGCGACAGATTGATCACGGGGTTTCAACCAAAACAGGTTGATACGTTATAGTTAAAATGTAAATATAATTAAATTAAAGGTAAAATACTAATATAAGTAAAATTTGAGATAAATATGAGAAATTGAAGGGTCAAATTATAGATAAAAAATATTTGAAGTGGTCATGAGTAATAAATTGGGAATTCAAGGAGAAAGTGGTAAATATAAAAAATTAATTGGTAAAATTATAAATTAAATAAAATTTTAAAGTATTATATATAACATGTAAACACTAGTTAAATGTAGATTTAAAATTACATATAAATATATTTATAGTACACAATTTATTAAAAAATAATTTTTTTTATAACTATGTAAATATTAGGGTTTTTTATAATTTATAAATTTTAAATAAATATGTAGTTAATATTTTATAAATGGAGGGAGATAGGAATCTAAAATTTGCCACCTAATTTGTTGATTTGATCTACACCAAGAGGAATGCTTAGAAATTGGTGTTTCAAAAATCTTGCAATATTTCACACTTCATCTAAAAAGTGAGCGGTTAGAGAAGGTATTCTGGACCGATAATTGATCAGGTTCATTTCTACTTAAAAGCTATAACTTATAAATAGTGGTACCTTTACAATCTTATAAATCCACAACACTTATATATATTATTCAATATAATATTATATTCTCAACCGGACCTAATAGCTATTTTATGGAATTTTTTTCAATAATTCAATTGAAAAATAAGTTACATTCATATCTTTATATAATAGAAAGTGATAATTTATTTTTTAATAATCAATATTTCGAATTTCTAATTTATTTGCCCAATGCACGGGAATTTGAGAGTTAGAAATTCGAAATATTGTGTATATCAGCTGACTGCACAATTATTTAGTTATTTAGTCTACTGAATTTGGTATGATTAACTAAGTCTCACGTTTTCTAAAACCTAATTGAAACGAAAATTTTCTAAAATTGAGTAAGATTGTACTATATGCATTCTTTTACCCATAATAATTTAAGAATAAGATAAATCAAATAATTATAGATTAATATAAAAATGGTAATGAAAATAATAAGAATCATAATAATATGCATTTATTAGAGTTAGATAAAAATTGATAGCATATTAAGCTAAATATTTGAGTATTTATGTGATGTGTGAGGTATGTAAGGACTATGACAATAATTATATTGTATGAAATATGATTAGCAATGGTTGAAATTGGTGGAAAAAAACAACTCCAAAATATTGAAAAAAGACCATATTATTGTAGTTTTATACGAGATTTCTGTTGTTTTTGGGTGGCTGAAATTGGCGCTATATGGCACTATTCTTTATAAATAAATACGTTAGTTTGCTAGTTTACTAGCTAGGTCACTGTTTGTATCACCCACCTACACCTACAGTAGATCAAGTTGTCTAGGGTTCGTTCTTACTTACGGAGGCGCATATATTATATGGTTTTGTTCTAGCAATATGTATGTAAGGGTCTATTGTCTTTGTCACGACATAAATTCAAACAAATTTAATTAATTTCAGACGAGAACCGGAGGCCAAAGTCAATGCACAATGGAAAATGCCATAACTTGCGTGTAGTTATTAATACATCTGTGTCCCACGTATAATCGAACTTAAGATATATATATATATATATATATCTTACATTGTGGTTTTCCCAGAAAATGTGCGCTTTAGGCGGGCAATTTGTTGAACAAATTATTGAGAAGTGAACACGGAGCACAAGGTTACCAGAGACAGTGAGCACTGTTTTCCATTTTTGTCGGAACGATATTAGCTCGCTGGAGCATGGTTGTCTATTGGATCAAGGAAAGTACTGAGATTCGATCTGAATTTGCAGCAAAGCATGGGGGAGTTCATCTGTCATCTACGTGGTTCCATCTTTAGAGCAGCATGCAGTGGTTAATCTCTTTGAAGAAGCAACCTGGTAGGGTTATTTCAATCAAATCATCAACTGCCTGCCCTTTCACTGTTTCATTTCCTCACGGGACAAACTACCTTGTAAGCGTACCATATTTTCTTATGAAACTTGACGGGACAAATCATCCTCGACCTGCCAAAGTTCAGTTCAGCCCTCAGCCTCAGCCTCACATCGATTTCAGCATCTTACTTTCACGAGAAAACAAATGTGTGGTGTAGGCTATATATGATGATGGTAAATGGATTAATTGATTGTACATGCCCGATTGACAAGACCCACCATCACCAACAATATTTTTCTCTTTTAACCTCGATTGGAATGCCATCTTGTACACATATGCACTGCACCCTCCATTGATCAACTACCAAATCTAATCTTTTGGATGGAATGTATATGGCCATGGCCCCCAGTATTGTTCATCATGTAGTAAACATCATTGGTGTGAACAATAATATGTATAGAAGGGCGGATAAAGATTAAGGAATGTAATTATTTCTGGCGACAAACTGCAAAAGCCCATATACAAATTGTCAGCATGTTGATCGCCGGAGGGGGAGGGGGGCGATCATGCGACAAACGGGATAATACGTATATAACACTTCTCCTGGATAATTTATTACCTGCAGATCAATCGCTTTAGCTAGACTAACTCGAGTGATGATGACGAGATTATGTTGGAGAGATCGAACCAGATTTGCTTGAAGACGTCGATGATGAGCCCGTGATACTCTTCCGAATTCAACGACAGATAGCATGCCAGTAGCTCCTCGAGCTCCTTGGTGGCCTTGATGTTATGCTCCACTATCATCTCCACCATCGAGTCCCTGAAGTCTCTCTGCGGGTCAAACGACAACTTCACCACCGCCAAGCTGCCCGAAAGCTTCCTCCTGGCCGCTGCAGAAGGGGAGCTCGAGGCGGCAGTGCCCGTGCTCATCTTCCTCGTCGCCTGGGCCAGCCGTTTTCCTAAGAGCCTTGGAGACTTTATCTTCAGCCTTGGCCTCGGTGAGGAGCGCATTAGAGGGCGCCTCCTGCTGGCGCCGCTCTCCCTGCTGGCATTTCTGGCAGACTTCTTGGCGGTTTCTTTTTCCTCTCGCTCTGTTTCACCGTGAGTGGCTCTGTGACTGTGCTTTGGCTGCTTGGCCGGCTTTGTTATGATTCGTGGAAGCTCGATGTTCGGCTTTGACTCGAGATTATGGCTCTTCGCCGCCGGCCTCTGGGGTTTCCCGGTGAAGGAATCCTCGTCCATGTAGATGACAATATCTGAATCGTCGATGGTGGAAGGAGGATTGATCATGGAGTGGCGGCGACGGAGCGACTCTGGGGTGAGGACCCGGTCAAGCCGGAGCTCCGGGGAGCTGCTATCTTCAAAGATGGAATCGGGGGAGTCGGCATTCTCGGTCCTCGTCCAGACGGAGTCGGTCGAAGCGCGATGGCTCAAGCTGGCTGAAGAAAGAGAGACCTGCTTATTCGGTGGAGGCGACGGAACGGCGGGCTTAGTATTCATCCACAACTTCCTTGACAGCGGCGGAGGCGGGGCCTGCTTGGTCGACCTGAGCGACGGGGTCGGCGGGGTAGTCTCGGGGAGGCCCGGGTAGATGTCACGGGGGAAGTAGTATGACTTTCTGGAGTTGACGTGAGGAGGGACGGTGGGTGTAGTTTTCATGGAGGAAATGAGAGCGGAGGGGATGGTGGTTTTGCTGAGGCTTCCGGAGGGGTGGTGGCTGGCGGCGGAGGAAGATGCTCTGCTCATGTCTCTGAGCTTGTAGAACCAGGCATTGGGCATCATGTCGGATAACTTGAACCTGTGTCGGTTCCCCATGCCTGGATCGATTGGGAGAAGAAAGGGAGATCAGATGGAGCAGAGATTAATTGTTCAGTGAGCTAATGAGAGAGTCCGAGGAGGAAGGCGGGGAGTGGAGGGAGGGCTTGCAGTTCTTCGAGTCTCTCCATGCTCTGTTTTCTTTTGAGTGTGTGCGCGCGCTTGGAGAGAGAGAGAATGGTAGGGGGAAGGAGAACATAGGCGAAGACTTATCTAAGCAACTGTCGGAGGAGGGGAGGAGCCCTCTGGGGCCCACCAACTGATGACAACGGTGGACTGATAATTAAGGAGAGGTGTTTGGGTTTATGATGTTGGATGGAGATGGACTAACAAAGAATGGATCAACAAACTCTTGGTCGGATAAAATGACAAGTTCAGGTATTTTACATGAAGAGAAGAGAATGTTGTTTAATAAGGTCGGAAGAACTTAAGTGGGTACCTTAACAAATATTTGTACGCATAATTTTGAATATTAAATAAAATAAATAATTATTAAAAGTAAGAATTTTACATTAATTACAGAATATAAATAAAATTTAAATAAATCTTGATTCAATATTTATAAGTAAATAATGATTTATTTTATAGTATGAGAGATATTAGATTCGTGCCCGATCCCATTCTCATTCGAGAATCAATTATGTTTTTATTATTATGAAAAAAATACTTAATTTGAGTAAAATTAATTAATTTATATAAAATACTTTTACCGTGTTTTTAAAGGAATTTGGAGAGGCTAGGGTTTGAATGGTTAGAGTAATTTTTAATTTCGTAAAAAAAATGAAGAAATTTAAACTACTATATTTACGCTATAACCTAATATAATAAAAGTGGGGTATTTAGATTTATCGTATAATTTATTATTTAAATTATTTTAATACTCTTATTTTATTATTTATATTGTTATTTATTTGTTTTTATTTTTATATATTTTAAATAAATTTATATATTAATAATAATTTATATAAAATTATATAATATAAATATATAATACAGATATTATATGTACAAAATGTATTTAATATAATTTAATTATATATAATATTTAATAAATTATTTAATTTAATTAAAATTATAAATTTATCTTTCTAATTTTTTAATTAATAATCATTAACCTCAATTAACCTACCTACAAAAAATAAAAAATAAATTATTAAAAAATTTTAATATCTCAAAATCTATCACTTTATTTTTCATTTCAATAAGGCAAACACTTTATTTACAAATCACTCTAAATTAATTGATTCAAGCATAGAATTATAGTTAATACCCTAATCTTCTCACCTTAAAATAAGTTACCCACCTTAATGAGATATTGACCTTTAAATATTATAATATTTAAGTAATATATTGTATAACACGTTTATATATCTTGTGATATATTAATAACACATATATTAATTCAAAGTATTAAACTCCAACTTATAAGATAAATATAAATTGTCAATGTTTTACTATTGTTTTTTGCAATTTCTTACTAATTAGATTGTATCATTTAGGTTAATTAACTTATAATTGAACAAAAAAAAGGTTAATTAACTTATAGTATTACTTGTAATCAGCTTAATCACCTAGCTATATTCAAATGATGAGTTACTGGTCACTGCATTTATTTACACGACACGCAATTTTACAAGGGGCCCACAAGATTCATAGTAGCCAAAACAAAATTGTGCATCTTATATCCTGTCTTTTTGTGACTGATTGGTACACCAAATATCTCCACCAAAATTTTGAATTATACTCAAGTAATTAGTGAACGGTTTACGACCTTTGTAGGCTAAAAAAAGAAACTTTGCAGCATGAATTTATTGATTTGATTTCTAAAAGAAGGTAAATAATCCTAATTTAGTAATGAGAATCAGCCGACCCCAATATGTAATGTAATAATGTTTGTGGGGGTTCTAATGCGCTTGCGCCATATTGGCAGTGGACTCCCTCACCTTTTGTCCCTTCTTAGGAGTCGCCCCCCACCTTGTGACATATTTCAGATCAATAATTATGATATTATTCTCAATCAATCATTCCTACCCCCACTAACTAAATGAAACATAAATTATAATTTCATATAATTTATGGTATTCCAATACTATTTTGTATAATATCTCTTTTATACATTTGAGTAAGACATATCATGGCATGTTACCTTATTATTAAAGTAATAATTATGTGAGATGGAATAGGAAGTTGTTTTTAATTTTTATTGCATACCCAAAATTTGTTCTATCAAAGAATTCTAAAGTTTATTATTGGGATCAACATGGCAATGATTTGTAAGCCATTAGAGGTTATAACAGTAAGTCATTTTTTCCTACACTCCCTCTTGCTTGGCTACACATTGGTGGCTAAATGATAAAGCAGAGAGACCTTGGATTTGCTGCTCACTCATTAATGGAAAACCATGAGGGGATGCCATGGGGTTTTATTTGAAAAGGGAAATATTCAAGAGCGGACATAATGATGCCCAAGTGCACTAACTCCATAAGATTTATAGATAGACATGACCCTTTTGTAGCATTTCCGTGATTACTGAAAGCTGTATTAGCCTTTAATCATTCATTCCACGGTGGAAGCTTTATGGTAGGTAGGTAGACTACCCATCTATCACCACTCTTTTGTTCACTTAATCTCCAGTTTATTGTGCAGTAAGAGGTAGTTGATGGTCATCTAGCTACTCTTATATACCCATATTATATCCAAAAGTATTCACCTCTTCACATGTGTTATTTCCCCAATAATTATGATAGCCCATTTACTTTAAGTTGACTAAAGTGGAATTACCAACTAGGGTTTGCAAAATTAACATATCCCACATAAGATGACTGAAGTAACATACTTTGAGGCTACATCACGCCCTTGGCTTACACTTATTGTTACCTCTTGTACACCTAGAACCTCCATGCCTGTCTCTCTGTAATTTCCATTTCCAGTACACCTCCAATCATAGGGTGATCAATTTTAGATGTGTATATGGCATTTATTATGGTAGTTAGTGACACTATGAAGGCAGGAGCTAGAAGAGAGCCTATGCCACCATCATCCCCAGAGTTGGACAAGGACGTGAAGAAATGTCAGTAACTACTGATATATTGGAATGGTGAATGAAGTAATGAACGTAATACCCAAACTCCTGTCTGCTACGACCACAGACATACATTCACTACCCTATCTATCTATCTATCTATCTATCTATCCCTACTATGCACACCTTCTTCTTTCCTATTATTTTTATTATATGGGTATGTCCACATCTGTATATAAATATTTCTTGCTGGAAAAAGATCCGAATTCAGGTGTGACAAAATCGCCAAAATCTCAAGTGAATATAATATACCTCGTCTTGTATCATCTTATTTTTATGGCTAATTTGAAAAAGTGTACCAATTCTAAATGTTAACAATTCATTTCTTTTCTGACGTGATTCAATCCATTCATAATTATCAATTGCAGTAGTCTATTTTAGCCGTCCTATTCCAAGTAGCACTTTAACCTAGTCTGCCGACGAATGGGCCCATGCACCATAGCTCTTCTGGCCCTGCTGACAGCTGCTGAGCCCGTTTAGAAGATTTAAGCATATGGGGGTTAGTTGCAGAAGGGGTCAGTGAAGTGGATGCAACAGAACCACTTGGAGATGAGATGACAACTGTTATGGGCTCCTGCTTGCTGAAGTCAGTCGGGGAAGTAAGTTGATAGATAGAAGATAGACAATAAAGGTCCCCCACACTTTCTGTAGCCTAAACGAAAGGCCTAGCCTGTAAGTACGTGGCCGACCCCCATATATATGAATCCACGTTCCCTTCCCCTACAGCACCGCCGCTGGGGACCAAATCAATTCCCCGACCTGTCTTTAATCCCTGAGTCCTCCCGCAGTGTTACTATCACTTGTCCTTTCGGTAAGCTATTGAAAGGACACCTCTCGTGCCAAATTTCTGAAAAAGTTGCCCCTTGACCTAAGTTGGGGGAAATGACGGCCGATTACAAGCGCCAGCCGGCCCACCTAAATGTATGAGACAGCTAGCTTTCCCATGTCCGGTGGGAGTCCCATCGGGAGGTTTGGAAAGAGGCCCATGATGAGGCACTGCAGCAAGCCTGGTCCTCTTGAGGCGGGGCATAGGGCAGATTCAACACCAGGAACGCAAATAGGCGAGGATGCTCGCAATGATGGCGATGATATAAGCTATGGTCCGCTTGAGCTATTCCAATGACCAGCTTTGGCCGATATAGTAATTGAGACGGATATGAGTGATTGTTTCTCATCTCGCCCACCATTGGATGCAAGTCCAGGTGCTGCAAAACATTAGCTATGCTAATGTCTCTAATGAAGCTAACACAAACTGAGCATAAGATTGAGCTTTGATGGGATCGTTTGCCAGAACTCCATATATAAAGGACAGGATTCCAACATTAAGAACATTATGATTGACCTATTGAACGAGCCAAGAAAGAGAACATTGCTGCAGGCGGCTCAACTGTCCTTTCTGTTCTTACCATATCATGTGAATTGCCTTAATTTATTCATACAAGACAGACAGCTGCTACAGAGACGAGACAAGACTCAAATGAAAGAGATAAGATGCAACTTCACACTAAGATGATTATCTCTATTTGATTGAAAATTGAATATCAGCAACAGCACAATACAGAACATGACCAAATAAGTCTTTATAGCTTCCAAGAGTTTGCATCCGATACTTACCAACACAAAAGCTGTAAATCCTACCATAAACACCAAAGGCTCGTGTATCAAGCACAGCATGGCATGTCACTGCAGATCCTGAGATAGGGTGGTGTGTAGAAGTGGCAGATTAGGATCCGGAACCACTTTGTCTTGCTGCTGCGGCTCACCTTGCCATATCCAAACAATATCCTTAAGGGCGGGCCTTATATCTTTCATCACCTTCTGGTACTCCAGCGTGTCCCCACTGGATGACTTCAGCTCCACCAGGTGCACATCTGGGGTGATCTCGAAGATCTCTGCCTCAATTCCCAAGACACCCTTCCTCCCGGCATTCAACCCCTCAAGTTTCATAACCCCAGTCTGCTTCTTCTTCACAACCTTCAGCCTCAGAGTCTTTGCGAGACTCTCTAGCTTTGAGAAGATGGTATTTGCAGGTTTGTTGGACATGAATCTGACTTCTTTCTTCTGGTCCTTGCTATTTTCAAACAAACCAGAGAGATCAAAGCCTGAAGAGTACGATATGAGATCGAAGGCATTCAAGTGGACAGGCTTGGATAACAATTCTTGCTTTTGCTCAATTTCACCCCCTTGGGTACTACTGCAAATAGATTCCACATCTAGAGGGAGCAGTTCTTGTTTCTCCGTTTTAATGCCAAGATTCGATTCCAGGCCCTTTCGGAACCATGAATTCTCCATTATCTTAGAAATCGATAATCTTGTACTTGGATTTGGGTCTAAGATCTTCGTGATCAGCTTCCGGACTTCAGGTGCAAACCAGTTCGGGAACTTGAACTCTGCTTTCCCGATCTTACTATACATGGCCATTAGATTTGCATCTTGAAATGGAAGGTAACCTGCCAACAGTACAAACAAAATCACCCCACAGGACCAGATATCAGCTTTGGACCCATCATATCCCTTCCTGTTGATCACCTCTGGCGCCACATATGCAGGGGTACCACAAGTTGTGTGGAGAAGCCCATCCTGTTGTTTTGATTCTGCCAATGCACTCAACCCAAAATCGGACACCTTCAAATTACCATTCTCATCGAGCAACAAGTTCTCAGGCTTCAAGTCACGGTGACAAACCCCCCTACTGTGACAATAATCAACAGCACTGATCAGCTGTTGGAAGTATTTTCTTGCTACAATTTCTCTTAACTTCCCTTTTGCGACTTTGTTGAAGAGCTCACCTCCCTTCACATACTCCATCACAAAGTATATCTTTGTTCTTGTGGCCATAACCTCATAGAGCTCGACTACATTTGGGTGTCTGATGAGCCTCATCACAGAGATCTCGCGCTTGATCTGCTCCATAAGACCTACTTTTATGATCTTCTCCTTGTCGATAATCTTGATCGCAACACTGATACCATTCTTAATGTCCCTTGCATGATATACCTTCGCAAATGTTCCTTGGCCCAATAATCGACCAAGTTCATAGCGGTGCATCAGGATACTCCCTTTCAGGTCCATCTTAACTTATGAAAGATCTAAAGAAATAGTAACTTCTGCAATAGATATGAGAGATAGGACTGAGTTTAGAAAGGATTAGGTTCAACCATCCTCACAGACATCAAACTTCAAGAGGAAATTTTGCCTCAGATTTTCAGCGGCGGAGGACATCTGAATAGTGAGCAGGAATGGGATGTGAATTGATTCTCCAGTCTCGTCAACAGTAAAGAATGATGGGGCAAACAAAGCCACAGCTCGATCTGATACTGATATAGCAGGAGGGTACTCAACTTTCAAGCACATCTTTCTGCATTCCCTGGCTTTTGTTGTATCCTTCAGAATCCTGATGAAGATAAAATTTAGACAGACAAAATATTTATGATGAACTTTAATTGAGGAGGAAAATCAATTAAAGAACTAATGGTTTCAACAAGTGCTAGAGATGATATTGAGAGAAGTATAGGAAGAAAGAAGACATGGATGCCATTTTAGAAACAGAAAAAAAGAAGAGCATCAGGTGTATTAGGGTACACCACCAAGGGATAAACTATAACATACATTATTGCATGGATTTTACTGGAATTTTGGGAAAATGCTGGATTTATAAAAAAAATCCCACTCTTCCTACAAGAAACTCAAGAGCATACAATATTCATAAAATTCATGGTAAACATGTAGTATTACAGTACAGAATCATGGCACCATAAAGGTGCAGAGGATAATTGGATGAATTTACACGTAAAGATTCTAATCCTGCTTCTAATATAGCTCACATCACATCCTGAAATGCCATAGCCAAATTAATAAATCATAAGCTCTTACTAAGACATAGCAACAGTTCTTTCTCACCTCAATTATGAAAGGCCGCTATGAGATAAAGGTCTAGAATCCTCAACCAACACCTCTAGAACTTGGTATGGCCTCTAATACCTGATTAGAATAGAGTAATTTAAATCCCATTTCCCCAGTTTTCACCATCATCAAATCCAAGTGATTAGATTAATATAAAATAAGTGGAAATTCGCAAATTTTTTTCCAGAAAATAAATATGTTTACTAACACACGCCAGACAGTAGCATCAATTCAACTAAATATCACAAACCGTTCCCCAACTAAAAGGCAAGAAATATGAGGAAAACGCAGATGGATCTTATCAGGTAGTCACATAAGCTAGTGCTGAACATCTAACAGCGCAAATCTTGCAAATTTATCAGAATACGAAGCTGTAAGGGAGAGATTCTTTATCAAATGAAAGTGCTGCGAAATCCAACAATCACCACGCAGAGGAAAATAAGTACATAGAATACCAGAATATATCAAATCCAATCGAAATCGAAAGGGCTACAGCCACAAAAAAAAAAACAGACACGGCACAAAAGGATTAGTGAGGCTGTGCAAATGATGAACATGTATTCAAAAACAAGAACAGGAAAACAGGTATACCTTAAGGAATGAAGTGGAGTAGAGGGGATAATCAGAAAGGAACCTGCTAGAGAAGTTTAGGTGAATGAAAGTAAAATGATGATGTAGATTTTTGGAGTAAACCTAGATGCGTGTGAGGCTCCTGTACTTATATCCGCGTGAAGGGGAACTCGTTTGTTCTAGAATTATTGAACCATATTTTATTATTATTATTATTATTAATTATTGAAAATTTCCTTCTTATTTGTTCCATTTTTCATTTTGTTTTGAATTAATTTTCGCTCAGCCGAAAGGAGAATAGTAAATTGCGGGGTAATTGCGTCAATAGTCATGTGATTTGAAAATATAAATTAATATTTTTAAATATATAATATATTATTAATAATTTAATATTTTATTTAATAATACCCTTATTAAAAGATTAGATGTTTAAATTAATTTTTTTATTTATTAACGCATCTTCCTTACTAATTAAATATGTCAAAATCTCTTTCCTTTATAATAATAATAATATTATTATTATTATTAAATAATATGTTGCAAGTAATACCCACAAGTGCGACGAACCATTTGTTCAAGTAGTGTATGTCTATTGACTTGCTCATCAAGAATTTGATGGTATTGAAAAATAATATCAATTCCCTCACTAATTTAAATGTAATAAATCAATCCACTTGAAAGTAAACATATATTAAATTATATATATAGTAGAAACTTATAAACATATATTTTTAAATAATTATTAATCACTCGTTTTTTCAAAAACAAGAAAATAGCAAATTAAAAAAAAAACTAGTACAATGTAGCCTAGCGTGTGTATAGCTGTTTTATCGCCCAAATTCTTCCTCTAGTCTCTATCGAGATACTGAAAGTGATACGTGGCAACAAAAGAGGTGAGTGATCAAGCTATCTTTGCAATATTAAGACATCAAAAGGGACAGACGACTTACACGAGAACCGGGAGATTGGTGGGTTTTACGGTGATGAATGGAAAGATTCGGCCCTGACCCTACCACCACCCATGGCCTCAACGGTCGATCAAAACTAATGGTCATCATCATCTTCTGTGCATCTGAGCCAATGAAGATGCCAGGTATGAGGACCGTTGTTTTTCTCACTGGGCACATGCGGCTTGGATCGTGGCACTAGGAAATGATCGCTTTCTCCTATAAATTGCAATCATCCTCATTCCATGGCTAATACTCCCAAAAGCAATATATATAATATATTGAAAGGTTCATGCATGATCATTTGTAGAGTGAACAATGCAAATGATAAGGGTCAACTACTTCATACTAATAAATCACATTGTCTACTACATGTAATTATGATTGGCAAACGAATAAAAATATGTATTATATTGGTTTTTTTTGTTATTGTGATTAGACTAAATGTTCCATTATTATGAAATTTTTTGAAGTAATAAAAGAATCTAGACGTGACAGATTAACGTATAGCCACTTTGCAGTTGCAATTGCAATCTCTTGTTGGTGGCACGCAGAAATCGCCTTCGCCCATGGTTTTCCCAAGCTCTTTCGAGTGTCCTTTTTTCCTGGCAACGAGCAACATGATGAATATAAAAGTTTTTATAAGACTAGAATATGCCATTGTTATAGGAAGATTCTCTTCACATACAAAATTGTGACCATGTCAAAAGATAAATGAGATATTATTATTATAATTAATATTAAATTTAATAAAATATATAAATATATTAAATTGAAATAGCTTAATCAATTAGAAATTTTAAAATTTAAATAAATATATACCTAAACATTTATTAACCTACAATTTATAATATTTTATTAAAATTAATGTATTTTACTCATATTTAAATCACTTTTATTTTATTTGATTATAAAAGAAAAATATATAACTTGTGAAAATTATTTCGGTTGTCTCGTACTAAAATAATAATATATATTTTGTGTAAAATTAAAATAAGATATATCAAGACATACAATTGAAAGTAAGGGAAAAAGTACAAACTAATATATTAACCTAATTTAATGAAAATTTTGTGTAAAACCTCAAATTTGTGAGAAAGAAGTGAGTCCAAACAACCATGAAATAACCTTACTGAATATATATATATATATATATATATATATATAAATAAGGAATAAGGAAAATCTAAACAGAAATTAGGCAAAAAAAAGAGTTATTTTAAGAATTTAGCAAAAAATTGTCCCCATTTTTATAAGTGCTAAACAAATATAAAAATTATAATTTTTATCCCAATCAACTTTAATAAGAATATAGTATTTTTAGAAAAAATAATTGGATCAAGAATCGGTTATATTAATAGTGAAGCGATCAAATAAAGGTAGAAATCGATCAAAATAACTTGAAATACTAAACCCTCTTGATTTTTAGAATAGTTAATTTAAATTAAAGACAATCATTTTTAAGATCAGATGATAGGAAATTCAATGAATTTTTTTTAAAATTTAGTTTGAGCCAATAACCAACTGAATTAGATGTAAATTGGATAAAAAAATGCCAAAATCTATCGAATCAGTCGATAAATCCACTAGAAGCTAGTTCACTACTGTAACATTGAAACTTTCAGAACTCGGGTTAAGTTCAAGTGGACCAGAAATCGAGTGTGAATTAGGAATAAAATCCTGAACTAGGCATAAAACCCTAAGCGGGGACATATGATCTCGAAGTTAAAATAAGAACCAAAATTGGGGACGGAATTCTAGACCCAGAATGAGAATATAACTCGGGAAAGAGAATCTCGTTTTACAAACAAAAGCTAAAACTGGGAATGGGACCCTGAGCTATGAATGAAACTCAAATTAGGATTTGAAAAATCAAATTTGGATAATAACTCAATGATGAAAATGGGATAGGAAACCCCATGTTGGAACTAGGGATCCGATTGGATTCGGGATAGGGTTACCGGTACGAAAACTGAGGTTTTTGAGAAAAGTCAATTTTCGCCCGAACATGGTCGAGATTTAGAATTTAATTACCAAAATTATTCAAAAGGGAAAAAAATGCTAATTTAAAATTTCAAAAATGGAAAGAAAACAAGAAATGAACGAGTTGGGTCGACCCAACTCACCTAACTAAACTTGAGCCACCGAACACAGAACGCTTACCAACAATTCAGGTTGCATCGCTTCAAGATATGGCTTGAATTAACTCGATTTTTTATCAAATTGAGTGCTAAAAATTAGAGATATCAGCTAGGAATTGAGCTATAGGTCTTCCTATTAAGTTAATTGCATTAACTCCTCATGTATAGTTTGAATTTGTCATTCAAAGTGAGAAATCTTATCTCTTGTCTGATTACCAAATTAGGTGATATTGGTGTCAAATTGACAGTAATTGAGTCCACAGAGATCCATAGTCAGGCTCCGACTAGGTAGTGTCCGAAAAAGGCTGCAAAATAGCCATTTTAGTTGAACACGATTTTGGACAGTAGGATCTGCCACCGTGAGCAGCCCTTTCGGAGTCCAATTCTTGGTCCTCCGACCACTACTCTAGCAACCACTGGTGCCAAATTGTTGGACTGCCTCCCTCTACACCTCCATGGTGAGGGCCGACCATCGGAAAGGGAGAAATCGATTGGTAGGAGCCGATTTTTTGTGGTGGGTTTGTCCAGTTCAGCCCAATTGCGGTCAGTCGACGCCCAAATTCCCAACTCTAGCAACCACTTAGTCGGCCACCACCATAAAAAGTTTCACCTGGACTTTAGCCACAAAACACCTAAGGTGTGGCCACCTGATGAGAATTTCTGTCAACACCCTCTATTGCTCGATTTAGGTCAATTTTGGCAAACGACCAAATTCGGTCGTGGTTGGCCGGGGTAGGACCCCCACTCCTTCCACGAGCCATTAGAAGTATGATAAGATTAATTGGGGGTAAATTGGAATTTAGAAGTTCATTTGATTTGAATTCTAAAGTTTAAGAACTAAATTACAATTATGAAAAATTTAGGGACCAAATTACAAATATGGGAAATATATGGAAAATGTCCCTAAAAATAGTTTAAGGACTTATAAGTGATTTTAAGATATATAGGGATGTCTAAAGTTATTTTTGGTAATTTAAGGGCAAAGCTGTAAATATGGTGTAAATTAAGGGTAAAATGGTAATTTTACAAACATATGCAAAAATAGATATTTTTACAAATAAGGGGCAAAATGGTAATTTTGCCAATTTTAGATACCAAAATGTAATTAATATATTTTTGGGACCCAAGTGTCTTTAAAGGAGTTACGAGTACCTAAATAAGAGACTTGGTAAGTTTATGGTCCAAATGGAGAAGCTTTTGATTAGTAGGGGTAAAAAGATAATTTTACCCCAATTAAGGACCAAAGTACAAAATTTGGGAAAAGTTAAGTTATATAAGTAAAGAAATTATAAAATTTTGGGGCATTTTAGTGAATAAGATTTAATGTGGTCTAACCTTGATTTTAAAAGAAATTATAGGTGGGGTTAGTAATTATGAAGAGTTATCGATACATTAGTCGAGAAAACCCAACTCGAGGGGCAAAACCGTAATTTGTGTAAAATTACGGTATAAAAGTTATGAGTATTTAGTAAACCTCTAAATTGACTCGATTGTGTAATTTTATTCATGTAGAATGAATCCCGCAGCAAATCACACATGAATCACACAACCAAAGATAGAGGAAATAATAATCAGGATGAGCAACTTCCCACGAAAATAGTGAGTGGGTTTAACGACATGTTCTATTAGACCAACTGTGGCTTTAATTAATATTTTTGTGTGATTATGTAATTCTAAGTAGCAAGATAACCTTATAACTCATATAAGCAGTGCAAATAAATAAAATCATACGCACTTAATCAAATGTAATTTTTAAAAGATAATCAAAGGACCGTTCGTGAGACCGGGTAAATGGCATGAGTACGGTTCTGGGGAACCAAAATGTTGACTGGGCCTTGGGCTATTGTTGCTGAGATTAGGTGTAAAACCCGCATTTTTTTAGTTAAGGAAAACCGGGAAAAGAACCGGTCAAACCGAATAAGAAAACCAAGTCGGTTTACATTTGGGAATAAGTAATATGGAAATTTACAACTTTCGGGTGATCCAAAGGGTTCATTAAACCTTACAAAAGAAACGTAAGACAAACTAGAAAATAAAAACCAAATTGGTTTAGATAAACTATATTCCATAAGAATTTCAAAGTTAAGTGTGCTTGCCTTAGAGTAGTGTGAGGATGGGTGACCTTTTGGGAAGTATGATTTTTTTGTAACCCGAAATTTCGGTAAAAATTTTTTATGCGAACGCTTATCATAAATAGCCCTAAATTAATATATATTTAATTATTGTAATTAATACCAATAATTTAATACCTAAATTAAATTATTAGAATTAATACAAATAATTTAATACTGAAATTTAATTATTAGAATTAATACCAATAATTTATAGCAATATTAATACTAGTAATAAATCTCGCCCATTTAATACACGGGTTTTATGCCTATATAAAGAGGTCATTCCCATTTCATTCTCCTCAAACCTTAACACTTCTCTCTCTCTCCCTACTACTCCATTTCCCAGTGAAGCTCGAACTAGAGTTTCGACTTAAACAAAGGTCGGGCTTTTTAGAAACGGGGAGAAGACAGCTATCTGGTAGCAAACTCTAGTCAATCCGAGAATCGTTGGAAAAGCGCCGGCATGATGGAATAGTGAAGTAGCTCCAGCGGACTGAAGCTACCCTATTTTGGTCAAGCTGAAATCGGCCATTTCAAGCCCTCCTCAAGTCAAACCAAGCCTTCCCAACACTTCCTCAGTCCTTCCCCGGCCGAATTAGGACCGAAAGGAAGAACCTCTGGAGGAGAGCTATCTGCCCAGATTTGAAAGCTCCACCGCCACGCCCTCACCGGAGAATGAGACATCGGGAACGCCAGTCGAGGTCCAACTTGCTAAGGACAGAACCCGACTAAGTGGAATTTCACTGCACTATCGGGTGAGTGGGTTTACTAACATCATACCCGGTTGGGGATGATAAGTGCCTCGATATAAAAACCCACCGTTTAGTGGTATTTTAATTATCACTACTTAGAGAAAGTGATGTGAAAGTTATGCGGAAAAACTACTTACTGGTTGTAAGTAGATCATACCCGGTTGGTATGATGAGACTTCCTCGAAGGAAGTTGAAAACCCGTTCATCGGTTATGAACGGAGATGTCCTTATACCGGTCGGTATGATGGATAGTAAAAAACCTATTTTTGTCGGAAGTTCTCTCCCCTGACTGTGTGCCAATGCTTAAACAATTTGGGATACCTTCTCGACGGGAGCTCGAATAGCTCTGATAGGCCAGGGGCCTCAGTTTTGGAACTTGGGGGCTAAATGCCCGATTTTGAAAATCTCGTACAGTGGGCCCAAGGCCAGTTGGCACGAGCAGGAGCTCGTAAACGAACATGATATATGTGCCATAAAACTTAATAAGTGAATTGTTTGGCCATGGTACCAAGATAGGACCGACATGCTCAGTCAATTAGCGGTAGTGTGACATGACAGGTCGACGGACTAATCAAAACAAACAGCTGTGAGTTGAGTTGAGAGTCGGGGCCGTTGGACTAATGGCACCACAGATTACATGGCAATATAAGAAAACATTTTTTGTGCATGCACTGTGAGTACGGGATCATCAAGACACCCATGAGGGGTAGTGATGCGTCCTAAGGGCACTGGACGACCTGGTGGCTATAAGGGCAGTTCGTCGTTTCAGGTGTCTGTGCGAAATTTGGAGTAGCACGAAGCGCATGAGACCGGGGTGGGGACAGGATGAGGTCTCTGTCCTCATATGAACACGAAGAAGCGATTTCGGGATTGTGGGTCGGATGTCGTGTACATCCACTCATTCCCAGGGTAGAAGTGGTTGTACTTCTATCCGAGTGGCAGGAAAAGTCGCTCCGAAACCACTAGCGGGTTTAGTAGTAATACTGACTTGCGAATGTGTGTAACATTCATGATGAAGGATGTGTATTGGGTGATGATACACAGATAACTAAGAAATAAGGGAAAAACACGAATTTTTAAATGAAATGATTTTTGAAAACAAAGGAATCTGGCACACTCCATATAAATATTTTTTTTTCTTGAGAGTTAAAAGATTTAAATCCCATTCACTAAGTAGTTGTACTCACCCCCTCCCTTATACCCCTTTCAGGAAGTCCCGGAAAGCCGAACCTTAAAGGACTTGCGCAATTAAACGCCTGCAAGATAGGTACAATTAATTTAAATTACTATACAGTTTTGATTTATGATATTCCTGGAAAAAGGTGCAGGTTAACGACTTACTCTTTACGATTTATAATATAAGGGAAAACCATTTAGTAAATCGAGAGAGTGGCGGGTTGATCACGGGATCCGACCAAACCGGGTCGGGGCGTGACATTAGGGAGATGGCCCAATGGTTGGTTGGGCTCCCAAATAAGTATTTTTGTGATATTGTGTGCTGAAATTTAGTGACCAGGCACGGTAGGCCGTGGGACCCAGATGTGAGGCATGCTGCCCAAATTTGTGGAAATAGCTGAGTGATAAGTCAGGCTCCTAGCTTGTGTGTTTGACAAGTTTGCATGCTAAACTGAGTGATTGGGGGGCACGGGATAGGCTGTGCAACCCGAAGCTAGGACCCGGGCTCCCGAGTGTATATCCATGTTTTTTAACACGTTCATTTTAATACATTAAATGTGTGCATGTGAAAGTGGGAAAGTTGGGTGAGAAACGCGCTGAGCTCCCGATAACGAAATGTGGTCATGAGTGCCATGGATATGACCATAGGTCATGTTATTTATTTTATTATTGTGAACACTCGTATGGGGAGGAGGTGAGGGGCCAAGGGGTGAGAGTTGGACATCTTAGTTATTGTGTAATCGCTCAAGGAAAAATGGAAAGGAGATCGGGGAGTACAATATATGATATCTTCTAGTTTTTCCGTGACACTTAGATGATGTACGGATAACGTCCTAATTAACTGCTATATCGAGATAATGATGGAATTGAGTCTCATGTATAGGGGTTATCGGCCGATGAGAGGAGGAATCACACAGTTGTGAGATGATACGTGAAGGTATCAGTTACAGTTAGAGGGTTCGCAACCCCACACTCCAATTTCCTATATGGTATTGTCCTAGAAGGGTGGTACGGGGTGTAATATATATATATATATAAAGGTCCAAGTAGCCTATTTGTGTGATGGCCTCATTATCTGCGGAAGAGTAGCATGAGTTTTGCCAGGAACCCAAGTGTTGAGACACCAAACAACGAGATGACATGAGTGAAATGCCGGTTGTGGAAATAGTGTCTTGGACCTCCCACACTCTAGTTCTCAATATAATATTGCCAAGTGGAGATACATTTCGTGCGTGTAATTATTTTCATTAGGGCCATGAGTTGCCTCTCATTTTATTAAAGCCTACGTTGTCATGTTAGGGTGGACCATGAGTAGTCGGAAGTGTCGCCCGATGATTGCTAGGGCCTTGAGTAGCCCACTGTTTGGGGCCTAAGCGGTCAGGTCGAGGTGCGGGCTATGAATAGCCTAGAAGTACTGCCCGAGCATATGACATGTGTGTGCGAGACTAAGTCCCGATTTTTGCATATAAACTGCTAGATGTTAAAAGCAAAGGGGGAAACTGAGCATACCCTACCCTAGTGTAAACTACAAGTCGGTTGGTCCGAGATTAAACCACGAGACTCAAAAGGATTAGTACGTGTAATATAATAGAAAATTATGATAGGTGATTTACAAGAAATATTTGGATCGTAAGTCATATAGTAGCATCATGGTAGTGTGTCACTCTAACTGAAAGCTAAGACCCAACCATACAAACACACTCTCGAAATTAATATTCTAAATTTAATCTCTTTCATTTATAACTCAATTACAATTAAAATTTTAGAATTTTAGGGTTTTTGTGTGCTTTTAATAACTGAATAGGGGTCAAGATAAGAGAGAAGATTAAAGTTGCAAGTATTAGAGGTATTAAAAGAAGATCAATTTACAACATAAAGGTTCATTCACCATCTCTGTCTAAATAATATTTCTTCTAAGATAACTTTTCTTGAAATTTTTCAAAAAATACTTAATAGTATGTACGAGTCAACTAAGAATTTTTGCACATTCCATTGAATTCAGTCGAAAAGAAAACCTCATTAATCCAGTCCCCTTTTACATTTTATTTCTTATTGTCATCATCCCTCCAAGCAATGGACATCATTAGCTATACATTCAATACCACGCTATACATGTTTGAAAATACTATTTCCAAACCTAGTATGTGCATGCAAATAAGTGTTTAAGTACCTCAACAGTAAATGTGCTGGAAAACTTCATATTGATCATATCTTCAATTTCATAACAATTGGATTGCTTCTCCCTACTATTTTGTAAAGAAATTCTCATCTTCTCATTGCGTCCAACGGTATGAAATGGTTCTTTGTTAGGACCCATAGTATTTTGTAAAGATATTCTCATATTCTTTATCTTGTCCAACCGTATGAAATGATTCTTTTTTAGGACCAATGTCATGCTTGTGAGCCTTATCTTCCTATTAAAATATTGTGATTTGGTTGTATTTGATGAGATGATGTAGCCACTCGATCCAACTCTTCTTTGTGACTTTCTTCATTACCCTCCCTATTATAACTTTGTATTTCAACATGAACAGGGACTTCAACATAAACAGGAGACCATGTACTCTAAAGATCGTTCCATGGAAGAAAGGTCAGGAGTCGACCAGAAGATAGACTTGGCAGGTAGTGTAAAGTTTATTGGTATATGACCCATCCATCAATCACCATATTGTAGCACTCTTTCAAATAAGTACCAAATATACATCAGACGCTTTTAATAGGAAGTTGCAGACCCTGTTTTCCTTCTTCTCCGTGTCAACCATTCAGAACCACGCAGATATACATCAGGACTAGAGTGAAACAGCCACGCTGATCATGCGATCCACCTCATGCATGTTCGCTTTAAGATTCAGAAAGCCCATTTCTGAGGAAGATTTCCCATCTATAATCTCGTTGGATTTACAGGCATGGAGTGCAGTGCAGAGATCATTGGTCTCCAGAAACTGCTCTGCGTTTGCTAGAACTAGTGGCCCATACTCAAAAACCATCCGCTTACACTACAGAAAAACCATTGTGACAAAGAACAGTTTTTAACAAATGAATCAATAGGAAGCTCTGGTTGTCCCAGGAATGCTTGTTAGCAGATAGCAAAGGCCAAACAAAAAAAATAAGCAACTAATCTTACTCTAACCCTCTTTTTCAGTTGAAACTTTTATATAGAGTTGCTCTTCTGCTTTTCCTTCAGAGTATCTTGATGCAATATATAAAATTTACAAAACTAGGGTCTAAAATTATGAAAACATGCATGGAAAATAAGTAGCAATTTATGGCTTAAAAAATACGGAGTCTCACCTTTTTCACATATTTCTTATCCATGGAATTGCAAGCATTCATGAGCGTCTCAATTACCTCCATCTGATATTACCAGAGTAAAAAAGAAGCAAGGTTCTCAGGGTTGTAATCATAGTACTATGCACTATACTTCGTATGATTGCTAGAAAAGATATGATTATAAAAAAGGTTAAAATATTGGTATCATCCAATAAGAAAGCAACCCAAATATCAACAGTACAATTGCAGATCCAAATCTCCAAGAAAAAGGAAATCAACAATACCTGTGTTTCGGGATCCTTTAATTTATCCAACGCTTCTGCAACAGCATGGTGGCATAGCTGGCAGCTATCTTCTCTAAATTGGGTGGAAAATAAGGCTATTTGTTCGCAGAGATTAACCTTCTGACAGAGGTCCCCTGGTTGAATCGAGGAGACCTCTGAAAAGAATAATGGAGCATAATAGTCCACCAAAGAAGTGCACTGCAGGTGGGAGGAATGTTACACCATTGGATGATGGGAATGTAGGCATCCATATCAGTGTTAAGGAATGATAAGGGCAAACCTGCTGCTTAAAAGTGGGCACACGAGAGCAGCTCTCATGAAGCAAATTGAGTATTTCGGTCTGAGTTTTATTATCACCAATGTAATCAAGTGCCTGGGCAGCGTACTCCTCACACAGCAAACACACTTTTTCATTCCTCAAAACATCTTCTGAAACATGAGTTCATAATCATCAGAAACATACAATGAACAGCTTATGTAAGATCTCTTCTGGATGCACCCCACCATCATATACAGGATTAATCACCAATACATGATAAACCCGGAGTTCTCCTCTCAAGGATCAAAAAATTTATCTTGTTGAGAAATTGATGGATTCATACTGTTTGGAAAATAAAAAGAAAAGGGCGGATTTGGCATAATGTAAAATAAAAAAGGTTCCAATCTGTTTGAGAAGCTTAGTATAGTGATCATGCCAATGTCAGAGGAGATTTCTGACCAGAAAACAGCTTGTTGTGTTGAGTTGTTCCTATCAAATTCAGAGTTCAATTTCCAAAACCGTTCCTTGACTCCATAGATGATAAAACCAAATCTGAATTGGAACTTTATAAGGCAATTCCATCACTAAGATTCAATGGAATTGCCCTTTGCTTTCCTGAAAGTCATTTTTTTTAGGAAAGAAAAAGGAATTTCTATGCTTAAGGCTAATTAGAAGTACCGTTCAGCTGTGTTTCTGAGAGTTGTCTTGCCCCAGATCTCCAGATAGTACACAACATGAAGAAGAGCAGAAGGCACATCCTCGTAGCCATGGTACCTGAAACTGAAAGATCCAATTCAATATGTTATATGACAAGACAAGCTATAAAGTTGCAAATTTAGCCCCTCCGCCATGTACTTTTCCATTGTCAATTGTCTAGCGCATAGTTGAATCTCAAATCCATATCTTTTTTTTTCTTTGATCACTTGCAAGATCATAACTTGGAGAAGGAAAGTAGGATACGACTGTCCATTCTCCAAAGAATAAGAATCAATATTGATTCAAGTACTGAAACAAAAAGATTGAGCAGAAATAAGACGATTGAAGATCCCTTCAGTTAAAACTGTGGTCAGATTAAGCAGTCTTTTATCATCCCCACGCCAATTCAAAGGATAACCCCTCATAGTAAAAGTAAGTAAAAGCATAGAAGCTTCCATGGGATGTTAAGCGTGGTATAGATATACTTTCTTCAACCTCTGGCGAAGAAGAGGAGCAGATTGTAGGTACAAAGTTATTAAAGCCTAGCTCATAAACGATGCCAATAGATACTTCTTCATACAAAGGTCAACCTATAAGGTAGCAATCCCTCCCCCACGCTGCCAGAACCCAACCCTGCGTAAACCCAACGATCGTGCAGAATCTGATGCAACGGATAAAGAGGAAAAAGACCCAGGTGGGTTCTTAACAGCTTGATCCAACCAAGGACCGATGGTGGTACGGGAGATTACCTGGGAAGACGTGTTCTGCGGCTGAGCATAGAGAGAAGCCAAGGAATATCGTGGAAACGTCGGATTATACAAGCCCACCAAGAGGACTATTTATTATCCGTCGTCATTTACTTTTTGCTCTTGCTTTTCGGCGAGGCAATCGGGTTGCTTGTTGTTATATCTCCTCTGTTGCTAAAGATCTGTTTTTTTTCCCTAATTGGGTCACCCCTGACAAGGCTGTTCATTGCTCCATGCGAAATTAAGTACTTTAAACTAAATCAAACCATAGTTTTTTCATGGATGACAATAATAAAACCCTTTTAAATATCATGAAATTTGCAACTTGAAATTGCATTAGTCAATAGTTTATAAGTATAGAACAACTTAGGTGATGTGTGGATGGATGTAATTGGCCCAAATTAGAGGGAATTGAGGTCAATTACGTCTCAAATTCATTGTTTGGATGTAATGTAGGGATTTTAATTGACACTTTCGTGTCAAAGAAAGGCATCTACATATTTAATTATATATATTAATAAGGTAGGGCCAATTCAGGGTTATGGGCCTCTTTTCAAGGGGATTATCCTTATGGACTTGCTTTACCTATATAACAATGATGATTTTGATGGTAAATAGAACGATTGTACCTCAACATTCTGAGATTCAAGACAAGAATAAGACAACACAAGCACTTCCAGATATCCCTAGGCACTAATAGCTTGAGCTCCACAGGAACAACATATACAGAACAAGAATAACCTGGTAATCTAATCTCATCTTCGTCAAACTCAGACACAACCAGCGACTTTGTAATAAATAATGCTATGCTACTTACTGACCGCCCCAAACCAACAACCATAAGCAGAGGCCTACACCATTGCAGGAACCGGACAGTATGAGAAAACTCCAGCATAGGTTAGCAGCAGCTTCCACTGGTCAACTGACTTGGCTTCATTTCAAATTATATATTGGCTTCTTATTCTTCTTCTTCTTCTTGTTTTGCTTGGCCAACAGCAATGAGAACCGAGCCAGTCCAGATTTCTTTCTCTTTGAAGACAACTGCTGTTTATTGTGAATCTCATCGCTCTTTGATTTCCCAATTATGGGGAAATCGTCATTCTCCTTGCTGAGCATTTGACCCAATGATATCCTGCGCTTCACAGGGTCCTTCATGGCCAGTTTTCCTCTCTCAAAATCCTCTGCAAGCAGCAGCTTCTGGCTTAGTATTTGTCCAATTGATAGGGTCTGCTTCAGAACTGGGGCAGAACCACCACCGGGCTGGTTCAGTACATCCAGGTCAGCTATACGAGAATCCCGCTTGTACTGAGAAGATGGGCAAGGGTTCTTGAACTTTGTTGAATTATGCAGGGACCTCCTTTTACGGCCATTCTCAGATTTCCATTCCCAGAGGGCCTCTTCTACAGCAGTTTTTCCTCTATTTGCAGCCTCAACTCGATTCAAAGCTTCCTCCAACTCCTTTTTGCTCGTTTTAACCTCCTTAGCAGCCTCCTCAACCTTCTTTAATATGTCCATTTTCGATGTATTTGCTTCATCAACTTGAAACATCGCCTCCACCACCCTATTGTTGCACTTCTCTTCTGCTTCTCGAGCCTTGGTGACAAGGGCAGAATACTCTTCAAATGTAAGGGTCACTCCTTCAGGCTTCTCCTTATGTGTACTCTCGGTATTGGAGAGAGCCTTAATTTCTGCAAATGCCACGGCCTCAGTTGCTTGAGCTGCTTCTTTCATCTTCTTAGCTGCAATAAGTCTGACCTCTGCAGTTTTTATCCTCATCTTAGTCTGTTCAATCTCAGAGATGGCTTTCTGAACCTCCAGCCTTGCAGTCTCTCCCACTTTCTTGAATTGCTCGGCCTCAGAACTAAGCCTGTGCAGCTCCCTTGTAAGGTCGGATGGACCATCTGACCCACCCCGAGCTTCCACATCTTTGACAATTTGCAGCTTAAGTCTTGTTTGGCTGAGCTCTTCTTCAAGAGTCAATATCTTCGAGGAATTCTGGGACAACCTCTCACGAGTCTTCTCAAGCGAGTTCCTCTCCTTTTCTAGCTTCCTGTTGAAAGACTCCACAGAAGCTCGGATATCAGCAAGGTCGGCCGTGGTCCTCGTGAGATTTAACTTCGCCTGCTTCAGCTCCATTAGGATTTTGGAAGGTGGAGCAAAAACCACATTTGGGTTTTTGAAATGGTTCTCCTTTTCTGCCTCCTCAGCAGATGGTTCGACATTTTTAACTACCGTGTTCAACTCCATAGCTTTGTTAAGCTCCGAAGCTTCATTCTGCAACCGTATCTTTAGCTCCTCCACGGTTTGTTTGGTCGATTCCAGCTCCTTCAGGACATCCAACGTCTCTCTCTCCTTACGGATGAGATCTTTCTCCAGCTGAGCTGTCTGTTGCTCCAGCTTCTCTATGTCAACCTCTTCCACGCTCTACAGACATTTTTCGAAATTACAGTAGAAGATTCGAATCAATTGTGTAAAAAGATTGTAACTTCCGCTATCGCTAGCATGACAGTTAAGGACCCATCACTTTAGACACTGAAAACTCAAGACCTCCCAGAATTTCATGCTCAATATAGCCAAGTATCAAACCCCTAAGTATAACCAACGCAATTTCAGTGGAGGGTGAAGAAATCGAAGTACCTCGGAGTCGAGTGACTTCAGGTGAGAGGGCTTCCAGTAACCTATCCCGCCAAATCGACTCACTGCCTCCTTCACGGACTCGAAAGGAGCCGAGGTGTCAATCTCCGCCCTTAAGCGGCCTCCTCCTCCTCCTTCTCCTATCACCCCACCATTCTTGTGTCCCATTGTCGAAGCAGAGTCTAGCGCTAGGGTTTCCGCCATGGAAGAAGAGAAAAGAAAGCAAGCAAGAGAGCCAGAACAGTAAAATGATAGGGAAACCCAACGGAAAAAGGGCAAAAAAGGTATATTAAAAGCTTACTATCCGTTAGATGGTAATAAATATACATTATTCTAATAGTATTAAATAATTTAAATTAAAATTAATAATAATAATAATAATTTTTTAATGACAAATATATTATTTCAGATTAACTGGATAACTTTTTTTGTTAATTTTACAAATCAATAAAAAATTGAATTTCTCACTATTAATAGTTTTTTTTATTATTTTAAATTCAAATAAATAAAATAAAAATACGTACACAAATATTGTAATCTCCTCCACAAAATTTAATTTTATATAGTTAACCACTTAACAATATTGATTTGAATATAAATTTGTAAATTAATAATATATTCAAAATAAAAAAATTATCTCAATTAAGGGATTTTTTTAATTCAAAAAAATAAATAGAAAATACATAATTCCAATATATACAAGCAAATATTAAATATGTGCACTGAATCACTCCATATTTAATCCAAAAATATATATTTAATGGATTTGAAATTTGAGCATATTAATTATTTTTATTTTTTATTTATTCGATTATTTTAAATATATTATTACTCAATAATATTAAATTAAAATTAATATTATCGATTGGTTATTTATTTAAATAAATAAATTATTAATGTAAACTAATTATATTATTTATTATTATGTAAAATTAAATAAAAGTAAATATAGGCGAATGATTGAAAATATACACTGACTTTTACATGTACAAGTTCAAATCACTACATATTTATTTTATTTATTTGAATTTTAAAAAATTATTAATAAATATCAATTCTGTTATTTATTATTTATAAAGTTGTATTAAAGTTAATATAGTAGAGTGATTATGTACATAAATTTAGGCATTATTTTTTGCAGGACACATTTTAATTTTATTTATAAATTTGTATTAAAGTTAATATAGTGTAATGATTAAGTACATAAATTTAGGCTTTATTTTTTGCAGGATATATTTTCATTTTATTTATTCAAATTAAAAAAATAAAAATAAAAACCTTAAATGAGACCAATTTTATTATATATTAATATTTAAAAATGCAAAAAATTTAATATGGTTTAGTAATTAAAGATATATATTTTAAGTTTGGCTATTAAGATTCAAATTACTATGAATATTTTAATTTTATTATACATGTTCTGGTCCTGGGTCGCCCGGGGACACACGACTCGGGTTCGAAACCCACTATGCACGGATACAGCACTCGAGCGGGATTTGAGTTTAGGACTTGGATAGTTTCGTATTCGTGTCGAAGACCATTTGACCCAAAGTTTGTGTACAATGGACCCGAAGCTCAGGTTCGAATCCAATGGAGCCGATCTTCGGGACGGGTCTAAATCTCATTGCGTCAACTAAAAGCTCGGGTGCATAGTAGTCCTAATGACCTGACTAGTTGTATCACTGTTAGGAATTCGAAAACGCGTCATATTATATTAAGATAATGAATTAAATGAAGATATATTTGTAATTTAAATATATTTTATCTCTTATTTAAATTATAATATTTATTATTTGTTATTTTTGTAGGTTAATTCACGTGTATATAAAAATAAAATTGTTTTGTGAAAATCTTACAATTTTACTAGTGGATTAAAATATATATTCTAAATTATCTACAATTAATCAAATAATTATTCCGTAAATAATTATATAATATAAAGAAGAGAAAACTAACTAAACTTTATATTAAAATGTGTAATAATCTTGTTTTATATGGAATAACTTATTTTAATTCTACTTATAATATTACTAGTATTATTATATTATAAATATATATTTTCTTTGCTAATCCCAAATATAAATATTTGTCAAATAAATTAGATTGATAAATTATTAAAAAAACTAGTAAGTTCAACTATTACATAAATATATTTTATAGTATAAGGTATTCGAATATAAATTAATACTTATTTATTATTTATAGATAAAAACTATTATAAATTGGTGAAAATATTGTGATATATTATATATTTATATTATAACTTTTAAAATAATGAAAAAAATTAAAAATTATTGATTAAAATTAAATGTCATATTATAAATTATTATAATTTTTTATGAACGTAAAAAAATTGAAATATTGTTTCTATGAAAAAAAAATGTGAGATATGGAGAAAAGTTATATTTGAAAATAGTAAAAATAACACTAGTAATATTATGGGAAGTTGGTAAAAGATTTTTAGTATTTTTACTTTTTTTATAAATAATTTAATTAGGTTAAACACTATTACTTTGGTGTGTATAATTCACAACTCTATCATGTACTCCCAATATCTTCTCAACCTCACATATGATCTTACTAATTATGTTCACACTAATCACGCTTATGTTTTCTTAATACTTCATGTACCTTCAATTATCCAAGTACATCTTCATATATAAATGTCGTAATCTATCTATTTATAACCCTTATACACTTGCATGTATGTATATGTATCACACATAATTATACAACTTTTGTGCCCCTTTTATATCCTCATGTCACACACACACATATATATATTCCTATCTGATTTTATTTATTAATATTTATATTATTTTATTCTTTAATATATATTATCATTATTTATATGAGCCTTCAAACTCAATTCAACTAATGTCCAACCCATTTACATTGGGCCTGAAATTAAAAAATCTCCAATCCCACGATAAAGCTCAATTTTATTACTGTCAGCCCAAACTAACCCTAAGTCCAATCACCCGCCCCACATAATTAAAGGACAAAATACCCAAGCCCAATTCTCACCTCAGCCCACGTAAGTGTGGTGTAGAGGGGAGATTGTCGGAGGTGGCACCGGCCACTAGGCTGGCAGTTCTAAGGTCCGCTGCCCCAGCTCTGCCCCTAGCAGCCTCAGATCTCCGAGTGACAGCCCCGTCCGACCTTTCTCTGGCCAGCCCAGCCGCCGGCCACCCCAAATGCTGGGCGAAGATAAATTCAGATGGCTTGGTTGATCAATTCAATGGTCAATGCTAGGTTGGAGTCTCTGTCGGCGAGTGTTGGGGACTTCATGAGGGTCTCCATCTGGCAAAACTCTCATATGAATCCTATAACTTAATTAGTGAATCTCATGTTGTGCAATATTATGTATGGTAAATTGACATTAGTTCAGTTTATGAGACAACTAGTTTTTTTTCCATTAATATAATCTTCAACAAGTAATATGCCTCTAAACTTAGATTAAAAAAGTAATACACCTCTAAGCCATCCTCGTTTGTGATTTGGACGTAGTAACTGAAATTCTTAGGCCTACCTCCACACCAAGAAGAAGTCACCCTTTGTACTTTGGAATCACTTTCTCTTTTCATATAATTGAATTACCAAGGAAACCTGCATGCCCACAAGAGCCAAAGAAGACAGAACAAGGGAGCAGGCAACCTTGTTCAGAGTTGAAATCATATGGAATAAATAATTGAGAACTTCAATTATTATAAGGCCCCGTCAAATCCTTTCCCCATCGAACGTGCCCTCAGTATTACTTGCTGTGTGGAATGGTTACCCCAAGCTGGCTCGAGTTGACTTACCTCTCATATCGATACATGTAATCAACAGAAAATGAGAAAATAAAGTGACTCACATAAGCTATAAAAAAAACAACAGCCCGAGTTCAAAAGTCCGAAAATGGGGCAGATGGAGCCGATGATTAATTGTAGTGGCCATGTGTCATGTTCTTGTTATAAATTACACTATATGACTAATGTACGAATACAATGCTATAAATTTAAACTTAAATCGAAAAAAATACTAGTTTAAAACTTAACATTTTTTTATTATAAGATTATTTAAAGGATGGAAATAATATAAATTTCCACGAGTAGAAATAAAGTATGATGGCATATTCTTAGCATGATTTATCAGATATGGACGTGGGTTACACAATTAATTAAATATTAACAAGATATATTAGGTTAATTACACTTAAATTGATCCTTTCTTATATTAATTTTAGCTTCAGATGATACAAGACAATTATGAAATCAATACCAAATAAGCTAAATATGTGGATATGATTTCACCATATTATTAAGTTTTACATTGGGAAGTAGTCAATGTGCAGGCACGAGTACACATATTAAATCCACTCATCAACTTAGTGTCGTCCATTCCCATCCATTTCGAGATATCGACCCCCTACCTAAGGTCGGTCCATTCCTGGCCAAGGGGCTGCTGCCATAGATCGGCTCTCTTTATAGTCCCATAACCACTCGGGCTGTTGGAGATTTATTGCGAAGATATCATAGCCATTGGCCACTGCATGCCACGGAAAATGTTACCGCACCTCCTGGTACGTCTTTTTGCTAGAGACTGACTCCAGGAAGAAGTAGAGTAGGCCTAGGCCATACCATGAGCTTACATGGCACACTACATAATGTAAACTATACATTTATTATGCTGGTAAGACATTGTCCATATTAAAAGCATGCATCCAACTACTACCACCATCTTCTTTGATGTGATAATGTATGACTATGTATAAATAATGTCAAGTACGTACAGTTTTTCCATTACATTAAGTTCATATAGTTGACATAAGGATAAGGCGGGTGTATATTCATCTCTATCCCATTTCTAGATGAATGCACAGTACATTAATATTCATATGAATTAATGGCATAGGTTTATTTTGTAAGTTCAATTAAATCTTCAAAACCTCAATCAAATTCATAAATATCTATTAGGGTACCAAATATTATATTGATTTTTAAATAGGCCGAGTCCTCCCTATATAGTAAGTGTGCAGACTGCATAGTTCCATCGTCGGTGCATTGAAAGTAGACTAAGACCCATCTCTTTAGAAAACCCCACACACGACCTATACCTATGTCTCTCTCCGCTTCATAAGTCTCCTTCAACCTCTCAACTCTAATATCTCCACGCCCATCTCCTCAACTAGGCTGCCCTACCCTCGCTCCAAACACACAGATCAATCCAGAAAATGTTGACCCGAGAACAACGCCAGAGGAAGTCATCATTCGAACTCATCAAGCAAGGCGACGACAAGTTCTTCTCCAGGCTCCTCTCGAGGGAGACCGCGGCCGACTCCAACTCATCCTTCCGATTCCACTACGATGGGCCCTCTGGCTCCGTCCCCTTCTTCTGGGAGTCCCGGCCGGGGACCCCCAAGCACCCTCTCGACGAGCTCGCCATCCCGCCGCTCACCCCGCCTCCGTCATACCACAAGAAGCTGAGCTTCTCCGGCAGGTCGTCCAACCCCGGCAAGAAGTTCCTGAGCTCCAAGTCGAACCTCCTGCGGATACTCTTCCTCAAGGCTCGCGGGAAGAAGCCTTCCGGGGAGATCACGGCGTCGAAGTGTCGGACTGATCAGGCCTCCGGCGGTGGCGGGCGAGACGATGACATACTTGTGTTTCCGTCACTGAATAAGGCTTTAAGAGAGGACAAGGTTGTTGAAAAGCGGAGGTTTACTAGCCGGGGATCGTCTTCATCGTCCGAATGGAGCTTGAACGATGGAGATCAGATGGAAGAGAGGTCGCCTGCTTCAACACTGTGCTTCGGTGCCATGAGGTCGGCCAGTGCGGGGCAGCATCCCCTCGCCGGAACCCGCTCGTAGTTGTTCGCCTCCAAGACATGGAAATCCGACGAGGTACAAATGATATGATGTTGGATTTTTTTTTTGAGGATCAAATTGTTGTTAGAGTTAGTTATGTACTCTGAACTCCCCTTGGATGGCTGAGAATGAAAGGAAGGAAATAGTAATGGGATTAAATGGTACTTTTAGTAAGTTTATATCATATAAAAATTGTATTAAATTGACGTACCAAATTAAAAAAATAAAAGTTTATTATCAAAACTTTTAAAATGTTGTTTTTATATCAAAATTTGATAAAATAGATTAATTTAATATCAAATAAAACTTTTATTAAATTTTAACAATGACAAAATTTAATAGAAGTTTTATTTGATATTAAATTAATATATTTTATCAAATATTTAATATAGAAACGGTTATTTTTAAAAGATTTGATATCAAATAATTATTTTTATAAAATTTTGGTTCTAATAATATAATTTAGTAAAAAAAATAAGTATAGTTGATTCTTCTTATTAAATCATTTTTATAAAAATTGATGGAATGGGTATTATATAATTATTTTTAACAAATACTCACTCAATGTATGAAAATGGTTTATTAAAAAGAATCAAAATTATTAATTTTTTATGATACAACTAACTAAAAATACTTTTTAATCCCATCCTCCTTTCCCAAGTTCCTATCTACCAAAGGGGTATATGTGATATATATCTTTCCATTGTGATCTAGTGAGGACCAAGTTGAAGGTGTGGGATCCATTGAAAAAAAAACAAAGTAAATATTTTAATTAGTAATATTTACAGTCGAAAAAAAATTGTTCAGTTAATTGAATAAATTACGGTCACACTGTGTATAATTATTGTTAATTTTTTTGAATCAATACAACATTTAAAATATCAAATAAACTATAAAATTGAATAGTCAACGGTAAAAAAAAATAAATATAAGATAAAAAATAATATAATATGGCATATTCAAAAACAATACATCCAACTAAATTAATGGCAATTGGAAATCAATGGCGCACAAAATCTGACCCAAAATAAGAAAAGCCTAAGCGAGGACAAAACTCGGGTTGGCAAAATAATATAAAATCAGTTGGGGGGACAAACATATTCAATTCACTTGAAATGTTCAACTAAATGAATTAGGCAGAAAAGACCAATTTCATACATGCAAATATTGTACAAACTTTTGAAAAAATGACAATTTAATATTAAATCTTTTAAAAACACCCTTGATTTGATGCTTAATGTTATTTTGACTAAATTAGGTTGATAGTATTAAATATTTACAAAAAATGACAACTTGTGAACAAAGCTTTTAAAATAGCTTTTTTGTGACAAATATTAGATAAAATAAACCTGTTTAGTATAAAAAGTAAGTATACTTTATAAAGAAATAAATAAAAAATACTTGATACAAAATTATTAGATTATGTAAAATTTTGGTAACAAAAGAGACTTCTCATACAAATATGTCACTTTTTATAAATATTTTGTATTATGAATGTAATTTAATATATATATATATAATGCAATTAAAATGTATTAACATTTTCTCAATTACCAAAAATCCATAATAAAAGATATACTTTTCAAATAAAAAGTGCAAGTCTTGCTCCAATTTCTCTGGTGTATTCAATACATGAGTGGAAAGGGGAAAAATAGTGCAAAAGTTATAATAATAATAATAAAAACCTAATGTACAATGTATTAATTGAAAATCAAGTACCATATAGTCTTATTTTACTCAACATCTTTCCTTATGCACATGAACGAGGGGAACACAAATGGACAGATTCCTTCCCACCTTTGGCGTGGCAAAACCTGTTTGGTTGTTTTGAGAGGAAAAAAAAACAACAGTTGGGTCCTTCAATAAATCATTGACCCACCACGACTCCAAAAATTCTATACATGTTGAGTACAACTCAATAATGGAGTTGAAAAAGATGGTGCATTTAGTTCACTATCATATACACTCAGCCACTCTAATAAACTTTATAGCGCCTATACATCTATATGATAATTAAATAATAAGCTAAGCTAATAACATTTCTCTAATATTGTGTTCTGGCATGAAAGGATTGCTCATTATTTTTTTTGTTAGGCGGTCAATATTTCAATGAATAAAACTGAAAACAAGATGGAGGATACAACTTTGTTTTCGAGTTCAATAATTTATTGCGGGAGCGTGTGATGTTCCATCCATGTCCGTCCCCATTGGGTTTAGCTACCAAGAGAGATGGACCAGACAAGACATAGATCATTGCATGCATGAGAAAATGATCCCATTATCCACCACATGGGTCCCTATTAATTAACACCAGGATACTCATCATACTGATCGCAAATTTGTACCTAGGCAAATCAAAATAAGACAATAGTGTTAAATATATGGCTAAATTACAATACTAAACTTGAGGTAAATAACACTTTTATAACTTTATATTTTAATGTTTATTTTTATGTCAATGTTAATTTAAAGATTTATTACTCATTATTTTTTAAATAATGTATCATGTAATTATCAATCTAAAATTAACTCTAAAAAATGGATAATTTTAAATTAAAATTTCACTTTGCAAGATTTGAAACAGTCCTATTTATGCTAAAGTTAAAAACCATAACTATTCAACAATAATAAAATTTAAGAAACTATTGCCTTAACTTAGCTCCTAATTTAAATGTATTTATTTGTTTAATAAGGTATTTGTTTATATTATTTCTATTTAAAAGTTATAATTGGTGATTAAAGTTAAATTATGAGTTAGTAAGTCTACTCATAATTGTTTCTGTTTACTTGTGATATATTGTAGTTTTATTATAATTTATTATCTATTACTCAATCTATTCAAATAAAATACGAGAATAAATATAACATTTAAATACAAATGAAAACTTTTTATCTTTTATATTATATTTATTTACTTATATATACTCATTGTGGATACAATAATATTATAACTTGGTAATATTTTTTGGAATGGTGTATTTTCATTGTGATTTATTGTGAATTAAATGTAATTTATTGATTATTACTATATTAAGGTGGTGGAACTAATTCACAAATCATAGTCTAATATGCACTTTCTAATATGCTATGTGAGTGTGTCATGTGTTAACAACATGCTTATCAAACATCCAGCTTCTATATTGTGCTATTGGTTCCTAGGTTGGGCATGGTGACCGGCTACTTAAGTCACTGTTTCTGGCTTAAGAGGCTACTCTTGGACTTCGGCCTACCGGATTCCACCACGTTCGTAGTAGCCCTGAGTATGTCCCCAACACAAAGAATGAAGGACATGTACTCTCTTAAATGGAAGGAATAAGACCATGTCACGTTGCCATTGGACCATGCCCGCTGCTCTTCCCCATCTCAATTTGTCGGCAATCTGTAGGGCCATCCCTTCTCCATCGACTACATTTAAAATATGTATATATATATATATATATATTAATTAGACCATCATGTATTTAAAGCTGATATATTATTGGGATATGCCATTTTTTTTCGGTCAAGTGGGGTATCTCTTGTTTTGTCTGAATAATACGACACATTCTAGATCATCTGGAGTTTTGGCTAATGTTTTTCGATAGACAAAAGGACAAAAGATCACCATGAAATATCCGACTGGTGGCCACTGGCCAGCAGTAGTAAGACAAGGGCCAGGGCGATGTCAATCCATGTACCAATGACCTGCATGTTGCTCTCTTCAGCCTGCTGTGAAGATCGATCTAGGGACGTACTCAGTTCTATATGGTACATTCTCTATGTAACAGTAACATGCACACAACTTCTTTCCCCGACCCAAAAAAAACATGCACTCACACAGCTTTATTTTCCCTCAACAAGACGAATAATTTCTCGAACAAATCAATTACCTGATCAAGATGAAGTCCCGGTTCACTCTGCTGCACATGGAGCCGATCACTCCCTCGTACCCAGTTATTAAAGGCTTTATATTCCACATCTTTGCCATTGAATCTGGGAAATCTGACCAGAACAACTTCGTTTTATACTTGTAGTTCTTCATCGTCTGGTCGGTCGAGGTGTCGTAGCCAAACAGTGCCTGATCAGAGTGCAGGAGGCCCTTTTTTCTTACCAAATTGGCGAAGTACGCCGCGTGGAAGCGGGCTGGAGTCGGAATGTATTGAACTTAACCATGCCACATAGGCAGAATCTCGAGCTGCAACAGCCAAGAAGAGACCACAGAGCGGCCCCCAGCCTTTTCGATCTCCGACTTGATCTGGTCGATAACCTCGAACCCTCTGGCTGATCCCGCATTAGGCCTGGCATTCATTTCGCTTTTGGGGATGGACTCGTACAAAAGAATGGACGCATCACAGCCCTAGAAAACATTTGAGATAATCAGATGAGAGGAGTCATCAACTAAAAAAAGAGTTGGATATGGAAGAGAGTAAAAAGGATATTTGGTAGCAGTAGTACTATTAAAATAATAGATTGGTGAACTATGCTTTTAGGCGCCGGTGTAACCTGAACATGTCCCAGCCGACACAGACGACCAAGTCAAGGGAGATTTGATTGGATTGGATAGATTCGTGCTCATCCTTTCTGGAAACACTTGCGTCAAATCTTTCAAACTATTTTGGCCCAAACAAACTTTTAATATTCACAACGAAATCTGAGATTTAAAGTAGAGATGATTGCAGATGTCATGCAATTAAGCAACTGAGCAAACATCGCAATATGGTTTGACCTGGTAATCCACTAATTATCAATGCATTATGGTTCTTGTCTTGTCCGACGCATCTCTTCAGTGGCCGGGATTCAATGGATTACTACGATCACGTGGGACCGACTTGGTCTTCATCCTTCAACTTACATCGTCATGTACCGGCTAAGGCTATTTCCATCATGCCCGATTGCTCCGAAGATAGCTCAACCCAGAGAAACCAATTCAGATGGCCACCGGGCGGTCTTGCTGGGATGATCTCCGAGGATCATTTCCCCCTTAAAATTTTTTAATATAACCTCATTTCATATGGATTTTCGAAACATAAAAGTTTCATCTGTCCACCGGACACTCACTCAATCATAGGTGGATGAGAAGAAGACGATAAGTGATCACGAGAGCCCGTATTGTTCTTGAAAGCAATGATTTGATTCAGATGTATATACCATTCCAAAGTTTGTAATGTACGAGCATCTCATCCAAATGTCACATCGACAGCCTGGTGCTGACATATCCATTTTTGCCTATTTATTACGACGTTAATGACTAGTATAAAAAATGTCGCCTCTCACCCACTTCTCCATGCCTCACACAAAAAGCTCAGGCATGATTGATTGCATGCCTACATAAGGAAAGAAGATCTTCGGAAGAAGGAAGAGATTCTGATTTGTGGTGGGAGGGTGAATCAAAACATATCTACGAATGACTAATGAATGACATGACGGATCCTTGCCATAAACAAACATTACATTGCATTACATATAGAGCGATATACGACATTGCTCTCAGTTTAAGGTAGTTTGACTCCAGTTCTTAATGGCCTGCACGACCGCCTGCTTCACTCCTTGAGCATCGACTCCATCTTTCCCTTCCTCCTAAACAAGGGGAAAACACAAGAAAGATAAGGTAAGACATCTGTTACACACAGCTTATATAGTTACATACATGTCTTCTTATGGTAGACATGAGCTTGTCCATAAACGTGAGCTAGGCTTTAATTTGTACTCTTCTATATCCAAAACCTTGCCAGCTATGTATTCACGAATAATGCCGTGAATTATGTTAACAGCATTTCCATTTGCCAGCACTGTGCCCTGCGATGGCTACATATCCCTAGAGCCAGTTGCACATGCATATGCATGATAAGTGCGTACAGTAGAAAGTTCCCTTTTTTTGAAAAAAATGGAAGTTCCTGTTTTCTACAGTCATTCGATTCACGAGCAAATAAAGACAGGAACTTGATGCTGGTAGTAGCATGGTTAGCCTAGGCCCACCGCCACCGGCCTCATCTCATACCCCAAAAGTTGCCCGCATCTACATTTGAGTGGAAGAATACTGACTATGCATTTGTGGCGATGAGTAGCTGGCGCTGGCCAACCATATTCCCCTAAAGAAAACCTCAACCTGCTAATGGTTGGAAAAATCTATTACCAGGTTTCACTCCGTGTTTGAACATGAAATATCAAGTGCTTCTGATTTGAAAAGAAGGGTTTTTAATGGGCAACAAAAATTCTAATAATCCATGCTGCATTGATTAGTTCCCTGCCATAGATATAGAAGATAGAAGCTAGGAGGAGAGTTACGGGTATACTTCTCTTCCCACTGCTTCCAAGTGGAAGCTGTCTTCACAAGAAACTCTAGCATCCGAAACATCAAGCCCCAGTTCTTCGAAAGCTTCCAGTATCCATACCAGCAATCCCGGACAGTTCCTTTCTGCGTGCACGTTTATGCGGAATCCTCCTTTATCTAGGTTTTGCACATTGACCTCCTGAAATCAATTCAGAACTAAGTTGATAATAGCAAATGATTCTAGCTGAAGGCCGATGCTGTTTAGCAAGAGATTATGGTACCAGATTCGTTGAAGCTCCTACTGTTTCCTCCTGCTGATCCTTGAACTCCCCGATATGTTTGGTTGCGTCTTTTGTGATTGGCACAGTATTTCCCTGCCAAAATTAGATTAATTTGGTATTACCTGCTGCATTAAAACTTGTCAAGCTCGTGGATATTCCAACACTTCCAAACTCATATTTATATAGACCAAAAAAAACATCAATAGAGCTATTCCTCCTAGCCCTATGGATCCCACCAACCCATCAAGTTAGCACTCGATAATATAATTTGTGATTAGAGATCTTGATCAAGTTCTAGTTCCCGCATACATATGGTTTAAGACCTAAAAGAAGGTACAGGAAGAAACCAGCTTCGCCAGAACCTATGTTCAAAGTTGACAGCATAAGGCCATAAATCAGATATTACCGAGCTGGAGCTGATGGCATGGTGGCGGCGATGCTTAGGCTTCTCGTACGGCTCTGATTGCTTTCGATCTCTCGAAGACATCCTGGCTCTCGAATTCTTGATGGGTCCTTCTTCCTCCTCCTGCCAGACGGCCGTCCCTCTAATGTTGTTGGGGGGTTTTTCCCTCCTTGTACCAGCTGGAGATCAGGTACAGAGATGACGATTTAAATAGAAGAGATCCGAGATAGGTTCACGAAATCAGATAAAGTTAATGGGATGGTGTTGGTTTTGTTTGTTTTCTTGCAGGAGGGGCTCAGCTCCCTGTGAAACCCAATAGTATAACATTAGCTGCTTGTTATTTTACTGTTATCTAGAAAATTCTTCATGTTATAAGAGTCATTTTCAAGTGTAACATTTTAAAATCAATTTTATGCTATACGAAAATCTCTTGTCTTAGCTTTGCTTAACTGTCAAAATCAAGATATAGTCGAGGACAATGCTATTCCTAAGTTGCAATGCCACAGGAAGACGAAAAAAAGAATGCAAATATGCATTTCCTAAAGCTAGTGCAGACAAACGAATATGCCCTTTTATGGGTAGAAGAAGAAGAAGGTGGATAAGATTCCAAGTAAATAGACAATGATACCATTAATTTACTAGACACTATTACATTAATTTAAATTATTTTTAGTATAATTTAATTTATCACCATGCCACCCTCCTCCTATCTATACATTTAATTTTATAATTTGATTTCAATAAATTAAAGAGCTTGAATTGATCCGTACATGTTGCAGGGGTTACATCAGACAGACAGAAGGGGAGGAGACAATGAGTGGGATAATTCCCGTGAGAAGTATTTTGGAGGGATCCATCACTCATTCTCTTCCCTCCAATTTCATTTTACTTACTTCCCAATTAAAAAAAATATATATATATATATTTAGAATATGTTATTTAATATCTATTATTATTAATTTTTAATTAGTTATATGATTTATTTTTAAAATCCTATAACAATTGTACAATACAATACAATACGATACACTCATTTACATCATTGAACCTCTACCAAATATAATATGATCTATTTGTTTGTGCTTCCAAGATTTTCTCTACATGGGGTGCGCAATAAGATGGAGGTTGGGCCAATGGACTTGGACTAAAACAGTTAGTTGCTCTCTGGCTTTCGGTCTAGGCTTGCGGTTCGTCCACATTTGGTAGATTATATGATACTGTTACTTTACTAGTTGGGAAATGGGCCTTTTATTTGCCCATCCATGCAGATGAAGTAGAGTAAGTAAGCATCATGAAGTGGAGTAGGAAAACATGTTTGCCATCAATCTGATGAATATGGTAAATATCAAAGAATTCAGTACTAACTCTCCACTCTCTCATGGCTTTGTGTGAATCCTATATGCCTTCAGTAGGAGGGTTACCACTGGCCATGTTGGAGCCCCTCTCCCTTCTCTTCCGGATCACATAATAGTACACCACACCCCCTGCAACCATGACTATAATGATCCCATCGACTACCCCGACCAAGACGAGGACCCACCTCTTCGGGTTCGACCTCCCACGGCCGCCGGACTGGGCGGCTCCCTTCGGAACCTTCACCATGAAAGCCAGCCCTCGACTCCGATCGATCTGCCTAATCCCCACCATGACCCCATAAGAATAGCACCGCGACGCCCCGCTGAAGTTCCTGAAATCATACAGTGCAGCCAAACAGGTGCAATCCTCCAAGCAGCGCCTTCTGCATTCTCCCTTACTCATATTGATCCCCATTGAACCACCCTGCAGCACGCTGGTTACCCCATCCAACTCGACCATCTCGAACCGACCTAGTCCCTCACAAGGGTCCTCCGACAGTTTGTTACCGCACTGCGAGCCTTGCTCGTTATGGCTCCCGGTCCCGGTGGTGAATCTTATACAGGAGCAGTCATTGGAGAACGTGCAGATTCCATAAGGCCGGCATGCTGTAGGGAGACTGCAAGTATCGTTGACTGCCCGGAAATCCGGAGAGAACCCGGCTTCCTCCGGAGAGTAGTAGTAGAGACCCATGTTGCCCGTGCCGTTGTTCAACGCCAGAAACCGCGGGGCCTCTTGTCCGGGCCGCCGGAACGGTAGGACCTGGGCTATCTTCTTGCCATGGACGTCCAGCAGCTCGAGCCCTCTCCAGCCCAGCTGGACGTAGGTTATATTGCGGTTCTTGGATGGCCTGAATTCCCAGTAGGAGTACTTGAATTGACCAGAGTTGAGGAAGAGGGCAACGCGGTCGTGCTGGATCTCGAAGGAGTAGAAGTAGGTCGAGTTCCTTGGGAAGGAAGTCAACCGCGTTGCGACGTCAAGTCGTTGACCCCATAACATCGTATCTGTTGGGAAGTTGAAGCTCTGCCATTTTATGCTGTTCTCGGCGTCCACCAGGACCATGTTTCCGGTCCTCAGCATCTGCATCCTCTGCCATATTGCATCCACATGATCACAAGGATGTCAAAAAACCGTTTATCCCTTTGATGTAATATCTGATGTGTACTTTTTTTGGGCCAAATATGTGCAGGTACCTCAACATTCTGCCCTGAAGTTCCCGTTCGCCACCCGACCCGGTCACCGGGGCCCTTCAGCTGCAGATCTCCATCTGCTGTCATCTCAAGGATGCATTCATCCGACACCAGGAATCTCGAATAATGGCCTGAATTCCACACCCTGACGTCCCCTATGAACACCTCCAAGGAGCACGAGTGCTTTCCTGCCTCGACCGACTCGACGCTCAGTGCAGCTCGGAAGGTCGGCTTGTTGATGTCATTCTCCATCAAGTACGCCCTCCCGATGAACCCGGAAGTGTACTCCGACGGGATGGCCAGAGTGAGCCGGTACCCGACAGGGAGGTCTGACTTGGACGAAGCATGGATGAAGAGGGGAGTAGTAGATAAGAGGAGGAAGATGGGGAGGTAGTAGGGAGCCATGTGATGCAGTATGGGGGTTAATAGGTTTCATCTTTGGGATGTGGTTGGTGTTCTTCTGGTCATGGGGAAAGAAAATGGGCGCAGAAAGAGGGAATGATGGAGATGGAGGCCAGTCATGAGTGGGGGGAAAGTAGGGAGGGGGCTATGAAGTTTGTCTGATTGTGTCCTCACGCCACCTCCCACTTCCAAAAAGGTCCCTTTGCAGGATATGGGTAACTAAAGCCCACAGTCTTCCTAAATATTTAAGAAATTAGTAATTCAATTCACAATATAGCCATAGGAGTCTACTCATATTGCTCATTGTCCGGAATACATGGGACTGCAGATTTCATGTGAATCTTACAGGAAAGTACTGGGGTTTACAAATATGAACAACTTCTGTGTTCTTGTTCCAACCAAGCACAGGTCTGCAGGTATGTTCTGGGTGAGAAGGATAGGGATGGATGTGAAGGAAGGCAAGTGAATTGAATAAAGGGATCAGTAGGGAGCAAATGCTGACAGGCTGTCCCATGTGGGATTGATGTAAGAGTGGGTACCCAAATGGACGGGCTGAACAGTTCACTTAATGGTCATCAAGCAATGGGAAAGTGTCTCATTTCAACTCCACAGATGATATAGTAGGAGGGCAGGATGATGAAGCTCATGAAGAGGTAGCTGCCTTCAATGCCATTATTCATAATGAGTCGGTGCTCCGGTGTCCCTTTCTTCTGCATACTAATGCACCGGAAAAATGAGTTTGAGAGAGAGCCTTAGTTATGAAGATCATATTGTCAACATACTATATGGTTTGTACTGCATGCGTGGCCGACTGCTATGATTAAAGTTTTTGCTCTTTCCTTCCGAGGTTGGTTGGTAGCCGGGCATACCATCCTTCTCCATCAACCTAAACTCCATGAAGAGAGACCATTAAGTATATGTAGGGCCCCTGTGAATTGTTTTCTGTGAGTGGTTGTAGTTAATACTGTTTATGCCTGTTTGCTTGCTGATGATCTTGTGACGTTTCAATGAGTCATCCCAGCATCCTCCTCTGCTGTGCAGTCACACTACGGGTCTCATGAAATTAGACCACTAAGTTGAGATTGTAAAAGGAAAAAAAGCACAGAATTTATACGTATACCCATCCAACAACCATGGATCAATTCTCTTCTCCATAATTATTGAAATTCAATTTCTTTTCTTGGAAGATTGTTGCACTAGCCGTTATTCGGGCCTACCCGTTTTATCGGGCTCAACTTAATCGACCCGGTAAGAAATTAGTACAATAGTCTATTAAAAAAATCAGGTTATGCCATCTTAGAAGAAAAAAATATTATACTATTTCGAATTATTCAGTCAGTATGAAAGTAAATTTTATGAATATTGGGCTAATTTAAAAATGAATATTTTAAAAAATGTTATGTATTACTAAATTTTATTTTCATATTATTTAATCTTATCGTTTTCAAGCAAAAAAAAATTCTTCAACTTTGACATTTTTACTGAAAAATAAATCACAAACTTCATATTTATTATATATGTTTTAATATTTTATATTGATATAAACTTTCAATCATAATTTGAAATATATTTTTAATTAATAAAAATACAACAAATAAACATATTATAAGAAATATTTAAGAATGCGATGAAAAATAAAATGATAGTTGATGGATGCATTAAGACGGGCCTACTTATATTTAATCACACCTTTAAAAAAATTAGATGAAAGCCAATCCTATCCATAAATTATATACGTTTAATTATGTATTTTCAAAATCTGTAAATTAATATTTATAATGAAAATTATGTTTTGGTTGTATGTGGAAAATATAAACATTAATTATACATGGGAAATGTTCAATTTTTTATATGTATATAATTTTTTATTGTATCCTCCTTAAATTGTTCAATTTTTTATATTGAAATGGTAAAATTTTGTATAGTAATTTATTTTAAAAATATGAATAATTGTACATTGGTTATTTCTTTAAAATTGTATATTTATTTGTTGTAAATATGCACAATAATTGTATCGTCAAAAAAGTAAAATGCATGAATTTATATAATTACCCCTATTAATTATATATTAAAAACCTAAATGTTGGTAATGTAATAATAACTTAAAATTTTGAAAATTAATATATTAATGCACATACAAAAAAATATTGAAATGCTTTCATTATATTTTAATAATTTTTAAATACTAATGTAAATGCCATTTATTGTGCAATTCTATTATTGCTCGTATTAATTTATTTATTAGTTATTCATAGAAAGTTTGTACTTTGAAAAATATTATTTCAACTATATGATTGAAATGAATATATTAATTAATACAATTATTTTCATTAATTTATCCATTAATCATATCCCGAAAAATATTATTATTATTTTAGTACCAAATTAATAATTATCTCAGCTCATATTAATATCATTATAAAGGATTTAAAGATATATATGATTTGTATGGTGTGATTACATTTTTGGGTATAGTCATAATTTAACTATTTAATGAATATGAAATATAATATTATATTTACTTTTAGCTAATTCAAAAACTTGTCAATCTCACAAATTTTCAAAATACATGGAATGCAATTTAACAATGCAATAAACCAAATACTCCCTTCAATACATATGCTATCATAAAAAACTCAATCTTTAGGACTCAATCTACATATAACATGAACTTACAAAATTGTTTTTCCATCTACCAAGTGTAATGTAACATGATTATAACATATAACATGAACTCACATGGTCATCATGTCGAAATTCTGCCACTTTTATTGTCTAAAAAACTAGTTAATGATGTGAATGTTCTACTCTTTCTTCAACAACCATCTCACTTTTATTGAGATACGTAAATGCCATTTTGTTTTATTTTTTCAGTAAGGGAGTAAGGTGCCTTCTTCAACTATTTTCTTATTGTTTCTATGAGTGTCCTAATAATCAATGTTGAAGTTATTATTACATTACCAACATTTAGGGAGTAAGAGAGCATATTGTGTATGGTTCATTTTAAGTGGACATGTAATCCTAATAATCAATCTAATAAGGAAAAAAAGGATGGCCCCGGTCAATGATTATGGTACTTCCATGGTTTGCATACCTAAATCTCCTACTACTCTTCTCTACTTCACATCTAGATGAGTACTAGATTTATGAATATCTTTTAAAGATTTATGGCAATTGGTTCACGAATTTGAATCAATCTCTATATCATATATGCTTACTACGATTGATTATTGATGTTGTGCATACTTTCACACACTGCTAAATTTTAAAGTATTTGTTACTCTTATTTTATCATTTATTATTGCATCTTGGCTCCACAAGTCATTGGAGCAGTTTTGCCTCAAACACTTGATCAACACTCCCAACTACAAAAGCAACCGTAATCGCCTGCTCCGTTAGAGAGGCAGAGGCCTGAGTTCTCCCCATGCAGCTGAAAGCATTGCTTCTTGCAGTCCAAGAGCTTACATCCCGTAACAGCCAGCATCTTGCTACATCTGTTGGCATGAGTTTGCTGGATCACAGTGGTTGCTGTCCAAAAATAAAAAATAAAAAGGATGGATGCATGGTTATTAGCCATGAAATTGATGAAAATAAAACTAAAACACATAGCCATTGATTTCGAGGAGCACCACCATTACACACAAACTTTTCCCATTCAGAAAAATCATGCATCATAGTATTTATATTTATTGATCACCCTATGATGTGTATATACCTACCTGAGATAACGAGGAACAAGAAGAGAAAACAACTTAGTGAAACGAATTTTGCCATATTTGCTAGTGTCCCAACAATGTATATAATTGACTTTGTGATTGCTTATGAGAGTGATACAGCATCCAAAGATGATGACCTTATTTATACAGTGTGAGTGACTGGTCCTTATTTCTTCATTAATTACCTCCAAAAAATCTAAAATTTTGTACATCACTATATTAATATTTATTTTTTAAAATATTAAAAATAATACTTTGATTAGCTGTTACAAATCCACAGATTTGTATTAATTTATCAATTTATTATATCTTAAAATATAAAATTTCTACAATAATTATACCATCAAAATATGTAAAAAATTATATATTAAAAATATTCAAAATTGTGAACGAAATTATATTATATATTCATATAATTTCTCGTATTAATTTATTGTCTAACATATATTTAAATTTTGAAACTTTATACGGTAATTATACTATATAAATATGTATGGAAGTACACAGATTAATGATATTTTAAAAATCTGGAAAGTTGGAAATTTATGTATTAATCATATCTTGAAAATGTTCAAATTTTAATGTCGTCCATTATTTTGTTATATTTTCAATAATTATCTATATTAATTTATCGGTTTAATGTATTTTGAAAATTTAAAACATTGTACTGTAATTATATTTCAAACATAGATTTTTAAACCATTCAAGCAAGTAGATTTAAGTTTTATGCGTTCATGGATTAAATGAGGAGTCATTATATTATACCACATATCTAATGAACAATATAATAATAATAATAATAAATATTCTATATAGCCAATCATTTAAGTAAATATGTTTAAAATAAAATAAAAGACAAATTCCACCAAAAATAAAGTAGAAATTCTACCATTTTCTTTTTTAGTGTAAGTACCTAATTCACATTTGGGACTTGAGTGCATTTTATGGAAGAGATTGAATGCATGGCATGTTGCTAGTTAAAATGGTCTACTTCAAGTGTAAGCTTTCCTTTTTGTATCATTAATAACAATGATGAATATATTTCAATAAGTATGTGTTATACACTATTTATGTGTTAAATCTATATTTTCAAAATTTGTAAACATCTTAAAAATTATGTTTTGATTTTACCAAAAGTTTTACAATACAAGTACGAAAAAATATAATATACCTATAAACAAGGTATGAGATATGTAAGCGCCACACTCAAATTTTCTGAGAAAAATTCTTAGAAAATCCTGATGATAAGTTTTGATTACTTAAATACCAAATAGAAAAATCTGATAAGTTTAAAAGTTATTTTAAAAGAGAAAAAAGATAAAATTTCACAAAATTGAATTTATAAATTCTATCTTCCAATGCTATGAAACGTGTATTTTATATGTACAGATAACTAGCCTAAAAATAAGGAAAATATATTTTATAATTACATGTCAATCATATCTAATCTAAATATATAAAATATTTTTATAACCAATTTAAAATTCTAAATTTAACTAATTAAATATCTAATATTATCATTTAAAATTGTAGAAGATTTATTATATTAATAAATCTCTACTCCTTAATTAAATTTGGACTTTCTCGTGGGCTTTTCTTGGGCTCTTCAATTGGGCTTTCACTTGGATTTTCGACAATCTCTTTAATTAGCCCATATAATTTATTTGAATATTTTAGCCTACCTTGTGATTGGGCACTTTTAAAGTCTCAAATGATAATTTATCCCATTTGGTGACAAAGTGTTCAGCTCTATTGCAGTTTCGGTTGATTGAACTTGTAAATTTGTATTCTATTTAGTTGGATTCACATCATTCTCCCCTTTTTGAAAATGATTTGTCCTCAAATCTTCTTTTCCTTAATCATCTACATCAAAATACATTAAATTAGAAATATTTATGTTATATCTAACCGTATATTTGCTAGATAACTTCATGTTGTAATTATTATTACTGAATTTTAAAACTTTAAATAATCCCTCTAATATAAGAAATTTTGATAGTTTTCTATCCATAAACCGTTCATTTCTCGAATGTAGAGTAATGTAAATCTCTGGATAAAAAAAAGCATTCTTGAAACTCTTATTGGCTAGATTAATATTTTCTTGAGTTTGTCGTTTTCTGTCCAATGGATTAAAATCATAGATAATCTCTAATTTTGATAACTTAGTCACTAAATAAATATAACGATTATAAACAAACATAAAATGTAGTAAACATGTAGTTGAAAATAGAAATTTTGTATCAAATAAAATATTTCAAGCAAAACTAAGTAATTTAATATCAATAACTTTTCTTATAGATTCAAACAAATCGTTTTTACGAAGCAGTTCAACTTGAGAAATAATCAAAATAAATCAATAAAGTTTTCAAAAATCAATTCCAAAATAATTTAAGTGTGATGTACGAATAAACTGAGATAAGAAAAAATAATAAAATTTAGATAGAGAAGAAGATAAGAAATTAAGATAAAATGAATTAATAAGAATTAGACTGGATAGAGCAGAATAAGAATGAAATTTAAGATAAAATTTTATTATTTTTTCTTTTTTCCTTTTTTTTGTACAAATTTTTTTTTGCTCTTTTTTTTTCTTTTTTGTACAAATTTTTTGACTTTTTTTTGTTCTTTAGATAAAAAAAAATATGAGAGTATTTTTTTAAGAGAATAAAAATTGATATAGAAGATAAAAAAAGAAATAAATATAAGTACGAAAAGATAAAATATACCTTATTTATATAATAAATAAGATATGTAATATGTATACGTTACACTTAAATTCTCTAAAATTTTTTTAAAAAAAATTATAATAATAAATTTTAATTATTTGAACAGCACAGCACAGATAAAAATCTAATAAGTTCAAAAGTTATTTAAATAAAAAAAATAAGAAAAAATCTTAACAAAATTAAAATTTTAAAAATTGTCCTCCAATGCTGTTAAGTATAATTTTATAGGTAAATATAACAATCGAATAGTATAAAATAAGGAAAATATATTTTATAGTTAAATAATAACCATATCTAATCTATATATATTTAATTTTTTTATAACTAATTTAAAAATATAAATTTAACTAATTAAATATCTAATATTATTATTTAATATCGTAGAAGATTTATTATATTAATAAATCTCTACTCATTAATTAAATCTATACCTTCTTATTTATTTTTTTAGATTTTTTAATTGTTCTTTTATTTGAATTTTTGACAATTTATTTAATCAACCCATATAACTTATTTAAATATTTTAGTCACAACATTATTATTGTACATTTTTTAAATATCAAATTATTATTTATTTCATTTGATAACAAAATATTAATTTTACAGTTTCGGTTAATTATACTTTTAAATTTGTAGTATATTTAATCGAATTCATATCAACTTTTTATTTTATCTTACTAAAATTGTTTATTGATTATATATTAAAAATTTAAAGGTAAATTTAAAAGTTTTTAAGGTACTTTTATTTTAAAAACCTCCAATAATTATATATTAAAATTGTGGATCATAACCTAGCTTCAAGAGCTTTTATTTTGTATGTTTCAGTATTCTATTTTATGGTACAAATGGTTTTTGTTGAGATACAGAAATAATATTTTATTTAAAAACTTTGTAATAGAGGAAGGCCCACCGATTCCGAAGTATCCGTAGCTATGTTGTTCCCGAGTACTAGCAAAATTCTGGATGTAACCGTATTCACATTTTAAGCCAAATGAAATGAAACTACTTTGTTCATGCACCATCACTGACTAAAGTGGACCTCTAATATTAATTAAAGTTTAAATTATATTATTAAATTTTAAATTAAATAATACTTTTATGTTAAATCTTTAAATTTTATATTTTAATTTCAAAATTTTGGTACAATTAAACAGAACACATATTTTTAAGCATATTATAAAATCGTAATTATTACGTATTAATAAATTTACCTTAAAATGTGATTTACTTATACCTACTGTCAACATATATCTTAATTTAAATATAAATATATTTTTTTAAAAGACATTATATATGATTTTGACTTAATAAAATTATAAATAAGAATTATATAAAATGAAAACTTTATTTAATTTATTTAAAATAATATATTAAACATATTACAAAAATACAATACAAAATTAATATATTTTGAATTATTAATAAAACTTATATATAATTTAAATTAAATTAAATAATTATATATAAATAATGATATAATACAAAGTTTTATAAGTAAAAATATATATAATTATATATAATTTAGATGAAATAATATTTTAAATATAAATATTTTATTTAAATTATTTTACGTATAATATTTATTAATAACTTAATATATATAACTTTGTATTATATTTTTGTAAAATATTTATTCATTATTATAAATAATTGAGATAATTGAATAAAAATCTACGACAGCGTATGCATCAATCTTGTTGCTGGCTGCACGGCGTAATTTGGTCGACCTTACTCGGTTCTATCCCTCCCGAATTCTATTATTTTTCTTTTTATTTTAAATTAATATTTTATTATTTTTGTGTATGACAATTCGATTACAAATGGGATCGAATCTATAATTTATAATTTTATTCTCTATTTTGATTTTTATTTTAAATTTGGAATCTAATTTATTAATTTATTCTCAATTCAAAATTTTATTACAAATTTACCCTCATTTCTTCATCACTCGTACTTAAACTGAATTTTCTTTAAAAAAACACTAAAAAAACCTTATATATATATTTAAAAGCACGCTCAAAATAAGCCTAAAAAATTTACACTTTTTTTTCAACTTTTGACATATAATAAGCTCAAATTTCGGTTATTTTAGATAGTATGGTTCGGTCTCAATATCCTCCCACCATCTTTCCATTAAAAATGTTGGTTGAATTCCTCCTAAATTTTAAAAATAGTTTTAAATAAGAAAACACTCTAATTTACTTTGAAACAAAATTCAAACAGGTAAGGAATTTGTTATCTTCGGTTCCTTTATATCCCTATTTATAAATCCAAATTTATTTTTGAAGGAAATATCAGTTATCATATTATGACATGATACGTAGTAATTAGTATGAACATTATCCAAAATGTTAGATGGTACAAGTGAAAAATGCTTAGAGAAATCAATCGTTGATTATCAAATACTTCAAGTTCGCATAACACCAAATATTGATTATGCCAGGGCTCCATTGAGTGGTTGGAAGTCTCGTGCTTCACGGTTCAGCATTTCTCTCCTATCTTTTAAGTATCTAAAACCCATTTCAAGCATAGTTGTTCAGACCAACCGCAATTTTAAAAGAGTTATCTTGTGAGAAATCGATGCTGAATTGATCACTATAATGGTTAAATTGTAACCCTAGAATGGTGATCTTGAATCTGTGTGTAGTCTTTGATGGCTCATTGGGACGTGGGTGGAGATTACTTGTTTGGAGGATATGGCATGTTAGTATGCTCAATTCTTATTATCTACTCATTATATATTATTTTAATAATTATTTTCAACAATTATGCCAAACCTTTGAGAAAATTACATCAAATTTTGACTCTATGATGATTCCTCCATGAATGGGATGCATACCCGAGGACTGTCAAGCAGTCTTCCTCTTCAACGTTTGATGAGACTTTATATTCATTTTTTTTTTGCATTAAAATAATGATTTAGAATCACACATGACAGCTGACCATAATTCACAAATGGCTACATTTACAATATAGTAGCTCTTCTATATTTTCATTTACCTCAGAAGATCAGCTTCAAGAAGTTCCAATTGCAGAAATGGTAATGACATGCTATATATGGTTGAGCTCCAACCATGCATCTGGTGATCACATTCTTCGCACTTGAACTAAGAAATAGAAATAGCAAAGAGATAGAAATAGACATATTCTTGGAGTTTAACAGATGATAATCAAATCCTTCGTTTTTTCCAATCTATGGATCTTTTTTTAGTCCCTCCACCAAGGTCACTTTCTCCCTTTTTACATTCTTGAGAAACAAAAAAAAAGAGAGAATCATTGAGGCACCCGTGAAAAATGTGGGTGGCCCTTTGGTATCCCTTCCCTAAAGGGAACTGTTTACTTGTTGTGAAAACGACTTGTGTGGTAAATAATGCCAATCCAATTATCATCTGAGCTAGCTAGCTAGCACTTGTACCTACTTGGTGTGCAAGGTGGGGTTTCATCTTTACCTACAATTCAAACCTAACCCAGAGAATACAACTTGTACATTGAAGATTGAAGAAGATGGAGGACCCGGATCTGGAGAGAGGCACACACAGACCTAGCTTGCTGACATGTCTAATTTTCATTAATAATGGGATGATATGACACTGACAACACGGCAATATACAGATAAGATAAGCTTCATTTTTAATCATGTCTTAATCGCTGGAACAATCGCGTATGTCTTATGGCATGAAATAGGAGTGCATATGCCACATGATGAAATCGGCCTTTCAACAAATATCAGAACATTGGAAATTTTTTAACGACTTATTCAGTATCTGCGTGCTGATGGACGCCCCTGTTGTGATGTTTGTGTGGAAAAAAAGATTCACAATGTGTATAGCCATTACCTGGAACTTGAATCTCTGCAGTTTCTGATAACACACACATCAAGGTGCAGTGATCAAGATGGAGAAGGAGGGCACATGAAGAACTTACTCACCCCCCTCCAGCTCTTTATGGGTAGTTGCAATGAGTGGGTAATGCACGTGCCCTGCTTCTCCATCATGTTCATCGGCCACCTTCCTATCCGTCATCTTCACAGAGGGAGATATCGAGAAAGATAGAGGGGCTGATTCTTGAGGTAGGAGTTTCTGCATCCTTTGAGCCCTCTTTTTATAACCAGAGAAAAAAAAGGGGATGGAGGAGGGTGAGTGGTTTAGGAGGCTGATCAGAGAAAATGGCAATGAAGTTTGCTGGGGTTGTGGGTCCAAGTACGATCTCCCCTCAAATTTAATTGACAAAATATGTACCCTTAAATCCTATATTGAAGCTCTTTCCAATCTCACTCTAGCACATCTACGCATTTCATTTTTCAACTAACAGTAACTTATTCTTATGGTAGGAAATTATTACTTGATTTATAAGTTTTAAACTAATTACAAAGAATGGTATATAATAACTTTTTACATAATATTAGACTAATTAATTTGTAACTATAATCCTATACTAAAAACCTAATTTTTATTCTATCCGAATATAGAGTAAAATTACACAACTCGAGTGTATTATTTCTCTTAAAAACGAAATAATAATTTTGGCCTCCCTCAAAACTATTATTCTCTCTCAAAAAAAAAAAAAAAAGAATACCCAGCTCCCACCAGAATATTATTTCCGCTAGTAAACCAAGAAAATAATACTCAACTCGTTGATTGTTGAGTGTGAATTGCACGAGTGACCTAACTAGCTAGCTACAAAAAAAAAAAAGAAGGCGTTTGTGCTTCCCTTGAGCGTACATACGAGAGTATATATATATATGTAACTAAAAGTATAGATCTTTATTTCCACACAAGAGTGTACAATGATTATGAGCTAAAGAGTGGGATCGTGGCAGCGAAAATCACGGACGCATAGTCTTGGAAGGGGTCAAATAAGTCAGGTCCTAAGCTAGACTATACCTTCCCTGATTTGAGTACTTCATCGTCTTGGGTCGTTCCTACTTGAGGCTTTTTATTAAACTATAACAAGAAGTAGGATTCAAAGAATTGAACAACACAGATTAGGCCATGCATTTACTGGAGTTCACCTTACCCATTCTGGCTATTGGGAATTGGTTTTAGGGTTTATGTGTAGTGAGAGCATGAGATGAGAGCTTACTATGACTGGCTTATATTCAATTCCAACCTTCCTAAAGGAGACCCAGGGATGTTAAAAGTATTAAGATCTCATTGTATGTGATTATGGGGTTTTGCTAGGACCAAACTATTTGTATAAATATAGTTTCAAGCAATAGCTGTAGGGCATAGATGCTCCTCTTTTCCTAAAAACAGGGCTTCATGTCGGAGGAATATAAGATCCAACCAACCACATGGTACAGTATTCTATTCTGGATCTCTTTCTCCTATTCACCATAGCCATGGTCGATTGTACCAATGCATCGATCCATTAGTGTTACTGTTCCCGTGGATTCTTTCCGTGTCAAGTCTGAACTTGTAGGGACGCTTAGTGGTGGGAAAATGGAGATGCCTATATCAGATTAGACGCATGATTAGACTAAATTAACCATATGCATTTCAACCTTTTTGTTAGTGGACGTACATTCCATCCATTGACCCGAATCTCTCCTCGGGGGGCAATTTCACAATAGCAATAATTGAAAAACAAGATTCATTCCCATCATATCATATGTATTAGTTGGCTAATTTTATTAATATGGTAAAAATGTATTTAATTTAAAATTATATTTTTAATAATAGAGAATATCACTAGTTTATAGGGTTAATTATTTGTATATAGCATATTTAATACTTATATACTTAAAAGTTATTAATATATTATTTTACATATTTTAATACTTATATACTTAAAAGTTATAACTTATAAATAATATAAAATTTTTAATTTTATAAACCTAAAATAATTTTATATTTTATTCAATTAATTATGGTATTCTCATTAGATATTTTAGAACACTGATCTCATCTTAATCTTTTTTATTAATCTACAACTTGCATATAGCATGACATTAACATTTGGTGAAAAAATTTTAGGAAATTGATTAAATGTGAAGAAAATGAAAATAGGTTCATCATAAAATTAATTACTTAAACATATATTAAAACAATAATGGGATAATTTTAAAAATATATAATTTATTTATTATATTTTTAAATTATATAATGTTCTATATTTTAAAAAGTATGGAGGAGTTGGTGGATGGTGTCCCCATATGACATGACGCACTTCGACTTCCAAAGAGGTTTTGCGATGTTAAAAGAAACAGCACTATTCAAGTGGACCAACCATTTACACTACATAGGAAATTCTATCACTATGTCCACTTTTTATGTTTCTTCACATCGTCCCACTTTATATGTTTCTTCACATCGTCCCACTTTTATATGTTTCTTCACATCGTCCCACTTTTATATGGTTTATTTTTTTAGTTGGACTACTTTGTAATATTTTGTAAACTTTATGACTTTTCTTGTATTTTTTATTTAGACAGCTGCATTTAACTTGTGTATGCTTGTTCAACCACAAATATGATATTGCTTTGGTTTGTCCAACATTTTATAAGCAAATTGAGTTAAAATTTTCAAAGTTACTCTTAAGTAAAGACCTGTGGACCTGTGAGCAAAACTCCATAGCTGACCTATTTTAATTGAATTTAACAATTTTATATTCGAGTGATGGTATATTTGGCAACCACTTACATTATAAATGGAATACCAACTCATAGAGAAATAAATTACTATTTGAATTTTTATACAATGAATTGCAATAATACAAACATTTAAAAGTTTTTGGTTGTTTATTTTATGTTTCTATTTTGATTCATGATAGTAGTAAGTTTAACGTCCAATAGCATGTGTATTTTTGGGATACCCATAAGATATAAAAGATATAAATTGTTAGACATATATATAATAAGTCAATGATACTATTAACAAATGTGATATTCTATGAGAGGATATCCTTTGCTTTAAGAGTAATATCAATGAAATTTATGATGCTGTGTAATGTCAGGTGTGTCGATTTCTGAAAATTTTGACTCTTTATGCCGTGGTGATAGAAATGTTAGGAGTAGTTTTGATTATTTTTAAATAGGAGAGAATATAGTAGAAAAATGAGATAATTGTTGAATTCGTATGTGCACTTTATTTATTGAATGAGAGAATTACACATACATATATATATATATATATAACTTACTTCACAGAATTACTCTTTCGTAAATAAACATTATGGTCAAGATGGTTGATTTTTGCTATGTATTAAACTCCCATTAGCAAATGTATAGCGAGTGGCTCATTTAGCTGCTGATGGGATAGGAATTTTTATGTGCACTTTATTTATTGAATGAAAGAATTATATATATATAAGTTCCTTCATAATTACTATTTCCTAATTAAACATCACTGTTATTCTGATTTTTTGCTACGTGTTAAATTCCGATTAGCCAATTTTTCGAATCGCTGATTTAGCTGTTAATGAGATATGCTAGTAATGTATCTCCCTAATTGTTAACGTTGAACTCACATTCCATTATTTTACTGATTTAATTGAATTGATTTTTGGTATCATAATAATTAAATCGAACTATTCATATTTAATTTATTCGTTTTTCTAAAAATTAAAAGAATAAATTAATATACATTCATTTTTTACTTTAATATAATATTATTTTACCAAATTTTTCTAAATTCGGTATAGTTTAATCCTATTTACTTGGATATTAACTTGATTTACTTACTTATTGTGGATTGGATCACTTTTTATTGGGTAATTAGTATAATCATACTTGAAATTTTCTAATCTTATTTTAGATTTTTTATTTAGAATAATGATGACTTATGATTAGAAAAAAAAGAATTTATTAAATTGATAATTGAGTAATTTAAACGTTTTAGTAATATAGCTATTAAGAAAAATATTGTTAACAACTAATTAAAAAATATGACGAGATAAAAATTACCTATTAGAATATTATGTTTAGTGTTAATTTGTTATATATTAAGTATGTAATACTTATTAGAATATTCATACAAGTTATTCTTGTTTAATCAAATTAATTTGAGTTAATTCGAATGTATTTAATTTTAAATTAAAATATTAAATCCACTTTTACACACAACCAATATATCAACCATAAAGTTACAATCTTAATTTCGACTCAGTTTTCAATCACGTATTATAATTATAAAAGATTCGAACGCATGACTCTAATCACTGATATTGACTCAGACTTGTATAGGTTTATTACCATACTTGTGGAGATACATATATATATATATATAGTAGTTTATGTCAGTCCACAAAGTACCTATAATTTTTCTAAGGCCAAAGCAAGGGAATAGTGAGGACGAAGGAAGGTCGTTTTCCATATGAAACTTTCACTTTGGTGAGCAACTTGCACTGGTTTTCCACTAAAGCCATTAGTTAACCGCTTTTTTCTTGCTGTGCAAAAAAAAAACTACCTTTTTTTTCTCGCAATGGAAAACTGTGGAAGGGCAAGTGACATCAACCACATTTCCACGAGTCACAAGAGCACATAATAATAATAATCCCCATGAGAAGAGACCAGAACCGAATCTTACCTTAATTTAGTCGAAGAACACTATCTTCCAATATCATGTGGTACAGCTGTCCAAATATGAGCACTATTAATTTTAATTTTAGTACGAAAGACTTTCATATCTCTATATTCTTTCCAATTTTAGTTGTATTAATTGAGAGTAAGTCATATACATTTTTTAAATAGTATTTTTAATTTTATATTTAAAAAACTAACTCTTATATACTTCAAATAGAGTAAGTCATCTCATTTATAATAATTATTTACTACAAGTAAAATTTTTATAAAATATATTATTAAAAATATAATCACATTTTATATAAAATAAATAATTATTATAATTTTATAAGGTTAAAAATATTGAACTACTTACTCTTAATTACTTTTAATTAGAAATATGATTGATTTATACATAATAATTTATCTTAGTGAACTTAAACTAGTAGTATTAACGAATATATAGTAAAAATACTAAAATTAAAATTTATTATTCTCATTGGTCCGTTATTATAAAAATAATAGGCGAATATTAAAATTGAAACTTATTATTCTCATTGGTCCGTTATTATAAAAATAATAGGCCAATAATAAATGGTTATGGAATACTAATTTGGGTTGTGTTTATAAGTTTTGAATAGTTACACTAATTACAAGTATTATTACATGTTTAAATTTCAAATTTTATTTTAAAAAATATAGGAAATTATTTTTTAATATATAAAAAACAAAAAAAATCAACATTAACATTTGCCATTAATTTTAATATATAATTAAAGTGATAAAATTTTTAAAAATATATAGAAGGAACAGTCCATCATCCCATTAATTTTAGTTGGTGGATTACATTTGCCATTACCATTATTTGTTAAGAAAAAAAAAAGGAAATGGGTAGTACTATAGTACATAGTGGTCTTGGTTCCTTTTTGGTTGCAAGTTGCAACCCATATCAGTATATAGCCCCGCTTGGCTCTTTATACTGTTTTCTTTTTTTTGGAGTTGGTACTTTTTCTACTGTTAAACGAAGTCCTGGGTTTACGTCTTAGATAGGGCGTTGTCTTTTAGGGGATATCCGAACTGGATCGAGCATGATCCAATTGAAATCAACGTTGTTGATAAAGGAAGTTGTGTGTCAAGTCCAATGCGTTGATCAACTTGTTAGAGGGAGTAGTGGAAAGCAACCTTTCCTAGCTTACTACAAACACAAAGGGACCGAAAATATCCGATGAGATCTTCTTCTCCCCCCTTTAAAAGAACGTTTGAGGGCATGATACGATCATGACGTATCGAGCAATTGGTGGCTCGCACTGTGGTATTGATGCAGGGGCTGAGATGAGTCCCATGTACAACTTGCTGTCTTCCCCGATACAAGCTTTCTTGCCAACTACAAACGCTGTTGCTGCTGCTGCTGTAGCAAGCTAAGTTGGTTGAAATCACGGCTTTCTTCTGCACCGTTCCTTGGTCCAGGGAAAAATAACTCTCCTAGTTGATGCACGCACATGTTTGACATGATGAGGGGGCTGAATTGGGCGGTCGATCTAGGAGGATTAAGAGATTAATTAACACAAAAAAGCTTATAAAGTGTGTCATTAATGAATTAATTATGTTCCTCTTCCTCTTCCTCCATGGATAAACCATCCGTGCAACTGTGAGGGAGGCCGAGGAAGTACACAGGCCCCATTGTCTGAGTCTGGAAAATCTGTAGTTGTTCATAGAGTAAAATGAACAGGCCCAATTAGGAAACTTATGGTCAATGCCCAGATTTTATATTGGCAATAACTTATAGATAATCCATACATGGGTTGTGATGTGATCATCCTTCATTTCCAAATATGTTAGCATGTCAAAACATGTAGGTGTGAGCCAATTCAATCTATTCACAAGTTTTTTTTGCCGAGGAGGAGACTCATGTTGGTACGTGCCAAATTAGTCTATTCATATATTATTTTTTGTATTAAATATTTATAATATGAGTTCGTTTAAATAAAATTGTGCTAAGAACTAAGGAATTTGTAAGTAAGGTGTGAAATCACTTAAGAAAAGTGAGTAGTGGGGACTATATGTCAACGGATATAGTTACTTCACACCTTACTTACAAATTATTTAGGTTTTAGCCCACGTTTATTTAAATAAAATAGAAATTAACCCCTTTCTTTATATAGTCCTTTTATTTATAAACAACAAATATTTATTTTAGTATTTTTTCTTTATAATAGTTGTGCATGGCCTTAGCTCTTTTTTAAACAATGTAATATCTCTTTAATAAATATTGGTTTAAAATATTTTATAAATATAGGATTTAGCCAATTTTATAAATAATTAATTATATATTCATTTCATAAATATTAACCTAATTTACTTTATAAACATGAATTTTAATCTGTTTTATAAAAATTAAGTCATATACCCATTTTATAAGAATTGACTCTCCATTTACTAAACATGTATTTTAACCCCTAAAATCACTTTATAAATATAAGTTTTATCCTATTTTATAATTAGTATAGATAGTTCTCTTTTATAAATATTAATCTAACATGCACTTTATAATTAACATCCGCAATAGCCTATTTAATAAATATGAATTTTAGTTATTTTTTCATGTTTATCCATTTTTTAATAAAATCTAATTTAGTCCATTTTTTTTTATAAATATTGTAAACGATCATATATTCGCCTATTTTTAAACCTTCATGTTCATATTTATATAATATCGGGTCTCAACTCACTTTTTAAAATTGCTCAAGATATATTCTATTTTTTTTTATAAAAATTTATTTATTAGCTTTTTTTATGTACTTTCAAAATATTTTTAAAACATTCATACCAAATTTTTATAAAATAAAAAATATTGACTATATCAATCTAATTATATACGAAGTTTGAAATGTCATTCATTAGTTGTTATTTGATTACATGTTTATTAAGTAAGTGTATATGTTCTTATAAATAATATATATTTATTATAGTATTAAAAAATTATTTAAAATTAATATATATTATTATATTTTATTACAACCAATCATTTATCATAATTACAATTTTATACAGTTTGCCCAATAATAACTATTTTCCCTTAACATTTACTCTATATTATTAAGATAGTGAAATTTACCCAAAATTTATAAAAAATTACTATTTTATTATTTTCTTATCAAAATTTTATATTTACCTTTTTATTTTTTCAAAATTATTATGTTCACCGATTATTTGTCAAAACTGACCATTATACCTCTTATGGTAAATAGCCATAAATTAATATATATTTAATTATTATAATTAATACCAATAATTTAATACCTAAATTAAATTATTGGAATTAATACAAATAATTTATGGCAATATTAATACTAGTAATAAATATCTCCCATTTAATACACAATTTTATACTTATATAAAGAGTTCATCCCCATTCATTCTCCTCACATCTGAACACTTCTCTCTCTACTGCTCCATTTCCCGGTGAAGCTCGAACTAGAGCTTCGACTTGAACATTTTTCTTAAAATTAGAAGGAGAGGTCGGGCTTTTTAGAATCGGGGAGAAGACAACTATCTAATAGCAAACTCTAATCAATCCGAGAATCGTTGGAGAAGCGTCGACATGATGGAATAGTGAAGTAGCTCCGGCGGATTGAAGTTGCCCTATTTCAGCCAAGCTGAAATCGGCCATTTCGAGCCCTCCGCAGGCCAAACCAAGCCTTCCCAACACTTCCTCAGCCCTCCCACGGCCGAATTAGGACTGAAAGGTAAGCCAATTCGGCTCCACTCTGCAATTTCTAGCCGGTGCTATAGAGAGAACCGATAGAATTTCAATGATGAAATTCTAACTTAATTCGGTATCAATTGATGCGATTCTTGATTTTAGGATGAACCTCAGGATGAGAGCTATCTGCCCAAATCGAAAGCTCGTGAAACCCCGCCCTTTTGAGCTAAGGAAAACTAGGAAGGGAACCGGTCAAACCAAGTGAGAAAACCAAACCGGTTCACAAACCTAATCAATTGTGAATGGGCAATTTAGGAAATTACAACTTCTAAGTGATCCAAAGGGTTCATTAAACCTTAGAAAAAAAACTTAAGACAAATTAGAAAATAAAAACCAAATTGGTTCGAGTGAATCAGATGTTATAAAAACTTTAAAGTTAAGCGTGCTTACTCGAGAGTATTGTGAGGATGGGTGACCTCCTGGGAAGTATGATTATTGGAATTAATATAAATAATTTATTGAATTAATACTCCATTTCCCGGTGAAGCTCGAACTAGAGCTTCGACTTGAACAAAGGTCGGACTCTTTAGAGTATTGTGAGGATGGGTGACCTCCTGGGAAGTATGATTATTGGAATTAATATAAATAATTTATTGAATTAATACTCCATTTCCCGGTGAAGCTCGAACTAGAGCTTCGACTTGAACAAAGGTCGGACTCTTTAGAACCGAGAAGAAGATAGCTATCTAATTGCAAACTACAGTCAATCCGAGAATTGTTGGAGATGCCGGCACTCGGGAGTATTGTGAGGATGGGTGACCTCCTGGGAAGTATGATTATTGGAATTAATACAAATAATTTATTGAATTAATACTCCATTTCTCGGTGAAGCTCGAACTAGAGCTTCGACTTGAACAAAGGTCGGACTCTTTAGAACCGAGGAGAAGATAGCTATCTAATTGCAAACTACAGTCAATCCGAGAATTGTTGGAGAAGCGCCGGCATGATGGAATAGTGAAGCAGCTCCAGCGGACTGAAGTTGCCCTATTTTGGCCAAGCTGAAATCGGCCATTTCGAGCCCTCCTCAGACCAAAACAAGCCCTCCCAACACTTCCTCAGCCCTCCCACGACCAAATTAGGACTGTAAGGTAAGTTAATTCGGCTTCACTCTACAATTTCCTACTGGTGTGAGAGAGAGAATCGGTAGAATTTCAATAATGAAATTCTAACTCAATTCGACATCAATTTATGTGATTCTTGATTCTAGGATGATTCTCAAGATGAGAGCTATCTGCCCAGATTGAAAGCTCGGACAGTCGTGCCCTCACGGTGAGAAATCGAAGCTTTCTCTCTTTACAATCTATTTTCCGGCGAAACTCCGTTTGAGCTTGTTCCGGCGTTAAAATCTGTGATTTCAAAGTTCCTTAGAATCGTATGAACATGTAGGAACTCAATTTCAACTCCAACTTTAATAATTAGAGGTGTTTGATCGGTTAATTTGATGAAATCAAATTCGATAGTGTTGAAGAGTTGAAATTGGGGGAAAATTTGGGGATTTTCGAAATTCAAATGGCCAAAATGCAATTTTATGAAATTGAGTGTCAATTGGGCATGAAAATAATGTTGGAGGATCAATTAAGGAATTTTGGAATTTTTGGGGAAAAACTTACCATTTTTGTAAAGGAAGGGCAAAATGGTAATTTTGGAAAAATTGGGGGACCAAATTGGAAATTTGGGAAATTAAACCCCTTTTTGGTGAAATTGAATAAATTTAAGTCCCAAGATAAATTTTAAAAGTTATGGGACTCAATTTGAGTAAAAATCGAGATTTGAAACTTAAAGTTAAAGAGAAATCACTTTAGGGACCTAATTGCAAATAACTAAAAGTTTGGATTTTCTCATTCATTGAAAATGAATGAAGGCTGTTATGCTGAGTAATAATGAACAAGGATGTTCATATCGTGTAGGAACACGAAATACTGGGAACGCCAGCATGGATGAGCTCGCGTGAATACAAAGAATCGGTCAAGTGGAATTTACTGCGTTAACGGGTGAGTGGGTTTACTAACATTATACCCGGTTGGGATGATGAACACAACTTAAAGATAAAAACCAATTACCAGTTGTGGGTGAAAATTTTATATCATACCCAGTAGGGGATGATAAGTACCTCGATATAAAAACTCACTATTTAGTAGTATTTTCTTGGTTCCTCTCCTGGAAGCCGTCTGTAAATTTTAGGATAAATCCTATTAGTTACTATATTTTATAGTCTTAATTATGTATTCGAGGAAACATGCTTTGATACCACTATAGTTGTCATGCCCCAACCCGGTTTGGTCGGATCCCTGTGATCAACCCACCACTTTCCCGGTTTATTAAAGGGTTTCCCATTATTATAAACCGTAAAGAGTAAGGCATCCTTTAAACCTGTACAATTTCCTGAAATAGCATAATCAAAACTGAATGAAATTTTAAACTTTACATACCTGTCTTACAGGCATCTTATGTAAAACCCACCCTTTTGAGCTAAGGAAAACCAGGAAAAGAACCGGTCAAACCAAGTGAGGATTTAGAACCGGTTCACAAACCCGATTATTTCTAAACGGGCAAGTTGGGAAGTTACAACTCTCGGGTGATCCAAAGGGTTCATTAAACCTTGAAAAAGAAACTTAAGACAAATTAGAAAATAAAAACCAAAGTGGTTCAAGTGAACTAGATTTCATAAGAACTTTAAAGTTAAGCGTGCTTACTTGAGAGTAATGTGAGGATGGGTGGCCTCCTAGGAAGTATGAATTTTTTTTGTAACCCGAAATTAAATTATTGGAATTAATACCAATAATTTATGGCAATATTAATACCAGTAATAAATCTCGCCCATTTAATACACAGGTTTTACAACTATATAAAGAGTTCATCCCCATTTCATTCTCCTCACACCTGAACACTTCTCTCTCTCTCTCTACTGCTCCATTTCCCGGTAAAGCTCGAACGAGAGCTTCGACTTGAACAAAGGTTGGGCTCTTTAGAACCGGGGGGAAGACAGCTATCTGATAGCAAACTCCAATCAATCTGAGTATCGTTGGAGAAACGCCGACATGATGGAATAGTGAAGCAACTCCGGCGGACCGAAGCTGCCCTATTTCGGCCAAGCTGAAATCGGCCATTTCAAGCCCTCCCAACACTTTCTCAGCCTTTCCACGACCGAATTAGGACCGAAAGGATGAACCTCAGGATGAGACCTATCTGCCCAGATCGAAAGCTCGGACCACCGTGCCTTCACCGGAACACGAAGTACCGGGAACGCCAGCAAGGACAAGCTCGCGTGAATACCAAGAACCGGTCTAGTGGAATTCACGGCATTAACGGGTGAGTGGGTTTACTAACATCATACTCGGTTGGGATGATGAGCACAACTTAAAATTTAAAAATCATTTACCGGTTGTGAGTGGGTTTACAAACATCATACCTGATTGGGATGATGAGCACACCTTATAAAGTTAAAAACCACTTACCGGTTGTGAGTGGGTTTACTAACATCATACCCGGTTGGGGATGATAAGTACCTCGATATAAAAACCCATTGTTTAGTGGTATTTTAATCATCACTACTTAAAGAAAGTGATGTGAAAGTTATGCGGAAAAACTACTTACGGGTTGTAAGTAGATCATACCCGGTTGGTATGATGAGACTTCCTGGAAGGAAGTTGAAAACCCGTTCATCGGTTATGAACGGAGATGTCCTTATACCGGTCGGTATGATGGATAGTAAAAACCTATTTTTGTTGGAAGTGTTCTCCCCTGACTGTGTGCCAATGCTTAAACTATTTGGGAGACCTTCTCGACGGGAGCTCGAATAGCTCTGATAGGCCAAGGGCCTCGGTTTTGGAACTTGGGGGCAAAATGCCCGATTTTGAAAATCTCGTACAGTGGGCCCAAGGCCAGTTGGCACGAGCAGGAGCTCGTAAACGAACATGATATATGTGCCATAAAACTTAATAAGTGAATTGTTTGGCCATGGTACCAAGATAGGACCGACATGCTCAGTCAACTAGCGGCAGTGCGACATGACAGGTCGACGGACTAGTCAAGACAAACAGCTGCGGGTTGAGTTGAGAGTCGGGGCCGTTGGACTAATGGCACCACATATTACATGGCAATATAAGAAAACATTGTTTGTGCATGCACTATGAGTACGGGATCATCAAGACGCCCATGAGGGGTAGTGATGCATCCTAAGGGCACTGGACGACCTGGTGGCTATAAGGGCAGTTCGTCGTTCCAGGTGTCTGTGCGAAATCTGGAGTAGCACTAAGCGCATGAGACCGGGGTGGGGACAGGATGAGGTCTCTGTCCTCATACGGACACGAAGAAGTGATTTCGGGATTGTGGGTCGGATGTTTCGTACATCCACTCATTCCCAGGGTAGAAGTGGTTGTACTTCTATCCGGGTGGCAGGAAAAGTCGCTCCGAAGCCACTAGCGGGTTCAGTAGTGATACTGACTTGCGAATGTGTGTAACCTTCATTATGAAGGATGTGTGTTGGGTGATGACACATCGATAACTAAGAAATAATGGAAAAAGATGAATTTTTAAATAAAATGATTTTTTTTAAAACAAAGGAGTTTGGCACACTCCATATAAATGTTTTTCTTGAAAGTTAAAAGATTTGAATCCCACTCACTGAGTAGTTGTACTCACCCCCTCCCTTATACCTCTTTCAGGAAGTCCCGGAAAGCCGAACTTTAAAGGACTTGCGCAATTAAACGCCTGCAAGATTGGTACAACTAATTTAAATTACTATGCAGTTTTGATTTATGATATTCTTGGAAAAAGGTGCAGGTTAACGCCTTACTCTTTACGATTTATAATATAAGGGAAAACCCTTTAGTAAATCGGGAGAGTGGCGGGTTGATCACGGGGATCCGACCAAACCGGGTCGGGGCGTGACATCTTAGTTGATGGTCTTTAAGGGTAGACTTTTCGGGATTTCCTAAAAGGGATATAAGGGAGGGGGTGAGTACGACTACTCAGTGAATGGGTTTTCAAAAGTCTACTTTAACTTTTAAGAAAAATATTTATATGAAGTGTGCTAGACTCCTTTCTTTACAAAAATCTCTTCATTTAAAAAAATTCGAGTTTTTCCATTATTTCTTAGTTACCGGTGTGTCATTACCCAACACACATCTTTCATCATGAAGGTTACACACATTTGCAAGTCAGTATCACTACTAAACCCACTAGTGGCTTCGGAGTGACTTTTCCTGCCACCTGGATAGAAGCACTACCACTTCTACCCTAGAAATGAGTGGGATGTACACAACATCCGACCCTCAATCCCGAAATCGCTTCTTCGTGTCCATATGAGGACAAAGATCTCATCCCGTCCCCACCCCGGTCTCATGCGCTTGGTGCTACTCCAAATTTCGTACAGACACCTGGAACGACGATCTGCCCTTATACTCACCAAGTCGTCCAGAGTCCTTAGGACACATCACTACCCCTCATGGGCGTATTGATGTTCTCGTACTTATAGTGCATGCACAAACAATGTTTTCTTATCAAGCCATGCAATATGTGGTGCCACTGGTCTAACGGCCTCGACTCTCAACTCAGCTCGCAGTTGTTTGTCTTGACTGGTCCGTCGACCTGTTATGTCGCACTACCGCTAGTTGACTGAGCATGTCGGTCCTATCTTAGTACCATGGCCAAACAATTCATTTATTAAGTTTTATGGTACATATATCATGTTCATTTACGAGCTCCTGCTCGTGCCAACTGGCCTTGGGCCCACTGTATGAGATTTTCAAAAATCTAGGCATTCTAGCCCTCAAGTTCCAAAACCGAGGCCCCTTATAAGAGTTATTCGAGCTCCCGTCAAGAAAGTTTTCCAAATAGTTTAAGCATTGGCACACAGTCAGGGGAGAACACTTCCAACAAAATAGGTTTTTACTGTCCATTATACTGATCAGTATAAGGACATCTCCGTTCATAACCGATGAACAGGTTTTCAACTTCCTTCGAGGAAGTCTCATCATACCAACCGAGTATGATTTACTTACAACTGGTAAGTAGTTTTTCCGCATAATTTTTACATCACTTTCTCTAAGTGGTGATGATTAAAATACCACTAAACAATGAATTTTTATACTTATCATCCCCTAGCGGGTATGATATAAAATTTCCACCCACAACCGGTAAGTGGTTTTTATCTTTAAGTTGTGCTCATCATCCCAACTGGGTATGATGTTAGTAAACCCACTCACAGTGACTTCTAATTTAGAAAAGGTGCTCATCATCCCAACCGGGTATGATGTGAATAACCCACTCACAACCGATAATGGAAAAACCCGAGAGAAATTTTAAATGAAGGGATTTTTGAAAAGAAAGGAGTATGGCACACTACATATAAATATTTTTCTTAAAAGTTAAAAATAGAAATTTGAAAACACATTCACTGAATAGTCGTACTCACCCACTCCCTTATATCCCTTTTAGGAAATCTTGGAAAGCTTACCTTGAAATATCATCAACTAAGATGCCTGTAACACAGGTTTGTAAAGTTTAAAATTTCATTCAGTTTTAATTATGCTATTCCAGGAAATGGTGCAGGTTTAAAGGACGCCTTACTATTTACGGTTTATAATAAGGGGAAACCTTTTAATAAACCGGGAGAGTGACGGGTTGTTAATAGGGATCCGACCAAACCGGGTCGGAACGTGACAAGTCCTTTAAGTGATGACCTAGTGATGTTGATTAGGTTATATTCTTACATGATGGAGTGAATTTGCTTGTGATTGCTAAGGTGGCCTTCATATTCCATACAAACATATAGTTGGTAAAGAAACTTCGAACTACTAGTAAATGGTAAAGTAACTTCATTACATAATTGTGTGTTAGGTTTAAGAAACCTTTAAAAGGTCATAAAATCTTATCAATTAAAATCGATGAACTTGAATATAAGTGTAACATTGAAACTTACGAAACTGGAGTTAAGATAAATTGGATTGAAAATCAAAGTTGAACCAAGAATTTAATCTCAAATTAAGAATGAAAACATAAATTGGGAATGAAATCTGAACCAGGAATGAAAACCTAAATCGGGAATGGAACCTCGAACAGAGATTGAAAGTCAAATCAAATAAAAAATCGAGGTTGAAAATTAGAATTAGAACCTGAATCGAGAATAGAGATATAATCTGATTAGGGATAGAATTCCCAAGCAAGAAAACCGTAATTTTTTTAGAAAAAAATTAATTTTTTACCGAAAGAAATTAAAATTTCTGATTAAATTAATGAATGTAACCAATAAGTACAAAAAGGTAATTTAATTTACAAAAATGAATTCGGATTACTCGCCAAAACCAAATGCGCACCCCTTCTTGTCTGACGGATTATGGTCGCACACCTTCAAATAAATTAGTCAAATTAATTTAATTTTTTACCATGTTTCATACCAAAAAATATAGTGATAAGTTAATAATTGACCTATTGATAATTGATCTATTAATACCTATATGAAGTTAATTATATTAATCCTATCTATAAAAATTAAATTTTAGATTTAAAATTCGAAAACTTAATAAATAAACTATTATTAATCACAATAATATATAAGAAATTCTCACTCACCCGTTTAACATTATATAATAATAAAAAAAATTATTCACCTAAAAGGAATGAATATTAATGTTAAAATACTGGTTATAAATTTCTCTTTAGAATTATTAGCGATAAAAAAAATATCACACTTTGTTTTGGCCGAATGAGATCTGGTATTTGAAAAACGATTTGTTTTATCCCACTTTCGATCAAATTCAGTCACATTCAACCATAGTGACCTGACAAATTAATTGTATGCCTCCCCTCCCAGCACTAAGTGTACACCTCATAAGGAAAAAATCGATGACACCAACGAACAGATTTCCACTGTCCGATGTATTATTCTCTATCCGTTTAAGATAAGTGTAGACAACCCTACAAAATAACTCAGTATGTACCTTATTTTCAAAAAACATTAACTCTAACCATCCCACAACTTATACAATAATTATATTTCGCATCCGTTTTGGAAAAGAGCCCAACTTAATAGTTCTACAAGGGATCAGCCATAAGCTTATGAATTATGGATGATACAATTGCAAGTTTTTAGCTTTAACCGTTTTTAATTAATGAACATATAACATTCCAGCCTATAGTATAAGTAAGGGCCAAAACGACCACCAGCCAATCCGGGATCACTATCCTGCCGCCTAATAATAATTCTGTAAGCTCCCACGGAATGCAGCAGAACTCGTTCAGTCCCTATCCGTTGCTTCTCTAATTCTGCACCCCCTCTCTCTCTCTCTCGTTTTGTGCAATGGCGTCCTTTGGTCGCTGTTCCGGTTTCACTACTTTGCGGGTCGATGCGAAGGCCCTCTCTGCAGCGCGTAGGTCTTCTCTATACTCCCCTAGCTCGCTCTGCGTTAACTTTAGCTCGGAAACTCGGAGTTCGAAGCTCAAGGGATGTAATTTTGGAGTTGCACGCGCCGCAGTGACTGAGGTTCTGCCCGTGGTGGATAATCGGATTGCTTCGGAGAATGAGAGAGGTCGGCCTCTCACACTCGGGCTCATATGTGGCGGTCCATCAGCTGAGCGGGGTATATCTCTGAATTCAGCGCGGTCGGTTCTCGATCACATACAGGTGATGTTGCTATCTGCCTCTGATATGAAGGTTTCGTAGAGGTGTGCAGTGAGTAGTTCCGGATTCCGATGCTGAATCAGAATTGTGTTTTAGTCTTTCATAGTCAAAGAAATGAGGCATGCTTCGCCTGTGAAAGTAGAGCCCTTTGTTAGACCTGGCAGAGTCTACTTTGGAATTGCTGTTGGCATCCAGATTGTTGCAGTTCAAACTCTTGAGCAATACCGACTTATCTTTGCAATAATTAATTTCCAATGAACTTCTCTAATTAATTTTCTTATTTTGGTTCATACCAGGGAGATGATTTGCATGTTAGCTGTTACTACATAGACAGAAATCTCAATGCACATGCCATATCTTCAGCTCAGGTTTGTTCATAGAGCTGCCTTAAGGATTCATTATGTTTCACTATACCACTTGCAGATTGAAATTCAGAAGGTCTTCTATCTTCCACCCCAGGAATATTGCTTCTGATATAGTGGTGCATTCTTTTATTAGTAGAAAATTTTTCATTTCGTAGAAGATTGCACTAATTGTCCTTCATAGCTCTGTCATTGTGTCCAATTTGTATCCTATGGCAAGTACATTTCAGGTCCACTTAGCTGTCTTAATTGTAGTTGTCAAACTTTCAAATTAGGTAGATTTCACCGTATATATACTGTCTTATCACAAGCTTTATTTTAAATTTAATTGGATATAATCAGTGTCATTGAGCTAACACTTCTGCACCATTCATTTGCAGGTTTATTCAAATACTCCTGCTGATTTTGATTTCAAACTTGAGAGGTGAGCTAGCAACTACTCCAGGTAGACTTGCATTATTTAATGAAACTAATGATGCTGTCCATTTTTCCATTGCAGCCTTGCACAGAGTTTCCATTCACTATCTGATTTTGCAGCCCATTTAACGGCTTCTGTAGATATAGTATTCCCTGTAATTCACGGTCAGTTTGGAGAAGATGGTGGCATACAGGTATATTATTTCTTCTTTGATGAGATTTCTCCCCCAATTTTTCTGAAGAACTTATGCAAGGCACAGCCAAATTAAAAAAAATGTAACTACAAGCACATATATATCATCTTTGGCACGGAGGCCTTTCTAAATAATATATTCTGGCCTTTTTCTAAAACATTTTTATTGCAGATCAATAATCCATCCTTTCTCGGGTTTTCAGGATCTTTTGGAGAAAAATGGCATTCCATTTGTTGGTACGGGATCAAGAGAGTGTTGCAAGGCATTTGACAAGGTAAAAGTGACCAACTTATAGGTTTTGGAAGAGCCATCTTGATTTTGTTTTGTTCAGGTGGCTTTGCATTTTCTCATACGTTTACAGACCGTCGCATGAGAAGGTATAATTATTTTGTTTTCTCTATTACTATGCAGTATCATGCCTCCTTGGAGCTGAGGAAACTAGGATTTGTTACTGTGCCCAGTTTTCTGGTACAGGTATCTTGTTGAAAAGAGTTGTTAAGTGGCCGTCTCTCTTCCTATGTTGAACATAATTACCTATACAGTGAGACATTTCCTGAAAAATGAGCATGTTCTATATCATTTTGTGATGGTTGGCCATATTAGCATATAAAATTCGTATGGATAGCATGTAGCTTCTGAACTTTCAATTTAAAAAAAAATTATAGGGTACTTTCTTTGAAGATTAAACAGCACATTGAATGTCTAAACTGTCACTGTAGTTCTATTGAAGTTTCTCTTTGTTTAGGGGTCTGATGTTAATGGATCTAAGCTGGAAAACTGGTTTATCGAGAATCATTTGGATCCAAAAATAGGAAGAGTGGTGGTAAGGCAGAAATTCTTCTTATGACAATATAACTTCTTATTTATCTCAAGGATTGGCTTGATTTGAATTTCCTTCATCCTCTTTTAGGTAAAGCCAGCAAGAGCAGGATCAAGTATTGGTGTTACTGTTGCATATGGTGTTGCTGATTCCCTTGAAAAGGCAACACATGTCATACAAGAGGTATTTATGGATTTTTCAAGAACTCAAAACTAGTGGTCTTATTTTGCAGAACAAGAATACTTTGGGAAAGCTTGTGCTATGTGATTGATTAGTAACTGCTTTCTCTATGAGAGTTTTCATATCACTCAATGGGAAAAGCGTAATGCATAACTTAGTTTTTATATTGATCATGATTGACATTGCGATTGGAAATTAAAAGATACACATATATAAGATTATGCTGCTGGATGGCTTTTGGAAGATCAATTCTGCTATAACTGGGAGCACGGAGGAGTAGCAGTCAATTCTAGTTCTGATATACACAGACTATCTGCTATCCTAATAGGAATTCTGTTTGAATATTTACAGGGAATTGATGAGAAGGTACTTATTGAAATGTATCTCGAAGGAGGCCACGAATTTACTGCAATTGTCCTTGATGTAGGCTCTAGGTCCAGTAGCCATCCAGTTACATTGTTGCCAACTGAGGTACTCTATGCCACTGCTTTTTTTGGTTATATGTTAGGACTCTATTTCTCAAACAATTATTTAATTCATTTTATAACCATTCAATTGAAATTTGGATGATGGTGTATATAACATTATAATATGATCTGGATCAGGTAGAACTCCAATTTCGTGGCACAATTGATGTGAGGGAGAAGGACGCAATCTTCAACTACCGTAGAAAATATCTTCCAACACAACAGGTAAAAGATTGCAGTACCTTTATTTTGCATATTGTGAATCATCAGATACTGCATTTATCCACCAACATCATCCCAAATGGATGCACTATATCTTTATGGATGTCTGAATGATGAGCCATTTCATTTGAACAATATATTTTACAATATGAAACTCATGGGCCTAGAAGAGATAGTAGAAATAGGGGATTAATGTGCACTTGAAGTATCACAGCATTATTTCATTCAAATAATATGATGTAAAATACGTTGGTTTAGTGCAACTTAATCATCTTTATAAATTGATAATTTGTTTGTAGGTTGCTTATCACACTCCACCTCGTTTTCCAGTGGAAGTAATTGAAAAAATTCGTGAAGGAGCATCACTATTATTCAAACGATTGGGTCTACGAGACTTTGCTAGGATTGATGGCTGGTTTCTCCCTCCTAGTTTTCATGCAATGACTTCTGAGGACAAATTTGGGAAAACTGACTATGGTACCATAGTTTTTACGGACATAAATCTGGTAAAGATTGGCACTTCCTGTCCATAATATTAACGATTGTTTTCTTCTGTACCTTAAGAGTTATTTATGTGACAGATTAGTGGAATGGAGCAAACAAGCTTTCTCTTTCAGCAAGCTTCAAAGGTATACTCCCCTTTTTTACTTCAAGATTTATAGTGGCCATGATCCAACTTTGTGCAGTGGCTGCTGCTGTGTGTGCTATCCAGGACATAGCAAACATGGGTCTTTGTGCATATTTCTAAAATATTGGGTGTTAGTTAATCCATTCAACTTTTATGCTGTGAGAATCCTTGAGTCATAAAAATGCACTTTATAGAAGGTCTAGAATACTGGAAAATATATTTGTAGGCCTTCTTCATAAACAGGAAGCAAAATCCTGGAACATGGTTATTTTATGTGTGGCAAGCTGATCTTGCTGTGATTACCATCTTAGAAATTTAATGATTTTCTGAATGCTGGAACATAGCATCACTATTATGCATCCAACTTTTTATGAAAGCTTCAGTCATATTAAGCGAAGATAATGATTGTTATACAGTGCCATCCTCTTGCATGGGCTATAACAATGATGAAGTTCTAAAGCATGACCAATGAAATGACAAATGTTCTGTCTGGTGTGGAGACATGGACCGATATCTGAAATGATAATAACTGCAAACCATGTAATAAGATGTTAAGTTTATCAGATGAAAATGCAAGATGTATTTGAATTGTTTTGGCATAGTTTATGACAAATTCAGTCTTTAGGTTGATGGAATTAATCTGGCAGGGGCATATTATTTCCCAAGAGGAGAATTTAACTTGGCATACCTGTTCCATGTTTTCAGGTGGGGTTTTCTCACTCAAACATCCTCCGCAGCATTATTCATCATGCTTGCTTAAGATTTCTGCACCCAGCATCAAACATCAATGTATCAGGCAATACAAGTTCTGATGCTGCTGAGCTGACTGATGCATCTAAGAAAGCTGAAAAACTATCTAAAGTCTTTGTCATTTGTGGAGGAGACACGTCTGAACGACAAGTTTCACTTATGAGTGGAACAAATGTTTGGCTCAACTTGCAGGCATACGATGATGTGAGGTTTTTATCGATATATTATTTTGTCTTACTGTAGTTATTCTAGCCTGATAATAGTCATTAACTATGTTTCTGACTGGCTACATCTACTTGTCCCTATGGTTGTCATATTATTTTCTCTCTCTGATTAAGGAAACTGGTGAAACCCATGAATATTTCCATTAACAACAATGAAATGACTTTAAACATACTTGAATTAATGCGATTGCTTGTAAAAATTCTATAGAAGTTGCATTATGTGGCATGCTAACTTAGCTCGGATGTCTGGTGGAAACAGCTTGAAGTAATCCCTTGTTTGCTTGCTCATGTGTGTGACCGTGACCATTCATCAAGTGCAGCTTTACGTGGGGACAATTCCGATTTGAGCTCTTGGGTAGTCTGGACATTGCCGTAAGTACTGAGTCAAATGCCTTTTAGTTTCCTGGAGGGAGTGTGTTTTTATTTCTTCTTTTTTGTTTTTGCATATGGACAATCAAAAGTCAATGCAGTATAATATTCAGAGAACAGAAATTCCTTATATCAGGCACGGTTTTCCTTTTTCTCTAATTTCTTGGTTGGTCTCTTTATTGCAGTTACTCTCTTGTTCTAAGACACACAACTGAGGAAGTTCTAGATGCATGTATTGAAGCTATTGAACCCACCCGTGCTGCAGTGACATCCCAACTACGAAACCAAGTGATGAATGATCTTGCAGAAGGTCTCAAGAAACAGAGTTGGTTTACTGGATTTGATGTAGGTGATAAACTACCTGAGAAATACTCTCTAAAGGAGTGGATTGCCTTGGCCCATAAAGTTGAAGCAACAGTTTTTATTGCAGGTTCTCTTTTTCTTTTCTTTTTTTTTTCTAACATATCAATGTGCTCTGACCTCTAAAAATATTGTCTTTCTCACTTGATGTCTTACATCTGCAAACATGGCAGATAATAATCTGAATGTTAGATATATGACTCCTAGGTCATAGAATTTTACAGGAATATTATATATCCAGGATTTTGTGGCTGGTGACTCAAATTTGAATATTTGAACTGTATCCAAGTCAATGGGCCTTCATGGTAGTAATTTATCCATTTGTTTTATTATTATTATCTGTAGTTCATGGAGGCATTGGTGAAGACGGTACATTACAGTCACTGCTAACATCTGGAGGAGTTCCACATACAGGTTTGTGAAAACATTCATGCTAAAGTAGGAAATACTCGAGGTCTTCCATTATCTTTAGTTTCTATTATTCTTGCATACACCCTAATGTTGTCCAATGTTAAGGTCCTGGTGTTACGGCTTCTAGGATTTGCATGGACAAAGTTGCTACATCTCTTGCTCTTAACCATGTAAGTAAAACTTTAAGATTTATCACAATTGAGTTTTTTGACATAATTATTTTCCACATCTAGTGTAAGCTACCTAACCCTGCACCATCATCTCTATCAATGAGCAGTTGGAAGATTATGGAATTCTTACAATAAAGAAAGAGGTGTGGAATAAAAAGGAGTTACTGTGTAAGTCAGCAGTTGACATTTGGAAAGATATAACGCTAAAGCTCCAGTGTGAAACTATATGTATTAAGCCGGCAAGGGATGGTTGCTCCACTGGAGTTGCAAGACTTCGGTAAGCAGAATTATTAGATTAGTAGGCATCTCAGCCTTGAAATTGACTATGTTAGTTTGTATTGCTTTGAGCAGCTCTGTGGAGGACCTCTCAGTGTACATAAAAGCATTGGAAGAGGGGCTTTTAAGAATTCCTCCCAATAGTTTTTCAAAGGTATAGATTTCTTTGCAATTGGAGGACCTCTCAGCCTTGAAATTGACTCTATTAGCGAATATAAGTTAGAATCTGTCTGAAAGGAATATAAGTCAAAATATTCATTTTTTTTCTGAAAAGGAGTCGGAGACAATTTTTTGCAAGTATTGACTGATTGTTGAATAATAACAGGCTCATGGGGTGATAGAAATGCCTAACCCTCCTCCAGAGATCTTAATCTTTGAGCCATTTATCGAGACTGATGAAATTATTTTCTCATCCAAATCCGATGATGAAAAAGCACCAATCCTTTTCTGGGAAGGAACCAGTCGATGGGTGGAAATTACAGTCGGTGTAATAGGAAGACGTGGATTAATGCGTTCACTGAGTCCCAGTGTTACTGTCAAAGAATCTGGTGATATTTTATCCCTGGAAGAAAAGTTCCAAGGTAAGATTTTGTTCTAAGAGATGGTATTATCTTAGCTCGTGAGAATTTTGTTATCCTATAAACCATTTTTTACTCTGTCAGAACTCTTATTATCTATGGATAAATTTTGTAATCCATTCTAAAATTACTCTCTTGTGAGTGACCTATGGTATATATGACTTACTTAACAGGTGGAACGGGCATCAATTTGACTCCACCACCACCATCCATTATGAGGTTTGCCCTGAGCTCCTAAAAGATCGAATATTCTGTCCAGTTAATTTCAATTTATTTTGAATGATTGCATATGATGGAACCTTTGGTACAGATCGGAGGCCCTAGAGAAATGCAAACAACGAATAGAGCTAATAGCTAACACTCTACAGCTGGAAGGATTTTCACGTATCGATGCATTTGTGAATGTGGACAGTGGAGAGGTTTGTTAATACCATAGTGCACATGCTTCCGTAAATTACTCTTTCTGTGTAGGATATAAGGCATTGCTCCATGCATCATCTAAGATTGATACAACCTTTTGATGAAAATGAAGATTTCGGTTGAACACTGTTGTGGTTGAGTTTTTGCTGACCATCTGTGATAAGGACTATCATTTGGTGTCTGATGATTTGCTTCAAGATTGGATGCATAAATAATTAAAAGATGGCTTGAAGAGCAACATGCAAGACTGCTAATTTTTCCTTTTTTTTCAATTGCACTTCCTTGACTATCACATTGAATCAATTCTTGCAGGTTTTGATTATCGAGGTCAACACCGTGCCTGGAATGACCCCGTCAACAGTTTTGATCCATCAGGTATGACAAGTTGTGCAGGACTATTTGTGTTATTGGTAACTGATACGTCTCCTCAATCACTTCTTGGCATGCATATGACTCCACTTAATACATCTCAGGCACTGGCCGAGCAGCCTCCCATGTATCCTCAACTGTTCTTCCGAACCCTCCTCGACTTGTCATCTGAGAGGTCCGTGTAAATTTCAAAAACATTCTGCCAGAGCAAGGACATACGGAGCTGCTCCAGATCTGTAAGACACTCATATCATACATAAGCAGACTTATCTAGTGGCAATTGGAAAGTGGCTGCAGTCATGTATCTGTATAGCCCATGTCTCATCTGTAATTTTTCACCTTCGTTGTGACATATCCTCCACATATGTTCTGCTAAGTTTGGTGTGATCTTCAGAAATTAGTTATGGTGGACCTCTGATTGAAGATTCAAATTCCTGTCCCGGGCATTATGCCAGTGAGGAGCCCTCTACAAGCTATAATCTTTGCCGAATGTCAAATTCCATCAAAGGTAAAAAAAATAGAGTTGTTAGAAGTAGATGGCAAAATGGGTACTCCTCCATTGGAAGCAATCTTCTATTTGGGAGGAGCAACCCGAAGCTTTAAAGCAAAGCTTGCATGATTATAGCTATACAAATAAATGCGTATATGTTCTATCTTTATCCTATTTTTAGCTAACTTGCAGTTTAAAGTATCTTCAAACATGAGTTGTCACTAGCATTCCGTCCGGCTAGTGGATTCGAAATCAGTGGCCCAACTTGGATGAGTTATCATTCAATTATGAGAGGGGGAAAACAGAGCTCCACGAGCTTGATGAAATAGAAACCCAAAGACCAAATTCGAGCCATCAGCTTGGCACTGGCTAACTCGTTATATGGTTAGACGGGTTCCCATTAGAATACCAATGTCAGAAAGCAGGAGGGGAGGGGATCTTTTTCTCTTGTAATAAAGACAAAACTACTGTCGATCCAAAGGTTCTCTAGTTTTTTTCTTCCTGGCAGGACCGCAGGTAAATGGAGAGAGGGGAATCCAAGAGGGCAGTTGTGACTGAAAAGGATTTTTTGCCATTTTTAACCTTTGAAAATTACTTAATGTCAACTTGCCCAAATTCGGTAGTATGGTATCCAAAACATCAATGCTCCATAGTTTATTCAATTAAGAAATGGCTCAAGTACCTGTGCACTGCAAACTAACCAAAATTACTGTTGATTAATTAATTAAATTATAAGGCTCAAACCGGAGCGGGCAGCTTTCAACCGAAACGCGGGAAGGTGGCGTGCGGTTTGGTCACGGATCGCCCGGTTTACCTCCCACTTTCGAACCGGGAGCATGCGCCCTCCCCCATCGCTGACACCACGGGCCCCACTTCTCGTTTAGCAACGCGGGTGCATACGCCCGGAGAATCCAGGTATTTACTGGCCGATCTATTTTCCAGGGAGTTGGGCTTATGCTTCTCCCCGCGTAAAGACAGACCGACCACTGCTTCAATGTTTCCTCATCGAAAAGGAAGAAGCAGCTAAGCCCTCTCTCTCTCTCTCTCTCTTTGAGTTTGCATTTACTTCTCATCCTCCACTCTCGACTGGGGATTGGGAACGTGACTCCTTTCCCTTGCCTTCCTGTGACTCCTGTTCTGTACATAGCCCCCGCTCATTGATTGCCTCTAAACTCTCAACACTGCGCCAACCGGCGAATTAAGACTCCCCGTTGGATGTCGAGGAGTTGAGGAGGAAGGTGTAGTGGTTTATTTCCAGTTCGAACTTCGAAGAAGCTCGTCAGCTCCCTCCTAATTCCCGGCTTCGACTTTCAAGAAACTGTTCGATAAATCTAGCTAGAACGAGAGGAGGAGCAAGAATGCCGCTGACGAGATATCGAATCAAGAATGAGTACGGCCTGGCCGATCCGGAGGTGTACAGATCTGTTGATAAAGACGACCCCGAAGCTCTCCTGGAGGGCGTTGCCATGGCAGGCCTCGTCGGCCTCTTGCGCCAACTCGGTGACCTCGCTGAGTTAGTCTCTTCTCTCTCTCTATCAGGCTACCTGTAGTTGTACTTTTGTGCCGTAACAAGAATTAAAGTGATTCCTTGTTGACTCCAATTATCCTTTTCAAGTGCCGCTTTCCTTTTTCTTGTGAAATTACACCTCTAAATTTAGTATTTTTAACATCAAACGGTTTCAATTCTTATTTTGGTGCTTCAGTTTTAATTGGAAATGTTTAGATAACTTAATATTTGGATATGCTTACATGATGTGAGGATCAGCTTTACTTCAATGGTTAACTCTTTATATAAATCCAATTTTCAGAATTCACAGTATTGGCATTAATTCAAGATTGCCATTGTTTGGAGTCAGTCCCCACAGTAATTTTTACCACTTCAATGTTTTACTATCAATCTATGCCTATTTTGACTGTTCTCTACAAATTTTCGAAATGCAATATGACCCTGATCTTCAAGATTATGGTTTATATGTATCTACACTGGTGCAGCTATGACCACCTATATTGGGATCAATTTATATGTATCATTAGGTTATGGTTTCTTTAGGTCAGCATATGCTGAAGAAGATGGCGCCTATTTGTTTTGGCAGATATTTTGTCTAGTCTCTGTTGCAGCCTATTAAATGACTTCATTTTTTCTGTTACGTGCTTTGCTGATTTTCTTCTTTATCTTTGTTTTTTTAGATTTGCTGCTGAGATATTCCATGACTTGCATGAAGAAGTAATGACCACTGCAGCCAGAGGACATGGCCTAATGGTGCGCATTCAACAGCTAGAGGCAGATTTCCCTCCAGTTGAGAAAGCACTATTATTGCAGACAAATCATTCACTATACTATTCCAATGCAGGTTAGTTATTATCCTTACAATCAAATTATCTTTAACTCCATTATTTGTCTAAGTCACTAGCTGTTGAGAATGCAAGCAAATATCAACAGTATTGTCAGCAAAAGTATGAAAGATCAGGTGAAAATGCATGCTTATGGGTGCTATTCAATTTAGCTGCGACTAATATGATCATCTGTGATTAAGTCTAGAATTAATCTCCTATAAAATATCTAATTCAAAGTCCAAGGTTGAAGATTAAAATACAGTTCAAGAAGGTTGAGGTTAAGATAGTTATTTTGAAAATAGCTGTTTTGATTCATTTGATTTTCTTTTAGGTGTGGAGTGGCATCCCCAGTTGCAAATGGAACAGAGCTTGATTGCTCAAGGAGACTTGCCTCGCTTTATAATGGATTCTTATGAGGAATCCAGGGCTCCACCACGGTTATTTCTTCTGGATAAGTATGGATATGTCACCAGAAAAGATTCTGAAGCAACTGCAATGCATATACAGGAAAAAAACTCGTGACACTTTTATTTGAACACTTCAGGTTTGATGTAGCAGGAGCTGGTGCGTGCTTGAAGCGCTACACAGATCCATCATCTTTCAAAGTGGAAACAGTACCAGATAACCTTCCATCATTTGAGGTTCAAAGGGAAAAGAAGGCCCGCAAGACAAAGGTACGGCCGTATGACATTCCAACTTAAGTAATAATAGCTATAGAATCAAACTTATGGAGAGATTTGGGACTCAAATGTTTTTGCAAGTCTTATGTTTCTTGAGAAATTAATTCTGGAAATATCTGCCATTAGCAACCTAAATTTTTTATCATCACTGACTGTTCATTTGATCCATGACTATTTCCTAATATGAGCAAGTAATCCCATGTAGTGAATATATTCTATTTGAAGATCGGTAGGCTTCCCCATTTAACAGAATTATACAAGTCCATGCATTCCAGATTATTAGCTTTAGTTAATGGCCTTGTACAGATAGATGGCTAAGGAATTATTTCTCTTCTTTATTACTTATCTTTTCTACTTTGTAAGCAATCCATATTTGAAGTTTTCATCGTCATAGACCATTATTATATGATAAGGTCTACCAAAATGAATTACTTGTGTGATTTGTAAGTGACAGCTTTTCTATGCTCTTTTCTTCTTTTGTTGGCCTTGGATTTTCACTTCATTGATGGTGATAATATTTCTCTGTCCAATAGAAAAAAGGGACACGCTGGAGAAATGGAGAAACCCCAGATTCCACAACTGCATCACATGCCAAGTGAGACCCAAGAAATTTATGTACTTTAGTTCGATTGTTTTAGGTGAATGCAGTGAATGATGACTTCAGCTTTGCATGATACACAGGCTGCATCTATTGTTTATGGAAGAACGGATTGAGAATGCTTACAATGATCCTGCACGGCGAGTAAAATTAAAGAAACAGCCAATGCATAGATCTCCATTTGACTCAAAAAGTGTGAAGAGTTGCATGGAGAAGTTTGTGGAATCTTCATCGCCCGTGAGTAAAACAATACGCGAAGTGACTGTTGTCCCGTCTTCTCTGAAATGGACACAAAATGATAGTAGTGAACCAGATCTCGACGTAGTTGAAGTCAATACAACTAATCCAGTGAAAGATGCACTGCAAGAAAATGGCATAGATATTTTATCAGATCATGTTCTTCAAGGAAAGCATTTCATGGATAACATAGAAGACTTTGAACCAATCGTGTGTGGAAAAACAGATGAAGTTTCTTCCACCTGCCATACAGCTGTTGATAAGGAGTTGGTGGTTGGTAGAGAAGGTGATAGAGAAAGTAGTGTGGATGGGTTTCATTCTGATGAGATGGCCAGCGAGGTGGAGAATTATGTGGATGATGTTGCTGCCATCGAGTCAGAACTGGACATTAGTGAAAGCAGGCCTACGCATAATATGACAAGTTTTGCCAAATGTGAGATATATTCTGATGCAAATGAGGACTTGGAGATTCAAACAGAAAATTTTGCTTTGCAGTCTGAGGGAAATGCCTCTGATAGTGGGAACAGCTCCGTCAAGAGAAGTTCCAGTTTACTTTCTAGTGATGGGGAGAGTAAAATGGGTGGCAGTACTCAGTTTGGCAATGTTGGATTTTCAGAAGTATTACCACTGCCTGGAAGTACTATTATTGATTCCGGAAATCTGCTACATGACCAGCTCCCCCACAGCAAGGAAGCTTTTAGCATTGGGTCAAAAGGTGATACATTGTATACTGGGAAATACATTGAGGATAATGAAATTTATGATCTTAGAGAGGTTTCTCAAACTTCATCTTCTGCCGACTTAGAATCTACATCTGCACTACTGAATGCTGGATCAAGGTCACATATGGGATCAGAACAAGATGAGACATCATCAGACTATATGAGTCATGCTACTAGGTTATCAGGCTCTGATGAAACTAGAGAACATCTTTTCTACTCCCCCATTCCAGCTTCTGATGATGTCACAATCCAGAGCAAGGGTGATAATCTGGCTGCCAAATGCATCTCTGTGAATGAATTGGAAGTTGGAAATTTAAATGTCTGCTCATTGGATATGAAGCACTCATCAGATAACTTGGATCTGACTTCTAGAAGTGAAAGTAGGAACGGAGAGCCAGATACTGGTGATGGAGCTGAAAATCGTGACAAATTTTTGTTGAGGAAAGAGTCACCACAGTCAAGTCTACCTTTAGAAGAACAGCATAAATTCTCACCACACACAGGAGTGGACGAATCTGCTAACATTACCTTCTCATCTGTTTTACTTCCACCAGATTCAGATAGTGTACAGGCTTCTGATGTTGAAGAGGAAAGTGGTGACACTTTAATAGCACCCATGGTGTGTTTAGAAGTGTCAAATGTCTCTCCTGAAGAGCAAGTCCATGCCAAAAACCATGAATTGTTAGATGAAGCTGTGAAGGAAGCCAACTTGTCAGATTTTGATGTGCAACACAAGAGAGGAGAGGTAGAAATTTCTCAGACACTGATTGGTGAAAATATTGGTAATCTTACGCAAAATAAGGAGGCAGGTGGAGGAGAACTAGGAGCCTCTTTCCATCCTGATATTTCCTTTGCAGTAAATGTTGACAATTCAATCCCTGATGATCTAATGTTGACAATAGTCAATTTGGAAGACACATGCGCTGTCGCAAATGAACCACAGTTCCTCATTGAGGAACCGAAGTTCCTAGTTGAGGCTGAGAAGGTGACTTTACATGAAGAGAATCTGCAAGAGGTGAATAATGAAAAGGAAGAAAGGAGCTGCAAGGAGGCTACTCATGATAGAGATGATGCCGATAGCCTCACTTGCAATTTCAAGGCTGTAGATGTAGTCACTGTTCCTGTTATTCCATCCCATGATGATGATTCTCTGTTAGATGACTTGGTCACTCAAGAGGTTCAAGCAGGGGTTATTGGTGACTCTGAAACATCTCTTGCTAACATTGGAGTTGTGCCTCAAGAAAAGGTAAATTTGTATACAGCAGAATCTCCCTGTTGGGTGAAAGAAGTAGGTTCAAAGGTTAATGAAGTAGAAGTGGCTAAAGATATAGACTTTGTACCTGCTGTAGATTCTGATTTCATTGCTCATGGAAATGATGGTATCCTGATAGGTTTTAGTGAATCCTCTCTGTATGAACAGAACAAAGATGGATCTTTTTGTGATATTGGCACAACTACAACTGGTTCAGAGCAAGGAGAGGCCAACCATACTTTGTTGATGATGGAAAATATTGTCTCATCTCAAAATAGCTTGCTAGTGGATCCTGCAGCAGCTTCAGATGGGTTATTAAAACTGTTGGTTGATGAGCCTGCTATTGGTCCGCATCCTGCAGGTGATGCAACTTTTAGATCTCAGAATCTCCCACCTATAGAAGTTCAACAAATGAATATCTTAAATCAGGAAATTTTCTTGCTTCCCAAGTCAGAAGCTGTGCTAGATTATGGCTCAGGGATGCAGGATGAAGTAAATTATAGCAAGTTTCAGAATTCGACTGGAGCTTCACATATAATTGGTCATCAAGATGGAGACATCCAGTCAGTGAACAGCTCGAACAAAGGGAAACATGAAGGTTGTTCTATAAAGCTGCTTGAAGATTTCTCAATCCGACAACCTTCATTGACGGAATCCTCACATGGATCAACATCCAATACTGGACTTCATAAATCTATCTTGCTCCCTGAGATTGGAGAAGTTAGGGTGTCTGAGATGCCTCCAATGCCTCCTTTACCTCCTGTCAAATGGAGAATTGGAAGGACACAGAGTGTTCCATCTACTCAGGAGAGAAAATCTCATACCTTTGGCCAGGGATTTTCCCCAGTACTAAAACCATCCTTAGATAAAGAAAATACACAAACTGGATATCCTGCATTTGAGGCTGGAGCCCCACCTGCTCGAAGCCTCAGCTTGTCACCCATGTGCCCAGAAACTGAAAATTCAGCCCAGATTTATCCTTGTGCTTTGCAAGTGCAGTCTTTGGATAATTATTTAGTTGTTCATTCCACTGGCATGAATGTAAATCCATTACAAGGTTCAGTATGGCCAGAGGCGACACTCAACAAGCTACCTGAGAAAGTTTCCCTAACTTCAGATGCAAAATTGATGCATGAGTCTCCCCTGTCACAATCAGCTGGTGGAAATATTAGTTCAGAACAACATCCTCAATCACCAATGGTGAAACCTACCCTTCCTGTGGACCAAATGTTGCTTGAGACTGATACAGAATTCAAATACCTCCAGGAAAATGTAGAAAATGTGGATGAGAAGGATTGTTCTGATCTGAAAAAGACAAGGCAGGAGCAAGAGGATCCATTGAATTCCCATGAAGAAACAGAGGAATCTGCAGATCCATGGGCTTTACCTTCATCTAATGGTGGAAGGCTCAATGGAATTTTAATTGGAAATATTCCTCGTCCTCCTAAACCTCTCATTGATGCTGTTGCAGCACATGATCGGAGCAAGGTGATAATGCTGATTTTCTGTTCTCTCTGTATTATTGGATTTCAATTGTGGCTTTATAGCCACTCAATATAAAATTTTTTTGACAATATGAACTTATTGGTGCTCTATGGGCTTCATATGCAGTTGAAAAAGGTTGCTGAACGAGTACGACCTCACATTGCACCAAAGCAAGAAGAAAGAAATTCACTGCTTGAGCAGATAAGGACCAAGGTTATGATCCATTTATTATTTTACTTTTAACATCATTCATAGTAGTGGGAAGCTAAACATTGTGTTTGTTGTCCTCAGTCATTCAACTTGAAGCCTGCAACTGTAACTAGACCAAGCATTCAGCAGGGTCCTCAAACTAACTTGAAGTTTGCTGCTATTCTGGAGAAAGCAAATGCTATTCGACAGGTCTCGCTCTCTCCCTTCTCTTTCTGTTTATATATGCTCCTCATATCATGTATACACCTTGGCATGACTCATTGGATACCCCAAATGGAGAAGGAAATGCCATGATATTTTTAAGGTTTGGCTATTTGCGTTATTATCCCCAATGTTGATAAACAAGGATAATTATTCACTGTTTTGGACCAACACAAACTTTATGCATGACCAACTAGCATTAAACTCTTTCAAAATTTCAGTAATGGAATGACAGGAAATTCTAAACTTGCAACAGGCATTTGCTGGAAGTGACGAAGATGATGACCCAGACAGTTGGAGCGAGTAAATGTTGAGTCCTCGTGCCCTCAAGAAGACCAGCAAGCCTGCTGCCATTGCTGCCCGTTCTCTAGTTGGCTGCAAAAATTGGTCCTGATTGAACATATAGTCGAAAAGAAAAGTTTTTGTAATACGATGCATTCCCTTTTCCCCTTAAATCCCCCTTTCTTACTGTATAGCATCCCAAGTCAAGTTTCCCTTCACCCTTTTAGGCCAAAAAAATGGTCCAGCTGCTTATAAGTTGTGCATTTGTAGATTGTGGACCGCCGTATACAATACACACAAGTCCACTCTCTTGCTAAATGGGAAAGCTTTACTAGAAGTACTCCTCCGCCTCAGCATGCAAGCGCTGAAGACTGAACCCCTGTATTTCTTACACCTGGGCTAACCCTTTTTGGCTTTCTCAGTGATTGCATGTTTGTGTGGATTAAGCATTGCAAATTGTCATTTCTTGTTCAATGCATGTGTACTTTACTCACAGTGGACTATAGATTTTGGTACGCTATTTCTCTTAATAATTGCTCTGCTTCTCCGACTCGCAAAATATATGATTACTCAGTTAGATATTGCAATATGCCAAATGATTACTTCTATCTGATGTTTTCTTTCTTTTTTTTTTCCAGTCCTGTATTGCCTCCGGACAGTGGAACTGGAGGCCAATGTCCATGCAAGGCAACACATCAATTCCAATCCAAATGCCACTATATAGGTCCACTCTGTTAATGGTTGTATTCCTTTTTTTTTTGTACACCTGTTGAAATGATCCAGTAGGCCATAGGTTTGGATATATGTTCATGGGATGAATCTAGATGATCTCCATTTATAATGCTCAAATCTCATTGAGAGAAACGTTTCTCTTTTGTTACTCTCTCCTGGAGCCTTTGTCTGCTCTTTGGCATATTTTGGGTACTTTTGAACTTTAGTTTGCTCTCTGTCATGCATAGTCTGGTCAGTACTCACCTCCCTTGAACTTGAAGTAATAGGGAAGCCAACCTGCACGAGCAAGATGAAGCTCGAAAATTACAAGCTAGCTTGAGAACAATGGCTTGCAAATTGTAACAGGAGAGAAAAAGGAGTGGATTCTCCTGCAGAGGTACTAGAAAATGACATCATACCCGACTTTGTAAAAGAAGTCACACTTGTGGATAATCAGGGTAAAGGAAAAAAGCGTGGTAAGAGTAAATATTATATTAACCCTAATTTTTAGTGAGGTTAGGACAGCGACCTGCGTAATTCTCTCCTATCAGCCATTGCTTTTGCTCAACTTCACTCTTCGCCCACAAGGTATTACCACTGGACCAACTCCAAGGATATCTTACATCAGCTCAGAAGGAAACCATTTTTTATTAAAGGTGGAATTTTTATTGCCCAATCATCAAGAACGGAAAATCCCAAAAGAAAATCCCTCGTCTTGTGTCTTTGATATTTACCCTTTTAATATATTTTTTTGTTTCCTGTTTACCCAGACCCCTCCTCTGAATTGAAATCGGAAGTACAGAAATTTCCTCAATTTTGTATGGGAAAATCACTTCCCAGGCATTTGAGTCAGATAGCTAAAGGGGCCGTGGCAGCATCCCAATTTGCCAGACCCGCCAAACCCACAAAGGTTTCGACGCTATCATTGCCAAAAGGACAGAGGAGTGGCAGCAGTAGAGGGCTGGAGTCTTTGAAGCAGATGGAGAGCAGTGCCGCCGCAGTTTCCGCCGTCGCCGCAGCCGTCGACGACAAAGAGAGGAATGCCAGGGTGCCGCTTTCTGAGGTGGTGTCTGAGTGCGTGAAGCGGTGGTTCAAGGACACGCTTAAGGAGGCCAAAGCTGGGGACATCAACATGCAGGTTTTGGTGGGTCAGATGTACCAGAACGGCTATGGCGTCCCCCGAGACGCGCAGAAGGTTTTGGAAATTCTTTCCTTGGGTTATGCTATTAATAGTTTTTTCTCAGACTAATAGACTTCAGTTTTCTTGTCTCTGTTCATCTATATGCCCGGAAATTCGGTTAAATTGAGTCTTCTTAGTGGTTATTTCAATTGATTTTCGTGGATGTCCTGCAAAATTGCGGTAATGGCTCTTTCCCTCTGGCATCTTTGTTTGAACTACCCTCTCAGATGTGAACTTCAGGATTTGACTAAATAGTTTGCTGTATGTTGTATTGTTTGCTGATGCTTACTTGAGTTGAGCATGAACTCGCAACTGATTTAAGTGTTTAAGCCAACTTAGATGACATGATTTGACCTTACTTTCAAGTGAACTTGTTTGTTTACCTGGTAAAGAGTTGTAATAATTTGAAGATTGGTGTAACCACCGAAGTTTCAAACCGATGTTGCTAAGGAATGCCTTTGATTGTATTATTAATCATATATTGACTTTTGTTGAATCATATCCGTTCTCCTAGGAAATTTGAAGAATGCCAGGCAACTGATTGCTAAACATGATTTAATATTCATGGAATGTTTGTAGATGTGATCATCTTGCTCATAATGCCTGATGTACCTAATAAATTTTACATTCTTAGAGTATTTGCAAACCTTGTACAGATAGTAAGGATAAAAACCTATTTAACCGAGGCTTTAACTTCGAGCCTATGTATTGGTCTGTTTTTTTTTTATGATTGAGGTATTGTACATTCTTGTTTAATGAGTTCCATGGATTTGTTGAAATTAATATGTAAATCTGTAAGTGCTATGTTTTCTTGGTTTTAACTTTTTTATGTTTGTAATACCCTCATCATTTTCATTATTGGGATAATATATATCCAGGGAAGAGCATGGATGACGAGAGCTTCAAGGATCCGTCCTTCTGTTTGGAGAGTTGGTGATAAGCGTCCAGGTTGCAGTCTATCCTATCACCAATAACATTGTTCTTGCATGCTAATTTGCGATATAATTATTGTTTATTGGTTAAGTGTGCCTTTTATTGTGCTTCTCGATCTTGTTAGGCTATAATGCTAGCGACTCAGATTCGGATGAGTTGAAGGAAGATTCATGATCTTCGTGGAACTTGGTAATTCCATCAGCTAAGCCTTTGTTCCTTTTATTTTATTGATAAACTATTTTATTGATAATGCATCAGTTTCATTTTAGAATGAATTTTTTTATTGTTTCATACTTGCAATCTAGATATGAACATACCAGAGTAATATTGTTGAACTGGACCAAGTTTATTAAAACGCAAAAATATTGTGGAGAACTATGTTCATATATGAAATAAGTCATCTGGATGTAATGTAAATGAGAAATTTGATGAATTGTACAGAGAATCAAGTGTACTATTGATATAATTACGCCCCAAAAAGAACATCAGTGCACTTCTCATGCCTTTCATTAGGTATAATTAATTGATGAGCAAGATAATTATGAATTATTTCAAGTCCATTGTGTAGCTTATTTTGTAAATATTTTGGGGCACATTGTGTCCAGCATTGGACACTACAGTTGCAGTTGCAGTTGCAGCATCTTTTACCCTCAAGCAGCTGGCAATATCATCAAATATTCATATACTAAACATTGGAAACTTTTTTTTTCTCATCAAAACATTGGAAACTATATGTCCACCTGTAGGCTGTGCGAAGAACTCTGGATGACCATTTGCTTTTAGTATGGGTGGTGTAGTTTCATAGTTTACTGACAATATTGCTACCTGGGATTTGCAGGATCTGCATGGAACACTAATATCCTTCTGGTCGCTTTCATTGTGAACCAACCTGTAGCGGTCTTGGTAGTCTTCCTATGGTCAGCCTCAGCCTTTACTCAGTTATGATGTTGTTTTCCATACTTAAATTGTTTCACAAGGTCACGGAGAGCAAAGACCTCTTCTGCAGTTTCTTGTTATGGGGGATCCTATCTCATCTTCAGTGTTGATCTTCAGGGACTATTCTGATTTTCTCTTTAGCTAGAATGAACGGAATTGGATGACTCACTGGGAGTTTGGTTCTAAAGTGAAATTGATATAATCATTTCCCTCTTTGTAGTTCCCGTGAAGTGGTTGTGTTTCAATAAACGCTGTTTCTATTCCCTGCTTATTTCTGAAACGGAAACGGTATAGCAATGGATATCAAGGACCCAAGTTTGCATATCTGAGGCCCATCTCTGCATGGTACAACTACTGCTCAGACTATGATGCACCTACTACGATCCTGATCTGAAGACTCAGGTGAAACTGCCAATTAATGTCCAATGCTCCTTGCAAATTGCAATGGGTAACTGAACAATTCATGGAGGAAAAAAAGGTTTAAAAGGCGGAATCTTTTTCCCCTTGTGTATTTATTTGGCTCTAATTGTTTCAATGACAGTATTCAGTCAGTGTTGTAATAAAACTAGTGAATTATTTGCAATAGTTACATGAAAAAAAAAGGTATAGTTCAAATTTACAATGACAAGTTAGGAGAAACATAAATGTTTTTTGGGTAGATGGCTTTCACCTGTACGAGAAAAGTTGACATCAGAAACCGATGATATTTGATATATAGCCCAGGAAAGGGAAGTCGGCGACACTGAAGAGAAAGCTCTTTCTGGTTTGCCCTGAATTTCTTTTATCATCTTTGTCTGTTGATGTTGTATGGATCCGAACAGCCAGCTAGGTTGAACTCTTAAAATATTCTTTGCGAGAATACTGACAGCCTTCAACTTTCTGCTATCTTTCGGCTAAATATGTACACAGATGGCTCGAGTTGAATGGCCAAACTCTCTGCTTTTTGCCTCTATTTATGGTGTTGTAGAATCTGCCTCTACTGCTCTATTTGGTGCTGTTATTGGAAGCTGGGTTGATAGGTTAGCATATGCCAAGGTGTGATTCGAGTCCCCTAGTATCATCATATTTCAGTGATTGATCAATCTATCAATTGCAGATTGAAATTTCATAGGTTTCTCGAATTTTACACTGTTTATTTCGTTAGTAGATGAGCCGATTATAAGATTGTCGTCCCGCCTTGATGATTATCCCATTGCACCTAAAAATAGTCTTTCAGGTGCTTGGGTTATGGCTGTTGACCCAGAATTGCTCATCCACTCAGACTTGAAGTCAAGAAACTTCGCTGCATTCATATCACTAGTCATACGGGTGAACTTCTCTGGAGCTGTTGGAGTCCTATCCACTCTTGCAGGAACAATCCTCATCGAACGAGACTGGTGATTTATCCCCCTTGGAATTTCTTCCAGCATTGAACTTCATTTTCTTCTGTTAAAGAAAACATAGTGGGTAAAGTTTGTGATGGAATTTTAAATTTCAGCGTTGTGGTTATATCAGAAGGCAATCCTCCAGAAAATATTGGCACAAATAAATTCGGTTATCCGAAGAATTGATCTTACCTGCAAGCTTTTCGCTCCAGTTGTCGCAGGTTTCATCATCAGTTTTGCATCATTAAAAGCTTCTGCAGTAACACTAGCTTGCTGGAACATGGTATCACTTTGGTTACAATATTGGCTTCTAGCTTCCGTATTTAGAGGGATTCCAGCTCTCAGAGAAAACAACCAGAAAAGGGTGGTACTGGAATCAACTGTATTCAGAAGTTGTTCTTGATTCGTTTCATTATTCATGGATAGGATACAGTTGGAGAATCAGATGGTGGAGCGGTGGGGGGAGTACAGAGCTCGCTCCAATCAGCTATGGAGCTGATGGCCAATGTCATGGGAATAATTATTTCAGATCCTCAGGTAAAAGATTTTCACCCACAGGGCAGCCTCCTCATTTTCTTATCTCTCCCAAACACCATCAGGTTCAAATCCTGTGAATCTTCTTCTGCTTTAGAACAATCACAAGCTGACATTTATCTGTTCAGGATTTCTGGAAACTGACAGTGTTGTCATATGCCGCCGTAACTTTGTCAGCAGTTCTATACACTTGGCACACTTACCCGTGTTGGCAAACACCTAGTTCAAATGGTCGATGAAATCATCCTGAGATGGACACCAGCTGTGATGCTGACAGACAGACAGACACCATTTTTAGTTGCTTAGTGATGATATCTTGGCATTCTTCAGTGGTAAATGTTCGACTCAACTCTCTCTCTCTTCCTTGCTTGTTTTAGTAAGTCAACTTGGCAGCTTGCTGTTATCCTGGGGACCGCCATGTTGCCCCTCCAGTCAAGCCACCAATTTTGATCGACAGTTTTTTCAACGGTCAAACAAAATACTCCTCTCCTCGCCCTCTGCTTCTTCTGCGAAGCAGCTCCCAATCCCAATCCCAAACCCTTCACTTCAGCAGATAACCATTCGGCCTTTTATTTCCCTGGTTTCGCTCCTCCAAACCCCCTTACCAGAAGAATCTGTAAACTTAATTCCAAACCTTGGACTGAAAAGGAGAGCTATGGATGCAAACGACAGTAACGCTGCAGACATGAGAGACAGGGGAGGAGCTCAAGGGCTTCCCAAGTTCAAGTCCAATCCTCCCCCTTCACTTCCCTTGTCTCCGTTTCCCATCTCCCCTTCATCTCTCATGGGCTTCTCCGAGCTTCTCGATTCCCCTGTTCTCTTCTCCAACTCCGGTGTAAGTTCTTGCAGCGCTAGCCCGAATTCTATCGTATCGTGTCTTTTAGATTTAGTCTTGTTGGTCGTTACCTTCTAACGATTCTCTACAATTGGCTTCGTCACAGATTCTCCCGTCTCCTACTACTGGAGCTTTCTCCAGTGAAGGGCTGAATAACTGGACAAATTACAGCAGCAACTTTCAAAGAGGAAGGGATGATTTCTGCTTTCAGTTTCATGCCGAGCCTCCCATGATGAGACCTTCTTCCGTTTCCCAATCCTCCTCAAATTCGATTCGGGAGGTAGGCTCCACGATCCCTCCAACAGACACATGAATTTTTCCTATTTCATGCTCTTTTTTTGTTCTGCTTGCCTCTGCTTTATTTGATCGATCGTAGGGTAGGCTGCTCAATATGCAATCAGACTTTTCTAAAACGAGTGACTTAAAATCAAGGGGAATTTTCATCAGTTTGAACACGATAATAAAGAAAATCAAGGGGAATAATTGGATTTGGAAATGGCTGCATGATCCATACCTTCCAGTATAAATGTTTTCAACCATGTCAGGCAAATTGAACTTGCATTGCCTACACTGATCTGCCTCTGTGCTTCTTTCTTGGTATCCCAGTCGAGCTCGATTTCCACATTCCTTCCTTCGATCTTACTATTGATCCACGATACTTTTGTCTTTGACAGAATGATGGGAGGAAGAGGCAAGAGCCAGAGGATCCCTTCAAGTCATCAATGCCGCTGGATGTTCAACCTGAACTTGCTCCAGTCCAGAGTTCTGCTGCTCCTCATCCCCAAGCCTACGATGTTCAACCTCCAAACCACGCCAAAGAGAACAAGAAGTTACACGACGGGTACAACTGGAGAAAGTATGGACAGAAGCAAGTGAAAGGGAGCGAGAACCCACGGAGTTACTACAAGTGCACCTACCCTAATTGTCCAACCAAGAAGAAGGTTGAGAGGTCCTTGGAAGACGGGCAGATTACACAGATCGTGTACAAGGGGAATCATAACCATGCCAAGCCTCAGACGACTAAAAGGACCGGTACATCTCAGGCTAATGCACAAACGGGTCTGGATCTGGAACCATCGGATCAGTCAGTCCCCGTGCGGGATGATTCTTCAACCTCGATGGGTGATGAGGAGTTGGAGCAGATGAGTAATTCTGGTGGAGATGGCAATGAAAGTGAACCTGATGCAAAAAGATGGTGAGACACCCAACAGTGGTTCCTTACTTTCTGGTGTGTGTAGGATATATGAGCATCCATTCATCAGAATGGGTCTCGTGTTTGATGCTGTGAGTTGTATTGCAGGAAGGGGGGCAACGAGTTCAGGAACATCTCGGGCGATGAGAGCAGAACGCTGAAGGAGCCAAGAGTTGTGGTGCAAACACTGAGCGAGATTGACATTCTAGATGATGGCTACAGATGGAGGAAATATGGGCAGAAAGTAGTGAAAGGAAATCCTAATCCAAGGTGAGGACATTTTGTCATCATCTAATAGACCATCCGAGTTCATCTCTGCAAGTTGAAGACAGAGTCATTAACTCTCAACCTTTGTCCCTTCCATCTTGGGTTGCTGCAGGAGCTACTACAAGTGCACGTATACCGGCTGCCAGGTGAGAAAGCACGTGGAAAGAGCAGCTCACGATAAGAGAGCGGTGATTACGACTTACGAGGGGAAGCACAGCCATGATATTCCGGCGGGGCGTGGTGCAGGAGGAGGTGGACAGTCTGCTGATAGGTCCCAAGTTTTCAGGGCTAGAGGGCTCGGGTCTGGTCCAATAAGGCCGACGGCTATTGCCGGTCACTCTAGGCCTGCAAATCAAGCTCTAGGATCCACACATGATATGTACCAGAGAACGAGTGGATTTGGATACACGCCACAACTGAGCAGGCCTGACAGCATGTTATCAAGAAGAACAAAGGAAGAACCCGAGGATGACTTGATGTTTGATTCTTTTTTGTCGTAAACAAGCTCTAGTACCAGATAAATAAAATAAATACAGTGTCTGATCTAGAAGAGATACTATGTCATGACGTATTTTGACCTGAAAAAATAACTGGAATAAGATCGTACATTTGTTTAGCAGTGTCAAAATTGAGATAGATGATTTATCTCTGTTCAATTTGATTGGAGCCAAAATAAGTATGAGAGGGTCTTGGAATTCAATCTCTAAGCTCTCCAAAGAGGGCTAAAAAAGAGTGGATCAAAAGGCCATGTCAATTTGGGAGGTGTCAATCTCCCCAATCACCAGAATCCTATCCTATCTTAGTCCCATTTGGCATTTTGCCATCTTACATTATTTGAGTAGCTTTAGAAATTCTGTTTGTGCACTTTTGTGAATGGGTGTGTGATCCATTTTTCTAGGGGCTAGCCATAGAAAAAGGAGCAAGAAGTATACAGGGATCAATTGGTAGCAAGAAATTCCCTTTTATTTTGGTAAGACTTGAATAGAAAGTTATGGGTGTGGTATTCAATGGATTCATTACCGTGAAAAATGCAAACTTTCCCTTTTTTTTTTTTGGTATGTATTTTTTCAATTAATATGAATAATACTAAAGTTTTCATTTTAGATATTATTTTGACCCACCTCTCAATATTTCACATAAATCAAATAAATAAGCTTAGCATGACTCATTTAGTTAACTAATGTGATATTATGCGTCATTAATACATCTTCTAACTATGATCATTGGTGACATAATTGGGGGTTTTGGATCAATTAACCCATTTAAGCACTTGCCCTAACGAAAGAAAGCGCAAATCTAACATCATCATTTATATATCAATGGTGTTGTTTAGATTTGAAAAGGGTGGATAATGGTATTGTCCCTAAGGTAAACCTTTCATTCCATTTTCACCTCCTCCCCTATGCTATGCACCCAAAGGTGTCAATAAAGCAAAACTGTGATCCGGAAAAAGGAAGAAAGAAACACTGAATGGCCTGTGGGGTGGAGCCCTCATGTTCTCTTCTTTCATACTTCACTTTCACGGCACAGAAAGTCTATACCCCTCCCTCTCTATTTATATCTTCCTTTCAATCTCCCGTGGCATGGCATGTAAGAAATTGATTTCAATTAAATTTTTAAGAACATGTTGAATTGAGAGAATTGATAATGAATTTATTAGAACAAAAATATTATTAATATTTAAAATTATAAATATTCTCATCATCATTATCATTATCCAGGTGCATTGTTTAGGGCTGCCATTGTCATGTTTCTGGTTTCCCATTGCAGCAATAACCAAACTTATACATTTCCATAGCCTATAGGATGTAATATGGCTCAGTTTGGAGAGAACCATCATAGAACGGAATTTAGAGGCACACAGCCTAGAATGCGGTGGTAGGTCTCCGGACGGTATACCGGTATGCAGCCACCTTCTTTCTCCCAGAGGCCGAGTTGTCCACGGACAAGACCAGTTTTCCTGGCTCCCGTGGCATGTATGTGTTGTGGATGGCCTCTTCTGAAGGGCCCACTTTCCTCGGCTTCTCCACGGCGATGGTGTAGCTGCCCTCCGCGTTAGGGATGAACTCTGCAGTGTATTCAAGGTCCCATCCACCCACGACAATGTCCCATGTTATGGCAGCATTGGCCTAATTAACCCGTACAACATTATACGCAAGTGAAGATGATCAGATACTAATTTACTCATCAAGGATTAACAGAGAGGGATGTACCTAGCTAACCTCAATGCCCTCAATTTGGATGTTAACTTTCTCGCCTCCCCTCACGGTGAACTCGGAAGCGGGTTTCGGTGGGCCATTCTGCAGGTTGCCGGGTCGACCAAGTCCACCGTACTGAACCGGGATATCCTCCGGCCTTATGAACCTGGGGAATGGGAAAGCACCATAACAGAGAAGGCATACAGGATGAAAACAGGGCATCTTTCCAAAAGAAAGAACACCAGCAGATAAAACAAGAAAAGGGGATATTTCTGCAGATCTAATGAATGCTATGGTGTTTGTTTGTACAAAACCCACTTTTGGACTCTTCTCTTTCTATCTATGGCACAAGGAGAGTACGGATTTTTGTTGGTCTCGTGAGAGAACTTGCAGGCACAAGGAAGAAGGTCTCACTTGTATAGAGTTTCAGCAACGTTTCCTTCCTTACAAATGACGAACTTGCTCTTGGTCCTCTGAGTGAGGAAGGGGCTGAACATGGAGTACAGCACACTGAAGTACCACGGCACGTTGATAAAAATCTGAGAACCGACACAGAAAGAACCGCCATTAAAACCAGAGGAGCTAAACTGTAAGGACAGTGTCAAGGTGTAAGAATAGACACGGAGAGAGAGAGAGAGAGAGAGAGAGAGAGAGAGAGGGGGGGGGGGGGGGGGGGGGACCTTGCGGGCCACCATTTCAGGGTAGTTGTCCTGGAAGAGGGAGAGGATACGGTTAGACGCCACGCGGAGCTCACGCTTGGGCATGTCCTTAAGGTCGGTGACCTGAATGATGGAGTTGACGGCGCCGGGCTTGAAGTGGAGGAGCTTGATCCCTCTCTCCATCACCTGAACCCTCCATCTCAGAAACCTCTGTAGTTTTTCTTCATCCCCGAAAACCCTCTCGTACTTTTCCTGGTCCTTGAAAACCCCGTACGCATTGTAGCATACAGGGTGTCCCTCGCGATCGAAGCCGTGCATATAGGCAACCGCCCCCTTCAGGTCGCCGAGGCCCAGATCCTCCTCCTCCGCCGCCGCCATCGTCTCCGCCCCGAATTCCCGCCTCCACGCCAGGCACTTCTCCAGCATCGCGTGCGCGTCGGCCATGCGGAAGTCACGGGCCCGGAGGAACTTGAGCAGTACGACGTCGGATCTTTCGTCGGCGGAGGAAAGCAGGGGGATACCCCACATGGTGGGGCTGCCGTCCGCGGTGGAGGAGGCTACGGCGGCGAGCTTGTCCCTCAGGTCTTGGAGGGCCTTCTTCTCGGAGGCCTTGAGATGGGAGATGAGGTAGGTGTCCTCCTTGAAGGAAGGGGTACGGAGGGACGCCGCCTCCATTAGAGCGGCCAGAAAGCCCTTCTTGAGGTGTCTCTGCGAGGCGGAGCTGTCTTCCATGGCTGATAACTGAGGCGAGGGAAAATGCGAGGACGGGAAGCGGTGATGACTACAAGGGACAGAGCAAGGCAGAGCAGAATGGACGAGTGAAAAGAAAAACAGGGGAGCCCGTGGTATTAATAAGGGCCAAATATTCCGTGAATGAAATTCTAACAAAATGTTTTTTTCAAACTTATCATGTTATTTAATTTTTAAATTAATATATATATATTTGTTAATTTTTAAATATTAAAAATAATTTTGAATAACAAGCTGATCGACCAAACCAGCACCACTAGTGAGTGTGTGAAGTGTTTATGGTTCACGCTGTAGCCGCGGACTCTCTTTGAAGTGAATCTGAATAATTGAGCTAAGGGATATCACGCGCCGGTCCCGAGCGTGGGGACCGCTTTGTCGTAGCCCGACCTTGGGTTGTAGCCCCTACTACATCTGGAAAAAGTTTCACCGAAAAGGTTTTAAAACATTATTATCTTAAGTAAAAAGCAATGATGGTTAAATTTAAATATAATTTGACTATTTTATTAAATTTAGTACAATATATATTTATATATGAAATTTTATTATTTTTATCATGATATAATTTTTATAAAAATTGGACGTGTGGCGTGTAAAATTATATATCAATTTTTATTACTTGATAAAATATAAGATAATTTTCATGACAATAATATAAAATCATCCAATATAAATAATTCGAGTTAAAATAACATATAGAAATTTCATAAATAACTCAATTTTTATAGATGGAATATTTTTAATTGAGTTTATTAATAAAATGTTTATATATAAATGAAGTACGATAAAAAAAATATACATAAAATAATTATTATAGCATAATTCAGATTTAAACTTCAATAAAAAATGGCAGTAAGATACCTTTCGAAAACAAGATCAATTCGGGCAGGGAGGAAGAGACTAGAAAGAAACGCGTCACACCGGTGAACGACAACAGCGGGACCCACCATAGGACTTTCTGTCTTTGTGGGCCCCACTCATTTCCATCCTCTTCATCCTATTGCGGAAATATGTGGGTTGAAAATCATTCACAGATTTTGAAATCTAAATGGTTAGAACTCGAAATAACATATACTTTTTATGTATAAATAAATGTATTTATTAATTATTCAAATTTAAAATTATTTTGCATGATAAGTAAGGACAATAAATTCTCACATGCATACATCAAATCAAACTCATCTGACCACTGGGCTGGCTTCTCCCTCCATTCCATCTGTTTCGACTGACTCTGATATGATTGATGGCTCTGCCCAGTTTCGAATCGAATGGTGTTGGCCTTAAGCCCGGCAGTGGCTGGCTGGCTCTGTTTTGTCAAACTGATACACATGCGCGACTGACTTGTCGATCCATGTCCGATGGAAGGAATATTTTTAATTTTAGTGCAAATGATTGATTGGGTACATTAATATTATGGCTCACAGTCGCAGCCCTTGGGCCGGACTCTTTCCCAGTATCTCTATGATGGGTTCATTCAGTGCCCATGATACGCGGTCGGCCCATCATCGATAGAGCCTGCCTCTCTTAACAACATTCCACAGCCCAATCCTAAAATGGATGATTTGACTATCGGAAGTCTTACCTTCTCCGTAAGTAAAATTCAGTTATTGAAAGAGTGTTACATTTAGGCATGCCAGCCATTGAGCATCCAATACAAAACTGACTTAGTATCAAACAATAAACAAAATATTCTATTTTATCAAATTCAATTCTTTTATGTTATATTTGATTTTTATATATCACACAATCTCAATAAATTCCTCCCACTCCACCTCAACACAACACAAAGGTATCATTAATACATAAATTTCAAAATATACAAATTTGGTCACACCCATATTATGCATGTTCTTTTCTTTCTCGGACCTCTCCATGTATATGTATACACATTGGTTGATCCTCCCAACAACCGATTTGCACTCCATAGCCGATCATACATACATGGAATTCACCGGTTTTACTCTATAAAGGATGGATGTGTGGTGCCTTCTAGAATATTATGGTCACCAGTGCTCAGTAGTAGTGATGGTGGTGGTACTGGTGCTAGTCTTCTCCTGTAATGTATGAGTCCATCCACTATCCCTCTCTTTCTCAACGTGTGGTGTGGCTTGAGTGAGTGGCATGGGACCATGGTTGCAATTCCCTGCATATGCACACCAAATAGTACAAAATGGCATCTTTTATAATGCGGGGGGTACTTTGTTCCCACGATCCCAAGCCTGCATCATCATCCAACACCAGCAGTACACCTCGTAAGAGTCAGTTAGTTTCACCAAGTAAAATGACGTCCCACACCTTAATTATGAAGCTAAACCCTATCTATGCCTCTGCATTGTACATTGGCTTAGCATGGTCGGTCGACCTTTGGCTTGCATGTCTAAAACCCCGCGGCTTAACTAGCTGTTAATGTCAAACTGGTAGACTTGTATAGGGTCGCTGTTTTCAATTTGGAGGCGGTCCACGCTGACCAGAATTTAGTTGACGTTGGTTCGTAGTAGGAAAAGCACACACCGGAGAGCAGAGCGAGGGCCCATTAAACTTGGATTCACATTATGAGATAGAATAGATGCGCGTGCGTGCCTGTCTAATTACCACTTAGCATAGTGTTTCCCCCTTAATTAATCCCACGGAAAGTCAACTGTTAGGCCAGGTTCCATGATAGATGGTTGACACGGTGTCGGCTCTTAGGCCGGAAGACTGAGTAGATGTTCAGAGGCGATGGAACGAACCTTAGGCAGGCAGGGCAGGGCAGGGCAGGACAGGGGAGATTGACGGCGGCAGACACGGGCATGAGGTTTCCTTTTACCGTCCGTCCAATGGAGCCACGGATTAAATACTCGTTTGACAACGGAGCTTCCTAATAAAAAAGTGAATATCCATATCAAGGAACGATCACAAGCCTTGGTTATGAAAGTGGAACCAACCACCGCCAGCATTGTGGCACCCTACCCCACCAGCCGGCTCCAACTAGAGTCTCCCCCCAATGATTGCACTGGTGCACCACTCCAAGAGATGTGGCTATAGCATTTTTTTTTGTAAAATTTAAAGTATTGTCATAGTAATTTATTTTGACTTTATATCAACGAAATTAATTTTATAAATATAATATTTTTATATTTTAATATAAACACGCATGTAATTAAATCCATATTAAAGAAAAATTATTAAATATTGTTTTTCTTTTATAATAGGTTAGAATAATCCCTTGAGATTAATTTTATTAACTATAATATCAATTTGCTAAAGAGAACAGAAAGCCGACAAGAAAAGTGCGGACGGCCCATGTCCTTTCTTTGGTTTCTCCGTTCTCTTTGTTGGGTTATATTTCTCCTTTTCAAGGCATTAACGTATGACAGACGTCAATCTTACGACGGATATATATATATATATATATATTGGGTTGAGAAATATTAAAATAAAAAAATCTCCTCCCAATATAAAATTAAATGGGCAATACATTTTAAGTAAATATTAGTGTAAAAGATTAGGTGTGAACATTGCTGAGGATGAAGTTTATTTATGCATAATTCAAAGTAGACTATTATTTATGTATATATAGATATAGAGAGAGAAGTGAATGAATGGTGATGGGACCCGTGGCTCTCTCACAAAGAAGTAAATTACCTGTAACCTCCAACTATATAAGGACAGGCAAGCTTGGAAGGGAAACTGGGATTGAGGGGGAAAAAGGGTTGGACTGGAACAGTGCATCCATCCAGAGAACTTCATATATTTCCAGATACAACTGTAAGTTGAGTCCCACTATAATCCACAAGAGAAAAATAAAGTGCCATTCTTCTAAGCTTTTCAGCTCTGCGCAGGGAGAGCCGGAGATCAGAGAGCAGCCGGACGGAAAGATGCCTTGCCTTTACATCTCCACCAACGTCTGCCTCGACGGAGTCGACACCGAGCCCATCTTCGTCCAAGCCACCAAGGCCGTTTCCTCCATCATCGGCAGGCCTGAAAATGTACAGTTTCTCCCTCTCGCTCTCTATAATTGCATATGAAGTGTACGGACCAATTATATATATATATATATAGTATACGTGTACAGAAGAATTTGCAGAGCATGCATGAGATTCATAACGCATATGAACCATTGATCTGCAGAATTCTACATCAGTAAACTTTATCATACGTACAACTGATCTCCCCACGAGTTCGTTCAGTCAAGGTGGATTTAGGATCAGAATCCGAAGCCTTCATTTTGCCGTCGAGAATTAATTAGAGTTCTCCAGTTGAAGTTATATATATATATATAAACTCATCCAGTGCGTGGTAGGCTAGTCAATCCACCTTATCCAATTTGCAGCCTTTCTTTTTCCTTCATTAAGCTGCAGCGTTTGAAGTCAAGTCGCCAAATGCTTTTCAAATCACAGTCCAACATAGGCTTCTAAATATATGACCTAAATACCATCTAATAAACAAAGTGAGTGCGAGAAAATAATTGGGAGACCAAATTGTTAGAATTTAATATTTAATGGAATATATAATTTTTTAGTTGAACGTGCTCAGGAGTATTATTGTTTAATTGGTGCAGTTTGTGATGGTGATATTGAAGGGCTCGTTGGCCATATCATTCGGAGGCAACAAAGACCCCGCAGTGTATGCAGAGATCATCGCCATGGGAGGCATCACCAGGGAGGTGAAGCGGCAGCTCATCTCCACGCTCGGCTCCATCCTCCACGACAACCTGTCCGTTCCCCCGGCTCGGTTCTTCCTCAAGGTCTTCGACACCACAACGCACCGCAGCTACTCGAAATTGTGAGCGCCACCCAAGGGGGAACAGCTACACGAGTCGTCCTCCTACGCACCAACTGCCCATGTTTTGAATCTTGATGTTTATGAGACGTGGAAGCAGAATAAAGTGAATGTCCATTGCATGATGCTGTATTAGTCAACTACTTCTAGCTACTTATTCACATCAGTGTATCGTCTCTTCAACGGAACAATGCTAAAGAATAACAGATTTGGACAAGTAACCTCCATGTGTGATAGCCGAATGGAAAGGGGCTGAGATTTCAGCAACCAAGAACCTTTAATCAATGATCATATCTCATCCTGAACGAGCTGCCAAATCAGGGTTCTACTCCTCCCAAAGAATGTCCAACCTGTCCTTGTTCCTCTTTATACATTCTGGTTATAAGATTATCGCCCCTGTACTTTATCAGACGCGTTGTCATTGTCTTCTTCCTCAGACCAGATCATTTTCCATGGTCCACTCTTCGTCCCTAATCTGGAAAAACAAAGTTCTTTCAGAACGTAAGGAGTTGTTGAGCAGCTTATACTAGAACTTGTAATATAATCCGAGATAGAAGTTGGTTCTCTAATATTTGATTGCAGCAATGCATATAACATCAAGTTTTACCTCCATGCACCTGCGGCTACACGGAGCATCATGAAGAGAAACAATCCACTCCAAACTCCCACGAGACCAAACCTTGGAGCAGCTACAACTAAGAATGCTGAAGAAACTAGTCCTACTAACACCTATTTAGTGTTTCAAGGGTTAGACAAGCAAGGTCGAGAATATAATATAATTATAATAGATCGGAAGAGGCAAGGCAGCATCACCATGGAATAAGCCGCATAACCAAAGTCAGAGGCCCCATAATAAAGCCCGTCAACAACAAATGCCACAGCATTTACTGGCTGGGATCCAGCTACAAACTGCATGGAAGAATTGACATTGAACATTTAGCAGAAAGGTAACATTGATTTACTGGCATCTAGTTAGCTATAAAAAGTGGATTCTTTTTCGTTTTTGGAAAGTTAAAAATTAGATTTAACAATAAATTGTCATATAATTTCACTGTTGGGCCTGCACACTGGTTTGGTCTAACAGTGAAATTTGTTCCACTAATTAGCCCCAAACACAAGAAATAACAGGTGAATGCTTGTAAAGTACTGTCTCACCAGAATACCAGACCAGGCGATCTCCAGAACCTCTGATTCTTCAGTAAATAGCCTTGAAAACGCTCCAAATCCAAGGAAAAGAATAGCAGCCAGAGAAACTCCCGTTGCCACTCCAATCTGCTCAGAACATCACTTGAAATAATAAGGCGGTAACACAATTACTTGAAACACATTATCACTGGTTGCAACTGATCGAATAAGGGAAGTAACCTGTAGGACCATGTAAATCACTTCACGTGCTTGCTCATATTTTGCTTGGGAATAGTCACGAGCAAGAAGAGCCTGTAGAGGAATAGTGAACAGGTAAAGATTGAAAAATTGAAACAGAAGGCAAACATATTATAGCATAAATAAAAATACATCTGAAATGTAAAACCTAGAGAAGGAACTAAACCAAAACATATTGGTCTAATAGGACCAGGAAAAGAGTAAATCTGTACCAGAAACAATACATCCGCAACCCACAGTGAAAAAAAAACTGAAACCAAAAGATCAAATCAAGGGTACCTGACCAGCAATTGCTAAAGCATCAGTAAGCATGGATACTGCTAACCAAACTTGAGTGCAAATTTGATAACTGGCCATATGTTTGGGGCCCTCTCTAGCAGCCATAGATGTTGCTAAAGTCATAGTTACCAGAACTGCCGAAGTTCTTCCTATAAGAAGACCCCCTAAATTATACATGAAAGATAATTCCAGTGTCAGGTGAAAGCTGTACAAAACATGGTCTTCTAACAGTGGTAGTCATTTCCTATAGACTACTAAAATTTTCCGTAAATCTGAAAATTAAAGCATTAGCAGCTTGATAGCATGTTGCCTTAAACATAAGGACTGATCAAGTAATTAATATAAAATGCTTTTCTACAGGAGAAGCCTAATGGAGAAAGACAATTTTACCCGGACTCTTGACCTCAAGAGATATTGGAATCTTATTGAGACGGAATATATTGATCCTCACATGAATGAAAAGGAATCTTGATAATAGAAACTTACCAGATTTTAAATATCGGACAATTCTTCTTCCATCAATGTTCGGAGAGATAAGCAGCACTTCATCATTCAATTTCCAGAGAAGGATAAGTGCTATCAGATATCTGACAACGAAATAAACTGTAAGCTTCAGTGCCAACAAAGATGAGTTCAGGGTGGCAAATGAATGATCACTTTGGATTCGAAAGAATATTTTTACCACATAATGACCTACTCAGATATCACTGTAGAAATTGCAGCCCCCTTAATGCCAAGACTAAACAGAAATATCAGAATTGGATCAAGTATTGCATTTAATATGTTTCCGGCACCTGATATTGAACACAAATGGAGAAAGGATGGATCAGTTAGAAATTGCAGGAGGGCATAATACATTTACTCGTACTTAGGCTAGGAATAACTGACATCTATACTGTCAGCAATATGCAGAGCTGTAAGGGGTGAGCTAAACAAGATCTTGACCAGACGAAGAACAAAGATATTTAAAAAAAAAAAAGAGAATGCTCATCAGCTTCAAGAGAAAATCTTCATTCAGACAAAATATTTTATTATTAGAAATACAGCTACTAGGGAAAAAATGAATTACAGAACTACCTATTGCATATAAAGGCGTCTTTGTATCTTTAAATCCACGAAATGTGCCTTGTCCAGCAAGTGCAATTACTATTGCTGGTGCACCAAATGCTCTATATGCCAAAAACTGTTCAGCAGGTATTCGTATTGGCGAGTCCTGCAACAGAGATGGAGAACTCAATTAAGAGGGCCCAGAGAAAATGTACAAATGATGTTGGGAAGTATGAAAAGGATGATCCAATTTCCAATTATTCCTCAATTTTTAGGGCCAACTCATTCTCACTCAAATATTGCTACTCATATGAAGGCTAGTTTTGCAAATAAAACAGCTAATGGTGACTTGTAATAAGCTAAACTGAAAAAGTGTTCATGCACAAACAAACACAATGAAATAGAACAGTCAGTACTAAGACCATACACAAGAAAGCCAGACATACAACATTTATACCCATCAAATCCATCAAGGATCCTGACCCAGCCAAGAGTGCAACAGTTTCAGCAATCCCGAGGCAAGCAGCAAGTGCCAGAGATGTTGACACTGAGGGAAGGAACTTCTTAGTTTGTTGCTCAACCTCACCAAAAGAACCTTATAAACGGAGGAACATGCAAGTGAGACGAGATTCATAAACAAAAAAAACCATACTTATTGAGAGGTGAATCTGAAAAAAGAGACAGTTTTTGATAATGTAAGTCACCACTATTACTGGGCGGTCTAGAATCATCGCCCTCCTTTTCCATGGTAGCCTGCTCTTCAGCAACAAATGATGTTGTGATGTTGAGCAGAGGTACATTGAAAAGTTTGGATATCAGATTGAATAAAGAGGCTGATACACCAACAGCCGCCAATTCAACAGATCCTGAATGTACAAAATCATTTCATCAGCGTAGATTAAAACAAATAATCAAGAGTGCAGAGTGAGAAATGGAAGAGTTCTACATAACCATCAACCATAGGCAGGGCGGTTCAAAGTCATAGGAGATGACTTCGCATACTATTGCTACCAATGAGCCAATAACAATATAAGGATGGTCAACATGGAATGCCGAAACCTGACCCCAGATTCTCCATTTTAATTCTAAAAAGAGAACAAGTAAATACCGATATGACCAACATAGGCCGTGTCCACCAAGGAGGTGACTGGGTCAGCTGCCAAGGCAAGCGCGGCAGGTAATGCGATGGACAATATCTCCCATCCGAGCTCGTTAAGCTTGAATCCACCCCTGAGAAGTCGAATCCAATCAACGACGCGATCTCAATAACAACTTCAAAGAATAAGCAAAACAACTGTAGAGCGTATATTCAATTGGAGGGAATTCAACTACCTCAGAAGAGAAATGATCCGACCAGGATCAGGAGACTCTCCATGCACGCCCGGAGCTGCAGCTTTAGGCTCCGGCTGAGACGAGAGGGGGCTAACAGGTGCCTTCGGTGGAGAAGATGTAGACGTAGTCTTTGAAGGAATCGAGCAGTGGACTCTACATTGAATCCGATTCAGAGGCTTGATGAGTGGCGCGTGCGTCTCGAGAAAGGTCGTGGAGAAGCAGCGTTGAGAGAGGAGGCCAACTGCCATTGGAGAGCTGATTCGGAGATCTGTATCCACAGAATCTCCGTCTGTGGAGCTTTCCCTCCAAGCTTCACATTCACTAGCGGTTGCACTTGGTTTCCTCGAAAATATCTCGTGTCGTACTTGGGTACTTCATCAACATCGGCTCTGCCGTTGGTGAGTCGTTCGTACTCCGCCCATTGCTAACGCCAATAACTAAATGGGCCTAAGCCCATAACAAATAAGCAGAAAGACCTTGTGGCCCAATATATTCACGGACCCAATAAAAACATAAATGCTCACAGGCCCAAAAGGCCAAGGCTCAAATCTGAACCCAGAAGAAGACAAGGGGAGATGGTACAGTAAGTGATCACGGACTGACGTGACACCCCAAGTTCTACGGCATTTGGGTCTCTGCCGGCAATGACATGTCTGACCAGTTGCATTCTCTAAATCTATTTATATGATTCGAATACACCGAATGTAAGGTCACGGATAAGAGTAGCCATGCCGACAATGCAAGTAGGTGCAAGGAGGCCATGGGGGGGGGGGGGGCAAGCTGGAGGAGAGTATTCGAGACGTGGACAAATAAAAAGGCAAAGAATCCAGAGACCCATCCAGCTCATTAAAGGCACCCCCCATCTAATCTAATCCACCACCACCCTTCAACTTGTTCGCCCCACTTGCAGTAGAGGAACAGACGCGTACGCACATACAAGGACGTGAGTGAGAGGGAAAGACAAAGAAAGGGGTCGAGCAACTTGCACTTATATATATATTTTTTTTAAGGGAAAAGGAGATGGCCATGACGATCAAGTTGAAACTTGCAAGCATCTTCATTTTTTCCGGCCTGACCCCCTTTTCATGATTTATCGTTTCTGTGAGAGAGAGCTATACTCGACTTTTGGGTCGTAGGGTAGACTCGGTGGTAGACAATAAGTGGCTGTGGCACTTCTTCATCCATACCCTCAATTAGGCTCTGCTCTCTCGAAACTTCATCCCTCTCACCCTTTCCGGTGGGGGCACATCTGAAAGTAATTAGTCACCCTTAAACGTATGGAGTAACCCAGTTGTATAACCGAATGGGCGTTGTCATCCATGATCCATGAGTGTGATTGAGGTGGCCGATGTACTGGAAGAGTTATTGCCACACTGCACTGGAAGGTCTGATGTACTTGAAGAGTCATTGCCACACTCCATTGCACTGGATGGTCCAATCCTGAAGGCAGCAGCTTCTTGGCAATATTATACTAATTTGAATAAGAATATATCCATAAACTCAACTTAATCCAAGACCCTGATGTAATCCTTCTGTCTAGTACCATTATATATATATAAACACGTGATATTTTATCATTATAACCAACCAATGGTTCTAATACATACACAAAGACTGAAATGCAGTTGCATATGCATGTACACATTAGCAATCAATTCTTCCATGGCATGAAATTGCCAGTACTACTAATCCACAAACTTGAGATGATTAAGTGTACAAGCCGGAGAAGAAACAATAAAGCCATCACAGCGTTTTGACCCAAACAACGTGACAGACTAAAAAAACTTTTCCGAATTTTCTCGCCCTAATATAATCGGGGTGATCTAATATATCGTTGGATGAATCCCCTTCACACGCCATGACAGATCTCTAACTGGCACGCACCTACTGGAGAGTAAGCGTGCTTCCCGCCTAAGAGGTTGGCCGGATGGACGTCGACGGACAACCGCGGCCGCAAAAAGTATGGTGTATAACTACGTACTGATAATGACGGGCAGATCGAGGGGGAGGGGCATAACCGGTTCGAACCGGGTTCTGGAAGGCCGGCTCGGTCATTGAGGGCTTGTGGGTTGCTTGTTGTTTCGGCGGGAGATGGTGCCGGCGATCTGGGCGAGGCTCTGGAGGTTGCACCGGACTATGGTGTCGACGAAGATGCAGGTCTCATCCCTGGTGTTGCCCGGAGGGATGTCGACAATGTAGGACTCGACGACGACAGTGCCGGAGCCAGAGGAGGAAGGGTGGAGGGTGGTGACGGAGCGATAGTTGGCGAGGCGGTGGTCACCGCCGACGACGCTGAAGCTGATGACATGGTGCTCGTCGTCGAGGATCTCGAGCCGCTCGATGCTGCTGACGGCAGGGAGGCCGGAGATGACGTGTATCTCCCGGAGGGTCCCGACCTCGCCGTCGCCGAGGACGACGCGGCAGCTCTTTACGAAGTGCTTGTACTCGTGGGGGCTGCCAAAGCGGCGGACGATGGACCAGATGGTGGAGGCCGGAGCCTCGATGTGCTGGATGACGGCAGAGCAACACTGGTTGGGACCGACAGAGTAGCTGTGGTGGCGGGAGACAGAATCAGGGACAGCGACAGGGCAGCTGGTGGGCTTCTGGTAGAGGGCGGGTGTAGCCGTCGCTGGGGAGGCCGCAGGGGTGTCGTTGACACGGTGGAGGAGGATGGAGGACTGAGGAATCTTTGACGGCATAGTGGAGAGGACTAGCGCTGAAACGTTGAGAGGTTGGTTTGTCTCCTCTCCTCTTCTCTAATATTATACTAAAGGGACAATGGGTGAGTGAGCGCCCCTCTGGGATTGTATTGTGTTGGGCTGTGAGGCTTGATTTCATCCTTTTGACGTTTCTGTTTTTGTATATAACGAAGATAGTTTTTTTTCCGGCGCATGGCTCGTCGTCTAGCTCTACCCAATTGCCTTTCCAGTTTCCACTTGACAAGTTTCATTTTTTAATATTTACCATAAAGCTCAACCACGTTAATTATTTCGAGCAATATCCCTCAAGTTGCAGAAGAGAGAGAGAGAGATGGGTTAGTCACCTCCAACTATCGCAAGGAGAGGTGTGGTTTTCCCTTCTATTTTTGGTGCGATGGGTGAATGGCTGGCTCTTTTATTTGAAAATACAGCAAGTAGAACAAACACTGTGATAATGGATGGATAGAGAGAGAGGTCTGGTGTCAGATAATAGTTTCTCCCATTTGAGCCTTAAAAAAATGAGAGTGAAATGACAATTCAGTTTGGGCTTGTAGATGAGGAGTGAATCTGGACTTCTTGGGTTGCTGCTCTGACCGCCATTCCCGCAATTTTTTCTAAGGGATTGGATTTGGAGGTGATGAAGAAAAGGGGACCCGGTAGGTGCAATTTGGCACATGACATCCTAAGAAATGTTACCGACATGGAGGGCAAGGTTTGATGTACAGAATCTTATCGTTTTAGTTCTGCAAAAAATGAAGTCCACCTCACCCGACTGTCTGTCTGAGGGTGAGGTCCCTCCTCGATTACTAGAGGCCAGGCCAGATATCCGATCTGCTCTGCCATGCTCTGCTATCGTCTCTTCACCCTTAATTATTGCGGCAACTAGCCACCACACCCGCTTTGAATTGGTGCTTGTTGGATGATGGGTGGTCGAATGTAATGTACCCCCGACATGGACGTGGGGGAGGGGTATGATACCACTGTGCTCCATCAACTTGTAGCCATATTGATAGCTATCCGCACAAATTTATGGCAAGTGTGCGTGCTAGTGGGTGGGGGTACTATTTAAGAATCATGCAATTGCTTCAATTTGGTTGAGCAGGCAGGCACGGACGGAAAGAAAATTACCACCACAAGAAAAAAAAAAGCCCATGAGTAAAAGAAAGTGAATAGAATATTGGGTTGCTTGGTGGATTTTAATGAGGATGAGGAAGGAGAGGGAACAAAGCAAATGGATAATAGGGCTGCTACAAGCAAGTTGATGAACGCCTGCTACAAGCAAGTTGATGAACGCCTGCTACAAGCAAGTTGATGAACGCCCGACAAGAGGCACTAAGGAGGAGGCCAAGGCCATGCTTTTTGTAATTTATATTATTGTTTTGGTTAAAACACCCTATGCTTTATGGGTGTAATAAATGGCTTTTGATTAGCATATTTCCATATAAAAATAAGTCACTAAGTAAATAAAAATATAAAATCTTCACATGATTAGCATATAAAATCTTGGATTCAAGTAGAAAAATGCCTCTGGTTAGTCCAATGTCCCATCAATCACTTCCACATTTATTATTTGGTTTTTCAAGTGCAGCATATGAATGAATAGTAATGATATAAAGTGGAAATGGGCGTATCATACCATACCATATTAATTTGGACAAACAAGAATATTACTTTGTTATAATGAAAATGGAGGACGTACAAATTTGACCTGTATGTACTAACAGTTGCCCACCATTTTGTTTAAAATTCAAAAGCCTATTCCCTTCTAAATTAGTGGGGTATTTTTTTTTATTTTTTGCCAATTTGGGCTTTGTACGGCGAGGATTCTCTGTGTGCTTGTTGGCCTCTTCGTCACCTTTTTCTTCCTAGCTAGCTAGCTCCCTTAAAGGACTAGCAGCACAACCCTATTTAATCATTTATTTTCTTATTTTTCTCCTGTAATGGAGGGACAACCATAGCTACGACTACACGAGAGAACCTAAAAGGTAGCTAAGCTGGTTGAATAGTTTTGTTTTGTACCTTATTATCAACCATTGCTAAATTAAATTAAAAGAATAATCCATTCATCCAATAGAAGAGGATAATCTATCTAAGACATACGTGCATGCATTCAGAAAAGAATACACAATGGGCGTGTGCATACCATATCCTACGTGGGCTGTTGGTGCCACAGTGTAATCCGCGTTGCAGCATGTTTCATGTGGGTGCCGACCCTCTAACTGGTTTGGATAGCCACAATCCAATCTCAAATGTAACCAGTAAAATAGTCAGATTTGTCACTCATCTCAAAAGTGAATGCATGTAGGAGTGATGAAGTCCTGAGGAGGGTGTAAACACATGAGTTGCTTTGAATCTAATGACTAAAAACAAAGTTAGAATTCAATTGAATTTAAGATATGCTTAGTTAGTTAAGTGCCAAAAACTTTGCAAGTAATTTACTATTTTCACTAAAAGTTTGATTGATGATCAAGTAGGCGTCAAAATTTGTACATTATATATGTTATTTTTAAATTATGTGCTTAATAGCTTTTTTTTATTTTTTTTTACAGTGGAGTGGGTCCTCAGTCCCATATGAATAGTTAGCCCTCTACATGTGAAGTGAAGGTTCCCTCATAATGCTAGCGGTGGCCGCCGCCCTGCCTAGTGGTGATGATACATTTATAAAGGACAACATGCCTCTTGGAAAGAGTAGAGGTTATGCATGCATGTTGAATATGCATTTTTTTATATAGTATAATTCATCTAAATAATATTTGATGCAGTGCTATCATTCAATATCTAACTATAAATATGGAATAAATTGTCAGTGTATAAAATATATCTATTTAAAAATATAAAATGACAAGGGATAATATAGAATCATAGCTTAATATCAAATTATTTATAATTTTTTAATTATTGACCTCAAATTTAATATTTAAATTTTGATACATGCCGATCCGAATAACTACCGTATTCACGTAAATTCGATTATCGGGTCAGAATCTTAGAATAACCGAACTAAATCCTACTCGTAATTTTGACATCGGTTATAAGCTGCATAGGGAAGGAAGATGTACGGATACAGAAGTGAGACTCGGCCCATATTGGAGAGCTCTATCTGGTTGGATATATGGCCCAGAGCAAGAGGGTTCATGCACCCGGATTCTCGGGCCATGGAACGATTTGGACTGGACGGGACTTCACAGCTTTTTCCTTGAGAAACTACAGAAATGTGAAGCAGTGTTTCGCAGTGGGATTGTCGGTCAGAAATGGATCAGATACTGAACAAGGTAGGCTCGTATTGGTTCAGCCGGAAAGCCAACAAGGAGATCGACTCAATCGGCGACGATCTGAACGTAATCCGCTTTTCCCTCCCTCTACGTCTCCCTTCCGTTGCATTTATTAGATTCCGGGTATATCGATCCGTTGATGAATTTGTTGCTAGGGTTTCTGGCATTTTTCATTCTGCCCAATATGGGCGCGGATCCTTGACTTACCATGACTAGCGGCTGACCTAATGTTGACTCTGGAATCTCGGTCCGAGTTATCTATATTCTGTTGAGGCTAGTAGGCTTCTCCGCTGTATTCGTGGTGGAAGACCATCTATGGAAGTAATTAGCGCTGTCAATCTTGTTTATCTTCACAAATCAGAATGTAGTTCCAGCATGTGTAATTGCATTTGAATGTGGAGTCGGTAGATTGCTGTTACAGTCGGAGGAAAACAAATTAGTGCGAAATACACTTGTTTAACGGCCAGAGATCCGATAGGCTTGCTGGTGACTTTGTAGAAACTAGCAACTGAGATATATGCACTGTTATTCTGGCTTCTTTATGGCAGTACAGGTAGACCAAGACTTGCTCATGAGTCATGAAACTTGCCAATAGAGTAGCTTCTTATGCCCTGTGAACATATGATATGCTTTACCAAGATCATACTACTCTGATTATTCACTGATTTAACCCATGAATAATAAATTCACTGCAAGCATGTAAAAAACGGCATTTGTGTTCATTACGTGACAAAAATTGTCTCAACAAGGAGGGATCTGTTTTCACTTGGTGTTCACAGTTGCCTTTCCAAACAATGCCTTGGCTTTTTCCTGTCTTGATTCATTGCCCATTCATCACAGTCACTGTCCAGCAGCATCAACGGGAGTGCCAAGTGGTTTGTTAACAAACTAAAAGGTCTGCAGAAATCCTCTTAATTGTGTGAACTCTTACTATTATTGACCCTTATGTGCACTATGAATAAAGTGGGGTTCCGTTCTGCAGGTAAGATGCAGAAACCTTTGCCGGAGCTCCTCAAGGAGTATGGATTGCCGGTGGGGATATTCCCTCGTGATGCGACCAACTACGAGTTCAGTGAAGAAACAGGGAAGCTGACAGTGTTCATCCCATCAGTATGTGAAGTGGGTTACAAGAATTCCTCTGTCGTACGCTTTTCCTCGACAGTCACAGGATATCTGGAGAAGCAGAAGCTAGTCGATATAGAAGGGATGAAAACGAAGGTGGTGATTTGGGTGAAGGTGACTGCCATATCAGCAGAAGGCTCGAAGCTCCACTTCACTGCAGGCATGAAGAAGACGAGGAGTAGAGATGCGTACGAAGTGATCAGGGATGGAGTCATAGTCGATAAGTTCTAAGTGTTGAAAGAATGCTTGCTTCCCTGTGTTTATGATCCTGGCTAAATCTGCTGCGAGCCATTGTTTCTGTGATATATGATTCCTTCTCCAAGCTTCCCCATAGTCCAAATGAACCATTTACTGTGTTTCCTGTGTTCTCTCGCTCTCTAGTCACTGGTTGAATCATAACAGTGAAGATGGAAGGTGTTAAAAGAAAGGCAATACTTACCCACCCCAATCTCATGGATCAAGTGGCTTCTTGTTCGTCGCATTGAACTATACGAAATCGAGTTCATGTATCCTCCAGCTCGATCGGATCCGAGTCAATCCACACGGACTGGGTTTGGATCTAATCGGATTCAGATTAGGTATCTGTTAGAATATGGGTTCAGATATTATGAACCAGAAGTCCTTCAACACTACCCCAAAACATCTGATCGAAAGATCTAAAAATGGAATACTTATGTCCTGCCGTTGGAGAGAGGTGCCAAAGCATTATTCTTCTCCCTATAGACTACTGCAGCTCGGAAGAAAACACCAAATAGAATGCGAATGGGAAAATCTTCATGGAATTGACTCTAAGCAGTAGCAGAGGCTTGAGCAGCAAGCCTCTTCTTGGCCTCCTCGATGATGGAGAGCTTGATACCCTTGCCCTTGGGAAGTGACACCCATGGCTTCGTGCCTTTTCCGATGGTGAACACATTCCCGAGGCGAGTGGCAAATTCGTGCCCAGTAGCATCCTGGACGTGGATGGTCTCAAAGCTTCCCTTGTGCTTCTCCCTGTTCTTGATAACCCCCACTCGACCTCTGTTCCTTCCTCCTGTCACCATCACGACATTACCAACATCAAACTTGATGAAGTCAGTGATCTTGTTGGACTCGAGGTCAATCTTGATAGTATCGTTGGCTTTGATCAGAGGGTCTGGGTATCGAATTGTGCGGCCATCATAAGTGTTGATGTACGGGATGCCCTTCTGCCCAAACTGGACAGACCGGACCTTGCACAGTTTAAACTGCAGAGGATAAAAATCTTGTGAGTCTAATGCTGAATGAAATTGAAAAATCTACAAGGCTTTTAGCACAAGGATGACTGACTTTGGACTCTTCATCTCTAATGCTGTGAAGCCTGAACCTGCCCTTGGTGTCATAAAGAAGACGGAAGTTCTCATTTGTCTTGGGAATGGAGACAACATCTAAAAAAGGCCATGGAAGGGTCATGGCAAGCAAAAAAATATATGGCAAATGACAAATAATAAAAAAAACCATATAAAACAATTGAGGCCACTTTCTTTCTGTATCTAGCATGCCATCATCTAAATTTTCAATCAGTTTTCCTTCAGGTGAAACAAAGTAGACCTAAAACCAGTATACTTACCCATGAAACCAGCAGGATAAGTTTTATCGGTCCTAACTTTTCCATCAACAAGAATCTGCCGTTGCATCAGGATAGCAATTACCTCCCGATATGTGAGGGCATACTTTAGCCTATTTCGCAGTATCAGGATCAATGGCAGGCATTCCCTCGACTTATGAGGGCCAGAAGAAGGCTTAGGTGCCTGCCAAATCAACCCAATACCAATAATGATTGAATTGTAGGAAAATAAGACGTAAAATAGGAGATCCTATAGAAAAAAAAATCACTTACAAATGCACCTCCAAGCTTATCGAGCATCCAATGCTTTGGGGCATTGAGCCTTTTCAAGTGTTTCTTTAAACCGCGAGCCTGTTAAAATCATCAAAAAATTAAAAAATGAAAGATCATAACTTTAACTTACCAATGGCCAAAGTGAGGGAAATGCACAGAAAAATAATGCAAAATTTCTAGATCAAGAATGACCAAAAGCTACGATTACTAGAAGATTTATAATCCAGTTGCTGATAAGATGATAATTCATCCAACTTGCTGCCAAAACGATTTCAACAATGGAACATTAAAACCATAGGTGATAGGGGCCTGGAAAATCTGTTTCAACCAAGTATGGAAACGACCATAAAACGATTGACAATGGAGAATATACAACGATCTGTTAAAGGACACTGAATCGAGAGATTAAAATTTGGAAATAATAATCATCAAATTGAAAAGTGAAACGATCACGCGAAACGGAAGAATCCGATGACTGCATTCCGATTAAGCGAAATAACCAAAATGAGGACCATCAGGAACGTCCACAAATTTGAAGGATCTACAGCATATAGACTGTGATAATTGTGCATGCAATCGCCATAGAATCTCATGATGCAATAATACACCGATTGGTGACAAAAAAAAACAAATGTGTTCCATGCGGGCGTCAATTTGAAGGTACAATGCCCCGAACACTGAAAAACTCTCCTGCGGAACTCAATTGCGCAGGTGAATAGACGGGGACAAAAACATGCCTTGCAAAACAATGCAGATGCGAGCCAGACACGCACTAACCATCTTTCAAGGGCGGTGGCGGCTTAGAGATAGATCCGAGACTTCTGCGGCTGCTTTCAGTTTCTCTCAATGGAATGGAAGATAAGTGATGTAAAACCCTTGCCTGAAGGTCAGCGAAGACAAATGATTATCTTTATGGGCCTTACTCCATGTTAATGGGCTTACGGACCGATTCTTGGCCCTCTATCGGATAGGCCACTATAGATTCTTGGCCCAAAGCATGTCGATGGGATTTAATTTCCTTATAATGTTAGATTTATCAAATAAAATGTCAAAAAGGCCCTTGGAGTGGCATAAAAGGTATTTTAGCACTTTGGTGCAATGCAGGGGCACATTCTATTGGCTTGGTATGTTGCCAGAATTCATCCTATTGGCTTGCCATCTCAACTTTTTCTGGCATGTGATCATCCTCAACAGTATTTTAGTAGTTGAATTTAGTCTAAAATCATATAAGCTCTAGGAAGTTGTCCTATAATTTAACTTGTGTATTTTTTATTTAGTTTATCTTACAAATAAGGAGTTTATTAATGATTAAATTCAAAATTAGTGAAATAATTATATTTAAATTTATTCAAATAAAAAATTTATGTATAAATTGAGTAGTGATAGAGTTTGCACTTTGAGGATTTAGCCAATTTATTGATAATAATGTAAATTTACCATACAAATAAGGTGAAGAGGATGAGTACCGGACAGAGACCCGTACAAGTAGGATCGGATCCATCCCCAACCCCGTCCAAAAGTCTGACCATGCCTCCATCACAACACGAGTCAGGTAAACCTGTAATGGACAGCACAACAGGCACCAACCCAAGTTTTGACAAGCTACTTATAAGTGAAGGATTGAGCTGAGCAGGGCAAACAAAATGGCAAATGGGGGGAACTACGCCAATCTGCTCAGAACCTCACATGGTGCTGTTCCTCAAGAACCGTCATCCGTGTAGCTACTAACTGACTCAATGGAGCAAGGATCCATTCAAAAAAGATACATTTATCTCAACACCTTTGTATGTGTGCGTACAAAGACCAGTAAGCACTAATAGAAAAAAATGACCATATTAAACGGGTATCAAATAATGACCAGACAAAACCACCAATCTTTGCTCAAAGAGTAGCAAAATAAAGACTGGACAAGAAGACCACCGATCAGTGGACGGACGAAATAACTGAAGCAGAGTTCAAAAGTGGACCAACTAGCAGTACGCATCATCACATTTCAGTCGCAGAATTCTAGCCACCCCAAACCCCACCCCACCCTGACACATCGGAAGACTTTCTTTTAGTTGCCGACATCGCCGATAGCACCATACCACAAAACAGACAAGAAGATGTGACTACATTCGAGAAGAATGAACCTACAAAACCCATTTAGATTGTAGGAAACTTTGCATATCTTCACGAGACCATGATACGCCCAATCATTCCCTGGGTCCAGGTTGCTGTCTCCTTGAGCTGTTCATCATCTGACTGTAGACACTCGCCCAAGAAATCAATATAGAACACACGGTCTTTGAACAGCAACTTAATATTCGATCCAAGAGCATCTGCAAGGTCTCCCATCACAGCAACTGCTGCCTTTGTTACGCTCTCATCCCTGTCAATTACAATCACAAATTATAGGCCACTTAAAATTAAACTAACTGCAGTTTTATGATTTCCTCAAAATGAAAATTAAAAGCAAAAAAGACAACAGAAAGGGGATGAATAAGCAATTACCGCTGCCTGTCATTGCAGACGAGTTCAATAAACTGCAAGAGATGTGGAGCATAAGGTACCATAAGCTCAGATTTGGTATCCTTAAACCCTTGGAGAATTCCAGAATAGGCCTCAAAGATGCTGCGCTTGAGCTGATAACCATATTCCATCATCTCCTCATCAGTGGTCTCAATCTGAGCACAAGCCTCAGCTGCCTGTTGCATCACAGGCAGTGCATGATGGACATACTTCTCAAACTGCTCTCCTATTGCAAGCGCAATATCACCAAAACAGGAAAATATTGCTGGCTTCACAGAGCGATGAAGCACATTGCTGTGGAGATCTTTGAGAAGAAGTTCCATAATAACATCACAGAAGGGCATGATTTTATCATCTAAGGCCCGACAAACGTCTCCCACAACCCCCACAGTAATAGAACAAACTTGGTACTCCTCAAAATTCTGAAGTCCCATCTGCAAATACTTGCTAAACTCAGTCATATACTTCAAAAATCCTGGACCAGTAGCATAAGCAAGAGCACCAACAGCAAGCATTGCTTCCTCATGGACGGTAGAGCTATGGCAAGCAAATACACTGAGGAACAACATCATGATCTGATCAGCATACTGAACTATTGCAGGTTTTGTCTCATCAGCGCTGCCAAGTTTCTGTATAATCACCTGAAGTACCCCACAGAGAGAAGCTTGGACATCACTCTGCTTTTCCCGCTCATCAGATGATACGATCTGGAGATCCAAGGTCTGCTGCAGCTTATTCATGATAGCAGGGAGCAGCTGGGCGATAATTTGAGATGATTCTGCAAGATTGGAGGACCTGACCACCTCATTTATGGTCTCATATGCAGATGTCCTCAACTTAGAATTGAAACTATCAGTGCGATCAGCAGTAGCTAGAAGCGAAGAAATGATCTCTGTCAGGTATGGTGAGAGAAGAGAATTATTTCCGGCGTCTTCGAACTCCTGGGCTAGGTAATAAATTGCACCACATACCTTCTCTGCAATATGTGGAGCATCCCTAACACTTTCCAGCAATACCATAACCACCTTTTGCAGATTCTCAGAAGATATAACATCCAGCAACTCAAAAATTCGTCCAAGGGTCCAAGCAGTTGAGTCTCTAACATGACTGTTTTCATCCTTCATGAGATTGAGGAAAAAATCCAGACCTGCACTGACCAGAGGGGAAAGCTTCTCAACTGAGGGCCCTTCAAGAACTGAACCAAATGCATAAGTGGCAGCTTCTCGACAATGCCAGTCAGGCTTTTTTATGTTCTCCTCAACAAACGGCATTACAAGAGGCAGAACAGCATCCCCAACAGTTCTTGCAACAAGACCCAGACAAGTCCCCCCAGCCATAGATAAATTCCAGATGGTGTCATCCTGATCTTGATCCTCTTGCTGCTTTAACAGAGTCTCCAGCAGCATAGGGACCAAGGCCGGCAAAGCTTTCTCTATGAAGCATGAATGAGGAGAGCCAGACTCCCCAGCATCAGAACTCTCAAAATCTTGAAGTTCTAACTCTTCATCACAGATTGAACTCCAAAATTCAACTGCTTGGAGAGCTACTGCCTCATCGTCTGCCCTCACAACATTTGATGTCAGTTCAAAGAGGGTCGGCATATAAGGTCCAAGCAGCTCATAGTATGTTGATGCTATCGAAACAAGGCACTCAAAAGCTGCTTGCCTAATCTCCACCTCCTTGGACATGGCAGTCTCGCACACAACTTTCATGATATAGTTGCGCTCCATCTCATTTTCAAAGTTCGTCTGAGCAAAATCCAGAGCATTGTACAGTGCTTTTGTGGCTGCTAGTCGAACATCGGGACTATGCTCAGCAAGGTTCATACCTTGGACAACTGCAGTGAGAACAGTATTTACTTCCTCTTGCTCCAAATCCTGGTGCGATATCTCCTCACAAACAAATCCAAGAGTTTCTAGTGTAGCCTGCTTCAGAGATGCAGGCTGGTCTGGTTGATTCATATTATTAAGCAGTGTACTAATAAGCTCAGGCCATTGCTTTTGTGGAATCTCGACAGAAGCAACTTTGGCAATTACTTGTGCAGAAGTATGCCAAGCCTCTGGGGCAGATGAGGCAAGTGTTCTCAAAAGCAAACCCTTGATTTGAGACTTAATGGCAATCTCGATTCCCATCCACTGCTGGATAAGCAAGTTTTTCCTTGCACCATCTTTTGCATCCAGGGAATTTTTAAGAATAATACCAGCCAACCGCCGAGTTTCGATTGGTTTCTCATTGTTTGAGAGTTCGAAAGACAAGGAAACAAGAAATCCAGGCAGGTTTTGCTCTTGGAACTGTTTAAGAGTAGTCTCAGCTTCCGTCCGAATCCTTGCATCAGGTGATTGAGCAGATAACAGAATCTGTGTTATCTCGAAAGCCATTTTGTTGCAACCTGAAAAAGAAAATACAGACTGATTTTAAGAAAACTATACATAATCTTTCATAAGCGCAATACATTGAAGAAAATTTACTATGTGCAAGATAAGAAAAGAGCCAAAAGATGATGATGAAGGAAGGTACATAAGCAATTACTTCCTATAGTGACTACATGTTAATATCACCCTTAATAAAAATTTAGTGAATGCTTCACATTGACAAAGCTATTCACAACCAAATTCCAATTACTTCTGTAAATACCAAGGTTGACAAGAGCACTAGGCACACTCAAGGTGCATACAGAACTATTCTGCCAGAGTCATGGAGAAAAAAAAAGCTCACGCTTCTTCAAAGTTATGTGCACAATTATAAAGACAATTTTTATTAGATTGTCTGACAAAATAATTTGATGTGTATTGTAAGAATCTAAATAAATCATGTAAAAGCAGTGGAAAATGCTGATGTTGGAGGCAGCAAGGCGTCAGACCAAGATATGTTTTTTATGTATCCCTGATTGTCACAACATTATTGGACTAGACACACAAAAATGTAAATCCTTTGGTATAATAAAATGTTAAGTAAGGCATAAAAAGCATGGTCATTGGGTTTTAATAAAAAGTAGTCCATGTGTGTGGCTAAATAAAGAGCTAGGCCCACAGAGGAAAGAAATAACATGCTTCCGGACCTGGGCACCCTGCCTGAGCACTTATGTGCACTAGGCTTGCACTTTTGACAACGCTGGTAAATAACCCTTATAAGCAAGTGAATCAGTATGTATTATAAGACCAGTTTCAAAGAACTGAACATTTCAGTGAATGATTGCATTATAAGAACTTTCATCCAAGGCTTCCCGTTGATACTGAAGTATAGGTTGGTTCTTTTGAATGCTAACTGTGATACTAATAACTAAAGGTTAATATCAAACTTTTACACATTTTCCTGAATACTTCACCTTGACAAACGCAAAGTCCTCTCACTTCGGTTTATTCGGGATTATGATAAAGAGAATCAGTGCATGCATAATACGACATGGTTCAAAGCGCTGAGTAGCTCCCTTCTTACTGCTATTAAATTAATTTGGCCTCGCATGTGCAGACTAGATCAGGAAAAAGCGCCAATTTCAAAAAACTGAAATACAATCAGCTTTATCCACTGGCATCAATTTACGCTCAAAACAAGAACCCGGAAAACCTCGATTCAAGCAGTTCAGCGGACTTCCGCTGCTCAAAATCCAAATCATACCGCAACTCCCATATCAAGCAACGGGCAAATGGTTAAACCTAGAAGAAATCATTGCTCGCGGAACAAAACAATCAATCCACCAAACGCAAAGCACAATAATAGACAGGCGTCACATCGGTACCTCGCAGACGAATCCCCCGATGGCCACTCCAATCCCGGAGCTAGGTTTCTTTTGATTTCGTGCACCCTCTCCCCCCGCCCTAGAAGCCGACCCCTCCGAGACGACCTCGAGCCGCTGCTCACTCAGGGAAAAGAAAAGACCAGGGAGAGAGCGTATACCGAGACAGATCGGTGAACTACTGCAGTATAACTGAGATCGAGTAGCTGTGAGCGGATTGCACTACACCGAACCACGGCAGAATACCTGAAATTAGTCTGCAATGATTTTTTTTTTTCGAATGAGAACAAAGTAGCGGGAGCGAGATAAGACGACGAGACGAGAGGAGAAGGTCAGAGGGACCTGCAATAATATATAAAAATAAAAATAAAATCACCGAGTGCCCTACGGCACACGCTTCTCCTCCTGAGAAACCCTAAAATTTGAAATCTCGCACGTGCGAGGCCCCTTGCCATTGGGAGCGGTGGATGGGCTAGTTTGGGCCCTTTTTACTCTCTCTCTCTGCTGGATAACGGCCTCCTTTTGTGGCCCATATCGTTTTCCCGAAAGTCACGAGGATTTGATCATTTTATTTAAAAACGGGGAAATTTTATGGTGTCTCTATGTAAACAATTATTTAAAGTATAATGCCGAAATTGTCCTCTTATATTATGCCTCTTCTGCGCCCCATCAATATACACCGGGGCAGGCAGAGGAAAAACATTGAAGAAAAAGGAAAGGGAACTTATGACACCCTCACAAATCGGAAGCCTGATAAATTATATTTGCACACTTGCCCCCTAAGTTTCCCTCGTTTGCTGTTCGTTGACCCGTTCTTGTGACCTCCTCCGCAACTCCAATGTATCATTATGCTCCGGTTCCAGGCATAGCACCGCCTCACAGTCTCTAATGGTGGATGCAAGATCGCCCATCGAGTCATAGAATGCCGCTCGGAGGTGCAGCAATTGCATGTCCGGCTTGAATGCTATGGCCCGCGTCAGCTCTGCGATGGCCTCGGCTTCCTTGTGGTCATCCATCAGAACTGACAGCGAAAGATTTAGAAGGAAAAAAAAGGCATCATCCTTAATAAGATAGCGGGAAAATCAGTCGTGCCCAATTTGAGACTTCTGCCCAAAAACTGAGATCACCTGCGGCCCTGTATCTGTACGGATAAGTCCGGAGTGGGTCCAATTGAGTCGCGATGTTGAGGTCGCTCTTCGCCATATCGCGGTCGCAGTACTCGGATCGCTTCTCGTACGCGGACGCGTTGTTCTGGGCCTTCTCGATGAGCTTTGTCATCTCCTCGTAGGCCAACTTGGTACTGTTCTTCAGGTGGTAGACTCGAGCCAGGCCCTGGTGCGCTCTCGTGTGCTTGATGTTGAGAGCATTGGTGTAGCAATCGGCCGCCTTGTCCAGCTTCTCGCAGTCCACATATACGCTCCCGAGATTGTTCAGAGCCTGCAAAAATTCGTCGACAAAGCTTTACATTCCCAAATTTGCCCCCACAAGTTTGTGCCTCCTTTCAGTTCAGCCCCCTCCAGCCTTAGTAATGTCAGGAGACTTACTTGGCCTTTCCGGAGGCCGTCCGAAGGGCACCTGAGGGCCTCCTCCAGCAGCTGGATTACGCACGATGCTGACGCATCCAGATCCGTGTCCGAGGTGGAGTCCGACAAAATATATGCCTTGAGAAAGTAAGCCTCGAACGACCGCTTGATGGAGATCGACTCCTCGGCCTTGGCCAGTGCTTCGTCGCGGTGCCCGGTGTCGTACAGGATCCAGCCTTCGTACACGAGCCGCTCGTGCTCAAAGTCCGAATAGTTTCTGGCTAGCCGTAGGAAGTGCATGGCTGTCTTCTGGCAGTTTAATCTATAAGAAACAATCGTCAATTTAAGAATAAAATAAAAACTAGAGGATTAAAGAGTAAATATTTTATGTATTTATTTAGTAATATAAAAAATGAAGTAAAATGTGAATTTTTACCAACATTGAGGGTCAAAATGTAAGTTCACTCAAATGAGATACTCATAAAAAAAATTATAAAGAGGGGTGGACTTTTTTCTCCATCAACCTTACCGTGAGAGTGACGATCAGAAAACCTTACCGTAAGAGCAGCAGCGATTGCCTGAACCGTAACAGGCTCTTCCCGGGGTCCTTCTCCAGCATGTAGTGCACCACGGCGAGGGACCCTATATCATCTACATTCGACCACCGGTCATAAAGCTGCATCCAGCAATCGGCCTGGCTCCACTGCTGCGCATGCGGTTCGAGCAGCTCGATCAGCTGGTCGCCTTGGAATCTTCCATGGAACATCTTGTAGTTCGGCTCCAGCGACAGCATCGCACGGATGTCCCTCAGGGCCGCGTCGTAGTCCTCGAGGGTGATCGAGAACCAGGCCCGCAGCTCGAGGCAGTCCGGGGACGCCCTGAATCCGATGATCTTGTTGATCTCTGATATGGCCGCACCGATCTTGCCCTCCTCGAGTTTCATCACGGCCCGGTACTTGTACGGATAGAGGAGGGTCGGGTCGAGATCGGTGGCGGCATCGAGGTCCTCCATCTTTTCGTGGCCAATGCAGTACACCGATCGCTCCTGGTACATCCACCCGACCGCCGGCGGGTGGTCGGAGATGAGTGAGTTCATCAGCTTGTAGGCCGAGTACTTGTGGCCGCGCTTGTACTTGGCCCTCGCGATCCCTACCAGGGAATAGAGGTGGCCAGCTTCCACGGCCGCCTCGAACCAGTGTTGGGCGTCTTTATACTCGTTCCTCTCCATCATCACCACCCCGAGCTGGTGGTAGGCCAGCTGCTTCTGCCATGAATCCTCCGCACACTCCATCAGCCTCTCCAGGAGCATAACTGTCATGTTGGATCTCGCATCGTTATCCATTAAAATGTGGCTTAAGAGGTAGTAGAGTGTAAACGAGGAGTGGCCAGCAGCGGCCAGACGCTCCCTGGCTTCCGGGCTGCAGAAGAATCTCATCACGTTAGGGTTCTGTATAGACCACGGCAGCTCCCTCAACACGACTTGTAAGCACGCCGCAACCAGGAGGTACGCCGTCTCCTCCAGGCCGTACTCGATAAGTATCAGAGCGTCCTCCAGGGTGGCCACGAGGGCGGCCAGGTACGAATCGCAGGCAGCCTTCATCTCATCGCAGCAGAACTTGTTGGCGAAGGACAATAGTTCCAGGACGGTCGGAGGATCGAAAGATGCCAGCCGCCTCATCCGGCTGAATATCTCCACCATCTTCATTGCGTTCACGGATACGTCGTTGTAGGAGAAGTTGATTTTCTCCCTCCTGGACTCACTGAAATCGCCGTACAGCATGGCCTTGAACGGCCTCGACAACGCCGCGATCTTGAACCTCGTGCACCTCACCTCGTCGTCCCCGATGCAGAACGACATGTCGCTATCCATGTCGAAGTCGTGTTCATCCGATGTCGAGCATTCTGCGCCGTTCATCGTGACGTCATCCTCGTCGTCATCTTCCCTCGGAGGCCGAGAACACATGCATGAAGCATAAGCCATCTCGGGATTGTAGCCGGCCACCAGATTGGCCCTCGGGCACTCGATATTTCGGCCGCAGCAGTCCATCGGCGATGTCCCGATGAGCTCATCCTCCCTCCTCTCGAAGCGCAGCCACGAGGACAGCACGACCTTCGTGTGGACGTCGACGGCGTGCTGTCTGGCCGACCGGAGGCTCCGCCGGAACATCTTCGGGTCCGGGAATCCCATGAATAACGCGCATTGCTTGAGATACGCTCCCGATTTTTCACACGGGGAGCAGCTCTCCACGTGGCGGTAGGCGGCCGCGAGGGTTTCGACTAGATCGATGGATTTGAGGCAGGGCTCAATCTGGGGCTCGAGCTGGTCGGTCCCGGGGAGGCCGCACGATAGCAATGTCTCGGCCAGCAAATGCCGCGCTTGGCCGGGCGGCAGCTCGTAGTGCCGGGTGGATTTTGATCTGATCGAGTTGACTCTCAGGTGCTCCTGGATATGCTGGAAAAGCTTCTCCCCCATGCTTCCAACGCCGCTGGTTGTGGGCTCCGAGTTGGCGGCGTAGATTTGGGGTCCCTTGCATCCATCTACCATATTCACGCTGCGCATCGTGGAGAACAGGTTATGTTGCATCGCGAGAACACGTCAATCAAATTTAATACAGAATCCGAATGGTATATACATATAGGCCGTCCGGAATCTCTAATGAGCAAACATCAGCGAGGATGGACCGATAAACACTGCAACCGTTTCAGATCGACGGGAATGTGACCGGAAAGATGGAGAAAATGGTGATTGGGGGAACGGCTGGCTGGGACCCGAAATGGATTGTTTTTTTTTCTTTTTCTTATTTTCTCTTCCTCCTTTTTTTTTCTGTTTTTTTAGGGGTTGTTGGACAGAGGGGGGGGAGAGATTAGTGGGGAGGGAAGGAGAGAATTGTGGAGAAAGAAATGGTGCGTTGAGAAGGCCGAATAACGAGAGGCCTACGAGGAATGAGGATGAAGAAGAAGATGATGATGAAAGAACCAGGCCGAGAGGCCGTTCCAACGGCCAGTCTAATCTCCTTGCTCATTGCGTTATGCCCCCTTGAATAGATTTTATTAATTACTTGTTGATGAACAACAATGACCGAGTATGTGAGTCTGGGAAATGAGCTTGAATGACGATGGTTGACCTATATAGGGAAGGTGGATTATTTGCACGGCAGGTGGTGAGCGCTTCTTCCTCGGAGTCAGGTGAACCTGGATCCGAACCCTTGTCCGGATCCTAGGTCTTGGACCCAAATCTGAGTTCGGGTCCATGATCACCTGCCTCCGATGCCAACAATAGATGCTGCTCCCTGCAATTCGTTATAAATCTTGTGACTTCATCAGCTACTATAGCCATCACAAATGATGATCTAGATAAATATGCTCAGCAACATTTTCTGACAGAGAAGGTTACTATACTTATAGACAGACTAGCTCGGAGCAACTGATTGTTGGGTTCTCTCCTCTGATATCTGTGGTTCTTGAGGCGGGTTCTGACACGAACCCTTGCAGCCGCTGACAAGGGGGCGGGGGAACTGGATTGTCGGGTGGATCTCCACCTCTGCAGTGGAATTCGGTTGTGAAAGATGGAGATTTGGGCGCTTTGAGTAGACGAGGATCACCAGGAAGAGGAAGAAGGAGGTGAAAGATATGACCAGCACCAACATCAGCACCTTCCCACTCGATGCGAACTGATGATCATTGGTGTCACAGCCATCCCTCTGAGGGCTGAAGTTTGGAGAGACTCCCGCCATGGAGTGCTGCATTTCTAGCCTTGGTTCATATGACTGGGATAATTTTTAACGAGAAGGGAGTAGTAGTAGTGTTTATATGCAGGAGAGAAGGTCGAGAGTGAGAGGATGAGTTTTACCGAGCTAGCTGCTGAGCCAAACTAGAATCAACCATGATGGTCGCCGCTGAAAAGATCAGAAAAGTGTTCGTGGGTAAAAGCAGAATTCTTTACATGTTCTCGTCAGATGAGTAATAGGAGGTGGTGAGGGCACGCGGGGCTTTGCTTTCAAGCTGTTTTGATGTCGGCTTGCCACCTTGGATCCTCTGTCATTCTGTTGACAGTGATAGAGGATGGTTCCAAGATAATGTGAACAATTTATATGCGGTACAATAAATTGAACTATGATATCATATCATGGAAGGTGTGGACCACCATGTATGTGCATAAATGAACTACACACTTAGCATGGTCTTGGAGCACTTACATGGAGCTCTATCATCACAATTGGCAGGACATTACATGACAATACATGCAATCTAAAGATGAAATAAGTTTGATATATTGTAAATTGTTTGAAAATATCTCATATAATATTAGAATGTATTCATAAATTCAAAATTAGAGTTTCCATGAGGCGAGTGAGTAATTTGAAGAGGTGGGTCATGAGGTAGCTGAGTGACAAAGAAAGGAGAGCTACCACAACACACAGCAGCTTCGCCAATGTGTGTACACATTATTGAAGGTACCATGTGGGGCCCTAACGAATAAGGCGGTTACCTCCTTTGGGATTCCTCCGTGCTTTTGCCCATCTTTTTTGCTTAGTCTCTCTTGAACGGATGGCAAAAAATCCTCACCTGATTCCTGGACCACGTGGACTAGTCCTCGCCTACATTCCAAAACTCATGCACGGGACATGCCGGGTCCGGGTGAGATGTATGCGACCCCTTCGTAATAATTTATTTTTAATTCCAACGAATTTCTTTGGGAAAATTTTATACATATGGCATGTTTAAACAGAAAATTAAAGGTCGGTGATCTATGCTAGAACCCTATACTCAAACCCCAAATTAAAGAGATTCAATTAAATATGGTTTTTATTTTTATTTTCCAATTAGAATGGCCTCCATTTATCTCCTTTTATTTTAATAGGAGATTTCTACAATTCCCTTATAATTTTAGTAGTGATCTAAAACTTTTCATTTCATGCAAATCCTCCTCTTAATCCAACTATACCATAAATAAATGTCTCTCAATCCAAATATACCATACACCATTTACAGCCATTCATCCATCCATGTCGGATATCCCATATTTTATTCAGTTCTTATTTATATTTTAGGAAAAAAATCCATGTCATTTATAGGTAGTTCTGGAACTAGGCCCAATAGGCTGATAATTGGGCCGTTTAGGCCATTGTATGGGCCTCGGCTCTAGACATCCTCGAGAGCTGAGCAACAGAAAAAGCTTTATCTGTCCCGAGGATGCAGAAACTGAGGTGACTCCCTCGATCGCGCTTCATCAGCATTTCAGGAATGGACATGGATTTGGACGATAGCTCCGCAGCAACATCAGGTACTTGATCGGCCTCATTTTGGAATAATTGGGAGTTGTTGTGTGTCTTGTCTGGAGTTGTCCTGTGGTGGAGTCTGATGATTTGTACTGGTTCGGTAGGTGTCCAGAAGGGGAAGAGGCTGTTAGTGATGCTAGTGGGCGCTCCTGGAAGCGGAAAGTCCACCTTGTGCGAGAACGTTATGCGTGCATCGAAACGTCCCTGGGTTCGAGTATGCCAGGTATTCTCTCCATAACATAACCTCTCTCTCATTCTCCCGCACACATACGAGCTGGTTGATGGATTGCTAGGTTGTAGTTTATACGGATACCTTTAAGTTGTCTTCCATAGTTGCTCGATGGTAAATATGATGGATAGCGGAGTGCTGAAACTATTCCTTTGCTCGATAGGCTGAGCTTTTCGATAATATAAAAAACAGATTGAATCTTTTGAGCTACCTGGTTCTCTCTGAGGTGCCTGCGAATATTGTTGTGTCTCCTTTGGCTAGATATTCTTCTTTGTATGAAACAACTGACTCAAATAACTGAACACGTTGGTTCTTTTTTCTGTTGGATTTTGCCCTCCATTAGTTTTTGTTACTACATATCTGTCAGATATTGCAGTGTTGATGCATTTTTGGGTATGCTATAGTGATAACCATGCTATTGTATTATCTACTATTTTCTTTCTTGTAGGACATAATTGGAAATGGAAAATCTGGAACAAAGGCACAGTGTCTTAAAAGTGCACTAAGTGCCCTGGATGGTGGTAAAAATGTTTTTATCGACCGGTGCAATCTAGACAAGGAACAGCGCACTGAATTTGTGAAGCTCGGGAGCCCCCAGATTGACGTTCACGCTGTGGTGCTTGATCTACCTGCCCAGCTTTGTATTTCCCGTTCTGTAAAACGGATTGGGCATGAGGGGAATTTGCAAGGTGGAAAGGCTGCAGCTGTCGTGAATAGAATGTTACAGAAGAAAGAACTACCTAAGTTGAATGAAGGATTTTCCCGTATAATGTTCTGTCATAATGATGCAGAGATTCAAGATGCTATTAATACTTATAATGCCCTTGGCCCCTTTGATGATCTTCCACATGGTTGCTTTGGGGAGAGGAACCATGAAACCAAAATTCAAGCTGGCATAATGAAGTTTATGAAGAAAATAGACGGTCCTTCAGGCACAGTGCCTAAGGAGAGTAGAGTTCAGAGTCCTGCACCTCATCAGAGCTCAGACAGGACAAATCACAAATTTGATAGACAAGGTGATGGAATAGGATCAACAAATCTTTCCGAGAAGCAGGAAAAGGGAAATAAAGAGACTTCCATTTGCCCTAGCTCTGATATTCCCACCTTGGCTTTTCCATCTATTTCAACTGCTGATTTTCAATTTGATCACGACAAGGCATCTGATATTATTGTTGAGAAAGTTGGAGAATTCATAAGTAAGCTGGGTAATGCCAGGCTTGTTTTAGTGGATCTCAGTCATGGGTCCAAGATATTGTCCCTAGTGAAGGCAAAAGCTGCAAGGAAGAACATTGACTCAAGCAAGTTCTTCACATTTGTAGGGAATATAGTCAATCTCTCCACAAAAGGGGGGTTGTGCTGTAGTGTTATAGCTAATGCTGCTAACTGGTAAGCATATATGGAGTTTTGGTACACATAACCCACACAAATTGATACTTTCATGAAACTATGAGCCGCAAGTGTATTGCTCTATATAGATTTGAATAGAAAGCTAAACTGGCCTAATTTTGGTTTTCAATTTATGCTTTCTTCAATTCAATTTTTTCCTAGAGATTGAAATTTACAGATGATCTCATGCAGGAGACTGAAATCTGGAGGTGGAGGGGTGAATGCTGCTATTTTCAATGCTGCAGGTGCGGATCTCGAGGCTGCAACCAGGGCCCGAGCTAAAATGCTCCATCCTGGGCAAGCCCTGGTTGTTCCTCTTCCTTCAGCTTCTCCATTATATCTCAGAGAAGGTGTAACTCATGTCATTCATGTCCTTGGACCAAATATGAACCCTCAGAGACCAAACTGTCTCGACAATGACTACAATGAAGGGTGCAAACTCCTCCGCCAAGCTTACACATCACTCTTTGAGGGCTTTATGTCTATACTGAAGATGCATGGAAATGAATTGAAACCTTCACAGATGCTGCGAGGAAGTGATTGTCATCTTGATAATTGTAAGCAGGATAGTGATCAGAAAAATAAGAGGAGTGATGAATATTTATTGGAAAACAGCAAAAAAAGCAGATGTTCTCCGGTTGATACTAGAGATGGAGAGGCAGTTAAAGGTAATGAAAGGTCCAGAGCAAAAGGTTGGAGTTCATGGTCCCAAGCTCTTTACCAAATTGCCATGCACCCTGAGAGGCACAAAGGTGATATCTTGGAACTTACCGAGGATGTTATAGTGATAAAAGACTGCTACCCTAAGGTAAAATTTGATAATGTGCTACTATCATAATTTGTCTTTCCATTTTTCATGTTTATATCTTCTATCGCACCTTCTACAGGCATGCAAGCATCTCCTTGTGTTGGCGCGTGCTGAACATCTTGACTGCCTGTCTGATGTACGTGAAGAACACTTGGAACTTCTTAGGAGAATGCACGGTGTAGGTTTGAAATGGGCTGAGAAGTTCTTGCAAGAGGATGATCCATCCTTGGTTTTTCGTCTTGGATATCACTCGGTATATTACACTTAACCTGGGAAACTTTTTGAATTTCTCCAGTGATATATGTGGAATAAATGCATCCTTGTACGTGAAATGACTAACTGTTTATGATTTCAAAAGATTATTAATGGCTTAATCAGTGTATGGATCAGTAGATTTTATATTTTATCAAATAGATGGATTTTAATCAAAAGTTTGTGATAAGTATGTGATCTTTGATAATCCTTTTTACAGGTGCCATCCATGCAGCAGCTGCACCTTCATGTCATTAGCCAAGACTTCAATTCCACACATTTGAAGAACAAAAAGCATTGGAACTCATTCAACACTGCATTTTTCCGGGATTCGGTTGATGTGATCGAGGAGGTAAGCAGCAACGGGGAGGCAGGGATACACGATGAAGGGCTGCTGGCGATGGAACTGCGATGCCACCGGTGCAGAAGTGCTCATCCTAACATCCCCAGGCTAAAGTGGCATATCGGCAGCTGCAAAGCAGCCTTTCCTGTGGCATTGCTTGAAAATGGCCGCCTTGTATTCCGACCAACCAGCGCCATGGCCACTAAACCTTAGCAATATCCATATTGGGTTAAGGTTTTGTTGTTACTTGTGAAGCTTTTCTATGATTAAATAGGCAAAACTGTGTTGACACATTTGTGAGCTGCATCACATGCTTTTGTCCACTATAGCTTTAAGGCCTTTGCTTTTCAATGCAAGGCTTGCTTCACTTTTCTGTTGTCTACTTTCCCCCATTTTACTTTTGGAATAGTTGTAATGTAAATATCCCAGCTTGGTTGTACCCATGATAGTGTTTTGGCTAAATGTACCGTACAAAGAGGTGCCCCAAGGAGGCGAAAATAAAGAGGGCTGTATGGCCATTAGATGCCTTCCTTGTATAAATGAGCTCATGCATTCATAGAATGTCTTCATAAGCTCACTGGCCCAGAAGGTTATGTGAAGATTCCCACCACAACTTTGTGAGAAAAGGACTGATACCTGTATATCACATTATTGCTGTCCCAGCAATCATTTCAGACCCACTGAAGCTTTGACTCGCAGAAAATATCTTTTAGTCATGGACAAAAGATGGGGGCGCAGAAAATATCTTTTAGTCATGGACAACAGAGGGGGGAACAGATGGATCCAGAAAAAGGATTGATCACACTGGCGCAACCGCTCAAGAAATAAGGTACACATGACACCGAAAAGAATCTGACTCAGATTCTCGGACCTAGAGACAGTAAGTAGCTTATTCTTATGGAACACGAAACCGGAGCTAGTCTAGAGGTTTTACTGAGGATTTGGAGGACGGCTATTTGCAGCAGAGACTCGGGATCCCCATTCCAGTAGCTCTTTGCTGGTATCATCCTTGTGGGCTATCACTTCGATGAAGCAGAGGCAATCCTTCTTCGGCCCTGTGGCTGTTTCGATTGCTTCTACTAGATCCTCCTCGCAAAATACCTGAATGAGACAAAATTGCCCAACACTTTCAGAACCTGTTCTATGGCGAGATGAAATGATGCACTGATCCTATTCCTAGGGGAAAAAATTACCTTCTTGGTCCAGCACTTGCCCTCGCCATTGTGGATTGCATCAACAAGACCTGTGTAGTTCCAGTTCTTGATAACATTGTATGGTCCGTCGTGGATCTCGACCTCAATTGTGTATCCTCCATTGTTTATTAGGAAGATGATGCTGTTCTGCCCGCATCTCAGCATTGTCGAGACGTCCTGTGCGGTGACCTGCAAGAGATCAACAAGGGAGAAAACTCCAATCAAGATCATGATACAAACCGCTTGCAACATCCCTAGATCCAATCTATCATTGGAAAACAGGCAAGAACTAACCAGCATATTCACAACATGTTTGGGCTATGTAAAATGAAACCTACCTGGAAACTTCCATCTCCAATGCAAGCAATAACTCGCCTCCCCTGGTCAGCCTGTGCATACCCAAGTGTCGCACCCACGGACCAACCAATGGACCCATACTGCATCTGGAACTCATACCTATTCAATTCATTCAAACAGTTATCATGCAAGCATGTGAACAAAAGATACCTGGATAAATGAAGAGAATGGAGGATAATTGACGATTTAGAACAATCCTTCCTTACCCGCATCCTTTGGGCAACTTCAACTTCTGGCAGTTGAACCAAGAGTCCCCTGTCTCAGCAATGACAGCAGTCTCACTTGAGAGCATCTTCTGTATATGCTGGAAGAGAATGTTCACCCGCAGGGCCTCCTTGGGTGCACTCTGGAGAGGACGGCCCTCGGGCACATAGATCCTGTGGTAATTTTCATAAGCGGTCGTATTCAGCTTAAGCCGCTTTGACAGTGCCTCAAGGAAATCCTTCATCAGGATGCATCCGAAGGCTGGTCCATTCCCAATGACAACCCGATCAGGCTGCACGATGATGGACTTCTCCTTCTTGAGGAGGAGGGAGTACCCAACCGAGCTGTAGTCATTGAAGATAGGGCCAGCAAACAGATATGCATCAGCCGACTCCACAATCTCAGCACAGAACGCAGTGCTCACAGCTCCCCAATAAGTTCCAATGTAGTGGGGATGGTGCTCAGGCACAAGACCTTTTGCAGAGGGCATCGCTGCGACGGCATAGCCACAGGCATTGGCAAGCTCAGCAAATGCATCGCAGGCCTTGGCCACCCGAAGTTTTGGCCCTCCTACCATTACGGGTTTCACCGCTTTATTCAGGAACGCTGCAGCTGCCTCAACTGCAGCCTCCAGCCCCAGCTTGTTACTCAGCCTGCAGTGAGGTACAAGAGACTAAGCAAATTGATTGATCCTAATCGAATTCATTGCGGACGGATCCATTAACAGGGATTAATTTTTACCTGGGAGCAATTGAGAAGGGAACAGGATCGCGACTGAAAGTCGGGTGAGGGATAGCGGGCAGATTACAGCTTATGCTTATGTAGACAGGCTTACTTTCTTTCAGTGCAGTAGAGATTGCTGTGTCTATCAGTTCATGTCCATCATCCAAGTTATTCACAACAGCCTACAAAAAAACATACTGCCAAAATCAGATTTTTGAAAGAGGACAAAGAACCCATATCAAACAACTGCGTCAATTTGATTGATCACCAGTGGCACCTTGATAGACAAAATTAAACAATCACTAATGAACTAAATTGATTAATTAATGGGATTTGGGAGACCCCATTATTAGGAAAATAGAAACATGTTCAAATCATTAATTTATTATTATTATTATTATTATTATTATCAGGATTGAAGCTTCAGAGATTCAGTTGAATGAGCCTAGATCAGCAGAGGTCTTGATGCATAATTTTTTAATCAATATAGCAAGATCGTGTCAATTAAACACAGGATCTGATGGAAGCAAGTGATGTTCAGCTTAGAGCAGACTACCTGATAGCAGGTAACGGTCTGGAAGCACCTCATCTCCTGGGAAAAATCCGGCAGCCCGATGGTGTGGTGGAGGATCCGGTTCGTCCCGTAGTCGTTGGTGTTGGGACCTCCGACGATGCAGATCACGGGCAGGTTCTCGCTGTAAGCCCCAGCAATGGCGTTCAGCACGCTGAGGCCGCCGACGGTGAAGGTAACGACACACGCACCGACGCCCCGGCGCCGGGCGTAGCCGTCAGCGGCGTATCCGGCGTTGAGCTCATTGCAGCAGCCGATATTATTGAGCCCGGGCTCGGCGATGAGGTGATCCAGAAGCGTGAGGTTGAAGTCGCCGGGGACGGTGAAGACGTCGGTGACGCCGATCTGGACGAGGCGGCGGGCGATGTGGCGGCCGAGGGTGGAGTCACTGGCGGAGATATGAGAAGAGGGAGAGGCGGAGCCCTGGACGACGGTGGCGGTGCCGTTCGGAATGCTTCCGACGTCGCTGGATGCGGGCTTGGCAGACTCAAGGGACCCGATGCGAGTGTCCATGGAGGACCTGCGGAGTGTTCCGGCGAGGGATGCGAGTAGGAGTGAGAGGGGGAAACGGAGAGAGATGGAAATGGAGAGATGCAGAGTGGTTAGCTCGGAGAGAGGGTTTCTGGCGAGAGAGCGTGGAGGAGGAGGCGAAGGTGGTGGGTTTATAAGGGCGGATCGGAGGTGAGGCAAGTGGAAGAGGCGTCTGATTCAATGGGCGAGGAAGAAAGCAGGTTGGATTTGGCTTGATGTTAAATCAAATTTTAATATTTATTTTTTAAAAATATTACCATAATACCTTTCAACTTTTTAGCGGGACTCGGGGAGGGGTCCAGACCGGGCAGATATTTTTCCATTATTTCCTTTTTTAACAACATTAATAATAAATAATCGAATATTCTTTGGTATACTCAGCTCATGCGTGACTGACTGTCTGTCTCCATCGAAATGCACAGTTAATCAGTATACCATTTGCTTTATCTGACAGTGGCTTTGTGGGTGGTTTTAAATTGCACGTGATTAGAGTGCAAAGGTGGAAGGGTGGATGGATTACTGCCCGGTAATGGCTGGCTGGCTGGGGGGCAGGCTGGACACGTGAACTAAAAATAAAAGGAGGGACCGAGGGAGGGCTGAAACTGGGGAGAAACAGCGAGCCGGCTGCGGGTTGTTGTCATAGAGATTCCAACACAAGGAAGAAAACCAGAGGTTGATTTGGTTTTGGGGGTTTGATGGCAGTAAATCCTGGGGCCGAGAAAACAACTAGGAAGGGGCAGGGCGGCAGAGCAGGATTGAGGTAGTCAAAGTTGGATGGGCATTCGGTCAACGCAAAATGCATTTGTTTATATATGGCTCCACCGTTTTCCACTGCTCAAACTCTCATGTGACGAGTGGTTCGGGGAAGAATATTAAACTATCTAATTACTTGAAATGTATTAGAAAGTGACTTTGCTGTACTACGACCTCTAATTTACACTTCCTTGTAAATTCATGGGGTGGTGACTTGAGAGTATGTACATGTGCTAGTCAATACCCAAGAAGAAGAATAGTCCAAGTCCAGGCCTATGAGGCTATGAGAGCTTTGGCTTCTGCCTTGACTTGCTGAACTCCACATCTCCATTGAGGACAGAGCCGATAAACCATTCTACATCTCCTTGGGTGATTTCATCTGTGTATGCCGCAAACTTCCCCTTTCTAGGCTTGTAGGCCACCAGGAGCTTGTTTGATGACTTGAATCCTGACTTCTCGAATGCTCTGAGAAAAGCTGGATGCTCGCCTGCATCCACAAGTGCATAAGAGATGGCACTGCCTGATGCAAGTTGCCTTGAGAGTGATTTCCGAGAGACCTGAAAGAACTAATTTCATTAGAAAGATGACTAGGATTGGATTTAGATTGATAAAAAAGGATCAAGAACACATCAAGAACACAAAAGATAAAGGAATCATACGGTGGAGAGGATAGACTCTAGCGTTTGCCTCTCCTTCAATGACCTGAAAGCACCAATGATACACACAGGAGCATCTTCACCACAAACAGTATCAAAATTGGAGGCTGTTAAAAGTGGCACATGTCTACTTTCCCTATAAGTTGCAGCTTTCCTAGCTTGACTTGAAGCTACTTTCTTATTCTTCTTCTCCAAATCATCCAGTAGCACATTAAGGTCACTAAATGCAGACTTCATATCTTTCACAGATATTCCAGTTCTTAAGACATGCTTCTCCCCATTTTTAAGCCAACCGACAATAGCAGGAAGAGAATTAACACCCAATTTATTTACTGCCAATTCCGAAATATCGTGAACCTGCATGAAACCCCACTGCACTTATCAGATATGAAAAATAGACACACTCAAAGAAATAGGATTGGGTCCATTTCCTTCTCTTATCTTAAAGTCCTTCTTGGTGGTTCTATAAAGTGAACTGAAACTGAAATTGGAATATTGCTTGTCAGCATAATAAAATATGTACATGCTTGAATTACCTGTGTATCATAGAAATTGAACCTCTTGTGGCACAAGCCGCTAAGAGCACGCCAGAGGATAGGAGTCTCTTTCTTGGTGGACAGTAGTAACACAGAGGGCAACCCATTGCCATAATCAGGGTCGAAATCTGCCACCTTCAAGTTAATTCGTTTTGAAAATCGAGGCAAATGTTCTTGACAGAACACTTTCAGATCTTTCTTCACTAGGTCACCATGATACTCAACCACATAACCACTCTTCCTAACTATATTATACGTATGAACAAACATCCTCGGAGATTTCCGAGGGTAAGTTCCAAGCTCTTTACAGAGAGAAGGTTCGCTATCACAATTCATGACCCCCACCTATTAAGAGAAAAAATGTTTCACAAGATAAGAGTTTCTGTCAGAGTTAGACCATCAACACAAAAGAATGCAGAAATGGGTGTACCTTCAGAACTCCTTCTAATGAGCTTGCAACCTCCTCGATAAGAGACTCATAATATTCATTATCCTTCAATCCAGGTGTTTTGAATAGCAAAAGCCAGATCATTCCTCCGTTAGTTATTTCACTTTTGAAGACCTGGGAATTGACCGTCCGGATGCTGCTCTTAGTAGAACTTCTAGATCCAAACTGAGATCCAGCAGAGCTTTTGAAACCTGCATATTGACCAGAGCTTTTGAAACCTGTAGATTGACCTGAGCTTTTGAAACCAGCAGATTGGCCGCCTTGAAAAAATCCACTGAACACATCACCAAGATCAAAAGAATCTAAAGGGTCGGAACCACCAAAAGAATAAGAGAATGATTTGAACCCTCCTGAGCCACCCATCGTCTGCCAGTGGCCCGGCATGAAAGTAAACCCTGGCCCACCATGCGTAAAGTAAGTATACCCACCACCGCCACCTCCTCCCCCAGTGTGGCCTGGATCAAAACCAGGATTACCCTTCTCGTCTCCGTACAAGTCATAGTTTTTACGCTTCTCCTCATCAGATAAGATTTCATATGCTGAATTGGAAAAAATGGAAGAATCAAATATCCCATCGGTAGAGCACTACAATACAACAACTAGAAGACAAAGATGTGCCATTCATTGTACCGTTATTGATCTCTGAAAATTTCTCTTGTGCACCTTTGTTCTTGTTCTTATCTGGGTGGTATTGAAGAGAAAGCCTGGAAAAGTAATCAAACAAGGGTAAAGCATCTGACACTGCATACTTCCTATTGAGATAATAGATGCACGACCAATATAATGACATTACAAGGCAATCATAAGAAGGCACATGAGCTCAACACTAATCCCAGAAAGTATCTCCAGCATGTAAACCACAAACTAATAGCCTAGAAAGGAAAAAGAAGAAGAAGAGAGACCCCTATATGTTAGCTAAAGAGAAAGAAATACATACTTGTGGAAAGCTTTCTGAATCTCTCGCTGACTGGCGTCTTTGTCAACACCAAGAGCCTGAAAGTCACAGAATACACAACATTCTGAATATCTCAAATTTAAAGCCCCGATATAATGCCACAGTGCCAATTGAACTATCCAGTTACTATACAATCCAATAATCTTCTTCCCAGCAGAAAAAATGATCTGTTATGGGAAACTCATACAAACATCGAAAAGTTTCTAAATTCACGGAAAATTCAATGCTAAAGCCAAATACTGACGTCGTTCACATTGTATTCTAAACCTAATCATACGCTTCGACGAAAATTCAATCTGAGTACCTTGTAGGGGTCGATTTTTTTTGCTTCGAGGGACACGAGGCAGAGAGAACAAACAAAGAGAAGTGAAACCGTCAGATGGATCCTCATCTTCGCCCAACCCCTCATCGAACTCCTCAGAATCTAGAGATCTTGCTGTGCCGCGAGGTGATCTAACAGAGTCCACAGAACAATACCGTTCGTCTTATTTTTATACGCGTATCTATATATAAATACTTTTTGCGGAGTCTAGATACTTCCCGACTCCGTCATGCAATGCCGACGCGGCACCCTGAAAGCGATCCACGCCTCTTGCCCAATAAGATTTCAGTGTATCACAACCGGATATAGACGATTCACTGATCCGGGTGCATAGGCAGCAGAGAAACGATGAAAGTGAAACCTACTTATGTGTCGCACAGCCTTCTGGGTTTTTATGAGCCGGGGTCATACAAGTCTTATGCATGGCGGTTGATGGGTCTAATTCTTCTGGATTCGAGCCTGAACTGTGAACCCAAGGGCCCAATAATTTCACTCCCGGTCCATACTTGTCAACTTCCATCATTATATGATATGACATATGATACTCATGCAATGTATTTTTAATATTATTTATATCAAAAAATTAAAATAATCCATGCTTGTAACTAATAAATGATCAAATTATAAAAAAAAGTTAAAAAATATATTATCCAAAAATATTAAACTTCATTTAACTCGATCTTTCAAAAAACAATATTTTATTTTTTTGCTAAAAAAATATTTCATTTTTTAATTTGTAAAAAAATATCAAATTACTAATATCACACAAGCATTAACTAACTGTACCCAATGTGAAAAAATAGATAATGCACTATAAGTATATCTAAACTAAAATTTATATTATAAACATAATTAAACTTATATTGTGTTCGAAAATTATAAAAATTATAAAGTATACGAATGCTATGGAAAAATGTTATACAAAATTAAAAGTTTGTTACTAAATAGATCAATGAAAATATTTTGTGCTAAAAATAAAAAATATTAATAAAATATGTATTTTTAGGTAATTAAGTTAATATAATATATATGATAAAGTATAATTATAATGTATAAATAATTAAATAGAGCATGAGGGTTTCTGTACCATCCTCAAATCAAAACCCTTTTGGTAATATAATTTATTTATTTTAAAATCATTTTTCTTAATATAATATAAATTGAGCTGGACTGCCTAAGAATGGCGAGCTCTTCTTTCCATAAGAAGTCCCCAACTCTTCCTAAGCCAGCCTCTCTGTTCCATCCGCGATTTCGGAAAACTGCTGTTCAATCGAAGCGACCTGCTTTGAATGTCATCGTCTGATTTGGATTTGGATCTTCGAGCTTTCGTTGAATAGCGCCGTCAGTGAAAGAGGAGAAGAGGAGGAAGAAGGAGCTTATATTGATGGCGCTTTCCGCCTCGGACCTCCCGGTGGTTTACGGCTTGCTTACCAATTCAATGAGTGGCGATGAGCGAGTGCGAAAGCCTGCTGAGACTGCCCTGAGTCAGTCTGAGAGCAGACCGGGTTTCTGCTCATGTCTCATGGTGCTCTCGTCGCTGCTGCTGTTTTGCTTTCTCATGTTCTTGTAACTGCTACTTTGTTCTGGGGCGTGGTACTTTGCCCTTCTAGATGTTGATGATTCTGATTCTATACAATAATGTACGCAGGAAGTTATTATATCCAAGGATTTAGCATCACAGGATGTTCGTCTCATGGCTTCGGTTTATTTTAAGAATAGCATCAGCCGCTATTGGAGGACTCGCCGTGATTCTCTGTAAGTTGAAATTATTCTAGTACACCTTTGAGTGAGCATGATGTTACATTCACTGGCTAGAGCTTCACTGGCTTGTGGGCTGACGGAATATGCTTGGCTTTGTACTTTGTTGTGCCTGATAAGTACCATGCGGAAATGATCAAAAGGTCATCAGAATGGAACATCAAGTATCGAACAGATTCATGTAGCAGTTAGTTACTTCAGAATAATCATCTTTTTTCCACTCGAAGGGGATGAATATTGGTCTCCTGCCCTTGACCTGGCATGTTATTATGTTAATTGATCTATACCCTTGAAGAATTCCACATTTTCAGTATCTTTTATTTCTTCATTCAGAGGTATTAGCACCGAGGAAAAAGTACACCTGAGGCAGAAGTTAGTATCCCACTTGGGAGAAGAGAATGATCAGGTGAATAAAAACTTTTTTAGTTTACTTTAGATCCACTTTTCTTTTTATCCTACTCATTTCTTGATTGGGAAATAAATTTGAAAGTTTTCCATAGCTTACCTTTTTTTCAGTGTAACTGCTCCAATGCATCTGTGAGAATTCATCGATGGCTTTATTGTGTTTGAAGTGTCCATGAAGAATTATGGGGCTTACTTACCTCTTTATATTAGTGCAGATAGCTCAAATGTTGGCTGTACTTATATCCAAAATTGCTCGGTTTGATTATCCTAAAGAGTGGTATGCTTCATCGTCCATTTCTATTTTTCTGGTTAGGATTCTCTCATATTGCATTGTCTATTATATTGCACATAAGCATTTCCTGCATCTCATCTGGTGATAGCCAAATGGGACACTTATGTATTCTAAATCTTAATGGGCCAGATGTCCTCCTAGGGATGCATATAGTATATTGTGTTAAATGTAAACACACTATCTCATGACTTTTTATTATTCTAATTAATCATTTTACAAGTTTTATTACAGGCCAGCACTGTTTTCAAATTTGGCTGAGCGGCTTCAGTCTGCAGATATCCTTACTTCACACAGGATATTTATGATCCTTTTTCGAACTTTAAAGGAATTGTCGACCAAACGCCTTACATCAGATCAGAGAAATTACTCAGAGGTATTTTCTGAAATTTCTAAAACTAACCCAGCTTTTTAATGCTTTTTTGGATCCATTGAAAATATTTTATTTCTTATATATTCGTTTCTTCTTTTATGAGGAACATCTTGGGGCTTCTTTTACTTGCATATCTAAAGCAAATGTGATTAAAACGACCTGCTCTAACATATGCATAATCACATGAATATGGACTTCTAGTCTTCATGTTGGTTTTTCGGCTGAAAGTCAAGCCACTGGTCCTTTTGTTTTGTTAGATTTTGCATCTTAAAACCGTGACTGGAGATAAAATTATAACTGCTGTTCATTTATTCTGCAAAAAACCGGAGCTCATGGTTGCTAACTTTCAGACTCTAGACTGGACGATCTTGCTGGCTAACTGATCCACCTCATTCCTCACATTCATTTTGATATGCATCATGTAGTTGGATAAATTTGTTGTAACTCATTTAATAACATGACTTTGCAGATATCTTCCCATTTCTTCAACTACAGCTGGCACCTTTGGCAGAATGATGTGCAGACCATTTTACATGGTTTTGCATCACTTCTCCAGAATTACGATTCAAATTCCCAGCAACATCATGTCGAACTATACTTAATTTGTGAGAGATGGTTGCTTTGTCTCAAAATTATTCGCCAATTAGTAATCTCTGGGTACCCTAGTGATTCAAAGAGCATGCAGGTACTTTGTTATCCACTTATTTAAGTAAGATTGCTGTGTTATTAGCTTCAGATGTACCCTGTTTTGTAGTGGCATCTAGATGTTGATAGTAAGTTTCTAGTTTTTTTACAGCCTTGTTATCTATTTATTTTAGGAGGTTCAACCAGTTAAAGAAGTTTGTCCAATCCTCTTGACTGCTGCTCAGTCATTTCTCCCATATTGTAAGATGCTGCTTCTCAATATTATTGTCTTTATGAGTATCTTGATATTCTGATGCATGTGTTGCTCTTGGTGCATGTAGAATAATGAAGCTAGTTATGATATTCTTTTGCAGATGCTTCTTTTCTCAATAGATATCCAAAATTCTGGGACTTTGTGAAGAGGGCATGCACTAAACTTATGAAAGTTATAGTCTCAATTCAAGGAAGGCATCCTTATTCATTTGGTGATGTTTGTGTTCTTCACCCTGTCATGGAGTTTTGCTTAAGTAATATAACAGATCCCAGATCTGAAGTGGCGGCGTTCGAGAATTTCCTGATCCAGTGCATGATCCTGGTGAAAGTTATACTAGAATGTAAAGAATACAAACCAAGTCTCACAGGCAGAGCTATGGATGAATCTAGAGTTTCTCTAGAGCAGATGAAAAAAAATATTTCAAATGCTGCTGGCAACCTCCTTGCTTCTCTCATGCCTAGTGAACGTATAGTGCTATTGTGCAATATCTTGATTAGAAGGTAATATGTCTCCTTGTTTTCCCAATCTCTTGATATCTCTCAAGCTATTATTGCAGACATACTCATTATCACAGGTAATTTTCAAAGTAAAATACCGTTAAAGTGATATATTTTCTGAAAGAAGATTTAATGAGTAGACAGGATCACACTCAATTCTTCCTGCATTAAACAAATTAATCATTTCCAAGTTTAAGCGTATTTGATGAATGGTTGTTTGAGTTGCTTTTTTGGATGTCACTAAATCCATTGTTCTTGATTACAGAACCTATGATTAGTTGGTAAACTTTTTCTCTTCAATATCATTTTGTACCTATTTCTCTTGGATCTCCCTTTAGTAGTTTGTAATGAAGTGTTGCGGTATGATGACAATGTCTAGATCTGATCATATAACTGGAGAATGGAATGGTTAATGTGATTCTCAAAAACTGCGAAAGTACTTCAAGTTTTTGACTTTGACAAGACATGTTTTGGGATCATTCAAACATTTAGCTAATGTTGTTTTAGTGATATTGACAGGTACTTTGTCCTAACAGCAATTGATTTGGAAGAGTGGTACCAGAATCCAGAGTCTTTCCATCATGAACAGGATATGGTACAGTGGACAGAAAAGCTCCGCCCGTGTGCTGAAGCTCTCTATATAGTTCTGTTTGAAAATTATAGCCAGGTGATAACTAACTGTGTTTTATATATATTCAATATTGTATGAAAAATCATCCCCAGGACTAACAGCATATCATAACCTTGCTTATTATTATTAGTTGCTAGGTCCTGTTGTAGTTTCCATCGTTGAAGAGGCAATGAATGGTTGCCCTGTATCAGTAACAGAAATCACCCCTGGTTTGCTTCTAAAAGATGCTGCCTATGGTGCTGCTGCATACGTCTATTATGAATTATCAAATTACCTGAGCTTCAAAGATTGGTAATTTAATTTTTTTATTTGCTAGTCTATGTCTTAGTTTTCAGTGTTCATTTTTTCTGTGAGGTGTTTACCCATTACACCCTTCTTATAGCACAAAATTTGTGATTTCACTATAAAATACCCATAGAGAACTTTCTTCTTCCCTAATTCATTGCAGGTTTAATGGTGCATTATCTCTTGAGCTCTCTAATGATCATCCAAATATGCGAATCATTCATCGCAAAGTTGCCCTAATATTGGGACAGTGGGTATCTGAGGTAATTCTCTTGCATTTTAAAAATTTGACGAGTGATAGCAGTTGGGTTAGTACCTGTTGTCTGTGATTTTTCTCTTATGGATTATAACCTAGTTTTTACTTGTGCACCGTTTGCTTCAGTAAAACATGATAACAAATCTTGAATTGCTACTGGCTATCTGCTACATCTCATTCATCGTATTTTTGTACATAGTTTGAATTTAATATGACTCCTGCAGTTTTTTGGTCTTTACCGTCTGTTTGAATGCAACGTAGAGGCTTGAAAGTACAGTATAGTAACATACATATACTTGTCTAATAGTTCCTTGTGTAGGGAAAGTTTCTGAGAATTTATTATAACTCCTGCAGTTCTTCATCTTTACTTTCTCAGAATGTTATAGTTCTGTTTGGATGCAACTTAAAGGCTTGAATGTACTGTATAGTAACACACACATATATATATATATGTATTTATTTTTTGTGGTTGAGAGGAAGGATGTGATGATAGATGATGTCTTTCTTTACCTTAGCATCATCCTGAGCAATAACATGAGATAGAAGCTTTGCTTTAGATATTCCTCTAGGTCTCGTGCAAGTCCATGTTCTATTTTCACTAAATATAGAAGACATGGAGATTATAGAAAAACATTAACCGTCACTTAATAATTTGATTTGGGAGAAATACCATTCCTACATTTAGCTGTTTCCTTCAGCACTGATTCTTAATTTTTATGTTTTCCCTAGTATTTTTGAGGGGCTTATTCTCCAGATTGATATGCAATAATGAATTGAGAACTTCCTCATATGACAGATTAAAGATGACATCAAGAGGCCAGTATATTGTGCTTTAATAAAGTTACTCCAGGATAAAGATCTATCTGTCAGGGTACAGTAATTTACTTGCCTCATATATGGTTGCATCAGAATTTCTAGTTCCTGTGTAAAATTTTTTGTTTCTCAAATTGAAGTTATACATCTGCAATCTTAGTTGGCAGCTTGTAGGTCACTGTGTTTGCATGTTGAAGATGCAAACTTCTTGCAACGTGAATTTGCTGATCTTCTTCCTATCTGTTTCAATTTTTGCTTTAAGTTGGTTGAAGAGGTTCAGGAATTTGACTCAAAGGTACTGCATCAATGTTGACTATAATGCTAGAATTACTCATGCCTCTTTGTGTTCATGATTATTTCCCTCACAATTTTATAATATTCCATGGTTCATTTACATGGTATGATTCCTATGTGGCTCACTTTCCATTTCCATGTTTTTGAACTCAAATTATTCTCTTTATGTACTAATTCTTCTGGTTATTTTTGTTGGAATTCTTCTTTTATGAAGAAGTGTTACTTTTCCCCCCAGAGACTAAATGATCAGATTAAGGTCATTGTTTATACTGTGTTTTACAAGTTGCTGCTTTTTAAAATGTTTAAGAAGCATTCTGTACAAAAAAATTATTTCAAATATACCCTCATAAACTTCAAGTCTTTTTTGAAAAAAATGATATAATTCCATACTCCCACATGTCAAGTCATATGCAATTCTGCATTCTCCCTTTGATTAAATTTCTTTAAATCTAGGATTAATTGCATGAATTCAGAATTCCTTTTTTATTCATTGCAGGTTCAGATTTTAAATTTGATATCCATTCTTGTTGGGCATGAGAATGAAGTAATTCCATTTGCAAACCAATTGGTTCAATTCTTCCAAAAGGTATATTTTCTTTGTTTTCACCTTATTTTTTATTGAATCCTTAGACATTGAAACTAAAAAGAACAATTTGTATCTAGTTGAAATAATTATGTCAATTTGAGTTATTGTGTCTCCAACTGAAGGTGCTAGTGACAAACAGGGAACTTGTTTCTTGATATTGTTTAATCTATATGTTTCTGTCATATCCTTTTATATTGGTGGCTCAAAATACATTGCATTAAATAAAAAATAATAAATAAAAGAAAAACTTGGTCCTATAAGAGTGAATATGTTTCCTGTTGGTGATTCACTTTGTTGAATTGCTTTTCTCTTAAATCTGTTGGTTAAATATCCGGAAGTAAAATAAAAATAAATATATCTAATTGAAGTTGCTCCAACTATAATGAGTGAAGGATCTTCTATTGACTATAACCCTTGATAGAACTCTTTTAGATTTGAAGCCTGATATAATAAGAGGTGGAATTGTGATACTTGTAATCTGATTATTATAAGAGGACTGTTGCTTACCCAGTCACAAGTATGACTGAACTTAAGATGTGTTTGATGAAGTGGTTATTACTTCCTAGGTTTTCTGTGATAAAATTTGAACCATATTTTAATCTATTTTATCAGTTTAGTAAGTGCTCCTAAATGTATACCAGTGGAGATGATAATTATACAATGATACTTCCCATTTTAATGGTGCTATTCCATTTTATTTTATTAAGTTGTTTTGCCTTTCTAAATTGTAAAATTGTATTACTAGGTGTGGGAGGAATCCACTGGTGAAAGTCTCCTTCAAATTCAGCTTCTAATTGCTCTGAGGAACTTTGTGATTGCCCTTGATGACCAATTGCCTATCTCTTACAATATTCTTCTACCCATTCTTCACAAGGGGATTGATATAAATAGCCCAGATGAACTTAACCTTCTGGAAGATAGCATGGAGGTTCTTACCTACTCATATTTAAAGGCAAAAAATTATCACTTTGGATCATGTGTTAATTGCATCTCAAATGATCATGCAGCTGTGGGAAGCCACGATTTCTCATGCACCATCTATGGTGCCCCAGCTATTGACATTCTTCCCATGCTTGCTGGAAATAATGGAAAGAAGCTTTGATCATTTGCAGGTTAAGATTGTGTAATTCTTGTTATCTTCATCATTTATTAATTTTATATATTAAAATACCAGCCTTTGGGAGACATGATTTCTATTTGTAAGTTCCCCTCTGCATCTTACATTAAATAGTCTGGTTTTTCTTGTAGGTTGCAGTCAATATTATTGAGGGTTATATAATTTTGGGAGGATCTGACTTTTTAAGAATGCATGCTTCCTACATTGCAAAGCTTCTTGACCTGATTGTTGGCAATGTGAATGACAGAGGGCTTCTTTCAGTTCTGCCTGTTATTGACACTCTGATTCAGGTAAAAATAATACATTTTAACCTACTTTTAGAGCAATGAAGTTTTTTTCTCAATATACTACTTGTGAGTATATATTACATTCTGCAGTCTGTGCAGTTTCTACACACATAGTTTTTTAATGGATAAATAGACCTAATTTTCCATGACTCATTGAGAATATTGGGATTTATGGTTGTTCTGAATTAAGAAGTTCCTATGGTGATGTTAGTATAAACGTGCCCTTTCCTCATAAAAATAATTATAAGAGAAGATACTTGAACATGTACAAAAAGTCAAATTACCTTAAACCTAGTTATTAGGTGTTCTAGGATGTCTTGCAATAAAGTTAGCATTCCAGGGTTACTTTCGTGAGTTTGTGTTTCCAATGATTGGTTCTCATTGCATGCTTATGTTTCTCTTCTATATGTAGTGTTTCCCAGCTGAAGTGCCACCCACGATCACCAGCACCCTCCAGGTATTGGTTGTTTTCCAATGTATCAAGTAAGATGTTTAAACAACTTGAGTGCTTCGTGTACTTGTACATTAGTTATGATCCATTTTAATTTGTACAATGCACATATTTTCACCAGAAACTGATTCTCATCTGCTTGAGTGGAGGGGATGACCGAGACCCTTCAAAGACCGCTGTTAGAGCATTTTCTGCGGCAATCCTTGCAAGAATTTTGGTGATGAATACCACTTATCTGGCTCAGCTAACTTCAGATCCATCACTCCTCCATATGTTGCAGAATGCTGGGGTCCATGTGGAAGAGACTGTTCTTCTCTGCCTGATGGATGTTTGGCTTGATAAGGTCTAATATTTCATCTGAATCACTATCTTCTGGAATAGAAGTATCAATTTTTGGTGCAACGAGAAATGAACAGAACCTGCATTACTTTTTCTAGAAGAAATTATGTGCTACAGAGGGTTGATCTATTTATTGTGGTGTTTTTTTCATTTGGGACTCAGGTGGACAATGCTAGCTCTACCCAAAGGAAGACATATGGATTAGCACTTTCAATAATCCTCACGCTCAGACTGCCTCAAGTTCTCGACAAACTTGATCAAATCTTGAGGTATGAACCCTTTCTGTCATGTATTTGTTTCTTGTTTTTTTTTATATATATTTACATCCTATATTGTGTCCTTTCCTTGACATGATGAATATTTACTTAGTCTTTGCACAAGTGTTATAATGGCTGGGACCAATGATCTAAGTGAGGAAGAATCCAGGTCTGGTAGACTATGTTTCCATTACTTGGCTGTCACTGAGTGGCCTTTAAGCTCTATTGGCACTTACATTGTTCAATTATATTTGATGCAGTAGTGATAGTCTGGACTCAAGCAGGGTGCATGATGATGCCATTCCAACCAAAGAGTTACGGAGAAGACAGGTACTTGTGCACAGTGAACTATCAATACATCCTTTTTTCCAGCTATTTTTCCTTACTCTTTGGGTCCTTTTCTTCACTCAGATGAAGTTCTCAGATCCAATCAATCAGTTATCACTGGAGAACTCGGTAAGAGATAATCTCCAAACATGTGCCAGCATCCATGGAGAATCTTTCCACTCAGCAATCAGTAGAATGCATCCCTCTGCATTTGCTCAACTGAAGCAAGCTTTGAAGATGCCATAAGATGCATGCATACCTACGAGTGTCTTCTGTTTAAAATATCCGGATATTTTTGGATTCTTCTGGAGTATTTCATTCATCCACCTATCAGAATGAGGATGTAAGTCATTTTCCAAATAGCGCTTCTTCTTTGCTGCACAATTTATTAGTTTCTTTCGGTACTAATATGAGGTCTACACACCCCAACTGCTAAACCGATTTAAGTTGGATACATATATTGATCCTGATGTTAAGGGATCACATCTCTTTTATTTATTTATTTTCTTGTCCGATTCCATTAATGTACCTTACTGATTGTTTCTCCCTTTATATTCAGGTGCTATTGTAGGTTCTCTGATTCTATTTGGCGGCTTCCGTATTCTTTCTGTTTTGTGAATGATTTGAAAAGTGTCTCAAGTTACTATACACATCCTTTCACTGAGCAATGGTAGATGCAGGAAGGAACTTTTATAGCTGTCCATCTGTCTATGAGTGTGGCCGGGGGTTAGTCCATTTTGAGTGGCCAAGTTTTCCTATCCACCAAGATATCAAAGTGCGAGTGGATACAGGGTTTTGCTTTGATGACTAAGGTTATCCCAAGAAAGATGTTCAAAGGGGGGCTGATGTGAATGGGATAATTTTAATGAGCAAAATTTTGTGTGGTTGGTATCTTTTCTTCCCTTGTGCATAGAATCTGAAATGTCTGAGGAAGTATCTCTATGGTTTAGACAGCAGCAGCTGAGCTAGTCAGCCACATTCAACTGTATTAATTAAAATTGTTCCAAACATACAAGCTCATACAAGTCAAAGAACTCCAGCTATAACTTTTATTCTACAATATAACTGCAAGGATCCATTTGGCTGGCGTTTCCTCGTACTACCACAAAATCGCGGATCTGCAAGACAAGGTTGCCTTCCAACATCTTGAGCTTTCTCAGGATTGTTATCTTCAGCTGGTTGATATTGGTTTTCATCTTTTGCTCATTCCCCTACTTAGTGGCTTGTTGCCAGAGCAGTCACCAGCAAACCGAGCACAAAAAATGGTTGGGCACTGGCCTGGAAATATGATAGGCATAAGATGTGATTACCAGATGACGCAATTTGAGAGCCGAGGCGAGGGGTTGAATGTTCAAAATTGAGATGCCGCATAGACTAGCTATTCCAATCATTTAAGATGAGCTTGTCGTGCACCTGATATTTGACGTCATACTTTACGGGGTCCTTCAGAAAGTATTGAAACTGCAAGAATAATTAATATCCACATAACTATCTTCACCAAGTGCAGTTGATACAAAATCACTGTATTAAACTCAACCGCAGATAACATAGCATCGAATTTCATAATATTTCTCGATGATCTGCACTCTTTTTACCTGAAAAACTACTTGAGGAATTATGAGTGCCAGAAGTGCCAAAGCACAATACGATTTCCCAGCGCCAAGCAGATAACCTGCGATACCTCAATTCTTGCATAAGCAGCTATCAAGTTCGACATTTAAGATGCCATTAGAGATAAAGAAGATACTATTCTGATTGTACCTGCGACAGAAATTTGAGTTATGTCAACGGCACCCACACAGATCCACTTGGCAGTTTCAGCTCCAAATGCCACCGGAAGGGACTGCCAAAACAAAAGTCTTTTCAAGTTAATGTTCAACAAGAATCTAAGCCAACTTTGATGGACATATTATGAGGAAGATGAACCTGAAGTCCCATTGCTCTGTCTCCTTCAATGCTTTTAAAATCATTTACAATTGCAATACCCAACTGAATTAACATAAACATTGTATTATTACTGGATGGAACAACATCAGCTATAATATATGGTTTAAATTCCAAAGTACTTTGATCGGAAAATACCCCAGCTATGCTGTAGAGAAGAGTTAGAACAATTATGTCAGGAGTAAGAGTCCCAAATAAAGTATGACCAGCCCACCTAATACATCAAATATAAAACAGAATGCATGAAAGGTAAGCAAAATGAGTATGAAAGGTAAGCAAAATGGGGAACTCATTGTTACCACAAGACAAAAGACATTGAAAAAGCATAAGGATTTAGCTGAAAAATCTGACCCTGACAAATCAAAGATTGGAAATGATGATACCCACCATGGTAAACTAATATAGCTTGCTCCTATAGCAAAGTTTCCTATCCATCCATTTTGTTTGAGCTGGCAAGAGGAATAGAGATAGCCTATGAGGCAAAAAGCTAGGGTGACACGAAACATGTGAACTGTAATTGATGCAGGGAATGACCTTTAATGGCGGAGCTGAGTATATGTAGGATAGCAATGATCCACCTAGAGCAAGGTAAAAAACTATAGGGAAGCTGTGCCCTGCCTAAAGAAACAGAGTTCAGAAAACTGGGAAAACATTTCTTATTTCCAGATAAAAATAGCAAAGTCTAGGTACACCTACCCACACATCCAAAATGCCAGCCAATCCCAGGCCTGCTAGAAGTAATACCCATATTTGAGCAATGACCTGGTGCACATAGCAATTCATGTATAACAGGATAATTTTGGAAGGTTTACTGCAATCATGACATTCCATCATATCACCTACCTCATTCTCTGATATAGCCCCAGAAGGAATTGGACGATATGGTTCATTTATTGCATCAATCTCTCGGTCATACCAATCATTTATGGTCTAAGAGCACAAGCAGGAGTAAGAGTTCATATAATCATCCAAGTTCACATATACATATACTTGTTCAGCATTTAGATAAGAGAAAATACCTGTGCATACCCTGTGAGACAAGGGCCTGACATGAGCATGCAAACACTGGATTTTGCCACATCCTCTAGAGTCCAGTGGAAGTTTCCTTCACAGAAATCAGGGTAAGCCCATAACTTCATTAGAAATTGCGTCCTTTGCCTGCAATTTGTTTAAACAGGACAAGGGTACCAGAAGCTGCAGCGCCACAGACGACTCCCCAAACCAGTGGAGGCCAAGTCACAGGCTTCGTGAGTTGAAGGCGAATCTTCCACAGATTCTGTAAGGGTCATGGTAATACCACTATCAACTCTAGAAATCAGAATAGTATAAGGCATAAATGGTAATGGCTGGAAAAACTCTGGCATCATAAAGGATCATCAGCTAGGAGATCTGATAATATGTAGACATTTCAACTCCAATCACAGTGAATCCAATGAAATTCCTTCACTCAGTACATAATACATTCCCAGAAGCAAACTTACTGTCTCTTGGGAGGCTCCCTTTATTCCCAGAAGTTGGTTGAAACTGGATCCGCACTTGGCTGGGACCTTATCAGGCGCCTGAGACTGAACTGTTGTTTATGGACTCAGCTTACACATATGGTTCTTGAAACTAAGAAGCATAAATAACCCGATTCATCAGTGAACCCAAAGCACAGATAGGTAGATCGATAGATGTACAATACCTTCGTTGGTTTCCGTCTCCTTCTCCGCTGCTCTAACTGTAAGCCTTCGTCCTGAGCATGCAGATAGAGAAAAAAACATGAACACTTCACACAACATCTGATTTGGAAAAGAAAATAGATCAATGTGTCACTTTCTTATTTATGAGTTACCCGGTGGAGCATTGAATCAAACATCGACCAACGTGTCACTTTTAGAAGGGAAACGCATAAATATTCAAGATGAACCTCGAACTTACGCGTGAAAGAAAGAGCAACGGGTCTCCGAGCCCATTGGGCACGAGACTTGACGATTCCGGTGTGAGACAGCCTCATGCATGGAATGGTGTTAAACGCGGAAGCCAAAGCCATTGAAGATCGGTAGCTTACCCTCGTCACCTCCACTTTCTTATCCTCTTCTCTTTCGTGAAGGGGCTTACCTTCGAGGCTTCTGGTGCTCGAAGAACAAGAAGAAAGCTAGCAATGGCGGAAACTGAGAGACTTTACAAGGAGTAAATAATAATATTAAGCAAGTAATAGTAATACAATTCCTTCCTGCGGGATCTGCATTCCACGTGACTAAACTATGTTCTCTTCTCTCTCTCTCTCACTCTTCTGGGCACGTGCAACATTTTCCCACTGCCAGCGCCCAGCGACACCCACCTCCTCCCCCACCACTACGGCCATCCCCCAATCTCAATCAGCATATTTTTGAAAATTCATTGCATTACATTTTTTTTAAATCTCATATTTAATAAATATTAACTTAAAATTTTATTTAGATATATATTTAGTAACACCCTATAAATAAACCCGATGTTTATATCATTATAGTGTTTAAAATATTGATAATATTGTAATATAACACTCATATTAGAATTTCTTGTGCCTCCTAAACCTACTAATAAAACAAACAACAAAAAAACGAAATACCATACTTTGAGTTAATTCCACCTGTCTCCCCCCCTACGCTAACATGTCAACTGGGGATTGGGGGACACGGTTTCCAAGCCTCATTATTATATGATTGGGGACGAGTATGGCATGATTATGAAAAGCTCAATTATTTTTTTAGTTTAAATATTATTAAAATTTACGTAATAAATAATTCATAGAGAATGAATAGAGCTGGATTGACAACAGAGGTTAAATATTTAATAAGCATAAGAAGTATGAGCTATTAAATGTAGGCAGGTGAACACACCATATACTGAACCCTTTCTTGTCCGATTCCATTAATATGGCTTACCTACCGGTTGCTTATTCCTTTGCTTCAGGTGTTATTGCTATTTGTAGGTTCCCTGATTATGTGTTGGCAGCCTTGCTATTCTCTCTCTCTATCTCTGTTTTATGAATGATTTAAAATGGGTATCACTTTACCATAAGCATCCTTGCACTGAGCTGCAGGAAGAAACCTTCATGGCTGTCTATCTGACCCCCTTTGGCCTGTCTACAACTGGCCGGGGGATCAGTACAAGGACCCCCTGTGATATAGAGGGAAAGCTACCGAGATAATGAGGATACAATTTAACTACAAGGATCCCTTTGGCTGACCTTTCCTCATCATACTATAAAATGGTGGATCTGCAAGACAAGGTTGTATTGAGCTTTCTCAGGGTTGCACTCTTCAGCAGGTTGATCGTGGATATCATCTTGTTCATTCCCCTACTTAGTGGCTTGTTGCCAGAGCAGTCACCAGCAAACCGAGCACAAGGAATGGTTGGGCACTGGCCTGAAAAATAAGATAGGCATAAGATGTGAATACCATATGATGCAATTGAGAGCTGAGGGGTTGGATGTTCAAAACTGAGATGGTGCATGGAAGGGGAAATTTCAAGATGGAGTATTCCAATCAATCACATCCTCTACATTGTCCATCCAACTAGCCCTTCCTTAATTTTAGATGAACTTGTCCCGCACCTGATATTTGACATCATACTTGACAGGGTCCTTCAGAAAGTATTGAAACTGCAAGAATAATATCAACATAACTATCTTCATGCACAGAATCACACTAGATTGAAATCAGCCCCAAAGAATATAGCATCAAATTTCATTATTTCCTCATGGTTTGCATCTCCTTTTACCTGGAAAACAACTTGAGGAATTATGAGTCCGAAAAGTGCCAAAGCATAATATAGTTTACCGGTGCCAAGCAGATAACCTGCATTTGTTCAATTCATACAAGAGCATCCATCAAGTTCAATATCTAAGATGCCATTATAGATAAAGAAGATACTATTCTGATTAACTGGAAGTAATTTGTAAACACAGAGAAAAATCGTAGTACCAGCAACAGAAATTTGAGTTATGTCAATGGCACCGACACAGATCCACTTGGCAGTTTCAGCTCCAAAAGCCACAGGAAGGGACTAGCAGAACAAATAATCTTTTCAAGTTAATGTCCAACTAAAGTCTATGCCAATTTTAATGGACATACTGCGAGGAAAATGAACCTGAAGTCCCATTGCTCTATCTCCTTCAATGCTTTTAAAATCATTTACAATAGCAATACCCAACTGAATTAACATAAACATTGTATTATTACTGGAAGGAACATCAGCTATAATATATGGTTAAATTCCAAAATACTTTGATTGGAAAATACCCCAGCTATGCTGTAGAGAAGAGTTAGAACAATTATGTCAGGAGTGAGGGTCCCAAATAAAGCTTGGCCAGCCCACCTATTACATATTAAATAAAATAGAAAAGAGGAAAAGTAAGCTAAATGAGAAATTAAATATTAGCAAGAAAAGGGCATTGTATGAAAATAGGGATTTATCCGAAGAAACTGACACCAAAAAATCAAAGAATGGAAATGATACCCACCATGGTAAACTAATATAGCTTGCTCCTAGAGCAAAATTTCCTATCCATCCGTTTTGTTTGAGCTGGTAAGAAGAATAAAGCTAGCCTATGAGGCAATCATGGATGAATAGTTTGGACAAGAAAGCTAAGGCAAGAAAACATGAGAACTGTTATTGATTCAGGGAATGACCTTTAATGGTGGAGCTGAGTATATGTAGGATAACAAAGATCCACCCAGAGCCAGGTAAAAAATTGTAGGGAAGTTGTGCCCTGCCTAAACAAAGAGTTCAGAAATTGAAAAGGCAATTTATATTTCCAGATAAAATAGCATTCTGGCAATTTCCAGGAACACCTACCCACACATCTAAGAGGCCAGCCAATCCCAGACCTGCTAGAAGTAATACCCATATTTGAACAATGACCTGGAGTAGAGATAAATTGATAAATAGCATGATATTTTTGTGAGTTTTACCACAATCATGACATTCCATTATATCACTTACCTCATTCTCAGATATAGCCCCAGAGGGAATTGGACGATAAGGTTCATTTATTGCATCAATCTCTCGGTCATACCAATCGTTTATGGTCTAAGAACACAGACAGAAATCGTAGCATCATCTAAGTTCACATTTATATTTGTTCAGCATTTACAAAAGACTCCATAAATCAAGAAAATACCTGTGTATACCCTGTGAGACAAGGGCCAGACATGAGCATACAAAGAATAGACTTTGCCACATCCTCTAGAGTCCAGTCAAAGTTTCCTTTATAGAAATCAGGATAAACCCATAACTTCATCAGGAATTGCATCATTTTCCTGCAATTTGTTTAAATAAGAAAAATGTACCAGAAGCTGCAGCACCACAGACTACTCCCCAAACCAGTGGAGGCCAAGTCACAGGTTTTGTCAATTGAAGCCGAATCTTCCACTTATTCTGTAGGGTCATGGTAATACCACTATCAACTATAGCAAATAGAATCGTATAACTCTCCCATAAATGATAATGGCTGGAAAACATTGGCATCATAAAGGATCAACAGCTTGGAGATCTAATAATATGTAAACATTTCAACTCAAGTCATAGTAAATTCAATACAATTTAATTCCTTCACTTGTATATAATACATTCCCAAAAGAAAACTTACTGTCTCTTGGGAGGCTCCCTTTATTCCGAGAAGTTGGTTGAAACTGGAACCTCCCTTGGCAGGGGCCTTATTGGGCACCTGAGACTGAACTGTTTATGGACTCAACTTAGAAACGTGATTCTTGAAACCTTTAAACCCAAAAACTAAGTAACAAAAACAACCCAACAGATGAGCGAAACGAAAGCAAAGATAGATGGATGTAAAATACCTTCGTTGGTCTCCGTCTCCGCTGCTCTAACTGTGAGCCTTCGTCCTGAGCATGCAGATAGAGAAAAATCATGAGCACTTTACACAACATCTGATTTTGAAAGAATATACATCAGGATTACTAAATTCATGAATTAGGCGGGAACATTTCTTATTTATCAATCACCAGGTGGAGAATTAAATCAAACCCCGACCAATGCGTTACTCTTTAGAAGGGGGAACGCACAAATATTCAAACTGAACCTCGAACTTACGCGTGAAAGAAAGAGATCCGTGTCTCGGAGCCGATTGGCTTCGAGAATTGACGATGTTGCTGTGAGACAGCCTCATGCAAGAAACGGTGTTAAGCATCGAAGCCATTGAAGCTCAGTATCTTATCCTCGTCTTCTCTTTCTTCTAGTCCTCTTCTTTTCGGGGAAAGGCTTACAGGCTTCTGGAGCTCGAAGAGGAAGAGCAACAGCTAACGATGGCGGAAAGTGAGAGACCTGAAGATTAGATAACTTGAGCTAAAAAATTAAAAGCTCTGACCTGTCGCTACACTGTAGTTTGCAGTGTGGAGGCAATTTGAGGTCAGGCCCCTCGCAATTAAAGAAAATAAAATTTCACTGACGTGTAGAAATCCTATTGGCTTTTCATCGGAGGCCTGTCGAGCGAGATCCATTCCAGAACTAGCGACAAATATCTCTGACTGGAGCTCGTTTCCCTAAAAAATTTTAATGGGCCCAGTAGTGGGCTTTTATGAAACTGGACCAAATATTTATTATGGGCTTGTCTTGGGCCTATGTTAAGTCTGGTATATTTATTAATATAAAACTATATGATAAATAATATTTTATTAATATAAATGGTGGAGTGTTTTATTTGGAGAGTTTAATTTAAAAAATAATATTTTTGGACGGAATATACCTCTTAGTGTGAAATGTTTATGAAAGTTAAAATAAATGCATTTAATTATTTTAGCCAGTAAAGAAAATCTAACCTTTTTCCACCCGCACAACGACACGTGTCAATCTATCCATTGGAGAGAATATGACGATATGATCGAAGCATATCCTCAGTGCTCCCTCCTTTGGCTCGTTATATATATATATAATATATATTCCTCTCCTCCTCCACCTCAATCCTATTGCCCCTCGTGGCTTGGTTTCTTTTGGCACATTTGTCTCTCCAAGTCGTAAGGATGATGCTTCCTTTGTCTTCTTCACAAGTGGATCATGAGAAGGATGCTCTGACATCAGCTCGAGCATCGCACGGACATCAACATAAGCATCGAATACAGAGCGTGTGATTCGCAGGCATGAATAGATGTGCAGACGTTCATGCTTGTCATCTTATCACGTCTGGAAAAGAGTGGACTGGGAGACCTACTCAGCAGCATGGACAGCTAAGGTGCTCGGAAGAGGAAAGGGCCGTGAGTGTGCATTTACCATCGTCAGAAAATTCTATGTATTATTTATTTTGTAAGCCAAATTTATGTCATTATTACTTTCAAATCCCATACATTTTTACCCAAGATGAGGGAAGGGAGAGGGGGAATATGTTCTCTCCCATAACCATTCTGCGTTGCAGCTAGCCCTCCCGCCCTCTATAAGTATCAGCCGGTAGCCTCCATTAGCTCGATTCAACCAGAGCTCAGAGCTTCCCATCTCATAGCGTACTTTACCCTTGCTTGCCCACTGCAGTGACTGAGCTCGCTATTCCCTTTCTCTACATCCTCTGCCGTGATCATCGAGTATCCAGTTTTTGCTCATTGATACTCGATGGAAACTTACACTCTACATTTGGCCATGGCCGCGCTCGTTGGCGCTTCCTTCGTGGCCGTCTCGGCCTACTACATGCACCGTAAAACCCTAAATCAGCTCCTGGAGTTTGCCAAGACTGTTGATAGGGATCGGGAGAGGGATGGCGATTCCGACCCCGGTTCTCCTCAGCACACGAAGCGGCGTCGTCCCCACTCTCGCCGCCGCGGTAATGGATACCGCCGAATATCCGCCTCCCTTCCCGACGTCACCGCCATGTCCTCTTCCGGCTGCGGAATCGACGGAGAGGAGAGGCGCAACGGCCCTATCGCGGTGGACGGAATTCCGGCTGGCCTTCCCAGGCTCCACACGCTTCCTGAAGGTATGACCGCGTCAGACTTCTCACCGGAGTGAGATATGTCCGATGAACCAATCAATCAATTCGTGTCGCTTGGCTGGATGATACCATTAACGTGTTGTTTAAGCCATATGATTACTTCTAATGTCATCATGTTATTGATTCAATGCCCTCTTTTGTATTATTTCTTTGAGAGCTGAAGAATGTCCTATGAAAATTCGACTTTGTCAGCTTGTAGAAGTCAAATGAACCACACCGGACTTAGTTTTCAAGAGGACAATGCCTTGATTCTCCATATAAATAGGTCTCTAAGGGAAGGGGACGGAGAGGATGCTCTAAGATTTCTTCCTTCTCATATCAGAAAAGGATAATGTGTAAGGATATTCATACATCTCTGCGGAATCAAAGATTAGTAGTGGTGGTGGTAGAAAGGAAATTCGTGACCTGGTTGAACAAAGATATATGATGGGATAATCTCACTTTATTAAGTATCCGTAATTTCTATTTCTTGAGCATCTGAAGCTTTGTTTATCTTGGCAACTTCTTTTCTCTAGATCCTAGTTACTGTCTTCTTTTCTCAAATTCAGAGCCAATTCCTGTTATCATTTGGAAAAATTGGTCAAGGGAAATATTGGGATGGAAAAAAGAAGAAGAAGAGGCTTATATGTTCCCACAATTTGTCAGAAGTTATTCCACTGAAATATTCTAGACAGTGATTTTTTAATCAACAAGCAAATCATAGTCTATACCCCTTGTTCTTTCTTATTTAATTATTCTTGGATTGAAATAAGAGGATGTTTCTTGTAATAAGATGTCAGGCATGCTATGGAGCATCTGAATCATATACCTGTAACTTTGATGTGCTTACATTTTATTATCGATTGTAAACTTATTTTCCCTGCCCATTCTTCTGAAAATTTCCTTATTTTGTTCAGATAATAATTGCACTTATGACCTCATGTTTCAGGGAAATCTGCTTCACTATCTACCAGTGCAAAGAGAGCTGGGCATCTCATTAGATCAACTTCCCCAAAGTCACCTGTTGCTAGCGCTAGTGCCTTCGAGAGTGTGGAAGAGTCAGATGATGAAGACAATCTGACCGACAGTACTAAATTAGATGCAAGTTATCTGCACACAAATGGGAATTCTGTCAGTTCCTTATAAATTTCCCATTTAAATGTTCAGTTTTTTATTTTTTTAGGTGCATTCTGTCCGGTATATACTTTGCATTTGCTATGTTTCATTCTTTTAATAGGCTCTCTTCATACAGCATGTTACTTAAACATCCTGATTAATTATTTAGTTTTTATTAGTGTATTTTCTCAAATGTCTCATTTGTTTCAAATACTTTTGCAGGGGCCAGAGATAAAAGCTCTGTATCAGGAACTGCCTGATAACCATAATGCTAATGAGGACCAAATGGCCTTGTCAGCAGCTAGCATGATTCGGTCTCATAGTGTATCTGGGGACCTGCATGGTGTTCAGCCAGATCCCGTTGCAGCTGACATTTTAAGGAAAGAGCCAGAACAGGAAACCTTTGTCCGGCTTAGAATTAATCCAAATGGTAGGTTGCTTTATATCATGACATCTTTATTTTAGCTATGGGAAAGCCTTTTTCATGTTTGGTGTCAATTGCCTGCCCAGTGTTCACTTGAGGCTTCACCTTATAGTATGCTAGAAAACAACACATGTATTAATTTGTTTTGTTGCGCTTTATGGATTCAATATGCATTTGAGAATATCATGGCGATCTTGGTTCTGCATATAAAAGGGTGCCATACCTTTTTGTGGCATGGGCTGTCTTCAAGAACAATCACAATCCTATGTGACTTTGCATAGGTAGTGATTTTGTATACATGCTATCGATCTGACTGTTTTTTTTCTCCTGAAGAGGTGCCTTCGTCTGATGAAGTTGAGTCCTATCTGCTTATTCAAGACTGCCTTGAATTGCGGAAAAGATATATGTTCAGGGAAACAGTTGCATCTTGGAAAAAAGAAGTCATCTCTGACCCTAGCACCCCGAAGCCCAATCGTGATCCATTTTCTTACACCTCAGAGGGAAAATCTGACGTGAGTTTAGCAGTATTGTCATGGAGTTAATGTAGTTGTCCTTTTTTCTGACCATTGAATTTGCCAACTTCCCTTGCAGCATTACTTTGAAATGCAGGACGGAGTCATTCATGTCTATGCAAATAAAGAATGTGAGGGTCAAACTTCTCGCTGCTACTTCCAATGTTTTTATGATTGTGTAGATTTTGTCTTAAGATGATACCAATTTTTAAATTTTCTTTATTTCTTATTTCCAGCAAGGGAGGAGCTTTATCCTGTTGCTGATGCAATCACATTCTTCACTGACTTGCATTTTGTACTCCGAGTTATAGCATTAGGGAATGTCCGAACTTTGTGCCATCATCGCCTGGTTCTTCTGGAGCAGGTACTTGCTCTTGTGGTTGTGCATTTGTTCTTTTATTTTCATTTATTTTTAAGTAATCTAGTTGCTTTGACAAATGATGCAGAAATTTAATCTTCATTTGATGCTGAATGCCGATAGAGAGTTTTTAGGCCAGAAAAGTGCACCACACCGTGACTTCTATAATGTCAGGAAGGTTGACACTCATGTTCACCACTCTGCTTGCATGAACCAGAAGCATCTTTTGAGGTTCATAAAGTCGAAGCTGAGGAAGGAGCCTGATGAGGTAACTGTATGCTTTGTAAAATCTGTTTATTATTCTGGTGGCTCTTCATTGCCACTGCACAAAAATTACCCTGAACTGGTATTTATACTTTTCCAGTTAGGCTGAATCTCAGAAACTATAGCTGCTGAGTATATTTGCAACGTGGATCAAGAAACATGAAAAGTAAAATATTGATAAATCATTATGGGCATGTGAAAGAGGGGGAAATGCTTTAATTGCATATACATATGATTTCATAACTCTATTGATGAAGTGGGACTAGTATATTATGAAAGAAGAATGTGCATTTATACAGAATATCATTTACAATATGATGAACGGGATTTTACTATGTCATTTTCTTTTTCTGGATGGTGGACCATGAAAGTTGGAAGCCTTTTGAGCATTGTTTTTTAAACTATAAATACACCTTTTTTACCAGAAATCTTGTATTATGTTTCTTGTGGTTTTTTCGTTGGGATTTATCTGATCTTTAATGTTCATCTAAGTGAAGGTTCTGCTGATTACAGGTTGTGATATTCCGTGATGGAACCTACTTGACCTTGAAAGAAGTTTTTGAGAGTTTGGATTTAACTGGGTAATGCAAATGGTTGTTTCCCAGTTAATGGTGTAGTATAATTTATCCTAGTTGGTAATTCTGTGTCTGAATTGCAATATATACATTATTTATATTTTGCCAGGTATGACCTAAATGTTGATCTTTTGGATGTTCATGCTGACAAGAGCACCTTCCATCGATTTGATAAATTCAATCTCAAGTATAATCCCTGCGGTCAAAGTAGACTAAGGGAGATCTTCCTGAAGCAGGATAACCTAATCCAGGGTAATTGTCTTATAGCTTCTGAAAACTAAATAAGTCCAATTAAGCCTCTGCAAAGGGCTCTCTCTAAATAAATTAAATTAAATATCTGGATAATCTGAAGAACTTTCCTGTTGATTCATTGTGTTTTTTTGCTTTGAACCAACCCAGGATGTCCTTAAAAGGAGAGCATGATGTATCTGTTCTGTAAACGGTGTCTCTATCATATGTGTTCTGGGACTTTTCCTTGTAATGCTTCTGGTATGATTTTACGGTTGTTTCATGATAAACAGGCCGTTTCCTTGCTGAGCTAACAAAGGAAGTATTTTCTGATCTTGGTGCTAGTAAATATCAGGTGAGTTTGGTTAGCAACCTTTCTGAATTTCTCTAAATGACTGAGTTATGATTGTTATTTCTGTTGTGGGCATTACTCCAGATGGCTGAATACAGAATATCAATCTATGGAAGGAAGATGAGTGAATGGGACCAACTAGCTAGCTGGATAGTAAACAATGAATTATACAGTGAGAATGTTGTTTGGCTAATTCAGGTACAATTAGATCCTTAAACCTATGATATTTTTAGAGCTTTTGCATTTTATTGTTTGCGGGGAGTCACCAGATCATGCCTCTTGGTCTTTGGAATATTCATCCCTATTGAGGATTTATTGGAAATATTTGGTTGCTTTCAATTTTTTTCTTAACAATTATTTACTATATCCAGCTCCCTCGGCTCTACAATGTGTACAAGGAAATGGGAATAGTTACATCTTTCCAGAACATCCTTGACAACATTTTTATTCCCCTCTTTGAGGTAACGGTGGATCCAGATTCACATCCTCAGTTGCATGTTTTCCTTAAACAGGTTTGTTGCATTCTGCTTACTCCTAATGTTAAGTGAACAAATGTCAACTCTATCTTTGCAACAATATATTTTTTTAATGACTATTAGTTCCACTTTTACTATTAAACTCAAAATTCTTGGCTTAAAATTTTCAATTTGGAATGTCAGGTGGTAGGCTTAGATCTGGTTGATGATGAAAGCAAGCCAGAGAGACGCCCAACCAAACATATGCCAACACCAGCTCAATGGACCAATGTTTTCAATCCCGCATTTTCATACTATGTCTACTACTGTTATGCTAATCTCTACACGCTGAATAAGGTCAGTATTATTCTCCTACTTGAAGTTCTTACATGAATGGAGTTGGTCCACCTGTAGGATTCATTGTTGTGCCCGATGGTCTTGGAGGTGTTTTAGACAGAACAGTCGCAAGAGGTTTACAATTGTTTTGTAAATGTTGATTTACTTCTCTTAAAAGTAGACTCTTAGCTTCCATGTAACTGATCTCTACCACCACAGTGGTTGCCAGTCACCGCATATGGGTCATGGTTTGCTGTTGCTGTATGACCAGATGTATAGTTTTCAAGTTACTAAATCCATTGTATGGAAGGCGTGCACAACTTCAAAACATAAATTAAGTGGCAACCTTTGAGATAATATTAGTGGATTTCCAAATGATCAATAAAAGTGATGATTTTCTCTGCATTAACAAGGAGAACTTGATTACTTAATGCTGGTGATGACCGGATAGTGTAGACAGATTTAACTAGCTGGTTGTTCCCATTAGACCTGAAATTTTGCTTATTCTTTATGCATTTAATTATGGGCTACAACATATTCTTTTTCAGCTTCGTGAGTCAAAAGGTATGACAACCATCAGATTCCGTCCACATTCTGGAGAGGTAATCTTTGGTGCTCTACTTAACTTTCTCCACATTGGATAATATAGAGAAATGTTGTGGGTTTATAAGGTTGGTGCTCTACTTAACTTTCTCCACATTGGATAATATAAAGAAGTGCTGTGGGTTTATAAGGTTGGAAGGGTACCACTACTTACAAGTCATGACTTTTAAGTAGATATGGGCCCGACCCTTTATCAGTCCACAATACCTTCTCTAACATAGTATCAAAGCCAGTGAGCTCGCACCCGTACCCGACCCGAGATTGGAAACCTGGCTTGTGGTCTGCCGGAGTATGGATGGAGTAAAAAATACCCAACTCGAGGCAATTGTCCCCCCTCGTCTGAGACCGGCATTGAGAGATGTTGAGAATTGCACGTGGCAAGTGTATCCACGTTGTACGTGAGGGCGGGTATTGAGAATATGATCCCATATTGGATAATATAGAGAAGTGTTGTGGGTTTATAAGGTTGGAAAGATACCACTACTTACAAGTCATGACTTTTAAGTAGATATGGGCCCGACTCCTTATTAGTACACAATACCTTCTCTAACATTTCTTAAAGTAGGCTCCTAGTCTTAGACTCTCAACTATTTGCTATTATTTTCAGGCTGGCGACGTTGACCACCTTGCTGCTACATTTCTAACTTGTCATAACATTGCTCACGGCATCAATCTCAGGAAATCTCCTGTACTTCAATATCTGTATTACTTAGCACAAGTGAGTGACTGTTACTCTATGACCTGGTTTTTCAGGTTAAGTTGATTTGCTTGATCATCTAGGGATCTTATTTGGTTTTCCATTGTTGTTGTTTAACAGGTTGGCCTTGCTATGTCTCCTCTCAGCAACAACTCCTTGTTCTTAGACTACCACAGAAATCCTTTTCCAATGTTCTTCTTACGAGGATTGAATGTTTCTCTATCTACTGACGATCCACTCCAAATCCATCTGACCAAGGAACCACTGGTAGAGGAGTATAGTATTGCAGCTTCTGTAAGTTTCCATTCCCATCACCTCAGCTACTGTCCGTTGGGAAAATAAACAAGCTCGTGTTGATACTAAATTCTGTTGATTTGCAGGTTTGGAAGTTGAGTTCTTGTGATCTTTGTGAAATTGCACGGAACTCTGTACTCCAGTCTGGTTTTTCACATGCTTTGAAAGTATAACTCTCCTAGAATACTTTATTGAACTGTTTATGTTGATCAGCTCTGCGCGTCTCCAAAACATCTTTCTTTGTTTCCTTTCAGTCTCATTGGATTGGGAAGGAGTACTACAAGAGAGGACCAGATGGTAACGACATCCAGAGGACAAACGTGCCTCATATCAGGCTGGAATTCAGAGACACGGTTCTCATCTTTTGTTTCTCTATTATTGTATGCATTGGTTCGTCTCATATGATCATCTTAACAGTTGCCCTATTATCAATTATTGTGGTTGTAGATATGGAGGGAGGAGATGCAGCTGGTTTATCTGGGCAAGGCCGATATCCCTGATGAGCTTGACATCAAATGAAGGGTCATCATCCGCACTCAAATGGCCTTCTAGCATACTAGCTACTATTCATCTAGAAATAGCTTGTTCTGGTTTGAGAATTCTTCACTCGCTCTGGAGAGTTTGCATATCAATCAAGATCTGCAATATTGCCAGAGGATGCACTTTGGCTACTAAAGGTAAGACATGAACTGGGGATTCATTCAGTACATGGTATATGCTAAAGAGCCAAGGGATTTTGTTCTCCTAGAAGCAAATTTCTTAGCACTATCCGTACGCTCTAAAATGGTCATTTTTCGTTTGTCTAGAGAAACAATGCACATTGATCACAATGGGATATATACACTCGTTGGTTTTGCTTTTACACGTTTCTCTTCGTATCTATATTTCTTATATATATTATACATATATATGGGGATATAGATACTCATTGGTGCTGGTGGTCTTGAACAAGGGCATGTTTTGGGCCGGTTGGACCTTCCAATTTGTTCGTCTGTCTGCAACTACACTATAAAGAAATGGCATTCTACTAACAGTTTGGCACTCCTATTGACTCTCTCAAGCCTAGCACGGACCCAAAAAAATTGACAACAAACTGCGACTGAGCTCACAAATGACACGGCAGCATATCCACTTCGCGTGCATCTTCACTGTGTGCTTATATATAAACTTAAAGCTTGCGATCGTTGCTGGAGTTGTCTAGACGGGTTCTTGTTCCTGCGATCATCGAGTACAAAGTTGGGCTATACACATTCAAAGTGAGCAGTGTCAATAATTGAATTCACCCCTATCAATATGCTTCGATCATGCCCCCTAAAGGAACCGAGCAGGTGGTCTTGAAGAACACCAAGAGGCTGGGCAACCTCATTGCCACCGTAAATGAGCTGTTCCTAGAGGCTGTGGGACCTGGAGGCCCCACCCCAACGAATCACGCCTTCCTCTCCCAAGTACAGATTAACTGCTAAACTTGCTTGATGATGAATGTAGAAGTAGACCATCATATACCATTTCCAAAGCACAATACCTAAATTTCACAAACAACAATATTATCTCTACTCGCTAGTCAACGCATTATATATTAATCAATATGGGAAAACGTGATCATACTGGAATTAATTATGAAACACTGCACACAGGTCGCTTTATCCTCGAATGACTGACGGCGATAGAGCCCGTTTACGTAATCGATTTGGATGTAGTTTATGCGTACAGGGTAGGGTCGATTGAGACACTGGACTTATCCATTACAGACTGCTATATATATTGTTGGAACCACATAAATTCTTGATTGCCATCAATCCGACTTGTATGATGTTAATAACTTGCTACTGTCGTAGATGTCATATATTAGGTTTCTTGGATCATGATCGGTGTATATAAGAATTTATATCCAAATAATTATTCAAAAAAATGAGCAAAGCATATTATAGATTACCTGTTTTTTGGTAGACCAATAATTTGAGAGAGCGACCCATTCTTCATTGTCGGTTGTCACCTAGTGATGCTTTTGAATATCTTTTTAGGCAATAAAATATATTTAAATGGCATAACTTAATTATGTAAAAAAATATTATTTATTTTTTTTAGAAAAATAGATTATGATTGTTTTTTTAACGAGGAGTTGACCAAAACGACACTATTCCCACCTTATCATTGTATTATTGTATGGGTACGTGCCTTTCATATACATTATATATATAATATTATTTGAGCAAAAAAATATATAGTTTCATTTGAGTTATTATTCTATAATTATAATATTAATGAATATTTGATTGCAATGTTATTACATGCACATTTAATATTTCAGCCTAATATTTATTATATTTTAGGCCAACAACAACACCATGCACTCATTGTAATAAAAATTAGACCAAATCACAGATAATTGATAGGAAAAATACATTTTTTTTCTCATTAATTAAGATATTATATGTTTGTTTGAGTGATTATGGATGTGCTTAATTTAATTTGTTTTAAATATGAATTAGTTCAAATAATCTTCTAAATACATAGCAGGTGACAACAATACTCATCTCTACAAGAGTAGTTTATTAGTGTTGATGTTGAAGCTCCTTTCTGAGCTTTTGCTTTGAAGCCCTACTGAGGAAAAGCAAGAAAAGCAGTTCATCGAATAAAAAAAAAGCATGAAAAGCAAACCACAAGCAAAACTTTCCCAATCATCGCCGACCTTTCATTCTACTGCTTTGCTTTGCTTTGCTTTGCCTTGCCTTGCCTTTTCCCCTTGTCCAGTGCTTTTCTCCTCCTCCCTTTCCATGGATCTTCAGCTTTTGCAGAGACTCCCAAATTTATTTTTATTTATAAGTCAATATTTTTATATTTATGAATATAAATTATTAATAAATAAGATATATTACACCCATAAATATACCCATGTACATATAAAAATAATGTAGTTAAATAACTTATAAAGACACATAAAAATCATATTTTATAAATAAAAATAAAATCATGAACTCATATAAGTATTTAAAAGAAAATTCATGTATGCACCTCATGATATAATTGATAAATTGATTTTTATATCCATACAATATGATTTTTGCAAGAGTAAAAAATTACAAATTAACATATATAATGTATAAATTTACAAAAAAAATCATAAAATTATATAAAATACTCCATAAATTCTAATGTATGTAACCTATACATGTTAATAATTTATATGAATACATTAAAATATTTCTTATAATTGAAAATAAACACATTGAACTATATTACACTTTATAGATTTGAGGGGGTATCCAATAAAATATAAACATGAATGTGGTTCATATGCATATAGCCATGCGTACTTCATTTGTTAATTCATAGATCAACATCAGTCGGTGATTATAGGTATTAGTGTATGAGAAGCCCTTGATCAGCGCCATTTCCAATCGCGGGTGGTGGTCCACCCAATAAATGCAGACTGCATAGGAGTGCTAAAAACAATTAAAATTGCCCACCCAAGTGGCCCTCCATTAAAAAGTGATGATAGGAGTGGAGCTTCCATTAAAAAACAGCACAAGCATACAACACCTCGCTCCCCTTCTCATTGTCCATGGATGATGGATGATGGATGATGGATGATGGATGACTCCCTTCCATCTCCTATAGAGAGGAGGGACTGTCAAATGCCGTACAACATGTATAATATCTGCAGGTCATTATCAGCCTTGGGAGGGTCCCATAATGGAATTTATTACAGGCTTTGTTGGTGATAGGGATCTTAGTGCGAAATTAGAGGCCTAGCCATTGCTTGATCAAAATCTGGCTATGGCCATGGCTAGGAGGAGAGAGAAAGATGGAGGAGATATTCAGTCAGTTTTTATTCTCTTTATGACACATGTCTTCCACTAAGCCACACCTATTCTTACCCCTTATCTTTTCACTCCATGTTTCTCTTTCCCCATCCTTGTTTTCAGTCAGTGGGTACCGCGGTTGAGGCCGGCTGACCGCCTGGCCCGCCGTGACTCCACCGGAGAGGAGAGGAGAGGGCAAAACTCTACTAAAGAAATGAAGAGGGTCCAAGCCAATATGTCTCCTTTGCAGTTGCTTGCCCTCCCTCTCCTCCATTACCCCAAAATTATTTTTTTTGTAAAAAAAGTGGAAAATATAGAAATAATTGTGCTCTCCTGACTCATGTCTCACTCTCACAGCATTCCCCACCAATCAAAACCCAACAGCTTTGACCTCTCTCTTTCGCCCCAATTCAATTATATTGTCCGTATATATATTTCACTGCTTTGCTTTGCCTTCCCAATTCCCACCCCACTTGCCTTGCTGCCCTGCCGGATCTTTTTCTCCTCCATACATGACCAACCGCATCCCCTTCAATTCCACTTCCACTGCTTCACCTTTCCACTCCCCGGCCCGTGTTCCTTCCCTCCTCTCGCCTTTCCATGGATTTTCAGCTTTCCTGAGACTCCCCAAGTCCTCAAATTCGCCTGACATTTCTGCTCTTCTTCCAAGCAATTGACCTGGGTTCGACTTTCCCTCTTGATTGCCTTTTGCTACGCTGTCTTTGGATCCCATTGGGAAGTCTGGCTCTTGAACCCATTTCTACAACGAGGCTCGAATATAAGGTCCCAATCCGCTTTTACCTTTTCGCCTTTTTGTTCTGGAATTTTCCTTGGGTTTTGGAAAGCTGGTTGGTTCTTTTGGAGATTCCCCCGCGCAACTTATGCTCACAACTAGGGTAGAGGAAAGGAAGCTCCTTTGCCCTTTAAATTCCACCCAATAGGGCCTGCTTTGATTTTAACATCTCCCCATTTTGTGCCCCTTCGCAGTTAGAACCCACCAAAAGTATCATCTCTTCTCTTTCTACTGTCTTCTGCCGTAGGAGAGCTGATCAGAAGAGATGAGCAGGGGAATTGAAGTCCTGTCACCAGCCTCTTACCTACAGTACTCGAACTGGCTCTTCCAAGAGAGCAAGGGGACTAGGTGGACCCCCGAGGAGAACAAACAGTTCGAGAAGGCGCTGGCCCTCTTCGACAAGGACACGCCCGATAAGTGGCACAAGGTGGCCTCGATGGTCCCAGGCAAGACCATTGGCGATGTGATCAAGCACTACAAGGAATTGGAGGAGGATGTGAGCGACATCGAGGCGGGGCTATTCCCGATTCCGGGCTACGAGAGCAACTCCTTCACATTGGAATGGGTCGGTGGCTGCGGTGGTGGTGATGATGATGATGGGAGGTTCAATGGGCTGAAGAACTTGTATGTCGCTTGCGGCAAGAGGGGAATCTCTACTAGACCTTCTGAACATGAGAGAAGGAAAGGGGTCCCTTGGACTGAGGAAGAGCACAGGTATAGTGTGCACTTTCTTCACTGTCTTGCATCTGAGATAAAGCCTTATTCTGCCTGTTTACTATTTCTTTGGTCAAGTGTATGAATCTTTTGCCTGAAAATGTCACATTTTGTGGCACTCTGCTGGGGATTAGCCCTATCTTATTGACTGAACTGAACAGAACATTCGAGAATATTGTTGCTCCAACGCAACTGTTCACTTTGATATGCTTCAATAATGGTATCCTATGCTTGATTGAATTTGGAACTCGTGTCAAACAGGCAGTTCTTGATGGGTTTGAAGAAGTACGGCAAAGGCGACTGGAGGAACATCTCGCGCTACTTCGTGACCACCAGGAATCCGACTCAGGTGGCAAGCCACGCTCAGAAGTACTTCATTAGGCAGCTCAGCGGAGGGAAAGACAAGAGGCGATCAAGCATCCATGACATCACCACCAGCCATCTCCCTGATAGCAACCCTCCTTCTCCCGCAACATCCTCGCTAGACAATCCCCCCGCCAGCACCATCGCCAAACTAGAGCCGCCCCACAATCATCAGAAGATGGGGGCAGAGATTTTCGGGTGGCAACAGCCGAGTGAAGCGGCCAATGGTACCGTCATCGAACCATCATCATTCCATGGCGAGTCTTCTTTTGGCTACAGGTTTCAGGAGCAGAATTTCCTAGAGGGTGCCCTCGTCAGTTCTCAGTTTGGTGACTGTAATTCATTATTCCAGATGCATCATCCCAACTGAGTGAAGCTTTGCCAAGATCTGTAATGGATGCGAAGATGGATGGATTAATGGGGGAATGAAAGTATTTAGCTGGGCTTAATTGAACCATTAATTATTTATGCATCACCAGGAACACATCATGTGAATATGATGTTATGTTACTGAGTGCTTGTAACAGTTCGACTGCTGATGGATTCCTTTTTTAGATTCTGAACCATTGGATTTAATCTAGCGAATGAAAAAGGGACTCTATTTCCTGCAAAAAAAACTCCACATCTCTCCTCACATTTACATTTATGCAATCTAAGCTAAGCAGATTTGCAGTAGATCCGTGGTCCTTGGTTCTTTCAATGACAAAGAGGGAGTGCAAAATACAAATGTTGTCCGGTGAACTACAGTTGGATGAAGATGCCAAGAATTTCTTCCCGGTAATCCATTGCAAATATAACACAACAGGGAAATGAGGGGACAGAAGAATCTTTTTCCGACAATAGAACAAGTGATTGGCGCCTAGATGTAGTAGCATCTTTGGAAGATCCGCTGTGATGCGCTCCTGTATTCACCAGCAACCACAACCACCGACTTTATGGCTAGAAAAAGGCACTCATCATTCCCTGGAGAGCTTCCGCAATCAACAGGAACAAATGAGCCTTGGTCTGCAGAAATTGATTGCCCCCCCTAACTTGGACAAGTAGTAGGTTAGACTTATGGCTCAAAATTCCAGATTAATTAGGGATTAGCAAGACACCCTACCCAAACCCTGCGCTAATAATGAAAACAGTAACTTATTCACCTTCAACTCCCATACATTTTGACTTGGAACATGTAGTATTTGAATTAAACCTTCCAAAGTGCCCCCCAGTATTGGTCGAGTGCAATTAATAATTGGACCAGGAAAAAAGGTGTGTGAAGGGCACTTTCATTAGTTTAGAATACTTTTGTCTGTACTTTCTTCTGTATTTGGCCTGGACCACTGACCCTTATGAAAAGCTTACACTATTATGTTAATAGGGTGTTTAGTAGCTACTAACTAGCTATGATTCTCTCCTCAAGCCTAGCTAGATCCAGTTGCCCTCGTGCACTTCATGTTCTGCAGGGACCAAGCCTTCCGCTCATGTGACACGCTCATAATTTTTACCAGGTGGTCCCGTTGATCCGTACAACAGCTGCATCGAGTTTTGGACAGGCACCAGCCGACCGAATATTGCGAGCCTGTGAACCACCACCATCATCCATCTTCTTCTTCTTCTTCTTTTATAATTATAATAAGATACCCACAAAACCTACTTCTAATATTGATTAGGGCGCAAGCATAGATTAATCACTTGTACGGACCAAAACACCAAGCCCAGATGGGCATCATCATCGTCGTCATCACATGTACATCGAAATCTAGTACACGCAATATCTATCAAAAACAGCAGGCCGGTGTCCCTTGGGGTCGAGGAATGCTTCAACTTCAAGCCTAGCTAGCTTATTGTTGAATAAAAAAGGAGCAATATAGGGCAGTGCCCACCACCTTGGAAGTTGCTGCAGCTAGAATTTAATATTCTTCACCCATCTTCCCACTTTACTTATAATGGTCCCCCTCCCTATATTGTCCCCTTACAATACTACTTATTGTGACCCTCAACCAAGGAAAAAATATGGCAAAAATTACTCACTTTAGTTTTTATAAATGGAAAAAATTATCTCATAAAACACATTTAGCCATTTGATCTAATTTGAATTAAATTAGTTATAAATTAATATATATTTTATATAAACAATAAATAAAAAAAAGATATTTTAGAGTTTTAGGTGTTCCTCCTATCTTCTTCTACCAGCCATCATTTTTAATTTGTCCATGAATAAATACCAAGGGAAGAAACAAACCTAACTCAGCCTTGTTGTTTTTATATCTTTTGGCCCTTTTTATTGAAATGAATGGAGCAGCTTTTTCTTCTTCTTAGGAAATGCAATTATTGGCCAGCTTTTATGTATGCATACACATATGTGGAAGTCTATATTTTAATGTAAAAGAAGGGAAGGATACTTTGCATTCGATTAATTCTTTAATAATAGATCCTTTGTCCTTGGTCACACACACATATATATATATATATATAATTAATGGTTGGTCCATCAACTTGCCAGTATTTTTCATCATTCGGGCGGATATATTGCCAGACTTGTCACGTTTGTAGTTTGTGGGAACAATAATTTGCTTTTTGGCTCTTCCCAATTGGCTGAAAAGAAGGTGATAACAGACATATTCTATATTTGTTAATTCCAAGAAGCTTTGAAAGATCATTTTCAATTAGTTCAGCTAGCTGCATGCATGCATGCAGGCAGGCAGGCTTTACATAATTTTTCTAATTGAAAGTTGTGTATCAGTACTCTGACATTTAGGTTTTGTATGCATTATGTAAATACATGTATAGAAAAATGTTTGTGTGAGAAAATATAATGGCCAAGTAAATGACCCCATTCCAAATTATATTATAAATATTTGCACCCACCCACCTACAAATATGAATAGATCGACACACCAATTAATTTTTTTGTTTATTTTTAAAATATGATAAGTTGTGATATGTAATATTAATATATACTTATAATATTTTTCTATTCTTATAATTATCATAATTAAAATAATATTTAAACTAAGTATATGACCCATAAATGAGAGCCTAAAATTGTGGGCAAGATAAAGCATGCATGCAACATTGAATCTCAATCAAGGAAAACATTTATATTTAGGGTATAAGTGAATTCAAATAATTCCCGCCCTTATTATAATTGAGTTAGCACACCATCAAATAATAATAATAACTTATTTTACTTTTGTCCCACATAGTTTATTTCAACAAAATAGGAGAAATATTTTTCTTATATAAACCCTTAAGAAGATATGCATATTATGATTCCCAATTCTTCTGAGTAAATTGGTGAAGTTGAGTGATTGATAGTTCATGTAATTTTTAAGTGGTAGATTGTGTACTTGAATCATAAAGGAAACCAGAGTACAATGTTAGATCTCTATTTAATAAAAAAAACTACAGGCAATTGTGCTCTCCTGTAAATACAGCATTCCCAGCTTTGACCTCTCTTTCATTTGAGCTCTTCTTCAAAGTAATTGACCCGGTTCCGCTTTTGCTACGCGGTGTCTTTGGATCCCTTTGGGAAGTCTGGCTCTTGAACCTATTTTTGCAACGAGGCTCAAATACAAGGTCCCAATCCGCTTTTACCTTTTTGCCTTTTTGTTCTGGAATTTTCCTTGGGTTTTGGAAAGCTGGTTGGTTCTTTTGGAGATTCCCCCGCACAACTTATGCTCACAACTAGGGTAAAGTAAAGGAAGCTCCTTTGCCCTTTAAATTCCACCCCCAATAGGGCCTGCTATGATTTTAACGTCTCCCCATTTGTGCCCCTTCACATGTGCTCTTGGCATGTTAGGTTGAATCACTCTTAGGATATGAATAGGACATACATGGATTATAAGGGTGGCAAGTTGGGTGGGCTTGCTATGGTCAATCTATACCTCTCATAGTAAGTATATTTAAAAGTGATTGTGCTAGCCCGAATATTATAATATCCGCTCAATTAGTTTAAAATAACATATTTTTATCATAAAATATATTTTATTAAATTAATATATATAATAAATACTTTTAAAATTTAAGCATAATTTTCACCATAATTCATTAACACTCATTTAATAAAATTATTATTTTTAATTCTTTAATAAACAATCAATCAATACTAAGATATATATTTAATTAATTGTACTAATGAATTAGTATGCCTTTATACATTGATAATCAATATCGAGACACTATATAAAGTACGTGTTCTCCTACTTATTATTTATAATTTTTATTATAATATATCTTCCCATTAAAGTCCATACAAGGAATACATTGAGCATTATTTGTTTGGGTGCATTAGCTTAAAAAATATATTATGAATTGTGGATTAAGGAGTATAAAAAATACTAAGGTGTAAATCGAATTTACAACCAACCGAGTTGTTAAGTAAAAAGTAACGATGTTTTATTGCATTGCACTATACCTTCATTGATATTTTACACTAATTAATTATGTTGTGGGGATTGGACAGTAATAGGAAGTGGTGGGTGGATTGTAGCGGAGATTAATGTATTTACTCACTCTTATAACAAAGAAATAAATGCTAACGTAGCTCATGTGAGGATCACCGATAGGGTTAGATCCAAACTCGTCTCGTTCTAAAGCCTACAATTCAAGTATAAGTCGTGTTCGATCATAGAGTCCAAAAAATAGAATCCAAATATGTATTTAATTTGATTAATTTTGGGTTAAATTTAAGTCGAGTCAAATACCCATTCTCAAATTTATATCCCAAATTTGGGTCGGTGATTCAAACCCTAAACCCATATTTAAATTCGTGTTTGTTCGAATTATTTAAATTATATATATTTTTTATTCAAACCCTAAACTCTACCGGTTTTATTCAAATCTTATTTTTTTAAAATTATATATAATTTTTATTTAAAAATCAGTACTATTATTTTTTATTGAACTTGTTTTCTAAAGTAGGGGTCAATTATTGTAAAATTGAGAGAATATAATAAGTTGTCCACGGTGTCGCAATTCTGGGTATAACAGTAAGTGTGAGACATTGTTCCAGAACAAATGAAGTAGTGGTCAAGTGATAGCTTCACTTGTACCAACCTTATTAACCTGTAGTACTTAAAACCATTATTATATTGTAACAAATGACTTATAATCACATTTATAATCATAGACAAACAAAAATCTTAGTTTAATATACCCATTTTTGTACTATTAATTCTACCGGATGAGACTCGCATCTAATTCAATAGTATTTACTAGACATTGCTCATTTTACACAAAATTACTTGTTTTAGTATCTTAACATACTTATAATTCATAATCAAAATTGTTTACAGGATTTGACCCGTTTCAATTGGCATTAGGTTCACTTTCGAGTTTTAAAAATATGGCATTGAACACACTTATTTTGAAGCCTTGGGTCCAATTATCAAAATATGGATCTACCACACTTCCATAGATCATATGCTTGACCCATTTACGACATTGAGGAATAAAACTAGATTCTACCTTTAAAAAATATTTTCACAACAACTAATTTCAAATAAAACTCTTAAGCATGATTCATTGCCCGTGTAAAGATTATATTTCGAAAAGGTTTTTAGCGAAAATTACGATATCAAAAAAATATATTCCAAAAAATATTTTTAAGCAGCTCATGCTATAAGTTGTGTGAGTATTATAGCATCACCAACCCAATCATACCATATACTAGAAATCTCACTCAATTGTGTTCCATAATTTATGCATACTAGGAGTTTCTTACCCTTATTACTTCTCATTGCACTATATGTAGATGAATGCTCCCTACAATAAATAAGTAGGACAAATTTAGTCCCTACAAATAATGTATTTATACTTAAAATCCTATAATTTTGATTATTTATATATTTATTTATAAATTATAAATTATTTACAATTATATTCCTAAAATTTTTAAATATTTTCTCTGAATTCCTAATTTTACTTTAGTTCCATTTGGCTACTTGATTTATCACTTTTTGTTATTCCGTCATCAACTATCCAAAAATTATAACTTAGTACCCAACTTTTGAAATTTTGTAATTTAGTTCTGAAAACTTATTCTTCATAAAACTGAGTTTAAACTTTCTTATTTTGACCCTATCATGATTTTAAGTATATTCCATGTCTCAACGACTATTATAATATTTGATTCATTCAATTTTGCCTATAAATGACGAAAAACAGACCTTTACCAAAAAATATTTTTAGAAAAAAACTTTTATTTTCTTACTAGCAATACAAACTCTTAGTATGGGAAGCTAACTCTTATCAATGGGATCCTTAGATAATCAAGTGGCGCATTAATTGATTGCTCAAACTCTAATAATTCAATTGGGTAATTTTTTAGTAAAATTATAGCGAATAATAGCGATGGAGACTTATCACAACAGTGTAGGGAAGACATGACTTAATTGTGATAGTCAGAGAGGTTTGGCTCGGTCGTGGGTAGTCTTGGGCCAGCTATAATTAAGCTTGAATTGATATGAGTGAAGACAGATGTTGGAGTCATGGTACTATGCAAGCTCAATGATGTCTCCCTGATGATCCACGAGCTGAAATGAGTTTGTTATGAGATGGAGGACTTCTTTAAGATTCCATTGAACTCGATTTCATGTTCGAATATGGAGGAAAGTTACCAAATTAGAGCTCTGCTTCGCGGGTGATTGAAAAATGGAGTAGTATTGGTTGTGTGAGTATTTGAGGTGTGTAGAAGATGAGAATAGATGAGCTCGAATATCATATATATTACACTACTTTCTATACATTAACTCTCCTATTTAAGTAATTCTCGGAGCAATTTACTACTAATTGAAGTTATGACGAATTTCTCTCTCCCCTTCACTTGAGCGTGTGAGCTTCATATGTGCGAGCTGCCATGTAGCACATTGGTTGGAGTAGTTGACGTGTCATCTAACTCATCATCCTAATCATCAATTGACTGTCTGGCCTGACATGTGGTGACTTCTTATTAGTCGTTTAATCCAAAGTGTTAGTTGACTGAATCTTAACGTTAGTTGTCCGTTTAGATTCTAACATACTACATTCTCTCATTAGTTGATTTAAATAAGTTAGATTTTCCACCTAACTTATTTTGCCACATGTTCTCTTAGGATTGGCTATAGGTTTCTAACGTGGTTTCGCTACGTGTCATACACTAATTAGTTAATTTTTCTCATACGACTTAGATGATTGCTGATATTGTCATGCCCCATTCTAATTTTCCGGATCGGATACATGTGTCAATCCACCACATTCTCCTGATACTATCATAGTGTGTACTATCACTAAAGTAGTATCGAAAATACCAATGTTTAAAATATAAAACACACATCATTTTACATTGTAAATTAATTTCTTTTACAAATGTTCTACTTCTTGTAAGTATAATTGTTTAACCCTAGAGAAAACAATGAATTAATTAATGGAAAATTTTCGTGTCATTTTTAGGTAATCCTACTCGATCATCGACTCTGTCGAAACTACTTCTTGATACACAAGATATTACTCTCTTTATTTGTTCTTCCTTAACACCTGGAAAACATATTGGGAGAGTGAGTGATTTAATGCTCAATGAGTGAGAGTATCGCTTATCGATTTTTTTTTGCTTGATTGCATATACTCAAAACTATTTTAAGTCTATAACATTTCATTTCTTTTAAATATTTTTCATTAAAACCATCTTAGGGTATTTTCACCAATCCAGATCTATTTTCAAAATACTTATATACAGGGTTACTTTCGGAATGCTCTCATTGTGTTTTACTTAGTCTTCATATAAGGATTTCAAATGTAGTTGGACTGAAACTCTTTCCCTCATTAACCAATTCGGTGGTATCTCGTACACCTCTTATTTCCATGTTTAGTTTTGGCAAATTTCACATTGGTGCTATTTCTAATTCCAGAGTATTTTACTATCCTATTCAATTATACTTATCAAGACTGAACCACGTTTCTAGATGAGGTTCATAACGATATTTCACTCTACTGTCATTATCTCAAAAATTAAGCTTGATTCATCGAGCAGAGGCACTGCTGTCATGATAATTAGTTCATTAGCAGTATATCAATTGCAATATAAAGTATAACAAACATATAGAAGTAACCCTGAGTAAACAAAGGAACTTCAACGCCAAGTCCTAGAGCTGATGAAAAAGGGGTATGTTCGAGAGAGTATGAGTCCATATGTTGTGTCAGTGTTACTTGTACCTAAGAAGAATGAAACTTGGCGAATGTGTGTGGATTGTCGATCCATCAACAACATCACGGTAAAGTATCGCCACCCTATTCCTCGTTTGGATGACATGTTAGATGAGTTGCATGGATCTTTCTTTATTTTCGAAAATAGACCTTAAGAGTGGATATCATCAAATTCGAATGAAAGAAGGGGATAAATGGAAAACTACATTTAAAACTAAATAAGTATTATATGAATGGTTAGTTATGCCCTTTGGATTGACTAATGCACCAAGCACTTTCATGAGATTAATGAATCATGTATTGCGTGCTTTTATTGGGAGATTTGTAGTGGTATATTTTGATGATATTCTAATATACAGCAAGACCATGGATGAACATGTAGCACATTTAAGAGTTGTGTTAGAAGCATTAAGGCAACATAAGTTGTTTGCCAACTTGAATAAATGTGTTTTTTGTTCGGATAAACTTGTGTTTCTTGGATATATTATAAGTTTAGAAGGGATTGGAGTTGACGAGGAAAAAATTAAGGCAAATCGCAACTGGCTGACACCTAATTCGGTAAGTCAAGTAAGAAGTTTTCATGGATTAACTAGTTTTTATAGATGTTTTGTTCCAAATTTCAGTAGTTATGTTGCACCTCTTACTGCTGTTATAAAGAAAAACGTACCTTTTAAATGGGGTAATGAGCAACAAAATGCATTTCAATTGATAAAGGAAAAATTAACTACTGCCCCATTGCTCTCATTGCCTAATTTTTCAAAAATATTTGAAATTGAGTGTGATGCATTAGGAGTAGGTATTTGAGGTGTATTAATGCAGGAAGGAAGACCAATTGCATATTTCAGTAAGTGGAGCAACCCTTAACTATCCTACCTATGATAAGGAGATGTATGCCCTAGTTCGAACTCTTCAAACATGGCAGCACTACCTATGGCCGAAAGAGTTTGTGATTCACACGGATCATGAATCTCTTAAACATCTCAAAGGACAACACAAGTTGAACAAACGCCATTCAAGGTGGGTGGAGTTCATTGAAACATTCCCATATGTGATAAAGTACAAACAAGGTAGGAAAATATAGTTGTAGATGCTCTATCGCGAAGGTACCCTATGCTTTCTGCTTGATTTTGATTATATTAAGCATTTGTATGCAAACGATCCTAATTTTTATGAAGTGTTTAGAAGGTGTAGAAGTGGTAAGTTTGGGAAATTTTATTTACAAAATGGATTTCTTTTTCGGGAAAACAAATTATGCATCCCTCAGTCTTCTTTGCGTGAGTTACTTGTTAGGGAAGCGCATGCTGGAGGACTTATGTGACATTTTGGGATAGCTAAAACTATGGCGATAATGCATGAGCATTTTTTTGGCCCCACATGAAAAGGGATGTTGAGAAAATTTATTCTCGATGCATTACATGTAAGGAGTCTAAGTCTAGGCAACAACCTCATGGCCTGTATACTCCTCTTCCGATTCCTAATGCACCTTGGATTGATATTTCCATGGATTTTATTTTAGGATTACCAAGAACTAAGAGGGAGAGGGATTCTATGTTTGTGGTAGTTGATAGGTTTTCGAAGATAGCACATTTCATTCCATGTCATAAAGCTGATGATGCATCGAATGTTGCTGATTTGTTCTTTAGAGAAGTTGTTAGATTGCATGGTATGCCTAGGACTATTATTTTTTATCGTGATTCTAAATTCTTGAGTTACTTTTGGAAAACCCTATGGGATAAATTGGGAACCAAATTGCTGTTTTTAACATGTCACCCACAAACTGATGGTCAAACAAAAGTAGTAAATAAGACATTAGGTACTTTATTACGTTCTATAATAAAAAAAGAATTTGAAATCATGGGAAGATTGCTTACCACATGTTAAATTTGCTTATAATCGTTCTGTTCATTCTATAACTAAGTTTTTACCATTTGAGATTATTTATGGTTTCAATCCATTAACCCCTCTAGATCTAACTCCATTTCCTGTAGGTGAATTGGTGAATTTTGATGGAAAGAGAAAAACAGAGTTTGTTAAAGAACTGCATGAGAAGATAAAGATGCACATTGAACGGATGACTAAAGTTTATGAAAAATAAGCAAACAAGGGCCGCAAAAGTGTCATTTTTGAACCCGACGATTGGGTCTAGCTTCATATGAGGAAAGAACGATTTCCGGAACAAAGGCGATCAAAACTTCTTCCTAGAGTAGATGGACCATTTCGTGTGTTGGAACACATTAATAATAATGCTTACAAGCTAGAGTTACTTAGAGAGTATAGCATTAATGAAAACTTCAATATTACTGATTTAATGCCCTTTGATGTAGGTGATGAAGAAACAGAAGATTTGAGGACAAATCATTTTCAAGAGGGGGAGAATGATGTGAATCCGACTAAATAGACTACGAATTCACAAATCCAATCAACCGAACCTACAATGGAGTTAAACAGTTTGTTACTAAATGAGATAATAATCATTTGAGACTGCAAGAGGGCCCAACCATAAGGTTAAGGACTAAAAGATTCAAAAAAGCTTTATATGGACTGATTAAAGAGATTGCTGAATATTAAAATAGAAGCCCAAATGAAGAACCCAAGATGAGCACAAGAGAAGGTACAGATTTAATTAATAAAGAGAGATTTATTAATATAATAAATCTATTAGGATAATATTAGATAGTTCAGATTTTTAAATTAGTTATTAAAATATCCTAGATATTTAGATTAGTTATGATTAGTTTGTAACTATAATAGATTTTTTTTCCTTATTTTGTGAGCTATTCGGTTATTTTCTAAGCCTATAAAGGGCATACTCCCATATATTTTGAAATTTCAATCCTGTGAGTTTTGTCTTTTTTATATCTTAAAAGGACTTTTGAACTTATCAGGTTTTTACTTGCGTCGTTCAAGCAATCAAAACTTATCAAACGGGATTTTCTAAGAGTTTTTCTTAGAGAATTTGAGTGTTGCATCTACATATCTCATATCTTATTTCTCAAATAAACAAGGTATATTTCATATTTTTGCACTTGCGTCGTGAAAGTTTTAGAGTAGTTGTCATGTTTGGCGTGAAGTGTTGTCAACATATTGGCAGAATTCACATCATATACATTATTTAATTACTTTAATTTCTCGTTCACTTCTCTGTCACTTCGCTATTTTTCATATACAATATCGTTTTATCAACAATTTTGTTATTAACTTTGGTTAGAATCTAATATTTTAGAGTCAAAAGAACTATGGTAATGTTTCTTACTCAAACATTGAAGTTTATTTGATCAAGTCTATTCTCCATGAAACTGATGTTGTATTCGTCCGCCCCTAACACTAGTATTTCGTTCATTTATATAATTGCTAATATAATTTTTCATTCATTCTAGTATCAAACTATATAAAAATTGATTATTAGGTTGTGTGTGAACAAGTTAACCAAAAGTCAACTACTTACTGTTTTGTCATCTGATGACATATTTTTTCACCAAATGTCTCTTGAATCTAGTGTTTTGAGTTGTAAGAGTAGGAGAAACAATCTTTCCAATTAATGCAGCAAATGACATTTGTAGGCAAACATACCATACATTGCTTGTGCCCATTTACTTTGGTTGATCCCAGGTGTACAAGAAATGAACAAACACATCCATCACAACAGCAACAGACAGCCCTAAATGATCACATCACAATAACATCTTTATATACTAGCAGCATGGACCGCCCTTACGAGTTGAGCAGGAACGGCAATGAATCACCTGCAGTTCAGCTGTGGAGATGGGAAGAGCCGTTTGGCAAGCCACTGGATGGGCCTGAGCAGCTGTGCCCGTTTCTTCCTCCAGAACCATATAGCAGCGTTGTACTGCTCGTTCCTGATTTTCTGAGTGGCAGCCCTCCAATCGTACTTCTCCATCTCCTCCCGAGCAGCTTTCCCGATTCTCTCTCTCAGCTCTCTGTCATGCAACAGCGGTTCCAACTTGCTGACACAGTCCTCCAGATCACCCGGGCTGAATAAATATCCGGTTTTACCCTCCTGGTCAGGAGAAATGATCTCCGGAATTCCCCCGGCTCGGGCCGCCACCACGGGGAGACCAGAGGACATTGCCTCTAGGACCACAAGGCCCAGGGTTTCGGACTCTGAAGGCATCACAAAGATGTCTCCACTGGCGTATGCTTGAGAGAGCTCCTCACCCTGAAGCATCCCTGTGAAGACAGCTGGCATTCCAAAGAACATCCTCTCAAGCTCCTCCCTGCCATGAAAGACTAACCAATCTTATTCCATCTAGGCTAACATCATCCAAAAACATCTGTTTGGTCAGAAGATAGTTCCTTCTTTATGTTCCCATGACAAGTAGAAAAAAGAACAATAATCTGGCTTTGTTTCAGAATACGTGCTTAAATAAAATCTAAGGCATTGGTTGTAACTAGGAAATTTTCTTCGCATTGAAAGAATTCTCCATGGAGAATCTGAGGCAAATATTATGCTCGAGAGAGAATTATATATCCATACACATGAATAAGACAAGTAAATACTTTTGACCAAAAAAATAAAGATATAATCATTCCCCTGCACACTAGGTTGTTCAAACTTCCAAATGTTCAAACTGTGGGTAAGCAGAAATGGACAAAGATACCTATATGGTCCATCCCCAATGAAAGCTATCCGTGCTTCGGGTATTCTGTCCATAGCCCTGTCATATTTTAGACGGAAGAATATAAGAAGATAATTACAGTATAGAAACCTTTTTTGGAGCTTGAAATAAAAGACTATCATAAAACTCAATTATTTTCATTCGTGCCCTGGAGAACAAAACACAATGGCAGCCTCAGGAGTTTGTTTAATAGGGTCCGCAGTTGGGAGTTGACAAACCTTTTCAGAAAGTCCAAGCTCTTTTCAACTCCAAGTCGTCCAACATGAACTATCAAAGGCCTATCAGGCTCACCATTGCTGATTAATGAGAAAGTGTGTTAAGCAATAGAAGGTTGTGTTTTTTGTTTCTATCGGGCAAGAGAGAAGGCACAATGCAGAAAAGACCACTAAAATAAATTTCCACCTGAGTCTCAATCGCATTTCATGAGATTTAAAACGAGGGTGGAAGCTCTCAGAATCAACACCTTTATTCCAAAGACGAATCTTATTAGCTGTAAACAAGACACAGCAGAGCAGTCTAGTTATTGTTTTGCAGTCATGAGACTCAGTTGGCACAATTGAAACTATTACCTATGTAACAAATTAGAGCCTCCTTACTGGATGTCATACTTTGGAAAGTAAATATGAGAAACCAAAAATTCCTAATATTCGAGCAAATAATTCTTTGACCAAAGAGAAATGCATAAAAATACAACAAGAGCACTTGGCAACTTTTATTACCTGTTGTCACTTTGTAAGCCTGAAGATCCCTCGCTATGGCAGTTGAGGGTACCAGGGTCAGATCAGCCGCCCTATGTAGAAACTCTGCCAAGAAATTAATGTGTAATGAAATCATGACTATGACTCTTCATTATCAATTTAACAAAGCAGATAGAAGAGCTTTCACATACTTATTACCAACCACATAGGTTTCACCAGCCAACTAAATGTGTACCTTGGAATATATCTGCAATAATAGAATGAAAAAAAATAAAAAAATAAATTGGACCAGAGCAAGAAGGTGGTTTCTCGGTCATTGCGACGATTTCAGCAGCTCTAAGGTTCAACTTACACTGGCACGTGAGTATGATAGGACATTACTATTGGGACACAGAGCATTTTTGCAATAGCAAGGGCACCAAAAACCTGGGCCAGATCAGAGAAAAGTGAAGTCATTAGTCTGTTGAGAATGTTGAAAGTGAGTTACAATAATGAAGCCAAAAATAATAATAAGTCAGAGCAAGTCTCAGAAGTGGAGCAAACTCAAGAACCTACCATTATCCCAGGGGAGGATGCATGGATGATGTCAGGCTTGAATTGTGCTACCTCTGAAATTATTCTAGGACTCAGAGCTAAGGAAAGGGGAACCTTCTGATACAACGGACAAGGGAAGCTGTAACAGAAGATACAACAGAATTCTGAATGAGTTAAAAGAATTTTATGATTTAAATTGTTTTGTAGTATTGTGCATAATGATAATATAAACTGATAGCTAAGATGCAGTAAAAGAATAACTGTATATACCAGACAACCGAGAATGAACATGGAAGAATTCACATTAAATAAAAGAACGAATTAGAATAATAGCAACCTTCGTGATCCTATCAACTTAGCTCCATGGAATTCATCAGGCACCCCTTCATGTGTTGTCACAACCAACACCTGCAATAGCAAATCCATCAAGTTATCCCACAAACATCAACTGATATTTTCAGTCACTGTTTGAATCTTGGACGAATGCATACATCAGTTTATAAGTGGCCCGGAAAATCTTACCTCATCCCCCATTTCTCGCAGGTACTTGATGAAGTTCTGGAACCTATTCTTATATCCAGAAACATATCTGTGAATATCAAAGAGATCATGGTGTAAAACATATCACTCCCAAAATAGTCCAAGAAGAAGAAGAGCCAACACGATGATGCAAATGTTGCATGCACCCCAGAAGCATACAAAGTTGATCATGATAAGATGATTCATACAAATAGCAAATACCAATACTAAATATATTTGTTAAGGCATGATCGTCCAAAGCTAAAGCCAAAAAGAAGTATATTTCCAAGTTCGCATCAGCTGCACCATCTAGAGAGGTGCCTCCTTCTCCTAAACTCAGCATTACACCAAAAATATTCTCAAGTTATCTACCAACAAAAGTAACACCAAAAATCGCAGAAAGGTCACAGCAGCAGGCACATCCTAAATTTGATATAATCCAAATTTCCGAGATTCGATCTGATATAGACATTCCATCAAACAAGCAGAAGACACACCAAAGCAAAGAAAACACAAGCCAGGACAAGCAGCAAAAGTAAGCTTTGGAAGCAGCAAGCAAAATAGTAATTAAAATACAGAATTAATCAGTTCAGCAGAGGCAGGGACTGACGCAAAAGGGGAAGGCTCCACAAAGAGGGCAATCCGGCGGGGCTGCGAAACCCTCGCGGATTCGACCATCAGAGGAGGACCCTCTCCTTCCTCGTCTTCCTCCTCCTCCTCTCCCCTTGTGAGCTCTGCAATGGTCATGTTTTTGGCTTTTACAACGAACTCTCTCCCCCTACTTTCACGCCTCCGTCCGGTTAGCGTCAAAGAGCTGATGGATCTTCTTCTTGGAATGGAGACAGAGGAGACTCCGGAAACTATAGTGAACGCGGAGACGCCGGAGCAAGAACAGGAGCAGGAAGAAGAAGCAGAAACAGGATTAACAGACAGCGAATGGGATACCATCATGGTGGCGCAGGGGAATATATAATTGGAAACGTGGGTTTGAGTAAGAAGGTGAAATTGAGAAGTGTGGAAGGAATTTGAATTGAAATTTAATGAATTTTCTGACTGGGGAAGAAAGGAGACAGAGAATCTCAAGAGGGACAGTTGGGATTTTGGATATTCTCCTCCATGAGAAGGGTCCCAGAGGGTATCAAATGAGAAGCTCTGCAAGCATATGCTTACCAATACCATTGTTTATTGACTGTGGGGCCATTTCTGCACCCAAAATTATTGGTGAAGTGATGAGATGGAAATGATCTCTAGTTAGTGTCATCAACTATTTAAGGTGCCCTCTTGATCTTTATCATCAATCACCCTTTGACCAATATGAAGATTGATTGATTGTGTATTGAAGTACAATAATGGAACTAAGGAAGTCAACTCCATAATTTCATGGTTGAAATAAATTAACTAAAGTGGATTAAGCTAATTGAATTGAAGGAAATAGAAGGTATTGATTTCAAATACATATACTTTTTTTACAAATTCATCCTAACAAAGGATGCAACAAATCAGTAGTGGAAGGGAAGGATAAAGAAAGGATCATGCAAGCTGTGGTTTGAAGAGGATGACGATGATGCTGCTAAATGGCGTGCTGGATTACCAGGCTCCAGGTCTATTGTGGAGGTAAAGAGGAAGGTGGTGGTTAGGCTAGTTAGAAAAATCGAAATCCAAAATCAAATTTGTGTGGTATCTTACTCTACAATTCGAAAATTTTAGATCTGTTCCGGTAAAATTACCCTTATCCATTCCTTAGTTTATATTATTAGTAATTTTGATATAAATTTATAAAATAATAATATATTTAAAAATTATAATTAATTTTTATTAGAAATTTTTTATTTTTTATATTTAAATAAATAAAATGAATTCGAGTTAATTAAGTATTTTTTTATTTTTTAGAATAATAATTTCATTATTTTTAATATATTATTACTATATAGAATTATATTAAATTTAATATTACTAAGTGGATAAATACAAAATTTTAAGTTTTGTTTCACATTCTAATAAATAAATTTAGATTCATTCTATTTTTTAAATATATAACTAATTTGTAAAATTGAATTAAGATTAATATAAATAAATTTTTAAAAAAATAAAGTTCAATTTTTTTATAAAAAAATGTCTTTTTTTAAATTAGAACCAACCAAAACCGTAACAGTAATAGTTTAAATTACTATAATACATATATTTTTTAATATAAATTTAAATTTGTATCTTATAATCTAAAATTCAATTTAAATAATTGTATATATATTTTTATTTTTAAATAAAAATTAAGGTTTGTTTTCGTCACTAATACCCTAATATCCTAATATCATATCCAATTATAGTTAATTCGATCACATTCTCACTTTTAAATCCTATTGTGTGCACCTAAAAGTTTTAATAGAATTTATTTGAGTATATAAAAATTTTTATTGGGTTGATTAATAAATCTATTCGCTCTTTATTTGACAAAAATTATGCTCAAATAAGGTTATTTAATTGTTAATTATTTATAAAAAATTATTATATAATATAATTTTAACTCAATAATATTAAAAAAGAGTGATTGTATTGTAGTGTATTATATATGGGGTAAACTCTTTTAAATATACATATTTACAAAATATTTCATTATATTTTATTATTTTAATTATATTATTATTTTTTAAATAATATTAAAGTTAATATAATTAAGTGATTAAGTAGATATAATTGATTTTTTCGTGTAAATTTAAATAATTATGTATACATCTTTTTTAATAACACAATTTCAAGTTCCACTAGTGTATTTTAATACATCCAATTTTAAATTACCGTTTATACATTTTTATTTTATAATATAAGTTTGAATTTATATATTGTTGTCAGAGTACAGGTCTAATGGGATTAGCAGCGTTGTAGTAGATCCTATTAACTTAATTTAATTTTAAAGATTTTATAGAATTAATTTATATTTTTTAAAATGTTTAAATTTGTTGATATATCCGTCACTTGATCTCGATCTAGGGTGGGGTGAATTGAATTTTTTATAATTACTATTAAAAACCATTTTTTAATTTTTTTTATAAAAATTATGTCCAAATGCCTCGTATGGGGAAGACCCTTCCAAATATAGTTCTTGTAAATTTACCATATTTGTCTACATATAAGTTATTATATTATCAATTTGAACCCATTCAAATTCGTGTGTTATCTTTTTTGCACCATAAGTTCGTGCGTTATCTTTTTTGCACCATAAGTTCGTGCTATAGATCATAAAAGATCTGGATAGGAGAACGTGGCCAGGCAGACAGGATCATATCCGTCCAGCAGGAGTGCTGGTGTGGTCCCACCTTGATTTCTTTAGCTACCATATGATTTGTCCCACCATGTCTAGACTAATTGCTAAACCATTAGTTACAAACGAGGCCAATGTGACACGTTGTCCAATCAATGTGAGGGCTTCGACCGATGTACTACTTTGGGAGGTGGAGCCCATGATCAGATGGCACCATCAGAAAATTCAGCCCGGCAATGGCACCCTCTACTTGATAGGGGATATGATCTCCGTGAACTTGCTCATGGTGTAGATGACGCAGCTGATCTTGCGGCTGGTTTGTTCGTTCTTCTTCTTCTTTGCAATTCTATCGTCTGATTGAAGTATGAGAATTGCACACCGCGGCCCCGGCTGGAGTACTCGTTGGCATCTCCCTCTACCTTCTCAACTTGCTGCCGTTGGCCCCAGGACTGCACCTGCGACCGCCTTGAGGTACAAGCTGGCGACCATGGGGTCGATCCTCATAGTCGGGCATATCGGCGTCTGTATCCCTATGGTTGGGAAGGTGGTGCCCGCGCTCCTCCAGGATAGGGATGTCTCTTCTTCGTTGTGAAGGCCTTCTCTACGGGCGTGATCCTCTCCACGGGGTTCATCAACGTATTCCGGAAGAGAGCCTTACCTAGCCATGCTTCAACAGCAATCGTATGGGGCTAAGAGGCACCTATAGATGGCTAAGTTTGAACAATGACTGACTTCAGAAAATCTAGAGAGTAAAATGGAAATACTAAAGATCAAGCCTTCAATTTATGTAAGAAAGACATGCTACAAAAAATTAAAGAGTTAAAAGACAATTTCTGAAGTTCGACACACTACATGAGCTAAGCGAGCACCAAATCAACTAACCAAGTAGATTCAGCAAGCAGTCAGAGGATTTGTTCTCACAAAGTCACAAAATCCAACTTTTAGAAGAAGATACGTATGGTAAAATAAATGATGGTTTGTGGAGATAATATGATTACTTCTCAACGCATGTCAAAGAAAAATTATTGGGATCGCTCATCCCAAAGTGTATTTATGATGTATCCTTAATCGAGTAATCACATACTATATTCTAATCTCTTGGTGCAAGAACCAAGAATGCTAAGTCAAGAGAAAGAACATGATTTTAATAACTTAACCACATCAATGTTATAGATGTATTATATTAGTATAATAAGAAGATAAAAATAAAATAATTATTTAATTTTTAATAATATATTTAACATTATTAGTTAAATTAATATTTAAATTGAGTATCCATTATTAATGTATAAAAATCAAAGTTATTTAATCATTTAATTATCGTCATTTTAATAATTTAAAAATCTTATATAATATAATTATTAATCAATATAGGTGCATACTATTTATATAATTTCCCATTAATACTTTTTAAAGTATAGTATATATTATGTAGATTTAAATATAATTTTGAACAAAATTTATTATTATACAACTTTTAATTTTTATAATAAATTTTTAGTATTTTTTAAAGTGTAGTATGGAACGTTTTTAATAAGAATGTCACTTTTAGTTAAATGTAAATTTTAGTAACTAAACAAGTAATTAAAACAAAAATTTCTCAACTCAAGAAAAGATAATTCTAACTACACTTATACTTATGTTTATGAATTATAAATGTAGGAAGACACGAGTACTAATAAAATTAGTATTACAAGTTTAATGATAAGTTTAGAGGTAGAGTAAAATTAGGGAATGGTTTGGAAATTGAAGTGAAAGGCAAATAGGAAAGTTCACCTTATATAGATGTTTATTTTGTGCTAGACTTAAAAAATATTTTATTAAGTTTTGGTCTATTATAAAAAATGGTATGATTATTAATATACATAAAAATATGTGTAAATTTTTTTATAACATGGAGTCCAATATAATGTTCATAATTAATTTAAAAATGAAAGTTACAAATACGTAGCTATAGAGTAAATAATGAGGAAGAAACTAAACTGTAATATGAAAAATATTGACATCTAAATCCAAATTGATTAAATGTTTTAAAATTTAAAGATATGATAAAGGGATTAACTTATGTAAAAATTCTAAAAAACCCTAAAAAGTACTACTAAATTATGTATAAATTGTCTTATAATCATACTAAATTGTGTACAAGTTGTCTTATAATCATGTACAAGTTATCTTATAGGCAAGCAAGAGGGTGATCAATTCTAAGAGAGATAAGATATGGAGCCAAGAAACCTCTTAAACTAATATACTTTGATCTATGTGGGCATATTTCTACAAAATCACTAGGAGGAAAGTAGTATGTACTATGATTATAGCATATAAAACTATATTTATGTGTTATACTAAAAGTTGGAAGTATTTGACATGTTCAAAAAGTTTAAAATAAGAGTTGAAAATGATATATGATAAAATATAATAACTTTACTTTAAGTAAATTAGGTTAAACTTAAGTGGATTACAAACTAATTTTAATTTAAAATTTTAATCCCAAACTAAGAATAAGAACTAAAACTGTGAAATGGAACTCTAAACTGAGAATGAAATCCTAAATTGACAATAGAATCTTGAATTAGTAATAAAATTTGATTTACAATTTGAAAGTGAAATTAGATAATAACCAAATGTTGAAAGTAAAAAATAAAACTCAAATTTGGAAATAGGAATCCCATCTTATTAGGGTTCAAATTTTCAAGCTTGAAAACTAGGAGTATTGGAAAAAAATGGGTTTTTACCTAAATGAGGTCAGGATTTCAGATTAAATTATTGAGGGGAACGGAAGAGAAGAAAAAAAAAAGTAATTTTGGAAAATTTTGAGATTTAAAATAAATAAAAATAAAAGAAAAAAGGATGTTGTGTCGGGTTGTCGGATCAGACTCGACTACTATGACTTACACTGGCCACCTCTCTCAGCCTAACCAATAGAATCATGCAATGAGCTGCTCAGAGATTTCAATCAAATCGACCTAAGTTTTGGCCAAATTTCACACCACAAGCCCAATGATTAACTTGATAATCTACCTTGTTACCAACACACGAAATTAATTAGTATATTTCTTCATTATCATATTGAATTTTACATCAAAAGTATGAAAACCCTAAAAAACCCGTTCTCGGACTTGCTCTCAACACTCATTATTCCTACTCAAAATTTTTCCTTACATGACCATCAAATTAAGTGATTTTGATGTAGAAATATGGCCAATGTACTACTATTGATGTCACATCTCCAACCCGATTTAGTTAGAATACCCTTATCAACCTACTAATACTTCCTACATTAAGATGATATTTCTACCATAATAGGCAGAAAAGGTAAAGCTTTTAGTATATATTTTTTAAAATAAAATTTACAAAATAACTAAATAAAATTTTTACCTTTTTGTGAAAATTTGAAGGTATAATTTACTATAATTGTGAAATTTTACCTTTTAAAAATGTTTAATTGATAGGGTTCTATATTCTTGATGTAAAATATTCTTTTAAATGAGTTAAAAGGGGTAAGTTCGAAAATCCAATAAGTAGATAGTAAATAAAATAAGGATGGTAGATTGTTAAAAGGTGACACTTTATATTTATATTTATTTTTGGGTAATTAAACTTTCTAATTAAAAGGTATAATTAAACATTTTTTTTATTTATTTGGTCTAACAATTAAACACACCCATTTATCATTAAAATGATTATATATTTGCAAAGCAGTACCGAACTGTTTTAATTGTGTATCAACTTTATCGGAGGTTACATCTGTTACCACATGTTTTTGTTATTATCAATTACCCGGTACCTAAACTTAGATTTCCTTTATTTAAGCTATTTTGGGACAATAACTTCCAATGTTTACTCGATTTCAATTTGCACGAAACTTTTTAGAACTACTACCCATTAAATGAACTTCCAATGTTTACTCTATTTCAATAACTTCATTTATGATCTATAAGTCATGTAACAGTTTTTACAATCAACACTACCCACTAAATGGACACATTGATAGTTTTGTATCTCATTTATTCACAAATATCAGTTTTTTTAATTAAAACCTTTATTTTTTAACCTAACGTTGCCATGAACCCAATGACCCATATTCGACTCAATAATTACCATTCTAAATAAAATAATTATAAGTGCACCAAATTAGACAAAATAGATTTAACCATTAGAATTTATTAAAAAGGTACAAAATTCAACTTTTATAGGAATTTATAATATTGGTAGAATAAATAGATAGTTTTCACTAGATTTAGTATAAAACAATGCACAAATATTATCGTTTTAATAGAACTAAAACAAGTATTTTTTTTCACTCATATTACCAAATATCAAATATTGGATGAACCTAATTCAATGCAAATGAAATAAAGGAAATATCTCAGGAAGGTATGTTTATATGCTCTTCTTATTCTTGGACTATTTTGGGAGTACTTATTTTATCCCCGTGAACTTTTTGATATTAGTATGCTTTAAATCAGATGATGATGGCTAACTTTCTCATTTCACACTCTTAAACAGACTTTTGGGAGTAGTAGTAGTAAAGCCCATGTAAGAATGGGCTTATATTTAGGCATAGGCTCATTATATTTCCCTCAGACCACTTACTTGAACGGTTGAGAAATAAATTTACTATATTTGTCTACAAGTTAATATATTATCAGTTTCAACCCATATAAGTTCGTGTTACCGACCACAAAAGATCTAGATACAAGACTTGCCAGACCGGACCATACACGTCCATCTATCAGCAGTGCTGGTCTGGTCACACTTTAATTTCTTTACCTACCATATGATTTGTCCCACCATGTCTCGATTAATTGCGCAACCATTAGTTACAAGCACGTGCTTCGAGTAAAAAAAAAAGAGGCCCACCCGCCATTGGAATGCGACACATTGTCCAATCAATGTGCGGGCTTCGATCCGATGTCCTATTTTGGAGGTGGGATCCAGCCCACGGCCAGATGGCACCACCAGAAAAATCAGCCCGGCATTTAATGGCACCCTCTATGGCTAAGATGTGTTGTCTGGTGGGCTAATGCGGTCCCCCTCCTCCTATGGCACCCAGAAATTTGGACCACATGCTTGTTGGTATTTATAATTGGGGCATGCATAAAAAATTATTTCATCCTAACATTTAATACATACTTATTTTGACATAATAATAATAATTTTAAATGCTCCAAATAAAAATAATTTATCATTGAAAATAATATTATCTCGAATATAAATATTCATAATGACTCAGTATAATGTAATATTAGAGATATCATATACTATAATTTAAATTTAAAATTAGTCAAGATTATAGATCAATATAATATATTATAAATAAATATGTCAAGGGTAAGTAACATGCATTATTTGTTGTACAACGCAATAAAATTCCAAATGATCAATCACAAGTACGATACATTATTTGTTTTGCTTTTGATAAAATTAAGTTATGATCACTCATCCACGTCCACATCCACATATGCATCATTCATGCACTTTACTTCTTAGTTAAACCAATAGATAATAATCAACTCAAGCATTCTCCTTCTTTGACGGAACCCGGCCGTCCGTCCCAGCCAGAATGGCGTACTTGTCCTTCCTCGTGAGCATGGTGCACTCGAACCCCAGAGTCCCTCCCAGCACCTTCTGTATATAATTCGCCACCTCTATCGCCGACCTCCCGCCGCCGCCGCACGTCAGCTCCGCCGGCAGCTGGCTCAGGAACGTGATCTCGTAGGTCGGCCTCGGGTTCATGAACACGAAGTAGGGGTCCAGCATCTTGAATCCCCTCACGGTGGTGCCGTTAAATACCGTCTGCCTCGTGTTGATGGCCACCGGAACGATCCGGTCGGTGAGCTCCGCGAAGAGGGCGCTGAACCTCAGCAGGAACGGCTCGCGGCAGGTGGTCCCCTCGGGGCAGATGACAAGGTCGCCTTCCTCGAGGAGGCGCTTGATGTCCTCGGCGTCCTTCTGCCGCTCCCTCGAGAGGGCCACGGCCTTGATAGGGGATATGATTTCGGTGAACTTACTGATGCTGTAGGTGACGCAGCTGATCTTGCGGCCGAGAGCGACTGCGGTGACGACGGGGTCGAGGACGGTGCGGTGGTTGCAGACGAACAGGACGCCGGGCTGGCCCTTCCTGGGGGGCGGCGGCGGGGTACCCCTGACGACGACATTGATTCCGAGGAGCTTGTAGTTGTAGTAGGCGAGACGTTCTGGCAAGGGGATGTTGAGGTAGACGCGGAGGATGGATAGGAGGATTCCCACGGGGAGCCAGAGGAAGGTGAGGAGGGCCACCAGAGGTGTCGGCCTCTGGACGAGGCGGCCCTCGTGGAAGATGACCGGGCTCAGGAGCTTGTTCCTCGAAAGCGGCTCGCACCTTGTACTTGGCACCTTGTATGCTTCCTTCAAATTTTAAATCCCAAATCAGTTATGAAATAATCCCTTAATCGTACAGCAACATGAATATTGTCTTGGACTGGACTGTAACGTTGGTCATTCCATGTCGAAGCGACATTACTAAGATGTTGAAAATGATCAGAAGAAGAAGAAGAAGAAGGAACGAAGTGCTAAAATGGTAATTAAAGCTAGCTGGGGTTTTGGTGGATTGGTTAATTTACCTTGCAAATGGACATGAAATCTCTATCACTACTACCACCGTCTCCAAGACCCACATCAGGCATATTCTCCGTGCCCAACTCCTTCACGATGGCCTCCGCCTTGAGCTCTCGGGCCAGGACGCCGGGCCTCTTGACGAAACCGGTGGCCCTCCCGGACCTCGAGACCTCGAGCTCGGTCCCCAGCACCTTGTCAGCACCCAAAAACTTCTTTGCGAACGGCTCCACCATCAACCTCGGGGCTGCAGTGATGACATACCTACGGCCGAAAGAGCTGAACACCCGCCACGCCTCGGGGCGGACGTCCTCCGCGTAGAACTTGGGCAGGACCGACCTCGAGACCATCTCGACCTCCCTCATCCTCAGCCCCGCCATTGAGATGAACACGAGTGCCTGAACGGCCACCTCCTCCGACACGAGCCAGTACGCCATGTACACGAAGGGAGCGGCGGCCAGCAGGATCAGGGCCCTTATCAGGCTTCCGGCCTCGAGGGCCACCAGCATGAAGTAGGGGAATGAGCTGCGCGAGACCAGGAGAGTGCCGTCTAGGTCCGAGGCCACAGTCTGGTCCGACCGGCCTTCGCTGTTGCACTCGGACACCGGCTTGAACTGGCGATTCTCAGCCCCCATAATGGTTACCACCACCGTCGCAGGATATGGGTAGCTAACTTGCTAGGGCTTATATAAACGTATATATTCTATAAGCGTCCTGACCGGTCCAATGCGTGCTCGGGGGAGTGTACTGCGTATAATGCCGGCCGAGAGAAGGTGGGAGTCAGCCGTGGAAAGAGAGGGAGGGCCGTTGGTGAACACTTTATTCTTGGGCAGTACTGAACCTCTGTGTGCTTAGAGAGGCATATGCCAAGGGATAAATAAAGGCAAATTAACCATATTAATAATATCACATTCAAATTTTATAAATGAAAATAATTCATATTAAGATATTTCAAATGAATATTCCACACTCAAATGTTTAATAATATGAATTTAATAGACTTTTAAATATGAACAAAATAAATAAATGATATGGTTTCATTTACAGCTGCAATAAGAGCAACTCTTCTTTTGTAGTTTCTAGCTAGGCGCCCGGCACATGCTGCCTGCCTTTAATTTATTACCCTTCCTTTTGGGCTGTTATAGCTAATAAGCTCACGTCCGCCCATCCCGATTGCCCATCCATCATCCATCCATCCATCCATATGCATGCCTTCGGCTCATGAGGTGTGGTATTACCTTTACCATTATGATGGTTTCATTGCGTCTATCTATCAAATTTAGTGTCCCATAAGACTTATCCAGTGAAATACTCTATCTTTCTCAAGTCAGACCAGACTCTGAATGAACAGATGTCCAAGTATGGGTTAATGTTTGTATCACACTCCAAGTTGAATTACTAGTAGAATAGTATGGGTTGATGTTTGTGTCACACTCCTAGCTGAATTACTAGTGGAATAGTATGGGTTAATGTTTGTCTCACACTGTAGCTGATTTACTAGTTGAACTCATCTAACAACTATCATACATTCTTAATACATAGACTCGAATAAGTAAAAACATTTATACTTGGTAACAAATTTAAACGTTTATTAATAAATGTATTAATTTACAAAATTGTCATATAAATTCAAAGTAAATTATTTGTTTGAATTTCCTTATATTATATACATTATATCTATGGGAATTTATCTTGACTTGCTTTTATAGTAAAATCTCGTTCTCATATTCCTCATATCTTATGGAGAGTTACATGAGCCATAAATTCGCCATAAATTCGCCATAAATTCGTTAGTTTCAATACCTATTAAAATATCTAAAATGAAAATATTCTTGTTAAATAGCTTCTTCTACATTTTTATATGAGTAAATTTTATCATTATAGAGTATCATTATATAAAGAAAAAGTGAGGGCTGATTCAGACATTGTAATATCCAATATCCAACAGCAACAGCGACTTTTCAAGAAATCCTCTCTTAACGTGACATGCACTGATATTTGTCGCTGCTTATTACCATAGTCAACCAATACATATTCAAATACATGCACACGACCTCATAACTCAAATACCTAAGTCTAATGTACAAAACCAATGGAAAATTTGAGAATATATGGTTAATTGATTAGCCTTTGGTTAATTCAATCAATCATTTGTCATTTTTTTGCGATCCAGAAGGGTTACTAAAAAAATCGTCATAAAATGCAATATATTGCTTTAAGGGGGAGAATTAGACAAATTTAGAAGGAGGGTATGATTGTTTTTATAGTAGAAACTCCAAATGTTGAAAATCTGTATAACAACTTCGGGTTTATCTGTATAACACATACTAATTTAATGAATTTGGAAAATTTCCCCAAATAGATACTATTTATTTACCTGAATTTTCAAGTAGACTAGTTTGGGAGGACGAAATTGTGCTCGTGGATGCGATTCGCATGAGCTATCATATCACATGAAATTATTGGTGGTGTACCATTGAAATTATTGTTTTATTAGGCTTCAATCTCCACTATCTTTTAAGTTTTTACCTAATTTATAGCGATTGCTTGCTTGTTCGATATATAATTTTTGTGAACTTGGCGGTCTACTGTAATATAATTGAACGCCACCCGTGATATAACCCATTTTTAGTAGATTCAAACCTAATTCGACTATTTTATTTATTTATTTTATTCATTTTGAATTTTCTCGAAAAATATACCATTTTATTTATTTTAGATTTTCTCTAAAAATATACCAAAATATTACATACTCATTAAATTCAGTCTAATTTGGTTTAATTTGAATCTAATTTTTAATCTAATTTACTCGTGATGTCAAACTCAAATGTTATTTATACTTAATTTTCTAATCAATTATGATTTTTCCAAATTTAATTAACTTATTTTGACCTAATTTTAATATCCAAATTTAAACTAATTTCAAATTCCTGTCATTTCCAATACATATTCACTTTGAGTGTTTCGATACCAAACTTGATAAAAAAAATTATATTGTTACAGTTTGGACAGAGACCACGTAAAGTATCAGGTTTGTGGACTCCATAGTGGAGGCTGTGATCAAATTCGAGTCCAAGATATCAGATTCGGTATATTTTTTTGCTTTTAAGGACCAAACGATTTTATTTGGTTCAAACACATAATAAAAAGATAACCAATGATTAAGGTTCCATGTGATAGGTTCGGTTCAGTCGAGTATGATCAAACTCCTCTAGGTCCGCTGTCAACCCTAGTATTATTCTGGGATCGGACAATCAATAAATAATGAAATTAAGTTAAATATTTTTATTTTATAATTGAGCAAATTACAAATTTTCATTTTATACCAAATATCAGCATTAATCTATTATTTTTTATATTATGAGTATTTTGAACAAATAACTCATTATACTAAAATCGATTTAAAATTCACAAATTTTAAATAAGAGAACCTTCTAATTTTATATGCAAACCGTATTTCTAAATGTAAAATCTAATTTTCAACCAAACCCATATAATTCGTGATACCAATCATTATTATAGTTTAACCTAAGTGCATTGGTGCACATCATTTACTTGTTTCTACATAGTTGTGAATGATGATTGATCAATTATTTTGTTGAGATAGACAGATTAGGGTAGATAGGAATCACATAATAACTTCAACCAGTCAAGGAGAAATGCCCCCAAAAATCAATGCCCTAAATAGACGACGAGAGGACTTAGCAAGCTAGATCTCAACTGTCTCTTGATTAATGGGCACAAGTTTCCACCGGGTCAGTGGGAATTGCAGAAGTCGAGATTCTTGGTCTATAACTGTTAAGCATTGACAGTGCTATGCTATCGTACAAAGTCTATCAAGTCTAAATTAAGAAGTGATTTTAATCTATTTTGGCCGTCTTCCTTTCTTTCTTTCTTTCTTTCTTTCTTTCTTTCCCTAGGCTTCTTCCGGGAAAGATCATAATGCCGATGGTGATATACTTTCGTGCTAGCCATTTTATGTAGGAAGGTCCCATTCCCGGTACCCAAAAAATTATTATTTATAGTCTAACTAGCCAAAATAAAGGGAGAAGAAAATGAGAGTAGACCAAGTGAGGCCGTATTCCTTTTGCCTTAAATTCCACACACATGCCATGCCACCTATGTTTTATTGCCTTAAATTAGAGATGAATCATTGCTCAACGTAGTCACTTGGATTGATTCTCTGCAATTGAGGGACTCGAATTATAAGGGTCCCCTCTTCTTGTAAATAGCATTTTTATTAGTGTGATAGAGCAAGCTAACCTGCATAAAAAAAAATCTACACGCACCAGATCTCTCTCTGCCTTACTTGGAGAAGGAGAAAATGAGAAGATTAATTGCAAGAAACTAATTGAACTGGTTACACGTAAAAGAAAAGGCAGGGTGGGTTGTTCATCTGCCTCTTATGTGTATAAGGTTTCTGATTAGGCTTTGACCATCACCGGATAAATCGTATCTTTGCATTAAAATAGGGAAAACTCTTGCAACATCATTGTGTGGTGGCTGGCAGGATATTTAGCTAGGCCTTATCTATGCCCATGGGCTGTTTATCTTTACCAAGATGCAAGAATGGCGATTGGGCATTTAAGATTTTGGATCAGTCTGGCCATTTAGGTCGATGGAAAATTCCCCATCTACACCTCAGCTCAGGCCAAGTCTCCCGAGAGGTCCACTCAGTCAAGAAATAAAGCAAGAGAAACAGATACAGAAAGATCGAACAAGACCCTGGTGGTGTATGATGATGTTGATCAAGTATGAGAATGCATTGTGGTGGTGGGACTGGTTGAGGAAACTTGAAGCGCAGTGCCAATAAGTGAGAGAAGGGGAAGGTACGAGAGATAAAGACACTTTTCAGGCAGCTGTCTATATAACTTTGCTGGACCCCTCTCGGATGTCTGTCTTTGGCACCTCCACTGCAGTCTGCATACTCATCTTTATATACACATATATAAAATGGCTTTATTGCTTGACCATAACTCGAAGGTACGAATAAAGGCATTACTATGCCCGACCAACGTACCAGTGAGTGGAGGATCATGGGCACTGTCAAGCAACATGATCAATCAAAATTCCAATGGATCAACAACGTGCGTTTTCACCATGCCAAACCGGTTTGGAAAAAAGGAGAAGGAGGTCGAGCCACTGATCATGGGTCACCAAGATAGTGGGGGTGGCCTGGGGTAGCAAGAGGCATTAACTCACAAGGTTGGTTGGCCCTCAGGCCTTCAGCATCTCTTTCGTGGATCCTACAACATGGCATGGATTTGATGCTTCCTTGGTTAAAAATTGTGGAAGCCCACATCACCTTTCCAACTCTTCCCCCCTCTCGATTTATCCACATCAGACGGTTTCTAAAGCGACTCAACAGGAAATGCCTATAATGGAATTCGACTACGCTAAATTCCAAATTAACTTTATCTTGAATCCTGAATGCTAGATACAGGTCAATTAGTGGCAGGAAATCGGTGGGTAAATCATAAAGTGCAGAACTCTTAACCCAGAGTAAGAATTCCAGAAAAAGAACCCTAATACATAAGCAACGCAAGTATTGAATTCTAGGACGCTCACCAGTCACAGCCACAATAATGCAGGCACCCACACCATTAAAGTGGCCCTTCATAATTAAATTTTCTACCCTAGTGAAGGACAGCTGGAGACTCCATATCAAGAGGAGCAGGAGCAGAGGAGTGATTCGATGATGCATGATTTTCTTTCGGGCAAGATGATGCATGATTGAATGATCGTTATCTAGGAGTAGGAACTCAAAACAAGGAACATACCATGATTCTCCATCCCCTACATAGAAATAGGTCACTAAATATTCGTTACTATATAAACCGTACCAGAAATCTAAATAAACCGTACCAATGTACATTGTTAGACTCATTCTCAATTGAGAATTGAAGTGAATTTACTCTTTTTAGCTCAGAAGCAAGACAGGTGAAGGACAAGACTCCATTGTTAATTGCCGAATTGCAATGATTTTCCATGGTGCTGTGGATGGCCACGTAATGGATCAACACGTACCTTTCTTTCTTACTAATTGGGTGAAGTGAAGGGGAAGGGGGAATTTTTTTGGGTTTAAAGTAAAGTAGATTTGGCTACATGGATCAATGCGATTTCTCACATATATGTGAAATTAAGCATAATTAACATGTAATTAATTATAAGTAAGTTCCACATCTCTATTTGTCATGATAAATTACTTTTGATTAATGACTCCTTTTATCAGTAATTTTAGTGGGAGACTAAATCATTGCACCTGTTTTACATTAAAAAAATCATTAGAACTGCAAGCTAATGGAGGGACAAATTTGTTGCCCGTGTCATTATTAATGCAAACCTACTTCTCATTCTGCAGTGGTGATATTCTTTTTTACCCTCCAATTGGGTTCGTCATAAAGACTTATTATTGCCCAAGGGAGCATTGTGCAGAAGTATGTCTATTGTTTACTTGGCATGAAACAATGGCATGCTCAGCATGTTTCCACTCCAATGCTCCTTTTGTCAGTTGGGTTTACTTAAATGGCAGACACACTCATTAATATATATGTATACACATGCCATATACATGTGTAGTGCTCTATTTTGCATCAATGAGATGTATATATATATATAATGAATAAATTTACCACGTGTTTTTTTGTATTTATGGAAGGATACATGGAAGAAAACTATACATGATAAATTTTGCTAATTAATAATAGATTTTATATTATTTTCAAAAAAATAAGAAAAAATCATCAAAAAATTAAATCGAATTTTGAAGTTACATACATTGTTACATAATCTCTTGGTTGCTTCAAAATGCATATAACAATTATAATATATGACTTGGTGAAAATTTGTCACGTATTGGTTTTGTGCTAGTGGTATATTGTTGTTTTTCAAAATTGGCCAATAGGAAGAGAAATTATTGCTCTTACAACATGCAGATTTCTTTAATTTGAATTTCCAAATACGTGCATGTATGCCTTTTAATCTATATATGAAAAGTTAAGTTCAATATATAATAATTTAGCTATCACCCTTTTAATTAGTTCCTCTTAGGAGTAAGATAAAGTGTGGGAAGTCATGAGAAGTTCTTCAATGCTATGGGATATGGCATGTGCCATGCTAATATAGTGTAACACTTGCATAAAAATGTATACAAATGTTAATTTTTGAAATAATACAAATATTAAGAAATTAAATATAATATTAAAAAATTAATAATAAAATAAAAAATAAACTTAATTTGATAAAATAAAAAAATATTGTACATTCATAAAATTACAACTATTTTACTAATTACAATTGATAACTTTTAATTATATATAAGTGTAACAATACGTTCTAGCTAGTATTAAAATTAGTGAGTTTTATTTCACTTGTACAAAACCATATAATAATAATAGATGGCTAGTGCGTTGTTAAGTGCAATTTTAAAATTGAGCTGAAAATTATATACATTATAGATAGGGTTGAGAATATAATTTTAAATGGTATAAAATAAAAAACTATTATAGATTTATAAATTTGAAAATGTTTAACTAATTAAAAATTTATAAAAATTTTAAATAGATATGATTTCGATAATTACCTCCCATAATATTTTTTCATAAAAATATACTAAGAACATATTCAATACATTGAATAATTTATTTCAAAATCATTATTTATCATATATTTATTAACAATATAATCACATAATTTAGTGAGAATATGCATGTACAATGTAATATTGACAAATCAATAAATAATAAATATATTTTAAGAAATTAATGTGATTTTTTATGTAATTTACTCAAAATTAATAACATGGTTTAAGATTTAATCAAATGAGTACACCAAAAAGGGAAAGGGAGGTGGGATGCAAGTTCACAAAGATGATGATGATCTCATTTCAAAGTGTCAATCAAAGATCGGACCGCCATGCACAAAGTTCAAGACAAAGGCAACTCAACTCGATTTCATCGAGTCCAGACTATAAAACCCCTTGAGATTCTTACTGCATAATCAATATTGATGGTTTGTGCTTTTGAAGCAAGGATGGAAAGAAATCAATTAACAAGCACATTTCTCCTTGAACAAGCAAAGTATGTGAAAAACGGTTTGACCAAGGCATTATGCATCAACTAGTTTTTTTATTTTGTTTTGAAATTTACTGTGAGGATTATGCAAGTGCAAGCAGGCTAACATGAGTACTCGGGGGAATGGACCGTCCTAGAAATATGCTATATTAGCAAGATTCTCGTAGGGTTAGGTATAGGCAAAATCTTACTAGGAGATCAGTAAAATAATATCCTGGTTGCAAAAATAAGGATTAAAATCAACTCATGGTGATATTTTTTGTGCTTTTTGCGAGCTGAAAGGTCAGCGGGTCGTCCGGAAGTGAGCAGGACCATAGAACTTAGCGACAAGTCAAAGTATAGCAGGAGTTAGTATTAATAATTAAATCTCATATTTTGGGAGAAAAAAATACTCAAGTCTCATCTGTAGGGTTAAAGGTGCAACATCGGTTCGGAGGATAGATCGATAATGGTGAAGCTTAGAAGAACAGGCTCTGTCAGTGAAACCCCGCTTGGGGATCCCGAACCCCCACATGGCCGCCGCCTCCGGAGCCGCTGTGTACGGCCTTGAGTAGAGGGGACGCCACCGCTGATAATTAGACCAGTATTTCTCGATAGCGACAAAGCACTTAATACTTTACTGCCAAATGCTGGTTATATCTAGCCTGGTAAGTTAGCTGATAAATCTTCACCTACACCCCCACATCTTCATCTACTGGCAATAACTTCTGAATTCTGATATGAGATGGGATGGAATCTTTTCTAGAGTTTGTGCAACCCTATTGGGCCACTGATTTGTTCCCTCTTTTTTTCCCCCACACATTCCGACTTTGCCCCTGCAAATCTCACCATCTCTCTCGTTCAATCATTATCTTATGTGCTGGTGCAGGAAAACATGATCTTACGTTTGTGTATATGAATATATATTAAATCATATCCAAATGTGGAATATTTTCATATCATTATTATTATTTAAAAATCACATTAAATTCTAATTAAATCATTTAACCCCTTATCTATTAGATGTAATCATAATAAAATGTGAAAACGAATATGCGCATATGAGAATAAATTAGATAAAATAAAGAATTATTATTTATTTATTAAAAATATTTAAGTACTTAATAGTTATAACTTTTAACTAAATATTTAATCGATCTTTTATAGGTAAAAAATAAATTCTCATATTTTATCAGATTTAATAGTATTATATTTGTATCTAACACGATAATGTAAACTAACTCATGTTATATGTAAATATTGATTAAAAATACTAAATTTAAGATAATTATTCTCACTTGTTCAATACTGTAATAATAATATCCGCCACACTTAAATTTGTTAAGTGCTGGTTTAAAATTACACATGTACACTTTATTGTAAATGAGTGCAAGTGGTAAGAATATTATTATAAATTAAATAAAATAGAGAATTATTTTGAATTTATAACTTTTAAATATATACGAGGTTGATCAATTATCGATTAATAATACCTTCTCATATATAATACTAATTAAATGATTTATCTAGTAAATATAGGATCAAATCTTATTGAAGCAAAATTTTCATCTATTTTTGAGAGGGGGATCATAAGAATGATTGAGAGCTTGTTGATGGCTAGGAGTGGAGAGGAGGGCATAATGATTTTTCTGTGGGAATGGTTTGCTTACTCCACGGGGTCTCTCACTCACATGGGGTTGTTGCAGATTATGCAATTTCACACAATAACTTGGGGAGTCCAAATATCGCATGCCACACCAACTGCTGTACCTGAGCTAACTTTACGTTACACTGTACTTGATAGGAGTTTTGCTTCATCCTTCTAACTGCTGGCAATATTGATGGTTATGATTTCATCCATCATCTTCATAATCTTTTGTGACTGCAAATAGTGGATGGCCGGATACATATTAAAATTGTGGCTCTTTAAAGTTAGATAAATGATCTAAACATTGAATAAAAATGGAAAATGTTGTATACAAATTAATCTAATTCAGAAAGGGAGTAAGGTAAGGTAAGGAGTATTATATATCATGAAAAAACAAGAGTGATCTTTTCATTTAACCTAATTTAATTAATACAATAAATTATATATTTTATAAGAATTGTGGTATGCCATTTTTGCTTTTCTGGGCATTTTTCCCATCTTGTGATAGGAAACAAATTACACATCTTTATCTTAAAACCCGTCTCAATGAACTTATTTTATATGATTGAATAGAGACCACAGCATTGAGATTTGAATGATGGATAGGGATATGGTGTGAACATCAAAGTTGCACAGTGATGGCAATGGCTAGCTAGCAGAGCATATGGCATTGGGTTCCTCCCTTGATCCAAGTTTTGAACCTCTCTTTATCTGTCCGGTCATATATCACACTCGCCAATTATTGTATTATTGTGCCCCCACATATATTCCCCCTATCAGCATTGCCCTAAAAGCCTACGCTGTCTTACTATATGCGGGACGGTATCCCAAGAACAAGGCCTAAACCCCTTATACTTAAGGGATGGATAGGAGTGAGAAAGATCGGCCAAGATCCGTTCCTTCTAAGCCACTGAATCGTCTAACTACGTTGTTAGGCGAATCAGGGACTCAGCCTACACTTCCATTTGCCATCCATTACTTTGCTTTTTGGTGGTAGGAGAGTGCATGGCACTCAGCCAACTGCCTTAGATGACCCTCCACGACAGGCAATGGCTATGCCCATCAAGCAAGTGGACGTGTAGTGTAGGGCATCCTGAGTGCCCTAATCATAATACTAAAAGCTCTTTCTTTATACATGAAAAAAGATATTCCAGCACATGTGATCATAAAAGGCAATTTCCGTCTCGAGACCGGGGCATGCATGCCCTAAAAGATTTTTTTAACCATCCATTAAGTTCTAATTCTTATTATAATCACAAAGTATATATATATATATATTTTTTTTTTTTCTTTTTTGCTTTATCTTAACCATTTTTAGCTTCGTTGCCTCGAAATTATAGAATAAAAATAGTGCTTTTAAAGTGGAGTAAAATATAATTGTACATGGTAAGTACAGCTCCCCAAAAGAAGGGGCACAATGAGATTCTTCTAGGCTGAAGCCAACCCATTATCGTACTTTATTCCGGTCAAAATGTCTAGTCACTTCACGCAGGAAAGGTCGGAAAAGATGTGGAAACGGAACAGAATCAAAAGCTTGAGTAAGGCCAAGCTAGCTAGTGCCTTGCGTGCCTGCACCTAATTAATCTACTCCATCGCTTCAACACTGCCAAACCCTTAATAATCGCATGTGTCGTTTACCCTTTAATCTGGCCAGCCACCTTCGTCTTCTTTTGAGCTGATCTATTTCATCAGATGAAGAATGTTTAAAAAAAAAAAAAAGGGAAAGGGGGGGGGGGGGGGGGTGTAAAAGCGGAAAGCTGTGGGCTGAGAAGAACGAGCAGACAATCACTTTTGAGAGACAAAAATGCCCCTCCACCACCACCACCACCACCATCACCACTGCAAGTCCCTCCACTCTTCTTCTTCCACCTTCTTATTCTTGCTCATCTTCTTTTGCTTCAACTAGAAGCCGAGGAAGAAGAATACATGGTAAACTTTGATGGTGCTTGATGGTCCCAAAGCTAATGATTCTTGAAGCAAGAAACTAAACTATGGACATTCACTCTTAGCAAAATGGGCGTCTGTAGGACCTAATTTATACGTATCAATTTGATCCATATCTTTGAGAATTCCATGAACCATACCATCAAAATTTTAGTTTAGTGCAAGAAGAGATGCTTCTAAATCCATGATTTCTCTACTTAAAGCAAGGATTCAAAGTAACTATTTAAATAGTTTTGGGACCCTACCATACCACTACCACTATCACCTCACTCGTCCCCCACCTTCGCCATCGACACACAATATTAGGAATCGTGTTCATTAGCCCCCAGTGGAGTGTGAGCCATGGCATAGAAAGCCGTGCCCTAAAACTGCGCCCCGCTCCCACTAAGTACGTTTAATTAGGCCCCAAATTTTTTTCCATCCAATTAAACCTTTTCTTTTACTACAATCTCATAACCTCTATTCTTTCTTTTCTATGTCAAATGTATTGACAATATATAGGATTTATTATTTTTTATATTCTTTTAAAATTATCATTTTTAGAATATATTATTAAAATTTTATTAATATTAATATTAAATTATTATGATTGCATTATTTCTTTTTTCTTTTAAAACCTTATTTTACTACTAATAGAAAATGGAATATATTGAATGCATGCACTTCGTAGAGCTATGAAGATGGAATATATTGAATGCATGCACTTCATAGAGTTATGAAGGCAGGTCCCACCATCAATATGGATAACTAATCTAGACCGTCCGCGGAGGCCCCACTTTTCCACATCATAGCTGGAAGTGGGAAGATCATGACGCGTGTGGTCTGCTTTTGGCGCGTGCCCCCATGCCGAGTCGCATGCACCTGGGCTCGAGCCTGCTATGCTTCCGTCCGCCCTATGGTTAGTAATCAAAAGCCAGCCACGAGGCTCAAAATTGACTGCTGCCCCTCCTCTTCCTCCCACCTTTCTCCCTAAACTTTTTTACTTTTAAAATTATTCGCCCTGCAAACGGTTGTAACGGAGACAGGTTAACGGTTACCGATGACAGGGATACATGCATCTACATAAAAAGCTCAGCTCCTCAATCTAGTACATCGGACATGGGAGTATAGATGGGGTAACCGTAACTTTGATTGAGGGGCAAGATTGCTGTCATATAATAATATGTCAAAATGCTCGGGTTAGTATTCAGGTATGGTTGTATCTATATAGTTAAATTATTTAAATTCTAAATTTATTGTTGGTGATTTAGTAGTGAAAATCGATATAATTTACTAATAATGAATACAATAATCAAATATTTGTTGATAGGGTAAATTTATCATTTTATTCTAATTTTAATTTTTTAAATTGTTATATAAAATAGAATTATATTAGTAATTTATTGATTTTTTAAAATAAATTATTTTTTATATTAAATAATGTAATAATTTAAATTAAAATTTTATAATATTTATTTTTTAAAATATATAATATATTATTAATAATTTTATAGAAAATGATAAATTACCCTCACATTATCAGTTTAAATATTGCAATCTCATATATATTAAACTTCTTTTATTATTTAGTTCGAATTTTTACACCATAACAATATGCAAATTATCGAATCTAATTGAATGGTATTTTTTTATGGGCCATAGACCCGGATAAAGTACAGGAAAGAAAATTTGTATTTATATCCCAACAATTACGAGTGCCAATCCCGTCTTAAGGAGTGAGGTCCAATTATTTTGTCACCCCTAATTGTGTTAATAATGCATATATATATATATATATATTGCATTATTGGTGTGACGAATATAGATATCATATTATAGCTGGTCTCATGTGATATGGTGCTGTAACAAAGAGAAAGATGTCAGAGGAGAAGAAGACTGGCAGGATGTTTTTTAATTGTTACATGCAGCATTGCATATTATAAATAGTAAAAGAAATAAATAGGGAAAAATAAAACAAATTGAGAGTTGACGTTTGAGCGATGGGATTTGGATCTGAGCTCCCATCTTCTTGAAGTTCTACACAAGATATTCATGGGAAACAACCTCTGTTCTCATTGATTGATTGATTGATGTGAGCCATAAGGGCGTCTTCTCTTCCGCTGTCTGTCTTGTCTTGCCAGTGCCACCCTTAACAGTACCAATACAATACAGCGACACGGACTCTGCTTGTCTGACTGAACTGATCCCTTTCAATTTTATTTATTTTTTTAATTAATTGGAAGAAAGTAAACAGTTGTCTGGTTAATTTCAGTCAATTAATCAGTCCTCCATGGATGATTACACACGCACAGTCTGATCTTAGCCGTTGAAGCAGTTTATATATTGGGATGGGACTGAAAGATTGAAAGGTGCAGTGATCTTAGATAGGTCCAATAGTGATTCTTCTTCATCGAATCTAGAGAGGGGTTCGGATTCTCTCCCGCATAGCCTTCGGCCTCCCTGTTTCCGAGAAGGGTCCTAGCTAAAGAGTGAGAGAAAGAGGGAAGAATTTGCTCTGCTGAATCAACAGTATTTAAATATCTCTTTCCTGCGATCCAACGCGCAGAATTTTGCTGCTTTTGAGCTCTCTCTCCCTCTCTTCCGGTGTTGTGTACATCGCCGTATTTGGGTTTTCGGCGCGGAGCAGAGTCAGAGCAGAGCTGAGTGGGGGTGGTGCATTAAAGGGTTGGGGGCGCGAGGGAAGGTGTTTCATTACATCGTAGGCTCCTTCTCTCTCTCTCTGCAGATACACCCTGCAATAATTGTGCAAAAAAAGATCGGGGTTTCTTAATAACAAGAGATAAAGTGAACGAGGATTGATCAAATCTGTAGAAGGAAAGTTCCCTTGACGGATCTCCAGTTCCTTAAGGTCGACAAGGACAGTTCGCAGAACCAGAGGGAAGGTAATGGTGGTGGTAGTAGGCGCTCGTTTACTCTGCTTTCCTCAGTAGTCCGTCTCACGACATGCTATCTTTGAGCGTCTTTCTTAGGGAAAACGATGGCCCTGGATGAACTTTGTGTGCTATCGGATCTGTTTTTTTTTCTTTCTTTTGTTTTCTCTTTCGTGGGTCTCTATTTTATCTCATCGATTGTCCTTTTACACGCCCTGCAGCACCACTTATTCTTCCACGAGACAGACGACAACAGAGCGACAAGACGAGCGGGAATGTTGTCTCAGAAACAAGGAGAGGAGGCCATAGTGCCATCGCATCTGACCGAAACAGAGCATGACGGGAAGGAAGAGGTGAACGGCCGGGACGACTCCGCCGGTGGCATCTTCAGCCTGAAGAACATCCTCTGGCATGGCGGTTCTGTTTGGGATGCCTGGTTCAGCTGCGCCTCCAACCAAGTAAGAAACTAATTTACATGCTAATCAATCTCCCCGAGCGGGAACTGGGAACCTCTAGTGAATCCACTCTTCCTTTACAGGTAGCCCAAGTGCTGCTGACGCTGCCATACTCGTTCTCGCAACTTGGGATGCTGTCGGGGATTCTGCTGCAGATCTTCTATGGGATACTGGGGAGTTGGACGGCTTATCTCATCAGCGTCCTCTATATCGAGTATCGGACCCGCAAGGAGAAGGAGAACGTCAACTTCAAGAACCATGTCATTCAGGTCTATACACCAGCTGAATCATTCTGATTGAGCTGAGGGATTTTCATATCAACTCTCCACCATTAATTCCCCATCTCGAGCTTCAATAATTTCCTTCGATTTTATTTCTTAATAATTAGCTGTAATTCATAATATACAGTGGTTCGAAGTTCTTGATGGGCTGCTGGGGCCTTTCTGGAAGGCTGTGGGGCTTGCCTTCAACTGCACCTTCCTCCTCTTTGGGTCTGTCATTCAGCTCATCGCCTGCGCCAGGTCCTTTCTTCTTTCCTTCGCCGTTCGCCGTCTTTCAAATTATACATATAGATTTACCCACAATCCATGAAAGTTCATAGTCTGTTTATGATTATTCTTGAGCAGTAATATATACTACATCAATGACCATTTGGACAAGCGGACATGGACGTACATATTCGGAGCATGCTGTGCGACCACCGTCTTTATACCCTCTTTCCACAACTACCGGATATGGTCCTTCATCGGCCTGGGCATGACAACCTACACAGCATGGTACCTCACCATCGCCGCCGTCGTCCACGGCCAGGTACGTGCCGGCTCTCTATCTCGTTGTTTTTTTCTCTTCCAAAACGGGAAAATGTTAAGTATAGACGTGGCGGATGTGACGGTTGCAGGTAGAGGGAGTAACACACTCAGGGCCAACGAAGTTGGTGCTGTACTTCACCGGCGCCACTAACATCCTCTACACCTTCGGCGGCCATGCTGTTACAGTGTAAGCTCCCCATATCAAAGACCTTCTGTGCTTTTTTTTTCTTCTCCACCCTTTTCGAATGCTTCTAGGCGGCTTCTGTTTGCAGCTTTTGCCGGTTCCACCCTGGCGTTCTGTAACCACACGAAATATAATTAACAATATGTATTATGCGAGTGTTCAGTCAATGAAAAAGTGTGGAAAAGACTTTTTTTTCTTCCTTGGAACATGGACTCCTCCGAAATACTGACACCTTAAATAATCTGTGGTCCCAAAATTAGAGCTTTGCTCTAGTCTGGTTGTAAAGTTTCAATTTTTTAATCTGAATCCTGGAGAATTTGATCATTGTATGATAGCAGAATGATGTGTTTGGAGAATACAATCATGAAGATTCTCAATAATCCATATCAGATCACTAGGAATTTGAAATGGAACTTCACAGACTGGCGCTGCTTTCTGTGAAAAAAAGGAATGCTCTTTTTCTGTGGGTGAAAACTAATTCTGTATGCTTTCCTTACATTTTTACTTTGGCAGGGAGATAATGCATGCCATGTGGAAGCCACAGAAATTCAAGTACATCTACCTCCTTGCTACCCTCTACGTGTTTACCCTGACGATACCGTCGGCCTCTGCCGTGTACTGGGCTTTCGGAGACCGGCTCCTGAACCACTCCAACGCCTTCTCTCTCCTCCCCAAGTCGGGATGGCGTGATGCGGCTGTCATCTTGATGCTTATCCACCAGGTTCAGTTCATAACGTTTAACTATTTAGTGAATGGATCGTAGTTCAAAAGGGCATCTGGGATTTTATCCTGTGACCGTGATATTGCAGTTCATCACTTTCGGGTTCGCATGCACACCATTGTACTTCGTGTGGGAAAAGGTGATCGGGATGCATGATACGAAGAGCATATGCTTGAGGGCTGTGGCGAGGCTGCCGGTGGTGATCCCAATATGGTTTCTCGCCATCATCTTCCCCTTCTTTGGACCAATCAACTCCGCAGTCGGGGCACTGCTTGTAAGCTTCACCGTCTACATTATCCCTTCCATGGCCCACATGCTCACCTACAGAAAGGCTTCAGCACGTCAGGTATATATTGTATATTATGCTTCCATGACGATGATACCTCTTCCAATACACAATTATTTCAGTCCACTGGTAGGAATGCTTGGGTGATTTGCTTTTTGCAATATGGTCATCCTGGAATCATAGGTAATTTGCTTAATCAGTTGATCCCATTCGGGTCATTAGCTGATGTGGGTGGAGGTTCAAAAGTCCATTGTCCTACATTGAGTGTTCATTTCATCTCCACAGTGGGAGTGTTATATGGGTGACCCTACCGACCACTTTTTCAAAGAGAGAGGGTACGAAAACAGTACAAATAGCATTAATGGCTGCGATTCGGAAAATATTGTGAAGAGAAGGATATTGGTGGAGGGTCCTTTTCCGTCTAGTTATTATATGCTTTGCAGTTTGATTGGACTGTTGTCTGTGCTATCTCATGAGCTGGCCGAGTTGACTCATCCCTCCCGCCGAGTTGGTGATTTTAGGCCAGATTGCCTAACTATGATTCTCTCTGTCTGTCTGCGAGACACATGGATGATGTTTCTGAACTAAAAGTCTTGGTACTGGCCAATCACTGGAGGGAGACCTTTTAGTATAGGCGTTAAGGCTAAATCCTTGTGTTGATGTTGCCACAAATCCACCTTTGGTTTCCAGTTTCAAAAAGCTGTCATCTTTAGTGGGTAATCACAAAAAACATGTTTTTTTTTTTCTATCAATAGCCGAAGTACAACTTTTTATTACCCTTTGCTCAATTCCACTTGGGTAGGGGACCTCCCTTGGTGGGATGGTCTTTGGGTTAGATGCCATGACATTGGTCATTTACTTTGTCTTTGTACTTGGCATAAGATGAGACTTACTACCATTCATTCATTCATTCATTCTTCATGTCTATTGCAATTGGGAAGTAACACGACTGGTGGTTTTGAAATTGCAGAATGCAGCTGAGAAGCCACCCTTCTTCCTGCCAAGCTGGACCGGGATGTACGTGCTGAACGCGTTCGTGGTCGGGTGGGTCCTGGTAGTCGGGTTCGGATTCGGGGGTTGGGCCAGCATGACCAACTTCGTGAAGCAGGTCAGCACGTTCGGCCTCTTTGCCAAGTGCTACCAGTGCAAGACTCCGACCTTTAACACCACGGCCGCGCCACACTGATCTAGAGAGATCGAGGAAGACAAACAATATAACTGAGTACTCGAGAAAAAAAAAGATGAAAATCAGAGACCCTCCCAAGTATTCTGTAGCATACAGCTGGGGAGGAAAGCCACTGGCAATTTAATGCATCTTTTTTTTCTAATGGATTGGTTGTCTCTTTCTTACCTTTGTTTACATGTGCCCGGTGTGCTGGATTTTCTCTCATTTTGGGTAGTGTTTCTCCCCTTTTTGCCCTCCTTCTAAGTATTAGTCAATGATTAGTACAGATGTCTTGGATCAATGAACTATGGACGATTGTTATCCTTTGTTATTAAAAGTTTTGGCTAATATAATTTAAGGGTAAACTGCTTAATTTCATACTTGTATAGTTTTGTATATGGAATTTTTCATCAATTTAAAGAGGGAAACAAAAACCGAGAGGAATTAAAATATAGAGTAAGTACATAAATTCTTTTGTCAATTGATCTGATTCATAGTAGATATTGGGGAAACTTGATCATTCTTACCATTTATGGAATATTATAAACCTTAACATAAATTTATATAGATGTAGTCCACCTTAACATATGTAGCCTAGCACATCATTTCCACAAGACAATGGTTTCAAATGTGTTGAACAAAAAAATGTGTAATTTAAAGGGTCTCAATCCACATGAACTTATTCTAAATTATAATTAATTAAATAATCATAAGATGCTGTGGTAGAAAATAGGATACATACATAGTACCAATCAACCATGTACGGAGATTCTCCCTGTTGCAGTTGCAGAGGGGGTTGATGGACCCATGGACCTCAAGCACATGGATGTGCTGCTGCCTGTGACACTCATGTGTGCATGAACATGATGGCCACATTGTCCTCCCTAATTCTAAATAAATAATCTTTATTTTCTAGGAAAAAGGAATGAGGTGTCCTCTCTTTGACCCAACACTGGTTTATGAGGGGGTGGCCGTAGTTGAGTTTCTTTGATACTCTAGGTACAACTCTCTTCTAGAGAGTCTAAATTGGGGCAAAGATGGATGGGGCCTTTGGTGAAGGGCCCATCCATGGACTACTATACTCCTCCTCAGAGTTAGGCCACCACATATCAAGTGTAGATATTCTCACAAACAAGGCAGTGCTGCTCCATCAGCCTTCCCACGACGCTCCCCACTTCGATCTTCATACCGACCGTGAGCTTGTTCCAGAGATGAACCCCATAAGTATCCCCATTCTCGAGCTCGGCTAGAAGCTGTTTCGCCCACCTCTTGTCGGCCTCCGTCACTGTCCCCCGGAACAGCCGCTTTATTTTCACCCAGTCCACCGGATAGAACGCCTCCGGCTGCAGCACCTTGTAGTTGCACTCCGGCGTGCTCTCCGTCCGCTGGATGACCCTCGTCATAAGATGCGGCCCGTTGTTTCCCCATCTGTTCCCGTTGTAAGTGTTGGCAAACTCCTCCAAGAACGCCTTCAACAGCAGATGACCCACGTCAAATGCGATGGCCGCCCCGTTGAGCCAGTTCTTCGTGTCGACCTCCTGCGTCTGCGAGTCCACCACGTTCCTTAGCCCCGAGAAGTCCTTGAGGACGATGAAATCCGTGTCCAAGTAGACCCCGCCATACTTATACAGCATTGCAAACCTTATCAGGTTCGCTAGGTTCTGGACTATGTACCCACCAGGGTCCCTCCGGCCGCTCCGTAACTGCTCGAACCAGCTCTCCGTCGGCGTGTTCTTCATCAGAAACGGCAAGTCTGGAGTCACCGCCAGGACCTTAAAACCTCGGTCGATGATCGGTTTGAGGATGCTGTAGCCTCTTCTGGTGTCCATTGTCCGCGAAATGATCAGGAGACAGCCTCTAGGATTCGAGCTGAAGAGGCTGTCGATGGCGAGGAAGTCCCGGTTCTTGAAGGAACGCGCCGGCGAATTCCATATCATGAAGAACTGGATGGAGCAGTTATTGTTTAGGAACTGGAGGACCCGACTGTGGAACTGCTCCGTGAGGGGGTTCGGGTTAAATATCTCGATGTCCGGGATCTTCTCCCGGAACCAGGCCAGCCTCTCGATCCTCGTGGCGTTGAAGGGCGGGATGAGCGATTTCGGGTCCTCGAGGATCGTCTCTTCAGTGGCTCCTCCTCGGCCTGAGTAAATTCCTTCTGCAGGCAACGACCGGAGAATACTGCCGCTTCCACTGTCGGGGACGTTCGATCTTGAGATCTCGTGAACGACTCGGGAGAGGGGGCCGCCGGAGTCATCATTGGAATGGTACGAGAAGGAGAAGTTGGAGGCGAAATTGTCTGCGCATAGGAAGAAGAAGACGAGGCCGAAGGTGACCGCTGTCACCGCGGGCGATTTGAATGCATGTTTTAGGAGGCGGTGATCGACGAACTTATGAGAGATCTTTGTTGCCCTGATGACGAGTGGAGAGGTGGAGAGTCGCTGCTGCAGGCTTAGATTCATCCTTGCGAAAGAAAGATGGCCTGCCTGCTGGTCGAATATTCTTAAATCTTCGTGGCGCCCATGGCTCATCCATTTTTATAAAGTATTCTTGGCAATGCATGGACTTCCTCTGTGCATGACATCATGGATCCATGCATGGACGATTTTCTCTCTGGGTCATGTCGAATTCATACTATAATTGGGGATTAATTTGGATAATTCAATGGTGTGATTAATTGTCCATTTCCTAGGCGTAAAAGTAAAAGCGCCATTATGTTGGACTTTAATCGATTATTTATTAGATGAAAGCAGTGAGCCTGAAGGCCTCTTATGAAGTAACCAATCAACATGTGTGGATTGGGAGCTTGGTAGGTCATAATCTAATAGAGACATATTTAATTCTGTATTGCCCTTGGATAGTGGCACTAATGCAAGTTGCATGCACTTTAGATCACTTGCATTTATAAGTGGTGTTGTGATCAAATCCCAACAATATGTATATGTGAACATCTAAGTACACCTCAATCAATTACTCCTTTTGGTAAATTGCTAGTGTGAGGATAGCTAAGATACTCACACAATCATAAGTGCAAAGGAAGATATTCCATTCAATAATAAATCACCAAATTTTAATTTATCACTCTATCATAGGAAAATAAATAGCCATATAAGGCTAGGTGGAGCGGTCAGATCTGATGATTTTAAATTTCATAAATACACACAGGATGGTCTTAGTTATCATAATTCTCAATTCAACAAGTTGAAGAGGCATCATCACACTAGTGTTGATTTCATTTATTGAAAATAAAATTAACTAAAATAAAAAATATAAAAATATGTGAAAGTTTATAAGATTATAATATCATACTATTTATAAATAAATTATATATTTAAGTAAATTATTATAATTTTGATTCAGTCACATAGTAAAATTTGCTCCATATTTCATTATTAAAAAATTATTTAATTTAATTTAGTTATTTTTTAAAATAATACTTTTAACTGATATATAATTAAATAACTAATCAGTAAAATAATAAATTGAGTGAGTATATAATTTGTAAAAACGTATTATAATAATTAAAACTTGCAAAATAAAATAATTAACCCAAAATTATAATTGAATCCAGATTTTAGCTCACTATTTATCATACTTAATTACTAAAAGTTTTTTGTGTACACCATTACAATGATTAATCGGTAAATTAGATTTTTTAAAATGTTAATTAACACTAGTTAAATAATTAATTAACTAATATTTAGATATATGAGAATTTTTCTAAAAAATAACTAGAGTTTAAATAAAAATATTATCTATATTTAATATATTAATAAAATAGTAATTTTTTTAGAAAAAAAATTAGTATATAGTTGTTTGGGGTGTATTTAAAAATTATGTATTATAAATATGTATATATAAAATTATATATTATTTTACCATTTTTTTAAAACAATTAGAATTATTAAGTAGCACATCTCATTTATGTGATCTAATATTTAAATTTTCTATTATCATAAGTTGTATTATAATAAATTCATTCCCTATTTTTTATTTATTTTTATTTGTAATTGAGTGGTTATTACTTTGAATTGTACATATATTACACTTGAAAATGAGTGTTAATAATAAAATTTAATATTAATTAAGAAATATTGTAAGTTAATAAATATAAATTTTTGTGCAAAATATATATAATTTTACTATTTATAAATTATAAATTTTAATTAAATATAAATTTAATTTTTTAATTAACATGTACTCTCCAAAATACTATTAATCATTAATAATTTCTAAATGCATTTCATGTAATTGTAGTGTGTGGGAAGATTTCCCATCACACACCTCAAAAGCTTGATATTCTGCCATTCCCTAGTCAAAACACCATTTCCTTTCTTATCTTAGTCCTCTCACCACGTCGCCAGGTGTTATTTCCTTACAAAAATACCATCAATTTATTATTGAAGGCGTAACTATATGTCACACTTAATTAGTAGCATGTAAGTGGCAACTCAATTTGGTTGCAAAGATTCTCTTACGTGCACCTTATTTGATTGTGAGTGCACCTTATTTGATTGACCAAACTTACTACTGGACGAACGGGTTAAATTAATTCTAATTCGAAATATATGAAAAATAACGGGTTATATTTAGGTATAAATAGAGAATTAATTTAACCCAGACCCAAACTCGACACTTATACCCCTAGACTACATTGTGAGCACCAATCCTATACACAAGTAATTTTGACATTCATACAACATATTAATAATAATTAACGCTTAATATAAGTAAATACAATAGAATTAATTTGGTGAAATTATAAAAAAAATGTATACAAAATACTATTTGAGCTTTTTTTTTGGCCAATGTCATTTGGTATAATTAATAAATTATGTAATAAAATAGAAAATTTGGAAAAATAATATATTTTTTTATGGTAATCTAACCAAAGTTGCACTTCTTTTTTTATGGATCACAAAAAATATGCTTTTTTTTTATATCAATAGCCAAAGTACAACTTTTTATTACCCTTTGCTCAATACCACTTGGTAAGGGAACCCCCTTGGTGGGATGGTCTTTGGGTTAGATGCCATGACATTAGTCATTTACTTTGTCTTTGTACCTAGCATAAGATGAGGCTTCCTACCATTCATTCATTCATTCTCCATGTCTATTGCAATTGGGAAGTAACAGGACCGGTGGTTTTGAAATTGCAGAATGCAGCATAGAAGCCACCCTTCTTCCTGCCAAGCTAGACCGGGATGTACGTGCTGAACGCGTTCGTGGTCGGGTGGGTCCTGGTAGTCGGGTTCGGATTTGGGGGTTGGGTCAGCATGACCAACTTCGTGAAGCAGGTCAACACGTTCGGCCTCTTTGCCAAGTGCTACCAGTGCAAGACTCCGACCTTTTAACACCACGGCCGCTCCACACTGATCGAGAGAGAGATCGAGGAAGACATTGGAGGAAGATAAATAATATAACTGAGTACTCGAGAAAAAAAAAGATGAAAATCAGAGAACCTCCCAGTATTAGCATACAGCTAGGGAGGAAAGCCACTGGCAATTTAATGCATTTTTTTTTCTAATGGATTGGTTGTCTCTTTCTTACCTTTGTTTACATGTGCCCGGTATACTGGATTTTCTCTCATTTTGGTCAGTGTTTCTCCCCTTTTTGCCCTCATTCTAAGTATTAGTCAATGATTAGTACAGATGTCTTGGATCAATGAACTATGGACGATTGTTATCCTTTTTTATTAATAGTTTTGGCTAATATAATTTAAGGGTAAATTGCTTAATTTCATATTTGTATAGTTTTGAATATGGAATTCTTTATCAATTTAAAGAGGGAAACAAAAACAGAGAGAAATTAAAATATAGAGTAAGTACATAAATTCTTTTGTCAATTGATTTGATTCATAGTTGGTGTGCAATTATGCATTCAAGTAGAGATTGCCTAAACTTGGTCATTCTTACCATTTATGGAATCTTATAAACCTTAACATAAATTTATATAGATGTAGTCCACCTTAACATATGTAGCCTAGCACATCATTTCCACAAGACCACAGTTTCAAATGTGTTGAACAAAAAAGTGTAATTTAAAGGGTCTCAACCCACATAAACTTATTATAAATTATAATTAATTAAATAATCATAAGATGGTGTGGTAGAAAATAGGATACATCGGACATAGTACCAATCTCCGGGGAGTTTATGGACCCATGGACCTCGAAGCATATGGATGTGCTGCTGCCTGTCACACTCATGTGTGCATGAGCATAATGGTCAAATTGCCTTCCCTAATCCTAAATAAATAAGCTTTTTTTCTAGGAAAAAGGAATGAGGTGTCCTCTCTTTGACCCTACACTGGTTTATGAGGGGTGGCGGTAGTTGAGTTTCTTTGATGATAAATATTTGATTAGGCCAATGTCTGCTCTAGGTACAACTCTCTTCTAGACAGTCTAAATTGGGGCAAAGATGGATGGGGCCTTTGGTGAAGGGCCGGAAGGAAGGAGGGTTGGAGCTTGATCCAACTGTGAGAATGCACCAGAAAGGAGTTTGCACCTTTTTTTTCATTACAATACAAGAGACTTTGTATATGCCTGGACAAAAGACACAAGAACTAATTCCATTGTATGCCCCATTTCACAAACTTTTTATTGCAAGTGTTGATACAAAGACCGCATCAGTTGAGAATGGCAGACGCATCAGTTGAGAATGGCAGACCTTGATAGATAGGAGAGAGGTTTCAAAGCCTCCTCAGAGCTGTGTCCATGGACTACTATACTCCTCCTCAGAGTTAGGCCACCACATATCAAGTGTAGATATTCTCACAAACAAGGCAGTGCTGCTCCATCAGCCTTCCCATGACGCTCCCCACTTCGATCTTCATACCGATCGTGTGCTTGTTCCATAGATGAACCCCATAAGTATCCCCATTCTCGAGCTCGGCTAACTGCTGTTCTGCCCACCTCAGGTCGGCCTCCGTCACTGTCCGCCGGAACAGCCGCTTTATTTTCACCCAGTCCACCGGATAGAACGCCTCCGGCTGCAGCACCGTGTAGTTGCACTCCGGCGTGCTCTCCGTCCGCTGGATGACCCTCGTCATAAGATGCGGACCGTTGTTTCCCCATTTGTTCCCGTTGTAAGTGTTGGCAAACTCCTCCAAGAACGCCTTCACCAGCGGATGACCCACGTCAAATGCGATGGCCGCCCCGTTGAGCCAGTTCTTCGTGTCGACTTCCTGTGTCTGCGAGCCCACCACGTTCCTTAGCCCCGAGAAGTCCTTGAGGACGATGAAATCCGTGTCCAAGTAGACCCCGCCATACTTATACAGCATTGCAAACCTTATCAGGTTCGCTAGGTTCTGGACTATGTACCCACCAGGGTCCCTCCGGCCGCTCCGTAACTGCTCGAACCAGCTCTCCGTCGGCGTGTTCTTCATCAGAAACGGCAAGTCTGGAGTCACCGCCAGGACCTTAAAACCTCGGTCGATGATCGGTTTGAGGATGCTGTAGCCTCTTCTGGTGTCCATTGTCCGCGAAATGATCAGGAGACAGCCTCTAGGATTCGAGCTGAAGAGGCTGTCGATGGCGAGGAAGTCCCGGTTCTTGAAGGAACGCGCCGGCGAATTCCATATCATGAAGAACTGGATGGAGCAGTTATTGTTTAGGAACTGGAGGACCCGACTGTGGAACTGCTCCGTGAGGGGGTTCGGGTTAAATATCTCGATGTCCGGGATCTTCTCCCGGAACCAGGCCAGCCTCTCGATCCTCGTGGCGTTGAAGGGCGGGATGAGCGATTTCGGGTCCTCGAGGATCGTCTCTTCAGTGGCTCCTCCTCGGCCTGAGTAAATTCCTTCTGCAGGCAACGACCGGAGAATACTGTCGCCGCCATTGTCGGGGACGTTCGATCTTGAGATCTCGTGAACGACTCGGGAGAGGGGGCCGCCGGAGTCATCATTGGAAGGGTACGAGAAGGAGAAGTTGGATGCGAAATTGTCTGCGCATACGAAGAAGAAGACGAGGCCGAAGGTGACCGCTGTCACTGCCGGCGATTTGAATGCATGTTTTAGGAGGCGGTGATCGACGAACTTATGAGAGAACTTTCTTGTCCTGATGACGAGTGGAGATGTGGAGAGTCGCTGCTGCAGGCTTAGATTCATCCTTGCGAAAGAAAGACGGCCTGCCTGCCGGTTGAATATTCTTAAATCTTAACGGCGCCCATGGCTCATCCATTTTATAAAGTATTCTTGGCCATGCATGGACTTCCTCTGCATGACATTGTGGATCCATGCATGGACGATTTTCTCCCTGGGTCATGTCGACTTCATTCTTTAATTGGGGATTAATTTTGATAATTCAATGGTGTGATTGATTGTCCATTTCCTAGGCGTAAAAGCGCCATTATGTTGGACTTTAATCGATTATTTATTAGATGAAAGCAGTGAGCCTGAAGGCCTCTTGTGAAGCTGAGATTTAATGGGCTCTTTTAATTGGACATGACCCCCGACATTCATTGGACAATGGTAACGTTCTTTGGGCAAATACTATCAGGGGTGATATTTTAATTTAATTAAACTAACGGGTGCCAGTTTATAATTAATAGAGATTATTTTCACTTAAAAAGTTAAATTACCTATAATATATTTTTTTATATTTTATCTATTTTGATAACATTATTTAATCTTTCACAAACCTTGGACTAGTGGATAGCGGGTTGAGTCAGCTATGCAACCGAATTGAATTGGGAATCATCAAGTTCGATCAACATGTGCTTACTCACCCTTATACTATATCATAAATTCGACCTATGATAGTTACGATAGAGTTAGTTTACTCACCCTTATACTATATCATTATTAAAAAAATATTTAGCCTAACCTTATTTTTCATACATATGATAAATAAATAATAATATTAGACTCATATATCATAATTTAGTTTATATTTAAAAATTATATATTATAAATATGTATATATAAAATTAAATATTATTTTGTCATTTTTACCCAAAGTGCAATGGTTAAGAAGCGGGCCTCATTAATGGAATTTATGTGATCTAATATTTAATATTTCTATCATGGTAAGTTGTATTATAATAAATTCATTCCCTATTTTTTATTTGTAATTGAATTATATACATATTACATTATGAATAAAATCTAACCTAAAGTAAAAAATAATGTAAGTTAATAAATATAATTTTACTATTTATAAATCATAAATTTGAATTAAATATAAGTTTAATTTTTTATCTGCATGTACTCTCCAAAATACCATTCTTTATTAATAATTCTAAAATATGTTAGTATAAACTTCAAAGAGCTTAATAAATAATAAAAAAAACATTGAGGTAGCCAACATAATAGAATTAATTTGGTGAAATTATAAGAAAAAATGTATATAATATACCATTTGAGCTTTCTTTTTGGCCAATGTCATTTGGTATAATTAATAAACTACGTAATAAAATAGAAAATTTCGAAACATAATCTCTTGGCTAATTTGCGGGTAATCCAAATACCCCATAATAAGTGGGTCCACAGTGTTGCACCAAAGAAAACAACGGGGTGCCATGTCATTTATCTAAGAGGTACCATAACTTTACGCCATCAGAACCGTCCATTGATGTTGATCTGTGGTCAATAATAAAAAGGATATAGGCCACGGATCGCTCACTATGACCGTTGATTATTCTTTCATCCAACGGTTATCAGCATCCTTACCTTATCCCAAGTTCATTGACCGCCTTCATGACCTGCTAATTATAAAACCCTCCGGCAAAAGTTTTTCACACAGAGCACAATATCAGATTAGAAGAATACAATAAGTAGTTCTAAGTTAAGCTGAGATGTCTGGGCGCGGTAAGGGCGGCAAGGGTCTGGGCAAGGGCGGGGCGAAGCGCCACAGGAAGGTCCTCCGGGACAACATCCAGGGGATCACAAAGCCTGCCATTCGCCGGCTGGCTCGTCGCGGAGGGGTCAAGCGTATCAGTGGCCTCATCTATGAGGAGACCCGTGGTGTCTTGAAGATCTTCCTCGAGAATGTGATCCGTGACGCTGTGACCTACACCGAGCACGCTCGCCGGAAGACCGTGACCGCCATGGACGTCGTCTACGCCCTCAAGAGGCAGGGTAGGACCCTCTATGGCTTCGGTGGTTGAGCTCCATGTGCATTTGCTTTTACAATGATCAGCTAGGGTTTGGGTTGAATTGGTGGTAGCGTAATTATTTGTAAATTATTTGTGCTTCGCTGCATGATCTTGTAAACGATTCGAAAGTTCAATATAAGTTGTGTTTTCATCTGGAACATACTCAATTGCAGGAAGGTCTCTACTATCTATGAACATGATTATCTCATTTGCAATTTAGGTTATCGAAGCTATGCAGTGTTAATGGATTGGGGTGATTTTGCGGGGAAGTAATTCATGAACAATTACTCAAAAATATCCTTGCTTTATTAATACATGTTGAAATGGATGCTAAAACAAAATGAAACTCTTATGAACAGTTGATCGTTTATGTGATGCAGAGGGACTATTGAGCGTCTCTGCAGAGTAGACAGTTTTTTGATATCAGCCTATCCATTACGCTCTCTTTTTCAATCTCCATTCCCTTGCTCTGCTTGTTCCAGAGATGCACCCCGTAAGTTGTTTCACTCAGCTGAAGCAGTTTTGCTTCAACCCATCTCCTCTCATCTCCGTTGTCTGGCTTTTTGAACAGCCCTCCAATCTTGGTCCAGTCTACCGGGTAAAATGCCATAGGCGGAAGCACTGTGAAATTATAGCCCAGTCTGTTCTTCAACCGGGCAATGACTCTAGAGACCAAGTAGGGCCCGTTGTGGCCCCACTTGTTGCCATTGAAGGTGATCCCAAATTCCTCCATGAACTTGAAAAGAAGGGGGTGACCTCTATCAAAAGCCATGACCGCATTGTTGATCCTCGTCCATTTCCCTGTCTCGGGGTTGATGCTCTGTGCTCCGATCGAGTTCCTCAGCCCAATGAATTCCTTGATGGCTATGAAGTCCGTGTCTATATACACGCCCCCATATTTGTACAGGACTGCTAGTCTCAGCAGGTTCGAGAGGTTCTGAGCTAATGGGATCTCCCCGGGGTCTCTGCTCCCATTCTTGATCTCATGATACCAAGTCATTGCTGGTGTTTTTTCCAGTAATAAATCCAAGCTCGGGGTGACTGCAAGCAGTTTGAAGCCACGGCTAAGTATTGGTTCGAGAATGGCGAGACCTCTACTTGAATCGAGCGACCTCGATAAGATCACCAAGCACCCGTTTGGATTTGCTCTGAAGAGGCATTCCAGCGCGAGCAACTCTCTTCTCCCGAACAGAGTAGCTGGCAAAATCCATGTCATGAAGACGCTGAGATCACAGCCGGAGCCGAGGAAGTATGTCACTCTAGCGTGGAACTCATTCGTCCTGTTATCGTTCCTGAAAATGTCGAATTCTTGCAGGTGTTCCTTGAACCAGGCGATCCGTTCTTCTTCTGTGACATTAATCGGTGGGAGAAGAGGGCTGAGCATCTCAGGGCTGTCTAGCTCTTCAATTGCACTGACTTCTTGAACTGACCGGAGATAGAAGCCGCCTAAATTCGGCTGTACCATCGGTCCCGCCTCGAGATCACCCGAGACGAACCCAAGAGACCCTAGGATGTCGTGGGAGATGATCCAGTCATAGTAGAGAACGAAGCATAAGGCTACCACCGCGACGACTGAGTAGATGGGCCGCTTGGCTCTAAGGAGGAGGGCACGGCAGCTGTGCATATCTCGGCGAGAACTGCGAATATTGAGGGACTGTCTCTTGAGGGAGGATTGCAGGTATGGCAGAGGTGGATCTCGGACGATGAAAAAAGAGGAAAGAGAAAGATGATGGCGGCCAGAACAAAGGTTAATAATCAAGTCGAGACATTCGTCAAAGTTCATACAATGAGCACCGCCTATCATTGATGGCAAGAAAAAGCCCTACCTTTTATAATTCAAAGACAAGAATATTATATAGTTTTTTGGGAAATATTATATACACTCATATCTGATTGATTATATATATAAATAAGCCAGTTACTTTATATATAATTATTTCCATCCGAACTACTACTACCGCAGCTTGTGTGAAGATGCTCCATTATGAACAAGGTGGCCAACTTTGGAGATTCCTATTCTCTTATCCATATTCTAGTTAGATTCGATTATGTTGTGTGCTAATAGGGAAATAGGTATATTTTATTTTTTGAACAAATTTATGAATAATTTGTATTATAATTAATAATGTTTCATTAATAGGTATCTTGGTTGGTTGACATTAGGGGTATTGCCACCATTTTCGTCCTCTCCTATGTGCATATATAGCCTTCCAACAGGTCCAACTTCCATGTTTTTGCTTCTCTGATCGATTAGGGAACATACTCGAAAGTGGGAGGAGGAGTCCTCACGAGTTAGGGAACCATAACTGCTTCCCTAGAAATGTTGGGATCCATCTTGCACCCTCACACCTCGACTTTTCCTACATCCATAACCATGAGGTTCTAGGTCCCACTTTCACCTCCATGAAATTTGTCTTTGTAAAATATCTTCCTTTGAAACCTTGGTTGGCCTAGAGTGAGTTGAGGTTGGAGAACAACTCCACGTGTTCTTCGTTGAAAGAGCTTTGTTGAACAAATATAGGTCTTTAAAAATAAGGTCCACATTCTCCTTAATTTTCGCCATCCTGTTTCACTTAATCCAATTAATTTTTCGCCGTCCTGTTTGACTTCCCTTGCATCAACAATGTGGCAACAAAAATACAGACACTACATATGGTGTTGAAACAGAGACAGAGACCGCTACCTAGGAGTCCCCATTTTCTAGTTAAGGAGAACTGAAACACTAATTAAGCATGTACAAATGGACAAGCCTTCAACAACACGGTACAACAAACGAGCTTTTCTCTGTTTCAACGGTACAAATGGGCAAAGTTACCACCTTCAGCTATGAAATATGAACTATCTTGCAGTAGCTGCCAATGTTCACTGCCAAGAAATGAAACCTAGGGAGAGATCATACGCAAGGAAAACTTTAAGCTCTGGCTATATGAACTTTGTCCTATCTATCTACACCATATACTATCTATCACCTGGGAAGTATTTCTGATGCAACACTGTCAAAGCTGCAATGAGTGGCACTCACATTTGGGTTCATCGAGTTCTTCCCCTTTAGGGCTCGAGAGGATGATGCCTCTGAAAATGCACCAGGCCCAAGCCTCCTAGGTAGGTGAGCGCGGTACACTCCGGGCTCAGTAAGTGCCTTTGGGTTGAGGTGAACCTCCTTCGTTAGCATCTTCACCACTTGCTTCATTGAGGGCCTCTGACTGGAGGCTGCTTGGGTGCAGAAAAGCCCCACTATTATAAAACGCAGAACTTCGTCTTCTGGGTAATCAGAAAGCTCCGAGTCCACAATCTCCAAAAGCCTCTCTTCCTCCCTCAACTTCCATGTCTGCAGGGTAAATCATTGTTCGTAATCTAATTGGTCCATGACTATGATAGGAAGATGAACTAATAAAGTGAAATAGGACAGACACAGAAGAATAAATACATACCCATTCAATCAGAACCATGGTTTCCTCTCCAAAGGCAGCTTTGCTGCAGCTTTTGCCACTGACTAGTTCCAGAATAAGAATTCCAAAGCTGTACACGTCTGCCTTCATTGTGAGCTGGCCTAGCAGTGCGTACTCTGGTGCAAGATATCCTCTGCAAGAAATCATTCATTAGCAATGAAAATATATACAGTAACACCGGATTCTTTGGTCCATTGTATTAAGTCCACAAAACAGAGAAAACCCGAAAACAACTTCCACCACAGGTCTTGATTGCAATATCAAAACTGCTGGCCAAGCACACAAGAATGAGAGGAAGCATCATGAAACAAGAATTACTTGATGCAACCTGGGCTAGTCTCTTCAGCCAAATGAAGGCTTTAAGATCTTAATGGAGTACTGGAAGAATGAATCTGAATGTGCTTATGCTACTGTATCTGAAAAGAACAGTTAATTCTAAACCACATTCAATAACATAGCTGATACTAGGCATGCTATAATACATCAATTTCTATTTGTACCCTTTTCACTTCAAATTAATGTGTTAGAGAGAGATGTATGAAAGAAGTCTAGTTAGTTAATGCATAAGCTTACATAGTTCCAGCTACTCGTGTGCTAAGGTGAGTCACATTGTCTGGGAATAGTTTTGCAAATCCAAAATCACCAATTTTAGGGTTGAAGTTCTTATCAAGCAGTATATTGCTGGCTTTGATATCCCTGTGGACAATCCGTGGTTCAGCTTCTTCATGGAGGAATTTAAGACCTATAGCTGTCCCCACACAAATGGCAGCTCTTCTCGGCCAATCCAAGAGGACATTCTTGCTCTTCGAACCTGTGAAAAAAGGATCAAGATATGTGCAGATAAATAGTCAAAACCCTCCTCTTGATTGGCATTCCTATCCCTACCTTTCAGATAAGATACTCCAACTTATATACCAAGTAAAACGCTTGCAAGGCTGTTGTTCTCAAGAAACTCGTACACCAAGATTCGGTTGTTTCCCTCCACACAGCAACCAAGGAGCTGAACAAGGTTCGGGTGATTTATATTTGAGATCATATTGATCTCAGTCAAGAACTCATTGGTTCCTTGCTTGGAATTCAGCGTCAGGCACTTTATAGCGACTGGAGTCCCATCTCTAAGCACACCCTACAATGACAAAGGCAGGCCAAAAAGCTTAGTTTTCCAATATAGAATCCCCCACATAGCCAGCCTGTGTAGAAAATTTTAAATTTTGTTTTACCTTGTAAACAACTCCAAAGCCACCTCCGCCTATTTGGCATGATGGATGGAAGTTCTCTGTTGCTGATCGCAAGGACTTGTAGCTAAAGATCCTTACATTGTTGGGAGCAAGCACTGATGTGCAAAGTATGATATATTCTATGAGATTTTAACAATGAATTGGATGAACGAGTTTTCAGAGATTCCTTAACATATCCTATGCACTAATTTAGCAGCATCAACTACATCAGCTCAAGTTACTCTAGAACACAAGGAGTGCATCTAAGCTGTAAGGCCCATTTCTTCCTTAGTCTTCGAACAAAAAAATGTTGTATATGAAGATTAGGAATTCAAATTCATCATAATTTTTTACTAGCAGAAAATCTGGTTCTCTACATACGCCCATTAAAACTATATAAAAAAAATGAAGCTCAAAAAGGAATTAACTGCATCAGACCCCAGAGCAGGAATCGCCATGAATCATTCGCATGGAAGCCCATGAAGGTAAAAAATTTGGAAACAAAAATTAGAACTTGGGGATTTAGAGGCATAGGAAATGCAACAAATAAACTAAATCGTGATTACCATTGCTCTGAGATTGAGAAGCGTCGTCTCTCCCTCTACAATAATGGAACCCACCACAACACCCAAGACTCATATCTCCACCTTCACCCTCCTCATCTACTTTCTCTCCTAGACACAATTCAGAAATCATCGATCAATCAACATGCAATAAAAGAAAGAACTACCAGAAAGAATTTCTGGGAACTTGATGCAAAAGGGTTACCTTAACCTCCAACAGACTGAATAAGAGGAACGAGACCTCGCTAAAAAACAGTTAGTGGTTTGAAGAGATTATAATAGTTGTGAGGGAGGGAGACAGAGACTCGGCTAGAGAAATGGAATGCAATGCCCATATATTAAATAAGTATTATTTCCATTGGTTGGTGGAAGATGGCAAGATAGGAAGTCTCAGAACTAGGAAAGGGTGTGGCTCATGTTGGAGAAGTTGGAGAACTGAGGCAGATAAAATTAGAGAAGAACCGAGAGGGCTAGATGCTATAATAATGAAAAAGGAAAGGGGGAAAATAATCAAAGGAGTCTCTCCTTTGATGCCGATTGTTTTTCTTCTCTTTTGTGGCCATAGATGGGTCATTGGTGAAAGATCATTTTGACACAAAGAAGTGGAGAAATGGTGGAAGAAGAAAGAGGAAAAGAAACAGACAGTTGACTTCCTCGAGATAAGATCGCCGGTCGCTAGATATTATGTTTTGCATTTGTGAAAAACACAGATGGATGAGCCCAAAAAATGAAGTCCACGCAATTTCGTGTCCCCGTCAGGGAGTTCAACGTGGCTGTGGCAAAACTGTTGGGAGGGTGTGGCAAAACTGTTGGGAGGGCGGCTAATAAAGTTGGTCCATTGACTGGTCCAGGTCCAGACCAGGGCGTGAAAATTCTTGCTGGGAAACCGAATTTCGGCCAGACCACAATCAGTACAACCACTGGAAGTCCCACCCGTGAAACCATTTTCATGTGCTGTGTCAACCCCTCAATCATATCAGATTCTGGGGGGGGAGGATTCGGCAAAACAAACAGAAGAAGAATGCGTGTTTTTGTGTAATGGAGTATCCTCTTTTTTTTGGTTTAATATAGTGGTGGAGCTGTCCATTTCCGCACGTCAACTTCTTCTTCACCAGGTTGGTTGGTCGCCAACTCTGAGTAAATTGTTTGACCATTCTTCCACACAATATGTTGGATCTCCTTACGATTCAAGTTGCCAAGCAACTTGAAAACATGTGACACGAGAGAAGTGAGTGTGATTCACGTGTCAAGAAAAGTTCCATCTCGATCTGCATATTTCTAAACCAGGAAAGACCACACATGGGGAATGTAATCTATGAGGTGAATTTGGCAAATTTCAACATCAAATCATCATTTTTGTAAAACCACTGAGGCCCACCATAGTTCTGAATTTACAACATCAAATCATCATTTTGACACCCCAAGAGCATGTGTAAGGAACTCTGGTAACCGTAACATGTGTAGTCCTTGGTCCACTAAATATGGCAATCACTGAGAGATGGACATGGACCGCCTTCATACTAGAGTTAGGGTTCCTATCACTCACATTCTTTGATAATACAGCTTACACACCTAGAGCAGATTCATCAAGCTGAGAAAAGTTGAATATAGGATTGCAGCATGAAGATTACCTACCTTGAACCATTGCAGGAGAGGCTTTTGACACCCCAAGAACACTGTCCTCATTTTCACTGCCATCTATGCTTGTGGAGCAACTGTTCACACTTGTTACATCAGAGGTTCCACTGCTACTCGTGATGCCTGAAACAGCAGCATTTTTAGTCTTGGTGCGTCCGGATCTCGCCCTACTAACTGTACCTGCAATGCTGCCTGTAATGTCCTGTAGAGAAGCAAAACATCAATCAACAAATGAAGAATCAAGATTATTGGCTTAATGAAGGTTAATAAAGCTCCTAGCTCACCATATGTCGCATCGCCATATCTAATGATTTCTTTGACAGAGACCTTCCGAACCCTGAACTCTCAAAGGACGAGGAATGCCTTGAAGAAATGTTTTCTTCAAGGGCCCCAAGTTGGGCATCTTTCTTTGGTGGTGCGAGTTTCCTCATGTTTACAATCCTCTCTACCATCTTGGTCCCCATCAATATGGGGTTCACTTCATCCTTTTCATTCGAGGATCGCCGACTCTTAATAGGAGGAAAAGACTTGACAGCGGATGAACTTGGTCTAACCTTCGATGCAGAAATGGGCCTTCTAGGTGGACACGTCTTTGGATTCTTACTGTCAGTGGAGGGGCTGGACTCTTCAGAGAGTTTGCTAGGTGGATCCAAAGCTGGAGGTGTGACATTTGTAGGCACAGCAGTCCTTGGCACAGTAACACGATACTTGGTAGCAGAAGAAGATCGAGCTTGACCTCTTGTTGCCCCTTTACAGCTCGTATTTGTTTGGGCCGACGGCTGAATATTTGGAACCGACTGTTTTGACGTTGACTTGGGAACTGGTGCAGAGGAGCGGGGAGTGAGCCGAGTAGGGGTGGAAGATCTAGCAGCAGAGGGTCCCACAATGTTAGCCGAAGAGTAGGGCCGAGTTGAAACGCGTGAAGGCGAGGATGACCTTGGGGGCTTGTTTGTCGCTGTCGCTGTCGCTGTCGCAGTGGTGGTGGACCTTCCAGTTGGGGTTGCAGCTCTACGGTTAGTGGAAGAACAACGTGAGCCCAATGAAGATGACTTTTTTTTACTGTTAGCCGATGGCTTTGTCCCACAAGTTAAACTTGAATCCTCAGGTTCAGTTGGTTTCTTGAATACATGATTGAGTTGAACATTTTCAGCCTGCTTTATGAGTGCATAAAATATGGGAGAGCCATCTTGTGTTAGTCAAGCTGCCATGTCTTAATCTGAAAAATCCCATGTGAAACTGAAGGAAGGGGGGAAAAAGAAGAAGGGTAGCTTCATACTGAGTATGTTACAGCAGTGGGATGAACTGAGTTCAGGACCTGGGAAGTCGACCGGTCATGCGCTTCCTTCTTCAAGGACGCAATAACAGGAGTTCCTGGCGGTGAAAGAAGCCTGGGAAAAGGAAGAAAACTCCATGAATGACGACCAACTTGAGCCTAGCCCAATATCATTTCCCACCCAAAAACTTTTTTGATACATAATAAAAGAGATCCTTTTTCTCTGGGAACCATGAACTGATTGATAATCAGATCCTCAGCTTAGCTTAAAGACATAGACATTACCAGAGGAGATCACTCTTCTCATTTTCCAAGTTGAAGAATTCGTCTCCTCCCATCCTGCGGTCCATAGATAACGTCTTCGACATTGGCGAGCTCAGAGGCATAAGTCCTGTACCCAACAGAAGACCAGTTTCCAAACAACCTTGAGGCCCTCGTTAGATCCATAAAAAAATATCAAACTACAAAGTTTGCTTTAGATTGATTCGCATGCTCCATAGAAAAGAAGACGGAAGTGTTTACCTTGCAGAAGGTGAATTCTATCCCTCTCGATCTCCTGCTCTCTCTGCATCTCGAGGAACACAGCCAACTGTTCATCTACATCCTCCATCACCATTTTTGGTATCGTTCTTCCGTCACCCTCGGAGACTACTCACAGTACAAACATACAGAGAAGTAAAAAAAACGGAATTCAAAATTTAAATCTTCTAAAAATGAAAGAACACAGCCAAAGTGTAGATCTTCTAAAGACTTGGTTTTTAGCTCCCAAATCCACCTAAGGAGAAGCGAGAAACAGAGCAACAGCGATTTACAGGCAGCAGCATTACCAAGCCAATCAAAAGGTGGACAATGCTGGACTAGGAGAGGATCGGCGAGATCGACGAATCCAGGATGGGGAAGGAGGCCTGGCTGGAGCTATCTATGGTGGAGCTTTGTCGTGTATTACTTAATAATTCTTTCCTCTGTCGACCTGCCTGATGATTCCTGAAGGTGGGCTTACCTTGTATTCGAAAGAGACGAACTCACTGGGTTTTGATTTTTGAATGGAGCGAGCAGTGACCTGACTTCCTTATTAAATGGACATCGTAGTCCGCATAATTACGAGAGCACCACCACCTCGAGTTTTGCACCGGGATAAAGGAAGAACCTTTGGAATGGAATCTCTGCCGGTTCCAACACTGCTCATGAAAACAGAACAACTTTGGGGGACATTGAGCGTTACGCGTTGGATTGATTAAAGGGGTCCTTGTATGGTCTGGTTTTGGCACCAGCCTTGCCAAAAGAAGGAGACGTAATGTGCCATAGATTGTGATTTTGACAAGCTGGAAATCTGACTTGTGAAATCGAAGCAAACGAGGGAGGAGGAGGAGGGGGAGCACATGGGCTCTGGTGGTTACAGTTGGGAATATTAACTAAAGGAAGGGCCATATCAGGAAAAGCAGGGAAAAGTGTAAAAGAATTATTGTCAGCACATGCAGAGTGAACAGGTAGGATTCTTGACTATTGGCCACAAACGCAAGCAAAACTGACAGACATTAGATGGTAATGACGCTTTTAAGATCCTATGAAATTCAAACCCCAACTTTGCATTACTGTATAGTTTGCAGACCATCCAACTGTACAAACTGAAATCTGTCAAAAAATAAAATAAAAAGTAAAATGAAGAGGGGGAGAGAGAGAGCCTAGCCTAGTCTCTAGATCTGCAGTTGGGTTGTCATCGTGCTCCGAGACAGACGAAAGAGTTTCTGCACAGAAAAGAAAGGATGTACTTCCTCCATTATTATTATTATATATGGTAAAGATATTGCAGGTATAGCCATCCATGAATAGCAGGGAGGACAACTTGACGACAACAGATTTGGGTGAATTTCTAATATTAGAACAGGGGGAGTTGCCAGTAATAAGCAGCAGGTTACTTCTGATTGTTCACTATCTCCCATGATATCACCATCAGAAGATGCTTTTTCACTTCCCAGATGGTTTCTACTTTGGACAGATACCTAGGTTTGAGAGTAGCTCCAGACTAGACCTAATGTCACATTTTCAGGAATTGATCTAGACCTTCCCTCTAAACATGGTGAAACTTGAATAACTTAATAGGATATAGACAAATTTAACTAAAGTTTATATGATACCCCACAATACACAATGGCTGCTGCATCACCTTAACAAGTAAGATGTAATACCCTTTTTAGTTTTATTCCTTACTTGTGGAAAGAGTTCATCCCCTTGGAGAAAGTGATCTGTCATGCTCCTTTTATTAGTCATGTATCTTTCCTCCAATGCTTTCAAGTATTTTCTTTTCTATAGGTGTAGAGCAATCTTTATCCTTTATTATGACACATTGCTCTTTGTAATGCAACGGCATTCCAGTCAGATGTGAAGGAAACTGAAAGGGTTCAAGCACAATCCAACATACGTTTTTCTCTCATAAAGTCACTCATTTTCTTTCATGGGAAAGCCAATTATCACCTAAGAAAAGTTTTGTTGTTCTTAGCCCTCAACATGAAAAGAGCTACCTGTATGTTTCAGGGGAGGTGGAAGATTAACTATATCAGCTGTAACAAGTGTCACATTGCTCATACTCCACATGATGATGACAGTGAAACATACTTGATTGAGTGGTCTGCGCGAGGAACGGCTTAAGGCGCAGGAAGGATATGAAGGAAAATCTGGAACAACAGGGTGAGCAGTTTCTGTCATCAACAGGGGCATGCAGCCGGACCCTTCCCTTGACCTGTCCCGGTCGGAGTTCGGGTCTCGTGTGGGTATTGAGCGGACCGGGTCCGAGTTTCAGATATCTGTTCGTACTCGGCCCGTCGGGAGCAATTCGCCACTTTGGGCTTAACCCATTTATCATTTGCATTGCGACTTCCAGTTGTAAATTTGGGCCTAGTATAAAAATTATTGAAGATTAGATTAAAGACGACGACATCTCTTCTGGGATCTCCCTCATCGACATTTCTGCAGATTCCGGCAGCCTCTCACCATTTTACTACCGAGTTTGAGTTTGAGTGAGGGGGAGGGTGAGAGGGGATAAGATAAGCGAGAAGGGAGAGACTTTTAGCCATGGGAGTAGACTACTACAAGATCCTTCAGGTGGATCGCAGCGCCAAAGATGACGACTTGAAGAAAGCCTACCGCAAGCTCGCCATGAAATGGCACCCGGACAAGAATCCCAACAACAAGAAGGACGCGGAGGCTAAATTCAAGCAAATCTCTGAAGCCTACGATGTACTATCTGGTTATTTGAGTGCTTTTTCGATGTGAAAAATTGGATTTTTTCATTCAACTCTGATATAATTTTCCCAGGTTCTAAGCGATCCCCAGAAGAGGGCGATTTACGACCAATACGGAGAGGAGGGCTTGATGGGTCAGGTACCCCCGCCGGGTTCAGGCGGTTTCTCCGGTGGGGGGCCTCAGTTCAGGTTCAATCCGAGGAGTGCTGATGATATCTTCTCGGAGTTCTTCGGTTTCTCGAGTCCCTTTGGGGACATGGGGGGCGGGTCCAGGGCGGGTGCTTCAGGATTCCCCAGAGGTATGTTCGGTGATGATATATTTGCGTCGTTTCGTGGTGGAGGCGCCGGAGATGGGTCTACTTCAGTTCCTCGAAAGGCCCCACCGATCGAACGAACACTGCCTTGCAGTTTGGAGGATTTGTATAAAGGGACTACCAAGAAAATGAAGATCTCAAGGGATGTTATGGATTCTTCTGGGTAAGCTATCCTCTAAAATCTAATGTTACCCCCTTAATATCGCTTTGTGTTTAACAGCTTTATATTGGATCTTTAGATAAATATCCAAGACATGATGACCACCGAATTTAGCATGCTCTACCTGGATTGTCTTGTCCAATTCTACCACCACAATGTTCATTAACTTTGCAGATCTAGTGCATCTTTTATCATTTATTGCACTGTTTATATGCTTGATTAAAGATCTGATTTCTTTGTGTCCTTTGTCTTGTGCCATACATGCATTGTTGCATATGTTCAAATTAAGTTTTCTTATAACTTCTATTCAATTAAGTGCTTGTTAAATGACTTTACAACTTATAACTTTTATTCGCTAAATTTTTTGTTAAAATGAATTTTAAATATGCAGAGTTGTGTGCAGTTACTATACTCATTTCTATGATTTGTGCTCAATGAGCGTACATACTTGCATCCAAAAGGATGTGTTCACTTATTAGTTATTAAGTGCGATTTCCTATGAATGTCCCACACTTAAACCTGTGCCAACTTGAAAGTTAAGGCACTTGGAAACTTCTCTTAGCTGAGATTGCAGGAGTTTTCCTTTGGATCAGCTGACATGGAATCATATGATTGATCCTTGTAAATGTCATTTGGGGACTATTCTTGTTTTCTCTATATACCCGAGCTATTTTCTTATTAAACTTTATGATGAAATAGGTTTGAATTATTATTATTTTCTCGTATATATCCTATGTATATTTGAACGAGTCTAGTAGCAAAGAACTGAGAAGTCAACAAAAGCTTTTTTTTTTTTTTTCTGATTTGACTCATGAGAAATTTCTGGGTGACTTTAGGTTGCTCATAGTATGAAATCTCTAACTGGTGCTTATATACTTTGCTTCTGTGGCAGTGATTAGCTAGTTTAGTGGACATGATATTGTTGATTTGATATTTTTTGTGTGTCTTTAACTAGGATAAACATCAGCTGCTGTTGAGCCTAATCCTTTTTTAGGCACTGGTTCAGATAGTAACCATTCTATGATTTTGAGTTGGCCATATATGAATTAACTGTTTGACAAGCTAAATGCAGTCCTTGATGAATTCTGCTTCAAAGTGAATTGTATCATCTTTTAAATATGTGCTCTACAAAAGCTCATGGACAATGCTATTCATTTTTGGTTCCTGAAATATCTTGATGATATTACCAGACTATTTTAGAAGATCTTCCGAAAAGATACATGAAGTGAGAAAAAATCATATATGCTTGATCTCATCTAAATTGTGTTGTGTTTCTTTTTTCGGTTTGATTTTCCATGTTCCATTTGAATATTTAGGAGACCTACCACAGTAGAGGAAATTCTGGCAATTGAGATCAGGCCAGGTTGGAAGAAAGGAACAAAGATCACATTCCCTGAGAAGGGAAATGAGCAGCGAGGAATCATTCCTCCAGATCTTGTTTTTATCATTGATGAGAAGCCTCATGGCACCTTCAAGAGGGATGGAAATGATCTCATCATCACTCAGAAGATCTCTCTAGTTGAAGCCCTGACAGGGTACACAGCGCAGCTGACGACTCTGGATGGGCGGGATCTGACAGTTCCAATCAACAACATCATCTCCCCTACCTACGAGGAAGTTGTCAAGGGGGAGGGGATGCCCATTCCCAAGGAACCCTCCAGGAAGGGGAACTTGAGGATCAAGTTCAACATCAAGTTTCCCTCAAGGCTCACTTCGGAGCAGAAGACTGGGATCAAGAGATTGTTTACGGCTTCATAAAAGGACCGGTGCTTGCTTCGGTCATCCACCACCACCGCATCCTCCTCAGATCAGTACCAGTGTAAAAGCCAAGCCTTTTTCTTTAGCTTTTTATTTCATTCTCTTCGTCTATTGTTACAATGTAGCCAAGAAATATGGTACGAGTATTTCAATGGTGGATTTGAAACGTTTATTGCTCTATTGACTTTCATTCAGTCGAAGGATTGAAGCTCTTGAAAGCTGTCATTTCCGCTCCAGTTAATTTGACAGAGCAGGTTCTTGGAGAGATCTCTGTTTCTCTGCAAGTTCAGTGCATGTAAGAGGATGATCCGCGGATGACCCCAGTTCCTTCACTTCTTTGATGTCTAAGCTTGGATAATGATTCACAGGCTAAATGGTGAAATGGTGGCATGGTAGCAAGAAAACGGAAAAGATTGGTAAATAAGGCAGTGTTTCAGATGCAAATGAAGCATGCACTTGATATCAATACCATTATGAGTTTTCAAACCTTCTAAGGTTGAGAAAACAAACAACACACCCACGCCTCCTTAACAGCTTGGAGGGTGAAACTCTGGGCTACTAGCTTAGTTGATGGTCCTCTTGACAAAAACTAGACTAGATCACCTTGCAAGCCCTAAAAGACAGAACAATCAGGATGGATGTTAGAAACTACACTTGCCTCTGGCATGGCCAAAGCTTTCATGCTGCAATGGATTGATCCCTGTCAAGCAACTTCGTTAAACCGACCCTTGACAGTTGCTAAACAGACGAGGAGGCCTTAGTGTCTGAGCAATCAGAATGGCAATCAGATGTCTGGGAGGTGCTATACATTTCCCAAATTAAGGGAGCCATCCTTCATCAGCTTCACGCTCAGGCTGTTGAATCTCCCTCTCGAATAATGTCGAGAAGCCTTTCTCCAGTCTGTTCCAGTCTTCATCATGGCCACAAATTCATCATAGCTAATTCTCCCATCCTGAAAGTTCCATGCAACAACATCAGAAATTTAGAATGAAGATAAAAGTAGTTTTGATATCAGGACGGTGTGGTTAACCTTATCAGTATCCACTTCCTGGAAGATGTCATTGGCTACATCAGTACAATCTTCTGTTCCATCTTCCATCAAAGATTCTCTCAGCTCATTAGGCTCAATATAACCATTACCATCCTTGTCAAAGAAGGAGAAGGCTTTGTGGAGATGCTCATCGTTGGCCATCTTCTGAATGTGGAGGGAAACTGCAAGGAATTCTCCGTAGTCCATTGATCCTTTTCCATTTGTATCTACCTATTTGTATCATGCAAGTAGTTAAGCTCAGTTCACTGAAACTGCATTGCTATCTATCTAAGCAGAATGGGATGCAAAATTTTGGGAAAAAAAACAATTCACGTGCTAGAAGTTTTTTTTTTCCAAAGAGTGAATTCTGCATAAACAAAGAAAGAATGGACACATTTTTTTGCAACAAAACCAAAAAAATTGGCCAAGGTTAACTGAAAAAATCATAAGTATCTTTGTTCTCCCACATTCTCCCCTTTTATAGGATTCTGGCAAGAATAGAGTAAGGACACCTATGTGAAAGCATTAGATGGTGGTTTTCCTTTTCCTCCTGTCAGTTTCAAAGGAATGTGCCAGATAAATGACCACTGAGAAAACATTTTCCCGGGGATAGAAGCACTTGTCATGACTGATAAAGTAGAATGAGTATACCAACCGCTTCAACAAGCATCTGAGCCTCAGTCTCAGCAAGATGAGATCCGAAATTCTTCAGGCCAGCTTTCAGTTCTTCAATGGAAACAATGCCATCGCAATCTGTATCCATCTTCTTGAACAATTCTTTTATGTCTTCAACCTCTTCGATGGACAAGAAATCAGCAATTACCTGTTGAGAAGCGCAATGCTTATCATAAAAGAAACCGGAGAAAATGTTAATGGTTGATTTAGCTAAAGGTGATTCAACCTACCCTCAGAGCCTTTCTCTTGAACCTGTTCATCATCGAAAATTGCTTAAGTCGTGATTTGACAACATCTCCAAGAGGAACATTTGGTGCCTTCTTTGCATTTTGGAGCCATGGATGCTCTAAAGGGGGGTGGTTGAAAAATAAGAATTCATGCCCCAAGGTAATCACACATTATGCAGCAGAATAAAGGGATAGAAATATTACTAGATCGGTATCATATTAAGCTTCAATTATTTATAAACTGTAGAGAAACATTACTAAGGGTACAGTATAATCGTATCTCTGAAAAATCCATCAAAATAACATTCATTACTTTGTCAGCTATACAAACAGGTATCATGGAGAAATGCCAATTTTCGAAGTCCTTTATTTCTTAGTTGGTATATTAAGAGGAGACTATGAATCAGATAGCCAAAAGCATAAAATTATTTCAGGGAGAGAGACCTAATATTTGCACGTATAGACCAACGACATTTAGAGCACAGTGATATACCAAGCACTTGCTTTGCAGTTAGTCGAAGCTTTGGATCTGGTTCTAACATCTGCCTAACCAAACTTTTGGCACTCTCTGATACATGTGGCCAAGGATCACGCTTGAAATCTATGATTCCACGAAGGATTGCTTGTGCGACCCCTTGCTCAGATTCTGCATCAGAATGCACAACATTAAGTAATTGTAAAAGATGAGGCTGAGGGGGAGGCTCAATTCTTGGATGCACCCTCAGAAGCTGTAAATTTGAATGGCCTAAGAATATTACTTAGATAGAATATGCAGGAAAGAAAATTACCAGCCCAAAATGGGGGTACTCCACATAACAGGATATAGAGTATAACACCAGCACTCCATATATCTATCTCTGGCCCATAGCTCCGCATGAGCACCTCTGGGGCCATGTAATAAGGGCTTCCAACAATTTCTGAGAATTTCTCCCCTGGATATGTAATATTTGAGAAACTTCACCGGTTTAGTGAACCTTGAACATTTCATAGTAGTAGTCTATGCAGTTTATGCTCTTGGAATCATAACATACTATCGAAATTGCCACCTTCAAGTATTCTCATTCAAATAACCCCAACATCTGTTACCCATAACAAATTTAATAATGATGTGAATCGAAGTTTCCACCTCATAACCTCCCGTACACACTGCAGATGCATTTTCTAGGAAGAGCACAATATTCCCTAACCCCAAACTGGTCATTATCCCCTCTCAGAGGTACCTCTCAATCATTCAGTGCAAATGCAGCAAGAAAAGCATTTAAAAAGAATGAATTTATGGACTGTAGAGACAAAAAAAAATTCTTCAAGACAGGTGGAGAAAGTACTTGGAAAAATGTTATTGATAGCTCTTTCATTATTTTGGGTGGTGAAAGGACATCTTACTCAATTCACATTTAATAATAACTTGAACGAATAGTTCGTAGCCATGAGCTTACTATAGGCACCACCACAATGCTCATGGGACCTACAATGAAGAAGTGGGGTGAAATTCATCTAAAAAATTTTCTGGCCTAGCCTAGAAAGAATTCGCCCTGTTCCAGACAAAGCAAAAACATTTTACGCATAAGAAAGACCAAAAAGTAGGGCGACATGGCTGAACTCAGTCAAACATGAAACAGATAAATTAAAGCAAATCAATAGGCATATCCAGCCGAGTTGCACAACGAATTGATAAATTTTATTTCTAAAAGTGTGGAAGGCTGTACAGCCAATTCCACTTTAGCTATTACTTGAACACTCTAAATTGACCACCGCACTAGTTATAACGTGCAAACTGAGTGGGAATTTAAGAATCTCACCTGGCTTGAAGAATATGGACAATCCAAAATCAATGGCTTTAAGTGGCGAATTCTCCTTCTTGTTCGCAAATAGGAAATTCTCGGGCTTCAAATCCCTATGAATGACCCCGTGCTTATGACAGAGCTGCACCACCTCCACAATGGTACGGGTTACGGATGCAGCAGCTCTCTCCGTGTAATGCCCTCTGGCAACAATCCGATCGAACAGCTCCCCTCCTTCGCACAGCTCCATCACCAAATGAACTGCATTATCGTCTTCACACGCTTCCTTCAAGCTAACAATGCTCGAATCGAGAGGCAGATGCTTCATTATGGCCACCTCACGCCTCACATCCTCTATGTCGACCGCAGTCCGCAGCTTCCGCTTGGAGATACTCTTGCAGGCGAGCAGCTCCCTCGAGTCCCGTTCAATGCAGAGGTAGGTCACTCCGAACTCTCCTCGCCCAAGCTCCCGGTCTATCAGGTAACGATCCTCGATGTTCTCCTTAGGGACGCCGTTGAGGACGGTGACAGGAGCCTTCTTCCTGGCATTAGAGTCACGCTTACCGTGTTCGTGGCCGGCGAAGCTCGATTTCACGTCCTCTCGGGCAACGGCAGCAGGAGATCTGCAACAATTCCCCATTTACCGAGGAGAATGCCGGCCCTCCGGTCGACCTTACTACAACTGCTCTCTCCTCCCAAAAAAACCTTGCTCGACACAGATCTCGGAAGAAAAAGGCACGATGAACTAAGCTAAGGTTCCATATGCAAGCTAGAGAGGAAAGCAAGCTCGGCTCGGAGATCTAGGGCGAGTGAGATGGGACCATGTCTATGAGATCGAAAGCAGGGAGCCGTACAGAGGCAGTTTCAGATGCTCTGGAAATAGCATTGTACGACTGGAGAATACACACTACACTTAAATTGTTTGTAGCAGTAGCAGCTCATCAGCTGGTCGAGCCAGATCACTACCCCAAAACAAAAGGAAGCTAAGTGAAAGTGAAGTGAACACAGTACAGTAAGTAGAAAGTTAAAAATAAAAATTTCTGTCTAAATTTATATTTATATTTAAATATTTATTTTTATTTCGTGAAACCTTGCGCTTGTACTCTATGAATATCCTCTGATTCCGTGATTTTTGTCGGCTAACGGAGGATATTTGAATTTAACGGGGGACAGGAGGAGGTTGGGGGTGTTGGGGGTATCGGATTTTTCTGGATAATTGCAGAGTACCACCAACATTTTTATTTCATTTGTATGTAACCCCTAATTTCAACACTTCAAATTTTATCACTGTGATTGATGGGCCCATTGCAGGCCCGAGTAGCCTCTCGTGAGTGACATTTTGGGCTTTTCGGCCATCAAAATCCATTTTGGGCTAGGCCGTGCAAAACTCATACGAGGGAATAAAGTCATCATCGAGGACAAAGAAAGAGAGAATCGTGACGCTTAATTGGATGTAGCGGCGGCACTCACATGCGGAACAAGGGGACAGGGAGGTTCCGGAAAACCGGGCTAGGCTAGTGTGAAACCCGGGACTCGTGGGCCCGGATATTACACGATCATAGGCCTGTCGCCTAATCTACGTGGACACCCGTGGTTGGCCCACACACGTGAGACGTGACAGAACTCCGCGTAGCATATCAACTTATCCCACGACGGCCCTACCCATAGAAAGCCCGAGCCTTTTTCATCAAATATATATATATATAATACCTTAAAAATCTTTCTTTTTCACATTTTTTACTCTCTTTAATTTGAAAATATTTTTTAATAATAATTAATCTAACATTAAATGAAAATCCAATTGAAGATTAATCATGTGTAAATCTTGAAATTTACTGCTGTTGATGCATCCACCGCCACCCACCACCCACCACCACCACAGATTCGAAAAAATGCATGTCGTCAGCCTGACGAGCAAGCTGCAACATTAAACGCGGCCCCTTTTCAAAGTAGCGAGGAACCTTAGAGGATTTAGAACTTGGATGCACCGGGTCCATGGGTCTAGCGCTTAGTCGAGGCTACCATGAAATGGTGGGTGCTTGCAGGCGGATCACCCACGAACTTCCGCATCCGAAGATCGTTTCCGCGTACGAAGATAGGGGGCCTATAGAAAGTCGAGTGATGGTTGCATCAGCATGGCCTAACGATTAAAATAATATATTTATTAATAAAATAATAAAATCACCTTTATTCTCATATAATATATATATATATATATACATATAAAGGATGTAAGGAGATCTAGAAGAGGCTGCCGCTTGGCTTGAGGGAGGGAGAAGTTTTTCCATTGCACATGATCTTAAATAGTAGGAACCTTTCTTTGACACTATAGAACGAGCATACGCATGGCCGAGGGAGCTTTGACAGGGAAATGGGACATCCATTACTCTTTTTTTTTTCTTTTTCTTCTTCTTCGTCTTCTTCTTTTCCCTGTCTTTGACGATATTTCACTCCTTTTCATACTCATTCACACAGCTACCCCCTCATAAATTCATCCCGCTCCCCTATTCCTCATCTTTCTCTATCTCTTCGGTCGTATCATTGACCCTTCTGGTGCAAGTTTCTTGTGTCCATCAGACATCGCCGACACGCGTATATATATCTCCCGGCCATGGAGGGTCGATATGGCCAGCACCATATCAACCCCCACCATCAACAGCAGCAGTACGTCAGCTCCGGCGTGGATCCGACTGGTGATAGGTTCCCTCAATGGAGCTTGCAGGAGACCAAGGACTTCCTGATGAAAAGGGCCGAGCTCGACCAGAGATTCATGGAGACCAAGCGCAACAAGGTTCTCTGGGAAGTCGTCTCGAACAAGATGAAGGAGATGGGATACAACCGGAGCGCCGATCAGTGCAAATCAAAATGGAAGAATCTGGTCACTCGATATAAGGTATCGAGAACGATGGGTATCATTTACAATATATCGCTGAATATGTCTGTTGAATAGAGCTTGCATCAATCAAACCCTTGACTGCCTTTGGTTATCTTTGCTCTTTTTTTTATACACGGTGAACATGCTGCAGTGAGTAAACAGTGATCTGGTTAGTAGATTGTCCTTTGAAATAAAGAAGGTAGTGACTATGTATAGCTTGAGTAAATTGATTGTAGTCATAGGATCACTGGTTGAGGGCCTGATAAGAGCTGCATGCAATACAAATGATGATGTTGGGGCGTGTGGTTAACTCGGTGCTTCTGATGTTCTCTAGGGTTGTGAGACAATGGAAGCGGAAACCATGAGGCAACAGTTCCCTTTCTACAACGAGATACACTCGATCTTTTCTGTGAGAATGCAAAGGATGCTGTGGGCTGAAGGGGAGGGAGGCGGAGCAAGCAGCAGCTCAAAGAAGAAGGCGTCGCACCAGCTGTCGTGGGGTGAAGAAGACGAGGAGGAGGACAGCGATGGGGAACAGAAGGCAGGGAGCTCATGTAGGAATACAAAGAATAAGAAGAAGAAGGTGAAAACGGGGGCTTCTTCGAGCGAAGGTGACAGCGGCAAGTTGGTGAAGCTGGTGGAGGGCTTCATGAGGCAACAGGTGCAAATGGAGATGCAGTGGAGGGAGGAGTACGAGGAGAGGGAGAAGGAGCGGAGAATGAGGGAGATGGAGTGGAGGCAGACGATGGAGGCGCTCGAGAAAGAGAGGGCCATGATGGACCGGAGGTGGCGGGAGAGGGAGGAGCAGAGGAGAATCAGGGAGGACGCTCGGGCGGAGAAGAGAGACGCCCTCATCACCGCCCTCCTCAACAAGCTCAGATCGAGAGAAGACAGTAACATGTAGAACCTAGCACCTCTAATCCCCTTAATTTCAATGGCCAACCAGCAATATGAGGAACCAAAACTGTTGTTTACACCGTCAGCTTAGAGTCCCCATTTGCCATTCAACCAAAAGTTGGGAGATCTTTGTACAGTCGAGCTGCTAAAATTGAATCAAGGGGCAATCCACAAAACAAGGTAAAACCTTGAGGGCTCTCCTTTCACTCAATCGGGGTGTCTTATGTAATTCAAATTCAAATACTATGAAACAGAAAATTCATGTTCTTGGACAAAAACACTGTGAAAACTGCAGTCATTAATTGAATGGATCCTCTCGTCTCTCTCTTGTAGATGGAAGTCAATATATCACACCCACCACCAATGAATTCACCATTTTGACCAAGATCTGCCGGGAACTGGACCTGGACCAGTTGTTGTACCTCTTCAAATAAACACATCCGGGCAACTGTTAAGCTTCCACGCTTCAGTTTTTGGTGCCATCAACAGCGGGCAAATGCGGCCATGGAATTGATTATCCAAACAAAGCTAAACGTGCCTACCATAGCCCAGCCCATTCTGTTGGCCCTTGTTTATGGGTGATCGATAGTCCCTAGCCCCTAGAACAATATTAGACCGTGTTCACTCCTGAGCAAATAGACTTGCAGAGATTTCCCAAGTAAGAAAATTAGATTTCTGGAGATTGTTCAGGAAACTCCAACCTTGATTTGGAGTATGAAGCAAAGAGCAGAGCAGGGGGATTCCATTGTTCTGTATCTGCAGACAGAATCCAGAGCGGCAGAGGATCTCAGCGATACAGTTCATGCTTGCCTGCCATTCAGAAGAGGTATCCTTCTTCTCTTATTGTTGGAACTTAAGGAAATAGAAAAGGATATGTGTTTTGTTCTTTCGGTTTCCCATTGGAATAAAACAAGGGACAGACGATTGGGCAGTCACTTTCTTCCCACCAAGAGACAGATTAAGAAATCAAAACAGAATAAGATGACAAACAAAACTTGTCTTTACGGACAAAAGGAAGGCGACATCCTACGCAAAATGTAATCACAGACATCTCAGTCTGTCCAAGCCCTCATTCTTTCTCCATGCTCAGCTTTAGCTTTTTTCTGGTAACTACTAGTTAAAGGCCAAATATACCACTTGGATCCATTATTCTCTTCCAGTCGGATAATCAATCATCAATATTGAGCAAGACCCCCCTCCCCCCACCAAAACTGTTATTGAACTAGAGAACATTGCAATCAATGAACCAATGCAAATCCAAGCATATGGTATACTCTTCTTATCCAAAAACCAACCAGCTAACAAACCATTAAAGGGACCCCCACAATAACATAGGAATGTAGTTACTTAACAGACTCCGAACCAAATTATACCAACATCAAACTGAACCAAGGGTGAGCTCTGACTGACCACATGAGTTTCTTCCTCTTTCGCTATAGTCTCAGCATGCTATGTGCGATGAACTGAGTTGGACCTGCCCGACCCTTCCCAAGCCCCACCCCTATGCTGCCACCTCCTACGCCCCTCCGGCTTCCCCTCATCGGGGTCAGGTAGAACCTCAGAAGTCCATTGTCCACATTCTTGGGTGAGTACCTTGCACTGCGGTTCCTCTCCAGGAAGAACTCGTCCCTCCTTTTCCTCGAGTGGCCATTCATGTCCATCCCACTCTTTCGCCCAAAGGATCCCCCGAGGCTGTAGGAGTTCCTCGAGTTCACACTGCTATTGCTCCGTAAGACCCGCTGGTCGGCAGCCAATCTCGGGCCACCATTGCGGTCTTTCCAGGACTCGGAGAATGACCTCTCAACTCCATTTCCTCTGCTGCTAAATCGGTCATAATTCTCATCTTTGTTCCCTCCCTTTCTATGAATAAACCCCCAAATGCTCCAAGCCTTCCATCTGCTCGACTTCTTGGGCCCCTTGCGATCGCCATTCCCGATCACTGAGACACCATCTGCAAATCCAATCTCAAACATATCAGAGTAGTCATCCCCCAAAGAATTCAGGGTCGAGTCCCTTGAGTCCCGCAGTTCCCTCTCTCCGACTAATGACTTGCTCCCCTGGAAATACTCCATTGTGACAGGAGACACCTTGGCGTTCTTGACAGATTTCAGCTCATCCATCTCTGCTACAACTGCTGCTGCAGTTTTCCTGATCGAGCTCGAGCGATCAAGGCTCTTTCTACGCCTCGCGGATGAGTCAAGGTAGTAGTCTCGGGTCTGGGCAGACCCACCTGGGACCCCATCATCCTCCTCTTCCAGTGAGTTAATCATGGGTGGCTCTTCCACTGGAATCTGAGTATCAGTCCTTGGGACATGGTGGACGGTGGGAGGAGAGTCCTCCACTACCGAGACCATTGTGGGACCCATTCTGGCCGGTGGGAATGAACGGCCGACAAGGTAGCCGTCCCATGAAGCTCTCGGCTCATCAAAGGAATACCTGGGATCGTCGAACGAGATCCGACCAGCATCAAGGGAGAACCTTGGATCGGTATCACAAGATCTCCGGCCGAATCCATAGTCAGCTATCTCAGACTGGGTCTCCCGGAACTGGCGACCGATGGGTTTCTCGACAGGGAGAGTTGAGGAATAGCCACCGCCACCGCCGGCCTCCCGCTGTCTCTTCAGCTTCTGCTTCTTCCTCCATTTCTGCAGCTTCTTGCTGAACACCGAAGCCGCCGACCAGAAGCTACCAGCAATGTCCTTGAAGTCCCTGCCCGACGGTGGTTTCTTATGGTTCGAGTCGAGATCCATGTGGTCCTTCATTGTCCTCAGATCTTCCGCAACGAGCTCCCCGGGCTCCTTTCTTACTCCTTCAACGATCTCTGCGACTACGTTGGACCTTCTTGCCTCTTCAAAAGCCCGGATTTCGTCTTTCTCTTCTTCCGATTCCTCTCCAATGTCGGGCTTCACTGCCTCGATTTCTGCAAATACTTCCTTAGACTCGAGCGCGGGATGAGGTTGTATGCTCATCGAGGCGAGATTTCGTTGCTCAGCCCCGGGAGATTTGGTCCCGTCGTCGAGCGTAAAGAGGTTCCAGAGTGTGCTGCGGGCCCTAACGTCGCAGGATTTCCTCTGAGGCTCGAAAATGCCGGAAAACAAACCCTCGTTCTTTGAGGCGGAGAAGGACTTGGTGCGGCGGAGCTCGGAGAGGTACGACGAGGAGGAAGAGGACGGGGCAGCTGCAGCAGCGGATGGCTTGAAAATGGCCTTGATGGCAGCTACAGCGGCAGCGGGAGGCTTGCGGAAGGAGGAAGAAGAGGAAGCGGCGCAGATGGAGGAAGATTCTAGGACGACAAGGCGCTCGCAGAGGCAAGAAGGGCAAAATCCGGTGAAGTGCTCATCGGGATGGCGGTCACAGGAAGTGGATGGACGGTGGGGCTGGGGCGGCTGCGGTGGCTGGAGCTGAGGAAGTGGGGGCTCATTCGTAGGATTCATACCCGGCAGCTGTGCTCAATAATCACTACACTTCTGCTCATATTAGGGAGAAAATGCAGTGTGAACTGAGGTGGTGGTGGAGGGAAGGACGAAAAAGGGGAGCTCTCTGGTCAGCCCACCCTGCTATCTCGGCGAGAGGAACGAAGTACGCAAAAAGAAGGAAACAAGGAACCAACTGCTTTGGCTCCAACGGACACATAGACAGAAAGATAATAGACATATTTTATTATTGAAAAATAAAAATATAATCTTTAATTTCTCTTTCACATTAGTTTCCCCTTTTTTTTTCAATTTAGCCCTTCCGGAATCCAAGTCTAATCCATATTAGTAATTTCAACTTATTATTTTATTAGTGTTTTTATATTCAAAATAAATATTAAATCATCTTGATTAAATTCACTTTAATTTCATCTCTAATGCATAACTTTGGTGGCATGCATCACTGATATGTAATTAGTAAGTCGATTAAATACTAATTAAATAATTAGTAAAAAAATAAAGTACTCATTTAATAGCTTACATCAATTTTAAAATATTATTTTAATAATTTTCTGCTTATTTTCTTGTTTTCTCATTTATATAAAATAAAGTATGAATATTTAAAAATTGTCTTTCTTTTGATGTGGGATTGCTTTCGATTTTCAAAGATTCCTGTCGAGGGGTAGGGGGGAAAAGAAGAGAGAGGTAAAAGTAGAAGAAGAAGAAGATAAAGCAAAAGCAAATCACGCCATTGCAGCACCAACATCGCTCACATGTACTCTTTCCCTGTATTTGCCTTCTTCCCTCTCACATTTCGCTTTCTTTCTTCCCCTTTTGTTTCTTTACAATGCAAGTTGTTCCTTTTTCCTGATTTGCCCCTCCTTTCTTTTTGTCTTGGCTTCACTTTCCCTCCTTTTCTCGATTCCCATCCGATCTAAATCATTTGGATGGATCCAATAATGGCATTCGAGCCTTACCCTCCATTAGATTTAGTGTGAACCCTCTGGAGATGTGCCAGGGAAGAGAACCTCAAATCGATGCGTGAGCATCTCATATGCATACCTTGCATAAATTGGAAAAAGGGTTCGATGCACAAGTTCATGGATGAGGAGGAGGAGAGGCTGCTTTTGCTTATTACTTCCAGAGTTGAGAGCCAGCATGGGGAGGAAACAAGGAAGCCACCGCTGAATCACGAGAAGAGAGGGCAAAAAAAATCACGTTGTGTAGTTATTATTATACTAGCATTACTATTTCTCCATTGAATTCCTCCGGTGGTCAATTGATTAGGGGCACCCCAATCTCTTTCTATAGCACAAGGGACAAATTATTGAGCACGAGCAAAGTGAATTCAATTTCCTCTCTTTTGCATGTTTTCTCATACCTTCCCCTATTGCCATTTTTATGCGCTAAAAATGGACCTTGCAAATTAATTAAAACTGGAGGTGGAAATTTTTAGAGTAGGCTAATATTTTGTCATTCATGGCTTCTTAATTGGTTCTTAGCTGTATTCTGCATTTCCATCTCCATGCAGTAGTTGCTCGGAATCACTGACAGAAGACCGACCATTTCTGGGATTCTGGCGTACTTTTTATGTTATTTTTTAAAAAAATCATCATATTTTATTTTTTTAATTTTGAAAAAAAGCCAGTTGTCTTGCTCCCATTAAGCTTTATGCAGTGAGAGAGCATGATGGATGAGCTTTCTTATTCCTACTCCTCCTAGACCCTCCCTCTCCCTCTCCTTTCTCTACCGAAGCAACAGCCTCCTGCATAATCTGAAATTCTCCTTTTCCTTTTTCCAGTTCCTGTCAGAAAATATAATGTTCAAATTATTCGTCCCATAATGATATACTAATAATACATAAATAATCTTTGAGCATGCGCAAGGAGTTGTGGACTCTTGGCTGATGGGTTTCACTCAATTCTTTTTTGCCTGCAAGAAAAATGTACTAAGATAAGAGTTCTTTTTTACCATTAGAACGCGCTGATCCAAAGTTATCGACCAGAGCACTGCACATTATAATGTATATTATCTTTCTACTTTACCTATTATCATCTTTGTTTACTTTTCCATATGGTCAAAAAGATTAGGAGCTAAAGATACTAATTAGGTAGGAATAGAATATTGTGAGGGGGTGGAATCATATTTGTCATCATTAAATTATTAATAAAGATGGCAGAAAATAATTAAATTTCATTGGATAGAAATAAGTTTAATGGATTCTCTTATGCTAATAAATATTGAATAACATCAACACATACATGTACAACTAAGAATTCCACATATTTGGAGAGGCTATTATAATGTCACATATCAGCATATTATTATTGATACTAGGCAACTAATCCATTTTCATAATTTCTAAAGGTACACTTAAGTTTAACACTTTATACCAACATATATTAAGTTATAATTTGCAACATTTTTAATGCATTGAGGTGTATAAGTGGGAACGATATATATGTATATTATAGTTTAAAAGATAGAGTAATTAGGGTTTGTGTGTTTGATTAGAGTATGTGAAGGGGGAACATAAAGTAAGGTGCATGTGTGAAATTTTAAAAAAAGGAAGATAAAAGAAGCATACACATCATTGCCACAGGAGAAACAAGTGCATAAGGACAATCTAATGGAATACTTTACCCTGCCACAAAGTACAGAAAAAAGTCTTTAAAGATACCCTTAAGAGTAAGGGGGGAATACTCCTACTTTAGTGGATAAAAATATTTTATTTTATTTTATAAAATAATGTTATCACACTCTTAATACTTCACATAATTTAATTTTATTAAATAATTAAAAAATATATATCAATAAAAATATGATGTCGAGTGACATAACTCTTTTATAGTCATGCTCTCCAACTTTACCCAATAATTTTTTATTTAGTTGTTTCCATTATGTGTAGACTCTTATTGCCTTTCATGTATTGCTACATTTTGTCTTGCCATACATTATATTATATTTGCTTCACTATTTTAAAATTTCATATAATCATTTATTCCATACATATAATATTTTTAAATAATAAATATAAAATATATATAAATAAATTATAAATTATAAATTGATTGAATACATTTTTTTGTCTTTTTAATTTTTTATTATGAAATTAACAAGTCATATCTCACCACTTGCATTGGATCAATGCATCAATAATAACAATTTGAATTATTCAAAAAATAATTATTATTATTATATAAGCAGTTTTTAATTTTAAAAATTAAATTTATTTTTATAAGTTATTTATTTCCTAATAAATATTAAAGTCATTAATTACTTAATACATACACTAACAAAATAAATAAGAATTAATAACAATTATTTTGTATTAAAAATCCAATAAATATTATTTTAATAACAAGTATACTATATTATAATATAAAATTTTAATATATTTTAATTGACTTTTAATAATTTTTTTAATTAAATAATGTGAAATAAAAAAATTTGTTATATTGGCTTCAATTCAAATTTTGGTGACTTGTGGTGAAAGATGAGTATAAAGCAATTATCTTATGTGAAGTATTAGAAGTATTACAACTTAATTTTGAGATACATAAATTAGAATTAAATTGAAATAAATTATGTGAAAAAAGATAAAAAAAATAACTTATTTATATTTGATATCAAGTAATGAAAAAAATTTCAATTTTTTATATAGCAATGAAATTTGGTTTTATCTATTTTTTAAAATAAAAAATATACAATTATAGTAAAAAAACAAAAATTTGATATGAGAGACAGCCTTCACTACTCATAATCACTCGTATTTAATAACAAAACAAGTAAATCCTACATTAAGACAAGTTTAATAAAAAAAATATTAAATATTTTTTAAAAAATTATATAAAAATGACATATAAGAACAATAAGAGAAATGACTTTTTTTTATCAGTAAAAAATTGCTTTCTTGATGTATGTAATATGGTTTCACCTCATATCACTGATAAATAATTGATCACCCACAAATATTTAGACAATTATAAAAAATAATATTTAAATATTAAGAATGAAATTAAACAAACAAAATTTTTATAATGTCCATGCATAGTATTTATTGGCAAATGCGTAATAATCTTATTATATTAAAATTAATTCAAAACTTAACTATAAATTTGGAACCATAATTATTAATTAAGCTATTAAATTAAAATTTAATTTTTTCAAAAGTATCATATTAGTAAAACAACAAATATTTGAAACAAGTAATGATTATACACTATATATATTTCACAACTTATATTTAAAAAATATATATATATATTATTCAAAAGTAGGATAAAGATTTTAATAATGATATTTAATATTTCATTATATATATAATAGTTCATGAATTTCTTTCTTTATAATAATTCTTTCCCTGGTATCAATATTGCACCTATAATAAGAATGGAATGCTCCATTCATAAAAATCACAAAATAAACTCACTTAAGTTTTTATGTAATAATAAAATAGTAATTTAATTTATTCAAAATTATTTATTTTTGAATAATAGTCCTTTTTTCTCATCATTAAATATTATTTATTAATTCTATTGTTTTTACTTTTCATTTAAAAGCTTTTTTTAAAATCCATTTATATAATTTCATTAATGAGATAAGAGTTTTTTATTAAAAAAACATTTTTGTATTAAATTTTTATATTATATTGGTGCATTTTCTTCACGACTTTGTATTAAATTTAAATTAGTTGTATATTATGTTGGTACATTTTTTTCAATTTTATAAATTTGTATTAAATTTTAATAAGTTTTATATTATATCAGTACATTTTCCTCCATTTTATAAAATTATATGAAACTTTAATAAATTTTTATACCATCTTGGTGCATTTTCTTTCATTTATTGAATTTTTATTAAATTTCAATAATTTATATTGGTACATTTTTCTTCATTTTATGAATTTATATTAAACTATTTTTTATAGAACAAAAAAGAATTTCATACATAAATTTTGTGATAATAAGTAGACATATATTGAAATAAGACGTTATTAATTAAAAAATGGATGATTTTACTAAAAAGTGAGAAAATTTTGGTTAATAATAGTTGAACTCAACTTGAACAAAAAAAAAGTTATGTAGAAAATTGTAGAGAAAATGAAAATATAAGAAAAAGTAAAAAATGCTCAAGAGAAGACAGAATGAAGGAAAACAATGAAGATATTTTACAAATGGTGACCTATAATAACTAATTTTATTTTAGAAGGTAAAATATTAATTTTATCCTATGAATTATTAAATCCTAAATAATTTTTTTTATATAGAAATATTTCTTGTTGGTTATACAATTCATTATATATAGAGAGAATATAAAAATTAAAAAGAAATGTTTATTTAAAAAAAATAGTAAAATGAATGTATATTTAGAATAGTAAAAAAATCAGGTTAGAAGAATGAAGGAAAACAATGAAGTTATTTTACAAATGGTGACCTATAATAACTAATTTTATTTTAGAATGTAAAATATTAATTTTATCCTATAAATTATTAAATCCTAAATAAAATTTTTTTATATAGAAATATTTCTTGTTGGTTATACAATTCATTATATATAGAGAGAATATAAAAATTAAAAAGAAATGTTTATTTAAAAAAATAGTAAAATGAATGTACATTTAGAATAGTAAAAAAATCAGGTTAGAATTGCACAAATGACCCAATATTATATTTAAATATTATAATAATGGTTAATAAAAAATTTGAAAAAAGAAATAGTATACATGTTATAGAAAAATAATAAGATATGATACTCGCACAAAAAGTCTTTATTTATAAGTTATTAATTAAAACTGAGTTATTAATTTACATATATAATATGATTCTAGGTGAATAAATACATACTTTATTATGAGTTGAAAAATTAAATATAATTTTTATTTATAAGTTAAATACTTGCAATATAAATTTATTTTGATACAAATTTTCATGAATATTTATTATGTATACTCTAAATAATATTATATAATATTTTAGGTATATTTTAAAATATATTATTAAAAATTATTAAATAAACTATAATAATTAAATTTATTATAAATACTTTAATTTATAAATAATATTTTTAATTGTTTATTCAAACCCTTCTTTTTTACTCACTTATATAATTAGAGAAGAATGTTTTTATTGAAAAAAATACATTTTTATAACTTTTCATAATTATTTCATTTCGATTTTATTAATATTATTTATAAATAAAGTTATATATATAATTTTTTAATCATTAAATAAAACTTTATAATATATATAACTTAATAAAATTTCAAATGAAAAAAATAAATACTGTCACAACTGCATATGATACAATAATAAAATTTTTAGTATTATATATATATATATTTATATAGAAAATTTCACAAGGTTTCTTACCGTTTCTTTATAAGTTATGTACTTACATTAGAAATTTCTTTTGATCCATTTTTTCATAAATATTTATTAGCTTGTACTCCCAATTATATTATATAAGATTATTTAAAGATGTTTTCAAATTATCAAATAAAATAATAATAATTTGATTTATTATAAATTATTTATTTATGTTTTTTTCCACATAAAGTAATTCTTTTTTCCCATCATTAAATATTATTTAACAATTATATTTTTTATTTATTATACAATATTTTTATTCATTTATATAATTTCAATAACGTGATAAAATATTTCTATTAAAAAATGCTTTTGTAACTTTATATTTAAATATAATCAATAATTCTAAAATAAAGGAACTTATAATCAATTGAAATAATTTATAATTAAATAAAATATAAAAATTATAATTTTATTTTATTAATAAATATATATGAAAGATTAAGAACTACAAAATAAAAGTTTTATTTTTGTGGAACAATCAAGATAGAAAAAGTGGCAGATGTTATACATATTTTCAAATATTATTTTTTTTATTTTATTCTCGTTTAGAATTCTTATTACATGTAAGATTAAAAGTAATAATACTATTTTTTTACTAATTATTTATTTTATATGCCTTGAATTTCTCATTAATATCAAATAATATGAATAATTAATAAATCCAAAAAATTTAAAATAATTTACAATTAGTTTTTATATTAATTATAATATAGTTTACTGCCTTATTTACCTCTCTATCAAACCCCATTTTGTCTAACATACCTTCTAAATACATTTTTTTTACAGTATTTTTTAAATTCTGGGGTGGATTCATATTTGTTATCATTAAATTATTAATAAAGATTAGGAAATAATTAAATTTCATTGAATGAAAATAAGCTTAATGAATTCTCTTACACTAATAAATATTGAAGGAAGAACATTTAGAAAGGCTATTATTATATCAAATATCAACATATTATTATTGATAATAGGCAACTAATCCATTTTCATCATTCATAGAGGTACACTTAATTTTGAGGTGTATAAGTGGGGGTTATATGTGTGTCTTATATATAAATATAAAAAATTATAAATTATATATATTTAAATATATTATTAATCTATATTTAATATATTTAAACTTATTTTGTATTTAAATCTAATAAATATTATTTTAATTACAGTTATACTATGTTATAATATAAAATTTTAATACATTTTAATTGACTTTTAACAAATTTTAACTTAGTTAATTAGATAGTGTGAAATAAAAAAAATTCATATTGACTTCAATTCAAATTTTGATGAGTTGTAATGAAGACGAGTATTAAACAATTATTTTATGTGAAGTATTATAAGTCTTACAACATAATTTTGACGTATATAAATTAGAATTAAATTGAAATAAATTATGTGAAAAAAATATAAAAATAACTTATTTATGTTTGAGATCAAGTATTAAAAAAAATTAATTTTCTATATAGTAACGAAATTTGATTTATTTATTTTTTGAAATAAAAAATAGAAAACTATATAAAAAAACCAAAAATTTAATATGGATCTGCAATCGGTAACTTTTTTTTATTTAAGTCAATATTACCTTCACTACTCATTCATTTAATTACAAAACAAGTAAATCCTATATTGTGACGAGTCTAATGAAAAGTAATATAAAATATTTTCAAAAAAATTACATAAAAATTAAATACATGAACAATAAGAGAAATTATTTTTTTTTCTCAAAAATAAATTGCTTTCTTGGAGTATATAATATGATTTCACCTTATATTGCCGGCAAATGCGTATTAATCTTATTATATTAAAGTTAATTCAAAACTTAACTATAAAGTTAGAACCATAATTATTAGTTAAGCTATCAAATTAAAATTTAATTGTTTCAAAAGTATCATATTAGTAAAATAACAAATATTTGAAACACGTAATAATTATACACTCTATATATTTTACAAATTATATTTAAAAAAGATAAATATATATACAAGAAAAAGGAAATAATTACTTATAGTAGGATAAAGACTATAATAATTATATTTAAAATTTTATTTTATGTACATAATAGTTCATGAATTTCTTGCTTCATAATAATTCTTTCCCTCCTATCAATATTGTACCTATCATGAGAATGGCATACTCCATTCTTAAAAATTACAGAAAGAAATCATTTAGTTCTACATGTAATAATAAAATATTTAAAAATCTCTTATATGATATATATATAAAATTTTCATAATAACTTCACAAAATATCTTGTAATCCTAATTAGAGTTGTGATGTTTGTCTTCCTATACATTGTAACATATTTGCTTCACTATTTTACATTTTCATATAGATTTTTTATTAAGCACATATACCATCCCTAAATAAGTAAATATATGTGTGAAAATAAGTAATAAATCATATAAGTTAAATGATTACCAGTTTTTTCTCAATAAATATTTATCTATTTAAAAGTTTTGGAAATTGAGAGCTGTAATTACATGGGATTAATTTTATATTTTAAAAAATAATTCGTATCAAATTATAATATTAAAACAATACAAGATTTATATATACTTAATTATATATTAAAATAAAATATGATAATTACATTACATTTATAGAGTGTTTCTTACTTCTTGATGATAGTAAATTTACCTTTATTCATATAATAAATAGCAGCAGGAAAATATAAAAAATTATTAAATTAATTTATATTTAAGATATTTTAACTTTTTTATATTAAAATTTCAATATATGTTATTTTAATAACAATCATTTTATATTATAATAGAGAGTTTTAACATATTTTAACTTCATTAACAAGATAATGTGAATTGAAACAAAAAAACTAGTCCTAATGACTTCAATTGTAATATTACTAATATTAGTGAGTTTTAACATATTTTAATTTTATAGAGTTATATAATCATTGCAAGTGCAAATACGGGAATAATTTTATCTACTTACATTATAATTTTTTTAATTAAAAAATATAAATAAAATAGTAATTTAATTTATTCTAAATTATTTATTTTTGAAAAGTAGTCATTTTTTCTTATCATTAAATATCATTTATCAATTCTATTGTTTTCGTTTTTTTTTCATTTAAAGGCTTTTTTAAAATTTATTTATTTAATTTCGTTGACGTGATAAGAGTTTGTTTATTGAAAAAACATTTTTGTATTAAACTTTTATATTATATTGGCATATTTTCTTCAATTTTATGATTTTGTATTAAATTTTAATTAGTTATATATTATGTTAGTGTATTTTTTTAAATTTTATAAATTTGTATTAAAATTTAATAAGTTTTATATTACATTGATACATTTTCCTACATTTAATAAATATGCATTAAATTTTAATAAGTTTTATATTATGTCAGTATATTTTCCTTTATTTTATAAATGTGTATTAAACTTTAATAAATTTTTATAAAATGTTGTTGAATTTTCTTTTATTTTCTGAATTTGTATTAAACTTCAATAACTTTTATATTATGTTGTTATATTTTCCTTTATTTCATGAATTTGTTGAACAAAAAAATGAGTTATATAGGAAGTTGTAGAGAAAATAAAAAGATGAGAAAAAGTATGAATACGGAAGAGAAGACAAAAGTATTTTTATTTAAAAAAAAGATGTTTTTGTAACTTTACATTTAAATATAATTAATAATTCTAAAATAAAGGAACTTATAATTAATTGAAATAATTTATAATTAAATAAAATATAAAAATATTATAATTTATTTTTATTAATAAATATATATGAAAGATTGAGAACTACAAAACAAAAGTTATATTTTTGTAAAACAATCAAATGAAGAGAGAAAAAGTGGTAGATGTCATACACATATTCAAATATATTAATTTTTATTTTAATTTTGTTTAGAATTCTCATTACATGTAAGATTAAGACTAATAATAATATTTTTTTACAAATTATTTATTTTATATGCATTGAATTCCTCACCAATATCAAGTAATATGCACTTTATACTTTTATAATCTAGTTTAGTTAAGCTTATCATACATCTAACTAATAAATTCAAAAAAATTAAAATAATTTATTATTAGTAAAAAAATATAAAAAAATTTATTATTAGTTTTATATTAATTTACATTTTCTACGGGATAAAATTCCCTATAAAAATAGTAGGACTTCCGTTAATAATTATAATTTATTTTACTGCCTTAGTCACATCTCCATTTCTTAAAACCCCATTTTATCTAACCTACCTTCTAAATCCGTTTTTTTACAATATTTTCAAAATTCTTATTACATAAATCCTCATTCTTTTTAAACAAATTAATTTGCATCCACTTTCCTTCTCAATGCATATTTTAAAAATTTTAAGTTTGTAAAATATTTTCAAATTTTCACAAAAAATATACTTATATTTTTCTACTAAAATTATTAATAAAATTAAAAATACAGATATTAGAAATATATATATTTCCACCATTGGATATTAGAGTAATTGATTTATATAAATTAGCACAAACTAATAATAACTTTCTAATAATTGATTTTAAAAGCTAAATTTTGGGAATTATTCTCTAATTTATTTCCCAATAAAACGTGCAATTTCCTCATTTTCTAAATTCCTTACTTGACCTATTTTAAAACAAATAAAATTAATTATGTACAGCAAAATAAGGTCATCATCTACCATCTACCAAGAATATACTTTTTTCCGCCATTTTTGTAGATAAAATTATTACAAGCTCTACATGACATATTATGCATATTTTGAACTTTAATAAAATGGATAAATCATTTTGTTGAAGTTAGCCCATACTCCACAAGTTGATCGATTAGAAATATAATACTATTAAAATTTGAATATTTATTCTATTCTTTATATTCCATTTTCCTTTAATGAAATTTAAGAGTTATTTCTAATTTTTATGGTATAAGAAATATTTTCATTTAACTAGAAAAATTAATATTTATAGGCACACATTTCTTTGCTTCATCTCAATTTAAACTTAAGGATTCTTTTGCAAGTTCAAATTAAAAAATAGTACCAGTCACTTGAATTACTTATTCATCAACATACTCCATGTATTTTGCATCCATTTAAAAGACTTGCACTCGGTTGCCATAATTCTAATATTTGAAGCATTGAAGATAGGCTTTATTGAATGGAACTCTGCCTCTTCTGCCCCCTTCTTCCTTTAAACAAAACCTCTAAAACCTCCCATGTATATTCCAAGTACAGCAGCTCTTCCTGCATGCTTCTGTGTCACTGAATGATTCTGTACTGATTATTTTTAGTGCTCGTGCCTCTTCTTCATGCATTTCTCTTCGTGTATATTCAAACTGTTCTCTTAGTAATTTGTTCTTCACATTCACTCATCTTGTTTATGACTGCTAGTATTCTTGTAAAGTAAGCAACCACTGTCTCTTCTTATTTCATTCGCATGATTTCAACGAGCCTAAGTATTAAATTTCACGGACTCTCATATTGCTTTATGACGTTCCCCTACCAAGAATGTCTTGGTTTCCATAATTTAACAGTTTATGGCCAAGAACAAATAATGTTTTTTCGGCATATCTTTCAATCTGAGTTTTTTAATTGCCTTTGCTTCTGCTCACTTTGATATTCTCTTTCTGCAAGTATTCCATTTTCAACTAGCTCCCATAATTCCTTGTATCTCAGGAAATTTTAGCACGGACAAGGTTATGAATATAAATGAAGTGCTGTGCAGATCTGATTCTGATTGCTTGAATATAAGCTGTCCGAATACTCTTTTCTATCACCAAATTCAAATTGTTAGCACGGAAAAGGTTCTGAAAGACAAAAAAATAAGTTATTACTCAAGCGATCATTTCAGTGTACAGCTTATGGGTATGGGTAATCATTTCTGCTAGAAATAATCCGACCTGATCAGCTTAGGGTCTCAATTATTTCATTGGCTCTTGTGGTTCCGTAGGGAGGTTTAATGACAATAGTAGTACACAGTGAAAGGTTTATTGACGCTCAGATTTAAATGGGGGAGGCGCCGTTCCAGGATAGAGCCGGTTCGATGGTAACTCGACTAATCCCATTCGAAATTGATGGGCCTATGAGGATCCATAGTGTTTGGTCTTTAACGAGCACGAATGAGTGCCCATGGGCCTATTCATTATGCCTTTTTTTTCTCAACTGGGCGACCAACCTAATGGGCCGAATAGTCTCATCCGGTGGGATCAACTTGCGACATTTGAACCTGTGTTTCTGCTGCAGTAGTGGGACTCTCTAGCCTTGGCTTCTTCATAGCAGCCAGCCAGCACCTTCCTTCCACCCAAGCAAATTCGTACTATCAAATACTTCCAAGGCTTGGAAAGCCCAAAGCCCAAATCCCAAAGCCCAAAGCCCAAACAGAACTCATTGTGACAAGTCTATAATGAATTTTGAAAAAAAATCATAAAAACTTGAAATTATGAAAATAAATCTGGAAAGAAATAATTATTTATTTATAAAATTAGGATTTTATTTTATTATTCTTGAGTCCTCAAACTATTTAGCTTCTCATTTTCCTGAGAATTAGAAAACACATTCCATCTCGATACGGAGGAACCGCTCGTGCACTCACTTTCTTCCTGCCAGAGTGCGAGGGATAACCGGAGGAGAGGAAAAAGGTTCTTGTAGGGTTTATCCCTCTTGATTCAGCGGCCTCGGATCTCTGTGCAACGAGAGGAACGGGGTAACGATCGGAGATGGAGGGAGCGAGCAATGGAGGTATGCTGTACCACGAGGTTCAGGAGTCGAAACTCTGCGCTGTCCACTGCGTTAACACCGTCCTGCAGGGGCCTTTCTTCTCCGAGTTCGATTTAGCCGCCCTCGCTTCTGATCTTGATCTCCGCGAGCGTCAGATGATGTTGGAAGGTACTGATGGCGGCGGCAGGGGTGAGGGCGGAGTCTCCGCCGCTACCGATGGGGATTTCCTCACCCAGGACTCCCACAATGTCTCACTCGATGGCGATTTCAGTATCCAGGTCGATATTCTTTGCTCAATCTCATTTTCCTTGATGCGTGAAGCCCTAGTGGATCAATCCTTGCGTTACTAAACTATATTTCCTTGTCTGTCTGTCTATCTGTCTATCTCCATGCTCCGAGGATGTTACTCTGAAGTAGTTTCAAACCCAACGCCCCCTTCTGATATACGCCTGATTGTGATTCAATTTCTAATTTCCATTTTGTATGCTTCTCTTAGTTGCAAATTAATTCCTGATTTGCGCAGAATTACGAAGATTCATTCACCGCGAGTTGCTCTAAACTAGTCTATGCAATCTGTGTGCACTTTTCTACGCAAAAGAAAAAAAAATTATCCGATGGTATATCCATGCAATAGAGTTAGGCTTGAATGATGGAGCAATTTGGCAACCTTTATTAGCTTTCTATTTGTTTGTTAGTCGAGATCTTTTGCTGGAGTCACACTTATTTTTTAATGTAATATATCCAAAGATCCATGGAATATGTATGAAGCAAAGAGACTCCCTGCCTGTCATATTTTGATCACATTTTCATGTCTAGATTCCCCATTACGTGCATTTGTAGCTTGTGCAAGGATGTAGTATGTATCACTGTCCAGTTTATCAGTGTCTTTGCTAGCTCACTTCTATCATCTACCGTGGAAGTGAAGAAAATATTAAGATGTGACCACAACTGCTGTTAGGGACTGTGCTGATGAACACTGATGCTAAGGCTATAGCTGCTGCTGTTAATAATGCACACCATGTCTTTTAAACATTTATAATTGATAGATCCTGTTTTTTTATGGGAATTAGCCATTAGTAATTATTTCCATTGAATCTACAACCATCTATACTTTCTGAATGAACCATGTCATCAATGAAAGAATTATGTGGGTACCAGTTCTATCCTGCAATGTAAGTAGTTATAAATCTGTGGGCAAATATACATAGTACTACGGTTGCTAATATTAGATTTCCTGTCACTTTCTACTCTTGTATATTCTTTGATTGGTGAATTTTTTAGCACTCGTAAATCTTTTAAACGGTTCAGTCATGATGTGAATCAAACTCTCAAATGCTCTTAGATGAAATTTTTGGATTGCATGCTATTGTCATGATGTGAGACTGAGATGTCTTTGTTTATTTTCAAGGCAGCTATTGTCAATTGAAAGGATACCTTGTATTGGATAACCAGAAAATGCATTTCAAAATTCTCTTGCAGGTCTTGGAGAAGGCTTTACAGGTTTGGGATCTGCAGGTCATTCCCCTAAACTCCCCAGCGGCAGAGCCAGCACAGTTTGACCCCGAGTCTGAGAATGCATTCATCTGCCACTTGCAGGACCACTGGTTCTGTATTCGCAAAGTCAACGGGGAGTGGTATAACTTCGACAGCCTCTATGCAGCTCCACAGCAGCTCTCCAGGTTCTATCTCTCAGCCTACCTCGACTCCCTAAAAGGCTTCGGATGGAGCATCTTCATAGTGCGGGGAAACTTCCCCAGAGAGTGTCCAATATCATCCGCTGAAGCTCCCAGCAGCTACGGGCAGTGGTTTTCTCCTGAGGATGCGGAGAGGATATCCAAGTCACGCAATGAAACATGGGATCCAGTTGGAAGGATTGATCAGACAGATCAAATGGTTTCCGAAATCGAAGATGCTGATCTCAAGGCTGCAATAGCTGCCAGCTTGATGGATGCTGGCCCAAGCAAACCGGATGCCCCCAGTGTAAGCAGTAAAGATGAAAGCCCAAACGACGAACAGAAAAAATGATATGGGAAGGAATGCTTTTGGTTTTTGGCTAGGAAACTATGGATGCTACACATGGTGCCTACTATTGAGGAGCTGGACCACATCTTATGGGGTAGGATTCCTATTCAGCATAAAGAGAGCAGATGCCTACTATGTTTTGGCAGTTGACGGACCGACCCTATTGTGATTTGGTTCTGGTGGATTCTTCTTTTTTCTCGCAGTTTTATGATAATCAAGAAAAAAACTGGATGATTGTAGAGGTAAGGTCTGTCAAGATGATCACACATTTTGAGAACTCTGAAAATCTATATCAGTGTTGCTGCGTGAAGGGTATCCTTCACCTTTTCTGACAAGCACAGAAATGGTGCAATTACATCAAGGTGAATTTGAAAATTTTTGAAAATATTTGGAGGAAGAAAATTCGGTAGGAAAATAGAAATACTGTGAGTTTATAAAAATTATGTTATAATTAAAATTTTATATTTAGTTGATCTAATACTTAATTATATTTACCATAAGTATTAAAATAATATTATATATTAAATAAAAATATTATAATATTTATAAGAATTTGGCTCAGCACTTGTAATATTATTATACTTGAATTTTAGCATAATTCTTACCTAAGCATATCTAGCAAAATCCAACATTGTATAATCATTATATATATATGTATTGATAAATTTGATACTGATACCTGTCTCTTTCTTGCCTAATTGCGAGACAGGAAGAGATGATAGATTGCGAGGGAAAGAAAGGTGATGGCTATGGTGCGACACTTTTAAGCTGGAAATACAAAAAGACCCACATGCTGAAACTTTGAACAGTCACCCTCTCATTTTTTTAATGGGATAAAAAAAGGAAATAAAATTATGGCATAAGAATTTCCTCAAGAAAAAAATGATTTATGGTATAAGAAGTATAATAGTACATGGTTTTGGCTTCCTTTCTCTTCCTTTAAACCAGTTCCACATCCAGCTGTTCTTTTGCTTTCCCTTGATCAAGAAACCCTCCCAAGGTTCTCCTGCCATGGGCTCCTCCAATCTATTGTTCAACAGACACAGGACTGTTCATCAGATTCTTGGAGGCGGCCTCGGTGAGTTTGATTTGTTGATTTTCTGCCGTGATTTCTATTAAATGCGGTTGATCTCCCTCATTGCTATGACACTCGGTTGTTGTGATTGCGACTGATGAACGAGTTGGAGCGCTACTGGTTCTCTCTTTTTGGGTTTTGATAAAGATCAGATCTTTTTTCCCTGCAATTTAAGCCCCTGGGTGGCATTATTTGTACAAATTCAATCTTTCTTCTCGACCACTGCCAATCGGCTTGGGGCTAGAGGCATTCATGTCTATTTTATGCTTAGAACAGCTGCTGATGTCATTCTGTGGAGAAGGAAGAATGTGACACTGGGGATACTGCTTGTGACTTTTGCTGCTTGGGTGGTGTTTGAAAGATCCGGTTATACACTGCTGTCTCTTGCTTCCAGTGTCCTGCTGCTACTTATCACAATCCTCTTTCTCTGGGCCAAATCTGCAGCTCTTCTCAATAGGTATTATACCCAATCCCTTCCTTACTTACTCCTAACATGCCATTTCACCATCTTAGATATAATGATTGTGAAACCTACAGAAAGGAAACTCACTGATCTATGTTTAAAAGTTTATAGTCTTTTCATTTCTTAGATTTCTCTAATACCCTCAGAAGATACCTCTATCTTATTCGTCTGGCATCTTGAGAGTGATCATCCTATCTGCTTCTTCTAAAATGATATAATCCCATTGCAAATCTCCTCTTGCTTTGCTCTGCTTTGTTTCAGTGCAAGATTTTCATATTTGATAATGGCAGTTCCTTGGAATTGTAATTTGACACTCTCCCTAACTAAAACTCCTGTTTCAAATCGAAGTTACTGTGCTTATTTTCTTGATCCTGGCTGTTTACTTTAACTGAATAACTATCTGCAAACAGACCTGCTCCACCACTTCCCCAGTTACATCTCTCAGAAGATGCAGCAGATTATTTGGCAACTCTTGCTCGAACCCATCTAAACGCCCTGCTCTTGGGCTTCCAGAACATAGCCCTGGGCAGAGACCCAATGCTGTTCGTCAGAGTAGCAGGATGGCTTTTGTTGATATCTATTATTGGTGGCTTGACTGATTTCCTCACACTGGGATACACAAGTAAGCGTTCCCCTATTTTCAAGTAAAACGTTTGCCTCCTCCTCATGGAATATCATACTGACAACATCTCAATTTCTTGAAATGCCAGGCCTCTTTATTGTCCTCACTATACCGGCCTTGTATGAAAAGTATGAAGAGCAGGTGGACAAGTATGTTTTGGTGGGTTACTCTAACCTGCAGCAGTTGTATGCCAAATTAGATGACCGGCACTTTAGCAGAGTTCACAAGTGGATTCTGGAGAAGAGAAAGTTCATTTGATTGATTCCATATTTGCCCTTTTCCATTCATCTATGGCATCATCATAAACCCCTTTGCATGCATATTCCATTTTCCCTTGGCTTCTTTAATGGCTGTTCTCATGCTGGTTTTGCCCTTCCAGAGGGTGGCCATGTGCAGTGCCTGTGATGAGAAAGTTAAGTCATCCATGCGTCTTTATCACCTGGAATTCACACAAGGTTCATAGCAGTTGATGCAGCTCTTTTGTCATACAACATTATCTTTTACCATAAGAATTTATGCGGCAAGCCTTTGGTTATTCATCTTAACATGGAAACAGCAGGGCATGGTGCTTGACATTGCATTGCAGATCTAAACGACAACAAACTATTAGAAGTAATGGTTGGTGCCTATAACAATTGAGGTTCACTTCAATACCATTGATGATAGACAATCCAATATCTACCAAAAAAGAGATGATAAACAAACACCAGGGAAATCAGGATTTAAATGCAGTGTACCAAAATTCTCAAAAATCCAATCTCCCAGTTGTAAAGAACTGGCGATGTTCACCAAAGTCAAGTCCTATCTAGTTAACATGAGGCTGGGATACATAGGGCCAAGGAGGAGAAAATGGCAACCTCACTCAGCAGACCCACTGCTTTGCATATTAAACGGCAACATGGAAGGATTTGAAGGCGACGCACCAGGATAGCCTCGCATAAGATCTCCCTGGCTTTGATAATTATCTCCCAATCCTTGGATAGGTCCAGAAATCTTAAAATGCGACTCACCCATTTCTGCATTCCACGGTGCTGGATAAGTCCCTGCAAAGTTCATTCCACTTGGCGGCAAACCAAAAGATGGTCCCAGTTCAGCTACTGCTTCAGGGGCTGAATCTTGTCGCACCATATTGTATGGACCACTGGAGAAGAACTGAGCTCCTCCCTCAGGTTGGTGAGGAGGAAAACCAAATGGTAGTGGGGGATTCAGCATGGTATTTGATGACAAGGGCATCATAAAATTGGGTTGTGGAATAGGGTTCAAAGGTGGATACTCATGAAAAGGAACATTAGAAGGAATTCCATGCTGTTTCCCATGAATATGGCCTGGTTGTTGCTGCAGGCTATGCTGATCAGGAGGGTGCCAACTATCAGATTGAGATTGTGAGGGACCATTCACTTGTTTGTAAGAGTGTAAATTATGGACCTCGTCTCCATGGTCATGAAGCTGCTGCAAAGGTCCAGGTAAGAAGGCCTGCCTTGGAGGTGCACTGGCAGTAGAATCTGTGGCAGGATGCTGTTTCTGGCTTTGTGCCTCAGATTCATTACCTACATCAGCATTTGGATAGAGAAGATCATAATGACTCTCATGGATATGGGCTTCAAATTCGCTCTTCTTCATGTAAGACTTGAGACAGTGGTGAGCAGCACAGATGAAGATACCCTCCATCATTTTGACTGTCTGGATCTTCTCTATGCGCTCATCGCATCTGTAGTCCAGTGGAGTGACACAGTTGCCATAGGTAAGAGTGAGACAATGAATATAGCATAAGATCAACAAGCATCACCTTAATTCTAAAAGATTCACTATCAATAAAAGCGTGTGAGAAAAGAAAGAACATAGATCAGTCCTTACATGTAACAAATTGAGTCCTTCCTTGCACAATCTAGGCAGAATACATGTTCGCAGGGACTCTGAAAGGCATGGAACCATTATTGTCAAACTGCGTCCTCAGAAGATGAGGCAAATGCTAGCACACAAGAGGACCTGGATTCGAGCACAAGCAGGAGGCATGAAAAATAACAGAGCCCACCCAAGGATATGGAATATATAGTGATCTAGAGACTGAGGCATATTTTCTTTTCAGGAATCAGAACCCAATCACGAGTGATGCTGGACATAAAAGACCGTTTAGAAACCTAAGACGCTCCAGAGAATGAGATTCAATCTTTGGCATTTGTTTATTCAGCTAAAGAACTACGGATTACTAGGGATGAGTTACTGAAATCTATGAGCAGGTGGAAAATTAGAGCACTTGTGCACTTGAAGCTACAAATACGAGCAACAAATCATATTATATTAGGATTCCACTATGCGATCGAACAATTCTTGTTTCACTCTACTCAGCCAGATTAGTCCAAATTTCCAATCATATACCATGCAACACTCAGTATGAAGCAACGACTAATCGATTATGCATTTGGGAGCTACTAACCAGCCTTCCGTAGATCGCGATAGGGAAGTCACATCTGACACAAAAGTGAACGCGCTCGCCTCGCTGCCTACGGGACGTGTGACCCACTGCCTTGATAATGGTGGCGGAGGTTGCCGGCCCCAGGCCCTTTCCCACGGGGAGATCGGCAGGGATTAAGTGATCGGGGCATGCAACGGTCACGGTATCCGTCGGTGGAGGCTTTCCGCCGCCGCTGACTTCCGAGGACGGCTCTCGCTTCAGCCTAATCTGAAGCATCTTCTGCTTAGGTGAAGTTACAGTTGAAGGCTCAAATTGCGAAAAGTTCGCTACTATAAATCTTCCCGCCGAGACTGATTGGTAGTGCGCGAGAAGGTCTTGGGAAGGCCGGAAATCTGCGAAGCCCTAGATTGACAATTACTCAAACTCTACAGCCTCAGCCGTGGCAATAAGATATAGCCCACCAATCTGGCCCAAGCCTTCTTTCTTTCCATCCCTCTCATTTCTTCTTTCGCTCTCCGTTTGGGTGTGTTTGATCCTTTGATCTGATTTGATCGAGAAGTCGTCGACCGACCTGTGGACCCATCTTCCCGGCGCTCTGATGAAGTCGACACTCAGCTTCGCCATGACTTGAGTGCTCGTGTGAATAGCAAGAGACTCACCAGCATCAATCATCACCAGCACTAGGTCCAAGGTCCACTCGACTATGCATTGAGCGTTGACCATTGCCGTGTCGAGTCGGGGCGGGAGGAGGGGACCCAAGTCTCGCCTTTCAAGCAAGATTGTTTGGGCTTCCTATGATCTGGAGACATGCGTGTACCCCCTAAAGAGTAGGGTGATGAGACGATTGAAACATAGATGCGACCTAGTCAACATACTACTCTTGAAAGCACATGAGAAGAAAAAAAAACGCTTTTTTTTCAAATCATATCGCCTGTCCCTTGATCTAGTACACAGAGACTCTGGGGTGACGAGCACCGTACGATCTCATCTCAGTTCTTCCGCACGTGTCTACCTCATGTGCGGAACAAGAAATCTAACCCGCAGGCGGCGGAGCGGAAACTAATCATCAGCTGGTCTGTTGTACTCCTATGATATGTGGACGCGTGTCATTTAGTAGAATGTCGGTCGCATGAAAGTTGGGTTTGGTACCGTAATATGTTGGATTGATGGATAGATAGATAACTAAATTATTATTTTTAAAAAATATTATACTATTAATTAATTAATTAAAACCTTTTTAATTAGGCTATTTAACAATTTAATAGTCCAACCATGAAATTTTCGAATTAAATTGCGAATTTAGGGGAAGGGTTACTAATAAATTATGCACATATTTATTTTAAAAATAAAAAATGAAGGTTCAATTATTCTTGAGCACAGCTCCAATACACAGGCAGCCCTAGTGGAAGTAGTCCACAAGTGAGTGAAAATTTCTACCCAAAGTCCACTCTGCATTCTTTGCTAAATAGTCCAATAATTTCTTGGCAAAGCGAGTCCAATTTGGGGATTTTTCAGATTCTTATAACATTATCGTAAATATTTTAGAAGTTGAGCAAAAAATGGCATAGATCTAGAAAATAAGTGAATTTTATAGTTTTTTAGATAAGCTGAAATTCCTTCCTATGATTTTTTAGGTTGGATAGTTAAAATATTTATACAAAAATCAGTTCGTCAAGGCCCTTGAGTGCATTTCATTCCTATTTTTCTGTTAAAAAATCAATCGAATTTCTTTTCTATATATTCTTCATGCAAGCAGTAGGAAGTGAAACCCACTGGAGGGAGAAACTGAGAGGTAGAGAAAGAGAGGGAGTGAGAAGGTGAACAGAGGTCACTCGTAATCTCATCTGCCTTCTTATTTTCATTCAGTTTAGTTGCTCTGCTAATCCTCTTGTGTAGGCTAGCTGAGAATAGGAAGGGGCAAGAAGAAGAAGAAGAAGATATTGTTTGGTTCTTCTCTTTGCACTACCAATGGCCATGGCGACATCTCTTGGACCCGCGACCCCTTCATGCACCGGTAGCCCTGGACAAGCTATGAGTTCCGCAGCCACACGGCGCCGCGTGGCCGACCCCTCTGACCCTGCCGACCAATTGTCCGACGATGAGGATAACTTCACCATCGCTGTCCACCACCACAATCACGTCCACCACTACCACCACTATCAGTCCGTCAATTACCCTACCCTCCGCCGGAGGCTACTCATGGGCGTGCCGGGGTCCATCCTCCGCAAGATCGAGAACTTGTTATTCTGGTCGTACGGGGCCGCGGATCGAATGAGGCCCCCTCGGAAATTTGCGCACAAAATTCTATGTTTGCTGACCTCCCTGATGATCATCTCATTCATAATGATAATGTCTTACCTAAGCTACCTTCACGCCGATCGCCAGAGCGTCGAGAGGGGAGTTCTGAGGCTGAACTTATTCAAGGATGATAAGACGGAGGCGCAGATGGCCGCCAGTGAGAACAAAGAGGCTTTCATGCCCAAATCCGAAGTTGAAAAGTTGCCTGTAAGTCGAAAATTTTGTCCTATTATTTTCTGAGCTTGTGAATTCTGTTGTTGCGTAAAATTGCCTAATTAAAATAAGTAAACATTTTAGAAACTACCCGTCTTTTGCTTGAGAGTATTCACATTTCTAACCTTCCTTTTTTCGTGGGAGATGAACGGAGCTTCCTTGTTCCATAAGTATAATCGAATTTTGAAGCATCCAAAAAGCTAATCGTATTTGATTTCTCATCAACATTTAAGGTCTTCTGACCAGTTTTATAATAAAGTATGTGTACTTAATCCTATTTCATTGGATGTGGACATTTGTAAGGCTTTTCTATGGATCTTTGCCGTTTTTCGTTGCTTTGAAAGTCATTTAGTCTGAACTTACCCGGTCTGGTTTTTCTTCCTGCAAGACCCCGGAGATATGGATGAAGCCAAACAGCGAGAACTACCATCAGTGCATTGAACGTCCCAAGAACCGTATAAGTACGTCAACACTTTAAACTTTTGCAGATTAAATTTTTACTTCAATGCTAGTAGAATTGTGACGGAACTTAAGTGTGTGCAAAATCTTTTTTTTACAGGAACTGGATCAGAAACCAATGGGTACTTGTTAGTAAATGCTAATGGAGGATTGAATCAAATGAGAATTGGGGTAAGCTCTTCTTTTTTGCTATCTATGTGACGGTTTGCATATCTCTCTTTGATAGTCTTATTGTCTAACAACGTTCCCCTAATCTGTTTTAAGATTTGTGACATGGTTGCCGTTGCAAAGATTATGAATGCTTCCCTCGTTCTTCCTTTTATTGATCACAAATCATTTTGGAAGGATCCGAGGTATTCCTCCTTAGTCGTTCTTCTCACTGGTATTAGCTTTGAGTGGTTTATTTTGATCGGGTGTTTAAAGCCTTTGTGTAATATTTTGCAGTAATTTTAAGGATATATTTGATTGGAAGCACTTCATAGAAGTTCTTAAAGAGGATATTGAGATAGTGGAATCTCTACCACCCAATTATTTGAACAAGAAGCCCTTTGTAAAAGCCCCTGTCTCTTGGTCTAAGGTCTGTGTCCCCATATTTGTATAAATTATGATTTCTTTAGTTCAACATTTATTCTCAATCTTCATTTGTCCTACTAACTAAATGATTTTCATTTCTACTGTTTGATTAAAAACCCTTGGTTACTGTGCTGTTTTCTCCAGTCTAGTTATTATCGAGGGCATGTGCTTTCATTGATGAAGCGGCATAAAGTGGTCGAGTTCACTCACACTGATTCCAGGCTTATAAACAATGAACTCCCTCCATCCATCCAGAAGCTACGTTGCCGTGCGAACTATGAAGCTCTCAAGTACACCAAGGAGATTGAGGAGCTCGGCAAGACTCTGGTAGATAGGCTGAGAAGCAAAACTGAGCACTATATTGCCCTACACCTAAGGTACCAACTTAGGGTTCATGAACCTGAATCAGAGCGAACTTGTAATGAGTTTTCTTTTTCCATGAAAAGACTGTTTCTTAGCGGTAACTTTACAGGTACGAGAAAGACATGCTGGCTTTCACGGGTTGTAATCACAACCTAACTAGAGAAGAAGCTGAGGAGCTTGATACAATGCGATATAGTGTAAAACACTGGAAGGAAAAGGAAATCGATAGCGAACAGAGGCGAATCCAAGGAGGCTGTCCGATGTCTCCTAGAGAGGCAGCCATGTTTCTCCAGGCCATGGGATACCCTTCAACTACAACTATCTACATCGTTGCTGGTGAAATATATGGTTCCACCAGCATGGACACATTTCGCTCAGAATATCCCAATGTCTTCACTCATCATACCCTCGCAACTGAAGAGGAGTTGGAGCCTTTCAAGCCGTACCAGAACCGTCTGGCTGCGTTGGACTATATTCTGGCGCTTGAGAGTGATGTCTTCGTCTACACATATGATGGGAATATGGCTAAGGCTGTTCAGGGTCATCGGATATTTGAAGGATTTCGGAAGACTATCAACCCAAACAGGTATGAAAGATCGAACTTTTAATTCAACTTGCTAACTACATGATGAGTTCCTTGTCTTCAATCAGGGTGTGATCATATGGTATTCCTTCATGCATTTATCAGGAAAAAAATTGTGAAACTGGTAGATCAATTCGACCAAGGTAATTTGTCGTGGGATGATTTCTCTTCGGAGGTGAAGAGGCTACACGCTAACAGGCTCGGATCACCCTATATGAGACGCAAAGGGCCTTCTCCCAGGCTGGAGGAGAACTTCCATGCAAATCCTTTGCCAGGCTGTTTGTGCAATGAGGAGCCCAAGCAATCTATTATCTAAAACTCATAGACAGGAAACCATGAAGTTTTACAGATAGAGTTATGGTATCCTGCCTGATCTAAACCTATGCACAGGAAAATTTGTTTTTCTATTTATTCAGCCGTCAAGATTCCCTAGCATCTTAGGGTAACATGCCAATTTGTGCATATTTAGGTTGGTAGAACTGCAGTCGGGGTGGAGGGTAGGGGGAGTAGGTTAGGTTTTTAGCTTTGCATAGGTTAGCCAATTAATTTTTTTGGTTCGTAGATTACTTGTAAAAAGACGAATTTCTTTTGACCTATAAACTTCAATCAACTATATGTACCACCTTGAATTAAGAATGATTGATCCATTGAACTTTGTACCTTCCATGATAAACCCTCCCACTTGAGGTAGGCAGTTTAATGGAGTGAAATAACACTCCTAGATACCAGATAAATGTCACTTGTATATATAGTGCTTTGAGAAGCAAACATATGCTTGGCTGAGAAGACGAAGATAATGATAAAACCAGCAAGTCCGCAAATCTAATCAACTGATAAATTTATTTATTTTTTTTATAATAACTCTTTTGAATTTAAAATATATGTCATATATACACTATAACTTATCATATATATATATATATATTATTTTATTAATATAAATATTTATATATAGATATTTTTATATATTTTATTTTATATTAATATTTCATTATATACAATATATATTTTAAGTAATATATATTGATTTAATGATATATAAATGAATAAATATAAAAGTATATAATAAATTATTTAAACTAATATATATCCGTTTAATTTTTTTATCAAATTTTTTATAACTCTCTCAAAACTATTGATTTAGTAACTACTCAAAATAGTCCCCCGTTAACTGGAAATGGCTCCGAACACCATTCAAACACAGTCAGCTCCTCACTACTTTTCCTGTCACCACGTCGAGGGGAAGTGAATCGGTAGCCACCGGGGACTCCTCCCCCTGTTTTACCGCGTCTCCAACGGAGACGGTGAGTGCTTATGTGATGGAAAATGTAAATCCAGATACTTAGTGCGGAGGAGGAGGAGGAAACTCGTGGAATTAAGGTACTCAGTCACCTAAGGTGATGGGCCTCGATGAAATCTTGATGATGATATGCAGCCATAAAATCGTCAGACTTGTTAGACTTCGCGACTATGTTATAGCATGAACTATGTTAATGCGCCCTTCAACTTCGCGACTTTTCCTATCCCGAAGAGCTGACGTTCCCTCGGTTCTCGAATGCCCCGGTAAGCTCCTGAAAGTCTCCGCGGATTCAAAGAAATTGAACCTGGGAAGAGCGGTCCATGCTCGGTTGATCATATCCGACGGAGATCATCAAACTGATGTCATCCACAACAACTCTCTCGTCAATTTTTATTCGAAATGTGGAGAAATGGGTCCTGCGCGCGCTCTGTTCGACAGTATGCCCAGGAGAAATGTCGTGTCTTGGAGTGCGCTGATGGCTGGTTACTTGCACAAAGGGCTCCCTTTAGAAGTCCTAGGAATGTTCAAATCCATGCTGTCTTCAGACAATATACTCCCGAACGAGTACGTTCTAGCTACAGTGATTGCCTCTTGTTCGGACAGTGCACGTGCCAGAGAAGGCGAACAGTCTCACGGCTTTGTGGTGAAGTCTGGGCTGGAGCTTCATCAATATGTACAGAACTCACTAATAAGCTTTTACTTTTCTTGCTCAAACGTGGAGTCAGGTATAAGAGTCTGGACCTCATTGCCCCTTCATGATATTTTTACATACAACTCCCTCTTGAACGGGCTCTTGGAAAATGGACATTTCTCTGAAGCTCTAGAGATTTTCACTGATATGGTGAACAACCACATCTTCTCTTGGGATGGTTTTACATTTTCCACTGTGCTTGGCCTATGTGCTTCGAGAAAGGACTTGAGACTGGGTACTCTGCTTCACTGTCGACTACTGAAGACAAACTCCCCTGATTACGATGCCTTTCTCTGCAGTGCACTGGTTGACATGTATGGGAAATGTGGCAAGGTTAATTATGCTATCAGAGTCTTTGATGGGCTGCTCTCTGGTAATGTGGTGACTTGGACATCAATCATAGCTGTTTACTTTCAGAATGGGTTGTTTGAGGAGGCTCTGGATCTTTTCATTAGGATGCGAGACGAAAACATTGGTCCGAATGAGTTCACTTTTGCAGTGTTGCTAAACTCTTGTGCAGGTTTAGCTGCTTTAAGGACTGGAGGTTTCCTACATGGAATGCTCTGGAAGCTGGGTTTCCAAGACCATATTGATGTGGCAAATGCCCTCGTGTACATGTACTCGGAGAGTGGAGACATAGAAGCTTCTGAGAATGCTTTTCGGGACTCAGAAGCTCGGAATTTAGTGACGTGGAACTCAATGATATGTGGTTACTCCCACCATGGTCTTGGGCGTGAAGCACTGAGAACATTTCATGAAATGTTGGCCTGGGGAGAGATCCCAAACTATGTTACTTTTGTGGGAGTTCTTTCTGCTTGCGGCCATTTGGGCCTTGTCCAGGAAGGGTTACACATCCTTAACCGCATAATGGCACAATATGAAATTGAACCTGGTCTCGAGCACTACACCTGTGTCATTGGAATGTTCAGTAAAGCCGGATTACTACAAGATGCTGAGAGCTATATGAGGTCAACACCAGTCAAATGGGACATTGTTGCTTGGCGCACTTTGCTCAGCGCCTGTCATAAACATAAGAAGTATGACCTTGGAAGACGAATTGCGAAATCTATCCTCGAGATGGATCCAAATGACGTGGGGACTTGTGTACTCGTGTCTAATATGTATGCCAAGGCAAAGAGGTGGGACCAGGTTGCTGGCATCCGGAAGATGATGAGAGATCACAGTATCAAGAAAGAGCCCGGGGTTAGCTGGATTGATATAGAGAGCAGAAACCATGTTTTTGTTTCGGATGATAATAAGCATCCAGATTACTTAAAGATTGCAGACAAAGTTAGTGAGTTGCTGAGTAAGATAAAGAAATTGGGCTATATACCTGATATTTCCATGGCACTTCATGATGTGGAAGATGAGCAGAAAGTGGATCATTTGAGCTACCACAGTGAGAAGCTGGCTATAGCTTATGGTCTCCTGAAGATACCAGGGAAAGCACCATTACGGGTTTTTAAGAATCTTAGGATGTGCGATGATTGCCACTCTGCCGTCAAGCTCATCTCAAAGGTCGAGAACCGGGTTATTATTGTCAGAGATGTGAACCGGTTTCACCATTTCAAGGAAGGATTTTGTTCATGTGGAAATTACTGGTGAGCTTTTTCATGAAACTTGCCGTTGATACTGAGAAAAGCCATTCATGATCGCACAAACATTATAATATGTCAGAATGATTCAAATGTGATGTATATTCTTTATTCCTGTTTTAATGAAACAAGTTAAAGTGCAGGTTCTTACAATGAGAGTGAAACCAATGTTAAAAGACAGTTTGGTCAGACAACTTTCCACAGCGTCATTGATTTGAGTGTGAACCTAAGACAACCACACCCCAATATTTTCTTTATCCCTTCACCCATCCACTAATACCACTGTGATTATTGACTACCAAGACTGATTGGAGATTACAGCGCTGGCCCAACAATTCTTGATTATCTCTTCATAGCCTATACAAATTAAGAGTGGTCTATCAAAATTGTTGAATCATACTAAAAGGGGTGTCAAGGGTGACAATCTCTTAAATTGACCCAAAAATGTAGACATGTAACCTCCCTGTGGTGTGAAATCTAGGAAACTTCAAATTTTCAGTCACACTATGGGCCTAAATTGGAACGTATCCCGGTCGCAAAAAAAAAAAAAAACTCGTAGTCTTACAAAGAGACAAATTCATGACTACGGCGGAGACTGCACAAACAATAGAGAGCTCTGTGTGTATGCAACTAGCGTGTGGTGTGGAGGAATGTTCACACTGAGGAGAGCTTCATTCTCCTTCATTGGCCTTCTGAGATGTGTCTTTGGATTGACCATAGAAGGTCTCCAGAGACAGTACCATTCCAAACTCTCGCCCTTCATATATTCATCTTCACCCCTCAAATTTTCGAATTAAATTGTGAATTTAGGGGAAGGGTTACTAATAAATTATGCAAGTATTTATTTTTAAAAATTAAACATGAAGGGTCATTATTGAGCACAGCTCCAATACACACGCACAATCCAAGCAAGTAAGTTCCGCATGCAAATGGCGCAGCCCTAAGGCGGACTGTAGTCCACAAGTGAGTGAAAATTTCTATCCACTCTGCATTCTTTGCTAAATCGTCCAACAATTTCTTAGCAATGCTGAATCCAATCTCCAATGCATGGGGATTTTTCAGATTTTTATAACATTATCATATTATTGAGTGAAGTGAGTTGAGCAAAAAAATGGCATAAATCTAAAATATAAGTGAATTTTATAGCGTTTCTAGTTAAACTTAAATTCCTTCCTATGATTTTTTAAGTTGTATAGATAAAATATTTATATAAAAATTAGTTGGTTGAGGCGCTTATCTGCATTCCATCCCTAGGTTAAAAAAAAATCAATAGAATTTCATATATATATATATATATATATTAAAGGAAATAAAGAAATTGTAAATTATATTATATTATTAATTTTATTATCTAATTCTATTTATATACAATACAGTAATAAATAATAATTGGTTACAAAACATATACAATCACTCTATTAACTATTGATAAATTTATACATGGTGGTGTGATAAATTTATATTTCAGTTATTACATTAAATGATATTTTGATTATTATTTCTGCTAAGCTAAACTCAAATACAGTTCAGTTCTAAACTCAAATGTAGTTCATGAATCTTGAGTTTGTATTGTAAAATAGAGAGGGTAGAATAAAGATCTTTAGTTAGTAAAATTCGTTAATTGAGTAGTAGTACTAATAAAACAAATAATGAGTAAACCATTAATGACTTGTTCACAAATAAAATTAAAATTAATTTTAATATATTTGGTGTGAGTATGGAAGACGGGTTTTTTTTTTGCTCAATTGGAAGATGAGGTTAGTAATGAGATAAATTGTCGAAAGATTATCGTACCACAAGATTGGAGAATGAGTGGGAGAGATGCTGAGTTCTTTAGAAAAAGACTGAAGCTAGATTAACTCAGCGGTTGTATTGGCAAGATAGTAGAGAATGCACTTAACAACAGTCCAATAGGTAGTAATGAGATGATATATAAATTGACAAAGCTAATGAACCGCATATACGGTGTCAGGTTGAGTGAGAGTGAGATATTGTAAAGAGCCCACAATTTAATGATATTTAGTAGGATCGAAAAGAAGAAGTCCATAATATTGTGAAAGTCAAGGAATAAAGACAAATGGAGTGGAAATGGGCTTACAAGTACTTATGGCAGCGCGAGAGAGAAGATCAAGATCTTCTCTACGAAGGGCGTGAAGGATATTTCCAATGGGTGCAGCAGAAGAACTAGTGAGAATAATATCATCATCATAGATAAGTAGAAAAATAACAAACTCGTTTGTGCGGTAGATAAATAGAGAGTTATCAACAGTAGAGCTACAAAATCCAAGGTGATAAAGGTAGGAACTCAAGCGGAAGAACCAACACGGGTAGCTTGTTTGAGACCATAGAGGGATTTGCGGAGGCAACAAACATGTCTAGGAAAGCAATGATCAACAAATTCAGGGGGTTGATCCATATAGACTTCCTCATTGAGATAACCATGAAGAAAAATATTATCCACATTAAGCTGACGAATGGGCCAATTAAAATATACAACATGGGAAAAAATTACACGGATAGTGACAAGTTTAATAACGGGGTTGAATGTATCATCATAATTAAGACCATGGTACTATGAGTAGCCCTTAGCGATAAGACAAGTAATGAGATAAATTGTCGAAAGATTATCGTACCACAAGATTGGAGAATGAGTGGGAGAGATGCTGAGTTCTTTAGAAAAAGACTGAAGCTAGATTAACTCAGCGGTTGTATTGGCAAGATAGTAGAGAATGCACTTAACAACAGTCCAATAGGTAGTAATGAGATGATATATAAATTGACAAAGCTAATGAACCGCATATACGGTGTCAGGTTGAGTGAGAGTGAGATATTGTAAAGAGCCCACAATTTAATGATATTTAGTAGGATCGAAAAGAAGAAGTCCATAATATTGTGAAAGTCAAGGAATAAAGACAAATGGAGTGGAAATGGGCTTACAAGTACTTATGGCAGCGCGAGAGAGAAGATCAAGATCTTCTCTACGAAGGGCGTGAAGGATATTTCCAATGGGTGCAGCAGAAGAACTAGTGAGAATAATATCATCATCATAGATAAGTAGAAAAATAACAAACTCGTTTGTGCGGTAGATAAATAGAGAGTTATCAACAGTAGAGCTACAAAATCCAAGGTGATAAAGGTAGGAACTCAAGCGGAAGAACCAACACGGGTAGCTTGTTTGAGACCATAGAGGGATTTGCGGAGGCAACAAACATGTCTAGGAAAGCAATGATCAACAAATTCAGGGGGTTGATCCATATAGACTTCCTCATTGAGATAACCATGAAGAAAAATATTATCCACATTAAGCTGACGAATGGGCCAATTAAAATATACAACATGGGAAAAAATTACACGGATAGTGACAAGTTTAATAACGGGGTTGAATGTATCATCATAATTAAGACCATGGTACTATGAGTAGCCCTTAGCGATAAGACAAGTAATGAGATAAATTGTCGAAAGATTATCGTACCACAAGATTGGAGAATGAGTGGGAGAGATGCTGAGTTCTTTAGAAAAAGACTGAAGCTAGATTAACTCAGCGGTTGTATTGGCAAGATAGTAGAGAATGCACTTAACAACAGTCCAATAGGTAGTAATGAGATGATATATAAATTGACAAAGCTAATGAACCGCATATACGGTGTCAGGTTGAGTGAGAGTGAGATATTGTAAAGAGCCCACAATTTAATGATATTTAGTAGGATCGAAAAGAAGAAGTCCATAATATTGTGAAAGTCAAGGAATAAAGACAAATGGAGTGGAAATGGGCTTACAAGTACTTATGGCAGCGCGAGAGAGAAGATCAAGATCTTCTCTACGAAGGGCGTGAAGGATATTTCCAATGGGTGCAGCAGAAGAACTAGTGAGAATAATATCATCATCATAGATAAGTAGAAAAATAACAAACTCGTTTGTGCGGTAGATAAATAGAGAGTTATCAACAGTAGAGCTACAAAATCCAAGGTGATAAAGGTAGGAACTCAAGCGGAAGAACCAACACGGGTAGCTTGTTTGAGACCATAGAGGGATTTGCGGAGGCAACAAACATGTCTAGGAAAGCAATGATCAACAAATTCAGGGGGTTGATCCATATAGACTTCCTCATTGAGATAACCATGAAGAAAAATATTATCCACATTAAGCTGACGAATGGGCCAATTAAAATATACAACATGGGAAAAAATTACACGGATAGTGACAAGTTTAATAACGGGGTTGAATGTATCATCATAATTAAGACCATGGTACTATGAGTAGCCCTTAGCGATAAGACAAGTAATGAGATAAATTGTCGAAAGATTATCGTACCACAAGATTGGAGAATGAGTGGGAGAGATGCTGAGTTCTTTAGAAAAAGACTGAAGCTAGATTAACTCAGCGGTTGTATTGGCAAGATAGTAGAGAATGCACTTAACAACAGTCCAATAGGTAGTAATGAGATGATATATAAATTGACAAAGCTAATGAACCGCATATACGGTGTCAGGTTGAGTGAGAGTGAGATATTGTAAAGAGCCCACAATTTAATGATATTTAGTAGGATCGAAAAGAAGAAGTCCATAATATTGTGAAAGTCAAGGAATAAAGACAAATGGAGTGGAAATGGGCTTACAAGTACTTATGGCAGCGCGAGAGAGAAGATCAAGATCTTCTCTACGAAGGGCGTGAAGGATATTTCCAATGGGTGCAGCAGAAGAACTAGTGAGAATAATATCATCATCATAGATAAGTAGAAAAATAACAAACTCGTTTGTGCGGTAGATAAATAGAGAGTTATCAACAGTAGAGCTACAAAATCCAAGGTGATAAAGGTAGGAACTCAAGCGGAAGAACCAACACGGGTAGCTTGTTTGAGACCATAGAGGGATTTGCGGAGGCAACAAACATGTCTAGGAAAGCAATGATCAACAAATTCAGGGGGTTGATCCATATAGACTTCCTCATTGAGATAACCATGAAGAAAAATATTATCCACATTAAGCTGACGAATGGGCCAATTAAAATATACAACATGGGAAAAAATTACACGGATAGTGACAAGTTTAATAACGGGGTTGAATGTATCATCATAATTAAGACCATGGTACTATGAGTAGCCCTTAGCGATAAGACAAGTAATGAGATAAATTGTCGAAAGATTATCGTACCACAAGATTGGAGAATGAGTGGGAGAGATGCTGAGTTCTTTAGAAAAAGACTGAAGCTAGATTAACTCAGCGGTTGTATTGGCAAGATAGTAGAGAATGCACTTAACAACAGTCCAATAGGTAGTAATGAGATGATATATAAATTGACAAAGCTAATGAACCGCATATACGGTGTCAGGTTGAGTGAGAGTGAGATATTGTAAAGAGCCCACAATTTAATGATATTTAGTAGGATCGAAAAGAAGAAGTCCATAATATTGTGAAAGTCAAGGAATAAAGACAAATGGAGTGGAAATGGGCTTACAAGTACTTATGGCAGCGCGAGAGAGAAGATCAAGATCTTCTCTACGAAGGGCGTGAAGGATATTTCCAATGGGTGCAGCAGAAGAACTAGTGAGAATAATATCATCATCATAGATAAGTAGAAAAATAACAAACTCGTTTGTGCGGTAGATAAATAGAGAGTTATCAACAGTAGAGCTACAAAATCCAAGGTGATAAAGGTAGGAACTCAAGCGGAAGAACCAACACGGGTAGCTTGTTTGAGACCATAGAGGGATTTGCGGAGGCAACAAACATGTCTAGGAAAGCAATGATCAACAAATTCAGGGGGTTGATCCATATAGACTTCCTCATTGAGATAACCATGAAGAAAAATATTATCCACATTAAGCTGACGAATGGGCCAATTAAAATATACAACATGGGAAAAAATTACACGGATAGTGACAAGTTTAATAACGGGGTTGAATGTATCATCATAATTAAGACCATGGTACTATGAGTAGCCCTTAGCGATAAGACAAGTAATGAGATAAATTGTCGAAAGATTATCGTACCACAAGATTGGAGAATGAGTGGGAGAGATGCTGAGTTCTTTAGAAAAAGACTGAAGCTAGATTAACTCAGCGGTTGTATTGGCAAGATAGTAGAGAATGCACTTAACAACAGTCCAATAGGTAGTAATGAGATGATATATAAATTGACAAAGCTAATGAACCGCATATACGGTGTCAGGTTGAGTGAGAGTGAGATATTGTAAAGAGCCCACAATTTAATGATATTTAGTAGGATCGAAAAGAAGAAGTCCATAATATTGTGAAAGTCAAGGAATAAAGACAAATGGAGTGGAAATGGGCTTACAAGTACTTATGGCAGCGCGAGAGAGAAGATCAAGATCTTCTCTACGAAGGGCGTGAAGGATATTTCCAATGGGTGCAGCAGAAGAACTAGTGAGAATAATATCATCATCATAGATAAGTAGAAAAATAACAAACTCGTTTGTGCGGTAGATAAATAGAGAGTTATCAACAGTAGAGCTACAAAATCCAAGGTGATAAAGGTAGGAACTCAAGCGGAAGAACCAACACGGGTAGCTTGTTTGAGACCATAGAGGGATTTGCGGAGGCAACAAACATGTCTAGGAAAGCAATGATCAACAAATTCAGGGGGTTGATCCATATAGACTTCCTCATTGAGATAACCATGAAGAAAAATATTATCCACATTAAGCTGACGAATGGGCCAATTAAAATATACAACATGGGAAAAAATTACACGGATAGTGACAAGTTTAATAACGGGGTTGAATGTATCATCATAATTAAGACCATGGTACTATGAGTAGCCCTTAGCGATAAGACAAGTAATGAGATAAATTGTCGAAAGATTATCGTACCACAAGATTGGAGAATGAGTGGGAGAGATGCTGAGTTCTTTAGAAAAAGACTGAAGCTAGATTAACTCAGCGGTTGTATTGGCAAGATAGTAGAGAATGCACTTAACAACAGTCCAATAGGTAGTAATGAGATGATATATAAATTGACAAAGCTAATGAACCGCATATACGGTGTCAGGTTGAGTGAGAGTGAGATATTGTAAAGAGCCCACAATTTAATGATATTTAGTAGGATCGAAAAGAAGAAGTCCATAATATTGTGAAAGTCAAGGAATAAAGACAAATGGAGTGGAAATGGGCTTACAAGTACTTATGGCAGCGCGAGAGAGAAGATCAAGATCTTCTCTACGAAGGGCGTGAAGGATATTTCCAATGGGTGCAGCAGAAGAACTAGTGAGAATAATATCATCATCATAGATAAGTAGAAAAATAACAAACTCGTTTGTGCGGTAGATAAATAGAGAGTTATCAACAGTAGAGCTACAAAATCCAAGGTGATAAAGGTAGGAACTCAAGCGGAAGAACCAACACGGGTAGCTTGTTTGAGACCATAGAGGGATTTGCGGAGGCAACAAACATGTCTAGGAAAGCAATGATCAACAAATTCAGGGGGTTGATCCATATAGACTTCCTCATTGAGATAACCATGAAGAAAAATATTATCCACATTAAGCTGACGAATGGGCCAATTAAAATATACAACATGGGAAAAAATTACACGGATAGTGACAAGTTTAATAACGGGGTTGAATGTATCATCATAATTAAGACCATGGTACTATGAGTAGCCCTTAGCGATAAGACAAGTATTATATCAAGCCACTGAGCCGTCATAATGATGCTTGATTTTGTAAACTCATTTGCACCCCACAATAGGTCGACTAGGTGGAGCGGGCACGAGATCTCAAGTCTGGTTGTAAAGAAGAGCGATGAACTCAATATGTATAGCCTTAACCCAAAAGGAGTGACGAGAAGCTTGAGAATAAGTATGAGATTTCATAGAGATAATGAATACTATAGGATCAATAGTGAAGCGTTTTAGGGGTAGACTACCATCTTGAGAGCGAGTCACCATACGCGAAACTGGAGGTGGAGCAGGAGCATGATCTAATTCAGGAGAGGAAAATGGTGTAGTATGATCATTCTCAACAGAAATAACATGTGAGTCAACTTGTGTTTGTACTTTAGATTGGGGCAATATATCTGAGTCCAAAGATGGAGGCGGGATATGCGTGGGGAAATGCACCACATGAGGGTGCACTGGAGGAGGAGGGGAAGGCATACATGTGAAACCCAATGAGGCAAATGGAAAAAAAGATTCATAAAAATGGACTATGCGACAAAGAAATATGCGTCATGTGTGATTATCAAGACAATGATATTCAAGATAATTGAAGGGATATCCAAGAAACACACGAGTAGTGGAATGGGGTTAACGTTTGTCAGCAAGATAAGGGCGAAGATAAGAAAATCAACGATAACAAAAAAAAACTTGAAGTAACTTATAATTAAAAGTAGAATGGTGAAGTACCTCATAGTGGGATCGGAAGTGGAGAGATCTTGTGGGAAGACGATTGATAAGGAAGACAGAGGTTTCAAAAGCAAACGACCAATATTTGGTGGGAATAAGAAGAGTAAGACCCATATCATAATGTGACGATACTTATGGAACCATTTTATCGAGGTGTGTGTGGATAGGAGATTCGATGGAGAATACATGCGAATTGTAACTCATATTGGAAAATACTAGAAATAAATTATTTAGCACTATTAGATTTGAGAAATTTAATCTTTTATAAACAAAAGGCACGAAAAATAGAGAACATCAGATCGTTGATTCATAACAAAATACTATGAAAATTTGTTATAATCATCCAAAAAATAAACATAATATTATTTTATATAATTTACTGATTAACAAATAATATAATTATTCTATATTAATAATTTTTTATTTGAATAAAAAATATAAATAAAATAAATAATATATTTGGTTCCACTAATATAATAATTGGAGCCGGATTTGTATGAGTACGGGTTAACTGAACCAAAATTTTAACATCAATAAATTGAAATTGCAATAAAAATTTAATTTACAAAAATTTAAGGTGTTGACATACTTGTACAACTATTGAGGCGTTCACCACTCATCTGTGACCCCGCACAACTAGAAGAGCAAGTTCTGGATCTTGCGTAGTATGAGCTCCGGCATGACCATGAATATCCTCTCGCATAGGGAAGGATGCATGACAGACTGGTAGTGGTGGCAGTGGTGGACATGTTTGTGGTGGTGGATGGCGATCGTGAAGTTATCCTCATCGTCTCACAATCGCCAGGGGGTCAGCCATGTGGCCCGTGTGGCTACAGAACTCATAACAGGGGCTACCGAAACTCAAGTCCCCACGGATTTGGATCCAATGAAATCGATCATCGGATCAAGGGTTCTGGAACATAGACCCAAATCACGAGTCTAATGAATATAAAGCTCGGATTCCTACCGTTTGGAACCAATTGATCCGATCAGAATCATTCGATTGAATTTAAGTACCATTGGACGAAACTGAATCGTGGTTATACGTGAGGTTGGAGCCATAGGACCAGATTACGGATTGGGTCTAAATCAGGAAATCCTGATTCAACCCAATCAATAGACATCCTTATTGTCTAGTAGATGTCCGACAGCCTCGTTGGATTCGCCTCACCCTCTTCTCTACTTAGGATGTGATTACAAAGTGAAATCTAGCATTTCTTTCTCGTACATGTAAAGTTACTACTAAGAAACAACCTTAATGGACAGAGAAAACTAATTGTAAATTTCATTAAAAATGCATGCTCTGATTTAGGTTCATAGACCCTAACATGGTAGCTTAGGTGGAGGGCAATTTAGTGCTCAGTTTTGGTTCTCAACCTATCTACCAGAGTCTTGCCGAGCTCCTCAATTTCCTTGTTGTACTTGAAAGCTTCATAGTTCGCACGGCAACGTAGCTTCTGAATGGATGGAGGAAGTTCATTATTTACAAGCCTTGAATTAGTGTGAGTGAACTCGACAACTTTATACCGCGTCAGGAGTGAAAGCACATGCTCTGGATAATAACTAGCCTGAAGAAAACAGCTCAGTAACCAAGAGTTTATAATAAAACAGCATAAATGAAAATTATCTAGTAGACCAAATTAAGATTGTAAATAAACGTTGAACCGAAAAAACTATAGTTTATACAAATATGGACTTGGAGATAGATTTTAGCAGTAGATTTTGGCCGAACACAGACCTTGGACCAAGAGACAGGAACTTTCACAAAGGTTTCTTGTTAAAATAATTGGGTGATTCCCCTGTCTCATTATCCTCCTTAGCCAGGTTAAAATAAACCACCCCGACTCATACCAATCGGAAGAACAACTAAGGTAAAATATCTCGAGTCCTTCCAAAATGATTTGTGATCAAGAAAAAGAATAATCAGCGAATCATTCATAATCTTTGCAACGACAATCATTTCACCAATCTTAAGACTGACGAGGAAATGTTATTAGATAATAAAACTATAAAAGAGAGATAAATCAATCAAAAGAAATGCTTACCCAGTTCTCGTTTGATTCAAGCATTTATTAACAAGTACTCATTGGTTTTTGATCCAACTCCTGTAAAAAAAAATTCGCAGTCAATTATAGTCACAACTCTATTAGGAATGTCAACATATCCAAGGCCAGCACGAGCAACCGAAAAAAAAGATTTTGCAGCATTTAAGTTTAGGCACAATTCTATTATGGACATCAAATAGATCCGATATTCGAATTCGTATCCGATTCAACCCGAGAATGGTCGGGTCTTTTCGAGTTCGAATATGTATGCTAGACACAGATCTCGTAGATTACGTGGGTATGGGTTCAACATTGAACCTGGGATTCAAACCTCGGGTGCCGCTGACTGGATTCCGATACTTGTGTCCAGCGGGTGCGGATCCTTGGAAGTGGAGCCGAAGATAGGTACAAAAACTAATATGGTATTAATTTTCTTATATTTATCTACAAAAATAAATTTATTTACCACAATAATCCTTTCTAATTCATTCACTATATTACCTATCAAGTTAAATAATACTAATTACTATTTTTAGAGAAATAATATTACAAATTAGTATATCAATTATTTGACTAGTAGTATCATTTAACCTAAACCCTGATGGTAAAATAATGAGCTAATCAACTTAAAATAATCAAAATAAAATATGAAGCATGTAATATATGAGATAAGTTCAATTTAACAACTATAATTTTCTATTTATATATTAAGGTGAATTTTCAAGTAATCAGAGTTGTTATATTTGCAGACGCTTGGAGTCGACTTGAAAATTTGTACATCTCCCAAACCCGTGCTCAAAAGAATATCATTGATCAACAATGGAGTGAGCTAAAAAAAGGAGAACAACCTATAAAATCTTATTTGACAACTATTTCAAACTTAACTATCCATTTTGCTCCAATCGTTCGTCCGAAACTAGATTATGAAATCAAGTATATTATTTGATGATTTAGTTAGGAAATTGGAAGCTATTACCCTTACAATGTAACATGTTCTCGAAGCAATAACTCTTTATTAGTTGAAGGCCTTTCTCCTCGTCCAGTATGCTCGACGAGTTAAAAAATATGGTACTGACTCCGGCTCTAGCAGCGCACCGCTCTCTAGCCTACTCAGAGGTTTTTCTCAGGCTACTTCTCCTGTCGTTGCCTTCTCCAATCATGGACCATGGAGACTCCTTCCAACACCGCCCCGTCTTCGCTTCAGTGATCGTCTAATATCTAAAAAATATGATCCCAAAAACAGCTAATTGTAGAGGGCACAATGGAGGAATTGATAGAGGTGGGGAAATCCTCTTGAAAATCGTGGAAATTTTTCTCTACAGGGATTTAAACCGTGTGGATCTGAACCACGTTTCAGCTAACGTCAGACGGATGCACAACATTTTATATATTTTACAATTCAGCCTACTTCTCCTAAGTCCGCCTATTCCTATAGTGTGATATGCCATATATGTGGGCTCATTGACCACTCACTCCATCATTCGAATTAAAGCCCACATGATTTACTACTCATACACACTCTTCTTATCTAAATGAACCCAATGCACATTATTTATATTGGTATGTCGATTCAGGTGCTACTAGTAATATTATTAATGATTTGTCACAATTGTCTATTTAAAACAATTCGACACTCTCTTATGAATCTTCCAATTATATTATTTTATTTTCTTTATTTAAATAAAAAATTATTAAGAAAAATTAATTATATTATTTATTACTCTATAATTTTAAATTAAATTAAATATATCGTGATTGTTAATTACATAAACTTGATCTTGTAAAAGTTTATAAATGCACACATTTTTAATTAATTTAATTGAAATTTTTTTAAATAATATTATTTATTTATTATTTAAAATTTTACAAAATTTAATATGATTAAATAGTTAAATAAATATATTTTAGATTTAATTGTTAAAATAAAAATAACAATGTATTTTAATTTTAAAATAATAATCTAATTCCATTTATTTTACCCGACTTGGGTTTGAATTTCACATAATTCAAGCGTGAAATACGGGAGTGATATATCCGAACATTGGCTCGGTGTAGGTTCAAGTGAACTCAAAGCTCTAATTCGAATCCAATGAAAACAGGTCATTGCAACCTTATTAGGCGGGTAAAATGAAAAGTCAAATGTTAATATATTTTATTTTATTTAAAAATAATCTTAAATAATAGTAATTTTATTATTTATTATTATATAAAATACATAAAATTTAATATAACTAAATGATAAATACATATATTTTGAATTTATTTTTTAATATTCAAATTTTGTAATAAAATAAGTTATTTAATTGGAATGATCTAAAATACAAATGAACTCGAATTTAAATTTTATGGAATAAATGTACAACATACTAGTATACGAATTCGAGTTGTAGTAATTAAATTTAAAATTTAACTATTAGTTAAAGTTTAGATAAAATATTTTCTATTCGAAAATCGGTTGGTATTCTTAGGTTTAATATACTCGAATTAATTTGAATTTATTTAGTATAACGGTACACGAATTTTAGGTGTTTGTGAATTTGGATTTATATTATCGATTTTAGATTATATTCAATTTAGATCAAATTTGATTAAATTCGATTATCAATTGTATAATAAATCGTTTATAGTATATAGGAAAATTAAATTTTTTTTTTACTTTTAATTTGAAATAGTGAAATAATAGATGATAAATTAATATATAAATAATAATATAAAGATTAAATCATTTATAAAGAAATAAAATTTTATAAAATTATTAGCAACGTGACAGTTTTGTGACCGTATTCAAGCTCGGTGTTCTTGGAACCGAAGCTCGGGTGCAGGTACACGTTCACGATCCGATCATCAGATTGTATTCGGAACTGCTCAAGCGGACCCAAATTTTAATTTGGCTTAAATGCGAATCAATTTAACCTAATTTTGGGTTGTGAACGCATCATGAAAACCCACTCCTACCCAAGTTTTGACTTCTCTACGTGATAAATCATTGGCAGGAGAACCATCATTTTCCGGTAAGTCTAGTCCCTTCATCCTGGTCATCACGGAGTCTTACGTGGAGTAAACGCAACAAATTCTAATAAATGTTAACAAATATTAATTACATAGTGATTTTTTATATTTATCTATATATTTTCTCGAATAATTTATAATTGGTTACTATCTCTATTTTAAAAAATAATATTATATTAAGAATTATAATAATTTTTATTATAAAATAGAATACATATTATATTGATAAATAATTAAATAAATTAGTAGAATAATAAATTGTAACGATTGTAAATATAGTTAAGATTTTATTTACTTAATATATCGATAAATAGAGCAATTTTCAAAACTTGAAAGATGATGCACACAAATAGAGGAGTAACTTGTATTAAAAAAATATATATTTTATGCTTTTATTTTATTTAAGTAATATAAGAATAAGAATATAAATAAATTAAATTTTGAGTTATATTTATATTTAAATAATAACTTTATTAGTGATATTAAATAACATATTTATTATTTCGATTACAATAGTTGTTTCGATATCTAATTATAAGAACGAGCTTATCCTACATATGATGACGTCGGGTCTTACGATGGGACACTAGCTTATTTGCATAAGACCAGACATCATCATTTGCATCCAACCATTTCTCAATATTTTTAAATAATTTCTTTATATATAAAACTTACTTTTTAACTTTAGTACAATGTAAGTTTAATTTGTTCGACTCCGACAAAATGAATAGATTAATACCAATTTTTTAGGAAAAATATTAATCATTTCAAGATCTACAAAATACATAAGATACCAACAAAACAGTGGCACAATACCCATTATTTTAGTTGACAACATCATATTTAATGGAGGGATGGGTAGAGAGTTGGCAATAAATATAAATTTTGTCACACTAGATAATCCCAAGCCACCCCTACAAAAATAGTATTAAGTATTAACAGTAACTAATGTACACAAAATTCATTCCATCAAGCATTGATTGACCCCTTTGTCCACTCACTAAATGAGATCTTCTTGTAGTTCAATCAACAAATTGTTGGCTATCAAATGGAGACATATGTCAAATTAAGTTTTTTATGACAATCAGTTGTTATTACTAATCGTTTTTGGGTTCATCTTACCCTCCATCCAGCCCAGCAAAGGTTATACGTTGGTTTACAAGAAATGTGCAACCTAGACATTCTAAGATGAATTATTAGTTGCTGCAACTTTCCCATCAAGGGACACTCGAATCCATCTTTAGTGATCTCATGTCTCATTAATCACCGTCCAAGTTATTCATGACCATGGCAGGTAGGCTTCCCATGGAAACAAGTACATATGATAATTTATTGTACTTTTGGCTAAACGGGGATAACTGAGATTCTTATGCTAAATTTGATGAGAAATGGTCAAAGACCATATTGATGTGGAAAATGCCCTCGTGTACATGTACCATATTATTAACCGCTTAATGGCACAATATGAAATTGAAGCTGGCTATAGCTTATGGACTTCTGAAGATACCAGGGAAAGCACCATTACGGGTTTTTAAGAATCTTAGGATGTGCGATGATTGCCACTCTGCCGTCAAGCTCATCTCGAAGGTCGAGAACCGGGTTATTATTGTCAGAGATGTGAACCGGTTTCACCATTTCAAGGAAGGATGCTGTTCATGTGGAGATTACTGGTGAACTTTTTCATGAAACTTGCCAGTTGATACCGAGAATTTGCAGGGGGATAGAAAATGTGATTCAGGAGACCCGTTCCCAGATGATATATGAGTTTGCAACTTCTGGGGAGGTTCTTCATAGAATTAACAGTTAATGCCTACCTCTTCTTGGGGATGTACAAATGGCCTCTCCTAATGTTTAGATATCAGTTTCCAAAGGGTCTAAGTGGCTGGCCTTCTTCCCTCAATTTGTTGACTCATAACTATGACAAGCACTCATCGCAAAATCAAACCATGGGTGATTGATTCTGATCAAGAGGCTACTTCCAGATAAGGCATGAGACCTCCAACCTTTCTTAAGCTTGTTAGACATACATACGAGTCACTTCAGTAGGCTTTCCTTTTTTCTCATATAATGACTGCATCAACTTGTAGGATGTGAAACTTTGGGAACTGTATTAAGAGATAGAGTTGCATGACCCTTTCAAAGATAGAGTTGAAACAAGGGCAATTAAGAACTAGCTATATACTTGAATTTCCCAATAAACAGAGTAGGAATTTGCGTACATGTTTTGGTCTTCTCTGGTAAACCTGCAAGTCTCACGAGTCAGCCTTAACATTTCTCCTGATAGGGATCCCTCTATCAGATAGTCTTGAGGAATTTCTCTTGAAGAATTTGCAGGGAATGAATTTTGAGAAGACCTGCTCAAGCCAAGAACTTCTGCAGCTTATCCACTTCATCCGAACTTCCTATAAATATTGGCGTCCTCTGATGAACCTGCCAAGAAAGGGAATGGAATCAGCTCAATCACAACAACTCAGCTGTGCGAGATAAAAGAAAAAATATTGATTCATAAATATGTTGCTCACCTGCTCGGGTTTTATGTCGAGTATTCTCTTCTTACCATCGGTGGCCTTTCCCCCAGCTTGCTCCACAAGGTAGCTCATCGGAGCACACTCGTACAGTAGCCTCAAGTTACCATTCTTGCTCTTCTTGTTATGTGGATTCCCATAGATTCCACCTACTAGCAGCATCCTGTGGATCTCGCCCACTAGACAGCCTATGTAACGCCCTGAGTAGGGCTTCCCATCAGCCCTAGGCTGCCTTAGATGATCAAGGTACCCCTTCAGCTTTTCATCCCACAAGTCATAGTTTCCTTCATTGAATGAATAGATCTTCCCCGTCTTGGGTATCTTGATGTCCTCATGTGTTAGAACGAATTCTCCATATGCAGGATCCAATGTAAATGCATAAACTCCTTTGCCTATGGAGAGTGTGAAGACCACCGAGCTCGAGTAGAGACAATATCCCGCGGCTAAGAGGTTTCTTCCGGGCTGGCATACACTTACCACACACTTCTCCCTAGCTTGGTCAAGCTGTGTCGATGAATGATTGTCATAGCCAAAAGTATGGGGTTATCAAAGAGTCTCCAATCAATGTAAAATCTTTCTACTGAAAATTAGCAAAGCCACATTGCTGGGATGGGGTGATTTAAAATCTTTGCCGTGCTGGATTGATTACCTTGATATCATCGTCAAGGTCCACCAGGCATTGCTCGTCAGGCCCGTAAATTCCAAAAATCGAGCCGGTTGTGAGTGAAGTGTCGATATTGGCAGATCCATCTACAGGGTCGAACACAACAATGTAGTTACCGGAGTAGGTTTCCTCTACAGCTACAGGCACGTCCTCTTCCTCCGATGCTATAATCCCAGTCCGGCCGCTAGACCTCAAGCAATTGCAGAACACCTAATGACATCAGTTTGCTTCAACATTGATCAACAAGAAGATGATCACACAATTCTAAGCAGAGTTCAAAATCCTTCTTCTAGCCCTCCCCTATCAAGTTGAAATTGAATAACTAACAAAAATAACAGTCGATCAAGTTTGATCACGGTAAAGATTTGTGGATGTTAGGTTGAGCATTTGAGAATATAATAGTTTTTCTGGAAGGACGGACCTCGTTAGAGACAACATCGAGCTTCTTCTGGTCCTCGCCCTGAACGTTGATGGTGCCCTGACCACCGGTGAGGTTGATGATGCTCGACCTCTGGAGCAGCGAAGCTATCTGCTTGCACGCAAGCGATATGCTCGACAAAACGATGGTGAGCTCCGCATCAATGTATCCCGCTTGCTCCTGCTTCAGAAGCCACGTCGTCAAGCTCTCGATCGCGAAGCTACTCTTCTTCTTCACAGCATTGCTCGCCTTAGCTTTGACATCCTGCAGCAGCTGAGGCTCGGAGGCAGATCCGACGGCCTGGCATGGGGAGACGGTGCGTATTTTCCGTTGACGACCTTGGTGGAGGTGGAGGACGATGGAAGAACTAGGCGGAGTGACGAGGCGGGAACTGAAGGTACCTGAGAAGCGGATTTGATAAGTGGAACTCGAAACTGCTCCACACAGATTAACCATCTTTCTTCTCTCCTAACTCCCCCTCCCTCCCTCCTCCTTGCAAGAGATTGAGAGAGAGACTCAATTTCTGGCAGCCGGAGAGCTTATCATACATGTGTGACTCTGGTACGTCCTTCCTCACCAGTCCCACCAACTTCCCTTTTCCTTTTCCCCTAAGACGAGTTCACCGGATATTATTATTATATTATTGTAAATTTAAATAATTTATTAAGAAAATCGACCGAATATGGACCGGACGAAGTGAAAAACCTAAATGTCATAAATCAAAGGATCGGCCCATCATGTCAATCATTTTGGGCCTTTGGGCCTTCAATTTTCCACCATATTGTACTTTAACGTAGAGTTGGCAATTTCACTCAGCTGGACTGGCACTGGTGCCAAGTCCATAGAAGTCTGGATTCGGATTAGTGTGTAGGGGAACCGAGCCCAACTGTCAGTTCTCGTCCCTAAAATTGGAATCGGGTATCCGTCCGACTGAATATATATGATCATTTTGTTCCCAACTTATTCTTTTGTACACGTTCTCGGGTATAAGACTAATTTGTTGACCGAGATCTGGGTCGATTGCCACCGGTACACATGCGAATCTGGTCGTCCTTCGGTCGTCCTTAATGCCGAGTGCCACCAAATTATTATTTATGTGAATCGACCGAATATGGGCTGGACGAACCTAAAGGTAATAAATCCTGTCAATCATTTTGAGCCCTTGGGCTTTCTATTTTCTCAAAACCTTCTCGGGTCCATGTGGGGTGGACCCGATCTCATCTCCCAAATTTAAATGCAGTTATTAGATATAATCGATTATTTTGATCCCAACTTCACGAGCTCATATTTGATTTCGTTGAAAATATAATAATATTTTATAAAATATAAAAGTGTTTTAAATTTATAATATTTAAAAAATTACACTAATTATAAATTATCAGTTTTAATTATATATCAATTTTATTATTTATCTATACAAAATATATTATCAGATTTTATCAGATAAAGTAGTGGCACATGTAACTAATCATCTACTATAAACTCATTGCACAAAAAAAAAATCTACTATAAACTCGTATTATATTCAAATAATAAGTAAAAATATACAATAAAATTATTATTTTTGCTACTATAAACTCGTATTATGTTCTAATAATAAGTAAAAATACACCATTGAAATTAACGTAATAATAATATTATTTTGTATATAGTTATTGATTATTAATTTAAAATTTAATTTTAATAACTAATGTTAAAAATATTATTTAAAATTATATAAAATAAAAATATATTATTTATTTATCGATAGCAGGTTACAGTTACATATACACAAAAAATTCTCCCATTTTTTTCTTTTATTTTCGAAACATAACATATTAACAAATTCCTCATTTATTCTTTATATCTTCCGCCTATTCCTTATATTTGAATGAGAATTGAATATAGCCTAAAATTTATTTAACATGTTTGATTTTTTAGTATCTAGTTAAAATGTAGAAATATTTTATACAAATTTATATAAATAAAAATCTAATAATTACATGTGCGCTACAAAATATTCTAATATTGTTATATTTAATAATAGGTAACACGTATACAAAATATATGAAATATTTTCATATGAAGTTAAGTCAAACTAATATTAAATTTAAATTGATAAAAAATATAGTGGGAATAGACATGATAAGAGGTGTATGAATAATATTAAAGATAAAAAAAATGTGTGTGTTAATTATGTCTTCACCGTCGAGAGATAAAATTTTTATATCAATAGAAATTATAATAGTATATTATAAATTATCAATGTATTAATATGTACAAATATAATACTAAATTAATTAAAAAAATATCGGAGGGGGCAGCCACCCTATCTCCGGTTGCTCCCCGTGCCAGCCAGCTGGCATCGAGAAGGTGGGGATGAGGTGGTTGGAGAGGAGAGGGCTGGTCCTCAAAAATCTCATATGGTAGGGCCCTACTTTATTATGTAGGGTTTTTATCAATGTTTTTGTACTAAAATATGTCTAAATTTCCATATATAGTATGCATATAAAAAGCCTACACTCCAAACAAAATCATGAAAATTTCACTAGGTCAACGTCAACACATTCCCCCAACAAAAAAAACAAAAATCTAATTTTTAAATAATATTTATAAATTTTGTATCATATATTAAATAAAATATTTCTTATAAATAATGAGTTGTTTGCAAAATTTAAAATTTTAGTTGAATGGAAAAAATATTTGTATCTTAATTATTTTTACTAATTTTAGTCGAATAAAAAAAGACAGGAGACCCCATTGGATGGAATCCCCAGTTTATGATTTGTGGACAGGAGTAACTCTGTCAGGTAAATAAAAGGACTCAAATATGCGGGGAGGGGCACCGACGGAAGATGGACACAAATATAGAATCTATTGAATTAAATGAGGTGGACCGACGAGGTTTCCAAAATCTATGGCCATGCATGCATGCACCATGAATGATTGACGTAACTTGCTGCTCTACCTCAATCAATATAAATCCCTTTGATCCTCCGGTGTCAGGCTTGACTTGAGAGAGCATGGAAGGCCACTTGCTCACACTAAAAGATCTTGGTGGGCATGGCATGCATGCACACCGGAGGAGGAGGGGCTGCCGCCATGGACATGCACCATGCCAAGCAGCTTTTCTACATCCATCCATCCATCGTTCCATATTCAAGCCGTATTAAATAGTCTATTGAATAAATGTAATGTAATTCTTACTATATAAATCATTTTAATTAATTCAATTTGAACTAACACCCTCTCATCATAACTCGAGCGGGTCCGGAGGCTGTGTGTGGGTGGACGAGGCAATATGCAGTATGTGCACTCATAAAACCTACCAAGTACCCTAACTACTTAATAGCCCAAGTCCACATTTCATTGATTAAGAAAATTAAAGCTTTAATTAAATAAATGAATATAGGCCTCTATTTATTGAGTTGACCTGATAAAAAATCCCAAGTCCTCTAGAGGATATTTTTCACAGCAAGACCACGACCACGAGATCATTATAGATGTAGAGTTACCAGAGTTCCATCCTGCTTACATGGCACATTCTGAAGCGTGAACTAGGCAATCAATCAAGCGTGATCTCAATTGCGTCATGCCACCATTTTGCTATTGATCTGCATCGACTCTTATCCACATTTTACAGTAAGCACGTACTAATAAGTTAATTAATTAATAAAAATATATGGTCGACAAAATATATTTTAAATTTGGTAAAATATAGAATATATTTAAATATATGTTTAAACTTTATCATTTATAAATAAGTACTTTTATGTTAATAAATATATAATATATTACTCACTTATAATGATTTATCAAATAATATGAGATTTAGTAAATTCAAAGTCATATGTACCACTATTAAAAAATAATATTAAAAATTAAAATAATTATGCTCAAAATATTTATCTATTTTTATTTAATATGTTATTAATTTATTAATGATCTTAATATCATTAACGACGCACAATATTAATATATTATATAGGTTCTCAGCTTTTTTCATTTAAACCTTAGATATTGAGTCAAATGATTGAACTCATAATCTCTAAAATCATTGTGTTTTGAGCGTTTTAGCAGTCTGGCTGTCGTATTTGGGTCGTCTGAAAGTTGACCAATAAACTCTTAAGTCTTTTTTCATCGCCAATTGCAGGTCGTTTAAGCCACTCTAGAATTGAGATAAAATATTCAATTTTATTTTAAAAAAAATGTTGTACAACAATTAATTTTTTTAATTAATTTTATAAATTTCATATCAAATGAATCACTTTACCCATCAAATTCATTATTTACAGGTCAAATTATTTAAGTTTTTGATTAATTTTACCACTAGTTAATAAATAAACAAATAAAAAATGATTGCCAATATACTATATTTCAAATTTAGTACAATATAAAATTATTATAAATGTATAAATTTTTTAAATTTTACTATTTATAATTAGTTATTTTAAAATTATAATATATTATCAATTTAAAATAATTTCTCACATCACATTCAATAAAAATTACACAACTATTCCATTTGTAACAGGAAACTCAACTCATCTCATGTAAAAATATGAAAAAATATATATATATATATATATATATAATTGGTGATAAATTGTTTCATAATATTAGAAATTCGAAAAAAATCTATGTGAATCATATACATGCATTTACAATATATTTAATTGAAGGTAATAACTCATATTAAGATAATTAATGAATTAATAATATATTAAGTAAAAACGGAGAAATGTGGTGAGAGTTATTATATAGGGTATGGGTTTTTTTCATTTAAGCATTTGTGGCAGTCGGTGTGGCATTTGTGTCCTGAAATATCTCAAAGTTGACCAATAATCTAAGTCTTTTTTGATCATCAATTGCAAGTCGGCTATAGAATTAATAGAAAATACTTAAATTCATTTCAACACATGTGTTGTACATCAATTTTAAATTATTTTTATTATTTTTATCATTTTCATATCAAATTAGTCACTTTACACATCAAATTCATTATTTACAAGTAAAATTATTTCATGAGTTGCAGCACTCTCCGTACCAGAGGTTGTAGAGTTTGATTCCATAAATGGACAAATAGGCGCCAACAAGATGGCCGGATGAAGAGACCGCGGGATGGGAGGAGTTAGGGACGGTGGTGGTCGAACTGGGAGATGAGGAGGTGGTGGGGATGGCAGAGAATGAGTGAAGGTGTGGTGAGAAAGGCAGAAGAGATAGATAGGTCGCCTCATAATGAGACTAAATTATGGGCTCACTCACTACTTGATAAAAATAAATTGATGTATAAATGATCAATTTAATGTACGCATAAATTAATTTTCCCTGCATAATGAAGGACAAAATTAATATATATACAATTTAAATTTGACGAAATTAAGGTATAACTCATCTCTTTAATTTGAGTATTTAGTCTTGAATTAGTAACCGTCTTGTTAGGCCTGTAAATTAATTGGAAAATAAGAACCCTAGAGAAGGAAGGCGAAAAACCCAAGGTGGACAAGGGAGTCAGCCAAGGAGGGAAGGAGGCGAAGGCCCACCTCCATAACTCTCACTCTCTCTAAACGTATAGGTAAACTACTATAAATAGTTCGTGAGTTGCTCCTTTGATTCACACAAATATACAAAGCAAATTCCTTCACTAAGTTCTCTCTACATCTTATACATATCTATTCTTCCCCTCCAAAACAACGTCTGCCTTATCACTAAAAGGGCATTCCCCCTTCCCTTCCAGAGTAGCCGCTGCTCTCCACCATTTCAAAGCTCCGTAGCCATGGCCACTCTCACGAGCATGCTCCCGTTGGCCGCCCTCTTCCTCTCCTCCCTCTTCCTCCATGCAGCCCTAGGTGCGTAAATGTAACACTAACTATTATGTACGGTATCTCTTTCTAACTAAAAATACAGTGTACCGAGTGTTTTATATTATTTTTACTTAAAATTTATATCTTTTAAATAGTATAATATTTTTAATACTCGTCCTTATTTATACTTAAAATTTATTATTTGTAATTTCGCACTTCTAATATTATAAACTCAACATAATTCTTTATTTTATTTAATTTATAATAATATTGAATTACGACATTTAATTTCAAAGTTGCACTCAATAACTATATATATATATATATAAATATAAGTTAATTATTACTATTCAGTTTTGATGTTTCAAGTTCGCACTAATTTATATTTAAGTAATTATTTATAGTAATTGCAAAATTTTCAAACTTATCAACCTAAACAAACAATTCTGTATTTTATATATAATGGAATAAAATTCTACCCGTTCATATTATATGCAATGGCATATATATATATATATATTAACATATATTCGTAAATTTAAGTACGTTTGTTACTCTCTGCAGCTAGTGAGCTCATGTGCGAGGACCTGACGGCGGATCTCTGCGCATTCGCCATAGCATCGTCCGGGAAGCGGTGCCTGCTCGAGACCTACATGTACGGCGAAGAAGATACGGTGGAGTTTCAGTGCAGGACGTCGGAGGTGGTGGTGGAGAGGTTGGCAGGCTACATCGAGTCCGAAGAGTGCGTCAAGGCCTGCGGAGTCGACCGTAATTCCTTCGGAATCTCATCGGACGCACTCCTCGAGCCCCTGTTCACGGCCAAGCTCTGCTCCACCGAGTGCCACAGTGGCTGCCCCAACATCGTTGATCTATACTTCAACCTTGCCGCCGGCGAAGGTACATATACATAACCAACAAAAACATCAACATACACACTTCTAATTTCCTCTAAACAGCCAAATAATTAATCATGCACGCGTGTGATTATTATCCGCAGGAGTGTTTTTGCCAGACCTTTGCAAAGTGCAGCGCACGAACCCACACCGAGCCACGATGGAACTGCTCAGCTCCGGTGCGGCGTTATCGGAATCAGAAACCTTGGGAGTCTCTTCTCCTGCCCCCGCACCGGTGTAAAACAAAGTGGCATACCTTGTTGAAACGTCTACGGTGTAGCATTCATATACTTGTTCTTCCCTGTCGATTTATTGCATGTGAGATTGAATCGCGAGGGAAGAGAAGAATAATATAGTACGTACTGGGGGCATGCATGATCAGATGTGGATGGTCAAAGGGTAGTTCGTTTTGTGTTTTTGTGAGGGTTGCATACTATTATCTAGTGCGACCATCCTACTATAGTGTGTCTTTAATAGTCCATGGGAATAACACCCAATGTCTGTGCCTTGTGTGTGTGTTCATTTTATCAAGATTTTGAGCCTACTTGTTGGTGCTTATATTATGCGTGCCTAAAAACCTGAGATATTGAGAGTCGCACCCGGCAAAAATATGGAAACATGACGAACACAGCAAAGGCCGCATACGACACCATGTGACGTGGCCTTGACATCAAATGTTCAAACCCAAACCCTTCATCTAGAAATATAACTATTAATTAATTCTTCCACACTGGCTCATGGCTTTAATTGGACATTAATTTTGGAATATGACAGGAGATATATTAAAAGACACATTAAATTATGTGTTATGAATCAAGCCTACACATAAATTTTATGGTACATTAACTTTAGTCCCTCTCTTCAACCATAAATGTAAATTATTAAGTCATGTTGGAGGTTTATTGTACATTATATTCCATTTTGTAAGTTAAGACCCTCAAAATAAAATAAGTAAATTAACATAATAATTTTAATTAATTTTTTAATTAAAATTTACTAATATTTTAGTTTACGCTATTAATATAAATTATATTAAAAATAAATAAATCTTATTAATAATATTATATATAATTAATATTTTGTTTAATTAATTAAATATATTGTACAAATACATTTATCATAATAAGTTTTTGAAATAAATTATATAAATTTAGTATAACTAAAATATCAATTTTAAGTTATACGTATACAATATCATAATTTATATATAAATATTTTATTATATAAATTATATTTAATAAAATAATAAAATTTATATATTAAATTATTAGTAATAATTATATTTAGTTTAAGTTAAAGAAATTAAATTTAATATTTTAATAATTCTAAAATTATATTATTATAAATAATAAAAGATACATTTATTCAATAGATTTAATTTATTATTTTAAATTAAATATATATAATTTTGGCACTAATATGCCTAATTAAAGCACAAAAAATTGAAACTTCTTTTTTGTTATTATTGGGCCTTATTGAGTCAAGTTAGGCTGTGCAATAGTATATTGGGCTACCCAGCCTGATTAATAATGAACCATTCCTATTGGGCTGGGTCAGGTTATCCAATAATAGCCTATCGAGCTACCGGACCGGACCTGATAAATACTGAGTTGATTTATTATTGGTACGTGCATTCAAATTAATTTAATTTAATTATTATTAATTCAAGTAATAAAATTTTTTGTGAAAGCATTAATATCAAAACAGCTCTAATGACCTTTTTGTCTTTACACATCAGCAGAATCCAGTCTTCATCATCATCTTTGTCTAAAGAGTCTATATAGGCAAGAGTGCATTTAGTTAGTAGAGACTTCAGATCAGACACTATTTTCATTGTTTTAAATTAAATTAAAAAGAAAAAATATTTAATTATTCTTTTGAAAGAAAATAAAAAGATAAAATAAGACAGAAAGAAGAAAGCTTATAGTTGCTTCTGATTTATTTTTATTTATGTATTTTTATTATCGGCAAAATCTGCAGTGTACCCACTCTGCACGTTTTCTGTTCTTTCCCAGTGTTTCCCCTTTTCATCGTCCACCATCTCCTCCTTCCTCCATTCCTTCCTCTTGTTTTGTTTAGTAGTTTCATTTGCTGATCTTTTGTGTTATGCAGACGGGCACGCTTCAATGGTCATTGTCGGGTAAACTGCATTTTGATGAAACCTCTTTACTTTGTACTTGAAAAGCTCGACCTTTTTATTTGGCGTGTCTTATGAGAATCTCTGCTCCAATTAATTCATCTGCAATGGAGTTGAAGCTGAAGCAGCACCTAACCCATTACCCCTAGCCCGCCCTTTAAATCTTTCTCAGTTTCACCGAAATCACCTTAAAGCTTCAACCTTTCAGCCTCCTGATCCGCTACTGAAATCCACCTGCTCTTCTGGTGGCTCTAGCGACCCGCAATGCCCCGTGCCAATTTGCGGCAGGGGCGAAGTTTGAGCTCGCCTGCCGCGAGTGATGCCAGCTCCGGTGACGAGGGAGATGGAAGCGTCTACTTCTCCGACGCGGAGGAGGGCGCATCCTGCTACTCCCAGTTCTACTCCACTTCTGGTGGGTCCTACGACGAGCGCAACTTCTCCTGCGTACTGGACGTGGAGATCTTGAATAACTCGAGCTCCCGAAGGGCCTCCGATGCGGGGTCGGAGTGCTCGGTGGAGATCGAGGCTGACGAGGTTCCAGAAGTGAAAGTGCAGGTGTCGAAGCTGGTGAGGGAAAGGGATTGCCGAATATGCCACCTGGGGCTGGAGAGCAACAGTCACGAGTCGGGCGTTCCCATCGAGCTGGGTTGCTCCTGCAAGGACGATTTGGGCACTGCCCACAAGAACTGTGCGGAGACCTGGTTCAAGATCAAAGGCAACAAGTGAGTCCCCATCTCTGAATGCTTTACCTTTTTACTTCTCTCTTAATAGATGATGATTCGGTTGCTTCTACGTTTTGTTGAGTTAATTCCTCAACATTCATGAGTTGCGTGATGATGGATTGATAGTTCTGATCTGACTGCTTGATTTCATGAGTTGCGTGTTTTTGTTCATTGGAAAACAGGGCCGTTTCTGTGTTGATCCTGGATCAGCTTTCTTGTCCAACCACTATCATGTTCACCACTTACTTTTCTTCTGGCAGCATAATGTTTTGATATGGAGAGTTTACTTTGGCATTTGATTATTCGTACCAAGGAGATGGGCAAGTGCTCTCTAGCCAAAGTTCTTATTTTCGGTCAATTATTGCAGCAAGAAACTACATCCATTTTGGATGCAATTGGAGTTTGGTTTTAGTATGTGATAATTATCACAAATCCGACCACTAAAATGGATCTTCAAGAGAAAGAACTTTGGCTAATAAAGATTAAAGTGGGCAAAGCATAAGGCACGCAAACAATTCAAAGCATCAAGGATTCCTCCTCCCTTGTCTCTTTTATCCAGTCTAAGTACATATTGCTTTGTTGGTTTGCCCCTTTTCATTTTTGTTGTTGAAGAATCTCTGCAATCTCTATTTACTCCACTTGGAATGTCTTCTTCTTTTGGAAAAGTAAAGCTCGACTCAGACTACCTCTGGCTTTTTCTTGGATCTTATGGCATCTTCCTTATTAAGGGCACCCAATAGTACGTCCACTTGAGATTCTTTTGATGTGCAGATGATGGCAGATTGTTTCCTGAAATTTCCTAATATATTCTCTAGCTTCTAGTTCACTAACTATAAGTTAAATCTGTACTTCTGAATTAATTTCTTTTACTATATCTACATAGAGTCTAATCAAAATTCATGCTCTTGTTTGTGATCCTGATCTAGTTCTCTGTCTTCATTAGGAGGATTTTCCCTCCACATGAAGGATACATTTGCCATTTATTTCCATGTTACTTATCCATTATTAGGTTGTATGAGCATTTGCAGCATCGTTGTATATGATGTGATTCAAGTCTCCCTCAAATGGATCGTTTTGGTTCCCATCTCCAAAGATTTCACCTTTTTTATAATGCAGATATAATGAAAACCTGATCAAGATTTGATGCTATGCCTACTTCATATCCTTTCTATAACGAATTTCAGATTATTTCACTGTGTGATATATATCATCCTTCCTGCACTACTGCAGGACCTGCGAAATTTGTCACTCCATTGCACACAACGTGACCTTAATAAATGAAGTGGAAACAGTGGAGCAGCCTATCGAAGTAGAGACGGCCACAGCCGTGCCCGCCATCTCAACACCAGCAGCCCAATCAGAATCCCGACACTTTTGGCAGGGCCACCGATTCCTCAACTTCCTGCTCGCATGCATGATATTCGCATTCGTAATATCATGGCTCTTTCACTTCAACGTCCCATCAACGTAAGGTGTTTTGTACCTGAATAAGTATGAGAAATGAAGGTCAACCTGTCGCTTATTGGTAGAGAACCTTGCTGAAATGTATACTTTATTAGCCATCTACACGATTTTACTGGCTCATCCGCTCGGGCAAAAGGTGGCAGTGCCCCTTCTTCTCAAGAGTATGTAATATGTATAAGTTATGGTGATTTTCATGTTGGTTTAGTGGTGTTGTCTCAATGAATGCAGGATATTATGTTGCATAACTGAAACAACTGCGACCCATCTTTTCAAGTAGCGCCAACTGAACTGACACCATCTGCAAGCAACTGCATTGCGACAGAGGGATTTTGTCTCGGAGGAGCTTAGGGTCGTATTCAAAATCTCGTGCACTGGAGGTTCAGAGCAAGGAAGGATCGGTTATAACTGTCGAGGCTTAAATTGGTGTGGTGGACCCCTGCCTGAGGTCGTCAGTAAAGTAGAAAAGCCTGGTCGGTGTGCAGAATTCAGCAGTTGCTTTTATGGCATCAATGGACGAGTACACAGAGAAGAAAAGGCTGCGTACTGCATCATTTATGAGAGGCCCGTGACCAGTGCTCCAAATTTATAAAGATAACAGTTACGGCTGCCCCTTTTAGCTTATGTCTGTGATAAAGGACTGCCGTGTAATGAACATACATCGCATCTAATAAGCCATTTATTGAGGAAATTCAGTAGTTCAAAGATAGCCCGGGTGAGAGAGAAGCAATAGTTGCAGAGAACATGGACTATGGCATACGTCAATGAATTAGGAAAATAAGATGCCGCACATTGAAAGCAATCAAATCATATATTTGGAAGAACCCTCTGAAGGTCGCAAGCGTTTGGAGATAGATGGGCGTGTTGGGCAGATGGTAAATAAATACACAGATCAAATAAGCAGCCTAAGAAGGGGAATAGAAAGAGAAGAAGGAGGAAGGACCTATACACTTACTCAGTTCTTGTTCTTCTTTATTTCTAAGCTGGTGCCATCTTTCAGTGAATCTTGAGCTTCATTTTCCATCCCGAGGCTGAACAAGCAAGTCGCTTGGAGGTACAATGCGATATGCCATTCAGGAGAGATAACAAGAGCTTGCATCGCATCCCCCAGAGCTTCCTGTGGCATTTCACTCATCAAGTATGATAGGGACCGTCTCGCATACACAGTAGGTGATACCATGGTCCCACAGTCGATGAACTTCAACAAATGAAAACAACATATCAGAATGTTTTGCTCCTCTGACCAGAAATTCTGTCTAGAGATGATACGGATAACGTTTCATATGAAGATAAATACCCTGGCAAGAGTTAGTTCAAACTCGAAATCGAATGTTCAGTGAGGCAGCGGATTTTCCATCCCATGATTTTATAGGTACTTCTAATCTTTTGGCTTGATGTCTTGAGTTTCTCTAAAATATTCATTAGCCTATGCTATTCCGTGTTATCAAATCTCTTTAGACAGTAAGGTACAGAAGAAATTATCAATAGTCTAAGTAGGCAACATTTCTGATATTGAATTACATAATTCTCACCTGTGTGTAGAAATCAATTGCAGTTGCAAAATCCTTTGCCCGAAATGCTGTGTCACCATGCTTCTTGGAATTCAAGGTTTCCTGCATCTGGTTGGTCCACATTTGGAAGGATAGCTGAAACGTTGTACCAAACATGTTATTAGCATTGGAAGTGACTGATGATGATCTCTTTTTTGGATCAATGTGTTACAGAGCAAGATCATTAACATAAAGGCACATGCCTACATAAATTTAAGTGGGTTTATCACACAGGGCCACCTCTGTTTACCCATCATGTACTCAGAGTTAACCTAGAAACCTCGTGCTCATAAACTAATAAAGAAAAATCATTTTATGAAAATGTGCAGTATGGAACCTCATTGGCAATTCCTTCATCATCCTTATATCCAATCTTGCTTAATATTTCATGTATGGCTGTAAGATCCATTCTAACACAAGCTTCACCAAAGGGGGTCAGTGCAAGTGGCCATGTTGGTGATGCAGTTTCACGCTGGATACCCATAAGCACATGAGATGGAACCTGGTTGAGACATGTTAAAGAAAACTTATACCACCCACACAAAAAGGAGGGGTAACGTGATCATGAGAAAAATATCAATCTACTATTTATAAATGTTGCGATTTCTGGCAATACAATGCTTACATCTGTTTCTTTTTGAAGTGGCATAAGAGACGTGACAAGAGATTTTGCATTTGGTCTCTCACGAGGCTCATACTGCAAGCATCGGGAGGCCAGTCGAACTAGCTCTGTTCCATCATCATTTGAAAAATGGCCCTCCAAAGCAGAATCCATCAGCATAAGAAAATTCTTTCCACGAATGAGATCTAGAGCCTGCAACCACAATAACATCAAATCGTCAAACATTGAGCTTGAATACAATGATGTGCTGTGCACCAAGTTTGTTTGGTTTGCCATTACAGAATGCTGATTTAGCAATTCAGACACAATCTGCAAATGGAATGCTCAATTCAGATATTCCCCGAGATACAGGGACCTGCTTTCACAAGTGGAATGCTCTATCTTGGAGTTTTAAGCTAAATCATGAAGAAGCATAACATCAAATATATATATTAGGTATCTGGAGGCGGCATTCGGTTCACATACATGGCTCGGAGGAATATGCTTGCCACTTAGAAGATCAAGTAACATAGTCCCAAAACTATAAACTACACTCTCGGGAGTGACTCTTCCTGCAGTATAAATCATCATCACCCATTAGACCCCAGCTTCCACAACAGATGAAAGTTGCAATTGATGGATACAAAATACTCAATCTTTTAGTTTTCACTATCATACTAAGTGCGTGAACGGGAAGATTTAATTCCAAGTATCACAAAAGGATACCTGTCCTTAGATACTCTGGAGGGGTGAAAGCTAAGTTGGTGCTGTAACTCTTGCCATCTCTACTGTTCTTCATGAGGCCGAAAGAAGACAAGTGTGGATTTCCATCCTGTCAATCAAGCCAGAGCACATGACGTTGCATCAGCAGTCACCAAGGAACTAGGCAACAAAGAAATCTAGAACAAGCAGAAGACGTTACCTCATCAAACAATACTCTATAAGGATTAAGATCATGGTACAGTCCTCGACCTTTGCTACTGCAATAATCCAGGGCTTGTGCCAAGTAAAAGGCTACCCTCAACCTCATAGCCCATTTCATTGGCTGATTTTCCCCTGAAATATTATAATATGTTGATATGCTCTCGAGATGGCAGAAGCTGTACAAGTCACTGGACAGAAGGATACTCTTGAACACCAGAAAAAGAAAAGGATTTTAAGCTAATGGATTTAAAGTGCTACAAATCAATTTCCTAATTTATCGGTGTGTTTGGAGAAAAGGATGGTATCACTCTTCACCTTCTCCTTCGGCAGATTATAAGCTAAGCTAGTCACCATATAGAAAGGTGGCAATATCTTTAGGCTTTAGCTTATGAATATTCACAGATCAATGTCATTTTGAATTGTAACCAAATCGAGAAATCCAAATCTCACAGTGAAAGAGATGCTTCGCGAGTGTATCATTCGGCATAAACTCAGCTACCAGCAGTCTCTCCTCCCCTTCGCAACAACATCCGATGAGATTTGCCAATCGCTCGCTCCTAAGGCTTCCTACGGATCTCGCTTCATCCTGTAACCAGCGACATTAATCAACTAGCGAGTGAACACGAAACATAGGACGGAATATTTCCAACCGAAGCTTGGCCTAGGAGGCGAAGCTCAAGAGAGTGAGAGAGTGTGCGTGTGTACTGACAAGAAATTGGCGAGAATCAGGCCAGGCCAGGCGGTTGAAGCGCTTAACTGCGATCGGGCGGCCTTTGTCGAGCTGGCCTTTGTAGACGACGTTGGGTGCTTTGAGACCATGCTCAGAGACAATGTTTTCAGGAGAGAAACCAGAGGTGGCAGTCTTGAGCTGCTCGAAACTGAACTCCGTGAAGGTCGGCCACTGCTGCTTCCCCTCGCCCTTATCACCGTCTGCACAAAAAACACACGAAGAAGAAAAAAGAAAGAAACCACGATCATGCCGATGCTACGCAACATCATAGCAACCTAGGAAATCAGAGATACATCCAGGAGATTACCGAAATCGGACGACTCGAGGACAGTGGACTTGAGGCGGGAGTGGAACCAGCACAAAGAGAATTTGGAGCAGCCAGCTCCCATTGTCAGCGGCCAAGGCAGGATCAGAATGCAAATGAAATCGCAGTAGTTGAGGGAGATCTCGAGAGAGAGAAATCAATGGAAGTGAAATGCAGCGGATGTGAGCAAGTCTATAACCGCCACGGTCAAACTTGGGAGAGAGAGAGGGGTTCAGAGTTGATTCTATGATCATTCATCAACCCTTCCCTGTTTTGAGTAATAAGTGGCCGTGTCACAAACTTCATGCGTGTCCTGTCCTGTCCTGCCCTGCCTCTGGGTGTGTTTTTGCGTGTCTCGGCAAAAATGTCATTTTCTTTTTTCATATATATATATATATATTTATATATTTATATAGTCCAACTTTCAGGATTCCTTTTTCCCAACAGAGGATAGAACATCAATGGTGCTTGGAGGCATCATCCAATTCTAATGGCTGTTCCATCTTCTCAAGGAAGCTGCACATTTTGAGCTCCTATAATGCTTTACAGTTCCATCTTCAAATATTATAATAAATAATACTGTAAATTCTGAACTATTTATTATACAGTGAAATGTCTAATATTTCGTTTTTCAATAAAAAATGTTAATTTTAATGCAAATTGCGATATTTATATATTTTTTAATACACTATTTTCTATCAATTTTAGACTCCTGAAAAATGTATTACTATTTATACACGCGGCACAATTTTAAGAGGTGTTAAATAAGTGTTGTTCTGAATTTAATTCGAGAAATTCTACATATTTTTTATACATATTATAATTTAATTTAAATTTTATTATAATAGCTTTCACTAAATTTAAATATGTATTTTCCATATTAATCTACCGGAGTGAGTAGGGGAACCTAACAAGTCAATAGTGTATGTTTGCCTAAGAAGTAATTTTCACATTCACTTAAATGCCAAACAAAAAGAGAGAGAAACCCACTAAGATTTGACTACTTGTCCATTTGTCGATGGTTAGATAAGTTGGCACTTGTTGTGGGACCCATCCAAGCAAGCATTTTAAAAATTGACCCTCCTAATCACATCATGGATTACCAAATCCATATTGTTATGCCTCATTTGGATTTAAGTTTAATAATTTTGATTAGAGTTGTTTTCGTGTATATTTACAATTTAAATTATTGTTTTTAATTATTCAAATCAATTTTTAAACCCTGTCAAATATAATGATCATAATTTTTTACAGGTTATTTATATCAAATTTTCTATTAAAAACTTATAATTTTAAATATATAATAAATTATAAATAATTTAAAAGTATTAATACAACAAAAATAGATGCCTTGCTGTAATTAAAAAAATATGGTACAGTTTTAATTCTTTGGTCATATTTGTTAGTGTGGTTATAATTAACTCTCAATTATAGCTACCACCAATCGCGGGGCCAAGGGGCCCCATTTTTTTTTCTTACAGGGGAAAGAAAGGCAAAGAAGCATCATTCCATTCCTTGGCACTCCACTCTTTCTTCCATTGACATGCCTGCCTCAATTATGATGATGCTTGTTGCCCCCTTTTATTATTATTTGATCGCCCTCCTCCTTGTTTCCTTTTTCTTATAACCTTCAATTGATTGTTTTACTCAAGTTTTAGGGCGCATCACTTAAAACGAGCTTCAATGATCAGTCATTTCCGAGAGAAGATAATGGTTAATTTTTTTTAGAATTTATTCAAAATTTTATTTATTTAAAAAAATTAATATATATCCAATTTTAATAAAAAAAAAGTATATAACATTAAGAGTTTTATTTTAAATTTTTTATATAATTTATTATGTTATATAAAATAGAGAAATACAATATATTTATAACCATTTATATTTTATAAATTTTAAGTAAAAATAAGTATATTATCTTATTGATAAATAATATTTTCTTAAATATTATTAAATATATAATACATCTAATAATAGAAAAAAATATTAAATTCGTAATTATCATTTTTCACTATTATAAAATCGAAAATATAATAATGAACTAATAAATAATTGTTAAGTGTATTTTAACTAGATAACATTAATGATTTAAATAAATGTGAATATTAAGAAAATTTATTACATATTTAATAAAAAGAAAAATATTTATTTATTTATAAATATAATATTATAAAAATATTACATTTTAGAAATTATAAATTTTATTTGAAAATATACTTTAACCCATTATGAAAATGACAAGATTTTGGATTCGGCTAGTAGGTCATTTACTAGCCAACTCATTGTGCTCCTATGAGCTCATATTGATTGACTAAAACTAGTTACTAATTTATCGGAATATGTCCCCTCTTCGGATTGTCCATCTCAATCTCCGTTCTTTTCATCTTTACTCTCTCTAAAACCTTTTACCCTTTATGGTCCCCTTTTAGTGGCAGCACTAATCGGCTGGCCATTTCATGATTAACCTTCTCCTTTAGCTCTCCTTTTGCCTTGTTTTCTTACTTTGAAAAACGATATATATATATATGTATGTGTCGTATAAACCCAACTAAATACATCAAACCAACAAAGTGTATATATATATATATATATCCCTTGTCCGATTTCCAGGAACAGAAGAGGGTTTCTTTCTTCTGCGAGTGTGGTGCCTGTCTCGCCGGCGAGCACCTGCCACTAGTAATGCTCAATCCCAATAATATATCTCCACTGGGCTTTGAGTGCAGACAAGCCAAGTTTAGCTGTAACACAGCTCATTTCTACTATGTGTGTTCGTTCCTTCTTGAGAGAGAATGTCTTGTCATTGAGACAACAATCCGATAGATAGACGTTCGATCGGTGCAATCACCCTTTTACAGCTAATTATGATTTGAGCTGTAAATATACATTAAAGAAAATACAGTAACTTAATTCCACTTGCATGAAGTACCCAAAGCAGGTTTTAGGATTTAAGCAGTAATTTTACAGGTCTGTGTACAGGCTTCACGATCCATCTAGCAATTAAAGAGATTCCAAAACAATCAAGGCCAAGTGGGGGAGGCTTGAATTATTTAAGCACCTAATCTAGCAATCAGCCATTTTTCCTTTTCTACTTTTATATGCGTCCAAGTTTGAGTAGTCAAGATGAGGGTTTAACGATTGATGGATGGTGTTTTGGATCTTTTATATGTACAGAATGCCATCAGTCACTGGATCTTCAGCATGTGACTGAGGGTGTGTCACTAAGTAGGCGTATATGCTTTCCTTTCCGGATTAAGAAATTGGAGCAAAACAGTTGGCCATGGGATCGAGATCTTGTTCTTCCAGTGTATTATTATTAGTTGAATTTGGGACAAAAGTCCGTCACTTTGAGCCAGAGAAACGCGTACAGTTTCCCACATGGACATGAATGTTACACCGACACTCCAGTCCCATGTGCTCTCGCTCTCCTCTGCTCATCATATGCATCCATCCCAGTCCATCCCATGCACGACAGTCGGTCTATTAATCATCACAAAGATTTCTCATTTTGCCATCTTTTCGATGCGAGATATGAAGCCACGCTTGGCCGTATTCGACGGCGAAGGAAATTGTAGCGACTTTAAAACCCTGAGCGCGACTGGACTGGTGTTCTAGGTCGCGTTCCGGAAATATTGTGATGGTCCCATGGAAAAATTATTCGACAGGGGCGACATGTAGGGGAGATATGGGGGAAGAAAGCGACTTGCATTTAATTTTCTGTTCATTTCGAAGAAAGGGATGTGATGTCTATATGTCCCCCTCCTCCCCCAGGGCCCACGCACACCCCATATCTCCAAAATTGATTTGATTTTTCATGGGTACACCAGAGATAAGAGACGAAGCATGCTTGGACTCGCACTCACTGCTTGGCATTATTTTCTTGCTATGGGGATTTGTGTGTGATTGTGTTTGGAGCTGGAGCTGGAGCTGGGATGGGTTCTGAGCTGAAATGTGGATATGGGCCTTCATGTTTTGCAAATTTGAACGTGGAGCGCAGCAAGTGTAACATATGTGCTGGTTCCTACGACTGGTGGGCTTAGAGCAGACATTGGGTTTGGATTAGTTAGGATTGGTCACGGTGATTTATGAAGGGTTTCCATGTCCCTTAATAATTAATTGCCCCCGTTCCCCTTTTTCTTATGCTTTAGATCGATCAGACTTTTAGAAGAAGCATAATATTTAAAAAAAAACCATTACTTGTTGAATTATATTGGGAGAAAGGTGAAGCTTTGAAAAATATTGGAACAGCCCCACTTGCCCCTGCCCTGCCTCTTTTCTTCAATGGAAGAGACACTGCCCGGTCTTCAGATTCATAATTCTTTTATTACCCAATGGATGATAAGAAACTTCCAGCGCAGTGATTCCCAAATATCACATTATTTAATTTCCTAGCTAACCCTAGCCGCTAACCAAAGAACGCTTCACCTAGTCTCTTTATCCTGTAAATATATCCTAAAAACATGAAAAAAAGCTAGAGCGCTCCCATAAGCAATCTTCTTAATCAGATATAATTCAGTAAGTCCACTCCTGAGGCAGCTTGATTTCATGGCTATAATCAGGCCGCGGCTCCGCGAAATCTTCCCTCAAGGATCTCCTTGGCCCACCTGAGAACATAAACCAGAAAATCAAATGTGAGATTCAGATCTTCATTGTCCTTAATACAGCTTCCTGGATGCTTAATTAACAGAAGTGCGGAAGGAAAAGAGGTATTGCCATTGTCAGGAGTAAGACGCCCCGTTTGGCTATACTTGAGGTGCTGCTGGGATTGGGCACCCATGATCTCGTAGCTCAAGTGCAGAGCTTGCACCACTTTGGCAGGAATCAGCACTGGGGAAGGTGCCGCTAGTGCAGGTCCTTGTTTCTTTCTGGGTTCTGGTTGAGAGCATACCTGCCGGGGCAAGAAGACTCCGGTACCGGCGCACGGTCTAGTCCCCGGAGGTCGAGATAACACCTCTCTCATCGTTCCGGCCCTTTCCACTTGATGAGAGAGATGGTTAGCCTTTTGATGTCCCTGTGGATGCGGAAGCCACTGGCGGCCAACAGGGTCGCGGTGAGGCAGACGGTATTGGCCCAAAAGTATCTGTTGCTGCCTCATCCTCTGCAACTATCAAATGAAAAGACAAGCATAAGAGGATAGTTTGTTTGCCTAATTCGCCCGTAGCAGTTACATCGTCACTAGGCGTATAAAACAATTTCCCAGGATGTTTCCAGGCAAAGAGCTTACTTGGACAGCCTGCAACTGCTGCTGAGAGAGCGACTTCTCGGGGAAGAAATATGCATCGGACTTTTCCGTAATCCGAATAGGTTCACTGGGCAACACTTTCTCGCTCATTCTCATGGGAGCGACTCTGCCATCGTTGAACAAATGCATTGCAGCCGGAGGTAGCCTCTGCGTAGGGATAAAGCTGTCATCAACTCCACGGAGGGTTGATTTCGGGGAACGAGAACCGAACATGCTCTAAACAACATAAAGCATCCCCAAATAAGAATCTTCTCGATAATGAACATAACGGAATGACCACCGCACCTACCTTATACTTGTCGCAATGGAGCTTCTGGACATCATCACCGATGGTAGAGAGAACCATCTTCGAGCTCAATCCAGCGAGGCAGTCCTCCTCGTCGCTCCAATCCTCCCCGGAGCCCGTCATGGACTCCATCTGAGAGCACAGGTCAGACGAGTCGGAGTCCTCGCAGCCGAGATGGTCCTCAAGAAACTGGGGAGGGAGCCAGAACTCCCCGTCCTCCATCCTCAAGGCCGCCATAACCGAGTTTCGGAGTCGACCTGAGAGTGGACTACAGCGAAGGAGAACTTCACTACACGGTGGAGAGAGAAACGGAGCGCGAAGAGAGAGAGAGAGAGTTATTTCGGCGGCGTTTGAATGGGACAAGGGGTGGTGGTGAGTGTATTTGTAGGCGGAGGGGGTTAATGAATGCAACGCGCCAGCGGGTACACTGAGGCACGCGCCTTTCTCTGGGGACAGCTGTTCGCCGGAGGATACGGGGGAGATGAGCATTAGAAGGGTTTTCGGTAGAAGGCGGCCCGCTTTCCCATTCTCACACGACGTAACGTGGAGGGGCAGTGAAAAGGGGACCCCACTCGTCCCACAACCGTGAAGCGGTTGGGGCATCGTCAACCGACCAACTTTTGTCCCGCCTCGTAGGCGTAGGCTCCACGTGGCGCATCCCTCTCACTCACCCGATCATGTATTACAGTCCTTTCTTTTCCGTTATTTTTTTTGTAACGGAAGGCGTTAGTCAATTTCTCCCTCTAAACTGAAGCAGTGCAAGTGCAAGAGGATTGCCGTTTGCTTACGGCATGCTCTCCCCTGGTTTCATTCACCACTTTATGGGAATAATGTTGTTTATTAATTAATTTAATAAAAGGTAAGAAATTTAATTCATTTGTTTACTATAGGAGCCCTATGAAGGGTAGCCATAAATGCCCAATATCTTGTGAGATTGGAGCTCAATGGTCACAAGATATGGTAGCCAATTTGATGTACCTTTTTCATGCAAACAGTGGTGGATTTCCTTACACGCCTCAAAGGAAAGGAAATCTGCATCCTATAGCTTTAGCTATGTATTTACTTTTATTCCAAAATCACTGTAGGGCCTCCCTTCTTTTACAAATTCCCAAGGGTCCATATTTCAAATAGTCAGGACTTATTGCTGTCAAGATACCATTCACTCAATATTGATGTGTGGCGTTTAATCTTTTGATTATTTAATGTGAGTTAGTCTACATCCTATTTTAGACAAGAAATACATACCATATAGGGAAAAGTAATGATATGTGGTGAGCATTAATATAGGTGAGGTGCGGTGCAATTGGAGGAGGAAGGAAGGAAGACAGGGAATGGCATTATATATATTCAACTTGGGTTGGAAGCTAGGGTGGATGGTAGGAAAACATAATTATTACAAACCCAATTACAAATTAGATGTATATGTATAGGGAATTATGGATTGTCTCAATTATAAAAATTTTAAATCCAAAAGTTAAACCTTGGTAAATACATTAAAAAAAATTGAAACTCTAACATGATATCACCTAACTTGATACTTACCAATATCGCTAAATAAACTAGTGATTATAAAATTAATAAAATTATGATTTACCTTACAGGATCTAAATGTTGAAAATTGAGTAGGGATACATATGAGGGTGGATTGGTGGTTAAAGCAAAATTTGTATGAGAATACTTAAAAATGAATTAATTAACTCTACCAAAAAAACATCAATTATTCTCATAATAACAAACAAATTATGAGTCATTCATACAACTTTTTAATTGGTCTAAGTATAAATGAATTAAATTCAAGATTTATTTACAATTTTTTTAGTATTTATTTAGAGTTCATTGAAGTTTTTAGAATTTTTTTTATCCCAATTAAGAGATAGTGACATATTCGAAGTATCATTTAATCCGAATAGGCTATCATCACCTATTAGTTAGTGACAGGTGATAGATTCCAAAGGAAAATCTTGATTACGACCCAAATTGATCCAAGTTCACATTGGATTATCCTATGGGCGCCGACTCCTGACATGTGCCTACCCTTAGATTCATTCCATTATCATGGTTAGTTCACTCCCTCCCCGTCCATTCAGCCAAATGATAGGCCAGCTGAAATGGTCGGATGATGACGACTATGAATTCATGATGACGAGTCTACACCCTACAACCGAAAGTAATTATAACACATTTAATTTCCTGCCGACAATAAAATGTCGAGAAACAATTTTGTTTTTATGTTCTTTCACGCATGCCGTCTCTTCTCTCTTGTAATCACATAAACTTATAGGAGGAGCACGCGGAAAAGTGACAACCAACCATTGCTTGCATCCACCTTTGATCCCATCTGCACTGCCTAATGTCATATTTGCACACTCCATTGTCGGGTTCACATGCCCTCACAAGCATGCGTGCCTACCTCCTCTCCCTTTGAGTGGAGAATAGGCAGAGAGGGAAGCCATGGAAAAGATCTTGCTCATCCATAGTTTAAATTGAACAAGATTATGGTATCCCTGCTGGGTCAGTGACAGTTCTCCACCCCCGACACTCTGAGTTCTTTACTTTCTATCCAAATTAAAGGGTTTCATTTTTTTAGAAGGAAGTTGCCAGCATAATTTGCGGGGGCAACAACTTTGTACGACACGACATCGGGTCCTTGTCGTGTGTGTCCACCTCCACCGACTAACTTCCCCACCTATGGGCCTATCCTATATGCCTAAATTAAACAATAATCAGTACTTTAACTTCATAGTTCGAAAATTCTCATGCATATATATATATATATTTGTAAAGATTTGAAAGTATATTTTAACGTAGTAAAATTCCAATCCAATCTGGGTCCATCGGATTCCCTATTTTACATTACTAGGGCAGTGGGTGAGGTGGAAGAGCAGTATGGTGCGGTGGGGCGCAGCTGGCAGTCAATGCACTTTATTGACCACTTGCATTGCCACAGGGTGAACAGAGCAGCTGAGCTGTCATCTTCCTTCAAATCTGCCACCCTTCCCTCCCTGTCTCTTTCTCTCTCTCTTCCTTTGACCGCTGCTTTTGCAGTGGCAGTCGCAGTGGCAGTGGTGGCAGGCAGCATTACTGGCCCAGATTCCAACCTGAAACTTCCAGTTGGATCCATCCTAAAGTCGAAGCTAATCCTGTAAGAAAGAAACTGCCCACACATTTATTATATACAGAACATGGAAACTGTATTGTGTTGCATCCTTCTTCTATTCTCTGGCCAATGGTTTTGCGGCATGGCTTGCAACTGATGGAGGAATGTGTGTTTGTGGGCCTCTTGCAATTGTATCGCACCGAAAAGCCTAACCAATCTCAGTAGGGGGATCATGTCAAGTCAAGCATGTGCAAATCGACATTTGATAGATATAATATCAATATTTGTTATAAAAAAGCAAGTGGGTATCTCATTATTTCGTTAGAATGTGCAAATCTCAAGTTAGAAGTATGTCGAACTAGTGGCCATACTGGGCCATTTTGGAGCAGTCTTGTGAAAATTGAACCAACTACCAGACAGCATTTGATGGCTCGTGGTCGTATTGGGTCCTTGGATACCATCGCCACTACGATGGGCCTTTTTTTGACCAATGTGATTTTGTGGTAGGTATGATTATCCGTGATATTTAGATGCCATCACGCCATTTCTGAGATCAGAGATACGACTGGTTCTTGACTTGATCTCATTTTTATTCATGGAAAATTCTCAGGTCATATATTATACCAAACGGTGCCATGGCTGTTCATGTTTTACTAATCAAAACTAACATTCAAAACAGCAATTCTTGGCCCTCTTAGCCGACAGGAGTCTTTCTTGTTAGTTCTATGGTCGTTTTCACTTCATTGCTAGCAAACTATAATGACCAGGAAAGAGAGAGAGAGATCCACACGGAGAGGATCTTTGGCCGAGGTCATGAAATTGCATGGATGACCTGCACAATCTTTGTCCACTCTATTGCACTTGGCCCGCCTATCCATCTACAACCGAAATGTCTTTATATAGTCCTCCATTATAGCTTCATTTCCGAGCGAAAGGGAGGAAGAATCAGATTCTCGGGAATTTCTTCTCAACATCTCATAGGAATCCTAATAAGGGAAGCGTTCAAGGAGGAGGAAATGGCAGGTGATAGGAAGATCGGTGTGGCGATGGACTTTTCCAAGAGCAGCAAATACGCCCTACAATGGGCCATAGACAACCTGCTCCACATGGGTGAGTCCCTCTACATCATCCATGTCAAGACCGGTGGCTCCCTCCACGAGTCCCGCGATCTCCTCTGGTCCGAATCAGGATCGCGTAAGTACTCGTCTCTCCATTAAACTCACTCGACTCTCGACCCATAAAGACTATGATGGCTGATCTTGATTTACTTCTTTCCCACAAACATCCTTCCACTTGCCAGCGCTTATTCCCTTGTCGGAGTACCGGGAGCCCGAGGCCATGAAGAAGTACGGTGTAGAGACGGATATTGAAGCTCTCGACATGATCGATACTGCCTCTAGACAGAAAGAGGTACCTGTCCTGTTATTAACACGAAAGAAGACACGCGTATAGTTGACATAACAAGTCCATGATCTTGTCAAGTTTATTGAGAGTCGTTTATAATGTGGGAGGTTTGTGATTGTTGCAGTTGAAGGTCGTGGCGAAACTGTATTGGGGAGATGCGAGAGAGAAGATCGTCGAGTCATCTGAGAATCTGCAGCTTGACTGCCTTGTCATGGGGAGCAGAGGGCTCAGTACCATTCAGAGGCAGGAATAGGATCGATCCCTTTTGCACTTTAACCGGCACTCAGCTCTTCAGCTATTTCTTAACCGGTTTACTTGCTCTTAGAATAATCGGAACATAAGTGTTGTCTTGTTGGTGGTGGCAGGATAATACTGGGGAGTGTGACGAATTACGTGATGAATCATGCAACTTGCCCCGTCACCATAGTCAAAGATCCAAGCTTCACGGGCAGCCATTAGCCATTGAAGGTTGATGAAAAGATCATTCGCAACCTTTCTTACAACGATGGATTTGTTCTAAACAGCCTTCCAGCTCTAATAAAATAATTCGTATGCCCGTCAGGCTCTCTGGTTACTAACGTCATCACCTCTCCAAATTTGTATCCATCTTGATTTGCAATAAGCATTGGCGTTTTAATATATCTTAGCATTGGAAGATTCTCACGCATACTCTTCAGAAATTTGGCGTTTCTGCCTCTTGAAACATGCCATGTGATTGTCAAATTGAACATATAGAATGAGAAATCACGAGTAATGTCCAAGTAACGAGGTACGTCCATGGCTCATTGAAGTTAGTCGAAGATGGCACCTAGCCAATAGTCTCTGAGTTGAGTCTGCAGGGCAAAAGCCTCCAGTGTTCAACCCGACGAGACCGGAACGCATCTTCATCACTGCCATGCCTCATGACCCGACCCGTAATGGTTCGCCCGCAGACCCATCCGCATAATAACATATTAGATAATATTGTGATGGTATTACTTATAATTTGGTGAGAAAAGAATCTATTATCAAGTCTATTATAGATAGTATTAGACTTTCATATTTTATTGTTCAACTCTACCTTAGTTTGTTGGCACATTTTTTAATATGGCAAACTCATAGGGTAGCTTTTGGATCCCTAAAAAATCTCTTTTTGCAAGTTCCTATGCCTTCTAGCATCGCTCATGCTGAGTGCTGGACTCAACTCTGCTCTTAGGCAATATCTATTTAGGTAGGAGGGAGATGAGCTCATATGATAATTATCAAGAACCGTTATACTATTATACATATACAACCTCATAAAAATTCTCAAGTTTAGGTAGAAGCTCTCTATCTCTATGGCATGCTTGTGCCTTCAACTCGGAAAGACCAACCCAGTACTTGATAGTATACAACTTCTGAAATAAGAGTAGAAATTTCATATGCCATTAGAGAGATCTATAAAGGGATATGAACTAGTAACAACTGAATAGACAGCTACTATGGGCAAAGGGGAAGAGAATCTGCCCAGCGAGCACATTTATGCTGCGTCCAGTCATCATCATTGATCAGTAGTTCCAAGACCCTGCAGATTTTGCGTTTATGGGATCATACATAAGTTTTCAGGTTAGATACAGAGGGCTATTGGGAGTTTCGAGTTTCATACCTAGCCACCAGTCCCCTCTTGAAGCCCCTTCGGAGCCATCTTCTCTGTTACCGTTCATTTTCTGAGGAAGAAAGGCAGTCGTCTTCTTAAATATCCCATGGAAGACGACATTTTTAATAATGCTTTTTAGGGTTGTATATTAGTCTTACTAACATACATACCGGAGTAGGGGTAGGGGTCCTTGGAGAGTAATGGTTGTCTGTCTGGGACGAATAAGCTTCTCGACTGCCATAGAAGATCGATGAGCTTAGTTCCAAAGGCTTAAAATTCTGTTCATGGTAAATATTATAACTTGCACCCTTCTGTTCGCCATGAGTTTCAGTCTTGTCGTCCTTCCAGTAATCCTCTGAAGAAATCAAAAGCATCAATCATACCAATCTATCAAATCATTGGAGCAACGGTGGTGATCGTTATGTTAACCTGCATTTCCAGGTTTGATATTCCAGTCTCGCTCTGCAGTGTAACGCCTTGTCCCGTTCACTTCAAGTTCTGGAAATCTCCTTTTCGGAACCTGAACAAAAATATATTCAAGCAACGAGGACACCCACAGCCACAGAGATAATGTACGACAACGACCCATCAAGAAAGTTTTACCTCGGAAGGAGGTGCAAAGATGGAATAAAAGGTATCGTCAGAAGAGGAGGGTGGAGCCGGAGGGGCCATCTGTTTCGAATCGAAGAGAATAGCCGTGAAGGAAGTGGAAGAGTACGATGAAGAAGATGAGCCATGAACCATTTTCTTCCTTCCCTCCATTGCTGCTTCACCACTCAGCTCTTTTGGCAGGCGTTCTTTTTCTTTAGGAGTGTGGTAGCATACCATACAAGCAGCCGCAATATATAGCTAATCAAAATGAGAAAGTCTCACTGGTAAAAAAAAGGCTTCCTATTGTAAATTGAATGAAGTAAATCTTTTACTGTATCTATTGACTATCCAAGATTGTAGTCATTGATTAAAGTTTTATATTTTCCAATAGAAGAGTCTCTAACTTGATTGATGTTACCATCATTTTTTGGTTGATCTACCACCAACCAAATCCAAACACTTGTAATAGAAGGAGGTGTATTCCGGTGATGCTCAGTGCTTGGCTATAATTCATCCCCTAATCTAATCTCTAGTATCGGATAAGATCAAAAGGCAGCCTCATCAATACAGGAGTCTCCGTAGGAGATTTGACGGGGGTCAATAGTATGATATGAGAAAAGAACAAAACAAAATAAGGGAAAGATGAAGGTGAGACTGACATCTTAGCAATTACAAGCACCGTGCATTAGATAATGGTGATGGGATAGGATGGATGGTCCACCAGCCACCTCCAATGGCGATTATGGAAGTCCGTGAAGATGATGACCATACTAGAGGGAAGGCGAGGTGACGATAATGGCGGGGTCGACCCTTTGGGAAGATGTCATCAGTCTAGTCACTCTTCCTTTCGGAGGGTCGCCGCGTGCTTTAACTGTTGCCTTCCAACTTATAGCTAGCTAGCCATGTGGCCTAGTCATCTCCTACTCATACGATGGATTGTCAAAGGATAGCTTATGACTTCCCACGCCATCATCACCAATCTTGTGCATACTTACGAGGAAACCCTAGTTAGCTATTTCTGCATAGATAGCACGGGAGAAGAGGATGGTGACAAAGACCTATATGCATCATATGGTCTCGTGGATTTTAGTGATGACGTCTGGATAGGCTGGTCGTCATCGTGCGCACAACTTACTATAAACCGCCTTTTCAATCGTGAGGATAGCGTGGAGGATGAACATGTGTGTGGCCCTTTAGCCCCATAAATTAAGGCCAGCCGCCCCTTGCTGAAGACCTTTTATAACGAGCAATTGGGACCGTGTAAGGTTGAGGCTAGCCAGGTTCCGATATCAGATAATTAATTGTTTATCATGCTTTGAGATAGAATATACTGTTTGGAAGGAATGAAAAAGTGGGGTTTCATCATACTCACATACTATATGGGAATTTGGTAACATCCTAATGTGCTGCTTTTCTCATAGGTTCTAATGTGTCATGATTCACCCAAGAGAAGAGATCAAAGAAAGTCAACTTCACCTGTCACTGGCATTGAATTTGATGATCCAAGTCCCTATCCCATCATTTGGTAATGTTATTGATGTGTGGGTGTACTTTTGAATATTTCTTACTACCAAGTCAGTTGCTTCCCAATGGGTGAAGCCAACATTGGGCTATGGGCTTGGGTTGGCTCCAGTTAGTTAAAGCTTGTGACAGTGTTAAAGGAAATCAAAGGCCTTCCTCCCTCCTTCCCCTTATTTGCATCAGAAAAATATATTTTGCCCCACACCGACACAAGATTTGGGAGGTCGTCAAGCTGGAATTGTTAAATTCAGATAATTATGCCGCAAAAAGAGATTTGAGTCGTGGATGAACAAGAAACACATATTCATAGTCAACAGTGCGAGAGAGATGAGTATGAGTGACATGTTTGGAGAGTAGTGCCGACGAAAGCCAGCTTGCCCCTGTTTTGTCCAACTTCTAGAAACGTGGCGCAGGCGCCCATCAAAATCACCCAAATTCACTTCTTTCTCCCCGTAATTGTCTCTGAAATCTTTGCTATTATTCTGTGTTTTAAGCTAGTAGTGATATAGATAGATAGATACATAGACTTATAGATATAATTCTTGCCGTAAGATGATAAATATTACGAGAACAGAGTCCAAGTCGACCAGGTGAAATCGAAGCGCATTATACATACTGTGTGGAGAGACTCTACCCAGCCTAGCTTAAATTCAGGTGGGCTTATTTACAACAGAGATCACTTATGCCTCATAAGAATATGTACATATCAGTGCTAGCTAGCATCAAGGGCGTTGGGCTCATCAGCTAAGCTTCCATGGCAGGCACTGCAGCTGAGAGCAGGGCCCCTCCCATGTACTCGCGCATTGCCCCTCATCGCAGCACTTGCAGACGATTCCCAGCGTCGCAAGAATCTTTGAATATCCTGAAGAAGAGAAGACGTCGTATGTCATAAATTCACAGGCAGAAAGGGCACAACTGGAACGGATATTTGGAATTTTCGCTGATAGGGTGTGTGCTTACTCTGCTGAGAGGGCCACCTTGGGAGGCTAGAAATTGGTCTCGATGCCTGGGCGACAACTCTATCTTCCGACGCGGTGGCGACCAGAAGTAGAAGAAGCCATGGCATGAAGAGAGAAGTTCTGGAAGAACTCATCTTTTGGTTCGATACTTTTCTTCTTCTTCTACCCCTTTCTTGCTGCAACTTAGTGCCTTATATTTATGCAATGCAATTCTCACTTGGGTCCTACCAATCAGAGCACTCAATCATTTATTTATAGCATAGTGGGTGATCCATGCATATTTATGCGAGAAAATTCAGATAAAATTTATACATCTTAATAAGCTATTATTATTCGTCGTCTGAGTAGGGCTTCTAGCAGGTGAAAGAGACAATAAAAGCCTGAATCCGTGTCAACGCGCTTTCTTCTCCCTCATTATCAGATCGGGCTGTCATATACCATGAAGGTGGAAGCTTCTTCTTCCTCCGTCTGTTTCCCGGTGTTTTCCTTGGCCTCTCTCTTTCTTGCATGTTTATCTTCTGTACCTGACACATGACCTCACTGTTAAAAGCACTTGTTAAAAAAAATCACCATGGACAAGACTTCGTCTCGAGTTTCTGGTTGGTTTACTTGGGTCACCGTTTGACAGTCAACCAAACTGCCGTACAATCGTGGGCTTCACCGACCAAGGCCAATTAGCATACTGTGTGTTAGATGACACTTTGCATTCTTGAAATAAGCGATTTGAAGCATTGGAAACCATTATTGGAGGGGGGTGGTAAAGCTCATTTAGAGGAAAGGAGATGAGCTTCACATCATTCCTCCAGTCAGCTATCATTAACTCCATCCGTGCACCCTTTAAACACGTCTAGTTGACGCGTTTCCTCTTGGCAAAGCTATATTGGGATAATGGAATATTTAGTTGATACCATTACCATGCTTGCTTCTTCTGGCACTGTGTAACGTTTGAAAGTGTGAATACTTTATTGCGTATGTTTTGGTGTCTATTTTCTCTATTTTTGTTCTTATCTATCTCACAATCGCGGTGCCCTTTGTTTTCCTTGCTACCCATTCCTCTCTTCTCCCTACTCCCATTTCTCCCGCTACACATTTTGCTCATGTTCACCCGCAGAGATTTTAGTATTGAATCTTATGTGTTTCTTGTAACTATACAAGAATTTCGCACATACTCACAATAATACATCGAATTTGGTGTATTCACCACATAGTCCACCAACTGTGGTATATAAAATAAAAAAAATCTGATGGATTAATTGTTCAATACTTGATTATTATGAGAAATTCAATTATAATATTTAGTCGTTACCATTTTGATTGTTATTTCTACAACTGTTTCACTTTATTGATCTATTTCGTTAACTATCTTTTTCTACCTTATTTTTGTCCTATTTCTATATCAATTTATAGTATGAAACAAACCACTCACACTTATTTTATGTGCATCATCACTAGTGAGATTTTATGGGTATGGTGCATATAACTTTCTATTCATCTATAATATATTCATTTTAATTACTATATTTTACAAGATCATTCTTAACTCTACTGTTTATTTTTTACAAGGTTAATTTTCTATAAAAAAATTTAGATTCTCTCAAGGATTCCTTAAAAAACCCTATATCACTACTCTCCTTAAAGATTGTGACACCTATTCTCCAATATACTCATATCATAAGACTCTGGATTTAATTTATCAGTTGTCCACATATTGAGTATGTTGTCCATTAGTTTGCCAATTTATAAATCAATACATGATAAATGTTAATGGTTAATAAAGGCATATTCCGTTTTTAAAATTTTTTTTATCTTAATTTTACTTGATATTACTTTACTTATCATTTTTCACTCAAATCAATTGAGTTAAAAATACTAATTATACTCTTTCTATCAATAATTATGCTATATTTTTCAACAGAAATCTTAATTTTTGAAGTTTTATAAAGTAGCCTACAAATTTAGTGTCACTCTATTCGCAATTTTCAATCAAGCCAATTGAGTCAATGTTAATTATCCTCTGCTATATTTTTGGACCGAAATATTATTTTTTGAAGTTTTATAAATTAACGTTGTACGCTCTAATAAATAAGTGTAATATAAAAGTTTTATTAATTCGACAACTGAAATTATTTAAATCCGATATATTTCCAAACTTATTGTTACAATTTCTATTTCTAAAATAATGTGGTATTATCAAATATTGGCTATTTATCTCACTCTAATAATGTTTTTTTTCAATGTATTGATATAAAGATTTACCACTTTTTTCGATAACAAATTAATCGTAATTTTATTAATATTTGATTTATTTGCAATAATGTTCAAATCAGTGACTTGCTAACCAAAAGTTTATATTACAATGGCTTCCATACTATTCTTGCTAATTTTTAAGAGAAATGTTTAAATATTATAATATTTTAAATAATTATAATATATATATATAATATAAGCTTACTAATTAAGATTGTATAATAATATTTTAACATTAATTATTTATATATTTATAGTATTCTAAGTTTATCAATATACATATATATATAATTTATTTAGTCAGTGATCAATAATTTTATTATTATTATTATTTATATTACCTATCACACATATTTTTTAATATATTATCATTAACTATTTTATATTTTCAAATAATATTAGATCAAAATTGAAAATCTAATTTTTAATATAATCAAGGATGAAAAAAAAATATCAAATTTAAGAAAATTATTTAAATTGTACGATATGGTAATAATAATTTTTGTTTAAAAATTTTAATGGGAGTATTTATATTTAATTTGAGTGCAAATTTAATGTATATAATTTTATATTAGATAAAATATAAAAATATTTTGAGTTTATAAAATTTAAAATATTAAAATACTTAAAAATTATAAATTTTAAGTAAATATAAGATTAATTATTATAGGGAGAAAATAATGTGTTCCTTATTTCTTAAAAAAAAGAAGTAAGTCATTGTAGCTAGAGATGATAGCCCAGAATCACCCATATAAGATTCTATTCAAGCAATCACCACAAAAGGTTAATTCTCACGAATAAAGAGGACAAATTAATTTGGAGGAGCAAAAGTATTGAAAAGTAAAGGTGTGCCCTGACTATTTTTAAGAGGGAAAGCAAATGAGGGAGCACAACAACCATCATCATCATCTAAGGGGTCACAAAAAAAAGTATGAAATTCGACATGGCAATTACACTGCCCTAAAGGTAAAACTTCATTTGGAGTGGCTGCAATAATGAAATACCCACCAACCAGAATCTATTCAAACGGCGCTAACCATCCAACCTTTGGTTAGGTTGAAAGGGTTGAACTTGTTGTTTTATCCTTGGAATATTTTCCTACCATGTGCAGCAATATACTCCTCATATGAACACGGCCAACGTAAATATGTTAGTTTTTCCCATATGGTGGAGTTGCTATCATTAGAACCTGGAAAAAAAACATTTATATTTCCGAAGATTATTTTTACAGTATTACAAAGTTCGTCGTTGTCTATCTCTGCAAATCTTCATATGGACACATGAACAATCACTAACTGCAGATGAAAAATAGTTGCTGTCTTCAGGCTGCTGCTGACATCGAGTCTTGCTTTTGCCTTCCAGTGGCCCTGATGTAACAGAAAATCGCCCCCAAGAAGACGACGGCAAGACAGGCAAGGATAACCGCGCCGCCTGCCACCGACTTATCCACGGATTTCTGATGCTTCTTCAAGTTCGTCTCCTTAGTCTGTATATTCAGTACTTCCCCGTCGGTCATCTGCTCCACCGGAGATGGCTCGCCTGGAGCATGTTCAGTCACGTAACCGCCACCTCCAGGTCGAAGGGCTGGTGAAGGGCTTGTATATTCCTGCACATGGTAGGGCTCGTTCTCCACCTGCTGATGGAGCCCGAGCTTCCGGTTCAGATTGGAAGATTTGTCAACCGTAGAGGGGCTGGGTGATGGTGACATTTCACTTTCCATTGCTAGAGCCAGAAAGAGATCGCCTAAGAGGAGATAAAGGAGAGCGGATCTGGCCATTAAGAACAAAACGAGAGTGCCCTTCTCAATCTAGTGATGGAGGGTTTCTCAGAAAGATGCTAGATGGGTGTTCGATAGGGACTGCAAGTGCTGAGCTTGTTGATGGAGACTGACTGATCGGACATATAAATACATGGGGCGATCGATCTCTGATAAGCAACACTCGTGTGGGGAGTCGGATGGAAATTTCCTTCCCATTACTTCCTTCTATATAATTAATAAAAGACGGCTAACTGAACGTAGAACAAAGTTACGATTTTTGTTAATTGGGGGTTGTCTGTTGTATTGGAGAAGTTGAGGAAGGCTACACGTGGGAGCATTAAGTATATATCTGGTTAAACACAGCTCATTGAACTGTCCGGGGAGCAAGATCCACCGATGCCTACTTATTAAATTTAGCAGGAGGTTGATAGTTGAATGAATCGAGAACTAATGAGATGAAGATTCCATCGAACATGAAGATGTTGAGAAGCTTCTGATTTGCTTTGCTTTTGCAGTGTGAAACATTAATCCACAATCTCTGTATTTTTGCAGTAATAGGACACTTTCAACTGCAAATATTGTTCCTCCATGAGCTGTTATTGGTATGATTGGCTTGCCAACACCATAGTAATGAGATGGAGGTTGAAACCCAGGACCAGGAGGCCAGCAAACATGGAGAGAAAAAATCGTATCAATCAGGGGGACGATCATAATGTCTAGTTAGTGATTGGATTTGTCGATCCTCTCTAGGTCGACACACACACGGAGACACAGCTTTACATTGTAATCATAGGTAGCAAGCCACCAGACCAGATGGTCCATACTGTGCTTTGTCCCAAATCGAGACATTAAATATTTAACAGACATTTCTCACCAGGTTGTTCGTTCAACTAGAGGTACAAGACAGACACCAGTCTGAGCTGGAGACCTACTCATCGATTCCCCTTTTCGTTTTGGCCGTTGAATTAAGGCTTAGTTCCACCCGCTTTTTCAAGGGTATTTGATTACTTCAGGCATACGTATCTCTGGATCTGAGTAAGGAGAACCTTCGAAGAATGGCCAAAGGGAGTCAGTCAGGAGATGCCTCTGATGTAGGGAGCAAATGTGGCCGAATGGACACGTCGGAGCGACCGGGCTGTTGCGTTTTATTTAGTTTAATCCCAAGCCATTGTTGGAGATGCTGTTCCAGCTAAGGAGGTGGTGGCGTTGCCTGGTGAGGCGGGGAGGTCAACTCTCTACTGTGGGCATGGGGGCTCTTTCTGTCTGCATGTGCCGCTGATCCACCCGACAAGTGATGGCGCCGCCATCCTTATATTTATTTCACGTGGTTACGTGGAATCTCCATTAATTGATACGCCTTCCCATTTATCAACCTTCACCTTATATGCTTCCTCATTTTAAGAGTATGTATACAAATTATGTCATAATATTGTATATACATAATTTATTTTCATTATTATTAATTCTTTATTTTATTTAATATTATATCAACTCTTTTAATATTCACATTTAATTGCATTGTACATACACATCAACACGAATTTTAAACCTTATTTAATAATTATTTACAACATCAATATTATTCTTACTTGCATGAATATGACTGAAAAAATAATCACAAATTATTTATTAAACATTTATATTTCCTTTCATATTTAAATATATTGAAAGTCAAAATTTTTATTTAATATTATAGTAGAAAATATTATATATTATGGATTATAAATAAGTTTAATAATAACTAAAATCCATAATACTTATATATCTTATTAAATATAAGAGTTTCACTTATAAATGGTAAAATATAATATAAAATATTAACTATTTTATTTACACTTTAGTTATGTGAACTAAATTTAAAAATTGTCCTACAAAATAAAGTTGGTGAATAATTTGTAAATTTAACAAAATTTTATGGTTAATTTGGATATTTATCCTAGTTTTAATGATATTTTTGTTAATTTAGTATAAAACTAACAATATTTGTTTATACTTAATAAAAAACTAAATGTGATGGATGGTAAGGTAAATTAAAAGTTTATAATTATATAATAAAGTTCATGATCTTTTTATCAAAATTTACGAGTTATTTTTGCATATAATAATTAATTAGTACCTATTGACATCTACACCAAATGACTTTGACCAGAAAGAGGCCCATCATCTTGAATGAATAAGCAACTATAAATAGGTCTGAGGACCCAGAGGGGACTTTCTCTGTTGTTGGAATAAATTCCGATTCCATTATGCCTTCTGACAAAGAAGGATTGATTTGGACCAATGGTCCGCCATTGAAGTTAACCTTTATGCCACCCCAAAGATTTAAAGGCCCAGTAGAGAGATTTTGCAATATGCACAATGCTTCATACATTTATATATTTCTTGAGTAAATGAACGAATATTATATATTATTAGAAAATATTGTTTGCCCGGTTAGACCCACATGTAAGTAATAATATTCTCACCTTACTACAAAAGTTATCTATTTTACTAAAATTTAATTTTTTAAATTCGTACATTATGAAGAAAAGAAATTTATTATATTTTTCTTTTCCTTTTTTTTTCCTTGAATGCAAGCTTGACACTTTGATGCAAGTGGATAGACTGATCAAAGACGAAAGGCACAGAAAAAAAGGGGCTTTGGGTTTTAGAGCAAGGGGAATTCTATGCGTATTGATGGCACCTTTTGTCGCTACACCTTCACAAATTTCAAAGCAAAGAAGAAATTTATGCTCATTTTCTTCTTCCTTTTTTTCCTTGAATGCAAGTGTAAATGAATATTTATAATGGGTGTAGATATTAAATACAGGAAGATTAATTACGCCGTCAGCTGTATCCACCGGGCCACGCTTGGCACGCCTTGATTCACGGCAAACGCCATGTAGTAACCCGGCGGCGCTACCACTGGGCTAGGCGGCGCCATGCATGCGATCTTGTAACGTCCAGTCTCGTCCATGACCGGAGCCGCCACAGCCAGCTTGACCAGGCGTTGACCCTGTGAAAACGAGTGCGTGGCAAACGGCGCACTGTTCAAGTTCACCTCGACGATCCCCACCACCGGCAGCGTCACCGTCATGGACACGCTGAAGGGCTCGCCGTAGCGGACAGCTTCAGGAGCCTCCTCCAGGACCGGTCGGATGTTGGCCCGGTCCGCCGATAAGTACTCCGGCGAGAAGGCCTCGATCCTCAGCTCAGTGGGGAACTCAACGTTGAACTTGTAGAAATAATGAGGGTTGCTGCCGGCGAGCAAGATCCGGCCGTCCGGTAGGAGGTTCGCCGTCGAGTGGTACATCCGTGGCACGGTGCCAGGATTTAGCGTCATGAACCGTAATCCAACCGGCTGGTCCGGCCGGTAGAGAACCGGATAGAGGCACGGGCTCGAGGCCATCTCGAACCCCTGGCTCCCTGCCTGAGCGCCGTTGATGATGATTATATCTCCGGTGGGCAGCATCACCATATCGCCCATGATCCTCCCGAACGGCATGTCTTCCATTTCCCATGTAGGGTCGGGCGAGGTGGCAACGATCCTCCCGCAGCTGCCGTGGGCTGGGCGGTCGGTGCTGCGGTCGATAAATGCGCCGTACTGGGCTCCTCCGCAGACTATGATCATCGCCGTGGAGTAATCGCCGGCGAGGGCCAGCATGGCGGAGGACCCTGCGGAAGGGTAATTCCTAGGGCCACCTTCCAGCGGCGGATAGTTTTTCACCACCTTGTGGGCCTTGTAGTCGTACGACACCGCCTTGTCATTGGCGAAGATGAAGAGGTTGCCGTCGGGGAGAAGGTGAATGTAGGGGTACAGATTGTCCATCTGGGTGTCCTCTGCTTCAAAGAGGAACGGAAAAGGGACGGATTTTCCTTTGGGAGGGAAGAACTCAACGGTGTTGGCTCCCCTTCCGCCCACTATGATGACGGAGCCATCTGGTAAGATCTGGTTCGTGGCATACCAGCGGCCGTCGGAGAGCACCAGGTGCTCGAGCTCGGTCCAGTCGCAGGACGCGACAGGGCCGCAGGGTACGAATTTACGAAACTTCCGGAAGCCGTCCTGGTTTCCTCCGGTCTGGAGAAGGGAGCCGTCGGGGAGGAACTGGCCGGAGGAGCACCACGTATCGGTGAGGATCATGAGGGGGCGGACGGCGTTGGTGGAGAGATCGAGGACGGCAGAGTGGGCGTAGCAGTCCCGCTTCAGGACAGGATCGTTGGGGTCGTGGCGGCAGCGGCCCCTCGGGAGGAGCTTCCGGGAAGGGCCGTTGTCGGTGCGGTCGAGGAGGACAACAGTATTGAAGCGGGTGACGGCGGTGTGCATGGAGGCAATTCCGGCATTGGAGACGAGGATCTCCCAGGAGCCAGGCAGGGACGCAACTACAGAGCTCGGGAAGTTCCAGAGAGTGACTGCTGAGAGGATGAGGAAGAAGAAGAGTAGAAGCTGCCCTGAAGCCATTGAAAGGGATGAGTGAGCTTCGCACCAGGGAGTAGAGAAAGGGACACACGCGAGACGTTTAAAGGTAAACAGAATTATAGAAGAAGCTGGTGGGCCCCATGGAAAAAGTACCAGTTTAACCTTTCAAGGTTTGGGAGAGAGTCAAACAAATTAGGGTTAATTCCAAACAACGCCCGAACATTATTAAGATATTTTCTAATTTTGGCCCGAACTTTATTTATTGATAAAAAAGTCTTTACTTTAAATATTGGACTAAACTTTAATTATTGGTGTTTTTGGTTGGAATTAAAATTGAAAAAGATACTATAATTCGGATATTTTTCGGAATTATGGGAGCATATGAGGTAGAATCACGGCCGTTGGTTGTAAGAGATTCTCATAATCCCGACGGAAAATGAAGTGGCGAGAGTAGGACTAGGGCTGATAAGAACGACACATGGGGATGTGAATTGTACTCTTTTGAGTGTAACGTGGCTGATGCATACTGTCAAAATAGACAACTTCCAAGGATTGTGGGGTCCACAATTTTGATTAATTTTTTTCAAATTATTTTTTAACAATTTAATTTCACTTTTATCAAGTATAAAAATAAAAACAAATGACTAAATTATTACAAATAGATTTAATTTAGTGATTTATTTTCACCTTTATTCAATATATTTACATTTGCTTAATTTGAGTTAATGGACTGATATAATATATAAAAATAAAATTAGATAAATAAATCATCAAAAGTTCAATAAAAGCAATAAAAATATTAATAATATTAAACTATTAAGCACCACTAATCTAAAGGATGTCTGGTGATGGTCCATAGGTTCGTTATTGATCGTGATAAAAAACACAAACAAACAATAGACTTGCATAGTAATGAAGTTTGTATCATTGTCAATAATTGACTAGGCGTCAAAAACAAGCGCACTCCACGCTATGTATTATTTAATTAGTTAGGTGATTGCTTTCCATGTCGCATTCTTGCCAATCCTTCCACCATCAATAATGAATGAAATGGTATTTGGATGATGCTATCACGTCACGTCCCATTTACTTCCTTTTCGCCCACTGCCTTTATGCATCCGTCTATGGGCTAAAGCTCGAATTATGTCGGTCCACTTTCCTTATGTAAATCAAGGGTCCATTAATTCATGCTTTCATTATGGAAATACTAAAGTGGGAACAATACACGATTTTTTCATTCTAATAGAATACCGTTTCCTAGGAAGGAAGCTCCGACTCTAGAGCTATTAGCTCTTCGGCCCGTCGGCGGCGGCCGGAGGCCTATAACAAACCCAAACAACTATATAATAGGGCCTTAAATAGGCCTGAACGGTGCTTGGGAATGAATGGTAGTAAAGCATAACCAATTCGGATCCTCCTCTTATTGATGTGTGTACAGGCACGCATGCATACATACGTACATCCATGCATGCATACATATCATATGAGCAATCCTATGCGTAAATTCATTAAAGTATGTCAGACATGTGACACTCGTGTCTGGTCATAGAGTCCCTCTCCTCTTATTGGCTAGTTAACTGATGTAAAGCCCAAGTTATGATACAGTCCAGTGTGAAAAGGATCTACCTCAAAGCATCTTTCCCCGAATATTCATTACTGACACTTATTTTTTTATTAAAAATAATAATTTTTAATGTGGTTTAAAATAAAATTATTATTAAAATATAAAATATTTATCTAATAAATCAATTGGATTACCGCTCCATTCTTTTGCCTCTAAAATTATTATTCAATATTTTCTAAAATGTTTATATATTTTTATATGCCATGAAATATTTATATTCTTCTTATATTTATATATTTAAGTAAATATTATTATATTCTAAGATTTGTATATACCATATTTTAATATAAAACTTATCTAATAATAAAATATGGATATTTTTTAGTTAATCAAAATAAGGAAATAAATCTATAGTTTAGAGTTTTTACTTGGAAATTATCCCAACTGAATTAGGGAAATCTCCTACCTTGGTAACTGTTATCTCGGTGTCAAACAACGGATGGATCTTTTATACAAATGGTTGATTTTGAAATTTTGTTCTTAGTGTGTAGTGTATGATTGATTCTGAGTTACAAGTTGGGAACTTATGTAAATCGGTGTATACTCGTTCATATAAAACTTGTATCCACGGATTTGATTTGCTGATGTTCTGGGATTTGATCAGCCTAATAGTTCCAACGTCAGGATATCCATATCTTTCATTTTCATCCTCTCTTCACAATCACGCCTCGTCTCTGAGGTAGATTTCTTCTCTCCCCCTTCCTCCTTCCAAGGTCCGCTTTTTGCTCACATTCCTTTCAAGGTTTTTCTTTAATCGAATCGAGTGACCCGTTCCTGGTTTTCCAGATTCTGTGTTCTTGATTCCACTTACCGGGGTGACATAAGATCACCTGAGGTCAATTTCACTCTGACCCAATTGATCTGCTCCCTCTGTGTGTCTGCGTTAGAGAGAGAGGGGGGAAGGATTAGTAGTCTTTGGGCATGAGCGCGGAGGCTGCCGTAGGGGTCGCGAACTCCGCTACCCATGGCGAGGTTGTGGATATGGGTCATCGAAGGTTCTTGAAACATCATAGAAAGCAGCAGCCGGTTGCTACATCTCAGCAGCAGTTGCAGCTTGGGACGGTGCAGCATCTTCTGGCAGGCGGTGTTGCCGGCGCTTTCAGCAAAACCTGCACTGCTCCTCTGTCTCGCCTCACTATCTTATTTCAGGTTCACTTTGGATCCCAACTCTCATTTCTCTGTATTTCCTGTCTTGTCTGGTGGAAAGTTCTGATTTTGGGGGGCTTCCTGGTTCTTGCATTGAGTTTTATGAATTTTCCCTTTGGTGTTCTGGTAGAATTTCAGTTGGGAGGCCAAGGAATTATTTTCAAGGTTTTGAGGCGGCTGTGTATTTGGTTAAATGAAATATTCACAGAGGTCTGAAAGCTATGACCCAGTCTTCATGAACTTGATAAAGGACATAGGCATTCCAGTATTTTCCTTGGATAGTTGCAGAGGTGGAGGGGTAGCAAAAAGACCATGTTAGCATGATACTTTTACTTCAGTCTGTATCAATTCTAGGCCATGGCCGGCCATCTTTTTCCAAGGCATTGTAGTAAAATATGCACGACATAGCTATTTGTTTAACCAATCCATCATTAACTCATATCAAATTGGTTAGGTATTGTCACTATTTAGTGATTAGCAACCTCACCAAAAACCCACCTGTGATTTGTTGTATTCTTGACCCGCTGAACATTCCTAGCTTATCCTAATGCCCAAATCATGGAAATCCACTTGCTTTCTCTACAGTTTTTTCCTGTGTTTAAACTTTTCCCTTTGTCTGTCATCCAATCTCCCTTAGGTCCAAGGAATGCATACTGATGTATCAGCTCTTAAAAATGCCAGCATATGGCATGAGGCTTCACGCATTTTTAATGAGGAGGGGCTTAGAGCCTTTTGGAAAGGCAATTTAGTCATGATTTCCCATCGACTTCCTTACTCGGCCATCAGCTTTTACACTTACGAACAGTACAAAAGGGTTAGTTTTCTTATGTATAGTTTTTCTCAGCACTGCCTTACTAACAAGAATGTATTAGTAACGATTAGGCTGATATTTTGAATTTTCAGTTCTTGTATGCATTGTTGGGAGACGATCAACAAGGGGTTTCAAGGTCAAGCTACTTAGTGCACTTTGCAGGTGGTGGCTTGGCTGGATTAACAGCTGCCTCAGCCACTTATCCTCTAGATCTCGTCCGGACCCGCCTTGCTGCACAGGTGATCATGCACATTTATATGGAAAGTAACTGAAAATTGAAAAATATCAATTCAAATGAAAGGCATCATAATTATGAGTAGACAAACATATGGTAATCTAGAAAATTTATAGACAAGAGTGAACCCTACACGTGACTGATCTCCTTGTTTGGTTTTGCAGAGAAAGCAAGTGTACTACAGAGGGCTTTTCCATGCTTTCCATACCATTTATAAAGAGGAATGCATTTTTGGCTTGTATAAGGGACTTGGACCAACATTATTGGTAAGCTATCACTTGACAAGTTCACAGATCTATGGCGTGATCTGGGTGTTAACTTGCACTATGTTTTTTTTTATCTTCCATGCAGGGCGTGGGTCCAACCATAGCAATCAATTTCTCTGTGTTCGAGAGCTTGAGATCTTTTTGGCTGTCCCAGAGGTATAAACCTTAGTTCTAAATTCTTACTTGCTGAGCACGAAGGCTTTATTCAATCCATGCCTTGACGTATTTGCATTATTTCTAGGCCAAATGATTCAACTGTCATGGTAAGTCTTGCCTGCGGAAGTCTCTCAGGCACCATATCTTCAACTGGTAAATCTTTTATGCTTTTCCAACCGAAGTCAATTTTCCTGCCTGCCTCCTTTTTTTATCCCCCTATTGAATGATTGTCTCTTGGACATTTTATTTTTTCCACCTCCAATGGAGTAGTGGTTTTCCCCATCGATCTTGTGAGGCGGAGAATGCAGTTGGAGGGGGCGGGTGGCCAAGCTCGAGTTTACAACACTGGCCTGTTCGGAACATTCAGACATATCATCCAAGCAGAAGGCTTTCGAGGTTTGTACAGAGGGATACTTCCCGAGTACTGCAAGGTGGTTCCCGGTGTAGGGATCTTATTCATGACTAACGAGGCACTGAAGAGGCTTCTGTCTCGTGTTTCCGCTGAATCTTAGCTGCCATAGGTTGATTGAGATTGGATGTAGATAGAAGTAAAATGAAGGAGATGTACTTGAGGTATTCTTTTTGTGCTTGTGGGCATGCAAATACATTTTTAGAAAACCACAAGTCAGTTTTATGTTCATTTTGGCCTCCTCATTGGCATCATTTTCAGGATAGGTTGCAAAAGTTGTATCCCTGCAGAAGCAAATGCCAAGTGTCTTTGAAGGAGGAATTAGAATGTGTATATCTATGCATTATTTCATCTGTCCCATGTATATCTACCCTAAACTGTTGCCCTTCCTTGATGCATTGCACGAAACACAACAGAAATTAGAATTTAGTGTTTGCTCTTTCCCTTTATTATCCTTAGTTGTTTCCCCTTATTTCTGAAGCACTCGAGGAAAGACTGGAAAAATGAAGGGAAAATAAGAAAAAACTAACATAAGATAAGATCTATCATACACTATGATACTATGTTCAAGAAAAGAAATGGCATACGCTAGCTTTCCAACTATCAGTCCGTATAACAAAGATGGATCCGAGAAATTCAAATATGATTACAACGCCATGAGTATGTCTCCCCAAGAAGCCACCCCAACAGAAGCCAAGAATCTGATGAGAGCAAGGCCAAGGATTTCCTCATATTCACTAGGAGCGAAGTAAGAACACGCTGAGCTCCTGGCCGGAGCACTGATCTGGGCTAATAAGGTGAAATGACTCGGAGTTGGCGCTTCCCACGATGTGCTCGTAGTTGGCCCTCATGTACATGATCTCCTCGGGCAACTGGCCCGGCCCCACGGCTAAACCTGCTGGTATGACCCCTGCCCCGACTGTCATCGACTTAATAGCCTTCAGGATGGCGCGGCTTTGATCGTTAGACTTCCTCCTGACGGCGAACCCAAGCCTCTTGCCATTGCAGAAGAGAGCCCACATGGGGACTGACCGGAGAGGGCAGGTGGTGTAGACGGAGGAGGAGCACTGGAGGGCGATCCTGACGAGCTCGCTCGACTGCATCTCCTTCACCAACTGGTGGGTCGGGATGGAGAGCTCGAGCAGGAGGCAAGGTCGGGAGGAGAGGCGGTCGTGCTGGATGCAGAACCACACGTGGCCGCGCCGGGGACCGAAGATCGTGCCGATCGCCACAGTCTTAGACGGCCGTGGAGGTGCCAACCATTGGGCAATTGGGGATGAGATGCTGCTGGTGTCTGCCTCGGAGTCCTGATCTCTCATTGGGTTGGCTACTTTGTTGGTCTTTGGTGGTGGCGGGGGGTCCTTAAGAGAGGTGCTGACGTGGTTGGTGGAGGAATTGGCAGTTGAGGCCGAGGATTGGCAGGAGGTAGTGGCGGAGGAATGGGAGTAACAGGGGAAAATAAAGCTGCAGATGGCGTTTACCTTGGGCATGGCCCAGTCGTGGTGGCGATGGTTTCAAAATTTTGAAGGAGCTGCAGATCAAGAAGCAAGGCCGTCAGAGGGGAATAAAATATGCTCAAGGATTCGTTTAGTGGAGGGTTTAGTTTTAGAAGAGGAATACAAATGGGTGAGGGTGAAGGCGGGAAGAAGCAAATATAGCCGTTGTGTTGCGGTGTCAGAGGGGGGAGGAGGTAGCCATGTGGGGTGTCTACACGTGTCAGAGGCGAGCTTGAGCATGACCTGTTATGGTCGGACATAATAAGATGGTCACCGTCCTGGCAAGGGAAAAAAGGACACAGGATTACTTTATTTCATCCACTAGGGGTCTGAGCCAGCCATTAAGTCCTCCATTGAACATATCACGTTCTATGAAATAAAACTCTCCATGTCCACCATCAGAATAACTCAGTTTTCCCAACATATCACGTTCTATGTAAAAATGCAGTTGCTGGTTCATTCGATACCAGCAAATTCGCCCGTTAGTAATAACCATCTGTGTGCCAAAAGTGCACAGCATAAAACTGGAGGCATGGATGGTGTCATGTCAGGTCCCAAAGCAGCGGTCCCCAGCATCACCGAGTCCGGGAATAATGAACCTGCACCATAGTATATGCTCAATGTAAGCAATGATCAGGTAGTATTATTAACATTATTAGTGTAGGATCTCACTTACCCTTTTTTATTGACAGTTGGGTCAATTATGCCTGTATATACATGCAGTCTGCGGAGGAATGAATGAAGAAATCGTTTAGCAACAGAGTATCTTTTCATTTATTATATTTATTCGGTCGAACAATTACCCTGGGAAGTTCTCGCTGAGCTTCTGAAGGGCTGGTGGAGCAGCCACAGCTGATATCTGCACGAGAGAAGTTTCTTAGACAACTCTCTAGAAAAAGGAGTTGCTCAGTATATTGAAAAGAGGGCCTAAGCAAACCGGAAATTGTCAAAGCTTCCACCTGCCTAACCTCTACACATGCTAAAGTCACTCCAAGGATAGTACTATTAAACATGCTTAAATACCTGATGCAACTAGCATAAAGGCTATGGGGGAATGATTCATCCAGTCCATACAGAACAAAGACAGTAAAAAAAATGTCGTTCTTTTTCCCTTCTCTTCTTTTGTTTTTGCAGGATGAAACTAACCTATAGCCTATCAACTCTTACAATGCCTTGAATCCAGCAAATCCTTTTATGTTTCCTATACCTTTCTTTTGTGTTTAAGCTCTTGTTCCTTTTCTTTTTCCGGGATTCATGTTCCTTCCACCTAATGCTAACAGCATAAAATTCTCATCATAAAGTCTTCTTGTGTCCAGTTACCAATTATTATACCATTTGTTAGAATACTCACCACTTTGATTTGTTTACTGCTAATCCCACAGTTCCTTATAAGATCGAGAGCAGCCACTATTGTTCCTCCTGTAACCCATACAAGAAAACATGTCAACAAGAATTAAATCATTTTCAGTTGAGTCGAGATTCTTCTAGATAAAATAAACGAAGTCAAAGTTAAAAAAAATAGAGGGGAGATATGTTCAGGTTACGGTAGATAAAACAATTCAATTGGAATGTCCACATGATAGTCATCGCCAACAATGGAGATAAAAGTGAAGGGCTCCACAATCACTAACCTGTTGCCAGCATTGGATCAACCACAAATACTCTAGAATTTTCTGGCAAATTGTCAGGTAACCTGCATGAAGAAGACAAAAAACATGAAGTAAGCTTTTCATGGTAGAAATAACTAGAGAAAATAGATGTAGAAATGACCACACAACCCAGATACACAACTAAATGACCACTCAATATAAGAATAGTTATCTTCAATATCGACTTTCAAGCTGTATAATTTATCAGAAAATAAAAAGCTTTCGAGCCATATACAGGCAACTGAACTCTTACTTGTTCAGGTATACCGTCGGCTGAAGCGTCTCCTCATCTCTGCTCACCCCTAAAACAGTAATGGCAAATGGAATAAGAATATGGAAAATAACACTTCACTAGACTAGAGTGACATGCCAAAATAATTAACATGGAATATATGGACGATCATAGGTATAAACAAGAAGATTTTTTCAAACCAAAAGGCTAAACTTTGAAAGCATTCTTTTGTATAATATCTTTTGTTCCCAAACCTTTATTAGAGGTCCAATCACATCATAGTGTGCACCTACATAAAAAGATCCAATCTTTCCCCTACCTAAGTGGTACGTCTTTATTGCAGGTAAAATTGATGATGCATGTTCAACAAGGGCAAGACCAGCTCTTAAGATTGGAACAACCTGCAAAACTAGGAGAATAGAAAACATCAATTCACAGAAATGTGAATATGCTTGGAAATGGAACAACCCCTTCCCTGCAACGTAGGATTACAGGCTGAAGCTGTAGAAGCAAACAAAATAAACTACAGTATTAAATATCACAGGGAGAAAAGCAGAGATCACAGGTAAATAGTTACTAACCACCACAGGTTCCCTAGGATCAATAAATTCAACTGATGCAATGCCCATGGGTGACTGAATCTCACCAGTTATGGTAGGCTAGTAACAAAGTGAAAGAAAGCAGTGTCAAAGTTCAACCAACAGAAAAAATTTCAGAATAGCAACATAAGATACTTCACACTAGAACCCCTAGAGAGAAAAACAGAAACTTGTAAGAGAGTCACAAGTTTCAGAATATAATGTTGTACTCATCAAGGGAACGAAAAACATAGGCGGGAACAGGAACAGGACTCACCAACCAATCTCTTGAAGCTTCATACAGCAGCAGTCTTCCCAACTCTGCCATTGCATTTCCTATAGACAATAGCAGACAAAATAAGAAGGATTCAAAATAGTTAGCTACTAAAATGAGATTACTGAACCCGACAATGCACAAGAAGAAAGCATACTTTACCCAGAAGAAAAGTCCAATAGGAGAGAAAAAATAAGAAAGAGAAGGGGGGAGTACTCACTGAAAATTGGGGAAGGAGTTTGTTCATTCCTCAAAACTGAAACCCAATGCTTGATCAATGGATGAGGTGGTACAAATACCTGAAATCGGACATTGCATCCAAAAGATATAAAGAAACATAAAACAATGAAATCCCCCCGTGAATGAGAAAGAGATAGGTGTAGGCGTAGTGACTGACCAACATTCTGTCCTCTGAGATGGACTTGGGTTCAGCGGCCATGTGAGCGTTCACGGTACGATACATCCGGCGTCGACTACTAGAAATTGAGATCTGTCAATACAAAGAAAAAAATCAACAGAATCCTCTGGTCGAGATGGAGGGGCATTGGCAGGAAGAATGTCGCATCCAACAACTTGTTCGATTGTTAGAGGTATAATAGAATTATTATGAAAACCAGATGATTAAATTGGTCGATATAAACGGGAATGTAATCAACCAACTAACTTTGTGCTATGATGAGCGATGATTGCGAGAGAGATGGGGTTACCTTTGAAGAGGAGGGAGAGGAAATCCGAGACGATAGAGGATGGGGATGCTTTAGACGACAGGAGGGGGCTGGACGCGACGAGGCAGGAGAAGAGGAGCAGCAGCAGAAGCGGCCGCTGACAGTAAAACTGCTGCAAGAAGACGCCATTCTTCCAATTCCGAAAAAGGAAGCAAACTAAGGGGAGAGAGAGGAGAAACTTTTCGGGATTCTCACAGATTGGGTTTTACCGAGGATTCAAAGATTGGCTTTTGCCTTCTCGGTTGCCTGCTTCGGCCTGCAACTCTTCATTGGGCTCAGCCTACTGACCCCCGAATCTATATAAATACTTGTTCATGGCTTCAATTCCATGGATGGATTTTGCGAGAAAATGACTGGATTTTGGTCCGTATCAGATTGGTATCCAATTCTTTTACCACCTTTTTTTTGCACCAGTTTTGCCACCACTTCTCGGATCGAATATGGCATGGCCCCGGCCCTCTACGAGGTGGATCAAGCCCGATTGGTGGTACTATGTTCTTAACATGGCCAGGGTGCCTTTAATTCTCGCCACTATTGCGAAGTCTACATTAAGTTATATCATTTCAGCGGTCGGCTAGTCCTCTCTCTCTACACGCACGTCGAGCTACGGGTGGCCTTGGGGTTAACCCGCACGGGTGCATCGGGGAGGGCCATGCGCATTGGCTAATATTGCCTACAATAAGACGACGAGAAGGATCACCCAATCCATGTGCAGGGTTACTCGTGGGCTTTGGGGTGTTGACTTACTGCCGTGACCGTGAGTTATATGAGCACACAGGTTACAGCCTGTGCGTGGTCCCTGGCAGCCCCCATTGCCAGCTAGCTTACAATTACATAGTACCAAGGAAGTTTCAAGGCATGACCTGGTCAACTATGGATGTCCAATCCAGGAACTTTTTTCCCTTTTGTGAGCTTCTTGCGGCCATCGCGGTTACTACGTCAGCGATATATACTATAATATATACATGCTATATCCCTGATGGAGCATCTCCAAACTGTGATGATGACCTACTCAAAAAGTATTGTATTAACACTCCGGCTAGATTCCTCCTCTATTCCCGTCCTTTCAATCTTAATCTCGTCTCCTACGTATACTAGACTAGAGAGGAGAGATGAATATGGTTACCCGGCGAACGTCTCTCCATCATCATCTGCTCGTCGAGCTAAGGAGCCACACGGACCCCAAGGACCAGTTCCTATGCGACGGCTGCAAGATGCACGGGACTGGGGAGCGGTTCCAGTGCGAGATGTGCAACTTCAACCTGCATGTTCACTGCGCCACCTGTCCGGCATCCTTGTCGTCATTCCTGCACGAGGGGCCCGGGCACAAGCTCATCCTTGTGCAAGGACAATGGCAGGACCGCGTTGACCGCTCCTGCAACGTCTGCAACGGAGGGATAGAGGGGCCGCTCTTCTACCGGTGCGACTGCGTGTTGTGCGAGTTCTATGTACATCCTGGCTGCACCAGGCTGCCACGGGAGGTTAAACATGCGAGGGACGAGCACCCACTCACCTTCCAGTTGATGTCCTCTGGTCAGTGCTTGGTCTGCCACAGAACCTGCTCCGGGTGGCGATACAGGTGCAGTTTGTGTGAAATCGACATCCACTTCCCTTGCTTGCTTGACGGGTGTCCGATCCCCATGAGGTCATCATCCCGTTCAGCACCGTATCATCCGCCTGCTTACCATATTCCGATGAGTAGTAGTCCTTACCCTCACTATCCGACATTCTATCCCTGGCCAGCCCCGTCTCCTTACCATATTCCGATGAGTAGTAGTCCTTACCCTCACTATCCGACATTCTATCCCTGGTCAGCCCCGTCTCCTTACCCTCATACCAGCTCGCATTTCAGTGCTGCACATGCTGATGGAGCAAACATTACGGGCATGCCGTCCACTATGGTGTATGCGGTGATAGGAAGCATAGTTCAAGCAGCGGCCAGTGTGATCTTCGAAGGGATTTTTGGCTGAAGCTCTTCCTGGGGTTAACTGTGCAGATTCAATGGCATAAATATAAATCTATGGCATAAAGCCTTTGGTTATTCAATAAAATATTATGTCATTGGACAATATATTCATTCCCATAAGTTTTTTTCTTTATCTTCCCTTGGATAAATGCTCCATGGGGAATAAAAGATTGGTCTTGGTGGCCATTTCAGTACTTGTATTCTCCTCAAATAAATGCTAAATCTGATCATTTGCATTGTCATCAGTGAATTCGTGTAACTGTAACAGACGATGTAATTAACCAATAAAATTAATTAGTAATTCTCTATAACAATGGCATTCTTGCAGCCACATCTACCGTGTCTATCAGTTGCAATAAGTTGAAGGCAAATATGAGACTCCTTTTAGTTGATCGGCCTTAACATTTGTGGTGTCAGTTTTTGACAACAAGACCGAGGTGGGACTGCCATATCCCCAGTCCAACTGACTGAATCTTTGCTACGAATGAGGGATCTTCCATAGCAATTAAATCTAGCCCAAGATTCAATTAGTGAACTGTAATGCTTGGAGTAGGGGTCTCCCATTTCCTGGCTATTAAATCTATTGGAGATCTTCCTATTATTTTATTTGAATTATTATGAAAATTGTAGGTGTTTATAATGTTATGGTATTATTTGAGCAAAAAAATTAATCTAATTTAAAATTTCTTATAAATGTTGAAATTTTATTTGAGATTTTAGCATTCACTTTTTTTTATATAATTACTATTATCTATAAACCACAACTTATCATGACTAATATAGTTCAAATTGGATTGACTATTAAAAGGTAAAACTCTTCCCAAATTAATTTTTTATGTATAATCTAATTGGATGGTTAAATTAGAGTGGATAAAAAATTGAATGACTGTTTTTTTATAAATGTTTTTCGTAGAACTTTTTTAGGCCAACTAAATTGAAAGACTATTTTTATTCCTATACATTATTTAATCGATTAGTTAGAAGTGAATATTATTTATTTTAATTAATATTATATTTTATTTTCAATCTATTCAAATATAATTTTAAATTCACTCTTAATTACGGTTTACTAGATAAAAATAATTTTCAGTCCATTCAAATATTTAATTACAGTCTTTACATGATTTGCAACACTTAAATTTGATGTGAGCGCATCTTAGATACTCTATTTTTTTTTTATTTCAAGTGTTTTTTTATAACTCCATCTCCTTTTCTTTTTAATTTTCTTATACTTCTCCAACTCTTTAACTTAAATCTTTTCATTATATTATTTTGTTATCATTATAATTTTTTAATATATATATTTAACCTTTTTATTTTTATTTATTTAATCATTGTATTTTTGTTGATTTATTTATTATATTATTTATAATGACTTATATGATTATTTATAGATAATTTATTATTATTATTATTATTATAAATTATATATATTTCATATCAATATGATTACATATTACACATTTTTTTCACATTCATATATAATTTTTTAATACTTGATGAAATTATAAATAAGGTCACTAAATTTACTCAATTTTATAAGAAAACTAAATAATAATAATAAACAATAAAATAAAAATAATCATTATCAACGTTCGTTAAAATAATTATTTAATAATAAATAAAAAAATAAAAGAAAACTAAATAATATTATTATTATAATGATAACAAATAAAATAAATAAACAAACAAATTGTTAATAGGTCCTATTTAATACAACCTATTTATACATGCAATACTGCAAAAAAATGTAAGATGGAATTATAATTAATTTTAAAAATATTTTTAGATGTACTAAAAACGTTATTTAAAATAAAAGTATGCAAATTTTTAAAAATTAACCCTCAAATATAAAAAGAAAAGTATTTTTTTAATAAACAATACTATTTTATACATTTTATCATTTAATTATTGATATTAGGTAAGTATTGTTGATATAGGAAAATAATGAATTTTAATTTATAAAATTTGTTTGTCTACAATGTAAATTTAATATTGTTTACCTTATTTCTTATTATTTTATACGAGTAAATTATAAATTAACATTATAATTAAAATATCATTTTTCTCAAAATAGTTAGCACTTTTTCTCTAAATTAAAATTATACATTTCAATTATAAAATTATTAAAAAATTTATCCCTTAATTTTACCTTATTCTTGTTTAGAATATACCCAACCAATTTTATTAATAAAATATATGTTAATTCAAATAATATATTAAAATCTCCAAAAATATCACAATTTTTATAAATATATATTTACTATTAATTATGACAACTATATATTTATAATTATCATTCAAATATATTAAGAAAATTATAAATTATTATTTTTTCATATTTAATATATATATTGATAATATTTTTAAATTTTAATTTTAAAAATAAACTATTATTGCATGTTTTTAAAATATATTATGAGCTCTTTCAATTTGAATCATTGCCTCTATCAATAAACAAATTATATTTACTTTTAAATTAGTAATAATTTATTATATATTTAAATAATAATAATAATAAATATTATATAAAACATAGTTAATATTATATTTTCCAACAATATTTTAAAAAATATAAAAAAATTGAATTAGGATATAAAAGATGATAATGAACTTCTATTATCAATACTTCAAAATTAAAAAAAAAATAGGATGATTTATAACAAGTTGTGTATAAGGAAAAATAAAATGGACTTATAAAATTTTTAAGGCTTTAATTATCCTAATATTACTTTAAATTCAATCGTCTTACTTTTACATTATAATATATTTATATATTTAAATAATTATATTTTTTATTTTAATTATTTTAAATTGATAATATTCTCTGACTCAATTTTTTTATTCAAATTTTATTTAATCTAATAATTAGTCCTCTTAATAAATACTTTTATTAATATAATTATTTATAATTATTTGTTTATAATAAGTTTGCTTTTATTTTGCTGTTATTTTCAAAAAGCTCAGAAACATATTATCCGTTCCCTAAGGAAAGTTGGTCCCAATATTGTCTAATCTCACAAGTTTGTTCCAAATTTTCATATTATAGTTGTAGAATATGTTAAACAGATTCAGGGAAAAATAAAAGGAGCACGTACAAGTAAAGAAAAGGTTGAGGTTAAGAAATAAAATGTTGGCTAAATATATCTACTTTGCCATTGTTTTTTCTTGCGTGTATTTTGTATTTAATGTAATTTATTTTTTAATTATAAAATAATAAATTTATAGATTTAATATCACATTTTTTAACTATAAAAAATATTTTATAAACAAAATTTAGAATTTAGCTGGTAAGTGTTAATAACATTTTTTAATATTACAAACCAATTATCAACTATTACTAATGTAAAATTTATCAACTCATTAATATATAAGTCTATATATTAATTTTAAGATATTAAATTATTATTAACAACTTATTTATATTATTTATTTACTATTGTAATTTTTTGATATATAATAAATATTTGAAGTCAAATATATACTCCTACTTTCTTCTAATGGTGAGCTTGTGACAATTATTTGTTTACTTTTCTAAGTATTGCATATTATCTTTTAGTAATTTTCTTAATAACTCACTTTTTTCGTTTTTTCTCCTTCTATTATTAAGAGTGTATAATTTATTATTTTTATTTTAAATTTTATTATATATTTTTATATTCAAATAATTTTATATTACATATAACAAATATAATTTTAATAAGACCTATTTAGTACAATTTATTAATATTTGAAATAATGAAAAAAAGTCAGTTTCAATTAGAATGAGTTTTTAAAAATATCTTTTAAGAATATTATAAAAACTATACTTTTTTTTGCTTAACAGTATAAGAAAAACATACATATTTGTTTACTCTTTTGTGTATTTTATTATTTAATTGTTTGTAAAATGTTATTATTATTTATCATTGGAATACTAAAAAACAATATAAATTTTATATTATTCACATGATTTGTTTACTTATTTTGTAACAGTAAATTAAAAAAAAATCATTTATATCAATATTTATTATTTATCCACAAATATTATTTTACATAATTTATTTTATAATTTTAAAAGTAGATTTTATTATATAAATATTAAATAAAATATTTATTTGAAAATATACAAAATATAGTAAGATACTAGCCTTTTGCAATATAAAAAGGTACATTGTTATATTAAATATATATTGTAATAATAATATAACATACAACTCATATATTCATATGAAATATGATGTATACACACATGAAATATGAGGGATATTATGATATCAGATAGATAAGTATAACAATTAGATAAAAAATTATATTATTTATAAAAATAATTTATTATAAATAAATAAAAAATATACAACAAAATTTATTAATTAATGTGTAACTTATTGAACTTTTATTCTAGTATACTATCACTACACTACATATTACATACCAAACAATATTAACCCGTTCAGAACATGAGCAGCTCATGAAGATGTTTAAACGTACTCAATATATTGAGGAGGTAATAGAATTTTTTTGATTTTTTAAGTTAGATTGCCTGCAATACAACTATTTATTAAGTTACTTATAGTATACCACGATAATAAGAGCTATTGTCTTTTAAATATTTGTAGGAAAAGTAGATTTCAATATTCACAATACTCTTTTATAATTAGTATATTTTATTGATTTGAAATCTTATTTTTCTTGCCTTTGGTGGTAATAGTGGCAATATTAAATTATAGGAACTTTGATTACAAGAAAGATTGGTGTCCAATGCATTTATGGGATTTGTCCTCTTATTCGCTGACCTTATGTATGCCATTTTCTAACAGTTGTTTAATTTGACGATAATTTGCTATAATTCGTATAATATACACATAAGTTCTTGTACAAGTTATTTCAAAGTATTTGAGTTATCTAATACATTTAAAATAATAACGATGATTAAAATAATAATAAATTATACTTTTATTTTTAATTCAAGTTATTATTGTTAAAGAGGCCGTATTTCTCAACAAGGTTTAATTGAGCCCGCATGTAAACTTTGTAAGTATATACTTATAATTTATCAAGTAAAAAATGCTTTATGGATGCATCTTAATGTATCTTTAAAATAGAGGTGCTGCATTTAAAAAAAAAGAAATAAATGAGTAATTTATAACTTTCATGAATGAAATTTATCCTTAACTAATTTTCTTAGATGTAGAATATGATGAGTATATAAAAAGTTGTGTTTTAAAAAAAAAAGGATGAACCTATAAAAAAATTTAAGGTCTTATTTATAATAATATTATTTTAAATTCAATTATCTTATTTTTACAATATATTATATTTATATATTTAAATAATTATGTTTATTATTATTATAATTATTTTGAATTGTTAATATTCTTTTACTCATTTTTTTTCATTTAGGTTTTTTAATCTAATAATAAGTTATTATTTGTTTAAAATAAGTTTTCCTTATAATAAAATATGGTTGTATTTTTTGTATAATTTTTAAGTTTTTTATGAATAAAATATTATTTCAATATATATTTATAATCACAAAATTTATGTACCATGTTATAAAAATAATTTGTTTATTTAAATTCATGCAATAAATGAAAATGGAAGAATAAAATAAAAAAAATTAAAAATTAAAAATACTATATTATTATATAATATAACTGATGTTTAAAATTATATAATGAATTTTTAATGTAAAAGAAAGCTAAAATATGCCTTAAATATAAATGACATATTTATTTTAATATATAAATTTAATATAATATAACCAATATAGCTTATCCTTATATTATATGTAAAGAAAATTATATAATGAATTTAATAAAAAATAATTAATATAAAAATATATAATTTAAAATGTAATTAATTTATAATTATATATATATATTAGGTTTTAGGGGGGATATACCTACAATATTGTAATTATTTTATTTTACTATAGATTAAATATATATAACTCATATATAGTGATAATTATAATTATTATTTAATTTCTTATATTATATATTTATTAGTGTGTATATATTACATTATATGAAATATTAGTTACTTCAATAATAAGATTTATTAGAAAATCAAATTTATTAAATAACAAATTAAATTTAAAATTTTATGTTTAAAATCATTTCTTTTTTATTTCACTTAAATTATTATTGGGCTATTAAGACCACTACATTAAGTGGAAGTTTGCTTCTCATCTAATATAAAATAGATTTTATTTAAATATTATCTTAAGAATTGATTAATAATATAAAAAATAATTAAAAAAATATAATGGGAAGATGATATATCTCTATTAAAACTTTGAGTGGATTATGACAATGAATTTGTAAGAAAATAAAGTTAATTATTTATTTCTAAAAATAAAAAATTTATTTAAAGTAAACAAGTAATTATTTAACTTATTTATTTTTTATAACTTATATTTTATTATATATTTTAAAAATTATACAATTAATAAAAAATTATATTGATATTGAAAATAATGAAACAAAAATTACAACCTATTCCATTACAACTATATTAGCTATGCAATTATTATTACAAAACGTATTAAATACACATACATTATCTTATCTTTTTAATATAATTTTAAAATTGAATATAATTAAAAATTTATTAAATAAAATATTTTCTATAATATTTTAGTAGGAGATACCTAAGTGATGGCGTTAAATAAAATATTTTATATAATATTCTGCTAGTAGATATAGGAAGGAACGTGGTTTTAATATTGAAATAAAGGATAAAAAATAACTTAAATATAAATATAAAGTGTTATAATAAAATATTGTACTACTATATAAAAAAAATTCGCTAAAAAATCACTACTTTTTCAAGTATATTACCACGTTATATAATAGAATAATGACTTTTTAGTTATTTTCATCTACACCAACTACCACCCCTATCATGGATAATGAATTCATGTATATCTTATTCTTTTCAAGTTGTTTTATATTTTAATATTTTTTCATTCTAAATTTTGAAGTAAATCTCAAGTTAATATTCTTATTTAATTATAAATGTTTTTAAAAATAAAATAAATTTTAACTAATTTTATATTATTTTCCTAATATATTTTGATTAAATAATAAAAAAGTTTAGACCAACTCAAGAAAAGGTGTAAACAATTCTATTGTCTTAATGTGATGATATAATATTTTGTTTGTTTGAGTTAGATTTAATTATTTTTTTAAATATAAATTTATATTAATATAATTTATTTGTTTGGGAAAAATTAGGAAAGTAATAGATTTTACTATTTAAGAATTTGTGATGATTAGCCTATTCTTTTCGTTCATATCAACGAAATCATTTTTATATTCATATTATTCTTATTTTTCAATTTAATTAATAAAATAACAGTATTATTATGATTTATTGAAATGAAATTTTCTTCTCTTTCAAGAATTTTTATTATATTAATTATTTACATATGTGAAAAATATTTTTAGTATTTAAAAGTAAATAAGTATTAAATATACTAATATATGAGATGATATTTCATGAAAATAGATAAAGAATAAGTTAGAGGCAGGAATTTAACCTACCATTAAAATCTTCATTATATGTTAAAAAATAAAATCAAATAATAATAAATAAATTATCTAATATAAAAAATAGTAGTTAATAAAAAAATAAAATTATTTAAATATATAGATATAATATATTATAAACCATTGATTTGGCATGTTTCTAGATAATGACGAAGGAAGTGACTTAAAAAGTGTACAACTGTATCTCACCACCTGTTACCTTGAATTTTCAAATTCATATCGTTTCTATCTTGTAAACCATTGATTTGACATCCAACGGTCCTACCTTTCTTATTAAATGAGAGAAAGAGAAATTATATAAAAAAATGTTATTAAAAATGAATTCTGAGTGTATGGGAAGCAAATTTCTGACTCTTGTAAAGATCATCTTGGGGCTTTAATGTTCTATGTTCATTTCTCACCGAATAACTTACAACTCAAAACCATAATTTGATCCAACAATATGACAGCGCGGAGTTTACTGGACGCTCAATTTTCAGCGTCTTCACATCACTCGGATCGATACACAACATAAGACGTATGCAATTTCTTCTTCGCGCACGCTATACCAACAATTTTTCTGATGAAGAACAAATACAACATATATCATCATACACACCCGCGTCATCTTTTTACGGCACCCTTTAAATCATGCAGCTGCTCGTCGAGAAGTTGTCATCCGTGAGATAGGCGATGACTGGACCCTGGAAGATATGATCACCTGGGCAGCAGCGCTGGAGGTGAGCCCTCTCGAGGTTGACGGCGACGACGTCGGGTGGAAGAACTGAAGGTCGGTCGATGCGGACAGCTGGAACCTGCCCGAGTCCCCCGGGAGCCTCATGTAGGACAGCGACGGCGACTCCGAGAACCATGCCCCGCCGCCCGTGAAACCTCGAAAACTGCCTCCACTCTTGTACTGCAAGATTGCCCTGTAAATCAGGGGAATTAAACCCTCCATATTTTTCAGCAGTAGGTACTTCACCTCTGTCTGGTTTTCAGGAAGAAGGACGAGAATTGCTTCTCTCCGTTTGAAGATGGAGGAGGAGGGAATATTGGTGTATTGTTATAGTAGGGGAGTTGTGATGATTTAGCATGCGGTGGTTGGATATGTCATCATCCAGATAAGACACTTAGCAGGTACAAGGCAAGCACGCACGGAGACCTTCGAAAGTAAGGTTGAAAACTATGCGGTAACAGCTCGTGAAATCTCATCACGGCTTATCCATTGAAAAAAGAAGTGTGCATTGGAGTAAATGCTCTTTATGTGTTTTTTTCTTGATCCTCTTTATCCATACATATTATAAATATCTGTTTGTGAGCTACTATTGTCATTAAAGATACTTTATTGAGGTTGGATGGAAGGTTGCTTTAGAGTGAGGTCCATTGCACTTCCTTCCCAATCTTATACAAAAATATCTCCCGGTAATTAATGAAGTGTGGTAAGGAAGTCAATGGCTCGTCATGTTGTCTACTAAACTTCCAATTTAACAAAAAAATCTTTAATATTTCACATTTTTAATCAATTATAACCATTTCTCTAATTACCAATTAGCCTAACTTATATCTATCAAACCACTACAAATCATCATTTAGTATGATGACAAGGTTTCACACCATATTAATTTGTGTCTTGTCGGCAAATGAATGCTCCTTTGATCAAATTCTACCGTATCAACACATTTTGACAAGCTACTGCAAACATGTACTATGCATATTATTAATGGGTAAACTAATATGGCATTCCTAATATCTCTAGAAAGATCATTGTGAGCAGAGCTGACATGGAAATTATTGATAGATTAGAGTGGTTTTTGCTTGCTTCATCATCCTTCTACCAACTCAGGATTTTTCCATGGGCAGGTGATAAGTCAACGTTGGCATCTTCATCACTTGCACTGCGTACACATTGGAGTGTCGGGTCAAAATGGTGAATGGAATTATGGAAGGAACTCTCTACCACCATCATTCTTAATTCCCATAGCAGGCTGATATAGCAAGAAAGCCGGGTACGCCTAGTGTTAATATGGTAAGTATGAATATTACTATAAATTAATATTGAAATATTGTTGTCATATTACTCATTCTCTAATCCCTATCGTCCCACTTGTCAGAATTCCCGATTTTCTGTTTAAATAATATGAACACTGTTATATTCGATTTTAGACCATTTATTCAATCGGTTGAAATGACAATTACTTAGTACGAAATTAATATTTTCTACGATTAACTCCGATTATTTTGTACTAACTATTAAAAATACGAAGGTTTCTCTTTTTACAACGAGTTTTCTAACAAAACTCTGATTTTAATAGTATATAAATCAAATTAGATTATTTAAATATTATAATTCTAGTATAAAACTAATTTACCATGATCAGTAGCATGATTGTATGAATTGAAAATATTAAATATGATTTATAAATATTAATAATTCAGAAATTAAAATATAATTTGAAGAATTTTAGGTAATAAATTGAAATTATTAATAAATTAGGTACTCATATAAGAATAAAGTAGTAGGAGTGAAGTAAAAAAAATTAGAAAAATTAGGTAACTAATTTAGAATAAATAAAGTAAATATATATAAATAAAGTCGAGATACTTACCTCTCTCTTTGTATAGAGAACTGTTATACTTGCAAACATTAAATCCGCTAAAAATATATATATAAAACATCTGCATGTTATAAGCCCTTTTGTCATTGGACACCTGCATGCCACATAGCAGATGATGGGCTAGAGATCTCATCTTCTATCTTTTGACGTGGTTTCTTCCTCCTATTAAGCCAAGTTAAAAATAGGCACGTCAATGGGGCCGAGACCCGAGCCTCGGGTTCCTACCCGATCCGAGCGAACCCGAATAGTCTCGGGTCCGTGCTCGGGTTCTGATCCCGCTAGCTAGTTCCTACGGGCTCAGGTCCATTTTATTGGACCTGGGCCTACCGTTCCTTAAAAAATTTTTTATTGTTTTAATAAAAATACGTAATTTAATTAAATGTAGTAAAAAAATATTAAACATTTTTAATAAAAAATGTGATTTAAAAATTATTTTATTTTTTTCTTTTAATATTTAACACGAAACATATTTTTGCAATCCTATATTTTTTTTTCATTTCTTACAAGCTAATTTATTAATTTTCCTTTATTATAAAATAATAAATTTATAAATATATTATCGTTATATTATATTTATTTATTTTTCTTTCATATAATCTAATATATTTATAAATATTGATAAGAATTCATATTATATTAAATTATATTCCTAATTAACTGTATTATTTAATAAAAAATGTAATAAATATTAAAAATTTTGACATAATTAAAAAAATTAAATTTAAATTATATAAATAAAATTTTATATATCAATAATTATACAAAATAATATAACATAAATTAAGTTTGTTAATATAGTTACACGTACTCTTATTTGATCATATTATTTATACATTATTTTTTTTATTATTTGTAAACTAAAATTAATAAAAAAATTAGATTAGTATTTTATTAGGTAAATTAAAGCTAATAAGTATTTAAAAAATTGAATTATTTAAAAAAATTATATATTACAATAATTTGAAATTTTTTATTTTTGATAAAAAGATATATTGCAATTTTAGATACATGTGTATCTCGGGTACATACAGTTCTCGGGTACAGTAGAATTGATATCAGGTTGGGTCTATACCTGCACAAGTAGACCCGAGGCTCGGGTACACTCGGGCGGGTCGACTGGACCCGAGCTCGGGTTGAGCACAAGTTCGCTAAAACCCATTCCGACCGAGCCATTATCTAGAAAACTCACCTCGTTAGCATTACAAATCACAAACTAATTCCACCTCACATGCTACTGCAATCTCATCACCAAATCACATCTTAATAAATTTTAGGTAATTATAAATAATTAAATACTTTTAACTTTATAATATCATATTATTTTTTCTACTATAAATAAATTTATTTATAATATCATATTATGATTTCTTACTTAACAAGTCGTTGAAAGTTCACACCTTTTATATAAATGTATTTCATCTGCCTAACCCTAAAAAATCTTAACCCGCCAATAAATATGTGGACCCAAATTCTTTCTTCACAAAAATTTGACTTTTACATGAAAACTGTCATTTAAGGATGCCATCACATTCCATCCCACATGTTTAATTCACTCATTTTTTTTTCAAAAATTTGTTTATTTAAAAATTTGAATTTTTTCATTATTTCTTAGTTATTACAGTATATTATCACTCAACACACATTTTTTATCATTAAAGTTACACACATTTGCAAGTCAGTATCACTATTTAACCCGCTAGTGTATTCGTATCGACTTTTTCTGCTACCCAGATAGAACTACTACCACTTCTACCATGGGAATGAGTGGATGAATACGATATCTGACCCACAATTCCGAAATCATTTTTTCGTGTCCGTATGAAAATAGAGACCTCATCCCGTCCCCACCCCGGTCTCATGCGCTTGGTGTTATTCCAAATTTCGCACAAACACCTGCAACGACGATCTGTACTTATACTCACCAGGTCGTCCAAGGCCCTTAGGACACATCACTACCCCTCATGGGCGTCTTGATGATCTCGTACTCACAGTGCATGCACAAACAATGTTTTCTCATATTGCCATGTAATTTGTGGTGCCACTGGTCCAACGGCCCCGACTCTCAACTCAATCCGCAGTTGTTTGTCTTAACTGGTCCGTCGACCTGTCATGTCGCACTGCCGCTAGTTGACTGAGCATGTCGGCCCTATCTTGGTACCATGGCCAAACAATTCACTTATTAAGTTTTATGAAAAATATATCATGTTCATTTACGAGCTTCTGCTCGTGCCAACTAGCCTTAGGCCCACTGTATGAGATTTTCAAAATCGAGCATTTAGCCCCCAAGTTCCAAAACCGAGGTCCCCGGCCTATCAGAGCTATTCAAGCTTCCATCGAGAAGGTCTCCCAAATTTTTTAAGTATTGGCACACAATAAGGGGAGAGCACTTCCGACAAAACATATGTTTTCTCTATCAATTATACCGCCCATGTATAAGGATACCTTCGTTCATAACTGATGAACGAGTTTTCAACTTCCTTCGAGGAAGTCTCATCATACCAACCGGGTATGATCTACTTACAACCGGTAAGTAGTTTTTCCGCATGATTTTCACATCACTTCCTCTAAGTAGTGATGTTTAAAATACCACTTAATAGTGGGTTTTCATACCGAGGTATTTATCATTACCCAACCGGGTATGATATAAAATTTACACTCACAACCGGTAAGTGGTTTTTAATTTTAAGTTGTGCTCATCATCCCAACCAGGTATGATGTTAGTAAACCCACTTACAACCGGTAAGTGGTTTTTAAATTATAAGGTGTGCTCATCATTCCAACCGGTTATGATGTTAGTAAACCCACTCACTAGTTAATTTAGTGAATTCCATTAGACTGGTTCTTTGTATTCACGCAAGCTCGTCCATTCTGGCGTTCCTAGTACTTCGTGTTCCTATACGATATGAACATCCTTGTTCACAATTACTCGACTTAACAACCTTCATTCAATGGAAATGAATGAGAAAACCTAAACTGTTTAGTTATTTACAATTAGGTTCTTAAAGTTATTTCTCTTTAACTTTAAGTCCCCAAATGCCGGTTTTTCCTCAAATTGAGTCCCAAAACTTTTAAAATTTTATCTTGGCACCTCAATTTATTCAATTTCACAAAAAGTAGTTTAATTTCCCAAATTTCCTATTTGGTCCCCCAACTTTTCCAAAATTACCAATTTGCTCCAAAATTTCTCAATTGGTCCTCCAACATTATTTTCATGCCCAATTGACCCTCAATTTCATAAAATTTCATTTTGGTCTATTGAATTTCAAAAATCCCCAATTTTCCCCCAATTCCAACTTCTTAACACAGCCGAATTTGATTTTATCAAATTGACCCATCAAACGTTTCCAATTGTTGAAATTGAAGTTGAAATTGAGTTTCTACATGTTCATATGATTCTTTGGAAATGTGAATCATAAGTTTTAATGCTAGGACGGAAAATGGACTATAGAGAGAGAAAGCTTCGATTACTCACCGGTGAAGACACGACGGTCCGAGCTTTCAATTTGGGCAGATAGCTCTCGTCCTGAGATTCATCCTAAAATCAAGAATCACATCAATTGATGCAGAATTGGATTAGAATTTTGTTATTGAATTTCGGTCGACTCTTTCTCTAGCACCAATCGAAAATTGTAAAGGGGAGCCGAATTGGCTTACCCTTCGGTCCTAATTCGACTGTGGAAAGGCTGAGGAAGTGTTGGGAGGCTTGGTTTGGCCTAAGGAGGGCTTGAAATGACCGATTTTAACTTGGCCGAAATAGGGCAGCTTCGATCCACCGGAGATGCTTCAATATTCCATCATGCCGGCACTTCTCCAACGATTCTCGGATTAATTGGAGTTTGCTATTAGATATCTGTCTTCTCCCTGATTTTAAAGAGCTCGACCTCTCCTTCCGAGGTTAAGAAAAATGTTTAAGGTGAAACTTTGGTTCGAGCTTCACCGGGAAATGCAGCAGGAGAGAGAGAGAAGTGTTCAGGTGTGAGTAGAATGAACGGGGATAACCTTTTTATATAGGTGTAAAATCGTGTATTAAATGGGAGAGATTTATTACTAGTATTAATATTGACATAAATTATTAGTTTAAATTCAATAATTTAATTTCAGTATTAAATTATTTGTATTAATTTCAATAATTTAATTTAGGTATTAAATTATTAGTATTAATTATAATAATTAAATATATATTAATTTATGACCATTTATAATAAGACATATGTTCACATAAAATTTTTTTACCGAAATTTCGGGTTACAAAAAAAATCATACTTCCGAGGAGATCACCCATCCTTACAATACTCTTGAGCAAAAATGCTTAACTTCAAAGTTCTTATGGAATCTCGTTCACCTGAACTAATTTGGTTTTTGTCTTAAATTTCTTTTCCAAGGTTTAATAAACCCTTTGGATTACCCGGAAGTTGTAAATTTCCAAATCGCTTGTTCCCATATGATCGGGTTTGTAAACCGGCTCAGTTTTCTTACTCGGTTTGACGGTTCTTTTCCCGGTTTTCCTTAACTCAAAAGTGTGGGGTTTACAAAAAGAGTCTGGCACACTTCTTAAAAGTTAAAAGTTTTTAAAAACTCATTCACTGAGTAGTCATACTCACCCCTTCCCTTATATCCCTTTCAGGAAATCCCGGAAAGCCTACCCTTAAAGATCATCAACTAAGATGCATGTAAAGTTTAAAATTTCATTCAATTTTGATTATGTTATTCAAGGAAATAGTGTAGGTTTAGAGGACGTCTTACTCTTTACAGTTTATAATAAGGGAAAACCCTTTAATAAATCAGGAGAGTGGCGGGTTGATCACGGGGATCCGACCAAACTGGGTCGGGGCGTGACACGATTGGTGTGATAGACAAGTGAAAAATTATTTTTGTCAGAATTGTTCTCCACCTAGGCTGTCACGCCCCGACCTGCTTTGGTCAGATCCCTGTGAACAACCCGTCACTCTCTCAGTTTATTAAAGGGTTTCCCCTTATTATAATCCGTAAAGAGTAAGGTGTCCTTTAAACCTGCACAATTTCCTGGAATAGCATAATTAAAATTGCATAAAATTTAAACTTTACATACCTGTCTTACATGCATCTTAGTTAATTGTCTTTCAGGGTAGGCTTTCTGGGATTTCCTGAAAGGGATATAAGGGAGGGAGTGAGTACGACTACTCAGTGAATGGGTTTTTAAAGGTCTACTTTTAACTTTTAAGAAAAACATTTATATGTAGTGTGCCAAACTCGTTTCTTTTAAAAAATCCTTTCATTTAAAAATTTGGGTTTTTCCATTATTTCTTAGTTACCGATGTGTTATCACCCAACACACATCCTTAATCATTAAGGTTACACACATTCGCAAAAGTCAGTATCACTACTGAACCCGCTAGTGGCTTTGGAGCAAATTTTCCTACCACCCGAATAGAAGTACTACCACTTCTACCCTAAGAATGAGTGGATGTATGCGACATCCGACCCACAATCCCGAAATCACTTCTTCGTGCCCGTATGAGGACAGAGACCTCATCCCGTCCTCACCTCGGTCTCATGTGCTTGGTGCTACTCCAAATTTCGCACAAACACCTGTAACGACGATCTGCCCTTATACTCACCGGGTCATCCAGGGCCCTTAGGACACATCACTACCCCTCATAGGCGTCTTGATGATCCCATACTCATAGTGCATGCACAAATAATGTTTTCTCATATTGCCATGTAATCTGTGGTGCCACTAGTCCAACGGCCCCGACTCTCAACTCAATCCACAGCTGTTTGTCTTGATTAGTCCGTCGACCTGTCATGTCGCACTGCTGCTAGTTGACTGAGCATGTCGGTCCTATCTTGGTACCATGGCCAAACAATTCACTTATTAAGTTTTATGGCACATATATCATGTTTGTTTACGAGCTCCTGCTCGTGCCAACTAGCCTTAGGCCCACTGTACAAGATTTTCAAAAAACTGGGCATTCTAGACCTCAAGTTCCAAAATCGAGGCCCCTAGCCTATAAGAGCTATTCGAGCTCCCCTCAAGAAGGTCTCCCAAATAGTTTAAACATTGGAACACAGTCAGGGGAGAACACTTCCGACAAAGTAGGTTTTCACTATCCATTATACCAACCGGTATAAGAATATCTCCGTTCATAATTGATGAACGGGTTTTCAACTTCCTTCGAGTAAGTCTCGTCATACCAACCGAGTATGATCTACTTACAACCGGTAAGTAGTTTTTCTGCATAATTTTCACATCACTTTCTCTAAGTAGTGATGATTAAAATACCACTTAATAGTGGGTTTTTATACCGAGGTACTTATCATCCCCTACCGGGTATGATATAAAATTTTCACTCACAACTGATAAGTGGTTTGTATCTTTAAGTTGTGCTTATCATCCCAACCGGGTATGATATTAGTAAACCCATTCACCCGTTAACACAGTGAATTCCACTTGCCCGGTTCTTTGTATTCACGTGAGATCGTACATGCTGGCGTTCTCAGTATTTCGCGTTCCTACATGATATGAACATCCTTGTTCATTATTACTCGGCATAACAGCCTTCATTCATTTCCAATGAATGAGAAAACCCAAACTTTTAGTTATTTGCAATTAGGTCCCTAAAGTTATTTCTCTTTAACTTTAAGTCCCTAATGTCGGTTTTTCCTCAAATTGAGTCCCGTAACTTTTAAAATTTATCTTGGGACCTCAATTTATTCAATTTCACCAAAAAGGGGTTTAATTTCCCAAATTTCCAATTTGGACCCCAATTTTTCCAAAATTACCATTTTACCCTTCCTTTACAAAAATGGTAAGTTTTGCCCCAAAATTTTCAAAATTTTTCAATTGATCCTCCAACATTATTTTCATGCCCAATTGACCCTCAATTTCATAAAATTACATTTTGGCCCTTTGAATTTCGAAAATCCCCAATTTTCCCCCAATTTCAACTCTTCAACACTACCGAATTTGATTTTATCAATTTGACCGATCAAACACTTCTAATTATTGAAATTGGAGTTGAAATTGAGTTACTGCATATTTATACGATTTTAAGAAACTTTGAATCGTAGATTTTAATGTCGTAACGAGCTCAAATAGAGCTTCACCGGAAAACAGACTATATAGAGAGAAAGCTTCGATTTCTCACCGGTGAGGGCACGGTGGTCCGAGCTTTCGATCTACGCAGATAGCTCTCATCTTGAGGTTTATCCTATAATCAAGAATCGCATCAATTGATGCCAAATTTAGTTAGAATTGAGTTGGAATTTCATTATTGAAATTCTACCGGTTCTCTCTCTAACACCGACAATAAATTATAGAGTGGAGTCGAATTGGTTTACCTTTCAGTTCTAATTCAGCCGTGGGAGGGCGGAGGAAGTGTTGGAAAGGCTTCGAAATGGCCAATTTCAACTCAGCCGAAACAGGGCAACTTCAGTCCGGTGAAGCTGCTTCACTATTCCATCATATCGGCGCTTTTCTAGTGATTCTCAAATTGACTAGAGTGACCTCTCTTTCCAAGTTTAAGAAAAATTTTCAAGTCGAAGCTCTGGTTTAAGCTTCACCGGGAAATAGAGTAGTAGAGAGAGAAGTGTTCGGGTGTGAGGAGAATGAATGGGGATGATCCCTTTATATAGGTGTAAAACCATATATTAAATGGGAGAGATTTATTACTAGTATTAATATTGCCATAAATTATTGGTATTAATTCCAATAATTTAATTTTGGTATTAAATTATTTGTATTAATTCTAATAATCTAATTTAGGTATTAATTACAATAATTAAATATATATTAATTTATTACTATTTATGATAATGCGTACATTCGCATAAAAAGTTTTGATCGAAATTTAGGGTTACAAAAAAAATTATGATTAACTTCAAAGTTCTTATAGATTCTTGTTTAGCTGAACCAATTTAGTTTTTTTCTTCTAATTTGTCTTAAATTTCTTTTTCAAGGTTTAATAAACCCTTTGGATCACCCGGAAGTTATAAATCGGCTCGGTTTTCTTACTCGAGTTGACCGGTTCTTTCCCGGTTTTCCTTAACTCAAAAGTGCGGGGTTTACATAGGCGGTTAGACCAATGGCACCAAAAATAAATAAATTTATGGAAAACTTTATTTGTATATGCATTTGAGATTCGAGACCATTAAGACGTCCAAGAGGGGTACTGATGCATACTAAGGACTACTAAACGACATGGTGGAGATAATGGCAGTTTGTCGTGCTCGTAGTCAGGGAAACTCGACGTAGCTTTATGCGCATGAGACTGGGGTGGGATTGGGATTAGGTCTCCGTACTCGTACGGACACGAAGTATTTTGGGTCTGAGGGTAGGACGTTAAAGACGTTCACTCAGAATTCGGGTAGAAGTCACGAACTTCTATCAGGGAGGATGGTAAATACGTTTTGATCAACAAGTGGGTACAGTCAGCGTAACTGCATATCGCAAATGTGTGTGTACCCTTCCTGATAAAGGACGTGTATTGTTTGTTAAACACACCTAATATGAAAACGGGAAAAAGGTTTGAAAACCTTGAAAAGGATTTGAGAATCCTTGGAAAAAATTGGTAAACCATGAATAAAAGGTTTTGAAAACTAGAACTTGAGTAAATAATGTTTTTAAAGAAAATAAGTAGTTTGGCACATTCTTATTAAAGTTATTTTTGTGAAAACTCGCACCCAACACACCTTCATTGAGTTGTCGAACTCACACCCTCCTTTTATCTAAAAAGAACTTCTTACTACTCGCGGTTTAGAGAAGGAGAAAACATTTTATAAATCGGGAGAGTGGTAGGTTGTTCACAGGGATTCTACCAAACTGGGTTGGGGTGTGACATAACCGTGTACACACACAAGTGAGATATTATGTGAGAAAATATCAACCTTTCTTATTTATTGGAATATTTATTTCAAACTTACTATTATTTTGGATAACTGTTCTACCAATACTAGTATAATACAAATTTTGACTGATAAATTGCCTTTACATTCATTTATGTTGGGAGGACGGATAATATATATGCAGTGTTGTGCACACATTGTAAATTTAATTGTGTAAGCAGGGTTGGAAACAATTATAGAAATAATTGAGAATATACCCGAAATCGTATTATATTGGACTAGTCCTTCTAATAAGTGGAAGAAATTTGAATAAATTGCAACTACATATTGATTTGGGTAAAAACATTTCTCTTAATTCTAATATCAGTTGGAATTCAACTTATAACATGCTGTGGGTAGCATTACAGTACAAATATATTTTTTCTCGTTTGAAGTTGAATGACGCCACCAATATATTTTTTTGGTAGAAATTATCCCGCCGCTAATTTATATATTTCTATTGTTTGTTTGATCAAACCTACTATTAGTGAATGAATATATTGTGGTATACATTGTATTGAAGTTATGGCCGTTAAAATAATAAAAAAAGCTAAGAAATATTTGTCGAAAGTTAATAATATATTATGAATTGTAACAATTTTAAATTCACAATAAAAAGTGTACAATTTGACATATTATTTTGATAAATAAAGAAATTATATGAAAGATCAAGAAATAAACATAAAAGTGAATACATTTAAAATGTTGGTTGCTAAATATGCTAGTACTGCATAATAGAACAGTGATCAAGCCCGTGTTGGATATTCAAAATACTTCAATAGTGGAAAAATAATAACGCTCGATATTCAATATTATCAACAATGGCTAACGTTATATTGGTTATTACGTTTATAACGGTTGCTTCGTAATCAGTATTTAGTATCCACGGTCGCATTATCAATTAATATTGTAGTCGATTTACCGATCATACAATTGAAATACTCATTTGTGCACAAAGTTGAATAAGAGTAAATACATTAAATTATTTGCTTTGTACGGTACTTTTCTACATTTAACTATATTTTTTTATTATAATTTATTAAATTTTATAGCAAATACTAATGATGATTAAATTAATTATGATATGAATGAAGATTTATTAGTATAAATGGTATGTGTTGTTGGTGATGATCAAGCGAAATCAAGCGGTGTTTGATTGTTTATTTTATTTTATATTGTATTTTACGAAATTAATATTTATTTAATATAATTTTATTAAAGTTTGTAATGATTAAATATTTTAAATTTCTTAAGTTATAATTATTAACTTTAAATATAAGAGGTGATATTAATGAGGTGAAAAAAGGAAGTTAATGTCAATTTATTTTTTAGAAATTACATTTATTAAATAATATTTAATTTTTATTAATTTTAAATATAATAGTAGCCATAGAAGAAGAACCCATCCTTTCGGAATGACCCTATTAGGTTATTTTGTAAGTATACAATTTGGATCAATTTTGAAGTATCCGACCCGAGTCAATTTGGAAGGACCTACATCAGGTCCTTTTTGAAGGAACTGAATTGGGTCGTTATGGAAGGACTTGAAAGGACCCAAGTTGGGTCAATTGAAGGACCTAAGTTGGATCCTTTTTGAAGGAACAACTCATGTCCATTTTGAAGGTGTTCAGGTTTTGTACTTGAGATTTCGGATTTGTATTCTAGATATTAGTTCTTATTTTAAATTTAAAATCTTATTTTTTGATATATAGATTTATTTTTAATTTGAAATTCTATTCTTTTCTTACATTTTATTTACAGGTTACTTGCACTTAACTTGGATTTCGCAAGTTCCATATTACACTTTACTTGATTGTTGAACTTTTTATATTATCAAAATGAACTTACTAAGTATTAAACAATTGTAACAAAAAGGGTTAAGTGTAGTTTTCAGAAAAAACATATCTATTTTGTGTATATCATAAAAAAACAATAGTTGATTATGCAATCTAAAACTTTGAAAAATAAATTATTTACCATAATAAGTACATTTAAGAAGCCCGTAATTTGGAGACCTTGAATACACATTTTTAGGGAAACCAAGTAAAAAGATTTCCAAGTGCTATGGAATATCTCATTTGTTACTGTGGATAATGTGCCTATGGATGTATACAGAAATGGAGAATTTTGTGAATTTTTTATTTCAAATGTTAATACGGAACAAAAGTAGTTGATGAATATTAATGAATTTCAAAATAACAAATATGTGAATAATTCAACAGCAAAATGTGTTTATCAAACTCAACTTAATTTTAAGGGAGTTTTTTTTTAGATAAACACCATGCAGTAGCAAAAATCAATCAAATCAAGGAACACAAAATCTAGGCAATGCATGCAGAATTATTACGTAGTGGACCATCACACAAACTTGGGCTTATTGGGTCCAATTTGGACCGTCTACGCCTAGATAAATATCTATGTATATGCTGCATATGAACTGTGTTGTCCTGGGCCGGGGTGGAAGTCAACGTTAACCTTTCATTTTCACCAATCTTACACATCCCTTTAATTAATGCATAAAATATTGTGCATAGACTAGAAAAAAAATAATAAAAAGAAAGGTGTGTTGTGCGTTGAGTACAAATCATGTTTTTTGTGCTTGATTGGCAGCTAAGTACGCAAGCAATGAGTTAATATATGTGAAAATTGTCATCCTATAAAAGTACTATTACAATTTTGATTTTTGGCAGTCGCTATTAGCTGACCCAACAATCCATGTTTTTTGTCGGCCGAAACTAACCAAAGTTACCCAACAATTGACTGACTGGGGAGAGTTTCGTGCTATATGCTCTCAATATCATCATCACCACAATTATTTTTATACCGAGATGTTGCGATCCGATGGTAAATGCACATCTTCTTTAATCAATTTTAAAGGCACTGACTTGTAGGGTAGGGTTGATCAATGCAAATACCAATCAAAACCCATATTAAAATAACAAGGTAAGCTGACGATAATCTCGGATCTATGGATATTCATCCGTGGTCCTGAATAAATCAGCTTCTGATCTGGGTGGATCCTCAAATGATTCTTCAAGGAAAAGCTCCTAGTTTGTCCACTTTAAAATGGTGATGGATCAACTACTTACGAACATACAGCAGCATATCATCAGATTCGAATCTACCCTACTAAAAAAAGGATGGTTTTGTGCAGTTGGATGGCCATCAGCCATCAGCCATCAACAAATAAGTTCAACTCTTACCCGTAATGAAAGAGTGCATCAAGTAAGTCTCATCTACTTGTTAAGTCCTCGTGTCCTGTGTGCAATAAGAAAAATATCCATGTGACTGACTGTACCCAAAATCGAATTAAGAATGACTCACCCGAAACCTGATATGCCAGCCAATGAACTCCAGAAACCATAACCCCAGGAGGGGCATGCATCATTTTAAGTCTTGATTAGGGTTTGAAGACTGAATATGTGCGCCTCCTGCTTGCCGCATAAACCTTAATAAATCAGTGTTAATTGGTGTTTGATGACTGAATAGCATGTATTTAATAACTAGGGTTCCATAGAGGAGCAGTTTCATGGCACTTGGACAGCATAACATCATCATCATTGTCATCACACTTCTTTTTATATTGAAGTATCAGCCAAATAATTGAATGGTTCAGTCGGTTTCGATTAATACATATGTAGCAGCTTGATTCGACTCTTCTGACCTCAGCCTAGAAATATAATACAAAAACTTCGTTTTTTTCTGCTACTACTGTTTCTTTAATTAATGACTTATGACTTTGGACCTTTATTGCTTTGCTGTCCAATCAAGTTGTCGCCTTCACCCTTTTAATAATAACAATTATTATATTATATTATATTATATTACGTCATTTATCTCAAGTCAACATATTTTTCTAACCGAACTGCCAATCACATGGCAACCCCAAAAATCCAGACGCAAATATTTCACTGCAGCAATATTTTATATTAATAATAAAATAAATATGCTAAAATCTCAAATGAATTCTTACATTTAAAAGAAATTTTAAATAATATCGTATATATTTTTTAGTTTAAGAAACTTCATAATATCTAAAATGAAATTATAATAACTTTATAATAGCTAGCTGAGATAAGATAATTTATTGCAAATTTATTTTTATAAAATGTAATGTATTTAAACAAAGAGGAAAGCATTTCAATTTTAGATGATATAAGTTTAAATATTTATGAAATAGTTTAGAAGTTATTATATATCTATATATTTAAAACTAATAATACTTATTTATTTTAACTAATATATAACTATATTATTAAAATCTGCATTTATTATTTTATACGACTAAAATATTATTATTTTTATATTAGATGGATAGAAATTAGTATAGAATTATATATATTTTTAAATATTCAAATATATAAACTGACAAAATTTTAATATTAGATTAAATATAATTGCGAGCTGTATCTAATAATAATATGATAAAAATTATTTATATGTACGTTTAAAAGTTGTTAATGGTATATATTATAAAATTTTAACTATATAAATTTATAATAGTGTTTTATTTTATTAAATGTTGATAATATTCTGAATAATAAATTTATTTAAATAAAATTATAAGTGGTAAAAAATGAAAATTTTAGTTGATATTTTATTAAAATATAAATTATTGTAATGAGGCATAGGAGTGCATATTAATATGATAATCGACGGACTCCATAAGTTGAACTAGTAACTTCTTATATTATAAATGTCTTATTTTTTTTATGATGAAAAAGTTTTTTTTTTATTTCCCATATTTTCTCAACAGTTGGCAGCAGGAAACCGGAGCCAATAACTGGTGGCGGGGTGTCTATAAATCTAAAGGGGCCCTCCATTCCTTGCTGCTGAAATCTTTGGAGTCCCTGTGTTTGAACATCACAAACCTCTCAACTGGTGACCGGTGATGCTTTCATTTGACAGTTGACTCTGTTTCCAAATCGCTTTCTTTGTTTTTCACCAAGAAAGAGTTGGGAGGGAAAACTGTGATCTGGCCTTCTCAGCTCAGAGGATTGGACCCCTTTTGCTCGATGAATCTTCAATAGAAACTCCCCATAATGTTTTGTGTTTCTTGCTACCCCTTCGTTTAGTGAGTTTTCGCTTGAATTTCTTCAACTGCTCATTGGAATCCTCATCCACAAACTCGTCAACATGCGGCTTCTACGGCTCGGGCTGCTGGGGCCGCCTATGGTGAAGAAAAGAGCAGGACTCCGCAAGAAGCAAGCTGGTCGGAGTTCCTATGTTGCGAGTTAAACAGTTCTTACTTTTCCCATGTGATTTTATCCGCCAGAGAGGAGATCCGTTTGTTTTTGTTTACAATTTCTTGTTCAAATCGAAGTTCGTGAAAGCTTTATGGAAACTACGACTTACCTGAGAGAGTTTCTGAAGGGTCTCTGCGACAATTCTTGCTGGGACTATGCCGTCTTTTGGAAGCTGAGGCATCAAATCCCTGGGTAATTTTTCCAAATCTGCTTTGGCCTATTTTCTGTTTTTTTTCAGTCTTTGCTACCATTTGTTCGCTAAATTTGCGTCAGTCAGTCAGTCTCAGGCAATTAATCTGTGTATAGAATTTTCAGGATTGCATGCTTGGTATAAGTAGATAAATCTTGAGAAGTATAGTTAGGATTTAAGAATTCTGTAGAACATGCTTGGTATAGATTTTAACTCAAAAGTCCTTTACCTGATGCTATGATCTGGATAGTTCCATAAGAGGTCCTGATCCAATTCCAGAAAACCATAACTGAGGAAACATCACGGCATGATTAGGTCTTTCCAATACAGAAACAATCTTCAGACTGTTCAGATACTTCTCTATATACCTGAAAGTCCTTTATTATTTAAATATTGGTTGCAGCTATCTTGGAATTTCTCACAGTAGTTGAAAAGTCTCTCGTCTAGCTTCTTGGTTTCTAAAGGCGACCACAGGATTTCTGATAAAGTATCAAGAACTCACAAATCAAGCTTTTTGTAGAATTCTATCTATGTTACAATTCTTAAATGAATACAGAGACCATCAGTGTTAAGTTTCTTACATCTGTTTCTTACTTGGGTTGAACGTAATGTCAGGATTTTGTCATGGGAAGACGGCTACTGCAACCAGCCAAAGCCAAGAACACCTGCAGAGAATTCACTTGATACATTATATTTTGATGAATCGAGTGAGATAACCTTCTTTAACAATGAAACTGGCCTAATTTGCGGATCAGCGAGCCAATATCCAACTGAACTTCTGATGGCTGATATGTCCTGTCTACAGCACACTATGGGTGAAGGGTATGTAACTAACTTGTCCCTCTCCATGAGTTTATTTTGGTCCTTCTTTGACTGTGATTAACTGTTAGCTTAGAACCCTGCAAAAAAAAAATAATTTGGCGGCATCAGTTTCATCAGATTTTACAATTGTTCTCCCTTAGATTACCAGGGTGAAGGCCCACAAAATCCTCAATTGAAAACTCACTGCATTTAATTCATTTTATTTTTGAAAAAAAAAATCTCTGTAGGCATGCATCTGATTTGGTTCATATAAGCTGGAAATATGTCTCTACTGCAAATAACAGCTTCTTTACATCTATGGTCTATTAGGCTGGTCGGCAGAGTTGCATGCACATATAACTACTATTGGATTTCGTCTGAAGATCTTTCAGCTAGTTTGGTCGAACACGACAAACGCGTAGAAGTAAGTTTCTTAAGAACAGAACTTCATCTCACTCTCCTGTGAAACAGATTATAGGCTTGCTTCCTAAGAAGAAAAGATCAAATCCACCATTTGTAGGATAGTTCTCACTTCATTTATATTGTGTGGACATATCCTTCTCACTGTTTGCAGTTTGAGGATGCAACTTTTGTGTGCAGAACCCTATAAAAATTCCTTTGATACAATGGGAATTCATATGTACTGACAAAATAACAGATCATAACATTATATCTTTAAATTCGTTGCAGTTTCCTGAAGAATTGCTGCCTCAATTACTGGCTGGTGTCAAGGTAGATATTTTGCTCATTACATCATCATTGGCATACCTAAACATGGCTATAATAGGTTACTTCATAAAATAATTCTGTATAATTTGTCTGTAAGACACCAGAGTTGCCAGCAAACACGAAGCTATGATGAGTGGCAACTCATGGTCAGTAAATCTTACAACAAATTATTGTGGAGATGCAACTTTTCTTAGCTTTACTGAATAACTCTGACGATTATGTGAATAAATCCTTGCAGACCATGCTACTGGTGTCCGTGCATCCTGATGGAGTTTTGCAACTCGGTTCATCTCAAAAGGTGTAAATTCATGTGCCCCTGTTGTCGTCGTGCATGTATTTCTGTCCTCGTGACTTCTAATATCCTGATGGGCTTAACTTTCAGGTTGCTGAAGATGCAGCATTTGTTGATCACATCAAAAAGCGATTCCTTGCACATCAAGTTATTTCTGGAATCGACAGACCTACCACGTCGGATGAAGATGGTCTGCCTCGCCCATCTCCATCCTTGGATGACATGGATGAGCCATCATCTTTCATTAATGTCAAGGTTGCTGAACTGCTGGGTGATTTTTCAACTGAGGGCGGTTTCGAAACAAATGAAAGCAATAACGGGATATTCAGTTCTCTTGAGGAGATTATCAAAGATTTGGAGGAGAGCAAGTATCGGATTTGTTCAGAAATAGGTTTTACTGGGATATCAGCTCCATTAAACGAACCTTTGGAATTGAGCCAGTCAGAAATGATGCATAATATAGAACAATTTTATAACCGGTGCCATGGAGCAGACTTGTCAGAAATTTCTGATAGAGTAGCGGATTCATATATCACAGGAACCTATGGAGACATGGAAGAGGATGTTGGGTATACAAGGTGTGGAAACTTTAGTATGTATGGCATTCCAGTAGATAGTGACCTCTCCAAGGCTCTTGATCTTTTCCAAGGCCAGTCAAGTGAATCACCAAGGCATGAAGCTCGAGGATTTCCAAACTGTATGGAGCCATCTCCTCAGGGGGGATGGGATACAGAGGTTAAAAACAAAGATCTCTTAGAAGCTGTAATTGCAAACTTCCATGATGGTCTCAATGGGAGTTCACCAAATAGTCCAGAGGCACTCCAACAATCTGAATCTCTACTAGTTCAAAGTGATCCTGGTGCTTCTTCTAAACCACTGAATAAAACCGAGGAAGTTTCAATGGGAGGGGTTGATGGTTCAGTTCTACAGAGCAGCAGTGAAGCAGCTTTTGCCATAGGGAATAGAAATTCTTATAGCATGTACTCAAATTCATCTTCTTCAAATAGCACAGTGAGCCTTTTAGCTGACAAGAAACAACCAAGGTGTGGCCAGGAGCATCAGCTGAGTGGAAACAAGAGAAAGGGTAGAACCGGAGATAGCCAGAGACCAAGACCCAGGGATAGGCAGTTGATTCAAGACAGGGTCAAGGAACTCCGGGAACTTGTCCCAAGTGGCTCCAAGGTTGGTCTTTATTGCCTTCAGTTAAGGTATTGCTGCATTACTTGGGTAACCTAAATCCATTGATGTTATTGATTTCAGTGTAGCATTGACGGTCTTCTTGATCGAACCGTGAAGCACATGCTTTTCCTGAGAACCGTGACCAATCAGGCTGAGAAGTTGAGAAAATGTGTGCCACTAAAGGTCTGGTTTCTTTACATTCTTCAATCATGTAACTTGTGAAAATGTATGCCAAAGTTATGATATTTTTACTAACAGGTGGTGGTCTATGCAGGGAAGTAAGCCAAAAATTTGGGAATCCCTTGGGATTAAAGGAGGAGATAGCGAGAAAAGAGGGAAGGCGTTCGATTTTGGAAGCGAGTTCCAAGTTTTCCCCATAGTTGTGGAAGACCTTGAACACTCGGGACACATGCTGATCGAGGTCTTCCTACTATCCCCTTAACCATTTTCCTATAAAAATGAACACAGTTAGCCTGCCCTTATGAATCTGGTACCCCAAAGTCTAATATAGGGAAATTCTAATTGCAGATGGTGTGCCACGAGCCGTGTCTGTTTCTGGAGATCGCGCAGGTGCTTAGGCGCTTAGAACTAACAATCCTAGAGGGCTTAACCGAGACCCGTTCGGATACTACATGGGCTCGCTTCGTTGTGGAGGTACCCACTAGATTCTCAGAAAAAAAAAAAGGAAAGCCTTTAAGATGGTCCAGAATGGGAATGGAGTTTGACTGTCCGGAACTGTGTTTTCCTTGCAGAAATCAAAGGGCTATCATCGAATGGAGATATTCTGGCCGCTGATGCAGGTTCTGCAGCATAGTGGGAAGCCCATACCAAGCACCGTGTAAGCCCCCAGTTCTCCTTGATGCATTTCCAGGTCCTGCTTCCCGGAGGGATTGATTACAAGCAATATTCAGGCTATCTAAAAGTTTATGGGAGCGCCAGCATCTCAGATTAGCTTAAGAGTGTATTCTTAGCTGCAACTTCATCGTATGTTATGGGTTCTTGATATAACATGCTCCATGAACGTACGCTCATAATATCTGTTCTATGCTGATGCGGAGTTGTTACATTTGGACCGTGCTTCAAGTGTGTTTGATGTTTACTAAGCCTCTTCTGGTTTTACCTTTTCTCCTTCCCCATCCCCAAGGAATAGTTACATTCAACACCCTGTATATACGTTTTTCAAAATATATACAGTGTGTTTTGGGTGATAGATGGTAGCATTGCCGACAAATCTCCTTTCGATGACAGTGAATATCGATTATACAAATCCCATCCTCATAATATATTGGTCGTCATGTGTAATCTCACAACCCCAATATTCTTCTAGTGCCCCCACACATACCATACCCTTCAAAATTCTTTATTCTCTTAGGGTCAGTTTCATTATTGCTCTAGCTTGCTGCCCACTGTTCATCCTCTCTCACAGTCTTCTGTGCTAAGCAAATGCATTGAACAACAACTTGGATACCCTATTCATTCATCAGAAACAATCGTACCAATTGATATAGTTTTGTCAGTCTATATGGTATAAGCCATGGACCATTTCCCGCACATTGATTCAATAGTTCAAATCGGCCATAATATGGTGTTAAGCTCCTTAGTAGACCCTGGAAAAAAGAGACCCCGAGTCCTGGCGTCAGGCGTCGTCAAATCAGCCAACAATGGGCCAATCTTTGCTTGCAACTGATTTCCTCATCCTCCTCGGCCTCCGCCTCCTCATTTCTGATTGAGTCGACTGAATGTTGTGTTATATAATGTGGAAGAGGACAGAGCTTTCACCATCACTGACCGCTCAAACTAAGGCGAAGCCAGCGGTCGGGCAGAGGAGCGTAAGTTGAGCATTTGTTTGCTGCTGATTTCACAGCAATCCGTGAGCAACCTTGTCCTGTCTCCTTTTCTTATACTATTCTCTATCCCAGAAAAGATGCTTCACTGTTCAATGTCAGTCCAAGTATCCAATCAATTTAGTTGCAGCTATACTAGTAGTGGTCACATCCTGCTGGGCTACATTTTGATTCAGCACACTTTCATTTTACAAATTCTATATATGCATGCTTAAGATGAGTAATTTCGAGAGAATTAGGACTTACTGCATCATGTAGTTTGTAGGGTGCATAAAAAAACTACTATGTTGACAAGGAATGAAAAAGGTTCCAAAGCTTCTTCCATGTTTAATTTAGTCTATAATAACTAAAAGGGATGTAGAAATGCACAAGCACAACACTCCCTCCAAAAGACAGCCTTTAGATTAGATTAACTAGAGAGGCTTATCTATTTGTTACAAGGATGCTCTCACCCTCCCCTCATTTTCCTTAATCTTGTTTGCCTCGTACACTAATCAATTTTAGCAATGGACTAATTCTGCAGTTTTGTTATCACTATAGACCAAACATCTGAGAAGAAAAAAAAAACAAATTTGTGTCAGGACCTTATTTTATTTTTATGGGTGTTTTTGGATAAATGTTGAAGATTTTGAACCTCTGTTGGAGGATATTACAGGTTAAATTTAATTTTATTATTTATTAAAAATATAAATATTATAATATAAATTTATTTATCCAGTATTTTTAAAAAAATTATCCGCTATTATTTTAGTTTACTGGACTATAAATTAAAAAATTAAATAAAATACACTTAATAATTATCTATTTATTGGCAAATAATAAAAATAAATAAAGAAGCTACTCTACTCTACTCTACGGGTAGGAATCTCTGATCAAACATTGTCTTCCAGCTCCTTAGACAACCAGTTAACTAACACTACAATGAATCAGTACATATCTGCAGTGAAATATCTCCAAAGCGGTGTCTGGTTTTTTTTACTATGAGTTATGTTTTTTTTGGAAAATTTTATTTTCATTGATATATATATGTATAATGCTTATTTTAGAGATTTTAGCGTCTAGGATATATAAGCAAGTAAGCAAGCAAACAAACTCATTAACTGTATATGCATATATATACAAACAAGACAGCTTGTACTGCATGCCTGATCTCTGAGAAGTCCATGTGAACTCTACTGGGGTTTGTCTCATGTACTTGTGATTGAACGTCTCCTTTCAACAAAGATACTTTTAAGGAGCAAAAACTTCAGTCAGATGACATTTCACAGATGATGACTTTGTCTGCATTCATATGATCACTAAACCTACTCATATAACGTCAGGCTCCTCTCGTCCCACTTTGAAGATCCTGATCTATACTTGTAAACCCATTCTCCTTTCCACCCTCCATAACCAGAACCATGCACTTGCTTGGACACGGTCAATAATCATCAGTATATCTCCACTGGAGTTTTACCAGACAGTTACTGAAAGGCTTACTTCTCCAGCCATGTCTGTAGTTTAGCAAATAATCACAGCTACACGTGAAAGAACCAACCCGAGCGATGCATAGTGTGATAAATTTGTCGGATGGGAAAATTAAATTCCTCGGTCATCACTGAATTGAATACTTTAATCGGAGATGCCAATAGATGACAGTGATGGTCAGTTGGCCTTCCAAGCAACCCTTTCTGGTCTTATATGCGAGATGTACCCTTTTCTCTCTCTCTCTCTCTCTCTCTCTCTCTCTCTCTCATGTGTACTGAGGCTTCATATATGCATACAGATTAGTTAAGAGCTTGATGCCTTTACTTACTCATAAAGTCCAACTTATCGATCTCTTCTTCTATCGAGAAAGATCAATACTTCTTCCGTACCTTTCATGGACCAATCACAACTCCTGATGTGGAGCAGGGGGAGGCACAACCTCAGGCCCTACCTGAAGCTGGGCAAGCTCCCTTCTTCTTCTTCTTCTTCTTCATATATTGATGACTCGTGGGAAGAACGAGCTTTTGCAGAGGATGCTTCCGGCCCCCTCGGAGGCTGCATATGGCCTCCGAGATCTTACTCTTGCAGTTTCTGCAGAAGAGAGTTCCGATCTGCCCAGGCTTTGGGGGGTCACATGAATGTCCACAGAAGAGATCGAGCCAGATTGAAGGAGTTAGGCAATGAGATCCTTAATTCTCACGAGTATCATGACCAACGAAGTGTCATCCAATCTCCCTCTGCTCACCTAGGTTTGCCATATCCTTCTCAAGCTTACACCACTGGTCTGTCTCAGAAACCTAACCCTAGTTCCAATATCTTTCCTCTCATCTCACCTAGCTCACCTTCTAGGGTTTCAACCAAAACAAGTGAAGCTAATTGCAACCAGAGAACCATAACAATCCCTTCTTATTCTTTCTTCAAATTGAATGAAAACATCGCCAAGTCCTCAACCCATTCAACACAATCATGGGCAGATAAATTTGGCAGCCGATATAGGCATGTCATGAATCCTCTAACTGCAGAGAGGAATTTGCGAAGCGCAAAACACCGGGACGGTGTTGTCAAGGAAGATCAAATCAAGAATGATTTATCCATAGGCCTAAATGCGGCAGTCCAAACTCGACGAGGTTCATCCGAATATATGGAGGAAGAGAAGTCTCAAAGTTGCAAGAGGAGAAGGACAGATGAATTATCAACATTACACGAAACCCTGAACAATGTTGCAGTTGATAAGGGATGCCACCAAGAGACATATGCGTTAAATTCCAACCACAGAGAGGACATAGATCTCGAGCTACGGCTTGGAAAACGGCCCAAGGTAAAATTGCAGGGCTCAAGTCGTCGCCTTGAATGGTTTGTTTCTCATTAACCTGGCTCACCTATCAAATGTATTCTCCTTGTTTAATTCTTCATTTTCCCTTGTTTCTTCATGATGTCTGTGGTATAAAGGGCTGGCATGGTGTTTGATCAGTTGACTGATGAGTATGAATTGGTGTGGATTTATGGGGTGCAAGAATCACACAAGGCAAAGTTTAATTTTCTCACATCTGGCTAGAGAAAACAATGTGTATAAATCGACAGTATTTCTTATTGTATATACAAACAACTGCCCTTTGTTTTTCTCTCCCCTCCCCTATGTTTTAGCTTCTCCATAGTAAGAGTATGCTGTGATCTTCGTAATATTGAGGAAGATACGAATACTTGTGATCAATTTCTAAATAGTTCTAACTGTATCTCTAGTTAGATAGCTATAGAGTCTTCTACTCTTTTATCTTAGTTCAAAAGGAATTGTTCATCACAATTTAACAGAGATATATTAAGCCTTTTCTGCTGCTGAATTGATAGTTGCTAGCCAGGTAGTTTGAACACGCAGGGCTCATCTTCATAAGTGTCCTCCACTTAATGAGTGCGCAAGAAATTAGCCATCAAGATCTCCAAAGAACAACAGTCTTTTCCGTCGATTCCTTTGCAGAAAAATCTTTTTTTGCACAATTTTGCAGAAATATCACGGTCAAAAGAATACATGCATTTAATTGCAATGTAGGTGCATTAAGCCTCGACTCGAGCCTGCTGGATTACTCATAACCCCTAAGTAGTTTGCACAGAAGAAGAAGAAGAAGAAGAAGAAGCTCGTATGTCATGGAATAGTTATTTTCCCTATTTCGCTCGCTGAATCCTCGCTTGCACAGTAGTTTGCAGCATGTACAGTCTGATTCCAAGGGCTTTTCCTTCTAGTTGCATATGGAACTTCAACAGGGTAACTGCCCTCCTGACTCTCCTGTGCGGTCCCCTTGCACCCACTAGGACAGCTTATGACTCAGCCTTAGCACTGGGTTCTCAGATCATTACGTTTGATGAAGAAAAATGTGCAGTCAAAGTTCAGATGATACAACCCATCATGCACCTATCAGTACTTCTTTTCACTCTTAGGGTTAATCTGTTAGTAGTTGAAAATATAGAATGAATTGTATGAGAAAAACATGCATGAGAATCTGTTCAAAGCGGAAGAGATCGACGTCACTGTTTCACTGCCAGTACCCCACTGACTGACAAATTAGACACACACAGACAGCAGCAGGCTAGAACACAAACAAACAGCCACAGTAAAAAAAATGGATCTTTTCCAAAGCCAAAATAGACTCAGATAGCATCCCAAAATCGATTCCATTTTCCCCTTGTACTTTCTCATGTATACACACACACTTATATCATTGGGCACACACACATCACGGAGAGATTTCTTGAGTTTCTGCTCACAAGGATCCAACATGGCATGCTCTCTACTGTTTCCCTCCCTCTCTCTTTCTTCCTCCACAGGTCCTTCCAAAAGTTGCCAACAACCCTAGGAATCAGCTGGAATTAAGTATTGAACAGTGCTGATGAATGAGTAGTCCGTACCCCTTTCTTTATATGCGTATCCATGAACAGAATATAATCGCATCACGACTCCCAGGCATAACCTGTTTATTTGTGGGTCACCCCCGACTCTCAATCATTTAATTAATGACTGCTACTTATAATAAGAAAACCCTAATCATATGTATCCATATTCAAGAACACAAGCATTATTGCAGCGACCCCTTTCTCTTTTCAAGATGAATCGAAATACATCCTCGAAATTCCTATCGGAAGTAATGACAGCAACTAGCTTCGGCCTATGTATACGACGCTAAATTGCAGAATGGTAGCAGGTATTCCATGGGGAGAGAGATGATGGACCAGTGGCAGAAGGGCACATGGGCTTAGGGTTGTCGTCTTGATATTGTGGTGAAATAATGCATTGTGGAAATCTGAGCTAGAGGAATTGGGAAGTTACTCATCGAGCTTTTTAGCATTATTAAAAGGGTATCTTCTTATCTTATCCAAAATATAGACAAATTATTCCACTGATGAGGTGATGGGAATCTAAATGGGTGACTTTTTGAAAGGGTTAGCAGTTTGACAAATTTTGCATTGATCAACACCAACTAATATATCAAGAATGGCTTGGACTGTTTACGACCGATAAGTTTCAGCCCATTAGTGCTCCTGCTGGCTATCACACATCTCCATGCCATTCCCAATCAAGAAAAGGACTCATCTTCCAACACATGACACCCATGGCTATAAAAACTTGGAATTTTATCATGCTGTGAGAGCCATCGAGATTAACCCAACTCAACAAATGTCTACACAGATCAGAACCATATGGGTCTTGTCCGCTGATCTTCACAAGTCTTAGTGCCCTCCTCAAATCATTTTCAATTGTTCTTACTAATTAACATAAAATAATATGTTAATTAATTGCAGAGGACGTCTTCCATGTTACTTACATGAGAGAGTTTACGTGATGTCTGTCTTTCTTCAAGTGTCGATGTCAATTTAGACATCATGTGTTTTACTAATCAGTGCACTTGATCATATACTTTTTGCACTTACATAGTGCTTCTTGTTTGCTCTCTGAATTGGGGGATAAACCGATCATACTGGATTAATAAAATAAGAAACAAATAAGGTATAAGAACTCAATCAAATATGCAATGGACTTATGCTTACCTCCTTTAGATCCGGATCTGGATCTGGTGTGCATGCATGGAGATTTGTCTATGCCATACACACGCTAACAAAAGATGATCTCTAATCTAATTGATAATTGTGGATGGCTTTTTAATATATATATATATATAGCAGAAAGAAGAGATGCATTGCATTCCCACACACTAATTTCTTTTATTATCCGATCCACCGTCCCCCAACTGAAGCATTTCTTTATTTTTTCGGGTCAAAGCCGTAAATTATTTTTAATACTGGTTTTTTAATTTAAACTCATTTTTATAGTACTGTATATTTTGTTTTATGAAAACTTATGACATCTATTATTATTTGAAACATCTATTTGGGTTTAGGATCACACACTTTATATTCTCATTTTAGTATTTTTTTTCTTAGTTCTTTTTTTCCACCAAATCATAACAATTTGTTCTATTAGGCAAAAATCAACCAAGCATCTCAACTTCATCATCCAATAAAGTCATACCAATCAATATTAGTTCAAAAAATCAGATAATCAAAAAGCCACCCCGTCAAACCAACTAATGTAGTCTTCGAGTCAATTATTGATTGGCTTATCCAAGCAAATACATATTATATGTGTATAAAATATGTCTTATGTTGGAAAATTAAAAAAATATATAAGTTTATTTGACCATACTCATACAAAAACAACCCACAATACTCGTGTTTCCCTCTATCACAACATGACCCATGATATTGTCTTACCATGTTACTCTACCCGATCCATGTAGAAAGTGTAGAGGAAGGAATTCATCAAACTCTCAATGTCCAAGCATATAGCAATTAGATGGAGGAGGGTTGATCTAATGGCCAAGTGTTAGTTAGGACCATTTCAAATGCCAAATGGGTGTGCAAGCATATAATATATCAAGTAAAATTATATATATATATATATAATGTAACTCTTTGCGTGATCTTAACTTTAGAAAAAAAAATATGCCATTGAAATGGAAAGGATAACCTTCCCCGCCCCCAATTTGATGAGCCATTATGAAATTACATTCAGAAACCGTCCAACATGTATGGTTGACCCACCATGTCCCTCCCTCCCTCCCTCTCTCTCTCCCCCTCCGGCTAAATTCTCTTGCACAAGAGTGTGACTAGCCAGACAAAATCTGATGGAGCAGATGAGTGCTTCTATCAGGGAAAAGGCCGAGCATATTAGGGCAGACGCTTCCATGAAGAAGTCGTACTCGTGCAGCTTCTGCAAGAGGGATTTCCTGAACGCACAAGCTCTGGGAGGACACATGAACGTTCACCGCAAAGATCGGGCCAAGCTCATGATGCAGTCCTTGGATGATGAATCGGACGATGTTGTCCCAGAAAAGAACGAGGACGACCCAGCTGTCGGAGGCGGTGATGACAATGATATTCATGGGCATGCTGAATATTCGGGTTGCCGTGAAGAAGCTTCTGGCTCTAAGAAATCTGCATGCGTGACCGTATCTAGGGAGGACCGTGGCGTCCTAGAACAACTGAAGTCGACGGAGAAGCAACAGAAAGAGGATGGTCCGCTTGAGGAGAAGAGGATCGATGATGAGCTGAAGCATGGGCGATCTTTGTTCCCTTTGGAGTTGGATCTTGAGCTGCGATTAGGGCATGAACCACCACCACCGCACTCGCAGCCATCAGAGGTGCGTGCTAAGAAATTAGATCTCTTGATTTAGATTATAAAGTGATGTCTCTGTAATAAAAACACGCACATGAATCAATTAAGATTATATATTGATTGAGCTGAAGGAAAGAACGGAACAGAAGCATAAGCGGAAGATCGATGTATGGCTCATTTTTTTCACACGTAAACTTTTAGTCAAGAATCAAAATTGGATTGGATGTTGCATGGACTGCTGTCATCCCTTGGACTTGTAGACAGTGAGTGAATCACCACCAGCCAATGAATTGCTGCATTCTCTATAGAGGCTAAACTTGAGCAATTTACTCCAAAAATGTCTCGAAGTGGGCTCATTAATTGAACAAGACCTACCTTAGCCTCAGCTTGGAAATCATCATGTCAACTGGTATCTTGTGATTAGCTGTGTACCTCCGCCTCGGGCTCCGCTTGCTTAAGGGCCTGATGGACTCTTCTCTCCGGTTTCATTTAGAATATTTAAACTAATTACAAGAAGTTAACTACCTAAAATAATTAATTACTAGAAGCCCATCCATCATGGGTCGTTGTAGTAGTAACTAGAAAACCAGCTTACCCATCTCATTGGTTGGCTAGTCGTTGGCAATGCTTCGTCAAGCATTCTTTATAGCAGAGATCAATCACTGTTTCTTCCTAAATTTTTTTCTAGTAGAAAAATGTAGTTTCTTTCTGCTACAAAGTTAAAGAGGTCGCTATTAAAACCTTAGTCAAACTAAAATGTATAAATTAATGCTTTTGGAAGTAAGCTGTGAGATATTATTAATAATTGTACAAAAAAATATTATTAATAAATATAGAATATGATTTTGCAAATCATAGGGACGGTTAAGGTATTGTGTCAAATATCAAGTTAAATCATACAATAATATAAATAATTAAATAAAATTTATCGACTTCATTCAAGGAGATATTCACGGACTTTCCATAGAATTCATCTCTTATAGGGGAATGACTATAAAGAAATTTTTTGAAGTTGATCCACATCACAGCTATGGCCATTGAATGTAATGATTTATATGGGTGCACCAATTGGTCCGTTCTTATGAATAAAAGTTGTCGGGTGTACCAAAAATCTTGGACTTGAGGCCCATGTAATGTAATGTAAATGATGTGCCATTGAAGACAGGCTTTAACCACATATCTAGGGCCTTAGTATACGTGTCGGAGTCCGAGTTGGAGGTCATTCCACCGTGGCTATGAGCTGAGCTTGCTGGAAGCTGATCCGAGTAGCATGCATGTTGACCAAGGATGATGAATAAATGGCAATGATTTATAGTAAGTGTCATGACAGTGTGTTGCATTAATGTATCCAATATAGGAATTCGCATTCACATTGATCAAGAATGTCCACATCTATGTATCAGAGGTTGGAAAGACTTGCACGCCACTCCAATGACTGCTGACTGCCCCAACTAGTTTATTGATCACATTGAAAAGGAAAACCTACGTAAAAGCCATTCATGATCGCACATCACCATCACACAAACATTATAATATGTCTAATGATCCAAGTGTGAGGTGAGGTATATTCCTTATTCCTGTTTTAACGAAACAGGTTAAAGTGCAGGTTCTTCGAATGACCTGCCTTATGGCATTTGGGTAGAAGCTCTTTCAAAAAAGCCTGTATTCTCTTGTTGATCCGATCTCTTCTTTTCTGAGATAGAATCAGAAGCCCGTATTATTGTGTTATGTCAAATGGCAGGTTAAGACCTTTTGCAGGTCATGGTTTTCGAAAATATCACCTTCTACTATAGATTATGGTTAGCAGAACGGCCTCCTCTTAGTCTGGTGCTCACCCTAGCATAGTGTAATGCCCATTTTGGTCCGCCATTTATTCTTCTGCCTCCTCCTCCTCCTCCTCCTCCTCCTATTCTTCTTGGTCCTATGCGGCAATTAATGGAAACGCCATCTAGTGAGTGCAGGAGGAGCATGTGATTAAATAAACTGAACCTTCTAACTTGGAGCAGCATCTGAAAATGAAACTTGCTTGGTCGTGGTATCTGGACTCCGGTTGATCGAGTCTTCTTCGCTTCGAGTTACATGGAGCAGCATCTGAAACTTCCATGCTCGAATCTGATTTGGGGATTTGATGATCATTCTCAAACGCACCTTCCCGAATGAAACGTATCATCTTTCCACTGCCGGTCTTGGGACCTCCGATGAAGATAATAAGAACATCCACGCAGCATGCTTGAAGGGCAACTCCTATATGTTTACTTCTTGAAGATCGGGTCTAGTGGACCCTGCGAGTTCGGGTCCGGGTACAAACGTTGGACCCGAAGCTCGGCTCTAGTAAACTCGAAATTCAGGTTCCCGCAGGTACAATGGAATCGAAGACGGATCGAGTCCAGGTTTAGACTTTTACTAAATCTTGGGTTTATGCGGGCTCGGGTCGGATAAAATTCAACCCGAGCAAACTTCAAATTACTTAAATTAATAATAATTAAATTAAATTGAATACACGTACAAATAAGAAATCAACTCGTTATTTATCGGGTCGGGTAGCTCGATAGGCTATCATTGGATAACCTAACCCGGCCCAATAGGAATTCAACTCATTATTAATCAGGCTGGGTAGCCCAATATGCTATTGCACAGCCTAACTTGACTCAATAAGGCCCAATAGTTTCAATTTTTTTGTGCTTTAATCAGGCATATTCGTGCCAAACATCTATGTTTTGCACTCCCAAACCAATAATCTCTTGTCAGCCAAATAAGCTTGGTTGAAAACTTATCTGGCGTGAAAACTCATAATTAATAGTTATATTTCTAGATGAAGGGTTTGGGTTTGAACATTTGATGTGAAGGCCATGCCACATGGTGTCATCTTAGGCGTTGGTTGCTATGTTTGTCATGTTACCATATTTTCGCTGCCTGATACTGTCAATATCTCATGGCTTAAGACACTCCGTGATTTGTTTTGAAGCACGTATAATATAAGCAATCAAGCAAGCTTGTTTGGGCTTCCTGATATGGAGAGATGCGTGTACCCCCTAAAGAGTAGGGTGATGAGATGATTGAAACATCTTTGATCAATCATGCCACCTGATCAACATAAGAACATGAGAAGAAAAAAAACACTTTATTTTCAAATCATGTCGCCAGTACCTTGATCTAGTACACAGAGCCTCTCCTCTGCCTCTGGGGTGACGAGCACGGTACGATCTCATCTCAGTTCCTCCGCAGTGTCTGCCTTATGTAAGGAACAAGAAATCTAATCCGCAGGCGGCGGAGCGGAAACTAATCACCAGCTGGTCTGTTATACTCCTAATCTTCAGCGGAAACTAATCATCATATCGAATTTGTTATTATAAATGATTGGGAATATTTCCTTCTAAATATCTTATATGATATTACACAATTTTGTTACAATTTCAATGATGTTAGCTCAATAATGTGTAGCATTATCACACATGCTTGACCTATCTAGAGCTATTGAATTTCATCAAAATAAAAAGCATCAACATTCTCCAAAATTAATATTGTGGGTAGGTCAGCCAAATTGTGGGGGGTAAGACAAGGGTACCACATCACTCTTAGATTGGAAATCATCATGTATTTCTCAATGGCCTTTCTCCACCCTTAGAAGAAAATGGTATCTTTTGGATAACATCTGATTCTGCATGACGGACGGGCGTCAACTGCATCTTCTGATTAGCCGGGTACCTCCGCCTCGGGCTCAGCGTGCTTAAGGGCGTGGTGAACTCTTGGCTCTGGTTTCATTCAGAATATTCAAACTAATTAAAAGAAATTATCTGCCAAAAACAATTAATTACTTGAAGCCCATCCATCATGTCTAGTTGTAGTAGTAACTCCTGAATTGGCAATGCTTGGTCAAGCATTCTCTATAGCATAGATCAATCACGGTTTCTTTCTAAATTTTCTTTATGCTAAAATGTATAAATTAATATTTTTTAAAGTATATTGTGAAATATTATTAATAAATATAATATAAGATTTTACAAATTATAGGAATGGATAGGTACATCAATTGATCGGGTCGGGTTTTCCTAACCCGTATTCAACCCGAAGACGCGTCGTGTACATGAGCCCGCGAAGACCCGGAGAGCCTACGTCCTAAACTGGGATCGCGGCTCGGATTCGGACCCGATCCGTGGGATCCGAACCCGAGTCGGGTGCAGGGTGCCTCAATTGGGATTTGAACATTAACAACCAAATAAAGGTATAATGTGTTTAATCAGTAGCCTATATTGAATTTTATACATTTTTTCGATAGTAATAGATAATATAATTGATCTTATTTAAGATTTTTTTTATTTTGAATTAAATAAAAATGTGTCCACCCATATTTGAATGTGTACAAATAAAGGCCAAGTTTATTTACTTTACCACTATTTCATATTAACTTTAATGTAAATTTATGCCGTAATTAATAATAAAATTGATCTCTATTAATAATTATTTTAATTTTTTAAATTCAAATAAATAAAATAATTTTTTTTAAATATTTTCTTAAATACTCACTAATATTTACTTTTATATAATTTTAAACAATATAATTAATATATATTAAAAAAATTATTCGAATAAATAAAAAATAGGTGTAAAAATGGATTTTAAAATGCAAATAAAAATTTAAGTATATGTTATTAATATAATAATAAAGAGGAATAATATATTTAAAATAACTAAATTTATATAAAAAGTAAAAAAACTTAATATTCTCAAATTTGGGGTCTATTAAACATATATATTTTTTTGAAGATTAATTTGTTTATTTTAAATATATTATTACTTTTTAAAATTCGGGCAGTTTAGATTCGAATTACACGTTTTCTATTTATTTTTTAAAATAAAAAATCCTTTAAGATAGATAATTTTTTTGTTTTGAATATATTATTAATTAATAAAATTTTATCAAAATCAATAATGCTAGTAGATAAATACATAAAATTAAAGATGGTACGTGAGGTTGAAATATTTGTATACTTATTTCTTATTTATTTATTTAAATAAAAAAAACTATTAATACTAATCAATTTTATTCTTAAAATTATATCAAGCAAATAGTAAATTAAATAGATTTAAACTTTTCCTACAGTTTAAATTATTGTGTATATATCTTTTTTTTATTCGTATACAAAAATTAAAAAAAACTATTAATTAAAATCAATTCTATTATATATTTTTCTGTAATATTACATTAAATTAAATATGATGTGGTTAAGATTATAAAGTTGATAACACCTTGTGTAGGTGTAGGTTCAAATACATATTTTATTTATTTATTATAATCTAAAAAAGACCTTTAATAGAAATTAATTCTATTATTTATAATTTTGTAAAATTGAATAAAAGTTAATTTGGTAAAGTGGTTAATGAAGTAAATTTGAATTTTGAAAGTTGAAATTTATTAAAATACATATTTGTTTTATTTATTTGAATAAAAAATATTAATAGAGATAAATTATATTATTTATTACCCTGTAAAATTGTATTAAATTCAATATAATTGAGTAATTAATTACGTAGAGTTGAGTTTTGAAATAAATAAAGATTAGTTAAGATATTGTATCAAATATTACGATAAATTATACAATAATATAAATAATTAAATAAAATTTATCAGTTCATTCCACAAGATATCCACCTACTTTCCATAGAATTCATCTTTTTATAGGAGAACGTATAAACAGATTTTTGACCCACATGACACGCTACCCACATGACACGCTATGGCCATTGAATGTTATGGCTGATATGAATGCACCAATCGGTCCGTTCTTACGAATAAAGGTGGCCGGGTGTACCAAAAATCTTGAACTTGAGGCCCGTGTCATGTAATGTAAATGATGTGCCATTGGAGACATGCTTTAACCACGTATCTAGGGCCTTAGTATACTACGTACCGGAGTCCGAGTTGGAGATCATTCCACCCTGGCTACGAGCTGAGCTTGCTGGAAGCTGACCCGAGTAGTAGGCATGTTGACCGAGGATGATGAATAAAAGGCAATGATTTATAGTGAGCGACGATGTGTTGCTATGAATAGAATCTAGGAATTCGCATTCACATTGATCAAGAATGTCCACGTCTATCTATTACAGATTGGAAAGACTTGCACGCCACTCCAATGACTGCCCCAACTTGTGTTTTTGATCACATCGAAAAGAAAACCATATGTAAAAGCCATTCATGATGGCACATCACCATCATACAAACATTATAATATGTCGAATGATCTAAGTGTGATGTATATTCTTTATTCCTGTTTTAATAAAACAAGTTAAAGGGCTGGGTCACAATTCTTCGAATGAGAGAAACCAATCTCCATGACAGAGAAAAAGAGCTGGGTCAAAGAACCGCCTCATTGATTTGAGTGTGAACCGAAGACCACCACACCCAATATTTTCTTTCTTCGTTCACCCATCCCACTAATACCACAATGATTATTGACTACCAAGACTTATTGGAGACACAATTCTTAATTATCTCTTCACAGCCTATACAAATGAAGAGCGGTCGATCAAAATTGTCGTATGTCAAGGGTGACAATCTCTTAAATTGACCCAAAAATATAGACATGTAACCTTTGTGTGGTGTGAAATCTACGAAACTTGAGATTTTCAGTCACACTACGGGCCTAAACTGGAACGTCGTCTTTAGCATTATTATCGAGTTGGTCGGGTCCCAATCCCAAAAAAAAAAAACTCGTAGTCATAGAAAGACAAATTCATGATGATGGCGGAGAGAGAAAGATGGGTTTGACTATGTACCAGTGGACCGAACCCTTTGTCCATTGAAGCAACGTAGTATTTTTGTGTCTTGTGATACACTAGGGGAGACTGCCGTCTTAGCTACTAGTGATATGTGTGTATGCAACTAGCTTGTGGTACAAAGGAACGTTCACACTCAGGAGAGCTTCATTCTCCTTCATTGGCCTTCGGAGATGTATCTTTGGATTGACCATCGATGGTCTCGAGACGAGACAGAGAGAGAGAGAGACGACGATCTGTTTAAACGCGTTAACCATGGGCAACCCTACAAATACATCTCCAAACTCTCGCTCTTCATATATTCATCTTCACCCCCTCAAATCTCTCTCCCTCCCTCATCTCAGCCTCTTAAACCTTACTTCCTAGCCAAAAGGAATAGCACCTACCAGATATTGGAATACACCAAGAAAACCCTATTTAAAAAAAATAGCGAACAAACGAACAAAACCGAGAGAGAAGGAGAGAGGGAGGAAGAATACCCATTTCCACCTAGAGGCCATGGCTTGTTCAAGCGTGGCTCGCTTCTCCGCCGTCACTTCCACCACCGCATCTCGCCTCTTCCGATCCCGCGATAAGTCTCCTCCTCCTCCATCTCCTCCTCCTCCCGCCACACTCGGTATTCTCGCCTTCGACACCGCCAAGACAATGTCCCGCCTCATCTCCCTCTACATGTCCCTCACTGACGATGAGATCGATAATCTATGGAGAGGGATCAAATCGGAAGGCGTAGCCTACTTGAACTCCCAAAACGAGGCCCGCCTCCTCAACCTCGCATGCCGCGAGAGGCTCGAAGCCCTCGACAGTGCTGTCAATACCATCTCTGTCCTCGGCCGCAAGTGCTCCGATCTAGGTTTAAATATGTTCGACCGTGTCTACGCTGACCTAAAGCTAGGGTTGGTAGATACCGGACGGCTCAAAAATTTTGCCTCACGTAAGGCCGATAGGATCATCGAGAAGATGGAGAAGCTCACCGCATTGACAGCTTCCCTGTACTCAGCCCTAGAGACGCTTGCGGAATTGGAGACCTCGGAGAGGAAGCTCCAGAAGTGGAACAAGAACGAGTCATCATCGTCCCATCAAAAGACAAACTATGATCTCTTTGAGAGAAAGATCGCCTTCCAACGGAAACTAGTGAACCACTACAAGGAGGTATCGCTTTGGAGCCGGACAATGGATAAGTGCGTCGGCATGATGGCGAGAACCGTATGCATCTTGTTCAGACGAATATGCCTCGTGTTCGGATCATGCATGCCGGATTCGTGGAACGTCACCTGTAATTGTATGCGGACTCAGAAGCTGACCCAGCAGGCTAGACTCATAAGGGTCCGCGGAGAGGCAGCCAGATCGGCGGAGAGATCGGGCTCGGAGATTTTCTATAGCCGGCAGTTGAAAATGGACCTATATTGTACCCTCATGCCCGAAGATGCGAGTGTTTCAGCGGGGCCGGCTCGGGGCGAGCGGACGAGTAACCGCCCAAGAAGAGTATTCAACTCGGCCTCGGAGTCGACAGTGGGGGGATCGGGGCTGGCACCGTTGTATGCTAATTTGATTATTCTAGCCGAGCAGTTCTTGAACTCACCTGAAACGATTGGAGAGGATGCTAGGAGCTTCATGTATGAGATGCTACCGACGAGGCTAAAGATGAAGGTGAGGGCAAAGATGAGGAGGAGCAATATCATGGGTGATCAAGAGGAATATCATAGTGATGATGGTGATCATGAGGAGGAAATGGTGGTGGAAAGGGACGGTTCGAGCCGGGCAGCGGAGCTAGCAGAAGGGTGGAGGGATGCCCTAGAGGCGATAATGGAGTGGCTGGTACCGTTAGCCCACGATACGGTGAGGTGGCAGTCGGAACGGAACCTGGAGAAGAAGAAGTTCGATGCGAAGCCGACGGTGCTGCTAATCCAGACATTGCACTATTCAGATTTGGAGAAGACGGAGGCTGCCATTGTGGAGGTGCTGGTGGGACTAAGCTGCATATGTAGGTGCATGTCATAGACAAGAAGATGAAATCTATTAAATTGAATATTAATGGAACCGAGTTCTTCAGATAGCTTTGCAAATTATTCTCTTTCTTTCTCCTCATTTTTTTTAATGGGGGTATGATAGTAATTAATCCAAATGCATGGCCAAGAGTCTATTTGTGCTAAAGTGTGTAGTATTCTGATCTGTGGTGCTGCTGGTATGAACTTCCCTTTCAAGGATTTTTTTAATATGCTTGGAGTTCCATTTCCACCTGCTTCCGTCCCCTTCCCATGTTTCCAATTGCAGCCCGTAAGGCCGAATCACACCTGGGCCACGTCTGCTCTTGGGCCATGATCAGTCACCACACTTCATACTCACTTGATTGTACTCGTATGCTTCGGCTCCCCTGCCTATAGGTCCGACCTATAGCGTCAGCAGACCACCGGGATGATCAAAGATCCTGATCAGGGAATCAACATGTAGTGAAAGACAAACAATTAAGATTCTGTAATGAGGAGAAGGATTCACTTGAGCATTTTCACAAACACATGCTCTTCAAATCCCATGTAGGAGTTGTATTTTTACGATCATCCTTTCCCCAAAAATTCTCGTCCTGTTCGGGGAGATTGGTTTAAGCCACGTGGATATATCACACTCACCCGAATAATTGCTCCTAGATTTAGACATATCTGGGGCTGGTGTCCATCTGGAACAGACTGTCGGATTTTCTGAGATAATCCAACCTAGCCCCTCCTATTTTCTTCATGCCTAAACTCGTCTCTCAAGTTTGACATTTGATTCGACCTCGATATTGAAGAAATGGTAGAATTTAAATAAATGTAATAATATATATATATATATATATATGAGTTTATGTGATTTACAATATAATATATATAGAGAGACTATGAATTATTAAGGTGGGAACAATTACACTATTCGGCTGGAATTATTAGCTGTGGTGAAACCAGGAAGTTGAAAGGATTGTTCCTCTTTCTCCCACCATGGACAGTAAAAGCGTAACATAGGTTCTAAAAGTTCACGGCATATTATATGCTTTATTCTAACTATCTTCAAACTTTACTGGTGGTGGGGGTAGACTAGAAATTGACGTCTTGATTCTTTTCATTTAATGCATTGGATGGAAACATACATGGTCCAAGGGCGGCGAAACAGCAGTATGTGGAGAGGATATTTCCAAGAGTTCAGGCAGGACCCTTCCCTGTCCAAGTTACAGCTATATTATTTCATTGGCATTGAAAGCACTAATCACCATGCTTACCTCCAATCCAATCAAAGGGAACAATGAGAGATGGTAAGTTAGTAATCAAGGATAATTCATGAGACTGAACAAGCTTCTAATGTGAGGATGAGGAGGTGGTGGTCTGAACCTCCACCACCAGCAAGTGGAACTATGTTCCATCTTTTTATAGGTTAAAAAAAGAAGCAAATGGCAAGGAGTTTAGGTGCGTTTGGCAATAATGATGAGGATGATGACCTCGCCCACCAATGTGGGTGGGGAATCAAAGTAAACTATCCTTGTGAGAATCTGAGTAGAGTTCCACTCTTATCAATAGATGCATAATTATAAGCATATAATAAGATAAACGCCTTTTCCAATTGGTCTGGTCTAGTGAGGTCAGTTTGCAACCATTACAGGAAATTAGTAATAAAGAAATTAAAATAGCACTTTCCTTTTTTAGTTTTTAATTTGGTTGATTAAAAAAGAGTTAGCCGTTCTAAATTATTACAAGCAAAAGGGCACGCCTTCCAACATCTCTCATGCCTACTTTATCTCTCTCCACAGACCTCTCTCCACAGAGCCCAACAATCGCCACCTCCAGATTCAGAGTTCCGACACAGACACCCAGAGAGACTCTTGCTCCCTTCAACAAGTCTTGAAACCGTATATCTGATTCTTGCTCTCCTTCTACCCCTCTCTTCAATTCTTCATCGGGAAAATCATTATATGGCCGCCTGTCTCACTTTGACTTGGGCTCTCTTCTCTCTCCTCTTCCTCCTCCTCCCGCTTGCTAAATCCCAGCAGGGTGGTGGCGGCGGCCTCTACTTCCCGGGATTCAAGTATGCCGCAGCGAACATCTCCCTCGCCGGAATCGCCAAGATTCAGCCCGCCAATGGTCTCCTCGAGCTCACCAACCACACCAGCCGCCTCCTTGGTCACGCCTTCTACTCATCGCCCCTCCGCCTCAAGACCTCCCCCAACGGATCCGCCCTTTCCTTCTCCACCTGCTTTGTTTTCTCCATCGTCCCAGAGTATGCCAAGCTCGGCGGTCATGGCCTTGCCTTCGCTCTCTCCCCCTCACCGAATCCCGCCGCCCTCCCCAGCCAGTACCTTGGTCTCCTCAACTCCTCCGACATGGGCAACTTCTCCAACCACCTCTTTGCCGTCGAATTCGACACCGTCCAGGACTTCGAGTTCGGAGACATCAACGATAACCACATCGGGATTGACATCAACAGCTTGGCCTCTAACAAATCTACCGCCGCTGCCTACTATGCTGACGACGGCTCCGGCAAGGTAGATCTGAATCTGAAGTCCGGGAAGCCCAACTTTGCATGGATCGATTACGACTCACGCAGCACGGTCGTCAACGTCACGGTGTCGCCTAATTCAACGAAACCCTCGAAACCCATCTTATCATACAAGGTGGATCTGACGCCGATACTGGATGAGTACATGTACGTCGGATTCTCAGCTTCCACGGGCCTGCTGGCAAGTTCGCATTATGTGTTAGGCTGGAGCTTCGCTATTGGGGGAGGAGGCAGCAGAGCTCTCGATCTCTCCTCTCTGCCGTTACTACCAGGCCCCAAGAAGAATCACCGATCAGCACTTGCTATCGGACTCTCTGTCTCTGCAGTATTTGTTCTGATTCTCGCAATAGCCACTGTGTTTTATCTTGTGAGGAAGATGAGGAATGCAGACCCGATCGAGGACTGGGAGCTCGATATTGGCCCTCACAGATTCTCGTACCGCGAGCTCAAGCGAGCCACCAATGGGTTCAAGGGCAAGGAGCTGCTCGGCGCCGGCGGATTCGGCCAGGTCTACAGGGGAACTCTGGTAAACTCCGGCGCCGAGATCGCCGTGAAGCGAATCTCCCACGAGTCAAAACAAGGGCTGCGGGAGTTCGTGTCGGAGATCTCCACTATCGGCCGGCTCCGCCACCGGAATATAGTCCAGCTACTGGGATGGTGCCGGAGAAGAGGCGACCTCCTGCTCGTGTACGAGTTCATGCCCAACGGAAGCCTAGACAAGTTCCTCTTCGACGGCGACCTGAAGAAGACGCCGACCCTCAGCTGGCCGCAGAGGTTCCATATCATAAAAGGGGTGGCATCGGGGCTGTTATACCTGCACGAAGGGTACGAGCAGGTGGTGATCCACCGCGACGTGAAAGCCAGCAACGTGCTGCTGGACGCGGAAATGAACGGGCGGCTCGGGGACTTCGGTCTGGCCAGGCTGTACGACCACGGTTCGAACCCGAGCACTACCCGGGTCGTGGGAACATTGGGGTACTTGGCCCCCGAGTTGTCCAGGACCGGAAAGGCCGACGCTCTGTCGGACGTTTACGCATTCGGGGCGTTTCTTCTGGAGACTGTGTGTGGAAGGCGGCCAATAGAGCCCAAGGCCCCAGCCGAGGAGCTGGTGCTGATGGACTGGGCATGGGAGCGATACAGGGAGGGGAGGGTCCTTGACGTGGTGGACTCGAAGATGGAGGGGCAGTTCGATGAGAGAGAGGTTCTGATGGTGCTGAAGCTGGGGCTGCTTTGCTCGAATAGTAAGCCCCATCAGAGGCCTAGTATGAGGTTGGTGATGAGGTACTTGGACGGGGAGGCGGAGGTGCCGGAGAGCGCCAGGGCCCAGGAGGCGCTCGAGGCTGAGAGGGGCCGCATAGAGTTCGAGGACTTCATCAATTCGTTTGCCTCGTCGTCGTTCGAGAAGATGGGCTCGTCGGATCCCAGTTTCGTTATGCCAGTCTCTGCTAATTCTCCTCCGTCATTTCCCTATGGCTATGCTGGCCATACCAGATGATAGAGTGGCCAATCTGTGTCTTGCATGGAGTCTTTCCGCTGATCTAGTGACCATCTCTTCTTCTTCTTGATTAGATTCTTTTATTTTCCTTGTTGATGACTTCCGAGATCTACGGATGGGGATCTGATCTCTCCTGCGTCTGGGAAAATGCTACAAGAATTATATTTGTAATATACAGACAGTTTTGGCTTCATCAATGATTCAATGGCCGTGCTTCCATGGAAACTTCGCCGGAATCCTGAGACCTTGTTCTGATCAGTTATTGGCATGAAATTCATGATGTACGACAGAATTCTACAAACACTAGAGGATTACATTAACAAAGAAATCAGTCGGAAAGTTCCACTAAGACAGTCGAATCTTCCAACTGCACGTTCCATGAAACTTCTCCACCTAAAGCTCAGTGGCACTGCCGCACATTGAATGGACAAAATTCTCTTGGTGTTGACTTGGATAAAACGAAGTGAGAAGTTGGAAAAAAGTCGATGCCCCAGTGCAGGAGGATATGATGATATCCAAGCCGGAGTCGTTGCATAGCCAACAGGCCTGGCCTTTATCCCTCCTGGGCCCTCTCAAATCGTAGACAGGACGCGGTATGGGCCGGAGATCTGCTCTAGACGGAGACTTTTCTGTTTTCCAGTACAGCAAGGAGCAATCGGAACTCTAAAGACGACGGGGAAGAAGAAGCAGAGAATAACGCAGATTCTGTAATTTGATCGATCTACCTAAGCGAGGATGCCAGTGAGGGTTGTGGATAGTTCTGCCCCTTCTCAAGTTTCTGGTATTCTTTTTCCACTCTCCCTCTCTTTCTCTCGCTCCCTCCATTCTTTATTGTTCCAGCCTCCTCCTCCGCATTGTACCGATGCCTCTGCGTGTTGACTTTTGCACGAAATTAGCAATCAGTGCTGAGTAGCGTTCCTGTGAGGTGTAGAGGCCATGTACGCCATTCATTTTTCTGTGTTCTTATTTTCTTCCCGTCGCTTCAATCATAATCAATTCTTGTTTGAAGCACCCTCGTTGGATGTCTCCTTTTCTGTTGTCTGTCTTATGTCTGGAGTAAATCCAAAGCCCCTTGTATGCAAATCTTCTGCTCTTCCAGCTACTTGTTTGAGGCTTTATCTTCAGTTCTTTTATCAATGGACTATGCTCTTATTTTTAGGTGGCAATTCCGGCAGTACATGTCCCCAGCCCTGCACACTTCTGAGCGTTGGACAGGTTAACTCTTACTTCTCTTCATATCCTCCCATGTTTAAATCCTCAGGGTACTTGTTCCCCTTCCTCTGTAAGGATGAAACCAAGAAAATAGTTGATTATTCTAAGGAACTCCTTGTCAATGTTAAGTTTTTATACCGTTGATGAATCTTTAAGATGTTTGGTTATGCTATGTTGTTTTGGGAAGCTTTTCTGGAAAAAATGGATAGTTTTCTTCTCTTTAATATGATCTTCTGATATGTTTTTGACTCTTAGCACTGTGAGGCAATGTAATCAAGTGATCATCCTGACCAGAAAAAGACAATAGCTAAAAATGCTTCTGTAACCAAGTTTTAGCTTTGTGATTCCAATCCAATGAACAAGTGGGTAATCCAATGATGCATTTTTATTAACCCCACAAGAATTTTGGACTGGTTAATCTCTCTGTTGGTCAACATAGCCCCTTCTATTAACTCTTGAAAAGAGAAATCGTGTAGATTATCTGCCTAGACATGGAAACTCTATGAGGTTTTCATTCTGTTCTATTTTGTATGACAGTTGCAATGCTACTTGAATTATATTGATATGGATAATTGGGCTAAAGCTGAAAGGTAATTAGATATTCTATTGGAGAACTATTGCAGGCGTTCTCTGGCACTCAAAATGTGTCCAATGTGCAGAAAGATGAGGCATGGAGAGTCAATGTCCGGATTCAAGGATTTGACCTCGATCATGGTTATCTCTGTGGAACCATGGAGGCTCTTAATGTCCCAATGGCAGATACTCCAGTAAGCTATTTTATATTGAATCAAAATCACCATCAAGCAGCATGTCAACTTTTTCTTGTTGTCTTCTCTTTCTCTGACATTGATGTGGTTGGATGATTATATATTGATTTTATTTATAAAGTTCTTATATGGATGGTGTAAAATAATATCTGTGACAATTTGTGGGCGGAAATTTGGTTGTTATGTTGAAATATTTCTTCTTGTATGTGGTTGTGCCTCATTCAAGTTCATTCCATAATTTTTTTGAAAGTTCCGTAAGTGAACAACATATTTTGCTAAAAATACCACATTGTTTGAGCATCAGGACCATAAACCTCGAGAGATTATGAAATATTTACCTCTTTTATTGCCTTTGTTTTTCAATAAAAGCTCATATTATGTCTTTGATATATATATGAGGTAATAACCTTCTGGGAAGGGGAGATAGTAGACACCAAGAACCACACATTTTTCACCGGTAAATGGGAGGCAACGTATGTTTTTCTGCTCACTCCTTAACTATCTCTGCTATCCTTTTAGCAATTATCTTGTAGGAATATAGTATAGTTGACAAGCTATTTAATAGGCTGGAGGATGATATAAGACACTGGAGCAAGTTCCCATCGTTTTCACCCCTTCAGGTCAGAGATATGTTCCTGAAACTCTTTCTCATCGGTCACCTTTAAAGTATTGCATGGTTTTCTCATGACGAATTGCATTTCTCAGAGCCAAGTGGAGGCTGATGGTGGCAAATCTTTGGACCTCAGCAACTACCCTTACATATTTATGGTATAATTAGAGTTGAACATTTGCTGGGTTTGTGAATTTGCAACATTAATGGTTAAGGCATTGAAATTGCGCATGTCTGGTTGGGCAGAGATGGAAAGAACTATACTTTGTGAATGTTGGCACGGACTGTGGGTTAACCATCGCAGGATTTTACTACGTATGCTTCTCGTGTAGTGACGGTTCCATCAACGGGTTCTACTACGACCCCAACAGCAGGTACATATCTCCCTTTTGCTCATGTGCTTCCTCAGCATCACTTGCTTACAATTCACAAACTGTTGACCTCAACCTATCGTGCAGCCCGTTTCAGAAGCTGGAGCTGAAATCCACCAACGAGGGAAGATCTGGATTCAGCTTCTCATCATACCAACTGCAATAAATGGGTATGCTTGGAGGCTTCATCATGAAGATATCATCCGTCAAACCCCTTGGTATTGTAATGGGCGGATATTTTCAATGTATCATGAAACGTGATCTGATCTGTAAGGGTTTTGTGTTGAACTTTGTCTTTTCTGATTTCATCATGCTTGAGTTGTGGTAATGCCATGCCATTCAGCTGAACATTTACCATTTGTAAACGACTCTTGCCTTTGATATACATACATCTCCTTTGCATCAGATTTCTGTCAGTTTGATTTGCAAACTATATAATTTGACCATTGGTATTGAGAGACTCTTGCTCGACCTGTGCCATGATGAGTAGACTTGTTTGACCTCCGCCCTAGGATGGGTCTTCAAGCATGATGGTATTGAGGGACTTGGACCGAACTATATGGGTTGGATCAGATCTGGTCCATCTGAGTTGTACTTGTTTGGAGCATTACATGTCATTCTCCCGAATTTACTTTATCGCTCTAAACTGCTACGTGGGAAAGCTGAGATGATGGGCCATTTCCAGCCCATAACATATTGGGTTAATCGAGTGAAATAATGCAGGCCCATAGTTTTTTTAAATGCTGGGAATTTGTCCATATAGCCCTAGAATAAGAAACAACACGGTCTTCCGCACGTGTGCTACGAACTCTCACGCGCGGACTAGTCAATCGTGAAACTCCCGAACGAATCCCCACAACTCCTGGCAGCGCCCAAGCAATCCATCGTCGAGCAGGCTCGCAGTACATGTGACAACGAGCACACGCCGATTGGGAGGTTGACCTGAGATCACACTCCTCAATAGCGGAGACCGCCACCATGTGGAGAAGACTCGCTTCCTCAAAACTCAAAACTTTCGCCGCGGCCGCCGCTTCATCCGCCTCCCGCCGATCTGCCTCCTCCACCTCTCGGTTCGTCACCTGCTCCCCTCTCGCCTTTTCTACACCTGTTGCGATCACTCTATGGGCTTATCGCGGATTCAGCTCTGAATCAGGTGCATCTCTACTCTCTTTCCGCTCGTAAATGCTCTCCACTGTCCCGAATCTGATTTACGGAACGTACAAGGTCCCTATTCAACTTTTTGTCAAATGCGGATGTCAAATTCATTTCGTTTCATGCTGTATTTTATTGTTACATGAGAAATAGATGGATTCTAGGAAGTGACATCTCGGTGCATCTTGTTGCCAGAATTTATTTTCTTCTCACGCTCCACTTTTTTCTGTTGCTCTTTACCTATTATCATATGGGTGGCTATCCTACTTCTGGATTCCATTGATGCATATGTGACCTTTTGTTCTTCGTATTTTATTCGTATTGATTGAACCTTATACAATACATTTATCAACCAGTGATCATCTTAAATTTAATGCCCGAGAGAGGAGTAACCTTTTTGTTTATGTTTCTGGTTATCTTTTCTACTTGGTAATGATTGAGATATACGTGTTCTTTTATGTTTGCGAGTCAGAAAGGACAGTAAAGAAGGTGGAAGATGTGATGCCTATTGCGACTGGTCATGAGCGTGAGGAACTAGAAGCTGAGCTTGAGGTAATTTTTGACCCTCAAAGTTTTAGTTTTCATTTAAGTGGTCATCTCATACTCGCATATCTCCACTGTCTTATCTTTGGTCCTACAATGTATAAAGTTGGATTAAGTTTTGGTAAATGAGTTTCCCCTTATTGCAGGGAAGGGATCTTCTCGATATAAACTTTCCTGTTGGCCCATTTGGTACAAAGGTTAGTATATGACGTTGCTATCATTAATTCTAAGTTCAATATCTCTATTGTAGGGTAAGTAGCACTTGATCTTATTTTTTATGCTTGATATTTGGTTTCATCCAATTACAGTTGAATAAAAATTTCTTTTCGTTCATGACTTGGAGTAGCTCCATTACCTAAGCCCTTGACCTTCATCTGTAGGAAGCCCCAGCAGTCGTCAATTCATATTATGACAAGAGAATAGTGGGCTGCCCTGGTGGGGAAGGCGGTAGGCCACTATCTTAGTTCTGTTTCTTTCATAGGAAAACTAGCTCTCGTGCATTCCTTGAACGTGTAAAGATGTAGCAAAGATCATATTGATGAAACCTTACTCATTTTTTTCCATGGAAACATCACCTGATTTTTCTTTTATCTTCCCTTGAAGAGGATGAACATGATGTCGTCTGGTTTTGGTTGGAGAAGGGAAAGCCTCATGAATGTCCAGTCTGCTCTCAGTACTTTGTTGTAAGTGAGATGTTCTAAAAGTTACCCCTTTAAATTGCAGTCTTTTCATAAATAGAGTTGTGTCTAAATGTATATTTTGCTGGATGAGAATGTCAATATAGACGAGATAGAATAATTATCCATTTCTTTTTTACATATAAATATAAATTGCATTGGCCTACATAAAATTCAGGCGGATACACATTGAACCTGTCCAACAGTATTAATTATAGCATCAATCCAATATGATAAAATATTGTATCTGATGAACTAATAAACTTTCCAAATTCTTTGGCATCTTCTTGTTGATGTCCTTTTGGAAGCCATTCAATCCCATCTTACAATTAAAAAAAATCAATGTTCCACATATGTCAGTAGTCCACTTTATGAACTGATTTACATGATCATATGACTACTAGAACCTTCTGGGTGCTTTTTACTCAAGGATATATAGTCAGATGATTGCACAATTTCATTGTCTATGGCAGTTTCTGGAATCTACCAATTATATAATGTACCTGGATGATCAAGTACCTGGATGCTTTTGCCACAACATTTAAATAATGTACCCTTGTCATCATCTGTGTTTCACAGCTTGAAGTAGTGGGTCCTGGAGGCCCACCCGATGGGCATGGGGATGACGAGGGTCATCACTGATTCTGCTTTCAGAGTTGACTTCAGGAATAATAACTATGGAGATGATGAGAGTTTCTGTACCCTGCTTAGTTAGACTTGTAAGTTTATTTCATTCAGTTTGACCTGTACTCTTGTTTTCATGGCCATTTATTTGCAGCGTTTTGATCGCTCGGAGTGCTTGAAGCTCCGAGCTTTTGAATCTTGTTATACAGCACCCCCTGAATTGCTGAATAATTGGAGGCGAACATATGATTATTTACTGGAAAATGAATGTTTTCTGGTTCCATTCTCCTGAGGATTCACAAAACCAGTTTTCCTTGAGATCCTTCTTCTCCAGATGTAGATTTAATAAATCTGAATATTCTTTATCGATGACTTATTGAAAAGGTTAGCCTTTGGCAAAAAAACAATGATTAACTGTTATGGTGGGAATTCAAATTGTCTGCGTTTCATTTATGTTGCTCGAAACTGGAAGTATTTCATGCATGTACATGCACAGGCACGGACCCTTGTCTGCGTTTCATGGAGAGAATGTATTGTTTATTCAGCCTGCCACTTTATTCAATACCAAGAATAAATACAACGCTTCCATTCATTTTTAAATTATGACTTAATGTCAATACAGATAGCAGTGAATGAAATGTCTGCAATCATGGGACAGCTGGACTCGGCACTTTCTCTTCCAACATTACTGCTGGGAGACCTGCTTGATAGGCATCTGGAGGGCATGTAGGCTAACCAAGGAGCATGATGGGGCCATCTCAGCCGCCAGCGGGATCACAGGGAGGCTATCGCAGTTGCAGATCTCGATCATGAAGCCATCTGGGTCTTGAAAGAAGATCTGATCGATCACTATCCCGCCTTCCACCACCTTTGATCTCACGTGCTTGATCACCATCTCCCTCAGCTTTTTCTCTACTGTTTCCATGCTGTCACACTCCAAATATGCCCACAAAGAGAGCCATAAAGGTGTCATTATGGAGAGAAACATTCTGCCTAGGAGCCAGTGCAAGATGAATTATGGATCGTTTGCTGCACTATTATACCTGGAAAGAGATGTGGTTGTCCTTGGGATTGATCTCACCCTTCTTCTCCATGTTCTCTGGGTCATCAGATTGCAGCAAATGGATCCCAATTCCATGACCAAAGGGCCTAGTCGTTGATTTAAAATAAAAACACAGAAAACAAGGTTAAAACAACACAGACTTCACATACTAGCATAATCTAATTACGTGTAAGAGGGCATTATTTACCACGCTCCATCGAAATCAAAGGAGCCGGGCCTCCTAACTGGGGTGAATCCGAGGATGTTCTGGTAGAAATCAATGGACTCCTCTACTGATCTAATGACGAGGGAAATATGGTTCAGTGACTTGAGGCGGAGAGGGTTCTGCACATTATCCTTCATCCTTCCCTGGAAAGATCAAGCAAAATGAATCTAAGTGACAGATGTAGCGATTGTCTCACATGCAAGTTGTGATTTAAATGAACAAGAACAAAGAAGAAAAACAGTTGATCAAGGGAAGAGACTCATCAAATTATCAAGCAAGCATGTCTTTGGATAAGTATCATAGGAGTCTTTAATTCCAAGGATATATGGATATTTTGCGTTTTTTTAGGCCCTTTTACTAGCTCTTCCTTCCAATGGCAGAAGTGATATTTAAGCATTAGGGTAACTAAGAATTAATAATTTTTCGAATAAAATTATTATATATACTTAATTAAAAACATTTTGTTATTATATAAAATTACATAATTCTTATAATATAAAAGTGAAATGTTAAAAATCTTTTATCAGATATTTAATTACATGTTTAGTAATTATTTAAAATTATAAAATATTTAATTACAAAATACTTATATGATTAAAGATCTATACAAAATAATTTTGGTACACTCCTCCTATTTCACATATTTCAAATTTAATAAATAATTGTATAATGACCAAATAATAAATAAAAATTACATAAAAGAAACATTTCTCTCTTTACCTGTTTTTATAATTTATATAAAAAATATTTATTCTAAGAAAAAATTTATTTTTTTGTCTTCGTTATCAAATGTAATTGATTAATTATATTTTTAATTATTTAATAAAACACTTCTTTTTATTAATTAAAAGCATATTTTATTTATTAGCTAAAATATAAGAAAATGAGATGGAGATTTCAAGTTTCTATAGTCATTTTTATTTCATCCTACTTCTACAAAAAGAAAAAAAAGGAAAAAAATAATGAACAGTTCATTAATTTAAATAACCCTCACTTTTATGTAATTATATAAAATTACGAAATATATAATTACAAATATATATATATGATAATTTAAATTACATATTTTATAATTACATAAAATTAAAAATGTAATTATAAAATGCCTATGAAAGGTTAAAATATCTCTACAAAGGGGAAGGTTTATTGCAAATTAATGGCATTTAAAATATGGATTTGTCATTTAAGATTTTGAAAATAATGATCTCAAATGGTGCACCAACTTTTATGGACTTACCTTTTAAAATTATATAAAATTTCTCTTTTATATAAATTAAGATATAATTATATGATATAATAATATATATTTTATTTAAATCAATTTCTATATAAATTTTATTAATATATTAAAATATATGATTTTGTATTATATTAGTATAAAATGTTTAATTTATTATTTTAAATGTATATATAAAATATTAATTATATATCATTTTTATTTATAATTTTATTAAGTAAAAAAATTATATATAATATTTGTTTTCTTAAAAATATAAAAATAATTTAAATAAAATAAAATATTTATATATAAATTAATAGATAAAGTATTATATTATCACAATTTATTTATAATTATTTTTAAATTAACACTTCAGCACTTTATAAGTCAGCAAAAATTGTTAAATGTTTAAGCCTTTTTTAATAAAAAAAATATAATTTGTACAAAAATATTTATTTTACCAAATATTTAACACTAAAATATAAAATTTTTAAGTTATAACAATAAAACATGCAAGTGGGGGCTTATGAATATGGGCTCAACAGGCACATAACTGGGCAGAGAGATCGGACCAGACTGGCCTAAACCAGTCCAATATGGTTAGGCCCGAACTGTCAAACAACCCAATGATCTACATAAAAATAAGCATATGATCATTGGGTTGGTCTGGGGGTTGGCGGGGCTGGTTCCAACTGTATCCACCCGTTGGCCAGTGAAAAAGACGTAGAAGACGATGACAAGTCGCCTTCTTTTTAAGTCCGGAGAGTCTGCTCTTCATTGCACAACCAGCTTCCATCCACACAAGCTCTTAGTAAATGAAAAAAAAATAGTCTTTCGAGTATCTCAAACTCTGGACTTACCATTAACCTCTTTTACCACCATGGATACTTCCATCCGATCTTAGCAAATGAAAAAGTAACACAAGCACGCACTACCAGGGGTCCCTGCATGCAGGGAGGCTTTAATTCGCATATGGGAGAGAACCCCCCTTGCTTTACTCACCTAATTTACACAGCCCTTTATTCATTGTCAGAGGCTCTTTGTGTGTTGTGTGTATGTTTCAATATTACAGCTGAGGTTAGTGTATTTTTTTTTTGTTGATAAATCGCCTCATTTAATTTCAAGGTAAAATCAAACCTACAACATTAACAGGTGGCATAATCATGGCCAGTTAAAAATTTAATATGATTTTTTTCCAATCTCAGCCAAGCAGGACGAACTGGATTCCCAGTTCATCAACTGCCATATTGGCCAAAATAGAACAACATTTAAGTGCATGCATCCACGTTGATCAATAATGCTCGCTAAAGCATCTGTCATCCACCACCTCTAACTCACTCAACCACGCTGGATTCAAAATTCGGTTCTCCATCCATCCTGTCACTTTAGAGGATATATTCTTTTAAAACCATAAGTACAATGCTCGAAACTCTTTGATACTCGGTGACCAAAGATAATTCCCTTTGTACCAAAAAGGAAAAGATAGGGAAGAAGCAAAAGGACGAGCCTGCTAAGATGCATGTGTGCGTGTGTTTACGTATATGGACACAACTTCACACACATAATATCGGTAGACCATATCATGCGTTTATGCATATAATATAATGCACATGGTAACATATACATATGTGTGTGTAACTTCCCTAGCTAGCTACAAGACAAAGGGTCTCCGACGATCTTTGCCTGGTTGGTTATTCACGAGTACATGGACTTAGTCTGCATGTAGTGTCTATTCGGCCCGAAGACTGTCCACATGGCACGTAGAATGTGCCGTAGTCAATTCCTCGTTATCATTTTTGAAGTGTCGGCTCAACTGGGATGAAGCACCCACACTTTCATGTGTCTTTGTGAAGAATATGAGCGCACCTTTGAATTTATAGTCCAGGAAAATGTGAAAACACACACACTACATATATATAATTAATAGGTACATACCTACTGGTTGTGTGCATTTACAATATAGATGATGATCACGGTGCATGGAAACCGCGCATATGACAATATGGACTTGGCAGGAATCGATCACAGTCTTACTATATATCGAAGATCGATTATATTGATTTGACCCACAAAGATGCCGTCAAAGTTTATTTTCTGGGGACTAAATTAAGATGAAGATGAAGAATCTGATAGCTTATCCGATTTTAGTTACGGTTCAGGAGCTCCTCAATCATCTGGAGTGCGATCCTCTCCTCTTCCTTCAGCCCACCCTCTTCGCCGATCGTATCAGTGGGATCCCACACGCCTTGGACGTCTGAGCTCGAGCGGAGATTTGACGTCGTCGTTGTTGATACAACGCCGGTGTTGGCGGCATTCTTGTCAACCGCGCTGCTGTTGTAATTCCCGAGCTCGACTGTCATTATCCAGTTAGAGTCCGAGGCGTGGCTTGTGCCGGCTCGCTTCTGCCACACCCCTATGTGGGAGCTCTCGGTGTCAAGCCTCAGGCACGTGAGGGACGGAGATGGCGCCTTGCAGCTCTTCCTGAGCTTCGCGCTTAGGATTGCGCTCAGAGGGCTCGCTGCAAGAGGGGGTGCTGAGTTATTGCCGGACGAGGGTTCCCCGAGGTGGGAGGAGGACTGAGGACCGCCGGCCGGAGATGGGCTCGCCGGGAAGTTGGTCTTCGCGTTCCTGCCGCTCATGAGGACAGCCGCCTCGTCGTAGGCCCTCGCCGCCTCCTCCGGTGTCTCGAAAGTTCCCAGCCAAACCCTCCTTTTCCTGCAATGCAGATCAGCCGATCTAATCTTGAGATATAGTGCAAAATGACACGAAATGAGATTCCCTTTTTTTCGTCAGTGTTATTGATTCAAGGAAAGAGTGTAAATAGTACAGCAATGGATGGCGAATCTCAGCAACCCAAGAACCCCAAGAACGCTGGCGGACACCTCTGAACTTCTTCGACTGTACCATAGTTTGGTAGCCTTGTTCAGTTCTGAACTGACACACTCGTGTCAGAGGGAATTAGGGCATAAACTATAAACACACAGCAGGTCCGATAAAATCTATCTCTCTCTCTCTGTCTCTCACTAAGCCAATAACGGTTGACATGTAAACGTGAAAATATATAGAGGCAAAGGTCGAGAATCCTACGGCCGGTGCTGCATCCGTAATTCACCCACAATTCAATCCCCTGAGGGGAGGGTTATCTTTTTAATAAGAAACGGAAAATGATGAGGGGATTCTTTATGCACACAGCACAGCAGTCGTCATAGTACAGCAAATTGTTGGATGACAGTTACTGAAGAGATGATGCTCTTGTCGGCTCAGATCTCTTAGCTCCACTACTGCCCCCCGGAAGGGGTCCCAGCTATGGGAAAGAAAGTACCACTGCTACTTACTAGATTGCATTCTGATCACCCCCTTTTTGCCTCTCTCCATCCTCCACACCACTAAAGCAACCATCCCCGATCACCTTCCATGTTCATTCCAGCAGCATCCTCACACCAGAAGTAACTTTAATCATGCAGCAGAGAGTATGTTCGCATAAAATCTCCTTGCAGAACTGTGTTACTGCTATGAAAGTATGCTTGTGCGTAAACCCTTTCACTCCTTTTTGGTTTTTGAGTCTGCAAGCTATGGATCGTAGGGGAGGGAAGGCCTGACTACAGCAGGACACAATAACATCTCTATCTCTGACAGAATTTACGTACCCTATAGGTTACAGCTTTTTTATATATTAGTCTAAAGACTCTAAACCCATCTCCCACCTGCTGCTGCAGTGCAGGGAAGGTGGTGAGGACCTTTCCTTTCCTGTACTTTTAGAAGCAGTTGGTAATAGGTAAATGCTTCCTTTTCTGCGAATCCTTCAATTGTAAGGGCAAAGGCAGTGACCAAAGGAGAGCGAGGAGATCTGGATGATTGACAGTCCTTGCCTGTCTAAGAAATTATAGTACAATTCCAAACACTTACTAACGGGTGCTGTTTTTACCCTTTTGTACCCCAAGTCTGAAACTTGTGTGACATCCATCTACAAGCATGTACTTGCATCATCATATGCCTGTGTTTTGATCTCTGAAAGTCAAATTAACATACGGACATAGAGTTAATTGCACCACGCCGCCCAACTGCAATTTCTACCAAGATACAAGTTGTGAAATTAAAAAGATGGTGATTGATTTACGTAGGCCATCCAGATCAAAGCCTTTGAAGATGGAGAGTGAGAAAAATGAGCGAGGTAGAATTATTATGGTGATTTTCTGGATTCTGGGTATGATTAGGGTTCCATCCCACCTCAGAACCATGCTAGTTAGATGGCCGATACAGCCAAGTCCCACAAAGATCTAAAAGGTAGCAGGAGATGTCACATCTTGTAAGCTTGAGGTTTGTGGGTATGCTATGTGTAAGTGGGTGAGTGGTCCAAAGTAACCCTACCAAAAAACAAAAGAAAATTCAAATGGCAGGCGAGGAAAGAACCAGGAAATTGCCACGAGAGATGGATGCCTCATATGTGCAAAAAAAAAAAAACAGAGAGGGATGCCTCTTAATTTCTTTTAAAAAAACAATTATTCTCATTAATAGATACAGTACTCAAATATTAAGGAGATATATAAAAATTATAATTCGAATTAATTTCACTTTTTATTTCATTAAACTAATCATTCATAAAAAAATTAAGGTGTTTAAAAATATATATTTATAATAAATTATATTGCATATAATTTTTTTAAATTTTATATAAATTATTTACCATATATAAATAAATATTATTGTACAAAAATAGTTTTATACATAAAATTATAATTTTATGTTTATATAAAATATTTATTGTATTTTAATATGTATAGTATAATATATAATTATCCTACATTAAATAATTTATATAAATTAATTTTATTATACATAAATATTACTATATACAAAATTAAAAATAATAATTATACTAAATTATTTTCATAATTATTCTACATATTTAATTTAAGTAAATTAATTTTACAAGTGTATATAATATCAAAACTTTTTAATTATACTAAATTATTTATATTATGTAAATTAATATTATTGTAAATAAAATTATAATTATAAAAATATTTACAATATTTTTATTTAATAAATATTGTACATAATTATAATAAATTATTTAATTTATATAAATTAAAATTTCTACAAATAATGTATATAAAATTAAAAAATTTTAATTATAGTAAAAATTTTATATAAATTAATATTGTTTTAAATAACATAAATTGTAAATAAATTTCATAAAATTTAATTATATAAAATATTTATTATAAATTAATTAATAATGAATAGTATTGTAAATAAAATTGTTATTTAAATGTACATAATTATAATAAATTATTTTATTTGCATAAATTACTATTTATATATAAAATTAGTAAATTATTTGAGTAAATAAATTAAATAAAAAATTATAAATATATATATATATAATTATTTTACAAAAATATAAAAATAATTATTATAAATTAATATAATTATAAAATAACAGAATAATACTCACAGAAGGATTTGGGTCGAATCCCATAAGAACCCAAATCAGTCATTGGGTGTACCAGTTGGATTTGAATCTAGCCGAATATCCGATAACCGATAACCTTATCTTGTGAGAAAGAGACCGTTTCTTCCTTTTCATTCTCACACAAGTTATATAAACCAGGAAATTATTTTTAATTTTAAATTTACACTGAATGGACCTTTCTCTTGCTGATCCTATCACATGTATTCCATATGAAAAGAATGAGCTGTGGTGGGTGGGTGATGCTTCTCTTCTCCATGCGAGTTTGGTGAATGTACAAGGAAGATGAGTAGAAATCTGCCATTTTTTTCTCAAATGTGTGATAATTGATCCACAGATTCATGGGCCGAACAAGTCTCAGCATGCACTTCATCAATGTCCAGCCCGTGCATTCACTGCCGGACTGGGAACAAATTTGCAACTAGTGTGTGTATGAAAACATTGATCAAATAGGGTAGTACGATGATATGCCCAACAAGTTTAACATCAGTTTAATTAACAAACTCACTATTATAACATAATAAGACACTGAACGGATATAACATTTTCGAGATATCAAGCCATGGAAGTCCTTGTCGTCATGGAATTGGAGAAAGAAAGACTATTCAAAATGAGGATCCTTGCAGGACCAACTTGCTTTAGGCAAGGGGATATTCGGGCACTTGAGGCATGCATGCATGGTGGACATTGAAGCTAGAGTGTCAGAGGAGATGTTCCCGTGAGGGGCTGGCTATGGAGGTGGCCGCGTGGAAAGGATGCAAATGTGTTGCAGCATCTTCAAACTATCCAGCGGAAGCGTCATTTTCCTTTACGGACATCATTTTGTGGAGTGGCATGCATGCAATCTAATATCAAGAAAACCATGCGGGGACCCGTACGCCTGAAAAATAGCCTATCCCGAGCATTGCATGCACCGCACACGGTCGGGTGGGTTCGAGAGTGTCTTTTGTAAGATAGCTAGCAGGTGGCCTAGAACTCATGGCAAGGGAGTCCATCTTCAGTATTCCATTCCTTTCTATTGACCCACGTCCCGTGAGCATTGGCCGTCACCGTCAGCGTTACCCACTTCCCTCGACGTTCCAGAACATCCCAACGCAAAGTGAGGTGTCAAAATTAACGAGGTGCCTGCCCGTAAGATCACGACACGTTGCCACTTGGCATGAGCCGTGCCTGAAGGGACCATTAGCCTTTCACCTTCCCGTGGGAGGCGCAACACCTAATCACTCTAGAAAGGCCTTTTTTTTAAAAATAATTAAAAGAAATTTAAAAGGCGGTTGGTTGACCGACCTTTTATGTATAAATATTTATAAAAACACCCCAAATAAGAACTAACTCTCATTGTCGAAGACTCCCCTTTCTAATTTCATCTATCGTCTCCTCCCGTGCCTCATCCTATGTTGGGCTCGCAGAGCTTGGTCCTAGCCACAACGGCTATGGTGGTCTCAAGCACCGTCCTCTTCCTCGCCTTCTCCCGGCACAAATCTGTTCCCCAGAAGCAGCCTCTGCGTTCTTGCTTATGCTCAGGTACCTCCACGAACCGATGAAAAACAAAATTCTCTTCCGCATTACTTGTTCAAAATCAACCGATCAGCGTTGAGTCGGAAAGCTGAGGCCTATTTTCATTTTTCTGAGATGCAGATCGGGAGACTAAGAAGAAGAAGAAGGAGAAGAAGAAGAGAGTAAAATTCGCAGTGGGAGTCAAGGAGCCGGGAGCCAGCGGGCCAGACCTGACGAGGAACATCCAGAGGAGGAATCCGACGGAGAAGAGCTGCAAGGAGTGCGAGATTTCTTCCACGGGGCCAGTGATGCCGGCGAACAGGGCGGCACTATACAGCGCAATGCTAAGAGATCGAGCTGAGAGAACGGTGTGCTCCTACTGAACGGCGGCGGCTTTCAGTTTCAGACCGTCGGATTCCAGTGTAAATCATTCAATCTAACTGTGCGGCTTTTCTCTTTCCTCCACTCATTTTCTCTGGATTCTTCGTCTTCTTGTGGATTTCTCTGTTCTTCCTTGAAGAAAATTATGTGGAGCTGGCTGCGGGGGCAAAATGTAAATACTGAAAATTTGTGGGAAAATCTTCTTCTTCTTAGAGAATAAAAGAAGTCAGGAAAGTAAAAACAAAGAAAGATAAAGCATTTAATTAATTGATCACATTAATTAATGGTGAACATTATAGTACATACCGTTGGTTAGCTTGGGCAGACATAAAATAATGGAGCAAAAGTGGGTATGGCGGGGATGGTTCTCTAGAAAAGTCAGCAATAGATTGATCAATTAATTCTCTGCCATCCTAATCACCCGACACCCGCTCAGTACAATTTGGGCAAGTTGTGAGTGAGCTGGCAAAACAGGTGATGGATTCATGTTTTAGTTTTGGATTCCAGTGTTGTGGGCCCAGTGGCTTCTTGGAGGTTGACGAGCGATGACAAAACTGGCCCCCAGTGCCTTAAATTCAATGACGTGTGTTACGGCCCACTGTGCCATTATCATATGAGATTCATGCCCGCGGCGTGAATGTGGGAGCGGCGGTCAATCTATCTATCTCGGATAAAGGCTGTGGTCATGACGCCGATCGGGGCCAGAAGCCAGCCCGAGGTTAGGCCCATGATTCTCAAATCTTTGAGCTTCTAGACTAGTCCACTATTCTCGTTTAACATTTTAAACAAATTATGGAAAAAAAGGTTGATAAAAATTTAAATGTAATAAAAGTATGGACTTATTTGGAATTATTGTTTGCCCTGGACTTTTTGGCAATTATCCGGACTATTTTTTTGTTCCTTTGTTTGGTACTGCTGCTGGGCGCATCATCATAACGTATTTATTTAGAGGAATAAATAAACACAGGAGTCCATGCCGTTATAAAATTAGGATATGAGGCTGCCTGAGGAGGACGGAAAGAACCTGAAATCGGGAGAAGTAGAACCAAGCAAGCCCTAGGCTTCTACTCGAAGAAATTTCGATCCAATCGCGGTTCGTTCAAATTCTCGTGCGATATAATCCTCCTCTGGTGTCTATCTGGAATCCCCGATTGATAACAGTTTTCTTTTGAGTTGCACAGGCGGAAGGAAAGAGAGAGAGAGAGAGAAGGGGGAGAGATCTAAATCGGGAGAACCCGCTGTGACGGGGCTTGGGTCTTGAATCATCATGTCTGCAGTTGTCTGTGGTAGCAAGAAGAGATCTCACTTCGAAGAACATCCCTCGACTGCTTCCCCTGTGCCCATCACCAAGAAGTTCCGGCGTTGCTCACCGCCCCCCGGTTCCGCCGCCCCGGGGATCTTCCCGATCCCCTCTCTCCTCGACAGGCTTGTTTCTCTTTTCCCTCATATGGATGCTCAGGTGAACCTACCATTCTCTCTCGCTATCAATTTTCTCTTCTGTTGCATGAATGGATCGATGATTGAGATGTGGTGTTTTTTTGGTTGCGAGGTTTGAGCTGTATAGGTAGGATCAATTTTCATTCTCCCCTCGCTGTCATTTGCACATTCTCGCTTTTCTTGCCCTCCAATTGGTGCATAGGGAGGAAATAAGAAATTAGAAAGGGGTCCGTTTATGGAACCAATCATGTGAAATGTCTTAATGCCTGAAACCCGAATCTGCTGCCCACTTAGTATGATACGGATGATCGCTCTGCAATTCATCTGAAATATTTTTTGGGATATTTGAATCCAAACGATAAATCACGTTCTGAGAAACCTGTATTAAAATGTTATGCCCTACTTTGTCAAGGCTTAACCTAAAATTATATTGCAAATAATGGAAAATTTATGGGTCCCATTGATTGTGCCAGTTATATATCACAAATATCCTCTCTGATGCAATTTACAAGTCTGTTAGGTTCTTGAGAAAGCATTGGAAGCATGTGGCAATGACATAGATGCTGCAATCAAAAGTCTGCATGAGCTATGTCTAGGATCCACCGAGGAGAACCTTGGCCCTTCTGATCAATCTGTTTCTCATGTTGAACAAGGTATTCACAAATGGATTGTTCCTGCTGTGTCTTAGGAGATAGTGTCATTGTAATTAAGTGTGGACCACATTATATTGTTATTGGTGCAATCAAAATTTATGATATCTTTAATGTATTCTGGTAGTTTCAGGGGCGGATATTGGAACTGTATCAGCTTTGGGAGATTCTTATACTCAAAATCTTCCTGCTGATGGTCCAGAATGGGTTGAATTATTTGTGAAGGAGATGATGAGTGCTACCAGTCTCGATGATGCTAGAGCACGTGCTAGAAGAGCTCTTGAGGTCTTCGAGCAGACTGTCAGCAGTAGAGCTGGTGCTCAGGCAGCAGAAAATTCTCAAAAGGTGTGGAAAGTGTGCTTATGCAAGGTTTTCTATCCTATCTGCCATCTGGGCTTGCACTGCCTTTGAATGTTTAAATTAATGGTTCTTTGTTGACACACTGAAATGTTTTTATAGGAATAAATAGGTTAAATGGTCCATTCACATCACACACCAACTTAAGTCCATCTACAAATTTCACATGAATCGAATCTCTCTACACATTGCACATCAATTGATTTCCTCTACACTGCACACCGATAAGTTCATCCACACATCAATTAGTTCCTTGAACATGTCCTAATCATGTGATCTTGTGATGTGTAGTGGGTGTAGAGGGGTCACTGTTCTTGCCTAGGCTATATGCCTTTTTGCAGCTTACTTAACTGATAGAGGGATCCAAGTGATGTACAAAATTTAAAATAGACTTACATGATGTACATTGCATCTATCAGGAATCGTTTATTTCATTTTCTCCTTTTATAGCTTACATACTGATGTTGATTGTCACTAGCTATGTCCACTACAATACTGCAGTAACTTCCAACTGAATCTAAGTGGACATTTTTCTTCCGTCTATCAGGAAATTGTCATGCTTAAGCAACAAATAGAGGCACTGCTTCGAGAAAACACTATTCTCAAAAAGGCTGTTGCTATTCAGCATGAGCGCCATAAAGAGTTAGAGGATAAGAATCGGGAATTGCATCAGCTGAGGCAGCTTGTCTCACAATATCAGGAGCAGCTGAGAATACTTGAGGTATGTAAGAGAGAACCCCTTTTTGATGTTGCTTGTTGCTCATTAGGAGTGTGAGTCAGTAATTTTGTGGTTAAATGACTACTGATTATGTAAGCCTTAAAAATTGCGTGCTTGCCATGTTGTGGATCATAATCCTCTTTTCTGCTCAATCCTCAGGTCAACAACTATGCTTTGACAATGCATCTAAAACAGGCTCAGCAAAGCAGTTCCATCCCGGGGCGGTTCAATCCTGATGTTTGCTAATTGTCTGGAGTCAGTGAATGCTCAAGTGGGGGTGCATGCTACTGATGCTAAAATAGATCACCATCTTCTCCATTCCGTCTCCCTGCCTTTGGAGGAAAAGGAAATATGAAGTTACCTTCTTATGTATTGGCCTTTGTCTGCCCTCATAACCTATGGACCTGCTGTTTTCCTTTCAGGGTAATGGTTTCAATAGAGAATGTTTGCTTTTGGTTACCTAAGACAGAATAAGGGGACATATCTATTCCTCTTGAATAGAGAATGAGCAAGCACCAAATGGATGACTTGAAACTGGTATCAGCTGCTTGCTAAGATGCAGTGATGCTGCTAGCATTGTGTTATTCTTGATATATAATACTGGCCAATTTGTGATTTCCCTGACATTACTCTCCTTCAATGTGAAGTGATGAACACTTCTGGCAATCGTGTGATGGCCTCTTGCATTTCAAATCTTGTTAATGCTTTCAATTCCAAAGCCATCCAATTATTACTTTAGCTTAACCTGTATTTTAAAACCGTGATATTAAATATTTTTTGACATTAAATATTTGTAAAGGTTAATAATTTAGTATAAATCATTTAAAAAAATATTTATTATTATTGAATATTTGATAAAATTAAACTGCAATTTTTTAATAAAATATTTGATATTAATATATTAATTTTAAAAAATAATATTAAAATATAATTATTTATAAATATTTAATAGATTCAATATAGTTTAACTATATAGGGGGCAGTTTCTTAAATATAGATATTATTGGACTCAATTTTATTTAAATGCTAAAATTTTAAATTATAATTTAAAATAAAATAATAATAGACCAAATTTTATAATAATTTTATTATTAAATATATAATAAATGATTACTAATTTAAAAATAAATAAAAGTTGTAGCTCATCATCTAATCATCGTGGTATTTAATCGAATTCTTATAATAATATGATACCCAGAATGTACAAGATGAACATGGTCCCGTAATTATGTTTCTACTTTAACTAGTAAGTTTAATTATGCTCCAACATAAATAGCACGAAAAATATTTTATATAATTTATTAATCTAATCAGAATTCAACAAGATGTGTCACGTGTAACATAAAAATGAAGCAATTAAAATAGATTTGATAATAATACGAGTGAAATCATCTAAAATTTGAGTGGATAATCTATTAATGGAATAGTTGCTTTATTTTCCTTCGAAGTCTTAGAATTTCAGATTTTGACAACATCTCTTACCATTAGGGTTCTGGATTTCCCGACTTTCTTCTTGATGATCAGAAGCCCTAATTGCATAACCCTCGTTCGTCAGATTCAGCTATCGGAAGATACTTCTCTCCTTGCCTCTTTCTTGCTGAGTACCGATCGCGGGTGACATCTCGATCCGGACATATCGGTCCTCTTCTCCCCAATCCTTCAATTTCCTGTTGATTAGAACCCTATCCCTAGACGGCCGTATTCCCCCCTTCCATCAGCGAAAATGGTGTTGGCAGAGTTAGGGGGCAGAATTTCCCGTGCTATTCAGCACATGAGCAATGCCACGATCATTGACGAGAAGGTCCTCAATGAGTGCCTCAACGAGATCACTCGCGCCCTGCTCAGCTCCGATGTGCAGTTCCAGCTTGTCCGTGATATGCAGAAGAACATCAAGGCAATCGTCAATCTGGAGGATCTCGCTGCCGGCCACAACAAGCGCAGGATTATCCAGCAAGTACGATTCTTCCCTTAGATCCCGATTGCTTGAATTGTTGAATTTGAATGGGTAATTCTTATGGCGTCGATTGCATATATCGACCCGAGCTGGTCGATTGCTTGTGCAAGGCCTCAGACATTGTTAATTTTTTTAAATAAATTTAATTTTGTTGTTGTGGTTAATTGTTAATTTTTTTCGAGGGTAAGTGAACGGCTAAAAGAAAGTCTCTGCCTCGAATTTGCACCTTGTTGTTATGGAGGATAATGCCTCCCCTAACCGTTCATCAGGGATGTTGAGGACATAAATTTGCATATTGCTACGTATTTACTCCCTTTTCACTTGTGCTACTTTCCCTGGGTAATATTTAGCACGCTCTTATATAAAGTTATTATTTGGTTTCAGGCTATATTCAATGAGCTCTGCAAGATGTTGGATCCTGGGAAGCCTGCTTTTACTCCAAAAAAGGGCAAACCAAGTATCATCATGTTTGTTGGTTTACAAGGTACGGAGAGATATGAAATCTTTGAAATTTTCATGTTTAATTATTGTTATAAAGACACTATATTGTGTCCTAAATGTCTTGCACACCAATCTATCTTTTTATACTTTACACGGTTCCTTTGGCTGTTTTTGTTTCTGTTTAACTCATGGTAGTATGCATCTGCCTGTGAAAATATCAGGGTCTGGTAAGACTACAACATGTACCAAGTATGCTTATTATCATCAGAAGAAAGGCTGGAAACCAGCCCTTGTTTGTGCTGATACTTTTAGAGCTGGAGCCTTTGATCAATTAAAGCAGAATGCAACCAAAGCTAAAATTCCGTTTTACGGAAGGTAAGGCATTCAACACCTTGCTTCAGAGTGATAACACTAAATAGCTGAATGATTTTGCTTTGCCCATTTGATGTTTATTTTATATTGAATTGGTAGTTATACAGAGTCAGATCCTGTAAAGATTGCTGTGGAGGGTGTGGAGACATTCAAGAAGGAAAATTGCGACCTCATTATTGTAGATACTAGTGGGCGTCACAAGCAGGAAGCTGCCCTTTTTGAAGAAATGCGGCAAGTTTCTGAAGCAACGGTACTATGTTTGTATTGCATCATTTATTTGGCTCATAGTAGTACTCTAATGGATGAATCTAATATTTTTCTTGCTTTCCTTTTCCAGAAACCAGATCTTGTTATATTTGTTATGGATAGTAGTATTGGGCAAGCTGCATTTGATCAAGCTCAAGCATTCAAGCAGAGTGTTCCTGTTGGAGCTGTTATTGTAACTAAAATGGATGGGCATGCAAAGGGAGGTGGTGCTCTTAGTGCGTAAGTATTATTGATATAATGTTAATTCTCCAGTGATGTGTATTCTGGATCTTATACTTGTTTTCTTTTTATACTAGTGTTGCAGCGACAAAAAGTCCTGTAATCTTTATAGGTACCGGTGAGCATATGGATGAGTTTGAAGTATTCGATGTGAAACCTTTTGTCAGTCGTCTTTTAGGTATTCTCTCTACTTCCCTTGACATATGATCCAGATTCACTGCCTCAGTTATTTGTTTTGCTCGTTCTGTCTAATGTTAATGTGGGTGATTTAGTCAATTGTGGCTTTTTACCGAACACATCCTTGTTCATTTAGGTATGGGTGACTGGACTGGCTTCATGGACAAAATTCATGAAGTAGTTCCTGTGGATCAACAGCCAGAGCTTCTGCAAAAGCTATCAGAAGGAAACTTTACACTGAGGATTATGTATGAGCAGTTTCAGAACATACTTAAAATGGGTCCTATTGGCCAGGTTGCTGATATATCCCACTTTGGTCAAGTTCATTGGTTATCTGTTCAGAGGATAGTTGCATTTATCGGGCTTAAGCGGGCAAAAAGAAAGCTTTATCATCCGCAAAATTACTCTCTGCTTACTGCTCTTCATGGGTTTCTGTCTAGGTCTTTTCCATGCTTCCAGGATTCAGTGCAGAATTGATGCCGAAGGGTAGGGAGAAAGAAAGCCAGGCAAAAATCAAGCGCTATATGACTATGATGGACTCTATGACAAATGAAGGCAAGTCCTTTATTTCTGTCCTACCACTTTGCATCTTGCTTCTTTTTGTTTGCTGATGCTCTGATAACAGGTGGACATTTTAATAAATGATTAAACCAGGAGAGTTTGTGTGACACTAAATTAGCTATACCACATATAGTCTCTAATGTATGTTGATAGAACTGTTTGGAAACATCCCTGAGAATCATGTGCTGAGGAGCAAATAGAACTAGTGGGATTTCATATGGCTTAAAATCTAAGGCTGATGATTGCTGCACATTCTATGCATTGATGTTTTAACACTTGCAGTTGCCCTTCTGTATTACAGAGCTGGACAGTACAAATCCCAAGTTAATGAACGAGTCAAGGATTATGAGAATAGCAAGAGGATCTGGGCGACAGGTTCGAGAGGTAATGGAGATGCTAGAAGAGTACAAGAGGCTCGCCAAGATCTGGAGCAAGATGAAGGGCCTCAAAATTCCAACCCGAGGTGATATGAACATGCGGTCGCGAAACATGAACGCTCAGCACATGAGCAAAATCCTCCCTCCACAGATGCTCAAGCAGATCGGTGGAATGGGAGGGTTACAGAGCCTGATGAAGCAGATGGGCTCTTCCAAGGACATGATGGGAATGTTTGGGGGCGGCGACTCATGAAAAAAAAGGCTCTGCTGTCTGTTTTCTTGCTAGTGTAAAGTGACCCCAGAATTACCTGAGAACCCCTTCTTGCACATCGCTGCTGTTCTACACCGCTGTCCTTTACATCATTATCGATTTTACTTGACTTGGAGATTTAAGAATTTATTGGCAAACATCAGATTGGGCTGCTGAGTTTTGTTTTTCCACCTAATTTTATCTGCACTTACTTTCCTTCCAGCCTACGAACTCTCCTTGTAGAAAAAAGAGGAAAAAGAAACCTTTAACAGCCAAGAAGCATTTAGAAGGGTAAAATGGGCAGGCCCGATTGGTTTGACTCATCAGCTCTGCAGCACTTGAAGTTTCTGAAGAAACCATCCGACCCAAGTAGTTTCTTCTTTCAGGGAAGAACTGCTCCAACAATATTGATGGAGGATGACGCTGTGAGTATGCCCATATAGATTGTAGGGGAATATGTTCATAGTAAATGTGGCGTATTTTTAGGTGATTAAGTGATTTACCTTTTTTTTTTCTTTTGCTTTTGTGTGTAGGGTTGAATATGAATATAAAAATATATGCATGGCCGACTGTGAACCCACCAGTACCACATTCACAAGCATCCTGATTGAAGGGAAGAGTCGCAGGGCTACTATCATATTATACACACTATGGACTGGTTCACGTGGCTATCCAAGACCGGCCTCGAGCCGGCGCTAGTCTACGAGTACAGTCTGGCCTTCACCCGCAACGAGCTCGAGGAAGACGATATCGCCTACCTGGACCACGAGTTCCTCCTGAGCATGGGCTTTTCCATCGCCAAGCACCGCCTCGAGATCCTGAAGCTCGCCCGCAAGCACCGGGTCTGCCGCCGCCATCATCTTCTCCCCCGGATACTCGTGTCGATCAGGAACTCCAAGAGGCGCGTGGAGAATTACATCAGGAGGTGGATCGGCTGCCAAGACGACGAAGATCCCTCGTCCGCTCTCGTACTCGTGCGTAAGGATGACTGTAGCAGTGATGGTGAGCCAGGTAATACGTTACTGAAGCGGAAGATGAAGAGGAAGAAGAAGATGGCATCGGTGGCTGCAGCGGCCGGTGGTGGTTCTGCTGGGAACAGTGGAGCTGGAGCGGTGGCGGGGCGGCTGTTACTGACGGACGGCAGGTCTACTCCGGTAAGGGAGAGCCCAGTGGTTTGTCCGACGAAAAAGAAGAATAAAAAGAAGTATGGCGTGGAAGAAGAGTATCTGTCAGGCGGTGGCGTCGATGAGATCAGATGGGATTCTCTTTTCCAGGATCTCAAGCCCACCTGACCTGACCGATGAACTCTTCTCCATCTCTACTGACAAACATAATATACGATTACGTAATTAATTAGGGTGTTTAAGCTGGCAGCTGCTCTAACTAGGAGAGTTGATTGTGTATATGGGGCTCATCATACACAAGACCAGAGTGTGGTGTGAGTAGGCTTTGGCGTCATGCACATTGAATTGTCGTCTTTTGAGGTGCCTTTTTCTTTCGGCTAGCCTAAAGGCACGGTTGCCTAGGATTTGGTTTGGGGCCTTCTACTTCCATATATTTTTATGTGGGTGGGACTACCTATGTTTATGCTTTCATATATTATGAACGTTGAACCTCCTGGGGCTAAAGTAAGCAGTAGCTTCTTCATGCAGTATTCTTCCGCATTGTATTCTCTTCAAAGATTAGATGAGACTTTCAAAAGGAGAGGAAAAGGGGAAAAGGGAGAAGAGAAGGAATACTTCCCGTCCTCTGTCCCGCCCTATAAAATAGAAAGAAGGGAAAGCTTCAAGCACACTGGTCTTCACCACTAAGATCAAAAGCAAGGCTGCCTACCGACTGTCCATAAAAAGGGTTTATGGAAATTCTATTCAAGGATTTGCGGGCTGGCAAATGCACGGAAGGCCCAACCAAACAATAGGGAGACGTGACGTCACGTTACACCAATTCAGAGGCCCTCGGCGTAAAAATTGAGAAAGAGGATGGGGAAGGAGGGGAGATGGATTCTCTCACTTCTCCAACAGATAGGGTAATTTGTCATCTATTTACAGAGCGACTATGATTTTCTGGCTGGCTGTTATACTTCCATAGCTTTTTCTCTCAGATTATAGAACCTAGAAACGCAAAAAAAAAAAATGATCCAGTAGTAGCTAAAATCCTACTCACCGGAATTCATACCGGTTCATCAGGAGTACCGCCAAAAGGCATAAAACGGGACCTCCATACCGGCTTGGGTCATGAACAGCTTCAGAGATATTCTGCATTGGACATGATCGACAGACGGCTCGGCCTCGGCTGGAAATCCTCTCTGCGCCTAAGCTGATGCGACGACGGCCTGATCAGTGCTGACAGGGCTCGTTTCACCAATTCACCTTCCACTCCACAGATCCTCACTAGCGAATTCGCCATAGCCGATCTCCGAAAATTGAGCCTCCGAGTGGAACTGTACAATGGCGACTGGTTGCCTCCGATGCCGGGATTGCCACCCGAACTCTTGTGCAGCGCGCACCTGAACGAGCCGGGGTGCCTCGTCGGCGAGCACATACACATCTTCTTACGATTTGAAACTGGCCTGCTGCCGCCACCGCTACCACTTCCTCCCTGCTTCATCATTGAGAAGGAGCGCCCGGGAGACGTGGGACGATCTATCGAGAACCTGACGGACGACGAAGACTGATCAGGCTGACCGTGCCTTCTCACGCGCGGAGGAGAGGTGGCGCGTGCAAAGAAAGTGGATGATCCGCTGGAGAAGCTCGAAATCGTGGAAGCGAAAGAAGAGGATGAGGAGGCCATCGACGGTGATGGTTTTCCGAAACTAGAGAAGCCGTGATCCCGAGACTTGTTGTTAGACGAGAAAGAAGCCATGGCCACAACTGTATAATAGCGAGTGAGCGGGAGATTGTGCAAAAACCCTAAGAAAGAGTGTATATTATCCGTGTCCCAGTGAGCAAGTCTCAAGGAAAGTAAGACGATCTGGCCGTAGTCTGCAGGTCTCACAACCGCCTTGCGGGGACGTTTCAGGAGTAACAAAAGTTGAGTTTTCGAGAGGATAGAGAGAACAGAGGCGGTGGTATGGCCATAATTGTAGGCAGAGAAGGTTACGTGGCAATGGGAGTGTCAGAGCATATTAATGTATATAAAAAAGTGTGAGTTCAGTTACGAGCGGCCGAAAATCACGCCCCCTTGCTAGTTAAGGCGCGTGAATATAGTTCAGGGAGGCGACAAGTTGTTATTGCAATGGCCGAGGAACGTGGACGACACGCATAGTGTGAATGCTCGGAAAAACGAACCTCCTGCATGCCACGTGGCTCTACGTGTTGGTTTCTTTTTTGTCCGAAATATTTGTGGTGAGAAATAAGATGAGGAAAACAATAACCGTAGAGAGAATAGGGGATCTGGGTTTTGCCTGCAGACATTAGAGTGAGGGAAGGAAACCAATCAATGAGGATGTTTCCCACCTGGAAATCCAAGGACATTGACATGCTAACATCTCTGATACACTCACTCTTCCTAAGCGAATTGAGACCACTCATAATGCTTCGCTTTGCTTTGCATTCAGATCATAGCTCGTGTTATTTAATTGATTTTCTAAGTTTTTGTGAAAGCCAAAAACTATGCTATAAGCTAATATCAAGGGCCAAGGGGAGAGGGCCACAAACTTATCTTTCAGAAGACTTTCCAAACCATCTCCAATGGAACCTTCAATCCGCACTAGGGATCTCCCCCTCATACAAGTCTAAATAATTCTTTCCTTCGACCTGCTATGGCCGTTGAGATGAGAAGCCCACCGCGTTACAATAATACAGGCAGTCACGATCCTCCGTCCCCAAATGCTTTCATGTTTTAGGCTTCTTAGGTGGTCCCATGTTCTCAGAGTCAGGCTTCCGCTTGATCCCCAGGAAATGCTCAACCTGTTCAGATTTGTCAATGTATTTAAAGACATTATTAAGAAGAATAAATGGACCCAATCTTCCAATCTCCATCTATTGAATCACTAGAAAAGAGGATGCTGACCTTTCTATCACCAAGCATGGGAGTCAAACTCCCTGTGCCTTTCTCGATTGTGGCGAAAGCACTTCTAGGATCACTGCTTTGACTGCAATAAATATCAAATAAGAGATGTCGGCATGAAAACACAATTTGGGCTGAATTTGAGAAACATGATTCAGTGGAGAATTTGGATTAAACAAAACTAAAAACATAGGTAAGTGGCCCACCCTGGCTTCACATGGCCGCTAAGCACAAGATAGGGAGTGCTCATTTGAGCCTGAGCTTCACGCATTCTCTCTGCAGACAGAGATGGAGTGTCTGCATTTTTCATCTGCTTCAACTTCAACTCTTCCTGGTATTGCTTTATGCGTTTCTCTTGCTTCTTCTTCCCAGGCCCTTTTCCGTGGAACTTATGTGACAACATCCGGAACGCTTCTTTAGGAGTCAGCTGATGCAAATAAGAGAAGCACATGTAATTAGACAGGCTCACCATTTGAGATAAAAAACATGCTGAAAGCTATATAATAACAGTTCTTTGTCAGAATCCTAAAGTTATACATCCAGCATTCTTATATGATGATCTAGAAAGAAACTGTACTGACACCAGCCCATGTGAACATAGAAATCAAGACAAGCAATTGGCAAGCAAATCATATTTTATAGTTTGGAAACAGGCCACATACTAGCCCATATAAATATGCATTTTCGTGTAAAATAAAAAAAAGATAAATCGATCCTTTTCATCTCCAGAGTTTCAAACTTGTAAACAGGAAGGAGAAGACATTCCACATAACTCAGGACAAACAGATTGTCAAGCTCACAGTCTGAAATAACTCACCACTCGGCCGAATTCATCTCTTCTCTCAATTCTGATCTCTTTCGGGCCTTCCTCACCTGCGATGCCCACAAGCTTGCTCTTTTTCTTGTCCATGTTTCGACCACCCCATTCGACAGTTTCTTTGAGTGTCCCACGGTCCTTCAACAGCTTTAGAGCACCAGACAAACCTTTTCCTACAGCAGCTTCATGAATTGTTTCATCTGGAGCTATTTCTTCCTTGTCCTCGTCAAGAGGGATGTCATCATTCATAGTCATATCAGTTCCCGGTACTGTTTGTCTACCAGTCACATCCATCTGTTCATTATCTGATGCAACTGGTGCTGCATCTTCATCCATAAACACATCTTCACCATCAGGCTTCCGAGATTCTGAAAAAGCATATAGACAAACAGAAGTCAGAAGAAGAAAAGTAACATAAGAGCTATTTATAAAAGAAATATAGAAAATCTAATGAAGAATATGAGAAACTAAATCACATAAAGCCATTTTTTATAACGGGGAAACATGCTCGAGTAACATCATGAGGATATTTTCATTAATTAAAGCAAACCTTCGTCAAGTTGGAGACCCCAAACAAACTCTTCCATCTCAGTAATGACAACCTTGTTCTCCTGCTCTTCTGCAGAGGGTTGATTTTGACCTCCAGAAGTTTGGTTGCTGGCTGTACTTGTAGCAAGGAGTGCAACTGCTTTGGGACCAGAAACTTCCTCTTTTTGCTTCTTCAAAGTTAATTTTCTTGCTCTTTCCAGAGATTTGTAAAAATCTTCATCCTCATAAAAAATTGCACTTTCTTCATCACCCCGTTTGACAGGCAGAGTTTGCTCTAACCGCAATAGTTTAGATGCCTCCTCCGCTTTAGCATAAGCCAATTGATAAGCATTATTTCTCCTTTCAGCCTCTGATTTCTCTTGCTCTTCCCTGACAGCCTGCCCCCTCACATCGTTGCGGGATCCAAGATCTCCAGCACCCAATCCAGAAGATATTGCTTCTGCTTCAAGGGCATCTAAATCCAGCTTCTCTTTCTTCCTTATAGACTTCTTTTTCTTAGGCTTCTTGAACTGTAGCATTTCTTCTTGAGTGTAATAATCCAATGATTTTCTTGAAGTTGAGGTGAGGTCTTCAAAGTGGCTACTTGTTGGAGTACCTTCAAGCCTTCTCCTGAGCTGAAATTTTAAATTCAAGAATAATTAAATAAGGATTACCCATTATATATTAAAAAGCACAGCCTAAAAAAGGCAGTAACCTCTGCCAGTTTTTTCTCAGCTTCCACAGTGAATCGTCCCCTTGCATCAAGAGTTACACCCTGAAAAATAATCAAGAAATCATAGCTAGTTAAATGCATTCATTATTATCGCATGAGATTTGTTTTAAAAAATATGTACCTCATCTGTAACAGGATCATCATACTGCGGAAGCATTTTCTTCTCTGAAGTGGGGTCATCATTAAATCTGTAAATAATAGACAAAAGTTAGTTTTTGAACCATGCATTACATGCAAAGCAACAAAATTACGTATCATGTTCACTTAAAACTAAACTGACAAAACAGATAATCAGCTATCTTACTTGTCATCATAGACACCCATTTTTTTCTTGGAAGCTTTATAAGCATCATCCCTACGTTTCTGCTCTCCAATTTCAACATTCTCCAGCATATCAACCTCTGTGAATTAGTATAAAAACAGAAACCTTGGAGTAATGAGCAGAGCACTAGCCAAAGTATATTTGGAAGTAGATCAAACTATCCAGAATATATTTACCATCATTGACATCCCCGTCAGCAAGTATGCTTTGATCTTTAAGTGTTAAAACAACTGTGCCACCTTCTATCACCTTATCGAGGCCATGAAGTATTTTCACACCCGCCAGATGATCTGTCAATAAGTGTTGACGATGAGTTAAAAGTACATTGACATGTATTTACTTATGCTACTTGCCATTTCACTTAGATATGTTGTGGTGAAGTGTACTTATAAACTAAACTTAGTCATCTAACCATATAAAAGAAATGGTAAATCACATTATTAGGCAGTTCCTAAAGGTTTGGAAACCATACGAGATGTCTGGTGAGCTTCCACTTCATCTTCACCATCATCTTCTTCAATATTGTCCTGAGAATTTTCACATCAAGATCCTTCAGTAATACATAGTAAAACTTTAACAATGCACATTTTTAGGTATATTAGACAGGGATAAGTTTCAGAAATTTGCAGTGACAACTTGCCCACCTGCAGAGGTAGCTGACTTTAGAAGTTATACTACGGTGATAACCATTCCACACATTGTGAGAACTGTACAAGCAGAAATGGCTAGACGGACTACCCATTAAAATATTCACATCTTCTAATTTTAATTAAACAAGTAATATTTTTTCTAACAGAAATGCTGAGTATAGATTTAAAGTGACCCCAGTACAGAAAACAATCTAACCTGCTCCTCGAATACTCTTGCAAGCTGTGCAACCTTGTCCTTTCTAGCATTTCTTTTATCCTCAAGTTTGCGGCTCCTACTAATCCAGCCCAGTACCTCAGAAACACCTTCGGATTTTTTTCTTTCCCTTTCTTCTTTTGCCCTGCGAAGAAAGAAATGCGACCTGTTATGGATCACATTAAATAATGGGCACCACCAGGCCTAGGTGTGATTCAAAGACAAGAGATAGCATATTGCAATTCCACAGATAAATGCACAGAACGGATGGCGCACATCATAGCTCTTAATACCCATTTGGATAAATCAATCACTACCGCTGCCCATTATATGTCCAGTACGACAAAGCCAGTATGCAACTAATGATCACTCATAAACGTAATTCAAACAGACAAATGAACTTGGCATTCCTAAGATAAGTACTCAGAATCTGTAGCATGAATGCATCTACTTACTTCGTGATGCGTTCCTCCAGCTCAGAAGTAGATACTCTTGCTCCATCAGAGATAGTCTCGGAGGTCTGCTCATTCCGCCCACCCGCTGTGGCATCTTGTTTGCTATCTAACTTCAGCCCATCATCTTTCTCGCGGTCATGACGATCCACCCCTTCCTCTCTGTTTCTGATTCTATCCCTATCCCTCTCCTTCTCTCCCTCCCTATGCTTCTCTCTTTCCTTCTCCTTCACTTTATCCCTCTCCTTCTCCCTCCCACCTTTCTCTTTACTCCTATCCTCCTTAACCCTCTCCTTCTCACGGGCCCGGTGATCATTTTCCTTCTCAGTCTCTCTGGTTCGATCCTTCCGATCCCTATCCCTCTCCCGCTCTTTATCGCGCTGCTTATCCCGTTCGTCTCTGTAATCCTTCCTCCTGTCCTTATCTCGCTCGTCCCTCTCATCCTTCCTCCTATCCCTGCTCGAAACTTTCTCATCCTTCACATCCCTCTCCCGTTCCTTACTCCGGTAATCCTTCTCATCCCTACGGCTGCGATGCCTGCTCGATTCCTTGGACCTCTCATCCCCATTCTCCTCGAAATCGCCACCATTTTCCATCCCTCGGCTCCGCTCAGTCTTCGAGTCAAGCCTTTCACCATCCATAGCAGTCCACAACAATCAGCAATTTCCCACGCGAAGAGACCGTCAACGTGAATGGAATCCAGTAGCTGAAATACAGAAGGATGAAATTCTGCCCTAAAATGATTGATGGATGGGGTTTTTTTTCCGTTGAAGGGAGAATCAAAGCAAAGGCTTTCTGCTCTAGCGCCAAGGGGGGAAGAGTGACAACAATGGGCCTTCATCGGATGGGCCGAACTTTTTACTACAATATATTTAATTTTATACAAAACATTTCTAATAATTAGTTTTTTTTAGCGATATATTAATTAACTCGTATTAATTTATTTTTTTAATATTATTATAATGACTAAATTACTCCGTCATTCCCTATCACTTTTTCATCAAAATTTTAAAATGTTAACATTAATTAACAAATACTTTATAAAATAGATATTTTTACGATAATTATAACATATATTAAGTTTTAATTACTTGGAGATAAAAATTACATGTATCCCCCGTCATGGATTTAAAAGATGATGGAGTAGAGTGCAAAAAAAGAAAGAAAAAGATGACATGGATTTAAATATAAATCCCTAATTTCTTGTCTTCTTCTAAATCCCTAATTTTCCCATTCCTTCCCAAAGCTTTGCCCAACACGCACGACTTCGTCTCCTCACAGTAAACACTCAACGCATCATGTCGTCACTGTTCCTTTGCACCGGCCTTCCTAACACATCAGTCGCTCAAATTTATCGTCTCTAAGCAGTCTCCGTTGCTTCGGAGCCTCACTCCCCCCATACCCCAATCGGATTGTGATAGTCACTCTATTGCAAAACCACCTCCAACACAACAGCTACTGAAAATCGCGGGCGCCTTAGAAGGTGCACACTTCCTCACTACTGGAAATCTTGTCTACCGTTTCATCATTGGTTGATTGTGATTTGATCTAGGCGATGAGCCACGTAGATAAAATATATTCAATTATGAGATTGAATCTTTCAAGTGTTACCCTTGTCACTTTGAATATATATGGACATGGCACTACATTGTTTTAGTAAGTAAGTTCACATGTTAGAGGATTATTCAACAAACCAATGGCTGGTTTTATTACCTTTAAGCTCTTAGTGGTTACAATATTTCTAGTGATTGACTGAGTTTCTCTGGTGTTACATGTGGTCTTTAATTCTCATTTGTTCTTAAATGTCTGTTCGATTTTTTAAGTTAATTGTGATGCATTTATTAGTTTTGATGGAATGCCTGTGGAAGGTAACAAGGTTAGTTTGTTTAGAAGTGACTGTTCCTCTGCATTGAACTATTTCCTCTTTGTTTTAATTCTGATACTAATTGAATGCAGATGGTATGATATTACCATAATCAATTGTAAATTGTTATCCACATAATTTTGAATTGATGGCAGAATTTTATAATTGCTATTGTTGGTGTTTCTTGATTTTCATTGGACAAAAATGGAACTTTCAGTATTTCTATTTGGTAATTGGAGTACATGTCATTCAAAATCAATTCAATGCTTAATCCTCTTTTCTAGTTGTAAGAGAAAATATATTATCAATTCTTATGCTGTCAACGAATTATTATTATGATTGTTGTATTCAAATTGCTATGGGGCCTTCAATTTTAAGGCAATATGGATTGCATACTTAGTGTACAGTTGTATGCATATGGAATCATCAGGAATTCAATGATGCATGACTTAATGATTTCTTAATTTTAAGGCAATATGGATTGCATACTTAGTGCGTAGTGGTATGCATTCGTCAACTTCCTTCATTCATACTTTGTTCCTCAAGTATCCACCTCGAAAATGGTCTTCTATCTGACTAACTCTCTCTTGCAATTATGAGTTCGACAAGTGAAATGAGCTTAACTGATATATCATTAGCTAACTAAAGAAGTGTTGTTATGTCCACAATTTCTTAGTTTTCTCGATTTTTTTTTTGAAGCTTACACTTATCAAATCTCATTTTCCCTAAACATTACAAAATCTATATCACAGAAAATAATATAGTAAGTATAATTGCTAATGATATATACAAAAATACATCAACGAATTTCCTAAATTAGAAAATATAACATGGAGAAGGAATGACTAACCATATTTGTAAATTGTTCAACTTGTTGTATCAATTTAAGTGTTAAATTAATGATCAAGGCTTGTTTCCTCTAAACATTAACAAAATGTTGAATTACAAAAGGTTGCATCAATAGATAAGTAGATAAACTTTTCTTATTTTTTGAGTAACTGTACTTTGTATTGAGAATGAACCTACGTTTGAACAATTTAGTGCTCCTGAAAATTTGATATATTAATGATAGGTCAGTTATCAAATATTGAATGTACCAATTGAATTTTGATAGTAGTTTAACTCAATGCAAAATTTATTCTATTCGTCCATTGTTTCGATACGATGTCATTTTCATACCCTTCCTATATAAGATATGACATTCATCTTCATAAAGTTTACTTTTTATCATCCTCTTCTTTCTTTAAGTGAGAAAGGTTAGGATCCAACTGACTATTCTCCTCAAACTTATATTGTCTCCCTAGTTTCAATGAAATCACATGTGCCTTCATTAATATATCCTTACCATAATATAAGCTGATAAATGATCGAGTATTCAATTATTTATTATTCCACATTATAACATATTCAATTTTGTTGCCTCAAACTAACATATCATAAATTGTCTCTTTTACCCATGGGACATTGAGTTTTGGATACTTATATGCCTAACCTCTCATTGATCAACATCTTAACTTTTAAAATTTTAATAAAGGACAGAATCTTAATTGTTTAAACAAATTACTAGTTACTAGGTAACCATAGACTATTAGCTATATTGTTTTTGAAATTATTCATAAAAGTGATTGAGCATTGGTGAGTCTCTCATCATTCGCAAGCTTTCATCTTCTTTACTAATGTAGCATAAAGATTTCACATGCAATTTTTATATTTACAAATTGTTAGAGACGAATTCCTTGGTGATATTCAAAGGCTTAATATTTGTTGGAAATTTATTATAATCATACTAATGACGTCACTTAAATAGAAGAATGTTTGGAGGCTCACAATTAGAAGAAAAATGAGAAAAGATTTGTCCTTTATCATTGAATAATCTAGTCACCTTGTCTTCCTAGAGTTCTCAATGATGGTTAAATCACAAGAGTTGTATTATATTTGATATTCATCATATATAGTGATTTCTTGCATGCTTTCCACGTATCTTAATCTCAAGTGTTCATTTTCACTTTGAACTTGAATACTAACATGACCACTATCTTCAAATTCAAAATCATATCAAGATTCAGATTAGATGCATAATCATTAGTTGGATGAATATCCATCGGATTGAAAAAAATATCCATGGGATGCATGCGGTCAAGTAGGGGTTGAGAGTAGCATATCATCTTCTACAAGTTGATTTCCATTCATTTCCAGCCCAATGAGATGTATGAAATGAAGTAATAGGTAAGCAAATGTTTTTTTTTTGCTCAACAAGCAAATATTTTTTGTCGCAACAAATTAACTAGAAACCATTAATTCATGCAACATAGAATTTCATATATAATCAATTAAGAAGGGATCATTTCATTTCATATGCAAACGATTATATACTAATTATGCAATATATATTTCCGTATTAAGCACTAAATTCGAAACACATGCACTCCAATTACCAAACAGAAATATAGGAAGTTTTATTTTTTGTCCTGATAGCAGTCCATAAGCTGTTGCTGGCTCAGGCTGCTAAGATTTCCAGTAGTGGTGAGAGTTTGCTTAGTCGTATGATGTGGAGAGACTGAAGTGGTGAGTGGACAAAGTTTAGGAGAGACTAGTGAAATTAGGGATTTAGAATAAAAAAAGAATAAATTATAGATTTATGTATAAATTCATGTTATCTCCACTTAAAAAATTAGCCACCCGTATTTTATTTTATTTTATTTGCATTTACAGTGAATCACAGCTTTGTTGTATATAATAGAATAGAGAAGAGGAATTGGAATTGGAATTTGACAGCGCCTCAAGTAGGGAGCATCCAATCCAAAGGAAGCATTCTATTGATGAAAATAGTTAAACTCACCTGCTTCAGAGGAATTAATCCATGCATAGATAATCCCACCTGCTAGTTTAGCTTCTGAAAGTCAAAGATGTGATAAATAGATATAGATAAAAGCAGAGACCTTGTTCAAACAAGCTCTGGGATGCATGTAGATGTAGATGGGGATATATGTGATTGTTTATGCAGACCAGGACTCCATCCATACAGTATGATCTATAATGCATGCATACTATGACTCTGATTTTTATGGCGGCGGAAGAAGCTGGCCAAACGGATCTGGCAAGGAGGAAATGGGTGGACTTTCCGTGTCTGCAGCTGCCAGTGGTGACCTCAAAGGGAATGGCCCTGCAGGGGTGTCGGGGACGGCGGGGAAGAGAGGCGGCGGCTGATCGGGAGGGAAGAGTGGGAGAGACGGTGTCCCGAGTTCTGGCCGCGGCGAGATTATGGGTACTAGTGGTGGCGGTTGAAAGAGAGACGGCGGCTGATCGCTTATCGGCTCATCAGGAGGGGAGAGTGGAAGAACCGTACTCCGGAGAGCTTGTGGAGGCGTGAACAGGGGTACTAGTGGCGGCGGGGGCTGACGGGTTATCGGCTCATCAGGAGGGAAGAGTGGAAGAACCGGGCTCCCGAGAGCTTGCGGGGGCGAGAACATGGGCACTAGAGGCGGCGGTAGAAAGAGAGACGGCGTCTCTGGCAAAGGGGAGAACGGCGGGGGGGAGACTGGGATGAATGGGAAAGGCGGTGACTCGTTGGGGGATTCAGGTGGTGTCAGCCATGGCCATGAATTTGTTGTAGGCGGTGGTGGAGATGGGACCAGCGGTGGTGGGAATAGTGGTGGAGATGGGACCAACGGTGGTGGGAATGGTGGTGGAGATGGGACCAACGGTGGTGGGAATAGTGGTGGAGATGGGACCAACGGTGGTGGGAATGGTGGTGGAGACGGGACCAACGGCGGTGGGAATGGGAATATGAACGGGAACGGTGGTGGAGATGGGACCAGCGGCGGTGGGAATGGGAATATGAACGGGGACGGCGGGGGAGGGGAGTGTGGCGGTGGTGATGCCACCAGCGGCGGTAGAAGTGGAAATGCAGGAGAGGAGATGATAGGTAGCGGGCTCGACGGCGGGGACGGCCTCTGCGTACGCCGCCGCCTAGGGGCTGAGGCGAAAGGGTTGTCGGGAGAGTAGGGTGAGGTGGGAAAGGGCCACTGGCCACAGGCATCGAAGAGGAAATCATACAGATGGTCGCAGTTGAAACCTCGGCGGGTTCGGGTCCTCGGAGGTCTCGTGCGGCCTCCGAATCCAGATCCCCGTCTGGGGCAACCGTCGAAACGGCTTCTCTTGACGGCACCTGTTTCTCCTCTGCCGTTGGTAGCTGTGGTGATCTCAGCAGAGCTGGAAACGATGGCTAAGAGGACTAGCAGAGAGGGCACGAGAACTGTTTTGATCAGAAGGCGATGTTCCATTGCCAGCGCCAGTAGTATTATCTGATCTCTATGACAGTTTCACTTCAGTAGTGTATATATATATATATATATATTCTTTTACAATCCTTGTTTCTATGCTGCATTGTTGAGTAAAGTTGAAAAAAGCTATTGCAACCATCTTCATCTCCATTTACTTTAATGGAGTACAGTATTTATTACTTGGAAGTTGTAGATATGGATGCTGGGTGAAGTGGTGGTGTTGGGGAGTAGACCTGCTGCTGCTGCAACAGCCTTAAATGTTAATCTACACTTTTAAAAGTCCACGTGGTGACGCTGCTCTTTTTTATGTTGATCGTTAGCTCCCAGATGGTAAGGCTGCATGCATGCATGCTCTGCATTGCATTGCATTTGCAAGCCATTGGCTATGCATGCTGTGCACTTGCATTGCAAGGATGTGCCCCGGCGGTGGCAATCCTATAAATGTTAGATGGCATGAGGGACTAAAGCTTTAATGCACATGTTTTCTATTTTCATATAATGTGGATAGTTGTGAAAATGCAGTTGTGTAAATGATGTTTCTAAGAAAAAATTGCTGGGGAGAGAGAGAGAGAGGGAAACAAGAGCATGGTCATCATCATTGAAGAAGAAATCCATTACACTGGAAACTGGAAGCTCTTAAGCTCAGTAATGGTCTGCCCCGACCAGCAATCTAAACTGATCAGCTTATTCTCATATTGCATCATAGGAGAACTAACTAAATGACAGTCCCTTACTGCATTCTTCATGTATGTATGTTGTCATTTTTTTCTCAGTTTTTAAGATTTGGGTCTCACCAAAACATCTCAACACTATGGCCCAGGTCTCCCACCACTCACACAGTGTAGTGCTGTTGAATGGTATCGATGTCAAGTCCCTTGAGCTTGACCACCGACTCAACGTGCCCCTTCAGCGTGTGGACCTCTCTCAACCTGCAAGGAGTACAAAATTTGAAAAGAAAATGACAGATAAAGCAATGGGGGTCGTGAGAGCAGGAGGCCCTTTTACCTGGCAATCTCTGCACGTTTCCTAGCCTGTTCGGCTATTTCCGACAATTCCCGGTAGTTGTTTTTGTCGTCGAACAAATCCGAAGTGCTAGGTGTATGGAGACCATGGAGGGTCCTCTGTTCCCGAGCCCATTGCGCCTCTCTCTCCCCTTTCCCGTAATCCTTCTTGGACGTGAAAGCAGTCTGGAAGATGGAAGAGAGGTTTGGCACGATCAGAAAGGGAGCTCCTCCTAGAAGTGTTCCAGAAATACTTATATGCATGATGTTAGTCTTAGTTCAAGGTATTGGATTGCTACCTTGTTCTGCAGAAGATTATCCCAGGCCTTCCCGCTCAATCCGTAGCGAATCATGAACTTGAGAATATCAAGAGGGATGTAAAATATGATGCTGTAGAGCCATATAACTCCAGCCCATCCCCAGCCAATCCCATGAATCTTGGCGAATCTCCAGTCAGCATACACAGCAATGATAGTGGCAATCTGAATGGGTTATGTGCAGATCCAATCAACTGCTTGTCCATGTATTCGTCAAACAATAAAAGGCACCAAAGCAAGAGACCACTTACCAGCTGAGCGACAAAAAAGGCGGCCAGAAGCAAGAGACCAGGGCGCTCAACATACGACCAGCTCCGGGAACGAGTAACAAATATCAGTGCCTGACTCACGATACTGACTTGGAGGTAGACAGCTGCAGTGAGTTCCTCACTGTTGTTCTTGATTGACCTCACACCAAACTTCTCCTGATAAAATACCAGTAGTTAGATTTGAAAATCATGTAAAAAAATTTGGTATCTAGCTCAAAATCTCAAAATTTGGTATGCAGCATTACCGAGAAGAAGTCGGTTTTATGAGCAACCCAGAAGAAAACAACTGTCATGACAGCCAAGTAGCTTCCCAGTACAACTCCAGTGGAAAAGATCTCCTTAAGCTTCCATGAATCTGGTAAGGGAGATGGCTTCACACGGTCTTTTGATATGGTCATGATGGTTCCATCATTGAGTATGGCTATGATGAGGACCATAAAAGGGGAAAAGTCATACTTCCAGATCAGAGCAAGTAAGAGGAACCCGACCACAATCCGGACTGTGATGGACACGGCATAGATGGTGTAGTTTTTCATTCTTTGGAAGATGGCTCGGCTCGTTAGGACCGCGCTTATGATCACACTCAGCCCCGGCTCTGTCAGGACTATGTCAGATGCACTCCGGGCAGCATCTGTTGCATCAGCTACAGCAATTCCAATATCAGCCTTCTTTAGGGCCGGTGCATCATTCACTCCATCTCCTGTCATCCCGCAGATGTGTTTCCTATCTTGCAGCCTCTTCACGATCTCATACTTGTGCTCTACAGATTTTGTGCCAAAATTTAGTTACTTATCACCAACCCACAAGCAGTAAATGGAAAATTCTCCAGACAGATAAACATTTATACCAGGAAAGACACCAGCAAAGCCATCAGCCTTCTCAATAAGTTCATCGATAGGGAGAGAGGCAATGGAGGAATCCTTGTTCTGGCCAAGGAGGCTAGAAGAAGGGTACATATTAGTTCCCATTCCCAGCCTCCGACCCGTCTCTTTCCCGATAGCCAGTTGATCACCAGTAATCATCTTAACATTTACACCAAGATGGAGGGCCCGGTTGATGGTATCTGCACTGTCGTGCCTTGGAGGATCAAACAGAGGTAAGAGGCCAACGAATTGCCATGGGCTTCCTTCACTATCTTTAGATTTTTCCGGTACAGTCTGGAAGCAAGAAATATCATCACTGGCCGCTTTATTAGTTTCAGCGCTTGCCATGGGAATGAATGAACAAACTCAACGGGAGAATATTACCTGTCTGGCAACGGCTAAGGAGCGAAGGCCACGCTCTGCAAACTTATCTATGATGGCATGAACCTTCTTCTTGAGGTCCTCTCGAAGTTTGCAGAGATCAACAATCTGGCAGGATTTTAAACCAATAAAGGGAAATTCACGAAAATGAAGAGGGAAAATTACATATTAGGGAAAGGAGAATTTTACTTGTTCCGGTGCCCCTTTGCTAACCCGGTGCCAGTTGCCATCTGAGTCGATGTATGTCATGGCCGTCCGCTTCTCGACAGGGTTGAAGGGCAAAAAGTGCACCTCAGTTATGCCATGTCTGGCCTGCAACATAAATAGAACTTTGCAATGAAAAAAAAGCAGTCTTACGAATTTGTCTTGACGTATAAGAGGTAGAAAAAAAATCATTTGCAAACTTTGTCAATGGCGTTTGCAAGAATATACAGTCAAAATTACTCCAAGGATTGCAGAAGATAAAAATGATGCCCATTTTGTACATTGTATAAGAACAGGAAGAGTACAACAGGTAGAGAAGAACCTCTTTTGGATCGCCCAACATTCCAACAATACAAGCATCAATTGCATCCTGGTTCTCAACCCTTGATGCTCTTGCACCAAGTAGAACAACAGTATCCTTGTCCATATCCTCTGCAAAAATCTGGTGGATATCCGAATATAGGTCGTTATATTTTGAAGAATTCTTTACCCGCTATGTATAGATAAAAATTTGTAGTATCTCTGACCTCAATCAGGCTCTTGTCTACCGTGAGCTTGTTAAGTGTAAGAGTCCCAGTCTTATCACTACAGAGCACGTCCATTCCAGCCATCTCCTCGATTGCCGTCATCCGCTTAGTGATGGCGCCTTGCTGAGATAGCTTATGAGAGCCAATAGCCATGGTAACAGATAGGACGGTTGGCATGGCAATAGGAATGCCTCCAATAAGGAGCACCAAAAGATTGTTAATTCCACTCCTGTACTTGCGATGCTGCATTGGATACATGACTACGATCTCCACAATCATGCCAATGGCAATGGAGCAAATACAGAAATTCCCAATTGCTGTCAGTACCTGAAGCAATTATTCAATTGTCAATATCCATTGAAAATGTAGGTAAGGCTTTTGAATGCGATCCATTTTGTGAGCACGTACCATTTGGAAGTGCCCTACATTGTTCGTGCTGTCCACTAGATGAGCTGCCTTACCAAAGAAAGTATGAACCCCAGTAGCAATTACAACAGCCTCGATCTCTCCTTGCTTGCAAGTAGACCCAGAGAATATCTCGTCTCCAGGGCACCTTGTCACAGGCAGAGATTCACCTGTAAGAGCTGACTGATCAATCTTGAGGGGATCTCCCTCCAGAAGCCGAGCATCTGCTGGGATAATATCTCCGAGCTTCACACTAATCACATCTCCAGGGACCAAAATTGCAGCTTCTTGCTCAGACCATCTTCCATCTCTTAGAACCTATATTAGAATGGGCAACGCAAAAGACGATTAAGATAAAGAATGGCCTGACCTTTATCTTAATCGTCTAAACAATTCAAGGTACCTTTGTCTTGGGAGCAAGACCCGCCATAAGTGCTGCTGCTGCATTGCCAGCATTGTTCTCCTCTATAAAGCTTATAGTAGAATTGATTATCAGTAGTACTACTATACCTATAAAGTCTTGCCAGTCCGGTGGCTCGCCCTGCATCAGATCATGAAACAATTCACACAGGAAAATTGTTGGAATATGCCAAAAGATATGTAGAATGAGAAAAATTACCCCTCCGTTAGCAAGAACAATGGCCATGAGAGCAGCAATCTCCATAACCCAGGAAAGTGGATTCCACATGAACCCAAGGAATTTCAGGAACTTATTTTCCTGTTCCATAAAATCATTTTGATGCATTACTTTTTTTTAAATCACATGTATATATATGAAGAAACGTTTTGACTATTGAATAATGAATTACATTCTTCTCTTCCAGCTTATTGGGTCCAAATACTTCCAGCCTCCTTCTTCCTTCCTCCTCAGTTAGACCCTCTCTGGTACATTTTAGTTGTTCAAAAACTTCGTCAACTGGTATGCTCTCCTGCAAAAGGATTTGGATAATTTCATTTTTAATTGATCAAGTTAAGTCTTTTATCATCTGCAAATGATAATTAAGAAGTAGATGGCAGTATAAAATACCTTTCCAACATCTCTTAGATTATTAATACATTTCAAACTTCAAAACTACTTGAAGAACATGGACGGTGCATGCATTTTAGCTGCAAGGCGATCGCAGCACAGCTCAGAGACGAGAGAGAGAGGCTTACCAAATCGACATTCTCATTGTTAATATCCTCCAAGCTGATAGCGCTGTTGGCCATTGATACGTTGAGGCGAGCGGAGGTCAAAACAATGCAGAGACAGTGCTACCGAATTTCACGCAGGGAGCTACGCTCATTCACGGCTGAGCCTCGTCAAGAAAGAAAATCTTGTTTCGAACAAAACGCTAAAAAATCAGCGGTTGGAGTGGTGAAGCTTCGTCCTTATGGCTCTCTCTCTCCCGCACTATCACTTCTCTCACCATACAATCTCTCCGCAATGACAAGCCCTTTGCTGGTGACTGTCACTTCCGCGCGTGTGTGTGTGTCTCTCTCTCGCTCGCTCTCTGGTGCTACAAGAATGTGCGGAGTCCTAAGGCTTCATCCTTATAACGTACTTCGAATCGGAGGACACGGGGTTGAGCGAACAAGCGAGAGTCTCGTGTCCCCCTCCTCCTCCTGTTACGCCCCGGTCGTTCGGGGCTATGTGGGTCTTATTCGGGCCCACTATTCTCACTGCCTGTTTGCCACGACAGTCCAATCACTCGTGGGAATGCCACAAGAAACGTGTCCACGTGGAAAGCTATGGCTGGGGGATTTGCATCTTCATCGGGCTTTACACTACGACCTGGAGATCACCTGCTCTACATCTGAAAAATAACAGTGGGCATTCCAATGGATCTCATGCAGGCCAAGAAGGCCATTTTAGGGTAGGCTACATTGTTATGCTCACCTTACAGTCTGAAATACAGTCTTTTGCCACTGCAGAATGGCCTATCGTTCAAAGAAAAAAAGTTGCACTCCAGAGTGATAATGGATACCTTATCAAAACTAACTGATGATGGGCACTGACGAGGCAAATATTCTATTTTACATGTCTGATGCAATGGGCGAAAGCAGTTGGTATGATTCCTGCCTATTAATCATTACTGTAAGGAAATGTCATCTCAATTTTCTGTCAAGCATCTCTTTGTACTAGCTTAACGTTTGCCTTCACCGTTTTTGTGGAGACTAGAATCTAGATACATGCAGTATTCCAATTACTAATGCAGATCCACATGGGTACGTGAAAAAGGAGGAAGAAAAGAGGGTAGATAATGAAGACCGAATATGAAAGCTTCGATATTTGGATTCAATGCAGTGATGTATCGAATGCACTACAGTGACACAAAATTTACAAGCAGAAATCCCATCAGAAGAATAGGTGCTGAAGTATTGAGATCCTTACTTTGTCAACCAGTAAATGAAAACGAGGAAAGTGCATACAGAGGCAACCAGGGAAAGAATGATGGTGTCCATCGACTTCCTCCTCTTTATCGCAGTGAGAATACTACTTACCTGCACGGGAGTAAAGATGTGACTCATAACACAGGCACGTTAGGAGAGTTTATTATTTCCAAATTGCAAATCAATGTTTTATTTCTCAATTAGTTGCTTATGCTCCACTAAAGCAAATGAGCACTTACTGTTGGGAGGCGGCTGTTAACATTGCTGATCTTTAGATTGATTCCCCCGAAAGTTGACCGCTGCAGTACAAGTGCACCAAGGGTTGCTTGCGCTTGAGAAATGACAGAGTCCATCTGCAGAGCAACTTATTTGTTAATCAGGCTGATCCGACTAAAAGAAGAGATTTTTAGGTAAATGATCCATGACAAAATAATGAAACAATATAGCAGCAATCAGTGCGTAACATGAAATAGGTCGCATATATAATACCCCTAAATACTTGAGATTCCTGCACAACACAGTCATAGCAAAATTATTCAACTATATTTTTCATCTTGATTGGTGGAACATTTTAGATTATTAAAATGGCATGGCTAAACAGATCTCACCTCTATCACCACACAACTTCCAACAAACATTATGGAAAACAAATTAAAGTAGACCAATTACATAAAACTGCCATCGGAAATAAATAAAATGTATTGCAGTATGCTTAGCTTAGGAAATATGAACACAAGCGGCAATACCTGCCCTGTGTTTCTGCTAATGGAGGCATGCTCTCGGAGAAGTGCTTGTTCTGGAGAACCACCACCTTCTTCAAGATCTAATCTAGACCGTTCATACTCACGGAAATCCTCTAGGAGAGAAGCGTGTTCTCGCTTAGCTCTAAGGCTGGAACAAAGCCGATAAAATTCCTGGATTTCATGCATGGAACATCATGCCATGTTTCAATACCCATCCATGAGAAAAATAAGCAAAAGATTGGAAAAGCTTTACTAATAACACTAGACTCTATCAGAGGCCCATAGATGAATTCAAACAAAAAATGAGGGCAAAGTACCAAAATTTTCAGCATCTAGAGGATTGTTCAAGGCATAAGCCGCCACATGCTTGAATTCATCCAAGTATGATTATACGCATTACTGAGTAACCACTACCTGTGTAAGATCCCGTAGAATTTCTTGATGCCGTGTCAAGGTATGAGAAATCATATTTGTTCCTTCCGATGACACCCATGCTTGCATCTGCATATTAATTTGTTCGAGTTGTTTCAATAGTCCATCGATGCTAGATTCTAGATCATTTTCTGAGGGATCAAATTTAGAAGCCTTTGAAGAGACCAGCTTCCGGAATGATATCATCTTCTCATCCAACTGCGCTTCAAGTTTCCGCGCCTAAAAACAAAGAACTTGTCAGGAAAAAAGAACTGCAGCTCCATAATTCGTAGAATTGAGACAGGATACACATATATCTTAATTAAAATAGCAACATTACAAGCATGCACTCTTTTCATGGCTTACTTACCATTCAAATTGAATTGGAGAGCATCAGAAATTGACATTTTTTTACATTTAAATAATCACAACAATTATTAGGCGAAAACATATACATCCATGTCCCCTGCAGACCAATTCAGGGTCATGAACATGAAGTTAGTTTGCTACAATCATTGGAAGAAACATTAAAAGAACAAGTTCTCAAGCTAATCCGATCGATCGACTAAATTAATTCAAAAAGAGAAGGGATCATCTATCAGATCCTGCGATGTCCACGATACTTCCAAAAGAAAACTGATCATGATGCTGTAAAAATCGAGTAAATTTGGAGGAGAAGGCGAAGACGGTGGGACCTGTTTGCGCAGGGCGTCCCATGAGATCGGCACGTCCATGGATCGGCAGATCGGACTCGGGGCAGATGGAGTCGGATAGGGCGGATATCGGAAGAGAAACGCAGAACTTCTCTTCCCGTGAAGAGACAAAGCTTCCAAAGTCTTCCCTCAGTCGATCTCCGTCCGAAGGAATCAGTGGACGTTAGAGAAAGAAAATAGTCCAAGTTTGGAGAGGGAGGTCCCCTGGATATCAATGGGAAATAGGCGCCATCAACCTTCAACCGCTACAAGCACTGTCCAATAATATCCGAAATTAGATCCCATCAAATCTACCGACGCGTGTAATCCTACTACAGAATGGTATTGATCGTCCATAAATCATTCAGGCCATCGTCATGGCTCAGTCGGGTCAATTCGATTGGAACCATGGTTTGAAAATCAGGTCACCTTCTCACCCATTGAATTCCAATAAAAATAGAGATGATGTGGTAAATTAAAAATATTAACTATATGTGATAAAGAATGTTGAAGAAGAGGAAGTTCAAGAGGAATACAGAGAACTTAATGATTTTCAATAAATATATTATTTTGTTAGGACTTATTGATCTACTACATTGCAAACATGCTCTTCAAATTAAAGCTTTTATTGTTCATGAATGCTTTTTTCCTTAAATTTAGCCTTTGTTGTACTATTCATTTAAAATGATTACCATTGTTAACTAATGTATTATATTAGGACTAACCTTAAAGAACTTATATTGAGCAAAAAAACTTAAGAACTTACTCTATCTAATAAAAATTAGGTATATAACAAAAAAAACATAAATCAACTCAAATGAAATTGAATTTAATGCTTATATTTATGGTTTGCATACAAGATCAAATGGTTGCATAATTTTTCTCTTATTTTTTTCATATATTTTACTATCTACAAGAATTTTTCATATTTTTTTTAAATAACATGTATCAAATTATTAAAAGAGAATCTTCCCGCTATTTTATTAAATTACGGGTCATTTTAAAGCAAATGAGAGGTGGTGTAATAAGTTAATTATCTATAGGCTAAACTATTCTTATTGTTTGAGAACTGGAATTGATTATTTAAAAATTGTTAAGAATATAATTGTTATAATTATTTAACTAACCCATGAGCAAGAGTGGGTGATAATGTATGAATTAGTTGAGTTTCCACTAACTATAACTATTTAACTAATGAGAATTAACTCATTTATAAATAAAAAATAATGAAAATATGGTGGAACTTTATTTTCTAAATATAATATTATGTATATGTATAAATAAAAATATATGTTATAATAATTTGTATTTGCTGAAACTAATAAATTCTTATAAAAAATTAAAAAAATGAAAATTTTATATTATTTTATTATATAATTTATTTTTACATATTTTATATATACAAAAATGAAAAAAATTTTAAATAAAAAACTGATAAGCAATTAATTAAATAATAATCTTACCTTATTTGTATTATTAATATTTTTATAATCAAATAATCATGCACGGTAATTATAAAAGAAATTTTAAGAAATAAGAATTTTGTATATATAATATAAAATTAAAGTATATTTTATAATTATATGATAAAAATATATATGTATATATAAAAACACATTTATTTTATTTTTTTTATATATCTAAATGACATAATATATATATATATAATATATAAATCTTAATTAATAGTAATAAGAGATCTCTCTCTTGTTCTTCCTTCCAAATTCTGTATTTTTTTCTTTTTCATAAATTTTGAAATACTATTATCCAATCTATAATTGCCCGTGAGCACAATGAATTTCTTTCCATACTACAAACAAAGATATTAAAGAAAAGGAAGTGCAAAAATAAATGGGTCCTCAAGAAAAAGTTACCATTAAATTACTTTTTAAATTAAGAGTTTTGTTTAAAATGATTATAATTGTTATGTAATTTATTTTAGGAAGATAAACATTATTAGTAAAATTTTATAAATACATTATTTTTTCAAGAATTTGATTTAATAAAAAGAAGGTATAGAATAACCAAACATATAAAAGTTTAAATGAAATTGAAGTCAATGTTGAGTGGAATGGCCATTTCTCCAAATGTGTTATTTTTTTATATATTTTATTATATACAAGAATCTCTGATAATTTATTTATTACAGTAATAATGACATGCATCCTAAACTAAAAATATTCTAAAAAATTTAAAATTTGAAAATATTCAATAGCCTTTTTATTAAAGTAAATGAAAAATAAAAAGGTAGATCCATACCTTACTTATAAGTACATAGTTTAATATATTATTATTTATTATATTGATATATAGTTAAATATTTGTTGTATATCAATATTGATGTACAATTTAATTATATTATGTTTTTTCTTTTTTTATAAAAGTAAACAAATTAAATTTTTTTTTGAAGAGTTGTTATAAAAAAAAGGATTTGCAACAATTGATATATAAAGAATAATACTAATGGCCAACAACATTATCATATAACAGGTTTTAAATACATAATTATTTACTGATTTATTCTTGTTTTTACTTTAATTAAAGTTCTATTTCACTATTTAATTCTTTAAAAAAAGAAAAAATATTAAAATAAAAATTATAAAAAAACATATATTTAATAATGAAAAAAACAAAATCTGATTATACAATTTACAAATACTTATATTAATAATTATATTATTAGAATTTGTATTTGTATATACTCAAATAGTTTGTGATTTCAATCTTTATAGTGTTGTATATTAGGTGATTTCCACTGAATTTAAGTAGATGAGTTTAAAGATCATAAATAACTTATTTGATAAATTTTTTTGAAGCGAACTATTTAAAATCCTTTTAAACCTTTTTCAACTAAAATTATTTTAATATATTTATTATTTATTTTATTCATAATTATAATGTATTTTTATTCTCTATTTTGAATACATTTATGTATTAAAATATTGTATATAATTATATAATAAAATATTATATATACAATTATATATTACACAAAAATAGTTTATCAAATGTATATATTATTTTTATGTTATTATTATATAATATATATTATAAGTAATATTAATATATTTTGTAATTGTAACCATTACTGATTTTTATTTTATGATATAATTGTTTAATAAGAATATAATAAATAAAATTTTATTTTGTGTATATATTATAATTTATCAATACATATATTTTTGGTTATTATATAATATTTATATATAAATATTATTATGTAATTAATATTAACTTATTTTTTAATTATTAAAATAAATTAATTATACTATATGATTTGAATATTATATACCATTGATTATATATAATATAATTATAATATGACTCTATATTTTATTTTATTTTTAATTATATAATTTAATTTAATCATACATATAAATTAATGTGTAAATACATAATAAATAATTTAAATTAATTATAAAATAATATATTATCCATTTAAACTTTAAAATATTTAAAAATTACTACAAATTCATTATTTATTTTCTAATGTAAAATCATAAATTTGAACCAATGCTAATGGAAAATATCTTATTAATTTAGTCGTATAAATTTGAATTTGAAGTATTTTATTTAGATAATTTAATTTATAGTTATAAAATAAAATAAAAGAGTTAAATTGATATTTTTAAAATAAACTAAATTTTATATTTATATTTGAAAGAATTAGGGAAGTACGTTATATTGTGCATACAAGATATTGTTGACTAGATTATCAATGTTGACTCTCATTTTAAGGAGTTTTATGACCCTTCTCCTTTAACAAACCTATATCTTGCACGGGACTAAAAGACTATATAAAGATGGTGGAGAGGTCATTAATTAGAATGTCACATCAATGAATTAATGTATTAGATGAATTAGTGTATAAAAATTTGTGCAAAAAAAATTAGTATCCTTTTCTTGTTAACTGAATAAATGAAGTATATGAGAGTTAAATAATTAGAACATGAGGATGAAACCACTGATAAAGGTACACAATATATGAAATTATTATTATTCTTTAACATGTTAGTTGATGGATCCAGAACTTAAAAAGAATGAATGGATTGGGTCCAGGCCAACCAAGAATATTATAGATTATTACATTGTGGGTGTAGATACAAGGTCCTCATAATTGAAGGGTGATGAATGAGTTTACGGCTAATTTCCATTTCAAGTGGGGCATGTGCTAGCATGTCCTATATGTCTTTGAGGATACCTGTCTCATCCTCCCATCTCCAACTGGGATCTTTACAAGGGCATGTAGTTTCATTGATTGCATGTGCTGCTGATCTTTTTTATCTAATTGTGATGGTTTTAGGAGAATTTGACAAATGCCCCTTCATATCATATACTTGCCTAGCCATAATAATCCAATCCTCCATAGACGAGATCTTCCCTTATCTCTTCATCAATTTATTTGATAAACTATTATATACTTCAAGGCTTCCACTAGGGATGTCTGGTAGTTGTGGACAAGCAAAGTGTTTGTAGATGAGAACAGGATTGATTGAAATTTTGGCCAAAAAGCAATCGAAGTCCCTTTTTCTTTTAATCATGGTGGCCAAAAAGTAATGGGCACACCATGATTAAAAGTGGACTTTCTTTAAATTGATATGGAGATGCACAGAAAATGAAAGGTATCTACTATTCAAACCCCATTTTCATGTCTTAGCCTTTGAATGGAGAGTGGGGCTAGGAGGACAAAAGAACGTACATGTGGACAAAAGAACATACATGTATACATACTTTATATAGAATGATATTACCAAATGACGAGTGCCCACAAATGTCAAAATCATATCAGAAGCCTCATCCATCAAACTATTTGATCAACTTGCTGTAGACCCATTACATGCCATCCTATGCCGGTTGAATTTCACCGAAGGTGTACCCATTTATGTCCTTTTCGTGCACTCGTGAGTGAAAAGGGAACTTTTTCAACCCTATGCTCTGCTGTAATTTAATCACCAGCTTACAGAGGAGATGATGGCAGATGATGCATGACCCATCTTAATGAAACGCCAACAGACGGATGTCCTAATTTCAGGCAATAGATGATGATAGAAAACAACTCATGACCAATATAATAAACAACTCCTAATTTATCTTTCCCAAGGACCAATGCAAGGATGAGTTATAATCTGATTGACTTCTTCTGATTGACTTCTTCCACTGCCTTTTTCCATAAAAAAATGCTCTAAAAGCTCTAGCTTTAATCAAGTAGATATTAGATAAAGACAAATTGTGTTTGGAAAAAGATGCCTTGACCTAGCTTGAAATTGCACACAACCAAGTGTTTTGAGTTTCTACGGCAAGGTGTGAAACACATTCTTCCCAATGGGCAAGCTTCCACACCCTACGTTTTGTGGACATGTAAGAAAGAGGGAAAGAGCATATTGCAGGATAAGAAGATGGTGATGATTAAAAGTGTATCCTTATCTAGTCTCTATGAATCAAATGAGATCCTCTAGTCCCAGATCAAGTCCTAGGCTTCAGTACCACATGCTCAACCTTCTGGTTTTCTTCCCCCATGCACCAGACCTGTAAAACAAAGTTACAAGGCACTCCAACTCTTCAGTTGTATTGCAAAATACTTCATACAGTTGATGGTGGCCTCAAAGAAGTCTTCCAAATCTGCCATAATCTTCCTTCCCTATGATCATTCGAACAAGAAGAGAATCATGTATTAGAGCTGTTTTTCAGATATGCCTCCCTGTGCTCTGAAAGAGGCAAACTGTGCATCACCATAGAATACAGATAATGTCCTCTTGTCTCCAATGCCTCTTATGGCATTTGGTATAAAGAGACAGTATATGTCAATACTATCTATCTATGTAGTTCCCAAAATCATCTCTATATACTCAGTCCCACGGCAGAAGCACACAGCAACAAATATTTACATTAACAAGTAGAAAAAAAGTCCATATCATAGAGCAACTGGAATACTGAATTAGGGCTGGTAATTCATATAGCCAAACCACTTCAAATCACACAGCTTCCCACCAAAATATTCATAGGTTGATAACCTTTTCAGCATCTATTCATTAATCAAATCTCAGTCAAGTTTTCTTTTGATCATTGAGGATTCTCTTCTCCCTGCCAGCACCAGACAATGTCCTTCAGGGCAGGCCTCATACCATCCTCACAGAACTTCTTGTACTCGAGGGTGTCCCCTGAAGACTTGGAGAACTCCACCAGAACCACCTCCGGAGCCACCTCGAAGACATCGGCGGTTACCCCAAGTTTCCCCTTCCTCCCTTCAGACCTCCCCTGCAGTTTCACCTTGTAGTCTTTCACGCTCAGCACCCCGAAGTTGAGCTTCTTGGCCACTCCCTCAATCTTCCCAACAATTGCTGAGGCGGAACACCGGGAGGTGAACATGGAACCCGACTTCCTCCTGCTCTCAAACAGGCTAGACAGGTCGAACCCCGAAGACATGGATGATATGAACTCAAAGGCATTGTAGAATCTCGGCTTCGAGTTTGACCTCACAAGCTCCAGCTCTCCGCTGAAGCTATCACCTTGCTCCTTGAAACCCCCAACAGCATCCTCCTCGATCGAGAATGCCACAGGTTTCGTGAAACCTTTCTGGAACCATGGTGTCCGCATAATCGCCGGGATCGTGATTCGCCTTTCAGGGTCAGAAACAAGGAGTTTGGAGATCAGCCTTTTGGCATCCACAGAGATACAATCTGGAAACTCAAACTCTGCCTTGAAGACCTTCCTGTACATCTTCATCAAGTTTTCTTCTTGAAAAGGCAGGTAACCAGCAAGAAGAACATAGAGGATCACCCCAGAGGACCAGATATCTACCTTTGCCCCGTCATAGCCTTTCTTCCTCAGCACTTCAGGAGCAACATAGGCTGGTGTCCCACACTGGGTATGCAGCAACCCATCATTCCTCAACTGCTCCGGCAAGGCAGAGAGTCCAAAGTCTGAAACTTTAAGGTCTTCATTCTCATCTAACAGCAGGTTCTCGGGCTTCAGGTCTCTATGGGAGATACCCCGGCTATGGCAGAAGTCAACGGCGCTAACTAGTTGCTGAAAGTACTTCCTAGCAGCATCCTCCTTGAATCTCCCCTTAACCACCTTAGCGAACAGCTCTCCACCCTTGACATACTCCATGACAAAGAAAATTTTACCTCTGGTAGCCATGACTTCCTTGAGCTCCACCACGTTGGGGTGTCTGACGAGGCGCATCACTGAGATCTCCCTCTTGATCTGCTCCATCATGCCTTCCTTCTTGACTTGGTCCTTGTTGATAACCTTGATGGCGACGCTCTCTTGGGTCTCGAGGTTCTTGCCATGGTAGACCTTGGCGAAGGTCCCCTGCCCTAGGAGCCTCCCCATCTCGTACTTGCCGAAGATAACATTTCTTGAGACATTGAGTTGCCCATTGGGTTGCTCTACTGAACTGGCCATCTCGGCTTGTGTTCCCATTTACAGGGTAGAAGCTTAGGACAGTTTCTGTTCGATTTAGGCCAAACAGCTTTGAAAAACCAGAAGACCAAAGAAGACGGCAGGGTATATGGATCTCATAAGTGCATCACCCAGTGGTATAATGAAAAGAGCTTTTATTTTGGTGGTAGTCAGAGAGAAAAACTGAGGCACCCAAAAAGGCTCAATCTCATTTGGGGTTTTATTGGGGGAGAAAATTGTAGGATGCGGAAAGGTCAGTCACATGCAAAGGGGGAGCTCTAATGGCGGAAGCTTTGGAACTGTGAAAGGGTGGAAATGGAAATTAGACAGAAATGAGGAGAGCACAGTGGACTTGTTATCTGGCAACTCCGTATTCTTTTATCTCCAGTGGCATGAGAGACAATCAACTCACACAGAAATGACTAATAAAAGTTGTTAGATAATATTGTTTTGTTGTTTAGTGTTATTTTAATATTTAATATATATATATTTATATACCTTTTCTTTATTTATTTTTATTTAGGTACTCATTTCATAAATATCTCCTATAGTCAAAATAAGTTGCACAATCAGTTAAACTCTAATAAACAAATATCAATTATTAATAGTTAAAAAAGGGAGACCCTAATTATGAGTATCCTTTGAATAATTATTTTATAAATTTATATATATTATTTTTATATTTTATAATTTACAATTAATGAATTATCGTCTTGTATGTTGGTCATCACTCACTCCATTCAAACTAAACCTCTAACCAGGCAACAAAGCCCTATCTCCACCTGCTCATCCCATCCATGGAGCCTCTGCCTCCTCTTTAGGAATTTCCTATCTTCTTCTTTTAGAGGAGGTTGTTCTTTTTCTCTTCAAGGCACAGTTAGTTGCAGATAATGTGTCTTTGGTAGATTAGATAGTATCTTGACTTTGCAATTTGAAACAGGACAATGAGGAGGATAAGCTAAAGCACAGATTTTCAGTAACGTATTGGGCAATATGACCATCTATTTCGGATGGGCACAACAAGTGAAAGAACTTATAACGTGCATTCAGGGATCCATTGCAGAATTTGAAGGTCCGAGACCCCATGAGCAACAAAACACAAGGAACAAGCCATTCAGCTCGATGGGCATGACTTGGCGAAAACCTCCAATGGACTTATAGGTGAGTCATGAGAAGGAATCATTAGTGAGAAAGAGAGAAACTTAGCTCTTTGGATCACTTTCCAACATCCTTTTATTAATAGAGTTCATTTGTAGTGAAAAAAATCACAGTCAGTTGCAGAAGAAACATCAAAATTCAAAAGGTTGTACACTACCCAGATTATCAACTAACCTTATAGAGATAAAAGTCGCCGTCCCCCGCCCCCCAAAAAAATGAATGGTAGTTACTATGTTTCCATCCAGGAGTCCACCTCTCCCAGGCTACTTACTGGTCTGATTGCCATAGAATATATGACAATCGTCATCTCGATTATGAAAATGCAATTATAGGTTTTGTTTTTTTCAGGGAAAAAGGGCCAAGGCATGGACGTCACATGCTTTTTGCTCTTTGTAATAACATGTTTCTGCTCTTTGTAATGACATACTTGGAAGATGCTTGGAAATTGATAGGCAGGGAGGCCCTTGAAGTTATCCTCTTTTTTTTTTCCTTTCTTTCTTGGAAGTAGCTGGAACCATTCCCATCACATTTAAACCATTCTCATTTTCATGGCTTTAAACAAAAGATAGTGTACTAACTGCCAAGAAGTCAACTTTGATAAGCATTTGATGGCATTAATTTTATTTAGATTGCTAGCGGTAGAATAAAGCAAAGCATGAATCAAGATGATTTTCGTTTTCTTTATTAGGAGTTCAGCCATACCCTTGATTTGATTAGTATTGGTTGGTGCAAAACATGCATTATGTAATTCTCTCAACAATTTAAATGTATTCATTATGGTTCAACTGATGGAAGATTACAGAAGCAGTACATGTTGCTTAGTATGCACACGGAATGAATGAAGCTAATTACATTTCTGGGAAATGACAGATTTGGAGAATCTGACTTGCATATAGTAGAGAGAAATGCGATCCCAAATAATGCCCTTCTAAACTAGGCCACCAGCTTAAATGTTCCCAACTTCGAGAATGAATGCCATGCAAGTAACAAAACCTGCCCACTCACCCAACATCAACAAAGAACCACACAAATGCACAAAATGTTGCAAGGCCAACTCCCGTAATTACAAGAACCCACTTAAAGGCCTCTGTATCATCAAATAATGGGATTGTAAAATTCATCACAAATATTCTAGCAACTACAAAAGTGACAGTAGTCAGTAGCAGTTCGAATTGGATAAGCTAGTTTCCGACATTATCTTACAGAAGTTTCAGGTATTAATATTATAAACAGGAAGTTAACCCGTATGACAAAAAGGGAAGAACAATCAAGAAGGCTGATTCTTTCTCATCCGTTGAAAATCCAGGAAACAATTTCAAGTGTATGGAGTTCCAGACAAGAGATCAGCAAATGCCAGCTGAATATTAAAGAAATCTTCTGTGTCATCAATGTACTCCTTCAACTGAGACAAAAAAAAGTGAAATGATCAATACTCTTCATGCTCTTTTCAAGTTTACGCCTCTCACAGGGAGAAGAAATTGGAGAAACAAGTGCCATCGTTTGATCTGAATATCATCAGAGATTGGTCACCATTTCTTTTTTTTTCAGTGAGATACATCTCTGCCATGTCTCCATCATCATCCATAACCTTATCTATCTCATCCCTAACCTATAGATCACATTTTAAAGGAAGTTAAGAATAAAACACAAATTCATAAAAAATGGATATAAGCCAAATACCATAATCATTCAATGGGTACCTTCTGCACCCTTAGAATTAATGCAACAAGCCGGTTTTTCAATCTATGCATTTGCTCCAAGTTCAGAGTACTGATCTTTGATGTGAGCACATCTAGTACAGGGTAAGCTTCAATTTCAAGTTTTGCTGCCTTTAGAAATAAGTTAAAACAAATAGATATTTATTAGCTCAAAAGATCCCAAGGAATCAACAGACATTATTAAATTTCATCCACTTGGAAACAAAATCTATTATCATTATTCATTAACAGAATATACATCACCAAATTTCAATGAATTCTCAATTCTGTGAACAAATAATTATGATCCAAATTATGTGAAATTCTCGCTTTGGCTTTACAAACCTGAGAGTCGAAGAAAGTGCAGGAAGCTTCTTAAGCAACCTCGAGTGCCCGAAATTCAAATGGCAAATAATCAGGGGATGTGATTCCAAAAACACTGTCAGAGCATCTGCATCCTCACCTCCTGATTAAACACAGCATACTCAGATTTCCACACCTCTCCAACACCAGCAGTGGTCAACCGATGTTGAAGTTCCATGACATAATGTAAGACATAGCTATCAAGGGAAATTCAAGAGAAGGACCTCATCTGCTGTGATTATGGACCTACTCTGCTCCAAATTTACAACGGGTGCCTTTCTCTTCCGAAAATGGTAGAAGGATAGACAAATAGAGGATCAAGCAAGTCCAGATTCTGAGCAGGTAGATCACACCTACGAACCATTGTGAATTTGTCCACCTCGATCAACTCGGATTCCCATAAGTATCCACACAGATCCAAGACTGGAGGCCCTGGCCCCTATTGAATTTCACATGCACACCGAGGATTATCCAACTATGGAGAAAACTAAGATGCATAACCGTGAACAGCAGTATTGCATCACGTGCGGAAGAAGAATGGAAATTCTAATGAAACGCTTTCTTCTCTTTATTCATACGCATACCAAAAGGATTTAACGGTGTAATGGCAAACTTATTGTATGAAATAAACAATGGTCATGTCATCATAAACCTATTCCCGAGCCACTGAAAAAATTAATATAGTAATCTGTGATATAACAAAAAGAAATCATAGACATGAGGTATAACAGGGAGAGGAAACTATGCTGAGAAGTAGAAGCTTCAGCTCTGAGAAATTCAATTCAGTTCAAGCATGGAACCTTTGTCGACTAAATTCTTTGAGCCAAAAGAAACAGGCAAACACCGTTGGCGTAGACCTAGTCCAGGATGTGGAGAAGAAATTGATGTTGCCGCGGAACAGATCTTCCCAAACCCCATTCGACCATGATCGGACGAACCGACCAGTATCGGCGAGTGGGTGAACTAATGGATCAAGGTCCGATCTTGCGAGGATAGGAACACGACCCAGAACTCGAAACGAGAGCCTCAGCTGAGGGCGATGGGAGGAAGGGGCTATCGGGTCCCAGAGACAAACATGTCCGACTGTGCCGGTGGAGTTGTAATGCAACCCCAGGTGAATTTCCGGAGCACGGACAGAGAAGGGAGCGGGAGGAATCTTCCTCCAAACTTCATCAATCCAACGGCCGAAATTTCCAACAAATTATGGAAGCGGGCTAAACCTAAACCCAATAATATGGAATTGGAAGCCCTTTAATCATGTGGAGCTCACTCAAGTTGAGTAATCAAGAATCATTGAAGAAGAAATTAAAAAATCAAGCACTTTCACGAGGGGATAATCGAACCAAAGGAAGAGCATGTTGTACAACACAATTTTAGCACACTTTTATTGCCCACTTCCTCGATCGTATATGCTGGCACATAATTACACAGAAGCATGGGATCGACCAACACATTGGTCGAACCAGATTGAGGACTTGTTGGGTGGATGCTGGTTACATGCATATTTTACAATTGACAGGGAAATTAGAGGTATAATACTATTCACATCATATGTACGGGTTGATGTGGGACGTGTAGTCGCGAATCCCGGCTCCTTCCCAGCCCATCCATTCCTCCCACATGTCCCAGTCGGGATCATTCATCCCTCTGCACGGCTCATCGATCCCTTGATCGTAGTAGTCCGACGATCCACCCATCTGCAGGTCGTCGTTGGGTTCGCCTCTCAGGTTACTCATCACAATCTGCAACCCACCATTGTCAAAGGATCTGTTATATTCTTTTTATGCAGAAAAATCAACTAACTTCTGGTAGTTCATGTGAACCCTTTGGGGTCCATTATTGCCTGCTTTTTGGCCCTACCCATGACGAAAAGGTGGAAATAACTTAAGAGAGAGGGGATAGAATATAGTGCTTTCAGCGTCGATCATTAGCCGACAAGAAACTGCCCATCGCATGAATCATCGGCTGCAGTGGAATCCATTGGGCTGATTGGCAGGTTTGGAATTGGGGGAGAGTAATTAGTATAAAAGAGATAAAGGTTCAGATTCTTGACATCGGACAACAGGATGAGCTTTCTGATCGAAGTGCTCAAGACTTACAAGAAACCAAATGAAATGAATCAGATTTACTTACATCATATGCCTCATTGATCAGATGAAACTGGGTTCCACAGTTGCTCCCTCTGCACACATCTGGATGATACTGAATTGATCATGAAACACTATATTTTTAGACCCTTGAATGAAAGAGTTCAAAAAACTTATATGAAATGAAAATTAGCAGTGGCTTCTGAGAAATTTCCTTGCTCAATCTTAATCTTTTTGGATCATTTCTACCGAAATATGAATATTGCAGGAGGCCTTAACGTTACCATAAAAGTATCCCCAAGAAAAAGAAACGAAGAGACAATAGAAATAGAGGGAGGTCAAACCTGGAGGGCGAGCTGCCTGAAGGCTTTCTTGACCTCTGACTCGGAGGCATCGGGGTGAATCCTCAGCGTCTTGTAAGGATCCATCACCTGCGAAGAAAACATAGAGCAGGAAACCTTGACTCGGCTCCTGTCGCCGAACTTCATCTTCCTCATGTTCCGGTGCCGGAGGACTTGAGCCCACGAGGAGGAGGAAGACCCGATTTTCCCTATCAAACCACAAGCACTTGCCATTATCTTGGCTTCCAGACAACCCCAGAAAGATTCAAACTTTCCAAGAACCCAGAGGCCTCCCCCAATCCAAGGTGTTCTTATTCTCGATTATCCAAAAAAAGGGTGATCCTTGACGGTATTAAGCGATTGAAAGGAAAAAAAAAGAACACCCCCTGGTTTTTGGGAATCGGATTTTGCTTGCTATTTCCTGCTCTTTCTATGATTTTTGAAGGGTAGGAGAAAGTCTCACGACGTACAGACAAAATATCATCCCATCGACAATTTAAAGCAGAGAGAGAGAGATTATCTGACTGACTGAAATGAAAACACGAGGTAATTTTTTTATCCATAAATGAATGCATGAACTCGAATATTGAATGCTCACTCAACTCAGTCCTCGTCACCACCACCAGGCATAGTGCGCGAATATTTTTAATTGCTCTAATCCTCAGGTCTGGTAGGCAGTCATTGTCATCGGTCAACGTCAAACTCAAGACCCACCAATTATTTGTGTCTATGTATGCTTCCCCAATTCTTCAAATGTTCATTGAAATAAACCACATTATCTTCTCCAAAATCTAGACAGTTGCAATCGGGAGAAATGAAATATCTTAGAATCCATATACGTCTAAAGAGTCTTGGACCAGATAATATATATGCACATAAATACAGCTTAATTCACATATATCAGTTAGACCCAGATTCACATATTATAGCTCTTGTAAAATGAAATCTCCTACCGGCCCAGGGAAGGTACTCGCGAAGGAGGAATCGGGGAAACAGCTCGGAGTGAAGGATACAGTGGTAAAAACGGCGGGGCAGGGTGAAAATGGTCAAACAATTCGGACCATTTCTCGAAAACACGACCGTCAATGTCGGATAGAAAAACTAGCATCGCTGGGCCGACCCCCAAGGCATATATATTAGGCCGAGCCTCATACATATATATTGGGTCCTTCCATTTGCAGCTACTTTATCATTCATACTTGAAATCAGAGGATACCCACTGCTCTAATTGTCCAATGGCACATTTATACTTGAAATCAGAGGATACCCACTGCCCATTCAGCATCCACTCGTCAATTCCTAACTTGATCCACTTTTTGATCCAAATATGATTCAATATTTACTAACCCATTATAAGTATAAGGTTGAATTGAATGGAGGAGAGAATGTTAATCACGTAAGATCCCATTAGGGCATGATGATGATGCTCATCCAATAACCACTTCAACTAATTTTCTGGGATATCCTTGTATAATTTTTTATGAAAAAAAATGGTACACTTTACAAAGTTGAAACTCCACATTTTCTCCCTTTGGGTAATCCGTCCCCTCAATTTGATCTAAATCAAATTCCCAGTGTCATTCAGAGTGGAAGGCTGATTTCTAGCATAGCATATTATCTCTCCCAGTATTCCGCCAACAACTGCCTTCAACCGCAGCGGATCCGTGCCCCACGGGCCCTTTATTGTATATATTTTATTGTGCTCATCATCACCATCACCTACTTACACATAAGATGTAGACATCCCAAATACCAAGCATACCAATTCAATCCAATTCACTTTTTCTTATGATGCTCACCATCAAGCTAGTTGGGTCTACTAGTTGGATTTAAAACCGTATATTAGATGGGCACCCCCAAAAGATCTGTCCAACTTCTCTGTCCTTTCACAGAAAGACAGGATGGTGAGACATTTTGGGGAGCCACATAAGAAAAGCTTCCTGGTTATCCTTAATGGTCCCCCATTTTGTCATAAGAGGTAAAGTAAGCAAACAAATCTTACCGAGTTAACTCATGTATCAATAGACAACAAGAGGTTTCAAAATGTCACCAACCTAATGATACAGGCTTTATTATTTCACTTTTCAGAGGTCCTTTTCAAGCCTGGATTCCTCCTGGTGAAGTCCATTAATCCTGACAAATAGAATTCCTGAGATATGTCCTGCGTGGGTACCTGAAAAGCCATAGGTTCAACACCTCAAGGCTCAAAAACTCGCCTCCTCTGTTGTTGGACGCCTCAAAAAGTACCGCAAGCTATTTGCAAGAACCTATCAGGTAGAAAAAGATGAAGATAAAATGAAAAGTTGAGATATTTAAGCAGAACAATCTTGATGAATTCTCTCTAATAGATGAATCCGAGCTAACAGTTGAATCTACACAGAATCAAGCATGCTGGCATGATTGCATTTTTACCCATAATAAGTCGTGAAAAGCATGATAAGTTATTGCAGTAAAATTCATCTTCTGTGACATTTCAATGTAGAAGTCACCAAGCTGGCTTGAGATTTCTACCTGTTGAAGGGGCTTGATGATGGCTTCTCCCCTGTAACTGACATGAAACTTCGCCTTGGCCAGTAATCCCTACATGTAGAAACAGGAAACATGTGCTTAATTATTTATTTTTTTTCTTTCTTCCATTTATCGTAAAATTGAAATCGGAATGAATAAAAAGGACAACCTCAGTATCAAACTCTCCTGATTCAACAGAAATATTTATATCAGTTATGATCTTCACAAGGTCAACCAGAAGACCTGGACGATCAGCTGCCTCCACATACAGCAAGCTATAATTGTACGAAAAGCAAATAAAAGAAAAGGTGCAAACGAGGTCAGTGTTTCAGCTGAAACTTAATTGGACCTGAAATAGCTAAAAGAGTTCTTAACCTTCATTACCTTCGTTCAGGGCCATCATTGGAAACTGTTATGTGTGTTGCTATGTCAACATCAACCTGTGTAACAAGCAAGAATGTTACTACTATTTGAATAACTGTTATTTTCAAGTATCAGGAACTAGGAAGGGTTTTGAAGACGATAGAATGCACAGATTTAAATTTCAGACCTTCAGGCAATCAACTAAAGACAAAAAAGAGTAGGGAGTGGATGGATCACTCAATTCTTATCAGAAAAGGAGAAAGACAAATATCTTATCTTGCCTGATGAGTTGGTGGTACAGCTCCAAAAGCTACTCCCATAGCTAGTTGAGCACTTGATTCCTGGACCACCAATTAAAACAAGCCAAAAAATGAAAAATATCACTACTAAAGAAGTGATATGTGGAACTCAACGTAACAATGTTATAAAATGAAAGCTTTAGGATCCACTTATTGAGGCTTAAAAAAGGATCTGGAAAAGAACTATCACCGGGTGATACTCGAGCAGATTATTTATAATAGTCAATCGGATAGCCTCAAGGAGCTCTGGCTCCACAACTTTTCTACCAGTATCACTGTAAAAAACCCAAGATGTGCTTGATATAAGCAAGTTAATATCCAAAACAATCAAAGGCTCGAATAATTATCAAAGAAAGCCACCATTTTCATTTAACTTCAATATGGTGGATGAATGCATCACTACAGCCTATACAACCACTCAAATTGTTCTTTTTCTGAGATTCACAAATTATAGGGATTGAAGAAGTCATTTCGTGACTTGTTATTGTTTGATAACAGCGCAGTCTAGTGTAGCAAAAATAGCAGTTCCTGCACTTTCATGCTTGAAATTAGTTTGAGCCAAGAAAAGGCTCCGATTAATATAATAACTGCCATCCCAAGTAACTTACGCTTTGGTGATTGAAAAGGTATTGTGTTTTCCTGAAGAATCCAGGAACACGTTTGCCTTGACAACATTCAGACCAAGGTTTTTCAGTGCATTCATCTGTATTTCCAGAGAGAAAATTTACCAATCAGAAACTAACACTTGTTGTAGGGGAACCTTATATAGGTTAATAAAGCGATAAGTAGATCAGGCCATACCGTATCAAGAAGAGCTCCAAGACGGTCCCCAAAGGTAATCTCCACGATAGTTGCATTTGGATCAGAGTCCTGGTCTATTATGACTTTGGGAGTTGGAATCTCCTCGGCCTCACTTGGGCCCCCGTCCTGATTTTTCATCATTATATTACCAACACAACATAGAATTTAGATCTTCACACTGAATTTCATCTATCAATGAAATAATAAGGCCTCTATACCTCCAGGGCTGTAGCAGATGATGCCCGTGTAACAAGACTTGTTCGTGAAGATGACAATCTAAGATAATCAGATATAATTAACAAAGCCACACCTTGCCTAAATACTCAATATGGTATTAGTATTTAATCGGAAAAACAATCTGAAAACATACAGTAATGCACATCAATGCCTCATGAATCAGGGAGGCAGTAAAAAGCGATTGCCATTGCACAAGAGTCAAGAGTAGCAATGCAAGCACAGGATTCCCTAGACAGTGAGCTGTTGTGCAGGTACTACAGGCACTATCAGTAAGTTTGCTTAGTTATACACCATGGATCCGTCTATTTCCCAGATATCAAGAAGGTAGAAAAAATTGTTAAGACTGCTCGAATTGATCAACACATGCAGACACATCCACCAAATTGCAATTCTAAAATACAGAAACTCGGATCAGAAACCTGAGTTGAGAAGGCTTTTCAATCAGAGAGATCAAATCAGGAACTAATTGAGCTGTAATGAATCCCTCAGACAAGAAAAAAAAATCATCCGCTGAAGTGAGAAAAGCAGCCCAGCGACACCATAATGAATTGGTTCTTCCAAGAACAAAGACAGCGAGCAGCAATTGTTAACGTACCTCCCCTGACTGAAGGACACTGCGACGGAACTGAAAGGGCCAAATCCAGCAGCAGGAGCTAGTTTTGATGTGGGACTATCAAAAGCTCTGCACTTTTCGATAGCTTTTAGCTGAAGAGAGAAGCTAGCAGATGCCATTGCAATAGCCATTTTTCACTAGCGAAAGAATCGAGAAAGAACGCGAAGAGGCCACCCGCTAAAGAAACGGAGAGGAAAGAAGCAGCAAAAAGTAGAATGTGATTCGTGGGTGTAAGAAATGAAGACGGTCGGAGAAGAAGAATGGAGGAGTCCTATCAATATCCGCCATGAGAAGATGATAGTAAAGGCGAGGTGGATAGAGAAGAAAAGATCCATAAACGCTCTTATCCCATTGATTGTGAAGTTGGTGTTTGCCCATAATCCACTCTATGCCTCCTTGCTCACGAAAAAACATTTTGAGGTAATCTTATCGTATCTAATTAAATTCATATTAATTTAAAAACTTAAAAAAATATATTCTATTAATTGGATTCATAGTGAACATTCGTGTTTTAAAACCCTAATCATAGTTAATTAGATCATCGTCAGGACTAGGAGTCCCATGTGCTGGTGATGTTGTTGTTGGGAAGCTCCTTCTAGCCGGATGGCCCTAATGGTCTCAGGATTCAGAGTAGAAACGTCCTATCAAAAGCCTTGATGGACACCAATGGAGTCCATCATCACCCCCGCCTCTCTCGCTCTTCTTGCTTCGAAGCGACATTGTCTGCTGCATTTTGCCTCTCTGGCTCTAGACGACGCTCGTTTGTGCAGCAAAAATGCATCTTCTATTGCTTTGCCTCACAATCTATATCCAGAAGGCGGCTGGGGACTTGACTGTTGAAGCCCCTTCGGATGGACGATAGATAGGAGAGAGGAAAAAAAAACAAATACTTTACGGCTGGCTGATGTCTGTGAGACTGTGGAGAGGGCTTTGGGCTATAGTTATAGGCTGGCTTTCTTGTCAGCCCAACGTCCGCCATGGATGATGGAAGGATGGACGAAATCTCTCCATTTCGAAGCTTCAGTGGAGGGTGGGCCTTATCCGCTTCCCTTTTGCGTCATCCACTGTCCGTCAGTGGCTTTGCCTTTTCCTTTATCTTCCTCGTTTTGATTTTGGAGCTGAAAACTTGGAACCGTCACGGAGGAGACCCGCCCCATGGTGCAAAGGGGAGAGGCACGTCGAGCGAACGCATATGGCACTGGGTCCCGCCTACAAGCAGTCCATGATTGAATTGAGACCCACAATGATTTATCCAGTGGCGGAGGTTTTCAAAGACTTATTCCAATCCGATCAAATTGGAAAACCATTATCATCTTTCTGTTATCCATATACCCATTTGAATAATGGCAATCCGCTTTTAATCAAATAATAAGACAGAAGAAAATAATGGTACCCATTGACACAACACAACTGTCTGTCTATATTCTTGTTCCTTGCAGATCCCTTTCCAATCATACTATCCCCATGGTGGTCAAGTCTGCTGCACCGCAACCTCCAAGTTTTTTAACTTTCATCTACTGCTTGGAAATGGATCCATATTTAAACTGAGCTACTATCCTGAAACCAAGCTAAACCCACCATGAAATCCACCCCCCCCTTCTTTGAAGTTATGTAACCATTTAACCAACCGCCTCACTCTTCTCATCTTCTCGTTTCATTTGAGTGGTGAGGGGGAAAAGATGGGAAGTGCAACTCTACTTCGCTGCTGTACCTTGAAAAAAGCAAACTTTATCTCAAAAAATGTTGAAGAAAGAGGGGAGGGGAGGGGAGGGAGAGCTTTGTCTTGTTATGTGGGTCGGGGGGCTTGACCCTGTGAATTCCACGACTGACTGACGTGAGGGAGAAAAAGTGTTCCCTTCCGGACCACTTCTTCGATCCTCCCCCAAATTATGCTGCTTAGGCATCTAGGTTTTTGCTGCTTTCCTGATTCTCTTTCCTTTCTTCAGATGTTCCATCAGTCTCTGTGAGCAGTTGCTAGGTAAGCGGACCCCTTCTTGGCCTTGTTTCTGTGTCATCTCGAGAAACTTCTTATATGGGCTCTCTGCTTGAATTCCTAGGAGTTTTGTCGGATGGTGGCATATTGATCTTACGGGGTTCTCTTTTTTCTTGTCTTCTTGAGGACTGTGACTCGTGTCTAGAGCTGTGAAGTGCTTGCGATGTGTTTTCTCGAGGAAGAGTTACGGGGCTTGAAGAGTTAGGGCTTTTTCCTTCTTCCCCTCTTGTTTTGGGAGGTTGCGCCTAACATGAAGGAGGTTGAAGAAGCAAACAGGGCAGCTGTGAGGAGCTGCCACAGAGTGCTGACCCTCATATCTCAGTCCCAAGATCAGTCTCACAGGAGAGACCTAACTTTGGAAACACGTGAAGGGGTGTTTCACTTCAAGAGAGTGATCTCCCTTCTCAACAAACGCCTTAGTCATCCTAGAATTAGGAAATTGGAGAGCCTTCACCATATCCCTTTGCCCCAAAGCATGCTGTTAGAGAGCCCCCTTTCTACTGCTAACTATCCCCTGAAAAATCTCCGCATCTTATCTTCTTCAAATGGCAAGCAAAAATCACTCCAAGAACAACTCCATTTACATCCCAAAAGTTCGACCTTCCCATCTCTTGAGTTGAGCTCTACAAGTGGGAAGAGCCATCTTCACATGGGTCAGCTGCAGCAAGGACCATCACCAGCGCACCTCCACCTCCTACAACAGCAAAAGCTTCAGCATATGTTTATAAATAGTAGCAGCGGCATCAGCTTAAACTTTGACAGCTCTAGCTGCACTCCTACCATGTCCTCAACTCGATCCTTCATCTCATCCCTGAGTATGGATGGAAGTGTTGCCGATATTGATGCAAGTGCTTTCAATTTGATCGGGGCTATTCGAACGCCCAACCAAAACTCTCACCATAAGAGGAAATGTTCAGCCAGGGGAGAGGACGGGAGTTTCAAGTGCAGCAGCAGCAGCAGGTGCCATTGCTCCAAGAAAAGGTTTGGTTTGTTTCCATAATTCTAAACATACAATTGTTTAATTTGACCATTCTTGAGTAGGCTTCTTACTTTTTGACAGGAAACATAGAGTGAAGAGTTCAATCAAAGTACCTGCTATTAGCAATAAGCTTGCTGACATTCCTCCTGATGATTATTCATGGAGGAAATATGGGCAAAAACCCATTAAGGGCTCTCCTCATCCTAGGTACGCAAAGCTGAATTCACTATCTTCATAGACTAGTTATGCAACATCCTGCCTGGGACCTAGTTTTTTAATCTAATTTCTCGTTCATCCATCCATGTTAGAACATTAAGGTGGCATTTGACATGCCTTGTTCTTGCAAGCTGAATAATTTCATTAATGTTCATGCATAGCAGATGCAGTCTGCCTCATGTGCTACTGATGAATGGACTATTGTTGGTTTTTTATTTGTGCACGATATATAAACATTGAACTATATTTGCGGAGCCAACCGGTCTACTCCTTGACTGTGCCTTTCAGGATTTATTGACTGATAGTTTTGCTTCTGTCACTATTGTATGGACTGATTTTATCCCGGTCCATTCCGTATTAAAAATTGGATTATTTTTCATCAATGCACAACTTACACCCTTTGGCCTATGGGGGTGGAAAATGTAAAAGAGAGAACATAATGCTGAGGCATATAAGTGGCTTTTTTCATCATTCATTTTACAAAAGTTTTCTTTATATTTGGTAAGATTCCATGTTTTGGTTTATGCAAAGTTGACCTAATTATCTCGTGCACATATGAAAGATTTTCACACGGGGAGCTACTTGATACAGGGGATACTACAAATGTAGCAGCATTAGAGGATGTCCAGCGAGGAAGCATGTGGAGAGATGCTTGGAAGAGCCATCAATGCTCATAGTCACTTATGAAGGTGAACATAACCATCCAAGATTACCTCCCCATTCTAATATCTAGCTAAGAGGAAGAAAAGAGAAGGAAAATACAGGAAAGATGTGATGAAGTTATACAGATGAAGAAGGCCTTAGTGATCAGTTTTCAATTGCTCCTGTAAATATTCCATCTTGGATGAAGGGGAATATCATGACACAATGTCAAGTACTTTATAGGTCCTCAGGACATGGTCTTTTTGAGCCCACTTTTACCATCTGTCGGTTCAACTTATGTGCTGTTGCAGTACTTTTTTTTGTTCAATGGTGTAACGGCTACATTATTTTCTTTTGCTCTGGTGCTCTTCTTTCTAAGTGCTAATGTCAGTTCATATGCCTTTTTTTCCTCTGGGAGTATAATTGAATGATGCTCATTAGCTCTTTTTGCTTTTTTTAGGGGTATAGGAAGGGTAGCCTCACTGATTGGTATAGTCAGGAATTTCATAAGAGTGGAGTTTGAGATTATGCATAAATGAAACGTTCTTTAGTGGCCCACTTTCAGCAGATGCATCTCTGATTGGCTTTCTGTGGAGAATACTTGGCGTGGCCTACCGGGGCACCTCCCATCACCCGATGACGTCTTGGATATATATGGAAAGATCACATTGGCAAGGCAACAAATGATGAGAATATAAAAGAGAAGTTTGGATGTGTTATAGCCTTGGAGATGCTTTTTCTTTTAGCAGATGAGAGATGCTCCATCCTCATTGGACAGCAATAATGGAGGGTTGGATCGGATTCCCTCTATTGGGCAGTGACCACTTCTAGGTAGTACAAACAATTGGTCATTTTCTTGGATTTGTGCCATTCTTGAAGGGTAAGAGACAAATTTAAGAGAACCGCTGGATAGTTGACTTCCTATCCCTATCTCTTCAAAGTTCTGTCACTTGAGCATGGGCCAACTGCAGGTTCATTGGGCTGAGCCGTATGTGGGACATGATAGAGGAAATAACGCAAACTATACACAGAAGGATTTTGTACAATTGATTCAAAGATAGAAAGAGCTCCATGGGCATAAAACAATCATTTTCATGGTAAACTGGATTTGAAGGTTCTTTCTCATCACACAACCATCACAACAATATTCATGAGTATCATGTTCTTCAGACTGACTTCCCTGATCTTCAGATGCATTCTCATCCCCTTCAACCTTGGGATTGAGGAGAACAAGCCTATCGAGGTGGTAGGGGAGGTTCAGAGTCTCAGGAAAAAACGAAGAGGACTGCAATGGACATGTACAGCGTGGCCACAAATAGGAACCATGCAGATAAAGATGAAAGTATCACGATCTCTCTCATTGCAAACGCTGCAGCGCCGTTTGAATGTGGTGTTCTTGTATAGGCAGAGGATGTGGTTTCCATCTTCCATCTTGACAGTGGGATCCATGGAGACACACTCATGGCAGAGGCCAAAAGAGCACTCTGAACAAATGGTACGCAAAGCGCCGAGTGGTTTTCTGGCAAGCGCTACCTGTAAATTCTCGTATGTAGTATGAATCTGTGCGCCTGCAGTAAAGGTATAGAGGGTGGAGCGGATGAAATGGTAGATTTTAAGTCTACCATTACAGAACCAATACTTTGAATGGCAGGTGAGTCTTCCCTCGTCCAGATCATTATCTCCTTGGTACAGAAGGCACGAGGAAGCTCTAACTTTTGGTCATTGAATAGATTAAATATCATAAAAAATAATAAAATACACATCTCTGCAAGAAGACCTCTTGCTTTCTGCAGCAAAGAGATTTATCTTTTCTGCAGTGTTAAGCTATGTTATCTTTCTGCAGCAGATAAACTTATATCTCCAAATACAAACTATAAGAGAGTGGTTGCCTAGACTTTGTATTGGCTTCCCTGTAATTTTCAAATATGAAGCAATGAGCATGTTTCCATTTGAAGTAACCTGCAATTTTTATGCCATTTTTTACTTCTAATGAGTGGATTAAACTTGCAGTTGTATGTAGGATAGAATGTGATGGCATCCTTGAATGACAGTTTTCATGTCAAAGTCAAATCTTTGTGAAGAAAAAAGAACTTCTGTGGTAGTTTCCAGTACTCCCTGAACTCTTTTGATGCCCTTAGGCAAGGAGTCACTGAGCTTTGCTTGCTTCAAGTGGTGTCCTAGTTGTCTCTTACTGGCAGTTTAGATGTTGATCTTCAGTTGTTTCTTGAGTTCCAGTATCTCCTTCATCTGATTCTGATCAATTGAAAAGGGAGGGTGAAATCAGAAGAAATATCAGTTTTTGGAACCACCAAGATTCATGAAAGGAACGAGAACATCTATCATCATGTATCTAATGTTAGATCAATTATATGGAAACCAATCACTACTTTTAAAATAACCCTTCAATTTCCACAATATATTCAAACCCTAATCTTACATCTTCACTAAGATATATATTAACAACTTCAGGTGACAATGGTCAACGGAAGATGGTTGTATTGTATGAATGTTTGAGGACTAAATAGATAGTTTACTTCAGGTTACTCCATGATAAACACTATGGATATATCATAATTAATATAACATGACCAGATTCTCTTGCTTTAACTTGTTGTTTATGCTAGTTACCTCATGCAGTTGCTTCCACCATCTTCGGGTCTTCTCTTGCAGGAGACGCCACTTCATGGCCATACCATACTCAAGAGTATTTTTCTGGGAACAATGTGCGGTAGCTACTGCAGTTCTCTTTAGATAGAAAACATCCAAAGAGTCGGGCAAACATTGGCTATGTTTGTTAGGAATAAGTTACATAAGATAAGAAAAAAGGAAAGGTAAATTCATGAAACATATATGAGAATATTTTGCAGCAGAAGAATCACCTCATCCTCCGTCTGCCTTTTCATCCTGATTTTGTAGTGCCCAGTGAATAGCTTTGATTCCTCAGGTTTCTTAAGAATCCCAGCAGAGCCAACAACAGGTCTACATATCCAATAAAAATTTGAGCAAAACAACCTTCATATCCCATGATTATTCAGAAAATTCGAGATGGGTTGACCCATTAAGGGTAAAATTATCCCATCTCAAACTGAATCATCACTTAACCATAATAAAAGTGAAACCAACTAAACCAACTTATATGAGAAAAGAGATGAAAGCAAGTGTACCGTTGATCTGTTAGCATGAGGCAGCCACGATCCAGCTTACATATCACAGTATTGGCTGCATCCTTTGACTTAAATATGACAAATGCTTTACCTGCGTGATTTTATTTCTAATCATAATGGATCCTCGTATCACGGCTCATAATTTTGGGGGAATTGGAAACCTGGCCTAAAGCAAGATATACCATATAGAGGGCAAGAAAAAGGAGTTTGTGCCATCATCTTCGCCTGGACCCTTTCATTGAAAACAGAGAGGACCATTTCCTGAAAATTGGTGAGAAATTTGATCAAGGAAGGACATTTAATATAGAGAGTGAACAGTATTTAGAGAGAGTCCAAAAGCAAGGTGGTGAATATAGACCTCTATTTCAGAGGAAGAATAGGTAGGGTCCAGGTTTTCCAATAAGACCAAGGTGCCCTCTTTTTCAGCTTCTGGTAGTCTTTCCTCCCAGGGCTTTAAGAATCATAATCAAGCAGAGCATTGACCCATAAACAATATCAGTTGGTGCATTATTTATAACCAAAGAGACAAAACAACAACATTTAGAAGCTTTCCATCATCAAATGGAAGGAAAGAAACTTAAGCTCATCTTTCTCTAATTTATTTTCCCAGAACAACTATCAGAGAAAGCATTCTACTTCAAGTATTAAGAGAATGGATGCAATTTACAAAATTCACCCAAAAATAAGGAGGTTCGGAATTTGCAATATCTTTTCCTAACATGAAAAAGGAAGACAGGTAAGAATAACATAATGAATATACTCACAGTTATCATTTTCTTTAGCCAACTTCTTTCCTGCAAAAAAGAGCTCTAATTCAGAACGTCGGTCAGAACTTCTATACATCTCGGTCAGCTAAGTTCATGCAGCACAAATTTGAAAGTGTAAAAACTCTAGAATTTTATGTGAATCAAGGCAGGAAGTTTATGATTCTGTGGTATAAAGGCAATTCACTAAAAAAATGAGACCCCGATACTTACTGTATCATTTTCCCTATTTGTTGCCTGGTCCTGTTCCACTTGAGAAGAAACTTCATTTGGAGCCTCCAGCATCACTTCAACTCTTTGATGGGCTGTTGCAGTCTCGACCTCAGAGAATCGTATTTTTTTCATTCGCTCCAGTTTGAGTGATTCTGAAGAAGAGAAATTCTCCAGAAATAACCGTTTAGCCCTTTGAACGGACAATCCAGAATGCATTTTTTCCTGCACCCCATCCAATGAGATAGATTTGGGCATTGCTGACAGATTCACATTTGCTAAACAGTGTACTTTGGTCAGAGTTGCTGTGCCAACCTGAGGCTCTGGATGGGATGACCAAGTCCGTCAGTAGGCTATTAGATAACACGCATAATTAAGTCGTAATAAGCCTCCACTAACAACCTATAGATAACATAGCTTTTGCAATAATAAAATATCATGCATCATTAGAGCAATGATTTAAATGGCTGGATGTAAATGTGCTTCCCAGTGAATTAAATCCATGTTATGCACAACAAATATTTAAGAAAACAATCAAGTGTCAACAAATAAAATAAGAAACGACCCTATTTTCAGACAATGTAACTTCCAAGCTGACATGCTCATAAAGAAAATAAACTTTCAGGCTTATATTAGGCAGGATGGAAACTCACTCTTTGAATTTCCCTCACGGTAACTCAAGTGTGGTGTTTGAGTAGGCATGAGTCTCAGATGTCCACCCGTCCTTGTGTTGAAAAAGTTCTCCACTGCAGCAGAATAATTTCATTAATATTGAAAACCTAGAGCTTAATTAATATCACATCAAAGAAGAAAGCCCCAAGGAAATAATGTTAATGTCTAATAACAGCCCACAGCAAAAAAAACAGCATTTATTTCAAGCACTTACCTTTAATCCCATAAATTTTATTGGGAAATTTTCTAGAAATTTTTAATTTTCCAACATCAAATGTACAACGAAAAATGTAATCAGCACTTCTTAGTTGCTTTTTTGAAGGAAGATGGTTTCTTTTGTCCTTGGAAGTGCAGACAACAGTGCATTTTGCAGTAACTCCATCCTGAAACAATGAACGCACACACACAGTCAGTCAGCATCATTCCCAAGCGTCTAAAGTGATCCCTGAACTTGACATGTTTCAATAAGAAAAAATACAATGGATTTTTTTGTACGAATAATTTACCAGAAGGTTTGTGTTTGAAAGGCCTTGACCGTCACCAGAAGCTAAAAATATCTCATTCCATCTAGGCTTGTAGTCGCCTAGATAATTTCGGATTTCAGATGGCCGAAAGAACCACACAACCTTCACTTGTTTTCCAGCATGTGGCGTGTCAATAATTTCAATGATTTTTCCAATATATGTTTCAGTTTTTCCATGTTGATAAAGAATCACATAGTCATGGAGATTATAAACCACCCCATCATATGTAACATATTCAGAGGAATGGACTTTCCTCTTTTCATTTTCTTTTTGGGGCACCTCTACCAGCATTTTCATTGTGCAACTATAATCAGCAGTTTGTAATCTAATCTCGGGACCTGCAGTTGCAAGATAATTAAGGTTATATTATGCAGCATCATGCTCAAGAGAGACAAGAGCTATAAGGGCCATTTTAGCAAGTAGAGATGTCCAACTAGCACTTAGTATATATCTAGAACAAAGGAGGTAGAAGAGCAGGGGATCGATCAGATCATGGACATATAGCCGATGGAGTTCATATACGGATATGAATCAAGGGGATAGAGTATTAAATAAATGTACTTTACCATGTAAAAATTGGGCAACGCAGCTTAAGAAGGCGAAGCAGTCACACAAAGGAGGCAACGATGGCAGAGATGAGGGTATAGCTGAGAATCGAGTGAAGGGGAGGAAGAAGAGTTGATTCCTTCATGCCCTAAGAAGAACAGGGTTTCTTCATAATTCTCACTCTCATCTTTCTTTTTTCCATAACAATACTGAAGTCATCTTCCTTTACCAATTCATGACTTAGATGAAATATAACTTTATAAGTTTTATATAAAATTAATTACGGAACATATTTAAATAAAAATTAAAATTATGAAAAAAAAGGAAAAGCAGTGAACTTTCACTAATCTTCCATAACCTTGCAAGGCAAGAAAGAATTTAATGCATGAAGTAAGTTGAGTCAATATAATAATAGATAATTTAATTTTTTAAATAATAAATTTTAGATAAAATAAAGAATAATATTAATTTTATTTATATTTAATATCATAAATTTTAAAATAATATAATATTATTAATTTAGTAGAATAAATTAATTCCCGAACATATTTAAATAAAAAAATTTAATGCTGAAAAAAAAGAAGCCATTAACTTTCCACAAATTTTCTAACGCCTTTCCAAACAAAAAAGAATTTAATACATGAAGTACATTGACTTAATATCATATTATATAATTTATTTTTTAAATAATAAATATTAGATAGAATAAATAATAATTTTAATTTTAGTTATATTTAATATCATATATTTTAAAATAATGTAATATTATTAATTTAGTAGAATAAATTAATTACATAATAGATTTAAATAATGTAAAAAAGAGAAGTAACTTTTCACTAATCTTCCATGGCCTTGTAAGTCAAAGAAAGAATTTAATGCATGAAATACATTGAGTCAATATTAGATCATTTATTTTTTAAAATAATAAAATTTAGATAAATAAAGAATAATATTAATTTTTATTTATATTTAATACTATAATTTTTAAAATAATGTAATATTATTAATTTAGTAGAATAAATTAATTCCAGAACAGATTTAAATAAAAAATTAAAATGGTAAAAAAAAGATAAGTAACAAAATTTTGAGGAATCTTCCAACGCTTTACTAAGCAAGAAAGCATTTAATGCGTTAAGTAAATATCATAATAGATAATTTATTTTTTAAAAATAATAAATGTTATATAAAATAAAGAATAATATTAATTTTGAGGAATCTTCCAACGCTTTACTAAGCAAGAAAGCATTTAATGCGTTAAGTAAATATCATAATAGATAATTTATTTTTTAAAAATAATAAATGTTATATAAAATAAAGAATAATATTAATTTTATTTATATTTAATATTATATATTTTTTAAAATAATGTAATATTATTAATTTAGTAGGATAAATTAATTCTGGAAAAGATTTAAATAAAAAATTAAAATGGTGAAAAAAAGAGAAGCAATGAACTTTTCACAAATATCATAATACATAATTTATTTTTTAAAATAATAAATGTTAAATAAAATAAAGAATAATATTAATTTTATTTATGTTTAATATCATATTTTTTAAAATAATATAATATATTAATTTAGTAGAATAAATTAATTCCAGAACATATTTAAATAAAAATTTTAAATGGTGAAAGAAAACATGAACTTTCCACTTATCCTCCAACACATTGTGAAGCAAGAACATTTAATGCATAAAGTCAATTGAGTCAATATCATAATATATAATTTATTTTTTAAATAATAAATGTCAGATAAAATAAAGAATAATATTAATTTTATTTATATTTAATATAATATTTTTAAAATAATATAATATTTTTAATTTAGTAAAATAAATTAATTCCAGAACAGATTTAAATAAAAAATTAAAATGGTGAAAAAAAAGAATTTATGAATTTTACACAAATCTTGCAAAGCAAAAAAACAGTCAATATTATAATAGATAATTTATTTATTTTAATAATAAATGTTAGATAAAATAAAGAATAATATTAATTTTATTTATATTTAATATCATATTTTTCAAAATAATGTAGTATTATTAATTTAGTAGAATAAATTAATTCTGAAACAAATTTAAATAAAAAATTAAAATGGTGAAAAAAATGAGAATACATGAACTTTATACACTTACCAAGCTAAAAAAAAAAGCATTTAATGCATGAAATATGTTGAATCAATATCATAATAGATAATTTATTTTTTAATAATAAATATTAGATAAAATAAATAATATATTTAATTTTATTTATATTTAATATTATATTTTTTAAAATAATGTAATATTATTAATTTTGTAGAATAAATTAATATAGGAAGAGATTTTAATAAAAAATTAAAATAGTGAATAAAAGAGAAGCAATGAATTTTCCACCAATCTTCCACCTCATTGCCAAGTAATAAAGCATTTAATGGCAAAACCTATGCATTAAATGTGCACTTAGGTTTGTACATATATAATAATATAATTTTTAATATGAAAATTTTAATATGTAATAACATATTTTGTAAATGTATTTTATATAAATTTTAATATTTGTAGTTAAATTTATTTTAAATAATAAAGATATAACTTACTAATATTTCTTCTTTATGAATTAATTAATATGATATGTATTTTATTTTACATTAATTATTTTAATGTAAAATCATATAGATTCAAAGGAAAATTAAAATTCACACACAATACTATAATACAAGTTTTAATAGAAAATTGAATAACATTCACTTTGTTTTTTAATATAAGATATATAGTGCAACTAGGTGTGTTACCAAAACAATAATAATATTTCAAAAGAATCAATAAAATAATAATATACATTAATTAATTATGAGTATGTATATACCTTTCCAACTTCATAGAATACGTTGGCACATATACCTTGATAACTATGAAATATGAATTTGGATTTTCTTTATTATAAGATATATCATAAACATGAAAGTGACCGTATCTATGTTATCTAACCACCTTATAATAATATGAATTGAAATTTACTTATTAAAATAACTAAGAGTGCGAAAATTGCTTTTTGTTTAGTGATGTTTTAAATAATAGAATTGTTAATTATGATATATAACAAAAAAAAATGGGACATCATTCTAAAGAATAATATTATTAGTTTTAAGTAATGGTTTGAACTTGTTCAATTAATAACTGATTCTTGTTGTAAAAAATTCAAAGTAAAATAAATTAATTTATCCTTTATTATTAGAAAATATTTTGATTTCCTTTATATATATATATATATTATATAAACCCTTTTCATAAGAATGGTAGATGTGTGAGATTTTTTCTTACTATTGTTTATTAATACACTATAATAACATATATTTAAAAAATAAATAAATATAATATTTTGGATATTATTTTAAATTTTGTTTCTTATATTTAAACTCAAATTAAATCCAAATTATTTGAACTTATGGGAGATAATACTAATAAATTAAAGTTTGAAATTTTTTTCAAATAGAAAAGGAATCATTTATATTATTTTATATTTTGTGTAGAAGGGTCTAAGCTGTAAAATATATATATATATATATATATATATATTAAATATAGCTACATTTATGTATTACTTGGGTTTGAATGCAGTAAATAATCCATTATTTGTCTTTTGGGGTTTGTTGATGCGGCTAAATCCCACCAAATTTCTACATTTATACTAAAATATAATCTATTCGGGATTTGTGAAAGTTGTCACTTTCATTATTTAAATTAATTTAATAAAATTTATATAATAATAATAATAATATTATTATTATTATTATAAAATATTTATATATAACTAATATTATATAATTAATATTAATTCATTTTATTATAATAATAACTTAATTATATTATATAATTTCATTATATAATAGAATTTGATACATATAATTCGTAATATATAATATAATTATATATTTTTCTATTTGATATTATATTTTATTATATATTACATATAATATAATATAACTATATATGTATTACTTAATAAATTATTAAATTTATCTTCTTAATTTTTGTTTAACAATCTCATACATGGATGATGGATGTATATTAACTGTCATATATCTTATAAATAAGATATAATATTTAAAGATTAATATAAAAATGATGTATAAAAGCAAACCTTTTGTATTCTCATTTGGTTGTATTTAAATATTTGTGTTACAATTAGTTGATATATTTACTTTATAATATGTTTAATAATATTAATAAAATTTCACTGTTTCGCTCTCATTTACCTTTGAAATAGCTCTAAATTCCTGGAATTTGTTCCTCCAAATTGGAGCAATTGGGCTCTACTGTTCAAAAGGATATGCTGATGAAGATAATGATAGCATAGCAACAATAAAACTATTCCATTTACATATGCAAATGGTGATAAATACATTGCAAATTGACGATAGAGTGGGATGTTAACTACAACCCATTTGCTGCAATTTTATTGTGGATATTAGGTTTGCCAGCTAATTATAAGTTTTGATGAACACTAGCTAGCTCCAACCATCCATATACAATTCATTTAGTGGAACAAACTTTAGTAGATGCCAAGACCAACTTGTCTTTGCTGATTCCTGCATTGCACATGTTGGCCATCATCCTCGTGTACTTCCGCCCATAACGAGACAATGCACCGCAGTGTTCCTCGTATGTCATCACCTGCACACACATGATTAGGTTCGCACCATTTCAAACCATTAGCTTATTAGCAAAAGAATATATCCCTGATTCAGTGATCATACCATCGTCTTGTAGCAGTCCCAGTCATCGACAACAGGTTGCCCGTCAGGACGAGCAGACATCGAGCCTGATAACCCTTTCTCTTGGCCAAACAATATCTCTGAAATCTGCTGCATCCTGCGATCTACTAGCTCCCTCTCGAGCAATTCATCCCGAAGCATCTTTTTCCATTCCATCTTGTGGGGAGAGACATTCGATGCCCTCTGAACCTGAAATGGTTAAACAATATCCAATCAGTTCAAGCTGAAACTGAAACCAAACTGTGTTTTAATTTTGATATGATCTAGTGATGAAGTATCATGATTCATGACCTTGTGATTCAGGTAAGCAATTTTTGCGTCTAGTTGTTTGACAAGTCCTCCCAACATAGAATTGGTGGTCCTGGAGGGACCGGTCGGTGAACCGGAGCCATGATCGGGATAGTTTTGACCCATGTAAACTGACCGGAGGTCCTTGCCGAGAAGCTTGTTCCCATATTGCATAACATGAGAACTATTGGTCCTCTTCTTAACCTGCAGTGCGGCGCCCCAATCAATCCACAGAAAAACCTCAAACCTAATGAAATCCAACTTGGAGAAAAGGGTTAGATATAGTATTACCTTTTGGTATTGCTCCTCCAGTGTCTCTTCCTTTGGATCATGTACATCACTGATAACATACAACCAAAAGATACTCGTATAACCATTATTCAATGTATATGAATGAATGTATGAAACATATATCTATCTATGTACCTGTCTTCGAGCCAAGCCACGCTGTACGTGTCACCTAAGCATGCTCCATAGTACTCCGGGGAACCAGGAGGAGCAGTGACATTGCGCTTCATTGGACTCCTGGGGCAGTAACAGGCCCAGCTGTTCTCTTCGGGGTTCGACGCGGTGGTGGCGTATATATCCATGTCGTCCGATAGCAACCCACTCAGCATGCTCCCTGACTCGCATGCTTCTATGTAAATTGCCATTTTCTTGTACCCTCCGGCTTTGTGCTTCTTAGTCAGTACCTGTATAAGATCGTTGGCGTACACGCTCTCACCGACCGGCATCCCTGCATAAGCATATATAGATTCCAGTCTTTTATAAACTGCAGCAGTGATCCTGTAATAAATTTGGTGTATATTTTGCATTATATATATATATGTATAATATACCAAGAATGCCAGTGGAACCGTGGTCGGTGTAGTAAAAGAAGACGTGGTCGTCGGGGCCGCTGCTCAACACCTTTCCCGAACCTCCGGTTAGGTTTTTCTTGTCCCCGAGGAGGACAGCATACAGGTTGTTCGCATTAGTGTGATTTCCAGTATAATCCTGTCAATGAGCCACAATTACCAAATAGTATAAATGCCAAATAACAATTGGAACGAGGAAATTGGACAACAATCATGTGTTATTTAAAAAAAAAACAAGTCTAGAACATATGAGTCGTGTAGTGTACTACCTACCTTTGGCACTCCATGATAGACGTTTGGGCCGTGTGGCTTGTTAATGATAAAACCTGGAGTTGGGTTTTCTTTATTATATGCGATATCATCGTACATGAAAACGATAATGTTTTCGTCGGCTAATCCCCCTTGCTTCATTATTTGGTAGGCATGGCTTACATCGGCCTGCAAAAAAAAAATTAAAAAAAAATCACACGCCGGTGAATAAGTGTTGTTCATGGTCATTTATATGATCATACTAACTCACCTGGTGTCTATAATTGTAATATTCGTTGGATCCTGCCACCAGAACTGCCCATCTCGTTCCATTGAACTCTGCTTCGTGCTGGAAACTCAATAAGTCTTCTTGGATGGTAAGCCACCTACTCTCAACCGAGTTATTCCTTGCAAGTATCCATGACACCAGCCACAGTAGAACCCTACAAATGCAGCCTATGCTCCTCATTTACAAGTGATATTCTGAGATGGTAAACCAGAGATAGAGATAGATGCTTAGAAGCCAAATTATATGAGAGTAGTTTGGTGGTCGATGCTCTCTTATATAGGTATTTTAAATGTGGTCTGTAGTTTTAATGGGCATTAATGGTTTAATGAGATAATCTTACAAAAGTGGATAACTAAAGATTAAGTAATATTACACCTATACACATTTAATTGAGTAATTAAAAGAATATTACTTTTTTTAGATTACTTGAATATTGTTTTTAATTTTAAAATGCATATGTTTATTTCTATCTTATTTAGACTCAATTAATTTAGGTTTTAATACCCATAAATATTTCTATATTCTTTGATGGATCATTTTATTTTTATATTATGTTTATTATTTATATAATTATTATTTTTTATTTTAGATTTTATATGATCACATGCTACCTACGTATGCTTGCTACACCATCATAATAAATTATGAGTGATTTTTAGGTGAATAAGAAGTATCACAAAAAGTTAGTACCTTATCAAAAGACATAATATATATTATTTTATAAATTATTAATCATAATCATATATATATATATATTATTAGTTTTACAATAATATTTATATTTATTTATTATTGATATAATCTAAAATATTTATTCCATAATTATTATGATATTAATGGGCGTGTACAAATGAAGTTAGATGTGAGACGTAAAGAAAATATAATATCACATTTTTTTTGTATGGCTAAATTAAAAAATATGTCGGTTGATCACACGCGTCTATCACCATTCCCAATATTCCTTTACTTTCCAAGAAAATAATTATTATAATATCGAGATGTGAATTAAATACAAATATTTGGTCTTGCGTGTCTCTCTCTATATTAATTATAGATATTAGTTTTGGGCATTTGGGTATTTTTAAACGTACAAATATTAATTATTATTTAAAAAAATATAAAAGGAAGGGAAGTATAATTTTCCTATAATATCCAAATTGATGAAGTTATTAATTTTGTTTACCTGCACACAAAATTTTAGAGGATGAGATATGTATCATTTTATACACAAATAATTCTTTTTTTTATTGGAATTTGGAATTCACGTTTCATTTTATTTAATCGTGTTATAGCGTGGAAGCTAACGAGGGAGATGGGGGTGATCCCGAACTGGGTGGGTTGGGTGCACTCGGCTTGGAACTAGCTCACATCATAAAGACAATTGACTAATTTAGTTGGGCCCTGCAACTTGTTAGCCATTTCTAGATGTCCATTGGTACTCCTTCCCAAAGCTCCCTAATCACCATGTCCTGGATTTGGACCCATCCCACTATGTGATGCCCACTCACGCATCCCACAACTTATATTTTCCATTACTTACCTTTTAATATTATTATTTATTATAATATAATATAATATATATTTTTTTATAATGTTATATATTGATATATTTATGAAAGTTTTTTTTTATTTTACTAAATATTAAATTAATTATTTATAATAGTATACAATTAAAATTGTAGATTTTAATTATCCTAACCTTCTAATCTTATATACACTCAGTATTTCTCTATTTTAGTTAATATTGGATAAATATTTATTTTACTAACTTTTAAACAATTTTATATGTAATTTTAATAGTTTATATTGAGTTTCATTTAATTAATTCGAAATAAGTGAAATTTATTTTGTGTCATTCGGCCCACGAGGCAGATTAGTCTGACCCGATATACTGGCTCAGTTGTTGAATCCGATTCTACCCGATCGGGAACGGGCGCGGGTGACCCGGTGGGGAATATGCGTGACTTGACCCGTTTGGCTGTTATCATTTCAACCGACTAAACGCTGCGCGAAATTAGGGCCTGAAGAAAGGGCGAGATCCTGAACCTGAAGACAGACGTCATCCCGACCCTCCGGCGACTAGATTGACCGGGTGGCGTTGCCTGGAGAAGAAAAAAGGAGGGCTTGGATGTTGTGATCTTCGAACTTTCCTTCGAGATTATTGTTTCAATGGAAGAGATGAGAGCTCATCTGTGCTCATGCTGCTGCTAGTGCTAGCTGAAGCCAGAACCAGGGGTTCCCATTCTTTGCTGATCCCCCAGAGATTGCCGTTTCCGATTAGTATGTCGAATTGAGCTTGGGTTGTCTGATCCCATCGAATTCTGTGGTTCGGTGACGTCCTTCAGGTATGCTGCTGTCGTCTATGATTTTTCCTTTTCGAAGTTCATGCCATTTGTTAGTTCGTAATATCCTTTCATTGAGAGACTCTGGAATAAAAAAAAATGCACCAGGCTTCGAATCCTACGCCAACTAGCTGAAACACTATTTCTGTACTGACTGATATCAGAATTGAATTAAATCTGGAACTGATCATAGACAAGTCACCACAGATAATCGGGGTTGGGCAACCCTCATGTTTCCATATTTTGTAGCAATCGTCTGATAGGAAGCACTGATGGAATTTTCGGCATAATAACCGAGTGACTCTGATTGGACTGATTCTCCTAATAAGGCAATATTTACTGCCATTAACTTGATAGTTGATTGGAATGGTGAGAAGAGGAGTGGGTAAGGTCGATTGAGAAGAAGAGGATTGCAACCGGATTGCAACCCTTAGGTCCGGCTGATAAAGTTGGCACAGTACTGGAAGCTACTAAGGAAGGAAAACTTCTGATGAATGCCATCTTCTCAATTTTTGAAATCTTGCTCCTGCACCATGTGAGGGTTGAGATATCTGTAAAGAGATGTGAAAACACCACTGCAAATTGTCATATAGTATTCATCTATACTTTATGATAGTAACCCACCCAGCCAACTTTTTTAACTCTCAACTGTACTTAAATTCTCACATGAATTACTAGAGATCATATAGGCCCAATATTAATTTCTTTAGATATGACAATTGGGCAAATGTGTCCGTGTGCAGAATGGATACCTCCTATCTGAAAACTATCAATTCGGCCTTTTAATGCTCCATGGTGCAAAAAACTCATTTTCTCCCATGCGCTATTTGTGTCAATGAACTTTGATCTGAACTTGAAATAGTGGGTGTAGTCCAATGTTTGAAGAAATATTTACAGTCTAAGAAGGGGAAAAGTACCCTCTGTATAAACAAATACATCTAGAAAGGGCAAATGCATTAAATGGTTTCTCAACTCTCACAAAGTTGAATCCATTCTTAACATTTATCCTATAATTCCTTAACACGACAGTGTATAAAGATCTAAATTGATATGTTTTAATTACCTTTGCAGATCTATTTGCAATATTATAGTATGTCTATTTACATTGATATGGGTAGAGTAGTTATAGGTACATTTGCCAATACAATCATATATTGGTTACTATGAATCTGGATGGTGGTTGATTCTGCTTAACTCTCTTGGTTCTCAATCTGTTTCATCTGTTCCTACTTTCGCGGGTCTTATTCTTTCCCATTTTGGCTACTAGGAACCTTAGGTCTTTTTATTTAAACTTGTGACTCAACTAAACTTTCCTTGACCCTTCCATTCATACATGACACCTAATTGGGGCAAGCTGTTCTTGTCACAGTCTAATGCTTATGTTTCTTAGTGCAATGCTTCTGACTGGTTTGTCTAGTCTCAAGGTACTGAAGATCCCCTCGTTTGCAGGAATTTGAAGAAAGAGGGACAAGAAGAAGAGCATCATAAGCTTTGGTGTTTCAATTTTATGATGGAGTCATGCAACTGCTTTGAGCCACATTGGTCAGCTGATGAATTGTTGATGAAATATCAGTACATCTCGGATTTCTTCATTGCTCTTGCCTACTTTTCAATCCCACTGGAGCTTATCTACTTTGTGAAAAAATCTTCTGTGTTTCCATATAGATGGGTGCTTGTCCAATTCGGGGCTTTCATAGTCTTATGTGGGGCAACTCATCTTATAAACTTGTGGACTTTCAGCATGCATACAAGGACCGTCGAAGTTGTTATGACCATCGCTAAAGTTTTAACTGCTGTGGTGTCCTGTGCTACTGCACTCATGCTTGTGCATATAATCCCTGACCTTCTTAGTGTAAAGACTAGGGAATTATTTTTGAAGAATAAAGCTGCTGAGCTTGACCGAGAAATGGGCCTCATCCGTACACAGGAAGAAACTGGTAGGCATGTTAGGATGCTGACTCATGAAATAAGAAGTACCCTAGATAGGCATACCATATTAAAAACTACTCTGGTAGAACTGGGAAGAACACTAGCACTAGAAGAGTGTGCATTATGGATGCCTACCAGGACAGGGTTGGAGCTTCAGCTGTCATACACTCTGCATCAGCAGAATCCGGTTGGATACACTGTGCCCATCCATCTGCCTGTAATCAATCAAGTATTTGGTATCAATCGTGCTGTGAAGATATCCCCAAACTCTCCAGTTGCAAGGATTCGACCTGTTGCAGGCAAGTACATTCCTGGGGAGGTTGTTGCTGTCCGTGTGCCTCTCTTGCATCTCTCAAATTTCCAGATCAATGATTGGCCAGAACTTTCAACAAAACGTTATGCTTTAATGGTGCTGATGCTCCCTTCTGATAGTGCTAGGCAATGGCATGTCCACGAATTGGAACTCGTTGAAGTCGTTGCTGATCAGGTATGGACCTTTCACCTTGTTCTGTCCTATGGTTTGATTTGAAAAGGAACAAGAAAATGTTAAATTGATTCATGGTCTGCACTGTGTGCCTTTACTATTGAGTGAATAATTAGTACCAAAAAAGTGCGGCTCTTGTCACCCTCCCAAGTGAAGAGTGCACCCTAGATTATATTTTATGTTACAGTGCGCAGTTTGACATTACTTTTCATGCTGATAATTGATTGAGAGCGTATATTTACAATTCAATAATGTTGGCTCAGGTTGCAGTGGCTCTCTCTCATGCGGCAATATTAGAAGAATCAATGAGGGCAAGGGATCTTTTGATGGAACAAAATGTTGCCCTTGATCTAGCCAGGAGAGAAGCTGAGACAGCAATACGCGCTCGCAACGATTTTTTGGCAGTTATGAACCACGAGATGAGAACTCCAATGCATGCAATTATTGCTCTTTCTTCCCTTCTGCAGGAGACTGAGCTCACACCTGAGCAACGATTGATGGTTGAAACTATAATGAAGAGCAGCAATCTTTTGGCTACTCTTATAAATGATGTATTAGATCTTTCAAGGCTTGAAGATGGTAGCCTCCAGCTTGATGATGGAACTTTTAATCTTCATGCTCTTTTCAGAGAGGTTAGGTGAAAAGTCATGCCATCATGTCATGGAACCACGGGATCTCTTCTTAGAATGTGTTTTTATCCTGCTTTGTCATTTTGTGTTACAATTTGGTTCTTTTGTTAAATGTCTTCAATTTGCAGGTTGTTAATCTGATCAAACCTGTTGCATCTGTCAAGAAGTTGCTTCTTGCACTAAATTTAGCCCCAGATTTACCTGAATATGCCGTGGGCGATGAAAAGCGTCTAATGCAAGTTATACTAAATATCATTGGCAATGCTGTGAAGTTCTCAAAGGATGGAAGTATCTCGGTAACTGCTTTTGTTGCTAAAGCAGAATATCTCAGAGATGTTAAAGCTCCAGAGTTCTTCCCTGTGCCCAGTGATACACATTTTTACATGCGCGTACAGGTGCTTTTTTCCTTAACTTTGCTTGATATCATATCTATTCTTGATGCTGTTTGATTTTGGTTTCAAACATTAATTTTCCCTCGCCAGGTGAAAGACTCGGGTTCAGGTATTAGTCCTCAAGATCTTCCCAAGTTATTCACTACATTTGCTCAGAATCAAGCCAAGTCTGCATCTAGGAATTCTGGTGGAAGTGGGCTTGGTCTTGCCATATGTAAAAGGTACAACTCCATTATTGACATCAACTAAGATTGAGGATGAATATTATCTATAGTTCTTTAATATTTCCTTTTTAGTAATCAAATGACTGGAGCTTTTTGTAATTGTGATGGCTAGGTTTGTAAATCTCATGGATGGGCATATTTGGGTTGAAAGCAAAGGTCTCGGTAAAGGATGCATCGCAACTTTCATAGTAAAACTAGGTATTCCAGAGCAACTGAAGGAAACAAAGTTCCTTGTGATGCCAAAAATTCCTTCTAGTCATGTCCGCTCTCATTTCTCTGGGCTCAAAGTACTTGTCATGGATGAGAACAGGTTAGCCAGAGGCCCCTTTTCATATTCAATCCCCTGAAACTACCTTTCATGTTGTTTAAAAATGCACCAAGAGACTAAGAACAGCACAAAACTAAGATATTGCAGAATGTGATGTTTGTTTTCTGCTGTCATTTTAGATTGGTAGTTTTCTGATGATGTTTATTGTCAAACTTGTTAAATATGCAGCGTGAGCAGGGCGGTAACAAAGGGATTACTCCTGCATCTTGGATGTGATGTGGCAACAGTTTGCTCGAGCAGTGAATGCTTGCAGGCTGTCTCTCAGGAGCACAGGGTGGTTTTCATGGATGTTTATGTGCCTGGTATAGATGGCTATGAAATGGCGGTCCAAATACACAAGAAATTTGCAAAGCCACATGAAAGGCCGCTTATAGTGGCACTGACAGGACACGCAGATAAAGTAACCAAGGAGAACTACACGGGTGCAGGGATGGATGGGGTGATTCTAAAGCCAATCTCACTTGAGAAAATGAGGATGGCCCTATCAGAGCTACTGGAGCACGGACTTATCTTCGAGGCTATTTAAGGGATGCGCAATGTTGTGGATCTCAAGGATCACACCTAAACGGCATCTTCAAGAATATGATACTAGGTTTTGCAATTCCTGTAAATATACCACGACAAAGCATAATGGAAAGGGCGAGGTGCTAGAACCGCTGCAGGCAAGCAGGTTATATATCTCTCTACTTGCGTATCTAAGTTTGCTTATTTATTAGTGTAACTTCAAAACAGGGATCCATCGTTGTTGAGATCATGTATGTAAAAAAAGGACATGCATGGCATGGAGGATCATTTATGATCTCGCCTTGCCATGAATGGGCCAATTTCGGCACCCATGTGGACTGCCTCCACTTGTCATTAAGCTGTTTTCGAGTATGATGTGACACTAATGAATGCGATAAAGTGGTAATGGGATTGGGAGGCGGAGGGATGAAGGGTGGCTGCTCTTTTGCTTGACATGGACCATTCAATCTATGCCATTTCTCTCTCGTGCCTTCTCAATATTTCATGCACGTGTGGTCCTTCCCCCTTCTTTTTCCTCTCGTCTCTGTCGGGATGGGCTTATGTGGGCCTGGAAAGTGTCTGAGTATGTCTGTCTGTATGTAATGTGCCCTTATTTTATTGGAAATCCTGTTGAAGATCCTTACAATGTTGAGATGATTAACTCTATAAATGACTGACAGACATCATCAGAAAAAGTCTTGCATTTTTTAGGCCAAAGAGAGTTAAAAGACTTTGAGGTGTGAGTTAGAGATTGGACTGTTTGTTTACGGTCAAATCTCTCTCTACTGTTTCCATTCATTGGACGATTACTTCGATGAAGCAAAGAAGTGAGACGAACTCTCTGCCATTTTAAATCCATTTCCTTCGACTACCAGCCGGCCATCCTCCGAACATAATGAAAACATGCCCGAAGCCCTCTTCACAGGCACGCCTCCCTCTCCTCTTGTCTTCTTTTCTCTCTATCTGTGTCAATTTCAAAGTTCCTTGTCTTCTTCTCCGTCCAGCTCCTTTTTAATATCTGGTCTACTGAATGGTGTCTTATCATTTACTTATTGCTGGGTAGAGGGTTTTTTTTTGTGTTTCCTTGATTTCAAAGCTCTTTTGAAGGAAACCGCGCCGCACCCTCTTTTGAGGTTTAAGTTGGGGTTTTGGTTCTCTCTCTTTTTACTGATAACGAGTTTGGCGGAAAACAAAAAAAAACATGGATTTTGAATCACAGTCGCAGAAGAAGGGCTTCGTCGGCTCTACGGGGGGCTTTGGGGACGTTTCTGGTTTGCTGCTGATGCCTCCCAACAAGGAGATGATTGACCTTGAAAAGGAGCCCCCTTCATGGGACCATCGGTTTCGAGTTCCCGACTTCAGGCTCGTCCTCAGGGTGAGCATTCCAGATCTCTCTCTCTCTCTCTCTCTCACACACACACACACACACACTCCTCTTTCTTCTCCTCCTTTTGCTCTTCAGATCTATTGAGCTGGAAAGTGTCTGCTGGTTGAATATTCATGCTCGCTGCTTTTGATATACGCAATACTTTTCACACTGATCAGTTTCTCCCATGAAAAGTGACATCTATCTTGTTCTTCCACTCTTACTTCAGCCTTGTTTTTTTATAGTCAAACTCGAAAGGAATTGAATTATTATCACTATTTATGAGTTGTTCCTTGTGGTAATTGTGATGCAATAGCTCAAGTTTATGCCTGCACTTGTAGTTTTGGCCTTTGAGAAATCGTTATCTTTTGAACACTCCACAGCTTAAAAAATTTGTGTAAACCACACGCACACGGTGTTTTCTGATGAGAAAAACAATTCATTCTTGGGGTTGCCTGTTGCAATTCCCTACTCCACCATAAGGTGTCTTCTTTTCAACCCTTCTTGCAGATTTCCACGAGTGCAACAGTGAATTTGTTTTATTTTACCGACTGGATGGTGCCTGTCATGCTGTAAATGTGGATACCATTAGTCATATAATAGAAAGTGTCACGAAGAACTTAAACAATCTACAACAAAGTAAATTGTCTGTTCCCCTGCAAAACAGGATCTCCTTAGGACAAGAGAAGCCAGTGAGTTTATCAGTGGTGCTTTGGCAGGAGCAATGGCAAAAGCTGTTCTTGCTCCTTTGGAGACAATCAGGTTTAGTTGCTCCAACAGTTGGCTTTCATAAATGTGTTTCTGCTGATGCCCTCTTTCTAACCTATCCTGCCACATTTGCTTCCCCTGGCCTTCTAATCTCTTCAAGTTCAGACATGAGTGTCGAGCACATGGAGCAAGTGTAGTTTGTAGAAATGCTACCTTTATCCGGGAGCCCATCAAGTCTAATTCCAGTGGTTATGTTGTTGTGCAGGACAAGGATGGTGGTAGGTGTAGGGTCGAAAAGTATTGCAGGTAGTTTCATTGAGGTAGTTGAACAGCAGGGCTTACCTGGGTTGTGGGCTGGTAACACAATCAATATGCTCCGTATTATCCCAACACAGGCAATTGAGCTTGGAACTTTTGAGTATGTCAAGCGAGCAGTGGCATCTACTCAGGAAAAAATGGAAGAGAAGGGAGGCTTGGATTTGAAGATTGGGAATGTCTCAATGAATCTGTCTCTTTCATGGGTCTCCCCAGTTGCTGTTGCTGGTGCTGCTGCTGGGATTGCTGGCACCCTCGTATGCCATCCCCTCGAGGTTTTGAAGGTAATATCATTTCCTTTTGGGAAGATTACACCTTATTGACTCGTAATTTCAAGCTTTGTGTGTGATGGCTGATGATGCTACAACTAATACCTGTGAATGAAAAATTTGCAGGATCGACTGACTGTAAGCCCCGACATTTATCCAAGTCTAAGAGTGGCTTTGAGAAAGATCTTTCAGGATGGAGGTGTCCGTGCATTTTATGCTGGCTTATCTCCTACACTGGTAGGCATGCTTCCATATAGTACGAGCTATTACTTCATTTATGAGACTACAAAGAAGTCATACTGCTCTGCCAAGAAAAAGAAGTCCTTGAATCGCCCGGAGATGCTTCTGATTGGAGCACTAGCTGGTGAGAAAATATCTGTGCTACATTTAAACTATCTCTTCCTATGAACTGCCATTTTGCATTCAGAGGGAAGTAGCCAGGAATGCTTATTTGGAACTTTCTACTGTGGCAGGCTTCACGGCAAGCACAATCAGCTTTCCCTTGGAAGTAGCCAGGAAGAGGCTAATGGTGGGTGCTCTACAAGGGAAGTGCCCACCCCACATGGCAGCAGCGCTGGCCGAAGTGGTGCGGGAACAGGGCTTGACGGGGCTATACAGGGGATGGGGTGCAAGTTGCTTGAAGGTGATGCCTTCTTCTGGCATCACCTGGATGTTCTATGAAGCTTGGAAGGACATCTTGCTGGCTGACCGCCCCTTGCAATAGCTGATGAAAGTGCCTTAGCATTAAACCTTTTAAGATTCCTTATGTGTCGACACTGCTAAGCGAGAGGCCAGTCATCGGCATTTTTTTTGCTGTTTCTGGTGAATTTGTCCTGGGGAGAAAACCATGGGAGCAGTAGTAGGTATTACTTAATCTGATTAGGCAAGGCAAGCTAAACAGGAAATGGATCCCTCAATCTCATATCCCCTGATCTATCTTTTCCATTCTTTCCTTCCACATTCTACTTGTGGGTTTTACATGTGCCAACACCAAGAGTTTTTGTCATTGAGCTCTTCAAAGTGCAATCAAGTTCATGAATGGGGTTATTAATATTTGTATCTGTAATTTGCCATTTCAGCATGACTGATTAGTATTTTTCTCCTTGAAAGAAAAAGATCATGTTGAAAATTTAGGCATCATACCACTTCTCAATGTGATCAACACAATCCTACCAACACTTCAAACCATAATGCTGAATATCTAGTGTATCACAGACTCAACCAACCTTGCTCTCTACTAAGTCTACAACAACCTATTTCTAAGTGTACATGAATGCAATGGCCTGAGACTAGGAATGTTGTCATTTTATTAGGCTAAAGGTTATCTTGCTCAGCAGCAGTGCCACTCCTGAAGAAACGCAAGTTGCAGCTGTTGCTTGATTGCAAGTTCTCAGCCAGCATGTAGAAACAGAACAAACACAAACCTGTTGCATTAAAGGAGCAATATCCCAGTTGATCATGGACTCAGAAAAGAAAGGTCACATCAAATACATATATTTTCAGAAGAAGCGTTGACAATATACTTCCAAGCAATTATTTGCCCATAAATAAGAATTACTATGTAGCCTCTCTCAGAAGTGTACCCACTAAATAAGAGTTTGGATGCTTTTAGGAGGTAAGTGGATCCAAATTCCAATGCTTTCAAGCAGAAAGAAAAAAAGGGAAAAGGGGAGAAGAGACTCATTGCCTGATGTTGCATCAAATGGAAGACTTAAGGAGGGTCAGGCCATCATTATCTAGAGAAGAAAGATATGTACCATATAAGATTAAATGGAATGTAACCATAACAAACTATTACCAGCATAGGCTACCGTAACACCTGGCAGCAATCTCCCGACTCCTGATAGTATGTAGAGGCAAATAACCACCTGAAAAGAAAATTTAAAAGGTACAATAAAAGTCCTACCCCCCAATATGAAAGGAGAGCAGTGTACATAGTTCTATCAAGTTTGTAGAACTCAAGCCACCGTTGACTCGAGAAATTTAATCTGGAAGCAAGATACACTAGAGATACAGCATTATAATGGGGGTATGTATGAGTATTCAAAGGTAATTTTAGATCCTCTAGGGTGTTGTGGTTAGAGGAAAGCAGAAGCTGTTTATCAACAACTGGCCGGGGAAAAAGTGCATAGTACGTATAATCTATTGAAGAAAAGGAACTTTATGAGCTGATGCTGATTCTGATGTTTTCCACGGAATAAAGTAAGCAATTACGAATTGCAAAAGCATAAGGCAGTTTCAAAATGTGAAATTTACATCCAAATCCGATCACAGGGGTGGAATGCTAGCCTTAGTTTGCAGAAAAGCACCTTGAGAAACAATCTTTTGTCATGGCCGGTGGCAGCAACCCTCAGAACGGACTCGGCTGCTCCAATTGTATTAGCCAGGCAGGCTGCTATACTATTTGCGGAGTCCTGAGAAATTTGCCACTCCAGCGGATCGACGGGAACCCTAGATTCGACAAATAATCGATAAGCAGGAGAAGAGAGGACATGCAGTTTCACTGATTAGGACATGGCAACGATACTCCCAATGGAGCACACAGAATAAGCGAGAGAAATTACGAGATGTTCAACTGGCGAAAGAGTAGGCCGAGGATGGCAAGGGAGCAGAGGAGGACGATGAGGACATCGGAGAGGAGGGAGAGGAGGCTGGAATTGCGGAAGGCGCAGTGGTAATAGACGAGGCTCCCGCATGTGATCACTATCACCGATTTCCCCACCTCATTCTTCATTCTTCTCCTTCTTCAATTCTCTTTCTTCCTGTTGTCATCACCTTCTTCTGGCCTTCGCCGTCCGCAGCGGCGGAGTCTTATTCTGTTTAAGCAAGCCGGTCAATCAAAGCTCCAGTTTTTCCAACCTCCTCTTTTGCCTTCTCAAGCCTCTTTCCTCCCTCTTCTGTATATGTTTTTTTTTCTACGATTAATTTCTGCATATATATTTTCCGATAAATATTAAATAAGTATATAAAAAATACCAACAAAAAGGCAGTGAACTGGTTCTCAAGTGAGCCCACTAAATTGAACACCCTTTTGTCATTGAACACCTGCATGCCAAAGGGCGTTCTTGAGCTTTCTCGTCAGTCGTCACGGGCTATCAGGTAGAGTAATCCTAATATCGCTTGATTCGCCCCCAAATCTCAAGAGCCACGGGAACGAAGCTTCCTAATAAATACCAATACGGTACGTTTTAGAGGAAACTAGGGATTTTCAAGAGAAAGTTGGCCACATGTATCCAACTCCTTTTGGTTCAATCTGATTCCTAGGTCCAATTTGAGACTTTTTAATCGATTTGGTTCGTTTATTTCCGGTCAACCACCCAAATTTTCACTTTCTTCAAATCAAACGTGCTAATTAGGCGACGACATTGCCATGCTCAAAATTGACCAATTTTTTAGTTTAAAAAGTTTGTAGTATCGGAAGAATACATTTATTACCAACTTAATTAATAAATTGATTATAGTACTACAAATAATATTATTAATAATTCATCTCTATTATATATAAAAAATATCATATTTTTTCTTCTGATAATTGTGTATATATAAAAGTTTATGTGAATATTTATTAAAATGATGTTCACTATGGAAATTGGCCATTCTGTTATGTTTTTTTCTCCTTTTTCTAGTCCATCTAATATGAATTCGATTGTGATGATTATCGGAGCATGGAAAGGTTTCGGTTTCTAATAAGTCTGCCTTATCTTAAAATTTTGAGTGCTTATCTTCTCGGACTTTGTACCAACCATAGAGTGACAAATTATTTTTCTCTTTCATGTTTTGTACTAGGATATCATAAACAAATACACTTACCGACAAAGATTCAAGGGATCGTATACTTGGAATCATCAAATCCGCTAAAAAAATTATATAAATATTTATTTTAAAATAATAAATAATTAAATACTTTTAACTTGATAATATCATATTATTTTTCTATTATATTCAATATAAAATTAATTCCTTAAAAAAATATTATCATAAATACACTTTACGAGTATAATTAAAATAATATTTAATAAATATATTTTTTCGATCCCCAAAATAAATTAGGTATTTTTATTAGATAGTCTCAACAAAATCCGATCATATAGAATCATTATTTTTCACTTTAATAATGATATGATGGTGGAATCTTTAATATACATCTGCTGATAAGTTAGTTAGTAATCGAAATGCATAGTAGATAAATTCTGCAACATCTCTAGATTTGGAAGAATACTATACCATGGAGACCTAACGGGCCCGGGTGCAGGTGACGGAGCTGTGTCTCATCATGGGAGTAAGTGCACATGGACGATAGCCAGCTAACATGTGCAATGCAGTAATCAGCAAAGAGCAGTTGATCTTAGCCTCTACAAATGATTGGAGCTATCCATGTGTATTGACTGTTCATCAAAACCTATAGTTAGCTACAAAGATAGTAAGTATTCTAGCTGTGATTTGCAATGAACTTATCATGAGTAGGTGTGGCTTTTGGATATGAACATGGCATCCTCTTGTTAGTTTCACAAAAAAATCTTCATAATAGGACCTTTTGGAAAAGTAGATCCAGTCCATCTCCTCTAATTTGGGTCGGAGGTAATAAGATACCCACTAATTAAACCTAAGCTCACCCTATGATCAAACTAGGAAAAAGTTGGAAAGAAAAAATTAGAGACTTGCTGGTGTGGTGTGGTGTGCTTCTGAAGAAACATTCATCTGCAAGTCGCAATCCAATTTCGATTCCATTGCCAAGGATCATGAGTTTGTTACCGCAACCGATGATGCTTCTGAATGCGTCTCAGAATCTCTCGATTGCCCAATTGACAGATCGTTCATTACTTCCTGCAGTTACATTGACCCAACATGAAGAATTGCTAGAAGAAAGCATTAGCATGTTCTGAGCTTGGCATGGAATGCATATGGAAAAGATAGAGTTCACCTGAGATGATGATGATACGTGGCTTTGGATAGGTGAAAGGCCGCCGCTGGCGTAATGCCAGTGGGAAACCGTGGATTTCTATCCATGGCGAATTCCTTCAATTGGAGGAGTTTTGGAAGTACAGCGTTACTAAGATCAGGGCGATCCTTGCGTCTCATCTCCGAGCACTGGATACCTATCATGGCAAGATCCATGGTCTCCTGCACCGGCCAATCTGACACGGACGAGTCCAAGACCTCCTCGAAGGTGCCCTTCTCAATGGAGTCGGCGATTTGTTGGGTAATGCCCATCGGCGGCTTCGCTGTTATCAGCTGAAGGAGCACTATCCCCAGAGAGTACACATCCGACTTGACACCCAACATCCCGGTCTGCTGGTACTCAGGGTCGATGTAGCAGAAAGTACCTGCCGTCGAGGTCATATGGTGCTGTGTAATGTTCCCCGCCACAGCGGGGACTAGCCTTGCCAGCCCCACGTCCCCGATCTTGCTGACGAAATTGTGATCAAGTAGAACATTGCCCGGCTTAAGGTCACGGTGCACTATAGGTTCGGGTTTGGTCTGGTGGAGGAACAGCAGCCCCGTTGCGATTTCAGAGGCGATCCGGAACCGGTGCTGCCTCTCCTCAGTAGGCGGTCCTCTAGGCTCCCATTAGCCATGTATTCGTAGACAAGACAGCCGTATTCAGGGCAAGCTCCCAGGAGGAGCACCATGTTGGGGTGCCTTATGCAGCTCAAGACTTCCACCTGCAAGGTTTCATTGAAAGGAAAATTGCCGAAATTGTGATCTAAGTAGCAATAGACATAGGAGGAGGAGGAGGATGTACCCGTTGCCTAAATTGTGATCTTCCCTGAGCCGCATCAGGGCGCAGGACCTTGACTGCTACGGGCGTGTGACCCTGGCACTTGAAAACTGGACCATAGCCACCTTCTCCGATCTTGCGAGACTGAGAGAAGTGATCGGTTGCAGCCTCGATGTCCTCGATGGAGTATTTCCTGTACCTCGCATCTTCCATGTGAAATCCGCCCGAGGATTTTTTTCATCTCTTGTGCTTTGCTTCGGGCCCTCATCTCCATGTTGATCCTCCTCTGGGACTCCAGCTCTGCAATCCTCTTAGCCTTCTCGGCTTGTTCAATCGCAGCCCTGCACTTGGTTCTCTGTTTCTCTGGCAATGGAGAGCGCAGCCTCCTGAGCTAGCCGTGCCTCTTCCAGTTTTTGCTCTTCATCGAGTCTCCACCTGTGTAGCTCTCTGGCCTGTACTCAGGCAGCAATTGAAGTCTACACCGAGTTAATGATTAGCAATATCCCATGGAAATAAACAGAGGCGGTGGATCTAATATCAAGCGACCTTCTCTTTCGCTGTCAGTGCCTCCTTGCAGGCTGTGTTGTACATGTTCATTGTCTGCTGCACCTCTTGCTTTAGCCTCCTCATTTCTGTTTCGACCTCTTCCTGCACATAAATTTTCCATTTTCCTCCTCCATCAAACTCGGATAAATCACGAGTAAGGTTTTCGAACTCTGTATTTGATAACATTTTAGAGAAAATATTATTTAATAATAAGAAATCGGTAGAATTTATATTTAAAAGTTATAAATTTAAAGTATTGGTACTATTACAACCTTATAAACTTAAATAATTCTATATTTTATTTAATATATTATTTATTTTCACCTTATATTATATTACTTTTCATCTATTTTATCAATTGTCCTCTCAAGCTGATGGAAAATCCGCTGGGCTCATTTGCCATACCAGGTGATGTGTTGAATGCGAATCGATTGATGCAGAGCAGTCGCGTCGCAAGATATCGTGGAGAGAGCCATGGTCACCGAATATGGATCCCGAGTGAGCAGACTCGAAGCCTTCTGAGCTCGCGGAGAGCCTCGACCGAATGCTTACATCGTCCATAGCATCGTACAAGAAGGAGGGGGATCGATCGGAGCTTGGCCTCCCCGAGCTCACAAATGATATGTCATTCTTAGAATCCGTTGTGTCCCCCAGGTATTGATGCCTTCCCCTACCAAATGGTGGCCTGTTTCAGAGTTCAGATAATGCTCAGAGTCGAAACTCCCTCCATTGATCCCAAAGTGGGACACAGAACTCACCTGAAGGGATAGTCATGTTCAGCTTTCATGGGAGTATCTTCTGCAGTAGCGGATTACGCCATTAAGATTTAGTAACCATACCGGTGGGTGGAAAAAAAGGAGTCGCCAGTGAATCGAGCGAACCTCTCACACTATGTATCGACTTCATTTCTGCAGATTCAGTGTGCTCTTTGTTTAGATTGTGTATCTGCTCCAGCAATGGAGATGTATAGGGAGCTTGTCGAGAGGCACGTCTCATGGTGGAGACCTTTCCTTTGGAGATAGTGTACACGTTGCAGAAGTCAGGTGCGGCCTTTGACACACTCGACGAGAGAGATGATGCCTTGAATCTGCCACGATTACGATTGGAGTATGAGCATAAGTAGGCTTTGCAGCCATAGGAGAAGCATTCATCATTACAAACTAGTCTGTCAATATTCTCATCCAAGAGTCTGTCCTTGAGGAACACACATACCGAATGAAGCCATGGCGCGATGTAGCTCCAAGGACCAAGTTTTCGATTCCGGAAGAGGAAATGTACTCGGTCAATGTTTTCACCACATCCGCACCTTCCAGGATCACATCATAGCAATTAATCTAATGCCACAAGAGGGAAAATCACAGGTCAGGTAGCAGGATCTCATCCTATATATGTAACCTTGGGATGCTGAGGAAAACTCACATCCTTTCTAGTACAGAAGCAATGGAAGCTGAGGAAAAGCTCCCTGGTGATCTTCTCGTGGTGTTGCCTGTTGGGGGATGCCGACCCACCATTGGCATCCGAATGGTGATGGTGGTGGTGATCATCAACTGCACACCCAGAAGAAGATCCTGTCTGAACCGCATCCCAGAAGATTACATATACATAACAGCATTTTTACAAAAGAAGTGAGGTACTTGGATTAACGTGGATGAGGATGACGGTTTTGCCGCGGGAGAGGAGGTGCTCTCTGGCCCATTTGAGAGCGTACGCCTCCCCTTAGCCTTGTTTATGGCCACCGCAACCAGCCCATTGCTCGAGACCTTCTTCCCTCTGTGACCCTTTGGTAGCCACATTTCTGTCTCTTCCCCCTGTTATGATCTTGTTCTTCTGAAAGATCACAGCTTTCTATTATTGCTCACTCGCTCTGTGTCATCACCACCTGGAACCTGAACCAAACAATCAACCTCAAAGGCCCTCATCACCAAAGTTTTCTCGTCTTGTTTACTGTTATTATCTCTTGGTTCCCTTCTTTTTTTTTCGTCTCTTTAAATGTCTCCTGCTCTGCCATGAAAATCCCGCCTCCCACAACAAGCAGAAAGCAATTCAAAATTAGATGCTCTATATATTTTCAGCCATGGAAGAGGTGGGAGAGGGAGAAGAGATGGCCTCCCATTGACTGCCAAGAATAGTAAAAATTAGTGGAAAGTGAACCGTCTCCAATTCTTCTTCCGGTGTTTCTTGATGATGTTTTTAGACAAAAATGCATTGAAACTATTATAAAATAACCTGCTGGTTAATGTTTGAATTTTTGAATGATCTATTGTGAAAGAAGTGTGAGTGCAGCAAGATCATCAAGGACATTGCGCATTAGACAACTTGGTACCCTCCACATGACTTGCGGGCAGAGACTCAGAGAGTGAGAGGTCGAGTCGAGTTGGGTCCAGGGTGAAGGAAGGCTCTCTCTCCACAGGACAGGACAGGACAGCTTAGTTGAAAAAGTAAAGGAAGTATCCCTCTTCTCTTCCCTTCTCTTCTCTTGGAAGTCACCGACAGAGAGTATATGTATAGCTGAGTTAATGATCATTTTATTATACAGTCTTTTATCTAATAACGGTTATGAGTTAATGGTCCCCATTCACATTACTTAAATTCACACTATTTTTATTTTTAATTTATTTAAAATTTTATCAAATAATCTAATATTCATTCATATCCCTATTGTTATAGCTTATATTTAATTATATATAATAAATATTATATAATTCTTTTATGATAATATACTTCATTTTATTTTAGAAATTTATAAAAATATTTATATCTTGTCAAATTATATTATATGATATATTTTTCTAATATGATTTTTAACATGTTTGGATTAATGTAATCATATTTCTAGTAATATTATATATATATATGTATGCATTCATTAAATAAAATTTACAAAACATAATTTTATTATATTATATAGTAATTTTTAAAATTATTTTAACATATAATTTTTACTACATACATTTTACATTTTAGTAAGAAAAATAATATATAATTTGATAATATTGTAGTGTAAAAGTTAATAAGATTACTTTTAATTCATCACCCATAAATGATATATTAAATAAAGTATTAATATCCTTTTCAAATAAAAAGTCATAATACCTTCAAATCTCTCAAACAAATAAATACTTGTAAATTCTCGCTAAAAATTGTATCAAATACAATATTATTTTCTCTAATAATATGATAAACAATTATAAATAAATGGATAATAATTTAAATTAATATCCATTTAACTTGTAAAGATAAAATACACCCTTAATATTTTCCTAATTTATTTAAAAGTCATAGTTTATCAGGCCAATTAAGTTGGACACTTGTTGGGTAGCCCCAATCTCTTTTCCTAGTTGGAATTGAGCTTTCCTTTTCCACTACATTATCATATTCTTATATTAAAAGAAAAAATAATATACAGTTTAATTTATTAAATATAATAATTTAAAATTATATCCCAATTTAGCCATTCATAAGTGAGATTTGGTGAGATATTTGCTGTTATTGAAGAGAGTGGATCCAATTATGGCGTGAACAACTCAGAAGTTCTAAAGGTGGGAGATTCAACTGAACCGTTTCCGGTTTGATCGTGCATGACAAAGCTGTCGGGGCCGGGGCCGGGGCCGGTTCGTTGAATTAAAACGCAGAAACAAAAATGACCATGTGGTGTCAATTCCAGGCCATAGAGATAAGGCACTGATATTTTTGTCATGAACTAACGTATGGTGGTGGCACTATTGCCTCCCGCTCGATCAATTATTCGTAACATTCCACTGCAAAAAAAAGAACAAATCGTTTCTTATACAGTTGATGGGTTTTTGCATTTTTGTGTCAGAAGAGAATCTTCTCTTGTTTCGGCCGACGGCAAAAGATTGCCGGAATAGCTGGGTCGGGAGCAAGAGACTGCCAGAGTGGCAACACAATCAAAGAATGATCCAATTATCTCTTTTTTATTGAGCTTGATGAAATGGGGAGAGGACAACAAGCCTTTCCAAGCACATATAAAATTGTTAGGATGAGATCATGCTGTTGGCTAGACGGTCCGCTGGATTGAACTCTATCCCCAATCAGCACAGCGCCTGCCTGCCATTCTCTTTATCTTCAATTCCTCTGCTTCGATAACCTCGAAAAGCCCTTTCCGTACTTAACCAGCAGTTTCTCTGGGATGATATATATGGCCTCCCTGAGGAACACAGCAGTATTCAACATATATAACCAGAGGTTCAAGTTCAACTAATGGAGCTTACTGGGTGCATCATCCTTCCATACACGAAACATATTTCTACAGTGATACAGTAAGGAGCGATTACAAACTATTCCACACCCTTAAAACCAGATGGAGAATTGAAGTCTGGATCTTGTCCCAATAGGCTGACCCAGTAAACTATGGCTGTAAGAAATAGGAACTATCTGGAAGTTAATACACAAAAAGGAATAAAGGGGGTGAAGAATGGGTTCTCATTTATTAACCTTGGAGCTAGAGGCTACTGTGGGGGCCCACCGTCACAGCGCCAGCATGGAGAGAGTGTGAAGACTGTCCTCGACGTCAATGGCAGGGCCACGGGACCCGCTGGCGTCGCTGATCCTCCGGGCGACAAGGCGGAAGGCTCTCTGCCAGCGGCCTCCTCGTTGGCCAGCGACGGTGCGGTCGATGACCTGGCCGAGCTGGAAGACGAAGAGGCGGACGGCGATGGCGAACTCGGAGTAGGAGCCCCTGACAAGGCGAACGTAGCCCAAGGAGAACTTGAGGAGGAAGGGCCCCACGAAAATGGCCAGCGCGGGGGTAATCGCGCTTCGGGAGCTCAGAAGCATCAGGTTGAGCTTCGCCAATGCTATCACCGGCAGCCCCATGATATGATACCCTCTAATCAGCCAGCAAAGCAGGCAAAATGGTTCCGCCTCTTTCCGATCTTCCAAATACTCTCACTGGCCAGACAGAGCACAGGAGAGCAGAGCCAAGCCCTCTGTGTGAGCGTAAGAAAGGAAGAAAAAGACAGGAAGAAGAAGAGGTGCCCACGGCAATGGAGCGGAGCATTTGTTTACTTCATTTTATCTTTGGGTGAAGAAATATTCATGGTGGAACAATTTGTTCCCTTCCTCCGGGATAGCCCATGGCCGTCTTCCCCAAGCACCGTTATTATTATTATAGGACAAGCTTTATGGCCCCTCATCATTACGAATTTACCAAAACAACCTCACAACCGACGTTTTTTTTTTGCACAATAACCTCACAGCAGTCTAGCTAGGCATGAACGTCCTTTATCCTGTCCACGTTCCCATTTTTCTTCGGGTGGGAAAACGACAGTTTTTTTTAGTGATTATTAATAATTATAAAATTTATTTAATTTTAATTAAAATCAAATTAATTTATTAATCAATAAAGCATCATATATTAGATATACTTAATTACTGTATTTAAATTAATATGAACTCAATTTTTTAACCCTGAATTTGGATAAAAATTATCTAACTTCTTTTACTTGTCCCTCGTTATTCTAGACTAAAAAAAATCTTACCAATCCCACAATTTGTTGAAAATATATTTAGTTGAAGGCAACAAATGTATGAATGTTACTCTAAAATTTTTTATCAAACAGGCTATTTCATGCAAATAAAAAATCAAATCAAAGTTAGTATGATGGTAAAAATAATTGTATTTTTGAGCAAAGAAAAAGGGGTCAAGCTAATTTGAAAATCACTTCAAAGTTGGAACTTTTTAAACTATGTGGTGGAAAATGATAGAAAAGTGGGGAAGAGAGAGCTAAACTCATTCAGCCGAAGAAAGAAAAAAAATAAGAGAAGAATATTCAAACCTTATTAGGGTTTTTTGCGCACGGTACAAACACTACATTATTCATACTACCACAAAATAGTACACTGTTGCGAGACCAGTGACATCTTGGGATGGCCTTTACTGAACGGGGAAGTCAAGACGATACCAAGAAAATAGTAGTTTTGGGTCGGTACGTACCATGAAGGAACACCAACCACCATAAGTTCCGCCATGGACGTCAAATCAAATCACCGGGCGGGTAGAGATGAGTCGTATCCCATTGTCCAAGTGATCAATCGAGATATTCGATTTGTTCAATTCATTTTTAGTCGCCCCCTTAGCCATCATTCATTCCACTGTGTTCTACAAACGGGTCTCTCTCTTCATGTCCAGCTTTCAAGCTACAGTTGTCTTGAATTCTCTGCGTGATCGTGAGACCTCAGATACGCCCTTCCCCGAAGCGAACACAATAATATCATGGATAGAAAAGATTGGAAGAGGGCCGAGGTAAAGGGCAAATGGGGGAAAAAGTTGATTTGGATGGCTTAATATTTATGCTTGACTGCTCGGTTAGGAGGGTACCTTATAGGCCCACACCCGTCTTATATGAGGTTTGGATGGTTGAATTGTCGCCTTGGCTAACCTTTGATGGTATGTATTAGTTCACCATCTCATGGTAGGACTAAGTACATTAACAACATTGATCATTCATTCATCATTAATCGGCAACCTCCACAACGCTTAAAAGTCCAATAATTGCATAGATGTCCTCATGACCCCTGTGTCACATGAAAGCTTGGCGACCTGGATAACATATTAGGGCAACCAACCACATGTTCTCAAAGCATTAACAAGCATTAAAACACCAGTGGTTGGTCGTGCAGGGCACTGGAAGAAGGGGGAATTCAAGAAGAGAGCAAGATGATGCTGACCTCTATTATGAACTGTGCTTGATTGAGAGCTCTCCATTTGTCGAGTTAAATGATGCTTCCACTGCCAGTGAACAGGCCCTATTTGCGATTATTGATCCATTATTTTCAACAATCACGGGCCTCCGCAGAAGCTTCACACCCTGTTTCCAATATCTCGTTCCTGGAAGTAACAAAAAAAACTTTATTTATTTGTAGTATAAAATGAGTGGCTGCAGTTTCTTTTCAATTTTGTGTCACAGAAATGTGATTGTACAAGTATCATTTCACTTGCATATCTGGCCTGCAATTACCTGGTCCAGTCGATATCACGATCGAAGCTTCCTTGTCCATAACCCAATCTATCCATAAAACCAACCCATGACAGGTTCCATCTTCACTGAATTTGACCTGCAATAAAGATTCTTAGCTACAAAATCTTAATTTTGTACAATATATAGGATGATTACAAACCAGACATTAGTTTAGTTCCTAATATTGGCATTATATCCTTCTAGCTCGTTATGCACCATCACATGATGTGACAGTTGTTGCCTTCCCTAATTACTTCCATGAGACTTATCTAATGAGACCTTCAAATTACATGAAGATCAATTGCAAATAAGTGGGAGAGGTGGATATATAAATCTAATATAGAAGATTACATAAATAAACTCCACGTAATATCAGTAACTAGTAGAACACAAAAATCTCAAATACTAGTTTAAATATATGAGACACATTATCTAGGACCAATGATAGTTGCTAACCGCCTGCAAGTTATAGAATCTAAGAAAGTATGTTTGCTGAAAAATTAGATCAGAAGACAGTTGGACATGTCATCAATGAGTTGTACCTATCAGAACTTCACTGTGAGATTAGAAGTGATATGAATGTTCAACTCAGCATTATTGGGAATGCACTAACCTCAGTCTTTCCAAAACATGAATGCATTTCCATTGAGAAATTGAATTCCATGAGTGTATATGTCTTGCTGATTTCCTGAAGAGTTTATTTTGGTGTCAATAAGGTTCTATATTTCCAGTATCATATCAAATTGGGTTTATCTACTAGTAATTTATATCACATTTTCACCTTAACCTCCCCACACTGCCAGACAGAGAAAGGAAGACAAGGGCTATCTTCAGCTGCATCACCACAGGCACCGAAAGTGGTATTTACAATAGAATGATCAAAACCTTCAATCTTATCTAAAGAGTGGCGGCTGTTCCAAAGATCCTGTAAAAACCATTAAATGTTAACAAGAGAAACTCAAGAACTTCATCTAGTGAAGGGCAGTAGCATTGACTAGCCATCACAGATAGAACTAAGTTCCATTGAAGGGAAAAAAGGGGTAAAACTTACTGGGAGGGACATGGCACAGACTTTTAATATCCCCTTACAAGGAATCACCAGTGCATCTTTGGAAAGTACAGAAGTAAGATTAGTCCTTTCCTTCCTAAAGTAAATTAGAAAATCGGGCATATTATTTCTCTAGGTACAAAGGCACCATGAAAGAAGAACATACACTTTAACTGGATTCCCCAGACACCATATTACTTTGTCTTTCTTTCAAATAAAGACCGCAATGATAATAAAGCTCTATTTTTATTAAATGATAAAATTTTATGGGTCAAGAGAAATTCAGAATCACAACCGTATAACAAATTTAGTTAGCTACATTGCATTTCTCTTTCCTCTTAGGAGTAGTGGTAGAAGGCAATGGCTTGAAAGCTTTCTCTACATTCATAATCACATACCATATGGTACAAAGGCAGATAATCATGCACTTTTAGAGAGTAGCATCAAATCTTTCAAAGAGTTGAGAAACTGAAATCATACTACATACCAAAATCGAAGGTTGTGCCATGGGAGCATGCCATTGTTTGCAATGTAAAATGGCTCTGCAATTAGTAGGTCCACCTGAAAATCAGTGCGTCATGGGCATGCTTCTTATTGTAACTTAACTTATCTATGCTTTATTATAATCAAGCGATAAATTAAATGTAAAATAGAAGATTCATGAATGGTATCTATCCTAACCCATCTAAACGAAGAACAACTGGATAGAGTAAGCTTTAATTTGAAGAAACTCCTGCTATGGTACCCTGTCTCACAGCTCCAGAAACAGAATAGCTTATTTCAGGTTTCAAATAGAAGATGGAAATGGTATATACCTCTCTCTGGTGGGTCTCATGCATAGTCAAGCTCATCAACCTTCTCCCAAGTACTTCTACATGTTCCATTGTGAAGCCATTTGCACCAGCAACAGCTTGCAAATACCTAGAACCATTTTCGTGTAGACCAGGAAAAAATGCCATTACACGTGATTGTGGTGAAAGATGAGCAACCAAAATTGCCAAGAAAATGCTATCATCAGCCACAACACATAAAGATGGCACTCTCCCTTGGAACTGTAGAAAATCATTTTAAACAATGATAAGCAAACTTACCCAAAACTAAGATATTTCAAAACAGTCAAAATACATGATAAGACTACTAAAGCAATAGATATAAATTGAAAGAAATAGCTGAGTCTCCTGATGACGGGAGACAGGAAATGACTTCAGAGAAATCATACTGCATTTCGCATGGCTTTTAGAATGGAACATCTCCATTGACAGTCTCCATAGATGGCTATTCTTTCTGGAGATAGTGTAATATGATAATCCCCTTCAGCATACTGGCAATCAGCTTCCAGCTGATAAGAAATGGAGGTCTCACTGTGAACAGCAAGTATGGAAGCATCTTCCTCCTTGGACAAGGGCAAACCTTCTCCATGAAGGAACCAAACACACTGTTTCCAGTGGTCGCACCAACTTCTGGCATCTGCAAAGGATGCATTGGGATGGAAACTTAGATAAATGAAGAATCTATTTATACTGTTCATACTAAATTTTAAAGAGAGTACTAATGAATTAAGTGTCCATTTAAGAATCCTTTATTCCCCCAATCTAGCATATAAGTTTTCATACAAGATGCATCAGTTTGTCAGTACATATTTCTAGGAATAACCATAAATAATGGAGTCGAGAACCATATGGAAGATATGATCATGAGTCACAATCACACAATGAATTAAAGTAAAAAATGTTCTTTTAAAGTGACACAACAGAAAATATAGAAGCCCACTTGAGTTATTTTGTGAAGAAATCCATCCAGGGGCAGTAGTATAAAAAATTGATCCATCCCGGTCCAACTGAAGCACCCACCTGAATGCCAGAGTTCATAAGAAAAATCCATAAGAGAATGGTAATCCATGATGAAAGAAAATGCGCTTAATAAAAAAATACCATGAAACTATGGCATGGGCCTGACCATCAGCTGTTGCCTTTACACGAAGTGCAATTTCCCTGGAACTCTCTGGCCTTCTCCAAAAGTTGAATTCAAAAATTTTAAATGGTTCCGAGAGCTGGATGAAATTAAAAATGAGTTACAGCTTGAAAATTTTATTTTCCAGGGCAAACTTGTGAAAAAATGCAGAAGCCACACCAGCTTTATCTCTTTAGAAATTGCATCACAGTGCATGGGATACTGTTGCCTAGCAACTCTAAGGATTGACTCCATTCCAGCTGGTACCAGATGGATGCCATCAGAAGCTTCATTTTCATAACTGTACAAGTCATGCAGCTTCTGAAGATAGTTGCATTCAACCATCTGTCATAGAGGAAATCCCACTAGAAAAAATTATATTCAGAATCTTCATCACAGACATTCCTCCTATAATATGTAAAACAACTGATGATTGGTGCCCCACATAGTTGTGGGATATCATTCAATCCTCACACATGACAATGATCCAATATTATGATTTTTCAAGTGGACTCGAATATTCCAGGGGCAGCTAACATTGTTGGAGATGTGAACCGCAAAGGAATTCATTATCTAATCTGGAAATTTGGCTTGACAGAAAATGCAACAAGAAATTCCTTCTAACTATAGATTCGAGGATAACAAGAACAACAAAATCTCTATGATATGCCTCTCAATAGGATCAACAGAGTAAATTGGATTTAGTGCAAATTCCAAGTACACCAACCTAGTGCTGGGATTAAACAGGGACCAAGATAACAACATCGGTAAGGCAAACTAAATTTAGAATTTATCAAGTAAAGGATTGAACAGAAGCATGAAGACACACAGAAAATCCTTCATATGCACCTGCCCATAAATGGTTGCTCGGTATGGTACCGTCTGTGGATTTTTCACTAACAGAATGTCATGTGCATGCTGTAAGGTTGGTATAAGCCCTTCCCCTAGTAGCTCAGAATCGAGTATCTCACTGACCTGCACTTACAACTATAGAAGTTCATTAATCAGGAGCAACAAATCGAAGCAACTGAGATTTTACATAAAATTAATACAGAAAAGTGGATAGCTTCTTTTCTCTGCTGAGAATCTCAATTGCAATTGGGTAACTTGATTATAAGTACATGGGTACAATGCAGAGATATTGTCATTCAAGTCGTATTTCTTTTGTTTGTTTCTATATTTCCAGTTTCACATTAAATGAACAGGCAAAACCTTGTACATGAAAACAAGGATCTTCAAACAAGTCTCAAATCAATACTATGAGGTTTTAGATGGATGTATTAAATGGGGAAGGAAAATATATCCGAGGAAGTATGACAAAGGTAAACGAAATGAAAGCATGGAGATATGGATACTCACAAGAACATCTGCACGTGATCTAATATCGATATCAACAGAGACTTCATCAGATCTCTTGTTGATGATACTTATATTCCTGCCAGTGCCATTAATGTGCAGAACCTTCCTCATCAACTTCACCATTGGGAGGTATGATTCACATGCAGTTACGATTCCCTTGGTGCTATGAACAGGTGACTCATTTTGGCTCATAGCTTGCGCGGCCATCATTGATAATAATCCAGTTCCAGCACTGCAACTCAAGTCTAGCAAATTTATTAGAAATTTGTTTACTTTTCACAGCAAAGACTAGAGGTCGCTCCAAAGTTGAACCAGCACTTCTAACGATTTAAAAAGGGATACAAGTCACTCTGAAAACCTAGTCTCTTTGCTTTCTCTCTCTTGGAGGTGATTTAACAATTTTAACATATCCCTCATTTTTGTCCAATTAAACAAGTTTAATTCTTCTTTATAATATGTATCAAATTATCAAGAGACGGATTCTATCAAAACCAAGATAATGTACTCATTTAAATATTAGTTTTTCAAATATTTGTGTTGCAATAAACTACTTGACAAGACTTGTTCTGATCAAATTAGCAGATCTTATATAAACACCAACATAAACTGTTTCTTTTTTCTGATCATGAAATCTGATTCATGTTCAAGACTACTCAGGATATCAACATTAACACAGTGCCGACCATTGCACTAGATCCAGCATCCCATACAACATAATAATTATAAGCATTCTTTGACCTGAATATTAACTTCATATCATGCGTTAGATCAAAGCGACATGAAAATGCAGCCTCACGCCACTAATCCTAGTACTCATTGTAATTAAATCCACCACAGGTCCTCGCGCCATTGACAAGAAAATAACTCATCAATCACCATTTGAGATTGACTTTAAAGTGCACACAGTGTCGGCATCAATCAAACAAAGTTCAAAGACAAGTCAGCAGTGAATCGCATGAGTTGTAAAGTGCACTCACCCGATGTCGAGGACGTGACAGGGCTGAGTAACTGTCTTTTCGATGGCTTCACGGAAGCATCTGTTTCTATAAGAATCGTTGAGCATGTCGAGGTACGACGTCCTGGCGAGAAACGACTTCTGGAAGTCCTGTGAAGCCTCAGCTCCGCCGTCGTCCTCTTCCTCGATGACGACCCACTCGGAGCTTCCAGTGAGAGGGTCGACTTTCAGCTGGAGAACACGCTGAGCCGAGGCAGAGCTCATTGCGGCGGCGGCGGTTCGAAGACGAGGATTGGGGTGAAGGGGAATGGAAGCAAAACACTTGGAGAGTAGAGAAAGTGCCATGGGAAGGGGGACATCGCGGCGGACCTGCTCCGAAGGATTGAGTACCGACCCGACCTATCCACATTTAAGGGACCGGGCATACTCAATTTAGGTGTGTGTGGGTGGGAGGGGTGGCGTTGGCAGATGTGGTGACCCGGTACTGTTTTATGGGTGTAAACTCCGACCCGAACTTATTATTGAGCTTGTAGATATAAATCTGTGGACTGGGCTCGCCTAAAAAATTTAAAATTTCTCTAATATATTTTCATTATCATCCTATTTTATTTAATTTTAAAATATTGGAGATTAAATTATAATTTTTTCAATTTATCCCTATTTAAAATACAATTTTTTTATCAAAATAATTTGGAGGCAATCTAACGATTTTTTCCATATTATTTAAATGAAAAACTAATGTTGAAATAAAGAAAAATAGTAAAATTTATAATTTTGTAGGTAACTAATTAACTTTTTCTTAATATATTCATTGCATTCACTTTTACGACGACGTATGACTGCAGATAAAAAGAACAAACAAGGCCACAAAATCATTAGAAAAGGGGAGAATAAAGCGGAAAGAAACGACATCGTTCTGGTTCACACAGCCATCCTCAACCCGAACACTTCGATCTTGTCGCTTCAATACCAGAATCTGCCTCAAGCCTATACGTACTGTCCGCTCCCTCCTTTGGACTCCGATTTCTCACCCGCTTTTTTTATTGAAGGGGACTGCGCCGATATGAGCACGGGGGAGCTGCTCAATATCGAGCCTACGGAGCTCAAATTTCCATGTGGGTGTCGTTCCAATCTTCTTTCCTGGTCCTTGGGTTCCCTTTCACTCTGTTTCCTTCTACCCTTGACGGTTATGTTTCTATTTCTTTGTGTTTTGCTAGTTGAGCTGAAGAAGCAGATCTCTTGCGCACTTCAGTTGTCCAATAAGACCGACCATTATGTAGCTTTTAAGGTAGAAATTTTCTAATCTTCATCTACTAATAACTAGCCTTTATCTGTAGTTTTTATCTCAATGCTTGATTACTGTAAATTTTCTTACCTAAATGTGCCTTTTACCAGCATCGGGGATCTAGTAAAATATTAAACTTTAGGTGAACATTTGGTATTGGACCATGCCTCTTGTCGTGTAATCTTATTTCTTCACTGAGGATATGAGGGTAACATTTAACGAATGGATGTGGATTTTATTCCAATAATATGCTTTTTAATATTATCATGCTCTTGGAAAATTGAAAACAAATATAGGTTTGTGCTTCCCGTTGCATGTTCTGCTCATTGAAGTATTTGGTCTTTCCAGGTAAAAACAACCAACCCAAAGAAATATTCTGTCCGTCCAAACTCGGGAATCGTCCTGCCCCGGTCAACCTGTGATGTTGTTGGTACTCTTTCTTCTCTTTTACTTGTTTTTTTATTTGCTTGGATGCAGCACATGTATAGTCTCTGGTCTAATTTATTGATAGTTCAATCCTTGTTGTCATGATCCAGTTACAATGCAAGCACAAAGAGAAGCTCCTCCTGATATGCAGTGCAAGGACAAGTTTCTACTCCAGAGTGTAAAAGCAAATGATGGCATGACTGCAAAGGACATAACTGCAGAAATGGTATCTTCATGATGATCTGTCTGTCTAAACACTATCTATATTGAATATTAAACAATAGTTGCAAAGAAGAATTGGGGAACAGTGGAAGAGAGATATGCAGGAGAGGAATCTAGATCACCAATTTAGCTATCGATGTTATGATCCTTGAACAGGTTGAAGCCACTTAATAGTTTCTAACCTATTGTGAAAATCTGTCATTTCTTTATTCTTTTTCTTCTTCTACATATTTTGAGCACTGTCTTTTTTTCTATTGCCCTTTAACAAGCATTGTATTATTCATGTGATTTGTCAAACTGGGTGCGGTATCATCGAGATAACTTATTAATGTTGATCGATCCAGTTCAATAAGGAGGCTGAGAATGTGGTTGAAGACTGCAAATTGCGAGTTATCTATGTCTCACCACCTCGACCACCCTCTCCTGTTTGGGAAGGATCAGAAGAAGGGTCACCCACGAGGGATTCCATACCAGAGAACGACAGTGCCAGTGGTCTTGAGGTACCCAATTTAATACTTTTAAAGGCCAATTTTTTCCATCAAAAGAACTTGTACAATGCAATGTTTTGATCAGACGGAACATTGTTGGATAGGCTCATTTATGTATAGAGAATTAGGATCAAATGTTTAATATGGTTGTGGGCCACAGCAGGTTCAAAGATCACTGCTGGAGCCCCTAGAAGAATCTTCAGAGGTAAAAGTGTTCATCTCCTATGCCCATTACATCTATATTGCATTCCCACTAAAAGAGAGAAAAAATCTTCTTATTTGGATGGAGAATATGGACTGCAGAAAATGTTGTAATACTTTGAATTACATCAGTCCGGGATCTCTGACTCTTCAAGGATTATATGTATATAGAATATGTGAAACTTTAGTTCACAAGGTTATTCTGTATACACAGATTGTTTCTCCATCTTTCAGTTCTTTAACTTTTTTATATCCGTTCACACGCTTCGAATTATTTACCAGAGGACACTGAAACCTAGTTATTTTATGCTTAATGTTCATTATCTATGTCTGCTACATGTGATAATATAGTAACATTCATCACTTTTCAATTGACATGCATTGCCTGCTTAATATCTATAAGTTTAAATCTGATTTTTACAGACAAGAGCTCTTATAGTTAAGTTGATTGAAGAGAAAAACAGTGCAACCCAGCAAACTAACAAGCTTCGTGAGGAAATGGTAAGATTGTGATACAGAGTCTGTTTCTGTCTTCTCATGTACAAGTTGGGCATGGTAATAGAGATTGACCCGAGAGAAAATATTGAATTCATAAATGTTCTGGAGTCTTGTTCTTTGATCTAAATTTAATCTTAGAATTGAACTTTGTATATGGATTACTGGTCATCCACCTTTTATCTAGTGCTTCACGGTTTGCTTTGCTCATGACATGTAGGAATTGCTGAGGCGTGGAGTGAGCCAGAAAGGAGGCGGTGTGTCACTTGTATTTGTAGTCATTATTGGCATCCTCGGCGTAGTTTTGGGGTTCTTAATGAGGAAGATATGACCTGGAAACATGGATAGGGTTAATGAGTGGAGTTTTGTTATTATGTTTTTTCCTTGGGATGATATGAACAGATCAATAGAAAGTTGCACATTAGTTGCTATGCCGTATGTAAATGCTTAAGTTTCTGAACAGCCATGGCTGCTGTGTTAGATATTCTCTGGGTCATGAACTCGGGATATATTCTTCCCTTCTTTAAGTTTGATGCTTTAGATTGAGTTGGTTCTCGAGATTTCGAGGATATATAAGAATTCAACCCATTATTACTTGCATATTATATGCCCACAGGGATTCCATCAATTGCATTATTTTGTTTTGCTTGTTTCAATTCGAAAAACTGAACAGTCTCACTAATGTCGTCCTAAAAATATAGGAGTCTTTTTACATGTTTTTAGTATTTATTCCCTTGATTGTGCAAAAAAAAAGATTTATGCCCTTGAATTTCGGCTTCTGGAACTTTCAGTTGGCATCTAGACAGTTCTCCTTCTAACGAGTTGTCCCTAATTTTTACTCCCCTGAATTTGGGCTACTTGAGGGCCCAGAAAAGGCTTCTGGAAGTTTCGATTAGTATCTAGACAATTCTCCTTTTTAGCTTGATCTTCTCAGCTTTCCCCTTCCCCAAGCATGGCCTTCTCCTATTTATTGATCCAAGCGTATTATCCACTTAACTCGAAAACTTTCACACTGAAAATTCCTATAGTACAAGTTCGTTTCAGCAATGGCATCATCAGTTGCTCTCCGTCGGATGGTAGCTTCTGTCGTCTCTCGCGTCAGCAGTCCCACTCCCATCCGCTCAGCTGCGGTTGCTCCGGCTGCTGTTCGCTCCTTCAACACCAACGCTCAAATGAAGAGCTACGAGGAAGAATATGACCGGGGTGATGAAGTCGACCGCCGCCACGATCGGACCGTTTCCCGCCACCGGGAGCCGAGCTTCTTCTCAGGTAGTTGTTTCAGATGTTCTGTCTCCCTGTCCGAAGGATTATTAACTGTCTAGTTTGGTGCGAATGCTCCTGAACCTGTGCATCTGGAGCATTCTTACGAGTTATGATTTAGATGTGTGATTGTGGATAGATCAGATTGGTCATTTCACTGTTTCCTCGGTTGCAGATGTGTTCGATCCCTTCTCTCAGACGAGGAGCCTGAGCCAAGTCCTGAACATGATGGACCAGTTCATGGAGAGCCCATTCCTCACCTCCCGCTCTGTCAGAGGGGGTGGATCAAGAAGGTCGTGGGATGTGAAAGAGGCTGAAGACGCCTTGTTTCTGCGTATGGACATGCCAGGGCTGGGGAAAGAGGATGTGAAGGTGTCGGTTGAGCAGGACACTCTGATCATCAAAGGAGAGGGCGAGAAGGAGTCGGGAGAGGGTGATGAAGCAAGCAGTAGGAGGTACGTGAGCAGGCTGGACCTCCCCCAGAACCTGTACAAGCTAGAGGAGATCAAGGCGGAGATGAAGAATGGAGTGCTGAAGGTGGTGGTCCCTAAGGTGAAGGAGGAGGAGAAGAAGAATGTCTTCCAGGTCAACATCGAGTGAAGTTGAATAAAATCTCCATCGCTTACCACTGTGCACTTGATGCCCTCTACTTCAGCTATCTAGGATAAGTTCTGAGACCCAGAAATGATTGATACCATCATAAAGTTTTGTGGAATCATTTTGATCGAGCAGGGAGTGTCTGTTTGCTCTTGCGTGTAGTTTTTCTCATGGAAGTTGCAAAAACAATGGAAAAAAGGTGAAATTACTAATGAACCTGGCTTTCATCCTTTTATGGATCTCTATTTTTGCTCACTCCACTCTATATATAGTGATAACGGTTCTGATGAGAGTCCTTATTAACATATTTTCCACCAGACTTTGGTTGTATTTTTAGGCCGTATGCACATTCTTTTCTTACCTAAGCGTCATGTGAAGGATAACCATCCCGTTGGTTTATTATCATCAGACAACATCCAGTTTCTTATTTTGTGATGGATGTGGATTGTGAGCCGAGTTTTTGTCAATGCGCTTACCATCCCGTTGGATTACTGACAATGGGGTCACAAATTACACTTGCCATCTTGTGCCTCATCCAACCAATCGTCAAGTTGATGGATGCGGCAAAAATCTAATGACTGTATTAAGGCTAGCCTAATTTCTCCTGAATTCTCTCAACAATAAGACATGAAAACATATAATTTGGGTTGTTTTTGCACTTTTCAATTGGATGTCAAGCATGACAGTCAATGGATGTGAATCTCTGGATTTAAGATCATACTAAATTATTTTCAACATTTTTCCTCTCGTTAATGAATCAATACATAAATTTTAGGGTTGATTCATTAGTAATAAGTCAATTTAATTTTTTAATAGTGTGCAAATGGAAGGATGGAAGGATTATAATTAATATTAATGCTATTTAATTGCATCCATAAATACTAAACAATTGCTTTATTTTTAATAATTATTGTTGGTAGAAGGAAAAGGTGGAAATACCGAAGCTGTACAATGCAGAAGTTGACTTTACAAGAAAAAAACAGGGATCAGATTGAAATAAATCTGATTTACAAGGGGAAATTGAAAATTAGGAATATATTATTATCCCTTTGCTCTATTTTGGGCGGGACAATAATTAAAAAAAGAAAGGAGATAAACGCCAGCTGCCCCTTAATCTGTTTGTTTTGGAGGGATAAATAGAAGAGCCATTTAGTTGGCATTTTTCTTCGGGAAAAGTTCAATCCAAAATCGGTTCCCTTTTAATTAATATCAGGTGTAATGGAGAAGAGCTATTTCAAGCCGGAGCATGATCTTGGTAATGTTTTCCATTGCATTGGTGCACCTTAGAGTTTTCTGTTTCGTCTATGATGCTTTTGGGTTTGATAGTGGTTATATTTGGCTGACGATTCTGCCCTATGCATATGTAGAGGGAACTGAAGAGCAGAAGCACGAGGATCAGAGAGAAGTACCCAGAAAGAATTCCTGTATGGATAAATCTTTCATTTAATATGTTACTCTGATCCACATGTGTTCATGCTAATTTGTCCCCAAAAATATAATGTTATCATGGGGTTTGATGTGCCTGCTATGTCTCTGGAACTTGTTTAGTGTTTTATATCCTATCTAACTATCAAATATATATGTCCTTTCTAATTGATTTATTGTGGCAACCATTTAACTGAAGTTGGTTGTCTTCCCTAATGGTAAAAGTACTTAAAGATCACCTATGCGAATGGATGTAAGAAATGGTTGTAAGTAAAAAATATCTCTCAAATTTTCTAATTTATTTTAAACATGTACGATTCATTTTAAGAGTTGCATGTTTTTAACATCTCAAATTTTACTAAAGTTGCCTTATTCATATTGACTGCTTTGAATAACTGGCCTGTTTTTCATGGTGCAATGTTTGGATAATTGTGGAGAAAGCTGAGAAAAGTGATATCCCAAACATTGACAAGAAGAAGTGAGATTGACTTTTGCTCATCTCTTGGTCAATTTTCTTCTGATGGACCATCTGTCCATTATCTTTTGTTTCCTTCCAACTTATTTAGTATGCATAGTCTTATAAAAACAATGTTACTAACCGCTTGAGAAAAACATTCACATGTGTATATGTATACTACCTTCCCCTGTGAATTGAAAAAAACATTCACATGTCCTCCATCCATGATTTGTCTTTTCAGCATACCCATTCATATTTACAAATCAATTCACTATATAATTGAATCCTATTTTGTACTTGCTGACTTGATAGATAGGTAGTGTTATCTTGGTTTGGTTGATTTCTATTTCGTCCAAATATCTTATTGAAAGGAATGATTTTCAGGTAACTTGTCCCTGCTGACCTTACTGTAGGACTATTTGTATATGTCATTCGCAAAAGAATCAAGCTCAGTGCTGAAGAGGCCATTTTCATTTTCGTGGACAATGTTCTCCCACCAACAGGTAGACACACCACTACGCAAATTCGAATGGACAGCCTTCTGATTATACCACGATGCTCATTATCTTTTGTAGGGGCAATCCTGTCTGCAGAATACGAAGAGAAGAAGGAAGAAGATGGGTTCCTTGACGTCACTTACAGTGGAGAGAACGCATTCGGGTGTTGAGGGCATTCAAGTGATGGATCACTTCACGCAAGTAAGTGAAAGTTCTTACCCGCCAAATCTTATCCTCTCTCAATATTTCCATTTTCTCGCATCACCATGTTCCTAATCATGATGGTGCATGCTATGTGGATTCGGATGATCATGTCATGTACAGGCTGTATATAATCTCTAAGGACAAGTCTAATACACGTGCTTTCATTCCCTGTCATATCGATGTTTATTATAGTTTCTGATTGCACCCGCTGATGGCTTGACAACTCCATTTGGGGACATGACTGACATTGAGTTCCCGTTTCCAAAAGTTTATTTAGGCTGTGGGAACTACTTGGATTGTCTGAAGCTAAGAACTGGGAGAAGTAGCTTGAAAGCATGCCTCGGAGGAAATGGAGAAAAAAGGTCTTCTGAAAACAACAACATTGGTCGTTCTTCAACGCATGCCCTTGCTGCTAAAAATAAGTTCAAGCTCTTGAATAACCTTATGAATCTCAGATAAGATAAAAAATGCAATACCCACGTTCATAGTCGTGGGTGAAGTTTTTTGTCTATCATTTTCTTCCACATGCTTAGACCAAGTCGGATGCCAGGAGGAGAAGTAAACCACGGCCGTGGCCGTCGGAGCTCAATTGGGCTTTCATATCTTCAGATAAGGATCATCAGATTGAGCATTTATCCTAGATCCTAATTTTTTAATCAAGGTCCATCCACGCGCAGGCACACGTCCATAGTTACTGTTATTTTAATGAAGGTCCATCCGAGCAGTGTAAAGCTTATATATATATATATATATTATATTTGAAAGGTAGTATAAATCTTACATAGTACTGCTATTTTCTACTGTCGCCTCCTATCTCCTGCTCCACTCCTACGTATGACTACTCATAGCGAACCAAAGTGTCCGAGAAAAGCCTATTAGAAGCCATCGCTCTACCCCTCGAAACGATCATTGTTATGTCAACCAGGCATTGTACTTTGTAGTGTTAATGCCTACAGTTTGGAGAATTATGGCTTCCAGATGATCGTCACTGCTACTGCTGATGAGCTGTTTCTTTATTTTTTTTCATTAGCACAATTGCATTGGATACCTTTCCTATCCAGGAAATAAGGAGAAGAAAAAGTAAACGAGGACAGAAGCAGAGATTCGATGTATTATTCAACTAATAAAACGCGTGGGTCACAGCGGATTTTGTCTTGTTAATATGTTCTGCAAGCTCTTTCAATGCTGAATGGGGCTGATCATCATCTCAGCCTTCTCCCCTTGGAATCTTGTACTGTTTCTAATTACTACGCGCTGTTTCCAGCTATTAATCAGCTGTGGCCCCATAGGATAGGATGTTGCAGAGTGCAGACAATCACTAATAAGATTGGTTACTGCTAATTTACAGAAAGATCTGACATGCCGTAATAATTAGTTGTGTCCTAATCGGGCAATCAATCACTGGGCACAGCTTTCAAGCTATCCTTTCTACTACACCCCTTGCCTTTAGAGCGATCATCCACCTTGTTATGATGACATACCTAGACCATGGTGGATGAGCCGATTGATGAGGAAGATGATGATGGAGTCCTATGTGGATTGGCCCAAGCTGGGGACTACTAGTACGAGGAGGAAGGACATCCATGGCTCCAGCTCCTTTAGCCACTTCCAATCGACAGGTGGAAGGTTTGGAGCATCTGGGGCTTGATTCATCCAAGGGGAGGAAACATGGAATGCAGTAGCATGAGGGGAAATGGTATAGAGAGGTCTCTCTTTGGGTCATGACAAGACCCTAATGGGAAATGGAGGTTGTCTTTCAACAAGTAGTAATGATGGTGCGAGCTAGAAGAACTGTTACAACCTCCAAGAACAATTGGAAAAAAAATGGAGATGTCTTTTTATTATTTCTTATAAATGATGAGCTGTTTTCATCATTGAAATTAAATGAAAACCCAGAAGGGAAAAACTACAACACCCCTCACCACTCACCACTATAAATCAAGCCCTATACTAACTCAACCCTATGCCCTCCAGATTTACTGTCTAGTTACAGCTAATGGCTTCAAAGGTTCTAGGATCAGCAGCATTGTTCCTCTCCCTCTTCTTCTTCTCTCTGGTCAGCTCAACCCAGGTCTCCTCCTCGCAGGCCCATTATCCGCCCAAGATCCCGAGGGTCCCGGGCCACTCCTATCCTGCAGTGCCTACTTGCCCTAGGGACGCCCTCAAGCTAGGCGCATGTGCAAATGTGCTGAGCGGCTTGGTCCACTTGGTGGTGGGGGCGCCTCCTAAGGCCTCCTGCTGCGGCCTCCTCACAGGGCTGGCCGATACCGATGCCGCTGCCTGCCTGTGCACTGCCATCAAGGCCAGCGTCCTTGGCATCAACCTTAACGTGCCGGTGTCTCTCAGCCTACTCCTGAATTATTGCGGGAGGCAGTTGCCCTACGGCTTCAAGTGTGCATAACTATGCCCATATCCAGGGTGAGCTAGAGGACAGGAACCACTTTGTGACATTCAGCTAGCAAATAAGTAATTTGAGAGTTTACTTGTCCTCTATGTCCCATCAATATGGTATGTCATCCATTCTCAATTAAATAATGAATCCAAGTTTTATTAATTGAAAGGTAATTTAAGTCTAAATTATCGATAATCTAAGATGGTTATTGTTGTGAATTTAGAAAACCAGCCAACTGAAACGTTACATTGCTCCCATATTCGTCAACAAGTATGCTTTTCATTCCTCTAACTGGATCATCAACAGAAGAGAAGCATGTCTAATGGAAGATTCACTGGTCACGTCATCATTTATAAAGAAATGGCCCGACCTAGGGAGGACGAAAATCTCGAAAATATCTGCGGATGAGAAAAAATACTGAACCCAAATTTATTATTTTTACTTATTATTGTAATTATTAAGTATGGATTTATACCTAATAAAATAAAGAAATTAATTTATAAATTTAAAAATGTTATATTAATTACAAATTGAATAAAATAAATTTAAAAATGTTATACTGATTATAAATTAAATAAAATAAAGAAGTTTGGTTAATTTATAAAGTTAAAAATATTATAATATTTACAAATTTTTAAGGAAAAATTATCCGAACAACAATATTTTTTATTACAAGAATAATTCGTTAGTAAAGTCATACTTTACCCTAATATATATGTATTAGGCAAAAAAAATTATATGATAAATAGTAGACAATGATTTTTTTGAAGGGAAGAGGCCCCATAAGAATCCAACCAAGTCCACTTACAAAAGGGTCGATCCACCAAAACCCTTTGTGGCAGCCTCATCCAGGGGCTGCCCCATCCCGATGAACATTAACTAATTTTTGGTCAATTAGGTAGAGATGGCCTCAAATGAGCACGTCTCATTTTTCATATGCTGAAAGATTTAATAACAAACGAGGCATCCCCAAGAATTTGACGTCATTATTATTTAGCTATGTCATCATGGATTGATATTCTAGTGTCTGAATCACATGAATCGGAGGTTCCATTTGCACCTTTCAGGCCCTACCGATTCCGTTTTCTCTGCTACAATGTTTAAGGATCATTGATATCACAATGTACAGGTAGGTAGATATGCAGTACATCTGTGATCAGAGCAGAGCTCCTTGATTTAAATTGTCATTGATTCCAATATTGATTTCTCTACCCGCTCCATAAAATTCTAATGGACAATTGTGGTATTCATCTGTTGAAGCATCGTAAACATGTAGAAGAAGAAGTTATGGGTATGGATTGGAGTAGAAACAAAAGCAAACACAAAAGATTATGCGTATGCACGTAAGAGTCGAATATGATATTCATATCACATAAAACGCAAACACGTAATATGTTTTTATTAACTAATTCACGTACAGGAAAGAGTATAGTCATACGATAGAGTATGGTTTCACAGCCTCAAAGCCCCAAGGCCAAGGATGTATACTTATTTTATTTATTGGGATTATTCTTAAGCGCACTGGATATTGTTGGGGGCGTTCTTCCCACAGGTGTTGAGGAGAAGGCGGAGAGAGAGCGACGCGCCGAGACGGATACCGAGGATGTTGGCCTTGGCCGCATTGCAGAGGCAGACGGCCGCATCCACGTCGAGAAGCCCGTTGATGAGACCGCAGCAAGGCTCCTTTGATGGTGTCCCTGCTCTGATGTTGAGGAGGCCGTTGAGCAAGTTCACGCAGACACCAAGCCTCAAGGTATCCATAGGGCAACTGCTTGATGGGCTCAGGTCGTCGATCCATGCACCGGACAGGGAAAATAGTAGGAGGTTGAGTGAGAGGAAGAGGGGAAGCCTTGCAGTGCTCTTCGAAGCCATTATTTCTTTGCAACCGATAGGCTATCTTCTCTCAAATACGTGTGAGGTGATCTTGTAGTGGGATGATGAGTGTTTGGAGGGGGGAGACGTGGCACTTATAGGGTGCAAGGAGGGTCGATGTTGCCAACTCACCAGTTAGAAATCGCCATAAGCTGACGGACCAAACGACTTCTGTGTGTTTGAGGTTCTAATTGACAGTCATAGATCATCGATGGTTGGTTAGCTAGTTTCATGGTTTTGTGTCTCTTCCGTGCACCAATTCATCTCCGGATTCGTACCAGTTTGCTTCATTGCGAAGTCTGCCACATATATCCATTTGCCATCATTAATTTTGGGAGCCAAACTTAGCCATAAAATTCTTGGGATTGAAATAGATCATTTTCTTATGCATCAACGAAATTCAATGGTATTACTTATGAGAGTGTATATATGAAGAACCGATTATTGTGATAGATGTGTAGTTATATCCATCCAACTAGCCTTCAAATCATAAGATAAAATGAGGTACGGGATATCTAGAGTAAGAACTGAATATATATATATATATATATATAATATTGTAATTATGAGATGGATAATAATATCACTATGCTATTATTTTTATAATATGGTGGGTGAGTGATTCCAATTGCATGCCCGCATATATTTGTCCAAAATGGGCATTAGGTAATGAGTTTTGGATATGTGAATGAAGCTTATAACATTTTTGTCATGCATATAAATAAGCCATTTTCTCTATTTGTATTTGTTGGGTGAGGAAATTGATCCTAAGATCTTATCCATGAATACACCTTCATGTTCAGCAGATCAGTTGCTGTGTACCTACCAAATTTCCCATCCGCAAATCCTAAATTTCTGGCTGATGTGCCAATAAAGGACGTCTGTCTCCCTTCCAACTCTCTTCATTCAACTACAAATACAACTCACACATTTTAAGGACTCTGGATTTTTACTTGTCCACTTCCCCCATTTTATTAAGTTTTGTTTTAAAGACATATTTTACTCCTCCTACATTTTGATTACCAAGAGGTCAGACTCTCAACTCCCACCTGCCATTTGGTTCAATGGCTTTTCTCCCATTTGAATTTTTGCAACTAGTAGGATCTCTTGTATTTACAAATAAAACATAATTCTATAATTCTACATCTAGTACATGGTGCATTATCCATTTCTTCTTTGGTCATATTACCATTTTCATCATCTTCTTCATTACATTATATGCTTCTCTTGATTTAGTGAGGTTCTCAACTTAGTCACGTGTGGTTTTATCATATGCTCTATTTTTTTGTAATCATACAACTACTTTCAATTATCAAGGAGTTTTCTTGTTCCCCAAAATTATTGATATCCTAATCTCATTTAACTGAGGACTTAATCTCACTCTAACCCTCCTTGGGGATCACATCTTTGAGAGGAGATGGTATATGTACTTCATCCAATTGACTACTTCTAGTCAAAAAGATTTTGTTCTCCCTCTCTCACCATATATGGAACCATGTTCATCGTGGTACTATTTTTATATTGTATATACACCTGGAAGTTATCATGCAACAGTAAGGATATAACATCTCATTTCATTTTCTAACTTGTTGTCTAGAAAGTATATTAAGTATGCTTAAATCATCAACAAAAGTCAAAAAAACATAACTCTTGTTTGCATTGGATTATGGCTTTATAAATCCACAAATATCTACCATAAATGTCCACCTGAACTAATTGTAATGTTTTTTGTAATATTTTTTTAATGCTCTCCCATATGTTTATGCTTAGTTCACTATATTATGGTTCAGGTTCAAGATTTATCATCTCCACTTATAAGCAACAAAACAAAACCTGAGTGAGCGCCTGTTGTTCACCGTAATTGTTCATGGTCATGTGCCACAACCACATGATTACTCTTCTCTATTATCACAACTTTATATATTGTATAGTGTGAATTATCAATTCTATTATCTTCCTCTCCTTACGTTGTATGTACAAATATCAAACCATTCTTGCAGATTGATATTCTAAGGTCTGAATCACATGAACCCGAGGTTCCATTTGCACCTTTCAGGCCCTACCGATCCCATTTGCTCAGCTACAATGTTTAAGGATCTTTTCTGTCACAGTGTACAGATAGGTAGGTACATATGCAGTACATCTATGACCAGAGAAGAGCTCTAAATTCTAATGGACAGTTGTGATATCTATATGTTGAAGCATCATAAACATGTAGAAGTTTCTGCGTATGGATTATAGTAAGTACTAAAAAAACGCAAAAGGTTATACGTGTACACGCTCATCCAATTTCAACTGCGTAAGAGAGTGGAAGATGATGTTAATATCACGTAAACACGTAATATTTTTTTTTATTAATTCACGTACAGAAAAGACTATAGCCAGTAACTCCACATGCATGACTGCGAGCTTGGAAGAACCGACTTAAAATTACTCCATAGACCCGATAAAGTATGGTTTGGCAGCCTCAAAGTCAAAGCCCCAAGGTCAATGATGTAGTGTTATTGGGTAAATACTCCAGCTCCAGTACTCACGCAAGGGCATGCTTATTTGTTTTTATTGGGATTATACATGAGCGCACTGGAAATTAGTGGGGACCTTCTTCCCACAGGCTTTCAGGAGCAGGGGGAGAGAGAGCTGCGTGCTGAGACGGGTTCCGAGGATGTTGGCCTTCGCGGCAGTGCAGAGGCAGGCGGTGGCATCCTGGTGGTGAAGCCCGTTGATGAGACCGCAGCAAGGTTCCTTTGATGGTGTCCCTGCTCTGACATAGAGGATGTCATTGAGCAAGTTCACGCAGACACCAAGCTTTAAGGTATCGAAAGGGCAACTCCTGAATGGGCTCCGGGTAGGGCTTGGCGATGGGGCGTCGATCCACGCACCGGACAGGGAAAAGAGTAGGAGGCTGAGTAAGAAGAAGAGGGGAAGAGTTGCAGTGGTCTTCCAAGCCATTATTTCTTAGCAACTGATGGACTATCTTCTCTGAGCTGTACTCGCAGTGGGGTGAAGAGAGTTTGGAGGGGAGGGGTGGCTTTTATAGGGTTCAAGGAGGGTAGATGTTGCCAACTCGCGAATTACAAATCAAATCAACAAATATCGTGACCGTCCATCCCTAATGACAAACCCTCACATGGAGTGCTAGTAACTGTGCCTTGACATACATTGCGACAGGTAACCAACAATGGAGTCTTCTACGTGCAACAAAAGAAATCCTCAATGGGACTCTTCATCGCCTTCAACCTCCTCTTCTTTGCATGCATGGGTGGGGTCCAAGGGATTCTCAGTTTCTTAAGCCACCCGTGAACCCTAGCCTAATTAAGCTATAGTTCGTTTCCCGACAAGGTGTTTTAGTTTGTGTGGTGGATGTTGCACCCTTGCATACTTTATTTTCATTGTAAAATCAATTGTTTCAATAATAATAATAAAAAAAAACAAAAGCAGAAATAGAAGCATGTTGATGTGTGCCTCTTGTGATTTTCCTTCACATAAAAAAGAAAAACTCATATTGGTTCCTACTGCCTTGCCTTCAATGGCGTAGCGTAACCTCCCGTCTGTCAAATTATTACATCAAAAGAGAACGACAATAGTGACTGACCACACGCAGGTCGAACGTGCACTTATTGATGAATATGTATAATTAGTCTATTAAATTGTTTATTAATAAAGTTATTTTTGTATTTTAAGTTGATGGTCAAACGAATATATCTTTAAAATTTTGTGTAACTAAGTATATTTATTTTGAGTGTGAGGGTGAAGAATAAATGAGAAGCACAAATTAGTAATGCGACCATTTGGTCTAACTCTCGATTAAAAAAAAGGAGCGGACGAGCAATGATGGTGAAGAGATTCAACATGTGAACACTAATAGTGCTTGGTTGACAGGTGTTGCGTTAAATCGATACTTATTAAAGGGGCTATATCGTTTTCATGCTCATGCTGCGATACTGAGATTTAGAGGTATTTGTTGATTATGTGGAGGAGAGAGAAGACACTGTTATGGGCACATCCTTTTAACTCAATATATCTTTCAAACATCAATATTATCTTTCCAACTAATGTTTGTGCATCCATCTTATAATATAGAGGTGGGCTTCATCTCCAGGTAGGCCTTTGCTTCTTATCGAATGGGGGTACATTTCTTTTCGCAAAGGTCTGGATTACCGATGGCAAAATAAAATTGGGCTTGTCAATATACCCACACAACCCAACTAGATAAATAGTGCATATTTTAATACTTATCAAATGACTTGCCAGTGTTAGTAAGTGTAATTGGTTAATGGAGTGGGATTGGATCAAGTAGTTCAGCTCGAATTTTTATAATAGGTGTATCAAAGTTCTTTATTGGGTCAGGCGCCAGATAAGACTGGACCGGACCAAATGGTCTACACTGCCAGGCCTATCTTGTCTAAGGTGGATTTGAAGGCAAATAATATGATGAAATCCAATCCCCAATAAAAAAAAAAGGAGGAATTATGAATGGGTTTGCAGTTGGGTCATTCCGGGGGAGGCGGGTTCCTAATGGTATATATCAAAAGAAACCAAAGACATACTACTAGCAATTTCCTAACTATTTATAGAGAGAGGAGAAAGATACAGAGGCAACGTAGAGCGGCTAATATTAATAGGGCAGCCCCTGTTGCAGGGGCCAAAAATAATTATGAAGCATTAGAGAGCAAGGGAGACTAAATTACACAACTGCTGGTCTTTCAGGGGACAAATCCAACTTTGAATCTGTCCACCAGCCTGTAATTAAAAGAGAGTAGTTCATTCAGAGTTGAATAATGTCTCCAGTCGACCCAACTTGAATCGACTCATGAGGTAACCTCCCGTGGATAATTCATGAAAGCAACTTCACCAAATTTGCTTACCAGCAGCGCTACCATTTGGTAGCAAGCAGGCATCCTCAGAACTAACCTGCATCATTCAAAGAACCGAGTTATTCTCGGGTAAAGTAACACTGAGTCACTTGTCCAGCTTGAAAGAAGAGATTTTGCCAAGGAAAGGGCATCATAAGTCACCTAAGGCTAGAACACAAGTTACATATTATCGAGATGCCTAGTAGGAGAATATGTTACCTACATTATCTAGAGCCTTCAGCTGTATCCGAAATATCTACTGTAAATTCACCAAAAATGTCGGGGCAACCATCCCAAACTTTCTGTTCCCGTGCTTCCCAGTAGCCGCCCATGTACCGGTAAGGTCCATTTTCACCATCTTGTTGAAACCACCTGGGTTTCCACCCACTCTCTTGTAATTTTCTTGACTGCAACAAAATAATAGCAGGCTAGGTGGATCGGCCACCATTCTTCATATAGAAAGAGAACTTTTAAACTAAACTATCCTACATCAATCAATGCATGGACTAGGGGATAAAACAAGCCCTCTTTTACTTTCTAACTGTCTATCCAATAAAAAAATATGGATCAATCATACCAATCTTTGCCTCTTCTCCAATCGTTGTTTCTCAGAATTTGCCTTTTCATATTCTCCATTCTCTAGGTGTCTTTGGTCAGGTCTGAGTCGAGAGTCCGTAGGTGGAAGTTTCTCCTTTAATCCATAACCAAACACCCCCATATCAGACATAATAGCAAAAGAATAATAAGAAAGGAATATATAAAACTTGGAAAGTGATATAATAACACTAACAATATTAATCTCCGTTATTTACCTGCAGACCCGGGGTCATCTCATTTAGAGTAATTGCGAATGAAGTCAAGTTGTACCGGGTGAGATTAGGAGGCTTGTTGCTTTTCCATAATAAATGAGCATTGTTAGTTGAGGCACTTAAATCCTTGGGCCTGCTATTCACCTCACCATCCATGTAGTATATGGACTCATCCCACTTCCCAAATAGGGTTGCAATTTTCCTGCCTGTAACATCTTCAACAAATCCATGAACCTAAAATGTTGAAAGGAATTGAATATGTAAGAACTGATATTATTGCAACTTGAGATTGACAATATAAAACATAGTTTGGAAAAGTATGAAAGCACAAGAATGAACAAAGGCTCACAGGATTTGGAAGAAGGTCCTGAATTTCATATAAATTCAAATCTCACTAACCTGGTGAGGATTTCGCTCAAAAATAGATGGCTCTTTGAACTTGATGTTGCACGAATATTGGTGATTTCCACTTATTTGCATTGTTCCATGATGATCACAGTATACTTTACCGAGAATTAGATTGTAAATAGTAGTTGTAACCTAAAGAAGTACAAATTCTTCCTTCAAGTGACTGAAAAATATCAAAACAGCATAATTCAAAGTTCACTTTCTGCTAGATACCTTGCTCCATTTGAAGACCTCGCCATCTTCAAACTCCAGGATCAAGTCACCCACAGGATCAAGTTGGATGGACTGACCCCAGAATTTTGTCCTCAAGTTGCTGTCTGCCCAGAATTTCCATCCCCTGCCTTCACAATGACAGGCAACAACAGTAGGGTGGTGACTAACCTTCATTATCCAGATACCAAGAGTTAGTTCCAAGAATAGATATAACATTTACAAAATCCTGGCAGATGAAAATTTCTTCTCAAGAAAAAAACAGATCTATAACCTGAGTGTACAAATTCTGAATTTTATCAAACATGTAACGCAACATCATTCAGAATTACCAGATAATTATTTCATCAAGTTAGATGCATTCATTTGCACATCACCTGGCCATCAATGTATAAGTGCTTACCTTTTCCGAAAAGAATCGAATGCCTTTCTCAGGAAAGTCAGCCTCATAAGTTTCCCCAAGCAAAGGATTAAATGGCTTGCAGTGTCGACCTTTCGAAGATGCATATCCGGAAATTGCAAAAGCAGCAACTTTCAGAGCCCTGAGAATGTTGTTGCCCTAAAAAAATATTCAATTGCATCTTCAGACAGCTCCTTGCACAAGAGTTGCTCAGAAAATTTGCAATTTGGAAAAATTCATTTCCCCCATATTGAAGTATGAAATCACTATGCACAAGAAAGGCACAGTACAGATACTTTCTACCAGCAGCATATGGAAGTGAAAACACAAGAGAGCAGGATCTTGTTTCCTTATATAATAGATAATTAACACTAATTATAGTTCACTGGTGAAACATACAAGAGTATACGCTCCATTATAGTGTTTTGCAGGGAAAATCATGTTTGAAACATAAAATCTTACCGCTTTCCCATCTTTATATGCTTGATCTAGAAGATGTGAATACTCAAGATCTTCAAAACATTTCTGAAGGGATGAAAGAGGCTCATTGAAGTATACTGGCAGACAGACTCGTGTCAGGTCTTTCCCCACACTGTCCTTGATCATAGACCATAAGCTGACCCCTTTCTCTTTCTCAACTGGGTCAGGGAGCTTTTTCCTCCTCTCAAATGTGAGATTCTCTGTATCACAAACTCCTTTAGGATTGCCCATCTTCTCTATGCTATCATGCTGTATAAAAATGGCCTTCTGAACATTTATTTCATTCACATTTCTCATGACATCCCCACAATTAAAAGAAGGATAAAAAAAATGATCTTTTGCATCAAAGAAGTATGTGTCATCTTCATCTGAAATTTCATCGGATTGTTGCTTCTCTATGTCATCTGATGACTCAGTACTGCTGCATTCTGAGGAAGAAAACATAAAAAGTTAAGCAAACTCCAAGATACCATACTTATCAGCATCATATATGACATGAACTTCACTTTGCTGGGAAGCATGTCTAATGAAACTTTGAATAGAATGATTAGAATGGGCATAGATTTGAAATAGAAAACCATAAGAGAGAAATACCACTATACTTTTCATGTCCACTTCCAGGAAATTCATGCTTCAGCAACAAGTATTGATCACTATCATGAACTCCAAGGGTTTCAGCTTCAAGGTTAGTGGACTGCACACCACAAAAAATGGTGAAGAATCATTGTTTAAATCTGTCAGATTGCATAAAAATAGACTGCTAACTCTTTCAAAATTGACGAGAGAATTTTTGGGTGTAAGGGTTACACTGATGCTAAACAACATTATTGCAACCATGTATCCTACAATAAAATCATGATTTTGATCATACCGGAAATTGAGAGTGACCAAATATCATATTGCAAAGCCTTTACAGAATCAACTGCATACCAGGAGCTGTCTCAATGTGTTAACCAAACTTGATCGTTCTTCAGAGAGCAGTTTGAGTTGTCCTTGAATATCAGAAAATTCAGAAAGCATAATATATTCACAATCCTTCACAGCCTTTTCGCCAACTCCTTCTTGAGCCAACCGCGTTTTAAGTTTCTCTGTTGATATTGTTATCTTCGGTGGTATACAAGAAAATGGATCCCTCAATGACCTTGAAGAAAGTATACTAATGCTAGATACTAGAGCTTGTATCCAAGCCACTCTATCCCTCTTCGAATCAGTTCTTAAATGAAGAGTTTTTGTTGCAGTGAATACATAGAACCGCCTGTCATCAGACTTGCTCTCCCGAAATGATGAGATCTGCAAAATTACACAGTCAACGTGCAAATAGATTGCATTGTAGAAGACATGACAATTTGCAATGGCATAATATCCACAGAGTATAATCATTACACCACAATAAATCAATTGATGAACTTGAAGCTCCAGTAGCAACTGCCAAGAAAATTAAAAAACAAACTCGTGTAGAAATAGCAAATAAAACTTCAGACAACATTGTCGTTAAGAAAATGAGATGTTTTGCACTCCCATTAAGATGAAGAAAGCAACCAAGCTAATACCCGCAAGGCTACAAGCGGGGAGACTATCAGCTTTCTTCTCAGCAGACAACAATTTGTATAGGAGTAGAAGCAAACCAATTTAATAACTTCAAATGAATTAGATCAGCATCATATATAAACAGCAAAAGAGGAATCAGAATGATTAGAAAAGCACACGGATCCATGACAGTAATGGCAAGGACAACAAAGAATATTCAGCTCCTACTCAAGTTTAAACTTTACCGTTGATTCCTAAAACTAAATACTGGTGCCTCGAAAAACGAACTCTAAAATCCTGAGTGGCAGATACCCAGCTACAAGTTACCAGTGAAGCACGAGGCAGATGTTACCAGTTCACCACCACAGAAACCGTAAAAATAAGACAACGGAAAACAACGGCCCAAAAGACGACACACCCTATCAAATAAAGTTAAGTTTCTCTAGATTGCAAAGCAGTAAAAAGGCGAACTAAGCTAAGGATAATGAGCTAACTAGAAAAAAAACGATGCTCGAGGTAGCCTGGTAGGCCAAGAGAAAAATAACACATCTGATCCAAAGATTGCAAGAGGTAGACGGAATGACCCCAGGCCTACAAAATCATTCTTGCTGTGCACCTGCCGATGTGACCCACTCGGAAATCAAAATGTACAAGTGTTCGTTTTTTCTTGCCAGTTAAAAATAAGGCTTTGTGGTGATTTGTGAAGGCCTTTAGGGAGAAAAGACAAGTGTAACAAAACCAATGCGCAGAAACTGAGGGAGAAGAAAAGCGTTCGGCCTTTACAAAAAATTACTAGCGACATCGCGAGAAACCCAACGGCCCATACCTAATACGCTCAGATATCGATGCAGTTGCTTTTTCAAATTAACACGGAAGGAAGAAGATTTCTGCCTGTACTCGAGAGTTTGGCAAAGGAAAAGTTGAAGACGTACTCTAAAACCAAGTGTTGCGTTTTGGTCTACCGCCACAAGAGGAAAAACATTGCAGCCCGCCCTCAATGGTGGCACTATGGTCAAATGGTGAAATCCAAATTTACTTGCATTGACTAGAACAGAAAGTAATTGATACTATACTTTCAGATCACAAGCTTGCTTGTGGCAGTCAATATGCAACTAAGTGATGCTTATATTAGCAAAATACGTGGCTTATTGTGCCTGCACAAATTTAGAGATGAATTTGAAGTGTTGAACAAATTGTTCGCTTTGGGACGAAAAAGGCTTTGAGCATCAATCAGCATTTAAATTTTCCCCAACCAAGTGATATTACCTTATGCTGCACGATGCCAATGGTTCTACGGTGATTCCTCGTACAGCTCTCGCTGTTCACCCTAGAGAACTTACTGCTGGAGATATCTCCGATCAACCTAACATCGTCATTCGGGGGAAGCAAATTCAGGCGATCCGACCGCCGGATTTTGGAATACGTGAGTACGCCGTTGCGCAGGAGGAGGAACCACCTCGATCTCCACCCCTTGCTGTAATTCGTCCACTTGTAGAGGACGCCGGCGAATGTACAGTCAGATCCAACCGGAGGATAGCCGGCATTTCCATCGGATCCGGGGGAGAAATCCAGCAGTTCAACCGGTACGCTCCGGGCACGGGAGAGAGGGGCAGAAGCCTCCGGGGAGGCGTCCCCGATGTTATGGCTCTCCAGTGATATACAGCAAAGCGGATGCATTTCCTTAACACGCATGGTGAACGTGTCGATCGTCGGCTGGGGCAGGCGACTGATCGATGCCTATCTTCGATGAGACCTACTCACCGGCAATGAAAAGGCCAGCTTACACCATTGGCAGAAAGCTCGGCGACTAGCTGGGGGAGCCGATGGCGGAGCAAATCAATTGAATCCGTCCGTGTGCTAGGAAATTCACGGAGACATTGGAGCCCACGGCTATATATCGCCCCCTCCCTGGTATCCAGTGCCAGTGCCGCTTCTGTTTTTAAGCGTGACAAGGAGGGGTTTGGAAGAGAGGGAGAGATAGAGAGAGAGTCTGCAGTAAAACGTGTGGAGCTCTGAAAATGAGAGAAGGCCCCGAGAGAAAGGGTGGGGCGTTGTAAGAATAAAGTAATTAACAACGGGAAAAAATAAAGTTTGAATTATTTGAATTAATCTATTTAGCGCTGTATTTTTATTTTTTTATTTTTTTTGGCACATAATTTTTTTATTTAAAATAGTGAAATTAGTATATTTTAGTTAATTAAGTTAATATTAAATTGAAATATAATAGGAAAAAGGGATATAACTAATATTAGTTAATTAAGTTAATACTAAATTGAAATACAAGATATATGGCCAATTAGTCTACCCCTCCACCTCCATCTCCATCTCCATCTTGGTCCACCTAAGCAAGCTGTCATTAAATTCCCTGCTTTGTTTCCATTGTATTTCTTTGACCTAATTGCCTACAAAATTCATGGACCGAGCAAGCAAGTAGAAAATCAACCGGCTCTAGACCATGCCATCCTCTCAATAGCCCCATCTTATATCTATGGGAATTTTCTTTTTGGGAATACCATAGTCCCAATGAAATATAACATTGGATGGAAATCATGAGTTTCATGAGCTAAAGAATTGGCTTTTATCCTATCTAGGTATCGAGATGTGAAAGAGGGTTGGCAGTCCAAACCTAGAAGTCAGTAGGGGAGATGGACAGTCCAAAAATTCAGGCATTTTTTTTTACATAATTACTTGATTTTCTTCTACTTGAAGATATACACCCCCTGACTTTCATCATACCATGGGCTTCCAAAAATGTGGCTGCTACTTGCTTGTACGACTATAGTGCAAGATGCCGCCCCTGCTAACATTAGTTGGCTCCATTATTCGTATCCCTACTCAGAGTTGAGCTCTTATTCTAACTTACGTATGTACATTTATGTGCTAGCTAGCTAGCTACGTCACCACCTAGATATCTATGCGCACGGTGCACCTCGGGCTACGTCGTGAATTCCGCACCACGTAATATACATTAAACATAAGGGTGTTGGTGTTCATGGATATAAATATTGCTTTATTCTACTTAAGAACTTGGGTTGACGTGTTTTTTTGTTCTCACCGCATACATCAATTGTTTTTTTCTCCCTCTCTCTCTCCATTTATGAAAAATGGCTAGGTTTTTTTTGGCCGGACCAATAGCATAGGTTGCATTATTGATTTGGCCATTTCTTCTATATTTTTATGAGCCATTTGGAGGGTAAATGGTGGTATGAGTCATTCAATGCGATGGTAGAACTAAGTCCCACTCCCCTTTTGTTCTTGAAAAAGCTACTATAATCCATATGCATCAATGATGCGTTTGGCGCAAGGCAAAAAATCATGATTAAAAGGAGATTTTTGAGCTATTTTTTCCGACCCGCCAACACAGTTAAACGAATATTCTATTGCAGAAAATGGTTAAAGGCCGGGCATATTCTTTCCTCACGAGAAACACAAGAACGTGAATGAATAGAGGGATAATATATACAAGAGGTAGGATGCATTCTCGGCGAAGGAAGCGTGTGTGTGTGTTTTTTTTAATTCAAATGCATCCAAAAATTATATTAGATTATGACTAAATTAGTTGGAGTTGGGGTGAATCCATAACCCAATAGTTCAAACCCGAGATTTCTAATCAAGGAAATGGGTATCAAACTAAGGCAAATCCACTCTACTAGAAAGAATATGTTTTGTCTTGAGATTTGAGCATTGCTTTTGGAAGGTGCAAAACATTGTAGTCTCTGTGAAGGAAGAAAGGAGCAATGCTTAGCGACAATTCAAAACTTGGGTGCAAAATGAATTGAAGAACCTGTTGATAAGAACAATAAAAAAAGGTCAATTGGATTGATCACATTGAATTGAAGCACAGCCAGACCAGCCTATAAAGTTGAATGGATTGTTTGATGAACAAATGGCATTAGTTTCGAGCATATAGAATCCTTATCATAACTTCATATATAAAATATTGAGAGGTGTCAGCTCCTTCTGACACATAAACTATCTGCGCGTCTGCCCCTACTCATGTGTTTTCCTATCTATGATGAAGTAATATATTATATAATCTTATATATTACATGTTCATACTTACTATATTATATATATACATAGTAAATAATGAGATTCTTTCTTATAAGTTTCTTTATGATCACTATATTATATATAATAATTATTAGTTAGATAAACTAATTGAGTTTTCTGGGCGAAAGTAAGAAAATAACTAAAATATAAATTAAAAAAAAAAGAAAAAAGAAACAGGAAGTGTGGATTTAAATGTGAGGTAGTCACAAGCGGCTGTAGCGCAAAGGACCGGACATGACAAGACCGGGGAATAGTATCTATTATCTTATGCAGGTAGATTCCGTCTATACATTTCTCTTTTTTCGTCAATATTAAATTATTAAAATGAAAACTGATGAAATTATATTAATTTACCCTCCCATGGATTTAACTCCACATAATAAATAGTTCATTCAAGAGCATTGATGACACGAAGGCTGGCCCCAACCCCAACCAAATTGCTGGCCTCATGACCTCCTCCTCCATAATGGAGATCGGGTATCCGTATGTATGCTCTCTGCTTGTGCCTGTCGTTTCATTCACGATCGTACACTTGAACTAACGAGGACCGCTATTTTGTGTAAAGATATTTGGAGAGTCCCATCTCAATGTAACGTAACGTGTTTCATTACTTAAACGACAAAAGAGATGATGGCCTTGGAGACGCTGCAGCAGTATGGTATGATCGTGGTAGATCATGCTAATTCATGTGGAAATTGGTATATATGAATTGTTGTGCGTAAAAAATTGACCTTGGAGAAAAAGGTAAGTACAGTACACCAAAGGGTATGGCTTGTATGCTGACAAGAGATGCACTGCGATATAATTGCTTTGTGGTGGCATAATAGTGTGCATACAACGTGTCCACCAAGCAACAAAGTGCCATTGTACCCTACAGAACACCCCCGCCATCACTTCAATTTCCACATCATATATCATGTCATAGTTTGTGTCTGGCCAGCACCACAGCATGCCCTTGTCTACTTTTGATCAATTTCTCCGTAGTACATGCCTAAATATAACACAGCTTTCTAGAAACCATTGCCACTTTCCTCTCACTTTGTTCGAACCCGTCCAGGACCTCCATGACCTAGCTAGCTAGGTCGACCTAGTTAGGGTTGTTGGACCCGCCGACAACTTTGTGCATCATCGGGGACGACATCCAATGAGATTATTTATACTGTCATTTATATATTAATTATGGTTTATGTACGTATGATAAGGATCAATTATGCCATTTGTACATCTATTTGATTAACCTAATTTATAGTATTGTTTATTAATTTTAGTGTATTTCACTATTTCTTACCGTATTTAGTGTCTATTTTGTATTTAGTTACCATCTTTAGTATATGATTGTTTATCGTCATATTTGGTATTTTGTGTATTTTTTTTACTATATTTAGTATCACCATATTTTTTTTACCGTTTGAGACGATTTTTAGTATGTTGGGTATATGTATTCAAATTGATGTGCATGTGAAATGGTCCTAATTGATAAACATATGATTTAATTGATGTTTATGGTCCTAGTTAATGTACATATGGAATTACTTAATAAGAATAAAATTAATGCTAAATACGTGAAAAAATATATAAGTATTTAATCTATAATATTATATGATTTAAAATATAATGATGTTGCCACTTGCCACGATTATTGGTGATGTGCGCCCGTGACTGGAGATGTTGTCTCGAGATGATGATGATGATGATAATATCGTGTATTACAATTTACGAGAGAATTTGTGGGCGTTTCATCGTTTATATCGCATCATTGAACACATTAATGACCGACCTTTGCTTTTGCTTAGGGTTAGGGTTAGGATTAGGCATGATGCCCTTCCTGCAATTGAATTATTTTGCTCTTCAATCATAGCCCTCTGTTGGTCCACGATGGGTCCTCCCTCCGTACCCCCAAACACATGAAAAAAAATAAAGGCAACTATTAGCCATGAGCTTGTTATTATACTCATCCTTCCTAATCTGGGGAGCCATGAAAAAATAAAGTTGAAAATGAAGAATTTGATTCCTAATATCAATATTTTGTTGTGCCATTAAGAAAAAGACTCTTGGATGCATCTCCTTCTACATCCGCCTTAGAAAATGGCCCTTTATGGTTTACCTTCTATTGCTATCGGTAGATAGATCGAGATGTGAATCCTGAGTTGTTGGTGGGGTTGGTCTGAAAATCCGAGCAACTTCTCAACTCTTTTTCCTTGGCTCGTGCCATTTCATTCAGACCTAGAGAAAGAAAGAAAGAAAGAAAGAAGGCCCTTTGGATCCGTCGATCCCAACAATGGCCAGCTTGAATCGCCATTTGGGTGGATTCTTCTACATCGAGCCAAGTAGATAATTCTATCTCTGTTGTTTTATTCTTACTTGATGGTATCTCGCAATAGTCGATGTCGACACCAACATATAGAAAGAGAATATTTCAGTGATATGAGCTGAGCCACGGGAGAGACCCAAAGTCAGCATGACACGGAAGAAAGATGATTGTATGATCAGTTTGCCAATGCTCGTACTAAAAAATAGGGGGCATAAAACAGCCGGCGCAGGCTTGGGTGCGTTGTCATGACTCATGAGTGACTAGTAAACTGCTTGCTAACTAGGCAGCGGTGGCCGGGTGAAAGGGGCCCGGTCGGGATCATCTTCCTTCCCATGACTATACCCTTTTCCATAAAAGGCCATTTTACGCAAAATGGTGAAACCGTGTATTCTAACAAAGAAGGGTCATTTTCCGAAGAACTCTCCGGGAGCAGACAGCGCAGCAGAAGTCTCTCTTGTTGCCTTTATTGAGGAGGAAGTTAATGGACCGGAGGCATGACTATCCTGCCTTCCTATTTTCAGTCGGCGACCAATGTGTTCACCACCTGCAAACACATGGTGAAGCCAGAGCCACGTCATTTGAATCCACGGCAGCCTTTTCTAAACGATACTCACATCTTAGCATTTCATGTAACGGGTCATCCTTTCTTTTCGAATATAACAGAAGAACTATGAATTTAAAAGGGTAGATAGAGTATGGGATTGGAGTAATTTATTTGGTGTAATATTATAGCAGGTCTACAGGTGGCATGTTTGGCCTACCCAGAGAGGCAAGCATGCGAACTTATCCTGCCATGCCACAAAAGGGGATGGTGAAAGAAGAGGGCAATTCAAGCTTTCTGCAACTTGTGAACGCGGGATGCGCACATGCACGCCACGTAAAACAGTTGATTGATTGCTGTTGGGGATGGATTACGTGTAGAGTCGAGTCTAGACCTACTCTAACTTAGGCTTTATCTTGCCTTTTTTGTTCTAAATGCGACAAATGAGCATATATTAAAGAAAGCCAGGCTTTTGGGACTGGAAAACAGAAAGGACTAACCAAAAACACGGACTGTAACCCTAAGTCTGCATGCTTGGGTGCCCCCATAGGCTGGCTTGAAAAGCTTCACGTCCCAAAACAAAAGAAGAATGTTAAATCATATTACGAATACAACAGGTGGCAAGATCTGAGCCTTCATGGGCAGGCCCCATGCCAAGTGGTCCAGCTTATCAAGAAGGTGGCTTGGCCTGACTCATAACAGTGACAAGGACCATCTCCAGCTTGAGGATGTGGAAACCTACAGCGCTCTAACACGAATGCAGAGCACAAACACAACGTCACAGAGCATCATCTTATCTGCATGAGCTACTGTAGGAAGTTCGCTGCAAGTGGTGGCGGACAGATAAGAATTCAATCAATTTGGCTGATACTCGTGTGGAAACACGCTTTACCGACATAGAGTTTAGCTTGTATTTATAACTCATATGCCCTCCCGTGAACATCATCATAATTTTATATTTCAAATCATATGGATCATGAGAAGGAAGATGGGGAAGGTATTGCCGAAAAAAATGGAAACTTTAAGGGGTTAACTATATGAAAGCTTTTTTGAGTTCAAAGCCATTCCAAGTCCATGATATCTCCATCCTTGATCATCGTCTTGACGGCTTCAAACTTGTGAAACGAATAAAAAAGGATGGGATTTGAGCACTTGAATTCGCATGTGATAAGGTTGAGGAAAATATCTCGACGGCTTGATAAAATATTGTGATACCGGTATCTAATTAAGTTTTATTACTAGTATGATTTTTTTAATTTTATAAATACATAATATTTCGCTTTTATACACTTGTTAAATAAAATTTTTAAAGATACACTTAACAATTATTATTTTTATAAACTCAGAATTGGATCAGATAGTTAGATAAATTATGAGTAAATATTATTAATAAATGGTTGTAACTCATATATAAATAAAATTTTTACTTATAACTTTTACATTTTTATAAATTGAAATAATTTTCTATTTTTTATTTTATTAAATATGAGATAATATTTTCAAAATAATAATACTCACATATATGAAATTGAATAAAGAGTCAATAATTTTAATTAAAATTTATTAGTTATAAATAGTATAAAATTTTTAATTGATAATATTTTTAAAATAATTATATATATTAATATGGACTTAAAAGAGAAAGTCGTTTCAAATTTTAATTCTAATTTTGTATCAAGTGATTTATAGGAATTTGGAATATAGGCGAAGCAATTGGTTTGAAGTGGAAGTTAAATGATAAGCTTTTAAGTATTATTAAACAATTGAGTGTAAGTGTAAATAATTAAAAGTATAAATATTATTATATATTTAATTAAATATTTTTAAATAATTATATATATTTTAAAATATACCACAATTTAATTTTTTTAAGATCATTTACAATTATATTACCAATTTATATCCAAGATTATATATATATATATATATTACACATATTTTAATAATAAATAATAATATAATATATAACATATATAATATTAATATTAATATAATATATATTCAAATATATTTTTACAAAATTATCAATATTCTATATTCAATGATAGTTTTAATTTTTAATTTTTTGTTTTAAAAATAAAATAAACACAATTTTAACGAATATATTTTCGAAAAATTATCAAAATAATAACGAAAAAAATGAAAATTTTGTTTTAAGGTTTTCCTTTATTTATATGAAATAATAATTTTATTTAATAACTTAAAATTCATATATAAAAATACAATACAAATAATATACATATATTAATAAATAAATATAATATATCAAAATCTCAATATATTTAAAAATAATAAATAATAACTAAATATAAAATGTAAAACTTAAAATATATAAATATTAAAAATATTATTATAAATAACTAATGTGCAATAAATAAAATAATCAATAAATCTAGAATATATTATATAAATAACTATTAAACATAAATATATGTATATTAAAAAAACTACAAATATATTTTAAAAATATTTAAATAAATTTATTTAATATTGAGCAAAAAAATAAATTTATTTAATTAAAAATTAAAAATAAAATTCGATAGTGCACCTGAACTAATAATAATAAAAATTAAGAGTAAATATAAATAATAATAAAATATAATATTTTATATTACATATAATATATTAATTTAATATTATTTTAATTAAAAAGTTATATTTACTCCAAATTCCATAAAATTAGAGCAATTATTTTTATTATAAAGTAGGGGTTTGGAGGGTTACTCTCCAAACCCATTAATACAAAAATAGTATAAATGTCGAATAACTATTTAAGGTTGCATTCATTCACACTACTCAGGTGCGGTTCTTGCGAAGGGGAAGAAGTGAGAAACACACAGTTTGATACCTCTTCAACATTTATCAACAGGAAAATTTGCCAGAAACTGTGATGATAAGGCAAAGATAGTCATAAACTGCAACTGCACGCTCCTCTTTCACATTTCCTTTCACATCCACCGACACGATAGATATAATTAAACGTGCATCAATCAAACCCACCTCGTTGGTCGAAAATTGAAAAGAAATGCAATCAATCAATCGTGTTCCCAACTGATAAACCTTATCCATTCCAAGTGATGCGACATTTGGCACATGATCCAACTGTGCTGATCCAACATCTTGTAGTGTTTCTCAAATTCTTATCTTAGCTGGTATACAATTTCTACGCTGCAGCACAGGGTACACCAAACCAAACAAATGCGTATAATAAGTCAAGGCTGATCAACATTCCAAGCCACTGACTCCAGCTAAAAAAAATCCAGAATAGAGTAGAATCACCAGTTTCTATTTCTATGCAGAAACAGGCTCTACCTTGTAGCAAAATCCATGAAGGACTATGTTCATCAGACAGAGGTGGATGTAGACACGGCCCATCCTCGTTTTGGGCCGATCTGTCGGTGAAGGCCGCATTTCTATTTCTGTCCTCTTATTGTCATTCATTGCTGACAAAAAAAAATGTCCTTGAATATCAATCAGACATCTTCACAGCATGAGTTGTCAATCTTGACTGAGGATGGTAAAAATAACCCGTCCAGCTTGCATGTGGTTGGTTTGGGTTAGGATTTCCACACTCATTGCTGCTCTGGGGCGGGGTCGGGACTTTCCCAATGCATGCAAGGGAGGATAAATGCCCTCAGTGGGTAGTGACTAATGAGAGATCTGATAATTGACCAACAATGGAGCTAGTAATTACTCACCAGCTGGCTCCTCCTCCTAAGCTAGTGAAGAGATTTGTGAGAGGGTAATGGCTAGGCTAACCAAGGATAATTGGAGGGTTTGGTTATGCATATTTGGACACACATTTTCAAATATACAAGGAATATTTTCAAGGATAAAACTGCCTTAACCATATCCAAATTAGACATTGGGTGTCACTTACCATCAAATTATGGATCCATCCTGACAAGTCATAATTCATCAAAATGAGATCACTTCAATATATGGTGAGGCTGGTGGCAAGAGAAAAGAAGGAAGTGTGTTTCTTTTTTTTCCATCCATTATTACCTGAGCATTTATGGGATTCACCCTACTAGGAGAGGGGATTTATTGACCATTTAAGTTTGGGTTTGGATTGAATTTATTTCGTGCGTCTGTCTGTAGTGGGTATTCAATTGATGCCTTCTCCAGTCAAATCTAACCATACCCTGCAGATAAATGCATCATTATGTAATGTGACAGGTGAAGCAGTGAGACTGTTTTGCTCTCTCCCACATGGTAAGCAAATTCCACAAAACTATGGTACCATAACAATGGAATGACCTATTGCAGGTGTATTTATGCGTTATGTATCAGTCAATAATCTCATCTCCCATACATACGAATGTCTCATTCCTGTTCACAAATCCATGGAAGTTCCATACACGCATAAACTCAAACAAGACATGTATCTTGACTTTTATTTGCATCCAGCTATATCATGATATGGGTCAAGGGTATTTCTTCTTGATTCAACGCCTTTTGTTGGTTATAATCCATGGGGTCCAGTTGGTACCCTGAAAAGTAGGGTAGTCAACTGTCAAAGAGTTGCAAACAGGGAGAATGGCAGTTGGATGGCTGGCTGGATATCATATCGTATGCAATATTGTCTTTTGATGGGGACAAAAAGAAACGACGCCGGACCGTTCTCAGATATTCTTACCTTTTACAGCAACACTGACCTGGCCGAGCTCCAGTGGGTTGTATAGCTTTTTGAACACTTGAACTTTGATTTGACCCCCATGGATTCTCTAAAATAAGCCTAAAACAATGCACACCGGGGAATCAAAGAGGAAACATTAGCATTATATATACACGTAATGTGCCTTATCTAAGCTATGGGAACACTATAATGGCAGCAAGTAGTAAGGAGAGAGGTACGATGAAGTTGGGTTGGGGGCATTGCGTGAAATGAAGCAAAAGAGGAAGCATAATGCAAACAAAATGGAGCACGCCAGCAAGATCGCCTGCCCACTTCCCAAAGCTCTTCTATATCTTAAGACCCCCCCTTCCCTCCCATCCCTCTTATGGCCTACTTCGTAATTGCACTGTATTTTTATTCAGAGAGTGGAGAATTCTATCAGGCGTGGAGCTGTGAGTGGACGATAAAGGCTGACAAAATCAATCGCACAACCACTTCTTTTTACCAATATTCCATTCCACTGCCTCCTTTTCCTTAGTTTCTTTTTAACTTTTTTTTATGCGATTAGCTCGGTTTTAGGAAATCCATCATGAGAATATACGAGAATTAGAAATAGCTAGGAAAAAAAGTCGGGTCAGAGCGATGATCATCGCTAGCATATACTCGGATAAGTAAGTACATGCATGCAAATTATACATGGATTAATCCCACTTCACAAGGAGAGAACTAAAACTGCAGATCCATGGCATTCAAATGCTCCAATTTGTTTGTTTGTTTTTTTCAAAATTGAAGGCACATGACAGTCTCCTTAACAGCAACGTAGTCTTCAGGTTTTTGAACAGGATAGGGTGCAGCGTCCTAGATTGTCGAATAATCTGAATATTGTATGATATGTGTACGCTCATTTCAATGATGTCTCTTCTCTCACAACAATAACAGGAAGCCATTATCCCGAGGCAAAGCTAGTGAATTGAGCTACCCTTGTAATAATTCACCCACATGCTTTGAATCGTCAGGATTCCAATTTCAAAAAATATACGAAGAGCCCACTGTGAGTGCTACAGTTTCCATTCTATTGTCCTTCTGTTCCTGTTTCTTCCATTCCCACGCTCGAACTTCCATAATAGATTCCCTATCTCATGATCCCTTCCTCGATTCATCACACCATTTATTATACAGTACAGAAATTTAAACTACGAGCATAGAGTAAGTAGCTTTAAAGCTAGCCAGAGCACCGCGGCAGTCATAGATTCAGTAAAATTATCTGCTTATGGTCAATCAGATTATGATTCAGTGAAGGGTAGATAAGGATTGGACCCAAGGTAGTGGGGGAGACATCGCGAGAGCAGATGAGGATGTTTATTAGAAAATGACTTGGCAGTGTGTTCTTACGTGTGCTTACGTACCCGCCCGACAGCTTCCATGTCGGTAAAATTTATGGAAGCTTTCCAGCTGGTCCTCCAGGCTCAATCTATGAGGGGATGAAAGCAACATTCAATTCGATTTCAGGCTCAAAGTGGGTGGGTCGGATGATCTATCACGAATTGATGACAACCACATGGATAAAGATCCATACATACACAATTGTTTGAGATGAGAGGCTAATATTATGGTATTCAAACATTGATGATATAAAGAAAATGATATTTTGAATTGGACACTACTACTTGGTGCGGTCGTTTCATGAAGGTCGAAAGGTGGTTTGTCTTATTATTTGCCTAGAGAACTTTCCTTAGGAAAGAACTAAAGCTAAAAAACAAAACAGACACAGACACAAGCATGCTAATGCCCATTTGTCATACAGATGTAATGTACAGATGAGTAAATTATAGGGCAGGAATTTGGGGGATCTAGAGATGTAATGAATAAAACAAAAATGGGTTCATAAAATTCACAAACATCAGCCTCTTCTGCCATTATTAGTTCTTGGAAGAGCCTTTTTCAGACAGTAAATACAACACATATATATATTTCAAGTTGTTGCCGATTTGGGGGCCCATATAGTCATTTTCTTTTTACTTTTATATTAAAATTTTAAAATTTTCTCTTTCAACTCTATATTTTGAGTCCTTTAAATTTTGATATAGAGAGGGATAGATAGGCCCTTAGATTTGATATTAGTAAGTGCGTGCAGGTCAGGTACACATGGGCAGCTCAGAAGGGCAGTCTTGACCATTCGTATTTACACAGGCCACAGCCCGCGTTTCATTTAATATCGCCTCCATGTCTTCTTCTCTCCGTTTTTCCTCTTTCCTCCTCTTCTCTGACTCTGAGAGGTATGAGAGGCCGAAAAGAGGAGGAGGAAGAGTAGAGAGAAGATAGAAAGAGAGGCCGAAGACTAATTTGTCGGAAAAGCTCAACGTCGTCGGACGACCCCTTTAATGGCTCACGGTTGGGTCAAGTCGTTGCAGTGCAAATCAAGAGCCTTCGAGGACGTCCACGACCGGAGCCTGAGGAGGCCGGGTCCGACGGCTTCCTCCAGCTGCAGGAGCGGCTCTCAAGCTCTCAAGGACGTCGTCGTAGGGAGCGCCAGGCAGAAGCACCGGAAGCCAAAAGCCCGCCCAGAGCCGCCGCCGCCAGTTCACACGCCCAGGAGGAAGTCTTCCACAAAGACGACGGCGGCGGTGAGCCCACAGGTGGCAGCGGCGGCGCTCCCCGTCCGTACACCGGCTGGCCTCATCTTCCCAGCTCTCAGCGAGCTTCCTGACGGGCACAGTTCCCGCAGAGTGGTGGAGATAATCTTCCACTCGAGCTGGGGCCCGAAGCCATTCCCCGGCAAGGTTGAGATGATATTCAAGGTCCAGAACGGGCCGCGGGCCACTGCACGGTTCGAGGAGTACCGGGAGACGGTGAAGTCCGGCGCGTGGGAGGACGACACCCGGTGCATCGCAGACGGCAACGAGGTAATGCGGTTCCAGTGCGTGGGGCCCATGCCTGCTGGCTGCTGCCCGGGGGCCATTAATGACTACAGAGGAGTTTGGGGAAGCTTGCAGATGCGAAAGGCAGCGTCCGCGGCGGTCTGCACGTTCTCGGGGAGCGCACGGGCGCACGAGGGCGCCGGAGGCGGCAGGGGAAGGAGAGCAATGCTGGTCTGCCGGGTGATAGCGGGTCGAGTAGAGAAGAGGGAGGCGATAGAGCCGTTTGAGGAGTGTCAGGTGGGGTTCGACTCGGTGGGTGGTGAGAACGGTGAGCTTCTGGTCTACGACGCTCGTGCCGTATTGCACTGCTTCCTCATCATCTACAAATTGTAAAAAGGAAAGAACAATGCTTGATTTTAATTTCTTTTTTTTTTCAACTTTATCTGAAGTAATTATCCTCCCTATTTTTCTAGCACGATGATATATATGGCAGTCCCTCCTGCTAATTTTGGCATGATTTAGATCCTTGGAGGATTGATTAATCGGGTGATCCATGCAAAAAATGGAATGTCATCTCCTTTTCTATGCAATACATGAAATGAATGGTTTAGTATGAAACGGGAGTTGAGTCGTCCAGCGGTTTCTTCAGTGCATTAAAAGTGGATTCATGAGTGAACGAACTTAAATGCCTTAATGGACAAAATAAATGATGAAACATGGAACATGCAGAACATCTTCCCTTCCCTTCCCTTACCTTCCTATCCAAACTCACACACCCTACCCAGGTTTACATTTCCATGTGATTCATGTTTTGGCGGTTTCTGTACTCATATATGTAGCGTTCATAGTCATAGCATGGTAGCCATTGCAACTATATAAGACAAAGGTAGATTTATCAACTTTTAACATAAATGTGTTTCACTCAATCTAGTGACTTGTCCTTAATACTAGAGGTATTGGTACTGCTCACTCAATCAAAATGGTGAAAAGGTGGTAAGTTTTATTGGCATCACAAGAAGGCATGTGCCACCATTGATGCTCTGCACAGCAAGTGAGATGGTAAGGTCCGGCTAATCACAAGGGAAGACATGGCCTCTGATCAATATTAGTTTTTGAAAAAGTGGCTTATGCCCATTACTTTGGATCATGCTTGGTCTGCCAACGATCGAATTGATTATTGTCGGATCATTCCACGCTGCATATGCTGCCCCGCTTCCGATAAGATAAACTATTGCACCCATTTCTATAGCAAGTACGATTAATCATGTGACAGTCCGTGGCCGTATCATGTATAAAAGCTCTCTATAAAACAATTCTAAACTTACGGTTCCACCATAAGTCAATAATTGTAATTTGCTGGCTACATTATAATGTCATATGGGGAGAGGGGAGAGGTTTTTTCTTCTTCTTTCCGAGCTCTCCAAACTCTACCAGCAGCCAAGTATCTGTAGTTGCGGCCGATGGCTGCTTAGGACCTACGGCTGCCAGTTGGATCCAATCCAAAATATGCTTTTGCACCAAGAGGAGGGTTCATTACCCCCTTCTCTCTTTCGGCCGAAAGGGTTGACGGCCCTACTGGTGTTACACCGCCATTATCATCGGTTGCCGGCCCTACTGAAGGGCCGAAAGCGTACTTCCCCTAGCCTCCCGGGTCCATATCTTTAAGGCCTGCACCGAGTCCAGATGACATGGCCCAGATAAACTTTCTTCCACTTTCCTCACCTGTCAGTCTATTCAACATAATTTAGTGAGGACTGCAGCCTTCAGCGCCCCCTGACCTGAATCAATACTAGTTGGTGAAGCTGAAAGGCATCGATGACAGTGAAGTAAGCTGTCAATGTGCAATCGCCAGGTAGAGTTTCGAAATACACTAGTAGCTAGATCTAGCTACCAAGTCACCACTGAGTAGAGTAATAAAGAGCCGTAATGTAATTAATCATCTATTGTCGAGACCAAGACTAGCTCAAGAGATGCAGTGACCGCAGAGGGCACCGACATGACCTGGCTGCGGGGAGTAAGCGACCCATATATGTATATATGCAAATCCAAGTTAGGATTTTGTAATACAGTAATCACAGGTCTCCTGTAGGAGTATGAGTATGATCCGTGATAAATTGATCTAAATTAATGATGTAGATGCAGCAATTATCTGGCGGCTGGCCCGGCCAATAGACAAGGTCGAGTCAGCCCCATGTGGACTCTACAGCTGTCGTCTTTTCAAACGAACCACATATGACAAACAGAAGGTAGAAGCACTATTTGTTCCACAGTAACATCTGCGCATCATGCACGCGAATAATTTTGGATTAGCTACAGTGGTCGATCTACTATAATTATAAGTAATTACCTTAACCCATGCATTCTTCTCCTAGTCTTGGGCTTGGGAGGTGTGACCCTACAGCCAGTCGCCCAAAAAAAACACTAAGCTATAGCCTGTAGCATATACGGCAAGAGTGTGGGTTGTACAGGGTCTTCCTGCATGCGAGCCAGCATCAGATGGGTACCTGAGGAATGCATAAACTTATGCCAACTTGTCATCTCCATTGCCTTCCCTCTGGGTAAACCCAGGTGTTCGTGATTCATGAATAAAATTACACACATTACCCACACACTGATGGAGGAAAAGAACGCATTGCTCACCCTCAAGTCTAGAGATTTGCCGTGAAAGAATGAGATTTGTCCCTTGGAGTGGCCTTTTTGCATTCTTTGCCATAATCTATTCACATTCAATTATGACTTCGATTTGCTGTTTTTTACCATCCTACTTTCTAATTTCTATTATTCATATACCAACCTGTTTTGCCGGGAATCAATTCCCGACATCTGGTCTGATCTATAAAAAAATCGCATCAATATTTTAATAAAACATTTTCAAAATTTAAAACAAAAATTAAATATTAAGTGACAATATTTAGCATTACCCTCTAACATTTCTTGAAACCAACTCGACCAACCGAAACCGTGTGTTTGACCTATGTATACCATGTGCGGGTCCGGGTCTATGTGCTGTGGAACAGCCTGTTTTCCATGCTATTTATATATATATATATATATATATATATATATATATATATATATTATATTACTCCTGCCCTGCCCCGCACCTCGGACACGCGTGTTTTACCTGTCCCATGTCTGGGTCAGGCCCAAATGTGGACCTACCAATTTACTCCGCTATTTATTATGTTATATCAGCATCCACTTTTAAAATATTATTTATAAAATGTATATTTTTGGAAATATTATAAATACACCCGTTTTATTATGGTTATATGGCCCGGTTATAATTTTAATTAATTATTAATACATTTAATAAGAATATGCATCCAACTGTATTGCCCGACCAGCATGTGCCAAACCCGACCTACTATGGATGTTGTCCGGGTCGATCTATTTAAATAAATACATATTTAATTAATTATCGAACCATAATAATTTCTATCGATATTAACTTGTAAAAGTATGAAGGTAGGGTACAATAGTCGGATGGGTAAGGTTGTCGGGACATAGATCCTCACACACCCACCCAAGCCACTCCCGGACCCTTTCCCATATGGCACAAAATAAAATACTAATTGACCTGCTGCAGAAAAAAATTGTATTGTTTTTTATAAATAAATTGACCTTTCACCGACAAAAATTATAAGGCTTAGCTGCTGGGCTTCCTTCCTCTCTCCGGCCGCCGGAATCACATTTTTCTTCTAAGCTCGACGGTGGCATTAAACACTGCAATCAAGCTGAGGCCTAATCGGCCCTCGGTTGGTGTCGTCACTCCGCTCCCAACTTTTTTACGGTATAGTTCGTAGTACTTCAGATGGAGGAGAGACCTAAGTTTCCTCATATATATATATATACATTATGTCCCGCTCATCATTACAGCTGACCCCAGTATGCTGTTGCTATGATGGCAGTGGCACCGACGCCCGGTCTCCGGCCAGCAACTTGAATTGAGGGGCGTAAAATTTTTGCATATCTTGGAGGAAAGGACATACGGAATTATTTAATCCATGTTAGGGTGGATACCATTAGCAAGTGTGGGTATAATTTTAACTATAGAATAATTTATTTCGTGCAAGAGGGTCCAAATCTGATACGATCTTCTTGATTATTTTTCCAGAATCCGTCGAGAAAAGCAAATGGGTCCTGCATGCACGTCTTTTGTTTTGTCGTCATGGTGTGGGTATGAGTTATGGGCTATAGCTTAGCCTAGCCCCGTGATGGTAGCCTTTTAACCTTTCTTGATTCCAAAGGTAATTATTTATTTTTATTTTATAATTTTGCACCTTCTTTCATTTGCCCTTTGGGTATAACCTAAGCACCCATTAATGTTTAGTATTCCTTATTCATTAGTCACTAGCTATGAAGAGTTGATGGATTGGTGCCAAGTCTACCGACACCAAAGCAAGGAAAATTGTACTGCTTTCCAGCACATACATACATTATAAAATTGCCAATAGTGAATTGACCTTCCATTTTGGAGTGTATATATATAGTCTCATTGTCATTGGGTCCACACCATCCCTTTAATAATTCATTGATTCACGTTACTTGAATACAGGATGCATGCATGAAAGCATGGCTTCTATAAATGCAAAAAAGTGTTTGGGGGGAGAGGACAATACATCACTTCATGGCATGCAACTTGTCTTAGTCATAAATAGTCTTTTATAACTCTCACTCCATTACGTGGTTCTTGTATACCTTGATAGAATCGCCATTGCTACGGACGGGGCTCTCTCCCCCTTCTGTGTATGATTTATAATTCTCACTCCCTTGCAAGTGACATGATATAACGGTGTATGAACTTGCCACCTCTTTATTATTTTTCTGATTCTATCATAGGAAAGCATAGGTCTGTCCTAATTGGATCTCTATTAGATCTAAGTTGATAAATTACCTCTCTCTTAGTACCCATCTCCATAATGAACGAGCCCTTGTAGAGTCTTCAAGCTATCCTCATCAACATTGTCCAATTAAAGTTGTGCATGTTCTTAAATTTTATAATCATCAACTATCACCCTGCACAATAATATTTTCATGCTTTTAATTAAGTTGAATAAAACTAACTACTTCCACCATAGTAGAACGGCATCAGTACTTAACCCATAAATCTAATTTATATTTTGCTCGATTATAAAATAAAAATATAAAACTCAAATTTATTATATCTCACCTGTTTGTAATATAATAATACTCGAATTATAGATATTTGTTAAAAATGGATTTAAAATTGTAAATTATAAAAGTATAAATATTGCACATGAAAAATATTTAAAATATAATTTATGGTTATAAAAATAAAAAAATATTATTTATTTATAAGAATGGAAATATTAGACTAATTAAAATTTATAATTTTAAATTAAGTAAGAAAGAGTGTGATATTATTTACTACCGTATAATAATAGAGTATTATTATACCCTAAAAAGTTGATACAAATATTTACTTATAACGTGAATTAGTAATATAATTTTTTAATTTTATAAATACAAATATTTTCTCAATAGAACACTTGCCATACATGAAGTGAGAAAGATGGTGGTCTTCTGGGTGAGGTGACCGCGGCTCTTCACGGGGCATAACTAGCTAGTAGCTTTTTGATGTACGAATGTAAAAGATTTGAGTGGCCTATTATTTAGCTTTATTTGTTAGCTTGTTATAAAAAAGTCATCTCCCTACTTAAAAGCACAACATAGGTACTTGGAATCTTCAAATATCCTCTTAAATATTATTTACTATTAACTGATAAATAATTGATCATATTCCTGATGGGAAGTGGTAGCCTTAAATGATTTGACAAATTCATAAAATTTATCCATTTTATTTAATACATATACTACATACAAATAAAATGTAAAGGAGTATTGTTTTGCGCCCTTTGATGCATGTGGATTAAATGCATGTTTGGTACGATCATGTGCTCGACAAGTCCCCGCTTTACCCATCTTTCATGTCTCCCTTAAGAAGTTCATTATACTACAATAATTGCCCGATGTGGGATTTACTTTTCCAAAATTATAAAGAGAAAGAATGTAGAAGAAAAAGGGATCGGTGCAATATCTTGTTATTTTAAAAGAACTTCCGTGTTATCTACGAAAAAATGTGAAATTACTCCATACTTGAAGGGCTTAGTGATAAATTTTGGGGAAGAGGATAACAAAATAAAATAGTGAAATAAATAATCATAAAAATATATCTGCTAATATTATTATTATTATTATAAATTTATTTAATCATGCAACAAGAGCGCCTTATTATAAAAAGGTGAATAATTAAATCCGTCCCAAGAAAATGTAGGCTGAAATTGATAAAAATGATAAAGTTTGAGGAGCATAAACGTATTTTGGGTAAAGATAACGGTTGAGGAGGAATAATAACGTCTAACTTAATAATAATAAAAAAGGAAAGAAAATGAAATAGAAAAGCTCTATAAATTCAAGGGTGACTTCTTACATTTTCTCCTTCTCCTTTCTCTTCTCAGTTCCAGTCACATACCTGCATTTCTTTCACATTCCTCCCTCTTTCAATCTCGGCGATTAATCACGTCGCCGAAATTCCTAGTCGCCAGATCCGCCTGTGATTCACATTTCACTGGCTGCACTGCTGGAGCTTCTCTCCAGCCACTGGAATCTGTTCGGAAATTCGTGTCTGTCTCCGGGATCGCCACTCCCTCACAGTCTGCTCTAGCAGAACATCGTCGTGGTTCTTCGCGATTCAGGTACTCGGTGCTAGACGCTTTCGAGTTGTAACGTTGTCTTTTGGGGCTGTTTCACGAACTTCTGCAGACTGCATTCCGTCTGAGTACAGAGTATCATCGCTTATTCCCTTGATTATTTAACACGCCCTTCGGAAAATAATCAATTGTATTTTCCAGCTAAACACTTACTGTGTGTCCTCCCTTTTCTTCCTAGAAATATTGAAGTTTCGGCGTTCTGATGGACAATATTTTACATAGCATGCTCTTTCCATGGCAAATGAGAGAGTTATTATGTGCTCTAGAGATTTCGATGTCTTGGTATTTTTTTCTCTCATTAAACCATTCACATATAAAACCTTTTTAATATAATTTATGTAGCGATGTACCTTTTGAAAAAGATGGTGACCTGACAGCCCCGTGTATATTAGTTAGATAATTTTTGACAATTTTCTACGTTGTCTTGTTGCTGCAAATTTGGAGAGAGATGCTGAAGTTTCCAAACGTTTCTCAGCCTTTCCCAGATATTACCGGCACATCACTGTTATTGAAGGGATTGGGGGTTATGTAAAAAAAGTGTAAAAAACCCACATCTCTTAATTACATCATTTGATTCCTAATTACCATGATTTGTGAGTTTAGTTCTGTTTTTTAGTCACATGTATGTGGATATGGAATCAAGTCTTTGAGGATGGACATAAAGACAGTGTATCTGTACTTTGGTTTCAAGAGGATATAAATCTTCATCCTTTGACGCAAATAACTTTGGTTTTGTATCTAAGTGGGATACTCGACGTTGAGTTTTGTTTTTCCATTTAATATTGATGTGGGGTTTCGTGGTCGTTTGGTAGTTGTGATGTCTTTTCTGAGTAGCAAAAGATTTGTTTTTTCTTATAATTTGTTGCATCCTATTCACGCGTCCCCATATCCCATGCGTTGGTAAATCTATGATGCTGCTTATCAAAGAGAAAGAGAAAAATAGGTCTACGATTATGGTGGAGCCGTGAAAATTTTCTTTAAGCCAACAATCAGGTCCAAAAGTTTGCAACACTATTCTATATACATGAGATGCTTGGTTTCTTGGCAGAATTTGCTTTCCCGGAAGCTCGATTAACAGGCAGTGTTACATTTCGTTTCAACCCTGAGAATAGGTGGGAAGATAGAAAATATACCTGTTATTCAGTTTTCCTTTATGATTATGCTGAGCAAGTGTTGATGATCTCTTGTTATATCCTGTAGCTCACAGAAAGCGACCTGCGGTTAGTGGACTGCTCGCCCAGCTGCGCTGACGAGAAAAGCGTTGAAGAGGTGGTTATTTATATACTAAAGGTATGCAAGAAACGGATCTTTAGTGGAAAGGTTGATTGGTGAGTTATAACATTTGCAAGGGATGGCAGTAACCATATATTCTTGGTTTGTTACACATCCTGCAGTACAACTTTCTGCACCAGATCTGACACGATGGACATAACAAACAATCAAGTGTCTCCCGTTATAATGGATCCAGCACCAGTCAATAACTCTAGATTTGGAGGAGTCCTCAGTAGCCTGTTGCCTTACCCAAAGCAGGGCACATCTTCTTCCTCGAGTAAGTATATTACAATTCCAAGAAGAAAGCCTGGGAAATTGGACGATGTTCGCTCTAATGGTTGGCTCGATGCGATGAAAGCATCTTCTCCCACTTGTAAGAAGCTGGCTGCGGACAATTCAGACATTGCTTTAGAGGATATTGATTCTGCACATCTGTCGTGGATGGTAACTTTGTTTTTCTCTTAGATGACCCATCTAACAAATTTGAAAGTCTTTTATCTCCACTTACTTGAGTCCTTCTCCACTTGCTTGAGTTCTTCTCCACTGTAATCATGTAGCTGAAGTATCCATCCGCACTCAGATCCTTTGAGCATATTGTCAACTTTGCTAATGGGAAGAGGATAGCAATATTTCTCGACTATGATGGAACCCTTTCTCCAATAGTGGACGATCCAGATTCTGCCTTCATGTCTACTGAAGTAAGGAGACCTGCTCCAAACATGATTTTAGTTGATTTGTATGGTGACTATGCTGAGGCAATGGCAATATTTCAGATGCGCTCCGCTGTGAAGAATGTGGCAAAATATTTTCCCACCGCAATAATTAGTGGAAGAAGTCGAGATAAGGCATGCATAAAATGTTTGATTGATCTTTTGTGGCATATATTTAACCTTTATGCATGAAATTTTATTGTAATATTTATTATTCTTCATTTTTCAGGTTTATGACTTGGTAGGACTAAATGAGCTTTATTATGCTGGTAGTCATGGAATGGACATCATGGGTCCAATTCATAAGAGCGGGTCTGAGGATTGTTTGAATTATGTTAAATCAACTGATCAACAAGTAAAATTTAGGTGTTAATGATCCCTATTTTTGTCTCTTGAACTCTTTTTGGTTGTGAATAATTTAATTATTATCCTTCTTTCTTAATGGCAGAGAAAGATGGTGAACCTATTCCAACCAGCTAGAGAATTTTTACCCGCGATTGACAAGGTAAAGTTTGTTCCAGCTATGTAGGTGTACAGTATTTACATTTCTAAAAGATGTGTGTTTGTTCAGGTTTTTAGAGCCCTTGTGGAGTCTACAAAGGGAATAAGAGGTGCAAATGTTGAAAACCATAAATTTTGCACCTCTGTACATTATCGGAATGTGGAGGAGAAGGTCAAGAACATAATATCTTTTATTGTAGATTTTAACTGTTATTGTACTTGTTCTGTTGCATGAAGCAGATGGTATTTATAAGATGGAACTATTCTGGGTTTTTTCAGGACTGGCCTATTGTTGCTCATCGTGTCCGCGATGTTTTAAAGGACTATCCTGGCCTGCAGTTAACTCATGGGCGGAAGGTAACCTAAGGACTGTTATAGGCTCAACCATCAATTTATACCACTGTATATGCTTTGTTGCACAAAAGCAGTTTCACATACTTCTGTATCAACTACTATATCAGATTCTCTGTGTTGCTTTGGTTGTTTTCCTCTCAGGTTTTAGAGGTCCGCCCATTAATTGAATGGAACAAGGGTGAAGCAGTAGAGTTCCTTCTCGAATCCCTCGGTATTTTCGCACATCTCTTCGCTCTTTTGTTTGGATCTGTCCATCGTATCTCTGTTTCTGATCCACTCCAAGTCACTCTGTCCTGTGGTTTCTCCTCTTAGATCTCAGTTATTCATTTACTGCTAATGCAGGGTTGAGTAGCCGTAATGATGTGCTAGCAATACACATAGGTGATGACAACAGCGATGAAGATGCATTCAGGGTAATAGCACGATGAGTTAACCTTTATCATTGTCATTCGGGATGTGTGGCATTTTGACGGATGGTTTTCAAATTGCCGGGTTCTGTCAGGTGCTGCGTACAGGCAACATCGGCTTCGGCATTCTGGTGTCTTCGTTCCCTAAAGAGACCCGGGCCGTTTACTCTCTGAAGGACCCAGCAGAGGTGCTGCCTAGCATACGCTCAGATCATCTCGTAAAAGCACTCTTCTGCTGATTTCGTGGTCTCTCATCTAGTGGAGTTTACTTCAATGTTTGTCCATAATGCAGGTGATGGAATTCCTGAAGTCCCTTGTCAGTTGGAAGGAGATGCAAAGGCACAGAGCCACTTATCAGAGCCCTCCCTATCCGGTGAATTCTTCATGATGGGGGCTGAACCTGAGAGAGATCAGTTGGTGCCCCCTCATCTCTTGTTTCTTGTTAATTGCCCCACTTTAGAATCTCGCTTTAAATTATTGGAAAAAATCATGATGCCTATGCCAATGAAGTTGGTCCAATGGTATTGTACTACTCCCTCCATGTCCCACCAAAAGCATGTTCCTTCTGCTGTTACTAATAAGATCAGATTAGAACTTAAAGTATCTGTTAATTATACAATATAGAGAAGCCATTGTTGCACCATCCTTTTCTCTCACCATCTGGGTGGATCTTGTACTACTACAATGAGCTTGTTGGCTTGAGGTCACAGCATTTTCTAACAAACTCACAATAAGCCCAATCTGTATTGGAAAACTCGAATGTGTTTATTATGAGTATAAAAGAAAATAATCTAAATGATGATGATTATTCAGTGGTTCCTGCCTAAAGAATCATACCAATGGTGTGATACTAAGATGATGGGTACAAGATTTTTCTGCTCATCTAAATCAATGCTCTTCAATGGAAGCATGTGGATAAACTACTGCTTCAAACTCTTTCCTCCATATAGCGGCCCTCACTTCCAGCGCCACGCTGTCCGTCAAATCCATGGCCATCTCTTATCAGCCTCAGATAGATGGCTTAATGTGGCCCAGTAGATTCAAAGAATTGACGGAAACTGGTGTCTACTGCATTGGCAGCAGCAGCTGTAATTAGCTTCAAGTCCTCCTTTCCTGCAAGTGCTGATCCCAACATATTTGAAGCCGAGATGCGTGGTGAGTTTGGAGTCCGATTTGCCCTACAATATGGCTCTACAGTTCTCAGGTTCTTTAGTTAGTCTATAATATGTAGTGCTGATCCCCCTTTTCTGGTTATATTCGCTTATACTGAATCCTGATTGGGATTTGCCATTTGTCTACTGCAGGGAAGCAGTTCATGTGAAGTGCTAATTTCACATTAGCTGACATGAGGGAATCCGACTTGGGTGGCTCAACATTTAATGTTGCTTAGTGGTGCTGTTGTTCTTCAGGAGGCCTAGCTCTTGCTGATCCATTCTCCCTTCAAATTCTGCAAGGGCTCCCTAAATATTCTCCATTAATGCTTCAAACTATGGTGCATGCCCTAGGATAAGAGACCTATTACATTCCTTTCAAATGGCACAACACGTCCTTGCAAACCTGTGATTGTGATTGATTGATATGTTCCTTCACCTCCTTAACCAATGTTTCAAGTCACAAAGCCAAGACTTGCTCCAATCTACCAACGACATGTTAGTTACATGCAATGCAATGCAATGCTTACGGTAAAACCAATGTTGAGATAGACATGAAACAAAGCTACTAGTAAAATGCTTGCTGCTCAAGGGCTAGAAGTTTTGAAGCAGTTTGGTCTATGACTAAACTGGTGCTCAATGAGGCCGATCTCACAAATGCAATCCAGGGGATAGATATCCGTTAGCGATCTTGGTAGGGCCACCATTGAAGGCGCCGACTTTAGTGATGCAGTATTATTGTATTGGACTTTCCAGGTCAAAGATATATGATATCTCTACCAACACATTAATCTACTATATTTTTCTGATACTGTGTTCGCATCAAAGGGGATGATAATCTAAACAACTAATAGAGAACTATAATTATGGATCTCGTTGATATATAGGCTCTTTGCAAATATGCAAGTGGCACAAACCTCATCACGAGAGTAAGTACAAGAATGAGATTAGGATGTGGAAATAGCCGAAGAAATGCTTATGGTTCGTCTTCATCTCCATTGACTTTCTCATGGTTGAGAAATGAGGAGCAGCAAAGGGGATTTTCCTTCCAGTTGTCTAACTGGATTTGGAGCATATTCTAAGTCAAGCAAGGGACCTATCCTCTACGAATAATCCATTCGTTGCTTGCTTGGGCTTTACTTTTCTTCAAACTTTTAGTGGACCCAGAAATCCAACAACATATATTTCATCCAAACATTGTAAAAGATGCAGCATTCATCAATGGACAATCAACGCCCATGGTATTAAATGTCTGTCTCCCTTTATGGATGTAACCCTCAGTAATTTCCAATCAAAATCTGCCCTATACATACGGTTGTCATCCAATTCCAGCACTGTTTTTCCCATATTTTCAGCAGCTCGATTTCTTTGGGGTCAACCTTTTTAGTCAAATTGGACCCCCAGTACGCTAGATTATCGATCTGGTACTAATTAGGTGGCTTCGGCTGCTATCTATGGATACACTAGCGGGTGGGAGATCACCAATTGACTATGAACTGGTTGTATCATTAAAAGGATTAAATGGTGGCATACGGGCAAGCATTTGACTATGTGTTATGCACGCCCAATGATTGTGTCTCTCATTTGCCTTTCAAGGGATCCTCATGCTTCACTTGGGACCAATTGGTCCAAATCTAATACTCAGTGGCACCTGGTCAATTGCATCTCCGCCTTCAACACACATGATCATAATAATATACATAGGACTTCATTTTCAGCTGAAGATCACCTGAGGATCTGATCTGCTTCACCTCGTTCATTTCAGTTACACCCTCTCTATCTTTCAGGGTTTCTCTTTGTGGTAAGCTCTATTCTTCCTTCCACATATCACATTGTTGAAACAACTTACAATTAATTAGACTAATCTTAAATAACCTCTTTTTTTTCCAGTTATTGCAATCATGTAATCTTGCGGGAAGAGATATGATCAGTTAATGCGATGAAGTCTCAGCTGTCGTATCGCTCCGTAATGCATTGCATTGCATGGGAAGGATGTTTTACCTGGAATGGGTGGGAATATATCTATATATATTTTTATCCGTTTTACTGCTTGAATTGGACTATTACTTGAACCAGATCGGCATTTCACTTATTTTCCTCTGGTATCTCCACAACGCTGAATTTTTATTCGAAGCAAAATGTGCAGCTTTGGACTGGATTCAACATATTCCCACACACCCGTCCTCACTGACACTTGTCACTTGCAAGATTAACTGAGCTATTATATTAATCTCTTACAATATTAATCTAAACATTGGCCTTCTTATACTTTACTTCCTAAGGCTGTTTCGAGGCTGTTTGGAGCCCCTTTCCGGCACGGCCAAGGGCTCTGAAGGATAGGGGATACGGAGGGGAAAATGTAGTGTCGGGTTCGGGCCAATTCGGGTTGACCTCACCCGAGTCCGAACTCAGTGTTTTCCAGAAGACACGGGCAGAACAGAAATGCGTCCCTATTCTTGTAGGGAAAGAAGAAGGTACTGTTCACTCGGGTTGACCTCACCTGAGTCAACTCATTGGTGCGATTATTTTTTTTTGTTTATTTACACAATTAACCCAAAATTTTAAAATATAATATTTAAATATTTTTTAAAAAATTTCCAAGTACAGTGCTAAAAATTACCTTTCTTACCTTATTAGGATTTTCGGATGTTAAAATTCATGTTGGCCTCCGGTGTGCATAACTGATAAAAGCCATGTAAAATAAAGGAAGAAAGTACATTGAAGGATTCCCCAAAGAGGAAACCTAACTTGAAAGGAAAGCTTACCACATGTGGTTAGATTGTATTCCAAGACTTGACACTGATTGACAATGATACAAAATAACACATAATAGTTTTTTTTCCAAGGAAGAAAAGTACAGTCAGATCTATCACATGAGTCATTCCCAATATCACACTCCAAGATAGATACAGTCCACTTATTATATTTATGGGCATATTATAGATCTTGCTGGTGAGCTCACTAATGCAATACCGTTTTAGTTTATTATTATGTACACAACAACACGGATCCAGGTTCCGCTTCCCTTTAGAGTAATGGCTTGTCCATGCGTTGTTCTATATAAGATCTTTATAGTATCTCTCTACCTCATACTCCGGTTTCTCTTCACAATTCCATAGCTCGATTTGGCAAGTGGAGTTGGGCACTCCGACCAAGTCCTCGGGCCCTCCCGGCTTCTTAGACCCGGCGCAGTTCATTTGATCTCCCACACGGTAAGCTGTTGGGTTGGAGTAATTCATGATATCCTTAGGGTTATTGCCGTCATCGTGGCTCATCAACTGCGATGCCACAAATTTATCCAGGACCCTCCAGTCAGTCACTTTATCATGTGCCTGCTCGCTTGAATTTCCTTGAATAGATGCATTATTACTCTGACGGTGCATCTGCAGCACATGCTCCTGATCTTCCCCAAGGTTCGAAGCCTGAAAACTGCTTCCGGCATTGCTGCTTCTTTCATAGACATGTGGGACTACTGAATTAGGGCTCTCAAGTTGCGGCAGCTGGGGGAACAAGGCCTCATGATGCGGCGGCATGATACTGTAGTGAAGCTCAAGTTCCTGTTTGCATAGGTATTGCTGACGGTACGATGAGTCATATGGCTGCGAGACTTGCCTTGGGTAATCAACTTCTGGCAAAAACGAGACCTGGTCGTCATACCAACACGGAGAATCGTACTCTCCAAACTTTCTGATTGCTGCCAGTTGCTTCTTGAAGACTCGACAAACAACCCAACCTTCCTCCTGAATGAAGATGAGTAATGGAATCACTGTTAGGCCTAAGAGGATGATGGCGTGCTATCGTTTAAAAAATGTATGACAAACAGATTAGATATATGCATGTAAAAGGATGGTTCTTGCCTGAGGGGGTCCATTTTCATTCGTCTCAAGCCGGTACTCATGCATGATCCAGTCCGACTTTTGTCCATTTGGGGCTCGTCCTTTGTAAAAGACCAATGTTTTCCTCATGCCAATCAGGCAATGCTTGGAGTAAATAGCCTTATCTCTTCCAGTAGCCTTCCAAAATCCAGCTTTTGTAGCTCTATTAGTTCGTGTCCCTGTTGGATATTTCCTATCCTTGTGGCTGAAGAAGTACCACTCATTTTGCCCTTCCGTCCCTATTTTGCACAGCTCTGTCCAAAATATAGAAGCTATCCGATTAATTGAAAATCTAGCTTTGTTGGATTATGCATCGCTATTGGCCACCTATATTATCCTTGTTTTCTGTTTTTCTTACAAATTTTGTACCTTGGAGATCCCATGGCTCAATTTTATAAAGATCGACATCTCTGATAACCTCCAAATCAATCAGCTTGGAGGCAACCTTCTTCCTCAGGTAGTAGTCCACTAGTTCTTCCTCTGTTGGATGAAACCGGAAGCCCGGAGGCACATGTGAAAAGGAATTCATATCACTTTATGTCACAATAAGATCCTGCCAAGTTAAATCTAAGAAAAGTTAGTTCCATTACATAACAAAAAGGATTTATAGGATTCATGACAATATTGATTATGGTGTACAAATCGTGCTACATCTCTTGAATCCAAGGGTGAGATTCAAAACCTTGTCCTTGAGCATATGATGTTCAGATTCATATGCTTGGTGAACAGTGAAGTTGAGGGATATATATTGGAAATGGCAAACACTCGACTTCCATAGTGCAAAATGCAGAAGTTAGATTCTTCTGCATATGGGTTTACATTACATACACTAAGCTGGATGCCAGACATTCGTGTTTATTCTTCATGACGCAAATTACATAAGATTTACGGGCCTGTAAACTTGCCAGAAAAACCTAGGCGCTTGTTTGTCCAAAGATGCTAATTCAGATGAGTTCCCAGAAAAGTGCTTCTCCACTCAATAAAGTGAGCGTATGTATGATAGCTCTAGGGGGTTCAGGCCATGGAGTCGATAATGTTAATCGCCACGCTTGCTTGCTGGTAGCAAAGAAAAAAATAGTGGGAAAATAATGGTTGCATATAAAAAAGTTAACCCGTTATATTATGAACACAATTAATGTTTATCTACCCTTTTCCATGAAAAATGAGAAAGAAGGTCCATTCTTCTAGCTCATTTAGGAACATTTTTGTATTGTAATGGAAAAAATAACTAAAGTAGACCAAATAACACATGAAGTGCATATGGACTAATTACCAATGATATTGTTATTTGGTAGGCTAAAATGCAAGAATAATGCAGAAAATATATAGCCAAGCTTAATCATCCCAAATCATTAGAGTAAAGTTCGATTTATCAGATTGGAAAAATGAGAGATCATTGATTAGCTGATGGAGTTTTTACAGGAGATTTCGTCACGAACAAAGTTCATCTGTTCATGTTAAATCCTTCAGAAACGACTACATATAGTTCCGTCTAGTTTCACACTGAAACTGATAGGGTTTCGACTAGCAATTCTGGAGGATTTTCATCAACAAACTGAAGGCATACCTAAACAACTAATGGTGGAGACGAAGAAGAAGAAAGATAATAATAATAAGAGTTGGGGTTGAAGAATATGACATAAAAGAGATTACGATGTACCGATGATGCAGAAACAACAGAATTGATATTTCCTTCAGGCAAGAAAGGATCTCCGATGGAACAGCGCGACGTGCTGACCGACAAGCTGCAGTTTCTTGAGGCGCCAAGTAGTTAGCTGCTGGATGTTTCCTCCGTCACTGTGCCTTTTTCTAAGGCTGAGGGTGGCAAAGCAAGACAAAGAGACAACCAGAAGGGTTTTCTCCTCGGGAATTGAACTCGACCCGCAGAGAAACAACGTCTATATGTCGTTGTCTGGTCGAGTCATCAGATCCCGAGGAGCTACCGGATGGGAAAAAAAAGGAGAGAAGAGCCTGGAGCAAATGGAAAGGTTGGAGGAACGAGAAAAGAACGGAGGAAAGGAGGAGGTTATATATAAATGAAAAAGCGACTTTCTCCACACCGTGGATCTCTCAACTATCAATTGTCTCTATTCTCCCTCTCCTTACCTTGTGCAGGTTGCTTAGTTGCTGTAAAAGCTATCCTAAGCGACTAAAAAAGAGGGAGAGGCAAGATGAACACAGTGATCCCTCATGAGAGAGGGATTTCAGGCCACCAGCAACTGATGGAGACCCTGCCTAAGAGAGAAGAGAGAATGTTTTTTAGAATTTTTTTAGCTTGGGGAAGAGAGAGAGAGAGTCGGTGTGATGTGAGCATTGATGAGATGAGGTGAGCTTCTTCAGGACTACTCACCCTTGGCGTATGGTTCAATATCTCTTCTCTTGTTTTGATCAGAGAATATATATATATATATGTGTGTGTGTGTGTGTTTTTATGAGGTACAAAGACTGATGATCATCTTTTTGAGCAAGATGTGATGCACACACAAACGAAAAACTATTGCTGGCATTATGTCAAGGAGAAATCAGATGGTGTCTTCCATCTTTTCTCAGGAACTTTTCAAGGTCAATATATTTAGCATACCACCTTAAAGTCCTCACCAGCAGTCGCACGCGGCCACTGGTTGGCTGGACTGCAATTTGATATGCTTTCCTGTCAACGATTTAAAAATATATATTTCCAAATGAAGCCCCTTCTTGAAAGTGGGATCCAAGTAGAGCAATCCCACAGCGACAGCTCTCCAATATCATCCCCTAATCGACTCGAATAGCCCACTGAACCGTTAGCCGGAGAGTGGGTCCCGCACTGAATTATTATGTACGTGGCGGCTGATGGTCCGGCATGGGTGAGCCAGCGATCATTAAGCTCACCGTCTGGGTGTGGGGCCCGCTCCGTTATCCCGGTTTCCAGCCCATATAAGGTCCGTAAAATGTCATAAATGTTCCCCGTTCTTTATTTCTTATCTCAGTTTAATCCACTTCCATGGCCATGGCCAGTGGGCTTATACTGGGCTGGGATGCATTGACGGAGAGTGATACAGGGACTGGAACGCAATATCCGGTGAAGCGGAGCCTTATTGCCATGCGTAAACACCGGAATATGGCCTCTGATGACACGTCTGACAATCTAATTAGGTAGTTTGCGTGTACGAGTGGGATATGTTAGGACACGTAACAACTTTTTCGGCTTTTAAAAATATTCCCGTGAAGGGTAAAATGTAATCGTATTTATAAGTTGGAACTCATAATCCCTCGCTATTATGTGCAAAGAGTTATACATAAGCATTATGTAAAAGACAGAAGAGAGAAGGGATTTAGGGCACCAGCAATGATGGAGACCCCGCCCAAGACAGAATTTTTAACTTTTGCTACTTCTAGTAAGAGGGAGACAGAGCTTGTGTGATGTGAGCATTGAGGAGACGAGGAGGTGAGCTTCTTCAACACTACTCAGTCTCTTCTCTTGGATTAATCAGAGAAATCATAGCCACTTTTGCCTTTTTAAATGAGGTACAAAGTTGGAGGGACTTCTTGAGCAAGATAGATGTGATATACACACAAAAGAGGAAAAAGGAAATCATATGCACAACAACCATAAAAAATAAAAAATAAAAACCAGTGCTGACATTATGCCAATGGAGATATCATAAGCCGTGGTGTCTTCTATCTTTTCTGATGGATTGAAAAAGAAACACAGAACATCAATTCATCTACAACCCACAAAGTTAAGAGTCGACCACCTCCACGACCCTCTCTTCTGCATCCATGCCTCTCATATCCTACCCAGAGCGACCATATACTAATCTTACCATCCATTTGAGCTCCTTTGATTCAGTGAGATTGTTTTCTGTAAGTTGATATTATGAGACTTATGTGTCAAACGATCTATTACTCACACTTGCGAGAGAAGGGTATTCTTTTGTAAAATGGTCATAACCGAGACATTAGCATAGCTGGCCTGAACTGATGATCAGCTAAAAATAGTTTTTAGAAGTATGAATGGTTTATCGTACTCTTTGGAAAGTAAGATTGTGGAGACGATATGATGTTTTAGAATCTCCTAGCTATAGCTGACACTCTTGATCTACGCATGGTGGTAAGTCTGGAAAGTAGATTTAAAAAAAAAAAGAAGAAAGGCATTGTTTAAAACCCAATATCAATATTTTTATATTTTAGTAAGTGTGGGATAATTATTTCCATTTTTTACAACCGAGTGGACAAATTACTCTATTTTCTAACAATAATTCATGTACTACATAAATTAACTTACTCTAATATCATATGAAAAATGTTGTGTATATATAATTAATTAAATTTATATTTATTTAAAAGATTAAACTTATAAGTGATATTATTTAATTTTATTAAGAAAACTACAATATATCTCCATTTTAGTAAATACCTCAACATTTTTTTACCAAAAAAAAAGATAGTGAGTATTCTTATTTATCATTATATTGATAAATAATTGATGAAAATATTTAAATAAAATAATAATAACCTAAGATAAATGAAAAAAAAATATAGGAGCCCAATAGTTTTTTCTCCCGGCCTATAATTATAAATGGTCACATAATGTACCAAAAAAAACGGAAAAAAAAATAAAGGTAAGGGCATGAGTGCCAATTCAATGGGTGGGACCTTGACAAATGATTCCTGAAGTAGAAGCATTATGAACACGGTTCCCCACGTTCACCATAGGAGGGATAGAGATCCAATACTGTACTGTCTAATGGCATGGCATGGGACCAATTTGTGCAAACTTCCACAAAGATATGCTTCCTTTTGTCTTTCTGTTCCCAATGATGTTTCTCTCAATGTGAGGGTGGCTTTATTTTTAATTTTATTCCATCAAGCTGGCTTTATTAGTTTGATCTCATGAAATTGTCCTAAACTATATGATGTCTATATTCAAGTGTTTAACATTTTAAAATATTCTATTTGACTTGATATCATGTCAAAATATTAATTTAGTGTAATAAAAAAATGCTATGTCGTCATGTTATATCACAAAATTTGATGGGTTGATATAGCACAACTTTCACACTTTGGAGTAATAAAAGAACAAAAGATGGAAATATAGTTGTGGAATCTAGCTCCTCCATGTCCTGCTCTGGCCCAACAATCCTGTCTCTTGTTTCAGCCTAACATTTGCTGACAGAAATGGGCCTCGTATTGAAGTGATGGATTGATTGATGTTTAGTGCTGAATCACCTCATCAAACCTAGGGGTTTATTTCCCTAAAAAAAGTAAAGCTAGACATAGATTTGTTGTTGATTTTTCAACTTGGTACGCAGTGAGGATCAATGATTGCCAATAGCAGCTTTTTGTCTGCATACTACGACATATCCACATAGGATTTTCGTGTTCCACCTCATTATTGATAGTTTAGTTGAGTGAAGCCACAGATCAAATGCTATTATATTGCACGCGTATGTCAGGATTTGCGAGTTATGATAATCAAGCAAGCACATATGTTCCCCTATGGCCCGTTGGTTTGGCCTAGCTCGATGCCCTCAAGTTTAGGACATTTGGCAACTAATCACAGGCACGTAGTTAAGCTTGATTCGATAACTAGCTAGTGGGTCGGATGGGAAGGCATCACCATCAAAGCTCACTAATGGGGATGAGATAAGGTCTCATTACTCCAGAAAATGGCAGGTGCGTGCAGCTTCTTTCACTTAAATTGAAAGATCATATCAAGATACGATGATTTGAAACCATCCTACGGGAAATCACGAGTCCCAAGGTCGCTGCTGCTTTGGAGGGTAGAGGGCCATCGGGTTCAGCAAGCTCCTAGCCAAAAGTATGGCTGGTTTGAACTCGTGATGGATCGCCCAAATGCTAAGGAGTGGTTAGATTTAGTTTGGTTTGGTCATAAGTTACCATTAAAGATAGACTGAGGAAGGCATGTTTTTAGTATGAGAGAAACGTAAGAGTTGCACTCTTTGCTTTTTTTTTTTGTTTAGTTATCAGTATATACTTTTTCTCCAAAAATATCCGTGTCGTCACTCTCTACTTTTTCTCCTGGTGGAATTCCCATTTCTCTGCTCTTCAAATGGATCTCTTCATTTTCATCGTGTGGCCTCTCCGATTATAAATCCGTCGACCCAACACCGCGTTCCTCGATCCGCTGATCCTCCCAAGTTATACCTTGATCCCATCAATCAGCTAGCGTTCTGTCTATCTTCAACCATTAGTGAGAGGGGGGGAGCTAATGATCATGAACATAAGGAAGAGAGGAATCAAAATTAGGAGGAAGCTCGTGAAGGTCTTCCAGTGGATGACAAGGCTGAGGAGGAGCCGGAACCTTCCTCGCCGGAGCATCGCTTACTCAGGCTCCAAGATCTTCAATCTCGCCAAGAGGCTTTGCAGCTTCCGCTTGACAGCCCATCCATATGTCCGGGTCGGCCATGAGAAGAACCCGACCTGGATCAACGACGTCCCGAAGGGTCACCTCGCGGTGTACGTGGGGCGGTCGAGGGACGACTCCTGCAGGGTGACGGTGCCGGTTATATACTTCAACCACCCGCTCTTCAGGGAGCTCCTGAGCGAGACCGAGAAGGTCCACGGCTACGATCACCCCGGGGGGATAACGCTGCCGTGTGGGATCTCGGAGTTTGAGAGGATCCAGTCGAGGATCGCCGGTGACAGCCGATGCTGCCGGCCCAACGGCGGTGGTGAGGGCTATTAGAAGGGCAGTTGGAGTTAAAAAGGTGACTTCTGCTGCGATTGCTCATCAGGTGAATGATTGAAGCATATATGGTGGTGGTCCACGGGACCAGGGCGGCTGACGGCATCGTTTTTGGTCGGACGGTGGTCCGCGGAAGTTCGTCGTGCATGATGGTACTTTGTCGTAAACGACAACATGTGTAATTGCGTACGTGATTGCTAATTGCCCATAATAATACGTTGTTGTCTTTCTGCCGTGTCTTTTCCCGCTTTTCGGTTCAATGTGATTGATTCCTTTCAGTGTATGGCGTGCTTCTGCCTTTTCTACTTAAAATATGCTTTCTGCGAAAGAAGTATGGTATAGTGATATGGAAAACCATTTTACTGAAATTGTTTGTCTTCCTTTTTTCGTACTGCGCCTTTCTCGGAAAGTTAGAAACCTTTCTCACTTGGCGGCAATGGCTAAAGGCCTTAAAGGAGCTCTCGACTGAGGAGCCCCGCATGGATTGTCTGGCTTGTTCAGTCACAGTCAATTTAATAAAACGTTAAGCTCTGTCGTCCAATTCAAAGCCAGAGCATTACTCAACCCGCCACTGATGATGATGATCCATCTGTCCACTTGCCTACCAAGATGTGGGAATGTTGCAAACCTATCCGTGGCTTGCATTTGACCATTTTCGTACTAGCAAGTACGGCGAGTCAAAGAGAAAATTCTGAATGTTGGGTATCCACTTCTGGGTTACATTTGACCACCATCTTCATATTTGTAAGTAAGTTGAGGCAAAAAGGTCGATCTTGAATCGAGCAGCCATGGCACCTGCAAATTAACAGAGTACTAAGTTCAACATTTGGCATTTAAAATTTGAAAGGACAACTATGTACGCCTCGCCATCTCAGAAGAAACTGTAGAGTAAAAGGCACCGAATGCTATGTCGGTGGTTTACCGATCCATTATAATTTTATGCATAAGAGAGCTTTGAGAAAGGAAGATTTCTTTCTTAGAGAGACGATCTGTTGCCATTTTCGTGCATTTAAGAGCCCCACAATCAAATCAGGCACTGTATCCGATGTTCAATGGGTACCAATGGCCCGCATAGCTCCCATAGCAGGCAGTCAGACTCAGACAGGCCTCCTCCAACGAGGCCGCAGACACGCCGCTGTTGCATATATTTGCAAATGCCCTCATCTGCCTCATCCCGTACCGAGTCAAGGATCAACAGTGCGACTCGGACAGTCGCAACTGCATGGCGAAACATTGTGTAATTTGTGGACTGATTATTTCAATACGGCAGAGGCTTTTGGGCAATGGTGGAGTTGGGAGAAGGGTGCGTGCCATGGACTTGAGGCACTTCCAATCATCAACTGGGGGCAGGCCAGAGTCTCGCATCTAATCTAGAACAGCAGGGGCTCTTGGGGTCCAAAGAGCAGCACCCCCATCATCTTGATGATGCCATCCGGATGAACCCGATGCTTCATGATGTTCGATATCTTCCTGAAGATTTCTTCCCTCTCTCTTATACAACTCTCCTGCTGATCTCTCGTACTGGAGAATCGGTCGGCATGCTTTAACTCGCAGTAGCTTAGCTTCTGTAATGAGAAAATAGCAATACAGAGAGAGAGACTCTAGGGCTGACAAACCATTTTCCAAAGGGAGTGAAGTTCTGCATCCCTCTGATTGAGAACTCCGGGGCATCAAAGTTAAGCTTGTTCCTTGGGAGGTTGATACTTTCAGGATCGAAACCTTGGTAGAGGTAGAGCTTCTCTCTTGCTTGATGCTCTAGTTGCCCTATTGCATCACCGAAGTTAAAGGTTAATATGAAGCTAAAGGTTAATATACCAACACCAGCTATGAAATAAACATTTTTCCTGTGACCTTTCTCATGACAAGGTGGGTAAGAATGCTTTAGATCTCCAGGTCCTGCTCTGCCTTTGCCTGCAATTAGTCCATAAAATCTCAGTACCAATTGAGGATTAGCCTATGGACTGGCGAGCAAGGTTTGGCATTCTGAGGAATTCTGCCAATGCTCTCTTATTCTTTTATTTTGTTTTCTTCCCTTGTAATATTAGCGCAAAAGCACTCAAGCTGAACTTGAATGGTCTGAGAGAATTAATGGCAGCCTTACAAAGTTGCAACCAACTGGAAGGAATACAAAAGTTCCATCTTTGAAAGCACTGCAGAACATTTGATTCTACAATTCAGCAACTACACGATCTTTGTTGCAAAACAATGTTGATCTCATGTGCCACCTCCTCACCTCCCTTCACCCCCAACAATGTTCATGCTGTCCTATCCATACACATTCTGCACGCAAAACTCAACAAAATTTTTATTTGTATGCAGTGGTTGATGAACTCAGGCAGCAACTTCCTCCTCCTTGGAGGCAAGCTGGTTCTGGATGTGCTGTGGGACGACATCAAACTTGGCTAACTGCATCGTGTAGGATGCTCGGCCTTTGGTCATCCCACGGAGTGTGCTGACATACTGAAACATCTCTGCCAGGGGTACCAAGGAATCAACCACCTGCAGTCACATGATAAGGATGAGCAAAAGAATCACTGCCGGTTATGCTTGATTTGCACTCATCAATCAGATATCTCTGCTTCTATTTTTAATCTGTTTCTGCAGCTCCAACTTTCTGCCACTTTTGTAAAAGCACAATACATTGTTTATTTCCCTTGAAAATTTTCCCCCAGCTACAAGGAAAGTTTCCACTTTTTCATTGAAAAGATCATGAATAATAAAAAGAAAGAACATAGGTGCATTTTTTTCCAGACATGAAAAACATGGCTTTAATAATGTGTACCTTGAGGCCACCAGGTTTATCCCCAAAGCTATTGATTTGCCCTCTCCTTGAATTTAGATCCCCGATGACATCTCCCAAGTGCTCCTCAGGCGTGACAACCTCAACCTTCATAATAGGTTCGAGCATCCTTGGACCTGCCTTCCTCATGCCGTCCCTGAAGGCTCCTCTAGCAGCCAACTGGAAAGCCAAGACGCTTGAGTCAACATCATGGTATGACCCATCCACTAGAACTGCCCGAACATCAACCACAGGGAATCCTGCAAGGACCCCATTGCTCATGCATTCCTCAAGCCCCTTCATTACTCCAGGTATGTACTCCCTTGGGACAGCCCCTCCCTTGATCTCGCTCTTGAATTCGTACCCACTGCCAGCTTCAAGGGGCTCAAACCGGACAGTGATATCAGCAAACTGCCCCTGGCCACCTGACTGCTTCTTGTGGATGTACTTCACCTCGGACACCTTTGAGATGCTCTCACGGTAGTTCACTTGTGGGGCTCCCACGTTAGCTTCAACCTGTCCTCGCAATACATTAATTGTTAGAAGATTGGAGTGACTGGTTTGTAAGCAAAACACTTATCTCAAACAAAATAAATACCCAAACTTTTTGTTTCAATGACAGATTTACTATAGTGCTCTTTTGCACAGAAATGCTTCTAAATAGCATTTTTTTCAAATTTTTCCCAAGGCATCCCAATAACATACACCCTTGAAATTCAATGAAACATTTGTCACCTTGAATTTTGATATCATAAGAAAGGAAAACTAAGAACCAAGATTACACCAAATAAGCAGTATTAATATGGAATACTTCAGAAACTACTAAATAATCCAAGAATGAGACACCGACCTTAAATTCTCTCTTCAGGCGATCAACAATAATCTCAAGATGCAACTCTCCCATCCCTTCAATCACAGTCTGATTGATCTCCTCATCCCGCGAGAAATGGAATGAGGGGTCTTCCTGAGCGAGTTTGATTAGACCAGTAGCCATCTTATCAACATCAGCCTTTGTCTTGGGTTCGATGGCCACCTTGATCACAGGATCTGGGAAGTCCATTCGCTCAAGAAGAATGGGACTGTCAGAGTCACATAGAGTCTCCCCAGTGATCGTATCTTTGAGGCCTGCAAGGGCCACAATGTCACCTGCCAAAGCAACTTTCACATCCTCTCGACTATTTGCATGCATCTCAAGAAGGCGTCCAATTCTCTCCTTCTTCCCCTTATTTGCATTCAGGACATAGGATCCTGCTGATAGCTTCCCAGCATAGACTCTCACAAATGTAAGGGAACCCACAAATGGGTCGCTCATGATCTTGAAGGCTAACCCAGAAAATGGTTCCTCATCACTAGCTGCTCGCTCAATTGTCACTTCAGGATTCTCGGGATCAGAACCCTTCATGGGAGGCAGATCAAGAGGTGAAGGGAGGTAATCCACAACTGCATCAAGCAGAGGCTGGACCCCCTTGTTCTTGAAAGCAGACCCGCATAACACTGGAACAAAACTGGCCGAGATAGTCCCTTTCCTGATTAACTTCTTAATTGTCTCCTCATCAGGCTCAACTCCTTCCAGGTAGTTCTCCATTGCCTCATCATCCTGCTCCACAATTGTCTCAATCATCTGCGATCTATAATCCTGGGCAATCTCCTGAAGATCTGCAGGAATTTCATCATACACAAATTTAGCCCCCAACTCTTCACCCGTCCAGAGAATGGCCTTCATCCTGACCAAGTCAATAACCCCTTGGAAATTATCCTCTGCACCAACGGGCAGCTGAATCACAAGGGGCTTTGCACCCAGGTTTGTGACAATCATGTCCCTCGTGCGAAAGAAATTTGCACCAAGCCGGTCCATCTTATTCACAAAGCAGATACGCGGGACCCCATACTTATCAGCCTGCCTCCATACTGTCTCAGACTGAGGTTCAACACCAGCAACACTATCGAAAAGGCAAATTGCACCATCAAGCACCCTCAAGGCACGCTCGACCTCAAGTGTAAAGTCCACGTGGCCAGGGGTATCAATAATGTTAATGCGGTGCTTGTTCCAGAATGTAGTTGTTGCGGCTGAAGTTATGGTGATCCCTCGCTCTTGCTCCTGCTCCATCCAGTCCATCGTGGCTGTTCCCTCGTGGACTTCCCCTATCTTGTAGTTCCTGCCTGTGTAGTAGAGGATTCGCTCTGTGGTGGTCGTCTTCCCAGCATCAATGTGAGCCATAATCCCAATGTTCCGATAGTCCTTCAGTGGGACTGTACGCTTTCCATCTGGGGAAAGAATGAATTGAGCATAAGTTGTATACTCACCAAACAGTTCCCGAATTCTCCAATAAAACAAAAAAGGTTCACTTTTTCCAGGTAGATCCAGTAACAAGTTGAAAATAAATCAAGTTCCAGCACTGAACATCGCAAAACTCACGAGCAACATTAAAAACCATTTCTGGTCAGCCAAAGTACCTCTCATATTATTATAAGTATTAGGAAACATTGTAAATCACGTTAATTTCGGGTGTTTCCTTTGCACTTAAACGGATTTTCCCATGGATCCTGATTACACGAAATGCTCAAAATGACAACACAAATAATCGACCTCATGAGAAGAGGAAATCCTACTTCTACAAATAGAAGTTCTTATGAAGTGTTAGAAGCCATGTCCAATTCCAGGATTCTTCAAGAACATGCGTGGAAGGGACTATCGTGATTAAAATTGCTTGATTTGAGGGCAGCATAAAGTAGAAAAGAAACCAAGTCGTTCAAAGTTGTTAGCAATTACCCAGTAAAAGATAAACAGGTGAAGATAAAAGACTTCAAAATTTCCAAGCCTACGATACACGAGAAATCGGAAAAAAACAACAGCCAATTCGAGCACCCACTTTACCACAAGATTATTATCCAACAAATCAATCAGCAAGAAGAACATAGCTGTTGGAGGGAAATGAGGATATTCATACTGACATACCTTCACCAGCCATGGCGAAGACGGAGAAATCCCTCCTGCCCTGTTTCTGCAAAATCGAGAGCCTCACTGATTTTGAGCTAATCCTCGCACCTCCCAGGAACTGCGACCCCGAGGAGGAAACCGAAGCGGCCCGGGGGAGGAGACCCACGACTCTGGAGCTACGGGAGAGGAGGAAGGGCCTCCTCTGAGAACCGCTGAGACTACAGAGAGTGGGCGAGCCCGCCATTCTCACTGACTCTGCCGCCATTACTTATCTGCCGGTGGTGCTGCCACCCTCTATTTTCCGAGAGCTCTGCTTCGTCTGCTTCGTCCACGAGCTCTTCCCGTCTCCACCTGTGCTGTTTTGAAGATCAGCAGAGTTTTTGGGCCTCAAAGTATACGGCTTGGATTATGGATAAATTTTATCGCTTCATTTTCTAGTTTATATTATTCTCTTTGTGTGGTGGAAAAATTTGTGAATATTTTATTTATCGCGTATCCAAGATTTTAGTTAATTTTATTTTCTCTATTATAAGTGATGTATTATTAAAAATAAACAAATTAGACGAATAATGCCATACCTAAAAAAACCACAAAAAAGGCTGGTGGCCAAAATGTCACCTAATTTTATGAGAACTAAAATGGTGATTCGTAGCCCTGAAAATGGTGATTCGTAGTCCTGAAAACTGACCAAGGTAGCAGATTGGCCACGTCCATCTGAAATTGCAACCTCATGCATGGAGGCTTGTAGGCCCCTATTGCTTCGAGTGGGCAGGATTATCCACTCTTTCTGTGTTCGTTTATGCTATTTGTCTATGGATATCTATATTATTGATGGCTCTTAATCTAAGTGTGGCAAATGGTGCCACTTGGATTTTATGGTAATAAGTCAGGCATGGTATAATAAGACTTAATATTTGAGTTGACCAGTATGGCATAATCATCATGACAATCCATAACCCAGCTCAATAATGACATTGGTATATCAAGATCATCCCCCATTCATAAAGAAAGATTGTTGGTAGTATAGTTGATTTGAGTGAGAAAATACCATAATTTTGTGGAATGGCGTATATGTCCAGAAAAATAGTGAACAAGACCAAGATATTGATATGGCCATTAATTGGCAGACTGCTGAGGGGAGGCCCAAAACCAAAGAGGGACCTGTATGTAGATTTCCAGAGTGATGTGACCATGAGTAAAGGCATTCTGGAGATGAAGTTGATGAATGACCCACTACTGGACAAAAGAACTGAGGTACTGCCATCTTGAATGCTTTTTTTTGTGGATTTATTGTATTGTGATTTTGCTACAAGCTTTTTCTGGATCTGGAGTGATGATCTACATTTAACAGATATGAGGAACACCCTAGCAAGTATGATCCGCTGCACAAAGAAAGGGAAGAAAGGAGGCTTGAGCGTGACAGACAGAAACGGCGAGCTGAAGCCCGAGTAGACAGACCAGTATTGGTTCCATTTACTTGGATACTGAGATTGCTAGCCCAGCCTAACATACTTGAAGTCTAATGCTTTCTTATGATATATATCCACGAGGCTTCATATGAGAAGCCTTTAAAAAAAAGAGAAGCCTTCTTCCCGCAGAAAGCCAAAGTGGAGTGAGTACCTCGTGGACATCCCACCTGGGATGGCTGGAGGTTTTCCAAGGTCCACGATGGGGAATGCTAATTTTAGTATAATTTTATTTTTTTACTCAATAACTTAAGTAAAGTTAATAAAAATATTCCAATAATTATATTTAATAATCTCGAAATAATAAAATTAATAAAAAATCGAATACAATAATAAAGACACATCCTTAATTCCTAATTTGTTTGATATTACCTTACGATAAAATGGTACATTATTTAAATTCTTTATTAATAATATTAAATATAAGTTATTTAAATATAATAGAAATAATTTAAAACTAATTATATAAATAAATATTTCTTCATTTCTTTCTCTCTTTATTAATATTTTAAAATATTTAACTGAAATCGTTATGTATATTTTGAAATACTTAACTGGAATCCTTCTGTATAATTATTTAATTTATATTATTTTTTATAGCTAATTATAAACTAAAAACTTTAAATGTATGTTTACTCGTATAAATTTGCACTTTGCTACATTTGACAAAATTACTGGCTAGTAAAAACTTGTTTCTTTGGTCCACCTTGTGAGATTACACGTGACCATTGCCATTCATGTGACTATTGGCAGACACTTGGTGCTTATTCAGAGTGGATGTACTGACGCCTATGTTTGTTTGTTGGATTGCTTGCTGGTCCATAATAATAAAGAACCTGTGATTGCCAAGATGATGAACAAATTTGCCGGCCCCAACTAGACACCCGCTAACCTTATCTACCAAATGCATATCAAACTAGCTTGCTGAGTGGCATATAGCACATTATATCCATACAAAAATTGACAAGCCCATGAGCACAGCATGTGTTCTCTTTATCTTCTAGTGAAAATTTTGGCACTTGTAATTGTTTCTTATGTATTTTTACATGCCCAAAATTCCATTTACGGATACTGGGCTTCTGGCTTCTACTTCGGTCAGTCTGCGGTCTTGTCTACTTCTGCCGACGCTGAACTTGTACATTTGGCACAATAATAATTTCCATGGAGACAACAGTGGCATGGATAAAAATCTCAGAGCGCAGGGCCTCTCACATGTTGATCGGTGATGCTGGGACCAACTCAATGGATAAGTCCTCCCTAAGATACAATTGCACCTTTCAAAGTCTGGTCGAGGAGGCCGTTTCAGAACCTCAACTATAATGACGACATCATTACTCCCCAACTACGCAATTAAATCAAACTAAAATTATAGAAATTCCATCAGCCATGTCTTTTCTCCTCTCTCTTCTCTTCTCTTCTCTTCTCTTCTCTGGAGTCAAATAGAAACAGTGATAGCATTTAAGTAGGAGACCAACTCTTGCTCTGTGTTTCTATTTCTTATCGGACTTATTGCAGCAAAGGGAGACAGAGGGACATCCCATCAATAATAGAGAGCCGAAGAGGTACAAATTTGAGAAACACAAGTTGCCCAATTTCTTCTTATTATTGATCTCTCAATTACCACTCATGGATCACCTCTTTTTTTTTTCTTGTTTTGACTGCAAGAACATGTTGACAAATAGAATAAAAGTAGAAATATTATTAATCTATAAGATTAAAAAATTATATATATTTTATCAACTAATAATATTATTATATACAAGAACTTGAACTTATTATTACTATTTATTTTATACTAAAATAATAATACTTTACTCGTACAAATGATTAATAATTAAATGTAATAAATTTATTTACTGAATTAATTTATATCTAACAAAATAGATAAATAGTGTATATTTCTAAGATTATAATTATTTCAATATTTAAAAAAAATGAATGTATATATTATTACATCTTTATCAACTATTTTATAATAAACTGTAATAGATAAGGAGGGAGTTGTACATTGAATATCCATTAAAATCAGTTAAGTATCATGTAGTTGGATAAAGACACTGAAGAAATAGCATATCTAGGCTTATAATATTCCCACATATTTACTTAAATTTTAGGTAAATATTAGTCAAATAAAAATTTTAAAAATTCATGATTAACTTGAATATAAAAGAATAATATAAAGTCTATACGAGAAGTTTCACATAAGAATAATCTTATATTTGATCAAATATAAAAATAGTTTATAAAAAGGTGAGATGTAGCATGTTTTATCAAGTTCATATAAATCCAAGATATAGTACGAAATAGTGCCCTAAGTTAAGTTTATGCCTACCCCAGATATTATATAGTAAGATTGTAACTCAAATTGATTTCCTTACCATCATGGCTAAATGAATGCCCTACATTAGATTTGACTTGTAAGAGAGACAATTCAATTAGTTGATGAATTGGGTCGATTTGTTGACTTAATGACTCAAATATTTTTAACCCAACGATCTGGATGGCACAAGGACATGCATCTCTGGCTCCTGCCCCCACACTTCCACATGAGTGGACCGGCCGTATGCGCTTGTCTGCGAGTCTTTGGTGAGATTCTTGTTTTTGTGGTGAGAATTCGATGAAGTGCGAGGATAAGCAATCAATTCTAAATTATGGAAATTAGAAAATGTCAAATGTACGGGACACGTGCTTCTTCGAGTAACCTCTAAGTCAAAGGACATACGATTTGGATCCTCAACCTCCCCAAGTACAAATACAAAATAATGTTAGGAGTTTGGATTTCTTCATCTATCTCCTACGCCAACAACCTCCCAAACTCAACGGAAAAAAGACTAGGGATGACGAGATTTGTGATGCAATGCTTGGGTAAGATTGCATTATGAATTATTTTTTTGGAAAGTAGGAAGAAGACAACATCCATTTTATTGCCTACATGCCACCTCATCGGTCCTCCTTGTCGTCCACTTTGACCCGGAGCTATTAGTTACAACGTCCTTTTCCCTCACAACTCGAGTTCCATCCATCTTTTTTAACTATAGGCCATGCTTCCTATCTTTGCAAGATTTCCTTTAGTATGATGGAATCGAAGAATCATATTATAAAGTTTAATAAATTATACTTTTAGTATCATAAAATTAGCATTCTCTATCAATAATTAGCAAATCTTAATGATATTAAGAAAAGTGTCACTAAAATAAAATAACGTATTCAACATGTGTAGTATAGTTGAGCAAAAATACTCCTTACATATTATTTTGCTTTCATTACAATTATATAGTCCGTAGTATAGGTAACCAAGGCGTATGTGGTAAAGAATGTTGAGTTGATGGTGATGAGTTATTTTGGTGAGAGGTAAGATAGACTGGGCAAGGAGATCAATTATGGAGTGCATTTTTTTAGTGGGTGTTTTTTAGGTGTAGACAACCAGCCTAGAGGCTGTCATATTCAAGCATTGATGTTTAATGGAAGTATTATCGATTAGAATTAGAAGGCGTTAATCCAATTAAGCTTGGAGGATGGCATTATATATAGGGAGAACGATGAGTGTTTAGTGAACATCATTTGCTCTTCTTGAATAATCATATAAGTTGGTGGAATAGCTTTACACTATAGAACTTAGGTACGTAGTAATAGGGTTATGGGTAGGCGGTCTTGCTGCGACAAACATGGGGTGAGGAGAGGTGCCTGGACAGCCGAAGAAGACAAGAAGCTCATCAACTTCATCCTCTCCAACGGCCACATCTGCTGGCGTGCCCTCCCCAAACTGGCTGGCCTCTGTCGCTGCGGAAAGAGCTGCCGCCTCCGTTGGATCAACTACCTCCGCCCCGACCTCAAGCGGGGCCTCCTGTCCGAGGCCGAGGAGCAGCTGGTCATCGACCTCCATGCTCGTCTCGGCAACAGGTACGTACTTCATAAATTCATTGATCTTCAACATAAGATCCCCATCATCGGCATTTCAGTGTTTTATGTTAATCTCTTTGCAGTATCCAATAACGAAAATCTATCTAATATGTTGAATGTTTGTAGTCATTTGTGTGATTGTGTTACAAGGTGGTCGAAGATTGCAGAAAGCTTGCCAGGGAGAACGGACAATGAGATAAAGAATCACTGGAACACACGTATTAAGAAAAAGCTTGTGAAGATGGGTATAGATCCTGTTACTCACGAGCCTATCAGCAAACCCCCGCAGGATGAGGATCGATCGTCATCTTCTCTGATCGATAAGAATAACCCTCCACCTGACCATACTCGTACTTCTTGCAGCAGGAGCAAGACCGATGGTTTCACGAGCACCCAATCCGATCATATCTCACCTGCATCACCCAACAGGAACTCTTCAAGCACCGATGAATCGACCTTTCACCCGGTGGATGGCAATCTCGATGGTCGCGTTGATTCCTCGATGAAAGGCTTGTGGTGGGACGAAGCTAATCCAATTGTGGATGCTTCATGGAACATGCAGGTATGAATTCAAACTAGTGAGAAGTTGTCATATTTTCGTTTAAATTTTGTAAAATACACACATATATACTCAGTTTTAGGTTAATTAGACTCAGGGAATATGGTTATGCCCAGGTACCATCTACTTGGGAGGATAACTGGCCATGGCTATTGGATTGCGAAGATTTCGGTGTCCACGATTTTGGCATCGACTGCTCCCGTAGCATGGATACGGAAACGGTGGAATCGTCAACCTTAGAGGTCGGGATCAGGCACTAGGAAAAACCCTACTGGTCTATTGCTATGTAAAGATGATAGAGACACTAGAAACCAAATGAAACATTGTAAGCTTCCTTTGTCGAGGTCACACGGCCCCATTCGATACTAACAAGATCATTTGGCTAGTAATTATTTGTGATTATGTGTACGACAATGTCGTCAGATGAACGCTCCAAGCATAGCCCCATAAATTTCTAGATATGATCTCACAATATGCATTCATCTGCTTTGCATATAAGACCTTATTTAGAGAGAAAAGAAGAAGAAGATCATTTGAAAAGCTTCAAGAAATTTCTATTCTCCTAGCTCTAGAAAAAGACCACCAAACTATGAATCGTTTCTCATCATTTACATGGGATTACATATGATCTACCGTTCTAATGATTGATGATAGGAGGATCTAGTAATTTCATTATTATGTTATTTATACTAATTTAACATATAAATTATATTATATAGAACACTTGTAAATATAATTTTCTCAATTTCAACTAATAAAATTAACTTTATGTTTAGTTTCAATATCAGATCTAAGGCAAGTTATGCTTAGTTTCTTTAATAGTTAATTTATTTGTTTCCTTCATGGGTTAAGATGGGTCTAAGTTCAACTTCTTCATATCTTTCTCCAATATTTTGGAGGGCACATAAAAAATCCACCCTCTTTATTCACCTTCCCCATCAGTCTCCCTTTCTAGTTCCATTGAACTCTTCTTCCATCCGTACAATGAACTGAAAGGCTGTGATTGGAGGAGAAACAAAGGGGAAATGAACCCAGAAAGAAGTAACAACACTCACCATCCAATTTGCAACATAGTTCGCACTTATTGACGTAAGGGTATATCACTGGCCAGGACAAATTAGAAGACACTTGCAGTGTGCTAGAAAAACATTCAATTACAACACCAAAATTAAGGGTTTGTTGGAAAAATTGTCACTTTCCTATCCTAGAGAGATTGTTTGCTCTGCAGTGGTCCAAACAAGTGTTTAAAGTGCCGGGCTGCACAAGGCACCCATGGTATCATCTTTTCAACAAGGTGTCTTTTTCCTCCAGGAAATTTAAATTAAAGTGTAATTAATCAAATGGTGGTGTTACTTTCCTCAACTTCTCATTCCGTGTATCATATAAAAAAATGTTTAATTAAATTCATAATTTATAAATGGTAACACCCTCTTAATTTTATAAATGAAAATATTCGCTTATTTTCTTATACGAGTGATGACAACGAAACAAAATACGAGCATTCTTATTATAAAATAGTACTAATCCATACTAAATTATATAAATATCTAATATGAGTAATTTATAGTAAATAATAAAATTGTTTTAACTTATAAATAAATAATATTTTTCTATTTTAATTAATATAATATTAATTAATCAATATTAGGAGATAACTATTGAGTATTCTTATATTTTTTTGTGGCTACAATTCAATAAAATGAATAAGTCCATATTAATATCAATTGTGTACCACAAAATAAATATATACATCTATCAATCAAAATATTATCTTAATTCCAATACCAATGGCTGCCCTGAAGCCTCAACCTCAAAGGCTGGTCCAGCAGGAATACAGATCCATAGCAATTTGGTCATTTTGTCGTGATGCATTAGCTTCAATTGTCCCGAAATCACAAGATCCCCGAGAGGTACCTGTTCGCCCATGACCGTCTGGGCATTGCCTCTCTCTCAGCCGCTTCCTTGCAATTATGGCTTTCCCAGTACTCTCCGGGTTCGCTTCCATTTTCAACGTTGTAACAAATGATTTGTCCCTCCTGCCCTTCATTCTGCCGGCGGCCTTCGCCTTGGCATGGTACATACGGGTTCTCTCCTTCAGAGCTTCAAAGAGGAGCCCGCCCGGCCCCTTAGGCCTCCCAATCATCGGCAGCTTGCCTTTCCTGGACCCGGAGCTCCACACCTATTTCGCCGACCTGGCCCGCCGGTACGGCCCCGTCCTGAAGATCATGCTAGGAAAGAAGACCTGCATCGTGGTGAGCTCCCCTTCCACGGCCCGCGAGGTCCTCAAGGACCAAGATACCATCTTCGCCAACAGGGACGTGCCCGTCGCCGCCCGGATCGCCACCTACGGAGGAAAGGACATCGCGTGGAACCCGTACGGCCCCGAGTGGAGGATGCTGAGGAAGGTCTGCGTGCTTAAGATGCTCAGCCACGCCACCCTCGACTCCGTCTACGGCCTCCGGCGGCGAGAGGTCCGGGCGATGGTGAAGTACCTCTACGAGCAGGCCGGGTCGCCGGTGAACGTAGGGGAGCAGATGTTTCTCACGGTCCTCAACGTGGTTACGGGAATGATGTGGGGAGAGACCCTGAAGGACAAGGCTCGGGACACGGTAGCCGCAGAGTTTAGGAGACTGGTGTCAGAGATAGTGACCCTGTTGGGAAAGCCGAACGTGTCAGATTTAATCCCGGAGCTTGCATATTTCGACCTTCAAGGGGTGGAGAAGGAAATGAAAGTGCTGACGAAGCAGTTCGATGGGATCTTCGAGAAGGTCCTCCATCAGCGGCTGAGGATGCAGGAAGAGGGCGGCATGAGTGGAAACAGTAGCAGCAAGGACATGGACTTCTTGGAGTTTCTGCTGAAGGTGAAGGACGAGGAGGACACCAATCCGCCTCTGACTATGGCTGGGATCAAAGCACTTCTCATGGTGAGACTGAAAATCCTTTTGTATTATTGTTTGTTAAATTACATTAGAATACAATCTCTTAACTCATTCTTATTTTTGAATTAAACTTTTTCAAATGTTATAATTTATTATTTTTTATAAAATAATTATTTTTAAAACATATTTTAACTTATTTTAAATTACACTAAAATATATTTAATTGTTTCACATAAGCTGCTAAATTATAATTTTAATAAATTGGTAATTTAAATATAAAATAAAAATAATATTCCAAATTATGATATTTAAATAATATATATTATGATATTATACACCTATATAATTTTTTACTCCAAAATAAATACACATACATAAATTAATTTTGAGATATTTTTAATACTAAAATTATATAATTTACTATTAAAATTATATTAGTATAGATAATAATAGATATATCATATATTTGTTTAATATATTTAATTTATTATTTTAAATTAGTTAAACAAAATATTAATTATATATATTTTACATATAATTTTATTAAATACAAATATTTATTTAATTTTATATTTGTTTTAAATATATAATTTAGGTTATATTATTACAAAATATAATTTATTTTTAATAAAATTTGTGTTGATAGTATAAATGTTATATTATAATTGAATGTTAATAAATAAATTCAAATATATTTATTATTATATAGTAATTATAATGTTAGTATTTTAAATAATTATTTTTTTATAAATATTATTTTTTATATTTAAATAATAAAATTTAATATTTTAAAATGTTAACGAAAAAGTAAATTTAGGTATTATGAAAAACTTCCATTGGGTTACATAACAAGTGGAAAGAAAATTGAAGTATTCGAGGAGATCACTCACTGAAGATAGTTACCCAGGACATGGTAGTGGGCGGCACAGACACGTCATCCAACACGGTGGAGTTCGCCATGGCTGAGGTGATGAACAGGCCGCACGTCCTGGCAAAAGTGCAGCAGGAGCTCGATGCCGTGGTCGGAAAGGATAGCGTCGTCGAGGAGTCCCACATGGGCAAGCTCCCATACCTCCAGGCCGTCATGAAGGAGTCCCTCCGCATACACCCGGCTCTGCCCCTTTTGATACCCCGCTGCCCCAGCAACGACGCCACCGTCGGCGGCTTCACAGTCCGAAAGGGCTCTCGGATCTTCGTCAACGCCTGGGCCATCCACCACGACTCGTCTCTGTGGGAAAATCCATCGGAGTTCGACCCAGAGAGGTTCCTCCGGGAGGGCACGGGAAAGAGGGCTGGGGACTACAGTGGGAATGATTTCACATACTTGCCCTTCGGGTCAGGGAGGAGGATATGTGCTGGAATAGCGATGGGGGAGAGGATGGTCATGTACTGCCTGGCGACGCTCTTCCATTCCTTCGATTGGAGGCTGCCCGAGGCGGAGAAGATGAACCTTGACGAGCAGTTCGGTATTGTTCTCAAGAAGAGGGTTCCTCTTAAGGCCATCCCGACGCCGAGGCTGGCCAGTCCCGTCCTTTATGATGAGTAGGCGGGCGGGCCACTGAAGAGGATCGTGCAAACTGGAAGGACGGTGTTGAAGTTATGAATTCCATAGTTCATTTCATATATGTAAACGAAATGGAAAGGCTTTTCACATCAGCTATCCATGAAATCCGTTGTTGTTTTCACTTTTAGTAGTAAAGATTTGCCAAAAATAAAATATGTTTAGGCTGCCCAATGTATAGATAGTATGGTTTCATTTCATGCGGTAGACCATAACTTTCGTTGCCATTCATTTCATCACCATCTTCCCACCTCCCTTATTTCCAAACTACCTCTTTCAAGTAACTAGCTACTCACACAAAATTCCGTCCAGATTTCATAGATAATATGATTTCCACGGGAGCATATAATTTACCGATCCAGCTAACTGGGATATTTCTTGTCTTAGATTTTCTTGCTTTCCTAATTATAAGGTGGGTGAAATGGGAATGGTGCAGTGCAGGTGATCCTCTGCAGCTTGCTTCAACCGTCCCCAAAAGGCCTGCCATTTCTAGGGGTTCCTCACGGAGCAGCTTCTCTGGGCCTCATCGCTGGACGGAGCAGCAACCGGCCAATCTCTGGGACCTCCTATCACTGCAGCCTGCGTGGGCCTCCACCCTTTCCCCAGACTACTTTCACTCCCCAAAGCCCAGTCTGTCTCCATATTGAGCATCTTGCAGATCGGAGTGAGTCATTAGTTTTCACATTATATCATTAGATTCTATCATTTTTTTCATTTTGATTATTGAAATTTTATTATTAGAAATATTATTTATATATGCGGCTCTTCTTTAAGATGGGGTTCGTTATTGGATATGAAGTTGTAGTAGTGTTTAGTAAAACAAACTGTGCAAGTGAGTTGAAATGCATCTTATGTTATCAGTTCTAAAACAATAAAAAGGATCTAAAGATGTAGCGTGTATATGATGTTTTTTTAAGAAATGGTTTTATTTCTGTATTCTCTCTTTTCTCCACTTCTTCTCTCTCGGATAAAATGGACATTGCCATCGCGAGCATTGCCATTCGTCTTTCTTGTCGGGAGATCTAATTGCTTCTCATCAGCTGGAGTTCTGTCGATTTCTTTTAACCTATATTTCATATCTCAACTTTAGGCAAGATGCTCAACCCACTTGACGCTCATTCAAGGTATTCTCTTTCGCACAAAATTGATCACATCAATGAGTCCCTAAAAAAAAATAAAGGTAAGTCAATATATGATCTCTTAAATTATATTAGAGAATACAACCGCATACAAATTTAAATAAGTTTATAGAGACAATTATCAACAAAAGAATTTCGAAATATATTTGGGATGGCATAAAAGTGAGATATCAAATATCTAACAGATAGTTACAAAGTTTGTATAGTAAATTTAAGCTAATTGAGATATTAGAGAATAAAAGTGTTAGAATAATATTTTTCTAGAACTATAACCATTATCAACAAAATTAAGATTAATGGAGATCGAATTGAGCAAAAATCAATTGTTATTGAGAAGATATGTGTGTTTTATTAAGAAGTTGAATAATGTTGAAATGTTAATTGTGAAAAAGTTACAAATCAATTTAATGATATATTACAAATGTATAATTTGACAAATACATGATAAGAATATTTGTAAAGAAATTAACAATAAAAAATCAGAAAAATATTTTTTAGATAAGAAAATTCAAGACTAAAAATTTCATCTTTCACTTTAAAGAACTAGTAGCACATATTTATCGGAAATAGATGTAGAAAAGATTTGAGCATCTAAACGTGGATGAACTAGAGCACTCCACCAAGATAACATGGTAGAAGGATTATCAAAGCCATGCAAAATGCTTTGTACTTGTGTTGATTGTTTAATTGGCAAACAACTAAGCCATATATAAAATAAGTGACTATAGATGATATATTGATATTTAGTGTATACTTATATTTGTGAACCTATTATTGTAACAATAACTAAGATGATTAATGCAAACCAATAAATACACCCATGGTTCTTGTAAGTAAGTAAACTTACTAAAGAAATTTGTTTATAAAACTGTCTATAAGCCCGTAAATTTTATGTTTGTTGCAGGTTTATTAGTCACTATATATAACAAGTTACTGAAAATTATTGGTTTGGAGCTAAAAAAGTTCTCATCATAATAAAGTAAGTCTAACTTGGGAATTCTTTATATAATGAATTATAAAAACAAACTAATAGGTTACCTTAATAGTATTACTGTGGAGATTTAGATAAAAAAATAGTATTTCAATATATGTTTTGATGCTAGGAAATATTTCCTGAGTATCCAAGAAGTATACAGTGGCTAGTAAAAATTGAGTTTATAGCAAATGTTTTATACGTGTTTCAAGAAGTATAATTAAGAATAATGCTTGAAATGATATATGAAGTACATGAATGAGCTAGTTATATATTACGACAATATTTCATCTAAAATTATGTCAAAAAATCTATTTTTACACTGAGTAGTAAGCAATTAAATTAATATTTAATTTCATTTTCTAAGGTACTTGTATAAAAAAGAACATTGGAACCGATTCATTGTACTACTTATTTTTAAGTGGGTGAGTTGGTAAAAAAACTCAGCCTATTATTTGAATCCTTAGGAAAAATAATCAAAATGTTCATACTTCTATTACCTTAATTTTAGATGTTTCTCTGTTATTAATTAATGTTGAGGGTTGATTGATTTGTCTCAACTGGGTGGCCTAATTTAGAAAGTAAAGGGTGGGTGAATCCTAATAAAGACCATCATCACCATCACACACCTCCCCCCTCCCTCCCTCCCTCCCTCCCTTGGGGGCACCATCTTTGACACGGTCATATAAGGAGAAACTTCTAATCTCCTGCCATGCATGGACATTGCTTTCCTCCAGCTCACCAGAAAATTCGGAGCTACGATGGCTATCGAGTTGTAGTACTTGGAACGAAACAGTTGTAGAGCGTTTTTTTTTCTTTTTTGGCTGTCTTAGAGAGCTAAGTATGAATGTAGAGAAGAACTGAAAATGAAGATGCCCACAAGTTGAGCAAAAAAACATGAGACCCACCAGTTTCAACAAATATTAGGGCCTAGTGACTAGCGAGGCGTTTTAATTTGACCTAGATAGCTATTGAAGAAATGAAAGGGACGAACACCGTATTACTATTAGGTGCTAAAGTGCTCTTATAATGGAAATTTCCAGGTACAGTCATATTATTAAATTCAGAGTTGTGATAGGCTTATTATCTCACATTTCTTATTACAATCCAGTCATAAAATAATCATATACCACACACCTTAAGTTATCAATATGTTTATCAAGATGATGTTAGCATGTTGCTCCAAGTATCATGGTGCTCTCCTAATCAAATAATTCACTATGATGATAATAGGTATGTAGTCTTGTCAATTGAGTGAAAACCTGTCAAGCATCCCATCTCTCAATGTAAAAAAAAAAAACTTTCTTGGAAACTCACTCAATTGGAAATATTCGAATTATTTAGCTTTCCATGGAATTCAATATTTTTTTTCAAGTCAACAATCAGACCCACCATATTCAATTGCAAACTATTTGTATTTTCTTTAAATTTGGATAATGTTAAATTTTTAATCAAGCTTGTACATATTCTTTAACTTTGAATTTAAAAAAATGTAATTTAAGTTTGTAAGCACTAAGTACTCTTTTCTTTTTTATAATTGTAATGAACTCTGGATAATATATATTATTACAATAGAGGTACATAGGAGTCAAGGGTGATAAAGGGTTGAGGGGATATGAACTTAAAATTATATGGTATATGGAAGAATATCCATTTAATATATTATATTTAAATATTGATATGATGCTATACATCTCAACTAACACATGAAACCCTTATATATATATATATATATATATATAATAGATCCAGCATCTCGTATACTCCTCATTCCACATCCTCTCAGCTAACAAGCCGCATCTTGTTACATCCATCCTTATAATTCAATGGATACTTAGGTTCGTAACGGCACATCTGATTCAGCCAGTTTCCTGCTGACTGCTTTGTTTCTTGTCTTGGGTTTTGGGGCACTACTAAGAAGGTGGTGGCATGCGGCTGACCCTCCGCTGCCGCCGGGACCGAGAGGCCTACCTTTCTTTGGCTACCTCCCTTTCCTTGTAAAGAACTTCCACCGGGAGTTTGCAGCGTTGGCGAAGACTTACGGGCCCATACACAAGATATGGCTTGGCAACCAGCTGTGGGTGGTCATCAGCTCACCATCTCTCATGAAAGAGATCAGTCGCGATCGTGACACTGTGTTCGCTAATCGGGAAGTCACCGTCGCTGCATCAACCATATCACATGGCAGGAGAGACATCGCATTCGCCGATTAGGGGAATATGCGGAAAGTGTTCGTTCGGGAGATGATGTGCACCTCTAGCCTTGATGCATGTTCGAGCCTACGGAGAGAGGAGATGAAGAAGATCGTCGTCAGTCTATACAATCAGGCCGGCTCCCTCGTGGACATCGGCCAGCAGGCTCAGTTCCTTTCAGTCGACGTGGTGTTGGCCATGCTATGCGGCAACACCTTGAAAGGGGAGAAAAGGGAGAGGCTTAAATTGGAGTTCCGGAAAACGGTGGAAGACATCATGGTGCTCCTTGGAGAAGCTAACATCTCCGACCTTGTCCCCGTGCTTGCAAAGTTTGATCTCCAGGGAGTTGAGAGGAAGGCCAAAAGCCTTGCTCTATGGCTGGAGAACTTCATCGACTCCCTCATCCCTGGTGCCATTGAAGGAAACGCCGCCATCAAGAAAGAAGATGGGGCAGGAGTTGCTAGTAAGAGGAAGGACTTCTTGCAGATGTTGTTGGATATTCTAATGGAGGGGAAAGAGAATGGCGCCCCTTTGTCGACTACTACCAAGGAGGAACTCCAAGGCATGCTGAATGTAAGTCATAAAGAATGGTGTTCAAGAATTACATCTTCCTTTATCAATTTCGATATAACTCATGGATGAGAGATCATAATACAGGATATCGTGGTGGGAGGTACGGATACGACATCGACCATGGTGGAATGGGTGATGGCTGCCGTACTGCATCGTGAACCAGTGTTGGAGAAAATAATGGAGGAATTGACAGAAGTGGTGGGCTGAACAACCTAGTTGAAGAATCCCACTTACCCAAGTTAACATTCCTCGATGCTGTGATCATGGAGACATTTCGTCTGCACCCTGCTTTTCCTTCCCTAATGTGTCGATCTCCCAGTGAATCTGTTGCCACTGGCAGGTAATGTGAAAATATATACCGAATTATATAGTTATCATGGAAAGTGTAGTTTGTTTTTTTTTGAAAATCGAACGAATATGACGGCATGACATTGTGCATACATGCATGGATCTATATATGTGCAGGTACACGATCTCGAAGGGTGCGAGGGTGTTCGTGAATACTTGGGCAATCCAAAGAGACCCAAATCAATAGGACGATCCCTTGGAGTTTAAGCCAGAGAGATTCCTGCAGGGAGGTTTGGCCGGCAAGGTTGATTACTCCGGAAACAACTTCAAGTACCTTCCTTTCGGCTCTGGTCGAAGGATCTGCGCCGGGTATCCGTTGGCGAGCAAGATGCTCAAGTACACCGTTGCTTCCTTCTTGCATTCGTTTGAGTGGGAGTTGAGCGCAGGCACGGAGGTCGAGTTCTCGGACAAGTTCGGTCTTTGTTACCAAGAAAATGAATCCATTGATTGCTGTTCCGAGGCCTAGGCTGTCTAAATTAGAGCTGTATCAGTGAGTTTTCACGGCAGCCCTACTAAGATCTTGAGAGCAGGGGGCACATTAATATTGGTAGCATTCTACAATAAGAGATTATAGGGAAGAACATGTCAGGCCATTGTCCCATATCATATACACGATTGTAATCATTTTGTTTTTCATTTACACAAATGTTCTTATCTGGGTGAGAGTATTCAGCTGCATTGACACACACCCACCTCTATTATATCCAATTGTTATTATGAATCACGATTAATACCATCTCCTTCCTAAATACACTTTGAATATATCTGTGTATTTATATAAGTATTATAGCTTTATTTATTAAAAATAATATTATTTAAACATTATGGTAAAATTGTATCTCATTTTGTGATTAAGTATTGCAAATAAATAACTTTTTGACAATATATCTGGCAATTGTTTGTCACATAATTTGGTACTATTTTATCAATTGAACATTTTCCATTGATACAAGAGTATGAAATTCTTACATACAGCAAAGGGATCTCTGTGTACTAACTAGCACTTGCCAATCATTTGCTATAATATCCATTAGTATTATGGGTGAGAAATAGCAGGTATATTGAACTCTTGAACTCATTATCAAGTTCAACAATATGTTAGTCTTGAGGACTAGAGCATGCCTAAAACTGACACATTGTTGCCTGGGGCTTCCATTAAGCCGAGAGCATGCCCAAGTACATATTGGCTTCCTTTTCTGCACTCCTTTGAGAGGGAGATACAAGGGGACAGAGATCTAGCTCTCACGCGTCATGAGGGCAGTCATTAGGAAGATGAAATTATTAGTTGCAATACCCACACCAAGGTTGGCAAAAAAGTATATAGTTCTTAGGGAGAATGATTTTCTAGTTTATGATATTTTTTTTAATTTCAAAATTTTCAAGACTATCGTCTTTGTTCGGATTCCTTGGGAGAATAATCAAAATGTTAATCATGTACATTTGTACATTAGGGTGGCCAAGTCAATAAAGTAGAAAAGCTGACATATGCTAGGCTTAGGTGAGAGTTGTCCCTACATCATTGCCTCACGTCACCATAATCGCCATAAGAAGTTTGACCCCAGCCATTAGTACATAGATAGCACAAAATTCAACTCCAGGCAAGCCATATTTGGAACTTCTTCCTTTCTCGAGCCATCTTGACGAGGACTTGCACGGAGAAAATTCTTAATTTAATGCCATTATGGACATTTCTTTAGTCAAGCTCATCCAAAATTCTGCAGCTCTATTAAGAACTAGTATAAATCAACACATGTGGCCCACGTACGAGGGTTCCTTCATAGGGATCTATCTAGTATATTCCCTTAACGTATCTTTTATTTTATATAATATACTATGAAATGAAATTATGGCTATTCATTTTTAATAGATAATTGAAAATATTGTATGAGAATAAATAATTAGTGTTCAACTCACGTAATATTAGTAACTACTTACTTATAGTAGTGAAATATTTTAGAACTTATATAATTACAATATTTTTTTTATTTTAATTATTTTTATTTTTAAATTAATCAATCGTTCAATAATTTTCGGTTGATTTGTCCAAACTCCTAGCTCCATGGTTAATTTATAAAGTGCATAGTGGGTCCTAAAATAGACTTGATTCACCATGGCACAAGCCCTCAGGAACACCATCTTTGACACGGTCTACAAGAAGAAACTTTTAATCTCGTTTCATGGAAGGACATTTCATTCCTTCTATAGCTACGATGGCTATAGAGTTGTAGGACTTGGAACGAAACATTCTTAGAGATCTAAGCTTTTTCTTTTTTGGCCATGTCTTATACACAAGAAGCAGACACTCTTGGACGTCACTTTCAACAAACACACATTAGTTTGTAACTGTCAAACTCAATGAAGGCACTCAATAAAACTTATTAGTATTTTCTTAAAAAATGTGATAATGTTAAATTTTTGCATATGCTTTTACTTTGAATTTAGATAATATATGCGATCTTTATTAAGGTAAGTATTATCAAATATTCTTTTGGTAATATTGTATTATTATAAATAACCAGATTCAAAGTAATTGCAATACAATGAGATAATATATATTTATTACAATAAAAGTGCATACCAGTGAGGGATAAAGGATCAAGGGGTGTATATAGGGTGCCAAGGTGTTCGTGAATACTTGGGAAATCAAAAGAGACCCAAATCAATGGGACGATCCCTTAGAGTTTGAGCCAGAGAGATTCCTGCAGGGAGGTATGGCCGGCAAGGTTGATTACTCCGGCAACAATTTCAAGTATCTTCCTTTCGGCCCTGGACGAAGGGTTTGGGCCGGGTATCCGTGGGCCAGCAAGATTCTAAAGTACACAGTTGCTTCCTTTTTACATTCGTTTGAGTGGCAGTCGAGCGCAGGCCCAGAGGTCGAGTTCTCTGACAAGTTTGGTCTTGTTACCAAGAAAATGAATCCATCGGTTGCTGTTCCAAGGCCTAGGCTGTCTAAATTAGAATTGTATAGTGAGCTTTCCCGACAGCCCTTCTATGCTCTTGAGCACCCACGGACTATTGTATCTTATGTTAAAGACTATATTTTCATACCTTAAAATATTATTTATTTTTATATGGATGTTATTGTTAGTATATAATTAGACGCATATTTTATATAATTGTTTTAATTAGCCGCTAATAAAATCTTATTATTATGATTTAGGTTAATAATCAATCCGCCTATTCCTAAATGCCAATTCTTCATCCAACCCGGTTCATTGCCTAGGAGGGAACCAGTAATTTCCGGATCCAACATGTGGTTTTAGACTTGGTAAGAAAAAGGTTATTCTTTCTGAGCCATCATAATCAGTGGGAGAGTAATTGATAGAAGAAATATGTTTTGCTCTTCTCAATTTGCCTTCAATATAATAGATAGAGATCAACACAGACCTGTGGATGTTCTGTCTTCGTACGGCCGTTTGCTCGCGTTCATCCCTAGACAGCCACCGATCGACTCTTTCACTGTCATGCATGTGACCTTTCTTCGAATTTCTTGTTCTATATCGGCTGATCTTTTCTTGGGTGAGGACTATATCGGTTGTTTTTGTCTCAGCCCCTTTTGTTCTTGATTTGTTCTCTCTGCATGAAGCCACCTGGACACAAATTTGGGCAGGAAGCGGAAAAACAGTCAACCTGAACTTCTCATACCCGCGGTAGAGGCCGACAAGTATGTCTCCATCTTCATCATCTCAACCCATCCATAAGTACCAGCATTCCGCACCCTGCAAGTCCTGTGATTTCAGACTTCTGCCATGATGGAAACTAACATGTTCAGTGGACTAGCTCTGGGGATCCTCCTCATTGTACTTTCGCATTTTTTCTTCCGCGCCATGCTGAGGAGATTTGGAAGTGGACGCCCTTCACTACCTCCAGGACCTAGAGGCTTACCTTTCCTAGGTTACCTTCCATTCCTCAGAACCGACCTTCATCGGGAATTCGCCAAGTTATCCGAGACCTACGGTCCCATCTACAAGCTCTGGCTCGGGAACAAGTTATGTGTGGTGATCACCTCGCCATCGCTGGTGAAAGAAATCACCCGCGATCATGACACGGTCTTTGCAAACCGCGACATGACTATCGCTGCATCAACCTTGTTCTACAACGGGAAAGACATCGCGTTTTCGGACTACGGGACCTACTGGATGAAGATACGTAAGCTGTTCGTGAGGGAGATGATGAGCAACTCGAGTCTCGATGCCACCTACGATCTGAGAAGATTAGAAGTGAGGAAGTGCATTGGGAGTTTATATGAGAAAGCAAGGTCGCCTGTTGATATTGGGGAATCAGTATATTTGCTTCTGAGCAACACGATAATGGAAATGCTGTGGGGTCACACATTGGAAAGCGAAAAGGAAAAGGGCCTCAGGTTGGAGCTCAGGAAAGTGGTGGGAGATATCATGGTGGTTCTAGCAAAACCAAATATTTCAGACGTCTTCCCTGCACTTGCATGCTTTGATATCCAGGGAGTCAAGAGGCAGGCCAAAAGGCTCAACGATTGGTTCGAGAATTTCCTGAGTATTATCATTAGTCATGCAACTGAAAGAAAATCGGGCATGGGTATCGAAACAGATAAGAAAGTAGGACATGATCGAAAGCCGAGGGACATTGTGCAGCTCTTGTTCGATCTTCAGATGGAAGGAAAGGAGGGCAATGCTCTGTCTGAAGACGAGAATCAAGAGCTGAAGGCTGTTTTAACTGTAAGTTTGTTCTATTGGTCACCTTTTCAGGGATAGATGGAAGTCCTAAATAGAGGGCTTAAACTGTCTCTATGCATCCTGCAATGAAGGCCTTGCATGCTTTACAATAAGGTCAAGATGGAATACAATTTAGATAAGCAGATCCTGAAAATACTAGGATGCATGGACATGATATGTAAAATCACTTATTTTCCAGGGATCTTATGTTACATGTCCATGCTAACATGCACTTGAATGTTGACTATACAGGATATTGTAGTGGGCGGAACGGATACAACATCAACAATGGTGGAGTGGGTGATGGCTCTGCTTCTGCAACATCAAGACGTGCTGGATAAGGTAATGGCTGAATTAACTGAAATTGTCGGAACAAACAGCATAGTTGAGGAGTTCCATTTGCACAAGTTAAAGTACCTTGAGGCTATCGTTAAGGAGACACTCCGCCTGTACCCAGCAGCACCCTTATTATTGTCTCGACGCCCAAGTCAATCGGTCGTTGTTGGCAGGTACCATGAAAACGTTGAGCAACATTTTTTTTTCGGCAATTAACTTTTGAGTATTCGGGCTTGCATCGATGGTGAATGGCCGGTGATCCCATTTCCATCTGCGACTGGATTGCCAGGACTGACAGCCATGGATGATTTGCTGCCTGATTCATAGTTCTTACATTTGTTCCAACCCTTTCTTATGGAATGCTTTCGTTGTAGATACACCAAACTCTTTCGTATGATGTAGGATACATGTGCAGAAAGTGCAGTAATGCAGTTGTTCATTAGCAGGTACATGATTCCAAAGGATACCAGGGTATACGTAAATGTTTGGGCAATTCATAGAGACCCGCAACTTTGGGAAGATCCATTGGAGTTTAAACCCGACAGGTTCCTTGAGAATTCAGGCAAGTTTGACTATTCCGGCAACAACTTTGCGTATCTTCCTTTTGGTTCTGGTAGAAGGGTCTGTGCTGGACTTCCATTGGCTGACAAGATGCTCAAGTATATACTGGCTTCCCTCTTGCACTCCTTCGAATGGGAGCTACCAGACGGTGTGGAACTCGAGTTCAAAGAAAGGTTCGGGATAGTTTGCAAGAAATTGAAGCCGCTGGTGGCGATCCCCATGCCAAGGCTATCCAGAGCAGAGCTATATGCATGAAGTTCCCTACATATTGCTCTCTGCAGCTGAACGAAGTTCCCAAGGCACATACTATCATAAGCATTGGGCATGTCAATAAATAATCACGATCAAAAGCCATCTTGTGTAGTCGGATGAGTTCGTTCCAACTGAGGGCTTGTCACGTTTCCTGTTCTTTGATCTTTGTGAGGAATCCATAGAGAATCTTCACGTTTTTATGCTTGCTGCCAATATTATAATCAGTATTAATTGCAGGGACTTCACTTTTCATCTTCCCCAGCCACCAAGAAAAGCTTCTATTTATCAGAAAACTTATAACTTCTCAGTCTAGAATTAGAGTTCATACTAGTTCATCAACGATCTTCATTTCTAGACACAGCTTCATTTCTAGTTATAAATTAAAAAAAAACAACTTGTTTAGCAGTACTACGTATGAACATGGAACAGTAATGATCCAAATTTGCAGGTCACAGGTGCAGATCAGAGTTCTCAGGCTGATGCAACAGGTTTACAGACAGGCAAATCCTTCTCGAAGTTTGGCGGGATTCGCAGGATGGGATTGCTCTCGAAGAAGTTCACTGGCTTCAGGTCAAAGCTTGCGGACACAGTGGGCATTATGGGGAAGTCCTCTTGGCATGGTATGTGGTGGAAGCCCAAGGTGTACCATACCACAATATCCTTGTTCTCAATCGGCCGGTCCCTGAAAGCATATGAACCCAAAACAGTAGTACACATCAGTTGAATGAATTACACACAACACAGCCAAGTAAAAGCTTTGGAAGCTCGCCTTTCAGACCACACGGCAAGTGTGTCCTCGCCCTGGCTCTGGTACACGAATAGACCGCCCGCCCACTGCTCGCTGCGGTTGTAGGGGGTCACCCATATCTGATTATTGGTAAAAGCCCCCCTCTTCTGAGGTGGGTCGTCGAGGTCAAGCAGGCTGGCGGCGGTTCCAGCCGGCACGATCTTGTAGCCCACCGGGTTCCCCACCCGGGTCTTCTTGTTGGGGTTAATGACATGGAACTCTGAGGGGTCGTAGAGCTTGAGCTTCACCTGGGCCTCCTTCTCTGTCCTGGCCACGTTCCTAACGGCCTTGAGGTAGCTCCGGCGAGGTGATTCCCCTGGAGATGTCTGCTGCTTCTTCATGCCCACCTTGATGAAGGAGTTGTCTGACCCGTCGATGTCCATGTCTAGGTAGAACGTGACATAGTGGTCGTGGATGACCCCGATCACATTCTCCGACAGGATGGTACCGTGGAGGTCCTCCTGGCCCGGCACATCGTTCAGATTCGAGTAGGGAGTGCCCTTAATCATCAAGATCCCACTAAGCCCAACCTACCCATCATGAGCCAGTTGGGTTTTTGGTTATAGTTGGCATATCTTGGAGAAAAAGGTATGAATCAAGATGTATGCAGTAATGGCAAGAACCTTGAGTCTGATGAGCCCATCTGTTTGGAACTCCCAGTCCACAATGTAATCATAGTTGGCCACTGATGCTGCCATTCTAACCACTAGTGTCACTTTTGGCCTTGCCTCCCTTATCTGCCCCCCTCCAAAAGAAAAATATCAGCCACTATCATCATTCAGCTCTACCTATCCAAAAGAGAGGTTTAAATTAGTATATTCATATTAGGATCCAAGTCTCACCTCCATTCCAGTGATGGGACTCTCCATGTGCCGCCACCCGATGTCCCCTGCATAGCTCTCGTAGATGCAGATCATGTTCGATCGGACGTACGGCGTCCCATCGGCGGCAGTGAACACGCCGTCCATGAAGTAAGCGTTGCGGGGACAGTCGTTGAGGGGGTCGAGCGGCATGGCCTGGAGGCCGAACCCGTACTCGCCGGCGTCCATGTAGGTCTTGAAGTACCAGGCGTCCGTCGGGTCCATGTACGGCACGAAGAGCTCCGACGTGAAGCCCTTGTACATCACCGGCCTCATCTCTCCGGTCTCGGGGTCCCGCACCCTGGCCTGCGAGACCACCACGCCGGCCCTAGCGTCGGCCTTCAAATGGAACTCCCAGTTTGCCCACTTGACCGTGTGGCCGTCCTCCACCACGAAGCTCGGACCCTTGGGTTGCTCTATGGATATTGGATTTATCAGATTCAACTGTTGATTAACATCTACCTGGAGAGACAGATTAGATTCAGATTCCTCACTAAAAATTCATTGAAACATTCAAAAGGATGAAATTGATGTATACTCCATCATCTAAGAAATAACACACATACCTGCGAGAAACGGTAATCAGTGTTGGCGGCCTTGGGGATGGGGATGGTGGGACCCTTGTCGACGAAGTCGACGACGCGCATCGTATCCAGGTCGACCAGCACCGTCAGCCCTTCTATGGGCCGCATGTAGAAGTTGGCTGTCCCCTCCATCGAGAAGCATTGCACCTTTATCAGCCGCATCCCCTCCTCCGCCGCCCCGTACCACCCTGTCGATAGGGGCAGGCAGGCCGTGTCGCTAAGCTTCACTCCCCGACCCTCCACCGTGCTGTTAAATTTGGCGTCGGAGAACGGCGCCCACGAGGCGGACTTCATGTCCTCAATCGTCATCGTCGGGTACCCTGACGCCGGAACCTCGTCGTTCACCACCTCAACGACTCCGCTGCCGATGTCTACGGTCAGCACCCGGAACCTCCCGCTGACACGGGCCACGACGGAGGCCCTCCGTGGAGGCAGCGGGTTGCCCTTCCGCCATCGGAGGACAAGGGCCTTGTCGGGTTCATCGAGGGAGATGGAGTGGAGCGCGTAGGGGGCGGAGCTGTCCGCGAAGAGATTATGGGTTAGGATCGAGGTCCGAACTCGGTTGATTTCTTGCACCGTGAGGGGGTCGAGGGGGTGGCGGGGCGTGTCCGACGCATGGTCGGAGCGGTCCGCAGTTTTGCCAGGGCGAGAATTGGTGATAACTGTGCGGGGCGGCTGCTTCCGTGGCCGGTATGTGGAGGAAAAACACCAGGAGGCGTCTGTCGCGCAGTCGAGGAGAACCGCCGGATGGGGTGGCGCGTGGGGGAGGTTGGCCCAAACAAAGAACAGGACGAGAGCTACGCTGAATAGGATCAACGAGAAGCGGAAGAATCTCCTACCCTCCATCACCCTTCCTCAATCCTTCTGTCTATCCAAATGTGGACAACTGAGCCAAGGTGAGATATAGAGCGACAGACACACACTACGTCAGCTTTTTTTATAATTGTTTTTAAAATCTGGTGCACTAATTCAACGGGCTATTTTGTTATTTCTACAAAAATATGAAAAGAATAAAACTCTTATTTCCAAGACAAAATATTTATTTTGACCATATTTAGAGATCGATATGTATAAAATAAATATGTATATTATTTTTAATATATTATTATCCACTAAATTCAATTATTATTTATTCTGAATACGTAAGTTTGATGTATGTATTAACTTTAAAGTGCTCAATTATTAGGATACTTGTCCATACAATAATTGGCATGCACGGTCTCTTAGGTGTCCCACAAACCGGCCGTGGGACACTTGTCCTGCAAATAAAATGACATGTGGGAAAAGTCTACAAGTACGTGGGAAAAAATTGAAAATTGATGTGTGAATTATGCATTATCATCCATGTACCAAATAAACTCTTTGTTTGCACGTAACAAATAAACCCTAATTTAGTATTGATTATTGAATAAGCCAAATTCATATAGCTCACCGTGCAGTGCAGTACGATGAAATCCTCAAATAAGATAATAAGCATCGCCTTCAACACTATAGTGAGTTTTCAATATTATAATATAGCTAAGTTGATGGCTCACACCCTAAAAGCACGAATAGCTAAAAAAGATTAAGTAGCTAGTGAGCTTAGCTGCATGTCATGCCGCATATTCTTCTTTTTAACATCACTATTCATGCTTACTCCTCTCTGCCTTTTATCTTCATAAGAGGTATTCTGATAGGCTGGCTATATTGACTCAGAACTCTCACTACCTTCACTATCTTCTTCACCTACTGCATCCATATCCACCTCTGGTTGGCTCCTCTGTTTGACTAATTTTCTCCTCGCCCTTTTCCGCTGCTCTTACTCCTCTAGGATATCCTGGAATTTGATGCATATTCTTAAGGAAGATGAAGACAAACAAAAGCTGGCCACATAAAATTGGCAAACAGACGAGGGAAAGTTTAAGCACTGCCGCCACTCCCACTAGGAAGGAAAGGTATTTTTTTATCTACTTCATTTTCGGCTTTGTAGCGCTTTCTTGCAATGTCCCACCACTAATGCTAACGCCAAATCCACAAACGGGTGTAGTTTCTATTTGCTCTTTTCTTTTTCCCTGCATGTTTGGGATAGAGCCGTGTATCATAGAAGGTTTGCCATTAGGTCTTTGGCCTGTCTATTCCAAACCATTATGGAATGAGTCATCTAAAAAGTAGATTCCATGTCAAAAGAGCCCATCTTCCACACCAGCACGCTAATATTACATCATGATCTATCTGGATATCACAAATTAATTGGAATCAGTGAGACCCAAGAAAACAAAATTTGAACTTTTGAAGAGAAAGATATCACCTTTTATTATTTATGTGTAGTTCTTTATATTTATTGGGAATTAAAACGAAACTATCTTTCAAGAAACGACTGTAACTCACTGCAAGTACTCAAGATACCCTGAACTTTGTAATTATAAAAGAAAAGTCAAGCAAGCCCCCACTTCCTTCAGGACTCTTATATCTTTCTAAATGAATTAGTTGGAATCAGAATCATAATAGCAGCATAAGGAAAGTGCAAAAGGAATTCCTTTGATGTCACTTGAGATGATCCTTTGATGTCACTCTTCAATTAATTGCTTGCTTTGATAGGAATCCTATCATAGGATCCCATTATTGTTGGATAAACACAACATAATATTTCTTTTCTTTTTCCATGTACAATCCTACATTCGTTCTATAGACAAAGTGATCAAATCTGTTAATATAATATTTTTCATTTATAAAAACCGAAATTGAAATCTTATTTAAACAAATAAAGTTCAAGCTGTTCCATTAAACTTAATTGCATATAATCAACACCCAACAAAGTAAGTGTTATGATATTGAACTGCTTTATGTATACCATGATACCTGGTTAAAGCACAGAACAGTCATGGGATGATATGCTAATTAAATATGAGTATCCCACTTATACTATAGCCGAATGTGCTAATTGGCAGATTATCAATCTATGAAACACAAGATGTCAATCTTCAGCAGCAGCATCCCTTCCACCAAAAGAAAAAACGAAAGCACAAACAAGAAAGAGGCTACGTACTGAATTTTTCTTTGAAAGATAGGAGCAGCAATTTCTTTACCATGTTTCATTTTAGCAAGACCCAAAGGAACCATTTGGAAAAGTGCCCAGCTGCCAATATATGCCAAAGAAAATAAATTAAGGAACAAAACTGGTCATATTCAGGGAAAAACTCAACTAGTATCTGTCTATAGAACTTTGGACTAACTTCCTGAGTTGTTAATTCCCTCCGAACAGTTTACCATCCATGAAGGAATCATGTCTCAGGACGGAACCAAAATCCAGAGTCACACTATAAGGCAAAGGGACTTCTAGCCAAGCTATCTTGAAAGGTTCCTCTTTAGAATGGATATATTGTAATGGTCCAACCGTACTTGATTCAACAACAACAACAAAGGGCTGGAAATGATCTTCGCTGCGACTGACACAATCTTGATGAACCTTATATGTCTAGGCAAGAACATCCCCAGAGGCAGTAGAAAGCATCTCCTGCAGTACCCCTAGAGACTCAGGATGGGTTTCTTCATGCTCTTGATTATGATCAACTCGCTTCTCTCCAGATTGAGAAGTTTCAGTTATTCCTAGATCTGAAGCAAGAGACCTATTCTTATCATCCTCAAACAAATCATCCAGGTCTTCACTGACATCACTTTTAGCCCCCAGACACACAGAGACTTTCCCACCATTTTTCTGTTCTTCACAAACTTCACTCTCTCGGACCTTGATTACTCCAACCAAACTTGTCTGATCATCATTTGGAGAATCTTTGGTGAGTTCACAGTGGATATTGCTAGGACTCACAGCTGTTACAACATTTGCACCGCAAACCAGTTCGGGTCGGGCTTCCACTCCAACCCGCCTGAGGTGTAGCTGCACATAACAAAAATGCATAAGAAACGTTCATAATAGAACAAAAAGGAATCATGATCTAGATCATGCACCTGGATATGGAGATTAACTTCATCTGGGCGCGAAAGGAATGGAAAGTCTCCTCCTGTTTTCAGATGTGCTCGTCTTGCTCCAGGGTACTTTTCACTCAGCTGATCCTTGAGATGTTGAGGAATCGCACAGTAATCATTCGTCTTCAGAGTTAAGTAATATAATCATGAGTGAGATGGGTATAATCATAATATTACTGATCATAGATAAAGCTTCTACACTAAATTGAAGAGTTTTGAACAGCTGATTCTCGAGATCAGAACTTAAATCAACTATCACAAGATCAGAAATTAGCATAGATAGAAATTTTGCAAGAAACAGGCAATATTTATTTCTATCTGCTTCAAGTACCTAAAAGGGATTCATTGAACATACATCCATAATAGTGATGAAAGAATCTGACAGTAGAAGTGGTCCAATTGAAGCAGCATCAACTGTCAAATTCAATCTTGAGGCCAGAGCTTCCCTGGATAGAGTCTCAACCTATCAGGATCAACATGATAAAAATTAGGGCAATCTACATTAAGAAAACAATATTTAGAATCATTCAATGTATTTAACTTCACAAAGTCGAACTGAAATATTAGAATATTTGATTAGAAAATTGTATATGGGGGCTATGGACAATTGTCTGTCAATTCTTCACCTGAGCTACAACAAAGTCAACAGAATCAGCAATAAATGGTTCAAGAGGACCATCACGAATTCCTGTCAACACATAGCGCTTCAATAGAAAAGAGGGAGTCCAACTAACACTGCATTGGAACATAGCAAATGGGTCAATATGCGGATATGATGTCTTGCACACTTGAAACAGGCAGAGAAACAGACCTATCATTTCAAAGAAATACATTAAATTAATAACAGGAAACATACATGGGAACCCAAGGAATTGAGGCAGAAAAACGTTGTGTTTCCAAAAATGCATTGGATAATATCAGTGATCTAACCCTCCTGGGACGATGTTGGGCAAAAAGCTGAGCTAGAAAACCCCCCAATGAAGTGCCATAGAGATGTATCTATCATGCAAAAATATAGTAATGAGAAGGTAAACTACTATCATCTTGCTGATATGTAGTTGATAGGACAAATTAAGAATATACATAATGATGATAAGCACCAAACAAAACAGATAAGATTAGAAATGAAATATGTATCACGCAACTCTCCAGAGAAAAACATCAATCACTGGGCCCCAAACACGTGCAATAGATTATCAGTGAGGACGGAGTGGTGATCGTTATGTTTTTTTTTCAGCCAACATTAAAGAAATATAACCCAGTAGTCCACATAGCACTTACATGATGAACATCTATAACATCCAAGAATTTTTCAAATCCATGGATCCACTCGTGATGATTCCACACATGAGGAATGTCGATAGAGATCACCCTATAACCCTGAAATCGTCATATTAAGATCATGTGATCTGACCCTTTAAGATAAGATACTCTACAAATCATAAATCTAAAATATCAAATTGTAGGTCATATTTTGGATTCTATTAGATAGGGAAACATGTCTAAAGGCTAAAGCCGTTACCTTCATTGACAATGACATGACCTGTTTGTAATAGACATCTGCAGTTCCAGAAGTCCCGGGAAGACAAATGAGTGGTGGCACTGCTTTGGGACCAAAGTCATAGTACCTCCATTGTTTTGTCCCAATCTGCAAAAGCAAAAACCAAGAGAGAAGTAATTAAAAAACACTTCCAAGATTATCACCTTTATTGGTAATTTAACAGTGTGAGCAAATTGATATTAAATTCTTCATGACATATGTTATTTGTCATTCACAATAACATTTCTCAAATCCATGTGAAGATATGATCTGGAGATTCAGAAAGTCACATAAGCTATCTTCGGAACAAATCAATTGGACTCCAAATTTATCTTTGGGTTCAACCGTACCAAGTCTCAGTACACCATGAAAGTGCCTTTTAAGTTTGAATACTTGAATGATCTCATGATTATGAGGATGATCACCAATTAGGAGAACAACTTCTTAGCTGACATATCACGAAAACTGCTTTAGAATTGTTATAAGGCGCACTCCTAGACGAAGGAATCAAAACTGACAGTCCGTGTCTATATTGCGAGTGAACAGAAATACTTATCAAGTCAATCAAATGCACAGTAATTCATGATAGGCAGAAGCTAATAGCCAAGTGATAATGTTGACCAGAATAAGAACAATACCAGAAATGAAGTCGAATAAATATAGAGAAAACTAAGCGAGTGAAATGCAAAGAAGAAAAGGGCAACGCCAACTTCAGTCCTTTCAGTACAAACCAGTCCTAATCCAATAATTTCTGAGCATAGGCGGAAAGCATAAACAACAAGAACCAAACGAGTGGCGATGATTAGAAGTAAAACAAAAGAGCGGGTAAAAAAGCTTTGCGAGCTCAGGGAGAACCCGTCCAAAAGGAAAATCGAACAGTTGAATATGACAAATCAATCGGAATCGATAAACATCATCCATCGACGGAACAAGTCCACATCAAAATTGACAGTTGAAGGACTTGAGACAGGTGAAGGGGGAGAGACTCACAGGGATCCTGTGAAGAGGGACCTGAGACTTGAAGTAGACATAATCTCCGGGCGCCGAAGAGACGCCTTTCATCGTTCAATCCCTAGAAAAGCCACTCATGCATCACAGTTCTGACATCTCCGATCTTCGATCAATAAATCAACCGACATGGTTATCGGCCTCAGCCTTCGAAGCCCAATTATTGGTTTGGTTGACTGATTGAAAGATGAAATTCGGAGGACTTGTTGAGGCAAACCGACTTTCATTTTCCCAAAGGTTTCCTTAGTTTTAAAGAAAATTTATGATTTTCGTTTGTTTTTTTGGGCAACAATAAGAAATGGTGAATTGGAGAAGAGGAAGGACATCACGTGGCTGTGTTGGCCGTAACGGTAAACTAATGGATTCCTCCCTTCAACTTACGTTGCCCTGATCCGTAACATTCAAAGGACAATACAATATTCCCAGTCCAGAGTCTTCAAGACTCTGGTGGCTTGACTACACCATCTTCAAGTTCTCTTGGGTTCAAGCATATGCAAGAGCTTGCTAGTTTCCTATCTCAGAAGCTTAGTAATTGACCACTTGCTATAAATATACACAGATTCTTGCTTTGGATACTCAACTGGCAAGTAGACCCAAATTAATCGCAGAACAAACAAAGAAAACGCGTCGTGGACAGCATCTACCATCAAGCTGTCAGAAAAGATTTCAAGGAACACGGACCAGCTAAAGAGCAGTATAATATATATATAGCCAGGTACCCAAGTCAAATCAGAATTCTTTTACCAGTTCACTACCTTCAAGAAACAGGCAAAGCTCATAATAAGCAAAGAACAGGAAAACTTGAGGGGCAGCTGAATGTTAGGATAAATTGGATGAAATATGAAAGCTGGACCATTCCATGGATAAGATTTGAGTAGTCAAGGTAATTCTTGCATACTTCCATCAAACACATCCACTAATAAAGCACAGAAGATGATGGAAACATGAACTTCTAAATCAGAAACCGAGCCGCCAATCCTTCCTCGCAAGGACCTTTAACCAAAATGGGACACAAGACCATGGATACAGTCCATCTTGTTCATGTAATTGTCTACAGTAGTACATTTAGTCCCAGCAAATCCACAGAAGATCAATGAAGAATGACATATATCTGAGACTAACCGAGACATATACCTATATGAAGAAGAAATGCAAACAGTTGAAGGAAAACTATATAGTCATCACTAGGAACTCCTCTTTGCTGAGCTAGAATAGTATTTCAGATACCAATGCACAAACTTCTTCAGCCCCTTCTCCAGATCGGTGGTGGGCTTATATCCCAACTCCCTCTGCGCAGAGCTTATGTTAGCGTGAGTGAACATCACATCCCCGTTTCTGGGGATCGGCACCATCTGCTTATTCGCCTTAACAGTCAGCAGCTTCTCCAGTATGCTGACAAGCCTTGTCACGGGGACGGGGGAAGTGTTCCCCAAATTGAACACCCGAAGCTGAGCAGGGCCCTTCTTCTTGCCGCCACTGCCCGTGCTCTTCTTGGCGGTGTCCAAAGCCCCTAAGCAGCCCTGCACAATGTCGTCTATGTACGTGAAGTCCCTAGCCACAGAGCTGTGATTCAGACCCTCGAAGATCTTTATCTGCTTCCCGCTCAGTATATCTTTGGTGAAGAAGAAGTAGGCCATATCGGGCCTACCCCAGGGGCCATAGACAGTAAAGAATCGTAGCCCAGTGAGGGACAGCCCATAGATGTGATTGTAAGTATGGGCAATCTCCTCGCCTGCCTTCTTCGTGGCGGCGTAGAGACTCGCGGGACGATCGGTGCGATCCTTCTCCGAGAAAGGGACCTTGGAGTTAAGACCGTAGACGGAGCTCGATGAGGCCCAAACGATCGCAGGTTGAGGGTTGGCCGACTTGCAGACCTCGAGCAAGTTCACGAAGCCGGCGATGTTGCTGTGGACATAGGAAGCCGGATTCTTCATCGCATAGCGGACGCCAGCCTGCGCGGCGAGGTGCATTACATGAGTGAAAGGAACCACATCGAATAGCTTCACCAGAAGTTCTTTGTTGTTGATGTCTCCCTCAACCACAAAGATTCCTGATTTTTCAAGCAGTTGATTGCGATCTTTCTTGAGCTTGGTGTCGTAGTAGTCATTAAAGTTGTCGATGCCGATTACACCATCGCCGCGGCTCCTCAGGGCGAGGGAGACGTGGGTGCCAACAAAACCGGCGGCGCCGGTAACGAGGACGGTCAAGCGGCCTCCGGTTCGGAGCTTCGCCGAGGAACGAACACGGCTCTCCCATTTGGATCCGCCCCAGTTCATGGAGCGCCGGGGAAGCAGGGAGGATGGAGAGGAGGGGGAGTAAGAGAGGTAGAAGAAGACAAGAATGAGAGCCAAGAACAGAGTGGAGAAGAGGGTGATACGGTGGGGGCGGAGGCGGTGGCTGTGAAGAGGGTAGTACTTGTCCGTCTTCAGTTTCCCCGGCGTGGAGGGCGGATTTAGTTGCGACATTGACGAAGTTCCGATCTTGACGGAAGCAGGAAAGTGGGCGAATGCAGATTGAGGTAGGCTCAGGCCCTCCTCGAGGGAAATGGATCAGATCTCGCAGACAGAGAAACTCACAGAGATGATGACGAAGCAGCAGAGAAGAGAGATTGAGAGGAGAAAAGGGACGAAACGAGTGGCAGAGATATGAAGGGAAGAAGAGAAAACCAATTTTTTTTCTTTAATTAAGAAATAAAATATGACTTATAGTTCTTTATAGTCACTTGAGAGTTTGTTTGACTTTTACCTTTCCGACGAACAGCGTGTGACAATATTGGAGGTTGAAATTTTTGTTTGCTGTGCAAGATTTTCATTATTTTCCGTTACAGTTTATTTAGATATTTCAAAAAAAATGTTGAATTTTTATTTGGAATTTTCATTATAAAATGTAGATACCAAGCGACTACTATATTATATACTAAGAATTTTCTCTTGTACCTAGCTGCACAGCCTTATATTAATACTACTCATGCCAAGATAAGGACAATCAAGGGGACATTCATTGCTCACAGTTTCTGAAAGCTGAAATCTCAAGGTTAATACCATTAAAATTATCTAAATTAGCAGGGGAAATAATCATATACCATGATCTGTCTCTCAAGCTGATGATCGCAGAAGAACAAAGGAAACCAACTCTGGACATGAAAAAATAGCAGGTACTAGTTTTCCATTTTCTCAAGGTACTAGCTTTAACATGACATCATAAATAATCCTAGTCTGAGTGCAAAAAGTTCCAAAAAACTACTACCACCGGCTGCTATTTGTGATAACAATGTAGGGAGAACCTGCAATGAACTGGAAAATTCAACGGCATCTTCAAGCTTCTGCAGAACCCGAGCTTCCATCAAGCGACAAGGGTGCTAGCCGTGGTGGATTCACTGTGAAAAGGAGGCGGAAGAGCTCAAGATTCAACGGCATCTAAACACTAAATCATATGGAATAAGCCAATATACTGACATGATAGATTGTTGTAGATTAAAAAAGAAAAAAGAAAAAGACACTGTAGATTGTTGCAGTTAGAGTCAATCATCACAAGGGATTATAAAAATATGATGATTAGAAAACAAGCTTCTAGAAGGCAGAACCCTTTCATAACCAAAATCCAAGATCATCAACAATACAACTAGTTTACATTACCATTTCGTTTGCTTTAATATATTTAAACATATGCATGAACACAGACAACTCAATAGTATGGAAAAGAATCTTACAAACCCACTTGCATTATTAACCAACACATGACTAGCACAACAACTTCTCTTTCCCCTCTTATTTAAGAGATGGAGCAAGATAAAAACTTCTTCCGCATTTCACAACAGTGGAAAAAATAATTAGTTGATTTTGGCTTCATCATATAACTAGGTAACCAATATTGTTCAGCATGAATCAACTCCAGTTGAATGGAAAACATTCAATATTTGCAACTAATTATATTGGATCTGGCTTGTTATTCCAACAGGTATAACCCATATAAACCCACATGTATCAATTACGGTTAAATTAAAAAGGCTTAAATTCAATCTAATCCTCTGATTTGTAACAAGGTTAATCCAATTATGAACTCAAACCGTTCCCACCCCCAGAGCAATCTACCACAGAAATAAGACAAAATCTAGTGGATATGAACTTACAAAAGCTCCATAGACAAATTACAAAAAAATCTGCATAAACAATTTAATATATGATAATGTGGGGAAGAGAGTACTAGAACATCACTCTATAAAGGCACTGATATAACTTAATGAATCACAAGAAAAATTGATAAAAAGGTTTTGCAGCATAACAACATGCCAACAACGTCTTAGCAGCACAGCCAATTTTTTAAGAATAGCACCTCTATATAACAGAGACATAAAAAGAAGTCCTGGTTATATTTAATTTCAATTCAGTTCCATTGAGCATTCTAATGAAGAAATCACAAATTTCATATATAGTTCCATTTTTTGTTTTACTGAACATTCATAGATCAATATATCATATCAGCTTGATAAAATTAAGATAAATAAATTAAATATAAAAACAACAGGCAGGTATGATTACAATATCATTGAATTCTACATCTATATTTATCCTATGACTAGCCAAATGAAATGCAGAAATTTCATGAAAGTAATGCAGAGAACTCACTATTTCCAAACAGGGGGGAGCTTCTTAGTCTTCTTGTAGTAGCGAGCAAGTCGGTGAATCCTGCTCTCCACGAGAATCAACCTGAACTTGGAGTCCTTGTCCTTCCTGTTCCTCTCAAGGTGCTTGCGGATAGAGACAGCCTTCTTGATCAAGTGGTACAGATCCTCAGGAATCTCAGGAGCAAGACCTGAAGAAAATTTCTCAAAATCACTCAAAGGCACGACAAACACGCACATCAACCAACGTAGCATACCCGCACCAATGAATGGACATACCGTGAGCTTTGAGAATGCGGAGAATTTTGCTGCCGGTGACGCTCTTGACCTGAGCAATACCATGAGAGTCACGAAGAATGACGCCAATCTGAGAAGGAGTCAAACCCTTCTTCGCAAACTTGCAGATGTTCTCCTCCACCTGAATCGATAAAGTGTCTTGGATCAGATAGTTAAGAAGATGTTGATACAATAAGTAATGGTTTCGTGCAATGAGTTTCAAATCAACGTAAAACTTACATCTTGGCCGGAGATCTTGAGCCAGCTCGGTGGCGTTCTCTTGTAGGGCAGCGCGGAGGCAGATATGCCCTTTCTGTGAACAAGATGAACAATCAATCAGTGTCCGGTTAAGATAGCAGAACTTCCGTATAAGATCAATGAAATATACAAACAAAACAGGAACAGAATGATGAAGAACGTACCCGCGGCTGTGCATTCGACCCATGCTGAATTGCTCCTAAGTGTCCGCCGCGAAAATCACTGAGGTGCCGGCGAGTTTATGACTTCCAAAGCTCGCGGCTTTCCGGATCACAAGGGAAACCCTAGCGATGAAGATTAGGTTTATAAGGAGATGGCCTTAACCCGTAGGACGACGTCGTTGTAATTATTGATAATGGGCTGGCCCATCTGAGGCCTATTCGTGGCTTCTTGAGCCGTCATAAATTATCACAGGAAAAAAAAAAGGACTTAAATAGCCAAATCACATAACATAATTTATTGTTATTGAGTTTATATTAAATAAAATATATAATTATTATGTTTATACAATTAATATATGCTCATAATATTCTCTTATATTTTCATATTTAATTAAAAGGTATAATTTATTTTTATTTTATTTTATATAAACTCTCTAACTCAGCTGAGTACGCATTTAGCCCGAATTTTCTTTAGCCAAAAAAAAAAACTTTGTGATGCAATGTATCAGCAGACACAAGCTCATGCAGTGTAACAAAGGGAAGGAATCTCGGAGTCCCCGACAAGGCATGCTAGCTCATCCTTGGACCCAATCATATGGCCAAGAAGCATGCCCTTTGGTGTAGGTAACCAAATGGGTTTTGGGAAATGGACACGGTCACTGTCACTGTTTTCGATCATGTGTCCTCATTAAATGCATTAATTCTCTTTGCTGGACGTTTATGGTAGAAAGTCAATCATACACTTCTATACTAGTTATAAAGTAAAGATTTTTTTAAAACCAAGTATATATATGAATAAAATAAGTCACATACGAGCAAAGTGAGAGGCTCTGAGCAGTCTTTCCATATTCGAGTGTTCCAAATTCATATGTTTGAAGTTTTGTGAGGGGGCGGCAATGACTTCCTTCTGCTAAATGTCATAAGATCATGATTACAAGATGACAAAGAATCACGCACTCGAATAAAATGGAAGGAAGGATAAATATTAGTTCTGCTATAATTCTCAGATTCCATGGAGAACGTTCATCTGCCATCCTCAAGAATGAACAAGCGCCAGAAGGCCCAAGAGCCGCCGCAGATCAAGATAGTGTCCTCTCTAAAATCTTCACCTTTCCGATCTTTTCACTTCTCCCCTAAGGTAAGCCTGAAACTCAATGTCCCAGAAGAGCGTGCTTTCTGTAGTAGAAACTGGGCGAAGCCCTTCTTCTTATATTGTATGATTTTACAGGTAGAGGAATGCGATGGTAGGAAATCTGGCATTGGTTTCAGGGGCGGAGATAAGAGGGTTTCCGGTAAGGATCAAAGAAAGGGCGAGGTTGCGTCGGTCTTCTGCGATGGTTGCCGCCCCCAGTACGGCCGCGAGAGCAAGATCTCCGTGGTTCCCGTGGAGTACGATGCTCGTGAACCCAGCAAGCGCGGGGTACCCATCTCGTTCCCCAGTCCCAATGGCATGCTCAAAACGATCGTCTCATCGCTATTGAGAATGAGCCCCATGATGGGTGGGGGCAAGAACGGTCGGGTCTCCCGGCCGGCAGTAGAGGCCGACGATTACTGGAAGGCGGCCCTTGGGGAGCTTTCCTGCAAGCTGATAGAGACGACGAGGGAGAGAGACGGAGCCCTCATGGAGGTCTCAAAGCTGAAGTACTCGATGGTGGAGCTCGAGAAGAAGCTAAACCGCCTCGAGGTCTACTGCCATGGCCTCAAGTCCGGCATCGAGGAGCGCTGCAGGATCAAGAGTCCGGTCAATAGTACCGATGACAAAATGATCGTCTGCTTGTCCGCTGCACTGTCGAAAGTACATCGATGGATCATGACCTTGAGCAGGCTGTTAGTGCTAGAGCTCAGTTCGACCGGACCCTTCAAGGTCAACGAAATGATCTCCGAGCTTCTCATGCCTTATGATATGGAGGTCTCGCCTTCAACAGATCCGACGAGATTAGCCCTCTACCTTGAAGCCATCCTAAGCGATACCTTCTTCGAAGATTTCGAGTCGGTAGGGTTCCAGAAGAACGCTGCGAGCTCGATACTAAACCCTTCTGAGCTATGCGAGGCGAACCTCGCGTCCTATCACGCTCTCAAGAGGACGATGACCTGGCAAGGAGTGCTAGAGAAGGGTACGAGACACTTCAGCGACGGTTTCAGAAGGTACTGCGACCAGAAGATGATTGAGATTGTGGGGAAGCTGGGATGGAGCCGCGCATGGTCCGAGCCGGTCCTGGAAGCCTTCTTCGGGGCGTCCAAGGGCGCGTGGCTCGTGCACCTTCTGGCCAACTCCGTCCATCCGGGCTTGCCGATATTCAGGGTTGATAGGGGCACACCATTCGATCCAGTCTACATGCAAGACCTAGGAAAACAGGAAGCTGAAGGTGAGGCGATTGCCAGTGCAGGCGCCGTGGTCTGGTTCATGGTCATGCCCGGGTTCCATGTTCTCGATGGCGTTGTCAAGTGCAAGGTTGTCTGTCGATGCTAATGCGTTGTTTACCATGCACAAGAAAGAAATGAATTGGATTTGGGTTTCTCTTCTTATAAATCATCGCATCTGTAATGGAAATTCACCAGCACACTTTCCATACTTTGTATCGGCGAAATTAAGGAATTTGCCCAGATATCGGGTTACCAATTAAACTGTGACATGAAGATAAAATGATGAAAGAATGTGGCCATGAGATTAACATATTATAAATCTCAAGAAGAAATTGCAAAAGCCATCTTAACTTACTTGGTAAGAAATACATTGTATCCATCGAAAGGTTTTTGGTTGATAGATGGCCAACACAAAATCCACCAAAGGTTAGTTTTAGTATCACTCATCCAATTGTGACCAAATATCATTGGCAACTCTCTGATGACTTGACAGAGTAAGAGAACATCCTCATACCAAATCGACTTTTCCAATATCCAAAAGCTTCTGAATCCTCCTATACGGTATAAAGGAAAGATCATCACGCTCCATCTCCAGTGGCAGATCCATTGTTAAGGAATCATTGCTACACTCAAAGGCAGAAGCAATATTACTATGGGCAGTATAAATTACTCATCACAGACAGACATGTCAACTACATGAATATGGGAATGAGAATGGGTCGAATACCTGTTGCCTTGAAACTCAGAAGGTCCAATATAGTCTCTAGCTTTGCACACAACAAATGTGTCCAGCGGTGGCTCCGGTACTGACATCGATATTTTATGGACAACTTTGAAATTAAGATGCTTGTATTTTCACAGAGAATATAATCAATAGAAGAGGTGTTCATATGGCAAGCCAATATTCTGCACTAGGAAGATAAGAACTCGAGAGACAAAAATGAGGGAACATATAAATGACAGATATCTAAACTTAAAAGATAATTGATTCCACCTAATTCAACTAGCCAGCAGTATGATTAGCCAGAAACTGCTAAATGAAGATGCATGAGGGGACATCCGATAAAATTGGACCCATATAAGGAAACATATGTTATTGGCCACATGAAAATACTACTACCTTTTGAAGACGAATTCGAAGATATGATCTTAATAAAAACTGAGTACGATCCAAATCCATTTGGTATAGAGAGACTGTGAGAGGATCTGTGCCTTTCTCGGTGAAGTGATCCACTGTCTCTTCCTGCAATACATGAGAAAGTTAGCATTATATTAAAAATAAAACCTCTACTGGCCTAACTTCAACACTGGGCAGAAGATATCTGTGTTCTTGCCAATAGAAATGAATATGCTATAATTGGCAGAGTCCGAAATTTGCTTTCAATTTTTATTTTGCACAATAGCTTTCAAAAATTTTTTTTTTGCACAATAGCTTTCAAATTGATTATTCGATAAATATATGAAAGTGAGTAGAATAAGGGCTTTTACACAACGCGTTATTAATAAAGAAACTGCTAACAATCAAGACTTTCTTGGATCGTAACCACTTTCCAGAGATGCGCAGCTACAACATTTTCTTGGAGTAAAATTTAATTTAGTAGGAGCGTAAGTACTAGAAGCTCAACCCCACGAGATTATTGCATGCAATCTACCCAAAATCTGAAGTGCGAGAAGGGCATTCTCAAGACTGCTTTATACAGAAACATGCCTTGCAGATACAACCTAGTACATTCACGATTGCATCGAACAACTACGTCAAATTTGAGCAGAGGTCTACTTTGAACAACAAATGCAGAAAACTAAATTGTGCAGCTCAACGGAATCACGAGTACCATTAACTGGATCTGTTCGGAAACTCGGTTGATCAGTTGCTCCTCGAACCTGAGGATCTCAGGAGCCGCCTTCTCGTTCCTCCACGCTCGCTTCAGCGGCTCCACGTCAGACAGTGTCCCGAAATTATCCACCGGATCACTCGACGATGATGTCATCTCCAGCAGGATTTCAATAACCGCTTCTTCGGTCTTCCTCCTCCGGTGATTGGGGTCGAAGGTCACTGGAGTATAGAGGGAGAGCAAATAATTTAGCGCCAAAACAAGCTTTAGGGCACATGAGGAAATGTAATGTATATATTTTTATACATGATGCTGAGGATGTGCTAGCTAGGCATGATGTCATCGACCTTACTATCATCAATGAAATGTATATATTTTTATTTTAAATTAATTCACGGAATACTCAAATATGACATTCATGAAATCATATTTTAATGTATTTTGGAATTATCCACCCACATATTCTCGTCTACTATATTATATGAAATGAAATTTAAAATTAAAAACTAAAAATACTTCCAAAATATCAATCACTTATCACAATATGACTAAACAACCTCCAATTCCAAATACTGGAAGATAATAGATCATTTATATCCCTAGCAACAGAAAGTAACTACCAGTCTGAGGAGTAAGAAGAAAAAGCTACTGGTCAACTTACTTTCAAGTTTCTTCTGGGTGAGGAGAACGGTGGGAGATTCTTTGCTTCATTCTTTGCCTTCTCTATATCCCCCCTGTAACATTTCCCTATTTTAGGAACTCGTCACTTTCTTCTGCCAAGAGTTTATAATCTTTCCTGGTTAAGCTCCCGCGCCATTCCTTCATGCCGGAGAGGACCCGCCGCTGCCTCCGCCGGGATTCCGCCGCCTGCAGTTTTAAGGCGCCGAAGATGCAGCAAACCCGTCGCCGTCCATTGCCTCTGCCCTCTCATGATCGTCCATCAACATCGTCCTCGCCATGGAGGCATTCGGAAGTAGGTTTGGAGATGATGAAGAGATGGTCCACAGAGCCCGAGCTGCCGGGCCTCCGGGACAACGAGATGGGTCGCAGCGCCGGCGGCAGCTCATATGATTTAGGCTTGACCCACAAAGCGCTCATCAGGCACCGGACCTGCACGGACATCTTCGCTGCCTCTCAGCCGCTGTTCGATCACTCTCCACGATTCGATTCCAAGGTAACTGATCACATATGTAGTTTACTGGCAGGAAATAGAACCTCGCTATCTGGATATTTTCCAATACGTCCTGTTCCAATAGTTGGAATAAAGACTCTCGGACTCCCAGAACCCAAATTACAGAATCTTATGTTCAATCAATTACTTTACCTGAGATGATCGATCATCAGCAGGGCTTAGGTCTCCTTAGTAACAAGTATATGTAATCGGAGCTTATTGGGTGGAAACTGATTTTCCGGCATAGGGACACGATAAGGATGCGAAAGTTGTAGTCAATGTGACGGTGGAAGGAAGCCCTGGGCCTGTCAAGGTTATGGCCAAACTGAGCTCCACCGTGGAAGAGACCATAAGGCTGGTCGTGGACAAGTACAATGCGGAAGGCCGAGCTTCCAAGCTGGACTGGAATTCCTGCTGGCCTGATTTCGAGTTGCACTACTCCTACTTCAGCCTCCAAAGTAAGTGAAAATCTCATCAATTCATGCTGCACCGGGTTCCTATTTACCTGTTTGTTTGAGCCGTTTAGCTCAGAATACGATCTATTAACAGTAAGTATCCTCTGAACTGAGCAGGTTTGGAGAAATGCAAAGCTATGGGGGACCTCGGAAGCAGGAGCTTCTACCTGCGCATAGGAGGCTCGGAGAGCAGAGCATCAGGCGATCTCCTTCTGGGGGCGCAAGCTGAGAAGTGTTGGAGATCGAGACGAAACCCTCATCTTCCTCCGCCCAAAACAAACCTGATCCTCTTGCTCCCGTCCTTGATTGCTAGAAGAATCTACAAGCTTGTAAGGAGGGCGTGCAAGTTCTGGAGGATGCTGGTGTGCCTGTAAAGGTTTTGATTGTGTGTGGTATACTGTTATGAAGTATGTTTCATAGATGGGATGTTTTTTTCCAATAAAATATATAGTTTTTTTGAAGTGATGCTTCAAAAATAGGATTTAAATTATTTTAAGTAAATCTAAATGGAATGTTGATAATGTGCGCCGATCAATATTGGAAATATTATTGATACTCAGTCTGGAGCCTAAAGTCTTATTTTATATTTTTCATCTTCCCATGTTTTTTCTTTGTGAATCGTGATGGGTGGGTAGGCAGTCAAAGATTGGAAATCATGTTTAGTGCTTTATTGCGTTAAGCTCTCCCCCAAAGCAAGAATCTTTTGTTGGCCGTTTGACCGAGTTTGCAATTTCTACATATTGCCAAATATGGCAGAGCCGCTCTTCTCACAACTTTGTTGCATTTTTTAAGTGAGCTTTATAAATGATTCTAGGACTATGCTCATTTGATACTCAGTCGGCCTTGTGTTATTATGAACTTCATAAACTGAGCAGTATTTCCGGAGTTCATTGTACAAGGTAGGTGTGCTGTGCTTCTTCTACTTTGTGACAAGGCATTGGGTCATGTTTCTGTTGTCTACTGCATGCATCTAATGGACCATAGCTTATCAGGCTACTCCAATGGAACTGGATTACTTTCCTATTGAATCTGATCCCATTTCTGCTGAGGAAGATATGCTGCAGAGGCCATATGTTCTTGAACCATTCGCTTGTAAAGTCTTACACTAAACACGCTTCCCCGATTTGATTTCTCCCAGGAAAGAAATCCCATTTTCCTTGACATGATGAAATAATCATTGATCTCTCCAAGGTAACACTGGAGACAGTTACATATATGTGTGTACTTGAGCACATATTGGGAGATCCTAATTTCATCCAAACCAATGCGGGTCTGGTATCAGTTACACGTTGACTTTATCATGGTCGCTCTTTGAATCAACCATAGGTCATTGTAAGGACAAGGCACTAATACTTTTCAACACATTGCCAAAGATGACCGTTAAGTGAAAGACTTGACATATCTTCTCCTTGTATAATGAGTGATTGATGCTCTCTTGAGGCCCTGCATTTTTCAAGGCATTTCCACAGCAAGAAGATAATGCTTGTCTCTTTTTTTTTCATAATCATTTGCATTTGATTGATCTTCTATTCGATTCTGGTAATGGTACAGTTTATAGAAAATGTGACAATGTTAGAATAAGATCAAAGGTTCAAATACTCCTGATTCCTTTCTTTCTGCCATCCCTTGATGACCTTATCTATGAAATCTTCAATCCGTTTCTCCAGTTCATCGTCCCCTTCGTCTAGATCCTCCTCCTCCTCCTCCTCCTCCTCATCTTTGCATGCAGTGTCATCCGCGCTTCCACTGTCAGGGTCGACATCTTCATCATATAATCGATCATGAGGGTCAATGCCACCCTCAGAATCCCTGGTCTCCTCGTCGTGGGCACCATCACAATCACACTCAAGCTGGAAACTGTACTTATTTCCGTGGCCACTGTAACCCTCCTCTTCATCCGAAAGGTGGATGAAAGTGGCAGTTTCATATGCACCCGAGCTATGGCTCTTGGCAAGGATGATCGCAACAAGGATCATGTTGAAAACAGAGAACAAGAAGAGTGGGCTGGGCAGCCCCGAGTTGGAAAGACTGCGATGCTCCAAGATAGACCTCACGCCAACCAGAAGATACGTGACCGATGTAAATAAGAAAAATGAGAGAACAGGGACCAGCACAAGCTTCATGCTTAGCTTGCTTGCTTGTCACAGGCTAATTAGTTCTTAACATGGAAATCCATCCATGCCAAAGATATTCCGCTTTTGAGGATTTGAGACACGCCCATCAATCTAGCCGGGGTTGGGTTAATTTATAAGGGTACGAGCTTGGAACGTTGATTTGGGGTGTCCCGCTTGGAAAATCATTCGAATGTATCAAGAAAGAGATTTGGGGTGTCCCGCTTGCAAACGTTTGGAAGTAAACGGCCAATCTTCGAAGTACATACTACTCGGAAGTTCATCTCTCCATTCATAACATTTGTATATTGTATAGATAAAACGTTGTCTGAACTTGGATGTGTCAACATTGAAATTTCATTGAAGCTCTAATGCACTCTTGGTCAACGCTTGGTGGCGTCTTTTTTTGCATATATCCATGGCAATGCATCTCTCCTATGAACAAAACCTAATCAGGACTCACAGAGACCAGAAAGCCACACGGGCCTTCTGCTCTTTAACCCAGCAGACTACTTCTTTATTTCCGTGATATTTTGGGCCACTAAATTCGGGCCGCGAGCTCGTACCTATAAAATTCATCAAGAATGGTGATCATGTGAAGGAAATATATGCAATGGCACCATTTTCAACGTGCAAAATGAAACCTCTTTTAACTTTTTCTACATGCCTATCACAAGTATGCCAAGTAAACCAATGGTCATTGTCCGTTGAGTGCAAATCATGGCATAGACACAACTCCATATGGGCTTGAACTACAATTCTTATTTGATTTCTTGATTGCTTATACAACCATATATTATTTATTTCATGACAAACTAAGATAGGGATATAATGAAATTTAGATTCTAAATATTAATAAAATGAAAAAAGATAAATGTGAGAATATTTAATGAGTTAAACATTATAACAAATTAAATAAAATATAAAATTGTTCTATAATTATAAGGTTATAAGGGTTAAACTAATTAAAAATTATTATTTTTAAGTATATATGAGCATGATACATAATTTCTTCTCAGATTGTATAATAGCTATAAATGAAAAATACATAAATCAAATCTATTGTTCCCACTAAATAAAAAAAATAATATCTGCTTGGTATACAATTATTAAGTAAGGATTTAAAATTGTACATGTTAAGTATATATTATATAAATTAAATAAGCGTGATAAGAGTAAAAAATTATACTATTCAAAACTAATTAATTTTAATTATATATAGTTGTAACTCTTATCGGATTCTCACTTTATATTATTAATCTAATAATAATTGTATATAAGAGTACATATTACTTCTTTGATAATCAATGGTCGTGTGCCTCAAATTAATTCTAATTTAATATATTATTTAAAATAATTTAATTATAAGAAGATGATGATATTAGATTACTTATAAGTCGGAGGATGAACCTTACTATATATTTGGGATGATACCTACCTTTCATCATTGGATGATACAGAATAAAGAGGGAATGAAAAAGACAGACACCCCCTCCATCATAAGATTCTAAGAGAGCGAATATACCTTTTTTTCTGTAGCACGTTCCAAATCCATTTGCTACGGAAATATGCAAAAAAGACGTCTGAACATCATGTATATTAAGCGAAGAACAAGGAACAAAGAGCACATGCATTAGTTCTAGAAAAAGAAATGTGAACAGGCTTAACATGCTCGCATGGCCGCACTGCATAAATTCTAAATAATTTCCTACAAGCGCATCAAATGGCACTGGCCAGCATATGTTCGCCGGGATAGTTTCTCCGGCCATGTGTCTAATAGGTGGGCAAGTCTTGTATGATTCGATCCCCTCTGACCCCATAATCACCGGGGAACCATAGATGCCGACATGCTTTAGTTTTAGTAGCTACCAATTGTCTCGTGTTGCTTAGTGATGCATGCATGTCCATACGCACCCCCATTATTTCTCTTACTATTCCATGGAGGCTAGAGATACGAAAGGAACATATACATGACGATAAAGTGGGTGCCTACATGCAAATTATTCTGGTACAAATCTCAACCCTGGTGGGTTGGGAGGTTGTGGCATTGGATCCTTCTTGGTGTATCCGTTAGCGTAGGGAATATGGCAACTGTAATTTCAGATAAATTAACCACGAAAGCAGAGGTTGTGGATAGAGATACCGGCGCATGTTCTTGAACTCATTGATAAAGGGTCAACGGTGCAAACAAAGGTGATGCATGGGATCTTTGCTTTACAGGGCATTCCACAGAATTGGACCCAACTCGATGTTGTTTGATCCCTCTACGCAATGCTCATCCTATATGGGCAACTTCCAAATAGAATAACAATGTACCCGAAATTTAGAATCTCCGTATAGAGGAAGTGGAAGTTGAAGATGGCCATTAGGGTCTTTTTTTTTAATTGTCAATATACTATGGATGGAAGGATGGATGCAGGGCCTACCAGCAACATTCAACGAAGAAATTTGATGACCTCGACCGACCGCGGTATCAAAACGATAGAAAAGTCAGCAGAATACTACTTTTTGCTTTCATGGAGACGATGAACCAATTGAAGTGATGTACAGTTAACACCTCCATGTGCTACCTTCACCGGATTATGGATTCCCAGAAGTGCTGTCCCAAAGAGAAAAAGTCATAAAAAATCAATCACATGGAAAGCTGATCCGGGTCCACGTGACCGGCTTCCCTGTCCTCATCACCCGTCCCTTTTGACGCCGCATATGGCAAGCTAGGTGAGCCTGGCAACCAGTTGCTGTCACCGGCGCGACCGCCGGGTGAAAACCAGCAGCCTTCCATCCACCGAGCCCCACGCTTTGAATATTCAGGCCAGGATGGATCCACTAACGATTTAGTCCGCTAGATTGGCGACCCAGTTGTCGCAATCAAATTCGCGATGCCGGAGACATGCGCCTGTAACGTGATTGTCAACATCATCAATGAAAAACCGAACCGTTGACATGATAATCAGAAGATATCTGACCTCATGCAGCAGGACACAAGATATTCGACGTGCCAAATTGATAGTTTTAGTCTCGAAGGACGTATAGAATCGATTCCTTCCATTTCATGGAATATCACTGTTGCCTCCTAGTCGCTAACCAGCCCAAGAGAGCTTCACGAGCACATGGTAATACTTGGATGGCTTTTGGGTTGTGACCATTTGAGCTGATAGTCTTGAATGATTACCTTTCTGGGCGATGGGTGGTGAGTTTCAATACTTACTATAGTTTGGAGTTGAGATGGCTATGAAACAGAACTAATCTAGCTCGCTCTAGACCCGAAAGTCCATTAACACGGACCATCAAGGGGTTGGTTTCATTTGGTCCAGTCCCTAACAAACTTAGCCCCCGAGATCTGTGTGGAACCGGTCAGAACATGGGACATCGCTTTATGAGGTTAGAACGTGAGACACGGTGGGATTGAGCTGTGCGTGTGTGAACATAAACACATCCACATTCATAACGGCACATGCGAACTCGGGGAAGAGGAAGTCATAGTAATGAGATTGAACAGGTCATCGACCCTTCAAACCATGCCAACAATTTCTTCACCCCATTATTTCAGTGCCCTTCTTTTCTTCCATTGGACCCGCACAACTAACTAACATTCTTCAGAACTATCCAAGAACAATCGCCTGTTTACCTGCTTGGTTGTGCCGATTCTAGAAGTGCCAGAGAAAATGGTTTACAAGATGTATTATGTATGCAAATGTTTGACTTATAACAGCTTAACATCGCAGCCAAACGGATGGGACCCAACCCAACATGACTCTCCATCAACCCCCTACCAAAACCAACCAACCTCCCTCTCACAACTGCCATCCACCAAATACTCCATCTTTCCAACCTGTTCACGCATACGACCCCAGTCCGGAATTCTCCTGTCTCCTAGTGGTTTGAGTATGTACATCGTCCTATGGCTTGAATCAAAGAATACCACGCTACCATGTCACCGATCATATCTACTTCCTGAGTTTGATTCCTCCTTTATCCTTTCCCCTTGGCATCCTAGGAACATGATCTTATGAGTCCCAGGTAGTACAAGTTCCTCCGCACTAGGCTCCCAATGGACAGCAGAAATGCCCCAGCAACCCCTACGGCTTCCTCGTCATCACTCTCTGGCTTCTGGCCATGAAGTGGTGGAAGTTCTTTGACTTGGAGATTGCTCAACCCAATTCTTTGCCTCACTTCCTCTATGAGCCTCGGGTCTGCCTGATTCCCGATCGCATCAGTAACATAGAAGACGTTGCGAGCCGTATCCATCGTGGTTGATATCTCTGCCCTCGTGACATTTAGACCATTCTCCCTGAACGTTCTTGTGACATCTGCCAGAAGACCCACCCTATCTGCCGTGCATAATTCTAACCTCACACCCTGCAAAATGAAGAATACCCACAGATAGTTAGCAAGACATCCAAATACTAATCAAACGGATGGAATCAGCAAGAAATATAACTGAACTGTACCTTTGAAGCTCTTCTTTCAACAGCAGCTTGCAGGCATAGAATCACACGCTGTCTCTCTGCTTCGGAGCTAATTGGCGTTCCATCTGAGTGCTTAATGTAGAATTCCTGAAACAAGAGCAGAGGCTAATCTCACTAAACTCTCCACAGTGGGATTACCTGTCAGATATAATTTGCCTTTCGCAGTGAATATTATTGCTTACCATAGAAGCCGTATCTGCTGCTGTTTTGATTGTCCCGTGAAATACAACATACTCCATGTCCGTCAAAGTGCAGACAACATCAAACAGAAGCTTCGTCCTGTCCTTACACTGAACATTGACGACCGAATATCCCCTGTCTACCCAATTTTGAACGGTTACACTTGGTGAAGAATCAGAAGTAAGCTGAAGGATGGGCTTCTTTTCATAATCCCTATCAGCGAACATCATCTGATGCAGTCTCCTATCGGAGTGTGTAACAGACAAAGATACCGATGTCCTTGCGCTCTTGATATCATTATCCCCTTTGAGAACGTTTCTTAACTGGGCTTCAATCCTATTTATATGCTTTGAGTCCTCAATAGGGAAACCTGAGTGGCAATCCTTCACATAGATAAGCGATGCGATCCTACCATTGTGGGTCCACACCTTGGCCTCCACTACATTGCACTGCAAGTCAGCCAGAACAGCGAACACCTCCGACAACAGGCCAACGCGGTCAGTTCCCGTTAACTCAAGGGCCGTAAGACCATTATAGACGTAGCTTCTCCCATAGTGAATGTTGCCAAGGGACTGCTGACAGGAAAAATATTAGTCGATTGGTTTGACTTATTCGAGATAGGATTCACACTGACTACAAATAAAATTTATTGAATTCATAGAAGTCACAACTCACGGAGAAATCCAGTATTTACCTGTTCGATGTAGCGGATGACATTTTCGTCTGTCAACTTGTTGCCCGATTGATCAGTCACATGAAACACTGTAGTAGCAAGAAGATCCAAGGAAGGAAGGGTCAGAGGGGTTTCTCAGTACAGTGAGATCCATGAAAAGTGGCTCACAAACATACCATCTCAAGTGGGAGAATTAATTGATGGAGATTTTTTATTTTACGATCAATCAACCGGCAGAAGAATAATAATAATTATTATTTGTGTAATTTTTAATGAAAGGGAAGGAATAAAAACTCACCGTCCATGAACCACTTGCCATCGGCGGAGAAGTAAGCCTTCTTGATGGAAAGATTTAGATCTGTGAGGGCCTGCACCGCTTCTAGGAGGATGCCGTGTTTCCTCGCACTGTCAACCTTCAGAAAAGATGGAAAAAGAGAAGCATGGTGAGGAACCGAGTCAAACTTCGAGGCATCGAAAGGGACCGATAAATGGAGAAAATTGAGTATTTCCGACAAAAAAAAAAAACTTTAAGGATTTTCTTGGATAGTAGAGCGACTTGTCGTCAGAAGCGGTACCTTCACAATAGTGGCAGTGGATGAAGCGCCGTTGTCGATGACGACCCTGCGAGTGCAAAGAGCGTGCGGTCAGTCCCAGAGAGAAATTTCCTCTTTCGGGGCCTTTTAATTTAATAAATCATCAAGTCCCAAAAATGAAGGGAGTGATAGAAAGTTTCCGAAGAAGAAGACAGCCGCGGACATGAGCGTCCGGGAAAACGCGGTTTCGCGAACCGTTCAAATGATTTCCTGAAATATGCAGGAGAATTTTTGCTCTGTCGGAAACGCGGTAGAAGATAAGATAAAAATGGAAAGAACGAGATCAACCAAAACTACCCATAGAGGCTCCTTTTAAACTCGAATTTCAGAAGATACTAAAGAGATGAGGCAAAGAAAGATGGTGAAGATAAGAATTCATAAAAATCGACGCCCCATACGCCAAGATTCAACAGGAAAATCTGCACAATTGAGACTTCACGAGCGAGAGAGGTGAAAAAGTTGCGAATCAATCAAAATACAGAGGAGAAAACAGCCGTGGAGGAGGAGGAGGAGGAGGAAGAGGAGGAAGAGAAGCCTTCAAATCCAGACCTCGGAGTGTTCAACCGGAAGACGAGCTTCTCGTATTCGTCACCACAGGCAGGAAACTCCATATCTACAACTCTGCTCTACAAGAACTCCCCCTTGAAACACCTTCTCGGCCACTCTTGCCCCCTCAAGAGGTACAGTACAGACTACAGCTTGGCTGAGGACCTTCTTGCTCCTTCCTCCCCCTCTCTCTAGCGCAAAGCACGCCTTTAATTGGTTCTCCCCAATCTGAAACGGTGTACTATTCTACTTTTCTTTTTTGCCGGTAATTATAAAAATAAATTAAAATAACGCAGCTTTTGTGCCACGGGGACCCATCCCGGCTGGACAGCGCAATCCAAGCAAGCAAGGCAACCGACCCGACCGGTTTCTACTAACCACGATTTCATCACACTAACATTAGGTCAATTAATTAAATGAATATTTCGGCTGGGAGTTATAGTCAACTGCTAACCGCAGCAAGTGCTAGAAGGAGGGTCATTCCCATTGGTGGATAAGGGAAGACACGTGTATATCCAAAACGGTGCTTCCCTTGCTTTTCACTTCAGATGGGATTTGGAGATATTCTTAATCCAACGGGAAGGGCAAGTCCACGTGTCTGACGGAACCAAGAGCATTCGATGCCATTTGGCTGATCCGTGTCATGACGTACGCACGTGATGACAGCATGTATTAAGCAAAAATGAAGGGACAGACCGACAGACAGCTGGCTTGCCGCTGCATACATATTTCTAATTGAAAACCGCTCGTACCGGTTTTTGCTTTGTCCAAATATTTTACTGGTTTTCCTTGCAGTATCCGGTCCGATCTCTCTACATACTTCGATCCTACAGCACCATGGAACTTTCATGGTGTACTCACCCAAAAAAGAGAAAAAAAGGAAATTTTATTAATATACGATTCCAATTTCCATTCTGCAGGTAACTCATCCAAGCAATGCAACATGGAAGGGACCATGGTGCTCACGGTTCAAACGGTTTAGCGGGAAAACGGTTAGTTCCCGCCAATCTCCCCTTCAAAGCATTTTGGCGCCAAATTTACTAAGAAGTAGAAAGGGTAGAGGATAGATTTTGGCGGGAAGCGTTCCGTTCCTTACCGAGGACTTACTTTTTAGTAAGAGGGGGTCAAGGTGCAGTGTCAGTATTTGGCTATGATCAGTTTAACCCAAGTGAGCAACCTTGCTAAATATATGTTAAATGAACCAACAAAACTATAAGATGACGTCTGCTCCATCATAACAATACGGTATATGTACATGCGTGAGTGTGTGTTATGTGGCAAGTATATACGTAATATTGGAGGAGTAAACAGGCTTATCCAAAAAGATAAGCCTGTGTTATTCATTGACTAAATTAATATGTTGCATTTTTCCTTTATAATATATTTGTACTGTCGGGTATGCGGGGAACCAAAATAAAATGAATAAGATCGTGAAATATTATAACCATATTTTGATATTTAATTCTGTAAAGAAATGGGTATGCCAGTATGCATGTAGTATTACGCCAGGTGATGCCAAGGGAAAATATAGATAACATAATTTCATTTTATTTAATACTTTAAATAAAAATGTATTGTCTTTTATTTAAGATTTTAAAAGGAAAATACTTATTACTGTTTGGACATTTAGAAAGTAGGGTCCTTCAACCCAGGCAAGCTGTGTCAGAGGAGTTACGGCGTCCATTTCTAGGGGAAAAACAAAGATTCCTGTTCGTCTAGAATCTCCGCTCTTGTGAGACAAAGTGCAGTAAGTATGTATTACAGAGTGTAAGTGGGAGGGACATTCAATGTAGCTAGCTTCTTCCTACATCTATCATTATTGTAATTAATTAAAAAATTGAAATAGATTGCAGGAAATGTGGGATTTTGCATGTATTCCTCTATTTCTGTTGCCTTTTTAGATGGGCAATTTCCCTCTTGTTTCCAAGCCATTAAGGGAGGGAATAGCAATAGCAATAGCATCCTTAAATAAGTGGTGAGCCGGGTCAAGACTCCATTGGGATCAACTTCCTGGGCCATCAGCAACAGCAATGCATGCGCTGCGTGTGTGTATATACAAAAAGCCCACGCTTCTGCTTCTTCCATAAAATGGGCTGCCCTCTTGATTAGGGCCGAGGTTCATTACTCTCGTTCAAGGCGAGGCATCTAATCTAACAAGTCGACAATGGCGATGGACCTCCTTGGATTTAACTGAGCAATATACAGACATGTCTGATTACTGATCGATAAACGAAACAAAAAAACTTGCCTGGGATTTATAATATTTCAGCGTACTCCAGCCACGATCATAAACTTGTCACGATACCTGGTGAAAATGAACCACGGAACGGGACACCATCTGTCAGAAAATCACGTCGCTGCCTCAATTTTCGGGCGACTGGGATTGTCAATGTCAGCACCCACGGCGTCGCCGTTCGAGGCCAGCGCCTGAGCCTTGTCTGCTTCCTTATCCCAATTGATGCCGGCTACGAACACCGTCAGCAGCCCTAAGCACACAAACGTCCCGACCAAGAAGCCCGCCAGCAGGCCACCGAGCCCCAGCCGAACCCTGAAGGCCAGCACCACACCGAGAGGCAACGCCACGAGGTAAAACCCACCTAGGCTTGCGTACATGGCTAGCCATGGCCTGGCTGTGCCTCGCAGAATCCCCCCGCATACCTGCAGAGGGAAGTTGACCACCTCAATTGCAGCCATCAGCAGAAGCATCCTCTTCACGCAGTCGATGGTCCCCTTGTCGTGGCTGAAAAGCTGGCCCCACACCCCACGTGCAGAGACCATGATCGAGGCTCCGACGAGGCCTGTCACGACGCCCAGCCCGGCCGAGATGTGGGCCGACCGGCGAGCCTCTACGGCTCGGTTCGCCCCGAGGGAGTTGGAGACTCGGATAGAGGCGCAGGTAGAGAGGGAGAGCATGACGGAGAAGAGAAGGTAGTCGAAGTTGAGCACGATGGCCAGAGCTCCGACGGTCCGTTCCGCGTCACGGAGATTTCCGGTGAGGAGGACGAGGATCTCGTAGCACCACCACTCAAGACAGGTGGTTAGGCAGCATGGCCCGCTGAGCTTCAGCAGCCGAGCCCAGTCTTGGAGCCCCCAGTGCCAGTGGCCGGTGGCGGTGGGCCCCCGCCATTCTTCTTCTACCTCTTTACTCCTCCTGTTGATCTCCATCACGGCCACGTAGAGACCCAGTACCACCACCACGATAAGGTCGGTGGCCCATACAGCCGTGGATACGCCTTTGATGCCCATGGTCTTGACCAGGAGGATGTTAACCGGCACGTGGACGGCCAGGGCTAACCATGAGGCAAGCATTGTCGGGACGGTGATTCCCTGGGTGCTCAGGTAGGCCTTCAGAGGGCAAAGGAAGGAGGTGACCGCCAGATCCGGGAGGAGGTAGAGGAGGTAGCTTCTCGCAACGGCTGCGATCTCCTTCTGCTGGCCGAAGGCGATCAAGATCTTGTCGACGTAGAGCCACAGGAAGGATATAAGGGCTGAGACGGCGAGCAGGAGGAGGACCGTCATGAGGAGGGTCTTGCGAAGGAGCTTGAAGTTCTTGGCCCCATAGGCCTGGCCGCAGATGGGCTCCATGGCACCGCAGAGGCCGTTCAGGACGGAGAAGCCAGTGACATTAGCAAACGTGAAGCCGAGTGTCCCCCCGGCTAGATGGAGCTTCCCGAGCCGGCCGAGGAACAAGGTCGTGATGGTCAGTTTCGCGAACCACGCAAGGTTCATAGCCACCAGCGGTACAGCTATCCCGCGCTGCAGCTTGAGCTCCGAGACTGTGATCGCAACTAGGCCGCCAGAGGACCGTTCATTTGGTTGATCGCCCGTATCCGGCGTCCATGATGTTGGCGGTGGCATCGCGCGCGGTCGTTTCCTTTAAGACTGAAAGGCTTACTGAACAAAAGAGTTCCCTAATAGAGTGTGGGTGTATGCATGTATGTGTAGTGGCCGCTTAGTGCAAGGCACACAATACGATAGATCGTATGGCCCCTTTACACGTATCTCTATGTTATTCGCTCTGGTAATCATTTTGGGACGTGGGAAATTTCTGCTGGTACTGAATCTACAGATTGGCATGGAAAAAAAGGTTGTATTAGATTTAAAAAATAATCAAACTAAATCATACCATTTGTACAAATATCATAAAGAAAAGTTGTTCAATGCTTTTAGTGCTTCCTTTAGTTATTAAATTGAAAAATAGGGATGGATGTAGAAAGAGCAGCGTGTCTATTGCATGGCTTGTTCTCGTCTTAATTAGGATTAGGCTAAAATATCAAATAATGCATACAACTTTGAATGTGATATTTTATAAAGGAGGGTCCAAAATATTGCCACCATAACTTTAGGCTTTTGATTTTCTTCCATGTATTAGAAACCCTTTATTCCAATATATTTTCCGTGGGTATGATTCGTGAATGAGTGCATCTTCTTTATCTCTTTTTAGCATGCTTTCTATTATATGTAAGATTTAGGGTTCCACATCATCACGAAATATTCAATTATGTGCATCGTGCATGTACGTCAAGAAGCAATTCAGCAGTTCTTAGTTTCTGCTCAACATGATCAAGCACATCTGAGTGCCCTTTTACTGCTGCGATATCTCAAAAGAGGTTGATTATGTTTCCATAATGATTCCCCTCCCACCACCCAATTAAATTTAAACAGAAAATCACTTCATATTGGATATTGGATATGGATCAACTTATTATACTCATTTGATGCAGATAAGAATTTTGACACTAACATTAGAGAGTTTCTGTTCTATATAATTCATCAAGTACTCGTAAAATTGTATGGAGTTCACTAGCTGTTGTTAGGGGCTACACACGCACATGAGATATATAATATGACAGCACAAAGGGATCGATGCTGATGAAGAATATAGCTAGTGTGGGAAGAGAATATCTCAGTTGATTGCGAGGGCACGAGGGATTCTTCCACTTCTAGAGGGAAAGGAATGTACTCATAGTTCCGAAACGGTTGTCCCAAAATTGAAACATGTGCAGGGTACGGCTTTGACCTCTGCCCACATAGAAATGGTGCCCCCTCCTCCACGCCACCACCCCGTGAGCTAGCCATCCCTCAGAAGTGGTGCCCGAGGGAGGGGGTGTGGTGGCAGGAGGTCCACTGACGAGACTCCCAGTGGCCTCGCCGGCTGACTCCTTCCTCCGGTCTCCTCCCCCATGCTTAGACCTCCTCCCTTCTCCGTTTTCTTCTCCTCTTCTTATTATTAGTTCATTATATTAATATTATAAAATATTAATTTAATTACTATATCAACATAACACAACACCAAAAACTAACATTGTTAGTCAAATTTTGGTGATTCTTGATTAAGTAAAACATTTCTCCAAAGTTTTGTATGAAATAAATCATAACTTTGTTAAAAATAGTTTGGTATAGAAAGAGTAATTGGCCCAAAAAATGATAATCAATGTTTGTGCAAATTAAAGTGGATTCTATGCTATGGACAAACCAGTCAAGGCGCACCAATGCAATCCCATCAGACAAGTCGATTTCAGTCTTTTTCTTTTTAATCGACGGTCAATTTCGACCTTTATTTGAAAAAGAAAGAGAGACCCATTTTGGCTTCTCAAGCTTTCCTTCCAGTTTTGCTGATTGAGGTGTGACAGCAATGAATCTATAAGATGTGGATTATCATGCATTGAAACAAATGACTTGGTGAGAAAGCAAGCGGTCTTTTTTATTTGAAAAAAAAAAGGTGCAGGAAATGTTAGATAACCAGCCTGATTAATCAATAAAGAAAATAAAAAAGGACAATTATGAAAAGAGCTTTTGGAAAATGGCCAAAGGGCTTGAAATTAGTGAGATCACAGGCGTACCTCTTCTCTTTGTCTAATAAAGCAACTAATGATCATCCCCTTTTAGTGTTTAGTTTCATTGAGCCGTGGGGGTTCTTCACATTGTTGTCTTCTCTTGAAAAGATAGCTGTTCTTCTCTAATTATTCATCACGTCTGAGCTAGATCGGAATCTACTGTCATTTAATAATGCATCTTCAGACCCAAAAGGGGAAATGAGTCAGCACGAGTTGAAACAATGGAACTTGCAGAAAATTATAGGCCTTTCTTTGGGCTGACCATAAGTGGCGTCGATCACATTCCAGCCCACATCATATAATATATGAAACAATGAAGGAAAGCTTTGGTCAACGGTGATATGAACACGATAAGTTCAACGCGAAGATATTGTAAGGTAAGGAGGTACGGTATTTGTGCTTCGTACGAAGGGCATACCTGACCTGGTCTATATTATACTTGGCTCTCTTATCCTTTCACCTGCAGAACATGGTATGTCCGTTTCAAGGCCGATGAAATATAAGGTTCAGATGGAAGGGGGCGCCACCACCAGACCGAGAAAGACGTGTGTAGTCTGCACACAAATGCATCTTTATTTAAGAATTGGCTAGTAAGTGCGAAGAAGGCATCTTCACCTCTACCTTGCTCCGGCTTATGATTGTTCTGTCCTGAGTACTTGTAGTTCAAATAGGAGTCTTCTTCTTGTGAAGTTTGTCCTATAAGACCCACCAAATGATTTGTCCTAATCCATCGTGAGTACCATCTACGCCCCTACTAATCCTCCATATGTGGTCAACCGTCAAATGGCAGATATAAGGGATGTTGATTGAGGGGCTCCATGTTTTCATGGCATGCCAGCCATACTAACAAATTAAGAGTCAACAAAACCCGCGCATCACATCTCTCTCTCTCTCCCTCTCACGTTTGTCTGCCTGCGTGCATTGATTCCTCCGGCTGGGCTCTCTTGTGGGTCGGTGTGTGTCCCCCCTGTCTCCTCCTACTGGACGACATCGGATGCGGATTACTAGACTAGAGCGGTAACCACACGTTTCACAACCCCATATGCATGCCCGCCATTGACTATATTAACAAGCTCCACTCTCACAATTTGCAGGGCCGGGAGCATGCAGCCGACCCAAACTGACCATAGTTGAAAGTCTCGCTCCCACAACACCTACCTACTCTTTGTCCTTTTATTTTTATTATATTTGAATGTCATAATGTTTTAATACTATATTATATCTTTTAAAACATGAAATAATCATAAATTATAAACGTAATTTAATACCCCATTTTATCTTAGTATGCATCACATTATCTTTTGTCTTCTTTCATAGGCATGGAGTTGGACAGACCACCTTTTGCAATGGAGAAATTGTTCAATCATGAACAGCATACAAGTAAAGTGCCACAGTGGATAGATACCTAATTTTAGTTCCCACATCAGACTACATGTGATCCTAAAAGTTGTTCCTTTTTTCATAAATGAGTAAATAAATAAGGACTTCTAATGATCATTGGTTGCATCTTCTTGTAAGGAGTTAGCGCTGTCCATGGGGGAGGGGGGATGGCTTTAGATGTATATATGGTAGCTGGAATAGCATGTGAATTGAAAAGGAGACAGACAAGGTAGGCCCCTGCCTACCCTACTTCCCATTACCCTTTCAAAGCTAAGGATGCCAGCCAGAAGCAAGCCGCGATGTCTCATGCTCTCACTTCACGCGTCCTCTGTCTCAGCACCAGCACCAGCACCAGAACCGCTGTTTTTCTTATTAATATTCATCTTCTGACCCTAAAAGGTTCATCTTTCATGGTCGACGGGTTTCCATCTCACCAAGTTCCACCGCCCAAGTAGGGCACTTGTGCAAAAGCTTCCCATCCCTGTCTAAGCTTTAAGCTTATGATAGTACAGATCAAATTCATCTCTCAGGTTCCATTTTGTCGGCAACCAGACAATACTTCTCACTCAGTTCGATCACCTTTTGTCCCGTCTTATTCTTTCTTCTTCCCACTTTTTTTCACTTTGAAAAGGGGCTACCTGCTTACAAAATGAAAGCTAGGAAAAATGAAGTTCAACCCTGGTAGTAGACCATGGAACTTATGACTGCTGCCATAGACCCGTTTCCATTATCATCCTCAGAATATGCACAATATAAGTAACTACAGGAGTACCTCCAAAATCTTAGATTTATTTACAAGTAAAGTTTCAGGTATATAATGTACATTTATTTGAACACAGATTTCATCTTCCTCTCTCTGCCCTAGAAGAAGACCGGTGACCTCGCTGTCATTTTTCGTGGGTCCATCCATAATGTCAATAAGAATACATTAATAGGATGGATTTTAACAAATCCATAATTTTATCTCAATATTTTTATGCCACTTGTGTAATAAAAATAATGATTTTCCCATTGGAGTCTGCTTTCTCTTCAACACTCAGGATTGACCCTTCATTGAGACGAAAGCTTCTTGGGGGAGGGATTGCTTATAGATCTCTTTAGGTGGGGAAAGTGGGAAGAAACTAGAGATGGATCCAGTTCCGGCTCATGGTGGCCACTCTCTGCCGCCTCCTTTCTACGCCAGGGATTTCCACCTCCTTCAACAGCCACAGTTCGGCCTCCATCTGCAGCACAACCCCGACGACGGCCGCGGCTTTGGCGGCACCATCAACCCTGCCCAGAAGAGGGACCGCGACGAGACCAGCGACAGCAGCGGTAAAGCTGACGGTAGCGGAGACGGCGGAAACAACGGTCACGATGAGCATGATCTCGCAAATGGCCCTACTGGCGGCGGCGGAGGACGGGTGGATGGGGAGTTTGTGAAGAGGCCGAGGGGCCGGCCGGCTGGCTCGAAGAACAAACCCAAACCCCCAATCATAATCACCCGTGACAGTGCCAACGCTCTTCGGAGCCACATCATGGAGGTGGCCGACGGATCCGACGTCCTGGAGAGCGTGGCGGCGTTTTCCCGCAGGCGCCAGCGAGGCGTCTGCGTGCTTAGTGGGGCCGGCACAGTCACCAACGTGGCCTTGCGCCAGCCTGCCTCCCCAGGCGCTGTCGTGACCCTGCAGGGACGGTTCGAGATCCTGTCCCTGACAGGCTCTTTCCTGCCGCCGCCGGCCCCGCCGGCCGCCTCATCCTTGACCATATACTTGGCCGGAAGCCAGGGTCAGGTTGTCGGAGGGAGTGTAGTGGGGACTCTCATAGCATCGGGTCCGGTGGTTGTCATGGCAGCCTCTTTCAGCAACGCAGCATACGAAAGGCTTCCACTGGAGGAGGAGGAGGAGGAAGAGACCGGCAGACCAACCCGAGGGGGAAGTCTAGGGTCGCCGCCGCAGCATCAGCAGCAGCTGCTGGGAGGTCAACAGAATGCTCCTCTACTTAATGAATTGCCATCGAATCTGCTCAGCTCCATGCAAATGTCGTCTGAAGCTTACTGGATGGGCGGAAGGCCGCCATACTAATCGAACATCCGACATTTTCTCCTGATATCCAATGTAACAATCCACTATCTCTCTCTCTCTCTCTTGCGCTTTCTTTCAAGTCACATGAGTTCACATTAACCTGACATCTTCTTATTCAGCTAGCCACCCACAGCTAAGGGATAAGGGGAATGGGGTTTGGATTGAATTAGTTGATGGTGAATTTGCTTTTGCTTTTGCTTTCTAGGTTCCTTACCGAATTTAGTCTCTGATGGAGTTATGCTTCTGATGTTTTTCATTGAAGACCCCTTTTGTAAATTCCTAATTATAAGCTTATTTTCATGGAAGCATAGCATGTTTGTCCGTCTTTGGTCCATTTTCTTGAAGAAATCATTGAGTGTGTAACTTTTTGTTATATCCTCAATCTTGCTATATTTGTACTGAGATTCCCTGCACTCTTACTCCTCTCATCCAACAAGCAATTGAACCCTTCAACTTTCATAATTTAATCTTGACTGAGATGGAGAAGAAGGTTCTATGCTGTTTTATTTTATTTTCGGAAAAAATTATGTTGTTTATTATTGTCGAGCGGGCGAGCGGGTGGTTTTCGTCCCTTAGCAAATTGTTTTCTAATGGATTTATCTTTAACAAATGTTGGGGAAGATAAATTTGTATTTATGAGAGGGAACATGGAGGTGGTTTGAGGCCTGCTCTGGCTTGGCTTGGCTTTTGAGCAAATTAAGGCTACAGCTAGGGTTTCCGTGGAAGGACAAGACAACCGAGGATACCAGGCAGGGAAAGAGGACATGGATGCATACACATCTAGGTTGGCTGTTGCTCTACATACATGTGCACTGCCACTGAACCAATTCTCACGTTTTCGAGGCAAGTAAAAAAAACTAGAATAAACATTACATATGGTGTCTAGTCCACGCCATAGTTTCATGTTTGCTAATCTCTGTCACCACTGTCTCTTCACCCGGGCATTAAGGGTATTCGCTAATAATGATTGCAAAATCATTTGACTCCAGTAGTAGTAGTCAGAAGGGTAGCCATAGTTGAACTGACTGTGTGATGGATCTTGCTATCGATCATTAGTCATTCAACATTCATACCCATTAATGATAGGGTTTTACCTCGGTGGATCAACCCCAGCCAAACTAAATTTGAACTATATTGCCCATGATACAAGCATGTGAAAGCAAAGAATCACGCGTGTTCTTTTAATTAGTTTTGTGGAGGAAGCAAAGATAAGCCTTAAATTGGCTTTTGCCTCTTGAGTGAGTGAATGATGAACGATTGTTTCAGCAGCCACTTCAAACAATAGGGAAACCGGATGAACCTCTTTATTCATCCATAGTGATAGAAAGACATGGCGCCTTTGTTTGCTCATCCAGCTAAAGAATCAGCGGTACGTAAGAAGCTCGGCCAAGATGGCTTTTGATTTCCGCAGGTAAAACACGACGTTCTATAGAGAAATGGAATGGAAACCACAGTAGCGTAGCGAGGATAGTTGCAGAGCTTCGATTTTTTGATCCCTTGATTTTAGCTTTAACCCCCACAACTTTGTTTTTTTCCTCCCGATATCATAAACCCGACGAAACCTCACCTCCACTGAAATCGAACACAACGAGGATCGACAAGGGGAGCACGGAGAAGATGGTGGGCCCCCTGTCGATCACAAAAGATTCGAAGACGGGCATCAGAACCGCTTTAGCTTGTCGGCCTTAACCACCGGATTGGCCTTGGCTATAGCAACCCTGCCCGCCCCCTTGTAGTCAAACGTGCAGTTGTGGCTCTCCGGGTACCGGTGGGCGCCGCAGAACGAGTCACCACACCTGCACTTGAAGCCCATCAGACCCATCTTCTTGTTGCAGCCGCTGCACCGGTTTGCGGCCTTCGGCTTTGGCTGCTCGTGGGCCGGTCTCGCTGAGTCTGGGTCCGCAGCAACCTTTGCCGCTTTTACCACCACCGCTTTGAGGGTCCGGGCAGTGGCTATAGATGAGGAGCTGTCAGTCTTGTCCTTGTGGGATGAAGTGCCCGGATTAGCATTGAGAGAGATCTTAACGGCGGCTTTGGCGGTGGCAGCTTGTTCGTGCTTGAGCCGGATGTCCTTGTAGCACTTGGAGCAGAGATTCATGGTGGCGGGGTTGCCACCGAATCCACAGTTATTGGCACAGAGCTTTGGCTCTGAGCAGGGCACGCTCGTCCCCTCGTTCTGCTCGGAACCCATTCCAATCGCTAGTTCCTTCCTCGGTTCGACGACTCTTTCTTCTGCAAGAACTACAAACCAACCATCAATCTCAGATCTTTTGACTATACAATCGAGCAGGTGAATGAAGTCTTGAAGTACTAGATGTCATGCCCCACCCATAGAAGGTTAACACCACAAGGTAAGGAAAAAAAACATAAATACATGATTGACCAAGCTCGTCTTCCTGAGATATTTTCCCCCCATCAAGTCGAGGAGAGCAGGGGAGTCCCTAAGTCAATCCAGTCTAAGGATTGAAACAAAAGGTGATCGACTGAGCTTAAGCATCGTAGCTTCGACAGTCCCATAAGGAGAAAAATACACAGCTTGTTACAGATGCCATCCAACAAATATATCAAGTTGCCAACCTACTGATCCACGATTCAAAACCCAGCAGTGGCAACCGAAGAAGATATCTTGTCAAAACATACAGATACAACGCAATCTGATTTTTTTTTCCGATCATCAGCTTCAGACGACTCTCGTGCATAGGATGTGCATGATCTAAAGTGAAAATTGATGATTTCATAAAACCAATTACAGGTCACGTTGAAGAATCACAAGGGGTTTTGGTCCAGATAATTGGATGCTAGAACGAGGAACCCGGTTCATTTACTTAAACCCCTCGAGGTTTTCTATTTAATAAGAACTGGTAAATCGAACGGAGGGTTTTCTTCAGCGTCAATTTCAAAAGATGGGTCATAGAAAAAATGGGAAATTTCAAGCAAGAACTCTCTAATCGAAACAAAGCATGATTGCTTTCTTTTCCCTCGACGAATTGAAAGGAAATCCTCCACAGGCTGTCCCATCGATTATCGACAAGATCGGAAGCGTTGATAATCAAAGAGAAAAGAAAAACACTGAGCAGCGAGATTTGGTTCTCACCTGATCTTTGATCTGGTGACCGGAGCTGGTAAGCTCTGCTTCCTTTCGTCTCTGCTACGATGAAACCTTCCACCTTCAATTGAAGATCTTTTTTGTGAAGGTAAAACTACGGGAAGGAGAATAATCAGAGCTTATATATAGCGACTAGACACGAAGGGGTTTGATTATTATTGTTTAATGTTTGGTTGTTTGGTGGTAAAGAATAAGAAGACAGAGGCAGCCACCACCACCCCCAGTTTCTATTTCCGACGGTACCTCTGTCTTCCGTGCTCACACGCGACGTGGTTCATAGACTTACAATGAGCCTACAACAATTAGCGGTCAGATGGCAATAAGAGTCTGACGTGGGACGACGGCTCCGGAATCTAACGGCGCTTGCCCGTCTACTTGGAGTAATATCGACCCAGCGAAGTGGGGGTAGCGACGGAATTTCAGCAGCTGGAATTTACTGCGACCAGTCTGGCTGGCCTGCGCATCTGCTTACGTCGTCCCTTCATTAACACGGCTCCGATTGGGCATGTGATGCACCTGGTTCATGCAAAATTAACATGATCCTTGTCGGTCGGAATCACTAATCATAGATTCGTCCGTCAGCCGATGTCAGGCAGCACGGCAGAGAGTTTTTAAGCTCCTGGTGCATGATGATAAATAATTAATTAATTAAGAAATACGTGCTTTTATGCACTCCACCGCATGATAGAATATAGAAAATTGCATTTAATTTAGTTTAATTTTAATTATAGAATTTCCATTTATCTTGATGATGTCATGCCATCCTATCGTATCAATTATGTGGTGTACACCGAAAGGTGAATCTATCAAAGATATAATGTGGGTGAGCTGGCAATTGCTAGTGCAGCTTTGGCCAGTGGACCGTTCATCTTTTGATCGCAGTTTCCACGCACATCATGGATCTCAACGCTCACGTGCCGTTGAGATTAAAGACTGTGGGCACATCAACGGCTGTGATGGAGCGCGTAAAGGACATAGATGGACCGTGGGCGCGGAAGGTTCCCTCGATTCGGATAAGGATGTACTGTTAGAGCGGCCACGTTAGCGGACATCAGCTGGCGGGACCACCTGCGCTGGCCAACAAATACATTCGACGCAGCATGGGATAGGAACGAACCGATATTTTAATATAAAAACATATCCATCGGCTCGCCTCGTTTCCCCTCGCCTCCCCTAGCACATGGTCTAAACATGGTGATCTGATGTAGCTCGATCGGAGGCGAGCCGGCAACGCAAGAACTCTGCCTCGGCCTAATCCGGTTTACTAGCCGCTGAGGAGCCTAAAAAGTTTACTTCATACTTAGGGAATTTGAATGCATGGAATGTGTTAGGAAATTTGAAGTAAGGGAGTATCAGTGTGGACCAGCGGACACAGGAAAAGGACTATCTATATAAATTTACAAGTGAGTTTGAGAAACTTCCCTAATCACATGCCTCCTATACTAGCTTGAGTCATGAGAATAATGAAATAAAAACATTTTGTAATAATATTTATAATTTTATTTCCTTCATAATTCATATTATAATGTTAAGTTATTATAATAATAAATTTATAAATGACTTAAATAGTATTTGTCTTTATATTTACTATTTTAACCATGATTTTTTACTATATATATCACATTTATAATATCAATTTTTTTAAAAAAATGATAGGTTAATTTCGAATATGTTAAATCTTCATTTTTTATTATATAATTAGCATTAAAAAATATTTTTAAAAAATGTAATATCAAATTACCAATTTTTTAAATATTTGATATCATTAATAAATTGACAAAAAAATATATACTTTATTTTAAAAATATTTAGTATTAAAATATATATTTTTTAAATTTGTTACCAAATTATTATTTTTTATCGATGAAATATCGGCTATTTATTAGTAAATTGATATGATATATTACACTAAATCCAATTCTATTTTTTGTTTGGTAGGCCAGGATATCCATCATCCTCCGGTAGCGACTAAAGGGGTATAGCGACCGGAAACGGCGAAGCACCATCACCTTGACGGCAATCAAACTCCGGCGAGCTGGGGAGTGCTGTAATCCTCAGTACTGATTGAGGGCAAAGTTGACCTCCTGCCACTTGTCATGATTCGATTAACTGGAAGCAGGGACAATTTCGTAATCTTACACACCCAAGTTCTACCAATTGGCTGCCTTCGGCTTGTCCCCTTCACTTTCTCTCTCGTTCAGTGATTATTGATTAAACCCCGTCATCTGTCAGTCCGCGCTCTCCTGTAGGATCGGAATCTCCGAGGGACCCTTACCTCCTCATATCTCCGTTCTTGTTCCTCGGAGAAATTCCGGCATTGAAGGGCTGAGCATCTTGATAACCCTAGATTACTTCCAGTTCGTGATCTTCGATGACCTATTATGAGGAGAACGAGGTTGTTCCTGTGCTAAGGCCAAGACTGGTGGAGAACGCCCACGGATTGAAGGGCGTCCATGTGAATTTGGGGGAACGGAATTTGGAGGACTGCGAGGCGGGGGACTCGCCCCCGACTTCTCGGAGGCGATGGAGAGGTTACGTTTGCCACTGGTTTAAGTTGGCCCTGCTGTTCTCTTGCCTGGGCTTGTTAGCGGGGGTGTGCCTTAAATGGGTATGGCCCTTATTCATGGACAAGGTCAGTAAATTGGTGCTTTGAATTCTTTACTTGACCGGGATTCTTCCCACAGATTAGTGCTCTCTTGGTATTGTGAATATACACAAGTACAGATTCTTGATATTGCGGATTGTGGGTTGATACTAATTTGAACATATAAGGGCACTTTTGCCTAATTTGGCCTTTATTTGGTTTTCTTCTATAGGGTTGATTGATTAATTTACCGTATTCCTGTAGACACAATGTATTCCCTAGGAGTTATCATAGATTTTTTTCTTGCTGACGGCCTTTTCTTTAAAATTGAACACATGAGTGGAATATCTAATCTAATCTAATACATGTACTCAATCTAATATTTATTATCGATTAATTTAACTTTTCTGTTGTTGTTGCTTGTTATAATGCACTCGACTTGTAGTTCTGGATCACAACCTGTATAGGCTTCCTTTGATGATGCCAGAAGTATGTTTATAGATCCATTATTTTCTTGTAGTTGAGAAGATAAAGATTATTATCATGCAAATAGAACACTTTTGTTTATTCTTTTAACATATGATGTCACATTTTGCAGGAAATTATACCAATCATAAACTGGGAGACACGAACATTCAGCCATCCCATCCTTGGAGTTCTCATATTTATTACAATTGCACTATTTCCCTGTATTTTCTTACCATCAACTCCTTCCATGTGGGTTGCTGGAATGACCTTTGGATACGGTTATGGGTTCCTGCTCATTATTTCTGGAGTAGCCATTGGTGTATCTATTCCTTACTTCATTGGGTCTCGCTTTCATCATAAAATTCAGGTTTGCAGCAATGCTTTTGCATGCATCTTTTCTATTTACCAGTGGTTCTTGAAAGGATTCACCCATTTTATTTTAATGAGGCTTTGTTCGAATGCAGGGGTGGTTGAATAAATACCCAAAGAAAGCTTCATTGATTAGATCAGCTGGAGCAGGGAACTGGTTTCACCAACTTCGAGCAGTGACTCTGATTAGGATATCTCCCTTCCCTTATATCATTTATAATTACTGTGCTGTGGCAACAAATGTCAAGTATTTTCCTTTCATCTTTGGGTCATTGATAGGGGTGATACCTGAAATATTTGTCGCCATATATACGTAAGCTCTCTTTCTCTATCTAGATTACTGCCTTTTTTATTGATGCTTGTTAAATCTGATTCATGCACTTGATGATGGGCATGCCTCTTCTCATTGATTTCCTTGAGTTACTATTATTGAGCTTTAATTGAAAGTGAAGAAATTTCAGGTGAAATTTTGTAACAATCCATTTGCATCTTCTCCAAACCTAGGAGCTTTTCTCAGATAAGAAATGGTCACATCTTACCAACAAAAACGGGATGCTTGACTATTATAAAATACTGCTATCACTCCATGCTTCATATTTTGTAGAACCTCCATTTGTTTTCTTATTTTGTTGCAATGAAATGTTGCTAGCATTCTGTGTTTCGTGTTTTGTTGCTGATCTTAGCTTTGTTATCTTACTTTGTAGTGGCATTTTCATAAAGACCCTAGCAGATGCTTCCTATGATAGGCGGTCCTTATCGGCCCCACAAATCATCTTCAACATTCTTGGTTTCTTAGCAACAATTGCCACTACAATTATCTTCACCATCTATGCAAAGAGGCAGCTCAATACACTGAGGAGTGAGGAAGAACCACTTCTCGAGTGAGCCCATCAATATGGCTCCATGGTTTTCTCATCTCTTTGTAGTAAGAGTTGCGGTTGGGATGAGGTTTCTTACATTTACTAAGCAGCTTCATCCATGGCGTATTGTAAGAGCTGAAGGTTGATAACATTCTAACCTGACAGCGTAATTATAAAGGAGGTCGGTCAGCCTTCTGGTCCAGGTATCATAATCCTGAATCTTGTAATAGATGCATCACATTTGATGCACCATAGGTCGGTCGGGTTAGTATGTTGTCTTCTTTACTTGTGGGCCTTCTTGCAACTGCTTCTCTTCTTGTATATGGTCAAAAGGCAGGGTTGGAGAGGTCGAATTGAATTGTCTGCAAATTCATGTAAGTAATATAAATGAAATTACTTTTTCGTATTTTCTCCGGGTGGAAATCATGTCCGATTCATGTAAAACTGTCAAGTATATCATAGATACATGTTTGAAGATGTTGCCCCTTCTATTACAGAAATAGACGCATTGTAATGACAATCATCCACTAATTATCAACCTTGAAAATGAAAAGCTTATACGCTATATAGTGCCATATATGCAAGTAGATGTTGCCTGCAGCAAAGAGGCATGCTGGAGGCTTGAGTTCTTGAAATCACTATATCACTAAGCATGACCATTTGGATGGGCAATGGTCTCCGATCCAAATTCACACTGACAGAGGCTGACATAACAGTACTCTTAACTCATCATATAATTTGAATGATGGATGATCGAGAGGTGCCGGAATTCAAGTGTAAAATTAAATACAATGTAGGACAATAAATATTATAATAATATTTAAAAAATAAAAGTTGAGATGGCCAAGCTGGTCTATGCCAAATTAAGATTCTAATCTAAAATGGCATGGGTTAGAATTATTTTATTTTTTGCAGAGGTTAGAAAGTCTTTTTACATATTAATTTGCTTATAATTAAATAGATTACAGCATAAGACAATAAATATTAAAATAATATTTGAAATATATAAATAAAAGTAGAGATGGTTGAGTTTGTCTAAGGCCATCCCACTGTCAATAAATAATTTTAATAAATGATTTTAATTTAAACTTATTTTATTTTTTGCAGAGGTTAGAAAGTTCTTTTACATATTAATTTGTTTATAATTAAATAGATTAGAGCATAAGAGAATAAATATTATGATGATATTTGAAACATATAAACAAAAGTTGAGATGGCCGAGTTGGTCTAAGGCGCCAGATTAAGGTTCTGGTCCGAAAGGGCGTGGGTTCAAATCCCACTCTCAACAAATAATTTAAAGTTTTTTTACATATCAATTTGTTTATAATTAAATAGATTAGAGCGTAGGCCGCCCAGAAAAATTTGGCCACGCAGGCCGACTAAGAAGTAAGGGTTTATGAGTGGCTTGATGTGGAGGAACTTGGTGGTGGGGCTCATGGTGAGGGCCGGCAATAGTAACGGCTTGGATGCTCAGTCCGAGGCACCTCCTGTAGCATGGGATAGCACTTACGGACTTTCAACCGCCCTCTCCTCCTCCAGGATTTCATGGATGTCAATGAAATAGCAGTTCATCATAATAGCCCCAGGGGATTCTTGACACTGCAATCTTCTTTTGGGCTTATTAGTTAAGCATGTGGGCATGTTGGAACCTTTGGAAATTGAAAGATGAAGTTAATTGGATCCAGTTGCTGCATAGATCAGACAAGCAGATCCTGTTCTCCAATTGTTGTTAGTGGGTGTGGAGTTGTCATGATCTCTTACTCCCCTCGCCTCTGGTCAAAATGTAGTCCGCACCAAATCATGAAAATAGAGAAGTCCATGAGAGGCCACCTATAACAGAAAACTATGGAAACAGATCAAGTGGAGAAAGTCAAAAGAGTCAAAGATTTCCTCTACCCACAGCATTGAAAGTCATGACAGTTCCAAGACTGGGTGGACTTTTCTCACGTGAGTTGTATCGATGGTCTTTGTTGGCAATAAAACATGACAGCCGGGATAACCAACTAGGCAAGTGCAGATTCTGTTCCAATTAATAATGGAGGGGCTATCAATTTCATTCAATCACTAATCACTCCTCCATACAGCCCACCTTAGTGCCTCACATATGAAAAGCAAAACTGAAGAAATAAGCTCCAAGTGTCATTAAATGACATCTAGAGGAAGGCTTTTCCTAAATGCGGTAAAGATGCCACCTAATAGTGCAAGTTTAGGTGAAGTACCAACTAATATTATAGCCAGTCTCTAATGTGTAAATGTGCAAGGTTAAATGATAAGAGGCAATGGAGTTTGAATCAGCAAAAATACAGGCATGCACACAAATGCATATTTGCTCCCATCCATTCAACAATTGCAGTTTAAACCGGGATTAGCTTTCATCTTACCAAGAAAATAACAACTTTTTGCACACAAAATGAGAATAGAAAGGATGCAATTCAAGAATTGAATGTGGGTAAGAATTGTTTCCTCCCACAAGAAACTTTGCAATTCATCTTACCAAGATTGTATTGGATAAACCTCAAACTTTCAAGAAACTTTGCTCTCTTTATCCTACCCTCCAATCCTAATCAACATCAATGGAAAAACATATTCTTTTCTTTTTCCATCCATGTTCCAATACAACCAATCTCATCAATCTGTTCACATCCTCCAAGTTCCTTAGGCAGGTAGATAATCCCCAACCGATCAATCGAATCTCAAGCAAGCAAGAAACGGAACAAAATTCAATATAGCACCACCCTCATCGTGCTGAAACTTTAGACCTTTTCTTGGCCTCGCTATATAGAACAACGCCCATGACCGTAACAGAAAATCCAGCCATCCCCATCACTGTGACAGGGTTCCTGAATATAAGGACGGAAACTACCGCAGCCACAGCAGCCTTGGCGTTTCCAAGGACCTGCAAGGTCAGGGCGCTCGTGTGCTTGGTCACCAAAAAGTTCGTCAAATTCACTAAATACGCTATAGTCGCATTGCCGAACAGGAGGAATATGATGAAAGGTCCAGCCCTTGCCTTCTCGATCGTCACCGCTGCCACATTGCCCTCAACGTAGAGGGTTACAGGGAGAAGAATCAGAGCAGCCATCGGAGCCATGTAGAGCAGTAGATTCATGGAGTGCAGCTTCTCGGCCTCAGACGTCAGCAGTAATCCCTGGACGACGGACTTGAGGGCACGGCCAGCAGTGGAGCCGACGCAGACCAAGAACCCGAAGAGGTTGAAGAGGGGCTCGCTGTTGCTAGAGAGGGCGATGCCGAAGACAACAGGGATGAGGGCAAGGTATACCTCGGCGGTCTCGCTCTTGAAGGTGATTAGGAAGGCGAAGATGGCGGTAAAGAATGGGGTGGTGGCGCCAATGGCTTGATTGAAAGAGACGGGAATGTATCTCAGTGAGGTGTTTCCGCAAACGACCGAGAAGCAGAAGATAACGCTGAGGCCGAGGATCTTGAAGAACTGTCGGCGGGAGAGAATATACTGACGTGGCACGATCTCAAGGCCGTGGATGGCGATGTAGCTGTAGACGGCACATGAGATCATGTGAAGCATCGTCAGGAAGATCGGATACCGGAAGCCGTAATAGCTGAGGAGGTACTTGTTCAGCAGCAGGACGCCAATGTTTGAGAGGTACCAGGACGCGATGATCAGCGCCGTGAGGACAGACGGAGAGGAGGAGGCGCCGGCTGCAGGTACCCGGGCGTCTCCGGGAGGCGTCGAGGGGATGTCGACGGCGGTGGACTCGAGCCGAGGGTTGCTCATCCGGCGAGTCGCCCATGTCTGGGCCTCCACCATGGAAATGCTTCCCGATCACTCTCTCCAAAACCTCTAGAGAGAGAAAGAGAGAAGGAAAGGCGAGTATGTGATGAGTGTGTGTGTGTCTGCGTTTTCTTCAGATCTGAGAGTGAGACTGAGGGAGGAAGAGGAGGAGGAAGGAGGATGGGGGAGAGAAAGAGACAGTAGGGAGCGGATATTGATTTCTGATTGCAAGGCAAAGTGATTAAAGGAGAATGAAAGATCCGGTACTTCCAATGCATGCTTACGTGCCAGCTTTGACCAATTATATCCAACTCGAACATGACGTGGATTAATCCTATCCAACAGATTGGAGGGCTCGTGAGTAGAGTATCCATCCCCACATGAGTAGATTTTGTTATGCAACCCCCAAATAACAATAATTTAGGCGCTAATACTTAATATATTCAATTGTTAGTTTTTCTAGTTTACAAATATATATATATATATATAGAGATCATTGGAAAAATATAAAATAAAAATAGGATATGACGGTCCACATATATAGATCATTGGAATGTAATATTTAAACTCTTAAATATTAATTTAATCCAAGATATAGTATTTAATTAATTTGATAAGTATTTCCTATTAAGCCATTTATTTATTAGATATAATCGGGATTATGAGGGATGTTAATCAATTAGGATCAGGGGTGTGGTGAGACCCGCACTTACCTTATATCATATTTTATGGCTAAATTATATTATTATAGCAAGAAGAAAATTATATTAAAATTTTGAAATATTATAATTTGTATCAACATTATTTATATTAAAACACATTATATAAATTTAATAATGATCTATATATGCTATTTTTTGTTAAATTCTTACCTGTTAATTTAATAATAATTTTAAGGCACAAATTATATTGCATGGAATCCAAGATGATGTGATATGTAAAAGTCAAATATCTTAACCAATTAATAATAATAAATTAAGTAACAAAATATAATTTACTTCAAAGTTCACATCAATATAGTGAATTAAACTGTCAACTTGTGTGTCAATAATAAGTTCTTGGAATAACTCCATCCAAATGGACAAAATATACTTCTCTTATTTGAGGCAATAAGTTAAGTTTGTTTGTGCAAAAAAAAGGTCATGGTTATAGAGATAGAAAAGAAAAGATAGGTTAGTAACATTCTTGAACAGTATCTTGAAATTAGTTTTTAATATGATTTCCTTAAGTACCTAATCTTTGGTCAGTTGCCCTCCAAAGATTTTTCACCCCCATTAGGGCTACAAAACACCATTGAGGACTTTGCCCACTGAATCTCGTCTCGTACCATTGCACCATCTCCTCCAACCGTATCTATCCTTCCGGTTAGACTTCATTATAGAGATAAGACAAGATAGCTTGGAGTTTGTATGGGGCGATATAATGTTCTATCAAATCAAGCTTCCATTGGCATTTAGGAGCACATTCGGAGTACACAGTCTACACTTAGCCGATCATCCAACATAGGGGACATAAGCTTGTAATCATGCAACAAGGCTAGCCATCTCATCCTCCACAGCTGGACACTGCCCCCATTCCCAATATTACTTACCAGGATAAATGTTCATACACAACCACCATGCCTTAAATCCAAACTTTTGTTGTCTCTCAGTTATACAGCTCCATTTGATTTAGTTCATATACTTTTTCGCATGTCTACTCCATCAAAACATAGAAATCAAACACTTCAACTCTTGAAATGAATAATGAGATAACCAAAAAAAATTATTAGGAATTAAAAATACTACTTAACACATTTAATAAAAACTCATCCAATATAGTTGGGAGAGTTGGACCTACTTTTATTCTTGTAATTTGGTACTTACCTATTCTTCCAAATTGATGGGTAGTACCTATGCAACAAAAGAATAGGTAATATGGGTCGGACAGATTCGTCCATTAATTCGATCCAACTTAATAATTAAAATATATTTTGTTAACGTAAATGGTACAACTAAATTATTAAATTATTAATAGTATTAATTCTTTATTATATAAAATGTTATTAATTTTGATATTTATTTAAAATAAAAAAATATTTTAATATAAACAAGTATTTAAATAGTAAATTTAAAATTTTTATTAGTATTAAAATTTTTACATAAATTTTAAATTTAAAAAAATTTCAATAAATTAATTTTAATAATATGATACTTATATTTGAAATATATAAAATAAAACTATTTTAACATTATATTTAAGTTACCTGTATAAATTTTATTAATATTAAAATATTTTTTTGTTAATATAATATTTATATTTTAAGTATATAAAATAGTTGGTAAAACTATTTTAATATTATATTTAAGTTAATTGTATAAATTTTATTAATATTAATTTTTTTTGTTAATTCCTAGTTAACAAAATGCGGGGTACACAATTCTATATTTCTATAGAATCCAACAATTGTGTTAAACGTAATATTATTTTAAACCCGAACTACTTAATCTTTGTATATTTATCAACAGAGTCTGTATCCAACCAAAGAATTTTACTGCTTGGTTTTACCCGAATAGATGTGCAGTCCCCAATAACCAAGACTTTGAAGTAGAGTACGGGTACTTTTTGGTGGAAAAATTGAAAGGCTTTTGATTTGAATTTTATTATTAAATAAAATATTAATTTTCATTTGTATTTAATAAAATTATAGGTAAATATATATAATTAATATTTTATTTAATTAATTTAAAATAATAAATTAAATATATTTTACAAATATATCTCTAATTCTTTATAATAATATAATTTTGTTAACCAATTATATAATTTATTAGTTAAATTTAATTATTTTATTTGCATAATACTTTAATTTATATATACATATTTTTATTTAACTTAAATTACATATAAATTTTAATATTTATTAAATATAAATATATGTTATGATATTATATAAATATATAATTTAAAATTAATATTTCAATTATAATAAAATTATATAATTTACTATTAAAATTGTATTATTATAAAAATAGAGATGTATTTGTGTAAAATACTTAATTTTTTTTCAAATTAATTATAAAAATATTAATTAGATAACATTTTTATTTATAATTTTAATAAGTAAAAATATTTTTAATTTAAATTTATTTTAAATACATAAATAGTTTAATTTAAATACAATATTACTAATTATTTTTAATATAATTTGTATTTAAAATGAAAACTCTTATATTATAAGGGAAAATAATTAGAATTTTTAAATATATTTGTTATAATTCAATAGTTATGATGATAATATTTTAAGTAGAAGTTTTAAATTCGAATTTCTAAATAATTATTTTTGTTTTAAAATTATTATTTTACATTTATGTGAGAGTTGAGATAACAAATTGTTAAATTTATATTAATAAAATTTAAAATAAATTAAAATTGTTGATAAAATAACTATTTTATCAAAAAATTGATGATAAAATATAATATTTAAAAAAATTTTTATAGTAGAGTGAAATTAATTTGAAAAGTTTGATTCTGTAATTTAACCTTTAAAATTGTGTATAGGTTATTAGAATATTCATGTATGATCATCTCATCTCAGCCACTAGGGTTGCACTTCCCCGTTATGACTCTAAGGACAGGTTCCCTCTCTTAGGTGGGTGACAACTGACATCACACACCGGCGGCTCTCCCTGACGTCGGCATCGTGTGTAATTTGTTCTCTCTTGGCTACTTACTACTATCTATCCCCACTCATTCTCAAAGAAAAAAATTGATCATGCCTCCCCCAGTCTTGAATGGCTTGCTCAACTTTAGTTTTACATATGCTCTATGGCGGCCCCCAGCTAAACGCATATGGCTACGGATGCCATGGTGCATGACGGGATTATCAAAAGGAGAAAACTAATGGTGGGGCAATAAAATAAAATTTGGTTGAGAATATATTATGTATGTACACTACCAATTGGAGCCAGATATTAAGGTATGAAATAGAAATGAATTGAATGCATGCTTTAGTTCATACATTTGAAACAAACACAGAAGATATTGGTGAATCCTCATTATATATAACCTTAAGAAAACCGATTAATTTTCATGTGATAGACATTGGGTGGAGTATCTAACCTGAAAGCATGACTTTGTGATATGTGTCCACATTGTCGGCTCCCCGAGCGGACGTAGCAGCCAAACGACGCCCATATTTGACATTGCAACTGTCAGTATTTTGTCATTTTCTGGGATAGTTCCAAAATATGTATAGGTATGTCTAAGATAAGATCAAGTCAAGAGATAAGGCAAGCCAGATCCTAGTTTGCAGTGTGTATATATATATATATATATATACCCACCTGAGTGGTGTATGGTATAAGTAGACAGGAAGACGAACGAAATATAGAGTGACTGTGAGAGGGAGAGGGAGAGGGGAATGGACTTCTTGATCTTGATATCGGTGCTCTGGGTTTCGTGGGGACTGTATCGGGTCCTGGTATTCGTAGCAAATAAATCATGTAAGCTACCTCCGGGACCGAGACCACTCCCAGTGATTGGAAACCTCCTAGAGCTCGGTAGCCATCCCCACATATCACTGGCCAAGCTTGCCAGGGTCCATGGCCCCATCATGAGCCTGAAGCTAGGCTGCATGACCACCATCGTCGTCTCCTCAGCCCCATTAGCGCGCGATATCCTCCAGACCTATGATAGCGTACTCTCAAACCGCATCATCCCTGACACCACCTTGACCTGCCGCTTTGATGAGTTAGGGATAACTTTTGCGCCTGTCTCTCCTATCTGGAGAAACCACCGCCGAATCAGCAACCTTCACCTGTTCACTCGTAAAGCCCTCGACTCAAGCCAACAACTACGTAACTGTAAAATCCAGGTTAGATACGAGGATTCATAGTAATCTTTTTTCTTCCTCCACTCTACTACAAGAAATTGTCGACCCTTTTGCACATGCATGATGATGTATATTATGAGTACGACCCCTTAGTATCTAAGGAAATGGATATGTGTTTGTTAATTGGCATCATCAGGAACTCCTCGGTCTGGTCGCCGAGTGCTGCAACACCAGAAGCGCCATGGACATCGGTGAGGCAGTGTTTACGACCTCGCTCAACCTGCTAGGGAACACGATCTTTTCCATGGACTTGGCTGGTGCCACATCAGAGTCCACCAAAGATTTGAAGGAGCTAGTATGGGAGATGGAGGTAGAGGCAGGAAAGCCAAACTTGGCGGACTACTTCCCGGTGCTTAGGTGGGCAGATCCGCTGGGCGCGAGGCGAAGGATGGAAGCCTATTTCAAGCGGATGTTTGATCTTTTCGATAGGATCATCAGTAAGAGGTTGGAGGCCAGATCAGTCACCGTCTCCGACAGGAAGAACGATTTGTTGGATGTCCTTCTAGACCTTGCGGAGGATGAGGAGGAAGACATGAATATACTTACAATGAAGAACATCTTCGTGGTGAGATTTCTTTTAATGCAACAAGAAACTTGTGAGGGTAGCTCAATTTCAATTTGGTCTTTTATATTTTCTTCTGAACAGTAAAAATATTATTCTGATAATTCTTGGTCATTTTCTCAAAAATGTCCAGAATCTATTTGTTGCGGGAACCGACACCACCTCGAGCACATTGGAGTGGGCTATGGCTGAGCTGCTTCGCAATCCCCAGAAGCTAGTAAAAGCACAGTTCGAGCTGGGAGAGGTGATCGGTAGAGGAAAAGCCATCGAGGATTCCGATATTGCCCGGCTGCCATACTTGCAAGCGACACTGAAGGAGGTCTTGAGGATGCATCCTGCCGCCCCACTGCTGGTCCCTCGCAGGGCCGGAGCAAACGTTCAGGTCAGTGGCTACACCATCCCGGAGGGTGCACAAATCTTTGTGAATGTCTGGGCCATAGGCAGAGATCCGACCACGTGGGAAAATCCCGAGGAGTTCATTCCGGAGAGGTTCTTGGGATCGGACATCGATGTCTCGGGACAGAACTTCGAGCTCCTGCCGTTCGGTGGAGGCCGGAGAATATGCCTGGGCCGTCCTTTGGCCACAAGAATGCTGCAACTGATGCTCGGGTCACTCGTCAACTGCTTCGATTGGAAGCTCGAAGATGGGGTTTCTCCGTCGGACGTGGACTTGGGAGAGCTGTCCGGGCTCACCGTAAAAATGGCAAAACCAATCATGGCTGTGCCACTAATACCGAGGAACAACCTCTAGTTCATAAACTTAAGCATAATGTGTATTGTTTGGCACAATAAGTGGACAACTTCAGCTCCAACCTTGATTGTGGTGTTCCATTCTACTTTTTCTTAAATAATATTGTTGCATGTGCGAATCATAGAAGCCATGACTTTTACCTGCTCTTATTCTTTTATTTTTTTAATCAGAGAAAAGGCACATGAAAAAAGAGATGCACAAAACATTTACGCATCTAAAAAATATCCAAAGATTTAAAGTCCGTGGGATAGTAATTTCATGATACTCTACCCATCTATGTAGACCATCCTCTCTGTCACCTGGCTTGGGGGATGGTGCCCCACTTCTTATCAGGAAAAAAATGACCACCAAGTTTGAGGCTTGGGCACTCCAGCCACTCTTGAATGTCTTTCTCAACTTTAGCTTTCTATATACGCTACGGCGGCCCCCAGCAAAAACTTACATGACCACTTTCCGGCACTCTGATGCCATTGTGGGATTATCAAAAACAGAAAAAAAAAATCATGGTGGGGCGACAAATTAAGATTTGATTGGGATTATATTTATTTATACACGACATTATACCCATGGATCATATATTAAGTGGTATGCATCGTGGATGCTAGCAACTCCGTCTAAGGACTACATTAGCATGTATGAAATCGGAATTTGTTGCTATACAAACCTTTAAACACATGCGCCACCATCGTCGTTTTCTGGGATAGTTCCAGAATATGTGTAGGTATGTGTAAGGTAAAATCAAGTTTGACCAGCAAGAGATAAGGCAAACCAGATCAGATCCTAGTTCGCAGTGTGTGTATATATATCCACCTGAGTGGTGTGTGAGAAAAGTGGACAAGAAGACTAACGAAGCATAGAGAAACTGTAAGAGGGAGAAGGTTATGGACTTTTTGATCTTGATATTGACGCTCTGGCTTTGCTGGGGACTGTATCAAGTCCTGGTATACGTAGCAAGCAGATCACGTAACCTACCTCCAGGACCGAGACCACTCCCAGTGATCGGAAACCTCCTAGAGCTGGGTAGCCACCCCCACATATCACTGGCCAAGCTTGCCAGGGTCCATGGCCCGATCATGAGTTTGAAGCTAGGCTGCATGACTACCATCGTCGTCTCCTCAGCCCCAATAGCACGAGAGATCCTCCAGACCCATGACAGCGTGCTCTCAAACCGCACCATCCCTGACAGCCTCTCCACATGCTGCTTTGATGAGCTAGGTATAACTTTTATGCCCATCTCTCCACTCTGGAGAAACTACCGCCGAATCAGCAACCTTCACCTGTTCTCTCGTAAAGCCCTCGACTTTAGCCAACATCTCCGTAACTGTAAAATCCAGGTTAGATATGAGAAGGCGGAGTAATCATTTTCTTCCTTTTGTACTTGCATGATATATGGTCTAAGCAAGTCCCCTTGGTATTTTTAAGCTTTATAGGTTCATCTTCTTCTTCTAAGGAAAAGGATATATGTTTGGTAATTGGTATCATCAGGAACTTCTGGTTCTCGTCGGCAAGTACTGCAACACGAGAACCGCCATGGACATCGGCGAGGCAGTGTTTACGACCGCGGTCAACCTACTAGGGAACATGATCTTTTCAATGGACTTGGGTGGTGCCACATCTGAGTCCACCAAAGATTTGAAGGAGCTAGTATGGAATATAGAGGTGGAGGTAGGAAAAACAAACTTGGCCGACTACTTCCCAGTCCTCAGGTGGGCAGACCCGCAGGGGGCGAAGAGTAGGATGGAAGCCTATTTCAAGCGAATGTTTGATCTTTTTGACAGGATCATCAGTAAAAGGTTGGAGACCAGAACAGTCCCCAGCTCCGACAGGAAGAACGATTTGTTAGATGCCCTTCTAGACCTTGCCAAGGATAAGGAGGAGGACATGAATATGCCTGCAATGAAGAATATCAACCTAGTGAGCTTTCTTCCAATCCAATTCTTTCTTGTGAGTTTATGTTTCTGCTAACGGTAGCTCGATTTCAACTTGATTGCCTTTATTTTATTCGTCTATCGAATCCACTGAAGTTTCTCGTATTTAACTAATCTTAGGAGACATCTACAACATTTTTTTATCGTCAATAGAAATTTATTGTGTAATATTCTCATAATACTCTGTCATTTTCTCAATAATGACCAGAATCTATTTGTTGCGGGGACGGACACCACCTCGATCACATTGGAGTGGGCTATGGCTGAGCTGCTTCGCAATCCCGATAAGCTAGTAAAAGTACAGGCGGAGCTAGGACAGGTGATTGGGAGAGGAAAAGCCATCGAGGATTCCGATATTGCACGGCTGCCATACTTGCAAGCGACACTGAAGGAGGTCTTGAGGATGCATCCTGCAGCACCACTGCTGGTCCCTAGCAGGGCCGGAGCAAACGTGCAGGTCAGTGGCTACACCATCCCGGAGGGTGCACAAATCTTTGTGAATGTCTGGGCCATAGGCAGAGATCCGACCACGTGGGAAAATCCCGAGGAGTTCATTCCGGAGAGGTTCTTGGGATCGGACATCGATGTCTCGGGACAGAACTTCGAGCTCCTGCCGTTCGGTGGAGGCCGGAGAATATGTCTGGGCCGACCTTTGGCCACAATAATGTTACACCTGATGCTCGGGTCACTCATCAACTGCTTCGATTGGAAGCTCGAAGATGGGGTTTCTCCGGCGGACGTGCACTTGGGAGAGCTGTCCGGGCTCACCGTGAAAATGGCAAAACCAATCATGGCTGTGCCAGTAGTCCCAAAAAACAATCTCTAGATCAAATTGGGCTCGGCCATAAATTTTGAAGCATTTTCCAGGCTGTTGTATTATTGGGCTGACATGCTTTTGCAGATGAGATGCTGGTTGGGCCGGCAGATGCAAGTTCATGAGGTTGTCATTCCTAGCTACTGTATGTACGTTTCCTTGTGCTAATACAATGGCCCAAGCAACCTCTAAGATCAGAATGTCACCATCTTGCATCTTATTTTTAACATACAAATTCCAAACTCTAATGCAAATTCACAAGAGAAAAAAAATTGATGACTCTTCCAAGGAATATAATAAATAATGTGCAGAAATATACATCAGATTTAGTTTTCCAAACACTATGTTGTTCTGTACCCATGGTCCTCTTTTTTACCAGTAACGCGACAACCAAGACTTGAATATATGCGTTTACAACAAGCAATCATTATGGACTTTGACTGAATACAGGCACCTATTCAAGACTCTTTAATGGAATAGATTCATTCCATTGAATGCTTCTTCTTTGTAACTTTCATCTTCACCCCACATGCCTTGGGCCGCTAACTACCACAGAAATATTCCCAAGATGCCGTGGTCATCTATCAGCAGCCTAGAAGGAAAATGGTTGTTCTTATCCCCAGGTCAGGTCAGGGTCCAGTGACGGACCTCCTGAATGGCATGATTTTTCCTGAGTCGGGAAATACATGTTCTTGCAATTACCAGTAGAAGGCATTGGAATCTGTTGCCAGGAAACTGACAACTGACATTAGTAGTGTCCCAAGCACTAGTGTAAATGACAAATTGCAAGCTGGCTTAACAAATATAGACCGACACGCTTTCCTACTAATTAATCGCTAACTAACACAAAGTCATCTCTTTTATATGTTATCCTGTTTTACTCTGATTTGTTTTTGCAAAAAATCATACACTTTTTATATGTTAGCTTATTTTATTAAAAGACTATGGACAAAATTAAATTTTAAAATATTACAAGATGGTGCATTTATTTAAATTTATTACTTAATGGTACATTTTTAACAAAATCTAACTAAGACAAAATATTAATCTATTATACATTTTAATTGTCTATATTTATTTTGATTAATTATTTTAATTATACTATTATTAAAAAAAATATGCCATATGAAATAACAAGTTAGGAGAATAAATTATCATTGAAGTGTCCAATTCATAATTTTCTCAATAATTTAATAATGTTAAAAATTTATTGTGCAAAAAAAATAATGCTAAAAATATTAATGAACAATAGGTTAGGCATATTTTAAATGAATTGTATTTATAAAACATAATTTATCATTAAAAATAAATGCATCATTATGAAACATTATTTAAAACAAATTTATTTTACTGAAATATATTGTAAAATAATTGGACTATGGAGAAACAAGTGAGAAGAGATGTACATTCAAACAATATTTTATCATATAATAAATATATTCTTAAAATATTAATTTTAAATTTATGTAATTATAATAGTTGATACATATGAGTTTTATATGTACATTTATTTTATTATGAAAAAAATAATATGATTGAGAAAGTATGTCTTTTTGAAGAAAAATCAAAGTAAATTTGTTGTAAAACACAACTAAATTGTGAGCCTTTTTGGGTGAAGAATGAATTTACTTGTTGTAGAAGTAAATAAGACTAAAGTCTATGCTTTTTTTCACTATTAATCATTTTTATCATTCATAATCTTTTAAATCCCATGAGTTTGGTAGTAATAATTGGAGATTCCATTTAGGCAAAAAAAAACTGGGGATCTCAAGTTTGACAAAACATGTGAAAATCTCAACAAAAATCAGCTTCTGAGTTCATAGATGCCCTCCCAACCTTTCAAATTCTCTTCCCCACCTCACCTCACCTCACCTCTGCAAACCCAAAAAGTGCCTAAATTAGTTCACATTAGATCTGTCCGATCGTATTCCTTAGATCAATTGCAATATATACATATATGAGCGTGACCATGGCAGCAGAATCGGATGATCCCAAGTTCAACATTGATTGATGGAAGTGAAAATTGGAGCTTTGCCAGGGATGAAGGCGCTCTTCGTTCTCAGCTTAATCCTTGCCAGCGGGTTCTCATGCGTTGCCGCAATAATCGAACAGCCAGCTGATGATGCAGACGAAGGCCTCTCCACTTACATCATCCATGTCCAAAAGCCAACGGACGAGCTTGCTTCTTTGGCTGCTGATGATTTCGAACAATGGTACCAGTCATACTTGCCCTTGTCGTTGGATAGCTCAAAGCAACCACACAGCCGCATTGTCTATTCCTATAAGAATGCGATGACCGGCTTCGCCGTGAGGCTGACACCTTCAGAGGCTAAGGCCCTGGAGTCAAAGAATGGAGTCTTATATGCCAAGAAAGAGAAAATTATTCCCTTGCATACAACTCATACACCGGGCTTCCTCCGCCTGAACCAATACAAAGGGCTGGCGGCAGATGGAAATCAGGGCGAGGGTGTGATCATAGCGGTTTTAGATTCGGGAATTACATTGGACCATCCTTCCTTCTCAGCTGTGGGAATGCCCCCTCCTCCTGCTAAATGGAAGGGCAAGTGCGAATTCAATAACCGAACAGTTTGCAATAACAAGATCATCGGTGCAAGGAATTTCATCCAACCCTTCAACGGTGCCCCAAAACAACCGCCATTTGATAAAGAAGGGCATGGGACTCACACCGCTAGCACGGTCGCCGGACGCCCCGTAAAGGGTGCCAACGCCTTTGGGATGGCTCCGGGGACGGCGGTTGGTATGGCGCCACTTGCCCACCTGGCAATTTACAAGGTCTGCAGTGATCGAGGATGTCTGGAGAGCGCCATCATGGCAGGCCTCGATGCTGCAATTGCCGATGGAGTTGATATTATTTCAATGTCTCTGGGTGGGTTTGATAACTCATTCTACGAAAGCGCTGTCGCTACGGGATCATTTGCAGCGATTCAGAAAGGAATCTTCGTAAGCTGCCCGGCTGGGAATCAAGGTCCATCGAGAGGGACCCTGTCGAATGAGGCTCCTTGGGTTCTAACCGTTGGGGCTAGCAATGTCGACCGGAGCATTAGGGCGACCGTCCGACTTGGAAATGGGGCTGAGTATGATGGCGAGTCCCTCAATCAGTTCTTTCATATCCAACCGCTCCCGCTGGCCTATGCCGGAGCAGGCCGGGACTCTTACTCGGCATTTTGCGGCCCTGGATCATTGTCAAACTTCAATGTCAAAGGAAAAGTGGTCCTCTGCGACAGAGGCGGCAATGTCCGGATGGTCGATATGGGTATAGAAGTGAAGAAAGCCGGTGGCGCGGCGATAATCATAGCAAACGACGGTCTAAATGCTGACAGCATCGAAGCAAAAGCCCATGCCCTTCCGACTTCCTATATCAGCTACAACGCCGGTTTAAAGATAAAAAACTACATCAAATCAACACCAAACCCAACAGCCACCATCCTATTCAAGGGAACAATCATTGGCAACACTACTGCACCTACAGTAGCCTCATTCTCGTCAAGGGGTCCAAACATATTGAGCCCCGGGATCCTTAAACCCGACATCATCGGCCCTGGAGTGAGCATCCTTGCAGCTTGGAATGCTCCACTGGACAACGGGGCCCGCTCCAAGGTCAATTTCAACATGATATCAGGCACCTCAATGTCTTGCCCCCACCTCAGCGGCATAGCAGCCCTCCTCAGAAGCTCGCACCCGGACTGGTCTCCCGCTGCGATCAAGTCCGCGATCATGACCACCGCCGACATCCTGAATAATGAAAATAAGGTCATCACGAATGAATACCAGAGACGCGCCGACTACTTTGCCATGGGTGCTGGCCATGTCAATCCAGGAAGGGCAAACCGACCAGGCCTCATTTATGATACCAAGCCGACGGACTACATTCCGTATTTGTGCGGATTGGGGTACAAAGATAAACAAGTTTCGATCATAACAAAGACAAACGTGAGGTGCTCAACCGTAAGGAGGATAGCTGAGGCGCAGCTCAACTATCCTTCCTTTAGCGTAGTCTTCGGGATTAGCCCGCAAAGATATACGAGGACGGTGACCAACGTCGATCGGTCGGGCGCATCGTACCTATCCAAGGTATACGCACCGGCCGGAGTCGATGTCACCGTGAGCCCGAGCGTGATCAAATTCTCGAGGAATAACCAAACGGCTACGTACACTGTGACATTTACCAAGAAAGCGGGGTCCAGCAGTGTGGGCCAGTACTCGGAGGGAGCCATTCTCTGGTTTTCGGGTCAGCATTTTGCCAGAAGCCCAATTTCCGTAACTTTCAACTGAAAGCGCGCATACACATACATGCATGGGATAAAAAGGAGTTCAACCTTTTGTCCTGAATGTTCGTTTTATTATTTGTAATTGGAGAGATAATAGAAGAGAAGAGAGAGAGTAAGAATTTAGGGAAATAAATATTCAATAATATAAAATAAATAAAGAGGAGTTGGAAGCATGAGCATCGCTTTATTTTTTATTGAGCAATATCTTGTACTTGGGTGACCCAAAATTGAAATTAAATTACATTAGATAAGTAAATAATCATTATTGTACTGTTCCGGCAGCCAAGATTGTCCATTCCTACCCAATAAGCCCGAATGCACACGCGTGCAGAGTCGTATTTTATTACTTAAAGACTCCCAAACGATAGAGTGAGGCTTTAAATTGTTGAAAGGTCCCTCTATTGAGTGAGGAAACGTCACCATAACTTCAACTACCCTTAACTAATTCCAACAATTCCTTAAATTGTTGAATTAAAGGTGGGCCTTATGTGATTCTCTACATTTATTCACTCCACACATATGCAATTCATATAATTTAAATTGATATAGATTTCGACTATTATACATATTTGCAACTTCGATTTATTTATTTACGTCTTATTTAAACTATTTAGAAAGTTCTCTAGCTTGCTAAATATTAATTTCAGCTCAAGTATTGCTAGGAAAGTGTCAATGGGGTAATACGGTACAGTAATTCCAACGGTAAACTTTTAACCTAAATTTTCGAATTAAATTCAGGCTACAAATCGATCTCTTGAGACTAAGCCGACGCTACTACAACTTTCCACTACTACCTAAGCTTGTCCTACATGATTATTTGTAGTAAGCAATTGCAGCCGTAATTGTGAAAACTTTGACAATTACATACTAAATGGTTATAGATAGGTGAAAATAATCTAATAATTTTTTAAAACAATGGTGATAAAAATTCTCCATAAATATTCATTTTTTATATTATTTTGAGCCGTTTTCTAAAGTATAATTTTATCTTTTCCCCATTTTTCATGATAATTACTTGATATTCTCCGCTTAGAGTTTAAAAGTGTGCCTTTCAAATTTGTTGGTTCCTTGTTACTTCTATTTCACGTTAAGCAATATCAGTATTCATAATTGTTTTCATGTTACTCCTATCTATCGCACGGTACAAATAATATTTCCTTCACTTTGAGTTCTCACAAAATCCTCTCATCCAGTATCTCCTCATTTTTTGGTATTCTATTTTCTTTGATTTCCTCTGTATTTCTTGGCTTGCATTTAGTTTTTCATGAAACTTGTTAACTTTCAGTTTTGCAACCGTTTTCTATTTTCTTTTATTTGATTTTCTAAAATAGTGGCTCATCAGATTCGCCTCTTGAGACGTGGTCTCATAATCCTGATACGTAGATCTTCTGTATATTTTATATTACATTCGTTCCATGAACTTATCAGATTCACCACCTATAGGATTTGTTCCCTATAAATCTTTTATTTAAGCGGACTCTTGTGAGGTAAGCGTCATTCGTTCTTACACTATCTCTCATCTCTCGTTGATATTCTTGTGGAGTGATAGTCTTTTGGGTCCTCTCCTTTAGTGGACTCGTTTTCTTCCTAGTAAGTTCTAGCTCTTTATATATCCTTATGCTTCCATGCTTTAAAGATAGTTTCTAACTTTGTTATTTTCTTGCAGTTATAGCTAGTAAATTAATGACAATTCATGGGTATCAAGAACCGTGGAGTAAAATAAATAAGTATTATAGGTATATAAGTTTGAATTTTAAAAATATTTTAATGTATAGCCATATTATAGTAATAATATTGATTTGTACCATAAGTATAGCCAAATTAACAAATGATATCATGACATTCTAAAAATGTAATATATCTACAATATTTACACTCTGGTATTCTATATTCACAATCTTGTGATTCTATAAATTGTTTACATATCTACATTTAATACAATGATAAATAAATTACATTTTCTACAATTATTTCAAATGAAATTTCGAGTGAGAAGTTTGTGATTACTCCCTTTTCGTGCTACATCAAATTAGGTGCTGTTAAATGACACACTGTATCCAATTAGAAAGTCACCACGTCCTACTTAACCGACCCGTTGAGACACGATCTTGTACGACCGAATTTTTTTATCACATAAGAAACAAACGACGTCATGTTAATTTTTTTCGTCATTTAGTATGTAAGGGGTAAAAAATTGATCAGTTACGTCAGATTTAGCCAGTGGAACCCAAACCCTTGGGCTATGGGACCACCCAGTCGGACCCGTGGGACGCAGTCCTAGTCCTAGTCCGTTTACCGCCCCCACGTTCAAATATGCACATAGTAGCATGATTGAGAGTAGGATACGCTTCATGCAAGTCCTTCCCTGATTTTCTGATGCATTTTTCCTGATCTTTGAAAATGCTCTTTCTCTCATGTCCTCGCGATCACAAATGGGCAAATGGATCGAGCAGAGCATAGAGGAAGACGCGAGTAAAGGGCACTGGAGCAGTCTCATCTCTTTTTCCACTTAGATTCATCACTGGGCCAGCTTAAGGTTGTGCAGAAAATTTGACAATAGCCAATAATAGACCGAGTCCAGATTTTTTTACCGCTGTTTTAACCTTGGGAGAGTTTTCTCCTAATTAAGACGATCACTTGTATGAGAGTACTGCTAAGGAGAAGAATAAAGAAGGTCTTATTGATTAGAAGCCAAGAAGCGGACAAAAGTTCGAGCAACATCAACACAAAACATGCATTCAACAAAGCACATGGCAGACCATATTCCCTGGCTAGAAGGTAGGCATTAACTATTTTACTCAGAACTCTTGGCCTCGTCCTCGGGGTTATCCTTCCTAAAGAGCTTGTGCTCGATGTGCTGGGCGAAGGTGCGGGGTGGGAACAGCGCCGGCTCCGCCTCGGTCACCAGCTCCGGCAGTGGCTTCAGTATGATCTTCTCCTTGGGCGGCTCACAGAAGACCGCCCACGAGATCCTCACCTTCTCCTTGTTAACCAGACCGCGGTGGAGGATGCTCTTGTACTTGCCGTTGCTGAGGATCTCAATGGTGTCTCCGATGTGCATGATGATTGAGTTCGGCACGCACTTGGCCGTCACCCACTTCCCCTCGTAGAACAGCTGCAGACCCGGGACCATGTTGTGGAGGATGAAGGTGAGGGCGCTAACGTCGGTGTGGGCCTCAACGCCTAGCGCTAGCTCGGGCTGAGGGCACTTGGGGTAGTAATTGATCTTCATCTGCAGCAGCATCTCCTCCAGCCCTCCGACTTCCTTCTCAAGCCGGTCTTCCTCTAGGCCCAGGCAGGCCGAGAGGGCCGATAGAACCCTTGTCGCCAGGGACCTTAGTACCCTAGCGTACTCCTCAGTTGCAACCCTGCACGTTTTGCAGCCAAAGTTATATAACTTAAATTGTGTCAATCCAGAATTTTGTCAAATGTGGAGATGAATTTGTTGATTCTCCATAGACAGATATCAACTGAGATCCAAAAGTTGTAAAAATAATATATTAAGTGTAAAAAAAAACTTTTTTAAAGGCTTCATTTGACCTAATTAGCACCATTTTTTTATTTTCTGTCATATTAATGTGCCAATCAATATTTTATTTAAAGACACTTCTAGTTTGACTTATTTAATTATTGATGTGGCCTCCCATAAATTAGTTACTTTTTTAAACTTTTGTCATAACATATTTGCCAAACTATTTACACGCAATTAGACGTATGCCTTACTTGTAGTCAGCCGGGGTGTTAGGCCAGATCGTCATGTCCCGTTTGTCCTCCGGGAAGACGAGGTGGAAGTAGTAGTCCTCCCACTCGAGCTGACCGCTGGCGTTGTTTGCGAGCTTGCTGCCGTAGCCTTGGATCTTCCCTGAGGTCTGGTCGTTGGCGTACTTCTCCTTCTCCTCGATGGGGAGGCCGAAGAACTCCTCGCCGGCCTTCTTGACCCGCTCGATGAGCTCATCAGGGATGCCATGGTTCACGAGGTGCATGACACCCCACTCGGACGCAACCCTCTTAAGCTCGGCCCGGAACTTCTCACGGACAGCCGGGTCGTCGGACTCGATGTCCCGAAGGTCGATGGTGGGGACCTGGGGGCCCTCGTCCTTTTTCTCCTCCTCAAAGATGTCCCCGATGCTCGTGAGCTCCTCCTGTGGCCTCACGTATTCCTTCGGGATCGACAGGACCCCGCTGCTGGCCAGGCTCTCGACTCTCGGAACTATCGTGACCACCATATTTCCTGATGAGACCCCTAAAGGGCTTGACGCTGATTTTATAATCACAGAGAAAGAGAGGAGTTATTTCTGAAGCGTGAGGCTGATATAATATTTGAGCAATAGAGCTTTTTATAGGGTGAAATATTCGAGCTAGCTAGCTGAACGGGAGAGCCAATAGGAAATGGTGGAGGCTGATTAGTTCTGACTGTAGAATGGGCTTTCTTGATAATGGGGTGAGTAGAGGCAAGTTAAGCACGTGAGAAATCATCTTGATACCATACCAGCCAAATGCTTGAGCACTCCTGTTAAGGGTAAAGAGGTTCAATGCCATGCCAAGTGAGCTGACTGTAAGGTAAGGTTTCGGCACGAGGGGAGGGGCATTCAACATTGCATGACCCAACCCCCACCCCTACCCTCTGGTCATAATGAAGTATTAATAATATTTTAAAAAATATGAAATAAGATACATGCCATATAATAAGTGCATTATGTGAATCGAATTATGCCATATTATTATATGTTCATTTACTATTTCCAACCACCCCATTCACCCTGAAAATGACTTGCAACCATGTAATACAATACTACTGAATTTTAATTGGCTCCAGTCAAACTGGTCAAAGAAGAAGGGTAGAGACAGAATCAAGGCATGTGTCATGAGCAGGTCCGTGAACACATGGAATTTTGTCTCTTATTTGAGGCTCAATAGCAATGCTTTGCAGGAGGCTCTGCAGGGTAGAGCCATCTACCAGCGCATATGCAAGTCCCTTTGCAGGAGACGCTGCGGGGTAGAGCCATCTACCAGCGCATATGCAAGTCCCGTGCATGTACTCCGGGATCTGGATCTTACCCGTAGCGCATGAGATATTGCGAATGGCGGCTAGCACCTTTATTGATATTATGTCGGACCATTATACAAAATCTTTTGACTTGGAAAGGGGTAAAGTTGGTAGTATTTTTTGCCAATATTTTGGAATCCGCTGCAACGATGCATGGGACACAGAATCCTTTTCTAAATGCGCTGTATCTATCTTTCCGTACCAAGTTAGACTTAGTGGGAGGGGGAGTATAGCAGGGCATGTGGTTGTTGGCTCGCGTGTATTTGGTTTGCCAACCATCGGTCAGACTCTCCATCAATAGAGACCTCGGACCACCCAGACCGGCTATAAGATAAAGCCATTTTTGTAGAATGACAGGACACAATACATTCATCTCATAAAATTTATAAAAAATGGTGAAAGTAAAAAATAAAAATAATCGACTAACTATAATTTTTATTAGTGATTTAAAACATATAATTAATGGATGGCTTTGTTTTAAATAAATTTCTACATATTTTTCAATTTCATTTTATTATGTCTATTTACTAGTTACTCCTTAAATTTTCTATTATATATGAGTTTTTGGATAATTGATATTAAAATTAAATGTACAGTATTATTTTATGATTATATATTATATTATTATTATTCTAAAATCTGATTGAACTTCTAAAAATATTTGTTGAATAAAAAAACAAAAAACTTATAAGGGTATAATTTTTGGACGGGTTCCATATACATATGAATGTATGTGGCATATAATATATATATATATATATATATATGGAATAATCAGAAAAGGTTATGTGTCTCATAAGTAGTGTTCTTAAATACCTTAAGTCCCACCATAGCATAATGTCCTCCAGTCTCAAATGGAGCGAGTTAATGCTACACATTAATATAAAATAATTTTATTGTTTCTATTGTTATAAACATGACTGGAAAAAAATTTAAAGATATATATTTTTTCTTAGTTAGAAATAAATATTTTATATTATTATTGATATGTGTAAATATTTAATAATATTAGCAATTTATTAATAAGGACAAAAGATTTCACACTAACATAAAATAAACAATGTTCTTTTACTAATTTATAATATGGCCAATTTCTTTTGGTAATGGCCCATTCTTCTCACCATAACATGACATGATATCAAGCAATCGTGTTCCAATTTCAGAGGTAATACTAATACCTTAAACTTGCATGCAGTGACTTGCAATGAATCAGATTTCATTGGCCTACATGGATTGAACAGTGCATCCCATATATTCATATTATACATGATGACTATTGCAGGACTCGTCGTATCTTAGTATTATGCAACAATTATATGTATGAGAATGGATATTAAAATAATAGGAAAATCAATAAAAGATATATACGTGCAAATAAACATTTTGTTCATGTACATCGCCAGGTGGAAGCTTGGGATCCAGAGAAAAAAAATAAGGGGAGATAGATGGCGGAAGAACGATATAAATAGTGTGTATAATATTGTTTTAATATTTAATTTTATATGTGTATAATATAATTAGTTTATATATAATTAATAAAAAATTTATATAAATAAAATTTAATAATATTTAAATATAATATTAATAAAATATATCAATATGTTAATTTCTCTTAACACACGTTAGAGTTTATGTTTATTAACTTATAATTTATCTTGATAATACTTATTAACACTTTTTTTCTCTTTAACTTGTCCGCACTCATTTCTTATAATATTTTTTTGTTTATATTGTTACTTGTTTATCTTAAATTGTGTACACTAATATCTTGTGTTCTCTTTGTAAATCCCGTTGCCCGTTCGGCTTACTCTTGACCTGTGATACCTTGCTTCTTACCAGAAGGTAAGAGGAACGACTGGCCATTTGCACTTATTTTTTTGCAAATCAGTACTAAAACTTGAACATGCCTGAGTCAATCATAAGAATTTGATAATTGAATTATTCAATCATAGAATTTTATTGAAGCAAATACATGCAGAATTCAAATTTAAACCGGTAACATTCTCAAAATCCATGCATTCATTAATGCAACTTGACTCGCATTAACTTCATGACGAAAAAAAGATCACCGTGATCCAGTACCCCGGGGAACGGTACTAGCTCCTGGTGTACATAATGAAGGTAAGTGGCCCACCAGACATGGGGGCCATGAATGATTGGATATGCATGAGCCACAAACTGAGGGCTTCTTACCAAGCATTTTCGACCTTACAATGCCAAGCTATCTCCTTCACAATCACTTCCCTCAGGACTAGTCAAACCATCGTCCCCTACAATATTGCCCCAATTGGAACGGCCTAACTTAACAAGCCAATGTGAATTTCCGCTGATGCATATATGGCCCTTAATTAAGGACTTCCCCCTTTTCTTCTATTATTTATGCTAAAATTTTCCATTTTAAGAGAGAAGATGGGTCTTAACACCAGAAAACCCTTTACCAACATATTACATATAACAAGCTCTTTTGGCCCAAAAAAAGGAAATATTTATAACATGTTCTATGAATTAAAAGGCTTTGTAGTTTATTTATGACTGCAAGGTCTAAATAAATTCTCTAAAGATTGAGCAAAGAAAATCCTCTAAAAGTAGCTTGACTTACTATTCCACCCTCTTTATATAAAATGATGCACTTGGGTTGCTTAATCTCTGCAGCAATCTTTATAGCAGAACATTATGTTTCCTTCTTGGCCAATTTGCCTTGCCAACATTAGTCAGCAAAACAACATACATAGACAAAGATGAAGTTTTTCATGAGAAGAAGTTTCCAAAACGGAGCAAATAGGCTAAAAACTGAACTTGGATCTCTCTCAGCATATACAAAAACCCCATAGACTTTGCTTGTATTTTTTACTTCTTCCTTGACATCTCAAGTAGGTGTGTCAATACGTTGGGTCCAATGTTCCCGTGTCTGCATGGACATAACCTTTGGGTCCGCACGACCGAACCGAACACAAGTTCAGGTCTACGGTCATAGACTCGGACCAGAATTGAGTTCTCGGATTTTAATCATGGTTTCACTTAAATCCGCTCCTCTTTATCCAAGTGGACTGGGATCATCATCCATATATACCTTAAACAATTATTTATCTCAATCTAAATGATCAAATTCAACTCGATTTAGCATATACAACCTAATGGACTTTAATTCGATATCGGTTAACTAATTTTGACCTATTCGATATAAACTCGACACAATTTACATATAACCTACTCAAATAACCATAAAATGATATAATTAATTATACTCAATTTAATTGGCTCAAATTCGACTTCATTTGTATTTTTAAAAAGTTGTGATTTAAAAAAAATTTAACATTAATTTCACATTCTTACTATATTTATATATATTTTAAATATAACTAATAAAATTAAGTGAACAAACAATAATTTGTAAAACATTATAAAATTTAATTAAGTTATAAAATATGAATTAAAATAGTAAATTATAATACAAAGAGTGCATTCATTCATATAAATTTAATCGAGAAAAAAATATATTTGTAATTTAATAATACCTAGATCATCATATAAGTAGAGTTTTAATAAATTTTGGAATAAAAAATAAGTTTTTTATTCAATTAAATATGTGTTCAACACTTGGTTTACAATTAAATTTAGAATATTTACATAATAGTGCACATTTAGCATATTTACACATAAAATGAGTAAATTCAAATATAATTTATCAAATAAAATTATATTATATTATTATTTGTAAAATAATTATTAAAAATAATAATAAATAATTTAAAATTAATAATTAAATCAACAAGTAATATTAATATCTTTTGACACATAACTTTACGTGTGTACTTTATATTTATATGAAATAGCTACAAAAAAATAATAAATTTTCTAATTCATAAATAATAAAAAAAAAATACAAATATATTTTGTTTTAATTATTAACTGGATAATATTTAAAATATTTAAATATTATCAATATAATAACTAATTATTATTATATAGCAATTTTCTAAATTTCAAAGTTCACAATTAATCACTTATAGCAATGTAATTAGTCAATTTCTTCAAAAAAAGTCTTTTAAAGCATTTTTTTCAATTGAATATTCTAATTGTATTAATTATTATAACTTCTCCCACAAAATTTTTAAACTCATAATACTCTATAATTTTTTTTAGGATAAGCATTTGCAAGTTTCTTATAAAAGTTTTATTTATCAAACTTTATTTTATCAACAAGTTATTTTTCTAATTACAAACTTCGGTAAATAAATTTTATAAATTATTAATAAATATCACTAATTTTCCTAATGAATATTTTTCCAAATAATTTTTAATTTATTTATCATTTTCAACGTGCAAACCATAAAAAATATTATAAATTAAAAATTAATAAAATTAGAATCTTGATTCAGATGACGGTACTAGTAGCAGCTCATGTCCTAGGGACGGGGGGAGGGCAATGGGGACATCCGAAGCTGGGCCGCTGGGAACTTGGGGAACGTCATGACTCGGGCGGGCACCGGGCTCAAGCAGGATGCCGGGAGGGTACGGTCGTTCGAGGGCTTGGGACGTCAAGGTGTAGGATGCTGGGGGCTCGGGACGCCGGAAGGGCTCAGGCACTTGGGGCTCGGCGACGTCGGGGTCACCGGGGCTCGGGCGGGATGCCTGGAGGGCACGGGCACTCAAGGGCTCGGGGTCGAGCTCGTCAGGGGGTCGGGGTCATCGGGGGCTCGAGGGCTCACTGCTTCACAGGGGGACAGGGGCTCAGGGTCAGGCTCGTCGGTGACTCGTCAAGTCGGGGCTCGAGGATCGGTCTCTTCATCATCTTTCTCTTCAATTTTCTGAAAATCATGGGATTTTTTCAGAAAGTTGAAGAAAATAATTAAAACAAGGTAGTTTTATTTTTTTCGGAATAATTAAATGAAACTATCTTCGGGTCCAATGTTGGGCACGGACCCAAGCTTCTGTAGGTCCGGGTCCATCAACGAGACCTGAACTCGAATCCGGACCCGAAAAGGTTCGGGTCTGTCACGGATACGAGTTCCGATTTATTTTTACCAAGCTTAATCTGAAGGCCATTATCGAGACCACTTGTAGATTAGTCCACCCTGATTCTTCCGTGAATAGGCATATTCAAAACTCGAGGAGTTCAGCTTTATACATTTAGGCCCACCTGTGTGTAGTTTAGCTAGGCCTGCATAGATGCCTTCACTGCTATCCTACGTACTCTGTCAGTATTAAGTGGGCGTTTGATTCCTGGTCATATTCTTCCCGGCTTTGTCGAGACACAATATACACCCACCATTCAACTATCTCTTGACTTGAGGAATAGAGTTAAACCCATATTAAGCGCACAAGTGTGAAAATAGGAAAATACTGGTACACTTGTGTATGAAATTCTGCAAACGAGTACATAGTAATGTAAACATACATTGAGACACTCTTCCTCATCATCACTGAAAGCATCTCCACTCATGGGTCAGACCAACGACTCCGTTGGAATACAGTCGCACCCACAACGAAGATCGATGACCAGGTCACGGACTTTTAGTACAGTACCAGAGTATTTCCTGTTATTTTTTTTCCAATGCAAATACTATAAGACTGCATGGAAAGTAATCGTTTTTGGGTTGTCAACTCCGTGGAAGTCGGCCTTCTTGAGGGAGTCCGATGAACAAATCCGTCTCGACATCATCCATAGGACTTGCATAAAGCAGCAGTACCTCCTGGAGCCGGTTGGGAGAAGCCTGTAGTGGTGTTGGCCCTGACCCAGTTCCCTCAAGCTTCAATACACAGGTAGATCAACTTTTAACTACACGTTTTCTTCCTTGGTAATTAAAGATGTAGTAGGGAATGAGATACGCCTAAGTAGAACCCTGTCAGGCCGGAAAAAAAATGAAAAACTCAGTATGTATGACTTACCTTCTCACGCAACTTCCTGTTGTCTTCTAAAAGTCTTTTCTCCTGTTGTAAAAGCATGAAATGGTTGGTTAAGTTAACGCCACAGTAATAACTCTAAAGTTGCTGATAGGACAACCAAGTTCGTGTTTAGAAATGGTTTACGTACCTCTGCTTTTAGGAGGTCAATTTTCTCCTTCAGTAATTGATTCTGCACACAGTAGAAGCAATTTAAAGCATACATACGAGAAATCTAAAGATTTGCCAAACGTCATTCTGATTCTGTCTTTTTTGGATTTATAAAAACTGTGTCATGGAAAGTTTTCAAAGCCAAAGCCACTTTCTGCAAAATAATCAACTTTCATGGGATTTTGTCCATATAAAAGTGTTTTTGCTTATTCAAGCACATAGTGAGTTCACCTTTCTTGCCCTGATCCTGCTCAAACTTTTCTCGAGCTGATTTTCAACCTGCTGTAGCTCCTCAATAGAACACAACTCAAGGCCTTCCCCCAGTAATCTTCTGCAGAATGTTTTAGTGAAATGAACAATGTAAAGGGACATACAAGTAGAACATGACGCTTTAGATTGGTTTCAGTCATATTGAGTCTTTCAATTTAACCTTTTAGAAGCTTCAAGGAGCTCGATTTTCTTTTCCATGTCAGATGCCGTTCTGGTCATATGCTGCAAACCCATGAAAAATCACATGCTCAGACCCCATTTGGTAGCCTTGATTATAAACATCTAATATGGTTCGTCCTTGCAAGCATCCACTTACTTGTTGATCACTGCGCTTTAGCCAGATCTAGCAAACAAATATTTGAATATACATATAGAGATTTTATAATATTTACTTCATCACAACCTTGACTATGGAGAATTCGATGTCATACAACACGAGAACATCCAGATAATCAGCTTCCAGCTTACTTAAGTTCAGTTCATAAAAAATCTGGGGAAAATGAAAGTTGTAAATCTGTAGATTCAAATGGAAACGAGATCATGAAACTATTTTCCTGGAAAGGCTTGTTTGATGTGGTTGAAAATGCTATGTTTCCACCCTCCAGAGAACAAGGGAGGTGTTATGCCAGTGAAAATACATCTAGAAAAATGCAAAGTGTTTGAACATGTATGTCAAGAGGGGAAAATGAGGTTAAGATGTTGAGGTTCAGAGTACTGAAATAAGAAGAAGAGATGGCGTGGCTAAAACGTCACAGATCAAGGAGAACATGGAAGATAATCAGCGGTAGATGGAAGCTTCATCTCTTGATACTTCCTTTGATACTCAGGAAGTTAAAGAATGTATTAAGATTTGTGATATAATAGAAGCTGATTTCCCGAAAAGAAAGAACAGAGGGAAACTGCAATAGATGCATAACTATGGACGCAATTGCAGAATATAGCTGTGAATATCAATGGAAAATGGAAACTGATAAGAGATTTCAATGAAATGGATTGGGCTCATGAACTCCAAGCAAATAACAAGCACTTGCTTAATGATGGAGCAATGAGACACCCTAGGGAAAGAACGACTATTATGGAGACTTCTAATCATGTGACAACAGGAAGTCAGTTCACTTAGTCTAATAGGAGGGAGGAATGGCTCAGCTGAGGAAATTAAATAGAATCATGATAAACATAGCTTGGTTAAATGAGGATAATTTATCTAGGGTTCATTTTGTAGAACCCACCTTGTCTGACCATGCATGTTAGACTTTGAAAATGCAGTAGGCTGAAAACGTGGAACCTAAACCATTTAGATTCTATAATCTTCATGTGAATGATAATGAATTCATATTTATGGTGTAAAATGGTATAACTGGGCGGCAGAGACGCTTCACTTTGCAAAAGTTGTGCCTGGTGATGAAAGAGCTTAAAAAAGGTAGGGGAGAAAGACCAAGTTGTTTATAGTATGCTGAAAGATAGAAGGGATAAATTGACACTTGATGAAATTTGAAAGCCTAAGTAGAACAAGATTCGATGCATAAAAATCTAATGAATGGTCTTGGAGAAATTTGCTAAGTTTAGCTAAGATGTATGTCACATGAAGTATTCGAGATGGAAGCCAAATATCTCCATAGTATGACATATGGTTCAAGAGCTCTCATACACTGAATGAGCTCCTCCCTACAAGAGATAATTATTTCTTGTCTCTTAAGGAAGATGTAGTTGTTAATGCAGTAAGAAGGGAAGAAGGAATTGTCCTAATACAAGAAATCAACAGAACCTTGTGGTTAATGCTCCATGGTCTATGGTGGAAAAGTACTACTAGGAGAAGGATGGGAAGTTAACTGTAAAAAAGGAAAGGCTTATAATTCAATTACTCCTATGAGACATGATTAAATGATATGTAATTTGAATAAAGGGGAATGAATATCCTTAGAGCATCTTTCATTTCATGGATGGCATGGAGAGATAGATTACCAAGGATTGGACAAGCAAATGGACTAACAATTCTTCATGGTCTATGGTGGAAAAGTACTACTAGGAGAAGGATGGGAAGTTAACTGTAAAAAAGGAAAGGCTTATAATTCAATTACTCCTATGAGACATGATTAAATGATATGTAATTTGAATAAAGGGGAATGAATATCCTTAGAGCATCTTTCATTTCATGGATGGCATGGAGAGATAGATTACCAAGGATTGGACAAGCAAATGGACTAACAATTCTTCAGCTGCTTGTTTATTACGTGGAAACTTCAATGAAATAAGGGATCATACATTCTTCGGATGTATCAATACATAACACATATGGGATATGGTTACTACAAAGATTAGGAATGCATAGAACAAGGAAGTAGCAAGAGGAGCTAATGACAGTTAAAGAGACAATCATTTGTAAAATAACCTTTTCATGCTGTGTTTATTGTGTTTGGAGAGGAAATGAATTATAGGTTACCCAAGTCAAGTAGAAGATTAAACATTGTCAGTAGAGATCAGGTTCTAGGCTTAGTTAAGGGAAGACTTCTGCCTCTAAGCTAGAACTCTGAAAGAACAACCTCTAGTACAATGTTGAGGAGCATTTTGAACTCATGATGTAGATGTAACTCTCTTTTTTTATATATGTGAAGTGACAAGGAAGAAGTAGTACATGAAAATTTCCCCAAAAAGAAATAAATCCAATTCATCAAGCATTATTGTGTAAAAAAAAATTCATCAAGCATTTAATGTGATCAACCCAACTCAACTTAGATGATGTTGTACAAAAGGATACTTCTCCCTATGGTATTTGAATTCAAACGCTTAGTATGTGTTACAAATGGTGTAGATGATCTCAATTCTCAGCATAAATGAGAATATATACAAAATAGGATATGCTTACCTGCAAAATATTATCTGAAGAACTGTTGTTGGCTCCAACTTGCTTAGATCTCTTCATGTAGCGTTCTATAGTGTCAGTCAATCTAAAGCATTCCATCAGTTATATGTTCAGTTGCAAAAGTAACCATAGCAGTGATGAGCAATACATCATATTCATGCCCATCTGATGAAAGCAAATGCGTATTATAGATCTGCACTTTTAAAATAAATATTCATCTTAACTTGTTAATTCTCATCCGGAGAAATATTATTAAGTAAGCACTTAGAAATTAGTTACAGTTGGTTGCAAGCTTATTAGTTAAGTGAAAGATATATTGGACAATTTTCTCCCTCTTTTATATTGTTCATTTTCTTCCTCTATGTCAAGATTATACTAATAGCTTGAAGATCAACAGGTTTGATGCCATTCCTCAAGGAGATCAATATGAGTTAATACGAAATCCTCGGAGGAGCTGTTGAAATATATGGATTGCATGCAGATTCATACATTAAAGATCAACATGGAAGCCAAAACCCTTGAGTTACATCCATGCACATGGAATAATAGGCAGGAAAATTTGAAGTTTGAATTCCTCTATAGCACTACAATCTACACAATGGCTTGCTACCTTAGCATATATTGATTATTAGGTCAATGGGAAGCTGTGCCTTTTCATTTATAGGCTACGGCTACCACTAGTATCCTATCTATCTCATGGACGGATTAGGGGGATGATGACACAATCATCCCTTTCTCCCCAACTCAAAAGAGAACCTTCCAAGAGTGTTCTTCCTTTGAATTTGTTTTCATCCTCTTGGACTGGTCAATTTCTAGATCAATATCATGATCCAAGCACGACAAAAGCAACCTATAACAGTAAGTTAAGGTATACTTGTGTAACAAAAACCGAACGAAATAGCCCTATGTGGTCTCAGATAGCACACAATAGCTATCGCGAAAAACAAGGTGAAAATATAGGTCTCATGGATTCTAGAGATGTTTAGTACAAAAGATAACACTCCATCTGAGATTAATCAATAAAAACATGCAATTAAAAAAGATCTTCAAGTAGTCCACCTATATGCCTACTTTAATTCATGTAAAAAAAAAAGAAAGCTGCATCTTCTCCAAGAGGACACCCGTCAAGTTGAAAAGTACTGAACGAGATTCCATTTTTGCATAGGTGATAGCATAGTGTTTTTTTTACTTCAAAAGTAAAAATGTAGAGTATATATATATATAGTTCCACTTGCCGATGATCCATAAATGTGCATATAGACAACCAAGGAAACCTGAAACTAATAAATGGGTATCTATTTATAACTCAATCTCCAACTCTTCCGCTAATAGGGTAGAACTGTACTGAATATTCATGAGGATAATATGCAGAAGATTGCTGAGGAAAAGTATGAACAATCCAGCAGCCGGAAAACAAGACGGGCGTGATGGGAAATGTCAAGTAGAGGGGAAAAAAGAGAGAAGAAAGATGGGTCGTTCAAAATCCCATGGTTACATAACGGATGGTTCATGGTTTTTCGTTGGTCCAAGACTCCATACTTTATATATAGGGAACTCTTTCCACTTGTTTAGCTTGAATACTCTTGTCGATCAAGAAGAAAAAGAAGGCCTTTTTTTTCATTTATAAGATGATATTTCGATTAGGCTAATGAAAACCTTACCCTGCGCTAGAAAACTCATAGAGCTTTCCTTTGGAGGAGAAGATGATGAGCGCGACCTCAGCATCACAGAGGACCGAAAGCTCGAAGGCCTTCTTGAGGAGGCCGTTCCTCCGCTTGGAGAACGTCACCTGCCTGCTTGTATCGTTCTCTATCCTCCTCATCTGTGTTTTCCCTCTCACCATCGTCCCAAAAACTAAGCAGACGGCGTTACCTGCAGCACCCAACGCAAAGATCAGTGACACAGGTAAATTTTCGGCCGATTCGTCCGGGACAATCAGAAACCCAGAAGTTAGATCCAGAAAAGGGCTTCGCACTCCCGTGTACTTGAAAGAATCCCAACAAGCTTGAGAGGTTTAAATTACCAAGACTGGAAAGTGAGGAAGTGGGAAGGAGAGGAAGTGACGAGACAGACGGAGAGAGAGCCGTGGAGAACTTATCACACGGAAGGCCAAATATGCGCAATGCCACTGCTAGTAAAAGGTTTCCAATAATAGAAAGAGAATATGAGAGATCTTGTCGGAATTGGAAAATGCCCAAAAAAAAGCTGTTTTTGGGTGCGGGGAGGAGATTTCTGGAGAAGGGTCTTTGGATAGCGGCCTAATTTGAGAATATATTTCAGGAGAGTCCTACAAACCCTAGACAGATTTCCGTGGAGAAAGCAAACACTACGAACGCCCTTGTCCATCTATCTGTTTAGATTATTATCCTCCCAGACTTTTTTTTTCAAACAAAAATAAAAATCCCAGCTTTTCTGCAGGTTTAGCCTTGATCTATTTTTTAAAACAGTCCTACAAATATTTAATTATCTAATTAAATACATCATTTTGATATTTAAAGTAAAATCATTTCATTGCGTTTGATTAATCAGATAAATGCATTATTTAATGTTACGAAAAAAATTGGGGAAAAGGTGAAAGAATATAATAATTATTTCTTATTTTGGAAAGCGTATGCATAAATACTGGCATCAAGGAATCAATGTCAATTATGAACTATTGTTAAAAAAATGTCAATTATGAACATTATGGTGGGGGAGGACACTAATTAGTTTGGTTATTTTTAATATTATAATTTATTAATTTAAAATTAAAGAGTGCTTAAAATTAATAATGTCAATCAAACCTATATTTTTTATTATTAGTTCACAAATACATTATTATATTATATTATTTATAACCTTAATTAATTTTCTTTTTAATGGAATTTTATCTGGTTGTTCAAGAGGGCTGGCCATATAAATTAAACTACTCTCGATTTCAGCGAGTCCAATGTGGGAAAGTGGAAAAAAGGTTAATTAGTAAAGTGGTTAATCACTAAACTAAAGCTGCTCCCAACATTAATTATGATTAATGCAATGTGATGTTAGCTCACCCAGGTGGAGGCACGCGGAATTGGAGCTTCGAGGCAGACGCGTGGCATAAGTGGTGGGGCCCGCAGGTTCATCAGGTGATAGCCGATTGGAGAAGGACATGGATGGTGCATGTGAAGTGGGGAGCCAACAGAGCTGTCGGTTGCTAGTCAGACCTGGACAGCTCCCCGGCCGAGCTGCACTGCACCCTTATTCTTTCCCAGCAACCCTCTCCAGTGCAGTCTTTGCCAATAATGCTATGAAATGCTCTCTTTTTTTTCATTTTTTAGTATTGAAGTACTATATTTAAAATATGGTATTTTTTGTATTATATATTATATAATTTAAAAAGTGATATTTGAATTCGTATAAAAGCGCTCCAATTTTCTTTTCCATGTATTCTCAAGTTTTACACCCACAAAAGAATAAAAGAAAAGGTTCGCTATCCGTACGATTTATATCGGACACGTCAGCTCATCCGTACACAATATTTAGTAAAATAATAAGTGACATGTCACCAACCCATTGGTGACATGACATGACATGACATATGAAAGCCCACTCTCATTTATTTTCCGCATATAAACTTCAACTTGATATATATGGTTGATGTTAAATATTATTTTTAATTCTCTATGATAAAAAAATAAATTTAATTCAATAGAAATATTATTAGAATTTCACGTATTGTATAATATTAAATTAAAATCGACCCAAAGGTCAATTGTCTTCGAATCTCTGTCTGGCAACTCTAATTATTTTAATTTTCATCAATTTAGTTATCATTATCGATAATTTGATTGTTATTAATTATTAATTAAATATAAAATAGTTACAAAAAAATACGGGATGAAGTATAAGTTGAACTAAAAGTAATATTTTATTATAAATAAATATGTAATGAAATAATAAATTGAGTCTTATAATTAAAATATTATGAATTCGATTATTTTAAGAAATTTAATAGCATATTTTTTGGTATTTTTTTAATCATTGCATCTCGAATTATAATGAAAAAAATTATAATGGGATGTCTTAACCATCCACAGTGTTTGCTTAGGTGAAAAGATTTGACATGATGGGCTTAGCGGATTCCAGCGGCAGAGAGGTGAGCTGAAATGGGCAAGTGGATCCATCATCGCCTTAAGGGGAAATAGGGGCAAAGGTTGGGTGCACGAACCAGCAAGGATATCGTTAGATCTAACCTAACGAGATGCTTGTCTGCTCCGGGCGTATAACTCTCGCACGCTGCAAGATGGCTTTTGTCAACTAATGGGTCCATGAACTCCGAACGACAGTCGTTCTTGCAATTGCATGTTGCACCACTTGACTCGACACATGATCAATCTCTGGTCCGAGTTCAGCGGCGTAGACCCCCACCCAACCCACCCCGTAAGCCAGGCGAGGTAACATGTGGACTGCCTAGCTCACCGGCCCTTTGGCCCGCACGATGTAGCATTTGTAACCCCGGTGACGGATAAGCATGTCGAGGAGAATGCGGGTCTTGAATTGAATAATAGCTAGCTACTTGATCGTCGACTTTCCATCAAATTCTTTATTCCATTGACCTCCCCAAGGGCAAGGGCAAGGTCATGCCCTTCCTCTTCCATTGTCCAAAGCTTGCCTGCACGAAAACTCGACCATTTATGTTTTAGGGTCGTCGTTTGTTTTCTTCTAGTTCTACGGATCTATAAAAAAGAGAGCTCGATTCCGAACGGCAGGCTTATTTTTTTATAAAATTTATTTGTATACATATTTCAAAAGTGTATATTAATAAGAAATATCATATTTTTCTAGACGATTAATTAATATTTTGCATATTTAAAGATTTTTTTAAAATAGATAACATTATTGAATCCATTAATTTGAATAAAGCTTTTTTTTTTGTATTGAGCATTTTATATTCAATTAGATAATGAATGAACATGGTTGCCGGAAAAGGAGCACCAACTAACAACACTCCAACTACTTTTTCGTGGTCCATAATCATTCCACAATGCTATATGCTATTGATGAGGACAACAATGCTGCTACACAGATGCATGTCTGATCTTCTCTCTGGGCGTGCAGTGTACTTCCAAATTATTTCAAGTCTTTTACCCGATTACAAGACAGCATCCCAGGGCCTTATTTCAGCAGGCCCATTACTATTTCACGAAAAGCCCCTACTACAGCCTACCCAGGATATGAATAATCAATCCTACATGCAAAGTCGCTTTCGCTTATTAGTATGGCAATTTGGATTTTCTCTCTCTATAATAATAGGATTTGGACTCTTTCTCTGGAATTGGAATCCCCACCTCCACGGTCAATCACAGTCGTATGACAATGAACGCGCCATATATAGTTGAAAATACGATGCCACGCGTCCAACTCCAGGTGGCTTGTTCGCCGCTCGTCAGTGAATCTCCAGTCACCTGAACTTGGACAGACAGAAGTAGACTATAGAGCGTAGAGGACCGAGGACCGTAGGGAGCCCACACCACGGGTAGTGTAGTAGGCTTCCCTATATGTATGCAGCTACTACCGTTAAATACAAGATTCAAGTGTAAGAATGAAAGTAAAGAAGAAAGAGGATGGGTTTTAAGATGGTATATGTTATATATTTTTATTTAATATTTTATTTTATCATATAACACATTTAATATAGTGATTCACTAAAAAATGATCAATCCAAACAAATGCTAATTTTATCCACATGTGAATAGTGAACACTATAACAAATAGTTCTAAATGCTTGAACATAACCACTTCAAACTTGAGCGGGTTTTTCTGGGATTTAAGATTAATTGACTATGACATGAATGAATGAAATTGTTTTCTATCTCCCATAATATTAATTTGGTTTTATATTAAATTAATGGTAATTATATGTGTATGGAGTGGGACCGCTGCAAAAGTAGGTGGCAGTCTTAGGACTGAGAAGATCACAGAGGGCACAGCTATGAGGGTGACCTCACATCTTTCTGTTCTTTTTTTCTTCCTTTCTTTGCTTTATAAAATCTAATCTTTAATTTTAAACCATTTCTTTTCAGTGCAATAGAATTGTAAGAGGGGTTGCATAGAAATACCATGCCAAGAATAATAAGGGAGAGGGTACACACTTATTATAGTGGAATGTATATGTGTAGTATTATTATGAGTAATGGTAATGCAGTTCGATCCCCAACCGATCGGTGGCTAGCTCGTACCCTGTCCGGGGGCTGTAGCTGTAGTTAGCGGCGGGGCACCCAACAATTGAAAGGAGGGGTACGTGAGGTGACACATCAAACGGTTGACAGGAAGCCATCCGGCGGTGGGACACGCGAAAGTCAAAGAATAACCAAACACCATTGCTGGTGGGGGCTGGCTTGCCTTTCCAATCTCATCTTACCAAGTGGCTGAGCGGGTAAGGAGCCACCTTCCTCAATTATATAAATATATATATATATATAATAAAGATGGTTAATTGTAAGAAAATTCATCAGCCCCACCTTACTCACCCACCTCAACATTGATCAATAGACCCACTTCATCTTCAATATGAATAACCACCATGTTCCCTAAGTTAAGTCATAATCTATGTCATACCACATTACAATAAAATTACATATTGAAATCATTATGACGTTGTAACACAGGAAATACATTAGTTATATATTATTGACCCATCACTCATTTATAATACCAAATACATATTCACTTGCAACTCTAATTTAATAAGTCACAATATTTTATTTTTTTTATAAATTTATAATATTGTTTAACGTTATTAATAAATATTTTTAATTATTAATATCGGCTTTTATGTCAGTAGTGTAATTTTTTAAACATTAGTTATTTTTTATAGTAAATTTTATAAAATAATTAATTATCTTCCCTTATAAACAGGAAAGGAAAAAGAAAAAGGATAAACAGCGACAATTCAACGACAGCGGTTGGACATTTATATTCATCAACGATTAATTAATATTCAACTTAAACAATTAAAAAACAGAGCCCCTATATAATCAATCAGTAGCCTAGCTAAAAGTTCCAATTTCTAATATAGTCGGCTATCCCCAGCCCAGATTAAAAGTGTCAGAAAAAGGATATGATTTAACATGTGCTATTTTCGTCGGTCCAGTTATCTCCTCCAACTCGATTGAATGAATGTTGTCGGAAGTGATCTCCATTAAAAAGCTGAGTTGAGAGTGCTTCTATAACAGAGCAGCTAAATGAGTGTCAGCCTGTTCTTTTTTGCAGTCTGTCAGCATTCTCTCTTCATGAGGGTAGCCTACACTGTTATGCATAATATACGTAAAGAAAATGCATTGCAAATGAAAGCCAACAAAATTGCAAGTGTTCACTGAGTCCTCTAATTGAAAAGAAGATAAGCTTGTGAGGAATAGGTAGAAGATGAGCACACACACCAACCCACCAATCATCACAGTCCCTTTGTTCGACTTTTTCTTCACTCCTTTTATCATTTTAATATCCAGAACCAGAACTCTCCCCTCCAGTCTCGTCTCTCTCTCTCCCCCTCTCATCTCTCCTTTCTTCTGCTCTACTGGGGTGCTTCATTTGTTTCTATTCTCTTTTGCTAATATCTCTTCACGGCAGCAAAATCTGCCCAATTCATCATAATCGATTCAGAAAGTTGTCCTTTCTCAGATCCCAATATCATCTCTCTCTCTTCACGACAGATGACCCCTCTGCTCAATTTCGTCTTCCTCTTCTTCTCTATCATCTGCCGACAGGGCTCTCAGTAAGTCCTCTCCCGTATTTGTTCTCTCCGCAGTCCACAGAGGGGGCAAGCCTCTCCCTCTTCCTCCCCACCCGTGGTCCCAACACAACATATCTCCCTTGTCCTCGAGCTTCTACTTATTGTACGGGCACCCCGGCCGCAGGCGAAAGGGAACCGAATGCACGATCAGAACCAGCTGTCGGTGATGGGCGGCGGCAGCAGCGGTGGAACGGGAGTCGGTATACTTGGCGGCGAAGGCCCCGTCCCGGACGACCAACAGAGGCAGCTGAAGGCGGAGATAGCCACGCACCCGCTCTACGAACAGCTGCTGTCGGCCCACGTGGCTTGCCTCCGGATTGCCACACCAATCGATCATCTCCCCCTCATAGACGCTCAGCTCACGCAGTCCCGTCACCTCTTCCGCTCCTACGCCGCCGCCCAGCAACAATCCCTCTCACCCCACGAGCGCCAAGAGCTAGACAACTTCTTGGTAATGAAAATCACAACCGAGTAGAAACTTCTATCCTGCTCCTGCTGGTCATCTAGAAAATGATCTTATTCAATGATTACTGACACAATATTAATGGAAATTTACGCAAGGGGTCGTGTATTGTCCCCGACCTCTTCTCCTCAAACCCCATGTGCAACCTGATTTTTCCCTGCTCTTTCTCTTTGATTAATCCTATTTGAACATGATTGAAAGCATTTATCGACCTTTCGAACACCATATTTCAAATACTACAATCTTTATATTGTCTAATTGATAGCATGTATATACATACTTGTGTTGATGGTGTGCAGGCACAGTATTTGATAGTGCTTTGCTCATTCAAGGAGCAGCTGCAGCAGCATGTAAGGGTACATGCTGTGGAAGCAGTCATGGTCTGCCGCGAAATCGAAAATAGTCTCCAAGCTCTCACTGGTAATTAATCCATATGTCCATTTATATCTGTTCATCCCCCTTCACTACATTTATAGACTGAAAGGTTGGTAGCCCTTCAAATATTTACATACATATATATAGTATGAAGGGAAAAATAAACTGCCTTGGGAGGCATATCATTGATTAATTTCATAGAAAAATCGACCATTTTTTTATTTCTGTGCCTTATTTATAAATAAAATAGGGCGTATGCAAGTGTTGAAAGGAAGTTGGTGCATATTCATAGTTTCAAGCAATCTTGCCAGGCAAGCCTTAACAACAAATAGTACGGTTGTTGGTTTCCTTCTGTTCTTTGCTTCACCCATATCTTAATTAGATAATATGCTTGTATAGAAGTAGAATCTCACGTGATGCACACAAAGATAATACATTCATGGCCAGTTGGAGGGGCTAAATATGATATTGCTTGTTACTTGTGATGTAAACTTGATGTATTCATTATCACTTGCATATAGGTGTAAAAGAGTGTAAAAGTAACATATACGTTCATTTTATATTTACATAGGGGCTACAATGGGTGAAGGGACCGGAGCAACAATGTGGGACGATGAGGACGACCTTGAGATGGACTTCTCGCTGGATCATTCAGGAGCTGAGGGCGGCAGCCATGACATGATGATGGGCTTCGGTTCTCTCATTCCAACGGAATCCGAGAGGACTCTGATGGAAAGGGTTCGTCAGGAGCTGAAAATCGAGCTCAAACAAGTATGCAATATATATATATATATATATATGTATATGAGATCGTTGTTCATGAAAGTCATACATCTTGAAAGCTGTAGGTTTTATTATATATATGTGCGTGTAGGGATTCAGATCGAGGATTGAGGACGTGAGGGAGGAGATACTGAGGAAGAGGAGGGCCGGAAAGTTGCCCGGAGGCACCACCTCGGTCCTCAAGAACTGGTGGCAGCAGCACTCAAAATGGCCATACCCTACTGTAAGCATATGGTTCCAGCTGTTTTTCAATATTTATCATCATTCAGTGTCTGACCCCCTATAACTATGCAGCAGGAATCTGCAATATGAGCTAATCAACTTATCAATCTTCTGGTTACTTGTGTCTGATTGATTGTATTAACTTACTAGTGGGGCTAGGAGAATTTGCAGTTGCTGCATGGAATCTGGTTTAGCTAGATGATGGTAAACTAATGCGAATTGGAAATTATGCAGGAAGATGACAAGGCGAGGCTGGTGGAGGAAACGGGGCTGCAGCTGAAGCAGATCAACAATTGGTTCATCAACCAGAGGAAGCGCAATTGGCACAGCAACTCATCTCACTCCGCCACCTCCTTGAAGTCCAAGCGCAAGAGGTAGGTTGGTAAAGCGGCCGAGTACACTTCTCAATCGACCCGTCCATCCCTACATATTGGTAACACTGACTAGGATATGAAGAAGAAGCTGAAGCTGAAGCTTGGCACCATATATAACCCAAGAACTCATGGTGAACCGATTTCCGTTTTCTATCTGGCCTGCTGATGTACTGTTAGCTGATATTAACCCGGATTGACCTGCCATCGACGCAGTGCAGTTCGTGTAGGTTACTTCTATTATATATCTAGAAGACACTCAAGTCTTGAAAAGGAACGGTTGAAGCTTGGCTTTCATACAACTAGGATCTGCTACTCTCATTGAGTACAGTTTGCTTTCAGACATTTTCAATACATTTTGATGAAGATTAGAGAAATGTTGATCAGAGCAAAGATTAAGGGAAAAAAAAAGTACAGATGATTATGAAAGCTAGTAGCTACAAGCAAGGACGGGAATTCTTCTTTAGGGGACTGCACAGCCGTAGGTACTGTCTTCTCTATCAGAGGCCATTAGCCACCTCCCCATTCCCGCAGAGAGCTTCCTTGGGCTTCTTTGAGTAAAATCTCCTGTACATGGTATCGACCTCGGTCAGGTAGTATGTGCCTGGGGTGAGGAGGCTGCAGTCCTTGCTCGTTACGAAGTCCTTGGCCCCATACCTGTGCTCCATCAGCTTCAGTGTTTCGATGAATTTCTCGGGGATGAACTGTGGGGAGAAACCAAGTATCATCGCCAGAGCTTAACGGGTTTATATATACAATTCCAAATCTTCACATTTATGATGTATATCTAACTTAATATCCTCAGTATGGAATTCAAGATACAATACCTCATGCCTCGATTTCAACTTCCCATCAATGTCCATAATGTTTGCCATGTTCAACAAGCTAAACGGATGCTTCCCTTCATGGAGTCGGAGTGAGAACATCGTAGAGGTTAAACCACTTCCATACGAGAATAGTACCACCCGCTTGTGATTCTATGAAAGGATTTGCAAAAACGAAGGTATTTTAGAGGCCCACAGATCAAAACGATCAGATGTTCTAAGTGCTCCAAGCTGCAGCAGAAGAGTTGCACAAGAAGAAACCTCACCAGTGTGCTGTGCTTGCTGTGAATGAGAGAAACAAGTGCTGCATATAAAGATGCAGTATACATGTTCCCAACTTGCTTTGGAACTAAAGTAGTGGGTTGAACCTTTGCATCGTAAATTGGCTTCGCTACTTGTTGAGATACCTGCAGATTGAAATCCGCCCATCGTCAGAATCATCATCTCTCCGTCCAGAAATGATTGAATAGTATACACGTTTGAGTTTTTTGGTAGATAAATCACCTTTTCGAGATCACGGCTCTGGTAGCTCTCATCACCAGTTAAGGCTGCAAAAGGAGACAAATTTTCTTTTGCCGTCTCATCCACAGAGCTGCAAAAAGAGAGCATCACTCCACAGATCAGAAGGAAAATAAGTTTGTTATCTGTGGATTCCTTTAATGGATGAAGAAGGTAGACAGAAACCTGGCACTCCTAACAAAGTCGTTGAATATCAATCTGGCAAAGCTTTTCTGTACAAGCTGCATAAATTAAATGAGTAGAATCAGAATATTGAAAGGCCTGGCCATAACTATTCAAATATTATTAGCTGATAAGTGAGTATGAAAATCAAACCTTATTGTAAGGAGAGTGAAAGACAAAGTACTCTGCATCGTCAACAGAAAATTGCTTGCCCTCAAATTTCTCAAACCTGTGGAATGTAGAATCTGATTATGTAATTTATAACTGCAGTGCAGAAGGAGGGTTTTTAATTTCTTCTTTCCCACGAACCAATTGCACTCACTTGTGGCAAAAGTACTTGTAACAAGTGTCTAGCGCCGTTAGATAGCATGTTTGGGATAGCTTTCCATCAACAACCTACAAAAAAATTTTGAAAATTTTGTGTGAGCTACTTGAAGTTTAATATGAAGTATGTCATTTTGTTATTTTTAATCTTCATATCAGAGCATACTACTAAGCAATAAAATACATCAGGCACAGTTTCATGCAAAATAATCACTGTCTCAAGAGAGACTAAAGAGAATTACTGGATATTCACTAGCCAGGTTGGGCTTGTAAAAATCATAGGCATGAGCCATGTGGCTTCCTCTTAATTTGCTTTCAAAGGCAATAGGAGCATCGGGGCCAATAAGCAAGGCAATTGCGGCTGCACCTCCTGTGGGCCGTGCTGGTCCTTCAGCATATACCTGACAAGTGCAGCATTGAAATCAAGCTTGTGTACAAGTCCATCTTCATTCATCCAAAATTTAACAACAAACTATCATACAGCACTGTCAGTGCAGACAACAAGTCCATAGCGGCCATCCCATGAAGCGCTCTCAACCCAATTGACGCAGTTGAATAGAGCTGCGGTTCCTCCATAGCATGCATTGGTTGAGTCAACACCTTCAATGTCAGTATTCCCAGATGCCTGCAGGTATTTTACACCAGATGTGTAAAGCCTAGTAAGGAATCACAGTCTGCCATTACCATACAAACATGCTAATCACCCTACCTCGAAGATTTGCATGATGAAGGTCTTGATAGATTTGCTCTTGTCAATGACTGTCTCACTTCCAACTTCCAATCGTCCAATCTGTTTCGGATCGACCCCATACTTCTCGAGGAGGAATGCCACAACTGTCAGACTACAAGCTTTCCAGATTCAGTGTAAGAGATAAGAAAGACAGCAGATATAGAATCCACTATAAGTTGTTTCTCCCAACGTGTAGCTTGACGCTACTAAGTACTACTACCTTCTAAGAGACAAGGAGATGGGCCATACGGGATATATATTTTTTTTCAAGAATGAAAGGATTATTACATGAACAACAATGACAAATTCATGCCTGGAAAATAGCATATAACCTCATAGAGATGACATCCTCAACCTCTGAGCAAAATGCCATGCAATCTTGCCCAAGCCCAATAGTGTATTTTCCTTTGCTTGCTCCATCATGAGCTTCAAGTGCTTCCTATGCAAGCACAAGAAAGAATAATATTAAGGAGATTCCATTCAAAGATCTATTGGCAACAAATTATTAGAATTTGCAGATGAATTCTTTTTATTAATTGTTGTAAGTAGACCCTCTCTAGATTTAGGTCCACTATGTGGTTTCATGAGTGATTTGACAATGTAATTTGACAATTAGGAGAAGAATCTCAGAGCAATTACTGATTAAGGGACAGTTATGTCTTAATTCATTTACCCTAATCCTTGAACGATTTTGAATTCTTGGTTGTGAGATCCAACATCATAGCAGATAAATCTAACATAGCTCTGGAACTCCACTACCAAACAGGATTTAAATGTCCATATGGTGCTATAACAGGGCCGACGCCACAGCTACTATAACATAGTGCCACAGTTATCTGTAATCATAAACATGAACATAACAGAATGATACGTACTATCTCATGGAGCTTTTATCTGAAGCTGTAAAATTCGTTACGCATGGAGAAATTCGGACCAGTAAGCAGTTCGTCCGTCACTTTAAGCTCGAGAACCACAAAAGCAAACTCCACAACAGTTACAACAGTGAGAGTAGGAGAGAGAGAGAGAGAGAGACCTGTTGGACGCAGGTGGGAGGGAAGTAGATGTCCATGGCAAGAATTCCGACGTTCTTCCCCATTTTCCTCTGCAGAATGAAATCTACGTGATGTGAAAGTAGATGTTTAAGGAGAACCCGCACACGCCGGAGCGATTCGGAGAAGACGGCGAAGGAACGGGGAGAGAGCTCAACTGCCCAAGGGAGGCAGTGACAATGGGAGTGATGAGTATTAGAGAAGGCGATGCTCAAATATAGCAGCCCCTTCAGGGAATTATATACTACTTTTCAGGATTATACCCATCAAATCAAATTATTTCAAAAATAATAATTTTAATATAACCCAATAATTAATACATATTTTCTATATCAAACATCAATTTATATTTTATGCTACTCATATGATAATATACTAATGTTTTTTTCTTTCTTTTTTTTGGTAATTTTCCCTCATTTATTTGCATTTTAATTTCACCCTTTTTTTGGTAAATAAACTCTAAATATTTAGGAATATAACTATTAAATTGATCTTGGTTATAAATGTAAATGCATAAATTCCTTTTTTTTTTGTAAAAAAAAACATTGTATACAAACGAATCTGCTAAGTGCCAGGTTGGCAGCCTGCTGTGGATTGCTCATGTGGAACCAATTTCATTAGGAAGTTAATTATATTTTATGGTGTGTTTGGCATAATTATTTGCCAGTTGAGTATTTGAATATGATATAAAGTTAATTAAAAGATAAAATATAATTCTATTAAAAGTCTAAAATTTACCATTCATTTATAAATTCAAATATTTATTCCAAAATATAATAATAAAATATTTATTACTCTTAGATGCCAAGAGGAGAAAGTGCTTTGTCAGGCCAATTATAGGCCGTCGATTGGCACCATCCACCGTCACTCTCGCCAATAAGATGGTTGAGAGTTAGACGGAGAGCGTTGTCAGTTGGTTTGGATGTTCTCTTGGCAGACTTTCCTGGACCACCAAGTTTGACTCCTATATTGATCCAAAAAGAACTTACTCCTCTATTCACAAGCCATTGTGGCTTGGCTTTTATTCAAGTGGTCCAGCAAGGAAATCTGAAGCCCAGCTGGATGAATCGGTCAAGCGGGGAGTCAACCCATTTAATAAGAATTAGCGGGCGTCCATCCATGTACAATGGACTCAACATGTGACATTCTTAAAAAATTCATACAATTAAGGTATGGTAGATGCCAATTAAAAGAGGGCATGGGAAGGGATGTGGATGTGAGCGTGGAGTTCATCCATATGTCCTCTGAGAAAAAGGGTCATGGGTCGTTGGGATCCGTCGGCAGACACTTTTGGCTTTTACGTGACACAGCTAACAATAATGATAGGAAGAGCATTCATGGAATGTTTGCCGGCCAATAAAGGTCAGCACACAGTTGGGACTTGGGAGGGAGCTAGGATTGATTGAGCAAGGGAAGGCCTCCATAGAGGGAGCTGTTTGTAAGTATAGATGGGTGGCAGACGAGGAGAGAAGTAATGAGCAGTAGTGTGGCATTCAAATAAACATCTACTTGGGAGTTATGAAAGTGAAATGCTATTCAAGATGCATAGCCTTTCACTTATAAAAAGGAGTAAAACGATCACCAAGGGGAAAGAAAAGTGTATGATAACTTCGCATATCAGATGGAAAAAAAGTCATACATTTCCAATAATCCTGGAACTCGAGCTTATCTTAGGCATATATATAATAGGAGAGCTACTCCACATGGTATATAATTCATGTCTAAATCCATTTTCCCCACAGATTAATGCTCTTGGCCGGAAGCAACCACATTAGTAAAGTCTGGTAAGTGTCAACACCTCTGAAAAATTAAGTGCAAATCTGATGTTTATGAACGAGTTATTGGTTTGTTGGTACCCTTGTCGTAAGTAAATGAGTAAAAGTGTTGAGAAAAGAAAAAGAAAGAGATAATGCGTTTGCCGGGAGTCGAACCCGGGTCTATTGCTTGGAAGGCAATTATCCTAACCGTTGGACTACAAACGCTTTTATGTCTTGTTATTGTGGAAAGAAAGATGAGACAACATTCTTACAGCAATTTTCACAGACCAATTTTTTGCAATACAAACCTCTTTTGTTCTACATTTTTTCATCTATCATGCCACTAGTCAAACCTGTTGTTTTGACAGACCAACTTCCAACAGTTTCAGCCATTATTGCATAATATTTCTATTAATCTGAACCACAGGAAATCACCTTTGTTTCTTTGTTCAATAAACTTTTTGTATATAGTCAGTGGACATGCTGAAAGAGGGATTATTACATAGAATAGAATAGTCTTTTGATTAAGCCAGCTGCCTTGTTGGAAAGGAGGGAGTGGAGGCCATATTTTGTCTTGTCTCACACAAAGGAAAGAAACTGGAATCACACGGGAATTGTGAAAATAAAAGGGCCGATTTTTCATTAACACGAAAAGAGAGAGAGATAAAAGAGAGAGAAAGAGAGAGGTTTCTTCTTTCCCATCAGACAGACATACATCTTGATACCATCCTACCACATTGTCACAATTGGAATGAATGTCTACCTTAGTCATTAATCCTACCAAGCGGAGTAATTCCAAATTGAAACATCAGAACTACACAACAAGGACTCATCGTCCCAGCCCTCTCCCAGTACAATCGGCGGCGGCGCCACCATTAGCCCTTCCGCCATGTCCGCCAGCAGCCTCGGCATTTGAAATATGGCATCCTCGTCCATATAGTAGTAATTGCAATTCTCCCCTCCAGTTTCTTCTACTCGCTCTTGGTCCCTCGAATTCTTATACTTAACTTCATGGGCACCTCGATCATATCCGCCGCCGCTGCTCGACTCGGCATCCGACACCACCGCCTCGCTCTCCCCGCTTCCACCGAACGAGAACGACTCCCCTCCACGGGACGGCCGGAAAGCCTCCGCAGCTACCAAGGCCGCCGCCCTAACGTCCACATCCAAGGCTGAACTCGGGATGGTGAGCCGCCACGCGGAGTCCGCAAAGTTGAGGCAGGCGGACCGGCCTCTCAGGGCGAGGGCAGCCACGTCGTGAGCCCGGGCCGCCATCTCGGGGGTCGGGTAGGTCCCGAGCCACAGGCGGGACTTCCCGTTCCGAAGCTCGCAAACCCACTTGCCTCCGCCCCGTTGCCTCACTCCGCGGAAAACAGGGTGGCGGGTCTCCTTGAATTTCGTCCGTCCCGCCCGCTTCTTCGGGTGCGTGGAAGCTAGACGGTACGTCGTCTCCTTGAGCCAGGATTCCGATTCTGATTCCGACAGGATTCCGGTCCGCTTTTTCATTGGAGGTGATGCTGAACTTATGTGATCGATTTCAATTGCTAGTGAGGGAGAGGCTTGAGCTGTTAACCTGATGATGAGTATGAGGGGGAAGTGATAATAGAACACAACCTTTTTATATGTTTTGGTTTCTGTGTCGATAAGGATGGGACATGAACACGGACGCGGACACGGAAATGCACTTGTTCTTATTGGCTGCTGGGTGGCTTCCCACGATTAGGACGAGGGGTTGGGGTCGAAGGGGCCGTTGGCTACCTACCATATTTAATGCGGCCAGCTGCACCTGCTTCCTTCACTCTTTTGATATTTTTTGCCTTATTTGACGGTCTCTTAAAAATTAAATAATAATTGATAAGTTGGGCCCAACCTATATATAATATAGAATACTTGGCATTTAAAAATGGAATATATAGTACATATATAGATTCTAGGCATAAAATCATAATTTGATGATGTGTGAATGCCTAAAATCTTAATAATTTATCAAATTATGATTTTATTAATATGACAACATCGTGATATGACTCAATATTTTAGTGATAACATGACAACAGTTATAGATTGTTATTAATATTTACTAATATAAATATCACTATTAATCTAGGAGTATAATATATGTGGTGATACATATACTGACGGAGTCAGCTAGACACATATGAGGTCTTGATTACATAGAAACCCTCTATGAAATCACAAGCGTCTCTCCTTCTTGTAGGGTTCAAACAGAGAAGCTCCAGAGTGAGAACTCTGGCTCGGGCTCGGCCTCCTCCCAGCCGAAACGGGCACTGACATTGTGTGGTGGGGAGAGGATCGGCCTGTCGAAGTCGAACCATCTCTCTGAGTCGATGGTTCCATCATCACCTCCACCACCGACGAAGCAGTTTAACATGGTATTGCCTCCACCTGCGGAAGACTGGCCGGCGGTTGCCACCACATTCTCCTCCTCCTCCTCCTCCTCCTCCTCCTCCTCCTCATCTATAGGTTCATCGAGCTTGTTGGGGCGGAAGGCGTTGGCAGCCTCAAAGGCTGCACGTCGGATCTCAGCTGGGTCGGTGGAAGTTGGGATGGGGAGTCGCCAGGCCGAGTCGGCGAAGTTGAGGCAGGCGGAGCGGCCGCGGAGGGCAAGGGCAGCCACGTCGTGGGCCCGGGCGGCCATCTCAGCGGTGGAGTAGGTGCCGAGCCAGATGCGGGACTGCTTGGCCGGCTCACGGAGCTCGCAGACCCACTTGTTGTTGTTCCGGCGCCTCACCCCTCTGTACACAGGATGCCTCGTCTCCTGGAACACCACTCGCCCTAATCACCAATGAAATAAAAAGAAGCACTAGCTAGCTTTACAAACATATCTTTCACATGTTCGTAGTTGTTTGCACTGGACACAGTATGAAATGGCATACCGTGCATGCGACGCCTTTTATTCAACTCCCACGAATAAGTCATACTGACCATTTTTAGAAGAAACGATTGACTAACAATGATCATGCATTTGGTGCAAACATAAAAGTAAATAGTCTGTAAATTCATCCATAAGCTATATGTGATTTGAGTGTACCTGCACGTTTCTTTGGGTGACTTGAAGCCAGTAGAACCTCTTCCTCCTCCTCTGAGTTGGCCCCACGGGGCGAGAACGAGTATGAGAACGAGGACGACGATCCTGGAACCATTGATGGATTGTAACCTGAGCCGTGTGGGTTCGGGTCGGAGCAGTGATTGAAGAAGTCCATCCACCAATATAACTTTCCTAAGTTAGTGATTTGGCATCTCCTCCCAAGCAACAGAGCAGGAGGAAATACCATACCATATATGCACGCAGAATTGGACACGTGGATGCGTATTAAACGCGGTTGACAGCCTGGAGCCTACGGTATTTAAATACTCAGCTCTGGGGTGAGTGGAGGATCTAACTGTAATTGTTCGTGTTCAGCTTACGGTTATTCTATTAATTTGCTTCATGTAGTGATCCTCCATGTTTACCACGTGCTTTTTGCAAGGCTCCTCTTACATGCACACGATTTAATACACGTGGGCTATTTTTCTAAGGGCGGATCCCTTCATCAGATTCCTCATTTCTTGTAGTGTGCCCCGATTTTGAATAACATGAATTTATAAATATTGTATTAGTATAAGTTAAAATAGATATTTAGTGATACAAATTTAAATTAGTTTAACTTAATAGCATATTAATTATTTTTTAATTGAGCAATGTGAAGCCGTATTTTCTACCATACGTCACATATCACATGTGGGTCCAAGATTACGAACAATTGTGCATATAAGGTGATGACAAGTGAATTTCTATTTCATTTATAAAACTCGAAATCAAATATTATTGCACTTTGAATTAAGTTTTATGAGTAGTAAAACATATTTATAACTATATGGGTCAATTTAAGTTTGTTTTTTTTTTTTATGGTTAACCAGTTTATGTCGATTAATCATTAAGTATATATGAACGGGGTGCATCGAATTGCTTGCCTTGTTGCGGGCAATCTGTAGTTCTAATTACTTTGTCGGGCGAAGCTGTGGGTTTTGACTGGGCCGCCGCAATTGTCACTGCCTGTGCGTGTGCCCTTATCTTATTATGAGATTTAAGGATTGCATACAGACACAGACAGAGACAGAGCATTGTTGGTCCCTTAATCACGACGTTAAAGAGACCCCTTTCGTTTTGTGGGCTGGCTGACAACTTGATGTTGGGCTTTGACAAAACGGCGCTAGCCACCGCCCCTTGCTTGCTTGCCTCATTAACCCACGCGGTTTCACACCATTGCTGAGTCCATCCATTTAATCGAATTCACAAAGACAGTTACATATTTAGTCTCTTGAATCAGTGCATGCATACTATATAATATAATGTTCGGTAGATGATTCAGATACTACTACGATATTTGGCCGACATTAATTAAATATCAAAGGAATACTACTTTACGTTGCCTATTTAATTATTTCACAGTAGCATTTTGCACCATCATTTGTATAGGTGGAGTCGACGTATATTTGTGGTCAAACTCGTGGTGTATGCCGTAGATCGGATTCTACTTTCAAAGAGGATAAAAGGATCTCCTTTTATTTCCTGTGGTTCATCCACGTTGAGGGGTGGGGGCCGAGAAAGATGATGGCGAAGGAGGCTACGGAGTCACATTTTGGACTGGAGAGCCAGCAGTGGGGTTAACACAAGGTCGGCCGTGGATTATAAAATTGTTTTGTCGGGCCAGCCTTTTGTGTCTCTGTCGGACGTCTCTGTATATTATATATATTCACAACGATTATTGACGAGCGGAGTATCCACCTGCAGGGATCTTCTTTATGTCTTCGTCTCCCATTGAAAATCATACATCCAAAGTGGTTTTTGTCGCCTGATGCAGTGTCTTCTTGAGTCGTCGGGCTGTTCATGTTTGACTCATGAGCTAGCTACAGTAGAAGATTTGGCCGACATGACCTCTTACTTACCTATCAAGATTCAGCTAGGGTTTCTCCGATGAAAAGGAAACCAAAGAAAAAGATGTATATTCCTACATTCAATAGTAATATTGTGACATTAATTGTCTTGCTCCCTCGTATATAAGTCTCATATGGTGAGTCATTTGATCCATGGAAGCACGGCAAACAGTCTTTGACCCTGATGCATATATAGGTGTATAGGATGGGGGCTTGAACTCGACAAGATCAGAAGAACTGTGTAGTAGGACCAGAGAAAGGACTCTTTTTTTTTTTGAAGGTGAGCAAGGCGAATTTTTTAGCTAATTAATGGCGTCAAATTGGATGGGTACAATTACTGTATAGTAAAATAATTAAATAAAGGAAGAGTTGATAATTGATGATTATGTACAATTATATATTGATTTAATATTTTAATTATATAAATTCAATTCATTACATTTTTTTACAAATTTCATTAATTTTATAAGAAAATTTACTATACATATGATGGAATTATTTTATAATAAATTTATTTTACACTTGTAAAATCAATTATTAACCCTTGTAGATTGAGAGTTTCTCCCATTATTGAACAGTTGAGCCATTGTTTATATTAATGTAGCATAGGTTTCTCCACTTGCTATAATAGGATAACTTAATTAATTAATATACTTATGATTCTAAACCATTGATTAGTAAAGTACACCCCATTTTAATAAGGCCAGATACTCGATGTTCCACCTACCAACTTTGAAAATGCCCATAAATCCACATATATTCTTTGGAGACACCGCACCAGCACCAGGAATCAATGTCCCAATAAACTAATCAGTGCAAATGACCATCGGCACCATAAAATCAACTTAAATATGTGGGCGATTAGGTTATGGAAAGCTTCTATTTGAAAAAGGGTCAGGCTAGTCATCCCACACCCTTCAGCACTAACCTTTTAGGCAGCCTTGGTTTCTGATCTACCGGCAATAACACAAGTTTGATGCCAATAAGGTGTGTAGAGGACATTGTCCTTCTTTCAACACATGACTAAAAGAGCTGCTATATGTTGGAATGAAGTATGATGTTTTACAGGTTTCCTCTTGGCAATTTTAGTGTTTGTGTTGCACCACATTTCATTCATCCCTTCCTAGGATCACTTTTTTCCCTAATGGTATGAAGTTTAGAGTTTATTTCAAAATATTTCACCATTTATGTTGGTTGATATATTGAAATTGTACTTGTATTTCAATATTTCCTTCCTCTTGGTGGCTTTATCCAATAATTCGCCTTGAGTTGACGGGGAATGCCTAAATACACTTTGTCCGATTCAATTAGTTGCTTTCATCATTTGTTATAATATATATCAAACCTTTTTAATAATGAGTAGACTTTAAGTGGACTATTTCAAATTGTAGTAATATGCCAATATTTACATAGTCAACATAAGAATCGAAATGGAAATCCACCTTTTGGGTCCACATCTCCATCGATGGGGCGCCTACTCACACATGTGGAGCTCCTCCCTTTCTTTTTTTTTTCTCTCTCAAATATCAAAAGATCTAATTTGATCTTTTCAACTGTTTTTTTTGGGTCAAATATTAATTTTCAATTATGAATAAGGTTTATGATTTGACGAAGAGGATGAATAATAAATTATGGCGTGCGTCATTGCTTGGATGAAAATCAACATTGTTTAACCGAGTTTGATTGGTCATTTTTAGTATATACATTGTTGCATAGTTCTAAATCCCCTAAAGTCAAGGTTTTTTTTGCCTTTGATGAGTTGATTTCTCTCCAAAAGGGGGTGTTTAGCAACCCATTTGGAATGATGCATCAAGGACCAAACCAAGCATGCGATCATTCTTATAGCTCAATATCCTTAGCTCAATATCTAAGGAAGATGGATCGCAGTATGTGATTAATGGTACTTTCGCATCTGTGTAATTAATGGCACCAAATCCACTCGAAAGTGACCGCTCAAACTACCCACAAACTAGAAAGTGATTTGAAAGGATGGTCTGATATGATTTTGCCCCCCAAGCTTTGGGCAAAAGGTAAAATACCCTAATCATTTTCAGGGCTCCATTTGAAATCTCTAAAACCTAATCCATTTGCAACCCCTCTTAGATTCAAGTATATACACAACGTTCGTATACTCTTTTTTCTCATCAGATTACTAATATCTAAAAATTATGTTGGTCTTTTAGTGATTTAGCTAGCTGAAAGTCTCAAAATCTCGTTGGCTTGCTTGTAGCCCATCTCCCTAACATCTAACCATTTCCCAATTCCATCTCTATCATTTGTTTTTCTATTATGATCTTTACCATGTGGAATATAAAAAAATTCGGTTGTTTCTAGTTGACTTTGAATCAAAATAAATCAACTTATTAAGTAATGAATAATAATACTATATAGGTCATCGTGTAAACTTGAATTTATTCGATTTGAGAAAAGTGGTAGAGCAGTCATAATAAAACCAACCACGTTGTTTGTATTCTCTAGGTGTACCTTTTTTTTTACTCCTATGTGACTTTTTGTTAATAGATGATTATGCTGTGACAGCAATCGAAGTAAAGAAATAACGATAATACAAGTATATGCCGATGATTGTCGTTGTCCATCAGATGTGCAAATCTGGATTCAACCTTAAAACCAATTTCATCGTATATAGAAGTGATTATACATTCATACATGCATGCCCATAGGAATCATTCTATTCTATCATTCCACATCAGGAATGGTGCGAATGAGCAAAAAGGTTGAACGCGACAGCATTGTTTTTGGAAAACCTAATCAATCTATGCTCGCATCAAATGTAGATTTATAGGCTAAAAGCATATGCTGTCTCCATGTTTTTTGCTAGCTACGGGAAAAAAATGATCGTTCCAAAATGAGGCCCCAATCATTTCCCCATTCGGCTTCTTTCCGGTCATGCTAGGATTCTCATCTTCTACTACTATTACTATACTTGGAAAAGATCCAAACCTTAGTTTGCTCTCTTAGTAGTAAGAATCCCAATGGCATGTATGTATATTATATATTCATATTATATAAAAATGTAAAGAATAAATGTTCTACATCTGATACATTTCACGCTCTTCCAATGTCTATGGCATTCAATCTCGTGTGTTGTTTATTTATATATGCAGTCATATGGTAAAAAATCATGTGACTACTGTATTCCACGATGTATATACGCGCTGTACTCCTTCAGTAGCTCCAGAGAGTTTCGAGATCGGAGTTGTCCGGAGAATGATCGGAGGGCGGAGAATTCATCCTCGGCGGTGAAACCATCAACCCTTCCGCCATGTCCACCAGCAAGTTTGGCATATCGAACAAGGCCTCCTCGTCGACAAATTCATGCTCCTTTGTTGCTGCTGCCGTCTCTTGAACTGTACTTACCACCTCGTTGTTCGTCTGGCCACCTGCTTCGGTCGGAGAGTCACTGTCTTCCCCAGCCTCAGCTTTCCTCGAAGCGGCAGCCAGCGCCGCTGCTCTTCTCACATCGGATGGAGAAGTGGAAGCGGGGATTGGGTATGAACTTACTGAGTGGGGGAAGTTGAGGACCGCATCCGGGCCCTTCAGGGCCAAGGCAGCCACGTCATAGGCGGTGGCCGCCATCTCCGCTGTTGGGAAGGTTCCCAGCCATATGCGCGTCGTTTTGCGGGGCTCCCGGATCTCCGATACCCACTTCCCGCTCCGACACCGGATTCCACGAAAGGTCGGGTGTCTTCCGGTGGGGCTGCCAGCGCCGGGTCCTGTCCTAGGAGACATTTGGCGCTGTCTGGGAGAAGGATTCCTGCCTCCGCCGGACCCCGTGGGAGATGGGGCCTCTAACACCGCGATGGAATGAGGGTACGGCCGTTGGAGGTCAAGAGGCGGTGGATGATGAGGAACAGGAGGAGGAGGGGGGCTGGGATGAAGCGGTGACTGTGATGACTGAGAAGGTGGTTGGTGGTCTACATGGACCTCGCATATAGAGGATCGAGGGTCCGACATATAAAGAATCAAGTTAGATCTGTGGTCATATAAGTAGAGAGATTGAGGGAGAGAGGGGGCGAAGGAAAGAGATTAGATAGATGGAAGCTGTGCTCGGACATGATATATGAGCATATGAGGTCTGAATTTTGATTTAAAGAGAGAAAAATATGAGGTAGATAAGATGGTGACTGATCTTTGGTCAAAAGGGTAATTTTTTAAAGGAGGGAGCGATTGCGTTCAAATACATACATAGAAGATCTACGTTACACAGCCATGGCCCGGCGGCAGTGCCGTGGCCCTCCTCCATCAACATGTCCACTAATTGTCCGCCTTCCTCTTATTAATCCCCTGACTATTCTTATCATCATTCATGTCAAAACTGCTCTCCCATCCATCATTTTAAGACACTGCATGTGGTGAGTGTCAGTTGCTATACCTCAACTTTTGTCCCAAACTCCAACGTTGATGGGTTTTCCAACGCGTATAATCTCTTCCTCTCCGACATGTTATAGTTATTTGAACAACTAACAGAAGATCTGATCACATTTTCAATGAAAATGAATTATATATACCTCCATTAGAGCAAGTAGGTCGTTTAAAGAAAAAAGGGTATACGGCTAGTCCTCATGGAGTAGGTACTCCCTAGAGATCCGATCCACACTTGCTTGCTTTGCCATCTCCTTGCCCAGATCAACTAAATAGAAGCCAAGTTAGTTGACGCGAGGTAGTTTCTTGCTAAAAATCCATATTCAAATCTTTATAATCACAAAAGAAAATTTGCTTTTTTTGTTTTGTTTTAGTTCACTCCGGCTTGAGAATGCTCCTTAGTAAATCCCTCCAAACAACACTCTTAAACACACAAAATGAAAAAGTTGTGCAATAAGGGATTAGGGCATGTGAATAAAATATATAAAACAACTTATATGATAATATGATATAATATAATAGTCTAATAAAATTATTATTTTTTAAAAAAATTATTAAAATTTAAATAAGTCATTTGCAATGATTTGCTAAATATAATTGTTATTCAACTAGGTTTTCTAACCAAGATCAAGTACACACATACTATAAATGATCTCAATTTAAGAATTTTCACAACCAACTTATATATTTGAAGTTTATTATACTTTATATTATACATGTGCTCAACTTGTGGTATAGGTTCATATATTTATTTTTAGGAATAATATTTAATCATATGGTTTTGGACTGTGTTTATTTGATTTCAAAAAATACATCCAAAAGGGGAAATGAGAAAAGTCATAGCTTTGGTCATTCATTGGGTCAACAAGTATATTCCTTCCCGTGGATATTATTGAATGATGGTCTAAAGTTTATCCGAGCAAATACTATATACATTTAATGCCATAAAAATACTATACAGATGGTTTAGTAATTATTTCTAAGTTAATTCAAAATATTTCATTGCCGTATAAGAAAATACACAAAATTATCAACAGAAGATAGAAATGATTTTTTGGAAAATTTCAGAAAATATATGCAAAATTTGTCTATTTTCGGTAGAAAAAAATAAACAAATTAGTAGATAATATTTTCACATTTGTTTCTGGTAGAAACTTATACATGGAGTGAATCTATTATTTATTAAATGGATAAATTACTTATTATAGTTGTGAAATGGAATATAATTAAGAAAAAGGCAGGAAACTGTTTATGCATGTGCTCATTTCTTCCCTCAAGGCAGTGTTTAATGAAAATGATTAATTAATGAATGCTAGATTTGATCTTTTATTGGCTAAGTTGATGATGGGACAGTGTAAAATAATGATTGTATATACAAAAGGAGAATATGGTTATAGAAGATGGAATTAGGGAAGGGGACCTCACTGGAATAGCCTTTTCTTAGCCTATTTTTTATTCTTTTGTATGTATTTTTAGTATTTCCTCTTATTTGGAAAATATGTAGTGAGTATAAGGAATCATAAATATATTATTTGATTGAGATACCTTTGGATGGATATTTCAATTTTTATAAATATTTATATTTGAATTAAGTTATTAATAAAATATTTATATTCACGTTAAAAAATTACACTTGAATTAAATATTCGGCAGAATTTTAGCCCAAAAAAAAAGAACAATTTGGCAATAGGTTGGGGCTGGTGTTGTTGGGTGACCTTCATTGGGACAACATAGTATGCATCTTTAGGTGCGTTCATATTTATCTTTCCATTTCTATAATTTTCCCCTTTGTTTCATTAGTGAGGACAAGTGTCAAAAAGCATGTCATATGATAAGTATTGTGGCATAGAACATTCAATTTCCAGGTCAGATGCTCAATTATTAGTAGAGGACACTGGAAAATCCAACATACCAATAATATTAATGGCCTTTATGAAAATGATTTAATAATGTATACCATCTGGTATGGAGCTGCTATATAGTAGGGGGATTAGATTGATAGATTAGTGAAATTAAAATTAGATCATTAAATTGATGAAAAATAAAATTGACCCAGTCACAATTGAAGGGTCAAACTTTGAATCTACTTCATTTAAAATATTAATTAATTGGGGTTACTCCTCAGAAGAGTTTTGTTCTTGGGGGATCAATCAAAGAGATATTCAATCCATATTTGAACCTTGTCCCACCATTGGCACCTACGACTAGAGTCCATCGATCCACAAAGCTCGTGCGTGGATGGGTCCAGTAGGGAGCATCCTCCTCATACTGTCTGTCATGTTGAGGACTTCAATTTGTAGATAAAGTAGCCATCTCTGTATGGTAATATTATCATGGCAAGCTGTTCGTGCATGTTAGCCTGAACTCGAGTATATCTGTGGACAATGCTTGAGATCTCCCTCTGACTCATGGAAGGTTGTTCGACCCTTGGGAGTGCTGTCATGTCACCCAGACTTGCAGCGGGACCTAGCCAAGCAAGCTCCCAAAAATTCCCAGTCAAATGACCATCCAAAAACTTATCGGTTTGACAAGTTTATGTGCTCCACTGATAATTTATATTTTTTTAATTGAAAAATTCTTAAATTGAACAATAAATCTTCACATATTTTTATTCTTTAAAAATAAAACATTTTTATCATAATCTTATCTGGTGAAAGATCAATCCAATAATTTTCATCATGTGTCATCATACCCCGATATGCAAATGGGTTGTGCTTGGGCACCCCCAATCTCTTATTAGATCACACCAGTATGGCATGATGATTTCGAATGTGTACAAATTGGGGGTGAAAGTATGGACCGCTTTGCACTGAAGAACTATTTTCTACCTAAATGATTGTAAAAGAGGAGAAAGATGATGGACTATTTTTGCACAAAATGGTGTATATTATCTTCCCTCCAATATGACGTAGGAGTATAATTGTTGAATAATCCGATTCCCACTTGAAAGATTAGGTGATAATGTGAAGCCATATTAGACTAATATTAGTCTCTTGTTGATCATGTAATATTTAAATTTTTAATATTGTGATAAGTTGACGATTAGGGGATTGATTCCATTAACTTTGACCTTAAGTTGCAATTTTCTTGCATAGATGCCCTTTTGTCATATGAGATGTAATAGTTGAATACCATGTATTGACTATATAAAATAGAAGGGCGTTAGTTTAAGAGAAAAGAAGTGTAGTGTTGGGGGTTTTAGTGATGAAAATTTAAGATGAAATTTTCAACTAATTTGTGAGATAGTGTTGCTCTCCCGCCACCCAATGAAAGGGTGAGAGAATGACCTTAGCGAGTCTGTCCAGCCTAAAAGAAAGGATATGCTCAAACTTTGGAACGTGGCATGGAAGGGGCATTCAGAATGATGCTGAGGGCTAGCTACTAGGGCTCGAACAGGCAGGTTGCAGGGTGTTTGTTCATCGCAGATACACCGTCCCATTGCCCCAAGAGGCAAGGACACCCTTGCTATGATTCACGAGGCAGACCCCAAAGAATACTAGTTCTTTGCTTCGAGTTAGGGGAAGGTGCGTTTGAGGATGATCATCAAGTCCCCAGACCAGATTCGAGCATGGAAGTTTCAGATGCTGCTCCATGTAACTCGAAGCAAAGAAGACTCGATCAACCGGAGTCCAGATACCACGACAAAGCAAGTTTCAGATGTTGCTCCATGTTAGAAGGTTGAGTTTATTTAATCACCTGCTCCTGCACTCACTAATGATGGCGTTTGCATTAATTGATGCATAGGACCAAGAAGAAGAAGAAGAGGGTCATTTTTTATGCTAAAAGTTGTGTTTGAAGGTTACTGTTTGGTGGTTTTCTGTTCAGCAATATCACCATTAATCATGACGCTCACCTGTTCGATAGAATGTCCAAAAGAATAATTTTTGGAGGAAAAAATGGGCTAATCTATGTAATCCCTACTTATTTGAGGAGGCACAGTTTGAGGCTCTCCATTTGGCTGGTCCATGCCTGAGGATACAGCTTTCTGCGTGTACTGTTAAGAGTTTTCCCCGTGATGATGACCGATGAGAATATTAAATGCAGGCCTTTAGTTATTGTCACAATTTTAACATGCTTTTCAGGTATCCTGGAGAGTATGCGTGTGGTTATGCCTACCCATCATCAGCTTCTTTGTCATCTGAGTATATTCTTTCTAGTATTTATTAGCACTTGCTCTTCCTTTCCCTATTAAAATCTTATTTTCGGATATAAGCAGTAAATTTATATTGGCATAAAAACTCATTCATGATGCTTTGCTTCTTGCCTTCAGAATGACAGTGTGGGGTGAAGAGACTTTACTTGTTGCAAGTGCTTCAGTAAGAAAGTTCCTTTTTCACTCCGCGTCTACCCAGATGTCTGCACTTGTCCCTACACGGTTACTGCTCCCATCACTGGCTTTCCAAAGGACCAGGTTCCTCTCAAGGATAGCATTTTTCAATACAAGTACAGTTTTACTAAGTCATGTTGATTCCAAGAATGTGCCCCTCACTCTTACAAGCCTTGGCTTCAAAAGTGGAACTTGTAAAAAGTAGCAGCAAGACACAAAAATATAAGAAAGATGTCTCCCTTACAAAAACACCTATAGGGGAAGGGAAGGCTTTAAGAAGTAGTAAAAGCAAGGGTGCATCAACAAGAAGATCACTTGAAGTGGAAACACCTCCATTTGCAGCCCACTCATTTTCGGAGCTCGGGCTGCCTCCTTTACTTTAAGAGAGACTGGAGCTTGAAGGCTTCAAGGTTCCAACTGATGTTCAATATGCTGCAATTCCAACCATTCTTAAGAACTGTGATGTTGTTATATAGTCTTACACGGGTTCAGGAAAGACACCTGCTTATCTCCTGCCAAACTATCTATTGTGGGTCCTTTGAGGAGGAAGTCTCCTGAAAATAGTGATGAACTAGGGAAGAAGACAGGAATTGAAGCGGTTATTGTAGCACCTTCTAGGGTGCTGGGGGTGCATATTGTGAGAGAAGTGGAGAAGCTGCTAGGCCCTGCAGAAAAGAGGCTGGTTTGGCAACTAGTGGATGGAGCTAATAGCTCACGTAAGGCCTTTAAGAAAAATAAACTGTCCATTGTGGTTGGGATACCTGGGCGGATCACTGAGATCAGCACTGCAGGGAAGCTCCATACTCACAATTGTCGTTTCTTGGTGTTAGTTGAGGTGGATGAGCTCCTCTTGTTCAACTTCCGTGAAGACATGCATAGGATATTGGAGCATGTTGGAAGGAGATCAGGCCTTGGCCAGAATGTTAGAGGAGGATTAAAAGGTCTGCTTGAGGCAGGCTGTGCGGCAGACTATAATGGTCTCTGCCACTGTCCCCTTCTGGGTGATAAGGACTGCACGGAGCTGGGGCAACAACCCACTTCTGGTCCAGTCTCAGAAGATCATCCCACTTGAAGCGGCAACTCCTAGGCCTGTTAATGTATCAAATCCCATAGTCCATTCGAGTGAATCCCTGAGCTCCCAGGACAAGGCCCCAGCAGTGAGTCTTCATCTCTGGAACACTACTATTGCATCTCTAAGCTTCAACACAAAGTTGACACGTTAAGAAGATGCATCCATGCTCTTGATGCCAAGTCTGCCATAGCCTTTATAAACAACACTAAACAGCTAAAAGATGTTGTCTTTAAGCTGGAGAATCAAGGAATCAGGGCTTTAGAGCTTCATGGAGACCTGGGGAAGCTTGCAAGGTCCACGGCCCTGAAGAAGTTCAAGGGTGGAGAAGTTCGAGTTCTCGAATGAACTCTCTGTTAGGGGCTTAGATGTGGTGGAATGTGACCTGGTAGTTAATTTGGATTTGCCAACTGACTCTGTGCATTATGTTCATTGTGCTGGTCGACCCGGGAGGCTTGGGATGAAGGGGATTGTGGTCTCCTTATGTGAGGAGCCTGAAGTGTTTGTTGTAAAGAAAATGCAAAAGCAGCTTGGAATTGTGATAGCTGGTTGCGATTTTGTTGAGGGAAAGCTTGCTGTCAAAGCTGAGGAACAACTACATACATAGGTCTCACAGGCCAATATATTTTCCACTTTCATTTGGCCTAACTTATATGTGAAGGTGTAACAGATCAATTAGGTACCTTCAAATGTATGATATAATCCCATTGCTGTTTAGGTTTATATCAGCATCTTCAATAGTCTGGTCAACGACAGGATGCACCCAAAATACAGGTAAATCATGTGACATGTACTGATTATTGATATCAGCTTTCCCTATTTAATGTCAGTGTATACACTTTCTATGAAAAAATCCATACAATACAGTGTTTCTATCATTTATGTAATAAAAAATGCAGAGTTTTAATCATTTTCATGAATTCTCTGTCCTCCTTTGAGATTTTTCTTGAGGAGCTAGGCATGTATTAAATTACCATATAATTCTTTTACAGAGCTTGTAACCTGAAATCAGAGCACAGATTGCGTTTGCTAAGAAAATAGCAAAAGACATGCTAACTGATATGATTGCAGCTTTCCAAAGAGGTGATGATGTCTCTGCCTGTCGAATCGCCTCTATACCCACGGAAGAACTTGAGATGAGAAGGTAAGCCACCATCTGCATTTGTTTAAAAAAAAAAATCTCGTCATTGCTAAGTTTAGTGTCACCCACGAAGTACATGGGAATTCAGAAATTGTTTGAAGGTTATGTCATTTGCCTGGTCAAGAATGAAGCTAGAGTAGTCAGAGAACTTGTCTGAGATCAGAATGCCTCTATATGAAATATCACAGACTCCTTTGAATAGCTGGAAAGCTGAGTAAGCGAAAGCCACGATACTCACTATGAAGCAATACCTGACAACAACGAAGAAGAAAAAGAACAGGTCGTCAAATGATTCTGACGGTCAAAACATACACCCCGTCCGTTGACTTCAAAAACAAGCAGATCAGGAAGATATCTGCAATTTTCTGCTTTCAGTTCCACAGAGAGAGGAAAGATATTCGGTTGTCTGATTTTTCTTTCCCAAATTATCCACGAGAAACAGGTTTCTATACCCAAGTACGGAACCAGCTTACGTTAAATGTGAGGATTGATTGAAGCTCGAAGTCCTCTGGCCTTTGCTCTTGGGAGGGTTTGCCAGTGATAGGGCAGACACGAAGGAGAGGACGAGAATAACAAACCGGAGGACCAAAGTGGAGAGGTAGATTGGAGGTCTCGATCTCCAGCCCGCAGTGGCAGGGGTGCCGGAGAAGGAGAACGGTGAAGGGATTGGGAGCTGCTGACTCGATGAATAGCCTGGGGAGATGCCCGCCATGTATACAGTTTGAGAGGTAAGATCTCACCATATCATTGTCATATGTCTTCAACTGCTCTCTTAGTTGTTTCTTCAACTGAATCTTCTCCTCCTAAAGTTTTAACAAATCTCTCTGGGTGAGGGAGATGGAGCTTCAACTTTGTGAATGCGCGAGTACTTGTACAAACTCGTGTTCAAGCAAGTTCAATCATCTCAGCTCAAGCAGCACAGACCCAATAAGATCTCAATCGTCTAGTGCAACCAATCCTCACCAGAAACACCTGTAGATGGTATGTTCTTCAATAGGCCCAACATCCATAGTTAAGAGAAGGGATAGGCATTTAGTCTAAATGAGCAAGTCAACGTCAACTATTTTCAGTCAACAGTTAATTTATTTATTTTTGAACTGATATATTCACTTAATTAAGAAGGATTTTGAATAGACGGCTCATCTACATCTACATATTTTATTGGAGTCATTTCCCACTTGCTAGTACCATGACAAAATAGTATTCAGATTTTGCTTTTTGTGCAGAAGCAATTAGCTTAGCTTTGCATCCATCCCAAGTATCATTTCTAATACATCTGTTGAGTAGGTTTGGACATATTTTTACTGAATGTGACATTGGAATGATCCCTCCTGGCTCGATCGGAGCTGCCTACCATGTCGACTAGGAAGTTGAGCAAACCTTTCTGGCTCGTGGAGGGTCCTCTATTTCTCCTGAAGGGTCACCGACCAATCTCTCATTCGTCAGTTCCACGATGGAAGACTGTGATCTTAGGTGATTTGTTCGATATGCTCTAGGGCTCATTTGTACTTGGGAGCTCTTGAAATTGACGTGACTAAGGCCTTGGCCCATACTTGGAAACTTCTTGTGCCTTAATGTTGAGTCCACACTACTACTATGGATCTCCATACACTTGTAAACCCATGCCAACTCTGGCTTTTTTTTTTGCTCAATCAACTCTAGCTTGGCAGGTGGTTAAATTAGTGCGCATTCCAAAAAATGCTTGGCTCCATGTGAGAAATGGCGGGGAACCAATGCGTCTTGCAGATCTCATTTCGTTACCATGTCCAAGTGCTCCTGGTTTGTTAGTTGTCATCCATCTGGATCTCTAGTCCCACCAGCTTCAAGAAGAAGAGGACAACATTGAAGACACCGTTGCAAAAGAATGAATAATGCATGTAACCACTCAAGTCCCAAAGGCATTCTGCCTGTCTGGCAAGTGATATTCTTTCTTCTTTTTTTTTCACTTTTCCTAGACACTCACTCCACTCCATTGTAGGAGAGTAGGCATATCTTTCACTTGTTCTGATTCTCCTCTTGTTTTGTTCCTTGCTTGCTCGAGAAAACATTACATAACAACATATAGCGCTGGAACGATAATTATTGCACGAAATTAATCAATGAATAAAGGGCGGGGTCTACATCAGTACCCACTTTCTGATGTCTCTCATGTGTGTTCTGTGGGCCTTCCATTCCATGTTTAGATCCCATCATTTAAGCCCCCTCCCCTCTCTTCTTTTCCACTCTTTTTCCGTGAGCTGAGCTTGCCAGTAAACAATATATGGCGCCTGTTATGTGCCGTGATATCTTCAGCATATTTAGTGAGTGCCTGATCAGCCATATATTAAATGGACCTCTTTCTCTCTCTCACCATTTATGTCCAATATGGAGCTAGCTGCAGAGAAACATAAAAGCAAGATCATAAATTGAAACACCTCCCAGCCATCATTATCAATGTGAAGAAACCCTCCTAAAAAGGAAAAAAGGAGCCAAATCCTCATACCATCTCATCCATGCTTGAAACAACTACGAACGGCACGTCCATAGTAGCAATGAGTCAAGCAAAAAGCGGACCTAATTGACAATAACTTCTGCATTAGATTAAGGGTATCTAATTGGAAACACTAACCATGCATACTCTAGTTGTCCCTTTGATGGATAAATGATCATGGGCAACACTAACCATGCATATTTCGTAGATTTTATTTATTTATTTTATTATTGACAATATTATTTTAAATTGGATAAAATAGAGATTTGTAAACGTTATTTTAAATTTATAAAATTATAAATTAATTATAACTTTTAAATAGTTATTAGTTTGAAATATTATAGTTTCACAGTACTTAATATGTTATCAAAGCAATTGTTAATAGGAGGACTTGTAAACAATGTTTATTACACTTTTAAAATTATACGTTGTAAGTATATTCAAATTTTAAGTTAGTAAAATTACAAATTGAATAAAATAAAGAGTTGTATTTAAATATTTTGAATTTATAATATTGTAAATATTCAACTAATTACAAGTAATAATTTTAAGAATATATTAATTCGGTTAATTATCTGTTTAGCAGTAATAGTGGGCTTCCCATGTTTGTTGTGCTATCAACTATTTCTAAAGTGGGAAATCATGACATGCCCACAAGCAATTTATATATGACTTTGAGTGTTCTTTGTCACGGGAAGAAAGAAAAAAGTGACGATGATCTTTTATAAAATGAGTAATCATGCCTATCCAAAAAGGACAAAATTAAAGTAATAAGGATACCCTCAAAGTTCTACCTCAAAACGAAGTATTCAATTAATCTAATCCATGTTAAGAGGTGTAACATGGTACAAGTGCATAATGGATTGAATTATCATGGTCCATCAATCTTCTTATCATCCTAGGATGAGGCTTAGTTATGCAAAGTAAGCTGTTAGCTTTATATTACAGGTGACAAGATAATGAGGGAGTCTCTTTCTCTATCTTTCTATCTCTCCAGCTTCCACAAGGATAGAGAGGCCACCATTAATCCACCATTGATGGTGGGCTCTTGAGGTTGGCCGGAGCCCCCAATAATGGATGTCATCATTATCACCACCACTTGCCCATTACGCACAGATCACGAATTGGGAAATTATGTGAATTCGACACGATCACCAACAAGAGCCTTGTTTGCCCAACCCATGACCTCCCCTACCCCCTCTATTGATTGCCATGACCCATTTTTTTGCGTCTCTTTTAATTTTATATCTAGGATCCAGCCGGGCTATAATAGTGTGTGCATCCACTAGATCTAATATCAGCAAGTGGGTCTCAATGCCAACTATCCATTTACCATTAACAACAAAAATTGTGGTGACCACACTTATTATAAAGAAATGGTTGTAATATTAATAAGAAATTTCAATTAATATCTTTTTCATTTTGCACTTAATTAAAACTATTAAATTTATATGATAATTCAAATAAAATAATTTACCCATTATTTGTGTACTAATATGAATATAACACGTAATGAATATTATAATTCTATTTTAGAAAGTTCGTAAATATTATAGTAATATTTAAGTTATATTTAAATAAAAAAGTTAATCAATATTTAAAATTGTATGAAAATATAAGTGACTTATTTAATATTGGCCCAAATAAATCATTGTACTATTTCTTGGAATCATCATCGAAAACTCAAAAAGAGCACGTGGCTTGTGTCCTTGCAAGGTGAAAAAGGTTGATTTGGAGGAGAAGCCTCGGAAATAAATCTACCTAGCTCGCAGATTGTGAGCATGTTTTGTATATCTTTTGTGTCCCTCAAGCCAGAGTGGAGATGTGAGCTTCCCATATGCACTCTTCTGCCACTTTTGTCGTCTGTCTCTTCTCCATCTGACCCTGACCCTCCTCCTTCTCCTCCTTTTAGGGCCAGTTGGCTTCTTGGCTAGTTGCACTCATTATTAATAAAAGTTCAACCATGTAATTTTACACATCAATCAATCGTCAATGGACATGGCAACTGCCTTTTGAAGGTGCCAATATCAGTTGTTGGATTCACATATATTTTTTTTATAAAATTTCTTAATTCATAAGAAAATCGAAGATTAATCTTATTTAAAAGGAAAATGTCATTGTTTATCTCAGTAAATTCATATATAATATCTGTTACATATACTACTTGGAATAGAAGAGATATTATACTCCTAACATGTGAAGACCCCAGACGGGATAGTTTTTCATTTCTGGGTGGGTGCATTAATTTATGGAGAAGCTGAGGTGAGCTGCGGTTGAGCACTAGGGCGAAACTCAACTCCTCGGTATGAGCCCCCCAAGCACATGAAAGCCTTTAAAGCCAAGCAAGTAGAAGGGGCTGTGGACAGTTCAGTGCCCTTCAAAAGATGTCGTGTTCATGCGTATGACTCCCTCCTACCATAAATGAAGCAACCTACCACCTGAATTCAATTTAAATTAGCAACAAATTCATCATTACCATCTTAGACTCCTAAGGGAACATCGATTGATTTATCTCTGCAGATTGGACATGCCAGCTATAACGCCATTCTCACTCTAATGTTTATCTCCAGTTCATTGGACTTTTTATGGTCAAATTTGAGGAAACACGTCAACAGACAATGGCCCACACTGGGCCTAACAAAATAATACAATTCCTATTACATGAATAAAAAATAATAATGAGATTAAAAAGAAGGAAGAAGGAAGGTGCCACTGTCTATATATGCAAAGCAAATCGCTTTGCACTACATGAGATCGGGTTGTCGGTGGGTCTGAACCCGAATGTGACTGGTACTCTACTTTTGGAGGCTCGAGCTTTACAAGCAATACCAAGGAGACTTTAACCTTAGCAGAAGCATTGACGTATAAAGACAAACAAATATAGTAAATTACTGAATATGATAGTGACATTGTATTTTATACAATAGGACGAGGGCATTCGACCATCCCACGTTGAGAGATTGAAAATTGCTTCTGGGACCGGTCGCTGGCTTTTGCATTGCAGCTGTTTTCTAAATAGACATTTGGTTAGTCTCCTTTAGTTTAGAACGAAGAGGAGGAAAAGAAGAAGAAGAAGAAAAGCTGCTACAGAAAATGGGTTGGTGGCAATAACAACAACTCGAATCAAGCAGCTTACCTACTATGCAAGCTACCAAATATAATAAAACAATAGGTTCGGTTCATATTCTCCATCCACATGCAAAAAAAGTATAAAGATCAGTCGTTTTCATCTCTAACTAATAGAGCTAACTACCTTACAATAATTTTCCAATGAGTAAAAAATAGAGCCATACATTCTAATGGCCAGCTTTATTATGAGGTTTAAGAGTAAGTCTCAGAGGGTATAATATATATTTTCAAAATGCAGCCATTTATTTTACAACGACTAAATGAGAGCAATAATATATATGTGCTTGTAAAAAAAGGGAAAAGTTTCATGGACCTCATATGGTATTTGGGAACTATGGCTAGAATTTAGTGCAGAACACAAGTGGCTATTTGTCCTATATAATAAGAAGGAATGAATTCCAATGTAGTGCAGGCTGCAGCTGGGCTGGACCTGGATAGCACGTGGCAAACCTTAGAATTAGAGCAAATCTCATGACTACATTGCATGACGTGACAAACCAACCTTCTGAACTTGGCATCTTCTTTATTCATATGGGAAATGCTCTTCCCAGGAGGATCAGATTTACTACATTCATCGCTCTGACTCCCACCCAAAGTTCAGCCCTTCCTTCCATCCCCCAAAATTAATTGCATGCAACAAACAATCTACAGTATGTGCATATACCAAGTCAAAACACTATATTTTAAGTTGCCATATATTTAGCACACCAGTCCACTTAGCAGCCTTCTGACCATGGACAAATTGGTCACGATCCAAATTGGATCTTGGTGATCTAAGTTGATACCCTCCCCATTAAAAAATATGAAATATTGCATCGCCATTTTCCAGCTAATCGAGGCGTTTATTTCTTATAATTCAGTATAGAGAAAGGAGAGATTAAGTACAAGAAATGTCACTTCCACAAGTTGTTACTGTTACCGAAGCCATAACATACGACAGACCATAACATTCGCAGAGAGGTGAGAGGAAGTTAGTTCACCCCCATACATTTAATCCACTGCCCTGAAACTCTCTCTGTTTTTCCTTTTCGGTCTCCCTCTTCTTCTTCTCTCTGTGTCCGCGTCTTCATCTTCCCGACTGATATGTACTATGAGCTAGCGATCATTACCGTGCAACGGCCACTGGGAACATGTGGTCACCGATTACGATGATTTCTCATTGATCCTAGCCGGAGTTTTCCCCGGTTGGGCAGAATGTTCCGCCCGGTGAGATGGAGGAGCGACAGGAGCAAGATCAAGGCCGTCTTCAAGCTGCAGTTTCATGCGACCCAGGTACTGTCGAATTACAACCTCATGCGCGGATCCATCCTCAACTTTTTCTTAAAAAAATGGGCCTGTCAATGCGTGCTTTCTGAATCATCTGCCCTGCTGTTTCGTGGAAAATTTACTACTTCCGGAGAGATTTCGGAGTTTGCGGGCTCAACTAAGCTCCTGTTTGCCTGACAAGAAAGAAGCCTCCCCACAAGATTAAAAGTTAAAGATACTCATAAAAATCCTATGTTGAGGCATTACCGTGTCGGTGTCCAAACTGCCCAGAGAGAAAGCAAATTATGTTCTCACTTCATATCTCTCTGTTGCGAGAATTGGGATTTTGAAATGCAGTGCATTGATAATGCATTTGAACTTTCTGTTGCCGAAAATCGTGCTTTATGTGTTTTCATAAAATTTCCTGTAATGAACTATTCATGTCTGTGGTAACAAAAAGGTATACAGGGTTCATTTTTTTTTGTTGAATATAATTTCAGGTCTCAGGGCTCGGTGCCGATTCTCTGATGATATATGTAGTCCCGGGTCATGCTGGAAAACCGACTGTGAGATTAGAGAAGGCTGACATCAAAGATGGGGGATGCAGATGGGATTCCCCAGTCCATGAAACTGTCAAGTTCACCCGAGACCCGAAAACTGGGAAGATTCATGAAAGGATATACTATTTTATCTTGTCCACGGTATGAGAATTAGTCCATGTACAAATTTCGATGACTATGATTCTTGCTAGTATAGCTAGTTACACTTAAATGTGGAATGGCAACAGGGACTTGGGAAGTCTAGCATTGTTGGTGAGGTTGCCATTGATCTTGCTGCTTATGCTGAAGCAACCAGGGCTTCATCCGTCTCCCTCCCAATAAAGAGCTCGTATGCCAAAGCATCTTTAAATGTGAGCTATCCATAGTGTGAATTCCATTATTATTTCCTCAAGAACTCCAATCTCCTCAGTACTCAAATTAGGCTTCATTTACCCTTTTATCTTTTATTTTTCTAGGTTCTGATTCAGAGGCTGCAGGATTCCGTTGATCATTGGTAAAGTGGGGCTGCCTTGGTTGATTTATCCTTTCATCAGTTTTGGTTCGAAGGTTATAATGACCTCCTTGCTATAATTCATTACAGGGACACTGAAGGGAATGAAGCTGCAAATGTTAAAGTCCAGGACCGGAGCCTGAGATCGCGGTTTAACAAGGATGATGATGAAGAAAGCATAAAGGGCTCTTCTATTGAAGTGAGTTCTCATCCACCTCACCTAACAAAGACACGCCGAGTTGATGAATTATTTGAGGGACAAGATTTCTCATTATGTGAATATGTTTCCAATTGTAGGGTGTGCCATCACTTAACCAGGCTTTGTGCAATGTGGTAGCAAGTGATAATTTTAGTGCATCTAGTGGATCCGACCTTACGACTAGTTCAGAGAGTGGTTCTGCAATGAACACACCACGGGAGAATACAATAAGAAGCAACAGTACAATTCAAAGAGATCCCAATAGGTTCCTCTCTCCTCTGAGCTCAGTAAGCCTTCCCCATGAATCGATATCAGATGGAGCAATAGTGTTATACGGAGAGACCCCCAAATCACCGTGGGAATGGTCACACTGTCCTAATCAAGATGGTATAGTGTTTGAGGAGGGTGAACATGGTTCCGAGCTAGTTAAGCTGAGGTCTGAGCTGTCTTCCCTGGGAAGGCAGCTGAATCTATCAGAGTTAGAATTGCAGACTCTGCGAAAGCAGGTCGTAAAAGAGAGTAAGCGAAGCCACGAGCTCTCTAAAGAAGTTGCGAACCTTAAGGAGGAGAGACACTTGTTGGAGGATGAAAATGTAAAGCTCAGGGCTAGGAATGAGCAGTTCAGGGCCACAAAGGAGAAGAGCAGGTTGCCATATGGCTGTAGAGATTTACATGAACTTCTTGAAGAACTCAAGCAGGAAGTGAACTATGAGAAAAACCTCAATTCTGATCTGAGGTTGCAGCTCCAGAAGATGCAGGAATCAAATGCTGAGCTGATTCTTGCTGTAAAAGACCTTGAAGAGATGTTGGATCATAAGAGTAAGGACAGTTTTCATCTTGGTGGAAAATTGAGTATATCTGATGAGGAGGATGAAGAGCAGAAGGCACTAGAGGCAATCGTAATGGGGCAGAAAGATGACAAGGAGACTTACCTTCTTGAGCAGAAAATATTGGACCTTAATGGGGAAGTCGAGATATATCGGCGAGATAGAGACGAACTTGAGATTCAGATGGAGCAGCTTGCTCTAGACTACGAGATTTTGAAGCAGAAGCATCATGAGGTATCATACAAATGGGAGCAGAGTCAGCTCCAAGAACAGCTAAAACTACAGTATGAATGCTGTACCATTGGGAATGAGAAAATGTATGAGAGCAAAATCGAGAGATTGGAGAGTGAACTTAAGATGAAGTCAGAGAAATTTGCAGATTCTTTGGCCACTGCAAGTGAGCTAGAGAGAAATATCAAGGGATTGGAGGAAAAACTTCTTATAAGATCAGGGGAACTCTCTGATTCTTTGGCTAATGCAAGTGAGCTTGAGAGCAAGGTCGAGAAAGTAGAGAGTGAACTCTTGTGGAGATCAGAGGAATTATCTGATTCTTTGGAAACTATAGGTAAGCTTGAGAGTAAGCTCGGCGGATTGGAGAGAACGCTTCAGATAAAGTCAGAAGAATTGTCCAATTCTTTGACAACTATAGACGAGCTTGAGAGTAAGGTTGACAGATTGGAGGGTGAGCTTCTGATGAAATCAGAAGAAATCTCCAATTCTTTGGCAACTAAACACAAACTTGAGGGCATAGCTGAGAAATCAGAGGTTGAACTTAAGAAGAGATCGGATGAATTATCAGATTCTTTGGCCACTGTAAGTGAGCTTGAGAGAAGGAATCAGATATTGGAAAGTGAACTTAGCAAGGGGTCCAAGATATACTCTGATTCTTTGGCCACTATAAGGGAGCTCAATAACAAGATTGAAAGATTAGAAACTGAACTTGGAAAGAGATCTGAGGAATTCTCCAATTCTTTGGCCACTGCAAGTGAGCTTGAGAAACGAGTAAAAGATTTGGAAGAAGACTTGGACAATCGTACCCAAGGATTTGTAGATAACTTGTCAGATGTAACTCGTGCCAAAGTTGAGCAGGAAAAGAGAGCGATTTCCGCAGAGGAGGCCCTTCAGAAAATGAAGTGGAAGAATTTTGACACAGCGGATAGGCTTCAGAAGGAGTTCATGAAGCTCTCTCTACAATTGGCTTCAACTTTTGAATCGAATGAAAGAGTGGCTATCAAGGCAGTGCGAGAAGCTGCTGAATTGCGAAAAGCTAATGAGAATCTCCAGTCTGTGAATTTGGAAAATGAAACCAAACTCGAGGAACTTTCCCGTGAATTCTTTGAGAAGTCGAAGTACCTTGAAGATGAGATCACAAGGCTGAGTGCAGAGAATACTGTGCTTTCTGCACGAGTAGGAGAGGCTAAGCTGGTCATAGATACAGAGAATGCTGAAAGAAAAAACATGGTTGCTGCCATAGCTTTGTTGAAGCAAGAATTGGAGGAAAAAGATGTTAAGGTCCGGGATTTAGAATTGGAGTTGGAAACTCTAAAGATTCAACTTGACAACTTGAGGGGCTCTATGTGTGAAAGTGAGTCCGAGAAGAAAAGGTTGACAGAAGAGATGGTGGAGGTGAAGGAAGAGTTGAGGGAGCAGGAGGGTGCACTCTTGATTTTCAAGAAAAGACTTGAGGAGAGCAATTTGCAGATCCGTGAATATTCTCTTGTTGCATCCAGCAACAAGGAAATTGCAAATCTCCAAGGCAAAATTACTTCTCTTGAGGTATGATTTCATCCATTTTCATTCTATTGCTCGTCTCTTAAGCTTTTTCGACTCGATTTAAGGCCATTAGTTGACAACTGGATCCTGTTTGCAGGATCAAATTAATGAAAAGAAAATTTTGTTAGAATGCTTGGAAAATTCATTCCTAGAGAAGGAAAAATACTTCACGACAAAGATCGACGAGTTGGAAGGCCATTTGGAAGAGCTTGGCCTCCATAGCTCGGGTTTTAGCAAGTGCCAACCTCAGAAGGTAAGCTTAATTTCTACGCGCCTTGAGGAGAACCAATTACAAATCATGTATGTGTATGATTTTCTTCAACCTATGTACCTGCATCTTATCCCCTTTTTTGTATTCAAATACAGGTTGATGATAACCCCAAAGAATTAAATCCAGAAGATGTTCAAACTGATGAAGTAAAAGAAGCATGGGACAACAGGTAAGGCCGAAGTTGAATGACAGTAGGAGAGGAGGACCTGTCTACCAGTAACTGCTTCCATGCTTAAACTTTTTTCTGTCTGCAATTTACAGGCAAAGCAAGCTTGATGATCTCTCAGCCGAATCAGCTCTACTGAAAGAGAGGAACGATTCAATGGAAATTGAACTGAAAGAAATGCAAGAGAGATACTCTGAATTAAGCTTAAGGTTCGCGGAGGTGGAAGGGGAGAGGCAGAAGTTGGTCATGACGGTTCGATACTTGAAAAATGCCAGGAAGAAATGAAAGCTGGGCCTTCTTTCTAGCTATTTTTCCCCACTTTTGGATATAGGAACAGGTATATGCTGTACATCTCATCTCTCTGCGAGGACACAGGCCATCCCAGTTGAATAAGAGGAGTATTAGCTATGAGTGCTACATTTGTTTGTTCTTTCTGCCCTGTATGTAGACTCTCTGGGTGAAGCCAGTATATGTACTCCATGTGAACTTTATCACAAGTACTATACTATTTCATCATCTCTCTTGTGCATCCTTTTTGCTTAGATTCGTGCCAAGCTATCTGCTTTCTTTCTGTTCACATGAAAATCCCGGACGGAATCAGGAAACTTTACAATTTGCTCACACTGCTTGTTTAAAGCTTATAAAAGGAATTCCACCCATATGTTAATTGTTCAACCAAAAGAATCATAATAATTCACTTGGAAAATAGGTGCTTTCTCCACCAAACTTAGAACCAATGATCGTGACCCACATACTGTGTTGATATGATAAATTACTTTATAATTGCATCGTTGTAAACTTTAAAATTAAATTATTTAATTTCTTCTTCTTCTTCTTTGTCAACAGTATAGCGGTTGTCCCTTTCACGTAACCACTCAATTAATCCAGTAGGAATGCCAATTTGATCCGCCCCAGCTCAACCAGATACATGCCACCGGGCACACGCACACTTAAATTTCAGCAGAGTCAAATGAACCCGCCCCCATTTGCTCCGCAAGCTATTTCTTAAAAACTAGTTTGAAGCTGAGGATGAGAAATGATAGAGCAAGTACTTTCTGAAGAAACTAGTTTTAACCATGTGACTAGGACTAGAATTTTGAAGATAGTTAGCTCGAGAGTTACTCCTCTGCTCGAGTTCAAGCAGAGCATTTTCATCTCTTGGAGGCTTGAACTGCTCTTACTATTTGGCCGCCACAGAATAGTTGAAAAATGGAAACAAAAAACAACCTTATCATCTGCCGCTTACAGAGTTGAGTAGTTGACTGCCATAGCCGTTCGGTCTGGCCTCTAGTTTCTTCCATACAACGTCACAGCTCAGAAAAGTCGCATAAGATACGGATTTATAATAATTATATAATAAATGGAGATGGAATGTTGGGGTGTGTGTTAATATTTGTTGAATTTGTAATTTTCGATGCATACGGTTTACAAGGTCTCGTTATTATTGTCTATGATTGGAATCTGAATTTATACTCTTGAAATATCTTAGAAATGTATCGTGAAATTTTAAAAAAAAAATCTGTTTATTTGCATGTGACACTGGTAGCGTGTCTCGCAGATGAACACGCAAAAAAGGTAATTTACAGCGGCAGTATCAGAGCCCATATACCACCATGCTCCGCCTGTGCCCGCCAGTGCTGCGGCGTTTCCGCCTTCTCCGGATGGCCACTTGGCGGCGACCTCCGACGTTCATCATTAGGAAGAGACTTGCCGGAGCTACACCCTTCACCTCCCCATCTATCCTCTTCCTCTTCTCAGCCCTCGTCATGATCGCCTTCATCACCGTTCTGAACAATTTCAGGAATATGAAGTGGGCAGTAGATGTTCATTGGGTAAGTTAGTAATTTCCCTCTCAACTGCAGCGGCGGCGGCAGCGGGGGCAACAGAACCGCCGCCACCTGCCCGAAAATCTACTACCCGGCAACATTCGATCAGCCGGGGCACGATCAGGTTTTCGGCCGCTCACCGGAATCTGGTGCATGCCCGGAATACTTCCGGTGGATCCACGAGGACCTGAAGCCATGGAGGGACTCGGGGATCAAGAGGGACATGGTGGAGAGGGCCAAGCTGACTTCCCACTTCCGGATAGTGGTCATCGGCGGGAGGGTCTATGTGGAGACGTACAAGAAGTCCACACAGACGAGAGACTTGTTCACCGTATGGGGGATCCTGCAGCTTCTCAGGAGGTATCCCGGTCCGATCCCGGACCTGGAACTCGTGTTTGACTGCGATGATCGGCCCGTCATCCGAAATGAGGATTACAGTCCGGGACGCAACGGCACGAACCCGCCGCCGCTGTTCCGGTACAGCGGGGACCAGTGGACGATGGACATCGTGTTTCCTGATTGGGCCTTCTGGGGTTGGTAAATAATTCCTCCATGACTTTATTGCTCGTACTAAATGAGCCAATTTCAATTGCGTTTTGTCAACATTACAGGGCATAATATATATATATATATAGGTCTCAGGCATATCATCTTCTTCTCTGATCACAATAATGGAGCTATCATTGAATTTATGAGTTCACTCCCTACACTGTATCGGTGGTGCAGGCCTGAGATTAACATAAAGCCATGGGAGCAGCTGCGAGAGGAGTTGAAAAAAGGCAATGATCGGACCAAGTGGTCCGAAAGGGTACCTTTTGCTTACTGGAAGGGGAACCCTTATGTAGTAGGGACCCGAATGGACCTCCTCAGTTGCAACGTATCTGAATCCTATGACTGGAATGCTCGGCTGTTCATTCAAGTAATCAAGCAGATCCCATACTTCATTTTGACATATCCTGAAAACCGAAGATAGATAATGTCTGTTATGTGCACTGTGTAGGACTGGATCAAGGAATCTCGCCAGGGATACAAAAACTCCGGTCTTTCAGACCAGTGCACTCATAGGTGAAAGTTTGATCGTCCACTGTGTCCAATGCTCCATAAACAAATGCATTGCAAAGTATATATATATATATATATATACACACTTAACTGCGGTCCTTTTCTTTGCATTGCTACGCACCATATCACCCAGATACAAGATCTATATCGAAGGCTAGGCGTGGTCGGTGAGCCAGAAGTACATTCTGGCTTGCAACTCCATGACGCTGTTCGTGAAGCCGCACTTTTACGACTTCTTCACCAGATCCCTAGAGCCGCTGCGCCACTACTGGCCAGTAAAAGATGACGACAAGCGCAGGTCCATCAAGTTCGCGGTGGAATGGGGCAACACCCACCAGCTTGAGGTGATTTTCCCACCCGCTAAACCGAGGACTCGCATATATTACATACCTTCTATTCATGATTTATCACTCACTATATATTATTATTATTATTATTATTATTATAAGCAGGCAGAGGCTATGGGAAGGGCTGCAGCAGCCTTCATACAAGAGCAAGTGAAGATGGAGTACGTGTACGATTACATGTTCCATCTGCTGAAAGAGTACTCCAAGCTATTGATGTTCGAACCCAGGGTGCCTCAAGGGGCTGTGGAGGTCTGCTCCGAATCATTGAGCTGCTCTTCTTCTGATGGACTCTCTGGTTAAGGGCCCGTCCATCAGTGAGCCATGCAACCTGCCTCCGTCATTAGAGCCGAGAGCTTTAAATTCCCTTTCGAAAAGAGGCAACGATGCTTGGAAGATGGTTGACAGATGGGAAAATGGGTACAGGGAGGAATCATGAAGAAGAATCAATGATGTGGAAAAATATTGTCCATTATTTGGAAATGGTATAATGAACTTCTTGCTGAGATAGAGGTTGAACTTTTTTTCTTAATCATTAATAAACAGAAGATAAGACCAAGGTAAGAAATGTAATAATGTATGCTCATTTCTCATTTTGTGAGCATTACAATATATAGAGTATAAACATTTAAATTAAAGTTTTACAATATATAGAGTATAAACATTTAAATTCTCAATGGTTACAACTGATTCGGTTGAAATTCTTGTTATAAAACATGTCTATTGGTTTGTAATGAGATTCTCATACACTCTTTTATGTGAGAAGTGTCTCTTGCTGTGTAATGATTCTCTTTTGGTGTGAGGTATGTATGTTGGTGTGTGGGAAATATTACCTTCTTTCTATTACGCACTCGGAATAGATTTTTAGCAGGGTGTCACGTGATACATCATCATGTAAGGTTATCACATGGGGTGTACAAAGTCAAGCTCTCACCTCTTATTGTAGTAATTTTACTAATCACTCTATTAACAAGATATATTCCCTATCACAAGTATATATAGATCATGTAAACCACAATATACCAATTGTTTGTTACTAGTTACCTACAACACAAGATCCCTTTTTCATAGAATAATTTAATTATCCATCGTCAATCAAAGCATGCACATCAAATACCATACTTTCTCTAATGTATAAGAACTAAAATCTTCCCTTATTTACTTCAAAATTGTAGTACTCTCACGTATCATTATCACTCATTTGTTGTCTTATAATTTCACACTCCAATTCAGTTTCTCGAACCTGACTTGGTAAGAAATTATTCCATTTTTGTTAGCATATTTTGTCTAATAACAATATATATGAATGATGATTTACAAGTAAATTATAATAGGTATAAAAGATTTCCATTTTTGGAAGTTGTTTTATCGATTAAATGATTGCAAAATAAAACTCTATTTTATTCCACTTGTTTTAATGCATTTATTAGCCACCTGAGTTTATGAGACATCCATAATATAATGTATGTGTGAAATATTATCGAGTTTATAAGCCAAAACTATAAAAAATGAGATATTTTCATATTCGTTAATGTGCGGTATACCTTTAAAATACTGTACCAACATTACTTACTTTATATCAATATTAATTTATAATAGTTTTTAGAATTAATATTACTCCGACTTCTAGGATTAAATTTAATAAACATATTAATTTATTTTGGATTCAAACCTTAATTTTTTAAACTGTGAAGTAAAAATAAAATACTAGTAATTTTTTATAGAATTTTTGCGAGTAATTTGAGACTTTAAATTAATATTTTTATGATTTTTTGTATTTTTAAATATATAATATATTATTAGTAATTTTCAAGTAAATTAATATGATGTATAGTGGTATAACATATCTCGCTTAAGTATGAGGTTAAAGGTTCATATCTTAGTGTGCTCTTAATCACAATTTATTAAAATTTCAATGTTTAAAATTTTTGTATTTATTCAGGGTCTCCAATGTAGACCCTGACCCAACCAACGTTTCACCCGAACCTAACTTAATTGGGTCGTTTTTTTTTACAACACTACTTTGGACGCTCGATCAAAAAATTGGGCCAGGTGTGATAATTTGTGCAGCTAATAATTATGTGCGTTAATATTACCTAATCTCTACTGATTGTGTTAACTTTCTACCAGCATTGCTCAGGCCTCCCTTAACTTAATTAATTTTACCCGACTCCACCATGTTAAATTTTAAATTTATTAAAATTTCAATATTAAAAATGTTTGTATTTATTCAAGGTCTCACATGGTTCTCGAGATCCGAACCCAACCATAGTTCAGGTCTAAACTTTTAACATGAACCTAACCGGACTGGGTAGCCTTGATACAATTTAATCTTTATTGATTGGGTGAACTTTCCATTTCGCATGTGGAAATTGTTCGCATCCACTGTGGTTGATCTGACCCGACTTCACCCATTAACCCAAATAGTTAATTACTGATTGTGAGAAAAATTTTTAATCGGTTAAGTAAATTTTAGTATTTTATTTTTTGATTCACCACTAATTGTAAATAGCTTCACAATCTAATTTATTTTTTTATAAATTGTTCAACTATATTTCTTGATTTTGAAGTTAAAAATAACTTTTTTTTTTCATTTTTGAAACTACTCTAATAATATTTTTGCCGTTTTTCGTTTTGATTATAATTCCATTTAAATCGGTTCTAATTAGAGATTTCACAAAAAGTTGATTTTTTATCGAGAGTCTCTTAAATTGGCTTCAAGTTTAAATTATTAATTTTTAAATCTTTCATTTGAATTTATTTTCAATTCATCTAATTTTTCTTTCCAATTGGTCTGAATTTTTAGGTTTACTTTTAATTTTTTTGTCTAAAACATAAAATTTTTATTTTAAAAAAAGATATTACATGTAATATATATAAGTACGTAAGAAAAATACTTATTCCATTTCAAAATTATAGCACACTCGTGGCAGAAATTGTGTTTATATACACGATGGTTAAAAAATCATAAATTAAGTAAAATAAAAAATATTATATATTTAAACAAAAAAAAAATGAAATGTCGACCCTTAATGTATTAACTGGATATGAGTTTCATACATGTAATAGGAGAAGCATTTCTCTCGATCATATTACTTCTCTTCTTCAAAACATGCAACTAAACAAAGTATTTAATGGGTCCACTCCATGCCTATGGATCAAAAAATATACTCTTTTCGTGATTGGATCCTCTCCTCCATGGAAGGTGTTTTCCCTTGTACCCATCTTCATTTAAAAACATTATTAATTCATGTTCCTGTCGTACTTACTCCATCTCTAAAAAGATGTACGTCTCCCTCTTGGCCATGTCAGTCGCCTGCCACCTCCATCCCAGAAGCATGTTTATTTTGGTCACATATTTATTTGGTGTGCTGCTGCAGTTCCCTTCCCTGTGATCAACGACCGAAAAGGAACAACCACAAATCTATTGAGGGTTTGATGAGTCGTCACTACTCAGCCTTCGTACCGACTAGTCTTGAATGAGCCCCAATCTTGGTGTGTGGCTCTTAAGGACCTCTTCTTATCTGTTGTTCAATTCATTCAGACCGTACCATATATTAATCGCCGTCCATTGATGAAGTTGAAACTCAAGATCCAGTATCGGATGAGCTAGCAAGCTCGAGGTTACCATTACTTATTTTATTGGTGCCACATTAACAGTTGACGTGAGGTAGGATGGTAGTGAATGAATGGGAAGGCAATTCTTTTGGTGCCCTTGCACATTACTACTTTCCAACAAAGGGTTATACTTGCATGCATTCTTTGGGCTCCACCTCCACCAGCTAAGAGAGGAGCTAACTTGTAAAGCAATTTCTCACCTTTCCAAAATTCAAACATGCCTCCAAACTCAGGTTGAATTTCTTCTTGTTAAATCCACCATGATGAGGGAAGGAAGGTGACATTCTATCCAAAACCTATAAAGTTGAAAAGCAAAAGTGAAATCTCACATGAAAACAAAGAAAAAAGAGGTTATTTTACCCTCAGATTCCTTTTTCTTCCCTTACATGGCTAGTTTTGGTCGGACCATAAGTTTAACTTTGGTATTATGATGTTCAATTATTCCTGAATGTGTTAGGTGGTTGACAAATCTGGAGCCTTCACAGGGTAAATGTTATTTGACTGGTAGCGTGCATGATAATGTACGTATCATGAGCTGGTCAAGTGGACAAGTACGCCAATATTTAATCAAAATTCTGATTAATTTATTGATAGATTCACCAACCCAGAAGATAATCCCAATTAATTTACTTTCCATGGAGCAGAGCTGAAGAAAAAAAAAGAGATGAAAACTGTGGACAGACGAAAATCAATTAAATTTGAATTGCAAGGACCAGACAAAAGAAAGGATCATTGGAGGGCACGAGGGAGAGAGGGAAAAAAGGTGACATCGCATCATAATGACATAGGAAGGAGACGGGTGGTAGAGGACTTTTCTATGAAGCAAAACAGCGCGTCATATGAAGTGTCTCGGTTCCTGATGAATCCACGTTTCTGCACTCGAAGAATTGCTGCTAGAAAGCAATGGTGGACCTAATACCCCTTCTCCCAAGTTGTCCTTTATTGCATGGTGTATTGTGGTGCATCTTGACGGTGTTGGTGCCCCCGAACAGATGATTTAGCAGATCAGGCGATGAACAAAAAAATTACCACATTTTGTAATATATATTTTTTAAAACAGAAGTCAAGGATCATCATGTTATATTAAGATCATTTTCATCTATATATATAATCTTAATATCTCCCACCACTGCCTTTTAATATGCTGTAGGCCTCTGGTGGCTCTCTTGCTTGGAAGCATAGCATGTATGGACTCGGGAACCCTCTTCACGTTTTATATATTATTATGTACGAAAATTAAATTTAATGTCATGTCTTGTCGCCTCCTTTGTGTTGTGACAAGCCAGAAAATGGGCAAACCATAAAGTCATCAAAAAATACTATTGAAGAAAACATTTTTATTCTATTTATATAGTCATCTAATTAATAGCAGGCCCACTTTTTTAATTTAATAATCGATTAAATTTTAATATTATTTGATCTAAAATAAATCTTGATCAATTCAAATTTAAATTGAATTTAGTTGTATTAAAAATTGGTTAAGGATGAAGTTGATTATTAATCTAAACTCACAAGTTTTATTTGATAAAAAGAATGAGGATGCAATTGTAATTATTTGGTATTTAAAATCAGCAAGCCATGCTTCATCATAGTCAGTGAAGGTCTGCCATGCTCTCATAGCAGTGGTCCGCCTGAATGTGATCATGATCTTCACGGCGCATGTTTATGAATTCGTGGGTGTGAGTGTACGCCGAAAGTGAGCATGATCACGGGCGCAATTTACGGGGATCGTGAATTTAAAAAATAAAAAATAAAAAAATGTGTGGGTTTCAGCAAAAGGAGGGGCGCAGTAATTTCCTTATGTAATTATTGCTTTATTTATATTTTAATAAATGATTATTTTTATTTTGTGCCTTGCCTGCCAAGGCCCACATTCCTGCAGAGCATTTGCATTGCATGTGATTATGTATGGTTGAATTGAATAATGGGTAGACGATGATCTACGCTCCAATTCGTTGAATTACAATATTGTATATCCTAATCATTTCTTGTATTTTCTCTATGTCCCTTATTAAGATGTGGACAGATAATGTAATTTTAAAAAATTACAAATTAGTCCGTCAGCTACTTTGGGATTTTGTTATACACAAATATTATTAATTTATTTATCAACCTATTTAGTATATTTGATATATATTACTCAATCATATATTATTATTAATATTTAGTAAAATTTAATGGGAATGTGTCACAATTTTTAATTTTATTTAAATATTTTATATTTATTCTTATCTTATTTACTATTACTACTTACAGAATATTTGCTCAGGCGAAAGGGCTTGAGTGGCGAATCCAACCGTATATAAATAAATGGATGGAGGATAAAATATTAAATTATTTATTTAAAAAAATGAAAAAGTTTTAAATATTATATTTAGTGGCATCTTCGTCTTTTTGTTACTGTTTTTTTATACTATTACGTTTTTGTATGATAATTGAAAAAGGTGATGGATTTTCATAACTTATAATAAAAGTAAAGAAAAGTTAAAGTTGACGGTCAGAGTAGAAAAACCTCTCTCTCTCTCTCTCACTCACATTTTGTATTTGCTTCCCTCTCTCCCTCTCCCTCTTCTGTTTCTTTTTTCTTTACCGGTGGCATACACGACATCTCTTTCAATGCAAGTCTCTCTGTGCATCTGTCTCCCTTTCTCTTTCTTATCTCTGTCCGTGGTGCCTCCCGCATTCTCTCTCTCTCTAAAGCTCCTCAACTCACCACTTGCACGTTTCTTTCCGGGGCATGTTGATTTCACGGGCGGTTACCTGATCCTGAATTTAGGCTCTACTGTGCTATACCGAGGCCATCTTTTCTGATCCTTGCGCCCTGTTCTTGTACTCGAGAAAACCCCCCATTCTCTTTTCCACTCGTCTTCCTTCTGATTACGCTAGTTGATAGAACCTTTGTGCTGGTTTAGCCGGACCCTCTCCATAGGCACATCTTACCAAATCTGTGCAATCTTGCCTTTCCTCGGTTTATTGATAGCTGGGTGAGCTTCAGCCTTTCAGGACTTGCTTCTTGAAAGTGAGTGCTTTTTGAGCACAGGGATTTAGCCTCTGTAAGAGGATGAAATTGCTCTGTTCAGTTCCACTTCTTTCGGCATTTCTTGGGGCTCTATTTGTAAACTGTCATTCCTTGGCGTTTGCATCATATGAAGGTGAGTTTTCCTTCCTTATACATGCCACTGGTTTCTTGAATAGATCTGGCATGTTTTCAGTCTTTGTGGATGTGGAGCTCTATTTGATTGCCCTTCAGATAACTCCAGGATTGTACTTCAACTCAATGGGATTGTCTGCACAATGTGACATTTTTAGATTCTGTCTTTATTGGAGAGAAAATTTATTCATCTTACTTGTAGTAGTTCCCTTGCAATTCTATGCAACACATCAAAGTCAAAATAGAACATTCGAGGGATATTTCTTTGGCCAAATTGTCCTCACTAATCTATCTGCTTCTGAAAGGCTTTTGGGATTTCAAGCCTGATTTCTTCTCTGTTCCCCTTTCACATCACCCGTAGTGGGAGAAATAGATCTGTAATGAGACTCTAGTTGGTATTGAAGTCACCTATTAAACAAATCAACTCTTTTTTAGGTCTATGTCTTGATCATTCTTGCTGTTTCTTCTTGATTTTGTGTAATGAACTACTATTCGGATGTTCTGCAGTTTGGGCACTCATCACATTTAAAGAAGCCATCTTCGAGGACCCAAATATGGCACTATCCAATTGGAATTCTCTAGATGCAGATCCTTGTGACTGGTCTGGGATTTCGTGTTCAGCTGCTCGGGACCAAGTCTTGAAGATGTAAGACATGATTGATGGACAACTATTCACATGTTTGTGAACTTGGAGTTGTGGATTGATGTTGTTATTGCAAATTTTCAGAAACATTTCAAGTTTGTCCTTAAGGGGATTTCTTGCGCAAGAGCTGGGCCTACTCACCTACCTGCAGGAACTGTATGCTATTTGAAGAAAACACAGGCTGTGAACTTCTCTTAACAGGATTGTTTCTTCCTTCTGTTATGTCTTACTTTCATTGTGCTAATGCTTTGCAGAATTTTGCATGACAATACCCTAATTGGGGTGATTCCCAAGGAGCTGGGAATGTTGAAGAATCTGAAGATTTTGGATTTGGGGATGAATAAACTATCCGGTCCTATTCCTCCTGAGATTGGAAATCTAACAAACATTTTAAAAATGTATGCCGAATCTAATCCTTGCTCATGTGAATTTGGGTTGCTTCAATTTTATTATAATTTTAATGTTTTATTTTCCCACCCATTATTACCAGAAACCTAGAGTCCAATGGCCTTACTGGAAGGATTCCACCAGAGCTTGGGAATTTGAAGAATCTGCAGGAACTTTGGCTTGATAGAAATAAACTTCAGGGAACTGTTCCTGCTGATAACCTAGAGTCCAATGGCTCTTTTACCCTGTATGTTTTTTCATGATGAAGAAAGAAAGTTGTTTTATTTTAGAATGCTTGCAAGACTATAACACCTTCCTATTGTGCATATTTTTCTTTAGGTATGCCTCAACTGCAAACTCCAGTGGCGTATGTGGCCTGTCTCAGTTGAAGGTAGCTGATTTCTCATACAATTTCTTCACTGGGAACATTCCCAAGTGTCTAGGACATCTTCCAAGGTATATATCTTCAACCTCCTCTTGTGGCTTTTATTTATGAAAGAATTCTGAAATGCACTATGGTTAACAAAGATAAATTCATGAATTCAGGGAGAGTTAATTATATGAAGTAATATGTTTGGATACTATTTGTTGTAGAATTAATCATCTGTCAGTTATTTTACCTTTGTCAATCCATGTAATTGTCCACAGCATGAGCTTTCGGGGAAATTGCCTCCAAAGTAAAGATACTAAACAACGCCCTGCTGCACAATGTGGTGAGTTGAAGTAAAATCTTTATCCAACTGCAAATGCAGAAGTTTGCAGTTACATCCCTGGTCTGGGAAGATCAAAGTGGATGCTTCTATTATCTTCAATTGATCTTATGAAATGAACCCTTGAATCAGTTAGAACTTTTATGAAATCATTTTAAATTGATTACATGCAGGTGTGACTTCTCCAGCATCCCCAAAGGGTTATTCACTTGCACAGAAACATCACCCTTCTGGAGATGGGCCCAAGCATCAGAAAACATCAAAACCTGCTTGGTTGTTAGCTCTGGAGATTGTTACAGGAACAATGGTGGGTTCCCTATTTTTCGTAGCAATCATCACTGCTCTTCATAGGTGCAACTCCAAATCGTCCATCATCATACCTTGGAAGAAATCGGCAAGCGAGAAAGAACACACAGCAGTTTTCATAGGTTGGGAACTTGTACTGAAGATCTTGATGTTAACATCGTGTCCTCTTAGATTTAAAAGATTGTCTGGGCTTGTTCCATACAGACTCAGAGATATTGAAGGATGTGATGAAGTTTAGCAGACAGGAACTTGAAGTAGCATGCGAAGACTTCAGCAATATCATCGGTTCCTCTCCCGATAGTTTGGTCTATAAGGGCACGATTAAAGGTGGGCCTGAAATTGCAGTTATCTCACTCTGCATCAAGGAAGAACACTGGACAGGTTATCTTGAGCTGTATTACCAGAGGGAGGTTAGTATCAAATATGACTCAATTAAAACTGCAGGCATGAAGTTTGTTGAAGATCTGGAGAAGCTTCATAAAATACTTGAAAGAATTCAGATCTAACAGGAAGAAATTTTATAATGTCCAGGTGGCAGATTTAGCTAGAATAGCCCATGAAAATACAGGGAAATTACTAGGCTACTGCAGTGAAAGCACTCCATTTACTCGAATGCTTGTATTTGAGTATGCATCAAATGGGACACTGTATGAGCATCTCCACTGTAAGTTGACATTCCATTGCTTGATATTGAGTGCATTAAGCTTTACAGTTTTCCCTATATGCTGAACACTGAGACTTTTGTGTGATTGTAGATGGAGAGGGTTGCCAATTGTCATGGACACGGCGCATGAAAATTGTCTTAGGCATTGCTTGTGGATTGAAGTACCTTCACACAGAGCTGGACCCACCTTTTACTATATCTGAGTTGAATTCCAGTGCTGTCTATCTCACGGAAGACTTTTTTCCTAAGGTCTGCCAGTTTTAGACTCCTTTTTTGCTTATGTCTGGCATTATAAGGCTGGTGCATTTTTATGGAGAGTTTTCCAGTTTCCTTCTTATATTCTTGAGAGGGAAATTGGGGAATGCAAGATAACAAGCATGTTAGCTTCGAGAACATATTATGCTCATGACTGCTTCCTAGACTCAAGTTTGATGAAATTTTTCCCAGTGTTCAATGTCAAACATGTACTCTATGGCCAAGTTGCTTGCAGTTCTGTTCCTAATGACAATCTTTCATGGTATTGAACTGCAGCTGGTAGATTTTGAAAGTTGGAAGGCTATTCTTGCCAGATCGGAGAAGCATTCAGGATCTATTGGCAGTCAAGGAGCTATATGTGTTCTTGGAAATTCTATTGAGCAGAGACACGAGGATCTTAAAGGCAACATCTACGCATTTGGAGTACTCCTACTTGAAATTGTTAGTGGAAGACCTCCTTATTGCAAGGACAGAGGCCACATAGTAAACTGGGTAAGGACCCCTCTGAATCCTATTGTTGGATTTCACTACTTGAATCCTGGAAAATCTTCAGGGAAATTCAAAGCAGCTTGCAGCATGCTTTTCCACAATTTTTGACAGAGAAAAAGGCTGCAAGTAGGAAATTGTGAAATAATCTTGCTGCTCTTCTGTGCAGGCTAAGGATTATCTCCAACTTCCAGAAGTGATGTCTTACGTGGTGGATCCAGATCTGAAGCACTTCATATATGAGGACCTAAAAGTAATCTGCGAGGTTGTGACCCTCTGCGTGGACCCCGATCCAAGCAAAAGGCCCTCAATGAACGAACTAACCTCTATGCTAGAGAGCAAAATTGACACCTCAATATCGGCTGAGCTAAGGTCTTCATCACTAGCATGGGCCGAGCTGGCTCTTGCATCCTAATTCAAAGCTAACACTGTAAATCTAAGGAAAGGTAATCTTTTCTCGGCTTTTGTATGGTGGCAATCAGGTTTCTTTCCGTCTGATTTATAAATGATTTGTATGTTTGTGAAGGAATCAGTAGGGACCTGAGAGAGTATTGACAGCCTACTCACTTGTATACAGTGCCTGTCTTTGGTGCTTTTATCAATTAACAGTTACTGCTAGAGAGAGCCTCATGCTCCACGGGAAGACCTTGCCATCTCTCTTTAAAAATGCACAATAATTACTGAGTATTGCAGATACTTCTTATTCTTTCACGGATCACTGAGTTCATAAATTCAAGAATTTGCATAGGCACAAGTGTAGCCTTGGCTATAGAGGCTTGGAGCAAAATTTACAATATGTTGAACTGCAGAACCATAAGTGGGCGTTCCATTTCTTAGTCCTCCAGAAGGAAGAAATAAGACATTGTGTTTCTCTATAAGATGAACTCATTTACCATTCCGAAAAGAAACATAATCTAACGTTGTTGTCTTTGTTTTCCATGGTCCATAGAACAATATCTGAGAAAATTAAAAACAACCACTGCAAACAGAGGAGGCAATTCAGGGTGGAGGGAGCAAGAACTACTTTCAGCCATCAGTTCCGTAAGAGCTCCAGAGTGCTCCTAAATCGAGATTTCCTCCCGAGAGGATAATCCCTATGTTCTTACAAGAACCCCAAGCAGGGTTTGCTCGGAAACTTTCTGATAGGACAGCAGCAAGGCCTATTGCGCCACTTGGTTCTACTGCCACCTTTAGGATCTCGTAGCAGAGCTTCATGGCTTCTATTATCTCAAAGTCGTCCACGACTATGATATCATCGACCACATCTCTAACAATTGGCCTGTAGTGACACAGCAGGAATAGATCTGTCAATAACTCTAAGCATAGTCAGTCATACAATATGCTATCCATTTTCTTTAACTATGAAGTGAATAAAGAAAAAATGCAATATTTCACTCTTTTCAGACAAGCAAATGAGATATCACTTGCCACATCCTACAGTTAAGGTCAGTTCGATAAAAGTGAACCCTATTTACCATGTGAGATCTCCAAGAAAAGCTCGAAGACCATCTGCAATTGTCTTGGTCTCTGACAAGGTGATTATATGACCGGCAGCTTTTGACTGAGCTGCATCATTAGCTCCCCTGGGCTCTGCAGCTAACACTCGAATTGCAGGATTGATGGATTTCGCAGCCAATGCCACACCTGATATGAGTCCACCACCTGCGAGTTTTATTCTATATTTTAGTTTTTTTTTTCTGGGGGATTATTCAAGTGGGACAGAGCCATAAACAAAGACGAATCAATCTATTGAATCTTACCACTTATGGGAACTATAATGGTGTCAATTTCTGAGGTCTGCTCCAGAAGCTCCAATGATATAGTACCCTGTCCACTGAAGATATCAAGTCGAATAAAGTAAAGCCCATGTTCTTGCATCCTTGTTGTGTACAGTTCAGTGACTCAACCAAAAAATTGATTGCTGACAGAGATCAGTATACTAGAGCTGATGAATTCTACTGTACTAGAGATTGCTTAATTTAAATATCTAATAGCAGTTTCAATGATTAACCATTTTTCACAAATCTATTTCTCATAAATATTACCAAAGGCATCTTCATATGATACCCCATTTTTCAAGAAGGGCAAGTTAAAGAAATCATCAGAAACCACCACTCACCAATTATCATCAATTTTAAGAAAGACACAGTATACCAAGTATGGATATATGAACTGTAATTCTGGTATCATTTGAAGGTTCTAAGAATCCCTTGCCTGACATTTTACAAGATTAAACTATACCTTATAAAAAGTCTTAAAGTCAGAGAAACATAAATATAGGGTACTATACCTTATTATACGTCCATCATTAAAAGGATGTATAAGGACAGCCCCAGTTTCTTCCAACACTTTGTTTGCAACCGTTTCCCTTGACTGAATTGTGACATCACTCCATATAACTTTACCGCCATAACGAATAACATTCTCCACTTTGCATTTTGGAGCATTTCTTGGTATGACTATATAAGCTGGGATTCCTCGTATCTTTGCAGCCAAGGACAAAGCTGCAGCATGATTTCCGCTGAGTCATGGAGGATAACAAGAAAATTAGATGAAATCAAATACATTGAATAGGTTCTTTAGAAACTAAGTCTTGAAAAGTTCTTATATCAACCTGCTGTGGGTGACAACCCCTTTTGCTGCTTGAGAATTGTCAAGAGAAAGAATGGCATTGCAAGCTCCTCTGAATTTGAATGCTCCTCTGTTGAGTAAATAATCCAAAATCAGATGGGGAAAAGATAGAAAATTCAAGAAATTGGTTGTAAAGTGATCGGTTTTCCATGTCCATCAACAGAAAGAACCTGGAAAGCATTGATTAGAAGTAGATGGAATCATAAACTTGCAGTTGTAAGTTATTGGATTCCAACACCAAAATCAACTGTTGAATATCATTTTAATTGTCAACTTCACCAAACTCTTAAGCTTATGAGATGAACTTTGCATAGTTTAACAAGTCAGATCATCATAGAATTTGATATATATTTGAAAGAATAAAGGCTCCATATAGACAGCATGAAACTAAGGAATAGTTCTCACCCTTTCTGAAAACACTCGCATTTGAAAAACAGCCTTCTTCCGGCAATTGCATTGATAGATTCTGAACAGATAACTGGAGTTCTGTGTATGAATGGACTGATCCGAGAATGTGCCTCCCTAATAGAGGAAATGTCAGCTGCATACTTCATTCTTTGAGTGGCACTCTTTTCTTCCATCATCAGAGAATTTCCTGGGCTATTTAGCTGCTCAGCAATGAGTAGTTGAGGGATATTACTAGAGCAAGAAACGAAAAGAGCTCTGTGCAGAACTGAACATACTTGGAAAAAGTGCGGCAATGATCCAAACAGAAGTATCCTCCCAATTAGTTCAATCTTTCACTTTTATTTGCCCAAACCAAATAACTTAACATGCTCCCTCAGTCCGATATGCTATAGAATCTCTACAAAAGGGACTGGCCTACGTAGACAATTAAAAAAATCACTTTCACTTCTTGCAAAAGCTTCGGCTCGGCAGAGCACCTATAGATTCAAGAATCTAGCAGGGATTCCAAGAACTTACAGTGTTGGGCTATGGAAGAACGATTTTCTCCAGTCACATTCTCCTGGGTAGAACAAATGAATCACTGTCGTCCGGCTTCTTCAGCAGCTTCTCCACTCGTTCATCCCGCAAGATGATGCGCGCATCGAGATGCTCGGCAAGATGGACTATCTTCTGGTATAAGGCAACTCCTGCTCCACACTACACTACAGTACACTCGACAAGGGATACCGGCTGTCATTTGCTGCAAACAAGGACAAGAACAAAACCGAAACTATTGGCCATCGGTTCACTTCAGCTATTGAATTACAAAAGAGCCCAGCCCACATAATGAGAATTACAATTATGCTGCCAGAATAAGTTTGGGGGTTAATGCTGGTGCAAAAACAAAGTTTGGATATTGAGGATTAATTTTTTTTCCTTGAGAATATTTGGGTGAGTAGTGACAAATTGCTGGAAATAGTGATCCTGGCCAAGTTCCCATTAGGGTGTTGCTTCCAACTCTGCCACAGCACAAATTGCACAAAGCAAACCAATCCTCTCACTGCATGAATTGCAATGCATTTTGATCACCATGTGTACCAGAGGTGGGGTGAAAACAAAGATGCTGAAAAGAAAATTAACAATTTGTCCTCTCAAAGCTGGAACATGGCTGATGGCAGCCACAACAGCTCCCAACTTCTCCTGCCCATTGCTTATCATAGCAACTGCTTACCATTGACACTCCATTTGCGTACAACAATTAGTAGTAAAGATATCTCTGCATAGAACAGCCTCTAACAAGTCAGTCAAGAAGCAATCTCTATGTAGTGGGTTTTTTATTTCCATAACCAACAAGACCATATGAGATCTTGCTAGTATCCAAATTCGTGGAGAATATTACAATAGAGAACTAGGAATAAGTTTTTTGTTTTCAAATTTTTGAAATCAATGGTGCTTTTCCACTTGCTGTGCGACGAGCTTGGAGCATCATCTTGGCTTTCATGAGGATCTTGTGCACCTCATCAAAGTGAGGTTGGGTTGCCTTTCTTGTATTTTCAATCCATTCCTGTACTTTCTTATGTGGACCGAGAAATCTATCACGGTCCTTCTCATCCAGGACCTGCACAATAAGATAAAGATTTGTCCAGTCAAGTATTTCATTGGACAATCTGTTACTCTCTTATACAGATAAGACAATGGAAGTGAACCATGGGAAAACCATATCAAACCAGTTCATTATTAGGATCCCCTGAATAATACCATGGCCCAAGGGGACCAAACCAAAAAAAATTTAGAAAAGTAAGTGGAGCTGGCTACCACCCCATCCTCTCCCTTTCCCTGTCTCTATCTAACATCTCACTTGTGACAGATAGAATGTAGAATGATACCTCCAGTTGCATGATTTCACACACTAAGCTGAGATCTGCTATTGTAGGCTGAAAGCCACCCAATAAGAAGTGACCCTTTCCTTTCAGCCATATAGATTCAATTGTACTCAAGGATGAGGAGAGAACTTCCGCAGCCTTGGTCGCTGCTTCGGGATTCAGCGGAAGGCCAAAGGCAGGAGCCAATGTGGAATTCAACACATAACCAACTGACAGAAGAAATGTCCAGGTAAAAATGTCAAGATAACTAGTAGAGTTAAAAACAGAAATAAGATACAGGTTCCACACATGTTATTAGAACAAATTCAATGAATCTGGCATAGTAATACTATTCACCTCCACAGATAACAGAAGTTCATTTTACTTTACCTAGGAGAAAACAATTGATACTGTGAACCATATTTTACCTGCCCCTTTCCGTAGATTTGAGTGATGCCAATCCAACACTGACTGAATTTTAGCTCTCCTGAGAAGATCTGCTGGGTACCTTTGATGAAGAAAAGATGATACAGGAATAACAAGAAGTACTAGCTGACAATACTAAATTAACTCCTTTTACAAGAGTAATGCGGCACACACCAGTGATCTGGAACTCCAGGAAATGCACAGGCAAGATAGATGAGAATCGCATGACTGCAAAGAGAAAAGCATATCAAACAATTGTTTGACGTAATTTGTACAGTTTCACGGTGAACTTTATGATCTAAGATGCCATTCAATGATTGCAATGGAAAAGGCATAAGCTTCTCTCGGAGACAGATGGTGCAGAAGCATCCAAAAAAAGCAAGTTTAGAAAAAAAAAGAGTATTCATAACTTTGCAAAGCAAAGCAAGTAAAAACGGTAAGGTTAAGAAACTGGGCTAGTCTGCCCATCTGAAGAGTGCAAAAAAATGAAGGCTTTCAGCATATTTTTTTTATAGTTACGGAGACGTATGTACACCAGATAGTTCCTTTTTATCTGGAACAATATGGACATCTGCCATTACATTGAATCGGATATAGAAGTGGGCAAGATTGGCCAAGTGGAAGCAACTGCTAGAGTACCTCTCAGAAAGCTTGAATCTACCATCTACAATAGCAGGAACCTTTGCAAATGGATTAATCTCTGCAACAAATCACAGCAGCAGCAAATGGCACTTGCTCAGCAAGATAAGCTAATTACATAGATCAGACAGAAAACAGTATTCTACGGATCGGGTATTACATATGACACTGAGGATTCGACCAACAAACCACACACCTGCGAATTCCGGAGTTAAATGCTGTCTCTTTGAGATGTCCACTCTAACTTCCTCGAAGTCGATTCCGTTAACCCTAAGATCGGAAAAGAACCGAAACCACATCAGAATGCGAAGAAATTGCCCAGGTTAAGCAGCGCGAACATGAAACAAAGGGAATATAGATCGAAAACAGAGAAAATAGTGAAACGATGATTACTTGCAGAAGACGATGACAACCCGAGAGGGCTGCGACATCCTATCAGCATACACTTTCAGCTTCATCTCTCTGTCGCGGAAGCAGCGGTGAAATGACCATATCAATAAGCAATGGCCTCCGTCAACAACTTTTTTTTGTTTTAAATAATAACACTAAAATTAAAGCCTTCATAATAAAATCCTACATTTACGATTTTACCTTGGGTGCCTACGAGCCATCTAAATTACAAAGCTCACATCTCAGGTTTATGGGGAACGGACTTGTGAATCGATGGCCAGGATGAGGACGACAGACCTCAGGATGATTATTGGAGTGTTATGGACAAATTACTTATCTTGCCGTAATGATATATTATCTCCAGACTAATTTTATAGGAAAATGATTTCCAGATCATCAATCTTTAATAGTTTGGTAGCAAACTTCGAACGTACTTCGAGTTACCCAGGCAAACAGAATAGGCAATTCCTGATGGAGGGAGCAAGAACTACTTTCACCCATCAGTTCCCGTAAGAGTTAAGAGTGCCCCTAAATCGAGATTTCCTCCCGAGAGGATAATCCCTATGTTCTTACAAGAACTCCATGCCGGGTTTGCTCGGAAACTTTCTGATAGAACAGCAGCAAGGCCTATTGCACCGCTTGGTTCTACTGCCACCTTTAGGATCTCCAGGCAGAGCTTCATGGCTTCTACTATCTCAAAGTCATCCACCACTATGACACCATCGACTAAGTCTCTAACAATTGGCCTGCAGTGATACAGCAGGAATATAGATCCGTCAATAACTTAAGCTTAGTGACTTAGTCAGTCGTACAATATGCTCTCCATGATTTATTTTTTCTTTAGCTAAAAGGGGAAGAAAGAAAAATGTAATATTTTCACTCTTTTCAAACAAACAAATGGGATACCACTTGCCAAATCCTATAGTTAGTGTCCTTTGGATAAAATGGAACTCCATTTACCATGTGAGATCTCCAAGAAAAGCTCGAAGACCATCTGCGATTGTCTTGGTCTCCGGCAAGGTGATTATATGACCAGAAGCTTTTGACTTAGCTGCATCATCAGCTCCCCTGGGCTCTGCAGCTAAAACTCGAATTGCAGGATTGATGGATTTCGCCGCCAATGCCGCACCTGATATGAGTCCACCACCTGCAAGTTTTCTTCTATTTTTTAGTGTTCTTTTCTGGGGAATTATTCAAGTGGAACAAGACCATTAAAAAAAAGAGTAATAAATCTATTGAATCTTACCACTTATGGGAACTATAATGGTGTCAATTTCTGATGCCTGCTCCAAAAGCTCCAATGATATAGTACCCTGTCCACTGCAGATATCAAGTTGATCAAACTAAAGCCCATGTTCTTGTATCCTAGTTGTGTGGAGTTGAGTGACTCAACCAAAAAATTGATTGCTGACAGAGATCAGTATACTAGACCCAATGAATTATATTGTACTAGAGATTGCTTAATTTAAACATCTAATAGCAGTTTCAATGATCAACCATCTTCACAAATTTACCAAGTATGGATACATGAACTGTAACTCTAGTATCATCTGAAAGTTGCAAGAATCCCTTGCCTGATTTTTTTAGACGTAAGTCAGAGAAATATAAATACATGATAGACTACCTTATTATACGTGCATCATTAGAAGAATGTATAAGGACAGCCCCAGTTTCTTCCAACACTTTGTTTGCAGTGGTTTCCCTTGACTGCATTGTGGCCTCACTCCATATAACTTTACCACCATAACGAACAACATTCTCCACTTTGCATTTTGGAGCATTTCTTGGTATGACTATATATGCTGGGATTCCTCGTATCTTTGCAGCCAGGGACAGAGCTGCAGCATGATTTCCGCTGGCTCATGGAGGATATAACAAGAAAATTAGATGAAATCAAATACATTGAATAGGTTCTTTAGAAACTAAGTCTCGAAAAGTTCTTATTTCAACCTGCTGTGGGTGACAACCCCTTTTGCTGCTTGAGAATTGTCAAGAGAAAGAATGGCATTGCAAGCTCCTCTGAATTTGAATGCTCCTCTGTCGAGTAAATAATCCAAAATCAGACAGGGAAAAGATAGAAAATCCAAGAAAGTAGTTGTAAAGTGACCCATTTTCCATGTCCATTAACAGAGAATCTGGAAGAACAGTGATTAGAAGTAGATGGAATCATAAAACTTTCAGTTCAAGTTATTGGTTTCTAACACCAAAATCAACCGTTGAATAGCATTTTTATTGTCAACTTCACTAAACTATTAAACTTCTAGAAAGAACTTGGCATAGTTGAACAAGGCAACCATGGGAGAATTTGAGCTATATTTGAAATAATAAAGGTCCATATAGACAGCATGATACTACAGAATAGTTCTTACCCTTTCTGAAAACATTCGCATTTGAAAAAAAGCCTTCTTCGGGCAATTGCATTGATAGATTCTGAACACATAACAGGAGTTCTGTGTATGTATGGACTGATCCGAGAATGTGCTTCCCTAATAGAGGAAATGTCAGCTGCATATTTCATTCTTTGAGTGGTACTCTTTTCCTCCATCACCAGAGAATTTATGGGGATTTCTTGGGGATTTTTAACTGCTAGTAGAGGGATATTCATAGTTTAAGAAAGAAAAAAAAATTGAACTGATATTATTATTACAATATTGGATGAGTGAAAAAAGTATTATGGTATCGTATAAATTATTACCGATAATTAATTTTATTTATATTTAAAAGTTATAAATTATAATTAACGAAAAATTTACAACTTTATAAATTATAATATTTCTCTATTTTATTAAATAAAATTATATAAATAAACTTAACCTAGTCATTATTTTCTCAAGTTTGAATTTTTATCGCTCCAACTTACGCGGAATGTTAGACCAGAATCAGGAATGTTGGGTACTTGTACAAAAAAAAATGGAATGTTGGGTAGTGTGCTTGTGGTGGGCATGGCTATGGACCGGCTCACAGACAGACGGTGAGTTCTTCTTGTTCAGTGTCGTGATACTATTATTAGTGGTCCCTCATACCCGCCATGACTAGCTGTCCCCTGCCTCTGTTGTCCCCTCATTGTTGCCAGCTATATCATGTACGCCCTAGGTGCAATCACAATTGTTGTAATTTTCTGCGCGCCTTATGTATATATATATACCTTCCGTATCACCGTTAAATGAAACCAGAAGAATTACAATTTCTTGCCTTGTCTTTTATGATACCAGCAGAATTACAATTTCTTACTTTGTCTTTTATGATATTAGAGATTACTGTGAAAAAACTTCTATTGACCCCATTCTTTTTGCCATCTTCCTCCACCTCGAGACTTGCAGTTAAAATCAACTTTTTCTCTGCATCTTTCTTCATCATCAACTACTGCAAAGATCAATAATTTTCCTACACATACTCGTTCTTCTCTGCATACCCAAATTTCTACTCTACATTAGTTACTCTGCTCCTGGAATCATCAATCAACTTTGTCCTACAAATCATAGGATGGATGCATCGGATCTCAATCTATTTTTTACTGTATTTCTACAAGCTCCTCACCTATGCCCAAGGCTCCATTCCATTACCATTTGCCTCTCTCTTCCAATCAAGATGATAGTCCACTTATTCAAATCCCAAAAATAAACACAATCTTTTCATCATGAATCCTAACTATGCAACTTAGCATCCTCCAACTCATTGAAGATATATAAAATAACAAATGAGTTCAATTTACAAATTATAACGGATAATTATTTCAAACCCTCTCTTTATGTTAAAATATTTATTTATTGAGTTATATCTATCGATTTTAACGGAATAAAAGTATATAAAATAACAAATGAGTGAATTGGGTACTTATTTCAAACTAATCTATATATTAATATATTGTACCCTCAATTTATATATTTATATAATGGTAATTATTATTTTTCAAATTTTCTCTATTCTATTTTTTTATTTCTTAGAGAAATATGCATTTATATGATTATTTTATACAATATTATAAATTTTTAGAAAAAAATTATAAATTATATTATTCGATCTAATTATACTCAATTTCAATACTATTATTTATATTTGAAATAAGTTTTAAAGTTACTTATATATTATCTAATAGTTTTTCAAAAATTATATTTTTGTAATCATATTTTAATAAACCTATTTTCACTAAAATTTTCTATTATTTCATTTCTCATATTGAATTTAATATTCATATTCGATAATATTTTTCAAAATATTAAAAAATTTTAAAATTTAATTCTTAATATAAGTAAAATTAATATTTTACCATTACAAATTAAAACTCTTTATTTTTAAACTCTACCTTTCAATTATTTTATTTAGGTACTTGTACTTACTTTATATTAAAAAAATTAAATTTTAATTCTTAATATAAGTAAAATTAATATTTTATCATTACAAATTAAAACTCTATTTTTAAACTCTATTTTTCAATTATTTTATTTAGGTACTCTTGCTTACTTTACATTGATTTGTATACCTAAATTTCAAAAAAAATCACCCATGGGTCATCATACTTCCTTTACACTCAATTGTATTAATAAGTTTTCAAATATTACATATAGATTTCTAAATTATATTATTTACAATTTAATCTATCAAATAGATCAAATTATCATTTTACATTTAAATATTAAAACTCTTTATTTTGATACCATATATTTATCAAATATTTAATTTTCGTGTTTAAATATTTTTTTTGTTACAATTTTAGAGAGTATTATCTATTGATAATAAATTGAATATATATTTATTTAAAAATTGACTTATAAATATTAAAATATTTCAAATTTTATAAACTTATAATATTTATATATTTTTATCTAATTTAATATTATATTTTCAACCAATTTTATTTGAATATCTAATTTTCTTAAAATCAATTATGGGTACTCATATCCTATTATTTATATTTTTTAGCTATTAAACTTTTACTTAAGTTCAATTTAGGTTCTTAAATACCTTAGTCATCCATTTACCTTTTTTAACTTTTAATAAATATCTCTAATAAATCTCAATCTCGAATAAGTTTTTTAATTTTACTAAAATTATATTTTGCTCACTAATCTTATCGAATAAGTGCTTATCTAAATGATCATGGTCTTTATTCAAGGTTAGCTGGAACAATACCGATTAAGTTCATATTTAATGTTCGCATAAAATAAAATAATAATCAATTTAAGGTTGGGATATAATTTAAGATTACTACTTGATAGTAATATTAGTATAATTGAAAAATTGACTTATATAAATTTGTATTCATTTGAATAATTTAAAATTGAGATATGAATAACTAATATATTATGTTATAAATATAAATTTATTTGATTTTAATATTTATTTAAAATTTATTAGAACAGTGGGATTGTAAAGTTATATTTAAAAGATGCATGTGTTATTTTTGGTGATCATATTTGGCTATGGAAATGGGATGAGAAAATAATACTCTACGTTTAGCCGGAAGTATAATTATTATTTGATGTGGTGACATCATTAGCTGAGATGATGATGTTAAAAAATAATTTCAATTAATTTTTCAATATAATTTAAATAACTCAATTTAGTGGCTATTAAAAAATTGTAAAATTTTGAAGTTGGATTACCAAAAAAATAAGAATATCTAAATTTTAAAAAGAATTTCAGTTAACCGCCCGAAAAGGTCAAGAATTATATGATTATTTTATATATTTAATTAGTTATATAACTATAGCGGGCACATATTTTTACAAAAAAAAATAGTTTTTATTTGCGGTAAATTTTAGAATTATTGGATGGCAAATCGAATTTTCTCACCGAAATCCGACTGCTAGTGGAGGGAGGTTCTCCCTTTTATCACCGAAAACATGAAAAGAATGTTGTCCAGATTGGATTGCCTCTATCTTTACCGTTAATTATTCAGCATCTTGTTGAGCCTCTCAATCACTCATGCGTGCATTTTTGGAATCAGAATTGGTGAAAAAGGTGGCTGAAGTGGTGTGTAATACCTCTACAATTGGATGAAAGAGAAATTGGAATAAAAAAAAGAAGAAGAAAAAAAAAGAAAAAAGAAATGACAGAGAAATGAAAGAAAGTTGTAGGAAAAGCTCGAGTTTCCGGCGACTCGAGAACCGCTCCATTCAGGTCACCGAAACCCATGTTAGAAGCTGAGTTTTACGCTTGCGGGTAGCACGAGTAGTTGCCGACCTCCCTATGTAAAAAACATCCACTTATTCGTTTTCAACATACCAAAATCGATCGAAAAATAAGAAAAGTGAGTTTTTCGGCGAGTTTCAAACCATAGCTCCGATTAAGGGCAAAACCTCCACCAAAGAGCTCCGAATGATGGCATTGGAACCGGGGAAAAATCCTTTAGCTACAGAACTTACAAAACAACCAGAGAGTGCTAAGAGAAGTGTGAGGGAGATAGTACAGTAAATCTGCTTTAGAGCTCGAAGCAGCAAACTTCTACTCAACACCACCTCGCCCCAATCGTCCCTTCCATCACCCACCTTGGTCACCACTAACCGCCTAAGATCCTCCCCAACACCCTTACAGGCCCTGGTAAGCTCAATTTCACCTCCCCTAGAATTTCGAAATTTCAGAGCTGCACCAACAAAACTTTTCTTTTCAAATTACTGCCGTGCAGCAACAAATTGCAGCAGAACTCAATCATAATAGGTTCTCCTTCACTAGCTCTAGCCGCTCCTATCCCAAGCTCCGGTCACCGCCTCTCTCTACTGTAACTTTTTCGGCAGAGCTTTGACAAGGCACGAAACTTAGCCAAATTATTAAATTCGAAGTGCAGGATGATCGAGGGGAGTGTAGGAGGTGATTAGAAGCAAGAATTGAAGAAAACAAGGACTTATAGGCCGCTAATTGGACGAGGTAAGATCCGAAGTGTCATATGCTCAAATTGGGGAAGAAGGTGAAGGCAAATTTGGGGATTTTGGGGGACTTTTGTGCAATTTTCAAAAAATGGAGGACTGAACGACAATTTTGTAAAATTGAGGGTATTTTCATGAAATTCACCCAAATTGAGGGTTAATTGGGCAAATTGGACAAATTTGGGACAAAAATGAAATTTTTGCAAAGTTGGGGACCAAAATGCAATTTTTGAAAAGTTTGGGTAAATTGAGGATTTTTCGAAAATTGGAGAACAAGTGGCGATTTGAAAAAATTAAGGGTCTTTTTATGTAATTCCCTTCCAATTGAGGGTTTGTTGGACAAATTGGATCAAATGGAGGACCAATTTGTAAAATTTAAAAAGTTGGGGGTCGAATTATAAATGGTAGTTTTAGAAAATTTAAGTAAACCAGGGGTAGTGTTGATAAAATTAAGGAGCTGAAGGGATAATTAGAAAATTGGAGGTCGGATTAAGAAAAAAAACGGTAATTGAGGAGGAAAAGATGAACGCACAAACCTTAAAGACTAAAGTGTAATTAAGGCCAATTATGAAGGTTTATATGTAAATATGCTAAAAAGTACAATTTTTTAGTTCAACGCTCTAACAAGGAAATCTATAACATGTAGTTACTGACTATTTGAGCACCTGCTTCCGAAAGAGAAACTGTGAGGCTAGATTACGCTAGTGCGATCCCGCCAAAATCACCAGGTGAGTGAGAACCGCTATAACGCTCATTCCGTTTAGAATGACAGTTTAAAATTTGAAATTTTGTTTTCTCGGAATTAGCCTCCCCTGATTGGGTGACTCTGTTTAAAATATTTGGGAGCTAATTCTGGGCTTATGTTCGAGATGCTAGTGGGCCGAAGGCCGGTGGATACGGACATGGACCCGTCCAAAACAGACATATAATACATGAGACTAAAATACCTGAATAATGGGAACTTGTGTGATACCCATCGAGCCAAGCTAAGTTGTTGAGCTTGTTGGGCCGAACCACTGCTCTACCGAAGCTGAGTCATCGAACTTGTTGGGCCAGTACGCGTGGTAGGGCCGAAGCCAAGCTGACAGACTGTTGTGCAAGAGGGCCAAAGAAAATGGTTATAACTTAAAAAGTTTATTGATTGTGCATTCACCGTGAGGTTCAAACCATCAGAACACCTGGTATGAGGTAATGTTGGGATCCAAGAACGGCTGGACGATCCAAGTAGCATAAGGGCAGTATCGTCGTTCAGTAGGTCGTGAAGCCGAGGGCTTCCTGCGTACGGAGACCAAGGTAGTAGGGGGAATGAGTTCTCATCCCGTTGAGCGAACACGGTGGAAAAATTTGAGTTTGGGGTAGTATTACTGATATCCGCACAAACTACGGGTAGAGGCAGCATCCATCAGGGTGGACGGTAAAAGCGCTCCAGTTTACAAGTGGCGCGGTCAAGAACCGTTCTGCAAACGTGTGATCTCTCCTATGATAGGAGGGCGGCTGTTGATTCTGTGAATGTGTGAAATAGAAATAAATTAAATATAATATAAATTTAAGTAAACCGTTATAATAATCTTCCACTCACTAATTTGTCGAGCTCAATCCCTTTGTAGTACATTACCCCGACAGGAATTTCCAGATACGCTCAAGTTCTCAAGGTACGTCTCCTACCCCCAACTTAAGTAAGGGTTCGAATGTGGATACGCATTCACCTTAATTGCCTCATTTGAGTAAATTTACCTAAATGGTGCAAGGAATGGTGGCGGGTTGATCACGTACTCCGACCAAATTGGATCGGGCGTGACATGGTGAGTTTTTGTTGATTAGAACAATGAAAACCAACGAGAATGGGGAGGATGCTACATGAAGAGATTATGTTTTCTTGAGCATCTATCTATGGAGTGCCCTTTCCTCTCTTGAAATATTATCAAAACTAGTCCAATTATTGGCCCAATAGAAAAGAGAGAGGTCTCCATGCCAGGGGCTAACTCTGCATCATACTTCATCAGTCTGGAGAGCATAAAACATGGATCTCACTTGTGACTTCAGAGTGAGGTGGTGATGTGATCTAATTACAAGTTTTAGAGGATGTGGAGTAGATCTTGGAGAGGACTTGCTAAAACATCTTCCTTTCTTCACATTCATACATCTGCCATACTTTAGACCTTAGTGTGTTTGAATCCCTAAATGCAATGGGGGCCGCCTTGGAATAGTATTCGATATGATTGCCCAACAAGAAGAAGATATACGCTAACTAAATTTAGTTCACTGGTTCTATTTGAATAATGGATATCAATCATGCTATCCTATAATTTCAAATAATAGATGATACAATTTTGCCAAGTGAAATTCAATTTGGGTGACTCCTCGAAGCAGTTTTGAAGATGAATACTGCTCTTCCCGAGATTGAAGGCAGCTTCTTACAATCTTGGAATGCAGGTTGCACATCCATCATCAAGATAGATGCCATTGGAATTGGAGGTTGGGGGCATCAAGTGGATACATGTAGTAGATGTATGGCTTCATTGCCACATTATGGAAGGCCTTCTCTTTCATCTATTATCATGCGTCCTTTTTTTATAGTTTATCAATGTTAATAATGCAATATTCCAATGAAGTTACCTTGGATTCCCATGCCAATTGCAAAAGAGATTTTTTTTATGCAAACTGCCTTTTCCGTCATCCATGTGTAGGACTCGGGTGCTTGATATTATGCCAAAGTTTGCAGAAGTGCAGCGTTTCAAGTCATATGACAATTGCAGGGATGAGCTGTGTCTTGGTTTCAATTTTATTAAGTGGAAGGTCCAAAATTCAACAGATGGAAGAAGATAATGTTTTTTGTTTGGTGGTTCACAACTTCATATGATATTTGTCTAAAGAGACCAACCACCATAGATGGCTGAGCTGTCCAACAATTGAACCATAGTTAATTATCAAGACCCTTTGTGTCCCTTTCTAGATCCAGCTCACATATATTCTTACTACCAAAAACAAGTTGTTCCTCCCCCAATCAATCCATAATCCCTCAGTACATCATTTTCAGAAGTACTGCTACATAAACCTTCTCTACCTCTTCTTCCTTCTTGGCCATCATCACTGTCTCCTTCCTAGCTAGGTTCTCTTCCTCCTCTGTTAGATATCTTGAAACTTCATTCGATGAGAGAGATCCTCCACGTTCAGGCCGGTCAGTGCGGAAACCAGATCGGCAGCAAGTTCTGGGAGGTCGTCTGTGGCGAGCATGGCATCGACGCCTCAGGTGGATATGTCGGTGACTCGGCCGTCGAGCTCGAGAGGGTGAATGTCTACTACAACGAGGCAAGCGGTGGGAGGTACGTCCCCAGGGCGGTGCTCATGGACCTCGAGCCCGGCACCATGGACAGCCTCCGGACCGGACCGTTTGGTCGGATATTCCGGCCGGACAACTTCGTGTTTGGGCAGAACGGCGCCGGCAACAACTGGGCTAAGGGCCACTACACCGAGGGAGCCGAGCTGATCGACGCTGTTCTCGACGTCGTCCGTAAGGAGGCCGAGAACTGCGACTGCTTACAAGGTAAAAATCAACTTCCAGCCACTTTCAGGGTGTTTTGTGGCAGTAATGGTGTAGTAATTAATTCCTTCGTCATTTGTTGCAGGTTTCCAAGTATGTCACTCCCTGGGAGGAGGCACGGGATCTGGAATGGGGACGCTGCTGATATCGAAGGTAAGAGAGGAATACCCGGACAGGATGATGATGACATTCTCGGTCTTCCCATCACCTAAGGTCTCCGACACGGTGGTGGAACCATACAATGCCACTCTCTCGGTCCACCAGCTGGTCGAGAACGCCGACGAGTGCATGGTCCTCGACAATGAGGCCCTCTACGACATCTGCTTCCGTACCCTCAAGCTCACCAATCCCAGCTGTAAGTCCAGCAGTAATAAGTGTTCGATATTAAATAGCATGATCGCTCGCTCGCTTGTTGATGATGATCAATAATCATATCTGACGTCGGAGTGTTTTTTTTTTCTCTTTTTGGGTAGTTGGTGATCTCAATCACTTGATCTCGACGACCATGAGCGGGGTGACCTGCTGTCTGCGCTTCCCGGGGCAGCTCAACTCCGACCTCCGGAAGCTGGCCGTGAACCTCATCCCCTTCCCGCGGCTGCACTTCTTCATGGTTGGGTTTGCACCCCTCACTTCCCGTGGCTCGCAGCAGTACAGGGCCCTGACGATCCCGGAGCTGACCCAGCAGATGTGGGACGCGAAGAACATGATGTGCGCAGCCGACCCAAGGCACGGTCGGTACCTAACGGCCTCGGCCATGTTCAGGGGCCGGACCATGAGCACCAAGGAGGTCGATGAGCAGATGCTCAACGTCCAGAACAAGAACTCCTCCTACTTCGTCGAGTGGATCCCCAACAACGTGAAGTCCAGCGTGTGCAGCGTGCCGCCCACGGGGCTGTCCATGTCGTCAACGTTCGTGGGAAACTCGACCTCGATCCAGGAGATGTTCAGGCGGGTTAGCGAGCAGTTCACGGCCATGTTCCGGAGGAAGGCCTTCCTGCACTGGTACACCGGAGAAGGGATGGACGAGATGGAGTTCACTGAGGCGGAGAGCAACATGAACGATCTGGTGTCGGAGTACCAGCAGTACCAGGATGCCGGAGCCGATGAGGAAGTGCAGGAAGAAGAGGACTATGCGGACGAGGCTTAATTTTTACCTCCATGGACAAATGTATGCACAGTGGAGAGAGAGAGAGTTGGAATAATAATGTCGGGGAATTTGGTCCAAAATTGGATCTGTCATTAATTCCTTCTGTTAGGTTGCTATGATTGAGTTGGATTGGTGATGTTTATGCCATTATAAGCTCCTCTATCACACTTGTTTGTATTTAAAGTGACTCTCTATGTATCATTTGTGATTGTGTATACTGGTGTGGAGCGTGCCGTTTTTTTCGTGAATTCATGCCTTGTGTGGGTGCATACTGGTGGAAGGTTTCCTACATGTTACGTGCTCAATTGATAGAATCTGATCACCACGAGCCATAATGAGAGCAATGCAGAGATTTTCCAGGAAACAATGGTGAAAGTTTCAAATTAGCACGCCATTTTTATGCTTGGTGTGAAGCCACATCATTTCTGGGAGAAAAGGCTCTCTGCATGGGTTCGGGGTCTGAGACTGAGAGGGCGGGGTTAGAATCGCCCCATGCAATACAATAGGCGAACCCAGATCTATCTGTGCAACCACATGTCTGGGTCGGTGCCGGTGTGTCATGGTTACTGAAAAAGCTTTTGGGTGAAACTCAGGATGAGCCTTCAGTGTAGCAGTAACAAATTGTTGCATTATTGCTCCTATCATGAACAATGAAGGCATAATTGCCCGTGTACCCATCTGCATTTGTCTTGCACAATCACAATCTGGAGTATGGGTCATTATTAGCTAGCAAGCCGCTGTATTCAACCACAGCCAACATTTTTACACTGCTACCATTCCATGATTTCGAGGGGGGAGGGGGCAGACACCACTCATTAGAAAACGTCAGTACTTTCCCGTGAAAGTCAACAAAGGTAATAGAGTTTATTGAAATGACCAGGCCACGAACACTACAAGGGCAATTGACCCATTTACCACTGAGTCTGTCTTCTGAACTATCCAACCCATGCTTCTAGTGGTTATCTTCATCTATCCATAGATTCTCCTGACACATCCAGACAGATCTCTGACCCACGATCGTCTTTGGGTTCTCCTGCAGCAAATTTGTGGAAGATTCCTTCATCCACCTAGGAACACTGGACTCTCAAGAGATGTTCTTAAAACCAGCCATCTTATTGCACGTTTAGCTTCTCTCTATTGCCTTGAAGTAAAGCAACATTGATCATAGGCACCTAACAAAAGCATATCCGCCTTCAAAAGGCGTCAAGACTGATTCATACCTACCTTTCTTATCGTGTGGTGTGCCCCCCACATGCCTTGTGCAGACAAAAGCAAACGCAAAGCAAAAGCAGAATAGATGCTAATAGAGAGGGAGCAATCATTCATTCATCTACCACAGAAGAGCGCAATGTACCATAATCAACAACCACAACGTCTTTTTTGGCCGATAATTTACACCACATCATAACCATCAACATTCTTGACATAAATTACAAGCAGTAGCTAAAGTTGAAAAGAGAAGATGGAGGAAAGACCAGAGACAATTGGCATAGACTCAACAAGTTGCTCATAGGCATTTGACGTAGCTTCAGATAGAGCTCTTGGCCACGGGTGACGGGGAAATAACATATCAAACGTATGATTTCCTACTGAAGGGCATAGCCCTGATGACCACCTGGTGGTAGACTGCAGCCAGGGCAGCACCGATGAATGGTCCGACCCAGAAGATCCACTGTGACAACAATAACCACAAATGAGGTCCACTTCCAAATACGGTTCATTAATAAGAGAGGCTCTACAGCATATGAATGATCACCAAGTTTCAGGACACCTACCATGTCATCCCATGCATGATCCCTGTTGTAGATGACGGCAGCCCCAAGACTTCTGGCTGGGTTGATGCTGGTACTGGTGATCGGGATCGTGGCCAAGTGGACAAGGAAAACAGCAAACCCAATTGGAAGAGGAGCCAAAATCTGCCCATAAGGAATGTGTTAGATGGTATACAGGACACAAAGTAATATTGTTTCAACCCTAGTCTTAGAAAATATCAGTGTCCGCCATAAAAAATAACTTTACAACTCAGGATTCTGACAAAGCAAAACAGCATACAGAAAATTTAACGCCTTCATTACAATTTACTTACAGGGACGTGGGAATCACGGGCACTCCTCTTAGCATCAGTGGCAGAGAAGACAGTGTAGACAAGCACGAATGTGCCAACAATCTCTGCACCAAGAGCGTCACCCTTGGTATAGCCATGGGCAACTGTGTTGGCTCCACCTTTATTAACTTCGTATATGGATTTTCCCTCAAAGCCCTTCACAACTCCGGCTCCACAGATGGCTCCCAGGCACTGCATCACCATGTAGAAGAGGGCCCTTGTGAGGGAGAGCTTCCTGGCCAGGAACAACCCAAAGGTCACTGCTGGGTTAATGTGTCCACCTGCTCGACAGAACCCCATTACAATATCTAGTCAGTACAAAATCACAAGCATTAACATAGAACAATAGCAACAGTTATCAAGGAAAGAACTGGCTGCATCCACGAAATTATGCTGTCAGGGTGATTAATTTTCCATACTTCAATTATCAAGGTCGAATTGTTTTTATACTAGGATGCAATTGAGGCAAAGTCAAGACACAGTGTCGGTCATGATATCCTATCCGAGGTCCTAGAAAATGTAACAGCTTTTTTCTTTCATGATACAGCACAGAACTGAACCTATTCATGAAGAAAACCCGGAAAATTGCGGAAAAAGGCAGCTGAGGGTGTTCCATCTAACCTGAGATTCCAGCAGTGCAGTAGACGAGGGCGAAGATCATGCCACCGAAGGCCCAAGCGATGCCCTGAATACCGACAGAGGCGCACTTACTGCTAGACCTATTCACCCCCATCACAGTTAGTATAGTGATGTACAGGAAGAGGAAAGTGGCCACAAACTCAGCGATTCCCGCCCTGTAGAAAGACCAGGACGTGAGCTCCCCGGGCTCGAACAGCGGAGCCGGTGGCGGCTCCTTGTAGTCCTTGTCCGTCTGTGCCGCCGTTCCGATAGGCTGTCTCTCCGAGAACTTGTTAGCTCCGAGCCTAACATCCTCCTCCTTACCCTCCATAGTCGCTTTCCCTCACCCTTCACCTAACTCGCTCAAAAGGAATAAGCTTTATCAGAGAAAACAGAGACCCAGCTGAGCAGAGGGAGAGAGTCGACTCGCAAAAGCAAAGTAGAGATAAGGTTAATTTATAGACTGGATGCTGGGGCAGGTGTAATAATTTCGTACAACAGACAAATGGGTCGACTTTCTTAATTATTCTATCCTCGTTTATAAGATAAAGGAGTGAGCTTGAGAATAATTGCAGCTAATTATTAATTACTTAGAATTAAGAGCTGCAGAAGACGCTTTATTGAACTGTATTAGGAAAGAACTATCGACAAGAAGAAGAAAGCTGCTGGAACTGGAAGAGAAAAAAAGGAACTGAGTACAGTTATGGAAAGACCAGAGGCATGTTGACAGGTGTCGCTGTTTGTTCTTATCCGCCACAGACAGACTGTCATCAAAATTTTTAAATTCATTTGTCTCATTATTAAATAAAATATCTTTCTCATTCATTTATTAAAGTTTTGATTTATTAATTCATATTTGTAATATGAAAAAGAAATATTTTTTCTTCATTTATATAAAATTAAAACTGAATTTTGGATATTAATAATAGAATAAAAGAAAATGAATTTAATTTCCATGGCGTGCAATTCCAATAATAAGCACATGGAGGAAGCGACAATCATCGTTGGCTCCTCATTGCCACCGCGACCACCACCACCACATGATGGTGAGACGTGCTGCTGGTTGGGACCCAAATCGCAGCGTCGGACCAAAATTGGAAAAAAGTTTAAAAGAATTAAATAAATAATATTTTACAATAGAACTAATATTCCTTTCTTATAGACAATTCCATCCAAACAACGCTAATTAATTATTAAAGATAAAATATTATGTATAATTTATATCTTGCAATTTATTATTATTATTATTGCTAGAGTAATAGGAGTGCAGTGGAGGCGATTCCTAATCCACAAAAAAGCAAAGGGGGTGGGTGGGTATGTGGGGCCCATGTGTTTCCAAATTATTTTAATCCCATAGATCTCATATAGGGTGTGATTGATGCGAGACAACTCATCTCTCGTATCCACCTCATCCAGCGTATTTGGGCCCCCTTTGCCAACTCTTTTGAATTTTCCTTGGGCTTTATCTACCTGTGTACAATAATATACATATATATATATATATAGTGACAAGATGGACATTTACTGTTCATTCACAATGATAATATGTTGCTGCACACCCCACGTCAGGCTCACCCAGGACGACACGTGTAAATTAATTCACCAATCATAAAATCATTACACTAATTAATTACTAATTACTCACGTGTGAAGTATTCATTTTCTTTAAATATTTTATTATTTTGTGGCGGAGCTTCAATTTCCCACTCGCAATTATGAACCGCCCAAGCATCCTCTGCCGTACACGTGGCAGCGTATGATGTAAAACGTGGACGACGACGACGACGGGAGTCTATCACCACATCACAGCCGACCATTAGGTTGGTGGTAGCATGAGACAATAGCGACGTCGTTTGAAGGGATTCCGGATGCACCTGGCAGCTTCCAGAGGCTTCTTCTTCGGCTAACCTCTCTACGGCTCTTGAAAAGAAAGATGACGAATTTTCTGATGAATAGCAAGAAAGATTTAATGGAGGCTCTCCGGTGGATTAGGTATTTGGATATCATAAAAAGAGAAGCTTTATCAGCTGAGCCCAAGAACAGAGAGTCAGCCAGAAATAGAAAGACACGTTCGACGAGATCTCTGTGTCAGTTTCATTCCATTTCATGTTTGCTTTCGTTTTCTCTGCTGAAAGCCTGAAACTTTGGCAGTTCTAATTAAGGCTTGAGCTCAAGGCCCAAAAAAATGAAGGCTTGAGCTTGGAAAAGCTCTAAAAAACTGACAGGTTCTCCCTTTTCATACTCGAACAGATGAGAGAATGGGTGCATCATATACAGGTCCAAAAAAAACATGTAAATTTATCATCACGGCATTATGTCGACCTCCCAAGTCCCAACTGCAGAGACAGCATAGGGGTAACGTTATCGGTTTCATATCAAGCTTTTGAGTACTCGGGAGCCTGCTCGCTGCCTTCAGATAAAGCCATTTCCATACCCTGGAAATCTCACCTGCTGTCCATTATTCATCTCTAGTCCGAGAAAAACATTGCCTTTCTCTCCCAGGGGATTCCCGGAAGGCAACGCGTCTGTGATCATGTTGCTGAAACGATAGAGATGGCTCGTCGATAATACGGTTTGAATAGGAGGGCTGTTGTTCTTTGGTGCCATTTGGTTGGGGAAACTGGATCTCCCTTCTGGCAGTAACATATGATGGTAGTACCCGGATAACTCATCTGCTATATTCTTCTCAGTAAACTTCAAAGGGGAATTGAACATAGAACCCTCTGGCTGGTGACTTTCCCCGGCAGGCCTAATGAGGTAGTTGGAAGCTGCTGCCGTAGCAGATTGCTGGAACGAGCCATGAAACAATTCCAAGTTCGCGCCTTTGTCCTCGACCATTAGGGTCGATGAGCCTGGAGCTTTTTGGCCAGTACTTGGGCTGTTTTGCTGGTGCTCAAGCTCCGAGAACTCCCTGTTTCCATTTGCAAGAGCTAGCAAGCAGCTGGCAGACTCAGCCTTCTTCTTCCTCTGATATGATCTCCCTGAAGGCCGAGGCGTGCATCTCTTGGACCGTCCAGCGTTTTTCTTTGGACGTTCATCAGCTTCTTTGTTGCTCTCTGCCACGAAAGAAGCGCCATTAGTTCCCACCATTTTGTTTATTTCATCCTTCATCCACCGGGATAAGCTCTCTCTTTCAACACTGAGCTCCTCTATTAGAGACTCACGGAACTTGTGGAGATCATCAATCAATGTGGTGTCATAAAAGGCCGCACCTTTAGTCTTCCTGCATTCTCCTCCATTGGCACTCCCCTTCCTGATCTCCTTCTTTACTGTTGTTTTTTCCGTAGTCCTACGCCTTAGAGTGGCCTCTTTGGGATTTGGAGTTATAACTCCACGTACTGTTCCCTTAGGGGGGTTGCCTGTTTTCTCACAGCATTCAGGAGGTTGAGCAGGATCATCAGTTTCCGCTTGAATCAAACCTGGAACCAGCGTGTGCTTCTTCAAAGATGGTTCCATGCCTGAACTCCATTTAGCATCCTCACTTGAAGAAACAACTTCCTGATTCCGAAACTCCCACCTCTGCTGGAATTCAGAGTCTAAAAGCATGCTGAACAAGGGGAATGCCATCACCTCCTGGTTTGGAAGATTAAGGAACCGCCCAGAAAAACAAAAACACAGATCAGATATTATTATCAAATAAATATTGTAAAATTTTCTATGCATCAATCATCACGAAGAAATTAGAGCCATTTTGGGTGGTTAAAATGTCAGGTTATTGAATTTTTTTCCCTGCAAACTCCAAATATTCCCATCACCAATAACTCAGAAAGTATGATATAAGCCACAGAGGCTGCTGAAACATAAGGATAAAATATGCAAAAAGAAGGGAACACGGCAACCATAGTGATCTGATGGAAGCAGTACCTTATATCATGGGAAAATCTACTACTAATCTCAACAAGGCCCATCAGATATCTCTTGAGATGGGATTAAATACCATGAATCAGATGTTGTCCTCCAGATTACACTTGACATCTAGACACATCACTCGCTCTTCTCAGAGGAAATCAAGTATTTTGTCAAATCTTTTTATTCGTCTTCTTCCTGGCATCTCGCACTAAATAGGAATGAAATCAAACCCATTTAATCATACAGATTTTTTTGTTCATCAAAGGCAAGTTGGATTCTAGCATATATAGTACCTAATTATCAAGATCCTTCTTTTATTCATGTGATAGGTCAAATTCATAACCCGCAATTTGTTTCCTCTTCTATTCAATCCATGTGAAGAAAAAATCCACCTCAATTAATTCTGCCAAACAAAAGATTTTATGAGTACTTTTCTATTTTTGTTGCCTTGAAAAATCTCCAATGACAAGCTCTTTCAATCTGTTCTAATCATAAATTAAGGCCAAACCATTCATAATGAAGGGAAGCTCCCTACATATTTTATCTAGTGATCTGGAAATTACATCAAAAATATTCAACTGGAACATTTGATATCATGATGTTCGCTATGATGCTGTTATGAAATGTAAAGATAAAATTAGGTTATCTTTTTAAGTGCTTTCAAGTGATTTGAAGTTAAAGCTACTAGTAAAGTAATTAAAGTAATTGATTTGGATTCCTTAAATATTTTTAATAATTTATAGTTTTTATTGAGATAAATCGAGATGAATTATTATAAGTTAAAAAAATAATTTATTATTTTAATTAAATTAAATAATTTATTAGCTATTATATATTATTAAATTATATTAAAATTATATTATATATTTCTATCATATAATTTTATATAAAATATTATTAATATATTTATTTATTTATTTAAAGTATATATTACTTAAAATAAATAAAAAATGATAATATAAATAATAAATTATTAGATTAAAATAATTTAATTAATAAATAATACAATAAACTTTTACTTCTAATACTCTAAAATTGGAATATTGTATTTTAGTGTAAATTGAAAGTTTTGAGTGGGTTTGTAGGTTTATTGAGTAAAAAAAAGTGGGTTTGTATATTATTTTTATACCCTACAAACAAATTAGTTTTATGTTAACGAATTAATACTCTACCGCTCCAAATTTGTTTAATACAAATCCTTACAAACATGACGATCCAAAGCATTGTACATTACAAATAATATATATTTTTTTAAAATTTAATAATAAGTATATTTTTTTGAACTAAGATTAATGATTTAATTATTGTAAGTAAAAAAACTATATGATAATTTTTTTAAATAAATAAATCTAATAAATATATTGAATACAATTGTTTTGTGTACGAGTATGCAATGAAAATTTTATAAGTATAATAACTACTAATACTATTTTAATAAATGAAATAATATATTATTATTGATATTTGAGTTATTTATTTTAAAATTTTAAAAATAATATGTAAGATAATATAATATTTACTATATTTCTAAAATATGATATATTTATATTATTTAAATAATATTATATTTTAATATTCTAAAATATTTATTGAAATAATAAATTTTCCTTAAATAAAGTTTATATTTAATAATGTAATAATACAATTTTACAAGATCAAAAAATATTTACAAGGTAAAGCGGAGGAAGGATATTTATGGCAGTAGCTATGAATTTTAATTAGTTTCCCTCTAACCCTCTTAACTACACTAAGATACCATTTAATAGCAGCTTAAGTTATTGTTAGTAATTGGAATTAAGTATGTGAAAACCCTAATGGTGTGTCCTTTGACTTAAACAGTGGTCGCCTAACGAAGAGATAAGGTCGCCAGTTTTGGCCCTATTTATTTAAGTCATGAGTGCCTCCCAACCCTTCTACCCCACCCACCCTATTTTAAAATTGGTAAAGGGTTTTAGGGTCCACACATATCAATGTCCAACCAACTAATGAACACTTGTTGTCATCAACCAGCCAGCTTGCCATATGCCTATTGTATACCCTTTATACTTCATTGTGGGTCTAAAAGGACATGCACGGAATTTAATTTTAAAGGGAGAATCAGATATTTATACTGTAGGATGAGTATGGCTTGATAGTACGCAATCATAAATTCAGTAAGATTCCAGGATAATCAAGTGGCATTTACTTGGTGTATTTCTCATAGTACTACTGCTAGAAAAGGAAGCTGCTTTATCTTTTTATCAAATATGATGTTATCATACAGAAGTTGCATTTTTTTGTCCACCACAGACATTTAAAGATAGACAAAAAAAGGAGAGGAAATGGCTGCATATAGTACTGTATTAAATAATGCGAAATTGGAGCAATTTTCCTATGAATGGACTCGTTATGAGTAAATTGCAAGGTTCAATTTGTGACCTTCCAATTAAGACACAATATATATATATATATACATAATACTATAATTACGCACTTTCAGGGAATATCATTTTGACAAAAAGTACAAATTCTTTTAGATAGAAGAAAATTATGATAGAGGGAAGCTGAATTTCAAATATTTCAGTTCAGTTTGAATTTAAATTAAATTTGTCTTACTATATATATATATTTGTCATGTAATGAAAATACAAATACCCAAAATTGCCTTTTTGTTGGGTGTTTACCATGTGACCCCTACCTGCCACCAGTAATGGTCTTCACTTTGAGTGGTGAAGATTTACACTCACTTCGAAACAATCCAACAAAAAGTAAGACTGGCCGGGTTATATGTCGGGTAAGTTGGAGCTTTGTACAAGTGGATAACTTTGAAGTATTGCGACAAAGATGTCTAATCATGATTTATATCCTATTAACTTAATAAATAATACTTTATAGATAGATTACTGGTAAATTCTCTCAAGGACTAACATCTCAATCAAAACGTTCAAACCTCATTAAAAGATGAAGAACAATCTCAATAATGAATTTGTTGAGGATACATGCAAATAAATAAATATATATATATGGCCTCCCTCTACCATTGCTTCTTAGTATAGAAGAGGGTAAAATAAAGTTAATAAGATATAGGAGGGTTTCCAATGATCAAACATAGGATAGTGTGATTGGTGACCATGTCGGTCATATCCTCGGGTCTACTCACATTTAGGAGAGCAAAAGCCTAGGCTTAGGGAGAAAAATATATGTCGTCATGAGCTTGTCTAGTCATATTATATTACCAATACTATCAAATCAAGAATAAGAAATGTAATTCAGGGTAATGCTTATGTCCATTGGCAGATGCCACTAAACCCAACAAGGCAGGGTAATGCAGTGCAACACGCGCTCCACTTTGTGGGCATCCATCACTGGTCATTTTACAAAAGTGAGATAATAGGGGGAGAGGTTGTATAGGCTTTCCATGGAAGGTGAAAGTTCCCAAATCTCTTTCATATGTCATGTGATGTCAAGTGAGTGATGAGTTGAAAAGTTCATCTGTTCAGATTTTCTTGCATTGGCCTTAATATACAAGTTTGTCACAAATATCTCTGTGCCATAAGGAAGTCAAATGACAGATAAGCTCCGTTCCCATTGCTATGTCTCCTAGTTCAGGATTACAGTATTGTCCGTACTCTTTATCCACCCTCCTATGGGTCCTCTCCATAAATTCTTTATTGGCTTGTTGCCATTATAATGGAAATCCAGTTTGTGGCTTTGTTGAATCATCCATAATGTGACTTATATTTGATTAATTCTCATTAGATCTAATGAGTGTGAAGTCTAGCACTTGGGTGTTTGACTGTTAATGTATGAAGACAAGTTTTCAAAAAAAAAAAGGGCAAGATTTCAGGTATCAACATCAGGCATTAATAAGATCGGGCTGATTTTGGGTCCTCTCACTTCTCATGTTCCCCATTTCTATGCCCAAAATCCCTTATGTTCTCTTTGTCAAAAAAAAAAAGAAAAAAAGAAAGGAGGCAGAAAATAAAAAGAAAATTACGTAGCTATTTAGAGAGAGACAGATTCGAGAGGGGAATACTGCAGAGGTTTTGGTTTTACCATTTTAGACTTGAGAGCTTTCTCCCAAAATTTCAGTTCTTTCTCAGAAAGGTATGGCATTTTTTTCTCGTTTTCCTCTCTTGTTTTTTTTTTCACCTTCTTGGTATGCACAATTTCAGCCAAATCTCAAACCTTTTTATCTATCCTTTTCTGAAATCTAAGAGTGGTTTATCTCTCCCTTCCTCACTCTTCCATTGGGGAAAATAATATTCGGATATATGCTAAAATCTTAACTATTTGGCATTATGTTCTATCGCCCCATCTGATTTCAACCACAACGGCTTCTTCTCCTTGTGTATGATTTTTGTTTTTTGGGTGTGCCAAGGGTATATGTTTTGCTGCAACCTGTTACTGATTCTAGCACTTGCTGTCTCTACTGCAGGTTGGGTTGGTTCATTTTCTGCATTATGTCGTCTATATAAAGCAGCAAGTCAAAAATTAATTCCTCACAGGATTTTCTTCTCGAGAATATCCGCTCATGTCGGCTTATTTTCTCCTGGGCGGCGGTCTGAATCATCCCAAGTAAGCGGTTCCATTCCCAGATCTGAATGTACGGTAAAGATTACATTGCGTTGCCTTTTCGTTTCATCCGAGCAAATAGGCTTGTAGATTTTCCTCCTTCTATGTCACTTTGAAGCTCTGTAGATCCATGCAACACTTTTCCAGTCGAGCTTTTCGATCGAATGGTAGATCTATCAAGCGGTTTCTTCTCAATTCTGGAAGTGGTCTGTGCTGATTTGATGAATTTCGGAAGCATGATTGCCGTGTAGCATTTTCTTTCTAGACCTCTTTTGTGGTTTTCCCCTGGTTATAGCATCTCCACGGATTAATGTTACAAGTATGCCGTTAGCATCCTATTCCATCGCCACAGTTTGTTGAACACGAGGAATCTCTAACTAAACGGCCATTTTGTCAATCATAAAGTGCATACTTTGTGTTTGCAAAAAAGGTGCATACATTGTTGCTAGTTTGGATGTCACTCCATTTCTAGACTATGCAAAACCGTTGCATTTAAATACTCTGCTGCGTCTCTGGGATTCTTGGATCGGGTTTGACTCCAGGGAGTGTGTTATTGTGTTATTTTTGTGAAGCCACGATCCTTTTCCTACTAGGATTAATTGCATCTAACTCTCAATGTTTCTATTTCAGAATGAATGGGTTATGAATATCATTGAGAATGGAAGATTCTGTGTGAAATTAAGAAGATGGCTCATGAAGAAGATACTTCTAGGCTCAGGTCATTGGCAATCACGACTTCAAGAAATTTTTCGTCATCATCATCAGCATTCTTTTCTGCAAGCCAATCTCCTTTTTTCTCTCCCACTCCCCCAACGGATACTGCATCAAATTTTTTGCAGTTGCAGGGTCAACACGGTAGCATCTCGTTGAGCTCAAAATCCGGCTGCTCCACCTTGAGGGTTGCACAGCAGCAATGTGTTGAATTAAACACCAGAGGAATCTTATCTGACATGCCAACGAATCCCCTTGCTAGTATTTCAGGGGAAACCCAAAAAGATGAGAACAATGACTTTGTTCAAGAGGAGAATCCAAAGAGGTTGGATAGAAGAATCCCCATAACCCCAAGCTCTGTCTCTCTTTCCTCCAACAGGATCAGTAGTTGTGATGTCTTTATAGGTTTTTTCGGGAGAAAATCTCCACTCCTCAGATTCACAAACTGGTTACAGGCAGAGCTTGAGATTCAAGGAATAAGCTGCTTTATTTCTGATCGGTCACGCTGCAGGAGCTCCCACAAGCATGGACTTGTAGAAAGGGCAATGAATATTTCTACCTTTGGGGTTGTCATTTTGACCAGAAAGTCCTTCAGTAATCCCTACACGATTGAGGAGCTTAGATTCTTCCTGTCTAAGAAGAACCTTGTTCCAATGTACTTTGACTTGGGTTCGGGTGATTGCCTTGTGAGGGACATAGTTGAAAAGAGGGGAGAGCTCTGGGAGAAGCATGGGGGAGAGTTATGGTCTCTATACGGAGGGATAGAGAAGGAATGGAGAGAGGCCATTGATGGTCTCCCTCGGGTCGATGAGTGGAAGCTTGAAGCCCATGATGGGAACTGGAGGGACTGCATATTAAGATCTGTTACTCTTCTTGCATTAAGGTTGGGAAGGAGGAGCGTGGTAGAGAGGATAAATAAATGGAGGGAGAGAACCGATAAGGAGGAATTTCCATTCCCCCGAAATGAGAACTTTATTGGGAGGAAGAAGGAGCTTTCTGATCTCGAGTTTGTTCTATTTGGTGATGTTAGTGGGGACTCTGAAAGGGACTACTTTGAGCTTAAAGCAAGACCAAGGAGGAAGAGTGTAACTATTGGGTGGAACAAACGGGTCTCATTGGATGAGAGACGGAAACATAAAGGAAAGGAGGCTCTTGTGTGGAGGGAGTCGGACAAGGAAATAGAGATACAGAATCCAGAAGTAGCACATGTTGAGAACCAACCAAAGTCAAAAACTGGTCAAAAGTTTACAAGGAAGAGAAGGTCCTCGAAAATTCTATATGGGAAGGGGGTAGCTTGCGTTTCAGGTGAATCTGGGATCGGGAAGACTGAGCTTCTTCTTGAATTTGCTTACAGGCATCATCAGAGGTATAAACTGGTTTTGTGGATAGGAGGGGAGAGCCGGTATATAAGGCAGAATTATTTGAATTTATGGTCATTTTTGGAAGTTGATGTTGGGATTGAGAATGGTATTGAGAAGAGCAGGATTAGGAGTTTTGAGGAGCATGAGGATGCCGCAGTTTCACATGTCAGGAAAGAGCTGATGAGGAACATTCCCTTCTTGATAGTAGTTGACAATTTGGAGAGCGAAAAGGACTGGTGGGATCGCAAGCCTGTGATGGACCTTCTCCCTCGTTTTGGAGGTGAGACCCACATCATAATATCAACCAGACTCCCTCGAGTCATGAATATTGAGCCCTTGAGACTCTCCTACCTTTCCGGTGTTGAGGCTATGCAATTAATGCAGGGGAATCCGACCGACCAACATTCAATTGCCGAGATTGATGCATTGAGGATGATCGAGGAGAAGCTTGGACGAATTACCTTGGGTCTTGCAATTGTGGGGTCTATTTTGTCTGAGCTTCCAATAAACCCGAGCCGTCTATTGGACACTATCAAAAGGATGCCCCTTCAAGATATCACATGGAGTGGTCACGAAGGAAACTCTTTGAAGCGCCACAGCTTCCTACTGCAGCTCTTTGAGGTATGTTTCTCGATCTTCGACCATGCTGATGGCCCCCGGAGTTTTGCAACCCATATGGTCCTGGCAAGCAGCTGGTTTGCCCCGTCTCCCATTCCAGTTTCATTGTTGACCTTTGCTGCCCAAAAGATTCCAAAGAAACATCATAGTACCCAATGCTGGAAGAAACTAATCCACTCTTTAACATGTGGGTGTCCCTCATCATATGTGAGAAAATCTGAGGCAGAGGCTGTATCAATGTTGCTGAGGTTCAACATTGCAAGAAGTAGCGTACGGCAGGGATTTATTCACTTCCATGATCTCATCAAAATGTACGTGCGAAGAAGAGCTATGGTTGAGGCTTCTGAAGCAATGGTTCACGCAGTTCTGAATTGTGGATCTGTATGGGATCACATGGACCACTTGTGGGCTGCCTGTTTCCTAATGTTTGGATTTGGGACAGATCCCATAGCTGTGGAACTTAAGGTGCCGGACATGCTCTACTTCGTGGAGAAGGTTGCCATGCCTCTGGCATATCGCTCGTTCACCACATTCTCAAGGTGTGAGCCAGCGATGGAGCTCCTTCGAAGGTGCACTGATGTGCTTGAAGCAGCAGATCAGGCATTTGTAACACCGGTGGAGAAATGGCTAGACAAGTCATTTTGCTGCATGGGGCCTGTCCAGACAGGAGCTCAACTTAACCCCTGCCTGTGGCAGGAGCTTGCGCTTCTACGGGCCAATGTTCTCGAGCTGAGGGCCAAGCTCATGCTCCGTGGAGCCCAGTTCGATATAGCTGATGATCTCATCAGGAAGGCGTTATTTATCAGGTCCTCAATCTGCGGTGATGATCACAAATTGACAGTGTCAGCCCGGGAGACGCTAAGCAAGATCACACGTCTTCTGGCAACTGTGCAGATTAGTTCTTCTCCATAGATGTGACTGGCTTTCTTGTAACCAAAAAAGAAAAAGAACGTGGTTCGGAGATTTAGGTTTCAGTATAGGAATTAGCCTAATAAGAAGGCCTAGATTCTGCTTTCGTTTTTCTTCTTAAATAGGTCCCTATATCACATGAGGTGAATTCTGTATACCATTTTGTTAATTCATTCGAGATCCAGTCCGGATTATATTTTATGTGCCAAAGCTCATTTACAATATTAGAGTGCTGAATCGGAATGGGTCTGGCGATGACTTGACCGCATGCCTTCAATTTTAAAGCCCCGTATATTAATCCACCCTAGCCCATGAAAGCGGCGGATATGATTTCTATTCAGAGGTAGGTAGTTCTGATGGAATTTGGGATATGATTTCACAGCATCCCGCACAGCTGAATCCAATTCCAGATGATCTCATTCGTAAGCACAAAATTGCCAATCATGGTGATCCTTTCCCTTCAAAAGCTGAATGCATTGTGCCCAGCCCAACCTCCTGGAGGAGAGGCAAAAACCGCATGCCCTCACGCAGGATCGAACTACGGACCTTCAGTTTACAAGACTGACGCTCTACCACTGAGCTATAAGGGCCTTTTTATCTTAAGATAATTATTATAAATAAGAATATGGAATTTGCCCAAACGAAATCAAGCACCACCAAAATGCTAACAATGTTGATGATTGATCTTATGTTGAATTAAGTACGCTCGTTATGCATGCTGAATTTTCGATTGAGGGAATTTATATGTGATATACATGCAAAAGGGGAAGCTCCATTAAAGAATGTGCAGATCGGTAGCATGCTCAAGATTCAAAGTTGAACTCCTAGGAGGCGCAAGTTCAAATCTGGCACGAAGTTTAACTCTAATAATTAAAGCCGCTGCATGTGTGAAACTCCCCAAAACACATCAATTTCAAACCAATACAAGAGCCAATGATTGCGGCCAACGAGGTAATCGACCAAACGCTGAAGATGGAATGAAGGATGAACCAAAACCTGAGCCCCAATTATGAATTTACAGATGCTAGCCAGCTAAGAATATAAAGCTACAGTAGTAAAACAGGCTTCAACAGTAACGATGGGTACCTCAAATCTTCAGGAGGGTCTCCATGGTTTCGAAGAAGAGAGGTGCAAGTTCTGGGTTAGGAGTTTTGATTGCACACTTGACCCCAGGGACTCCGACCACCAACGTGAGCTCGACCAGGAAAGGTATACCTCTTGAGATTTTTGCAGAAAAGTAGAAGACATCTTGATTTGCGTGCTTCCGCTTGGCAATGAAGAACATGTTCGAAGCAGCCATTCGATCCAGAGTAGCCTCCACGCTTGTCACCACAGTTTCAGGCAGATCCTTAGATACCTCATTAGAGTCAGGAAGGGACCTCCACGTCTGCATTTAGAAATTATATTGAAATTAGTTTAAAAAGTTTGGAATCAGTTATTGTAGCTTCAGTTTTGTTTTTCTATGGCAACCATGGAGCAAAAATATCCAGCAGGCTCAGAAAATCATCTAGTCTAGATCTCTTTAAAAAGCATGCAGTGCTTCCTCACCTACAACATCCGCTACTTTTAACCACTTTGCAAATTCACAGAAGTTGCTTGATTCACAATCTATAATAAGCTCCAATCACAATGCAGAATTTGCATATTAATTATGGTAAATCTAACGATTCCTGATTCTATAAACAAATATTAATTATGGAACAGTGTGGAATTTGCATATTCTGAACAAAAAAACACAGACCATTTAGGAAAATGAGATCCTTCTTATACTGTTATGGATAGACCCCTCATAACAAAAGCTTATAACTTATTTTTCTATTAGAGGTAAAATCTATGACAGGTACAGTAACGTAGCTTTATATCAAGATGGAAACCTGATTATTAAGCAAAATGGCCCGCATAGCTTCAATTTTTTTAATGAATTGCGTGAACTTTAAATAATGTAGCATAAGAAAAGGAGACAAATTATAATAAAAGGGCCAGAAGAAAAAACATGATATGGTAAAAATAAGCTACCTCCAGAAAACTTGCACGCTCCATCTTCCCATCCTCAGTGAAGAATGGCAGCAAGGAAATTTTATCATTGAAGTACCACACTGGCTGTTGATTATTTTTTACAGCAACCTGCAGAAGAGAGCTTAGGGGACCCGTAGACATATTCTGGAATACAACCATGGGAAGAAGAGTTCTTCCAGATGTTCCAGGTTGCATAGGAGGAACCTATAATAGATAAGATCAAAATTTAACTACAGATTGCCCAACAATATAATTATCCAGCATGTAAGAATTGCTAGTTGCCAACAAAGTTACCTGGAGGGGCCCAGCAGCGGCAAGACCGAAGCTGTTTTTGTTGAATTGAATCATAAATCCATCAAGAGGAATCTGTGAGTCATTCTCAAACAATATGCTGTAAAATATTTGTGCATCATGTCGTATCAACTGAGCACTTATTTGTAAACCTTGACCAGTGGATGCAGGCAGCAGGACAGGCAGAGGGGACCTGCAATAAAATCAATACTGATCACACATTCAGAAAAACAATGAAAGTCACAGTAGCAGCAAAGCTCTTATATTCCATGGGAAAATCTATGTTCAATCCCTCGCTAAATTGTCTATACTCCAACCATTGTGAAAATCACTGAGTATGGAACTGATTAGAAATCTTTTTCAATCTTTCCTTTTCCCCCTGAATGATCAGCCAACGTCAGAGATACATCCAAAACCCCAAAACCAGATGATCCCTTTGGTTGACAATTTTCCTCTCTAGGAGACAAAGCACCATATATCATGCTGAAGTTAAGAAAATGTGTATAAATATTCATCCATAAAGAACTTCAGAATCTACACATGGATTCGATTTACACACAAATTTAAGTTTTGCTTGAAATTGCATATTCAAATTACTTGACAAGGAGACAAATGCTTATGACATTTTTCATAGAAAGCATCAGAGAAATACTAAACTTTTGAAACTTACCCAGCAGTGTTGGAGGAATGATCAACAGGCGCAATAGAATTATTATCGATGCCTATCAGATCACCAAGCAAATCAGGCACAGGAGAAGCAGGATGCGAGGCAGCTTGTACAGGGACAGGTTGTCCTGCAGCATTTTGGGGCACACTGCCAGAGCTAGCCTGTGGTGAGGCAACCCCATCAACACCAGCAGTCGGAGATTCAGCATAACCTCCAATACCATCAGGATATTCATCATCTTCACTTCTCTGAGCTGCTGTTTTCACACGGGTGACAAATGCATCTGGAGGCTTATGATATACAGAAGACAAGGTAGCGATGTTGGAGAGGAGTTCATCTAGAAGAGATGGATCAAGTTGGTTTGAATCATCAGAAATCACTGGTTTTTCAGCCAACACGACATCTTTAGCAGCCTGTCAGATATTAAGCACAAAACCCACATTACTAAGTGCTGCCACTTAATGACTTGAATCTCAAATTCCATCAATTTAATCCCTGGTTCTTGTTCCATCAAATTAATTGGGTACTGCTGTTATTTGTTTTTACGGAAATCCGATATACCGGGATGACATGCCAGCGCCACATCAAACTTCCTTTGAAAATTTAACCCAAGGATATATAACCATTAGATGGAACAAAATTCAAAGACCCACATATTAGTCCTTTCAAAATTTTTCGGAGGTGCAAGATTAAATTGATGGAATTTGAATTAATACCCTCAAGTATATCTAACATATTCAAGGACCAAAATATTAGCCCACAATATACATGGTGATTACTTGAAACCAAAGATACTTTATGTTAGAAAAGTATAGTCCAACTCCATCAATAGTCCAAAAGAAGTCAGTGGGAAACTAACATTTAAAGCAGAAAATGTTACCTCAGGATCAGTTGACAAAAGGCGCCAATAAATGTATGCACGATCTCTCAGGTCAGGGTTGTCCGTCTCCATGGTAGCATTATTCAAAACAACCTGTAAAAGGGCACGGTGGAAGGAGTTAATTATAGGTTAACCAGATCCATGATTAGAAGCTGTTTTTCTTCTCATTAAAGTAATTTGAAAACTACATGGAAGCTATTTCTGTATATTAAAAGCTACAGATAACTGCAAATAAGTTCAACATGATTTAATAAATGATTCAAACGATATTTCAACATCATACAACTAGATTATGTTGGATGACAAATATAATTACTCAGAATATATTATGTAGCGTAACTATTCCTTTATTAAAGAAATGAGAAGCCACACCTGAATCATTTGTTGTGGGCCATCTGTTGGCTTCTTCAGAAATAGTTTGACAGTTGCTGTCAGCAACTGCAACTGAACCTGTGGAGGTTCTTCAGGGAAACTCTCCAAAAAGCTCTCCAGAAGCTCATCAGCATTGTCAATTCTTTCAGCATATTCACCAATAATCCAGATCATTGATGCCTTCAAGAGATGCAGGCAAAGAACATGCTCAAGATTGGCTACACTGTTATTTAATCAACAACAATAACAGATGGATACCTTTGCCTCTGGCTCGTCTAGAGTGTCTAAGCTCTCACACAGGGTTGCAATAATGGACTCATAGCTTTACCAAAGGGGGGAAGACAAATTAGAACATATCAGCATTCAACCCTGTTGCAATTAACTGCATAGGTGCTAAGACTCACGTGTTAGGGTATCTTCTGAAAATGTCTTTGATAACTATAATAGCTTCTTGAACAACATAGTTCACTTTGATTTTGATGAGCTCAAGCAAAACACTAATACAACGCTCCGCTGCTCTGTCTAGCTTTATTGCACAGCGACCAATAGCACGAACAGCCTTCCTCACAAAATCTACATCCACTTCAGTGGCGTACTCTTTAAACTCCAGTAGAACCTGCAGCATTTTTTGGCAAGAAATATCATGTAATATAGATCAATCGTCCAATACTGAACAAACATCAATTATTCCCTTCTCGAAACCTGATCAATATTTCTGTCAGAAGCAAGTTTTATCATGATTTCTAACTTCTCCATCTTGACATAGATTGGATCATTGTACTTGCAGAAGAACACCTGAAACCAGAACAGTTAATAATAACTAAGCCCTCCTCACTTCATCCATAGAGATTACAACTGGATCATAATCAGTCAGGTATATATGACACGAAATCACCTTTATTTCATGAGCTAGAATTGTAGGTCGTCTTTGAACAATAAGGTTAATATTCCTTAATGCAACATACTGAATCTCTGGTTCTGCAGAGAGTAATGTAACAAGAGGAGGAGCCATCTTTTTACAGAGATTCCTAATCACATCAGTGCTAGTAATGAGCTCCATCTGTTGGAGAATCATCTGCAGGATAATATTCCAAGAACTCCATTCACGTGATGATAAGTTGCTAATCACGGCAGATTTAGAACAAAGTTAATATGCAGATAATAAATGGCCAATTTCAGGTGTATACCTTGACAGCTGACAGAACGACTGCACAATTTGCATGTTGTAATCGAGGAGTGACTCTCTCTACTATGTTCTCAGCTTCTCGAGCATCAGCAGCTTTGTATCTTGAGAGGGAATCCAATATGAAAACTTGACCCCACCTAAACAAGTTCCATAATTTACACAAGTAACTGAGATATGAATAATATGCATCATATAAGTAAAAACCAATGCTCTTATGAAGTTGCACAAACTGAACACAGCAAGAATGAATCCAGAGACAAATGTTCAGAAGATAATTCCTTTTGAAGCAAACTTACTCAGTGCACTCATTGAGGGCCGTGAGAAGCTTTGAAAGTGTGTGGCTTGTGATCTCAAAGACAGGTCGGCTGCTGTTATCCTGAATTTCAGCAAGGGCGGCTACAGCATTTGCTACAACCATTGGATTGTTGTCAGATATCAAATCCTTGAGGGACTCCAGAAAACCCCTGTCTTCAACAAGTTCAGCATTTATGTCATAAAGTTTTGCTACGCATGTAGCCGCTGTTTTGCGTACGTATGGATCATCATCCTGTTAAATACATAATAAAATTGATTAAAATTGATGATTCAAAGTTGAAAGCAAGCTCACAAGGAACAATGATTGAAGAATATAAAATATTTCTGTTTGCAAATTTCAATAAGCCATGAGGCTATGTTATACAGAATCAAAGATAAGCGGTTTGTGATCTAACATCAGGAAATGAAAAATTGCAAATAAATTCTTCATGGAACCTTGAGACATCTCTGAAGAGGATCACATAGGTATTCAGTTATTTTATCAACACGAATGCATCCCATGGTTCGCACAGCCAAAGCACGAATCAAAGGATTTGGGTCTTGTGAGTCCTGCACAATATTGTAAGAAATTTCATCAATGCACAGAGGATTCTCAAAAGAAAAGTAAAAGGATTCAGTTCATCTCTACTCTGTTGTAGAATAGTAGCTGCAGGAGCGTTAGGATGGTATAATCTCAATGAAGAGGAAGGAGAATCCATCCACACAGTAACCTCACCACAAAAATGTTATTCTAAGAACAAAAGGCTGGACAGAATGAATACCTTTACAAAGGTGTTGACGGCAAGAATGGCCAAGTCAGGCTGGCTTTTGGCATAATTAATTAGATACAGATACACAAGCTTTTTCAACTCCAGGTTTTCTGTTTGCATGCAATTTACAACATCTGTAAACAGTGAAGAGACGTCTTTTCCCACAGTCATGGCAGCAATCACTTTCTTCACAGCATCTTTTCTCTTGTCCTGCGTTACATAAAAAAAAAACTCCACACTGATTAAAGGAGATAATTAGACCAACATTTTAAAAGGAAAAAAATTCACACGTGCAAATACGGTCACTTTTGGGATGATGCTAGTAGTACATTACAAGAAGCCTACAGGAGCAAACAATTCCTTTGTTGCAAAAAAACTAACTGATGGTACCTTCAAGTCAACTTAAGATGTATATGTTAAATTTGTTCCGTGTATAAAAGCCATATAAGGAAGTGGAATGTTAAGGACAATATAATAGCTTGCTTACTAGATATTTAGTAGAGAATGGAGAGGTTATATGAAGCGGGTAGTTCAAATCCTAAACTATAAAATTATCTAAACAAGAAATCCTAGTAAAATAAGGTTCTTCAAACAATATCCCAAATGATCCTGACATTCATGCTGATCAACCAGGAATCTACTAGAATAATAGAGTGCAGTAAAATCCTTCCGTATCCAGCAAGTTTGGTCCAACTCTTCAGAAAATATGCATTAACTAAACAAGGTAGAATTTGAATCAAAATGAATTAATTGATCAACAAATGCCACAACGAAAACACCAGACCAGCTGTTCAGAATGATCATTCAGTTAATCATAAATATAAAAAGAAATTACTCCGCCGGTAATCCAAGTTCTTATTGGGGATACACTAATAGCAATTTTTGTTTTAAGAGGAAACTAACTCCCCGCAAGCGCCAAAAAGGAAACCATCGAGCAAAATTCAACGGAGCCGAGAGTGTGCACGTGAAACGAAACAGATCTACCAGGAAGCCACACAAACAGACAGCGGAATGGCCGAGGAAATGAAATTATCACAAAATCAGCACGGATCAAACACCATTGAGGATACTGCATATAAATGGATCAATGGAAAGCGAGAAGACCTTGTACTGCGAATTGAGCTCTTCCTTGAGCTCGGGGATTTCCCCCTTCTTGGTCGTGGAGAAGTACTTGGAATCGTGCCCACTCATCACTCAATCTCTCACCACGCCTACCCTGCCTTCTCTCCACATACACCTGACACCAGAGACGGGGAAAGGAAAGGGGTAGAAAGTCTGAGACCGGGAGAAGATCGTCAAGGTGGCCGTCGATCATATCCGAATCCGAATACCCGAGGGACCCAACCGGGATTCCATATCGGGTTCTCTTAAGCATACTTGCTTTTGGGCCTTGCTGGACTCCTAAAATTATATATTCAACTTTGACACATTTTATAATTTCGGTCAACTTAAAAAAAATAATTTTAATAATTTAAAACTAAAATAATTTTACATTTTATTAACTAAAGATTTGATCTGCCATTTTATACATGATATTTACCAATCAGCTCTCTGTCAGTGTCTTTAGAGAAATATGCAGAAGCTTTGCTGATATCGACAATAACAATTCCCGCCAATAACCCTAATGGTTGGTGGCAGAACTTAGACTGCTTTCTGGGAACATTCTCTCATACAACCGCCTAATTACTTTGAAATAAACAATTTGCTCAGTTGCCAAGAGAAAGGAAAGAGAATGGCATCCATCAGCCACCCACTGCACTGGAGGCTCTGCTAAAACATCCACTTTAATAATAATATAAGGCCCAAAAGAGAACAAATTGTAATGGAAAATGATATGACATAAAACTCCCACCAAAGAATTTAAAGTTCAATTCTCATTAAGAACAAAGCAAACTACCTACAACCTCTTCTACTGCACCACGGCTATGCGTCATGAAAAGTAATATGGAGACAAGATGAATTGTTTTATAGAGAGAATCTTTTTTTAATACGTTTTGTTGATATTTGGGTAAGAATATTTCCAAGGGAATAATAGCTCACTTTCAAAGGGCTATATATACACATATATGCTACTAATGAAGGTGTTGATTTATCTTTGACATTATTGTGAAAAATAAATCCTCGGACCATAGAAACTAGGACACGTGTACCCACAAGAATCCTTTGTTATTGGACACCAGACATGAATAGACATGCATAGCTGCTTTTAACTTCATCTTGCTTCCAATTCTTTTTCTCATGACCACTGTTATGATAAATTTCAGTATTTTTTTTTTTTGGTGAAGAGATAGAATTCCTCCTGTGCCCTTTGGGGCGAGATTTTTAATAAGAGAATCATATAGAGAGAAGATTGTGGCTTGAGAATATTTGTCCTTGGCAATGAATTAACTAATGGCCTGTACATATTTGTATATGCGCGATTAATTTGCAGAACCAGTGATAAAAATGGCAGATTACATATCAAATAGAATGTGGTGGCCAAAAGTTTGTACGTGGAATCTTTGGCACCATGGTTGGTGGAGTCTGTCTGTTTGTCTGCGTTATTTTAGTGAAATCAATTGGCACCCACTCCATGGATTCACTGCCTGCCACTGCTCCTCTCCAATCTCCATGCACGTGCCTGGTATGAAGATTGGGAAGGTTGGAGCTTCCATACCAGAAGCTAGCTCCGATGTCCAAATTATGGAATCTTTCCGTACCATATTCCCCATCAAATTAAAATATTTAGCATTGATCACATCATTCATTCATCTGAACATATACCGCTTTGGCAAATGCTTAATTTACATGAAAGGAACAGTCAGATCACACCACTGTGTCATGATACCCTCACCTCACCTATTGGAGATAGTGGAGATGGTGTTAGTGGACAATATGTGCTCCATATGCATAAAATAATATAGTATATTCATACACGCCTATGCTTAGATTATATGGACTTCATAGAGTACTCGAGTACCCAGTGATCTATGGAGTATTGTGCATGCCCAGGATGGTTCACAATATTGCATCGTTGAAATTACTAGCTAACAGGCTGAAAAAAAAAGCAAGCATCTGACTAGCTACCACCACAATAAGCTAAGCTAATAATATCATATTCTAATTTCCAAATGCGCCCTACTCTGCTGACTTGACTGCATGCACTTCACTGAATACAGTGAATGGTATCTATTAGATTCCACATGGGTTGTAGAATCAATAGGTGCCATTCACCTTACGGGCCAGCCAGCAGCGAATCTCCGGTGAGCCAATTTAACCGCTACAGAGACGGGAACGGGCTTGCCCACGACCCATCATGGATGCCTCTCGGTGAGCCACAGCTCCATGGTCCGTCTTCGTGCAGACCAACCTGCAAGAAAACGTCACCCCGCGAGACTATAAATTCCATGTCAACTGGACGGCCTTGTTGAGTAGCTGGTTCGATTCATTAACCGGTTGGAATTCAAGTCAAAGAAGGTGGCGAGAGTTTAAAGAAAGCGGCAGCCTTGGAGATACTCACCCAGCTGAGCTCGTCATCGTCGTCGTCGGTGGTGGTGGAGGAGGCAGCCTTGGGGACGTCGCCGCATATCAGCTCGTCGTTGCGGGCGAATCTACCACGTATGCGGTGGCGGCTGTCCGCTAGCGTCTTCCGACATGCATACTGTTTTGTATCCCCCGAGATTACATTTTTTTCAGTTAGCATCATCATTAGTCTTCTTCATCTGCAAGTGTATATATACACGCACACATATCAGTTACCTTAATGGTTTTGTTGAAATTTCTCTGTGTGCGCTTGGCTCTGTACTTGAGAATCCTCTCCTTCCTCTGTTCTGCGCTGTAACGGGCCACCTTGAAGCTTGCTTCTTCCAAAATGGAACCATATTCTGACGCCACAGGGCTCTGAGAATTCCAAAAGCTCTACAGGCAATACTTAGTCGATTAGCATGGAAGAACAAAACAGATCCAAAGTCTTACGAAATATGAGACGGATAACTGATTGATATAACTCGTGGACATTGGGTGAGCTATCTAACCTGTAAATCTCCGGTGCTGTGGCTCCTCTGCATGAGGTACTTGCCGGACTGGGACGGGCTCTCCCCGCTGTAACTGTGAGGAAGAGACTGGGAGTAGCCAAAGCCAAAGCAGCAACTCTGAGGAAATCCCTCCGAGGGCAGCGAAAAGGCTGCTGCATTCCTCAGGACGGGCTGCAGGCACTGGTACGTGTCGCCGAGGCAGCTCTCGAGCGGAGGTGGCTCGAAGAAGCCGATATATGATGGGCTGTGGGCGTCCAGGGAGACTGACTGGAGAACCTCATCGAGAGTGGAGTCCCCGCCGCCCAAGGTGAGGAAAGGGTCGTCGAACAAGAACTGGAGCTCTGTCTCGTCGGTGAAGAATTCAGAGGACATTGCAATTTTGCTCCCAACCCCTACTTCCAGTAGGCCTCTCTCAGTTGCTAGATTTTCAGGACTGAGGCACAATGCGCCCACATCAACCCCAGCCTTCCTCTATATAAGGAGAAAGTATAAAAGTCGAATGGATTCCTATAGGGTCCATATTATTAATTAAAAAAATATATTTTTTATTCCACCAAAAAATATTTGACCCTTTTGTGACCAAAGGGTGTCACAATTTCGGCAGGGCTATTGGGCCCAATTATGGGCCTCTATGGCAGCCCATGATCAACTACCACCAAGGTTGAGGTCACCTGGCAGCAGACTAGCAGACTAGGGGGCCACGAGTTGGTTACCCATACACACAACAGTTGAAGGATGAAGCATAACATGGAAGGATAAGAAGGTTTCATTGAATTCAGAGGTGAACTCAATGCAGTGGTACAGCTCTGGTCCCCAGATTCACAGTCCTCTAAGAGATATATCAATAGACCAGCCTTGGTTTTTAGATATACTCAACATCTTTTCTTTTTTATTTTTTCTTGCATAACAATATTGGATTTGGATATTGGCTGAATGGACCAATCATTAGACTTGACATAAATACTCTTGGGATCATATACCAAAGACCTCATGCATGCACTATCTACATGAGATCCTATCATTGCACTGTGCCAAGGGAATATGTGAAAAGAGCATAATGCTGACCACGAGGCTCCAAAAGAGATGCGCCATGGCACCCAACCTTTTTATCTTGTTTCTTGGCTCCTGTTGTCCCCGTGAAAGGAGAAAAGCAACATGAACTAGAAGAAGAAGAAGAAGAAGAAGAAAAAGAGGGGAAAGGGAATGTAAGGGAAGAGGAAAAGGAGAGGAAAGCGCGTTCAATTCGATCTGTTGGTAGGAAGAAGACACAGGTGGAACTGGGTAAGGAAAATTCCAAATTAATGGCAAAAGCAATCAAATAATGGTTAAAATTTCAGTATAAATGATTATATATGATATGACGCCGTAGGTATCCAACAGCCTCTTAACCAAGCTAATTTAGATACCACAAATCTGGCTCAAACTCTGCTTCTAGGTTAAATTGAAAAAAAAAAAAACATTTGTGCCGTTTCTGGGGCACGTTAGTGACACAGATGTCACCGGCGGCCGCGGTTCTGGTTAAAATCCGGTGGACAATCGTTGGTCTGCTGCAATTTCTTAACCCCTGTGCAATTAGGAAGCTAGCTATCCATGTGAAATGCTTGCAGGTACATCGAAGAACATGGCAAATCGAGAAAGATTTCATCCCATTAGGATCAAAACGGGGAAATCTACAAAAATAGACTAGCTGCACACCTTTAGCTACATCCTCGATTTGTTTGTTTATCTACAGATCGACCAAATTAAATAAAGAAACAAACTTTAGAGGCTAATCGACTGGGCTATAGGCCGTCGGCGATCGGAAGAGGATAGTTGAGGTGGAGATCGTAATGGGTCAAGTCGTCGTAGAAGTCAGAGTCGCCGGAGGAGGCGCCCCAGAGGCCCTGGTTGACGGTCTCGGCGACGTCGTCCGGGACAAGGCTTGTGCGGCATAGGGGGCAGGTCCGCTGGCCGTAGCCGATCCACCGGTCGAGGCAGCACCGGTGGAATACGTGGCAGCAGTTGGGCAGCCGCCGGGCCTCGTGGTGGGGCTCGAACTCGTAGAGGCAGACGGAGCAGCTCTCCGGCGAGGCGGACATCTCGGAGAGCCGCACGACGGGGAGGATCTCACGGAGGGCGGCGGCGGAGGAGTGACAGCCCTCTTCCGGGGTGGTGGGAGAAAAGTACACACCATCGGCCCAGGAGGGGGAGGAGTCGAAGGCGGACGAGGAAGGACAGTCATCCAGGAAGTCAGGAACGCCGGCGAGACGGAGGAGGGAGGAGACGAGCCTGCGGATGAGGACCAGGAGTGAGAGGAAGTGGAGGAAGATCTTAGGGAGGAGGAGCTCGCTGTAGCAGGCCGGGAAGCCCATCACGTATCACGGAAGATTGAAGAGGCTGCCGCCGACTGGTCCGCTGTGTGGATGGAGACTCAAAACGGGGGAATGGATGGTTTTTTATACATGTACAGACACATACAGTGGGCCACTTAAATTATTATTATTTAATAAATATAGTTTGTGGGGTCGGCCAGAAAAGGGATGGAAGAGCATACATAGCATAGCATGCATGCCCCGTCCATCGGCCATGGATGGACGACAGATCAAGTGGGTGTAGGGACTCAATTTGGTCCGATCAGTCCATCCCCGTCATATCCCCACTTCACTAGCCACTACACTCCGAGCAAAGCTACAATTCAAGGGGGAAAACAACACGACACACTCCATGTCCGACTTGAGATGGTTCCTCCATGTTCGCCTGCTACATGTAATTTCAAGAAAATCCAGCTTATTGGATTTGAACGATCCATCAATGGGATCATGCTGGGAGTGCTGCAGATGGACTGTGTGCCCATTTTGAAGTATTGTAACTCATGTTCCTTCCCATGTCGTACCCATTATATTTCACCCTTTTAGATGGATCATCCATCATATATTACAGGTTAGACTGATCCATCATGAACAGAGACAGAGAGAGAAATGAACGGAGACAAGAAGTGTCGGCTGTCGGCTGAATATGTATTCCTAATTTAAACAGCCAGCCAGCTGTGGTACCTACCGGCCTTTCTTACTGATTCGTGGAAATTAGGAGGAACTCGCGCAGAAGGAACCGGCGGTCGGCCTTTCAGCGTCGGAGGGGGCTGGGAGGAGGACGACCCATGTCAACCAATTGAGGCCCTATTCATGTTCTCTGTTTTAAGAGATGGTAAAACTTGTCGTGCTTGCTTTGTTATTATTTTTATGGACTTTTCTTAACTAAATGAATAAAATTGATGCTAGCGGGCAAGAAAGTCGACATCGTACGTGTTGAATGCAGCCACGACAGGGGGCGGCCCCATCAACACCATATTGGCCCGTATTGACTTAGAACCGTCAGTCATGACGTACGGCGGAGGACGGCCCCACCATTCGCTGTCCCTACGCACCAGGCGGACCTCAGACTGCTCACCACCCACCCACCCACCAATACGATTGCTTATTTCTTCTCTCCCACTCTCGTTCTCTATGTCTGGCTAGTGGTTACTTTGTCTTTCCCGATGGCCTGTGGGCTTCCACCATATGCTATCTGCTCTGGCTTAAGAGGTGTGGGAGTCCCAATCTGGAACCAATAATAATCCCTCCATGCCACATGCCTTGTTTTTTTCTCTGTGTTGTTAATCTCCATTACCTTTTTTCCATTTTATATTTTGTATAACAGAGGCTGATCACATGGTTATGAGATGGTTGGATTGGTTTAGTATTTAAGACAGGTATCTCAAGTTCCGACCTAGCGCGCACAAGAACATATAAGACGGGTTTGCTCACTCAGTGACCCCTCCAGCCCTGCTTCTTGCATTTCCACTGAGGTACTGTCGAATAGGGATTATGGAGTCGGTGACTTACGGATAGGAAGAAGGTCGAAGGAAGGGAGGGACGACACATGACAGGTGGGGGGGTGCGTGGGGGATTGGCTGGACTGGAGGGACGGGACCGAATGGATGGGTAGGTGCGGGGTATGAAATGGGTGGGGGCAGGACCGGGCAGGGCAGGTCGGGGCTGGGGGAGAACCTGCGCACTACCTGCCCAAAGCACGGGTCGGGTCCAAGCCTGTCATGTGATTGTCAGGGTCGAGTTTACCGGTCACTGAAAAGGACGAGCCATGCGAGTCAAGTACTTTTTACATGGCTACAATTCAATATGAAGCCACGCGAGGAGAAATTCCATCTCCTGCATTGGTCAAAAAGGTGCTCGAGAGGCCTTGGACCAGCTTACGCTGTACATGACTCAGAAAAGGTCGTGTATCTTTTTTTTTTAACCTTACAAAACGCATTTGAAAGGCTACTTTTTTAATGTCATCGGACACTTCAGAGTTAACTGGCAACTTTTGTCGCGTTAGGGGGACAGAGTTAGCAGTAATCCACAGCTCAGCTATGTCCCAAATGATTTATAGTATTTCTCCTAAGCTTCATACCGCCCATTTTGCCTTTTTCTTACTAGTTTGGAATTTGAGTCAAATAGCAATTTTCCTTGTGCGTAATTTCATTAGCTATAATCTTCCCTCTCTATGGAACACCTACTTTTTGTGTTGCTGACCAAACTGCCTGACCGGAGTACTAAACCGCGTGCCGTTTCCGGCGACCGCCGACAAAGCACCGACTGAAAGAGCTGATTGACAGGATCCAGACAAAGAAAGCTAGCTGGATGGGTGGAGCCTTCGTGAGTACTCACTCTGGAATACACGCCAGAAGCAAATTCATCCACTTGTCATTGTGCAGAGAGCTCTTGGGTCCGGACTACACCGTGAATCCGTACACATTATGCTCTCCCTCTCTCTCTTTCTCGAACACACAAATATACTATTAAGAACTGTGTACATACTAGAGAGAGAGAGAGAGAGAGAGGCACATGCACACAGGGCAGGATGCGCGAGAAGAGATTTTCATGCGTCTGTTAAACTTCAGTGGGATGGTACTTGATAGTGTTAATTATACAGGGCAAGAAACGAAGGAGGAGAAGAAAGAGCTCTGCCTCTGACGAGGGACAGCTATTACCCAGAAGACTTTTTCGAATAGAAATTGGCAAAAAGCTTTTCCCACATTCATCTCAGCGGCAGATTCCATTGACAAATCCAGTCCCTTTTTTTTCTCTTGTACTGTCAGAGACTGTCTCTTCTTATCTCTCCCCGTTAGTGTTCAGAGGATCGGCAAGGAATATTTTATCTCGAAGATTCATCTCATCTCAAGTTGCAGACCGGAGCGGAACAGGGGGAGGAAAAAAGAAATATAGAGGGTATCATATCAACTCAGGACAGTGATTTCTTGGAAATCTTGACAATGACTGACATGTGAGTTGTGAGGGCACGTTTCATGTATAGTTAGGCGGGGGCAGCCAACAAACAAATGCTCGTGACTTCCTTCCTTCGCCGCTTTCCTTCTTCCCCTATCTTTCTTATTTTGTTCCTATTATTTGTAATGGGCCTTTTGAGCTTCAACCCAGATGATCAAAAGGTGGGCATTGATTGTGGGCTGAAAGGGGTTGAAACTTGAATAGTGGTCGTATCCCGGGGCCGGATTATGAACATCAGCATGCTAGCCAGGATAGGCTCGAAGACGAAGCTGTGCGATCATGGAGTTTTAGCATTATCAGGTCGAGAGACGAGACGGCGAAACCCGAAGACATGCACTATTACTGTCACACGGTACACAACGATGATGATGTAAGATTTTCTTATTCCGGTGTCCTAACTAGCAACATATATCTGTCAATCTTTTAGGAAGCCTCCGGCGCTTGAGTGACAGCGATGGTGCGATGAAGAGGCTCTGGAGATGGCGGAAACAATGGAGTGGAGAGGGTTCGCCGCCATCCTCGACTTTATCTGTCCTCTCTTAGGGAGGGGCCTTCCACCCTTGAAGCTCTTGCTCATAGCTGCAGCGCCAACATCACCAACCCTGCTGCCGTTCATGGTTGAAAAGTCCTACTTGGGAGCGGGGGTCTTGAACTTGTGGTGAGATTGTTTGCTCTCTTCTCGGCTCTGGATTTTATGATAGAAGGGATGAGTAGGATAAGAAGGCCAGGACTAGGAGGAGGAGGAGGAGGAGGAGGAGGAGTAGGCTAGGACTTGAGGGAGCATGCCAGCTAAGTTTGTCCGCTGCTAAGCAAGATTCCATCCCTCCCCAATAAACTAAACAGCACCTATTCTGGTGATACGCCTTGGAGGCAACCAATCACTATTGATGCGTGAGGTGAGGTTCTGTTTGTTTAGCCCAAAATGCAGACTTTGGCTTTGGCCTGGCAGCATATTTGTTTTGGGTGTATGTTATTATGATATTGTCTTCATCATCTGGTTTTTGGAATGGAAAAGATGATTACTAGAAAGTCTGAGGCACGCACAACTGGGGGCCAGCAGACTAGATCTGCGTATAGCCTATTAACATGTCATGTCATGATGCTCTATACATGCTACATATAATTTTGTCCCTTTTGATCTGGTTGGAATCCAAGTATAGGAGTGATATAAACATGATCAGGGATCTGATCATTTCACGGTAAAAGTGGATGGGAACGAGGACAAGTAATCATCAGCTCCTTCATTTTCATTAGAGGAAGCCTGAGCAGCAGCATCTTCACCACCAAGAACAGCTTGTCCTTCCATGTTGTCCCAGAACAAGAAGTTGGAGCACTGCTGAGACTCGACTTCGACCCATTCACTCAGATCCTGCCTTTGCAGATCCATTCCGCAGGATTGAACCCCTGCGGGCACCCCCGAGCTTTCCACGTTCTCGATCAGTGGAGGCAAGTTATAATTTACGTCCACCGTTCCACTCGTAAACCGCGACTGTGCTGTCAGGGATTGGCCACTGTACTGGCTCATGTCAGTCCACAGCCCAGAGCAAAAATTGTTTGGGTCGTTCTCAGCGTAATTGCCTGTACTGGCGATATACCCTTCTAGAAATGAAGCAGTCTCGAACATAAATAGAGGGCAAGCTGTGGAAGAGGAAAACAATAACGACTCTTGATGATGACCATGTGTGGTCGACTTCAGGTTCATGTCTGGAGCAGAAAACTCCGCCGGCTGCTCGTTCGTGCTGGGTGCAGTAGCCGCAGGAGGAGCCGAGGAGGCCAGTTTCCGTATCTTCTTCTTAATCCAAGAATTCCAGTAGTTCTTTATCTCGTTGTCGGTTCTTCCAGGCAGGTGCGTTGCTATATGAGCCCATCTACATGTCATTATCACTTTCACCTTAAGATAGATATAGAAAATGACAAGCATCAAACCCAAAATGGCCCGTATCGTTACCTAACGCCTCAAAGAGTATGTAGCTGATGGGTGTTGTGGCAACTGTTTTGACTGTGAGGTTGCTTCCATTTGTGTTATCGTCAATTATATATATATCCAGAATTTCAATTTCCCAATGAAACAGTACATTTTCTGAAATATTTGGAGCATTTTTGTTATATTGTGAAACGTAACATATTTAGCAATATGAACAAATGGGGAACTAGGATGTGTGGTGAAAAAAGCTCAGATTTTTATTCAGTGGGCTAGCAGCCTGCCATTAACGTGGAATATAGTTGTAACTTCAGATCAGAATCTTCGTGGAGAAGCATGAGAGTTGGAAGCAAACCTGTTCCCTACAACCCCGTGGAGGCTGATGATCAACTTTTCCTCCTCGGGAGTGAACCTCCCTCTTCTGATATCGGGTCTAAGATAATTTATCCATCTCAGCCTGCAACTCTTCCCGCACCTCTGTAACCCTGCAAAATTGGCAAGTAGAATTAGCACTAACTTCCTCATCCATCCGTTAATGACGTCCAGAGCGATAGTCGTAGCCATGAGAAGAAGTGGGCTGATTGATTATATAAGTTATGTATATATATATATAGAGAGAGAGAGAGAGAGAGAGCTCAGGTCCTCGGAACCTGCTTTCTCGGGGACCTCACTCCAACAGCCATAGCCATGGATGGTGATGTAGCGGATGAGCTTCTCGTCCTCCTCCGGAGACCACAACCCTCTCTTAACCTTCTGCTGGTTGCAACACGAATGGTGTCCCATATCTCGATCTTCTTCAGGTCTATAAGGAATGGAATACTGCCCTCCTCCTCTGATCCGCCGCGAACAGGGGATCACAGAAGAGAAGAGCTGATCAGATTATAAATGAACAGACGATGGTAAAGAATGAAGAGATAACTCGGAGGGTCAGTCAGTCACTATGCACTCGGTGTAACATATAGCTATGATTAATGGGAATTTGGGGCTTCTCAGGCTTGTAATTAGTCTAATAATTTATAGAAAAACAACACTCTCTTATATTTTAAAAATGTTTTTTTATAAAATATTTAGAATTAATGATAATGTGAAATATTATATCATAATTAAGCATAAAAAGAAGCCGACATTATGAAAAGGACAGTGGACCGAAGGGCGCAGGCGGTGGGACCTGATTGCTCCATCTAACATGAAACGACACTCTATCCACCCTTATTTTATATATTATACTTAAATACACCTTCAACGTAGTCTTACATAACCGTTTTCAACGTATGACCGGTTTGTCGGATAAAATATTCGGTGTATATTATTGAATTACGTATCATTTATTAATATTTAATAAAAATTTATCATATAATTTTTAACGTTGATAAAATATATTTTTTTAAAGTATATATATTGTCTCTCCCATATTATCCCTTGGTCACCTAATATTTGCCCCTCCATCCCCCCCATCACCACGTCCTTCTATCCTCCATAGCCTCTAAGCATGACGTGTGTCTATCATCATCTACCATGAGAAGTAATCCCAAAATAATTTTCTTTAGATTATGCCAATATTATTAGATTTTTTGGATGGGTATAAACATTGGATTTAAAGAATTTTACTATTAGTTATGATATTATATCCATAAATTACTCTTATACTCTATTACATAATGAATAAAGGAGTGATGTACATATATTATACACTACAAAATTTTCTTTTTGAATCTAGCCATGGGACAATGTATGATTGTTTACATTTTTTATTCAATAAAATTTGGATTAATATTCATACAATTTATGAATGTAATAAGTGAGCATTTAGCATTAATTCTTGCTAGATTTCCCCTAACTTGCTTCTTACCATTACAATTGCAAATTAGTTGCTAATTGTCCATTATTAGCACCTTGCAACATCATTTCCTCTAAAAAAAGTAAAGGAAGAAAGTTGTAAAGAAGGTGTCCCAGTGCAATCATTTAGAAGTGATGCATTTGATGTTTATTACAAAAAAATAGAAGCCATGAATTGAATTATTATAAAAAAAAATCATAATAATGTATAAAATATGATGGGGGAGTAATAAATTCTATATAAAAGATTTAAGAAGCATTAGAATTAGAATGATGGATACAAGACTTTCTTGTATTATTGCTACCCACATCAAAAGCAGCATATGTAGAAGCATGCATGCATATTCACACTCATCTTCCAAAATAAAAGGTGGTGGATCCTAAGAATTGCAAAGAAAAACTACCGAGTGTCTCCCCTTTTAGAAAAAAGTTGTAGCCAACCAAATTTACATTGCACAAAGCCTACCACACAGTCTATTGTTCAAAACCCATCAAAGGATGTGTTTTTTTTTGTGTGTGTTTTGCTAGCTATCTTCGAGCATGTCATGCATGAATTAATCAATAGGAAATGCTCAGTTACCAACTTATAAGGGGCAGAGAGCAACTGAAAAGGAAAGGTTCCGTTGATTGATGCAAATAAGCTAACCGCATTCGATGTAAGGGAAGTAAGTAAGTGGCATTTGCTTGCTTGGAGGGTTCGCAAGAAGCTATCATCACATGTCGCTTTTCCCTCAATAAAAATCTAATGAAAATTTGATTTATTATTTGAATATAAGTACATTTCTTTTATTATTGAATAGTAGTCGCCAATATCCACTCTCACCCCCGCTCCGCTCCCTTCCCCAAGCCGGGGAAAGGGAATCCAATTGATCGACTTATATAACTTTATTTCCTGTCAACTTTATTTTCTTGGGCCTAAATTTCCTGTCAACCTAAAGTAGTGTTCATATAAAGAAAGCATGCCCTTTTTTACTTTTACTTTGCTTCATCAAGACCACCTGAAGAAAAATAAGCAATTGACAGGTACCAAACTCATATGAACAAGTCCACATATTATGGTCTCCTGGTACTCATGTTATGCCACCTTAGAGGGTGTCGTTAAAATAAGCCAAGGTTGAAGTCGACTGATTATCTCGTACCAGTAGCAAGCATGATGCAGTTACTTTGCAACGACACGGCTTAAAGTGAAGGATTCAGTTGTGTTGTGTCCACGAGAGCCTTTCATCCGGCGGGACAATGAACCCTATTGCCATTGTCGGGCTCCAAAGTCAACAAGCCCTACTATTATGTCTAGCCCATTCAACTCATCCAAATTAGTTTTGGGCCCATTCCCGACACCCACAAATGAAGGGACACAAATGTAAGGATGGCTGTTCTAGTCAGTGAAGAGAGCAGATTGATGTAGAGAGGGATAATAGGAAGAGAGCATATTGATTTATATAGAGACACCGCCATTAATTGAAGGTCAGTCAGACCATTAGTCGACGGTATACCCGATATATGCCCCCCATAACTATTGGACCCAGCAAGCTAAGCACCCGTGGATGAATGAGCAACACGGCTCACTCCTCCATCCAATCACTCCCTCACCTTCGATCTTCACCGCCACCGTCAATGTTCGCCGTCACCGTGGCCGTCCATGAAGCTGCGGAAAAGAAATGAGGATATGTATTCCAGAAAAACGGAGAACGGCGGGGGATGCTGCTGGACTGGACCCCTCTTTCCATGTTTGTCTGTACTAGCAAAAGGAAAAGTCAAGGCTAGAGGAGGAAGGAGAGAGGTAATAGAGTTTGACTTGGTCATGTTTGAGTTGGGATGGATGGGACCCACTTGATGACCACAAACGCCAAATAAAATAATAGGAGAGTTAATATCTTATTTTTTTTAATTAAATAATATATATTTATTATCTATGTATTATTATTATTTTTTAAAATCTTTGAAATTATTCCACACGTGTCAGATAAACATATAGATAGCTCGCCCTACATTTATGATCATATGATAGACATTAGAATATGATAAACATGACATTCCCTCAATCCTTGTCCCATGCAGACTTAGTAATTCACATGCGCAGTGCAGCCACCAGTCCATGTGCAAGAAGGAATTACGGTTTAATTCATTATTATGATACTAAAATATTATTTTATTAATAATAATAAATTACGAAATATATAAAATTTTATGACGTGAAGTGAATTTAAATTTGTGCACTATTCATTGATAAGGTTATTTTGCAATTCTTTGTGTGGGTAAAGGGTAAAGTAGGGAATGCAAACTTGTCGATTCAGGAAATGATCTCACCCTCTGACCAGCCGTTTTGACCTCCCATATTTTTACCCATCTTCATCCTCCCCTCATCTTCTTTCTCATGTAACTGCTACAACTGTCTTGCCCTCGCTTTCCCTTCATTCTTCATTTATTCTACAAATTCCCCTATTAATCTTTTTCTCTCTCACTCTCTGGGTATTTTCTTCTTCATCGTCATCAACATATCATCTTCTCCGACGACCTACAATCGGAGAGGAGACTGGGAAAGATGCCCGCCACGGAGTATCAGGGTTCCTTCCTCAGCCGGATAAGCATACGGCGGAATCAAGTGGTGTCCATGGATGGGAATCACGAGCAGGAGCTAGAGGAACTCGAGATCTTCCAGAAGAACATTTCTGAACGCTTCTCCGATCTCATATCCGACGATTCGTCGTCCTCCTCCAACTCCGCCTCTTCTTCCGAGCCCTTCCTCTCGATCGCGTGGGTTCGGAAGCTGCTCGACGTCTTTCTCTGCTGTGAGGCCGAGTTCAAGGCAGTCCTCATCATGGGGCGAGATCCCAGCTTGATCTCCAAGCCGCCTCTCGACAGGCTGATCCCCGAGCTCTTCGACAGGGCTGTGAAGGCCCTCGACATCTGCAACGCCGTGATGCACGGCATCGATTCGGTGAGGCAGTGCCAGAAGCTGGCGGAAATCGCGGCGGCCTCCCTCGAGCAGCGCCCCCTCGGGGAGGGCCAGGCGAGGCGTGCTAAGAAGGCCCTGGCGGGGCTGCTCTCTGCCATGGGTATCGACGAGACCTCCGGCGGCCACAAATCCGCCGAGCGGTCCTGGTCCTTCGGTCGTAGAGGTGGAGGCGGCGGAGGCGTCTCGGTCACCAAGGACCGGGGATCGGGCCAATCACGGGCCTCGACCTGGGGGGTGCCGAAGAACTGGTCCGCGGCCAAGCAGATTCAGGTCATGTCGGCCAATCTGGTGGCGCCACGTGGAGCAGAAGCATCGGGACTCGCCATGCCAGTATACATCATGAGTATCGTGACGGTTTTCGTGATGTGGGCCCTCGTCGCGGCCATCCCCTGCCAGGAGAGGACCGGACTGGCTACCCATTTCCAGGTCTCTAATAAACTGACATCGATTTCATCGGAATTGAGCGAAAATATGCTGCTTTGGCTTCTCAATAACAGAAAGCGGCCTAAATTATTGAAATTGCAGGTGCCGAGGCAACTGGGATGGGCCCAGTCGATGGTGTGGCTCCACGAGAAAATCGGGGAGGAGTTGAAGAAGAAGGAGAAGAAAGGGGCTTCCCCCGTTGGGCTGCTGGAGGAGATTCAGAAGATGGAGAAGCTGGGGCAGTCCCTGCTAGAGTTCTCCGACGGATTCCAGTACCCGGTGCCGGAAGAGAAGCTGGACGAGGCGGCGGCTCAGGTGGCAGACCTAACGGAGACTTGCCGGAGGATGGAGGACGGGCTGGTTCCGCTACAGCATCAGATCCGCGAGGTTTTCCACCGTATCGTCCGCAGCCGGACGGAGGTCCTCGATGTGTTGGATCATGCTGGAAAGTCTTCTGCTCCTTCAGTATAACAGGTGACACCTCCATCATCGTCTTAATCATCCACAGAAAAAAGACAACAGCAAAAAAAGAATGAAAGATAGTTTTTTTTCCTGTTTGGATCAATATTTTTCGTTTACTTCCATATCTAAAGGTCGAGCTTGCTGGTTAGATCAAAATGTAGTTTCTTTCTGAATTTTGGAGGTAGTGTCATTGGGGGATGATAGGCTGTGATAGTTTTCTGCAGACAGGAGTATCTGCAGACAGGATTCGAGTCCTCCAGCTCGCCTCTAGCGCTACAGATAGAAAAAGAGCTGAATATTTCAGATGCATTTCTTCAGAGTCTATTTTGCACGGTTGTACTGTATATAGAAGGGCTTCTGAGATTCTTCTTTTTCCATGTGGGATATGTATGTTGTAATCAAAGGCAACAACTGTCCTTGGTTTATATTGCTGGTTTGGTTGATCTTTTGGGAAGGTTGCGGTAATGTGCAAGTGTAGAATTGTATTTCATCAACGTCTCATTGTGTAATAACTTGCCAGAATAGCAAGCAAATGCACCAGTGATCCTGAGATTGATAGGCTGGTGGCAACCCAGCCTACTCTATCCTCTCCTCAACTGATCATGCCCGTGTCTCAACAAATTATATCAGTGTAAGATAGATCATATAACCTTTATACCACTTATCATCAGATGATATGAATGACACATCTTCAGTTACATCTACAACTGCAATTTCATGTTGTTCAAATCTTTTGTGGCACACCCACCTTCAAGGGGTCGGGCATTAGTTTTGGACAGGTTGGATCTGATAGCCTCTTTGTGAGGGCTGAGTTTTGGCCATTGAAGTATCAGCGTGGTATCCAGGTTCCCCATCTCATAACCAGCGTCATCCATGAGGCGAACCCGAGGGCATACCAAACCCAAATCAGACCACATGCATAATATTAAATGCTTTTGGGAAGAACGGCTTTCATCCATCCACTAATCCCACCAACTAGACGTCAATAAGTTTCAGCTGTAACTTTTTCATTGAACATAATCCAACTTGGGTTCACTTATTTCTATAAGCCCCCAGCAGCAGTATGCTCAAAGGGGGAGAATACTGTTTATGACATCTTCCATTCGTGATATAAAATAATAAAGAATGAAAAAAAAATACATGAAAAATACAAAATAGAAGGGGGAGCAGGGAACTAAAACACTGTTTATGACGCTGAAAAACTGTAATATTAATTGAAATACAAGAATTTCACATGTTCTTACATCATAATTACAAGCTTTCATATGATACAAGAATTTAATATTAATTGAACTAAAACACTGTTTATGACGCTGAAAAACTGTAATATTAATTGAAATACAAGAATTTCACATGTTCTTACATCATAATTACAAGCCTTAGCACGAAATTAACAAATGATCAAATCTCATCTCCTCTGCGGATATACTTTGAAGAAGATCATGTTATACACCCATGAATTTACATATCTATATTTAAGCTGCTGCTAGTAACACTCCTGCAAGCATACAAATTCAAACCTTCAAGCAGCAGTGAGATATTTTACAGGGGAGGCCCAGAGATAGCTTCTAACTTCCCACGACCACCCAAAAGCTGCCAGCATATGAGAAGCTCAATCAATAAGCTCTATCACTGGATCACAAGGTCTAGGTTGCTTGGATCCATGATCTGCATCAAGAAGCTGAGCAGCAGCTCTTTTTGGTCTCAACTGTAACCAGAAAGCTGATCAGATGGCTGTATGGTGGCTGCATACAGGTATCTAGAAGTAAAAATAATAGTTTATTTTGAGTGAATAACTAACCTTCTCTTCTCCGCGGCCATAGAAATTGCGTATCAGAATATTCTTGGCTTCAGTAGTAATAACTGCAGAGTTCAATCAATACAGCAACATATTACAAGATAGATAGAAAATGCCATAGCAGTTGCCCAACATATGTCAATGAATAACCCATCTTCCCCAGTAGAAAGAACCCTTATAAAATATCATCACCAAAACAAAACTAGTAAAAGATTGCCAATGATGTGAAACTGAAGCAAATCAAACCCACTCTGGTCAGATGGTGGCAAGGTCCTGCTGTGAGTAGGATAATAGGTGGTGGGCGTCATTTTCTACATAAAACATGATTTCGTGTTAGTGAAAACAGAATTCTATAGAGAGGTACTTATGATCAAGAAAATGAAAGAACAGTAAGCAATCTTTTCTTTTCAATTAAGCCTACATAAATTTCTCCAATGCACTGTAAAAATTTATCAGCTCAAAATGTGTTGTTATGATCCAAGCTGTCTGCATATAATAATTTTAAAAGTGGATGAACATTGAAGTATCAGTGTGCATATTCCAAGGCATTTTATTGTAATTTACTTGCATAAGCTGGACCTTCAGCTGAAATGGTAGAGAATTTCTTGAACGTTCAAAGAGTTGAATACGCTATCACTAATCAGCCAAATAACAACAGAGAGTCAACATCCAAGCACACTGAAAAAATCGATCATAAGATCTGCAGTTTCCAAGATTAATCAACTAAAAAGCATCATGGCTACCAACTTATAGAACTCAATCACCTGAAATATACTACACATTTCAAAACAGACAAAGCCACAATGGGAGGATTATGGAACAAGCATATGCTGACTAGATGACATATATGCCAAAGCTCTCATTGGATTAGCTTTGGCTTATTCTGTTCCTGGTTCAGTAGGCAGATGAGCAAAGTATTTCTTTTAAATTATGAGGACACAAACAGCTTTTATAAAACTACGTCCGATCTTCCTGACATTGTCCTGCAACTCTAAATCCTCATTATTGACCGAATCAGAGCACCACGACTTTCTATGCCCACCTTGTTGCGCTTTTTATTCACAACACATACCAAAATTTGCATCCTCAACTAGATTCACCGCTCTAATCAATGCCCCTTAGAGTAGCTTTAGCGAGATTCTCGATTAAACATAGTAACTGCCAAAATTGATAATTTCGACGAGCAACAAAAAAACAGATAGCCCCTTATTATTTTTTTTCTTGGATCTGTAGATTACCTCAATTCTGAGCGTAGCAAAGATAGCCCCTATCCTAAACCCGACTTGGGATTTTTATAAAGAGCAAACCTGGCAGTGGAAGGTGGAATTTTTGACTCGGTACGGGGGAAGAGAGACGGGGCAGATGGCACTTACAGAGGGGTTGGAGGGATCTGAAGGCCGAAAGTGGCTGAAGTTATGTGGGTCGAAGGATGGCCAGTCGCCGAACAAGGAATCCATCGGGAATGGCAGCTTCTTCTCCTCTCAACTCCAAAACCAGAATAGTAGAGAAGATGAAAGCAAAATAGAATCCACCACTTCTCTTCTTCCTCCTCCCCCTTTCCTCCTCCGGGACTCCGAGCTTTTCAGCTTACTAGTATGTGATTTTTGGATCTTGGGCTTCGGCAAACCCGCGAAGGACATCACATTGAACCGGATGGCTTTCCAATAAATCAGAACGAACCGGATGGTCTGAATTGAAATGAACCGGATCTACCCATGCACCGGTTCTAAACTTCCACAGTTCTATTCTGAAGACTATAACGGCCCGTCAGTCCCTGCAGGAGGGCGCGTGTCCAACCCACCGAAATCCAGATCCTCCATCACGCGTCGGATTAAATCTTCACCGTTAAACTATGGCCTCGTAAACTGCCTAATTATACTCTGTCAAGCACCTGATAATAGCTCAGCTTCTTGTGGGTCTGGAATTTGATTGGCAAGCGCGGCCTTCAAATTTCTCTTCCCGAATATCAGTGTCGGCTCCGGATCGCCGAACTAGCGCAGGAGAAGCAGCAGAAGCTATGGCGGCGCCGGAAGGCCCTCTCTGTTATGTCGGGATTGCTCGTCAGTCTGCCGCCTTCCGCCTCATGAAACAAATGGTGAGTTCTCCGATACAGTTGAGGTGCGTGAATCGTCATCCGTGGAGTTACGAGCTTGAATTAGAGTCTTATGTGGCTTTCAGCGATTGTATGTAGGGGTGGGAGGAAGGCGAGGGACTCGGGAAGGACAAGCAAGGGATCAAAGGTTCGTAAGAGTCAAGAATAAGCAGGACACCACTGGTCTGTATCTCTCGCCGTTCCATCCAACATTTCTTTCTTTTCGGTTGATTGAAAAGGTTTTTGCTTGGAAACTGAATTGAGGAACGGCTGTTTTCTGGAACAGGTGTTGGCGTCGAGAAGCCCAATCAATGGGCTTTTGACACGACGCAGTTTGATGGTATCCTCAAGAGATTGAAAGTGGTATCATTCGCTTGCATGCTATCATGAATTGACCATTCATTTTATAATCATATGATTGTCTTCTGAAACGTTTATATTTTTCCCTCGCGGTTGCTTATTGCAGCAAAGTGCAGAAACCAGTGAAGAAGGTATAACTGCAAGAATTTTTTAAAGACTCAAAATTCATTCTTTATTTACATCCGATACAATTTTAACCGGAAATTTTCCATGAAATCTTAATAGTTTTCTAATTTCTTACGTTTTGCATGCTTTTGCAGCAGAGAAAGATAACTCTCAAGTGCAAAATGAGACAATCGATTCTATTGATCAGACCCCGTCAGTTAAGACTACTCGAGCCAGAGGAAGGTCAGTGGAACAGCTATATCTTTTAGATGATTTACTATTTGTGTCTTATGTCGTACTCATTTTCCTATTTATTCTTTCATGTATTTTTTCATTTTCTTCTCCATGATTTAGGTATCAAAAAAGAGAAAAGGGCAAGTTGGTGAAGGCGTATTCTTTGAAGGAATCCTTGTATGTTTCTAAATCATTCCTTTTTCTCATCTATCTAGTTTTAGGGCTCATTAACTTCCATATTATTGCTGCAATTCAAGTTTTCAGTGAATAAGTATTTTGTCTGCAATGTTCATATAATTTATTATGTGAAAAACTCAATAATATAATAATTTATTATTATTTATAGGATTTTTAAAAATTTTAATGTTGTTGAAGTGCCATCCTCTAGGTACATTTCACGAGGAACTCATGGTATAATGAGTATCAAATATTTATTTGTTTTCAGCTGGTTTGACTCAATATTTATAAGTGTTCACTGATGAAGTCTGCTTTCACGGTAAACTTATTTTTACTATTTTGTTTACCGTGTTATCTTATTGAAGGAACTTGATAAGTGGGGTGCTTGCAACTGTTCATCGATCTAAGACTTTAATTGGCAGCAACTGGATTCAAGATCTTACTATGACCTGGCTTTTTTCTTAATTAGGGAGTGACATTAGGAGATCTTATTTAATGTCTTCACATGTCATATAAAATGACTGCTGAAATAAGGTTTATGTTTGGGTTCAAGTTGTTGTCTTTTCATTTACGAGTTTAAATCTGCAGGTGAAAAAGTCTGAACCTGTAGAAATGGATTCTGATGCTGATATTCCCAGTAAAGACGGTGGTGCAGATACCTTAGAAGCCCATGTTTCTATTGATGAAGGTAAGCTATTGAAGCAATGATGCTATACAAGATTTGTTTTTCATACTAGTAAAAATAGGTTGCTATCAATATAACTACGTAAGCATGGGGAAGTTTCAATTGAAATGGAATTCTTATTATACCATCTAGTAATTTGCAGCTTCAACTTCTTTGTTTCCATCCTTGTAACTTTAATTGTTCAAATTGTGATCTGCATAATTATGCACCAAACTAAAGATAATATGGTTGTATATAAGATTCAACCGCCAAGTTACAGCAGAAGAAGAAGACTAGGTTTGATTGTGATGATTGCTCTGTTATTAGCAACATTATGGTCCATGACTGCATTGTAATCGAATTTTACCAATTTATGGTTATTTATGCAGCTCCCGATTGCAACTCTTCCTTGAATATCTTAAACTTTTATGTGTCGCTTCTGTCCTCAAGGTTTTAGTTTTTCAGATGTTAACTTTCATATCTTACAATGGCCTTTCACTTTTATGCCAGGAAACAAAAATTGGGATACAGCAGATTGGTGGGGTTCCAAACATGGGTTTATTTTTGGAGGCTTACTTGGGGCTGATTCAAATCATAAGAAGCCTCTCTCTGGTAAAGAAGCTGGAAATAACAACAAAAGAATTGCATTTTTTGAAGAAGATCAAGAGAATCTCTATAAGCTTGTGCAGGTACTTTATTATTTAGTTGAGCAGTTGATATACACAATGAAATTAGATAAGTTGAAGTTTTAGTAACTTTATACGATTTTCCCTATGTTGAGAATTATTACTTCCCAGAGATTCAACTGACTGATCTATTGTAACAGGGATGTATACTTCACCATTCTGATGCAATATTTAAAATTTATTTTTGAAGTTGATTTGTTAATTATTGTACTCTTTTTCGGGCCAAAATTTAATTATGGTACACTGAAGGCAAGGATATGGTAAAAGAGACATTTAAAAAAAATAAAGTCTAGCTATTTGATCTATAACTTATTTCATCCATTGTAGGATAAATCTACAACTGGGAAACAAGGGCTTGGCATCAAAGATAGGCCCAAAAAAGTAGCCGGTTGCTATTTTCAGGGGAAAAAGGTATCCTTGGATGATGGTAGTGATGAAGAATCATCTGATTCAGGTTCCTTGAAACGAAAACATGCTGACATAGTGGAAACAGAAAAGCCTGACATGGAGAAGGTGAACCTAAAGAAGCTCTGCCGGCAGCTTCTACATATGGTGTGCCTTTGTTGACCACTTGTTATTACCCAATTTTTTTCTTTTATCACAATTTTTCCCAGGTAAAAGATGCCATGATCATTATTTTTCTTTTTTTACCTGTCTTCAGGAAGCAGATAAATCTCTGAGGTTGAAACAGCTAAAAGTTTCTCAAAGTTGTTGAAGAACAGTCACCTTCTACTTTCTCAAAGTTTTCTTCAGAAAAGGATGCAGTTACCTACCTTAAAGGAAGGGTATATTTTCTTATTTAGCCTTTGTTAATATAATCAAATACTTTTTTCCTGAACATTTGTTTCCTTGGTTCTTGATTCCTAACAATTAAATTTTAATTCCTTTCTCTCTTGTGGTCTACATTAGATAGAAACTTTTCAAGTTGCTCCATTTTTTATTTTAAAATATTATGTATTTATATGTTCTCCATTTTAAGTCCCGGTGCATGTGCTAGAGTCAATGACCTTAATTTATCAGTATTAAGGTCAAAAGAAAAGACAATGCACAACTTTTTGGCTATGTTCCAAGTCCCATACTTCAGCCTTCATAAAAGGGAGATTCCATTTTCACTGCGTTCTGTTTGCATTTTCTGCACACTGCGTGAGAGTTTGATCTCAATCCTTGTCAGCATTCCTTCTTGTGGCTGACGCACTTGGGTTTTCTTACTCTGTGGCAGCTAGAAAGAAGCCGGAAATTCTGTGTTGAAGGGAAGAGGGTTAGTCTCACATGAGGACGAGACTGATATTTTTGCTAATATAGTTGCATGTTTATTATGACGCCCCTTGCACCTGAGGTTGGACCAAAGAAATTGGCAGGTTGAAGATAGAAGATAGCCGATGAGTATTTGCTGTCCTTGCACCGGCTTAGTCTCTTACCATGTAACCATGTCATTTCTTTTTTGCTTATAGAAGGAATTGCTAGATTTGCCATATATAATTTGCACTATCCTTACCAATGTAAGGAAATGTGATGTACTGGAAAGAAAATCAGTGCAAATGCCAAGGGCATATATGTCAGCCCACAAGAACCAGATAGAACCAATTGCAAATAAAGAATTGCACAAGTGGCTAATTGAGGAAAACACTGACAAAATGGCACTCTGTCTTGTTAATGTCAAACTACATCGACTAGTCAATCGAGTCCTTTTCCAATTAACTTTTGTCTGTATAGTAAGTCTTATAGGTAGAAGATGTACGATAAATATAAAGGGAAAATGATACAAGTTGAGCATTTATGAGATAAAATTATTTCGGGTAAAGTTTCTTTATTCATAGAACTCCATACAAACGTAGAGAAAAATGGCATAAAATACACCCATTGATCTAATTCTAATCAAAGTGAATTAGTTTGGGCTATTGGAGATCCGGAAAACGGGTCTCATGGAAGAGTATCGCCCACACAATAACACAGAACATGAGCCTTCCTACTTGGTAGACTGGAAAAAGAATTCACAAAGGAGAAAAAGGCAAAGGAATGATATATATATATATATATATATATATATATATATATAGAGTTGAAGAGGGTGAGTAGCTAGCTAGATGGGGACGACCCTGTACGTATTATAAGTAGTGCAAAGGTCGGATGGGCCTACACCCCCACTTCTTCATCGCCATCCAACAACTTGCACGCGGTATCTGGCGACCTTCACGTTGGTCCTTCGAATCCGGATGCTTCCGATGATTGTGATGAAAAGAAATGAGGGTTTCATATCCATGATCAATCGGTTTCTGCACAGCCAAGGAGAGACAGAGACGAGAGAGAGAAAGATAGAGTCAAAGAGATAGTTCCATTGGGATCCTTTGGACGATTGTGATCTGAGTGGATACGTGCCATGTATGTATGCATCCATGAGCAATGATATTCTGTATTGCAAAGGATCGACAGACACGCAAAGCCATCCAGCGAAAAAGATAGTCCAAAAGTTACATCGGATCTCGCACGAAGGAGTAGATATGGAGAAAATGAACAAACTATGTGCATACAGACAGACAGCAGCAAATGGCATGCAATGAAACTTTTCCAACTCCATAAAAATCGAACCAAAGTTGATGGGCAAGAGGGTCTCACGTTATCATAGTCCTGTCAAATTTGAAAATATTAAAATTTCGAATAAAATTATAAATTTTAATCCACGCTTCAATTTACATCGTGAAGAACAATTATTCACAATTTATTTTTATAAATAAAATAAAATGACAAATGAAAAGGCGTATGAAGGTGAAAAAGTAGGCTTTAATGTTTTGCGACTTCTATTAAATAATGAATAGCACCATCATGGCTACCATTTACCGTTAGGACCGCAAGCTGCAACTTGGCAAGAAGCATACACACATACACATATAGACACATGTACAACACCCAATATCAATAAACAAATGGCCATGAATAAAGAAACCACAAATTGCTGCTATTATTGACTCCTCCGGTGGATCTTCCCTTCACCTTTGCCCTCTCATGCACGACGGTCCCTTTTTCCTCTTCCTCTTTCTCATCAATATATTTGCTACCATCATGAACATATTTGCTGGAAGAGGTAGTAACAGATATGACGTGACTTGGAGGAAAGGAAGCCTAAACCCAGAAAATTTTCACCAAAGATCAATAATATCATATGAGCCAGTTCGAAAATACTTCATAAATGGAGCAACTTGACGCTCGAGCTAGAATTAATGACCTATGTAAACTGAGTGTAACTTATCGAGACATCTTTTAAAGACCTACATGTGGAGAGTGAAGTGGAGTGGTGCGCGCATGGAGATGGTGAGGGGACCGGTTCTCTATCTATCTTCCTCCTCTACTACCCTTTTTTTTTGCAGATTAGGGGAGGGGGGCCATCAACAAATATCTCCAATGTAGTTTTGTTGAATACTTAACTTACCCAGATAACATATCGCACATAGGAAGAAGAAAGGTGGAGTAAAATTGTCAAAATCCACAACCCACATATACTAGTTTCATACGCATATGCAGAAACTTAGAATTTCTATGGTGAAAAGGAAGAAGTTGTTTACATATTATATGTATACTTTGAAAGAAAAGGGAAGAAAAGGAGGGGTGTTCAATAATTGAAGGCCCCATTTTGACTTTTCCAATATGTCAACGGATCCCATGTGGATACAGTAGCCGTTCTCATCTCATCGAGTCCCCCATTTTTGCGTCCAATGGATCAGCATGCAGTGCTGGTTAAATTGAACAGACGGACTGCTCTTTCTGCTGTGCTTCCCCAGCTTGCCTCTATCCTTGTTCTATATATATGTTTCACACTGTAGTCTTTCCTCTTTGCATCTCTCTCAAACTCTCTGTCAAGCAAGCCAGTTCTCTCTGTCTGTCTGTGTCACTTTCTCTCTCTCTGAGTTATATTTATTCCTTAATGGGTGAGTTCTTTTGCGGGGGAAACTGGGATCTGGAAGCCGTAGTTAGGGGAGGGTACATGAGCGGAGCCTCCGACTCCAACTCCACCTGTGACATCATGGAGTGGTTCGATTCCGTCAATGAGCCCATGATGGTGAGAAGTGCACTGCCGGATTCACAATTCTCCTCGCACTTTCCGGCCGGGGCTGCCTCTTTGGAGATGACGGTTGCGGCTGGACTCTATAACTACCCTGCGGTTCTTCCATCCGCCTGCTCTCCAGATACAGCAGCCGGTTCTTCCGGCAAGACCATGGAAATTAATAATGGTGCTGGGAAGCTGTACGAAGAAGCTTCTGCTGGTTCATCTGTAGTAGCTGTAAAGGCAGAAATGGATGCTGTTCATCGTGCGGCGACTGCCAAGTATAAAAGAAGGTGGGAAATCGGACTTTTTTATTTCCTTTTCACAGTAGATTCTATCTAGAGAAGAGAATTTGAATCTGACTGCTATTCCAAAATAAAAATCATTCTTACAGGAAGAATCAGAACAAGCAGATGGTGCAGCACTTGACATCGGATGGTGTCTTATCTGATCTCTGGGCTTGGCGTAAATATGGCCAGAAACCCATCAAAGGATCGCCCTTCCCAAGGTAATTTAGGGCTATATGCTATTGATTATGCAGACTATTTTCAGAAAAAAAAAACTTGGAACCCTAATATGCACACTTTGTTTGACCTGCAGGAGCTATTACAGGTGTAGCAGTTCAAAGGGATGCCTCGCAAGAAAGCAAGTCGAACGGAGCTGCTCGGAGCCCGGGATGTTCATGGTGACGTACACCGGAGAACACTGCCACAGCCAGCCCACTCGCCGGAGCGCTCTCGCCGGAATATCCAGGCCGAGCAAGCTCTCCTCTTCTAACAAGAAACCCGCCACTGCCGCCGGCAGCAACAACCGCGAAGCCATGCAGGTGCCCAAGTTGCCAAGCAGGGAGGCTACTACCACCAATCGCCATGAGAGATGCACTCCGACCCCAGCAGCGGCAACAATGGAGGACGTCGTCCCGTGCAAACAAGAAATTCTAGCGTGGGGCGAAAGCGAAATGGATGATAAATTTGTAAACGATCCGAGTTTCGTCCTGGGCGAAGAGATGTTCATGGGATTTGATGAGCTTGATGATATAGGCAGCATGGATTTCGACCTATACGGTTATTGATTTGGTGAGGGTTGGGGGAACTCATGTGTGGGAAAGCTCATAGAGGGATGAAATAATTCCTTTGACCAAACAACTACGACACACCTTGACATTAGAGAAACAACCAGTTTCATTATCATGGAAATCTTCAGCCTCTTTGAACTTTCTTTATAATTTTAGGCTGATTTTGAAGCCTAGAGATACATATATAATTGCATTATTGTGTCGTGCGACTCCACTGACATCAGGTGTCATGTCTGCCAATAAGCCTTTATTACTTTTGGACTCCGACTGAACCTACACAGCACCATGAAAGGAAAGGGCATGCTATGGACCAACCAACAGCTCAATTAAGCTCTCCATGGATGAAGTCGGCTGAAATTAACAAAGTAATGAAGGTATAACCCACCATTGGAAGAAAACCATACATGGCTTCAGTCAACGGTATGTGGAATTAGCCATGTTGTCTTGGTCGCCCCTAGCAAACCCTCAAGGTAGACGAAGATGACCGGGAGACAATCGCACACCAAACACGTCAGAAGCCATACGTCGGTGGAACTTTTTGAATATTATCCCACTAGGGTTAGGAGATAACACCAATTATTGAGGCAAATATGTACAATTGTGTGCAAGTTGCTTGGAAGTCAACGCCGGTTACCCGGCCACCCAAACGAGCGCAATCCGGCAAAAGGCTTTTTTGTTTTTTGGCGCAAGTTAGACGGAAAAAGGCATAATCTTCCAAGTTCCAACAATATCGGCGGAAAACTGACCAATGTCAAAATAGGAAAATAAAGTTAAATGATCAAAGCGGTTGTTGCTGTTGCTGTTGCTTCTGCTACTGCATGCATTCACACAAGCCATTGCCAGTTGGAATGAACAACTCGAGTCAAGGGTCGATTTGAAGAGGTTGGAGGGTGTTGGAATGCAGATCAAAATCAACTCCTGGCAAATATTCAGTGCCATTTTCCAGTTCCATATCAAAATTTGTTATTAGCATTCATGATACCCACATTAGAAAATGAAAAGGTAGGCTGTCAACTCATAATATAGATGGATTCATGACCACATGGTTTTAATGTAAAAATGGGTCGAATAGGTTTCGACGAATCAATAATTGTAAAAGGGAAAGCCATGGAAGCTTGTCATGCTAGCGAGGGTTTGAGGACTATATCTTCTACCAATATACATGCTCCAATAGGCCCATTTAATAGTTTTGGTCCTAGGTTTCGTGGCCTATTTTTTAAGCCAAGGAAACACGTGTCACACATCAGACATCTAAATCTCAAAATGCACGAGAAACATGTCACGTCGGAAAGCCGTCTTGTGAACTTCATTGAACAGATGCTTCGACGGTCTATGGATTTGAATTACCAAGAAACCACACGACACTGTAGATCCTGCAACTTCCACTTTTTACAAATGGTCAAGCTTCTTGAAGTCAAGCCGAAGATCCGCCAGCCTTCCTCATTGAAGACTTGGGCATTAGCTATTAACATTTATAGTTTCCCAGCAAAGAAGCAAGCAGAGGAATGCCATCATTCAATTTGACGGCGGAGAGCTACGACAACAACCGACGGTCATCCCTAGAGCGACGAGGAATCTATGTACGACAAGGAGGCGAAGCGGAGGAACCGCGAGCGACGGTCCCAAAGAACAAGGCCAGCTTCAAGTCCACCAAGACAGGTCTATGATCTTAATTCAGACAATTCATCTGTAGAAGCAACCGTATAATAATTTGTCCAGACTCTTGATGGGGCATGCAGTGCAGTTACATTAGGCATGCATTTGGGAGCCGGCGCCGGTAGACCTCCTTCTGGACTAATCACGAAAGCCGGTGGAAGATTCACCGAAACCCACAATGCTGCTAATGTGCCTGAGCCGCCATCTGATCCTTATCCTCCTTAGAGACAAGACCCAGATGGGAATGGCTCGTGCAAGGGGGGCATGTCACATCGGGCAGGCATCATGTGACTTGTTAAATAGAAGCTTCCACGGTGTCCCTGTTCGAATAGCCTACCTAGCAACCTTCTTGGATTAGGATAAATTAATGAAACCACCGGCTTTCCTCTAAAATATCACATCATCTAAATGTTATGCACAACTATATAAAATACCCATGCCAAGGAACCCCTCTACACATCTCTCACTCACTAGTCAGACAAATTCTCAGTTTTCCGTGAGTGCTAGTAATACACTTTCCCCTGCCAAGAAACAAGCGTAGTAGGGTTATATATACACTCAATTCCATGGGGCAGGGCTATCACAGCAACCCGACTTCCCCTCTGGCACTGGCTGCCAACGACCACCCTCGGAGCGATCAGGAGTGCCTCTATGACAAGAAGGCGAAGCGAAGGAAGCGCATGAAATGGGCTATGTACATCGCCATCTTCGCAGTTTTCCAGGTCACCGTGATCCTCGTCTTCGCCCTAGTTGTGATGCGGCTCCACCGGCCCAAATTCCGGGTCGTACCGCTCCGGATCCAGTCCCTGACCACCCGCGCTCAGAGCTTCGACGTGTCATTCATTGGGCCCATGAGGATCAAGAACACCAACCTCGGACCGTACAAATACGACGCCACCTCCGTGACCTTCTCCTACGGCTGGGTCGCCCTAGGGCAGGTGACCGTCCCGAAGAGCAAGGCCAACTTCAAGTCCACAAAGAAGGTTGACCTGCCGGTGACCCTCAACTCCGATGCTCTTGCCGGAACCGCCCTGAACGCGAGCCTCTCGAACGAGCTGAGCTCCGGGAGCCTGACGCTGAGTAGCTCGGGGAAGATGGAAGGGAAGGTGGGGCTTCTGCTGATATTTAAGAAGAAGAAGTCCACCGATATGAACTGCACGATGACCATCGCCGTGTCGACACGGACGGTCCAGTCTCTGGCGTGCAAATGATCGATCATCTACAACGATATCTCCATGGTTGGATTATAGATAGTATTGTATTTCAGAAGAGGAGGGCTGCTTCAGCATTGAGATTTGGCTTTGGTTTCTCGGTTGTTTGATATATGTTTGTCAATGCAAACTCCCTTGTGCAAAAAATAGTGACTCAGATATTCAATATTAGCTTCCCAAAATGATGAATCCTATCACTGTTACACTGTGCACTTCATTCAATGGTCGGAATTAATTTGTGATGAAGGCATCATCTCAGGACTTGGGTGGGAATATAAAATATAGATAGGACCAACTATCATTCCATGCTTCCATCACCATACGGCATCTACAAAGTGCACCACTAAGTCGACACATAATCTACCAACTCATCATTTATCTCATTAGAACCGACAAACAAAAGAGAGAAGAAGATGGTCCCTGCAAATTTTGTCATCAGTACCGGCAGGTAGCAGAAGCACTTGCCCACCAGAACATAGACTGTTGCCACGTTCATGCTCTGATGATATTTGAGCAGTCGAAATGCATTATTTTGTAAATACTCTGATCTTTGAGATGGGACGAAACGCAACAGCAAACTCAAAAGCCTAATGCTCATTCACATGATGATGCAGTTGATGTTGATTACAACACCTGATTACCAGGCATGCAATTTAGCTGCCATACGATAAGGTAGACGAAATATTTACAGGGGACATATACGAGTATACCCTCCTTTCTCTGCATCGGCCAATTGGATCCCCGGTGTTGACTTCCTGCCGTTTTCACTTTACATTGTCTTGCTTGCTAAGGCTTGATACATACGACACTTTGATGCTTTAACCTGGACAGCAAGGAGAAACCCCAGTTTAGAATCTCGTAGAGATGAAAAGTTTCTTTCTTTTACTGAGAGAACTTCTGATGCGATGCGTACCTCTAGACGCATTGAAGGACCTCTTGCAGTGGAGAATGGCGCTCTGAATCCCGTCCTGCTGCTGCTGCAGAGAGTCGTCTCTCCTCGACGACGAAAAACCGCTCGGGGTTACCGCCGCTGCAGATGAGGCCGAGCGGCTCTTTCCGAGATGCTTGCAGATCTCCCTGAGCCCCGTAAGCATATCTCCCTGCCGGCTCATCTGTTCTTTCACGCCGTCACCGACAGCAGTATCTCCCGGCGTCTTCTGCTTCTCTCCCTGGCTCTTTCGAGCTGCTCCAATCTGCCCTGTGGGGGAGAACTTCAGCTTTTCCCCGTACCTCTTCGAGACGCGGACGTAGAGCGGCTTTACTTTTCTTAGGTAGCGCTGCACGGCTTCTTTGGAGAAAGAGATTCTCTCGGCAGAGTTTCCGGCAGTTTCATCGGGAGAAGCTTCCGCAGATTGCTTCTTCTGCGACTTGGAGCTGTTGTGAACCCTCGTGAACAGAGACATAATAGGAACCTCTTCGACCGATTTCTCCGGCTTCTCTATCTCCCTCTGCTGCTCGAGCTTCGATTTCTTCAAACCAAGCATAAATACTCGGAGCTTTGTGGCGGATTTCGTCGGTGCGACGGGGAGGTGGGACTTGGAGTCGGGATTCACAGGCTCCGTGGAGGATCCTGGCGGTAAGGGGATGAGATGTCCCTTGAGGAAAAGGTCGTCGTCGCAGGAGGAGCCGTCCAAGCCATGACCACTGGCTGAGGAGGAGGAGGATGAGGAGAGCGTGAAGTTGAACTCCCCGCCGCCATAGTCGCAGACCTCAAACACCTCGTCTCCTTTCTCCTCCTCACGACAACCCCCATCTTGTACGGAGAACTCCAGGTCGAAGAACGGGCCGTCGTCTTCGTCATTGTCAGTGTCGGAGTCAGTTAAGTCGTCGCAGGCCGCAGAGGTGACAATGGTGGTGCAGCTGGTGCGGGCCGTGCAAGCAGCTTCGGAGCCGCCCACGCTTCCTGCCCCACGCCAGTACCTGAGGAGGCTGAAAGCTTCCATGGTTGGAAGAGCCAGAATACGCAGAGATGGTGGATGGATGAGGATTGAGAAGGGATGGGGGTGAAGCTACTGTTCGACAGGGAGAAAGAAAGGACAGTTGAGGTTGAAAAGGAGAAAAGGTAAAGTGAAAAGAGGGGAAATGGAGAAAGGGGTGCACAATAGCTCGACTGAAAGGTGGTGTTAAATGGAGATGGCAGAGAGGTCGCATGGAAGTACTGAAAATAATGGAGCTGACTGATGGCAGAGGCCATAGAGAGAGAAAGATTGGCGTTATTATGGAAGGTAAGGTAACACTAACACGCAAGGATAAGAATCTCGGATGCAGCAGGCAGGGCAAAGTCATGTGAAAGGCGTCAGTCTTTATATATTTATTTTATTATTAAAAAAAACAGTTAAGAGTTTATAGAATTAACTTGGTGAACTCTTATTTTTATTAATATTATTAATATAAATAATATGTTATATATTTTTATTAATATAAATACGTTCCTAAAAATATGATTTATACAAATTAAGGTTATATTTTTGTAACATGATTTATATAACACGTAAACATTGATAAAATAAAATATATTTGATATAATTTTCATTAAATAAAATATATTTTGTAGTTTTCATATTTTTATAATATATAGTGTGTCAGGTGATAAATATTAAATAAAATTATTTTATGATAATATAATTAATGCTATTTTAAATTTATTTTCAAATAAAATTAATTACATACTGTTGTAGTATAATAATATGCTTAACAATTATGAATATGCGAGCTTCCTTTCTATTGTAAAACATCTATATTCCCACGGTAACCTAAAAAAAATATATTGGGAGGAGGTCACGTGAGTATACCACATGGAGTCTTTGTACAGCAGGCGGGGCCACGTGCTTCACTCAATCTCTCTCCTAGTCCTACGTACAAATTAAACATTTATTGGGATCAGATGTGCTGTGCCGTTTTCATTAGTTTGACTTTGACCAATAGAGAGTCAAGGTGATCGGTCTGCAACTCTCTCGTGATCCACAACTTCAGCATTGGGTCCGTGGTGAGTGATGAACACAGCCGCATGGCATGGCATCACCTCGTGATCCACGTCGGCCATTATCGCCTTCCTAATATCTCTCACTGACGAGACTCCACGGAAAATGCGGTAGGAAGGACCAGGGGCGAGGGAAGAGGAGAATCTTGAGTATCTTCTTCGCTGCTCTTGGGTGTTTGTTTCTCTCCCAAGCTAATCAGACACACGGAGGGACTGAGGGGTTAGGGATTTTGGTTCGGGGATCCGATATCAGCTGCTGCCATGGTTGGGCACGAAGAGAAGGCATGCGTCCTTGATGGAAAAGATAGTGGAGAAGATCCACGGCGACGGACCGTCCTCGTCGTCGGATTCCGAGGACGAGAAACCTTCGGAATTGAAAGCGAAGATCTTTCGCCTCTTTGGGAGGGAGAGGCCCGTTCACCAGATCTTCGGTGGCGGTAAATGTAAGTCGATCATTCAGTCCCTTTCTCCAATTCTTCTTCTACCGATGATCATAAATACAGTAAGTGACGATATTCGAGAAAGCCATGTGCTTCATTTTTTTGTGCGACTCCAATTATGAGTTTTCTGTTCTTGATCTTGTTTTCCTTTTTATCCGTTCGGGATAATTTTAAATTTCTTATCATGCTCAATTATATTTCCATAATTTCTATAGTTCTTATAATAGATGGTGCTGTGGTATAGTTTGATTTCTCGGGGTTAATGATTGGATAGATCTTGTTCGGATCCGGATCTGCTGTGCTTGCCAGTAAGTATATCAAGGAATGACTTTGCTCCTCCTGTGTGTTTAGCTTTTTTTTCTGTGTCTTGCCAAGCTAATCAATTCAGAAACATAGCTGCTGGAGCTGAATGATACGACTTGTCAAATTTGGTAGGCGTAGAGCTTTCTAAAAGTTTTCTCATTTGAACGTTGTTGAAAGAGCAGCTGATATTCTTCTATGGAGGAACAAAAAGATTTCAGCTGGTGCTCTTGGTGTTGCTACCGCAATATGGGTGATGTTTGAGTTGATGGAGTATCATCTCCATCTGCCACGGGTTAATCTTCCTCCTTGCAGCCATTTTCTTGTGGTCCAAAACCATCACCTTGATCAATAAGTTAGCTTTTTGACATATAAATTAATAGAAATGTATTTTTGAAGGATCAATTTGACTTTTTTTTACTGAGAATAATTTGTTTCTGAATAAAGGTCCCAGCCTCGGATACCTGAAAGTGTCCGTACCTGAGGAGCCACTCCTGCAGTTTGCCTCTGTACTCAAACTTGAAATCAATTGTGCTGCTGCTACATTGAGGGAGATTGCATCAGGGAGAGATCTGAGAAAGTTTCTTGCTGTATGTTGATGTCTATGATTGTGATGTTTACTCGAAAAATCTTTGACATATTTTGCTGTTTTGCAATTCATCATAACGTTTCCGAATTCCTGTTTCATTGACAGATCATTGCTGGTTTGTGGGTTCTGTCAATTGTTGGTAGCTGTTGCAACTTCCTGACATTGTTCTACATAGGTAATTGAATTTGTATATTCATTCTGCTTCTTGTTGCCATCTCTCAACATCTTAAATCCCACATATCTTTGGATCAGTTTTTGTGTTGCTGCACGCGGTACCTCCTCTCTATGAGAAGTACAAGGACACCGTCCACCCAGTTGCTGAAAAGGTAACCATTGAGATCAAAAAGCAATATGTTGTATTTGAAGAGAAGGTATTGAGCAAGATCCCCAAGGGACTATATTGAAGAACAAGAAGCACTGAAGCAGCTGAATGTGAGCTACAAAGATTTGGTTGATGTTGTCTTCAGATGCTGCAAAGAGATCCAGCCCTCAGGTTTCCATCCCCTTGTTTTCTCTGTGCATTCGGATTCTCAATGCGTTGAACTTAGAATTGCCTTAGTTTTTTTTCCTGTTACATGATCTGATGGGTTTAAATTTTAGGACAATTTAGGTAGTTATGATTGGAATGATGATAATTATATTCCATTAGCGGTGGCTTGTACTTTGTATATTGGGTCTTGAATTTAATTTGATGATCTTTCAACCACATCTGTGTTTTGCTGATGTCTTTTTACCCTTCCCCATAAGATAATCCATTTTGAAGAGAAGCAGGGCTATGCACTGACCTTTCCATCTACTTCCACTATGCTTATGGGACCCATTTTAGGCTCATGTTGGAGTCTCCTTCTCATTGTCACAATTCTAACTTATTGAACAGCTCAATATAAATCATTCAGCCATTGCTTTATGGGATGAAATACTCTGACCCTAGTAGATAACCAGTAACTGAATTCTTGTCCGCATCTACAAGTTCTTGTTGGCATCAAGAAAACAAGAAATGACATTTTGAAATCAGGTCCTTTTTTCTTGATGCTTTATTATTGGTTGTGTAGTTTGTGAATTCAAACATTCGAGGAATGGTTATTGTGAAAGCGTTGTTACAATGCAGGAAAAAGATATATACCCGAATTATTACACGTAATAGTTCAAGCCAACATCAATCAAGCACACTTGAGGTATGCTCAAGGTTACAGAAGTGCTCCTGCTGTTCTTCTGGAGGAAGGAGTAGACCACATCGATGGCAAACTTCTTCAAGAAGGGCGACTGCGGTTTTGCCTTCACATTAGGGTGTCCAATTATGTATGTCATACCTGAGCTCTTCGCCTCCACCAGCTCCAGCAGCTCCTCCTTCACTCCTGGATCCCGGAACATCGTCTGATGAAGCTTGAACTGGACGGAGCGCCGGTGGATCAGCTGGGAGGACTCCTTAAAGTACCTTGCCTGCAGCTTCTGCAGGATGGTCGATTTCGTCCCGCCACCCAATGCAGCCGACACATCCAAGTTCTCCACTCTCATTCCGAGATTCTCTGTGGGGCACACGACGGCCATTCGCCCGTCAGTGGACCGGTCGAGAGTTCCGGAGCCTTCTGCCTCGAGCTGGACAAACTCTGCCAAGCACAATATGAGGTCGCTCTCGAAGTCGTCTTCCTTGTGGTTCACATCCTTGTAACCATTCCGGATGATACACCGGTACAGCCGGTATGATTTTGGCCCGATCCGGCTGATGAGGTATCTATCCTTGGGCAGGACATAAGGGACCGGAACCGTCTTCACACAGACAAATACCGCAACTTGGTAGAAAACTGGTAAATTGTCCAGGAAATGAGTGAAACCAAAAGGGATTCCGGTGGCCAGTTCGGTGAAGAAGATACCTATTCCGGGGACCCGGATGACACCAAGACTTGGTCCTAGAGCGATGACCCACTTCATGGGGACCTTATTGTGTTGATCGTATAGGAACTTTTTCTTTGTGGCATAGTGCCATATGAACATGATGGCTGTAAATATGCCAGATATCAGGAGACTAGCCCACCCTCCTCTTGGGATTCCATGGCAGGAGGATACTAGGAAGATCGTCTCAATCGGTCCATACAGTAAGAAGAAGGCAATGGCGAGCATGGTGTTCTTGTTCCATACGAGTTTGATCATCAGAGGTGTTATCAGTGTCACCACAATGGTCTGAGTAATCCATGCAATGACTGGAAAACCAAAGGGCAGCAAATGGAAGGTGGTTAGTATCTGCAAATCACCTGAAAATGTGGATGATGATATGATATCTGAGCTTATGTTCAAGGAGTCACCGTAAGCATTTGCAATGCGATCCATGTTGCGGAAACCAGCTGTCATGGCAAGGCAGAGGACCATGAGAAACCAGTTCAATTCCGGTATGTATATTTGACTATTGATCCATCTCGAGGCGCGCAGGACCTTGATACGAGGAAAGCATCCCAAGGCACGAGTCTGTCTGATAATCGAAAATGAGCCGGAGATTGCAGACTGGCTGGAAATGACAGCCACAAAGATAGCCATCAAATAGACCGGCCAAAAGACGCGATCTAGCAACCAACAGAAAAAAAAATTAAAACAGAGTATTGATCGACAGATAAGGTAGACTGCACTGAAACCAGACATACGAGGAATTGAAGCATGAAAGCTTGTGGGCAGTGCGTGAAAATTTTTGGAGAGGAATGCAGCTTGACCCATGTACTGAAGCACGAGAGATGGGTATGCAACGCATAGGAAGGCGATCTGCGTTGAGGGAAATAAATATTCACTGGTTAAATCATGAAACATCTCATCAGGACTTAACTACAAAGGTCTGCAAATTTGGAGATGGTAGAAGGCACAAAGACTGGCATTCATCTTTCCTTAACTCACACTGTGCATACCCGAATTGATGCTGCTGTAAATCTGCCATTGTATGCAAACATAACTTCAGATCCTGAGCATCGGAATGAACTCCTCCATTACATTTCCCAGGAGCTACAAAAACATATCTGCAGAAATTGATCCGAACAATGTCATGGCAGTGAGTAAATACGCACCTGTAACGCATAGGATTATCCCTCCGAGAGGAACCAAACCATCTTTGCCTGTGGAATTGAAGAATCTGTAGATGTAGTTGGGAGAAAGAGCTTGCATGACACGCGGGTTCCAAACCAAAATGTTGTGGAGGCCAATAGCAGCGATGGACAACAGCCACAGAGTCATGATGGGAGAGAGCATGGAGGTTGCCTTGTCAATCCCTTTGTGTTGTATGACAAAAAGACAGACCAGTAGCACACAGGAGACATCAAACGCCATTCCTATGGTAAGCCAGAAAAATGCCTTGTCCATCCATGATCATGTATCCACAAAAAGCCTAGTTCACATAAATTTACTAGACTAGAGTCCATGTTCTGACTTACTGTTGTGAAAATGTTTCACTTGAACTCTCATCCCTTCAACAGATGCGAAAACTGCATGTACCAGAATTAGGCATATGAATAAGACGAGAACGCTTGCCAACAATGAGTTAAAGTGCATTGCTATGCGATCATGTAGATTGTTACCCGTTATTGCAGGCGTGAGAACGGCGACACAGACGACCATGGAAGTGCTGAATAGAACAAGGAGGAGCAGGAAGTTCTTTCTTTTATTGAGAAGCTCGGTCGACCTTTTGCATCGAGGAGCGGATCTTGTCGAACAGTTACGAGGGTACTGATAACTCGAGAGCTCCTCATCAGCTGCCTGGTGATTAGGCAGCAAGCTGAGCTTCGCGTGTCTGCACAGAAGAGAGTAGATGGCGAAAATACCACCTGGAAAGGAGCAAAAGCCCAAAACAGTATCAGAACGAGTTACAATTTTGTGCCTCTAAAGAGTGGCTTCAACATTCTTCACCCTTTAATTACAAATTGTCTTTGCTTTTCCATCTACTTTCAGGTATTATAGCACAGGTGACGTTCATGGTACCTTCACCGTTATCATCTACGGTCAACATGAAAACAGCGTACTTGAGCAGTGAGAAAAGGGCCAGAGTCCAGAAGATCAAGGAGAATGCCCCGAAGATCACTTCCTCGCTCTGATGGTGGCGTAATCTTCCTGAGAACGTGACTCTGTACACGTAAAGAGGTGAGATGCTCAAATGGGCGAATATGATTCCCAAGCTCTGATATGCAAGGAGGACATTTTTACACCTACTGTCACTTGCCATCTGCAATGCAATGGCAGGATAGCTTGAGTTATAATCCTACGTATGCTAACACGATTCCTCTAACCACTGATGCAGGAGAGACGAAATCTGAACGTGAGTATGTTAAATATTGACATGTTGAAAGAAACTGAGAGAGAGTGACATTTCATACCATGGTGAAGAAGGTGCCTTTGTGATGGGGAACAGAAGCGAGACTGTGTGCTTCTCCAGACACAGACACAGGTTAAGAAAGAAAACCAAGTGTCATAGCCATACAAATACTGCATGGGAGAGCCTGAGTGCCATGGCCATGTAACAGCAGCGATTGGACAATTATGGGCATCACATGAGTAGATGGAGAAAGTACTCCTGAATTGTAATAAAATTATAAAATGACATTTCCAAGACTATACCTTATTTTTGACAAGAACTGGGCAGAGGAGAACTATCTGCTTGGCTGTGACGTTCTGAGCTGGACGCCATTATTCTTTCTCCAACCCAAAGAAAGGACGGAAAATCAAGTTTGTTGGAGGCTGCTGAATGAGTCAGTCGAGCGTTGGCAGCAATCTCAAATCTCGCTCAACTTTCGGCCCCGTTGATTCTTCCCTTCGGTACTTCCCCGAAAAGGGCTCGCGATTCTCCTTGTATCATTGCTCATACTGATCCGAAGATGGGATCTTGAGTTTGCCATGGACCCGAACCCCGAGCACCTAGTTACCTAGTTTTTTTTCTCCTTGCTTTTCATGCCCGTAATTTCCTCAATGGTTCTTGCGTTTATTCCTTAGAAGAGGAATATTTGCATGAGACAAATTGGGACAGTGGAATATGACATTAGCCAGCCATGCTACATGTTGAGTGTAATTACTAAGACACACAGTAGAAGTTTCATGGTGATGTTAAGGATAACGCTGCAATTGTCTGTGTGCATGAAGATTTTATTCTAATTCTCCCTGGTAAGGCTACATTATTGAGCTTAAGCATCTTCTTATCTCATCTGAATCATCATCCCCTCTCCCCCGTTTCAATTTTCCCTCCATTATTGAGACATATTATTCTTCCCCTTTTCTCACCTCCCCTTCTTTCTCTTCAATCTATACTCGTATCAAATCCTATGACTGAGCATATTTTTTCTCCTCAGCTACTTGCTCTAAACTTACAGTTGCACCATGGCGTAGACCCCCTTCAACTATTTATATTGTCTCATCTCCTTTCCTTCCGATCTCATCCCTACATCGGCTATCAAAGCTGATCATCCAGTCCCGGGAGCTATCACCACTCCTTGAAAGAGAGCTGTGAATGCTAGTTCTCGAGAATGGGTGGAAATAAAGGGATCTATAATAATAACACGCTAGAAGCTGAGGATTGCAGGAGTGGAGGGCTGCTGCTCTCCTGCAAGGGGTGGGTGATGAGGGTATGGGAATTTGCCAGAGACGAGCCCAACAGAGTGATATTCTCCTTGAAAGTAGGGCTGGCGATTCTCCTTGTTTCATTGCTCATACTGATCCGAGCACCCTACGAGATCTTCGGCACGAACATCATCTGGTCTATCATTACCGTTGCCATCATGTTCGAGTACACCGTAGGTATGCAAGAAATTCCACAAAGGTGCATGCATGCATGGACGAGCAGTACGTGCTATATACAGAATTGCCATCATCAAGAAAAAATACTAATCCATCCATGGAATCTATTCAGGTTCAACATTCAACAAAGGATTCAATCGAGCACTTGGAAGCCTGCTCGCCGGTGTCTTGGCCATTGTAGCTGCGCAGCTTGGTCTTTTGGCTAGCAGAGTGTTCGAGCCCATCATAATCGGAATCAGCATTTTTCTTGTTGGTATATATTCCTCTAAGTGATGATCACGTGCTATAGCATAGAAATGAGCAATGGGATCTGGCTAGTGTCAAGTGAAAGGACATAAACGCTGCATGTTTTGTCTGGGCAGGAACCGCGACATCCTTCGTGAAGCTATGGCCGTCACTTGCGCCTTACGAGTACGGGTTTCGCGTAATACTCTTTACGTACTGTCTGATCATCGTCTCGGCGTATCGAATGGGTAACCCAATTAGGACGGCCATGGACCGCTTGTATTCCATCGCGATCGGAGGGCTGGTGGCCGTCCTCGTGAATGTGATGGTTTGCCCTATATGGGACGGTGAGTTGCTGCACGAGGAATTAGTAAAGGGTTTTGACTCGGTTGCTGACTCACTCGAAGGTAAGAAGTCAAACACATGGAAAACCCTAAAAACGCAAGTACTAGTACTATATGCATGGCATGTGTAAATTGTACAAGTTGGCTGCATCATATCATCTTCAGATTTATTCAATATAAATATAAATGTTTGAAAATTTCATTTCTTGCATGAATTTCAGAGTGTGTGAAAAAGTACATGGAAGACGACGGCTTAGACCACCCGGAGTTCTCGAAGACAGTGATGGATGAATTCCCCGACGAGCCTGCGTACCGGAGATGTCGAAGCACCCTCAACTCATCGGAGAAGCTAGATTCCCTGGTATTAATATATTCTCCTTCTCCTTGGGTTTTTTGTGGGTATTGTCATGTTAACAGTAAGAAATGAATCTTACAATAGAAAAAGAAGAACAAGAACAAGAAAATGCAGAAGCCCTCAAACTATAATTCCTGCAGGCTCAATCCGCTAAGTGGGAACCACCCCATGGGAGGTTCAAGCACTTCTTCTACCCGTGGTCGGAGTACGCCAAGGTCGGCAACGTCCTTCGGTACTGCGCTTACGAGGTCATGGCATTGCACGGCGTCCTACATTCGGAGATCCAGGTACGCACGTGGTAATTACGACAGCTCGTCGCTCGATTCAGCTCGGTTAATCAGTCAGATAAATTATCGCAATGCCCTTTGGAAAAGTTAATTCTTTTTACATGGCCGTGGGAACTTAGTGTGCATGCCGTGTATTTGCTTTTACGGGTGGAATATGCTCTAGCTATCCACCATACCATATAAAGCACATACAAGCAGGATTAAATCTGTGACGAATATGGGAATATGTCTGGTCTGAACTCTGAAGTTTTTGTTCTTGTTCTTGTGGGCGATGGCAAAACGAATGTCGATTGGCGCAACGGTCATAGAATGGGGCAAGAAAAATGGATATATTCTATGTGTTCTTTCTTTGCCTTGATAGGACTCTTATGCGTGGCCACCTGCCACTAAAAAGTAACGAGGATGATTCCTGCCAGTGATGATTATAATGACTGGATTATATCCTTGTAAATGAACAGGCGCCGTACAACCTTAGAGCGATGTTCAGGGCGGAGATGCAGGAAGCGGCGGGGCAGGCAGCGGAGCTCGTGAGGAGGCTGGGGATGGACATACGGGACATGAATAAAACCCTCAAATCATCCCTCCTCAAGCGGGTCCACGACACCTCCGAACGGCTCCAGGCCACCATTGACATGCACTCCTTCCTCCTCGTCTCCTCCTACGAAAAGCCGCCAGCTGCTCCCAAGCCCGACGGTGACACAGACACGAACCCCAGTCCCCCGGGCGAGACCTACCACGAGATGATGAGGAAGACGTCGAGGCGGTTCTACACGTGGCCGTCCAGGGAGGTGGACGCCTACGAGGAGGAGGCGGCAGGAGTGTCGGCGGTGGGCAGCCTCCTCGTACCGAGGATGAAGGCGCTCGAGAGCACTTCGGCGCTGTCCTTGGTCACGTTTACTTCGCTGCTGATCGAGTTCGTGGCGAGGCTGGACCACCTGGTGGATGCTGTCGAGGAGCTCTCCAGCATGGCCAAGTTCAAGTCCGAGGTCGAATTATAGATATAATATACACTGTACATGGGCTGCTTGCTGCTGGATTTTGGGAGATCGAGCGAAGAATTGGAAAAGCTAAAAGAAAAATGTTCATTATCTCTACAAACAGCTTAAATAAAATATGCTGCCCCTCTTTACATGATACCTTGGTTTTTCCAAGATAATCCATTATCCTCTCTTGATTCGTCACCAAGCAAAGGAAATGTGCGCGGGATGTAATTCCGTAAAAAAAAAACGTTGCAGATTCGCGTTTTCAACTGTGAAAAGGAAGAAGATCAAGAGATGCATTGATTCTTATGCTCTACAAGTGCATCCATATATTATATGAGAATACCGGCAAGCTTGGTTGGCTGACAGCACAAGGTCATGAAATAAATGAGAAATGGAAGGTGGGGTAGAGCTTTATCTCTAAGGAGGCCAGGCCAACCAAAATCAAAGATGAAACTTGTTACTTGTTAGAGCAAGCTTACGGGGAGAGTAGCACAGCAAAGCTCACATCAGACGCCGTGTTAGGACAGGCAATGAAATGGTAGCAAGAGAAAAGGTCTGACTACACTGGAACCAGAATCACATATGGTCCATGCAACCGTCCGATCGACCCACCAAAGTGCAAAGTTCAATAAGATCACTACTCCCGTTCTTGGTCAATCTTGGACGGACTATCCAGAGCAGATAAACTATCAAAGACTTGTGGCGGAAGTGAACAAGTTCATTCTTGCACGAGATTCTGGTTCACTAATACTCCATTCCCCACTCTATTTTTCCCTAATAGCAAGTAAATAAATAAAATTGTAGGAAAAAAATCACCTCATTTGCGATTATACAATTTTCCCTACAATTATACAAAATATATTAGAAATTAATGATATATGTTCAAAATTTGTATGAAGGGATAAATTAATGGTAAATTTTGTTTAATGAATTTATAAAATTATAAAATAAATCAGTGCTTGGAATGTCTTTATCCCAAAGACAATATATGATAAGTGTATTTGCTAAATAGGATTGATACTGAGATTCCAAACCTAATGGCATGGCATAGGATAGAGAGAAGTGGCTGTCGATGTTGGCGCGACACATCACACAAGCGAACAAAATATTAGTTAGTTCAATGGTCCAGAAAGGGGCAAGAAAAGGGAAAGCATCCCTGGGACATATTCTATGTCCTATGTTTGCCCTCACAGGATAGGACCAAACATTACGCGTCCCCAGGGTAAATCAGGCAGGAAGGTTACTGTGTAACTTTTTGGAAGACGCATATAAAAACTGTTTTGTAGGAAGAAACATAAGGCTCACTTTTTTTTGTTGGATTTGGTGTTGATGACAATTGGGTCAATCATCAAACCTTGGTTGGTCGTAATTCAAAAGAAGATCACTTTGACACACCCAACCCAAGATCAGCCTAGTGGAACTTGCCAAGTAATAATACAGTATGCATTGGACGTCATTTCAAAGGGGAAGGGCAGCAAGATAAAAGGTCTACTACCAGAACCAGAATCTCAGATGGGACTTTCCCACCAAACTACTACATAAAATATTCACAGTGTTAAGGTTACCCATTTACAAGAGGTAGCATATACATACAGAATGAAGCACCAAAAAGTGCACTCCCTTGTACTTAATCAACTATGCAGGGATCAACCAGAGCAGAACAGGCAGATAAACGATCACAGCTCTGGAGCATCATGGTATATTACTAGGACCTGTTGGTGTCAGAAGGATCAGAACATGGTTTCACTGCTTCCCTCCAAGGGCCAAACCACCAGCCAGCAGAGCCATGAGGCTCCCACCATGCACCCTTCCTTCAGGAACAAGCACTGAAGCAGATGGCAAAGCCTCATCAACATGCAATTTAGAATAATCGGGACAATACTCTTTCGAATCAGAATGGCTCTTCAAGTAACTGGTTTCCTGGACATCGATGTTCATGTCCTTACCAAGCACAACCAGTCCGGCACTGACGACTCCATGGACCCTCCTATCCTTAACAGCCTCCCCACCGTGGAGGCTGCAAAGGCCCCTCTTGCCCCGAGCAAAGAACAGGCAAGGTGTGCTCGCATGAGCACCATGGTCCGAGCCAGGATGGCCCCACAAGCATCTCTTGCCTCCTCCATGAGCCTTGCAAAAGTCGGTGCTTCCTTGTGCACTCTTCCCGCACCCGTTGAACTTACACCTCTTCCCCCCACCATGCCGGACACAAAAATCAGTCCTTCCTCTAGCGCTCTTTGTGCATTCGGGTACAGCACACCTCTTCCCTCCTCCATGAGCAACACAGAAATTGGTGCCCCCATGGACACTCTTGGAGCACACACCACCGCCATGGAAAGAGCATCTTTTGCCCCCTCCGTGAGCCTTGCAGAAGGGTGTGCTACCCTCAGCTCCCTTCGGGCAGCCTGTGTATGTGCACCGCTTACCCCCTCCGTGACCCTTGCAGAACACGGTACTTCCCTGAGCACCCTTTGTACATCCAATGTATTGGCACCTTCTGCCACCACCGTGGGAGATGCAGAGCCCTGAGAGGCCCTCAGCACTCCTTGTGCAGCCATCCATCTGGCATCTCTTGCCACCTCCGTGACGGATGCACAACCCCGACTTGCCACGGGCAGCTCTGGTGCACCCACCTTCATAGCTACACCTACGGCCGCCACCATGAGCAATGCAGAAATCAGTCCTCCCTTCTGCACTCTTGGTGCAGCCAAGGAACTCACAGCGACGACCACCACCGTGGGCTTTGCAGTATATTGTCCGTCCCTCCGCACCCTTATGGCATCCTGGCTTCTGGCACCTTCTACCACCACCATGCGAGATGCAGCGCCGAGAGGCACCCCTCGCCCCCTTCCCACACCCCTCAACCTGGCAAGTCCTTGAGATGATCCTATTGCGAGGTTTATTTGGTGTTACTGTCCCGAAAGTGCAGGTGACTGAGCTTTTCAATGTTGTTATACTGGAAGGATGTTTTTCATTAACCTTTGAGTCCAAGTTTATCTTCATGGGAGGAACCTGCTTCAGCAGCACTTGGCTAGCATCTCTATTGACCGAAGAGATTCCATCTTCACCATTAGGAACTCCAATGAAAGCAAAAGGAAACATAGTTTGGTGGGTACTGGTGGTGCCAGAATCGGTAGGACCGGATGATAGACTCAACTCAAGATCAATTGGCTGCAATTCCAGAGTCCTGATTGAAGTAGAGCCAACAACTCTCTTGGTGTTGGGGGCACTCTCATTCGCGATGTGCAGTGTGAAGTCCAGTTCAAGATCCATCGAGGACTCTTCTTCATTTTCCTTCACAGATGACATCGTGTAGGCAGTCGCAGTGCTCCCCTTACTGTCTGATGAGCTTGATGATCGGCCTAGACCAAGTGATAAAGAGGATCCCACCTGCCTTCCTGTTGATCCAATGACAAGAGTGGACTTCCGTTTGACTCCCCTAGGCCAAGGAAATTGAAATTGAGAGTACTCAAAGGCCGGTGAGTTAAGTGTTAGGGCAGTGTCCATCACTTGTTTACCTCCCATTGCTCCAGTCCAAGTCGAGTTTCCCATATTCTTGAATTGGTTTAAGGAAGAATTAGAAGCAAAACCCATGTTGCAGAAACTATTATCCATGAAGCAACAAACAATCTGTACTGAACCAAATTCTAGTTATCTGGTGAACTATCTGCCTGCCTTCCAGAACCCCCCTCCACTAACAAAACCTGAAATGTCGATCCATTCTCTGAAGGTACGAGCCTTTATCTTTTGCCTAGAAATAACACTGCTTATCACCTTGTTCAGCAGAGAGGTAATGTTATGCTGATGAATTCGGTGACCCTGCAAATGGACCAAAAAGTTGCAAAATAAGAACGAGAATGACAGGGCAGTAATAGCAATAGGTATCTAATTATAAGCAGGTCAAGCTAAGCAGTTCAAAGTGCTTGGTCTATCGTTCAACCACTTGACGCATAACAAAGATTTCCCAGTTTCCTTTCAAGACTTATGAACCTCATGTTCAGAGTAAATAGAAAACCATACCAAAGATGAACAACATTACAAAATCTAAATCAAATCGATAGCCAAACACTGAAATATGACCGATAATAACAGTATTCTGGTGGACTCTCACATGTTCAATTATCTTCAGTATTCTTATTTCTCTTTCGAAGAAAATGGGATATCAGAAGCACAAATGGAAGTTTGGGAAGATGCTCAGACAATGGTATCCCACACAAGAGTACTATTGTACCAGCTGTAAATAAGAAATTGCCTGGAAAGTCATGTCTAATAGGTTTCTGAGGTCTAGTGTAAACCAACCAATGGAATTGATAAAAAAAATTAAAAGGAACAAACAATACATTACTAGGGGGCAGCCGGCAGAGAGAGTCAAAGGGAAACCTACAGAAACGGATTTCTCGGGAGTTTTTTTGCTTACAAATTATGACAAATTCGAGGTAAAATTTGGTCCTTTTCCCTCCGAGAGAATCCATCCCATAGCAAGGATAAACTAAGTTACGCAGGAGGAGCATCTGCAATGTCGATAGCATGAGAAAGGTGGGCTTCCGGAGCCCCTGACCTGATTTCTGAAGGAAAAAAAACAGCAGCAGCAGACTAAGAAAACAAAGCCAGCAGCAGAAGACCTCAGTCAAGTGGAGGCCCTGCTAATTCCATGAAGAAATTCAGCTTAGGTAGACCCAACAATAGTTTTCAGCTGAAATGAAATAGAAACACAAGTTACCTTCTTGGTAGCGAGTTGGGTGATTGATTGGAGGCAGCACAGAGAGAGAAGAGAAGAACAAGAACAAGGACCGTGGACAGGTGCAGAAGAGAAAAATCTAATAGTCTATGGGCTTCGTGGAACTAAAAGATGTAAAATGCCAAAGTGAGCACAGATTTCTCGGTATTACCAACATGGCTTGCTTACATTATTCCGTACCTCATAATTTCCGCCATTTATCATGGGAAAAAGAAGATTTTATTTCTTAATTAATTCAATATGAAAAACGTATGCCTTTACCCTTTAGTGATGAGAAAGAATAAACGCGGATTATTCTTGATCCATGCACGCCTGCGCCCACAGATAGTCCCTCTTATTTGCGGCCAGATCATGACCTCGAATCTAGAAAATCGTTGAAATGCATTATTATATATATGTGCTCATATAACAAAATGTAATGCGGCGATACGAGGACCACTAGCACGTCCAAGGTATACCTTGGACCGACCGACCCCTCCACGCCACGTTAACCTAAACTACTAGTGTTAGCCATATGACCCCCACGTCGCGTCTTTGTCTGACGCGGACGAAGTGGTCCCAACCCACACCCCGTCCTTTACCTATGCTGAATATCTTCGGTGTGCAGCCACACCGCACAGCTATTTGTTCCCTTTTTTTTTTTAGTGTAAGCCATGGTTGCAATATAATATTCCTCCGATGTGGGCTTTGGCCAAAACCTACCTACGCTCTTGAGAGAGTGATTTGCTCTCACACATGAATCCCTCATCCCTTGAGAGGAGCCCCGGCCTGGCCTCCGGCAAACCAATATAGTCCTCCTCAAGCTCCCTTTGAAGGCACGCAGCTGGGCAACTAGCACATGGGGAGGAACTATTCTTTTGCCTTTTACTAAAGAAATACCGTGTGCTCCCTGCAGAAAGCAGCTTTTGGAAGGCTGGCCTACTATCATTTGTAATGGCCCTATTTTGGATACCAGTGGAATTCTTCATCTGATAGAAGTTCATCTGTCGTTAGCCAATGTTGAGAGTTTGTCTCTTGGCATACCAGTGAATAAACATGATTACACATATCAATATCCAATGGTGTTTTCCAAAAAGATTGTTTACATCGGGTATTATTATGTGCACATACAGAGATCAATGGTGTCAGGCAGGAGGATTATCTCTAGTTCACTATCTCGATCAGTGTTACAACAGCAAAGATCAAGAACAGCACCCCTCCGATGTAAGATACCGCCTGCACAAGGAGCAGAACAGAGAGGAGTGGAGCATTGTTATTTTATTAATCTGTTTTGTCTAAAAACCAGGAGGGCATCGCATCCTCTGCAGTTTCACTATTGCAGACTGAACTTGGAAACAGCTAGCTCAGCCTTATTGAGAGGTCAAAAGAATGAGTTTGTATTAGGACGAAACAATTGTTAATAACATAAAGAATAACAAGCTGAGTTTATTGAATGAATGGAGTTCACCTCCTTCTGCTCATCTTCTGATTTTGAACTATCACTGGAGGTTGCATCCAGCAGTGTGGAGACCCCAAAATAGACCTAAGACACTGAAATTAGAACACGGGAAGGCATCCAGTTGAAGAAATAAGGAAATTAAAACCAATTATCTGATGCATTCATACGCAAGTGCACCAAAAGTCCCAAGAAAAACAACGGCTGCAGAGTTCCTTGTTGCTAAAAGAGCCTGTCATAGATAGGCTTAGGAAAGAAGTGTTCTTCTACTTCTATGTATGGCTTTGAGTCCACCATTGAATATCAAAATGTTCGAAAGATAAGAGCTTATAGGAATGTTTTCCTAACTGAGGCAAAACCTGTGCTAATATTGCCAAGGCCCCCAAGAAAAGGAAGAGATTGCAAACCACTTGCTATGACTGAGCCGGCAATGGCCGACTCAGAACCTTGAAGAGCGAGGAACCCAAAGAGTGTCGACTAGGCCGTCAGTACACTCTCTCCTGTACCTGCAGAAATTCGGTGTAGTAGCGAACACTATGCTTTGTAAAATTATAAACAGCCCCTTACATTCCCAAATTAATGAACATGATGGCCATTCCCAAGTAATTACCAAGTTTGACCTTCTCGATAATGGAAATGATGACTGTGCAAAAAAAAATAATGGAAATGATGATGCCTGGTTACATAATACCCAAAGAAGAATAAAAATACAACACTGACCAACCGATAAAACCATCACGTGATATAACAGACAGAAATAAGCTGAGAAATGGAAAGAACAACTCTCACAAGAAGATGAAGAAGAAGATAACTAATTTCGACTCAACAAGATCACCAACACTCGTACAATTTGACGTGGGTCCGGAGCCGGAAGTACACGTCATCCTCGAACGCGTCGGTCATGAGGGTGGCCAATCCTCTTGCCATGAAGAAGTCCCCGGTCCCTCCGATCACCGATATGTCCCGTGTCTTGTTCAGCACCGGGTTCGCTCCGGCGAAGTTTATGCTCCCTTTATGCTGAGTGGAGTTGAAGACGAATGAGAACCCCATCCACGCCGTGTAAACGTCCTTCCTGTCGTAGAAATAGAAGCCCTGTGCCCGGCCCACCGGCGTCGAGTGCAGGTTGTTGTTCATCGTTATCGGGTCGTCGAAAATGATGAGGTCGCCGAAGTTGCTTTGGCCAGCCATGGCCGTCCTGTTGCCCCAGGCCGGCGCTCCGACGATGGCCGAGGTTGCGTTCTTCGCGTTCTTGCCGTTGTACAGAATGTCGTGGAAGTAGAACACCATTTGCTTGCACGGAAGGCGGCGGCGTCCTCGGATCTTCCCCCCCTGAGCGGCCGTGGAGCTGAGGAGGAGGACAAGGACGAAAATGATGATGGAAAGTGCGATCCCGACTCTTTTCATAGTTTCCATAGTCTTCGCTCAGAGGAACGACAAATTAGAAACTCGGTGGATCGGTGGATGGATGCAGGGCTATGTTATGAAGAAGTAGGGATGGGGATGCCTCTTTATAGAGGCCATACTGATAGATATTCCATGATAAGAAGAAAATGGCAATTGTTCAGTGCATGACTAGGGGAGAAGCTTGGCTTGAAATGAAAGACAACTTAGGTAGGTGGTAACCGTACAATTGTATATTCAAAGTGAAACTATAACCAATTCAAGAAATCTAGTATGCTGTAAACTTGGTGTTTACAATCAATTAACAAATTATAAGTTTGATTTTCAGTATAATCATGAATGCTTGCTTGTTTGCTCATAATGGTAAGACTTCATTTTCTCATTTAAGCCATTACCTTTTTCTTAGTTATCCATTGCAGTCTTTTTACTTTGGATAGATGATAGATGGTTATCTTGTGTTCTAAGCGAAGACTGTGGCTAATGATTAGATTCCCTCAAGTGTCATCAGTGGGCTGCCCACTTGTCCCAGCTTCTCATTGTTGATCAAATTAGATTAAATTTCAAGTAGAAATAGACCATCAACTATCCATAATCCTAACATATGATGATGAATGAGGAGATGTCAGAATCTATGCCATAAGACGTGCAGTAGAAGTTTGAATTTCAGATCAGATTCAAGTGGACCCATAATTAGTATCATTGCCCACAGAAAAAAAAATGTAAAGCGTGCAATTGTATCTACTTTTTTTATGCAGAGTGGTCACACTCCACTCCTTACTGCCTTGGCAAATGCGGTTTGAGCTGGTATTCCATTATTCATGGAAGAAGCAATAATATGTCATTATATGCCTCTGAGTTCTTAGGTGGACAATGTATACCTAGCAATTGGAAAAGCATTTTGATATATCAATCCATATACATGGATATTTCTAATGACATGTTTGAGACAACAACATTACATTTGACACTTGTGGGACACATGGCAAGTTAGGTCTATTTCTTTCTTACCAACCATGTAATGTGAGGCTAGGGTACCCAAAAAAAGTGGCAAGGAAGAACAATGCAGTAATCTATCTATCTAATCCTTAATTCTTGTTTGGATAAGATCCGTTTTTCAAACTACTGAGTCCTCTGCTAGTTTCCCCGTGAACCCAGAACAGTTGGGAGGGAGACCTGCTGCAAAGAAATAGCATACATGGTTACTTACAACAGACAGTAGTTGTCCATGATACCTCGATGACAACTGACTAGGCAGGCTGGAAAACGAGCTAACACCACGTAAAGCTGCTGCTGCGATCTCAGAATTTCCAGAAGGGCCTGTTCCTTTGTGGATTCAAAGTTCACTTGGATTAGGCCCACATTTTGTCATGGCCTCCTCTTCACTTGGATTAGACATCACCACAAAGAGGCTACACGGATCGAAAGTAGAACTCTAATTCCTTTATCCCGACACGGCAACTAGTTTTGCAATAATCTTTTGCTTGTTTGCGAGGTCCGCTCTACTCTAGGCTTTTTCTTACTCCTATGGAAACATTCTAAGACTCCACCGGCTACGCGCCGAGAGGCCGAGCTCTGTAGCTGCCGATCCGAGACCCTCTTACTTGATGATCCGACTCCTGTTCTCCCTGGAGTTTGCTTGCAGGAGAGAGAGGGACTCAAGAAGTGGGGCCGAGTCCGACCGACAACCGAGATGGAGTGTTGTTCACTGCCACGGTAGAAAAGGTAAAATGGTAGACGAAAAAGTGGGCCGTATAAAGGGAGTAGAAAGGAAGAGGGAAAGAGAGAGAGACGCTTGGAATTAGAGAATTAGAGTCTGTAGAGAGAGATGGAAAGGGGAGAGGGAAGTGGGGAGAGGGATGCAGTGGAGGAGGAAAATCTGGGGGAAAAGTTGAGGAGAGGGGTCCTGTTAGTGTCAAGGAGGAGGGAAGGGGCCCCATCTACTCCATTCCGCCTCCTTGTGTTTGCGCGTGAGCCCATCGTTAGTTTTAGCCCCAGAGCTGCAAACCGTTCTTCTTCATCCTCTCGTTACATCTCAGCTCGGAAGCTCGCTGCTGCTCTGTGGGAGTTCCATCACTACTTCCCCTTGTCTACAATGCACAGAGGTATCGTCTCCAATGGCTCCCCCTCGAGGCTCCGCCGCCTCAAAAACAAGGACGATGATGATGCCGGCGGCGGAGATGGTTTCACCGCCACCGACTTCATGGTTGATCCTTCCCCAGGCTCTCCTGATCAGGCACACTTCTGAATCTTCCCAAAGTTCATTCTTTCTTCTTTTAGCTCTTTTCAGGTGGGATGATCAATGGGCTTTTTTGGCTACCGGCTTTCTCCACGAAGTTTTCTGCTTTTTGTTCACAGTTGCCAATTTTTGTAATTGGAGTAAAGATCACAGTTAGAAAATCGGAGATCGGTCAGCGTCTTGTCTCTTGATGAACGTCAACCTTCAATCTTCTTTATGCTCGACAGTTCTTGCTTTTCGAGCTACATATCCTTGCTTCACGTTCAGTAGCAGATGTGCCTTCAGCAATTTTTTATTTGAGATTTCAATTTCTTGCCTATAAGCTCATTTTTATTGCCAAAGCAATTGTCCAGTTGGGTGTAAAAATTTGGTATTTTTGAGGTTTTACATGTGCAGGTGATTTTCTATTTGCAAGTGGTAAGCTGATAAGAACGCTGAAAAGTTTCTTGATAGCCCTCTGTGTGGCCATCTGCATATTTGGGCTCTCTGTCTTCCACAATATTTCCAAGTGATCATTGCTGTTCTGCAGTTGAACTGTATATTTGAGAGTAATTGAGCAAATTACTTGAACACAATTTTATGCAATCCAGTCTTGCAAGTGTTCATCTTATTCATAGGTCGATTATACTGTTAGCTTATGGTGTGAGTATTGTTTTCATGCAGCCGGGAAGCACTAGCAACGTAAGGAGGAATATGTCGGCATCACTTATGCAACATCATCGATTGGTCGAGAGAAACAGGCGCCCCATGCAACCCTTCTCTCCCTCTAGTTACAGCAGTTCAATGGAGGTACATGCAAATTCTTTAAAGGATTGTGGTCAGGCCTTACCTCTGTTCTGTAATCAAACTACCAATTCATGATGGAAAACTGACTTCTGCATTTTTTTTCTCCCTGCTGCAGGTAACTCCTTACAAAGCTGCAGTCACTCCTTCAAGTTATCTTGACTTCAAAGGAAGGGCCAACAAGCGCCATTACAGTCTTAAAACATCAACGGAGCTTCTAAGAGTCTTAAACCGCATAATGAGCTTGGAAGAACAGCATGCATCAAATGTGCAACTAATAAAAGCTTTGAAGACAGAGCTTGATCATGCTCGGCTGCGGATTAAAGAGTTGCTTTGTGATCAGCATTCTGACCACAAAGAGATTGGTGCACTGATGAAGCAGATTACCGAGTGTAAGCTCACTAGTAAATCGAAGGAACAAGACAAGATTCATGCTGCCATCCGATTGGTGAGAGATGAGTTAGAAGATGAAGGGAAGCTCAGGAAGCATTCAGAAAGTCTGCATAGGAAGTTGGCCCGAGAAATTTCCGATGCTAAAAGTTCTCTATCAAATGCTTTGAAGGAGGTTGAGAAGGAGCGGAAGTTTAGAAAGTTATTGGAAGATCTTTGTGACGAGTTTTCTATTGGAATCAGGGAATATGAACTTGAAGTTCATTCTTTAAAACAGAAAAGTGACTATGAGCGGGCCCAAGAGTTGGATCATGACTGTCTGATTCTCCATGTATCTGAATCGTGGCTTAATGAGAGAATGCAGATGAAGATCAAAGAAACAGAGAATGTTTTTGTGGATAGGGACTTGTTTGCAGAGAAGTTAAGACTTGAGTTGGGTAGATTCCTTCAAGCAAAAAGAAAATCTATTCTTAGACCAAGAGATAGGAGAAAGTCGATAGAATCAGTTCCCATACAAAAGGCAGTAAGTGCAACTAAAGATAATGCTGGTGAGAATGATTCCATTGGGAATGATTCAATTTGTTTTGAGCTTAATGAGCATGGCAAAGAAGATGAGATAAAAATTCATGAAGATATAGAAGTTTCTGTAGATGCTATTAATGGAGTAAAAAAGATTGAGAAGATGAGGAATCCAGTGAAGACAAAAGTTGGTCCGCGGGTAAGGAAGAAAACTCGCAATCCTTCGAGCATGCAAGTAAAATTTGAAGAACGGATGGCTCGAGCATTGTTGGGTAACCGGAATAAGAACTCGAGTAGACAAGAAGGAGAAAAAGAGAAAGTTGGTGATAGTATCTCACCTGATATAGGCATGTTCACTCATAGACCTAATGAGAAAGAAAGTAAGAATAAATCTTTTGAAAGCATGGCTGGTGAATTCACCAAGAACCAAGCCACAACAACTGCAGTGGGTGAGATCGATGGTGGACAGGCATCCTGCAGTGACTACACTATTTGGAGAAGAGGCACTAGTCCTATGCGGCAGTGGACAATGGTTAAATCGTTAGCCCCTGATCTTGATGTCTTAGAGTCATCCTCCAAACTTCCTCCTGCACTCAAAGATAATACCCTAAAGTCAAAACTCATGGAGGCAAGGTCAAAGGGGCAGAAATCAAGGTTTAGATCTTCCAAAGATCCCTCATAAGCTTAAATTACAGCACTCTTTGCTTTTTGTTCATCACATGAACACCTTCCCCTTTTTCATCCTTAGCATGTCTCTTGCCTAGAACCTAATAATAATCTGAGGACTAGTACCCACTGTATAATGCAAAGAATTTTCAATAATATACAGAGATTGTATTTTACAAGCATATATATAAGTTATCCTTGTTATTAACAACAGACTATATATTAATATGGAAGAAATTAATACTAATCTCAGATATCAATATGCCATGAACTCACCAAGTGGTACAACAGTTTATGCCTTATGGTTTTTCATAATGGCTTGACCTATCCAAAGGTGGAGTTGGGCATATATAAGCTTGAGTTTACACAGGTAATTGGGATCACATGAAGGAAGTCTCATACTTTCACTTGGTTCCATAAATCTCTCATTTGCAGGGATGTGCATATTGCTATGTGGACGTGATCAAATAATGAAGAATTGACAAACAAACTGAAGTTTAATTTTTCGTGTCTTCTTCTTTCATTTCCTTATGCCCCACCCACCCACTTTCCAATTCAAAGGAAGAACAAATTATGGCGGCTTTTTTTATGGAGATGATTCAGTATAAAGCACCAACCACGCGCACCCTCTGAGCATTAAATTTGTTCAAACCAAGATCACGACCGTCTGTGCCTTATAGCATCATTTCTTCAAAGCCACAAAACTTCATTGGTCTCTTTCTTGGGTAGTTCAACACTCAGCAAGTTAAAATGGCCTCCCAAGTTCAACCACAGAAGTCAAAAGGTGTCTCTGAGTGAGCTGTGAGCCACCACAATCGGCATAATCCTTCTCCTTCCATCATTAGGAGCATGGCAATCTTCATCATTTTAACAAAGCGGTCATTTCGCTTCTCTTTTCTTCCTTGTATCTGTATACCCTTCTCCAAATGCTTCTTCTGCTCTATCACTACCACTGGGAGGGGAAACCTGAGACCTCCAATGGCCATAATAGCCAGGAAGCTTCTTCTCTTCCCTTCATCCATTACTCTATTATTATTGTTCACTTTTTCTGCCATATGTTCTCGCTCTGCCGATAATTCCCTCGACTCTTCCCTCCAGGAGTCTGCTTTCAAGATATTGACTCAACATCAGCACCCTCACACAGGTTCCTTGTACCGAGCCTGGCTTCCTGCTGAATATGCGGGCATGGAGGTCTCGGTCGTCCGGCTCCGGACCAAGACACTCTGGAGAAAAGGAACCAACTTCAGCTCCTTTAGCATCCCTCCTAGGACTGTCCCCATCCCTCACGTTAAGCGGCTCGTCATAGTCTATCAGGACATGGGAAACTGGTCTTCCGAGTTCTTTTCCGTCCCTGGCTACACATTAGTCACACATGTTGTTGGGTTTACTGTGTATGATGCATCTAATGTCAGTGCCGAGACAGTCACGAGGATCGAGCTCGACCCTGCTGGCGCACCCATCTCGATCCAATTCCAATATTTATCCACGAGTCATCTTAGCAAAGAGATGCCAGGACAGAGATGTGTCTCATTTCTTGGAAACGGGTCCATTTCCTTCAGTGAGGTGAGGTTGCCAAAAATATGTTATGTAGAGAGTCAAGGCCGGTTCTCCATCGCGGTTCCTGTAGAGAGGAGGCATGTCCTGGCGGCATACTGGGCCGTGGGCATAGGAATCTGGTTCATGGGAATGGTGGTGGTCTTCTACGTCGGGGCAGTGCAGTACCGGAGGTCAAGGACCGAGAAGGTCCGAGTGATGGAAAGAGATGCGGAAGAAGGGGAGCTATTTGGAACTGTATGGGTTGGTGGCAGCAAAATGCCTTCTGCAACCGTTACAAGAACTCAGCCTGTTCTTGAGAGTGGAAATTTTCCATAAAAAACCCAGTAGCATTAGTTCTTGAGTTTACCTTTTCCTGTCTTTTTTTTCATCTTTTTTATTGTAAATATTTTGGCAACTTGTCTGCTCTTTCTGTAATAAAGTAAGGGATTCCCATCTAAATTATTAAACGTCAGTATGCCATCTTCAACTTTATAGCAAAAAAGTTTCAATAATGCTTTTCAGGTCAGCCATAGCTTTCTGGACATTTATTGCCCCACTGAAATTTTAGAAATGAGATTGCTCAACCAGTTTCTTGCTAGCATTTCATTTATTCAACCAGATCAGGAGATGAGATCAGCTAAGAAGATAGGCTAAGCAGTTCAATTCTATGCTGGAAACTGAGAATGCTGCTGGAAAACAATACATGCGTATTAAGAGTCAAGTCGTGTGTGGATTGGAGACAATTGACAAAGGCATGCATTTTTCTTATTAATAGCAAAATCTTCAGACAGACATCCTAGTTTACCATGCAATGCCCACCCACAGCCATACCATACCAGGAAAAATACCAATTGCCAATGGAAAAACAGGGATGATTGGAACATCACCTCCCCAAATCAGAAATACCACAGACGAGCTCAGTTGAGAGCCCCCAGGCCGGACTTGCTCTTCCTTGCTAGCTTGGTCCACTCGGAATGGAATGACCCAGGGCGGTCAATCCTCTCAAAGGTATGTGCACCAAAGAGGTCCCTCTGGGCCTGCACAAGATTAGCCGGCAGCCTTGCCCGCCTGTAAGTATCAAAGTAGGCGAGGCTGGCGCACATTCCCGGAGTGGTAATTCCGGCAGAGATAGCCAGACCCACGATCCTCCTCCAAGCTGCCTGCCTCTGGACCATCTCGCTGGCAAACTCGGGATCCACCACCAAGCTTGCCAAGCTGGGGTTCCTCTGGTAGGCCCTCTTGATGCGGTCCAAGAAGACCGCCCTTATGATGCACCCACCTTTCCAGATCCGGGCCAGCTCCCCCAAATTCAAGTTCCAACCTTTTTCTGTACTCTTTGCCCTCAGCAAGTTCATCCCTTGTGCATAGCTACATATCTTAGACGCATAGAGAGCCTGCCTCACATCATCCACCAGCCTCTTCTTGTCCGAACCGCTCAACTTCACCGGCCCTACCTCATCCTTCAGCCCCGCATCCTCAAGAACACGACTTGCGCTCTCCCTCTCCTCCTTCAAGCCACTCAGGTACCGACAGTCCAGGGAGGCAGCGATTGTAGGGGCGGCCACAGACAGCTCTGCCGCCTGCTGGACAGTCCACTTGCCAGTGCCCTTCATCCCCGTCTTGTCCAATATCTTGTCCACCAATTCTCCCTCTCCATGCTCATCCTTGACCTTGAAAATATCTGCAGTAATCTCAATCAAGAAACTTTCGAGCTCCCCACGGTTCCACTCGTCAAAGATTTCAGCCAGCTCATCATTAGAGAGCCCACCAACGTGCTTCAGCACATCATAGGCCTCCGAGATGAGCTGCATGTCTCCGTATTCAATCCCATTATGGACCATCTTGACGAAATTACCCGAGCCACCCTCGCCGATATAGGTAACGCAGGGGCCATCATCGACCTGAGCTGCCACCTTGTGGAGGACCTCCTTGATATTTTCGTATGCCTGGAAAGACCCACCGGGCATTAGAGAAGGGCCGTGGCGAGCGCCCTCCTCTCCGCCCGAGACGCCCATGCCAAGGTAGAGAATGCCACGGTCAGTGGCCTCGCGGATGCGGCGCTCAGTGTTCTCATACCACTCGTTACCGCCGTCGATGATGCAGTCGCCGGGGGACATGTGCTCAGAGAGAGCGGCGATTGTCTGATCCACCGGGGCACCGGCCTTGACGAGGATGATGACGGATCTGGGGGGCTTTATGGAGAGGACGAAGTCACGAGGGGAGTAGTGGCCGAAGAGGGGTAGCTGACCCTCAGAGATGGCGCGACCAAGGGTCTCATCGATCTTCGAGGCGGTCCTATTGTAGACGGAAATGGGAAATCCCTTCTCGGCGATATTGAGGGCGAGATTCTGACCCATCACGGCCAGCCCGGCGAGTCCAATCCTCGAGAGAGCTAGTGACGATGCGTCCATACTTACTACAGACAGCCAATACCAAATCCACGGAACCAAAAGAAAAGATGGAAGAAGTGGAGATTAGGGTTTTGGCTGTAAAATTGAAAATATCTTGAAAGGGAGGAGAGTGTAAACAAAGGAAATTTCTTTGAAGAAGACAGAGTGGCGGACTCCACGAGGGAGTTAAAGGACAATTTTGACCTTCAACAAGCTGTGGTAATATAATTTATTATTTATTTTAAAATATATATTAATTTACTTATATATTTTTACTATGTGAAAATTAAATATAATATAACAAAATTCTTAAAATAATACTATTATAATTATAAAATATTTTTAAAAATTAAAAAGAAGAGATTAAATTTATAAATGTATTTCTTAATATTTCTTTGATAGTTTTAAAATTAATTTTGATTTTATATATTAAATAAAATATAAGAAATAGTAAGATGTTAAGATTTGAGAGAAAGAAAATGAGTCAAATACAAACATATACCTATTATAATATATGAAAAATATTCAATTGTTATAAAATGATATAATTGTAGGAAAACATTATATAAAATACTAATATATATATATATGAAAAAATTGAAAATTCAAATATTTTTAGTGGAATAATAATCTATTTTTCATTAATATATTATCTTATTGTTTACTAAAGTTTAAATTTAAGTTAAATACAAATATTTGGTAAATATATAGATATAATATATTGTAAAAGTAAAACTAATAATTTAAAATAATATATAAATTAATTAGATGTAAGTGTTATTTGGCCAAAAGCATTGAATAAAGGATGTTGCAAAAAAAATTAACTTGAAATTAGAGAAAAAAAAGGAGATTGTTGAACAGTTAAAATATTTGAATTTTCAACCCTTTCATATTTATTATTACATTAGAGATGAAATAATGAATTTCATATTTTACATAATACTTTCATTCAACTTATAAATTATAAATAATAAATTCAATTACATCAATAGATTTTTTATATATTTAATTACTCTTTTTCGTTACAACTCCATATATATTTAAAAGCATTAATAATGTATATATATGATTAATCAAGTATTAAACTAATAATGTAATGTATATAGGTCACACAACTTACATAATGTAATGTATTAACAATGTGAGTGAAAATAATAGAAAATGCAAATTATTATAAATTTTAAAATTAAATTATAAATATGTTTGGAGCAAGTGAATTTTTATATCTAACTCATTTTAAATTTCAAAACTACATCATTTATTAATTGTATATATTCTATAAAGATTTTATTTAATACATATATGTAATCAAATTTAATTTTAAAATTATAAAATAAAATATAAAAATGCATTTTTATTTAATATATCCACTTTTTAAATAATTTTTTTAATTATAATTGTAGTCTAAAGGGTAAACTTTTTATATGTTTGTAAGATTTTTGTTTTATTATTTGATTTTTTATAATAGTAAAAATATATAAATAAAAAAATATATTTTAAAATAAATAAGAAAATATAAGTTGTTAATAATAAAATATAAGTTATGAACGAATTATGTTGATTTATTTATAATATAATTAATCCACCCATTGCCTGATAATTAAATTAAATTTATTTTATATTTGATATTATAACAAATACTTACCATGAGTGAAAAAATAAATAATAATAATTGCAATTTTTTATAAATTTTGAAATTAATTTTTATTTGATAATTTATTCTCTCCTAATAAATTTTATTATTAAAGTAACTATTATTTATATAATAATTTTAATAATATTTTAATAAAATATTAAGAATATAAATATACTAATTAAGAAATATAATATATAATTATATATATACTAATAAATATATAATTTAAGAAAATGAATAAAAATTATAATTATAGTTATATATATTTTAATCTTACATATTATAATAAAATATAATAATTAAAATATACTAAATGCATTTTTCTTTATTCTAATTATATTAAATACCTCTTTACCCGTTCAATGAATCTTATTAGGAGTAAACCTTGAAATATAAATAAAAAATCATAATTTATTTATATATTATTCAAACTTCATTTTTTATATTTTTTACTAAAATTCATTATATATTTTTATATAAGATATATTCGGTATATTATATTTTTATATTTAAATAAAATATGTTATTTATATTTAACTCGCATTTTATCTTTAATTTATATTAAAAAATATTATGCAATTTTAATAATACTAATATTATATCATAAAATAATATTATTAATTTTAAAATTTTATTGTTAATATATATTATGTTTTATACATTTTCCTTTATTTCATGAATTATTATCAAATTTAAAATTTTTAATAATATTATATACAATGTTTGTGATAATAATTATATATATTGACATAATAATTTATTTATAAAAAATAATCTGAATTTTTTTATTAAAAAATAATTAATTGTAAGAAGTTAAACTTATTTTAATAAAATAATAATATATAACTCAAAACAAATAAATAAAAATATGAATATAGATAGTAATAAAATGATTATCTTATAAATTTATTAGTACTAAGAAAAGGTGAATTGAAAAAAAAACTTATTATCAATTAAAAAATAGAGAAAAATAAAAAAGCATAATTATTTAAATATATATAATATAATTATTTTAATTGAAAGAAATTAGATGTGGGAGTGGTTAAGAGCTAAACAAATGATAAATTTGAGTTTTAAATTAAATATGAACTTTATTAAATTATTGTACAAGATCTTAGATAAAAAATAGTTTTTTGTTAAAATATTTGAATTTACAACCTTTTTATATAATTATTATTTTATATAATGTTATAATAAGTGAAGGTTTCTCATATAATTATTTTATTTATACCATCATATTATAAATGTGAATTTAGTATTTTATATAATGTTTATAATTCTTTTATTTATTTGATATACGTAGAGTGCATGTTTGTATTTAATATATTTTCTATCATTTTCTTAAATATTAAGTATTTCGTATATATTATAAAAATATTATATTTAATATATAATTTAATTTAAAATTATATTAAGAAATATTAAAAATTTGTGTATTTAATATATATATTTTTTAATTTTTAAAAAATATTTTTTAATTATAATAGTATAATTTTTAGATTTTTTATTTATATATTTTTTATAAATTAAAAATATATAATTAAATAAATATATTTATAAATATTAAATTATGTATAAGTGGATTATCACCCGCTCTTCTTCTTTTTTTTTTTTGCTCAAAGTTAGCTCAACTTCAAATTAACTTATATTTAGAGGAAGAAAGTAAGAATAAAGTTTTTAAAAGTTTAGTGGTAAATTCACTAAAAAGGATTAAGGTTTCCTTCTTACTTGTGAGCCAACATTTCTAATAATATTTTCTACTTCATTATTAGTTTATATAGAAACTTATATATTTTTATAAATTTTGATTTCATTTTCTTTGACTTTTTATTGTTTATTAATTCAAATATACATTATTTTTTAAGTTTAATAGTTTGCCATTATAAGTTAGATATGAAGGAAAAAAATGAAAAATAAATAATAAATTATTTATATGTTATCATTTTCACAAAAAATAGAATAAAAAACATAGTAACTAATTTACCATTTGAAATATAAAATAAACACTAACAATAATGTTAATAATAGTATAATTATTTAATATTTATAATAAATATTGAAAATTATAATATAAACATATTTTTGATAATGTGATGTATGCACGTATGGATAATAATTAATAAATAAAATATTGACAACCATAAACAATACGAAATTTTTTATTAAAATATTTATATGGGATAGTAATAAGCACTAATTGAATAAATGTTGATCCATTGATAGAGGAATAAGACACTGTTCTTAAACAAAATATTTTAACTTGAACTTATTCACCAAAAGGGCCAATGATCAGAACAAGAAAGGGAACACGGCCTTTCTACCACTTGGATAATTCTTCCCGAATTTCTCCAGGTACCACTGGTGGTTCGCACGTGAGCGTGGTACCAGATTGCTACACGTGTAGAGGAAAAACCCTAGTCCGGCCCACGACCACGTCATCACGGCCCATCCTAGCCACTCTGCCAGTTCCCCCGTGTAATTGGGGCAGCTCACCGCCTCGAACCATCCGCCCCTCGGCACTCTGTACCCCTTCCCCTCCCTCTTCAACCTCAGCAAGGCTAGATCGGATCTCACGTTCACCGTCATGCCGCCGCCAAATACCGCCGCCCCTACTAGCCAACGCCACCAGAACCACGAGTCCCCGTCGTAGTCCCTGTAGTTGGACACGGACCGGGACTGGACGTACGCATTGAGGAGGTTGAAGGCGAACGCCATTAAGGCGACGGATGCGGGGAAAGCACTGGAGGCACCGCCGTGGCTGATGCGGAGGGGGTAGATCACGGTGCGGTGGAAGTAGTGGAGGAGGTAAGGGAGGATAAGGGCCAGATTCCTGGGATCAGAGGAGTGCCGGCCGAAGGGAAAGAGGATGAGGGTTAGCCAGAGGGTGGGACTCTCCATGAGGAACCACGCCAGGGAGGAGGAGAGGTTGGGGCCCCATCCGCGACGGTGGTGCTTGCCGTATGGAGCCTGGAGGAAGTGGAGGGCGATGAAAGTGGGTGGACAGATGAGATAGAGAGAGAGGAGGCAGTAGTGGAAGAGCACCTTATCGGAGTCCCATGAGATTGCTGCCATGGTCAGGGGAGAGAGGTGGAGAATATGAGGGCCTTGGGAGAGATTAGGATGCACACTAATGTCCCTTTTTTAATAAATATATGGATAGGGTAGCATGGAGCAACCTAGTGGAAGGGCTAAAAGGTCTACTACCAGAACCAAGAATCCCAAATTGGACTTTCCCACCAAACTGCTACATAAATATTCAGTGTTAAGATTATCCATTTACAAGAAGCAGCATTTCCAGCATGAAGCACCGAAAAGTGCACTCCCTTGTACTAATCAACTATGCAGGGATCAACGAGAACCAGAGCAGAGTTATCAAATACAGATGAAGAGAGAATAAGGACAGCTTTGGAGCATCATGGTATACTATTAGGACTTGTTGGTGTCAGAAGGATCATAGCATGGTTTCACTTTCACTGCTTCCCTGGCCTAGGGTCAAACTACCGGCCAGCAGAGCCATGAGGCTCCCACCATGCACCCTTCCTTCAGGAACAAGCGCCCAAACTGATGGCAAAACTTCATCAACATGCAATTTAGAATAATGGGGACTATCCATGGACCCTTTACTCACCTGCCTTTCTGTTGATCCATTAACCAGATTGGACTTACGTTTGACTCCCCTAAGCCAAGGAAATTGAGAGGAGAGGAGTTCACTCATTAGCATGTTGGCAACTTCCTGGATTTATTTGGCACCGTTTTCCTCAAATAAATATGCATTTATACATGATCTTCTTTTTAACTTTCTTGTTTGGAACCATAAAAGCATACCTCAGATAGATTCATCAACCTACAAATTGGCTTGAACGGATGATCTATCTATTCTTTCAAATTATCAGCAGAGATATCTCGAGAATTCAAACAATAATGCAAAGAAACTCGAAGGTTTTACACAAACGATTACCATATCAACTACTAGAAGTTATATTACCTTAAGGCTTGCTCTTGTCGCCATTTGAGACACACCACTTGGTGGACTCTTGACATTGAAGCCAATAATACAAGCACAACATGCCTGTGCCAGATCTACATCAGACTGTGAATATCCCTTAAAAAATGTCAATTATTTTATCTGGAGAAGCTTTAGCCACTGCTTTTGGCTGCGGTTGAGTTCGGGTCTCCCTCTTCACATACTTTTCTTTTTTGGCAGTTTTCAAGCCAAATGGCTCATCACCCCTCTGCCTAGCTAACATACATGGACTTGTATGGATACACCTAAAAAAAAGTAAAGATTTTATAGGTTTTACATTCACCAACTTAATACTATAGGCTATTTAATACCCCAAACATAAACAAGAGAACATAATTTGTGAAGCTTGCAAAAATGCTGTATTTGAGGTCCACACATTTTCAATTAATCATGCAACTTAAGAATTTTCTCTGAAAAAAGATGATGAATTACCGCATTAAGTTACCTTCCTGCAGGACCTTGCCATAAGCTACTACTCCGTGCATGGCTGACATGAAAGAGTGATCTGCAAAATATTTAGGAGTTAGAATGAGAATTAATGAAAATATCCTTATAAGATTCATTTGTCAGCCCTGCCTATTAGCCCAGAGCCCTTCCTTTGAAGTGAACAAGAAGATTGTTTGCATATTATTACAGCAGAAAATAACCTCGAATTATGAAATTTTGCTCCCTTGAGACCCTAGAATTTCAACCTTCTTTAACATAAAAAAATCTTGAAGATTTTGAATTGTTTACCAAGGTAACTAGCCTGGCAATTCTCTCATGCTAACAGAGCATTATAATGTAACGAAGTAGAGACTACAATGTCAAAATTTCACCCAAAATCCTACCATGCATCATGCCTTATTATTCAAACAAAGATTATTAATCCTGCCTTAGTCTCTGGAAAAAAAATCATGCCTTAATCAATAGAAATTAAAATAAAACCCAATATCACATTGCCTAAAGAGCACTTCCCCTACCAAATAGAGAAAAAAGGAGGCTGATATTTGCCCTGCTGAACGACTTTGTGATAATACACGATTAGCCTGAAGACTCTTGCAAAAATAGTGTGTCAAATACTGGTTCAGTATAGGATGAATTATTTAGTCTGTACCAAAATGTTTCAGAATTAATATCCTTTCCAGGACAGGATACACAAACATACAGGCATATGTATATAAGTGCATATCAATGAAAACAATCTTTCCATAAATCATCGATGAAAACAATCTTTCCATAAATCATCGATGGAAGCCAGCCCTTAGAAGCCATAGAATTAGATGATACAGTTACAACATATAACAGGAGTAGCACAGTGTTCATCTAGATACATGAATAAAGAAAGCCTTGGTCAAGCAGAGTAAGTTTTCTCCGAGAAGAAAAATACAATACACTAAATAGCATAACTCCGTACATAGAATTGAAACAAAAAAAGTAGCGGAACGCCCGCTAGTATTATATAAAACAACCTCCATGAACCATCCAATTAATTCCAATACATACATATTTGAATATTCCATTATTTATGTTAATAATTTATAATTAAAGTTTTTTTAATATTTACCCGTTATAATTTTTAATTAATTTTTTTTTCGAATAAATTAGATTAATTATTATTATATATTTTTCTTTTTATTAAATAATAGTATCAAAATTTTTTTTAAAAAACTATTAATAATACAATTTTTATATCCAGCCAAACTTAACAAAATTTTGCATTAACCATAATTTTATACTTGTAGTAATTAATTTAGTCAAACTAATGTAATCTCTTTTAAATTTATTCTTTTTATTTAATACCAACTAATATTTTCTACCATTAAAATTTATTATTTTATCAAATTATTCTGATATTTATATTTATTATCAACTTTTTTATCATCGCATCAATATTTTATTTGTTTATGTACAAAACATATTATTTTTATAATTAAGTTACATTAATCCAACTCTATTTCTAAATTAACCATTATTCTATCATAAATTACCATAATTTTTCTTCAAATTTTATTTGATTAAACTAATATTTAATTCAGTTATTTTCTTTTATTTAATCTTAAAATCTTATTCCGATAAAAGTTTGGATTTATTAATTTACCCCTTTAACTCTCTTTTCATATATATTGTTATTTTACTCATTAGAATAAATCTTATAACATTCTTTTATTATTAAACACTTTTTTTTTGTATATCTAAATTTTATATTTGAATTTTTTTATTTTATTTTTAAAATTTTATATTATAGTGATACTCTTATCTCATCTTTTTATTAATATTAAATTATATTTGACAAATTTAACAAATAATTATTAATGTGTTTAAATTTATTTTATATATCAAAATTATTATAAGAATTTATTATAGTATTATAGATATAATTTACAAATATAGTATACACATTAATATATTTTTTTATTAATTAGTTCAATTTTAAGTTTTGTTTGTATTTTTTTTTCAGTTCAACATTCAACCAAATTAACCATTTTTATTTTATATTAAAATCCGTATGTTACGGTATATTTTAAGATTGTGAAAAATAATAAGGATAATAATAAAAATAAAAATAGAAAAATGAGATATATCAGTTATAATATAGAAAATTAAGTGATAGTACTTATAATATTATAAATATTTCATATTTAATTTTTTAATTATATAACTTAAATAAATAAAATAAATTTTGATTATATATATTTTTTTATATTAATTATCAAATAGAAAAAGAGCAAGTAAGTATGTACCTAATTTAATAATAAAAATTTAATTAGTGATATGTACAAATATAGAGGTAAAAATAATTAATTCGAGTTTATTATTTCGAAAAAATAATAAAAGGATGGTATATAATAATTAAGTGTGTTTAAAGTTGAATGTAACAGAAATTATAATTATATATTTTTCTTTATATTAATTATTAAATTAAAAAAGAGTAAGTATGTACTCAATTTGAGAACAAAAATCTAATTAGTGATCTCTAAAAATATAGAGAAAAAAATAACTAATTCGAGTTTATTATTTCAAAAAAATAATAAAATGATGGTATACAATAATTAAGTGTATTTAAAGTTGAATGTAATATCGTATATATATATATATGTTATAATTAACTGCGGATATTGATAATATAATTTCAAATTGAATAAAATAATATAAAATAGATAAATATAATTTATTTATAAACTTTTTAAATTATAAATTTTAAATAAATATTAACCCATAAATTAGGTATATTACATTTTGATGATTACCTACCTCCATTCAAGCAAAATATCTACTAAGTGAAACTCCCCCAAAAATCATTCTTTAAAACCACTTTTACTTTTCAGTTAAAAGACTCACTCATAGGGAAGCAGAAGCGGAAGAACAGGAGAAGAATCCAAAGCTCATGAACCTCAAGAGAGAGGGGCTCAAGAAAGAAAGAAACTGAATTAAAAGATGAGAGATGGAGGAAATGAATTGAGAAGTCCATAAAACTTCTTTTCCAGAATCATTGATCCAACCTACGATGAAGACCGGTCCGTACAGAGCATCACGAAGGCACGGGGAGCAGGAATACGTTCCGAAGCTTGAACCTGAGCGGGAGACAATGGCCTCTACAAAACAGAACCCCTCTCCTCGATGAACCATGGAACTAAGAAGAACGTCCTACATGAGCCCAACTCTAAAAGGATCAATAATCATAAGCCCATGTTTATTAAGCCCAATTAACACTTACACTTATTGGATTTCGGCCCAATGGCATAATGTAGCATTTCCACTATTAGCCGGTTTTCTGTCCTCTTAACGGCGAGAAAACCGTGGATAAACGGCGAGCTGCCATGGGTCGTTTCATTCATATCAATCGTCAAAACGACAGCAACTCCTCCGACACAGGAGGGAGGGACCCAAGGGAAGAGAGGACAATCAGACGAAACACGCGGGAATATTTCAGGCGGACACCTTCAACGGCCCATTCTCTCTCTACTCTCCATCAGATTCACCTGAATTTTGATTCTACAGAAACTGCGCGCGGAGAGTTTGATTGCAAACCATCGAAGTTTCCCAATCCGGAACGTCAAAGTTCCGTCCTTCCGCCGGAAGAAAAGGAGGGGATTTTCTGGTTGAGTCATTTTTCTCTGTCGTCTTCTTCCAGGACTTTCGGCCATTGCCAGATTTCGGTCGGTGCGAATGCGATTGCCGTCATGTCAGTTTTGTTATTATTTCTCTTTAATCGTTGCATCTTCATTTCTGTTATTACTTCACAGTAACAATTGTTTTGTTTTGTTCTGTTTGATTAATGGAACCTGAAAAATGCTTTGATCAGATTCGAAAATGCTTTCTATATTTCTCTATTGGAATCTCACAGCCAGCGGGTCGGAAAATAAAATCATCTCATATGGCAAGATTTTGTTCATGTATGTTGCAAATAATAGGAAATAAAGAACTGCATTTACAACAATTGATGCATTTGATGTCCTTCCTGTTTGGGTTATCGAGCGCATGCATGTACTGGAATTCTGAGTTTTAATCTGAGTGCAGCATTAAAAAATTTGCAGCTCATTTAGATGATCAGTTTCCATGACATCGACGACAATATTGAACACCAAAACATATTTGGGAGTATAGTTTCTGGAGATTGAAGGTTTTGGTTAGTTACGTCTCCCCTGACCGGAAATGGATCAGTTCCGGCAGGTAGGGGAGGTCCTTGGAAGCATGACAGCACTGATGGTTCTCCAAGATGAGATCCCCATCAACAAGAGGCAATGCCTTCTCCTCTTTGAGATCTTCTCCTCAGCTTTTTCATTGATATCAACCTCTATAAGACAGAACCTGAGGCTTGAGGACAAGAACACGACCAAATGGAAGGCCCTTGATCAGCCCTTGAGGGAGTTGCGTAGGGTGTTCCGGGGGGCTGAGATATATATTAAGCACTGCATGGACTCGAGGGATTGGTGGGCTAAGGTCCTCATCCTTCACCAGAACAAGGATTGTGTTGAGTTTCATGTCCATTACTTGCTCTGTATTTACCCGGCAGTCGTGGAAGCCATTGAAACTGCAGGTGAGATCTCGGGGCTTGATACTGATGAGATGCAGAAAAGAGGGGTCCTGTTGAGGAGAAAGTATGATCAAGAGTTCAATGACCCCAAGGTTTTTGTTTTGAGGTTTGGGGAGCAGTACTTGGCAACCAAAGAATTGAGCAAGCGATTTGAGATAGCTTGGCGAGAGGATAGGTGGCTCCTTTGTGAGGAAATCAAGGGGAGAAGAAAGAAGGAACCGGATAATGAGGATAGGTTAGGAGAACTATTTCTCAATAAGCTAAATGCTCCATCAGATAGTACTGATGCTATGCTTTTCTCAAGTTCAGTCTTCACTGGGGCGAGGGACTATCAGGTAAGGAGAAGGCTGGGGAGTGTGGGTCAGTTCAAGGAGATCCAATGGCTAGGTGAAACCTTTGTGATGCGGCATTTGGTTGCAGTCATAGAGCCTCTGAAGCCCGAGATTCGAACTCTCCTTTCACTTTCCCACCCTAACATACTCCAGTACCTCTGTGGCTTCTGCAATGAGGCAGAGGAATGTTTCTTGATTTTGGAACTGATGAGCAAGGACCTATCATCCTACATAAAAGAGTACACGAGTCCTGGAAAGAGGAATCTATTTTCGCTCCCTGTGATAATTGATATCATGCTTCAGATCGCGAGAGGAATGGAATACCTCCACTCTAAAGGAATCTTCCATGGGGATCTCAATCCGAAGAATGTCCTCCTCAAGTCAAGCAGCTCTCTTGAAGGCTATTTCCATGTGAAGGTTTTGGGTTTCGGGTTATCCTCCATGGACGACAAAAACTCGTGCAGCTCACCGAGCCATGATGCAACCAGCTCAATAATTCCTTTCATTTGGTATGCTCCAGAAGTTCTAGCAGAACAAGCAAAACAAGGGAGTGCAGGAACATCCCATTGTAAGGCCAAGTACAAAGAGAAAGCCGATGTATACAGCTTTGCTATGATCTGTTTCGAGCTTCTAACAGGAAAAGTACCATTCGAGGATGGGCACCTTCAAGGGGACAAGATGGCCCAAAACATTATGGCAGGAGAAAGGCCTCTCTTCTCATTCTCATCCCCCAAATTCTTGGTCAGCCTGACTAAGAAGTGTTGGGCCACTGACCCTGCATCCCGCCCGAGCTTCTCGTCAATTTGTCGTATATTGAGGTATATCAAGAAGTTTTTGGTGATAAACCAAGAGAATGATAAGCAGCCCGAGCTAAGTCTCCCTTCTACAGACTTTTGTGACATTGAGACCGGGTTTCAGAAAAAGTTCCTTGCAGCTGCAGACACTGGTAGTTTCAATATAGCTTCTGTTTGGGATATTCCATTCCAGATGTTCTCCTACAAAATTTCAGAGATCGGGAGAACTGGGAGGAGTCCCATTTCGAGTGAGCCTGCAAGTGGCACTGACTCATTTTGCAGGGATGAGAATCCATTAGTGGTGGAAGAGAATAAATTACCACTAATGAGTGATACAAGGTCTGCTTATTCTGATATTCTGGGCAAGTGGTCTGGATCGTCTAAGGGAGCTGCACTCTTGGCATTCAAAAAGAATTCCGGTATGTTTCCACTTTGCTTACTTGATTATTTCATCAAGAGTTCTGGCACTCTCTTAGAAAAACGTAACTCCACAAGTATGAAGGTGATGCGTCATCAAGCCATTGAGATCACCGTCTATTTCCTTGTTAACTTTTCAGGAGGGGGTTGTTCTCGTTCTAGAGATGTCAGATCGCTATGCTCTGATATCCCGCAGAAAAGGGCTGTCTCAGTGAGAAATGTACCCACTCTTACTAACAGAAAAGGATTAGCTCCAGGTGAGTCTTCAGTGAAAATAAACTACCATTCCTGGTTGATACTCCTGGAATAACAAGACAGTGCATCACTGTTCGGTTTCTTTTTATCAGGAACAGAAAAGGCACAAGACAGGAGGGCATCGAGATTAAATTCTCTGCCCCGGACTCTCTCCATGAGAAAAAGCATCGAAAATTTGCCATCCATGGTGAACCATGAAGAAAAAAAGATCCGGAGGAAGACAACGGGGCATGTATCTGACTCTGAAGTACTACATTAGAAGGATGGCCGAAGGCATCAGGGTGGATGATCCCACACCACTTCAGCTTCTCTCTTCAGACCCTTGTGCTAACTGAGTGTTAAAAAGGAAAAAGAAGGATAACAAGTGAAACCCAGAAAGCTAGGAGTCTCTGCCTCTCGAATTGTCACAGTAGGCCAATTATGTCATCAAACATGATGGATTATAGAAATTTACCCTTTCAACTTCAATACAGAACCACAAACTTTCTATGCAGTTCTCTACGAAGTAGGTGAATGTAGGAAATTAACAAAAAAAAAACATAATATTAATTTATTTCTTTCTGAAAAAAATGACATTTTCCCCTCACACTCTTCCTTATCTACATTTTCTCCACTCCACTCTACCGCCATTGCTGCTGTTTCTTCTCCGGCTATGGCTTCATCTCCGTTTACCTCCACTCTCAAAACCCCTTCTTCACCTTTTTGCTCCAACATCCTGTCTCGATTCTCATCATCTCCACTAGTCTCATTCTCCCACGCACTTGGACCCTTCCGATGGAAGCCCAAGAATGACCTCACGCGGAAGCCCAACGCCTCCTCCTCAGCTACCATTGTGAGAGCCCAGACGCTGGATTTTTCTGGTTCTTTCTTCGAGGGAGGATTTAGGTCGGAGGAGGACCCCGCATTTCCGCCCGGTTCGGGGATGACGGCGGTGGAGGAAGGGGACGAACCCCAGTGCCCGCCTGGGCTCCGCCAGTACGAGACTATGGCGGTTCTCCGCCCCGACATGTCCGAGGATGAGCGGCTTACACTCACCCAGAAGTACGAGGAGGTAAAAAGTCCAGAATTTTGCGACAATTTTGTCTGATATGCCCAATTATATGATGAAAAACTGGAGCCGCAGAGAAGAATATGACAAGACATAGGTACTGTAAATGCTATGCATGATCTAATACCTGTGAAAGTGGGTACTTTAGAATAGAAATGTTGTCTGATGGGTGCATATAAATTGGTAGGATAATGTGATTTATGACTGTCGTAATAAGCAGATGAACCTGAGAAGTTATACCATTTTGGAGGACGATCATGAACGGCAAATTAGCTCGATTAGCATTTATCAATACCTTATGTTTTGTCGGTGGCTCAAAAACATTGGAGGGGAAAAATCAGTTATTCAGAACTAGCAAGCAGTTGATGTAGGATTCATTGGAAAGTTATGAAATGGTTGTCTTGTTCAGATATCAGATGGATTTAGTTCTATGCATCAAAAAGTTAGGTGCTGGAAGATTCCCAGGAACATTCTGCTCATCCTACTTTAATTAATGAGATGAGCAAAGAGAATGATAATGCCATGACAGCACTTCAGTATTTAGTGTTGTACCAAGACTATGCAGTTTGATCATTCTATGTTGTGCTTAAGAAACAATTGGATCTATCTATTTATGCAAGACTGACCCGTTGACCATATCCTATGTGGCTAAACCTGCTTTTGCTGCAATCCTTGAAGGATCAACTGGAACTTCTCCCTTGAACCAGTTGTGTAACCCCTGATTATCTCACCCTTCAGAGTTTCTCGTTGAAATATCTCTAGATTTCTTTTGGTGATAATTCCACAGTTTTAATAAGATTTACCTTCTCTTAGCAGCTACTTGTAGCAGGAGGAGGCATGTATGCTGAAGTTTTCAACAGAGGGGTTATCCCACTGGCCTACAGCATCAAGAAGAAGAACAAGGCTGGAGAATGTAATACGTACTTGGATGGAATTTACCTTCTCTTCACCTACTTCACTAAACCTGAATCTGTTGAAGCCCTCGAGTTTACAATGAAGGCTGATGATGACATCATTCGATCATCTACCTTCAAGGTCAAGAAGAGGAAGTATTAGTCTGAACCTACCTGGAACTGCTAAAGCTCAAGCAACTGAATGTGAAGTTTATGGCATGTATTATTTTGGATTCAATTTGTTGAATAGCAGCTTAGCAATGATGTCTGTATTTTCACCCACAAAAACTGAGCCCAAGCAAATAGGACTCATTCAAGCTTGGTTAACTTTAAAACAGAAACAATATAGCCTAAGCTTGGACATTGAGGCTGCTCCTTACCCTGTTCATATTGGACAATCTGTTTGACGAGTACTTCAATAAATAGACATGCACTTGCCCTTGAAATTTGTGCCATTTCTGCAACAGTCATTGGGAGCTGATGACAGCAAATGTTCTCTATAAAGCAGCCAACCTTCTCCTGCAGATCCTCCATTACCAGGACAAAGATTAACTATTTACAGTGTTGCTTTTATACGGTCAACTATAGTACAGCCGTCGAGGAGTCCCTCATCTGCAGTAAATTCATCCGGCTCTGTTCCCCTGCAGAAAGGATCTGCACGGTTGCTGCAGCCTGTTGATGTCCTCTTCTACCATAGCAAAGCTCAGAGGCAATAGTTAGCCATGGAATTTTTCAGAGGATGGATCAATTCAATTTTGGTTAGCTGTTAGGTAATACAAATACTAGAATACTATTAAATTGGTGTTTTACTCTCATTGCAAATGGTTGGTTTCCGGCTGGTGTCTCATCATATGTCATAGTCATCATTGTTTATTCCATTACTTCACGCACGGTGATGCATGCTGGATAGGATAATACTTGCCGCGCTGGAGAGACGGCTCACCATCGTCATCATCCTATGCAACCAGTTCTTTTTGGCCCTGGGAGGATCTTCTTTCTTGTGGTTGCTTTAGCAGAAGATATCCAAATATAAAACCTAGTTAGCAGCCGGAAACTGGGAGGATCACTAGATCAACAATATGCTAATGCCGATATCCATGTAAAAGATCTGTATCCGACCACACTAGTCTTAATTTAATCACCATCGACTTAACGAATCAAAATAATATCATGGGTTAGGCTTAACATTCCATTATTTTATAGCACCTGCACTGAGGATATGATTTGGATTTAGATATGTGTCGTCATCCGTAGTGGCTGGGCTGCTACGCTCCCTTTTTTTTTCTTCAACTCTTAACGAAACCACTAATGGCCGCAGCATCTACACGAATTGCAGCAGTTCCATTTGAAGCTTATGGAAAAGCAATGCTCCGTTCGGTGCCTGCTTGAGAATCCCAGAAAGGGATTCGTCTATGGAATATCGAGCATACCTCGGTCCATTTCGCCATCGAATGTGCAGATCAATATGTAATCTGCTGCAGTATTAAGGGGGAGAAAGTTGGACCATTTTTATGTAATTTATTTGAAAAGGAAAGACAAACGTGGGAGATAAAAGAAAGGAACAGCAACAATTAAACTTACATTAATGGAAAATCTGAGTGTCCAAAGAATCAGAGATATGGTGGGGTTGCAGTTTGGAAATCTTATCTCTATGCACTATGTAGGAAAGAGAATTCTTCCTTCCAGATCCACCATCGCCAGTACCTTCCTACGCATCTGCTTTTCACAAAAGGGTTTGTTCGGGCTAGAACAGATTGGAGATATTCATTGATCAAAAATCAAACTTGAAAAGCTTTCATCTTTGATCTGATTGGACATGCTGTTAGTGCAATCAACTATACTTCTTCCCTTCCATATCAAGTTTCTGATACTTTATTAGTGTTCTTTACTGAAATATTTTCTATTTATGGTATTTTTTAGTTCAATGTTGAGAATTTACATGTTAGGGCGTGTATAAGTCTCTGTCAACTTTGCAGTACTCCATCTGGGAGAGGAAAAAGGCTAAAAGGAAGACACCAAATAGTGCAAATGGTGTTTGATTATCATTGTATAAAGGGGAGAAAAAGGTGAGAAGTGATAATCTTAATATCATTAAAGATATATGTTAAACCTAAAAAGATAAAAGGGAGGATGATTCAGGTTACAACCTTCATGTCAGTGATATATTACCAAGAAGCTGGCAATTAGCAATTGCTTTCAGGTTACAACCTTTAACCAAAACCAATCACCACTTCATATAGAACTAAGTGTAACAAAGTGGGAACAATGAATGGTATTCATTGCCATGCCCAGATGATAGAGAAGGATCAAGACAAATGGACCGACCTCAGTGCTGCAGAGGGATGAGGGGTCCATCTTTGAGTGACGAGTTATGGACCTGTCCCATCGTTTGACAATGATGGCAATATATTCCCCCCAACCTTGTTTTCAGAGAACAAGTTCTTTCTGCCATCTCTTTGCTTATTATAACACTTCAGCTGGTGTATCATTCAGTAACAGCCACCACCGCCTTTAATCTTTGCTTAATCTTGGAGACAATTCCCATTATGACATTTCCCTTTTAAGGGTGTTACTTGGATAAGAATTTGAATGAACTTCATTCATGATGATAGAATTCGTACTTGGACTCTTGATGTATGAATATCTTGCTCCTTAATTAGTATCACACTTCCTTGTCTTAAAGTTGAAGCCCATCAAGTGAATTCACAAGCTGTTATAAAGATAAATTAATGGATGCAATAGAGATGCAAGGCATGGGAATAAATTTGCATAAATTCCATTTTCTCTCACTTTGCTGCTACTTTTTCAGAACCAATCGGACAGAAGAATCTGCTAACTGCCCTCCATATATAAACCACCAGGAGGGCCTTCACTTCTTTCCCACATCTCTGTTCATCTCTAGCCTTGCGTACTTCTGGTTTTCTTTCTCTGAGTCTTTGAAGAACTTATCCGAAGATTGAAGCTTTGAATTATGGGTCTTCCTGATCCAACGCCAAGCTCACCCCACCTATACTCTCAAGCCCTTCAGCTCAAACTCTACCAAGCCTTCATCTTCTCCATCCCTATCCTCTTCTCAATCATCCTTTTCCTGCTCTTCTACCTGTTCTACCTCAAGAGGAGGTCTAATACCAATCCAAGTCTCTCATCACAGCCCGCTGTCGCAAGGATTTCCCGTCGAGCAACTCCGTACCTGCCCCAGGTATATAGCAACTCTTATGTTTTCTTATTTCAGTACCTCTCTCATAGATTATGAATCTTAGGAGCTTAGGCCTCATGCCAAGCAGACGGACAGGGCAGTTTTAGCTTGTCTGTGGAGTTCTATCAATTGCTAGGATTTTTCCTTTTCTTCTAGTTTTCCATGAATTAAGTGGAGTGAGACGTGGATCGGTTGTCAGTTGTAAATTAGGATGTCACCAGCCGACAGTAAAAAAAAATCTAATGCACGGTTATAAGATTGGGAGGCAAGGACACAGTTGCCTGCCAACTTGCCATGCCAATCATGATGATGGGGGCATCTATGGTTCTATGTTACAAACTGTACTATAAATTTGTCCATCTTGCTACATCTCCTCATCAAATTGGTGAATTGGAAATGCTCATGATCACAGTCTTTGCCAAACACACTATTAACTAGAGCTTCAAAGAAATGCTGCCCAAACTATGATTGTTCAATCCACATATATATATATACCTGATTGGTTTGTTTTGTTTTTTCGTACGGTGCACAGCCGTGCCGGGTGATGGGTTTGAAAGGGGACCTCAAGAACATGCTTCCGATTGTTCTCTTTGATGAAGAACTTGGAAGAAAGGACTCTCAGTAAGTTTCTCTATTACACTCGCTCAACTTTTTGTCCATCCCTATGAGCATGTACACAATCCTGACTGATTTTCAATACACTTATCATGCCAAAACATCTCATCGGGCGGCAAGATAGATTCTTGGTCGTGGATTTAGAACCCCCACGACACCTCCACCTAGTTGGTGGTGGTGGTGGTGGAGGAGCGGGTCCATTGCACAGAATTGGGGAAGGTGAAGGAATGCTTTGAAAGATTGACGTTCCCGTCATGGAAAAGTCCTTTACCACTATTTTAAATGATTAACAGTCTGATAAGGACATGATATATTGATATATCTGCAATTACTTGTTCAAAGTAAAAAAAAAACTCTTTTAGAACAGTGATTGTTCTCTCTGGGTGCACTTTTTTTTTCCGTGTTTGGTGATGGGGAGAATTTTCCAGTCTGGATTCCCAATATCAACCACTCTTTCACAAAGAGAGATTGTGGTCATTGTTGGGTCGGGTGTGTGTAAGATTCTCCTCTCCAAGGAGCAAAACACACCCAAGTGGAATGGGTTCTCAGGGCAAATTTGCTCATCACTAAAAGAGAAGATTCTTGATTTGATCATCACCATCTGAAACTTCTACGTTTTCTCTTTAACGTTTCGAACCGAATTAGGATAATCATGTTGGGAATAAACGTTTATGCGATTCGGGATGGCGCCATTAATACAGGTGCTGCGTCTGCTTGGGGGAGTTCGAGCTGAAAGAAGAGCTGCTGCAAGTGCCCTCCTGCAAGCACGTCTTCCATGTTGACTGCATCCATCACTGGCTCCACTCCAACTCCACCTGCCCCCTCTGCCGCTGCTCCATCTCCGCCGCATCCATCTCTTGCATCCAGACGCCGCCTGCGCCTCCACCTCCGCCTCATCAGTCAGTGGTAGTGTCGATACCATTTCCCGAGCCGTCAACCTCTTCAGCACAGACCGTGAACAATGCCGCCGATGATTGCTCGAGGGAACACGCGGTCGCCCTCCACGTCCGAGAAGAGGGTTCATGAGGAAGAACACAACGAACTCCACGAATCCCAGTCAGGGTATAGATGAGATATGACTGTACAAATATATAACTATATATTCTTTTACCCATTGGGCAGCTCGGGAAAATTGCATCCAAGAATTTTCAGTGCTCTGAACATTCAAAAGGTGTAAGATTTTGCAGAGAGAAGATAAAATCTTGATGCTGGAGGCTTACAATCTCACATCTTCATCGGGGGAGAAAACTCTTCCATGAATATAGAGTGGATATCACCAGCAACAGTAACTGCAATCCTGGAATATATATATATTGCAGGCACCCCGTATAGTGCAGTGCAGCCTGTAGTGTGCCCAAGACTTAGTTCTGCCAATGTCAGATTCTGGACACTACCTCAAAGGATCTAAGTTGCATAACAGCTGAGACTATTCTACTAATGGCGATGGTTTGTTGGGTTTCATTTCATCTTCTCAATCAACATGATTAATGTTCAGATTGAAAATATCTAGATCAGTATCATTTAAGACAAAATATTCACAGACTGAAAAGACCTAAGGAGCCAACAGAAACATTATGCCAAAGTAGAGCATCTAATTTTCCACTTGCTAAAGAACAGCTTGTGTATTCCACTTCCATATATTTAATATATATCTACAAAAGAAAAGAGAGAGAGACAAATGACTTCCCACTGAAGCAAGTGACTGAACCTCCCACTTTCTTTACCCACCCAACAATTATGTCTGAAAATATTCACACGTTTCATAATTGAAGTATGGCTCCATACAGCAGCTTACTTTCAATTAACAAGCACTGGATGAGTATGGTGAAGTTGATGATGATCCTAAGAAGAAATGTTGGGCTACAGAATGTATATCAAAGTAGAGTCTTGATTTTCTCCCAACCAAACTTTCTTAACATGCTGAAAAGGTAATAGGAAGTTGGCCCACTTCATGCCACCGAAAAAAACCAACCATCTTCTAAAAACGACAGCAAATGATGGGGAAAGAGAAGCCCATTATGTAAGCGTTTTCTTTCTTTTAAGGTCATGAGCAACCCAAGCTCCTCTTTTTACCTTACTCTTCAAGTGAGCCCATCTTTTCACATCTTGGCTAAGACAGTATGAATATCCTTCTAATCCTGTGAATGCCCTGAGTAATTAGTACACGCTTTTATCTCTGTTGACCACAACTAACTCACTTGAACCTGCTTCATGTATTTCATCATATTCATTGATAATTTTACTAGAATGTGCTATATTTATTTTTGAAGTTTAAGAACTTGTTAGAAAATCAAAGTGAGAGTAGGATACAAGTGCTTAGATCTAATAATTGGAAAAAGTATACTTCACACAAATTTAATGTTGGGGTTGAGCATCAATTCATTCACTGTGCCATATTCACCTATATAAAATGGGGGGTGAGTGAGAGGAAGAACAAGATAATTATGGAGATGATTAGGTGACCAAAGGAGAGCTATAATGGACATCATTTGCGTATCCCTTTTTCAATTCAACATGAATAGAAAGTATTTCAATTAGATGTAAAGTTAATCAAGAAGTATATGATGGATCACTTGGAGATGACTAATGGTGGTAAGATGCATTATTTTTATGGGTTTGGAAATCAAAGAAAGGAAGAATAAAATGTTTGTGGGTCAAACAAAGTATATAAAGAGGTACTGAAAAAAAATTTAATATGCAAGAGTCTATTAATGTAAGGAGAGGTACTGAAAAAAAAATTAATATGCAAAAGTCTATTAATGTAAGGACTATAACAATGGAGGCAGTTGCATGTACGCTGGCAGCCCATTAAGCATGGCCCGGTTCATGAGATAGCTGGTTGGCTCTTTTTTTCTCTCTCCCAAGTAAAGTTGGTGTTCGTCCAAAAGCGGATGAGGTCGTCATGGACATGACGAGAACCACACATTGGATAAAAGGTCTGATTTGTAAAGCACGTGAGATGAGCCAATATCACTTCCTCTCCAACAAATATGGCATTTTCATGGTAAAAAAGGAAGGCCATAGAAATTCAGAATGAAGCACGGTCTCTTATTGTCAAAGCAACTTGATATGAAGCTCCAAAGTCTATGGTGGATACAAATTACAAATATCATTATTCTTTTACTTGTTACCAAGAGTGATGTGACATTATATGGGATGCGGGGTTGTTTGCCTGTTGCAGGGATTAATCACCCACCCATGTGATTAACGTAGATAAAGTATTATAGTATAGCATTGTCCCAAGTCAGCCTCTCAGCTGCCCACTTTCTAATTTCTTAGTACTATTTCTAGATCTAGAAATATGTTTACATAAACTCCATGCTATAAACAATGGGATTGGCCATTGCTATGAAACTAAACATTATCACCCATCTATATAAAATGCATATAATAGACTAATGAATCTTAGTATTACAAAAAATGGAGGAGAGTTGAGGCCAAAATGATTTTGAAAAGAATTCCTTGAGGATAAATATGACATTCTCTGGGTCAAATTTTGAAACTTTCCCGTGTAAGTTTTTTGGATTAAGTCTAATGACGCTCTTAATTTATTCTAATAGTTTATGCGGAAGGATGTTGGTTTACGGGGAAACGACGACGAAGACAATAGGCTGTGACATAGGACAGGAGACAACCAAAGGTGGGGTCAGTTGGACTTGGAGGTGGAGGAGGACGACGAACAGAACATAAGGAAGACGATACGGCGGAAAAACGAAAAGGACCCAAGACAACAGATGATTGGAGAGGTGATTTCCAATGTCTAGTTTTCTGTTAGAGCCAAAAAGTTTTGATTTTCTGCATGCCCATTTTGTTAATTTCTATCTCTGCACCGGTTCTCCCTGGCTGTCGTGAGGGATGTGATAGTGAAAGAGCACAAGATAGGGATTCCCTTTCTACTGCACTGTTTCTTTTAGATTTGTGTTAGCGGAGAAGGATCCCAGGAGGCGAGGATTTACTGTTTACGTGCTTTGACTTTGGCTGATAAAGCTGCATCTGTTCCATTTTAACTTGTTGACTCGCTAACTGCCGTGGTGAATTCAGAATTCTTCTTGAACTTTTCATTCATAATTCTTGCTGATCTAAGTGAAAATGCAAGCAGAGATAATATTCATCTAAATTTGTATAAACTGTGAAGAATTGGACATGGCATATATGAATGCACTTCTCTCTAATTCTTAACAAGGGATGGATAATTCTCAATATGAACAATTAAAGCCTCTTTTCAGCATTTTATTTTTCTGATATCTGCAGGTCTGATATTTCATCTTATCATGAGTTCATTTTTTACCTGCCTTTGCGTGAAGGCTGGCTATAAGAAGAAGGGATCTGATGATCCTTCTGTTCTTGCTTCTCAGACATACTGTAAGGAGGAATTCCTTAAAGATATTCATTGATTTGCTATTTGAGTGATTCACTTCCGCATCCAAAACTTACTGCAATTACATTGAACTCTGATATGTAATTGTGCCCTCCATATAATTTGGTAGTTAGCGTGAATGAAGTAGAGGCTCTCTATGATCTCTTCAAGAAGCTGAGCAGTTCAATAATTGATGATGGCCTTATTCACAAGGTAATTTCCTGATTATTCGAACCTGCTGCAGATTAGAGTCGTGCAGACCTTATATCTCAAATGCTTACCGCATCTATTTTCTTCTTCAAATAGGAAGAGTTTCAGCTTGCATTGTTCAGAAACAGCAGTAAGCAGAATCTTTTCGTGGACAGGGTATGTATCTCAATTTCTGGGATTTATGTTGGTTACAAGATGAGTAATGTTTCTCTCCTACATTCATTAGCTTAAAAGAGTCCTACGATGGTGTGCCTTTTTGAGATTTTGAGAAATGAACTAGTTAGAACATGAAAGTTTTCATAACCTTCATTAAAGCTATCGTGCAACTTGTCCAAAATATTCAATCCAGGTGTTTGATTTATTTGACTTCAAGCACAACGGGGTTATTGAATTTGGAGAGTTTGTCCGATCATTAAGTGTCTTCCACCCAAGAGCTCCAGCATCTGACAAAATCACCTGTATGATATGATTAATGGCAGAAACTTGCATTTCTTTTGGTTCTTGTTGTCAATAATCAATGTTTCATCATATGCTCACTTTTGTTAACCTTTGACAGTTTTATTCAGACTTTATGATTTACGACAAACAGGTTACATTGAACGTGAAGAGGTAATCTATCATTTCTGTTTTAAGGAATTGGTAATAATCATGTCTGATTTCTCACTGATGATGGATTTCTTCATGTGGTGGTGAAGCTGAAGGACATGGTGTTGGCTCTTCTAAGCGAATCGGATTTGCTACTTTCTGATGACATGATCGAATCAATAATCGATAAGGTATTAATTTTTTTGTCTGGATTTCCTTAGGTTGTTGGCCAGATATCTATTCATGGAAGATTCTTGTTCCTATTATATGCTTTTGAACAGACAATGATGGAGGTGGATACTAAAGGAGATGGAATGATCGATCTAGAAGAATGGAAGGAGTTCGTTGCAAAGAACCCATCTCTCATCAAGCCTGTGACCCTGCCAGATCTAGAGTGGGGGTCTAAAATTTTCAGAATATGTTATAGTTAATTGGTTTTTATGCAATACGTGTCGATTTCATACTAGTAAGACAATTAGTGTCCATTGACTTTGTCTATCTGCCATACAGGGACATAACCTTGGCATTTCCCAGCTTCGTTATGGATTCTAACGTTCAAGATTAGGAGTCAAATTGGACTTCCACTTCATAATCTGGTTGTGGAAGGCATGAAGAATTTGGAGAGGAGTGTTCCATAAGGATAGTGCAACATACAGAATTAGTTCTTTTGATAAGAGAATTTGTTTGTTGAGTAGTGAGTTTGTGGCTAAATCTGTTCTGTTTTTAAAGAGTACAGCATGTTCTTGGACTCTCATACTATGTGGGTCTGTGATACAACTTGCTTACCTGATTAGCTATCTTACCTACATGATGAAAATCTCAAAAGGTGCCGATTATGAGAAGAATATGCAGAACTTTGTGAAGCGGGTTGTTCCCACTCCTTCAGAACTATTTGTAAACCTGCAGAATTGCTTTGCAGAAGTACTTTAAAGGATAATGCGCTTTGTTTACAAACAAACTTGCTATATGTATCTGCCTCATTCAATTCACCAAAAGATAGATCTGCGTGAACTCAATCTAGATAATGATTTATACGGTGTTTCTTTGTGCAGGGACATGACAGCTGCATTTCCAAACTTCAAAGTCAAGCCTGAAATGGAAGATGATTCTAACTAATCTTAGATATCTGTAAAATCACCTTACAGCTTCATATTTGCACAACAACAGCATTAGAAGTTGAGTGCTCGGTTCAACAAACTCGTGCTAGAGATACACGACCATAGCAAGATAAGACCTGCTGTCACTTTCTACCCAAAAAAAAAAAAAGAAGTGCTGTCGCTGTAAACAAGACAAAAATGATCACAGGAGCAGCTCCGTAGTGGGTCACTCTGCTCATGGATGGCCATGTCAGGTCACCAATTGCTCCAAGTTCATGGGGTAGCACATGTTCGTGTGAGACCCATTCCACACATTTCCAGCAAGGATCGCATTCACTGCATCAGTTGGATGGAACTGGTCCCACCATACATGATTTGAAGCATCATCACAAGCCATCTCAGGCGACAAGCACATTATCCATCCTTTGTATCTTCCTAACCCGCAACACGCTTCTGATATGATGTCCAAACCTTTCGAAAAACCCATAAAAGTATTGTCATCTCACATTACACCGGCTTCAGAAGAAGAGAGCAATTAACTTATGAATGGTCTCACCGTATTGCTCATGATTCTTCATTATATCCATTGAGCCCTCAAATACGTCGCAGAAGATAACATTCCCATGAAAGAGATCTCTATTCAGATTCCAGACCATTTGCCTCATCACAAGGTTGAATTCCATCACTTGATCGTTGATTTCCTCGATGCACTCCCCTTCCTTGCTGTTGTACTCCCACAGGTAGTGAGGAGCACATCCGATTGGCGCCAGCCCCATCACCACGACCCTCCTCACGAACACGCTATGCAAGTTCTGCAGCTTCTAATCCAAACCAACTTCATATCACAAATAAAAGACGAAACGAAGGACAAAAAAAAAGGAATGTATTTTGCTCCAATTGTGAGGGAATAGACCTCGATTTCCTGCCTAACATTAGCCACCAAGAACTGGGCGAAGCGCCAAGGAAGAAAAAGTTTCTGAACTCCCGACTCATTCTGGAAGTAGTAATGAATGTAATCATTGACACCGATGGAGATGTAGACCACTGACCGGGAGATGATTTCTTTAGTGGAATCCTCTCCCATGTGTAGGATGAAGTGCTGAACCGTATCGATGAATTGCTGTATCTGCTGCGAAAAGGAGACATGCTGGCCCTGTAAATGAAAACATTCAATACCGTTATATGATGGTATAAAGAAGAAAAAAGAAACAGATCAGAATGTGAGGAGTTTCACCAATTCTGATCCACTCGAGAAGATTATCCCAGAGGCTGCCGATGCAAAGTTGACGCCGTGGATCATGGCCTCGACCGATCCAATCTGTCCAAGATAACTCGGGACGAATGGAAGCCCGAGCTTGAGTGCTGAAAGTCAAAGTAAGAGTGGCCTTATGATACGAGACAGTAAAAGAAAGACAGAAAAAAGATAGTATAATCAAGAAACTGAAAGAAATAATCCTTTGCGACTTTAAACTCACCGAGATAATCCACGGGGATTCTGCCATTGCAGAACCTACCAGTGGGTCTGTGTGTGTCGAAGTCGCGGCCGTAAGGAGGGTGGTCGGCCCTAGCGAAGGTGCCGAGGAAGTTGTTGGTGCCGGAGTCCACGGAGGAGTCGCCCAGGATGAACAATGCAGGCACCAGAGGGGTTGAGATAGGAGGGTCAGAGGACGGTGCAGGGGTTAGTGAGGTCGGCGAGTGGCCCGGCCTGCTAGGGGATTGGATTGCCGCCAGAGGTGGATCGGCGGGGGCGGGGCCAAAGGTGAGGCTGAAGAAGAGGAAGAGCGGGAAAGGGATCGGCATTGCACGGAGAGGTAATAGAAGGGGGAGAAGGCGAGGAAGGTAAAGTGGCGGGTAGAAGTATCTCACTTTGGCAGTTATTCTAACTAACTACAAATAATGGCGTTTAATAATAAATAAATATATTTTTTTATAAAATAATAAAATAATATATGTATTATAAATTTCATTAGAAATCTTATTTTTTTTAAACCTAATGGTACATTTTTATTTTTTTTCACATATGCAATGAGTTAGCTATATGGGCCTGGGCCATGGGCCATGGCATGCCCCCGCGCCACCCCGCACCAAATTTATACAGGGGCCGTTATATGATAATGACCGTTGGGTGTCGTTTGTGAGGCAGGTGTCAAAGGGGGCATTTTTTCATGTATATTGAAATCCAACGGCTACATTAACTGCCTGTTGCTTGCTCGCCCAACGATTTACTAGTTAAGCCTCCTCACCTCTGTTTGAGCAGATGTCTCTAATCTCGGAAAAACTGCGTGATTCTGCTCAACTGATGGCCAAAACCTGATCTGAATCACTGCTAGATTTAAGCTTTGCTCTTTCAGCTCATTTGCTAATTCTATCATTTCCCCTGTGTAAGAATCCTTGCTCCCTTTCCCTGCATACAGTGATAGTTTGGGAGGATTTTGAGTTTCCTTGAAGCCTCCAATCTCTCCATCGCCCCGGAGCTCCTATAGGGAGCTCGGGCGCTTGTGTTTTCTTGGGATTTCCTGCGCTTTTTGTGGATTTGGGAATTTATCGTCTGCCCACCCATAAGGTTCCTAGAGATTTGGGATACGATTTGGGATTTGGAGGATTTGGGGATCTAGGGTTCATCCCCAAATCCTTCTCTTTCCATTTCTTGTGCAGCTCCTTTAGACTTTTATTCTTTTTGATTTCTTTTGCTAGAAAGTCGTGGCTTTTAATCAACCGGATTGATTAAAGCCCTACGATTGATGTAAAAGAAAAGAGAGGCAGAATGTACAGTTAGAATTGTTGTTCTGGTGCTGCACCGTCGTCAAACGGTGAAAGGATAGCCGAGCTTCGTCAGGTGCCGCACCCAAGATTTTTGAAATGGCTCTGGCTGGTGTTGCTCTGAGTCCAGCCCATCATGATCCAGTGCAGTTCCCCGGTCATTACTACGGTCCCAGCGAGTCCATCCTAATATACCTGACTGTTTCCGGCTCCACGATCCCAATTCGGGTACTGGAGTCCGACTCCATAGCTTCCATCAAGCTTCGTATCCAAACCCATAACGGGTTAGTGAAGAAGCAGAAGCTTGTTTTTGCAGGCAGGGAATTAGCCCGAGACAACTCTCTGATTAAGGACTATGGGATGACCGATGGGGATGCCATCCATTTGGTTATTAAGCTGTCAGATCTTCTAGTAGTCGTATTTAAGACTGCTGGAGGAAAGGAGTTTGAGTTCCATGTGGATCGTCATCGAAGTGTGGCTTATCTCAAGCAACGGATTGCAAGAAAGGGTATGGGGTTTGTTGATCTGGAGAGACAAGAGATTTTCTGTAATGGAGAGAAGCTTGAGGATCAAAAGGTTATCAATGACATCTGCAAGAATGATGAAGGTGTGATCCATTTGCTGGCCCAGAAATCGGCCAAGGTCAGGTCTAAGCCTGTCGAGGAGCACTTTGAAGTCTCTGTTGAGGCAGTGGGGTCAGAAAATGTTGCTAGTGAGAATCCAGTGAAGAATCTAGCCGAGGTTCAGGCTATCACAGAGGACCGGCTCCTTGGAAATGGTCTTCTTGAGCCCATAATTGTGAACCCCAGGGTTACATTCCCTATAGCAATACATGATATGATGAGTGCAAGCATGCAGGGCTTGGAAAGCGGTAATTCACCGGTTAGGTCCACTGATGGGACCGGAGGGGCCTACTTCATCCCGGATGCATCAGGCCAGCGCTACATCTCCGTCTTCAAGCCTATCGATGAGGAGCCTAATGCCGTCAACAACCCGCACGGACTCCCTGCGTCGTCAGATGGTGAAGGATTAAAGAGAGGGACAAGGGTCGGAGAAGGAGCCCTTAGAGAAGTTGCGGCTTATCTCTTAGATCACCCTAGGAGTGGGCCTCGACATCTGTCTGGTGAAGTTAGGGGTTTTGCGGGCGTGCCTCCCACAGTTATGGTGCAGTCCCTGCACGAAGGGTATAATCATCCAGACGGCTTTGATGGAACACGAGAGAATATTAAGGTTGGATCATTGCAGATGTTCATGAAGAACTGTGGGAGCTGCGAGGAGATGGGTCCTGGGGCATTCCCCATTGAGGAGGTTCATAAGATCAGCGTACTGGATATAAGGATGGCCAATGCTGATCGGCACTCGGGAAATGTCCTTGTTACCGAGGGGGGAGATGGTCGAATTCAACTCGTGCCAATTGATCACGGCTACTGCCTCCCGGAGAATGTGAGTTTCCCAGACCAGTAAAAATTCTTTTCTCATTTGCTCAACGATGTATGTATGGTATGTATGTATGTACATATTTTTCTGACTACTGTTTTCTCCCTTCCAGTTTGAAGATTGCACTTTCGATTGGATCTACTGGCCACAGGCTCACCAGCCCTACTCTCCTGATACCTTGGATTACATTAGATCACTAGATGCTGAGCAAGACATAGCAGTGCTCAAGTCCTACGGGTGGGATGTGTCCCTTGAGTGTGCACGAACCCTTCGAATTTCCACCATGCTTCTCAAGAAAGGGGCTGGGAGAGGCCTCACCCCATTCATGATAGGCAGCATCTTATGCCGCGAGACCATACACAAGAAATCGGTGATTGAAGGGATTCTTGAGGAAGCCAATGGATTACTGCTGCTGGTCTCCGGGGAAGAAAGTGAAGAAGTGTTCCTGGAGACTGTATCTGCAATCATGGATTCTCACCTTGACAAGCTAGTGCAGTAAAGTAATACATGTGTGGGGGGTTGCCGGAGACTTGTAGCAGAGGCTTGAGACAAATCAATAACATGGTGCATTTCTATGTATAGATGTTATTATATAAGACCAGGAGAAAAGGTGACTTTTTTGTACATACATCAGATAGTGAGTAAATCAAACCGTCTTCCTGAAATTGTGCTTCTAAGCTAATTCTCTTCCGAGGACAAGGGTTGGGAATTGAGGAGTCTCTCTGCCTCGTCGTTGGCTTCAGCTTGCAGTCTCCATCTCTGTGATAATGCAGAAAACACTAAGAGTTTAGAGCTCGTTTGTTCAATGAGAAGGACTGAGGTTTGGTAAAAGGAAACTCTCGGGTTAAGGGACTCGCCTCTTCCAGGTTTTCAATCTCCATGATTTGCTGTATCTGCTCAGCAGCCCTTTCCTGCAAAGAACAGGTAATTCAGCTCCATCTACCTATCCACCTGTGTATTCCGAGCATAATTGGAGGAGGAATAACATTGACACGAACACATACCACATTGCTCACTGCTTCCGCTGCCAAAACATCAGAGTCCATTTCCACTTCAATTTCTATCATAGAAGATATCTGAACATACACGAGGAGATGACATAATTAGTATAAATTCCCATTTGACCTTTGGTCTCATTCATTCCGGAGATACTTTGTTTTAACATACTCTTGCATAGCTATCAATCAGTTCTATACGCCCTCGAAGTGATTTCTCCAGGCCTTCTCGAACCCGTTTAACTCTACTTTTCCTAGAACTGAGAAACAAGGATTATCCTTTCAATAGTTGCTCAATTGATTGCCACCAAATGTTAAACAGCATGAACATTAATGCAATGAGTGAAATGATCATGGTTATTTACCGGTAAGATGGTTCTCCGACTGCATAAATCTTGTTTTCCAACTGACACATACGAGCTAACATCCAAACCTACCAAGGTGCAAAATATAATGTTACAGATCACAGTGCACATAACAGTATGATATATAAGGAATACGTGCTATAGGAGGCATGGGAAAATGATCGGAAACATGACAGTTATATAGTTCGAAGGTCATAAAAGGAGATGGTCAATGGATTACCTCTTTTTCAGCAGCTTCTCTCAGGTCCTTGACGCGAGATTGAAGTAGAGCATACTGAGACAAAAGTTGCTGTTTGGCAGCAACGGCATCGGCGGATCTTTGGGGAATCTATCATTAATGAACAACAAATTGATTTATTACCCTATCTCAAGACTAACACAAAAATACAGAAGAATCTCAAAACACCAGGTAGCATCTCCCAAAGAAGAAAGCATTTACATGTTGCAGTCTCTAATCATACCATGCAGAACTTGCACGTCACCGTCTAATGTATTTCTGTATATGTTTCTTTGTTTACTGCCACTGTACAAGGTCTAAGCATTCCCTGTGTAAAGCATCTGATAGTGATAGAAAATAACTGAACTTATGTTGCAAAATTATTATCTCTGTTACCATCATAGAACTCAAATATGTAACCTATGTGATGACAGAACACGGGAATATGTATACTAAGGAAGCTAGAGCCACTAAAACAAAATCACGAATTCCACATCAGTGTTACTCAATAGGTTCAAATGTATCTTCAGGGGAGAGCACTAATATATATGAACCAAAAAGATGGCACTACCACCAAGTGTTTCTCTGTACTCCCACCTTCAATTGTAACTGACCATGCAACACTCCTACTACCTTCAGAACTAGTTCATCATCCCGTCTCTATGAAACTCCTTGAGGATATGGAAATATTTCTATCTACAGATTCTCTTACATGAATATGGATTTAAATAATTGAATAGTAGCATATTATGCTTCCCTCAGCTAAAACCATATATCCCCAAGCATCATTGTGTAGCAACCTCATGTTAGCTTTAAAAGAGACTGCTTACTTTATTTAACTCAGGAAGAACCAAAGCATTTAAAGTAGCCCCAGCTGCAAGAGAAGCAACTACACTAACTGAGATGAGTTGTGGCAAGTTTGGATCAATTGCTACCGTTGCTGCATCTCCAGCTGCAAGTAACACGAGGAGTGGAAACACAATAGGATTGAAGAAGGATGTGGTTCCATCTTTTGCAGGAGCTCTCAATAGCAGGGATTCACGACCATCTCTGTGATTTGTGAGGCACATGGGTTCTCCAGGATAGCAGTTGGGGGCTTTTGGGCTGAATTTCAGGGGGCCAACCTCACGGTAAACATTGGAAGGAGCTGCTGAGGCAATTGTGACCCTCTCACCTGCTTGGGCAGGGAGGTCAACTGTTTCCGTAGCAAACCTATGGGTCCGAGCCACACCAGAAGGGGTTTCAATCTGACAAAATGAAAGTAAGAAGTGGAGAGAATTTCACTATTAAGCTGGAAGTAATAGCATGGACGACCTTCTAAGTCATAAATGAGAGATATCTTCAATGTCATAAAGCACCATGGTTCAGAAAATGACTGATTATCCGCAACCAGATATAGTATTCAAGCTAGAGTTCAGAAAACTGTCACATATTCTTAAAATGAGGAAAGAAAGCATTTAAAGTTATAAAATTGCAGGATGTTTCCGGTTTTCATTTCATCCTTCAACGTGCATTCAGATGCAAGATGGGATAAATTTCCTGGAATAGAAAAACTTGTTGCCCAAAAACTAATAAAATACCAGTATGGAGTGAACTGCAGCAGGTATACTTTGTTTTGTCAGCCTGAGATATCTCAACCCTCTTTTCCATGCTGGTACATCCATGCTGCGTTCGGTCAGGAGGAGATCCTTAGAACAAGTGAATGTCCAAAGATCAACACCATCAACAAATGAAGCTTGGGATGACAAAAAAGAAAGGATGATGCAACTGAAGCCTTTTGCCCGTGAGTTTGAAGCCAAAATAAGGGAGAACAGGGTGCAGCTAACATATCAATAAAACCAGTTAAAGTAAAGTGAAATAATAAGGATGAAGCAACAACCTGACTTCCTCCGACTCAATATTGATTATGTCACCAGAGACAAGCTCATACTTGTAACGGCAATTGGAACATGAAACAATCTGCAATAATACTTTGTCACCATCAGGCAGTATAGGAAAGCAAAATAATTACAACTACTTTCTTTAAAATTAATTACAATTACTTTTTATCATATAGCAAACAGCACATAGGTGCTCACAATAACCAGAATGAAGCACATGGAGAAGCTCAGTCACGTCACAAATACATAGGATCTATGGGAGTCAATTAGCCACTAACTAGGAGAAAGCGTAATCTATTGCATGAATCCAAATAATTCCAATAGTTTGCTTATCTGAAAAATTTTCTCAATTACGAAGAGATTAAAACCTTCATAACAAACGTAACTATAAGTCCAGACAAATCTTTGAGTTTTATTTTGCTTACCTGGACACCATCTTGGGGTTGTGCAACCCCAACAGCTATCATACAAGCTGGGCACCTGACAACCTTCCCAAAAGGAACCTGCTAATATTCAAACAGTTACTGATTACAAGTTTTCTGAAATGGTTCCTTGCAATATAGAAGGCAAATAGCCCTTTGACACTCTTCTTATGACTCAAGGAGGAAACATGTTCCTTATCATACAAGCTGAGCACCTGACAACCTTCCCAAAAGGAACCTGCTAATATCCAAACAGTGACTGATTACAAGTTTTCTGAAATTGTTCATCTCAATGTAGAAGGCGAATAGCTCTTTGACACTCTTCTTATGACTCAAGGAGGAAACATGTTCCTACAGTTTTTTTCGATTCCCCAAATAAAACATTTTTTGAAGTACGAATATATATATATATATATATATATATATATATATACTTCTTCCTGATAAAGAATACTTTTCAAATTTTGGCCAACTGCAGAATAATCACACTAGAAAGGAAAAAAATATTTCCAAAGGCAATGGCATGATACCTCCTCACTAGGAGACACTCCTACTTGGCATATACTATTAATCATGCTTAGAGCATCCGAAATCCGCAATGCTGCTGCAAGGCCTTGAATCAACAGAGTGTACACTTTCACATCGGGCCTAGACCATCTCCACCTTTCAACAGAAGGGCCATCTTCGCTCATACCTGGTAATTATCGATCTAGCATAGAGTATCAGCTGTATTTAGCAAATATTTTTCTATGGAGAACTAATGGCAGAGCTTGAAGTACTCAAACTATGAAGGCCCACCCAAGAACCAGTAGCATAAGGTGATTTTCAATAATCCGAAGAATGTTCTTAACCAGTGATATTGCGATCCTAGAAAATGGCACAGTGCACTTAATCATACAAAAGGAGCCGCTTTTGAGATACTGAGGGACGGGGGTATGATACTGGAAGAGAAGCTTGTGACAGGCACATAAACGAATATTAGCCGCGGATACCTTGACCAAAACTAGAACGCATAGCATAGAAAACAGACAGGGCCAACTCGGCATTGTTTCGATCGAGCGCAGCAGCTATGATTGAGCAGCAGTCGAGGACGCCGATGACCCCGCTGCTACTCGCGGACCGCTCGGAGATTATCCTGAGCACCTCGTCGGCATCCTTAGCGGCCGATACTTCCACCAGCAACTCGTCAGCGAGGACTCCGGAGATAGATTCGCCGGCGGTATCATTCTTGCTCCCGCTGAGGGAAGCACGTTGGGAAAATGGGCTCGAAGGAGCGGGGAGGGCCAGGTAGCTCCTGAGAGAGAGGGTAGCAGTGGAAGGGGAAGCGAAAACGGCATCGAGAAACCTCGGAAGGTGGAGAGGTAGGGGACGGGAGAGGCAAGGAGAACAGAGGTTGAGTGTCATGGCGCCGGCCGGCAGGTGATCTCGACGGTCCGCGTGGCACTCCTGGTTTTTATTTCTCTCTGAGGATAAGATGAAAAGGCGGAAAGAACGAGAGGCTCCCAAGCCAGCGGATCCAACTCCTCCTGATGAGGGGTGCTGACGTGGATATTGTCTTTTCGAGCCAAAAAAAAACTAAGCTAATTGAAAAAGAATTTACACGCTCAAAACCCACTCTACATCATCCCATACCAACAAGGAATTTACACACTCAGATTATTAGCATTAACTGGCAAAGCAAAGTTGTTTGTCTATACAAGGTCTTGATAAGAGAATTGACAGCTCAAAATCAATCGTTGCTTTGGAACCTTCTTCCCATTTGGCATAAAACCCAGCTACTTCTTTTGAATCCCTATATAGCAATGAACTACTGGGTGAATCGAGCTCGGCTCCAAGGTGGAATCCCCCTAGTAAAAGCAGAGATAGTAGTGTTATGCTGAACTGATTTGCTGTTGTGTCTAGATTGAGCCTTCACTCTCTGCTCCTTCAAGTTTGCGAAGAGAGAGTCCAGCGTTTTCGGCCTCCAGCTGGGAATTGCATACTCTCCTCCTTGCAACAGCAGCGTCTCCTGCTTCAATCCGGAAAAGAACAAAGTCAAGGCTTTTCTTGAAGAGAGAGGTAATGTAATGTTTAGATGAACAGAAAACATCATATGTAATTAGAAAATTGTCATCATCTTCTGGTATTGTGGAAAAAATACAAATGATACCTTGATACGGATGCCTCCATCTGTAGCACCTTGGCCAACTCGGGGTCCTGATCTGCACACAGAAAAGAGATAAAAACAAGTGAAGAATTAATTTGCCAAGTGTTCAATAATCAACGCACAAATCCAGGTGAAGCCAATTATTATCACTGACCAACCACTCTACCACTGGCAGTTCATCCCCACAAATGTAAATGCATGTTTGTAGAAGCATATTGTAGACTTGGCGTTACAAACAGAATGGCCAGATCTTACCTGCAAAAATTCATGAAATTTGCTGTCATCAGAAAGGTGAACCATAAACCTTATCAAGTAAAGCAACCAAATCCATACGAGGTTCAGGTTTAGAAGATATATTATATCCAATACCTTGATTTGTTTGAATTAGCTCCTCTATGATTCTTAGAAGCTTTACCACTGAAAGGAGCAGCAAATGCCTTTCCTGCAGCCTGAGTTGCCAACTGAAAATGATTCCCTCGGATATTTGATCTTTTACGAGCAAGAGTCCCCTGCATGTAGATTCATAAGCTAGGTATGTTTGTAGAATAGTGTACAAAAAAATCAGATTAAGATTCAAAACTTCTATAAGAATCATATCAACCTGCCTAAGAAGCCCTCTTGAATACATAAATCCACCCAATTTTGAAGATTTTCCTCTAGCCACATTGCTGAAATCTCTATGATTTTTAATCTATCATTTAAACACAGAAAAAAGTTGAAACAATTAAAACTTTCAAACAGGGATACAGATAAAAGAATAAGTTGGGAGAAAACGTCCTTACCGAAGCCCGTGACCTTTTAACCCTACTTGCAGCTCTCTTCGACATTTTAATGATGTCGTCTACAGTTCAGAGCAGCAACAACAATCTAAATTATTGTCCTGAAAAGAAAATATTACAGATATAAGGTGGAGTGTAAAGAGTCATACCTAGTGCCATATCCAATTTCTTTTCGGCTGCAGCAATTGCCTCGCGTGACATTGGTTGAATGGCTGTCTCTAAAAGAAGTTGAAATAGAATTCAGTAATACCAAACATAACATCTTTCAGAACAGTTACAAGCTGATCATATGCAGTCTGTACTCAGAAATCATTACTAGCTCATATGAGAGGCAAAAGTATGAGAAATCCCAAGTAGCAAACAGATAATGCAAATCTTGGCAGTAATGGTGGCCTCCACAACTTTCATGAGCATATGCAAAATCCCTAAACCATAGAGAGCTGGGAAGCGGAATAGTCCATCAATTTCGAACGAGACAATTTAGATACATAAAGCACGGGAATTCAAACATTGATCCAAGCAAATCTAGACGTTCAAACAAATATAATAATTTCTCGCAGTTAAGATCGGATTTGGATGCAAAACGCGAAATAGTCCATCATACTGACTCAAACACACGAGCCAAGGATACGCATAAGTAAGGACGAATGGATTAATGCACAGCTTCTCCTTTTAACAGATCATTACGCGATAAGCCCGTGCCGAGCACTCCAGTTTCGAGAAGAGCGACCGACACGGAAAGAAATGACACGTATTCTCCCTTAAAAGAAGATTATGAACAAGAAGCCTACCCATTGCAGAATTCAAAGCGCGGATCAGCAAAAGACAGAGGGGGACAAGGCTATTGAAGAACCAAATCAGGTGAATCGGTAGCCCCCCAGGGTTACAACGACGGCGTTGCAGGAATCAGCTCGATCAAACTCGCCGGAAATAGAAGATTTCGACTCCACAGAGAAACGGCTCTGAGAACGAGAAGGGATCGGAACTTCAAATTGGGGCAAGCGCGGCTGGGCTCGGCTGTGCTGTTACACATGGCAAAGTGAGTCTTACTATTAATGGCAATTTCCCAGGAAGCCACAAAATATGTCAACATATTGTTTTTCCATTTACTATTATTTAATTGAATAATTATTTTATAATATTAATCTAACGCTATTTAACGAGGCCTTTTAATAGAGTAAATATTCATAATTGTGTGTTCCAGTTTTATTTCTATCAGTAAATTTGTTAATTTTTATTAAAAATGCTATTTTGTACTTAAATTAATATTTAACATTAATAAAAAAAGAAGCATGGGGCGTCGGAGTGTTGGGCCTGGAGGCCCATCAAAATTGGACTCTGCCAGCTCAGCTTTTCTGAATTTGGCAATCCTGGCCCCTCATAGTAATGATTATAAATTTGGTAAAAATATAAATTAATGTCTGATTAAAAATTAAAAACCACCAACCATAAAAAAAAGTACAAAAGCTCTCCAGATTCACCAGCTCAACTGGCCAAGCTCTCACTGCATGAGTGTGTTGTCTGCGATGATGATCATCACCTGTCCATGTGATCTGGAGCTTCATATACCTCCATGATACTCTCGAGTGATGGCCTCCATGACGTTGCTGCATTGGTCGATGACGATGGCGACAACGACCTTCCTCTCTCGATCTCGTCCAAGAGCTCCTCGAGTGATCTCTTCTTCAGACTGCTGCCACCTGCCAGCTGAACCATCAGCCACCCCAGCTCTTCCCTAGTGAGCAGTATCTTCACCCTCATTACCGCACCTTCAGCACTGTCATCACAACTCGAACCCGACAGATCATGCCCAAACTGCGTCTGTTTCACCGGCGCTGTGATAACGATCTCGTCGTCTGATCTTCTCCGGGGCTGATGACAGCATGTTGCCCGCATGCAGTTTCCCATGGCCGAGTAATCTCCACTCTCTTTGAGCTCAAACTTCTCTTTTTCCTCTTCCTCCCTTTGGAAACTTTGGATGGTCGAGAGAGAGATAGTAGGTTGTGGCGGAGGGAACCTTTTTCCTAATTCATGCTATGGGGTTTTAGAAAATGATATTGGAGAGTAGAGTAGCAAGTAGAGAAATCACAAGTTGCCTTATATTTTCTGTACTTTGCAGTGCATGGCATGCCAACTTTTGAACGTGATGATAAATTATAAGTCAAGCTACCTAGTTATAGCTAGCTAAGGCTTTGGCATATTTGTGGTAAACGGACTACAACCTTCCACCTTAAAAACTCTTACAAATTTATAAATTTATAATATTTTTTTTATTTTAACTAATCAAAACATATATACACTCACTTTACAAAAACTTTAATATTTTAGTGCAATCCAGTATCCTAACACAATTCATTGTGTTACGGTATGTTAGCTCACATCCTTACTTAATCCTAAAAATCCGAGTAAATTATCCAACTCAACTTTAACATATTTTTACTGAACTTCAGTGTTTTTTTCCTATAAATCAATATTTGACCCGTTAAGAAGAGAGATTAATAACACATTATATATATATATATATGTATGGTTGCATGAGACAGATAGCATGTGTTAGGTATCAATTTTCTTGACATCTTACCTACTTTCCTATCTTTGTCCACTTTCATTTGATATTATTGATAAAGGCGTACTCACTTTTTCCTTGAAAACGTGTGGCTCTATCAGAGGCAGGCACGGCCTCGATTACAGACATTTTTTCGCAAATTTTATTGGTTTTCACGCAACTTTTTTTTACTTGGGCAGCAAAGTTGATAGGATTAACCCTGCGCACGAATTGAGTGTCGGTGTCATGCGTGGACTAAGAGATGACCTGCTGCTTTATGAACGGGTAAGCATGACTTGCTAACCTGATTTTTACTTCCCGCAAATGCAAACTCAATGAAAGGTAACGGATATTGAGCTTAGAGCAAGAGAAAAAAGCCGGCACATAACATAATAGACGCATAGTGAGTATATAGCCAATTCACACGGTAAATAAACCGAACAGCAAGTTAATGAGAGCTAACTTTTTCTCGCTAATAAATTTATAATCCATTTCGATATATTTTATTCGAGCGTCAAATATTAAATTGGCAGTTAGCACACATATTATCACACTATAGTATGTTGGCCCGAAGATAGTAATAGTAATTTCTTGGAGTTAGATTAACTTACTAGTAGCAGTTCTAATACTTTTAAATTCAGCCTATTTGGTGTAGTTAGTAACCGTGAATTACTTTTTAGACCACTAAAAAATTACTTTCGGACTAAAAAAAATCACAAAACTAATAATAGAACAATAATTATGAGGGTTACTAACTAAGTGGGCTAAATCAACAGTGGAGTGCTAAAATATGAAAAAAAATAAATATATGATGTTACTTGAAAATAACATATAATATGTTTAACAACAGTAAAATAATAATGTCAGTTAAGTAGAAATAACAATTTTATAGAGAATATTTTGAATATATTTATGCCGAGTAAAAATAAATATTTGTATAGAAAGTGGTAAATTTAATACGAGTAATAAGTGAATAAAACTCAAATATTTGATGGAAAATTTAATTTATATATACGGTAGAATAATGGAAAATAGTGAAAGTGAAATAATTGGGGTGAGATAATCCAATTTTGTAACAGTAATTAATATATATATAAAAAATTAATGAATTTTAAATATATATAAAAAGAGATATTCTAAAGGTATATAAGTTTAATTTTTGAATAAAATCATTTTAAAAGAAAAAATTAAGGATGTGGAGCTTATTTGAGGTTATAAATGGAACCGTCCAATGGAAATAAATAATTATTAAAATAAATGTGAGTGAAATCCAATAATTTAGTAAGTATATTTAGTAAGATTGCCATTCAAAAATAAATTGTTGATGTATAATTGGAAAATATTCGAGTGTAAAGAAACAATAATAGTATTATGCTAGATAACTGTACTTAATATGTTATTGTAGTTAATATCATACTGTTAAGAAAATTTTTTTGCTAAAATATGAGATTTATACTGATCAAGTGATTTATTATGATGTTATTTGATCTTTTATACCTATTTATGATCAATAACGAAACGATTTAGTGGTTTAAAAATAAAATCTTATATATAATTGTGATGTAGTAGCGAAAAATTTAGTACGAATTATATTTATTCATTGGTATTACTTAAAAAAATAGTTTTTAAGTAAGGAAAAATAAAGGTTATTTAAGGAAAAAAAGTATGATTTTAGAATTATGGTTGATTATTTATTCTATTTTACGGTGGTTATTGTAATTGTCTAGTTATTAGATTATAGCAATGAAAGAGGTGATTACAATTTGTTTGTAATAGGGTGAGTGGATATGACTAGGCTAGTTAAGCTGGTCATCCGGCTTTTACAATGAAATCGATTATGGATGGCCGGTACTTCTCTCTCCCATCTCTCTTACTGTTGCGTTGCTGAAGGGGACTCAAGGAGAGCATAACTCTCTTCATGAGGCCCAACCTCGTTGCCCCGCCTTTCCCGAGATCATAGGCTTCGGTATACAGTATTAGGCCAAAGACGGTGGTGACCGGCGAGTGACACCGCGGTGGACCCCAGAGTAGCAGCCATGTGGTCGGCAACGTGCGGCCCATTAATGCGGTGCCGCCCCAAAATAAAAGGAGCAGATCAGATACTGCCAAAACGCAACTTTTTGTTCAAGTCAACGTTTTTTTTCCAACAATGGCTTCATGTTATTTCCATCTATATTGATAATTGATAAGAAAAAAAATAAAAGCTAATAAAAATTAACTATTATCGATCACTTATTACATTTTTAAAAGATAATTATTTTAAAGGCAATTTTTTGATATTGAAGTAAAGATAAAAAAATTATATCGGGTAATGTTAAATTGGGATGGTGATCCCCGCAAGCATGATCTTACCGGGTTGAGTTAGTCGGATCTAATAAGCATGACCCGAGATACATCCTTACAAAACGCTCTAACCATGGTTTCTGGTCAATGGGTAGGTTTGATGGCATGGGCATGCAAAAAATGATGTCTTCATACTCATTGGAAAGCTGTGGTGGGTGGTGAGCCTGCGTGTACACAGTAAGGAAGTTTTCACGTGCTCCTTCTCTCTACCACCGTCAACTTCAAGTGGCAGATGAAGGAGGAGGTGGGGCTACAGGCTACGGTCTCTGCAGAAGCCGTGGGTTAATTCAATTTTAAAAGGGAGAGCTAGTTGTGTTTGCACGGCAACTGATTCAAAGACTGCCTTTTGAAGCTGTCAAGGAACACGCGGAATCTCCGGTCAACTCATTCTTCATCTTCTCATCATTGTTTTCTTTATGGTGAGTGGTCTGCTCTGCCCCCTCCAAGCACTTATACAGGTGTAGAGAATTAAATCCAAAGAGCAACATATTGGTGAAAAGTCTCTGTCTTTCATTCACATCTCCTCTACTATAAGTACCATCAAATGCTTCCCCGAGCACAGCCAGTTTCCCACTTCCCATCAGCTTGTGAGCATTTTCTTCCTTCCATATCTTTGGAGGAGAATAAGGGCTGGTTTTTTTATTGCTCTTCTTCTCCGGAGAGCTTTTCGAGCTGCTACACCGCAGAAACATCCCGTTCTATTCTCGAATCTCAGCGCCGTCGACGTCCAGTCATCCCTCTCGGAGCTCATACTAATGGGCGGCAACAGTCCGATGGACTCAGTCTTCTCAATGTGCAATCCAGTGCCCGAAACCATGTCTGGACAGAGCATGGAGTCGTCCTTGGGTTCCTCTGTTTATCTATGGCAGCGAGAAATTTTACAGAGGTTCTCTGAAGAGACACAGCCCAGGAATCCGAGAGCAGGGACGAGTAGAGCTGCAGCGGCTGCTCATTTTTACGGTGGTGGCCGTAGTAGCAGTGGTGGAGTTAAGAAGAAGCTGTACAGGGGAGTGCGGCAGAGGCACTGGGGCAAGTGGGTGGCAGAGATCAGGCTGCCGCAGAACAAGATGAGGGTCTGGCTGGGCACTTACGAGTCCGCCGAAGCAGCCGCCTATGCCTATGATCGCGCGGCCTATAAGCTGCGAGGAGAGTATGCTCGACTCAATTTCCCAGACCTCAAAGACCCGAGCAAGTTGGGCTTACGAGATTCCTCGATGCTCAATGATCTCAAGGCCTCCGTCGACAAGAAGATCCAAGACATCTATGAGAGGACGAGGAAGGAGAAGCCCTCCAAAAGGGTGTCGAAGAAGAATGAAAATAAGTCCGTCTCCTCCCCCTCAATTTCGTCCCTTTCGTGCATAACATCACAGTTTGAGGAGAGTAGTTTGATAGTTCCCGTGGACGAGGTGTGGAGGTGTGCGAGTTCTTCTCTGCCTTCTGCTGCCTCATCGGCGGACTCTCCGGCCGGAGTTGCAGAGGAATCAGGTTTGGAGGTCTATTCTCTCGAGAAAATGCCGTCCTTTGACCCTGAACTGATCTGGGAAATTCTGGCTGATTAGTAAGTGCTGGATTAGACATGCTTATGCAAAGCCCTCTGGGATTTTGCAGATTGGTAGTGCTAAGGTGTAAATGTCAGCGCGCTACTTATTTTCCTCCCCTTCCCTCCTCTCATAGCTTGAGAGTCCTGGAAATGCTTCCCTTGTAGTTGCTTCATGTTTCCGTGTCGATATTGATATACCAATAAGAAGTCGCAGACCTCCTAATTCCTTCATTCTCCGTTTCACTCTCATTCAATTCATGAAATCACTAACAGAAGATATGGGAAATAGATAGGTGGTCCTAAGTAGATTGGGTCCTGATCCGTTTGTGGCAATCGGATCGTGATGGTGCACATATTATTGGAAGCTTTTCATTTCCCTAAATGGCAACACGGGATCAGAAGAGTAAATAGGCCTGCGAGTCCATGGGCCAGAAATCTGCTGCAACACTAGAACGAGGATGTCTGCCCATAAAGGCTTCCCTCCAGAAGGGATCAAGAGTTCAATGGTCGTGCTCCACAGAACTGCCTACGTACTAGGGATTCAGTTTTTTCCATTGGCAAGATTCTCCGTCCTTGCATGTCCTCTTGTTCAGCTCTTGACCAGTCTTGTACTTCAGTATTTTTTTGGGTCAAGAAAGCCTTGGACCATGAAAAGGAAAAACAGGTCAGGCTATATACTGCCGTGTAATCCAACGTGCATGTGAACTTTTTCTGATGCTTGGGATGCCATGTTATCTCACCCACTCCACTTTCTCACGTAGCCTTTATGGAAAAAGGCTGCGGAGATTCCAGCATGGGGCTAGTATTTTTAATGGCGGTCTACTCTACTGGACCACCCAAAACCCACCCCCCATCCTCTTTAACTTAAACCAAACTTCAATACAAGATGAAAAAACAGCCAGGCTGAAGGCGACTTAGGCTCCCAATCCGAGCCAGCATGTGAAGAATCAACACCAGCCACATGAAGAACCATACAAATGGACGAGGGGCACAGCTGGCTGTGGTCGCTCTCTAGGCTATGGTGGTCAGAGTCACGATCCGATCTGCAAATCAGCAAAAAGCTCTTTTGTCCATTACCTCACCCCACATCACGAGCTCTGGCTTTATCGACCTAGCTAGCTAATTCAAAATACCACGCAAACTCTAAAGGAAAAGCCACGCCATATATTTATTTAGATTGATGTTGGGATATTTTCTTATCAGTCTGAGAGAACTTTTGCAAGAAAGCCTGTCTGTTCTATTCTGTTCAAGATGATGGGTCTAGGGCAAGCGGCAGGCACGGGATCACATGTGTAAATGGAACTTGTGCACATGTGCCATGTTACATATTTTTGTTGCCTTTTTTTTTTGGAGTGGGTCTGAAAACGGAATGTTGATTGCACTGTTGCCGATACCATCTGTAATAAATTAGCTATAAAAAGATCTCGCAGACAGACCCACATGCAGGTGTAGTCAGTAGTAGGGTCACAAGACTTTGTCATGGTGACAATGGTCCCGTACGTGCTCCCGGTGTAGTCGTATGGTGCCTACTCTGTCTGGTGCACCTGTCCGGTCCGATCCGATCCTCGTAAATTTAACGTCTGTACTCCGACTGCTCTTCTCTCACTTCCTTTAGTCTCCGCTTTGAGGGCTCTCTTATTTCTCACCTCTCCCGTTGAAGACAATCGCTTGCAGACAAAGCCATCTGGGTCTCCACCACGACGGCGGCGGGTGTAATCAACCTCCCAGTACAGCTCCGTTTGGAGTCTTCTCCTTGTAACACTTTCCACTTCACATAGTACCCCAGAAATCTTTCCCTTTTTCCTCGCTGTAGCCATCTCCTTGTCCTCTTTCGACCCAGGCATCCATCTTTTGCGAATTGTCAAACCCGAAAATAACGGGAATGCCAGGCCGGTTACTCCTGGTGGCAGCAGCGGCGGCGGTAGTTGTCATCTCGACCACGCTCGGCCCCGTTCCTGCTGCGGGTGCGGGGCTGACATGCTCGGGGATCGTGCCCATGAGGTACCGCTACGACAGGATCTCCATAACAGACTTCGGAGGGGTCGGGGACGGCAGGACTGTGAACACCAAGGCGTTCAGGGAGGCGATTTACAGGATACAGCACCTGAGGAGGAGAGGCGGGACGCTGCTCTACGTTCCGCCGGGGGTTTACCTGACCGGCAGCTTTAACCTCACTAGCCGCATGACCCTCTACTTGGCCAGAGGCGCCGTCATCAAGGCCGTTCAGGTACATATTATTTTCTTTACATTTAGACAATTTTTTGAAGAGCAAGATTGTTCGTGTACTAAGTAAGCTGCATCAGATACCCTCATATCTATAAAGTATGAAAGAAGGAATATTCGGCCATATGGGGGAACGTGATCGGAATCATGGTCAGAATCGGAAAAGGGCAAAGGGAATTCGGCCATCAAGACTGTGATAGATCATCATCAATATTCTAATGCATGAGCTAAGTCTAATTCAGTTTGTGGGTGTGCATGTGCCTTCATTTATAGCAGACAAAACTTGAGATAATCCAGGCAATTATGGCTGGACATCCTCAGACACACACAACTGATCCCCTCATCTTGTGATTACGAAGAGTGCTCTTCATTTATATTTTTCCACAATAGTCTAAAGTAGGGATTTTTTTTGTCTGCAATTAGAGATTCCCTTGTGGTCACAGTACACCCATAAAAGGCCTCATCTTCTTCTTCTACTGTTATGGGAACTGCCAAATTAGTGTCAATTAATGTCCATTTGTCCGTGCCACCAATGACGAACCCCCACATGACAAGGCCCAATCTCTTATATAAGGACAGCAATCAATGTGGGACGGAGCTGGAGGCCCGTTGGTGGCGATGGGCCCCTATCTTGAATAACTATGGAAGTCGGACTGCAAGTGTCTTCATCACCATAACTGCGGATAACTAACCCATATCATACGGCATGATGTGGTACTTCCTTAAAATATGCACCATCTAACACCTTATGGATCTCCATGGGTTCATTAGGATACTTGGAACTGGCCCTTGATTGCTCCTCTGCCATCTTATGGGAGAGGGCGGGAGCGTCCCGGTGGAAGGTACATCAGCTTCATACATGGAGATGGACTCCATGATGTCATCATCACAGGTACGTAAGCCATTCCGAAGCTCACAAGTTTGGGTACTCGTTTCCACCGCTGCCTCCCTTTTAAGCGTTCTCTGCCATGCTGCCCATCTTCTTGTCCAGGTGAGAATGGGACCATAGACGGCCAAGGAAGCGTCTGGTGGAACATGTGGAGGCAGAGGACGCTCCGGTTCACCAGGCCGAACCTGGTGGAGCTCATGAACTCTAAGGGCATTATCATCTCCAACGTGGTCTTCCGGAATTCCCCTTTTTGGAATATTCACCCCGTCTACTGCAGGTAAAGCTCCCACCAATACTCGAGCAAGAAAGCTTCTTTCCTTGTGCTGTTGTACTAACTGAGGTAATGGCTTCTTCATCAATTCTCTACAGAAACGTTGTTATCCACTACGTCACCATATTGGCTCCCTACGACTCTCCTAACACAGATGGAATCGACCCAGGTAAGGAACTAAGTATGGTCTTGATCGGAATCTGGGGTTTCTTGTAAATGGCGTCTCGGTTTCAAGGATTTATTTTATTTTATTTTCAGATTCGAGCTCGAACGTCTGCATAGAGGACTCGCACATATCAGTAGGGGACGACCTGGTCGCCGTGAAGAGCGGCTGGGACGAATACGGGATAGCCTATGGACGCCGGAGCTCCGATATCACCATCCGTCGCCTCACCGGAACCACCCCCTTCGCCGGAATAGCTGTGGGGAGCGAGACCTCAGGCGGCATCGAGAACATCTACGCAGAGAACATCAACCTCTACAGAGTCGGAGTCGGGGTCCACGTCAAGACCAACGCCGGCCGCGGTGGCTACATACGGAACGTGACAATCTCCGACGTGTACATGGAGAACGTACGGCAGGGGCTGAAGATCTCCGGGGACGTCGGCGACCACCCCGACGAGTACTACAACCCGAACGCGCTGCCGTACGTGAAGGGAATCACGGTGAGGGACGTGTGGGGCGTGAAGGTCCGGGAGGCCGGCCTGATCCGGGGGCTGTGGAACGCGCCGTTCACAGGGATCTGCCTCTCGAACGTGAACATCCGCGGCTGGCCGGGACCGGGGAGGAGCGGCGGGCGGTGGACATGCGAGCATGTGAGCGGGGCAGCCCATGAGGTGAACCCCTGGCCCTGCGCCGAGCTAGCTAGCCCCCAGCACACCGGTTCCTGCCTTAACTCCCCTTGAAAGCATTACTAGCTAATACATATACAGGCTGTTCCTTAATCTGAACCAAGAGTGTACACTATCTAGCTAATACTCTCTTACTGATGTCCCTCCTCCTAATTTCCCATGTTTCTTTTGATGGTTTCAAAGCTTCATATTGCATGTGTGCGCTTTCCTGCAAGAATTAAATTCCATATAATTACAGAAACTATTAAAGGAGATGATATGTATGTAAATTTGCCTCACACCCACCTTCCATAGTCACCATCACCATCACCATCAGAAAGGATGCTCCATATTTTGTGTTAAATAATTGTTTGGGCAGCTCATAATCTCAATTGAAAGGAGAGACCACTGATTATTGTTCCTCGGAAAGGGGCATAGAGAGACTGAGAGACATACTTCTGCTCAGCGGCCATCTACAAGCGCGTGAGCCTTTAGAACAATCTAAATCAATTATGTTTTTGTTATGCAATTTTCCGATATCTCGTGAATATTTCTTTTTAGCATATTGGAACGAATCACGTATCTACACGCGCGAAACAGCGAGTAGCCGAGTGTACCTCATTTGTTGAGCTCCTTTTGCGAGGTGATTCTAAATCATGCATTCGTCCAGTTGGCGTCCCTCAGCTTTTTGCTCACTCTGTTCTTTTTGTTAGGGTTTCGGTGTAGCTGTAGCCGCTTCTCCCTCGATCTCTCTCGCTCGGTCGTATCGTTTGGTTGTTGACTCACTCTCCATCTCCAGGTTCACTCATCAACTCGGTGTAAGTTTCATCTTTTTCTTTCTTTAAAGTTTTCAATTGTTTTCACTATACTTACTGGTCAGGTATCTTATTGTTGATTTGCTGATATTTTTTTTGATCGGTCTAATATTTCTCGAAATGTTGAGGTGTAGGATGTTAAAATAGTAGTCAATGGAGCTCAATTTTACTTATTGATATTTGGGAGAGTGTACATGTGAGGCAGTAATAAATTCTCAGTGATTTACCTAAAACAGAACTTGGTGATTGTGCATTGTGTTTTTACCTGGGAAAAGTTTGTGTTAATCCAGTTTGTTTACCTCTCTAATTGCTTTAGTAATGAGATGGAAGCAAACTATTTATCCTTACTTCTTCCAGGATTAACTATGCTTGTGATCCATCCGTCAAACACATTAATTAATTGGCTGTCTAATTGGGCGTAACAATTTTTTATAGCTGTGGGAATCATCACTTTTCACCATGGGTTTTCTTTGATATCGAAATTATTGCTTTGCATGTTTTTCATCAGGTCCTGGTAGCTATGATGGTTCTCTTGTGTATATATGTGGAGTTTTTTTTTTTTCTAAAATTCAAGTCTCAATATTTGCAAGACAATTTCCATGCTTCCATTTTGTTAGTTGGATTGCTTCTAACCCATATTTGAAACTTTGGTGTAATTCTGCAGCATATTTTAATTTATTATTTTCCTTAAAATTGATAGTAATACTTTTTCTCTTATGTTGCTTAAATTTCATTAGATAGATATTTCCCTGTAATGGTTTCTTAAAGCTCCTTCCATAGGGCAAACATGTCCTCTTTCTATCCGTGATCATATGATTGTCTTTATTTTATATTAGCTGCTTGGTACTGCCTATGTGTATCACACACAGGAGAAGGGGATGGAAAGAAATGGAATTTTTTTTCTGGGAATAACTATGGGTTTGATTTTATTTTCTGATCCTTTTTCCATTACTTTCTAATTGTTTATGTATGGCGATTGTAGACAGTATGGCCATGGAAGTCACACAGATTCTCTTGAATGCACAAGCAGTAGATGGAGCTGTGCGCAAGCATGCTGAAGAAAATCTAAAACAATTTCAGGAGCAAAATCTCTCAAGTTTCTTGCTATCATTAGCAGGGGAACTCGCTAATGAAGAGAAGCCTGCGGAGAGCCGAAAGCTAGCTGGATTGATTCTTAAAAATGCATTGGATGCTAAAGAACAGAATCGTAAATACGAGTTGGTGCAACGATGGCTGGCTTTGGATGGATCGGTGAAGGTCCAAATTAAGACCTTCTTGCTTAAGACACTTTCATCTCCTGGTATTGATGCCCGTTCAACTGCATCACAAGTTATAGCTAAAGTTGCGGGTGTAGAGCTTCCTCAAAAGCAGTGGCATGAATTAATTGGAACTTTACTATCAAATATTCACCAGCTACCAGCTCATTCCAAGCAAGCTACACTTGAAACCCTTGGATATATATGTGAAGAGGTGTCTCCAGACGTAGTAGACCAGGATCATGTAAACAAGATACTCACAGCTGTTGTTCAGGGTATGAACTCGTCTGAAACCAACAATGAAGTAAGACTTGCTGCTACACGAGCTCTTTACAATGCCTTGGGATTCACTCAGGTGAATTTTTCCAATGACATGGAACGCGATTACATAATGAGGGTTGTTTGTGAGGCCACTCTTTCGCCGGAAGTTAAGATTCGGCAGGCTGCTTTTGAGTGCTTGGTTGCCATATCATCTACCTACTATGAGAAATTGGCTCCTTACATCAAAGACATTTTTGACATCACTGCCAAAGCTGTTAAGGAAGATGAAGAGCCTGTTGCTCTTCAGGCCATGGAATTCTGGAGTTCTATCTGTGATGAAGAGATTGACATCTTGGAAGAGTATGGAGGTGATTTTAGTGCGGATTCAGAGATCCCTTGCTTTTATTTTATCAAACAGGCCCTACCAGTTCTTGTTCCGATGTTGCTAGAGACCCTTCTTAAGCAAGGGGAGGACCAAGATCAGGATGAAGGTGCTTGGAATATTGCTATGGCTGGAGGTACGTGCTTGGGTCTGGTTGCCCGGACAGTAGGAGATGATATTATCCAACTTGTTATGCCATTTGTTGAGTTCAACATAACAAAACATGATTGGAGACAACGAGAAGCAGCAACCTATGCCTTTGGTTCCATCTTAGAAGGCCCTTCTCCAGAAAAGCTTGTACCTCTTGTTAAGGTTGCTCTACAATTCATGCTCGCTGCTCTGATGAAGGATCCTAATAATCATGTTAAGGACACAACCGCCTGGACAATTGGAAGGATGTTTGAATTCCTTCATGGTTCAACTCTAGATACTTCCGTAATCACTCCATCAAATTGTCAAGAGATTATCACTGTTCTTTTGCATAGTATGAAGGATGTCCCTAATGTTGCCGAGAAGGCCTGCGGGGCTTTATATTTCTTGGCACAGGGTTATGCAGATATGGGCCCATCTGCCTCACCATTAACTCCGTACTTCCAGGATATTCTGAAGACCCTCTATGATGTGACCCGTCGAGAGGATGCCGGGGAGTCCCGTCTACTGACAGCGGCATATGAGACTCTGAATGAAGTTGTGAGGTGCTCTACTGATGAGACAGCTCCAATGGTGATACAGTTGCTCCCACTCATTTTGAGGGAACTTCACCTAAGTCTTGAGTCACAGAAGTTCTCGTCAGACGAGAGGGATAAGCAAAATGAATTGCAAGGCCTTCTCTGTGGTTGTTTACAGGTAATCATACAGAAGTTAGGCTCATCTGAGGCCACAAAGCAAGTCTTCTTGCAGCTTGCTGATCAGATGATGAGTCTTTTCCTGAGAGTTTTTGGTAGCAAAAGTGCTACTGCTCATGAGGAAGCTATGCTTGCCATTGGAGCCCTTGCCTATGCAGCAGGCTCCAGTTTTGAGAAGTACATGCCAGAATTTTATCGGTACCTTGAGATGGGTCTGCAGAATTTTGAGGACTATCAGGTCTGTGCTATAACAGTTGGTGTTGTAGGGGATTTATGCAGAGCTTTGGAGGATAAGGTTTCTCCTTATTGTGATGGAATTATGACTCATCTTCTTAAAGACTTGTCAAGCAATCAGCTGCATCGATCTGTAAAGCCGCCCATATTTTCCTGCTTTGGGGACATTGCCCTGGCTATTGGAGAGATCTTCGAGAAGTACTTGGTATATGTGATGCCCATGATTCAGACTGCAGCAGAATTATCAGTCCACACATCTGGTGGTGACGATGACATGTCTGAATATACAAATTCTCTGAGGAATGGAATACTTGAGGGTTACTCGGGGATATTTCAAGGCTTTAAAGGCTCCTCCAAGACCCAGTTGTTAATGCCTTATGCACATCGCATTCTTCAATTTTTAGATAATTTGTACATGGAGAAAGACATGTGAGCTGCACTTCGATCTATTTTCATCTGTTTTGTTAGTACATTATGGACGTCAATTTAAACATGAACCTCAGTTCTGACTTGACATTATTTTCCTATCAGGGATGATCAGGCCATGAAGACAGCCATAGGAGTGCTCGGGGATCTGGCAGACACACTGGGTAGTGGTGCAGCCACCTTGATTCAGAATTCAGTCTCAAGCAAAGAATTCCTATCTGAATGCTTGTCATCAGATGATAGCATGCTTAAGGAATCTGCTGAATGGGCGAATATGACAATCAGTCGGGCAATTTCTTTTTGAGAGGATCCTGCTGGTTTTATCTTGTTCATACTTTCTTTCGAGTCCTTTGCATGCATTTGGGTGTGTCAAGTTGGGATGATGCATGCATCATCCCATGGGTTGTCAGGGTTATGGCCATTTTTGGGGAGTAGAGAGAAGCATCTTCAGGATTCTTTGACCAGCCCTCATCATTGTCTGCAGTCTGGTGTCTCCATCTTTCTCCTCATCGTTCTCGTTTGGAGAAGTACATCTTTCTTCCATTGCATGGAGGGCAACTTGGTGGTGAAAGCCCATTATTCATCTATGTGCCAGCTTGGCATATAGATATATGTACTAATATAAGTTACAAAGGAAGGTAAAACCAAGTTATCAGTCTTGAAGGAATGATTATGAAGAAAGACCCATCAAACGCTGTAGGTGCTTTGTAGAGCTGGTATGATTTCTTGAATCTGGAGTGGACTTTGATGCTGAAGAATTTGGTCTTCTAGAGGTTGGAGATCTATATGTGGGGCTGCAATTTTTTTGCTTTTCTTATTCGAACTTTTCTTGATCTCCTTCTTCCTTTGCTTTTGATTTTTCTTCTCTTCTCTTCGCTAGATTTTGGTGTCTAAAGTATTGCATCATTCAAATTCATCATAGAGGGTCTTTTAAGCCTCCTTTTTGTACTCATTTTGTGCACACTTGCTTGGAACTGGTTTGTTGTGAGAACCACAGAAAGGTCAAGACATTCATAGCATGTCTTTATTAATTTGAATCCCCTTCCCTGTCGTATAATTTTATTATTCTTTTCTCAAAGTCAATTTATCATCTATCCATCACTGTAGTTTTTGCACTCTTCTCTTAACTATCCTGCCAGATTCTTTTCATGTCTCCTTATCAACAGTATGGGTGATATGGGAGGAATTCTATGGTTTTTGCAAGCTTTAGATTTAGATTTATGTACATATTCTTGATAGAATTTTCTGAAGATACGGGAAAGATGGTGGATGACTATGTCTGTGCATCTATTCTGCTGGCAGTGGTACCATTCAGGACTGGAACAAAGAACACTTGAAGTTGAAGGCAGCAACTAGTGTTGTACCACTACTGTTGCACAGTATCTTGGAAAAATGTCAATTATAAGGTACAAGTTAAGATTTTGAAATAGGTCCTTTTTTCTGCCCAAAATAGGTATTGACCATGAAATGGTGAGCTTTGCATAGAAATGTGTAGCCCAAGTAGCCTGCCTGCCTCCTTGCCTGTATTTAATTGCTCAGTATACAGATTGAGGTTCCCATTTTCTTCTCAAATAAGAAGAGACGTTTATTCATGTGAATTCTTGTAGATTAAACTTGAAACGATGAGATAATTCCGCCTGCTCTGCAACTTTAGTACCTGTATTTTCTTTTGGCAACTTCCTTTGGAATGTGAGATCTCACTTTCGAAGTGAAAGGATCAATTGGTGATTAACCTTTCTCGCACTACCCAAAGCATACGTAAAATCATTGTCAGATTTTCTTGTAGTGGTGGTCGGTCTACTGCGAGGAGATATACGGCCCCTTCTTTCTGCATCAACTTGGAGGAAAACGACAAGGTGCTTGCATATTCCGTCTCCTGTACGCATTACATTCATGGCTACATTCCATTAGAAAGTGATGAAAATTCAATTGCATGCCGAATAAAAAGGTCATCTTCGTAAGTCCAATTCTGCGGGCTTCAGTTGACTACTGGACTATGGAATACATCTCCAAAATCTCAAAGGGCAAACGCCGTAAGATGACAAGGAAAGTGGCCCATCATGTCTATAAATTGACGGATCAATACAAGGTGCATTGCTTTGCTTATAGTGGGCATCTTCTATGGTTATAGAGATTTCACCATCTAAAAAGTGTCATAAGCATATTCTCATGGAGAGACCCGTGTGCCAGCTGAGTTCCCTCGTCGGTCACGCTCAGCAATTGAATAACTTGCATCACACGTGCATTTTGGGTGGAAACCAGAAGGCAATCAAGGGGCCTCCGCCATTATGGGATCTCTTGCTTTTCCGATGGGGACACTCGGGTTGACTACACAAAGCTTGAAACAGTGAATTGATACGTGGAGCAATAGAGGGTGGAAGGGCGACAAGATCGTGCTCAGCTAGCTCCATGACCCTCCAAAGCGATTCAGTGCATTCTCATTTACTTCCACACAAGGTGTTCATTTGTGGCCGATAAGTACTCCAGTGCTGTCTCTTCTATCAAGGGGTCAGTGCACTTCTTTTCATGAATATTGACTCCACTAAGTTTTAGGGCGCACAGCAGCAGATGAGTTTGTCGACGTGTATATATATATATATATATATAGACACGTGTGTGTAGTTATGCTTGTGCCCTTCATCGCATCCGTAGTCTTTTGTTGGCTGACGAGATCGATTATCTCCATCAGCTTCAATGGGCCACTGCATGAAATATATCTTCGTGCTTATCCTAGTCTTGCTTTTCACCAGTCACTCCTCAGGTGAGACAGTTCTTCCTTCAGAACAAGCTCAGAAGATTTTGACTAGGTCAGCTACAGATATTGGCAATGGGGTGAATCACGCAGATCCCAAAGACATAAAGGTAATAATTTAGTCCCTGCTGTTCACTCTGAAAGTTGAAAAGACAATGCATCTTTCGCTGATTCATTCTGTTCCCTTGTTTTCCCCTGACAAAGCAAGGATATGTTCTGTTTCCTGCTAATGCATGAACTTTATGTTTGAAGGCTTCCAGCCAGATGCATCCGAGGAAGCTGGTGACCACTGCAGGGTTCATGCTAGACTATGAAAAGCCGAGGCACAACCCGAGGCACGATGATAAAGGAAAGCCAGGCAGCGGATGAAGAGTCAGGTCAGGCGGTCCCACTCCCACCTGTCATAGCCTACCTAGCCTAGTTCTTCCTGCTTCCATGGTGGCCTACTAGTACTTGGAAAAAAAAACAAAATAAAGTGCTCAAGTGCTCTACCTGACAATCTTTCTCAGCCTTTTGGCCCTTATATATTAATCGTCTGTTACAATGCACCCGTTATGGTGCTGATTAGCTTAAGAATTCAAAATAATGCAGTTTCTCCACCATGTAGCACTTTTGTGCAATAGACCCATAATGATTGTGCTCCCCTTCACTTATCTTCTCCTTTTTGCAACTCTTTCCCTAAACACAATTGCTACCTCTGATAGAGGGTTAAGTAATCCTGCATTTGCCGGCAATAATACTATCTTAGTTTCTACTTTAACCTGACATGCGTTCCCATCCTCTCCAGATCACTCAGCCACCATCAGATCTATAACCCATTCCAGGAAATTCAGTTCTTCTCCTCTCTCAAGCTCTCAGCAATGGCAAACCCTCCCGCTCCAATCTACTCCAATGAGCCCCATCAACAACTACTTCAAGGCCCTCCCTAGACCCCCTTGAACCATCCAAGCGTGAAGCCATGACAAACCGTGCCCACCAAAAAAATATCTTTCTGTAATCATACAGATCATATATATGAGTTTGACCTTCATTTTCGCCAAAACAACATTTGACAATTGACTCCAGGCTGATGAATTGGGAACATGAAAGTGCCGTCACCCTCATACTTTGAAAGTAGAAGAAGGTTTCCACCATTTTTCACTCCCCGGGAAATCAGGAAAACTGCTTCGATTTTCCTGATTTCCCAGTGCTATTTAGGAAAACGGAAATTTTGGGAAACTGTTATTGGGAGATAGATGACAAGAGAGGCGTCCGTACATGGCATTTTCAGAATGCATAAACTTAAGCTTCAGAAGTGATATTCTTATAATGGAAAGATGCTCTAGGATAGAACTTATAAGTGGGTTATAAAAGTTCCGGATTCCTCCATCTTGGACTATGAAGTCAACAAAGAGAGGCGGAGCAAAGAAGTCGGTGATCTTTGACAGACCATAGCCTCCACAATTCAGTGGTGACGGTTGGTCCATACACACCCAGTAATAGCAGTCCCCAAGATGGCTCATAACGCATAATGCCGATGAAACGATGAATTCACAGTGCAGCCTGTCAAACCACTCAGCAAGTCACATGGGCTTCCAGAACTAGTGGCCTTCCCCAAAATTTCTATGAGAAGTGCTGATCACAATTATCTTTACTTGAAGAAAGGTTTCCTTGGTGTGCTTCCTGTCTGCCCTTACACTATGGAATGCTACCTAACAATTGATCAGTGGACCCCTTTGTTAATAAATAGTGGGAGTAAGATAGTTAATGAGGCACAGAGGGTACACAACAGTTGTGGCTTTATTGGTTTCCTGTGCTTTTTTTATCGCCATGGAATGTGATATCTCTTGCATCTAATGGACGCAATTTTGGGTCGGGAGAAAATGATGCATCATAAGAATTCTTGCGGTGCGGTTGACTTTGGGCTGGGGGCTACGCATTTTTCTTAGTTGTTTCTTGTTTCCACAATGCTTTTTAGTATGATAATTCACCATTATTTAGCCCTTTTGGCTCCTTCCACCCCCCACTTAGCATAAAAGTCACACTCGCCTTGGCAAATTCCACCCAGCTTCATAACCATCACCTGTTTCCCTGTCACTTCCCTTCTTATCTCCTCAATTTCCTCTCTTTCTCCATCCATGAAGCCCTCCTGTATCTTCCTCGTCCTCCTTCTCCTCGTCTCCCTCCACTCACTTTCAGGTGCATAGAAAAGCTTGCTAACTGATGTCTCTGCACGAACATTCGGAGCTTCAAACTTTATCACGAGTGTTTGTCACTTCCATGGCTCCTAAAATGCTCTCGATCTTCTTCTTGCAGGCAGTGCTTATTCTTCAGCCGGAAGTTTCAAGGATTCCAACTTGGGAGCATTTCCAGGCTCAGAGGTAACTTGTGCACATCTTTTTACACCATCATATTATTTTCATAGCCTTGTTTCATGCAGAAAAAACCCTACCTGAAAACAAATTAGCAGAATTCAATGACTGCTGTTGCTGCTTCACAAAATAATACTCTGTTAACTTAGAAATTAAATATACATTGAATTGAATTACTGGAAACTTGGATAAGGGAGACCTCGGACATGATGTAGATATGTTGTTACTACATACATTATCGCCATTGATAGTTCATTTAATTCATCATATAAAGTTAAGGTGGTTATCCCTTCTCTTAAATTAGCGTCTCAGATTGCTACTGTTTTGTTATACTAACAAGGTTGCGAAGATAAAAGCTGGGAGAAAGCTGATCGGAGTGAATGGGCTGCATCTTAACGACTATGATCAGCCAGGGGCAAACCCAGCTCATAACCCTCCTTCCCCCAGCAAGAAAGCCGGCAAAGGAGGCAACCCATGATGGTTCTTCTTCTTCTTCTGCTTCCTCCCATCTTTATTTCATTGTTCTCTGGTGCCAGAGAAGGGGAAGAAGAAATAACTTATAATCCTGCCACACAGTTATATGAAAAACCTCGTATTAGAGAGGGGAGCTTACCCTACTTATCCTTTTTAAGTGCATAATTGTATATGCTTTTAGGGGTACGCCATGGAAAGCTTGAGAGGGGATTTTGTGGGTGTTTTTAGCTGTGACTTTTGGGGGGGGGGGGGGGGGGGGGGGGGGGGGGGGGGGGGGTGGCGGAAGAACACACCACGGCGACTGATTATTTGTTATATATACAACTGTTTGTGCATGAAACTTGTGTCGATCATTTTGACATGTATTAACTAATAATTAATGTCTTCTTATGTCGTCTGTTTCCATGTTAGGAACTCACTATAAATGATCCATGGTACTCTAGGGAGCATATGTATAAGTTAAGTAGGGCATCATCCTCCTCTTTCTGTACAGAAATTCATCGCCCCCTCATCCCCACCAAAAGAAAAAAAAAGATGTGTTATGTAATGCGCATTATGAGCCTGTATCATGCTGTGTGCTGTATCCCATTACATATCTATCATGGTTCTGTCGATGATGCAAGAGATTAACAAAACATGGTAACATAGAGGCTGTGTGATTGATTGCAAGAAGAAGAAGATGTATTGAGCGAGCATTTCTTTCTATCCAAACTCCACTACGAAGCCCAGCCCAAACAAATGCAAGCAATGGTTACCAGAAGATAAGAAATGTTCAATCCCAACTTGCTCTATGTTAGGCCGCAAAAAAAATATATATGCTGTTGTCTGTCTGTCTGTGTCTGTGTCTGTGTCTGTGTTGTCTTGTCTTTCCTGAGGTGGGCTGTCCAACTCACACCCTTCACAGCAATCCAAAAGTCACCAGCAACCGGGCTGGCTGGCTGGTGGTGGCCTTATGCATAGTCACATATATGATTATCTTATATAAGATATAAGAATTTGAGATTCCCACTCAACACATCTTCAAGTGTCACATAACAAATATATACACATTCAAGTGTCACATTGGGATCCCATACACTGCAATCCAAGTATATTTATTGACTTAGATTATACTTGGAAATGAAATGATAGTGGAATTGCAGCAGTACAAGTATGTTCAGGATGCAGATGCAGACATGTATACTCTACATAGTACAGAGGCAAAACACACACACACACTCTCTCTCTCCACCTGTTTCTTCAGTTGTTTGTTGGGTACTGTCATTTGCAGCTTCTGCATCCATTCGCATCGAGATAATTCATCCATTTATGATTACTTTAATCAAAACCCACCTTCCCAATTGATTTCCATACCCCCTTTGTCCCTCTCTCTCGTCTCATTGTCTGCATTGCGTTCAGTTGTCTTGATTTCCTCAACAAAAAAGATCCGATCTTTACTCACCCTCGATTTCTCCCCGCCGCCGCCATGCCAGGCCTGGTGTCCGTCAAGACCCCGCCTGACACTCCGCCGCCCCAAATCTCCCTCCCCAGCGTCTCCCAGATCGAAACTCCCCGAGCTGAGCCAGCCATCCTGTCCACCAAGCCGGCGACGCCACTGCCTAAGATGCCCCCGTCGCCGTCGCCTTCCAGCTCCAAATTCTCTCCCAGGAAGCCCCCGCCGGAGTCGACGAATCCGGATCCGTCTCTGGACAATCCGGATCTCGGTCCTTTCCTCCTTAAGCTCGCCCGGGACACCATATCCTCCGGCGAGGGTCCCGCCAAGGCCCTCGACTACGCACTCAGGGCCTCCAAGTCTTTCGAGCGATGCGCTGTCGATGGCGAGCCCAGCCTCGACCTCGTAATGAGCCTACACGTGCTGGCGGCGATCTACTGCAGCCTCGGCCGTTTCGATGAGGCTGTTCCAGTACTTGAGAGGGCGATTCGGGTGCCTGAACAGACCAGGGGCCACGAGCACGCCCTAGCGGCCTTCTCCGGCCACATGCAGCTCGGGGATACTTACTCGATGCTTGGGCAGGTCGATCGGTCGATCGAGTGCTACGAGGAGGGACTGAAGATTCAGATCGGGGCGCTTGGAGAGACAGATCCTCGGGTTGGCGAGACTTGCAGGTTAATTCCTCTTCACGCTGGTGTTTCACTTCCAAGTATTAATTGAGAGATCCAAGGCTAAGTAGAAAAAAGGAGTCAACTTTACGAAAATTTTGAGATGGGGTTTTCAAATTGATCAATCTGCATTGTATCTTAAACTCATATAGTCTAGCTGAGATGTTGGTTGCTATTTTAAGATAAAGTTGTTCCATTTAGAGAACTGCACTTTTTGCCTCCCTTTCTTGCTGCCATGATAAAATTTGAATGCTTATTTCCTATTTGGGTTTTCCAGGTACTACAGGGAATTAGATCTCTATATGATAATTCTATGTCTAGTGACTCAAAAAACTACTTATTCTTGGGGATTCTGAGCTTGCAGGTTTCAAATTGCTATAGCCTGGCCTTACCAAAATAACTGTTGAATTTTCTTTCAAGTGGTTGGTGAAATGATGGATATGACAATTTACAGGTACTTAGCCGAGGCTCAAGTCCAAGCAATGCAGTTCGACAAAGCTGAGGAACTCTGTAAGAAGACCCTGGAGATCCACCGGGTCCACAGTGAGCCTGCTTCCCTTGAAGAAGCTGCTGACAGGAGGCTAATGGCCCTAATCTGTGAAGCCAAGGGTGACTATGAATCGGCCCTTGAGCACCTTGTCCTTGCAAGCATGGCCATGATCGCCAATGGACAGGATAATGAGGTGGCCTCCATTGATCTCAGCATTGGAAACATTTATCTCTCCCTTAGTCGATTTGATGAAGCCATCTTTTCATACCAGAAGGCCCTAACCGTATTCAAATCCTCCAAGGGGGAAAATCACCCTTCTGTGGCCTCGGTCTATGTCCGGCTTGCTGAGCTTTACCATAAAACTGGGAAGCTGAGGGAGTCAAAATCGTACTGTGAGAATGCTCTGAGGATATACATGAAGCCCGTACCAGGAACCACAGCCGAGGAAATTGCTGGAGGCCTGACGGAGATATCAGCCATTTACGAGACTGTGGATGAGCCTGAGGAGGCCCTGAAGCTCCTCCAGAAGTCCATGAAGCTTTTGGAGGATAAGCCTGGGCAGCAGAACACGATTGCCGGGATAGAGGCCCGGACAGGAGTGATGCTTTACATGATTGGGCGATTTGAAGAAGCTAGGAGTTCCTTTGAGAGTGCTGTGGTGAAGCTCCGGGCCTGTGGAGAAAGGAAATCAGCCTTCTTCGGGGTCGTGCTGAATCAGATGGGATTGGCATGTGTTCAGCTGTTTAAGATAGATGAGGCTGCAGAATTGTTTGAGGAAGCGAGGAGTATACTCGAGCTGGAGTGTGGGCCGTGTCATCAGGATACCCTGGGAGTGTATAGTAACCTTGCAGCCACCTATGATGCTATGGGGAGGTAAGAATTTGTTTGAAGATGTATACGGATTGAGAAATTTATTTTTCTACAGCTTATAGTCATACTGCTCCTGTCAAGTCATAAATTGTGATGTGCAGTTGAAGAGCTTATGAGCATATCTAACTATCTGACATTTAATCTGGTGTGAATAGAGTTGCGGATGCTATTGAGATTCTGGAGTACGTACTCAAGCTGAGAGAGGAGAAGCTTGGAATTGCGAATCCTGACTTTGAAGACGAGAAGAGCAGACTAGCAGAGCTGCTCAAGGAGGCAGGGAGGGCGCGCAACAAGAAAGCCATGTCTCTGGAAAACCTCATCGATCCCAACTCTTCAAAGAGGACCAAGAAAGAGGGGACGAAGAGGTGGCCCGGATTGGGTTTTAGGATTTGAACCAAATGGGGTGATGGGTGCCACTGATCTTCTCTGGATATCAATTCCCCACTCATATAACACAGAAGAAGATCCATGTATAGAGTTGCTGTTGTTGTTGTTGTTCCGGTGAGGGTGAGGGGTCTTCCTCTGCCTCCTTCCTTTCTTCTTTTCATTTATTTTTTTCTCTGTTTATGGTTCGCGGAGATCGACCCTACTTTGTGTTGTAGCATCGAGGCTATAAAAATGGAAGAACCTATTGATTGATTGAAAATGTCTTATATGGCTCATGGATCATGAATCATGTTGCTGGGAAATACCAATTAAAGTCAGCTTTAGGTCACTTGGTTAGATACTCATTCTCTGTTGCTCATTTTGCATTCTGCTGCTGATGTTGACCATTGAAAGGCAGGAAGAGTGGATCAGAGGCACGGGGAACTTGAGAGTTCTAACTACTCTTCCATCCAATGGAAATATGGATGCACCTTAACATGCCCAGATTACATCTTAAAGTGGAATATGAAATTCCAAGTGCAGCAAATATGAAATCTCATGGGTTTATCGCAGGTTTATGTTCACATCAACAAGGAGTCCGCAAACGACTCTAATTGGACATCGTTGTCATCATCTTCTTTCAGGAGTTGCTGATACTCCTCATAAATCTTCTCCAAGTTGTACGGAGAACCCGGCCGGTCACTTTCCTCCATGATATTGCAGTAGTAATCCTCATACGGATTGCCATCATCCTTCAGTATGCTAACTTGCACGTCCTGGCGATTCTTGGTGTCAATTCTCGAGACCGAACAGGGAAACACCCTGACGGCCTTTGGTTGATGAACCTCTACTTTTACCTTCATCTCATGAGGGGCTGCATCATGCGTTCCATTGTTTCGCTTCTTAGGATCCCCAGCAGCCTTATTGCAGCTCAGCCCCGGCTTAGTCGATGTCCCCGCTGATGAATCATTGATGTTGCGTAATCGCTTGCTCAAGTGAGAATTCCAGTAGTTCTTGATCTCATTATCGGTTCGGCCCAGCAATCTTTTGGCAATAAGAGACCAGCGGTTGCCCAGAAGAGAGTGCATGCGGATGATCAAGTCCTCCTCGTCTGGAGTTATGTTACCACGCTTGATGTCCGGCCGTAAATAGTTCATCCATCTCAGTCTGCAGCTCTTCCCGCACCGAAGCAAACCTAATGCACATCAACCAGAATGATACAAAAAAACATCTATACACACATACATATATATATATATGAGAATATAATCAATCACAAAAGTTCTAAGATGTTGTGATGGTGCCCTGAACATGTACGGATGAATCTGAGGAGAATAATGAGGCTTTTTTACCGGCTTTATTAGGCAACGATCTCCACTGGCCTTCACCATGCTGATGGATGTAGTCGACAAGGATTTTGTCTTCACTAGTGGACCAGGGGCCTCTCTGCAATCCCACCTTGGAACAGCATGGGGCTCTACCCATGCTGATGATGTCCCCTCCTGATCTGCTCCCACTGCTCTGATCTGGCCGGAGAGATCAGTTCTGCTTCTATCTACAAACCAACAACTAGCTTTATATATTTGAAATTAAGGGAGAGAATTTTTATTTATCTCAAATGATCAACACCAGCCATGCATTCATCTTTTTCTCACCGCCTATATATAAATAGTACTGTACTGACACCTTTTCTCAGTCACCCGTCGTCAACACATAGCACTCCATCTTTTCTTCCCTTCTCAAACTGTGATTATACGTCTAGGTGTAGCTCTCTCCCGAACAGGTAAGGAGGTTTGGTGGTAGCTGGTGGGTTATATTTGCCATATCCCAAGTCTCGCAGGCAGACCAGTAGCGCAAGAAACCATGCGTGCATGCATGCTAATTTGCTCTTTCTGGCTTCTCATCCTCCTTTCTTCTTCATCCCTGCCCCACCTCCTTCCAACTCCAGTTGTCTGTTGTGATTAGGCCCATATGATGTCCACATAAAACCAATCTTCTTTTCTCATGTGCCATGTGACGGGCAACAAACCCAGAAAGTTTCGAACTTTATCGCGGACAGAAATGTGGTAAGGCAAATGGGCAGGCATCAGGGCATCTTCACCTTTAATCATGTAACTTATAGATTCAAATGACAGAGCCAAGGCAAGAACTGGCATCGGCTAATATGTTGCTGAAATTGATATTCCAAATATAAGGTAGCTCCATTACGATCTGACATTTCGACGAGCAGCCGCGGGATTTGTCTTTTCATGTAGGATATTGCTAGATTTTTTTAACAAGCGGGGCATTATAATTCATAGGGTACAGGACAACATGTGTCTTCTAGTAGAAACATATCCAACATGTAAACTTTTTTGGTCCATATTCCATGTAGTTTTCCTAGGTAACGGGATGGCTCGTAGAGGCTGTGCCCGTCTCAAGGTGATCCCGAACACGTCCCCCATCTCCATGGTCGCCGGAGACACCCCATCTTCCAGCTTCCAGTCGAAGCAGTTGAGCCGCGAACCGAGCATCAGGTGCAGCATCCTCACGGCCAAAGGAAGTCCGGGGCATATCCTCCGCCCACCGCCAAAAGGCAAGACCTCAAAGTTGAGCCCCCTGACATCCATCTCCGATCCCACGAACCTCTCCGGGATAAACTCATCAGGGTCCTTCCACACGGCCGGGTCCCTGCCAATGGCCCAGACGTTCACGAGCACCTGTGCGCCCTCCGGGACGGTGTAGCCGCCGACCTCCTTGGTCGAGCCGGCCCTGCGAGGGAGAAGCAGCGGGATGGCTGGGTGCATACGGAAGGTCTCCTTCACGGTGGCCTGTAAGTAGGGCAGCCGCGCAAGGTCGGATTCCTCGACCACCTTGCACCTGCCGCCCATCACCTGCTCGAGCTCGGCCTGCGCTTTGGTTAGCTTGTCGGGGTTGCGAAGCAGCTCCGCCATCGCCCACTCAAACGTGCTTGCTGTTGTATCGCTCCCCGCAACAAACAGATCCTAGACACACATAAATGAAATTCGGCTCTAAGCTACGCCCCTCACTGTGATCCATGTCAATTGTCAAGCGATGATCATAAGAGATCATAGCTCTCAAACGAATTGACCCGAAACAGTAAGCATATTTTACCCGATGCCTTCTGTAACTAGAAATTTCAACCTACAAAGAACAGATGCTTCACGGTGTAGAGGTCGATGCCGCCTTCCTCCCCCTTATCCTCGGCAAGATCTAGGAGAATATCCAACATATCATTAACCTTTCTCCTGCTATAGGAGGATGCGCCAGAGACGGCTGACGATCTGACCCGCAGCCTCTCTCCGATGATCCGGTCGAACAAATCGAACGTCCGCTGGAAACAATCTGTCATTCTCCGCTTCACGCCTTGTGGGTCTACCCTCTTCAGCACCGGGAAGTAGTCCGCCATGTTCGGCCGCCCCACCTGCACCATGACATTGCAGACTAGTTCCTTCAACTCCTTCACGGACAACTCCGACGCAGCATCCATCGTCAAGTCCATAGAAAAGATGGTGTTCCCTAGCAGGTTGAGCGCAGCTATGAACGCCGCTTCACCGATGTCCACTGGATTTCCCGTCTCACAGGACTTGCTGACTTGAGCCAGAAGTTTCTGAAAAGACGATGAATGAATGGACCGTCATGCTCTAGCAAACGTATATAATTAAAAAACCCATACCTGGATTTTCTGGCGGCGGAGATGCTGATTGGAGTCCTACGGGCGAACAAGTGGACGTTGCAGATGCGGCGGAGGTTTCGCCAGAGCGGAGAGATAGTTACCCAGGCCACGCCGAGCTCGTCGTGGCGGAAAGGCGTGATCGCGTCGGGTGGCATACGGTTGGCGAAGGAGTCGTCATGGGTCTGGAGGATCTCTCGTGCCATTGGGGCGGAGGAGACTACGATGGTGGTGATGTGGCCGAGCTTCAGCCTGATGATAGGGCCGTAGACCCTGGCGAGCTTGGTCAGGGACATGTGGGGAAGGGACCCAAGCTCAAGGATGTTACCGATGACCGGGAGAGGTCTCGGTCCGGGTGGGAGCTTTCCGGAAGTACTGCTCGACTTATTATTATCAGCTCTCTTTGATACTGCTAAGTAGTATAGGATGATGGGTCGGAGAAGCCACCATGACAGACAGAGACCCAATATGATCAAGGAGAGAGGCATGTAGTCCATACCTCCGGCTTTCTGGGTGAACTGGGTTACTGCTACTCTTTGAGTGGAGACAGAATCACTTCAAGGACTATCGATCACCTGCTTGCATATGACGGATGGAAGTCAATATCATCCGTGTCCCAAATCCAGCCTAGTGGTGTTACCCAGATAAGATTGGAGGTTGACTTCCAAACTTATCCACATCTAAGAATGGACGTCTGGCATATACCCATCTCGCAAGAAACACACTTTCATGGTATCTGCTGACCATCAAGTACTCGTTGAGATAGATAGTCTTGAGAACGTCACCTTTTTGGGCAATCAACTTAATAGATTTTTTTCTAGATTATTGTTCATTTCAACTCCCCATATTTACATGATACAGATACATACATGTATATTTGCAGTATATGCAGTAAGCATGCTGCATGCACAACATGGCCTAATGATTTGTTCTCCTGTAGGAGAGAACGGAGTATAAAGCCTCGAGGAAGTTAAGCAGCACGAAAAGGATGGCACCAAGGAATGACAAGATCGACCAAGGGCTGTTGAAGTAATCCCTCAGCAACGTAGCACGCCATCGAGGCCACCGGGCCCTGCAGTACCGGTTGACGTCCTGAGAGAGTTTTGCATAAGTGTAGTAGACTACATCAGCATCTCTATAGAGTTTCCTGAAGAAGCTGTATATCTCCTCGGAGTTCAGGTAGCATGTCACGATCCCTTCCTGGCACAGGTAGTCAAGGTCCTCTCCCGACTCGATGAGATTGTTGAGGAAGATAGCGTACGACGTGATCTTGTCCCTGAACTTCACGTTGCACTGCTCGTACGCGATCAGGTTCCGGATCAAGGACTCGGCGTTGTCGAGGATCACGATCGGAGGGATCCTCATGATGCCGTTTTCGAACTGCACGTCCATCATCTCGCTCGACTCCCCTTTCTCGAACCGGACACCCACCTGGAGAAGCTTGGTCACGCAGGGAATAGGGCACCTGTTGAAAAAGAAGCAAAGCAAGCAATATCAGGAAAACGTTAACCGCGTACAAATGAGCTTTTTGAGTCGGTCATTGATTAGTACCATGGGGTCTGCTTAGGTTCCATGTCCACATACGAAGAGAGTAAGTTGTTTCGCTGCAGATCGAGCAGATGCTTGTGCTCGAGGTCCGTGTTGGGGTTGATGGCTCCAGTTCTGATGGCATTGAAGTCGAAGAAATCGAGTGCCAGCTTCGCCAGAGAAACCCTACCCCTTTCCGACGGTGCAGCGGTAAGGTAGAATAGCCATTCGAGGAGATCCCATGGGAGCTGATTCTCGAGCAAGAGCAGATCGCACAAAAGGATCTTCCTCATGTGGGATGTTTTGAATATCGGGTCATCGGGATGTTGAGGTGCTATACCGGTTTTCTTTCGGAATAGCTCTATGACGAAACATCCATCCAGTATCATCATCTCCACTAACTCCCCGACACTCATTCCATCTTCTTTCTCCTCATAGCAGTCGAGGTAGTACTGCAGGTTGCTTCCGATCACTTTGAAGAGACACTCCAGCCTTGTCTCAGGAGCAGGGGCTCTGTCCAGGAGGCATGCCAAGTACCACTTCTTGAACCGCTCCATCTCTCGGAACTTTTCTCGGCCATGGTGGTAAGGTCCGATTGAGATTAACTGTGGCTCGTAGGCATAGTCGTTATGCCTCCTTATCGCATTTGGAACTCTGAATATGCAACACTTGGATGGCCATGGGGGTTTCGTTGACAATTTCTCCTGAAGGTTCAGTATAGCCTCCGGATTATCATCGTATATTTTTCCTTCTTCAAGTTGGCCACTATCCATCAGATGACAAGAACAGCAACTTGTGTCTCTTCTGCAACAACTAAAACCACAAAATTAATTTATCAGAATTCATGAAATTGGGAGGAAAAATCACAAGCTAACTATTTCACATATAGAACGCAATGATCATCATCTCTACATGATCCTACTTTTACTCGTGGAACAAGCTAATGCAAGAACAGAATAAAGAAGCCGGTGGCAGCTCAAGTATTAGAGTATAAAGATGTTTCTATGGAAACCAAATCAACAAAAAAAGCAAAGCTTTTGATTGGATTTTCGTACTTTTCGTGATCGTAGCAAAGAGATGCGCCTACATGGAGATAAGCAGATCCAGGAGAGATCTGTGAGTCTGATGGATCAAATTGGAATACCCAGTTGACTAGATATGAAATTGACGGCCGAAGATAACCTCACCCGGGTTGCGTTCGGTAAAGAAGCTCGATCAAAAAGCAACTGGAATGGTTATTATCTACGGGCACTGTACTGAAACTGGGTCATTGATGGTACTCCCGGAGAGGTTGGAAAACTATATATATATATATATATACACACGAGCTTACTGCATACATTCTTGCAAGCGTGTCAAGATATATGTTATGTCCTTTCGTCTAAATGGGGCTTGAATTTCATTTTTCCTTCCATGACTCTTGACTCAAAGTCCAGCGATGAGGACGAGAAGGGAGGCCAGTGTAACAGTATGGCCTTGATATAAAAAGTTTGGAGGACTTACATTTAATTTAAATCGAGTATTCTTGTGGAATAAATGTCAAGGATGGCATTGTAGTGGAGAGAAGACAGCTAGCCCGAGTGCCACAGGAATGAAATATTCAATGAAACTTCTGGCGATGAAACACATTCAGCTCTGTATTCATCCTCATAAAAGTGAAGAAAAAGCGTGTAAAAGCCAATTCCGTATCTTGATGATGCTTTGGTGAAACATGGGGACAGTTCCCTTTGTCTTCCTCGAAAGTCATGACAAATCTGTCCTAGTTGCGTCTCATTTTCAGATTCAGTAGTTGTTGGGTCTTTGTTTATTGAGTTTTATTTGCGGGTCTGCTATTTCATTAGATAACAATTTCTCTAATTTAGATCGACAACTTTTGCATCTGTGTATGATGATGCCTTTTTTCTCTACTTCATGGATCTCTTATGCAGTTATTTATTTGACCCAAAAAACACGAACTTCATGAAAATTCATATTCTAAAGGCTAGAAGATCGGCAGTTTCCCGTCTTATCACGAACATTTATTTGCAGTAGGTTTCTGCTATTTTTCGCAGATGACCTGAGAATAAGTCATATTGATTGCGATATTAGACTTAGTCATTCTGCAGAATAAGTCATCTAGTATAATATGCTTTTGATTAGTATAAATGAAGAAAAATCAACTACGGATTGCCCTTGAAACTGCAAATCTTCAATTACTGCTGAATTTCATTTATCAGCTACAATTTTCTATTGGGAGTTCAGGGAAAATAATAAAATAAAAAAACACAAAAATCAAAGAATCATCTATCATCAACCCTTACATGCAAACAAACCAAGTAGAACGCCTCATTCCATGAGGATAATTGGTGACTGCTCTAAGCCATGTGTCTATACCTTCAACAATAAAGGGTCATTCTCCAGCCACCTTGATTTCATACGGGCATAGTGATACTTACTACCTATGATGCACACTGTTTGTAAGCAATACACAGGTGAGAAACCTTCCGGTCGGTGAAGATCTCCGGTCAAGATCGCACTGGCAGCCCGTAGTTGTGGTATGTTCTGATCCGCCCATCCCATCCTGCAGTGACAACAACAACGCCCCACATGTTAGGGGTGTCTGACAGTGCACTCTTCAGGAACTTGTACTCTGATCTGCACATTGTGGGGTAAGCCATGGCAAGGCTGGAATCTGATAGCTTCTCCTCAGGCCAAGTTGCTGATGCTCTTGGCAAGAGCTCCAGGAGGAAGCCCCTGCCCAGAGTGAAGCAGTCGGGTGAAGAAGGGAAGGGTGGCATCTTCTGGTCAAAGTAGTCATCTAGTGTTTGACTAGCCTGGTCAGCCTCAGTCTGATGCCCGTCCTCTCTTTGCTCGGACGGCAGGGGGGCGCACCAGGGGATAGCAATGGAAGCACCATCAGAGAAGAAACTTTCGCACGAGGAAGTGCTCTTTGCCCTTGAGGGAGTCTTCTTCTGATCCGTGTAGTTCCAGATGCAGACACCTGAGTCTTCGTTAGCTGAGACAATGTGCTTCCCATCAGAGGTGAATGTTGCCATAGCATGGATTCCTGAACTTCGATGTCCTGGTGGGGTCATAGAAGAGATGAGCAACTGGAAAATATCTATATACGTGCAACACTGGGAGAACTGTCTAATGGCTTCACTGAATAAGGCTTCACTCATTTCATTAGGTAGATACAAATGTTCCTCTAAAGCATTCCATTTAACAAGTAATGTTAAAAGCACCTAACTTGTTGGATTCTCACCTTTGTATTTACATGTAACATTGGTCCCACTGAGGATTCGAACGGTGGAATCAGCAGAAGTGACCAAAACTTTGCTCGGATCACCGGGAGGAAACTGGCAACATGAGAGTCAAGAGCGTTTAGGATTAAACTTCAAGAAGGAAAGAGTGAAGCCAAGGCAGCAACAGGGAAGTAATGGGAGGACTAAACCCAACCTGAAAGCCAGTAATTCTTTTTCCCATGGATTTCTTTCCGCCCTGAACGCATATCTCGTTATTGAAATGCAAACGGCTATCTGATCAAAGCCAACAGAAAGAAAAATTAGTTGATTTCCCAAAGCAAAATACTCTTCAAATTAAGTAAAGATTTGCCCAAAAACAGAACATGATAAAAGTATATCCATTCAAAATATGAGCACAAACAACAATTCAAACAACAAAACTCTATTTCATTTCACTTCATTAATATATTCTAAAGATGGTCGAAATATTCCCTACCTGCAATGCTATAGAAACAGCAGTTCCCACTCATGGTACCTACAATTGCTCCCTGCATCAATAAAACAAGATATGGCCACATGAAGGATTTGACCTAAACCAATTAAATCAAATGGAGATTCTAGTTATTCAATAGAATAGGATCATAATCAGCTCCAAACCTTTCCATCTGACTGGTATGTCACAGCTGTGACAATTTCTCTCATATTAATATAGTCGACAACCCTTCCATTAAGCACCTCCCAGATACGAACTTTCCCATCTATTGAACCACTGATGAAGAAACTTTCATCAACTGGGTTGAAATTTACAGATGTCACTGCATTAAGTAAAACGACTTAGAAGAAAACTCAATTTGGTTCAACCTAACAGAAATATGAACTTTAGGATCTTACCATAGTTGTTGTGGGAGAAAACTCTCAAGCATTTGTCACACCCTACTTGCCACAGACGAACAGTTTTATCGGTGGATGATGACAGCAAATACTACATATACAAAAAAAAAAATGAATCCACTCAGCCTGTTGGTCCCTTTGAACTACATAAGGCATCAATGAACAAAGAATTCAGGCAAGACATGAGATGAGATTTGACATCCACTAACCCCTTTCTTCGACCAGGAGAGGTCCAAGACCTCGCCCGAGTGCCCAAAGAACTCATGCACTGGTTTCTCCAATATATGGAAGACCTTTTTAGGCAAAATGACACAGCGAGGGGCAGATTGCCTTCCAATCTTTCTCATCTTACCAAGGTGCTGCTCTTTATCCACGTTAAGAGAAGCCAACTCCGAGGATTCATTTATAGCGAAATAAAGACAGGAGTTGTCCAAATCAGAGATAATGACACTCTCCAATCTTTCTTCTTCAGTGACCTTCCAGACCCGAACCACAGCATCATCTCCTGAGCTTGCCAAGAATCTCCCATCTGCACTAAACTTCATAGTAGATATGGAGCCCCCGTGTGCAAGAAACTCCTGTCCAGCATAGAGAGAAGACAGCTCCCTGTGCTTCTTATTATGAGAATGTGCCTGAACCTTCCGCATTTTCATCCCAGCAACTAATTCAAGATCACCGGGCTTAGTTATAGCAACATGTCCTCCACCATTAATGCAAGCTCCAACTCCAATCTTTCTCAACCAACCGACCTTCATCTTTTGCTTGGGGTTACCCAACTCCTTGGAGTGACCTAACTTTCCATTGAAGGATGGCCGAACCATAGGGGAATAAGAGCCAACGACTCTCCTCAGTTCGTCTATGCTTCTGGAGTGATTTAACAAGGTTTCTTCCACTCTTGAATGTCTCCTGCACTGCCGTTCCCCATTTTCAATATCTATTTGATTATCAATTTCCCCACTCCTAGCACCGGAACTCCCACAACGAGAGTCATCACAGGTTAATTCCACTTCCTGCTTTGTGCATGAAGATTTGACCCGAGAGAAAGAATAATCAAAATCTCTTAGTACTGCCCCACTGTGTGAAGCGATTCTACCATTATCCACTTCAATTTCATCGTGATAGGAAGGCAATGAATCCTCCTGTCCAATTAAAATCCAGTCAAAGTTCAAATTAGTCCTCTTCAAGAACTGGTTTCTTCTCTCTCTCGTGCTTCCTGGACACCTAGTCCAAAATTCATCTCTCAAAACAGTCAATATGTCGTCTGTATCTCGGGGACTTGAACTGCAGCTATGGAAGGAATCTGAACTCCAGTCGGACAGGGAAGATGCCACTTCACGAGCATCAAAGAACCGCTCATCATCATCCTCGACGTGATAATCCCCCATGCCTATCTTCCTAAGCGAGTCCCAGCACATCAGATCCTGATCCAAACAACCCAAAAAATAAGATCTCACCAGGTAAAGAAGTGGTCAACCAGAATCTACTATCAAGAAGAAAGACCAAGTCAATGAACCTCAAACGACAGATCTTACACGAATCAACAAACGGTTCCTAAGCTGAAAACGCATATGTTCCAAGGAAAAGGGAAACCCATCTCGATAACATTCGGGAAAGAGAAGCAATGGAGAAGGGAACGAGGAAAAAAAGGATGAAGTTTGTTACCTGGGTCATCATGAGAATCCGACGGGGTGCCACAGAATCGACAAGGGCATGGGGATTTCCACTCTCTAGAACTGGAGACACTTCGCGGGAGGCAAAGAATCCAGGGGATTCACGATGAGACTTAAGGGACAGTACAGAGCTGTATTTTAACAAATTAAAAAACAAAGAGGAGACAAACAAACGAAAGAGAAGGTGGGGACGATAACCAAAAAAAGGACGATAAATTGCCTCGGTCCGAGAGTTTACTTTAGTGAGAGAAACAAGAGGGAAAGGTCCCAAACCAGGAACCATAACAAGAAGATGGCTCATTTGGGATTTTCAACTGCAATTACTTCTTCTCCGCCCCCTTTCTTTTCTTTGCCTTTCTCTTTCACCTTGTTTTTCCAGTGAGGATAATAAAACCAATAGGGCCGAGCCAACCTACCATCAACTCAGATCAGCCATGCCCTCCTTCATAACTAGAAGGGGTCAATTCAATACCAGTAACTGCGGCCTTTTACTGAAGACCATGTCCCCTACCTTGCCTTGGAAACCAGCCCTTGAACCCAACAAAGAATACAGCTGGGCAATGTTGATGTAACCCAGTTGCCCCCACCCTTTTTTCAAAGCAAAGTAACATTTGAACGACTCTTTAACCATACAATTAGACAAAAATAATAATTATTACAAAATTTGTTTTATCAATATCCACTTTCGCTGACATCCGTGTCTTATTTGTTTCTTCCGGGTAAACGCGCATTGGTTGGTCGGTCAGACTAAGATAGGCCCCTTGGTTTGACTGGAAATATATGTTTTCTTGTGTGCTACGCTTTCAACACACAAAAAAAAAGATTTGTCAAGAAACTATTGTAAAGATGATGACTTTCTAATGGCACTCCTGTGTCATGGACTTGCACTCACACATCCATGCCAATGCCAATGTGCTGCTTAGATTACTGTCTCCATCACTAGCCCTTGCATAAGATAACTCGGGAATTAATACTAACCATATGATACATACATCTAATGTGTTTTATGGGTCTAAGTAGAAAAGTCAGCATGTTACACACTTCTCAAAACTAACTCGTAAACACCATGCCCACGTCCCATTCCAACACAATTGATCACCACATTTACTACAGGTCAACTCTTACTCTTCCCGTGTTAGTCTCTTAAAGATGATGATTTGGTAGCTTCTTATATTTTCGAGTGGCATTATAATAAAATCACAGGTGTATTCACTCACAAGCCAACACTATGTATTTGGAGTATGATTGCTTCTATTTTATGGATATATAGAGTGGCGGAGCAAAGATCCGTGTCACTGCCAATAAAATATTTTGGTGAAGATTTGGACACAAGTGGGTTGTCACGAACGCTCTTGTCTTTCACAATTTTCAGGCAGGTTGTTAAACGACGGGTTCTCGGGAAATATGCTTTATAATATGATATCAAGTGCAAGTGCTGAAACCAATAACGGGGGCTAGGCTAGTAGTCAGTCAACATGACAAATTGTGGTTTGTCCCGGGGAAGGGGCAACTCTTGCCTATTTCAACTAGCGCTTGGTCCCCCTTAATAACGAATGGTCGACATGTGTGAATTGACTAATAGCATTTTAGGAAGTTTGACTTTGACCTTTCTCTGTCTCAATATCATATTATAGTCGTCGTTTATGAAATTTCTTTGTTCGACACACCGACGATGAGGGCTGTGACTGGATGAGGCTGAAATCGATGACTAGGGAGGGGATGGGAAGGGGAGAGGGGGCGATCCCTTCCTTCCCCGTCCCTTCCCATTCCCCCTTTCTTTGAAGTTGAAATGTCAACATCTGTCCATGGATTCTATGCGCCTTGGAGGCCACCACGCCGACTAGTCCACATCAAGAACAACGATCAGCCTATGAATTATGGACCCTCTCTGGCTATCAAAAGAAAAAGAACGTGGCACCATGGAAATCCAAAACCTTCGTAGTTTACGCACGTAGAGGTTTAGGCACACATGCATAAGGATCTCACGCATTGGAGAAGAGAAGATCGACAGGTACATGTCTTGTCCCCCCCCTTTCTTCGGCCCATTTAATATGATACATAAACCCAACCATGCACTGCCGCCTCCCCCACCAATCATCACGCATGCATGTATATGTATTAAGATAGAAACTTGCCACGTCTCACCATGTCCTCCTCTAAATGTACACAAGTTGTTTTACACCCAACTCACCCGCATGCATAATTGACGCGGTTGTAATTTATAATATAGTGAAGATATTAGCTAGATTGAGTGGTCGTCATCGTCGTCCTCGTCCATCCAATTAGTTTACTAGATATTTTTTTATCCCCCGACGCGCATTCGAGCTTGTTGCATATGGCATGCTATGCCCTTCCTCTCGTCAACCGCCATCAATTGATAGTATACTCTTATGCAATACACAACCCCATGATCTCAGCTCAAAATACTATTAACCAATAGGATTTAACTAAGATGTTCCAGTATGAATTATATATTATGCAGAGAGATATCTCAACTGCAGTGCAATACGTCATGGTGCACGGAACAGTTCAACTGTGTATACGTGCATTTATTTGTAAGCAAGGCCTAGAAAAAGGCCGGCCGTTGTGGGGTTGGCTCGTTGTGGCCGAGGCCTTGTCCATATATAAGTACTACCAAATTTCCACAGTAGTCGGATGCAGGTCAAGTGGGGTGGTGGTGATAAGTCTTGACGACACTGACATCCAATGACATCCAATTGCACAATTAGATAGATAGATAGATAGATTGTTGTTATTAAATGGGGGGTTCCCTTCATGCTCATTGGAAAGGGTGGGTGAGGCATATGCACTATAGCAGCCATTCCACATGGTCAAAGATGGGGTGCCATGCCATGTCATATGCACGGTATCGAGCCCACTTGTCGGTAGGGTGCAGAATCAGACGGCTGTAGATAGATTCCCTTCCCTCGTCCATAGCATGCGCAAAATATGGTTCCCTCGTCCCGGCCCCACTCTAGTAGCACCATCGGCCGCCGTGTAATTCTAATAAACGACCTGCAAAATATGCTTACTGGTGGGTGTTTGGTGCATGCTTAAATGATGTTCTATGATGGACTCAAGCGCGGTGGGCTTTCTCCACGTTTGCATGCTACGCATATCATTTATCCAACTATAACTCAAGTCACATTTTTAAGTACAAAAAATGACTATTCACCACTGCCCCAGATCAAATCCAGAGTGAGATCCGCAGTACAACATACGAGCCCTAGAAGCTGGATGGGAGGCTGAAGCACATGCATCTGACGTTGATAGTTATACTAGTACATTTCAGGTGACTGGCATTTTACAGCCGATGCAAAGAACTGGTCCACTTTTCTGCCACATGTCATCCAATCAGAGAAATACTTCTCCATAATATTCACGTGGCTAGGAAGGGATGGACATCCGAGGATGCCGACAAACTGAAGTGGTATTATTATTCATTGATTAAAAATAGTGATATTACTATTCATTTAGAGTCAATCTGGTGTCACCTGCTAGACAGTGAAAGAAATATATGCTTTTCCGTCAACTTTCTTGCGAGGCCAAGGAAAAAACGCACCTTTATTACAAAGGAGCAGTTTCCTGGAGCTGTATGTAGTTGAATACACACATATAATATATATATATATATGTAGTAGGTCTATCTAATCTTCCACTTCCATGGTAGGAAGAGGAGCACAGACATTCCTTTTAAGCTGGTGAATGACCCATGTAGAATAGTCGGAGTTTGAATTAAGTACGTGTTAATTAATCTCTGTGTTATTTGATAAATATAAATTTGAGTGGAGTAGAATAAATTAAGTCAGAGTCCCACTCACTTCCCTTTTTCTCTCCAACCCACGCTGACAAAATAATGCACACACATAAAGGAAGGCCTATACATCCCTCAACATTCTTTTTCCTGCAAAAGTACTCTATTTCTCTCTCTCTAGCGAGGAAACCCTCTTTCCCATCTCTGTGTCTGTGGAACTGGGAAGGGGGAACTCTGAAACTTCCAATTCAGCGTTGATCTTCTTCTTCTTCTCTTCCACCTCGTCTCTATCCATGGACACAGCTCAGTGGCCGCAGGTGAGTCTCTGATCATGTCTCTGTGCGCTCCATGAGTTGATCTGATGGTGCCCAGCCCATGCATCTCCGGATCTTGAGAAATCGTGCACCTTTTTTTTTTTTTTTTCTTTCTGTCCAATAGAGAACCCAATTATATAAATATGGTGTAGTTTCTGCTCATGTGTGTTTGCGTGAGGGTTTCTGCAAATTAACTGTTTGTTTATGTGTATGAGGTTGATCTCTCTCCAAGAACTTTAGCTTTAACTTTTTTATAAATTTTCTCATAAAGTTAAAGTGCACAAATTTAAGAAAAAGACTCAATTCACATACATCTTTACCTGGTCGGTTTTCCTTTGATGATGCAACCTCGCAAAAGCCCTTCAATGGCTGGTTGGACCTGTCTCTTGTTCTTGTTTTCACTACTCTTCTTGTATCTGAACTATTTTTGGGGAAATTCCGTGTCCCCGTCTATCAGGGGCTGTTGGTAAAACCGCTGGAGGAGATCATAGTCCCGATCCCGACCACGACAGCCTTATGTGCTCCGAAACCGAGCGGCAACATCACTGCTAGTAACAGTAATGGCGGTGCGGAGAGGAAGCCACGACCACAGAAGGAGCAAGCCCTAAATTGCCCCCGTTGCAACTCCTCCAACACCAAGTTCTGCTACTACAACAACTACAGCCTCACTCAGCCCCGTTACTTCTGTAAGACCTGCCGCCGCTACTGGACCGAGGGCGGCTCCCTCCGCAACATCCCTGTCGGAGGTGGCTCCCGCAAGAACAAGGGTCGCCCCTCGTCGTCCGCCTCCTCCGCGTCTACCTCAGCCGCCTCATCCTCGGCCCCGCCGCCACTCAACCACACACTTCTCGATGCTCATCATCATCATCATCATTTGATCTCTGGTTCCAAGCTGGGCGTTTCATCATCCTCGCCTTCTACTGTTGCCATGGCGTGTAACAGTCAAAACCCTAACAAGGGAGGTCAAGATCTCAACCTGGAGCTCCTCAACTCGAAGGGGCTGCTGAGCTCATTCATGTCCATGCCGCTCTCCGTCCCTCATGACCCAAGCGGGGTCTATGCTTACCCATCGACTCATCCACGTCCTCACGGGTTCTTCCCGGGATTTCATGAGATGAAGCCTGCCGGTGGTCTTGGGTTCTCGCTCGATGGAGTTGGAGGAGGGTTCCGGAATGCACTTCATGAGAATCCTGCCAACATTAATAGTGGAAGTGGGAACCTCCTCTTCCCCTTTGAGCAGGTGAAACAATCCAATGATTCCATGGGAAGTCAGAACACGGGATCAGCAGAAGACGATCACCAACATCATCAGCAACAGCACAGATCAGATCATCAGCACCATGCTAATGGGTTTTGGAGTGGACTAATGGGCGGTGGATCATGGTAAAGAGTTCATTAATCAAGTCCATAAAACTCGAAAGAAAAGAAGTAATTATTATTATTATTTTGCTGGAATTTATTTCTTTTTTCTTTCTCTAGTCCTTTTATTGGGTCGATGTTTGAGTTAACTTTTTCCTCTCCTTTTTCACCCTTTGCTTCTTTTGATATCATGAGGTTCTTTTTTCTCCCTCCCTCTTTAATGGTTGATGATGGATTTTCTTGAATGCTAACACATATATTCGAATGTGTTAATCTCTGATCTTGATCGCTCTGCATGCCTATATATCACACACATATATATATGCATATTGTGATTTCAAGCTTCTCATCTGTATTTCCATCTAAACTTTCTGGATGAAACTCTGCAAAAGCTTGGTCAGAACCCTAATTCTAAAATTCAGAAGGTATCACTTTTTTCCCTTTCTTTGCCCTCTGTGCTGTCCAGATTCATCTTGTGTCTCTTTTTCCACTCATGACTGCGTCAAAATAGAAGGTTGAACTGAACTGATGTGCAGATATTAGATCAGCATGAATCTGAAGCAAGTTATAATGAACATTTATACACACATATAAAATGGGACATAAATATGCTTCATCCTTCCCAGTTTCTCCTCTTCCATCAGAAGACAGAGATCCACTTACCAATTTGTTCTTCTATGAGAGGGTATCTTATATTTGTGGTACTATTTATATGAGCCAACCTGGAAGTACACTTTCACTAAGAAGCCCCACATAGCTTAGAGAAGAAAGGCCAGGTAAAGAGATCAGCAATCCTTTATTTCTCACATTGGTACACACCTATTATAGTGAATATTTTTGCAGCTTTCCCCTGATACCTTCTGTTAAATTTGAACGAACAAAACACCCATAAACCAGGGAAGATGACATTCGCCCTGGAAAATTCTATTGATCGACAGCCTTTCATGGGGCTATGTGGGTATGTATGCATATACATCGATTGTCCGGTTTGCTCGCCTTTGATTGCGTCGGAAAGAGTAGAGATGTGACGACCTCGGGAATTTGATGATGTGCATTGTGAAGGATAACGAGGGTTGTCTAGTAAAGGAAAATTTAACCTGCCACGACCGGAGAAGCTCACCTGCTAAGCTCTGCATCTAAGACGTTTATCCATTTTCCTTGTATTTATTAATATTGTAGAGGAAGGAAGACCTGACAAGGTCTCTTTTTCCTCGGGGGTCTTGTGGGGCTCACGAAAACATTCCTCTTGGCAACTGTGCCCAGACAAGAGAGAACTAACTAGGCTTGACACTTCACTTGAGATCCTTGTACTTTTTTTTGTTTTTTGATTGGTGATCCCTGCACTTATATTCTTTCTAGCCAAAATGGTCTTCGGGTAAGGTGAAATTAGGGGAATTTCGTCTACTTTTGATATGATCATACTGTATAAATAAGACAGTTTTGAAGCAGGAATGGGATGCTGATTAAAGCCTGTGCACATAGCTTCAATCACCACCCGCATGCACATGGCAGCAGAGAGGGGGCTTGATAGCAATGATGGCTTCTATTGCTGTAACCCATTGAGAGGGCACGAATATGATGTCTGTGGGTGGGTGATACGTTGGATTTAATCTATGGGATAGGCCTTCCCGCTGGGTGCTTGCTTCCAGTTCCAAGTTATTCGTGCCCATTTCTAAGGGTTTCAAATAAGATGAGCAGGCAGGTTATATTGTATATAGTCCATGGATTGTTCTCTGGTTAAGAATCTAGTGGGTACTTCTCACACCAGATCTAAGGCCCACCAGTTTCTTTCTCGTCCTGTGAAGCAATCATTGAGGCTTATCGAGTTAAACCATAGATGGATGGATCGTTACAGAGCCAACCTACTAGCTACCAGCACAGCACAGGTACAGACAATGAACTTCCAAGTTCCAGCAATTATTGATCAATAAAGACCTGAAAATGGCGTTAATATGAAGCAACTTGGTCTGCTACCAATACAGATCCAAAATGCATATGTGGTCTCTCTCTCTCTCTGACTCCTATTATTGCATTGCAATCATGGCAGGCATGGATAAGCATGACAACTGTGAGTTGAATGAAGATCCAAAATGCAAACTAACGTCCATCCAGGACATGATCCAGAAATAGGTCTACATGGTCGTGTTCATGGCACGGTTAGATTCAAAATGCCTGGATTGGATCACCAATATCAATGCTCTTGGCCCAGTGAATTTATTTGTCTCAGTCTGAACTGGGATTGGGCTAAAACCTAAGCTAAGGCCTGCAATCCATCCATCCTATATATATATATTGATATTCGTAATATTTTCTATATACAGGAAATTATTATGCTGTTCCTACCGGATATCCAGTGAGGTCGGCCATTTTGGTGGAGGGATCATTCTAGATCGCTCTCAGGAGTGGGCGAGGCGAGGGTAAGTAGTCGTAGAAGAGGAAATCTCTGCGCTTTGCTCGATTCCATTATCTGTGCAGGGAGAGATTGAAGATATGGTGGATGTTGCTGATAAGGTGTCCTACTTCCAAGCGTTAACCGGCGTCGAAGATCGCGACCTGTGCAGCGATATCCTCGAAGCTCATGGCTGGGACCTCGAGCTCGCGATCTCCTCCTTCACCGGCGGAAATCCCTCTGATAATCCCTCTGTTAATCCTACCGCGACCGCATCCTCTTCTTCCATCCCGCCGCCTGATGCCGAACCGTCGAGCTCCAGCTCCCCACTAATCGCGGAGCCTTCTTCGACTGCCGCTGCTGCTGCGAGGCCTAGTTTGACGTGGAGGCTCATTACCTTGCCTATTTCAGTCGTCTCGGGCAGCCTAGGGTTAGTGTCTGGCGCAATCGGGCTTGGTATGTGGGTCGCGGGCGGCGTTCTCTCGTACTCCCTTGGAATGATCGGATTGGGTTCCGGTTCGGGGCGGGGGGTTGACTCCTCGACACGATTGGTCTCCGTATCGGCTGCTGCTTCGGAGGCTATGGACTTTGTGGCAGCGTTTGAGAGTGAGTATGGCTTCATGCCGACAAGGCCCAATTTCGTCTCCGATGGTTTCATGGACGCTCTTCAGAGGTCGAGGAATGCGTATAAGCTGCTGTTCGTGTACCTGCATTCACCTGAACATCCAGACACGCCTGTCTTCTGTGAGAGGACGCTCTGTAACGATGCTTTGGCGGCTTTCGTGAATGAAAACTTTGTGGCTTGGGGAGGGAGTATCAGGGCTAGTGAAGGGTTTAAAATGAGTAACAGCTTGAAAGCCTCAAGGTTTCCTTTCTGTGCTGTGGTCATGGCGGCAACTAATCAGCGAATAGCGTTGCTCCAGCAGGTGATTGTCCTCTGTCCCTGTTTGTTATGCATTTTACTGGATATCATTAATTTTTGGTTTTAGTTGTGAAACAGAGAGATATAATTAGATAATGAAAGCACAATATGGCAACTTATTAGGGATTGCAGCTTAACTATTGCAGTTGTGATGGTGCAAGTAGTGGAGGGTAAGAGCCATGTGGTTACCCAAGAGAAGAGATTATAGTGCAAATCATTCTAGGTTTACTGCTTATTTTCACTTCTTTCTACATTATGAGCTATATTTTACTGGTCATAGAGAATATGGGTAGGTGTTACTGTTTTATAGGCTGGCTTTGTAGGTTCAGTAAGGTGGATCAATAATTTGTTGCAAACTTGGTGCATTAATGAGAAAGATTTGATGGGTGGTGCACTTCCATTTTTTGTTTTGTTGTTTTCTTTATGTTAATTTATGGCATCTTAATGATTAAAAGTGTTTTCTGTTAAATGTTGATGCCAGACAACCATGATAACCTACTTAGCTCCACACATGTAACTGTTATCAAAAGGTTAATCCTAGTTATATCTCTTAAATTTGCATACTGAAGAGCCAGTGAATGACTGCATCTGTAATAGGTACTGCTTTTCTGTTGAAGCCACGGAAGATAAAAGCTAGTGGATTGGATGTATCTATTATGTTTATGCCCTGAGGATATGTCTAAACTTTCATTTTCTTATTTGGGCATGAATAATCATCGCGTGCGATATTTTTCCTGGTGCATCATATGTGCATGAGATTATCATAAGTTATAGTTTCTTGGAGATAAATTTTGCAGGCTAACTCCAACAGGCCTCTTAAATTTCTCATTCTATATTAAGTATTTTGTGTAGTAATAGAAATGATATCTTGTTAACTTTGGAATGTGCAGTGTACATTTAATATTAGTTCAATAGCTGTGCAATTCATTAATGCCACCTTGGCTGTCTTCATCATATGTGGATCAGTCATCCTACATATATCACCTTCCAAGCATGTCACGCCATTATAGTCCATCACAGTACCATATTTTATACTTTCACTTCACTTTTGGTCATTGACCTCTATACTTGTGTAAAATGTGAGTGGATACATTGAATATGCGGATGTATGTACTCACAGATCCTTAAAATTCAACATAGGTTGAAGGCCCAAAAACGCCAGAGGAAATGCTCATGGTACTCCAGAGAGTGCTTGAAGAAAGTGCCCCTGTTCTTGTTGCAGCAAGGCTTGATGCAGAAGAAAGAAGAACTAATATGCAATTAAGAGAGGAGCAGGATGCTGCTTACAGAGCAGCTCTTGAAGCTGATCAGGTAAATATTGTATTGAAAATAAACTCATGTTCTACTGGTTTCATAGAAGTGCACGTGTTTGGTCTGCACGTTTCTTTCTTGCTGCATTTTTGGGATATGACTTCTTAGAATGGTTGATTGCTTTATTAGGCTAGGGAGCGCCAGAGGAAAGAGGAGCAAGAGCGGCTTGAGAGAGAGGCTGCTGAAGTGGAAAGGAAACGTAAGGAGGAAGAAGAGACTCGTCTTAGAGCTGAGCGGGAAGTAGCAGAGAGAGCAGCTGCTCTAGCAAAACTGCGGGAGGAGAAAGCTTTGTCCCTTGGTGCCGAACCTGAAAAGGGACCCGATGTCACTCGAGTAACTTTCTCAACCCCTTTTAACAGAAACATATTTCCTTGCTTTTAGGGTCTGTGTCTCCGTCTCTGTCTCTATGTTTCAAGGCCAAGGGGCTTCTCATGAATACTTGTTGTGGATTAGGTCTTGGTGCGGTTTCCAGCAGGGGAGCGCAAAGAGAGGAGATTTCACAGTGATGACACCATCCAAAGGCTGTATGACTATGTTGATTCTCTAGGTTGCTTGGAAATAGGAAACTATAGCCTCGTCTCAAACTTTCCACGGGTCGTATACCGGTCAGATAAGCTATCCTTGTCCTTAATGGAGGCAGGATTGCACCCTCAGGCAAGCCTCTTTGTGGAACTGAACTCATGAGGAGGAGAAATCAATTGTCTAATGCCGAAGCTTGCCATCTAGATTCTGGGAATGGGATTTAACTGGGTAGGTACGCTGCTTATCCATTCTTTTCTTCGTTTGAAGATCAGGATTTGCGAACAACATGGCAGCATACCATTGATTAAAGAGTTTTATAGCTGCTTAGAGTGTGGATGTTCTCCCTTGATTGCATGCTCCAGTGCATCATATGGCATGCCCTGTGGTTAAAAATAAGTTAAAGCCAATTTGTTAGAATGGATGGCTAAAATCCTTTGTTTAGTAAAAAAAATTGAGAAGAAAACATCAATTATGATGATTGGACATTTTGCATGGTGGTTCTGTTTTGTTATCTGCAGTAGGTTGTTGTATCCATGTACTAGCAGTTGAGTGAGGTGCATGTGAATCTATCTGGCGTTACTTTGATGTTACCAAGTTGAACTAGAAGAAAAATCAATTTTCTGTTTATTAGGGTTACCAAGGTTGGAATTTGTGGGGGGCATCATCTGCTTGCTACTGTCAGGCCACCCCACATGTGACTGTGACAGGGCTTCTCTGAACATGACAGGTCCACCGGGTGTTCCTTTTATCCTCAAACCCCGACCCTTTCAAAGTGGAGGGGAGGGGAGGAGGAGCGCATCCTCTTCACCATCTTCGGCGACTCTAGCGCCGGAACTATGGTGGCACAGTGCATCTAGCCTACTTCCTCAATTCAACCTCCAATTTTCTAGGATTGGATTCATGCCCTGATTTGCTAGGACATGAAATAACTCCGTTCCCTCCATTGAGGCAGGGGAGCCCCATAAAACTTTTCTTGTTGCATGTATTTTCAATTAACCTCAACTCTAAACTATTTGTATTTTTTTTCGCCCAAAATAAACTAATTGTATTAATTATAATATTTAGAAGAATTTCAATATATAAATTATGCAAGAGAGGCCGTCCGGATTTAGATGTCACCTGACTTGAGACCAACCCGACGGTGTAGTAAACCGTTTTCAAGTGCCAGTTATTAATGAACCCTCCAGTTCTTTCGCTTTTGAGTCTGCAGTTTTGTTTTGTTTTATTTTGAATGCCAACAGGAGAGACCTTCCTTTGTACACGAGCAAGGAACTGTGTGTCCGCCCAAAAGGAAATGATGCTTTAGCTAGGCCAGGCCAAGTACAACAGTGGTACACTTGATTTGAAGAACATCTGCCTTTATAGAACAATCATAATAGAAACAACATAAATCTGCAGTTCTCAACCATCGTATTATTTGTATCAAATAATCGGAACAGACATGGTACACAGTTTTTTTCCCAAAACATCGGATGCCTATAAATTCGTCTGACCTTGCAATACAGGTTCATATGAAACAGCAAAAGCACCATCTGAACAAGTGTAAGAACAAAAAGAATCATCCTGTTATAATGCCAGCCAGAACATCGCTCTTGCCACGGGCATATATTGTATATACCAAACGAATTGCATCCAGCCACCCATCCAAGGTCTCCCAAGAGTCAGCAATCTGGAAAATCCAGTTAATTATGTCCTATGAGAGCACTGTATATCATGAATATAGATAGGCTCTTAAAAGGAAGGCGGACTAGAATGTGAAAAGTTCATCAAACTTGGATCAGAAAGAAGCCATAGCATACATATACAGAATGTAATATACGTTCAATTATGTTTTCTGCTGTATAGAATGAAAAGGCAGAAAGTAATCATTGCCAAGTCTACCTGGTCAAAAGAAAAATTATTACCAGGAATACAGGCCCACGGATGGTGTCAATGTTGAGGACAGGACCCGGTGGCAGAGTTAGATCAGCACTTGTTGTCACGGATACAATGCTGGGAATGCTGACTTTAACATTAGTGCTGACCATATCCCCTGACCTGTTAGAAGGGACTGGTGAAAGCAGCTTTTCATCATCTGTGCTGAGCTGAGAAAGACAGGTGAAGGAAATGTAAATCAGAAACAGCTGGAATTATATTAAGAAGTCAGATACTCCGTTGAAAATTTCTGAGATAGAGAACTCTGCCAATTTCCTATGAAAGTATGTTTTCACCCATGGACAATCACAACTACTGATAGTTTCTGACGGCACAATGGTTGTGATGTGCCAGCCCAGGCGGATTGCTGTGATTGATCCATGTGAAAGATCATAAACCAGTTAGGGTAAGAATCTCTTGATAATACTAAACTATAGAAATGGCTTATGTTCAATTGGTTGGTATTCAGAAGAGGAATTTGTTGAGAGTCCATTTAAATTACATGAATAAACATTCTTCTGAATCTTCAGTGAATACTCTTTGAGTTGCATTGCCACTCTAATTTCTAGGAAAAAAAGTTCTGATTAAGGAGAAAAATTCTACTGAGTTCATCTAGTTTGCAACAATTTTTCCCTTGAAAGCAAAATAAATAAAATAAAAGATTAAAAATAAAAAAACATGATCTACCACAGTGATATCTAATAATATATTTAATTAGTAGCCAAATCTAGGAAAGTGAATATGGGTAGGTTTACAGTTTCTATATTTCCAAGAGGAGTAATACTACAGGAACCTATGCACCCATGTGATCTGCATGTGAGTTTAGGATACCTGTTGAAGGCTTTCATGATTTAAGATGAACTGCGACCTTTTCCAATCACCATGTGGTGCTGCCACAGATCCTACTGGAGGTGCAGTCAAATATCCAACCTTGAGATATGGTAGTGGTAGCTGCAACAATGCAGACAATCTTTGAATTATTGCTGTAAATGATTTTCCAAATGGAGACAAAAACTTTGTATGTAAAAAATAAACCTAAAGAATGAAGCAATGAAAAAAAAAAAAGAGATCTAAATGTTTGTTCATAAAAATAACTTACCATGGATCTCACGAGTCTCAGGGCACTGCTATAAACCTGTGAAAAAGTATGCTGTTTTCAAAGGAGTTTTACAACCAGCATAATTGGGAACTGTGAAAGCAAAGTGAACATGTGTAAAAAATGGCAAAATGAGATTCATTGGCTATTTAAAAAGAATTATTTGTATAAAAGAGATATTTGAATGAGAAATCTTTGCAAAAATGTTATTAAGGCACAATAAAATTGAAATCCAGCTAATAGCGATGAAATAGATTCGACATATCGATTCCTGAGGAACAAAGTTTCCCCACAGACATTTTCCAAGGCTGGAGCACCATTTTCCAGGTCATTATTTCCAACTTAAGAAAATGCGATCTTAAATTATCTACCACACTGGTACTGGAAAAGGCTCTTATTTAAATAGGTCAGGATTTTCCGAGCAAAGGCACCTCGTGTTCAAATTAGGGATTTTCTTACTTTAAAAATTTTCATGTAGCAAATTACAGGAAAGTAGCAAAAGAATGAAATAAACAAAATGATACCGAGTAGCCTGGTTTTAGAGCATGAGCAGCAGCAATGTACATAGCAGATTGGCTATACAGCTCATTAGGAGAAACTTCTTTTGTTGTAGACCCTCCAGCTCTAAGTGTATCCTCAGCAAAGCCATACTGAGATGAAAAAGGCTCGAACATATTAAATATGTATCTAGAACTAAATTGAATTCGGTGAAATATGTATCTAGAGATAGCATGGCATGGCATGGAAATGGCAGTTTTTATCACTGTTTGTCATTGTGAATTTTGCGCGCTTCCTAGTGAGATCAATTTAACCAGGAACTGGATCTTAGATGAGCAAGAAATTGGATTTGCAATCAAACCCATTGAATCAATTATTGATGCTGCTTATCTGAATGATAATACTTGCTTTGGACAAACCTTTGGTACTTAGATATATCAAATAATACTCTTAAAAGTTTGTTTATAATTTTACAATGCTGGTTACACCTGTTGAACCACTAGTTGAACTCAACAAATGAAATATGTAGTTCGACCATAATGATATGCTGTCCAATGATGTAAAATATGATTATTTAAGTGTCATAAATACTTCTATAGAAATGGAATTCAATGAAAGTTTTAACTAACCAGAACAGTCCCAAGATTGTATATGGCTCTGTGGAAATCAAATTGCAACTTTATTGCAGCACGGAACTGCATCCATGACAAGTTAAGGCACATAACAACAGAAATAGGAGTTCAAGATATTACCTTGTATTGTAAATGTGGATATATAATTCCTGAAGCATGGCATCTTAAACAACTCTAGTACCTTACTTATTGCAGTTTTCACAATCATTTGCTTCTCCCGCACTGGAACAATTGCACTAAGTTCCTATGGAAAAAATGTAAGAAACAATAGGAATGATTAATGCACTTACCATCAAATTAAGTTATTAAAACAAGGAGTCATATTGTCAAATTTTCACACAAAGAAACATCAGAAGTTTTTTAGACTAAATTTGATGTACCTGCAGAGCAAGACCCCAGTTGTTAAGTGCCTGCACGTACAAGGGCTTATCAGATTCTCAGCAAAAATTAACCATGGGAAGTAAACAAAGAGGATGAAAAAAATTGAGTCAAACTGATCAAAGAAGCCAATCTTCGAAATGGGAACCATAAATGCTTCACTCTGCCAACCTCAAAGCTAATACCATACACGGCCACTGTGTCATACCTGAGGAGTATTCCAATTAAGCCGTACAGCCTTCTCATAGTTTTTTGTGGCCTGTGAAATAAGATAATTAAACAAGAAAATACATGTCAAAATCTGGTCATGTTCCATAATCTGTACTTTGGCAAAAAAAGAGCATTTTCAATCAAGGTTCAATCTCATACGAAACTCGAATACAAATATAGGAAATGAACACATATTATGTGTGTGAGGGAGAAATGAATGACAATTTTACAAAAGCTGCACTGTTGTAATGCATTCCAATGATAATGACAATAATAATTGTGGCAATAATAGAACCTGCTTCCAAAACTCTTCAGCTTCCTTTGTACGCCCACGCATTTTTGCTCTATCTGAAATTGCTATTGCCCAATTGTAGAAAGCCTGACAGATTTTACCCAAACAGAATGAGTGAAAAATACCTTATGAATTGAGATAGAGCAAGCATTTCTTTGAGCAGTGAGCATTATCTTTCCAAACCAACTTTTTCATCTAATAATGACATTTGGACATTTTTGTAGATTTTTGTACAAGACTCCCTTTTAGTTCAATAGATTCATCTAGCAAAGGAACTATGCAAGTTTCCGCTGCAAAGAATACTAGGAGTTATATTCTACTCATAGTCATGTCATGTCTGGAGAAGAGAGAATATACATACATCATGAAGTGTAGGGCAGAGGCGAGTAGCCTCCTCATACTTTTTACATGCCTCCTCAAGCAAAGCATCTTTAGAAGGTGAGGTAGAATCTGGACTCACGTTATCTGCACTCTCCTACATGACATGTTCTGGAAAAATTAAATAAACAATGACATTGATAGTGCACACTGTTTGTTATGGGTAATAAGAAAATTATTTGCTTTAGTATCATAAATGAGCATCATATTAAAAAAATGTAAAAATGAGCACAACTAAGGGAAAAAATACAGAATTTTAATGAACCACACTGGAAATGTCTTAGCTTTTTTTGTACTTAGAAATGTTGTTTAGTTTAGTTCCATTAAAAAGAACAAAATGGAACCTTGATCAATAATTAACAATGTTCTTGGATAGCATTGTACTTTTCAGTAGTTTAAGACAGCAGTGATGTATAAATGATAAGATTGAAGACCAGCCCAAAACATTTGGAAACAAAAATTTTACATTTTCATTGTCAGTTACCAACATATGATATCCCACATAGCACTTAGTGCCATGAAGATGAATGGATACATATGTATTCGCAAAAATTTTCATTCTTACATTCTGCTGTAAGCATTATGAAAAGATGAACATAAATCTCCTTCTGAAACAGGCAAGACAACTCCAGACCTGAAGAACCAAAGCCCAATTGTAAAGTGCATCATAATCACCAGGGTTTCTTGCAATAGCACTAGCATACCTGCAAACACATTAAGAAGTGGCTAATTCACCAGATTCTGGGAAGAAAAAGCTAGGCCTCAAAAAGAACTCAGTAAAGATATGGCAAATCTGAATATATGTTTTAGAGTTATCAGTTTGGTCCTAAAAGTTTGTCACAACTAACAAATTAGTCCCTAAAAATTTTCCCATCACATAAACTCAAATTAGCTACACTATTGATCCAAAATTTGATAAGGTTACATGAGCTGCCATGTGCCGAATTTAGGAGCTATCACATTGCATTTTGGACCAATATGGTGGTAAACACTGAAAGGTTAAGCAAAATGGTGGCTAAATCTTTCTGGACTAAATTGATGACATGAAAAAACATTCAGGACTAATCTGTCTGTTAAATCTTTTTTTAAATAAAATTTTCTTCTCATTTATGCAAGTGAGGAAATCTCTCAGCTTCACTTTTCATGAAACAAAAGATTCTATTTAAATCCATAGAGAAGCATAAACCATGGAGCGCAAAAGGAAATATAAAAGACCATCTGGCTACCTATGCATACTTACTTAACCCTCTTCATATATGTAGTCAAAGGCCTCAAATAGAAGAAGATGTAGCCTTAGTACGATTAATATAATGGATCTTTGACAGAGACAATAGTACCTTCTAGCAGCATATGTAAGAATCCGTTGGCGGGACCTGCCCTCTTCATCAACACCAGTCACGCTATCAATCAATTCCATGGCAGCAATGTCCTGCTCTGCATTATGTTGTGGTGTGCTCTGTTGACTGCAGCAACTTTTTCATAAGTATTGCCTTACAACTGTAGCTAAACAAGAGTATTGAACTAGATGATATATTTCTAGGTATAACAGGCACACAAAAAATCTGAGAAATCCTCTTCTGTCAGTGGCTGTGGAAAATATGCCACAGAAAAGAGGGTACACATACTAGAAAAGCTCAGCATAAATGAGGCAAATTGATACTTTAAGACGACATGAAGCTATAAGCACATTTCTCCACCTAAAAAGAATAACCATAGTGCAAGTTCCATGGCTCTACTCGACCTAACTGATATCTCTGCAGGCAACTTGACAGGCATACCAGCCCACACAGCATTGTCTCTTCCAAAAGAAATGAGAATGTAGGGATTTAATATAATTAACTAAGTATCCACCGGACTGTGATTTCTTTGTGTTCAGGCATTAGGGGGAGTTGATATAAATCAGAAAAAAATATATCGGCTTTGGATGCCCAGTTCATCGTTCATTAACTGGTGTCTGATATAACATCCTTTGCTCATATAGCACCAACTGCGTGGATTACTTCACAGCTGCACTGGGAAAAACTCGCAGAGATCGCATTTGAGGTTTCAATCCCGAAGATACCAGAAAATTGAACTGAATCAGGTCGATCAACATTAAGAAACCCCTAAAGCCTAACATATCCCGAAAAAACTTGATTGACTCACGATTCTCTTTGACTTAGATCTAACAGAGTTCAAAAGATCAGGTCCACTTCAGCACGATGAACTCTTTCATAAGTACTGACCTGTACGGATCGTTTGCTTCATTTTCATCAGTCTTCAGCTCGTTCAGCAATTCTCTCATTGTGAATGTTCGACTGCCTTCGTCCTTCTTCAGCTGAGGATGGACAGGTTCTTCCGCCTGAGGAGGGCTGTCGGATTCGCCCGAATGGATCTCGGTCGACCGATTCGGCTCTGCTCCTTCCGTCTCGGAATCTGCATTGACGGTGTCCGCTGACGCCACCTCCAGTGCCGGAGTTGGTTCAGGCACAGCTTCCGGGTCCACTTCCAGCTCCGGATGAGTTCCTTCGTGCAAGGCTCCATTTTGCAATTGAGATTCCTCCGGAGGCGTCGGCATTGCAATCAGGCTATGATCCGCGGAGGACTAACAGAGGGGGAGCGAGAGATCTGTTAGCACAGAGTCAGAGGCGGGCCGCTGGAGCTGCTGGACTAAACTAGCGAGGGAATTGTTCCGTTGGTAATAAATAAATAAATAAATATTACGTATTAATACTATTTATAGGTCAGTCCCGATATAAGTTCTGAACACGTGGTGTTTGTCGCCGTTAGATCCACTAGAGGCAATCCTCACCATTAGCTGATGCACCGGCCCTTCTCCTCTGCTGGAGGGAATCACCATCCCATCATTACAGATGGACGGTTGGCTGCAACATCAGAAAAGGCAGCTGCAAATCACTCTCCGGCGCCATGTCCTGTCAGATTACTTCCTTAATCTTTGCAGTTAAAAGAGTTCAAATCACTCTCCGGCGCCGTGTCGTCAGATTACTTCCTTAATCTTTGCAGTTAAAAGAGTTCATCTGAAGCTAGATTTACTAACGTCAAATGATTCTCTTCTTGTGCGCGTTCTGCTTCACTCTTGGGATGACTCTCCTGGTCTTGGCTCCAGTAAGGCTCCGCCCTGCAGCCTCATCATGGGCTTCAATTTATCGACTCCAAGAAGACCAGCGATTCGTACTTCTCTCAGCTCTAGTGACTTTGGTGACATTTCATTTTTCTAAATGAGTGGGTCTGATAATTGCACTTTTGCAAGTATAGTTTTTTCATGCCTTACATTGATTTGTATTGGATCTTCTGCTTTGGCCATCAGTAGATACTTTAATTTTGCATTCCCGGCCTCGTTTTTCCTGTTTGATTATTGTCATTTTATTACAAGGATTTTTGTGGTGCTTAACATAGAGTCTGTAACACCAGTGGAGATACCAGCTTGCGTTAATCTCCATGTGATATGAAGGGAAGAGATATTGAAAACTTATACCTTCTTTCAACATAAGCTTATGGCTCTTTGTCTGTACCAGAGTTATAAGAATGCGTTTCAGGTCCCAACACCAGAAACTGTGCTAGTTAAGGATATTCACCAGGTGAGCTGTCTGAAATAATCTTCATAGGAACTGGCACTAGTGAAAGTATTACATGTGTGTGCTGCTTGAATAATACAGTGAAGAAATGTGCAGTATGATCGGTAAGAACACTTGAATCAACAGTTCAACATGTTATGTTCATTACAGAAGGTTGTCATAATAGTAAGTAAATTGTCCTGTCACTGCTGCAGGTATGTTGGAAAGCCATTGAACGGGGAAATGAATAAAAGACTTAATACTGGCATTCTCATTCTTCATGCTAAACCGAATGGAAAAAAAGGTGACTTTCTTATAGATGCTGACAAATAGGTGATAATGAGGAGGAAAACTCTACTTATGTTTATTAATTTTCCTAGTTATCTTTTCTTTGAAGGGTCAGTTGACGTGCTTTGTTAAAGAGATACTAGTACTTTTGATAGGCATAATCTTTAAGGATCACTTTCTCATTTTCGTATGCAGGTTTTTCTATCATAGTGCCCTTCATTGGTTCCTTGCATATGGGCTAGTTTTTTACTAATTGATTTCTTGAATCAGATCCATATCTTCCATGTAATTATTGGAATATTTTTCTATGTATGTTCAGTTGAAAGGATACATCCCATGAAGTGCAATCATATCCTGATAAAAAGGCATTATTGAAATTAGTAACTATCCATTTTCTTTTTGCCTTTGTCATAAATACTAATGCATTGATTACTATAATTTGATGGTTGTGACCAGAGAAATGCATTCACTCCTTGATTAAGAAACCGTGAAAGCACAAAGTCATATAGATTCTGCTGCAGTGAACATTTATAAGTTCTTTGCATTTTTTACCCGGAATTCATTTAGAAGTAACTAGTTGTATTTATGTCAAGATAAGAACAATTGATGCAGTTATTATTACTCATTCTCATGCTGTTATTATTGGAGCTCTCTGAATGCCTTCTAGTTTTTTGCTTAGTTGGTGTGAGCAGAAAGTGACATCTTTTATTCTCATCAGTTCTTGTTGATCTTTATGATTGGACCAATGATGTCCGACCCCATATTCCAATATATGTAGCAAAACATGATTTTGAGGTGCGTTGCTAATTCTTCAGTTTTCCTTGTGGTAAATATCATTTTATTATTTTATTCCATACACATGAGCAGCTGAATTAAAAGCTTGATCAGGTTTTTCTTTCCAAAAGCTTGATTCCAAATAATTTCTGGCAGGCTTGAGCTAGACTTGATTTATTGTAATGCCTTGGTCAAAACTTGAGTCGAGATTGGTCAGTTCAGATAAGAGATCTAGTGAAATGATAGATGTATGATTACCATAAATTTGGGGATTGAAACTTCTGATTTTAATTCATGTTGTAACTGACAATGTATGTATGATTCATAGAGACTGTAACATGCTCTAAAACAAGTCTAATTTTTTCTAGCTTAGCTCTCTGTGGCCCTCAAATAGATTGGGCAAAATCGAGTAGTTACCAAGTTGAGCTTTAGTGGTTTGTACTGGAACAAATTTCAGTTCTATAATCTGATTATAACTGAGAATCGTGTTAGAAACTCTAGAGTTGGTGTGACATTTTCTTTTACCTTCTTCTAACATTAGAGAGGTAGTCTTTTTTATTTTTGTTGTGTTACCTCTGTCAATGTGTAGCTTATGTTCAATCCACGAAAATGTCAAGTGATGAATAAACCTCACTATTATATAGTTGACACATCTGTCATTTTGGCTGGCACTGCTGTCTCAGCTTCAGTTTAACATTATAACAGAGGAGCCATTTGTTGTCCATGATATGATGGCCAGCTGCATAATATACTGCCTCTGTAATTCTTCAAGTTAACTTTCTTTCATGTATATAGGACTGCTGTAATTACTACAAGATGCCTTACCTATCAATGGAATTATGTACTAAAATGATCTTTCTGTTTAGGGATTATGCACTTCGGTCACTGAAATGATGTGTTACAGTTTCCTGACTCTCTGCAGATACTCTTTTCTCATGCTTTAGTTCACTCCTTTACCAGTTTGGCATGGTCAGGGTTATCATTCTCTTGGTTTTTGTTTTGACACCGTTTGCTGTATTAGGTGAAGATTTTCTTAACTGTCTTGATGCTTTTCTGATGGGCAAATATGATGTGTTGCTTCAACTTTTAACTCTGTTGTGTTCAATTTTATGCAGTGATGCTAGTGAAATGCCTGAAGAAACTTATCCCTTTCTTAAGGATTGCGATATCTTGATTCTGGTGTTCTCTTCTTTCTGCTTGGTTCTTATTCATTAAAATTGCAAAACGTGGAACTATAAACTTGTGCACTTATTGATTGTGTAGGATGCTTTAAGGCCAGACTGGTCCTATCCAACACATTTTGGATTACCCCGGGTAAGCTGCATAATGCATATTCCTATATAACCCAACACCCTGGAAAATTTTAATTCTCATTCACATGGCTGACAAATTTCTAAACAAAAGCAGCAAACAATGTACCACCAGTAAATATTTAATGCACTTTTTCCCTCCAGGCCTTGGATGAAGTGAGGAAAATTTGATCAAAATGCACGCTTTTCACTGGTATGCTGCTGATGTCTGTCTATCATAATTAAGTCTGAACTATTTTCTATCTGCTCTATTGCTTCTCTACAATAAAAAATTTCTAGCCCTAGATGCAATCTTTTGTCCCGCCTTCCAACGCCATGAAGTATGATGCATTTGATGGTCATGATGTCGTGAACAAAGATCTTAGGAAATTGATGGAGACCGAGGGTCTTGACGTACAGCTGAGTTACAATGGTCTCTGTGTCCCTAGTACCCTTTGAGTCTCTCCTAATCTTTGAATTAGACATTATTGATTGAAAGCATTAATCAAATACCAAAGCGGATCCACATCTGCCATTGCTTATTGTTCTTCAATTCCCCAGGGAAGAGAATCAGTGCATGTGTTACCATTCAATTCCCCACTACATACTCTAAAGGGAATTCTTTTTTCTATGGAAAGAAATGGGGTGTTGGAGCGATTTTACATTCTATCAAGGTCTATCTATTCCACTTGTGCAATTGGATATTACTAGCAATGGTATGTTGGGAAAGAAGCAAATGACCAGAAAATAGAGTCATGTTGATGCTGCAATTTGTTGGAAGTATAACTTCAGAAAACCATCTACTTACATGGAACCGCATGGAATAGGAAATTCCACATGGATAAAATGTCAGACAGTCCCAAATTCAGGTTTTGAAAAATTCTGCACCCTCTAATTGTTTTCATTTATGAAAGAGAAAACATTTGATTTTTGTATTGCCCTCTCTCCAGATGCGCTAGGGGAAGCCAGACATCTTTACAGCTTTAGGTGCGTTCACTTCAGTGCCCTAAAGATGAATGAAGTATTGTTCTCCCTCAAAAGTTTGGAAATTCATGTTTGACATGATGTAGGCCTATCCCTACTTTCCTCTTCTTGCTTTTTCTCTAACAAAACCTTTTTTTCCAAGCAAGGAAAGCATTTGCCAATAAGAAAAAATAAAAGAAGACTTCATAGTTTATGCATGTTTTGCCAAATCCTACTATTTGCATGATCCGTGCTCCATGCCATGATCATCAAAACCTTGAAAGTTATGACCTTGCTGAGTGCGGGATTCTGTGCAACCCTAGAAAATTACTTTTTGAGTTTACTGTATGATGAAAAGGGTCATCTTCCCATACGAAAGGCATATAGGTACAAAGTGGATGAACACTCTGCCGGGCACTGCTCACTATGCCTAACTGATGCACCAGAAGGCAGGCACGGAAGACAGGTAAATAATTCAAAGTGAAAGCATTACAGGTCAACAAGGTACTATTACTGTATGTATAGGAGACATGATTGACAAGAGATTGAGGAGACCCATATGTCGGGTATGTATGTTTGGTTGTTAGAACCCTAGAAAAAAAGGTGCCAGAGTTTATACACACGGTTCTGTTTCTAAGAATCTTCTTATTATTTTTTTCCCTTCTCTCCTTATTTTCAGACAAATTAGTTAGGGTTTGATCAAAAAGCTTATGCATGCGGAAAAGGTTGTTTGCCCTTCCCACTAATTTTCAACCACTCTTCCACAATTTTAGGCTCATTTAGCCAATTGTGGCGTTTTATGAGCTTAATTAAAATATGTCGTTAATATGATATTCCCACATATTTTATTAAATTATTTAATTTATGTGTAGAATTATTATAAATAACATAAATATATTATAAATTTTAATATAATTAAGGATATATAATTATTTTTTAGGTGTAATTTAAATTTTAATAAATATATATAATTTAATAAGATGCAAGTAAAAATCATTATGCTAGAATTCTCTCTCGATGATGATTGGTAACCATGGAAGTGCTCGGTGGATTCGAAAGCAGGGGATAGTTCCTCATGTCAGTTCTCTCCGTATGTCTGTCCTTTGAACGAGGCTTAGCAGTTAGCCAGCTTGTGCTTGTCATCTTTTTCCTTGTCATCTCCTACCTCTCCAAAAATCCTAAAGTCTTTCACACCCATCTCCCTGTCATCTCACCCCCATAGCTCTGTCTAGCTTCTGCCCCTTAAATAGCCAACCCATAGCCATTCATATCTGTTCACCAGTCTCGCCGGCAGCTCTTTTTGAGGGGAATGTTGTCTGGCTCGAGGTTGCTTACTTGATCGCACATTGGTCCCTTATGTTTAATTTCCTTCTTCCTATCTAGCGTGCACACGCTTGATCTGTTGATGATCATCAGCGATGTCGGACCAGGCTTCATTCCCCCCAATTGCGGCTTCTATCTGTACGGATAATCTCTCAATCCATCCAGGAGGACTCATGCTTACATTGTTTTCTCCCAGCTAGCTAGATTGCTTTCTCTGTTTATGCTGGATATGGTAGGGAGATTGACATCGTGTGCATGAGCAGATTGGAATAATGATATGACTTTGACTCTTTCATTCGACTGCTCAAAAGGGAAAGTTTTCATCATTACACACTACTGACGAGACTCCTCTCTTCTATAAACGAATTTCTTTTTCAATTTCATTTATTTATCCTGGATGACGACGATGATGATGAGTTAAAAGGATAGTTTTCTTCCTTGTCAATCAGATCCAAGGCGTTCTGGTGAATGAGCATTAATCTTCCTACCAACCATTGAACTGAATTTCTTCATGATGGCTTCCAGAATCTTTCCTCTGCTTGTGCCCATCCACAGTAAGAACACCCCATATCCCATCTATGTTAAACTCATAGTATAACAGGAAGAATTTGACGATGTGGGGTTATCAGTTTAAATATTCCTTTGAAGTGGGAGGATGAACTCTGGCTGCTCACATCTCGGAATCATTCCATTCCATGGAAGGGAGCGAGTTCTCTCGTGAATATACTGGTTTGGAATGAATCGTACTGTTCCTCGACCATGAGTTGCTGACTGCAATATCATCTGCTTCTGCCGGTCTGTGAATGAGTCAGTAATTTTCACTCATGTATACAAATATTTGTTCATAAGTTGCTTCAATACATCCGTGGAAGTTTCTCTCCTAGCTGATCGGCAATGGAGATCTGTTGCGTCGAAAGGATTATTCCCTTCTGCTGCTCATCACCATCTTTTCAGTTTTTGTTCCTTTCACAATATGTCCGTTCGTGTATCAAGTTTATGATGATGATGATTATGTCCTCCGAGCATAAAACTTTTTCAGAATATCTCTGCCTGGCCGACTTTAGGAGAAGCTTCTGCTTCACACTCTTCACCGCCGGTGGATAAAAGTGGAGAAGAATATGGAGGCCATCATAATGTTTTCAGGAAGAGCATATGAGAAGCAACTTCTCAAAATAGAATCTTCAGTGCAAGATATACACTGCCAAAGGGTTTCCTTACAGTGATTAATGAAACCCTAATTGAAAAACTGATTTAAGATGGACTATGGATGCTGAATTCACTCTAGGGTCCCCTTGACTGACTTCCCTCTAAACTTTTCTTTTTTCCCTGCCAACGGGGACAACAAGGGTCATTTGCAGATCCCACCATGAGCTGCTAGGGGCCATAGCTAGTTCAAGTACATGTATGACACCCTTTTTGTCATGGAGAAATCATACAGCGCTATTATGCGACGATCGAGTTTGGTGTCCTACCGATAACGGTCACTTCTCCCTGCCAAGGTCACCGCCAGAGTAGCTGGGTGAATGGTACACTTGTCCTTCACGGGTGGCTTGATAACCATGGCTATCCGGTTTTCATGAAAGCATTGACTTTGATCCAAGTGATTCTTATACTGATTCAATCTGATTTATTGTGCCTAACTCCCATTTCATAAAAGGGTGAAGGTGACTACAATCCACTAATTGGCATAATCATAATCTGATCGATTGATATAAATGTCAGCATTAAATATTTGTACCAACTGTGTCATGTGCCGTATTTAAGTTGGTGGGCAGCGATCAATCAATTAATCTCTTGCATGGCCACTTTAGACTAAATCAAGCACAGCTACTGCACAGGTGACCCGTCTGCTGGAGTTGGAAAACTGCAGATTGCTATTGCAAGTATGCCTATTTCTGGGATGGCAGTGCGAGGTAGCCAGCCAGACAATGACCATACAGATGACTAGAATACAGAAGATTAGCTTGGAGCTGAGAATTCGTATTAGTTGGAGATTACCGTGAGGTTCTCATCTGAAATCAAGCTCCATCTTCTACAGAAGAAACACTTGGCAAAACAAAGGAACATATATTACATGACAATGATATATAATTGCACACGATGAAATCCGCTTGCCGATCTCAGGGCGTCTTCTTCTTCATCTTGATGACAAGGTGATCGATATCAAGACTCTTGATGGCCATTAATCACTGATGAATCCGATCCGTTCCAGATGCGTTCGAGCTCCGTGACGAAAGCCTTCTCCCTCCCGACAAGGACTGTGATATGGTCCTCTTTCTCGACGACCCTGACCTTGGCCCGAGGGACCTTACGCTGGACGTTGTAGCTGCACTCCAGTGGGATGAGCTCGTCGTGCTCGCCGTGGAAAATGTTGACTTCGCACTTCATGCTGTCGTTGACGGTATCGAGGTAGCCGTCGATCTTCCCGGCGGTGCCGCAGATGACGTTGTGGAGGGTGTGCCATGCTGCGTCATGGGTGTGGCAAAAGAACCCTTCGAGCAAGAACATGGGAATGCTGCACAGGAAGGTCGTCCAAGTGTAATATTATTATATTGAATATTAAGTAATTTTGTACGAGATAAATGGACATGGAAATCAATCTTGATGGTAACTTCACCTGTTTATGGAGAGGAGCTTGTGGAGGAATTCCCATAGCCGGTGGTTCTTGCAGATGAGCAGGCAGACGGTCCGCGATATGTGCTCGTACCAGCTCGCGATCGACGCACCGAATGCTATCAGCGGCCACACCCGCCTCGGAGCCACCTTCCTCATCACGTACTGCGACTTCGCCACCTCCCCTTCCGGCACCGGATAGTACGGCTTCCATCAATAAATCAACATTGCAGTTTTGTATTTGTTAGAGAGGAAATTCTTATGCTGTAATTAAATAATAGAGAGAGAGAGAGAAAGACATATATGAAGGACTCACCGGCGCAAGAAGAGTGAGAGATTTCACTGACTGAGGGTGCCTGACGGCTAGGGCTAAGGCCAGGATGCAGCCGAGGGAGTGGGCCACGACGTGGAAGGACTTGACCTTATGGGTATCCAGAACCGACTTCTCTATCATCTCCACGTGCTCGCTCAGGGTGTACAGCGAGTCGGTCGGCCTCGGGCTCCTCCCGAACCCGAGCAGGTCCACCGCGAAGAACCGGCGGGTCGACTTCGCCGTTTCAGACAGGTTCGGGTAGACCGTCTCGGACCAGAACCGGGAGGATGATATGAACCCGTGGATAAAGATGACGTCTTCCTCCATGCCAGCTGCTATTATGAAAAATATGATCATGGAGCCGTTGCTTCATAACCTTTCCATGAGGGTACATGGTGAAATTACCTTTGGCTCCTGCTGATCTGACGAAGAGGGATTTAGCGGTGGAAGCGGTCCACGAAGTGCAGACCTTGCAGCTGCAGTCGGACCACCTCGGAGTCGGTTGTGGCTTCATACCAACGATCCTGCCTTTGAGCATCTCGACGATGTCGGAGCTCACCCTTAGCCCTGGACGCCCGGTCCTGGCCTTGTGGCATGGCCTCACCGGCGAGCAGCTTCCGCTTCCACCGCCACCGCCGCCCCTGGAGAGACGCCTGATGGTGGCCTTGGAGACGTCGGCCACGAGGGGAGGCCGGGAGTAGAGCGTGTCGGAGACGTCCTCGAGCTGGAGCCTGCTGGAACTGAGACGGACGACCTTTGCCGGCTCTCCCTGACCGGTTACGAGGATACTGCTGCCCCCGCCGCCACCATCGATGGCCTCGAGGGGGGAGGAGCAGTAGCAGGGCTTCCACTCGGACTCGATCATGTAGTCGGCAGCGCGGTACACGTAGCACAGAGCTCGGTCGAGGAGGTCTAGGAAGGAGAAGACGACGAAGCTCACCGCAACGTTGATGACAACCCCGAAGGCCAACGAAGCAGATCGGACCAGAGCCATGGCGAGACGGCGCTTTAAACTTCCACTAATGGGTGGTTCGCTGGGTTCACTCCAGGGCTAATACTTGGCACCTGCCCCTAATTATGAGGGAAGCTGAGGGAATAATGGGGGGATTCGTGAAGCGGAAGACGCCTTATATTTGGTGAAGGCGTGTTGAAAATATAGCTCTTTCGCTCAGTGGAGAAGACATGCTTCACATATACGATACATATACCTATGCATGGCCTGTTCATGCACGTACGACTCAAGTTACACATTGGTTCCAGAAGGAAAAACTGTGCTTATAGTTTGATGTTCATATACGATAGTAATGCATCAATACAACCGTTTTTACTAGCAGTTAGTGTAAAGCCGGTCTTATTAATTGAAGGTGGGAATTGTTTTGAAGCCTACAAGTTAGTTAGTAGTGACCTACGTACTTAGGTTCCCCTTGCCATACAAATCACATACTTTTCATATGGAGAGCAAGATAATACCGTCCATCACATTGATCGACCAGAATCCAATCCATAGTGGGGTGCACTCTAAGAGGATTAGGTTAGGTTAGGTTAGGTGTTAATAAGGACTCACATTTTGATGCGACCATTTGCATGTAAAATCAAGCCATCGATGAACACATCTTTAGGGTTTGAGGGGATAAGAAGGTGTGTTGTGTATAGGATGGTTGAGTGAATAGTCGACAAGGTGGGTGGTGGTTGAGCAAAGGCCAATACTTTTTGCTTTTCTTCCAAATTTGGCAGGTTTGTAAAAGGGTTTCAAAATCAAGCATGATTTTTTAAGGGATTTTGGCTAAGAGAGTCATTTGTTGAAAATACAATTTAAAGGACAATGTAGCCTATCGTGGAAGGTGAGACGAAAGAAAGAAAGACGTGTGGAGAGGTATATTTACTAGCTTGCCCGACAAAAAATTGATGTGGAAACGGGACAAAGTTTCCCATCCAATTTTTGGGCAGCTCACGGTTACGACTCTCATTGACTTGTTACACTTCTTGGGGTTAGCTGATCTATGGTTAGGTTGATCTATAGCTCATAACAAGCAGATGGTAATATTTTCCCCTTCCAATTCCAATAGGACAATTATGTACACACAATCAATCACCCATTTAGATTCTAGGAAAATCAATCTAAGCTATCACATATTTTGGAATCCTTTGATATAATTAATTCTCATCCTCATACACAGAGAATATTTTGGAAGAGATGAGGATTGCTGTCCAAATATGTGTATTTGATGGTGATCATCCATCCCATTCCCATTCCCAGTCTCAGTCCCACCACCTATCAAAGTCCATCACCGTTCTTTTATTGATGTAAGGTTTTTCGTCTATGCAGTAAATGCACCTCTTGATCATAGCTGAGCTGCTCCCATGGAAGGAAGAAATTGACATTTCCTATGTCCATTGTGAGTTCCGCACATTCAATTGTCAGCTATATTGCTTGAATCTCATTAATTATAATCAATGTATTTACCCTTAGAATCTCATGGCAGTTGAGGCTTGAGTTGAGAACGATGATGTTGATGGGTTTAATTAAGGGCCCGGGCCCATGGTGAAGCAATTGCAATTTGCATTGCCTTTGCCGTACCATTTGAAATAACCATGAAAAGTGCAGTGGTGGGGCCTTCTTCAACCCATGTCAAACACCCCTCCTTTAGGCTTTTAGCTCCTCTTCCATGGATTCACATGCTGCAATCCACATAGAGAGTAGGAAATACTGCAGCCTCCTCCTCCCCACCAAAGCCCATACACCAGAGCTTGGTCATCTGCTATAGTTTCCCCGAGCGAGCAAGACGCCAGATAACATGTAGAAAGAACGTCTGTAGTCAGCTAAATCCGACTTCTGATCTCACGTGATAAAATTTGAAAAGTGCAACATGCATAGTTCCAAAATTTTCGACTACAGTGCATTTTACTTCAACTTCCGTGAATTTGGATGGAAAGCTTGTTGGGGTCTGATGTCCCCTCAGCATATCTTTCTTCCTCCCCTTTTGGCGCAGTTGATCTCGTGATCGACCCACCCCCTTTCCACAGGTCACGCATGTGAGGGAATTGACTGCTGCATGCACCTCTGCTTTTCTTGTTCTCTTCTCAAAATCCCCCTTTTTTGGCTATTAGCTAAATCCCTTGGACCCTGGAAGAAGGCAATCTTAATTGAGCATGAACTTAATGGTGTGTGAAGTTCCCGAGCTCCCCAAGCCATCCATTGCAGAACGCCCATCTGCAAGCCTTGGCAGCGTTGAGTAAAGTAACTCATTTCCTTCAAAATGCAGGCCATAAACGCACTGCCATTGCTGAGTCTCCTTCTCCTTTCCACCTGCTTGCTCTGCTCTGCCTTCACTTCCAAGGACTACTCCGACGCTCTGGGCAAATCCATCCTCTTCTTCGAGGGCCAGAGGTCCGGCAAGTTGCCGCCCAACCAGCGGCTCACCTGGAGAGGCGACTCTGGCCTTTCCGACGGCTCATCTTCTCAAGTGATTAACTACCGGAATGCTGCATTTGCGTCGGGTTATTATGGTCTCATAAGAAGATCATATTCTTATGCCTACTTCTCGTAACAGGTGAACTTGACAGGGGGATATTATGATGCCGGAGACAACGTCAAGTTTGGTCTGCCGGTGGCTTTTACGACCACCCTGCTTGCTTGGAGTGTGGTAGAGTTTGGCAGCTCAATGCCAGGTCAGATTGAGAATGCCAAGGCCGCCGTTCGCTGGAGCGCTGATTATCTCCTCAAAGCCGCCACAGAAACTCCAGGCACTCTATATGTTCAAGTAAGAGACACACACGTCACTAATATATTTATATATATATATATATGGTTATGGGCCTCATTCTATTTTGTGGTCTGAATGCTCAAGGTTGGAGACCCCAACATGGACCACAAGTGCTGGGAGAGGCCGGAGGACATGGACACCCCGAGGAACGTGTACAAGGTGTCGGCCGAAAACCCGGGATCCGATGTTGCAGCCGAGACAGCGGCTGCCCTGGCTGCGGCATCCATCGTGTTCAAGGACACCGACCATTCTTATTCTGCAAGATTGCTCCAAACTGCCATAAAGGTAAAATACCAACAGCATGGCTTGTAAAGCCACAAGAACATGTTAGTAACTGAACTCACCACTTTCGCTTTGTGTAGGTCTTCGATTTCGCGGACAAGTACCGTGGTTCTTACAGTGATTCCCTCGGCTCCGTCGTCTGCCCATTCTACTGCTCATACTCGGGATACCAAGTGAGTAACGATCAACTCCCAAGGACTTTTTTCCGTATGTTTTCTGATGACATTTCTCCCGTGTTTGATTTGATTTTATTAGGATGAGCTCCTGTGGGGGGCATCGTGGATCCATCGAGCTTCGCAGAACGGCTCATACTTGGCCTACATACAGTCCAATGGCCACGCAATGGGAGCAGATGACGATGTCTACTCGTTCAGCTGGGACGACAAAAGGGCTGGCACCAAGATCCTCCTCTCCAAGGTTCAATTTCAAGGGCTCCTCCTCAGTTAGTTCGATCTTCGGTTTAGATGATAGAAATGATCATATCTCGGGTAATCTTTCTTAACCTTGCAGGGCTTCCTGGAGAAGAATTCGGAAGATTTTCACCGGTATAAGGCTCACTCTGACAACTACATATGCTCTCTCATTCCAGGGACCTCAAACTTCCAGGCTGAATATACTCCAGGTAAAGCTACAGTCTCTGTAAGTTAATCCATTCCCCTGCAATAAACTGCATCTCATAAACTGCTTTGAAAGCTGATGACTTTACCTGTCGTCGTCGTCGAGTTTTTTTATCAGTCATAAGTACCAATAGACCATTTACTGCAGGGGGACTACTGTACAAAGGAAGCCAGAGCAACCTCCAGTACGTCACCACCACCTCCTTCCTCCTCCTGGCCTACGCCAAGTACTTGAAATCCAACCGAGGAGGAGCCTCCGCCGCCGTCTCTTGCAGAGGCTCTGCCGTATCCGCAGACAGGCTGGTCTCGCTGGCCAGGAAGCAGGTTGACTACATCCTGGGAGACAACCCGGCAAAGATGTCGTACATGGTCGGGTTCGGACCCAGGTTCCCGCAGCACATCCACCACAGGGGCTCGTCGGTCCCGTCGGTCAGGGCCCACCCCGACCGCATCCCATGCAACGTCGGGCTCCAGTACCTGTACTCGGGCTCGCCTAACCCGAACGTCCTTGTGGGGGCCATCGTCGGCGGGCCCGACATCTGGGACGGCTACGCCGATGACCGGAACAACTACCAGCAGTCCGAGCCGGCCACCTACATCAACGCTCCGCTCGTGGGTGCGCTCGCGTTCTTCTCAAGCCACTGATCGGGTTGGCTCGGCATTCAATTCCACCGTGGCCGTTTTCATTCCCCGTGGAGAATAAAATGCTCTATTGGAGTGAATGTAGCAACTGGAACAGATCGTCTCTCTATTTGAGTTCTGTAATCGTGATAGCCCTCGCGCCAATATGGGCTTAGCCTGTTCAAGAACATCAAAAAAGCCCATAGAGGAGTGGTTCCTTATTGATGGTCAGTTATGCATCTTGTGTGACTCAGGTCCGTTCGTGACCATCGTTTTTTCCCCTGTTCTGGGTATAAAGGACACTGCGGCTGCTGCGCTGCTTTCCTATCCTTGAAGAGCCCAACTCCTTCTCGTATATTTTGGCTACACATTATTAATTTAGGGCAGGCAAGGTACGATGAGATTGCATGAGGAAGAAGGAACCCTTTTTTTCAAACAACTTGGACTCCATAATGGATACCAACGCCAATGTCATACAAATTGCAGAAGAGAGTTGGAAAGTGATGATAATATTAGCAGTGGGCAGCTGTCAGAACCCCAAAAAAAAGATGAAATGGGTTGTGGGCACTGTCATGCAACGGATGGATTTGACAAAAATATTCTGTTGTGCAGATGCAGATCATGCCTCAGTTTTGGTGAAGATAAATAAATTGAAGCCGGGAACTCTGTTCTTACCTTGGAGAACACAAAACAAATGGCTTCCATGCCATTGCCAAGGACAGCTCAACCCGACAGCGGGAATCTCTTCCCACACTTTAAAGCATCGGAGTTTTCAAACTGATATCAATCTCTACCAAATCAAGGCATTCTTTTGGTGGGTTCACGGTATCAGATCCATGCGATGATGATCCATCCAATACACATTAATGGAAATGCACCCAATGTGCAGCAGGGACTCGAGGCATTTCATTTCATTCGCAGTTCTGGGTGGGCTATGAAGAAACCGAAACTACCATTACATTTCCAACTTATGGGGTTTGCTTGCTTGCTTCACATGCATAATCAGGTTAAATGCTAATTAAGACTTCCCAACAAATAACAAAATCACTACCGCCGAGGAACCATCATCACACGTACTGTTGTAACTGCTTCACCTAAACCACCTAAGATCAGTAGTTGAGCACGGCGAGATCTCACCGCCCAGGCTCTCCGTGTAGTATGACAAATTTGAGGATCTCTGCTCCGTCCCGTAGAAGCCGCAGTGGGCACTCTTGAAGCTCGGGCTCCTCAGGTTCTGGCTGAAGCTGCTCGAACCGCTGACCCCACTGTAAGGTCCGGTCTGAGCCTCCGGGACAGGGTATGACAGACGCTTCCGAGCTGCCGAGGCGCTGCCTGCCCGCTCCCTCTCCGGCGTTGAAGGCCTCTGCCTCGGGGCGCTCTGGGACCTGGCCCGGGCCTTGGCAGACTCTGTGGTGGCCATGTAGTTCGGAATGGCGGCAGCAGCAGTATGTGCCATGCCGGTCCCCCCGCAGACGCTGCTCCGGTGAGCCCCGGCAAGAAAGTAGTTGGTGGACGCGGCCAGGCTCGGGGTGTTTGCTGCTGAGTAGCACCTCTCGGTGTCCCTGTAGCACCTCGGGCTTGCCGACCGGACCTGGATAGGCCGGGCCTTGGACGGGGAAGGAGTCGCCGGAGAGTGGTGGTGGTGGTGGTGGTGGACGGGCAGGTGAGCGTGAGCCGGCCGGTGGTGCGGAGAAGCCGCAGACTGAGGGGTTGCAGGCCTGTTGTAGTAGTAGTAGTTGTTCTGGTGGTGGTTCTGGTATGATGACGCTGACCTCCTGCCACTTCTAGGAACCGAGCAAGAGTAAGGCCGTGAAGTATCGATCTCGACGGTCTTGATATTATCCTTCCGGTCGATGGAGGCTCTGCCGTCGCTCTCCCACTGCTTTGTGGCCATCCACCGGTCGAGCCACTTGATCTTCTCCTCCTCGAGCTCCTTATCATCATCCCCAAGTGACGGGCTCTGCTGTTGGGTCCTCCACATCTGATGATAACAATGCAAAGCCATTCATCCCATGAAATCCTCAGGCAAATTATATTTCAGGAGAATCAAGGAATAACCTGCTGAGAGAAGGCCTGAGAGAGCGATCTTTCTCGTTGTGAAGCAGCGACCTCTTTTCTGCTCTGCAGAATCGCCTCAACATCCACCATTTCATTAATGGGCTGCTCGTCCCAGAAATCTGCTGCGCAGCTGGTGTTCCTCGACTGCAAAGATTCACACAGAAGAAAAAGGCGAATCTTTCATACTTTTTCTTTGACAAAGAAAAAGGTATAGAATAAATGGAAGATGCTCTCCAACAACATGTCCTCGTCCTGCTGCCATGGGGTGCGCTTACAATTGACTTTCTCTCGCGGATGTCTTGGAGGTAAGAGGACTCCCAGAGGTTGTTGGACTCGGCGAACATGGACTTGCGACTGCTCTCGTGAGACAGCCTGGCTCGCTGGTCTCTCATCCGGTCTTGAACCCTCACCAGAGCCTGCATGCACTGGAGGGTTAGCTTCGCTTGCTTTCGGACGTTGTGGCCTCTCACTAGGGCTTGTAGCTTCACCAAGCCCTTGAGCGCACGCAGAGCCCTCCTCGCCTTCATTTGCAGAAGAAAGACGGAAATGGGATCTCGCGTAAGTAACTCTGTCGGGAAAAAAGATACCAACTTTGGAGTCGAGGCTTCCTAGTTCTTACCAAGTAACCTCTAAAGGATGTTTGAATGATGACGGCTGCCCAGTTCTCTTTGACGAAGGTAGTGGATGCTGGTCTGGTGAGCCGGGCAATCTCCATGGCCGCCTGCGCCGTGGCCACTGCCGCCTCCGCTGCTGCGGCCGTGGCGGCGGCCACTGCAATGGCATGCCTCTGCTCGTTCACTATGATGGGATCTACCGTTATACACGACGCCGTCGTCTCTGTCTTGGGCTTTGTCTCGACGTGGCTGGAGCCCAGCTTGCGAAACAGCCACCTCCGCTTCTCTCTCTTCTGCAAATTGGATCAAGCTCAAAGACCATCATAGTTGATAGACCAGGAAAGGGGTGAACTGCTTGTAGTACAGTGAAATTCAATTGTTTCAAGATTAGTTGTCTGGTAAGGGACAAGTTCTCTCTGTGTTTTGGAAAAAGTGCTGGTCCTAAGTGTTTTGTTTTGTTTTCCCTGTTGGATTTAATTTATGAGAGGGTGTACTCTGGAAAATGACAGGTAAGAAAGATATGGAAGATCAAGTATCTGGTCCTTCTCTAAGAAATGAAGCCTCTCCATGAAGAGGCGTAGTGGTGTAATAAATGCCAAGATGGAAAAACTGAAGTTGTGAATTGAAATGAAAAGCATAATTAGAGCCCAGGGGTGCAAGTTTCTTATGGATCAGAGAATTACGAACCTTTTCTTCATCTTCTCGGGAGTGCTCTACTACTCTCCTTCTGCCATTCCTCTTCTCGGTGTTGCTGCTGTCCTTGGAGGGAGACCTGAAGGCTCTCTTGACAAGGGTGAGCCAGGAGGAAGGAGAAGAAGAGGTGGAGGAAGAGATGGAGGAGGAAGATGAGGAACCAATCTTCTTTCCCATGATAAAAAAAAAAAAAAAAAACGCCTCTCACACAAGAAACTGAGAACTGTAGTGGGGATGGGCTCCTTTCACCATTTGAGGAATATATCTGCTAGTGAGTCAAGGGAAGGAGCCTGAGAAGAGAAGCAGTGGAAGACCAAGATTATGAGGAAGGAGAAAGTTGAAGTGAGCTATCATGGTGAGTAGTGGCAACAGAATAGAATGCTACTGTTCAAGAGAGTGAGAAAAGGAGAGAGGATAGCCCATAATTATTGAAAGAAGAAAGGGAGAGGGAGAGGGAGAGGGAGAGAGCCTGTGCCTCCAATATATGTGCTGCTGCTGTGGCCGTTGCGCTCCTCCCTCCTTATTAAGATTTTGGGTGTTTTCTAGTGGCATTGGGACAATGAAAGAGATAAAAAGAAAATTGAAATGATTTATGGGAACGGATACCAAAAAGAAAAGTGTGTCAGGGAAATTATTTTTCCTATAGTGCTTATTACAGAGATGAGATGAATTGCTTTCCAGCTGAGTTAAAATAATGGTAGAGGAGAGCCTGACTAATGAACAGTGTCCCTGCAAGCAGATGAGTGGGAGGAAGGAATCTGCCTGCTACAAGTCCAATGAACCCATCTTCATAGGCTAAGTTTCTACTTATCAATCAGTCTTGAATTTGAATATCTTCAAGCTTAGTATACTAATAATAAGGATACTGTATGATGAATCAATTGGTTGTCTTGCTCCTATGGTACAGCTGAATGAATTTTATTGGCATAATAATAAATACTGAAAGAAGGAATCTCAAATACAGTGCTACCGTCCAAAAAGGGTCTTGTCCTTTCCTCCCCAGCAAGCTTATAGATTCATTGACTGGCAAGGATCATGGATTCGTCCAGGATGGATGCTCATACATGCTGTGCTGCAGCAATAGTTATGCAATAGTGCAGAGGTTGAATTGCAAGTATATGATCAGTGGTGGCATACACAACACACACACTACAACGTACTTACATAGTTTCAGTCCTCTCATTCAGATGTGTATTTCTTAATTGCGATCTCTCACGTCTAGTCATTCCCTTCATTCATTACACTATTAGGTATGTACGTAGCGTAGCTCAAGAGAAGGAAGAAGAGACCCCCTGCAAGCCACCCTACTACAACTGCATCTGCATCTGCATATATACATATAAATATTATATGGGTTTGTAGTGTAAGTTGTATTAAATTATGGGAGGAGCTGTCTCGGAGGTATAAATGGCATCACGTGTTGGACCCAGAACCAGCTGATCATCCATTGAGGAGGTCATATTGTGGGTGTATGTATGGCCATGGCATATGTGGCAGATCAATCAGTCATGGACAGGTCACTCAATAAATATGAATGAATTCTCCCTTCAAAAAGCATCATTGGAGTCACTTCACTTGCTACTTGGCATATACATACACACAGGACAATCTTAGTATTGAATGAGGGAACCACCTGATTAATGGCAGGAGTAAATTCAGGCATCAAACCAAGAAATTGTAAAGCTAAGAAGGTCATGCATCTTTCATATGTGGCCATGGTACTTCTGGATATCTCCCAAAAACTTGTATGCATCTCCAAATTCATAATGATTGGCCAAGTGTTATATGACTATACTACACACTCATTCACATGTATCTATGTATGTTTAACATGGGTAAAGCTGCTGATGAAGATGAATATTATTGTGCAAGAGGACTGGGGATGTATGTATGTATGTATATATATATATATATGTAAGAGGATTCCCCGTTTGGGATAACGAAGTAACTTCTGGCTTCATTCCACTCTTGACCGGTCAAACTGCCGCTGCATCTCCATTTTCACACAGTCTCTGACCCTCTTTTGTTTGGACACTGAGGAGGAAGATGAGGGAGCCCATTTCATTTTCCCTCCTCTTTTTAAATTTTCATTTTTAGCATTTACAATGGTTCATACTAAAAGTGGTTTGTATTCCCAATGTGATTTTGCTGAAATTCCTTAATCATCAATCAAAGTTTTTAATGGAGAATATTTGGATTTGTGGGTTCTTTTACAAATTAATCATTGTACTTTATTACATCTAATGGAAGAAATAAAATTTCTCCATAACCATACATAAAAGAAAGTGTTATGTATATAGGATTTGTGGGACTGGCGGGTGAGAAGAATAATCATACACATCATTTATTTTGATACTAATTCCTACATTCTTTACTCCATGGTATGGCACTACTATGGTTTCCCTTTCCCCTGAAATGAATGTGAAAGTCCATTCAACTTCCCAATTTGTGCAAGCTTTTTTTGGGGAAATAGGAGAACATGAAAAGATGTTCATGACTGGCACACTGATCATATCATAAGCAGGTCAGGCAAAGTCCCACACCCTTTTTTTTTTTACATATGGGATGTCAAATGGGTGCCTGTGGGGGCCTACCATAGCATGGTGAGAAGAAGAAGAGGGGCTAGTTGAGATTGATGGATGAACAAAATTATATATTAAAATTTGAAAGTTCAAATCATTATAGAAATAAATGATAGCTTGGGAGAACAAATGCATTTACATGGGAAATGGGCAAACATCATCAAATACTTGGAAGATGATGAGTCCTTGGTGGACTATGGGTGGTTCCATTTTGGATATGAATGGCAATAATCAACAGTTCATAATCTCTGTAAAATTTCAAATAATTGTATAAAATAAATGATAAAAAACATTTAAAAAAATTGTTGTACAATTATTTTACATATATATATATATATAAAAGAAGACGAAGATTAGATAGGCCCATAGGAATGCGGAAGCAGGGGACAGTGGGGTAATAATATGGCGCATGTGAGGGTGCATGTGCCCTGACTTTGCCTATAATATATTAATATTATTAATGCACATTATTATTCTCTTCAAAAGTTGCATTAAAAAAACATTGAATGCCACTAAAAGATGGCCTTTTCCCCCTTTCCTATTTTTGACATATTTTCATACAAAGACTCTGTGGATTCACATGCATTGTAACCTTCATATGTGTATGCATAAAACCCTCACGTCAGCAGATATTGTAAATGAAAAAAAACCCATTTTTGCTTATGTGTATATCAAAGTTGAATTTTTAAAAGAATTTTGATGTTATTATAAAGACCCACTATAGTAATAATAATAAAAAATAATTTAATTCAATTCATAAAGAGCAAAATAGTACCATAGGAATATCTTCTTTTAAGGAATATGATGATAATTCCAGCGAATAATTTGTAAATATTGGAGAAAAGGGTAAAGTGAATTATTGAAGTTGGTCTAGAGTGGATCCAATATGGGTGATCCATCCCTACCATGGCTGCTGCTCATTTCTATGCTACAAATAGAATGATTGAATGGTTCAATGGCATTGGATGAGTGTGGATTTTCATTGAATAATTGATGGATTTGGCAACCCAAGCCTCTAGCCTAGGGGCTAATGCCTCTCATTCCTCCTCTAATCTATATACATATTGAAACCTATGATTTGCTCATAGGCTCCTCCTCTGTAGCACAAAAGATGGATTATCTGCCTATGGATTACTACTACTAGTTAGTTGCTATGGATTATCTTCCATAGGGTAGCTAATGCTTTGACCCTTTTCTCACCCTAACATCAAATCCCACCTAACTCAAAGTGCCTAGCCAGCAAATAACCAATTTCCCAAGTTATCTCTACTTTCACACCAGAAGAGGATATGCCCAGATGAGACAAGGAAGAAAATCCAAACTATAACCTAAAATAATGGCGCTATGGTGTCCATATACCACTCTCAATTGTGTTACTTTATTAGGCTCATCTCCCTTCAACGGGATGTACAGGAAGAATCAGCATTTGGGAGTGGTTTTTAGATGCATTATATTACAAAAAAAAAAGTTGCATTATTTTGGGCTATATAATGGGCCGACCCATAATGGCACCAGATGTTGGGCTATTCAGGCCCATTATGGGGCCCATACCTATAAAGCAAGCTGTTCGTTGACTTTGACTGATATTTGCAAGCTGAACCGAGCCGTATGGCGCTTAGGCCGAAGTCGCGGCGGACGCCAAATATCCTCCGTTTCCCCTAATGCCATTTTCAATTCCGTGGAAGACAGAGAGAGCAGAGCAGGCAGGAAACGCCATTTTCGTTCATGCGAGTTGAGAGAGAGAGAGATCTTATCACTAGCGGACTCAGACGGGATTCCGTTTGCATTCACTTCTTCTGTCAATCTCCGCCGCCAGTTAGGAGCATCTCTGGATCTGCTCCACCGGGAGGGGGTTCGTATTGGAATCACAGCCGAAGTTCCCGTGCCGCTGCGCAGCTTCGAGGTATCTCTTTTCTCTCATCTAGACAATCGGTGAAGCCTTCTCCGTAGGAGCGTCGTTACCTTTCCTGCGGAGACTGGGGGGTTTTGCAGTAGGTAGATTCAGGGTTTATCCTGCACCGATGCTTGAGGAATTTGTGAGGTTTTCCGGCTGGTTTTGTGGAATTAGGGGGTAGGGGTCGGAATTATGAAGGGAAGGTCGCAGAGGCTGGCGACTGCGAACCCGCCCGATGATTGGGTGGATGATTCTTGGACCGTGGATTGTATATGTGGCGTGAACTTTGATGATGGGGAGGAGATGGTTAAGTGCGATGAGTGCGGGGTTTGGGTTCACACCCGATGCTCCCGCTATGTCAAGGAGGAGGAGCTATTTGCTTGCGATAAGTGTAAGAATAAGAAAAATAGGAACGATATTGAGGAGACTGAGGTTGCACAGTTCTTGGTTGAGTTGCCAACCAAAACTGTGAGGATTGAGAGTAATTATGTTGCAAGTGGCCATGCAAAGAAGCAGCCTTTTGGGATCTTGACGGATATACCCATGGAGAAGAAGGTGCATGTGCAAGGGATCCCAGGTGGGGATCCCAGCCTGTTCAATGGTTTGCCTTCAATTTTCTCGCAGCAGTTGTGGAAGTGCACTGGTTATGTGCCCAAAAAGTTCAATTTTCAGTACAAGGAGTTTCCTTGCTGGGATGCTGACAAAATGGGTATTGACAATGTTGAAGAAGATAATGAGAATGCCATTGACAAGGGTGCTGGGGTTCTGCTTTCTTTTTCTAAGGAGAGGTCTCTGTCTTCCCCTGCCACAACATTTATGGGAATGCGAACCAAGGGTGATGATTTTAGCAAGGAAAGGAAAGCACGTCCAAAGGAAGTAAAAGGGTCGGACTCAGGTGATCTGGATGTTAGACGCCCTCAAAATGGGGAAATGAAGGAAAAAAACTTGCATAGGCCGCTCATAGTATATTCTGGTAAAAGGAAGAAGGAAGAACTGGCTATTTCCAAAGATAATAGTGCTAAAAAGAAAGCTAGGATTACTGACAAGGGTCTAGATGCCAATGGGGGGACTGCACATGCTTCTGAACCAGGTAATTTGATCTACTTCTTAACCAGATTGCGCTTGCTGTTGTTTTTCTAAAAATGCAGGCAGTAGAGACCCTTTTTAGTCATTTGAACCTATTCACCACATTCAGGCAAAAGCCTTTGTGGTGGATCACTTTAATTACGCATTAACTTGTTAACTCAACTTTCTGTTTTCGCGTCTACTACTAGTGTTTAGACCTACCCGTGATGCAAAACAATTGGAATTTTATGAAGATAGAGGTGCGAAGTCTTTCAGGACTGACATTCGGAGTGTTAAGAGCAGGAATTTAAAGGACACTGTAGCTGTGGAAACAATTTCAGATTGTCGTATTGCAGTTAGCAAGACTGATGAGATTCCTAAGAATGATGTTGCAGCCTCAGAGCGTGCTGTAGAGAGTCTTTGTGCTGAGTTGGCTGATCATAGTCAAGATTTCTTGGTGAAAGACAAGATTCACGACAATGTTTCTCAGGTTAATGTTTTTGTTGATGAAGTTGCTTTTGTGGATTGATGTTAATGTAATGAATGCTGTATGCTTAAACTCCAATTAATCTGACGGGCCTTATCTTCTTTTATGCAATGATAATTTTCTTTGTGCCCTTTCGTGGTTTTTCAAATTGATAGCCTTGAGACTGTATACATGAGTAGTTCAATAGTAGTTACTCTTGGCCACATATCTGTTGCCAGTTAACTGAGTATCATTAGTTAGGTTTGTCTTCATTCTAGCAGTGGTGACTCTGCTGGTTTTTTCATGTGTTTTTTTTCAAACTGATGTCCTTGAGATTGGGTACATATGATTATTGCAAGGTAGCTACTCATGGATGCTGATCTGTGCTGGTTAAGCATTCATTGCTTTGTTGAAAATTAAGGTGTTCCTTGTGATATGTTTCTATCAATCATCATATTAGCTTTTCCAATTTAGAACTTTGTGCTGGTTGAAGTTCATTTAAATGAGGTAGAACTCCTAGTTTGTCATTGAGCAAAAATATAGTCAGAATGAGGAAATGCTCATATTTTGTGGAATTTGAAAACTTACTACATTCCTTGTTATATCTGTTTTGGGATTTATCCTATAACTTTGGGGTTTATTCCCAAAAAAGGCCCAAACTTTGTCATTCCCAATTTTGGCCAAAACAGTTTTCGGAAGTTAAAAATTACATGAACTAACCATCATACCTATCTGTGACATTATATTTATGTTAAAATAAGTTGATGCAACATAAAATGAAAATATTTTTAAAAAAGAAAGAAAAAATATTTAATTTCATTAAAAAACATAATTTTCATTATTATTCTATGCCACCTTTGCTTATTTTAGTGACCAATATAAATTTGGGCCGAAATTGATATATTAGTCAAGGTTCTGGCATTTATTTAACCAAGGGAAACTGTTTTGTTCAATGGCTTTAAAGTGTGGACATTTTTAGGGCATTTTCCCCTTTCCTACATAAGCATACCTAAAAGAGAAGCTTGAGATACACTTTTAGGAATATCAATTGGTGCCACATTCAACATAGTTTTAGGGACATTAGTGTAAGGTCATATAGTTGTGACATATTGAGATATCTGTATCTTGTTCATTTGTCATAACTTTGGGTGTAGGCAGAGGAATCTTCAAATTGCTGTCAGCTCATTTTTGATTTTCTGCAAATTATTATTTCACTGTACTTATTAAAGATATTTTTACTGGTTCTTGGCTTCCTATGTCATAATATGACGTCTGAAGCAGTGTTATGTGCTGCTTGATAGACTATATAATGTATATTTCTTGGCTGCTTATGATTAATATAGTTTTTTATTTCTTCATGCAACAGGTAGAAAGCTGCGCTGCTGATATATCAAATGATGGTTCTCCTAACAAACTTATAGATCTCCAAGAAAAAAACAAAGTTAATGAAAGTCCAGAAACTAAGGATAGTCACACCTGTTTAGAGATTAGCACTGACAAGGCCCTTGGATTTCAGAAGCCTAATGTGAAAATTGACGCAGAGGATAACTCAGGGGCCTCAAAGAATCATTATACTTCCCTATCTGATGCATGCTCTCCAAAGACTTCACGTGATACTGCCAAATCTACAGGACTGGTTACAGAAGAGGTATCTGGAATTTGTGAAGGGAATGATTTGGTGACTAGCAGCTCGCAATGTCATGGCAAGAAGTTGATAGATGTTCAAAATGGTGCAGGATTAAATGATTATAATGTGCGAAAAGATGTTGAATTTTCTGCTGACACACCTGACTATAAACAAGACAATAAAGGGTCAGATGGCTCGACTTTGTTATGCAAAAGTTTATCAGAACCTAAACAAATTTCCTGTGATGAAGAGTTGCAAAAATCAGGCACTGCTGGATCTTTGCCGGCACCATCAAGTAAGCTGAGATTAGCAATTTCTCTTGGAAAATCACCTTCTGCAGGATCCTCCATAGTCATCTCCAAATCATCCAGCTCCAATAAGACAAAGCCTCTTGACGTTGGGAATGTACTTGGTGATCAAGCAGCTATTGACTTCAGGGAGCATGCCCCCAACACCATGAAAAGTGCAGGGAAAAAGCATGATGTCATACGAAAAACAGAGGAGCATTCATCATCTTTTTGCAGGACATTTCATAATTCAATTCCAAAGGGAAATGCAACATATTCAAAAGATTGTGCTGTTTCATCTTCGAAATCTGCATCTGCCCAGAATATTTCAGCTAATATAAGGTCTTCTGATTCTGCAAATATGCAAAATCAAAGGTCTTTTCCTGCACATAACAGACCCACGGTATCTGGATTATCTGCGAAGATGGGAAAAGTCAACAATGCAGCTCCCCATTCATCTTTAAAAGGCAGTTCTGCTGAGGCAGGACATCAACCTGTGGTTTCTAATGCTCCTGCTGGCCTAAGTGATGAAGAGGTATGTACCTATATCATATCTGTTGCTTAGGCAGCATCTTCTTTATAAATGCTTATATGACTATATTTTCCACTTTTTTTTCAGCTTGCCTTACTTTTGCACCAAGAGCTCAACAGTTCTCCTAGAGTTCCTCGTGTACCTCGTGTTCGCCAAGCGAGCTTGCCTCAACTGGCTTCTCAAGCAGCCTCAGTTCTACATACAAAGCGAACTTCAAGCTCAGGGGCAAAAGATCAAAATCTGGTGTGATGATCTGATGTTATTGAGCTTTCTGCATTTTATTTACCTCATTATACCATTGATATTTGTTGGTCACCGCATATCGAAACATCCATTTCATCAAATTGGGTTTACTTATTTGCCTCTTGCAATGTGTCATTAGAAGCTGCAACTTTTGTTCAAGCTAATAACTATCATTTTTCTGTAGGTTCCGAAAAGGAAAGGTAGGGATTCCTCTAGACATAATGGAACAGGGCCTCATAAGGGGGAGGATGTAGAAAGGAAGACGGGCAGAACAGTGAGTTCTGATCTGAAGAGACAAGACAAACTTTCTTGTGGAGATGCCTCCAAGAGAGAGGCCAAACGATCCCCAACCCATATGCACAATTCGAAGAAGAATGCTTCTTCTATGAGCACCAGCACCAACTGTGAACCTTCTTCCTCGAATGAGACTGATGATATTAAGCAGTATTCTCAACGTGCTTCTCCATTAAGCAACTCTGATGATGATTTCACTACAGATACTCCTGTTTATCAAACTTTACCAGGTAGGAATTGTTCTTGATGAATTATGCACATACTTACCATTTGTTGTTCCATTAAGGAGATGAATATGTACCGTCACAATTCATTAGTGAGATCCTCCGACTTCTGTGAAATGGCAGGTTTGATTAATGAAATCATGAGCAGAGGCAGGAGGATGACCTATGAGGAGCTCTGTGATGCAGTCTTGCCGGTACTATTGATTTCATATCACCGATTTCTTCACCCGCATCTAATTGTTTGATATCATTACAATGCAAATTGTGATCCTGTTTTGTTTTTTCCTGTTTGCAGCATTGGCCTTCTCTCAGAAAGCATAATGGAGAGCGATATGCATATTCAAGTCACTCTCAGGCTGTTCTTGATTGTTTGAGAAATAGGCATGAATGGGCTCAGTTAGTTGATCGTGGCCCTAAGGTATTCTGAGAGCTGCCTTTTTCCCCTGTATTGGAATCTTCTTCAGTAAAGTTTGAGGCAGAGTTTCAAAATGGCATTGTCTTATGGATAGATTTGACCGATGTCATCTATTTTTACATTTTCCTAGTTAGAGAGTCGAGCTATTATATAACTTGTAACATGATATACTAGCTGTGTTGGAAAGGGGGCATGGTATGCAACTGAGCTCTGAACAAGATTAGTGAATACATTGTAAAAGTTAGTATATTCAAGTTGGCTTTCTCTGGGCTGTAAATGTGGAATTTTAGGCTTAAGCAGTTGTAAAGATTATCTTTTGTTATTTATTTATTTGATAATCAGTTTTATTGTTAAGAAAGAAGTTCTAGACTCTCAAGTGCTTGAATATTCTATAGGAGGATATCTTTGTTACTTCAGCTTCCAGTTCACCAGAGCAAGAATTGGCAAAACTGAGTTGTTACTTTGTTTTGTTCTGCAGACCAACTCAAGTAGGAAAAGGAGGACAGAATCTCAGGAATTTGAGGATGAGGACTCGAAGGCAGGAAGTTCAAGAGATGTAGAGAGTAAAGGCCTCAGATCTCAGCGAGAAGATTTTCCCAAGGGAAAGAGAAAAGCACGAAGACGCCGGAGGTTGACTCTTCAGGGAAGAGGCATCCAGTACTTGAGGCGCAGAAGGAAGGCTGACACTGATGATGAGGAGGCGTCTTTCTCAAACTCATCTGAGGGCAGTCTATTCACTGAAGAAGATGAGATTCAAGGAGACCAAGAGGCCTCTAGTGACTCGGAGAAGGTTAGGGACTCTTAGATCTGACGGACCCACTTTGTATCAGGTAATGGTCTTCATAGCCATTGTTAGCTACTAGTCTTTAGGTCTGACAAGAATGTAATACTAGTGTAAATGAAAAGCTATCTGCTCTGGTATGTGTGTTTTTGTTGTAGCAGCTTCTGTGTTGTTATGGGGGGCAGGCCACCCTGATAGTTAGTTGTCTCATATCATTCTTAAGCCTTTAGGACAATATAGAGCTGTCGGTCATGTGTAGGAGACTGCCTTAGGGCTATCCGAATGCCGCTGCCACTGTTGTTGTAAGTTACAGTTAATCTCATCTGTACTGTACTGATGCTGCTGCTGCCAATAATCCAACTGATCCCATGTTCCTAGGTGGTTTCCATTTTCATTCCTTTTGCCACTTAATTCTTATGGATATGCTTCAGCCCAGTTGCTCTACTGCTTTACATTCTCAACAAGTGAAGTTTAGCTTATGGCAGAGGGCAATGGAATGGATGAATACTGTCTTTTGCATGGGAGTTGAACTTGATTGTGTGGCCAGGAAACTCTGAATGACCTTCTTTTGTTATATTTGTATTTTCCATGTCATGAAAGAAGTGCATTTTTCTTTTATCCTCTCATTTCTTTTTCTTTTTAAATTATTTTTCTATATTCCTAAAAAAATTGCTGCAAGGAAAGAATAGCTTCAACCAAAACGAAAAAAAAAATAGAAAACATGCCCAAAAAAGAGGAAAATTTGTAAACGTCATTTGAAAAAGATCTCTGAAGTGCATTCCTTACCTTGCCCCATCATTCTACCTCCACCATCACCACCACAACCACCACCACCACCACCACCACCACCTCTTCCTCCTGCGTAACCTCTCCCCTACCTTACAATCTAGGGTTCCTTAGCTCCCTCCATCGCTCTCTCAGCTTAGGTATTGTTCGAGTCCTCGAAGGTACGGCGTTTCCGGCCATTTCATCTCTCGATCTTCTTCTCCGCGATAACTGATTTGATCCATCTGTTCATTTGTGGCACCTATTGGAATTATCTCCATGCTTGGAAACGGATTGATATGAGGATGTTTGAGATCGGGAGGCGATTTCGGGGGATTTGACTCGAATGCATGTTCTTGGGATTTTCAGGTTAGGCGCTGTTGATTATGACGATTCTTGATTCGGGATTCTTGATGGGTGATGGCGCCAGCTGCTTACCCATCCCTCCGGAGGAGGAGAAACGAATTGTTGATGAGCTGATGGAGAAATCGGAGCGCAACTTGAAGGAAGGGAATGTTTACTACGTCGTTTCTAATAGGTGAGACGGGTCGTTGATGGTCGTTTCTCCGTCATATTTCGCCCCCGAATCCTTGTTCACCAGGGGATTCTTAGATTCGAATTTATGTTCTGCATAGTGCATTGCGCCGTCAGAGAATTTATAAAGAATAACGGGTAGGAGCAATTGTTTATTTTCGAGGGAATCAGCATGGGATACTAAAGCTGCTCATGAATTGTGTCTGCTACGTTGTTTCAGCCTGCTTTTTATGACGCTAGTGTCTTTGTAGCTGGAAATGGTTGCCCTCTTGCTGTTCAACTTGGCTATTTTTCTCCCCAAAATCAATGTTTTCCATGGATTTTTCATAACCCATATATGTAGAGGCAGTAGCAACTCCATTTTGCTGCCATTCCTGCATGGCTTCTGGAAATTTATACTAATAGGTGCTTCTGTAAGAATATTAGTTTTAACTTTACTGTGCATGTGCTTAAATGATGTACAAGGTTACATATTAATTGAGAGGGAAACCAATAACTATGTGCACCCTTTGAAATGCATAATTAGAGTTTTTCTTGTTCTATTTCAGGTGGTATGGATCCTGGAAGATATATACACAGAATGGGCAACAATACTTATATAGCAAGGAATCATTAGATTCACAAAATTCGAATCAGGTTTCTTCAAATACAGCTGATAGACCTGGTCCAATTGATAACTCTGACATAGTCTCAAGTTTGAGTGCTGTTGAGAGTGATGATCTAGAGCTGCACAGAACTCTAGAAGAAGGGCAATCCTATGTTTTAGTTCCACAAGAAGTTTGGGAGAAGCTTCTCTCCTGGTGAGATGCTATTAGGTTTCTATTGCTATTGGCTCCACTTGTGCACCATCATGATCATTTGTCAGTATTACATAATATATTATAATGCAGAATGTACCAGATGTATGTAGACTGCTGGTTCACTCTTTCTTTTTTACTGATTTTATTTGTTCTTCCTGAATTCTGCCTAGTTTGAACTTTCAGTTTACTTGAAGTTTGTGATTTATATTTCTGAACTCTTGAATCTGAATTAATCAAAATTGTTCGTTCGGTAGTTAAGCCATGTTATCTACTTACAAAACTTCCCATTTCATCTTCTGGATATATCAATTGTATCGAGTAAGAAATTGGGGCTTTTCTTATGACTGTCATTTTTTGTATTTGTTATTGATAGGTATAAAGGAGGTCCAGCTTTACCAAGAAGGATGATCATGAGAAGTGATAATAGTTACAGTGTGGAGGTTTACTTACTTTGTTTGAAGTTAGTTGATTCTAGAGACAATAGTCAGTCAGTCATAAGGTTGAGTAAGAAGGTACATCCTTTTATTCAATAAGTTATGAAGTTTTTCTGGTTGGAATGACCCTAATCATGCACTTTACAGAGTTATTTCCTGTCTTTCAGGCTTCTGTTGATGATCTATATCAAAAAGTGTGCTCCCTAAAAGGACTAGAGTTGGAGAAGGTGCATATTGTCAATTAGAATCTTATATTTGTCACTAGAAAAAATCCATCTCCAATATTTTAACCTTTTAGTTGATGCCACTGCTTAAACTTCTTATTTATTGTAAAAGAGGGAGGGTCCTACTCTCTTTCATTTTTTTGCCTCTTTCTCTGGGGCATGTGGGCATGGTTGCCGTACAAGAGCATTTTTTCTATGATTGATCCTTAACATTTAGTGATGCATCTTATGCAGGTCAATATCTGGGATTACTTCAACAAGCAGAAGAGTGTCTTACTAGCTAGGTCAAACAAAACATTAGAAGACGAGCTTCTGCAAATGGATCAGGAGGTGATTCTAATTTATCCAAAAAAATTTCCTTTTGAGAATTGATATCAACATTTCATGAAAGTGGTTTTTCCTCCAGTCTTCGGCATCATTTGTTGTAATCATTCTTGTCTTTATTTCTTTTGCCCAGATACTTCTGGATGTGCTAGATGATGGGAGCTCTGGTCCTCAGCTTGGCGCAAATTCTAGGAACAATCTTTCTCTGGTAGCCCTTGAACCTTCGAGATTACCTATGACAATCGCAGGAGGACCAACTATGTCAAATGGTCATTCAGTTGGACAAAATATTTACCAAAAACGTTCATTAAGCTCAACAAGTTCTTCCAAGGATGATGCATATGATTCATTTAGCTCTACCAGTAAAACAGAGAAGGGAGGTTTTGCAGGTTTGCAGAATCTGGGGAACACATGTTTCATGAATAGTGCCATCCAGTGTTTAGTCCACACAACTCCAATTGTTGAGTACTTTTTGGGAGATTATACCAATGATATCAATACGCAGAATCCACTTGGGATGCGAGTGAGTGAACTGGCTTTCTATCTTCCCCTCCAGACCAGAATGTTTACTTGAAGACATACCAAAGAAATTTCTCTTATACTCTAGTTGTGCAGGGTGAGCTTGCCATTGCCTTTGGTGAGCTATTGAGGAAACTGTGGTCTGCAGGACGAACTGCAATTGCCCCTCGTGCATTCAAAGGGAAACTGGGCAGATTTGCACCTCAATTTAGTGGTTATAATCAGCACGACTCACAAGTAAGTGAATTGTGTGATTGTTCTGATAGAACAGAACAAAAAAACCTTAATTTTTTAAATATCTAGCCTAGTACATTATATTTTATGCAAATGTGATTAAACTCATTAGAGGTGAGGTGATGTTGGGTCTTTGATCAGTTGATGTCTATTATGTTCTTTCTTTTCCTTTCTAGGAACTTCTCGCTTTCTTATTGGATGGACTACATGAGGACCTTAATCGTGTGAAAAAAAAACCTTACATTGAGATGAAGGATTCAGATGATCGCCCAGATGAGGAAGTTGCTGAAGAATCCTGGAGATACCACAAAGCGCGGAATGATTCCATAATTGTGGATGTTTGTCAGGTCAGGAAACTTTGTACATGTTTTCTGAATGTTAGTTTGATTTGTGTTTCATTGAATCTGCTGTTCATTGATGGTCTATTTTCTGTGAGGACCTTCATATTTTCCTAGTTCTGCAGGTTGAATATAAGAAATGAGAAGGTTTGCACCTTATTATTTTGAGGTTATGTCGAAGCTAATAATGAGACTCATTAGGAGGGAGAGATAGATTTAGACTCCCAATAGAGTGATAAATTATTACCACCCACTTGGAGTCCATTCTTCAGGATTGAATGAACATCGCGTGCTAACATTAGATGGTTGTCAGATTTTTGGAAATTATCCCAATTTTCTAGTTTCTGCGACTGACAATCATAATTTCTTCTTTGCTATCCCAGGGTCAATATAAATCAACACTAGTATGCCCTGCTTGCGGAAAAATTTCAATAACATTTGATCCTTTCATGTACCTGACATTGCCACTACCTTCAACTGTGACACGTACAATGACGATCACGGTATTTTATTGTGATGGAAGTGGACATCCTATGCCATATACTGTGACTGTGCCTAAACATGGTTCGTGTAAGGATCTGAGCCAGGCATTGGGTGCAGCTTGCTGCTTGAGGCCTGATGAAAGCCTTCTGGTGGCGGAGGTATGCAGAAATGGCACCTGCTCTGATGTTTGATATCTCTGTTTAATCTGCTTTATTCATGATTTTTAATGTCATGTTATTTTGGAAGATTTATTGACATGAACTTGTAACTGTCTGTTAGACATAGTGGTGTATGAATTCTAGTTCGGTACCTAAAGTTCTGGTTTGCAATTCTCAGGTCCATGAGAATCGAATTTATCGATATTTGGACAATTCAATGGATTTGACTGGTGTTAAGGATGAGGATTATCTTGTTGCATACCGGCTTCCAAATAGAGGGGCTGGAAAAACAAAATTGGAAGTATTACATCGCCGGGTGGAAAGGTGAGCTTCCTCCTCCATGTCACTGTTTGAACTTATAACATGCACAGTTCTGTTATATATCTTGTCCACTTTGCTTCACAATAAGTACTTGACTTCCACTGTCATGGCTTTGCAAAATGGATTCTTCATAACTGGCCACAGCTTTTGGTTGGATATAATCCATTTAAGTTCAACAAGTTTTTTTAATATAAAATCAGTCGCAAGGTCCATTTGTTTAGAGAACTTGGTGCCTTCTATATTTGTAGAATCTTTTAATGGGTCGTATTACTCCCTTCCTCCTTGAATTGTTTGTTGTGAGATTTCCATTGCCTATGTTTTTAAGATTATTCTGCTCATTCTTTATGGTTTTGTTCCTTATTGGAATAAAATATTTCATTATTTAAATCTGTTGTTGTCTTCATCATTTTTGTTGTGAAGATACTTTTTATGTCCACTATCATAAGTTGACACCATCTTGTTTAGTACGCGAGGCTTTCCATGTCCAATGAATCTACACCTAATCAGTGTATTTACCTCGGTTATATTTCTCACACAGGGGCACATTGGACAGTGTGAGGGGTTATGATAGAAAGCTCTTCTTGACTCCCCTTGTCATGCAGTTAGGAGATTCTCTAACTGGAGCAGATATTAGAATGGCTGTTTCCAGAATGATGTCTCCATTAAAAAGAACATGCTCTCCATGCAAAATTGACAATGGTTTTGCTTCAAGGGCTTCTGATGAACCATCTGATAGCAACAGTGATCATTCAGGGTTGATGAACCATGAAATGCTGGAGACGGATGACGAGGATTCTTTTACTGGGGAGCTAGCTTTCCATCTGTCCTTGGTTGAAGACACACGGGCTTCTGTTATCAAGCCAATTCAAAAAGATACAATTATAAAGCCTGGTCTAACATTAAAGGTTCTCCTGGATTGGGATGAGAAAGAGCACGAACTGTATGATAATAGCTATCTCAAGGACTTACCTGAAGTTCATAAGAGTGGGTTTACACTGAAAAAGACCAAGCAGGAAGCAATCTCCTTGTTCTCATGTTTAGATGCATTTTTGAGGGAAGAACCTCTCGGTCCTGATGATATGTGGTATGCCACTTGAAATATGGACTGATTAAATTTTATGCTTCCAGCCTTCAGATAATGCAATATTCATTTCAAATTCTTGAATTCAGGTACTGTCCCAGTTGCAAAGAACATAGACAGGCATCAAAGAAGCTAGACTTATGGAAATTACCAGAAATTCTCGTTGTTCATCTCAAAAGGTTCTCCTATAGCAGATTTTTTAAGAACAAACTTGACACTTTTGTTAATTTCCCCGTTCAAAATCTGGATCTGACAAAATATGTGAAGGCCAATGATGGTGAAAAATACACTTATGAGCTATATGCTATCAGTAATCATTATGGTGGTCTTGGTGGAGGGCACTACACTGCCTATGCTAAGGTCAGCAGCATTGCGAACTATATTACCATCTCCTGTCTTTTAGTTTGGATTTCTTTTTTCTGTTTTTTTGTCTCAAGCAATTTGAGTATAACATTGCCTATAATTTATTTGTGTGCAGCTGGTAGATGAAAATAGATGGTATCATTTTGATGATAGTCATGTTTCTCCAGTCAGTGAGACAGACATAAGGACGACAGCTGCCTATTTGTTGTTCTACCAAAGGGTCAAAGCAGTCGATCCAGATGTCCAGATGGGGGAGACATCACAAAGCCATATCATGTCTTCCTGAAGGGCGCTAGACTGCAATCCCAATTTTGTTGTCTCTTAAGGATTACAGCGGCAGCTTCTTGTTCTCCTTGCTTTTCTTGCTTTTTCAGAGCATAGTAGTGGAATTCAACTAGCAGAAGAAGCGAAGTTCATCTGTGGATTTACCCAGATGGATAAATACCGCATTCAGACCACCGAGTAAGTCAGTACTTCTGTGGATTTGCCAGAAAATATTGATACTGGCCTTCTAAGCAGGTTTCCTCTCTTTTGGTTTGGCAAAAAAAGTGATACATACTTCATTTTGGTCGTTGGGAGGATTTCAGCTGCCAATTGTTTTAGCTCTAGACTCGTAAATGTATTGCAGTTTCTGGGGCATAGTTTGTAGCAATTCTTGTACCAAAACTTTGGATCTTACAATGGCGATCCTAGCTGGTGTTTACCATCTGTCTTATACAATATACATCTCGTGATAGTAGCCAAGTAATGAAGATCATCTATTAATTTCTGTATTCTTTCATTCTTGGTGTCAGTTGCTTGTTCTTGCCCCCAACATATCTGGAAAGAGCCGAACTAGCTGCTGTTGCTTCCACATTATGAGAGATTTTGACAATTGAAGTCCCTGTGTTTGTTTGCTGGACTACAGACTTATTGGGACCCAGTGAAAATTTTAGCCCATTAAATCGTGTGATTATATCTTGATAGAACAAGCTGTGGCATTCTTTATTTCTTTATTCAAATAGTAGGTACATTTGACAGATATTGTTCTAGGCTTCTACCTATATTCCAAGGAGTGTTTTCTTCACCCAACACCACCTTCAAAGTTAAGGCTAATTTTGCTCAAACTGGAACCAAGACAATAGAAGCATTTCTTATGAGGTCTTCTTACACATGGATTTACTAGGTTACGACACTTAGCCAAAGAAATAGGAGCCTCAACATTTGGAAACCATCATTGATCCTTGTCTACTGCTCGCAATTTGCCAACAACAGGTCACATCCCCCTTTTGGGGGTGTCATTTACAACCAAAAGTCATAACCGCCCTAGGCCTAGGGAAATATAGTGGTATGATGTTCTAACTTTCCTTGCCAGCATAACAAGTGTTCCTGCCACTCAATAGGGATATCTATCATAGTATAGTCGCCAAGGAATGGCGCTTTATCCTGGTTTAATGGAATTCACATCCATGGCAGATGCAGCACCAGCACCAGCAGCTCAATTGATGGAGATGGTACACTTGTATATCAATGTTGTTATTCACAAGAGGGTTGCAGTTCACAGCAAGAAATTATTGCTCACAATTTTAGACAACAGACTCTCAGTTCCATCAAATCCGATCCATCCTCGAGGGAGCCAAATCAGCTGAAATAACTGTTCACTTTAAAATGGAGACAGTTCTCAGAATTTATTCCTTCACAGCACACAATTGATGGAGGAGGGGGCACTTCCAGTTCCAGCAGCGGTGGTTGTTATCTGTGCGCAGTCACCAGAGTCTCAATGAACCTTAGCCCATCAAATCTTGGCGCAAATTTGTCCGATGAATCCATTGCAGAAAATTTTCTCTGTGATGATGACCCATATCCCTGAACATCATACAAAGAGATTGTCAGGTGAAGTGATGGCATTTGTGGACCAACACCAGAGGACAAAATTCCCGTTCTGTTCTGGTCCTCCCAGTTACTTGGGAAGTCATGAAGATTAATTGGAGACTCGGAGAGCAAACCCAATTCTCCAACACAAAAATAATTAAAGATGTAATTTTCCTTCACGAAGATTAAAGATCCAACTTGGACACCAATAATGGAGCTGTCTCATCTCAACCGTAGTTGCTATATCTATCATATGAACAAGCACAAGCACACAAGGAATCTAAAAGGAGGAAAAACACAAGGCCAGAAAAAACAGGAGAAAGAAGAAAGCTTCTTACACTATCTGGATTCGGCAGCACGTGATATGCAGCGCTGCGGTCTCCGGCGTCCGAGGAGGAGGACGAGGAGAAGGCAGCCGTGGAAGCCGCCACCATGGACGCCACGAAAGCGCAGGAGGGCCCCTTCATCTCGTCCGCGGCAAATCAAAGACTATGTAGATGCGTGTCCCAGCAGCCCCTGACCCAGAAAAGGGACAAAGACCCAGCTCGGTTATCTCCAAGGACGCCGATCCGAGACGATCGGCAGGCGCTGCTCCGAGAAAGTTTCGATGGCTTCTCCTTTTGTGTTGTGTCTGTGAGTCGGTGATGCGTCGGAGTATGGGTGTTTATATATTCAGCGCCAGCGTGTTCTTTCATTATTGAACGGAAATTGATTCGGGTTTGGATTCCGGTCCCGCTTGATGGATGATCCCATGGCTGACGCAAACTTTACCATCGTGGCACCATCTTCAGCCTCATCTTCTCTCCGATATTTTCCCTTTATAATATGGCTGACGCTTCCTGGGCCTCGCCTCAGAACCCCTCTTCAAAGAAGCACTGAACTTTGGGTGTGAAAAAAGCCCTGAACTTTATCTACATTATCATCCGTGTCCCCAACTTCTCCCTTGTTTCATTTTTGGCAAAAAGCCGTCATCTTCCCCATCATATTAGACTAAAAATGCCACAAGCTTCTGCAATCCTTCCCTTCTTGGACTTGGAGGGATGTTTGTTGGTTTTCTGCCAAAAGTAATATAAAAAGTTTGGATCTTTTATAGAAAAAAAAACTTCAAATTTAGGCAACAAATGGAAATATGGTTGGACAGTTTTCAACGTTATCTTTCTTATACGGATTCACCCTTTTGAGTTATGACAACTTTGAGGTGGTCTCAGATTGAATCCTCCATTGAAACTTGTGAAGGGAGAAAGAGGGGGTTTGCAGCCATCGATGACAATTGAGGATCTATCTACAGGGCCCCTCCTGTTCAGCCTTGGATGATAAAAGAAATGCAAAAAAGAACTAACCTAGCACTGCTTGCCGCTTGTCATTTAGCAATTATTGGCTTCATTCAGAGTACCTCCTCAAGTTGGCCTTCTCATCTCTCACCCCCTATCAGCCAACTTGGTCTGATGCCATTATTTTTTTCCCTGGGAGAGTTCAAATCAAACTCCAACTTCCATTTTCACCTGTCCTCTTTCTTATCAGACCTAACAACCATTAGTCCTATCAAACCTGACTCTTTCAATGCCTTCCACAAAATGGGCAATTGGGGGAGTCCGTTGAACTATTGTAGATCAACATTATTGCAGACGGAAAATGTCAGCCACGCACATATTTATACAGTGGTTCCAAATGTCTCATCTCAAGAAAGTATCAAAGGCTATCTGTTCACCTGTAGTAAAATTATCTTTCTTAACTTTGTACATCAAACCCATGTAAAGTGGTGCTTTCAGCTACAGCTGGGTGTGATTTGGTATCATCCACTTGCAATTTCATGTACGAGCAACAACTGATCAATTAATGTGATCGAATTATCTCCGGAAGCACAAAAATATGGGCATATGTAAACAAAATTGTCCATAGAAGATGGAGCTAGTGCTAAAGTCCAGTGTGCCAGATTGCTCCATCACCCTCTCCACACCGGTTGTGGACTTCCTGCATTCTTTCCACCGGTTTGCATATTCCGCTGCAACTCCAGTCGAATGAAGCCGCACATGGGTTCCCTGCCTTGGCCTTCCACTCACAATCTATAAGATAAGAGCATAAACTTGATGATTTCAGAAAGAAGCACAAAACTGGATTGAGATATACGAGTCTTACAAAACTATTTATGATGACCGGGTGAACTGGATCATCATCTATAGAGAAAAACATCCATGCCAAACATCCTCCTCTTGTTTTTCCATCTTTTGAGACGAAGATAGATAAAAAAAAAAGATGTGACATTGTCCAGTTCACAATTCAGAAGATAATACAACAAGTGGCAGTCAAAGGGAGGAAATCCAAGTATCCATCAGCCAAATTAGCAGGACAGTACTTACCAAGAGGAGTCCCACAGCATAAGCTTTGATCATCAATGTGCTGGACATCAAGTCCAATGAACCAAGAACCCAAAGAGACATCTTCATTTGCATAAAGATGAAGAATATGCCTGCATTCAAGAAACACTCAATAAAGCATTTCAATTTAAGTAGGAAGCCATTGATGGATCATAATTCGGCTTGAGAAGTCACCTATTAACTGATATATATGTTGCCAAATCTTTAGATATCGCATATATTTGCCCTGTTGCATGCCTAAAGTATTTATTACCCTCCTCGCCAAATTTCCAGTGTTCAGGTTCGTGATACTTGACTCCTCTACAGAAAATGGTTGGATTAGATAAGTAATCAGAAAATGGCCATGTACTCCCGATGATATAAGGTATATTGAAATGTTGGGCCACCTACTTCTGGGACAGGATGGGTCCAGACTTCATACAACCAATGTAAACCCGAGACTTCGATCTATGCCGTGCCAATGTAGAGCCAACCATACCTGTGAGGGAAAATGGCATCAGAGCTCATGGCTGCTTTAAGCTACAAGTGACAGGGGACCAATGACAGATTAAGCCAGGAGATAGTTCAAGGGTTCAACAGGATATTGGATCTGTTGAATTTACCAATAGACATAAATAAACAATCCGGCCTACTCGATCATATTTGAAGTAATGTTGAAAATTTTCCGCCATTGTTGCGATAAAGAGGAAGCCGGAATTTTAATATTTTATTTCTCACCCTTCTCTGCCAAATTTCTCTCCCTAATGACCTTAAGTTGCATTAGTTACTTCCAAAACAACCAAGGTTTTGAGCTGAGGAGGATACACTGACCAAGGTTTACATGCACATCATCATCCACTTTGATGTAGAAATCGGCGTCCCACTTGGCAACAGCTGTTGAAAAGTAGGTCTGCGTCTTTGAGGATAGCTCATGGTATCCTTCTATATGGTTCTGCAAATACATAGGCATACTAACAATGTTACCACATGCTGAATCCATTCAGTAGTTCCATCATCTATGAAAATATAAAACTCAAGGAGATATAACTCACCAGTCGTAAGAAATCCTTATGAATTGAATCCTCTGCATCAATGGCACGGTCCAAAACACCACCTTGACTCGCACTGCAGTCCATGAGAACTAAGTTCAGAAAGGGAAAATCACATAGAGCAATGTCCATCCTGAGTAAATTCAAGGCCAACAACTTACCTGTGCCCTATGACGAATCGAATTATAATTCCTTTTTCGACTTCCAACTTTTTTAACTCATCTTCTGGAAAGAAAAAAACAATGGTCACATTAGTTTAATATTACATGGTAAGAATATGTTGCTCGAACATTTTCCATAGAAAGATGCAAGTTGTGATTATGATTGCTGCATTACTTATCACATGAGAGCACTCTTTAATGAAAAGATGAAAACTTTTTGCCTTGAGGGAAATTTTGAAAAAATAATTTTTTTATCTGAAAGGAAACAGAAAACTGTAGACAGCTCTCAAAAGCAAATGAAGTATTCAATAAGGCAAAAGATGCAGTTTGGGCCAAACTTTTAGGCATCCATGTTTCTCTGATCGAGCCTCGCCTCTTTCTACTGCTGAAAGCAGTAATAATTCCCATTACAAAGAAAACCTTTGGGCGGTCTTTCAACTGCTTAACACCCGATCCTTTGTACTCCAAATGTTCATCATCATCAGCCTGAGCAACTCTAGTGGCTGCTAGATGCGTTTCCAAAGAGGAAATTGTTTTATCTAACATCCTGCTAAAGTTAAGATAGAAAGTGAATTCAAATATTTCCTTGAAATTTCGTCTGCTAATAAACTAGGAAGCACAGCCAGCTAGAAAGCATTTCCCAGTTTTGAGCTTTCCATCTCAGCACAAGAATTCAGGCAGATAAAATTCTTATCTGGAGAAACATGGCGTACAGAAAACATATTTAAGTATGCCTTTTATTAAAAAAATCTACATGGCACACAACACAAAAAGCTAACTGAAGCCCTACCATTTTTCCTCTTAAATAGACTATCCAACTGCAGGAGGCTGGAATAGGAGAATTACATGACTATGTTATGCGTTTGAGATATTTGAGAAAGGATGTCCCCTTCCTCCACAGAAGCTCCCTGTAACAGTAAAAGGTAGAATGCTGTCCCAATGTAAACCAATAAAATAGAAATGCAACCCAATCTCGAGGCTCACCTTTTCATCACAATTGAACATAGGTTGTATGCTTGCTGATTGAAACTGCTTCAATGATCTATCATTACTTATCGCCGGATCCAGTATGATCCAAAATCTGTCATCAAAGATGAGAAAAATACTGTGAAGATGAAACACATAAAAGATGCTTTAATAAAATCAAACTGATTGGATCCAAAGATGACAGAGGTCTATTTAGCGGTACATGCATTTCTATGGAACATATTAATCCCTCCATTACATGTAAAATTTTACAAGACAGTAGGCAACTACATGCCATAGCATGACCCCTCAAAATGATCTTCTCCTGATCTGCATAACAGGATCCTGTTATGCAATGTTTCAGGATCATTTTGCCTGCATATGGAGAAGATCATTTTGCCTGCTTTTAAAGTTTCAGTATTGCATAAGATAAGAATTAACTAGCATCAGCTCAGCTGTAGGAAAGTAGGCACGCTTAAACAATCTAAAACAAGGCAACCATTACATATGTATATGTTTTCTCTCAAGTCCGCCTTGGCAGTAAGCCTGGGAAAATCTCTTCTTAATTTGAATTGAGTAGCATTCTTAAATTGCACAGATGTGGGAAAATGTCTGCACTGTGTGACCCGATAATCCCCTCCGGGAGGCAACAAAAGCCTGTAAAATGCAAGCTGAAATTTGAAACATGGGAACAGCCCATAGCACTGCCAAAATCCTCATAGCAGAAATCCTCACAGTTTTTACTACTGAGAAAATTCCTTGCTTTGAGTTTATTTACTATCTAATCTCAGTACCAGCAAAAACCCTTTGGGATCATAAGTTCTTATTACTCGATAACAGATTCAGCCCCGAATGTTTTCAACAAGAAGACTCCAGAGTCGTTGACAAATAGAGAAGAACATCTAAAGATATTGCGGAATCAAAGAAGCATGACGAAAAGCTCATCCTTTTCAGTGACAGATCCCAAGAAGAGAGAGAGACCTGTTGACAACAAGAAGTCCCAAGAAGAAGCTTGCTATGCAAAAGAGAGAAACCAATCTCATCGAGACTCCATTGCCAGGCTTATGAGCTCTGCTCAAAGCCATTCCAATCTCGGACCCCCCAAAGCCAAAAAAGTTCACCTTTACCGAGGAAACTGTATCTTAGTCGATGTTCTTTGTTTGCCCAAAGCGGGAGGGGCTTAGACTTGTCCCAGAAACATCACTGCACTCCGATCAACAACACTAGTACCAACAAAACCACCATAATGTCTGTAAAAACAAAGATCCAAATCCAATCCCCCTCTCCCTCTTCTGCTTTCTCCCTCAACAACCCTTGGTCTGAATTTGGAAAATGGACATGAGAGTAAAAAAAATACAAGAAATGAAGAAACTGGAAAAAATATGGGATTTCAATCAACTTATGTTTAAGATGACAAAATCCCAGTAAATATTACAAGATGAGCAGGGACAAATGACATAGTGGGCTGTCTGCCTGCTTGCCTGTCTTGCATACACAATTGATGGAAATTGAAGCTTTATTTTATCGATATTTATTATTATATTTGCAAGTTCTACATAAAAATAATATATATGTAAGATTTTATTTATTGAACAGAAAAAAAACTACATTACATGTGCCATTAATCTAACTATTATTAGCATTTGAATATAGTGGGTCATCCACATATATTCATATGCTATTCGATGGCTAAGAAGAATGTAGTGGGTAGGACTTATGTGGCATGACTAGCATCATTGGGAGGGTTGATTCCCTGTTCAATATTATATGAAACTATAGTAGCTGACCACTAATTAAAACTATTTAATGACTCTGATGGATGGTGAAGTTCATTTAATGGCAATGGATTTTGACATCACCAGACATTCAATATATTTTGGTATTGAGACTTGTGAACTATATCAACTGAAATGAAATGATTAATGGGGTTGGTGGTGTGGGGTTTGATGTGAACAGATATTTAGATTATTTTGTACTTGCAGAGCACGTTTTTTTTTTTATCTCTTCTTATTTCGGAAGTTGGAAATGGTCCTCTAGTTGTGAGGAGACGAGAAAGACCGTGAATGACAACAGGGTTCAAAAGTTTTGCTCTGTTTCCCTCCCTCTTGGGGAAAGAGGTAGTGGGTCCCCTTCTTTTTCATGATGTTTGGTGCAGAGTTTTCTTTTTTGGTTGGTGTAAATGAAATGCAGAACAGTGAGTAAATCTCTTGTGACAAGTGCATGAACGAACTCGATCACATTGGGACGGTGTAAGAACCCATCTAGTCATCTTGCCCACTAACAATGGTCGACAGGATTTCTCGTAGTGTTTTTTCTAAGTTGCTTTTTTTCTGTCGAGCAGAGCACCTCGAGATAGGATAGGAGGAGAACGATGGGCTTGGTCATTCAAGACATCAACTGGTGCTGATTTTGCAGCACCAATACCCACAAGCTCAAATCTCTTTTAAGACCATCCATTATTATGGAGATCAAGGAGGGGCCTCCTCCATGTCTCCTGTTTCGCTTTATTTCCTGAAAAAAGGAACCCAACAACAACAGCCATGTCACACCGGTCCCACTTAAGCTAAAAGTAGAGAAAATCGGAGATCGGGCGACATGGAAAATCGAACTTTGATCTAAGTTCAACTACGGACAGCTCGTTCTTTTAAGGAGTGGAAAAAGTTCTTTACGAGGGAAATGTCAAGGTGCCTTCTACTCGCTCCATAAGGTAGCTGCTAACTGGGTATGCAAAGCTTATACGAGGCCTGCACTGATCCTTCTTCTGAACATTATATCCCAGCACCCAACTCTTACTGGAAGCACAAAAGTGGGAATTGGCTGAAGCTTGAAGGAAAAGCTATCTCGCCCATTTCTTGTTGAGCAGAATCTAAAGTAAAGAAGAAAGAAAAAGGGATCGCTCTCTGATCCTATTGGGAGCTTTTGTTGAGATGGGCATATTAGAAGGCTAAACAGTTAGTAGTCAAATCATACAAAAAAGATAGTGTCGTGCGAATGTCGCTCCGTTCTACTGTTTACGGATTGGAAAAGTGGATGATGACGATGAATCAACGGAGAGCATCATTTCATAGCATAAAGTAGAGTCTGATCTTTCATTCTGTCTGCAGACTTTGTGATCAGGATGTGCTGGCAGTAGAACATGATAGCTAACAGATACTCACGAGTTTGATCGTCATCATCCTTGAGTGTTTCAAGTTGCAGGCCTTCTTCACTGAGAAACGAGATGCTCGCGGTCAAAATGCTCCAGTTTCTGCTATTTGTATTCGCAATGCTGTCTCAAGACTGTCTCCGTGCCCCCTTTGTAGCTGTCGAGGCCACAAAGAGAGTATGACGAGAGCCATCCTTTATATTTCTACACATTATCTGTAATATAGGAGCTGATGATGGAAGAATCTCGTTAGGTGCATATTGTATACATGGGTGTGAAGAAGCACGACGACCCAAGAATTACAAAGGAAACTCACCATCAGCTACTGTCAAATGTCCTGGGAAGGTACTGATACAGTTTCCAAACTGCTCTCTCGTTAGATGTTTCTTGCAAGTGCCTTGCTGAAGTTGTCTAATTATATATATATATATATATACGATGGTCGGCCTTGAAGCAAAGAAGCTGCTGGGAGGTCAATTCTTTACAGCTATAAGCATGGCTTCTCAGGCTTTGCAGCAAGCCTGACAGAATTTGAGGCCGAGGAGATTGCCGGTAATTAACACACGATACCTTAATCTGCAATTAATTCATCACACCTCACGAGCTGCTGCTATGCGTTTTGCAGGATTTCCGGAAGTAGTACAAGTGGTTCCAAGTCGTATGTATAAGCTGCACACGACAAGGAGCTGGGACTTCATCGGGCTCGAGCCTAATAGAAGCAAGAGCCTTCTTAAGGAGGGAAAGATGGGGGAAGGAGTCATCATTGGCGTTATAGATTCAGGTGCATGATTTACAGCCAGACTATTAATTAACTAGACCTTCTGAATCTCTTGGAAACTCGTGCAGGAGTTTGGCCCGAATCAAAGAGTTTCGACGACCAAGGAATGAGCCCCATTCCACCCCGTTGGAAGGGTATATGCCAACAAGGCGAGCGGTTCAAACCTTCCAACTGCAACAAGAAACTCATCGGAGCTCGATGGTTTATAAAAGGATTCCTTGCCGGAAGTTTCAGGGTATTGCCTGGCAACCGGACCGGCCACCACCTCGAGTTCATGTCTGCAAGGGACGCCGATGGGCATGGAACGCACACAGCATCGACGGCAGCCGGAAATTTCGTGAATAATGCAAACTACCACGGGCTTGCAGAGGGCTTAGCTCGAGGAGGTGCGCCGAGGGCACACGTGGCGGTCTACAAGACCTGCTGGAACATCGGGGGCGAAGGAGCTTGCTTCGATGCAGACGTTCTCAAGGCCTTTGACAAAGCCATACATGATGGGGTGGATGTACTGTCCATATCCATGGGAGACTCTCTTCCTTTGTTTCCTTACGTTGAGAAGAGGGACTCCATTGCCATCGGATCCTTCCATGCAGTGGCACGAGGGATCACTGTGGTTGCGTCAGCTGGGAATGATGGACCGTCGATGGATACCGTTGAGAACGTAGCACCGTGGCTTATCACGGTGGGGGCTAGCACGATTGACCGGAGATTCTTGGCGGCCATCACCCTTGGAAACAATCAGACATTCTGGGTACGTAAGGGTAAAACAAATGTTTCTGCAAGTTAAACAGAGCTCATACCAGCTACTGGTTGTTGGAAACTCTCTGATTTTGCAGGGCCAATCAGTGGATACCGGTAAGGAGAATCGTGGGTTCTATGGGGTCACGTACTCCAAAAGGATAGCAGCAGGATCAACGACGTATTCTGAGTGAGTTTCAAGATAAATATCACAGACTGATCTGATAATAGATGGCACGAAAAGCGTAAGCTTTCATTTGTATATCTTCGTTCAGAACGTGCTGTGATAGCGGGAGCCTTAATGCAACACTGGCTGCGGGGAAGATAGTGCTCTGCTTCTTGACCTCGGATCAACAAGAGGAGCTATGTGCATCAAAAGCAGTGAAGGAAGCTGGAGGGGTCGGTCTAATATACGCAGAGCCACGCTACGATGGGTTAAGCTCCTGCACCATTCCATGCGTCAAAGTGGACTATGAAATTGGGATGCAGATACTTTCTTACATAAGAAGGGCAAGGTAAGGGCAGAGGTACTCCACCCGATTTCTTTTTTTTCCTGGAAAAATTACAGTGACTGAACTCAAAGGGACCTGTTCCAGCCATCCTATAGCAAAGCTGGGTATTCCGAGGAACGTTGTTGGGAGATGGGCGTCCCCTAGAGCGGCATCCTTCTCTTCCAGAGGACCTAGCTCAGTGACTCCTCAAGTGTTAAAGGTAAAAGAATTTCAGAAACTGCATATGGTGAGAATGGTAATGGATGTTCTTGGCTTGAGCAACTGACGCTTGTTTATTTTACTGCTCGTTGCAGCCTGATCTAATCGCTCCAGGGGTTGACATTCTGGCAGCATTCCGATCATCCGATGAGCAAGGCACTGACTATGGTTTCCTTTCGGGAACTTCAATGTCATGTCCTCACGTGGCCGGAATCGCAACTCTCCTCAAGTCAGCGCATCCACATTGGTCTCCTGCTGCCATAAGATCTGCTCTTGTCACCACAGGTGAGTCTAACTCATAGTCACTCTCATGGCTTCCTCTTCCTACACGTGTAATGAATGAGCAAGAATATCCTTGTTCCCCTCTCTCGCAGCGTCTCAGACTGGAACAGACGGGATCGATATCAGCGATGGAGGGCCTACAGACAAGACAGCTGATCCGTTCGATGTAGGAGGCGGCCATGTCGACCCCAACAGAGCAATGGACCCTGGACTCATCTACGACGCAAATGTCAATGACTATCTCCAATTCCTATGTTCAATGGGCTATAGCACAAGATCATTCTCAAACTTGGGGGCAACAGAGCCCATCAGATGCAGGAGGGGGGATGGCCAACTGATCCAGGGACTGAATCTCAACCTCCCCTCCATCGTGATCCCGAGCCTCAATGGGAAACTCACGGTCACAAGGACGGTCACCAATGTTGGAAACGAAGTGGGGTCGGTCTATAAGGCGATCCTCAAACCTCCTCGAGGAACCACAATGAAAGTCGATCCTCATGTTCTAAGGTTCAATGCGACCTTACGAGTCCTCTCTTACAAGGTTATCTTCGCCTTGGAACGGGAAAAGAAGGTACAAGGAGGATACAAATTCGGGAGCATAACTTGGACGGATGGAGTACACTTTGTTAGGAGTCCGGTAGCTGTCCGAGTTCATGAATTTGGAGTTTCAACAGATTAACGTAGTATAACTGCGGATCATGCCAGCAGCTCTTTTAAGCGAGATCATGAACATACTGGGCTGGAACTGAATTTTCAAGAACTTGCCGATTATATATCATATGTAGATCGCATCAGTTTTTACAGTGGGAGCATTTGACCAGATCAGTGCAGAGAAAACCTCCATAGATAGACGACGAAATTTACCAGATTAAGCCTCTAATGGATTCTGGATGTTAGCATTAAGTCATCGTGAGTTCCGTATTTTCATGCTAGACGTCTCTCGTTTTCGTGCCTATGTAGTCTCCACCTCCGGGATGGTCGTCGAGAGAGGTGGCGGCGGCGGTGGCTGTCTTAATTCCGTGCCTCATAAGAGAATGGCGGCGAAAGCAGCCATGATCTGCAGAGAGGGCAGGTGACGTGGCCAAGATCCACCCAGCAGTCCAAGCACCGCCTGTGGAACACGTGACTACAGCGTCGCAGGTCCCTCATCTCGTCACTCTTCTCCATCCGGCTGAGACAGACGGCGCATTCCGCCGCCTCCTCTGCCCCTCCTCCTCCGGCGACGCCGTGTCTTCTCTCCACGAGCTCTCCAAACTCCACGACGGGAACCCGGTTCTTGAAATGAGAGGTGAGGACGCGGACGTGGACGAGCGACGGAGCACCACCGTCCATCACGAGGACGTATAGGTCGTTCAGTGTCGGCGGCTCCTCCGAGGTCTCCCCTTCCCGCCTTCCCGGCGGCGGCTGGACACGGAGGAGGCTGGAACGGGCTAGGATTAGTGATAGGAAGAAGAAACAGAGGTGGAGGAGAGCCTTGAGGGGCGTGAGGGCGACGCTCTTCGCCATCCCCATGGCAGTGTTCTTGATGTTCAACCCCATCATCGTACTGTAGAGGCGGAGAGAGAGGAAGAAGACTAGACTATGATGATGACTACCGGTGGAAAAAGCGTCGAAGAGGAACATACGAGGAGAGGACGCCAAGTTGCTAAATCTATGCCGAGGAGAAGCGGTGCTTATAATGAGAGGCCAAATAAGTTCCACTCCCAAAAATTCGAATATTAAGAGAAAATTTTAATAAGTATAATATTTTTAAATTTACCATTTAAAAACTTACTTATTTTAAAGAAATAATAAAATTAATTTTTATAATACGTATACTATAAAAATTTCAGCAATACCCGCTGACCAATTCCAAGATTAGCTGTATAGATCCGATCAACCATTTCGGGTCCAGTCGGATCATGGCAATTGTCCGGACCGGAGCCAGTCAATGGCCACCCCTGCCTCCTCCACCCCGTAGAAGAATGGTGCTGGGCTCAGCGGCAGATTGGATAGGATTCTTTCTCGTTGAGAGAAGTTTATTGGAAGCTTGTCTTCTACTTCTGTTCTTTGATTCGAGCTATGGCGTGCTCGATCTCTACTCCCCATGATCCATGTTTTTCGCTCTTTACTTCGGGGAAGAGAAATGCGAAGCTTTTCAATCCCTTCTCATGCTTTCCCGCCAGTGGTTTGTCTTCCAGCCCAGGCTTCTCCCTCCAGCTCCTGAGGATAAAGCAGCTACAGCTCTGGTCTCCTTCCCGGAAGTCTCTCTCCGTCGCCATGGCTCCCCCCAAGCCCGGTGGGAAGTCCAAGAAATGTCCTCTTCTTTCCTTGCCATCACGTCCTATGGAACAAACCATCTTCTTGGTTTCTGTAGCTCATTTGCTTGTCAGCTTGCGAGTTGTTCGAAACAATTCGAGTCTTATGCTCTGGAAAAGGGGGGATTTAATTCTTCTTTGGGTAAGGCTTGTCCAGAGAATGTGAATATCTTGATTTATCTGCCTTTTGAGAAATGCTGTGTGCAGAGTGGCATGGTATGTTCAGTGTATTTAATTGTTATTTTTCATTAAATTTGATCTCAAGCCAAATGACAACTCTCAGATCCACTGAAAGCTTAGAATTTTCCATTTTTCCGTATAGTACAATGGGAAGTGGATGCTATCCTCCCTTGTATTCTATTCTGATGCATTATCAATACGAGCTGCATGTTGGGAGGCCACATTATACAATGAAGGAATAAAAGGAGAAACGAATTGTGTTTCTTTATAAAATAGTCTTATCTTTGAAGGCAATTCCATTTTACATTCTCCTTCCCCCATCAGCAGATGTGGAGTTAGAGAAGTTGTCAATGAATTTTGGTGCCATTATTGTATCCGTGCTTGTATATTGATTAGTGGTTGGTTGGGTTGATAAAGCTGGCTCTGGAAGCAGGGAAGGCCACTCCTGCTCCACCTGTTGGGCCAGCCCTAGGTTCAAAGGGTGTGAACATTATGGCCTTCTGCAAGGACTAAAATGCCAAGACTGCAGATAAAGCTGGTTACGTCATTCATTCCTGTGGAAATTACTGTTTATGATGTGAGCTTTTACAGTTAGTTGCGTAAACTATTTGCTCATCCCATGAGTTATGGGGGGAAATATGGTTTTGTCAATAATTGCCTGCTGATTTGCAGGATAAAAAGTTTTACTTTTATTCTGAAGACGCCTCCTGCTTCAGTTCTGCTCCTTAAGGCTGCAGGAAGAATGCACATAAGGTGTTTGACATTTTAATTGTAGTCAAATGACAATCTTTGTCAAGTATGATGTTGCTGGGCGCTCAATATACCTGCACATTTTCACTTAATTGAATATTATAATGGAAGTCTGGGACATTTTAAATTGGGCAAGTTATCCGGAAAGGTGTCAACTTTGTTCATTTTCTTCATTTTGACACAATTTTTTTCAGTCAATTCACTTAGTACTGAGCTTTTGGTTTTGTATCTCATTTGACACAAATCAGTTTTTTTATTAAGAACTAACTTTATTGCCATTTTTTTTTGCATTTTATTCATTATCAGCTACGTAAGGATGATGATCTAGTATTGTCATTTCCTCTAATTAGGATCTTGTGCCCTCTAATTAAACGAGCTAAGTCAACATTTTTGTAGATGAGGCAATATTATGCATGTGATGAACTGTCTTGTGATTGACATGAATATGATAGGAATGAACGAATTATAGATGTTAGATGACAGATTATGGGGAAGTAGATTTTCATATTTGTGTGACTCACTAGCCTAGTTATCTTTCTTCTGTTTTCTGTTTAATCTGATTCCTGCAATTGTTTAGGTGCTTCCTATATGCATATGTTCTAGTATTAATCCATGTATTAGTTCAGGTAACTAATATTACAGTCTTGGGATGTGCCTGATAAATAGTCTAAAGCTTATTTGTGATTTATGACCTGAACATGATAGTAGAATTGAAGGCAACCCATGGATTAAATGCTACAAGTTTATCTTGTTCCAACTACATTGACTTGTATTCCAGAAAGGATCCAAGGTTCCCAAGATGGAGAAGGTTGGAAAGATCACAGTTGATCAATTACGTGCCCAACTGAGAAGCTTGAGCCCAAAAAGAAACCTCCAATCTTCTGATACTGGGTCAAGGTTGGAAAGAGCAGTTGCCCCCACGATGTAGAAGCGGTTGGTCATCCATGAACAACCGTTTTCTTGTGGATCATGGTCAGTTAGAGTAGGCCTTTGGTAAATTGTATGGAAAAATCAAACCAGAGGAGAGGTAAAGTAAAGGGAAGCCGCCCAACCGGATCTCAATTCTCAACCATCATGCAGTAAACTCCAAAATCATTTAATGACATTTGATGACTACCCAACAAAATAGAGCTCAAGACCATAGACACCCAATTTGTGCAAAAAAAAGATAGACAAACTTTTCCACAACTTGCTCTTTTGGTCGACCAATGGAAGCACGTGCTTGTAGGTGTATAGCACCACATTGCCCATGTGGATACCATAATTTAATTTTAATCCATACATAAGGTAATCATTTTTCCTTTTTTGGCAATGGCATGTAGTGGTAGGCAAGTCTAATGTGCGTGTAAGTACATACTATATTAGATGTTCAATTCGACCGACTTGCAAAAAATGTAGTTTTTAGAGGGAAAGAAAGTCTAATAAGTAATAACTGCCGATTTCAAAATAAAAAGAGAGAAAATGTGACAGCTTTTTACTTGCTTACCCCTCTAAAGTATCATTCTACTGTCTGTCTTACCAGCCTCTTCCTCTTCTCCCCTCGAGCCCTCTTCTGGCCTATCCCGTAGAGTCGTCGGAGCTGGTGCTGTAGGCCGACTCTGATTCATCCCCGACCTCTTTGTCATTGCAGGGTTTACGTCTGACCTTTGTCTCTTTCTCTCTAAGTTACATGTTTGGTACAATAAATATCAGTCTTTTGGTCTTATGATTTTTCACTGATCTGGCTCGTGATGTTCTGTTCAGTTTGTACCCTTTTTTCTACCATGGAGGGTCCTCTCGCCTTTTCTGATTGATACCATTCTGGGTTCAGGTGCTGTCGAGATGATTCCTCGCACGCCTTTTCTTGTTTCTCCCTTTACGCATCTGGTGACCCTTCCCTTGTCCACGCGAGGCTTTTCCATTGGTGGTTGAGAAAAGTTCTGCGTCTAAACCTGGGTTTACTGCTCCTCACAAGATAATACTTGATATAACTTTCTCCTTTGAAACTTAAAGGTTTTGATTTTCAAGGTGACTGCTTATAATAGTATGTTTTTTCGTCCGTTCCAAACTTCTGGGTCTTATGAATATGGTTTCTTTTGCGTTTTTTGTATCATCTGGTGCAGCAGGAGATGTTTGAATTAAATGATCCATGTATAAATTCTGCAAACTCCCTTTCTTCTTGTGTATATAATGGGTTCAGTTGTTCAGAACAGCATCTTTATTATTTTCCTCTATTCTTGAGAAGATCTCAAACAAGACTTATTTTGTTAATAAATCTATAATTTTCGGTTGCCTAATAATGCTATCTTGGTGCATTATGTTTCATGAAACAAACTTGTGTTGATTAGGTTGAAGTGATCTTTATTGAATTTCATCTTGCTTTTGGTTATAAATAGTTTTAGCTGTATTGGAATGTATAAGTCAGGACTGATTATTTAGAATGGTATCAGGTAAGAGTATTATTATTATTATTTTCTGTTGTTTGATGAGAGGAGATCCATGTAAAGCTGGACTGATCTGATAAATTGATGCTTCACAAAAATTTATCTTGTATCATATATCTTGTCTTGTAGTTATGGGTATTTGATGGTAAGTGAGAAGATGGTAAAATTAAATGACCGATGTATAAATTTCTTCACCTTTTCATTTCTTGTATAAATTTGGTTCAAAGTAGCATTTCTTCTGCTATATTTCTCTTTTTCCTGAGAATTATTTCTTCAAGCAAGATCTATTTGGTGTCTAATCTATATTTGCAGGTTTCCTATTAACGTAGTATAATGCAGCTCCATATAAATTTTATAAAACAAACTTGTCATGTTGAAGTAATATTTATTGCTTTTTCCCCTTTCTTTATGACTTATGTCTGGTTATATTGTAACGTAAGAAAAGGACTATTTTTCTAGAAGTATATACATGAATGCTTCCTGGTAAATGCATGCCACAGATTTTTAGATTTGTTCTGCTGTTGTCTTTCTTCAGTCAGTTTTTCAGGTTGCGCATTTCCTTTTGTTGATTGAGAAAATTTCATGTTTTTCTGGGTTGATCTGATGAGCTGATTCTTGTCAAACTTCCTGAAAGCTTCTAACTTTTGCTTTTCAAGATTACTGCTCTTAGTCATATGTTTTAGAAGGCCATATGTGATGATAATTAGCTGGATTGTCCATCATTCTTGTGATTTGTGTTGTGTATTCAATGACATCAATTGCTAAATTTCAGGTATCTTAATACGTTCTTTTAATGAATTGTAATTTGTAAATAGGAATTTAGATCCTGCTATATTTTGATCTTCTCAACCTCCTTTTATTAACAAAAAAAATGTTATGAGCCTTCAAATAATTTAATATCATTTTTGCTCATTATATGACTATCATAGCAAGGGCTGCTTGCTAGATAAAGATTGGTTTCTGTATCTATGATATAAATGAACTCTTTTTGTTTTTCACAGTGTAGTTTAAACCCGGAGAGTGTTAGGGTACATTTGCAGTTTAAAGTATATTACCTTGGAGGTCTACATTAGCGCAGTTCTTTCTAGTGCATGATCTGTGTATTATTTGCATGTTGATAAATGCTAATTGCAGAGAATTCCATGAAACTGTTCTTCCCTATCCAATTTGTCAAAGAAGCTAACTATAATGTATGTTACAGTTTGTTTGACAAATTTGTGGCTAATTTTTTTTTTTGAATTTTAGATGGAAGCAAGAACATCCGAGGATCGACACATAATTGAAGTATGTGGGGATGTGCCCATTGATACTGGCAGGGGTGGAGGAATAAAAATCTGTGGTGAGGCCCCTTGTGGATTTGCCAATTACAATACCACCTCAAAGGATGCAAAGGATAGGTCTACCTCCATTAGGAAACTCCTAATGGCTGTTGGTCTCTGTGTCATATTCATGGTAGTGGAAGTTGTTGGAGGAATCAAAGCCAACAGTCTTGCCATTCTCACTGATGCTGCGCATTTATTATCAGATGTGGCAGCATTTGCAATTTCCTTATTCTCCATATGGGCATCCGGGTGGGAAGCAACACCACGCCAGACCTATGGATTTTTTAGGATTGAAATTCTTGGTGCCCTTGTCTCGATCCAGATGATTTGGCTCCTTGCAGGGATTCTTGTTTATGAAGCAATTGTTAGGCTGATCCACAACACTGGTGAGGTTCAGGGATTTCTAATGTTTGCTGTTTCTGCATTTGGGTTGGTGGTCAATATAGCAATGGTTGTACTGCTGGGCCATGATCACGGTCATGGTCACGGTCATGGTCATGGTCATGGTCATGGCCATGGTCACGGTCATGGCCGTGATCACAGCCATGGTGATGATGCATCCCATGATCATGACCACCATCATGCTGAGCACCACCATCATCATCATGAAGCTGACCAAAATGAACCATTGCTGAAGACAAGCCAGCCAAAGCAGAAGAAGCGTTCTGGCTTGAACGTCAACCTCCAGGGTGCCTACCTCCACGTTCTAGGTGATTCCATTCAGAGTGTTGGAGTCATGATTGGTGGAGCTATTATATGGTACAAGCCAGAATGGAAGGTGATCGACCTGATATGCACCCTCATTTTCTCTGTGATAGTGCTGGGAACAACTATAAGGATGCTTAGAAACATCCTGGAAGTGCTGATGGAGAGCACTCCTCGGGAAATAGATGCCACGAGGCTTGAAAAGGGTCTCTGTGAGATGGCTGAGGTAGTTGCAGTACATGAACTCCACATATGGGCTATTACAGTGGGGAAGGTCTTGCTGGCATGCCATGTGAAGATAAAGAAGGAGGCTGATGCGGATATGGTCTTGGACAAGGTGATTGACTACATTAGGAGGGAATACAACATCAGTCATGTGACGATCCAGATAGAGCGCGAGTTTGGTTAGATGTTTGGGAAGAACAGTGGTTGGAATGGTGGGATCAGTAGGCTGATCCATTCTTCAGTTTTTATCTGCTATTATCGCTTTCAATTTCTAGCTAGCTGTGCTATAAGTTCAGATCCGGAGTTCTATACTGTTTGCATCTTGGCAATTCCATACTATTTACCTTTTTTACTGAATGCCAGTTGCCACCTACTCTTCAGTGTTTCTTTCTATCTATCTACTCCTTGTCGTCTTCATCTGGTTCCATGGCCTTAGCTTTACTTAGAGATGTCATTTTTATTTCCAGCGTGATTTGTGTGTTTGTTATCTGGTCACAGCAATCCGACTTTGGTCAAACGGAAGATTCAGATTGGACAAGAATACACAGTTCAATTCAGATGGCAGTATAGACATAGTCTTAGGATCTACTGAAGCGCCTGTTTTTATTTCCGCCTTTTTACTTATTTGAACTGGAAATCTTATGTCCTGAAGAGGTCCAAGCAGCATTCCTTGGCAAGACCTCTATCCCAGAACCGGTCATAGTACTCCTGGTACGTGAAGTTCCTGTACACTGCCGGATTATCATCGTCGATCAGCTCCTTCGCTGGACCAATCACTGCATCCGGTGACGGACAGTAGAACGTAGGGACGGATATCCTCTCCTTCTCGCAGTTCACCACAGCTCTGTGAAGAATGCTCTTGTACTTGTCATTGCTAATCACCTGTTGCAGAAAAAAAAAGGATCAAAAGGTTTCAAGTTCTGGAGATGACAATAGCTTCCAGCAGCTTATTACCTGGATTTGGTCTCCGATATTGACAATGAAGGTGTTCGGAATCGGGTTCACGGCGACCCACTTGCCGTCCTTGAGGACTTGCAGCCCCGGCACCTCGTCCTGGAGGAGGATGGTGATAAGGTTTGGATCAGTGTGCCCAGGCAGCCCGTAGGTCAGCTCTGGCTGTGGGCAAGGCGGGTAGTAGTTAAGGGCCATGTGCTGGCCGTGCTGACCGAGGCTAGCAGCTATGGAGCCCCTCTCCAGCCCCAGGCTCTCCGATATCCCCTCCAGCAGCTTCAGCACAAGTGCCCTTACGCTTGTGCAGAACTCGGCCACCTCTTCCCTATCATCACATTCTCATTAGTACACTATTTAGAGGCTAATATATATCATCATCATCATCATAACTACGGTATATTATACTTGTGATCATCTATAAGATATATATATATATATATAGACCTGAAGGAAGGTGGGTTGGTTGGCCACTCGGGGAGGTATTGCTCCAGAGGGTGACAATGGAGCCTCAGGAAATCCCTCCAGTTGGACACCTTCTCCGTCCGTACATTGAAGCTGGTTGAGAGGCGGGTGGTCCTTTTCGGGTCGTCGGAGTAGTTCTTCAGCCTTTCTTCCTCCGGCAGCTTGAAGAACTCCCTCGCCACCCCCATCATTCTTCCAACCAGCTCCTCCGCCGCTCCATGGTTCTTTATCTGCAACAGAAAAACGCCTCACAACAATAATATAACGATTGTAAAACGACTTGATGGTACAATCACAGTCGCACTAGGAATAATGATATTAATTACCTGAAAGAACCCATATTCTTCGCAAGCTTGACCGATCTGTTGGATGACTTGGGAATGGTTATCGCCATGAAGTCCTTGGAGGTCAATGACAGGGATGGCGGCATCAAGTGTCACGACCTCCTGCAGGTTAGGACGGTCAGAGACAGGCCGGACGTAGTTGGGCGGCACGCGGTCAATCTCGGCAGCGAGGTCAGTCAGCAGTATCTTCGATGGGACAGCCATTTGCATGCAGGATGGTCGATGGTTATAGCAAGCAATCTAATGAATGAATTAACCGCCGATTCCTTGCTGATGATTTGATTTATTCTGATGGAGGTGCTGCGCGGATATGTATATAGTGAGTGTGAGGAGTGATGATTACTCTGCATTGTATCATCACCACATCGTCATCCCATTAGTGCTTGGCCCTATTAAGGTGACAACACTACAGGCCAGGCCACACGATTTTCGAAATACAGATTTTTATATTCATGTGGCGTGCGTCATGCAACTGGCGTCATGGGTGCTCGTAATCTTCTTCATCACATGTTTGTTCGTGCACAGACACAAATGAAGAGCCTGTGACGTACATTGATCTCATCCCATGCCCCATAAACTAATCATCGGAAAGGAAAGCCAGGCTCGCAGATATCCCATCGGTCTCTGTTTGTCTGACTTGGTTCCACCTTCAAACCTAACGCATTTCCTTGGAGGTAGAAGGTTAACCTAACCTAACAGACGGTGAAAAAAAAGGGTTAATGTAACAGCTTCTTTTCTTCTCTTTTCATCCTTTGAGATGTACTTTTATTATTTCTTTATGGGGCAAATTCTAGGACCGGCAGATGATGAGCGCTGTTGATGGGGGACAAATTAGGGTTAGCTAGGGTTTATTAATTAAGATCAACTAGGCCGGAAAAACAAAGGGCAGATTCTTCTTGTTGGTAGTGTTATGGCCTTCATTTGGACTTACTGATCTAGTTAAAATAGCGTTAGATAATAACCTCGTATGTTGTGCTAATGCTCGTATAATTTCTCATTAATGACCAATAATTAATTTCTATGAATGAATAAATAATATAATGACATAATATTTTATCTAATAATCAAGAAATTAGATCGAAATTTACTTTTAATAATTTTTTTCCTTATTTTCCAGATCTATATACATGTTATTATAATTTAAGAAAAAATAATACCCACATGTATAAAATGTAAAATTGTGAGTGAATTATTTTAGATTTGACGCATTAATAATTGAGGAACATGGTGAGAGAGTAGGCTCGGATGTGTTTGGTCCATGTCAAGGTGGTGGTGACTGGTGAGTAGATACTGGCAAGTAAAAAACCATACACTCAGCAATCCTATTGTAGGGGGTGGCAAACGACCCGGTGAAAGTACGGATTCAAGCGTAGTCGAATCGACCAGGAAAGTCTACTTAGATCTTGACCTCTGGAACTCGGGTCAGAGTTCCGTTGCATCCATATCAAATGCTGTTCTTCTTATACCAATCCACCATCTTTAAAATTCAAGCTATGGAGCCTAAGGTCAAGTGCTTTTTCTAAGTCATGGCGGACAAGTCATCCCATCAATCTAGAAAATGAGGGTGCCATTGAATTGAGATGTTTCATAAGTTGCTAATATATATAGTATTATAGAAAATTACAAATTGTTTATAAGGATAGAAAGGTAGCACTTTTAGCATTAAACATGTGATGAACTATACTAATTTATGTGACAATCAACTTGTGTTAAATTTATCACATGAATTTATACTAAATAGGTTACTTCTCATAATAAATTAGTTTACTTTATCTAAATTTTTTTTAATCTAGCTTAAATGATGGTTTCTTTATTCATGAGATATGAGCTTACAAGATCAAGTTTTGCATTATTATTAAAAGATGCTATTGCTAGTGGAAAACTAGGTAGGGGGAATTCATACTATCATGCAATAATACTATGGGCCTGACATGAGAACAGCATGTGAAATTCGTCTTTGCCAGGGGACACAGCAGACGGAATTCAATTTTAATCTTATAAAAAATGTGTTTATGTTTTTTTTTTACACATTGAAAACAGCAGAACGAGCAGATATCGTTTTGGATTTGTCCTTTGGTAGTTGCAGAGGCGTGTAGTTTTAGAATCCCTGAATTATCTTCTTCTTTTTTCACGGTAGACTGTTGAAGTAGCAGCCACTGATCTGTGCGGTTAAGTCGTGGGCCTGAACCCCATGTGGACCGTGAGAGAGATGGCCTGGCTGGAATATAATTGACTTGATTGAATAATTGATTGATATTCAGAGATCAGAATTGTAGAGGAGCTCAGTGATAAGACATGGGCTTATAGAGCTCAAGGGCCATTGTCGATTCCCTCATTGACCCTTGCCATTGGGTATTATAAGCCCATATTGGGTAGATATCCAATTGAACCAATCCATGTTTCTGGTTCATGCACACGCACTGGCCAGCCTAGTCAGTCAAAAGGATCGACTTGCATTCCGTGAAACTAGGCCATGCATGAAAAGAAGAAGAAGACCCAAAATCAAAATTTAACGTAGAGTTTTAGCACAAAACCAAGGCTCACAATCCATGAGGTGGATAATAGGTCGTGGTAATAATAGCAACAATAAATGCAAACAAAAAAAAAGAGGTAGGGTCCGTGACTCTGTGGGCGTCAATTGAGTTTCACCCTCCTGCAAAGTACGAACAGCCAGCCCATGTAAATACCATTTATTCGGAAGATTGATAGCGACAATTCATGTGCGAGATGGTTGGTAGGGGACCCTTCTAATAAACATTTAGCTAGGGTTAGCTTTATACAATTTTTAGCGTTTGCCTATTGCAGTAAATGAATCTCTACCCACTAAATTTGACATAGCTAAAAATGGATTCCGATATCAGTGCCATCCTTGGTTGACCCATGAGCCTAATAATTAGTCATATTTTTTGGTGATTTTTTAGTGCTGCTTGCTATCAGGTGACAGAGAGAAGATCAATGATGAAAAAAAAGGAAGAAAAGGGTGATAATGAGTCTGCATCATCCACTTGGATAATGAATTCTTGAGTTGGATTCTTTTTGGCTATCTTTCAAAATGGGTCGAGCAAGTTGGGACATTAATTCTACACTACACCCATGGCTCATGGTCCCATGACGTCTTGATCATTAATGATTCTTTCACATCTATCTCCCACAAAATGCTGTACATTAGCACATGGTGGTATCTAATACATATACATCTGAACAACGAAAAACGACGACCCAGTAATTGAAACCTGCAGAGGGAAAAGTACCAGAGACAGAGAGAGATGACTGATTGATCTATGGAATACCCGTGAAAAAGAGAGACCAGCGGAAACAGTTTGTATGCATGAAAAGATAAAGGAAGCTGGTGAATCTGAATTAGGTTTTGAAGTATGGAATCAAAATTTGACCTTTTCTTTTTTAAAGAAAATGCGATTCTTACATACACCAGCATAGCTGTTGTGCTGATATACAGATAGAGGTGGTAGTGGTATTACTACTACTACTATAGCTTGCAGCATGTATGAGTTGTAACAATCAAAGATCCATAATTTTCCAAATAGCTACGGGCTGTTTTTCTGGGATCGGCTGCAAGCAGAGAACCTCTCTCTGCACGTTCGTCCTTAATGGTTCTGCCCACCCTCATCCTCTTCCCACCCCCCATCCCCCCTCTCTCTCCATCCCATCAATGATATATAAGATACTCCGATCCTAAGGTACCGATCGGATCAGATCGAATCCGGTTCAATAAGTTTCATTTTCTCTTTGCTTTTGCTGCTTCTCTGTTTGTTGCAGGTGTCAGCTTCCATTCACTTTTCTCCCAATCTGCTCAGCTCTGCTCTCATTATATATATATATGTCTGTCCTGCAGTGCAGTGCAGTGCAGTGCACTGCAGTAGAGTATCTTGATCCTGCAGCCCCACCCACATAGCTCTCCGTTGCATCACTGCCGTCCGTTCATCATATTGATGTTAGGTTTGTATATTGTCTGGCCCACTGCCATTAGAAGAGATGTGGCCCCCAATCCCTAAAAGGGTGTATGTTTATACCTTTTCACTTTAACGGACATGGGGAATGTTAATAGCTTGTAGGATATGGAGTAAAAAAGCTGGAAGCGTGCCATATACACACAAATACATATATATGCAAACATACATATATGATTACATATACCACCCTTCTCTCCCCCTTTAGCTTTTCTTACACGCGGATAAAAACAAAGAAGGAAGAAGATGCAGTGCAAGCAGCCAGTGGTGAGAAAATATAGGGTTTCCTTTTACACGCATGGCATCAATCTCAAACTCCATCATGCATATAAACTGGAGAAAAAAAAAAAAGAAGACCTACCTACCTGTGAGAATTAGTCAACTGTAAATTGTTTGACTTATTAAAAGACAGTTTAGGACCTTAGGCTAATCCTCAGGTGGGTCTACCATTTGGACATTGCGAGTATTTTTTTTACATTGGAAGGGGTATATTTGGAACTTCGAAAGCAAGGTATCCACGTGGTCCCATGCACGAATACAAAGGCTAGACGATGAGGGTTGGGGGAGAGGAATAGATTGTAGGGATCTTTCCTCTTCCACCTCTCCCATCTGCCAATAGACCTAAAAATATGTACTGAAATATAATAAAATTATAAATTTATTTTAAGTAGTTAACATAAACTTCTACAATATGTGTAGGTACGAAATATCTGATGGCATCATTCATTATAACATGCGGTTCTGCTAACTTTGTCCAGGAGTGATCAGTCCGAGTCGTTGTTGTTCTCTGATGTGTCTGCTCCTCCCGCCATAGCTGGCTCATTCCTCCATCCCTCCCTACATAGGGAAGGAAGCTAGTTGAGTTGATGCGTCGTATAATCCAATCCAACGCGTGTTTAACTTTGTGACTGAAATGGGAAATGGGCAGACACGCACGTCGAGCTTGCCCTTAGCTACTACTCGTCTGAGTGGTCGCTGTCTTCCACACACCTTTAAACGTACGTATGAACAAACAACAACTTAGACAGCACATGCATGCGTCACTTGCACTAAAACATGAATCATCCTCCGGTCTGCCACTGTATTTCGACTTGTAAGTGCACATCACAATCCATGTGCACTCGCACACAGTAGTGTTTAAGAAGAAGGAATATAGGCACACATAGGGCTCGGGACCTTCAGCCCCACGGCGCAGATCCGTATGGGTTTGTGAATATAATATGTGTTGTGTGAGTTATAGATTCAATATACATTAACAAGGCACTGAGAATTCTCATCAATAAGGAACTATGCGGTTTCTCTGGTGTGGTTTGTTGATTTCTTTGTGGGCATTCCACGTGAATGAATATACCTGTGGAGCTAGTAATGGAGCATAGCTAGCTAGGCTAGGGCCGCATACATGCACTACTCTTATATGTAAGCTAGGTAGAGCCAGTTAGCTTAGCTGGTGATACTGACCTACATATCTGCATTTTTACTGTGTGAGTGAGTGCACTAAAACAGTCAATGTGATTGATGGCACCATATATAATAAGCATTGTGTATTCAAAAAGTGGAAAGACATTAACAAAGTACAAAAGAAATATGCCAATATAAGAGAAACAAATGGATGATGCAGAGATGCATGGGCATAATTAAAATGCTGGGGTTAAGATGATATATAACTAATACATGATGATTAAAGAAGGATTCTTACTAGAAACATCATTGTCCAATGGAAGCTATGCATCTGCATTAGTAACACTCAATATTGTTCACCAGAAAAAGGACCCAGTGTAGCATTGAAATCATATCCAGAAGGGAGGCATTAATTACCCAACGAAGCAAGTCATTCATTATGTGCACATATAACTGACCTAAAATAGTGTGGTTCATGGTCAATTATACTATAGAATTAAAGCAAGTTTCACATGTTTGCAGAGAGAGTGAGAGAAGGAGGCCTAAACATTGTAACTGCAGACATGCGGGGTCAGATTCTATATATATAATATAGAAATGGTTTTGGCCTAACCTTCTATAACTCTGCAGCCTCGTAACTAGGCATGATGGCTAGGATAATTCACATGCAGGTGAGGTGATCATAAACATTCCATGACAATTTCAACAGGATATTATGTGGGCATGCTTAGCAGTCCTTGGGCCACGTAATATATAACTGGATTCATTATAAGCCATGAGTAATTTATTGAAAACATAGCTAGATCATGAGGGGAACTGGAGCATATAAAAAGCAAACTGACTTAGTGATGCTGCTGCTGAAGGAATCAATACAGAATCAATGTAAATCAAATGCAGCACTAGCCGGTCTAGCTAGACATGGTTGAAGGGAAAGTTGATGGAACAGCTGGAGGCATTTAAATTAAGATGGAAAAGGAGGGTTTCAAAGCCATCCATTTTTCATATGAAAATCCCATGCCATGTAACTTTCTATAGCTGTGCTAGGTGTTGAGGGGGGACCGATGCAAATAGAAGTGTTGACTCTTGACATTATGAGCTTCACAATGTTCATGTTCTTGAGCATGACAATAGACCAATGCGCGTGTGCTTTCAAGCCCCCACCGCTACATTGGTTAATAGGTTCGTAACAAAGAGAGTCAAGTATCTAGCTAGGAGTATGCCTTTTCAAACACTTCACAAGTTCAGATAAACAACATAAAAAGCGCAATATCATATTCACAATGCATATATATTGCAAAAACGAGGACTGGCAACACCAAGAACAATGTCTTATACATTTAAAAGGGGGCAGCAGAGAAAAATAGAAGAAAATCGAACATCAGAAAGGGAAAAGGAATCAGAAGCAAAGAAGAGGGCAAGCAGGAACTGTATATTATTATTGGGAAGGGATCTGAAGGAATAACCACACCTGTTAAAGCCTAACTCTACAGGCCTTCCTCTCAGTACTGCCTACACAGAGAAAAAGAGAGAGGCGTGGGTTACGAAGCTGCGACAACAACAACAGCCTACCCATCTTTCCAAATTGTGATCAGTGTTAAGAAGCTTACAGCTGCAGAAGTCATGGGGGGGACATGAAATGGATGTACTGTTACTGTAATGAAATTGAGCGATGATGATCAGAGTGACGAGCAATTGTGAAAGTCATTTCATTCTGAGGAAGAACAATGCATGAAATATTGAAGGAAGAAACGGCATTAGCATATACCTCTATGTATATGAATATATCTATCAATCGATATAGTGTATTATGCACACATGCAGCCTTGAAACAAGACATGGATTGAGTGAACATATTGGGAGGTTAAGCCTCTAACCCAACTCTGTCCCATTTTCTTATCATCCGCTGTCTGTTGTCCGATCCTTCCTGTCAACCACTTCAAGTCCTTCTGAGAATAGAAACAATTGAACCTTGAAAATGCTTTTTACAACTCATCCAAGGGATATCCGCTTGCCGGCGGTAATGGCCTGCCGACTCTTGGAAGATGCAGCTCCAGTTTTCATTATGTGAATTATCAGATAAGCCGATCGAAAATTCAGTGTATTTAACTCCCGATTTACCTCAAATTGATGTCCAAATCCAAGGGCATGGAGGTTGAGGATGATGAGTCGTCGTTGCTTTTGCTCAGCAGTGGCATGCCGTTGTAGAGCCTCAATTGTAGGTGCGGATTTTGACCCGAAGACCGCGAGGAATTAGCAGATGGTTGGGCTCCGATTGGCATAGCATGTGATATCGAACTCGAAGACAGTACCTCGCAATCTAGGTCATCGTCGCCCGAATCCGAAATCGGGCAATCCATATTGACCCCAAATAACCTAAGCCTCTTAGCTGCTGCTTTTCCTTGTAGCACCGGAACTGAACCAAGAACCGCCTGGATCGGCGGCTCAGCTCCGCTGTTATTACTGCATCGGATATCTCGTACGCCCACCTGTGATGGCCGCGGGGGCGGAGCCATGGCCAGAGCCGACCGACTGAGATAGAACATGCTGGAACCCCCACCACACGGAGTCGCCACGTTCACCGCATCCCCGTACCCGTAGTTTACTCCCGTTGACCCTCCCAAGAAACCATTATGAGGGCGAGGGTTAATAATACCGCTTGAATTATGGAGTGCATATGGATGATGAACTCCGGCGAAGGGGAAGAGGCCGTGGTGAGGCAGGCCCGGCGTGTGATGCTGACGGTCAAGACGCCGCCGTGAATCTATGAACAGCCTGTCCTTGGCGGTCTCTCCGACGCCTCTCTGAAAGGAGACGATGTCGCCGGCGTCGAGCTTCTTCTCCTTCACGAAGCGGCTCCACCCCTTGGTCATGACGTAGCTCTGGCTGCTGTTCCAATAGGAGTAGCGGAACCGCCATGGCTTGCCGTTGCGGTCCTCAAAGTTGAGCAGTAGCCCCTTCTCGTTTGCCGACGAGTCCAGCGGGAAGAATTTCTCGGCGTGCTGTTTCGGGATCACGAGGCGGTTCAGCTTACCCACGTCGCTGGGGGTGACCACCTTGTCGAACATGTGCTCCTTCTCGATCTCGACCGTGGAGGAGCTGCCGGAGCCGCTGCCCACCCCGAATGCGAGCACGCCGCCACCGCATGCCTCGTCTGATTCTTCCTCGGCAGAGCAGGAATTGAGGTGTTCGTCATCAGGGTCGAATGGGGTGCTGAGCAAGGGACTCAGAAAGCGGCCATTACTACCGTTTATGGCGGTGCTGAGGGGAGGAGGGATGAAGGTGAGGGCTGCTCTGTGGTGGTGATGATGACGGTGAGAAGGAGAGGAGGAAGAGTAAGGATCCATATACACTAATTGAATCTGACCCTTTTATCTATTATCTCTCAACTGCAACTCTATTCTTTGTTTGGATATCTTCTTTCTGGGTCTCTCTCTATCTCTCTATCTCTCTCTCAGTACGATTAGTTATGAACCGAATGATCAGAAGCCCCAGGCAGAGGAAGTGAAATCCAGCTACCACCAACAATGCAAAGAACTACTTAGCTGTGTTTTCTAGGGTATGGACTATGGTGATGGGGGAGAGAAAGAAATAAACAAAGAGAGAGAACAACAGAAGGGATTATCAGTTGAAATATCTGATGATGAGGGCGGAGAAGGCTACGGAGGAGGTTGAAAGATGGAAACTGATCGGGGGAGAGAGAAGACAAGTTGTGTCTCATTGTTTGGCCAATTAAGAGATGGGGTGGAACACGAAACTAGAGAGCGACCATTAAGGCAGGAGGCATCTATCTCTCTATCCTTCCATCCATCCATCAAAAAAGAAGAATCTATCCATCCATCCATCCATCCCACAGTGTAACGTTTCAAAACCCCACAGAACAAATCACCCAACTCCTCACACATCTAGTTGACCTTTGACAGTATTCCCCAAGTCTCTGTCTCGTCTCACTTCTGATATATATATATATGTGTATATATATAGGGCTAGTAGAACAGTCATATTGACTACAAAAATTGGATCTTGGGAGGGGTTGTAAATCAATGCCATTACTAATCAGTTCACTAGCTCTAGCTACTACTAAATGCAATAAAAATTTAGGATCAAAGCCTGAGTTGTCCAGATGATATTCTTTACTGTGCAGAGATGGTGTTTTCACAGCTGGAAGCTTTTGACAAGTTGGGCAGTTTTTTTGCCAACTCTTCTCCCTCATTCCTTGGGTCATATTAATTGTCACCATAATTTATTGAATGAAAATGCTCTCTCTCTGTCTTTGGGTTACTTGAGAAAGTGACGAGGGATGATGGATGGATCATATGGGTGTGGGAGTGAGGGGGGCCATCCCATGTAAATGTAATCCCCCCGTTGGGCACATGCCAGCCTTGTCACTGTCGTCTTGCTCATGGCACTTTATGCCATACGTTATGTGTGTCCTTTGTACGTATGCTGCAGTGCCCATCAACAGTCATGGCATCGGATTAGAGAGACTCATGAGATCAGTCATCTGGTTTTGGTTTGGTGGCCATTCAATGAGCCCCTTGTAGAACAGTGTATGGCAATGAATCCATGAGTCCGGGTCCATGTTTTTTCCAGCCCCTTGTAGCACCGATACCATATATTGATTGCCAAAATCAAAGCTTTTGGAGGTTCATCATGCAATAACTCATCCAATTACCAAAATCCCATTTTTTACCATTATCATTGAACTTCAATCCTATTATGTGAAATTTCATAAGATGTTTGAATCCTAATGCGGTGGCCCGACCATACCTCCAAAAGCCATCATTTGAATGGATTTAAATAAGTGGGGTGGCTAATTAATCAATCCCTTCATATTATTAACTTGAAAATGTTCTAATTTGTTTGAAAAAAATGGGAGTTTTCTAATTAAGTACTGGGTAATCACATTATCCCATCTAAAATGCGGAAGATTTTCAGCTTGTGGACTTAAAATGTATCTAGGGTTCCTGGAAGATTGATCAGGTTTCATTAGCTTAGCCGACAATCCAACTCCTTTGTTAATTCAGATTCAAAGCGGATAAACTATAAGTCAAATCTCATTGAGTGCCTACATTTATATAAAAAGTTTTGGACTTGAATTTCATATTCTTGTAGTTGGGAGTGAGGTATTCAGTTGGGATAGGTATGCACAAGGCAACATGAAAGGGGTTGCCCAACATCCAATCATGTAAAAGTCATAGGCTATAATGGCCTTCATTAATTACACGTGATTAGAAGAGCTTTACTCGTAGTATTATTCTAATTACATTAATTATGATATAATTATCAATTTTATTTTGAATTTAATACGTTCAAACAAAATAGGCATAAAAAATACATACTAGCTATCACTTCATAGTATTTTACATAAATTATTTTTATATAAAAAGAAAATACCCAACAAATTAATGTTGGAGAAATATTATAAAGCTTCTAATCCAAGTTTAAATTTCCATCTATAATTATCAAAAGTATATAAAATTTAGCGTTTTACACAATTTATTTGAAAAGTAAATAGGCCATATTATATTTTATCCATAATTTTGAAAATATGTTATAATCAATAAAAAAGAATAACTCTATTATTGGAATAATAACAATCAAATATATAAAATTAATAGCATGTTTTTTCCCTTAATTATCAATCTATTAGGATGCTTCATCATACAAATTATAATATAATAGCTTATTAGGCTGTGGATTAGCAGCCAGCCCATATAGGACAACCCCCTCCCTAAGCTAAGCACGAGGAATCAGATTTATTCATTATTTATTCTTATATTTGTAATGGTTAGGCTAAAAATGCATGTGCTCTCCTCTACCTACAATATATAGGGCAGTAGCATGTAGTTGGGCTTAGTCTAATTCCATTCTATCTATATCCATGGGTGCTGTTGCAGTGCTAAATAGGCAGGAAGGCTGAAATCACCACATTAGCCCCAGAAGGGAGAGCAATACCATGCGCTGACACCATCATTACATGTTCAGTACAGGAAAAAAAAAAGTGATTTGAGTTGTATGGTTCTCCTTAAACCATTAAAGTAAAGGACCTGCAGGAAGGTGGAAGAGGATATAGGGAACACTAGCTAGCTAGATGCGGTCCGGCGGCCGGCAAGGGAGAACTGGATTGCTGCCATAGCAGTGTTGAGTGAGTGAGTGAGAGAGAGAACCCTAATAGTAAGTAATGAAGGTCTTATAAGTCATGCCACTGAGAAACTAACAATGCATAGTAATTACAGAGATTTGTTAGGAAGATAAGGAAAAACAAGAATTCAACTCATTGTTTGGTGTGTGTATATTCTGGGAATGGGGTTACACAAAACATCATTTTGTGGGCCATATACTCGTATATGTGTATGCCTTTATATATATATATATGTAGAGGAGATGAGGATCAGGACCACCCTATAATCGGCCTTTCATAGCTCTGCAGTATGGATCCAAATTCTTCACTGTGCTTAGTTGGGAGAGGACCAGCACCTTCTTCATGCTTGCTTGGCCCTATATCAATAACAACATCTTCCTTTTCTCTCTCTCTCCCTCCCTCTCCACTACCACCTGTAGCTGTTCTATTCTAATCCATTCATTCCTTACGGTTCTTTTTTGGTCAGCACAGCACCACTCCTTGTATGTATGTACCCATCAACACGAGTGACCATTTTATGGTTCAAAGGCTAGGGCTAGGCTTGGCTGCAGTACAAATGGGCTTAGTTAAGCCCAATAATCTTAACTGGAGAAGCCGCCTCCAATTTGTTCTCAATCTCAGGGTCTATTCCCTCATCCTTCTTCCGGGTCCCGGCCTTCCCTGCGTTGCACTTTCAGGTCCATGGACCCATTTCCCATTAGAAAGGAGTGATGCATCTCAAAGGAGGGAGATTATCATACCCTCTGGTCTTATAGTGCGGGCGATATCTGAGGGTCCATTCAGAAGACGCTGACTGAATGCGCATAGATTTTGATGGGTGTATTTCCAATGGGATCGCACAAATCACAGACCTGGCAAGGAAAGGGATGTCGGAAAGATGGAGCAAAACTCGATAGAGGGGAGAGGAATCAATGGAGTTCCACAAGTACAATTGGTGGGGGGATCGAACTTCATATTATTCTCACGAAGTGTACTCATATGAGATATGACAATCATTACCATTCCTAGATGCTGCATATTGACTAGGAGTTAGTTGGCATAACTAATTCAATGATTCGTTCTATACTTCATTAGTAGCTACTCCCTCCAAGCTTCATGGACATCTCGAGTCGGAAGAGACAGTGATGACTTGCAGTTTGGGCTCTTCTTCCTTAACTCCCTCAGCTTCACGAGCTACCATGTTGATGGTATCCTTGGCCTCTCTGTTCTTTCCCCACAGCAGAATGTACAGTCCGAAGATCACCATTACAGATCCCACCAAACTGCTCCATTGGTCCCACACCACCCAAAATAATGAAACAGTCAGATACGTTTGGAAGAACGTTTTTTTTTGGCACAAACTTAAGAAGAGACTATATGCATGCAGTCATGGAAGCTGCCATGGGTTCTACTCTAACCTTCCAAGGTGAAGCGGTTCGTGAAGGAGAGGGATGTCAATCATGGCAGTAAGTATCTGAATCAGAGGGCTGAAAGCTGCGGTGAAGAGAGGCCCCCTCTTCTTGACGCACCATGACATCCCCACATAGCACAGTCCTGAGCCCACAATCCCCTGCAATTCCATCATTTATGCATCTGTCAAGCTGTTATGCTTATTAACTCTTTGTTTCTTTAAGTCAACTTTTGCTGAAGTTACGCTGATAATTACAGTGAAGAGAACGGCGATTATCTCGAACGTTCCCCTGAGGATCCACGCTGAGGGGTTCCTGCCGGATGACAAGGCCACCAGGGCTGCTGACTGAATGGTCCCGAAAAAGGTCATGATTGCAGTGCTGGAGTACTTGCAGGGGTACCGCTTTCCGATAATCGATTGGAGAAGAAACCACGAGGACCACAGGACGGATCCCATGACTAGAGCCATTGAGCTGAGGACCCATCTTTGTGTCCTATTTGCCGAGCTCATCTTCCCAGAATGGCTTTCCATTGAAGCTGGATTGTAAGTTGAGCCATGTGAAGGCTCGAAAAGGGTGACTCCCCTGTACAGTGTCAGCAGCATGACTCCACCTACACATATCAGAGAGCCCGTCACCTTTGCCTTCCCGCTGCTTTCATGCAGGTTAACTTTCTCCATCCTGAAACCACACCATGTCTCAGCGAACTTTCTCGGTAAAGAAATAGAGTCTCTCGATTATGATCTTGAAGAGCGTACCGAAATGGTAAGGCAATTATGAACGTGACAACGGGGACCATGTTGACGAAGGCACTGGCGAAAGTTGCCGATGTGTATTGAATCCCGACAAGGAATAAGTATTGAGAGAGAGATGCCCTGCAAGAAAGCTTTAGCTCTAAGTCACCATTTTCATTATGAGGGAGTCCGTGAGAGAAAGCTCACAAGCTCTGGATACGTGCGACTAACCCGACTATGGCGCTGAAAAAAAGGGAGCATGCGATGCGGAATGTGAGCTTGGGCCTGGTGTTCCTGCAGAGCAAAGGTGAAACTCGACTATAAGATTTGTAGGAGGGGAGGTAGTAGCTTGCAACCGTACAAGTTATGGAACGTACTGTCAAGTATGGAGTACCTTTCAAGAAACCAAGCGATCGGAGCCAAGAAGAGCGTCGAGGCAGCCTGCCGGTATGCGATAATGACCAGATGGTTGGTTCCCTCTTCCACCACTTTCTTGAGCATGATATTGACGACGGCAAATGCAAAGTCTACTGCTATCATTGCAATGTAAGGAGTGCACTCACCGCCCCTTCCCATCCCACCACCATCAGCCATGCGGGTCGATCAGGAAGAACTTTCTGACCGCTGAAAACGACTCACACCTGAGTTCTGAGCCTCAGTTGAGACAAATGCTAGTGTACTAGTAAGCAACCAATAAATACGCAGAGAAGAGCACAAACTGGAGATGGGAAATTCTTCCAGTCACATCAAATCTTTTATGGCCGCCCCCATCGACCATTAATTTCATATAGTTATTCTCTCACCTTTGTTCCTTCACCCCTTTTTTTTAATCAACTCCTCATCCTCCACCTTCATGGCACGTTCATAGGTATGCAAAAAAACCATTCTGCACGTGTGCTTGCAGGAGACCCATGTGTCCAATTAGTTTATTATTTATTCTCTTGCCTGCTTTTGGATGCTCGATTCTCCACGAAGAACAACTAGAGGTCATTAGGTCACCCGAAAGCACCGACTCTATGGATGTTCTCACGTCATTGCCTGGCAAGGTGGCAAAGCAATTCAATCTCTGCGATCTGAGCACCGAGTTTTCCAATTGGGTGGACACTCAACAGACATATGGTATTTCTCTATTTCTTCTTCATGTTGGAATTCTTTTTCTGAAAGCTGATTCCGCCCTTTTCCTACATGACTTGGATTTTCAGGGAATCCATGGGGCATTACTTCCAAAGGCAAGCGTGCTTTATAAAGACAGTTACTTCCGTTTGAGAATCCACCTTCACCTTCACCTTCACCTTCACCTTCACCTGCTTCTGCTTCTGCTAGACCTTTATTAACTCCATTTTCACTCAAGTTGATGGATGGATGTGATGTTACTCGTGCCAAGTTGCCAACATTCAGTGAATTGGTTATTCTCTTCTCTAATGCCATTTTATTTTTATGATGATTATGCTTAAACTGGTAGTTGACTAGGAATGGTCTATTATGCACTACTGCCTAGGATCTATGGCGGCCATATTTGTATAATCAGTAGCCCATAGAAGAGCATCTCTTTATCCCTCCGACCTTTGCCTGGCATCTAATGCTTTTGGCACGCATATGTCTCTCATCTTAAGTAGATCGATCAGCATCCATGAATATTTCCATATCGCGTGGAAGGAGAACAACATGTCAAATCTTGTTTAATTCACATGTGCAGCTGCCACTAAAGGCAACCACACAAATACTAGATGAGTTCATAGAACAATGATGCAACATTTTTCTTAATGGATCAAAATGTTGTGGATTCTTCTTAGACCTTGAAGGGTGTTGTACATATGCAATCAATGTATAGAGTAAATATTAACTTTTAAAGTGAATATAATTCTCATTATTCCAACCCACCAATCTAACACAGCATTGATAAATTCATCACATGTTTTTGTATCATCATGTGCGTGATTTATTGTTTTTGTATTTGTGGCCCACCTAACAAAAGCAATGGCTATAACTACTAAGTATGAATTGTTAAGAATCATAAAAAGCTACGGCTAAGGACACCGATGCTAGCTGTAGGAGGAAATTTCTAGGGTTTCTCCTTTGAATGGATTGAACTTCTAAGAAACTCGTGACGGAAGGGCACACGTCTCCTCAATATATTCTCTTAGCATTGATCGTTGCCGTCGTGTAGACTAGCTTTCCTTCCCACATTTAAGTGCATGAACTACAATATTATCTTGCAGGTGCACGTGCAAAACGCACCCATATATGGTCACTTTAGTCCATGTGGTCCACCATGTTAAGTCTAGCAATATTCATTAATGGTTGGATAGTCATGCATACAAGGTCGGCCGTATACCAAGTATACAAAATTGGAACCTTTTTGGATCATGTGCAAACTGATTCCCTTCAAAATGCATTGGTACTAGGTTCTTCCTCTTAGCCATCGGGCTTTTTGTGGCTAGTGCACTCCTAACTTTCTCATCATGGAACCTTGATTGCTGGCTCTGTCCTTGGAGCTAGAGTTTGTTCTTGTTGCTGGCTTGCAGACTTTGGTCTAGCCTCTCCTTGATCCATGACTAGGCCAAGGTTATAGGTCTCCCAAACACAAGTGATGCTTTCTCCCACTTGGAGGGGAGATTTCCTTATTCAATATCATATAATAAATAGTACACAATAAGTTTAAGGAAGGCTATGATGTTGGGTACCCTAAAATTTTATGAGTTTGTTGAGGTAAGTAATGCACTAATCTATTAATGTTCATGATTGAATTTATATTGAGATAGTTTTATCTTGTTGATGGGTACTTATACTTCTAGTTTGAATTAGTGGGAGTCTAGGAATGTTTAGTATGTTTTCAATAGGTTTAGGGGGCAAATCAAAGAAAAAAAATGACTTCTCTATGTATACACACTTGATGGGACCACTTGGTGAGGTATTTGTTCCCCCAAGCGTGTCTTTGAATTTGATGGCACCATATGATGGTTTTTTGGGGATATAAAGCTGACAGTGCCATGCACCGTGATTAGACAATCACAGTGAAACAGCATCTCAATCATGACACTTTTATGCAGTCAAAGGATAATCTGCACAGGTGCACCCCTTAGTTCATTTGTTATGCTTCATCTTCATGATCCTCATAGTCAACATTTTTTATTTATGTATGGCATATAGTTGGTGGAGGTTTGTAGCTAAAGAAGCACGGGACCATTAATTATTGTCATTGATTATTCATAAGATACACACAATCATAACAACAATAAGGTGTTTAGCTTATTAATTTGTTTAAGATCCATGGCAAAAGAGAGAATGGCTTCTTCACAAGGCTGAATGAGAGCAGCATGCAGGTCCATCCCTACAAGGCCAACTTGTTTAAGTTTCTTACATTATGCAGATCAGGCACGGGTGGCCATTGTAGGAGGTCAGTTTAAGCTTTTAAAGGGCCAAGGAACACCATACTTCATATCCATCCCATATTTTTGGGCTTTGCACAGATGTATGATCAAGAGGGTTTTGTTCATCTAGCTGGAAAGTGTACTAACTGACTAAATTGGTGTCATTGCCATCTACAAGATTGTTGTTCCCACAGTTTCTCTCTGAGTTTATTGTGCAGCCAGGGAGAGGTGCTGCCTGTAAGGCTAGGCCATGAAAGTAGTGTGCTGTTTCCACAGTTTCTGTCTAAAAGCTTGTACCTTGGCTTAGACCATAGTCAAAATCTCATTTCTTCTTGCAAAGTTCAAAGAGCATTCACTCTTAAGAGAATATTAGCAGCCCATCTCTTTTTTGGGCACAAATTTAGGACAATTCACCTCATTTGATTCCATTCCGTCCATTAATTATATACTGTCTCCTCCTCCTCCTCCTCCCCCTCCTGACATGATCTATCAACCAGTGCCCTACTTCAGTTGAGCATATATTTCAGTATAGCTTCCGCTTTCCCCTTCAATGGATTCTTCCAATCTTTTTTATTCGTTTTGTACAGTATCCGAAAACTAACTTACTAGGGATGCTTCCATGGAAGATGCGCACCATCAAGGGCAGATGATTGGCTATGCAGTTGTTGGACTATAGTATGCACGATCATTAGTACTTTTGATGAATGAAATGCATAAAAGGCTACTACTATAAGATTAGCCATTCCATCATTTGCCCACAGGATCTGCAGGTTTTGCTAGTCATCAGAAAACATCGATTGTGGCTCATATATATATATATGTGTGTGTGTGTGTATTACTACTTTGAATGATAGATGTTGTGTTGTATGGCTTGGTGCATGATTCCACCTTCCCACTTGTGCTATAGACAAATGAGAGGTCGTATGCATATAATGCTCTGCTCGTCCTCGCCTCCCCAGCAAAACAATGGACCACTATCTATATATACTCCTGACGGTGACTTGCACTAAAACTTATATGCCGTATATATACAGCGTTCCAATATCTGAAAAGTGCTACTTGAAAGGGAAAGGACGGAACGGTTTGTGGCATTGACGTCTTAATCCTCACTATTCGATAGGCATGCAAATTGACAGCTCGAGATCAGTCGCTTCCCACAACCTTATAAGAAATGGGTTTGCGCCATTGAAGAGCATGCATGAACTTGACGACGATATAATCGACCCTATAGCAGTCCTTGTCCTTGAGCTAAGTATCGATAAAGCCATGGGGGCTGCTGCTCCCTATATTGCTATGATGCTGGTTCAGCTATCCTACGGTGGGGCCAACATCTTCACGAAGATCGCCCTCGACAGAGGACTCAATCAGTTCGTATTCATGGCCTATCGCCATATCATCGCGGGCCTTCTCTTGGGCCCCTTCGCCTACGTACTCGAAAGGTACTACTGTGTTCTCCTTCAGCGGAATTGAAAACTGAATTCTTTCAGCTAACAACATGAAGTCTTTGTTCTGTCTGTGTTGAATACATGTAACAGAAAGCAGCGGCCGCTGCTTTCTCTGAAGGTCGCAACCAAAATCTTTGTCATCTCCTCGCTCGGCACAACGATCCATCTCAACATCTACTACGCGGGCATGGAGTATACCTCTGCAACGGTGGCAGCCGCCTTGGGCAACGTGATGCCTTGCCTGACATTCCTCATGGCAGTCCTCCTCAGGTGATCTCTCTACTGATTAATTGATGGCGACCATCCAAAACCAGTTCTGATAACTTTTCCTTTTACGATGGAAGGATGGAGACGGTGAGGTTGAAGAGCTGGAGAGGGCGAGCCAAGGTTATCGGGACGCTCATATGCGTCGGTGGGTCCCTTACCTTCACCTTCTGGAAAGGGAGGTGTTTCACCTTCGTGAAGAGGCCATTGATACACAGGTATGCCTCCACTGAGCCAAGACATGTGGAGGAGGATTGGATCAAGGGCACGGCACTCATTCTGCTGAGTCACGTCACGTGGAGTCTGTGGCTCATATTCCAGGTGAAGCATTGGCTCCATAAAAAATGCATTAATATTGCAGCAATGGATGATGAGTTGATAGCATTTGATTTCCTTTTTGGTTGTTATGCTAGTAGGTCATCGTATACAAGGACTACCCTGCTCGACTGTCCTTCAACACCTTGATCTGCATCTCCGCCTCCATCCAGTCATCTTTGCTGGGCCTCCTCTTCGCAAGGGACCCGAGTCAGTGGAGGCTCGGGTGGGACGTAAAGCTGTGGAACATACTCTATACAGTTAGTTCTCATTAACCCATTTTGACAACATGGTAGTAGAAACTCCGTATTTCACCTTGGACCGACCCGTGATCGGTTTTTGTTACTTCAGGGTGTCATAGTATCAGCAATGGTGAACAATCTCTTGATATGGGCCGTCAACCGCAAGGGGCCAGTTTTTGCTGCAATGTTCTGCCCTTTGATGCTTGTGGTCGTGGGAATATTCTCGGCCATCTTTTTCGCAGAGAAATTCCACTTGGGCAGGTGAGATGCTAAGATCATGTTCCAGGCTTCCTTGGCCAGTCCTTTTCACAAGTTATTCTTCCATAAGCATTAATTGTCTAATCTTCCAAATATTGGCAAGCAGCATGATAGGAACGTGCCTCATTATTCTGGGACTGTACTGCGTCCTGTGGGGCAAGGCAAAGGAAAATAGCAGAGCTGAAGTATCCGAAAATGAAAAGGGCGTAAGTGATAACAAGCTAGTTGAGGTTTCAATCCATGATAACAACAAAGCAGACACTGTGAAGTGAATATCTATCTTTGCTTTTACCCTTTCTCTAGTTGTATCATTTCTTACATAAGTTCTGACCATGAAAACTGAGCCATTTGAATTTCTCCTGGATACTTACCCGACCATGAAGGCCAGGAGAGATTCACCATCACTGTGTAAGGCCAACATCAGGGAAAGATAATAAAAATTAGGACAACCTAGCTGAGTTGTCCGACCATGAGCATGCAAGTAGTGTATCATTGAGATCAGAATGTCAAAATGTCTGTCCAACAGTCTCGAAAGCAAGAAATATCTTAAAATGGTCAGTCTCATTTTCTTTCTCCGTACCATCTAGCAAGGATCAGGAGAGGAAACATCCTGACAGAAGCAGATACTGCTGAAACTTAACATACAAGAATAAGGTTGAGTGTACCTAGCAGAGGAAATGCCACAACATTTCCTATTTGGATTCTTTTTCCCCTTCGACTTCAACGGAGGTTTCGCAGTTCCGAGGTTCAACCCTGACGTACTACTTACTGTTGGGTCCTTCTAAGGTTCCTATGGGAGGGTAGAGTCCATAAATTTAATGCCTTGCAAACCATTTAAACCCAGCTTCCTGTCAATCTAAAACTTGCTACAATTCAATACTGCCTCAAGAAAAATACTTCAAAGAAAGCATTTCTAATGCCCGCACAGCAGGAGAAGATCCCGTAATGAAAGGTTTGGATTTGTGATCACGTTAAATCACATGTTATACCGCAAATCAAAATCAAATGCATAATTTCTTTGGCGATTACTCCCTTATCCCCAAAGGTAGTATGGATACCACAGTTGGTTTAAATTTCTTTTTCCTTAAAAGTATCCCTATCATATGAACGCTGGACATTTTGCATAAATTGGAAAAGGAATTTCAGCTGAAACAGATTATGATACTATTGTATTTCAGCTTCAGGTCTGCTACCACTGAACATTAAATTGTTAAACGTTAAAACCGTAGAGAGCATTTGAATGTTAACAGCCTTAAGATGCCACAATATGGAAATATTTCAACTCACAGAATCGATACCATCGATAAGCTATTGTGCCTGGTCTTTCTACTCGCTACCTACTCCCAAAGGTTTACGCTAAGAACCTCCGCGAAAGCTCCGGATTGTGATGCCATAATGCATTGGGAGAGTGAGTTTACCTGAGCATGAGTCCACGTGTTGCCCACGGTGAGAGGGCCGTGAATCCTGATGACGTCAAAGAGATCTCGAGAAATCGAATAAGCCTCCTGATGCGGTACCTTCGGGTCTATCTTCCTCACGTTCACCGCCCGCTTCTGCGAGAAATAGCGCACGAATACGCTGCCGCTCAATGCAGCACTGCCGCGAGTGAACCACATCTTGACCACCACCGTACGTAGATCGGAAAGCTCGGGATTCCGGCTCTCTAAAATCGGATCGCTGACGACGGAGAAAGGCCTAAAACGGAGCCTGTGCACTAGAATCTAAAATTCCACCCGAACCTGACCGTTGCCCTTACGGCTTTTGCCAATCCGATCGGGTTCATTGCCACCATTCCCAAACTCTATAATCACTTGGATATCACTTGATCAATACTGATGCTGGGCCACTTCCACAGAGGCTGGGCCACTGATCCATTACATAGGCTACAAACCCAAGACTAGCTATGGCACACAACAAGTTTGGGCCTGTTCTTGGGCTGTGAAGGGATCCACTAGTCCTTGATGATATGAGGCCCATTTATATCCGTCTCAATAGGTGATAGCGGATACTGCCGCATGCTCCATGCATGTGGAGGTGTTCGATCGAGTGCACTTCAGTTTCTTGGCATGCAAGTTCACTAATATATATATATAGGTTATGGAATAGTTGCCCCAAGATCCACGGGATATATATATATATATATATTTTTTTTTTTTTTTTGAGGAGGTGGAGTCCTACATTATGGCTGGCCTTGGGTGCATGTCGCCCATCTTTCTATCTAAAAGTATGCATAGCAGTAGAATTGGTTGATTGATTCCATGGAAAATAAGATCATTAGGGCAATAGCTAGGCTCACATTTAATGTTCCGTAGTGTTCGTAAAGGCAACGGCACAATACTGACTTCTGACAGACTCTCTTGCCTATCATCTCTCTTGTTAATCCTCTCATTTTCTCCCTCTCTCTCTCTTGCTAATGCTGTGTCTGCATGGGATGATCGTAGGTAATCACAGATGGGCAAAAAGAAAAGGAATAGAATCCAGTAAATATGTAATATTCATGGATATTATTTATGAGAGAGAGGGGGGAAAGGGTAGTATTTAAACATGATTATTGATTATGGGTCGGCGTGATTGACCAGGAATTGCATTACAGCTTGCCCATAATGAGAGAGAGAGAGAGGCATGACAAGGCAAGGCAAAAGGTCAGGCTGCTAAATTACTTACTGCTAATTTAAGAAGGAAGGAAGATAGCGTGGGAATCCCTCCGATTCCGAGTGAATATCGCCCCCTTAGCGGCTTTAGCCACTTGTATGTATTATTACGTGTAGATGTTTATGTATGTATATAAAAAGACCAGTGGTGCTCTGTCATGTTCCTCGGATCCCACGAGAGGAAGTCTCCATTCTCTGATCAAAACGCCAATATATATATATATATGCAAGCAATTCAGTGAACAGAACATGACAAAGGCTTCTCGTATCCCCATGCATACATGAATGCGCACTTCTTGCACTACGCCTACTCCCATGCATACATACATGTATATACGTGCATCATGTCACATGTGTATGCATATAGGCATGCGAATAACCAGGTGACTGTTCATGGGTGCACTGAATTTGATGCAACGAAAAATAATGCTAAGCATATATTATTTAATTCTAAAATTATGTGACAACGTGAAAATATTACTCTTCCTAGTCTAGTCTTAGCTTCCCATGTGACATGATTAAGGACTTAATGTACAGACAGCTATTCCAGTCTGCTATGGTATGGTATTGCCGAGTAATCATCTAAACCACTTCTTTTTTAGATCTTTATTATCCAAATTGCCAACAAAAGGGGGCAACTGAGGAATTTCCAAGTCCAATAATCTCTTTTAAAAACCAAGTTATGATAATAATGTTCGAGTTGGCTCAAAATTTAACAAAAAATAATGTAATATATTGATTAATATGAAAGTGTGATTTTTTTCTATTCATTATATACATTCATTCCTATATAATTTAATATGAAAATTATCATTATAATTTAACTCATTACCTTAAGTCATATAAATTTTGTTCATTAGAAACAATGTATGTTGGAACGGCGTTTATTTGAAAATGGTGCTAAAAGATAAACTTGTTTGATCAACCATCAATAATTTAATGCGATATAGACATATTATAAGGTTTCATTTAATTTATTTCTTGGGCAGTATGAAAATTTTGACCATATTTGCTTGGATAAATAATATATATATATAACCCAAGAAAATTGGGTGAGTAGCTTCCAAAGAGAAGAAGACGACGAGATTTTCTACTATGAGAGGAGAAATTAAACTAAAAAGGAAGAAGATAGAATTGACAGAGGAGGAAGAATACGCAGGTTTTGTTCACTGTAATGAGGCGAGTTTAGGGTCAAAGGTTTCCCGTTCAACCGACATTTACCGGAGCATTTGCCCCCTTTTCATTCCCCCAGCCCCCACCCGTGACCTCACCTCACTGCTTCTTTTTCCTCTCCCTTTTCTCACCTGTAATTTTCATGCTTTTGTCCCTTCTAATCACCCATGTCCAAAAATCTTGTTAATGGTGGAATAATCGGATAATAATCTCACCATTAATTATAATGAAGAAATATTGAAGCCCCGATTCATTGTTGTTAAATGGAGAGCTAGCGTGTAATTGCACTAACACTTTGGTGGTGTTGAAGGGAGAGCTACAATGGGGATCATCACGCGTATCAAGTTGATTTCACTAATTAATTAAGCTTTCTGCTAATTAAAAGATTATCTTTCCTTCATTTCTACGTAGTTTGATAGCTCCCTTATGAGTCTTCTCCATCCTTTATCTCCTTCTCTCTCTCTCTTCTCTTCCAGCATTAGAACTTTGCCCTAGCTAGCTTTTGAATCCAGGGATTCCTGCGTCTGTCTTCTGAAGGTCTGCTCTTTCATTTCCCTCTTTCTTTCTCTCTTTGTCACCCATATCTGATATGTTTTAGATCAACATCTCTATGTAGAGATGTGTAGCATGGACATGTATGTGCATATATCTGTTCTCTTCCATGACTGATTTTTCTGGGTTCGATCATGGCACCGCAGATGGCGTAATGGTTGATTTCTTCGTTTTAGTCTTTCCCTAATTTTTCATAAACATATGGGGATGTGTAATGAGCAACCTTCTCTTTACTTCTTCGCTTGAAGTTTTTTGTCCATAAAATGTTCAGATGCTCTCTTAGGGTTTGAGTCTTTTCTACTCCCCAGTGAGCTTTCGTCGTCGGAGTTCCATGGATTCCAAATATTTTCTTCTCTGATATATTCACAGGCTTATAATAACCACATTTATAGCCCCAAAAAATAAAAGGTTGTGGACGAACCTTTCTTTCATCTTTGTGCTGATGCTTGCGCTGTGCTTTTCACAGTGAGTATCTATACGATGATGCCGAGCACCGGACAGCAGACTTCTGTTCCGCCAGGCTTCCGGTTTCATCCCACGGACGAGGAGCTTCTCTACTACTACCTGAGGAAGAAGGTCTCTTACGAGGCCATCGATCTCGACGTTATCAGGGAGGTGGATCTCAACAAGCTCGAGCCCTGGGACCTCAAAGGTCAGACAAAAGAAACCTGCAACTCCTTTTTTACACCTATACGTATTTCCATCTTTTCTTCAATCAAAGTGCTGCTATGGACCATCATACATAGAACATTACTGTGTTTGTTGACAAGCTGCCAAATCTGGGGTTTCTTTTTCTATCATAAGGTTTCTTTTTCTATCATAAGGTTTCTTTAACTATGTATGCCATATGGACAAGCAGCAATGGAAGTATCCATATGCTGAGTGTGGTTGAGCTTAATATGTGCAGAAAAGTGCAAAATCGGGTCGGGTCCTCAGAATGAATGGTACTTCTTCAGCCACAAGGACAAGAAGTATCCGACTGGAACCAGGACGAACCGGGCCACCACCGTCGGCTTCTGGAAGGCGACGGGCAGGGACAAGGCAATCCACCTCGGAAACTCCAAGCAGATCGGCATGAGGAAGACGCTCGTCTTCTACACCGGCCGTGCTCCACACGGTCAGAAGACCGACTGGATTATGCACGAGTATCGCCTTGAAGATGACACAGACGAAGTCCAGGTATGTATACGTCAATGCTCATCGAAGTAACCAGCTCTCCCTGCAAATTCTTGACCTTCTTTCTTCAGTACTTGCTCAAGTTTTCTTAACAATGTGACAGGAGGAAGGGTGGGTGGTGTGCCGGCTCTTCAAGAAGAAGCATCACAGAGGTTTCCAGCCGAACAAAGCGGATGCTGCAGGAGACCTTCAAGACGAAGACGACGAACGAACATTCCCGGCGGATCTTCAGCACCCGATGATGATGACCGCGTCAAGGTTTCCTCCTCTCGGAGTTGGGGTAGTAAAGCCAGCGCTGCACCATAACATCCTGATTTCCCCACCGTATAACGGTGCCACTGCTGCTGCATACGTCGTCGATGGCCATCTTCCGCAGCTCTTCAGTCCGGAAGCAGTCATTGCCAACGTGAGCTCCACCGCCGACGCTGACAATGTCAACGGTCACGACGAGCTGCTCGAGGGCTCTCACAACTTGCTGAGGTTGACGGCACCTTCCGGGCGAATTCTGCAGCAGCAGGAGAGGTTGCCGCAGTCGTTCAACATGAACAGCTTATACGGGTCGTCATCATCGTCAGACTGGTCGTTCCTGGACAAGCTCCTAGCATCGTCTCATCACCAACACCACCACCACCACAATCATGGCCAGGGGGACCACAGCAAGCCTTCTTCATCGACCAACTTCATGTACCCTTCATCTTGCAGCCAGGGAGGGATGGAGGGGGCACCAGAGCCCGCTCCTCAGCCGCCGCCGTCTCAGAATCTGTTTCCGTTTCAGTACCTTGGCTACGACAGCTCAGTTGATCTCTTCAAGTTCTCCAAATAGAGCTGAGGAATTGGTGAAAGTAAAACCCAATTCCCAGCCTCCTGACAATTTTTTTTTCTCCCTTGTGGTGCATGAACGCCGTACGGCTTTCTTATATCAAGACCTTTCTATTAATTAATTTCATGGATGCATGGGTGCCTTCACGGGTGCCTTGGTTTCAGTAGGACTTTCCCACTTGACAACATTTAACTACTTATATGTGTACTCGATTGAGAATCTCGATATTCCGTGGCCCATTTCTTAGTATTCCACAGATAGCTGTTACAGAGTTGGGAACCATGGTAACTTTGTAAAGACTATACTCGTACATCAATCATAGAAGCAATACATTCGTGTCAACTTTATATTGGTTCACAAGAATCCGTACAGTAGTCAATTAGGCAAACTTCAAGCATATACAGACATGGATGCAGGTAATCTACAGTCGTTTGATTAAAGATAAGGGGTGCAGCTGCCATAACAGTTCAGCAGCATAATTGACAGGTTCCTTTGCACCCATTCAAACGTACCGTTCAGTCTAGGGCAGTGAAAGATGATGTCCCTTGCTGGGAAGCTGCCACAGCGTTAGCAATGACCTCTCCCGGAGGCGGGTGATCGAACTTGCAGGTTGCGCCGTACTTACATGTCCCAGTCTTCATGTAATATGGGCAATTAGTGACTCCCTGGATGCTCAGAATATACATGAAGGAAAAATGAGAAGTGCCATTCAGCAAGAAGTACTATAGAGACACATCCATGTGGCTAACTATTATATCACTTGCAAAGCTCAAGATCACGGTATTAACGGATTAGATGATAGAGCAAGCAGTAAGCCATGTCACAAGCAAAGTGCCCAATTCAACTGTAAGGGTCAAGGATCTAAAGCACTACCTCTCTTCTAGGTAGACCAGCAAGGGTGAGCTTGACTTCTTGGTTTCCATTTGCCACTTTATGTGACTGAGCTGTTCGATCAAGAGGATGATGGAACTTGCATCTTTCACCAAACTTACACTCACCAGTCTTCATGTAATACTGCACAATGAGTCAAGAACAAAGGGCAAGCCATCTCTGAGAATTCTTGATTGTAAAATGTCAGTTTAAAAAAGGAAAAGCAAACAGACACGTATTTCCTTGGTCATAATCTAATAAATATATGATAAATGCGGATGAATGTCCACTAAAACCAGCAAAATATATGGAATGTACTTACATCACATTCCATCTGCCCGGGTCGTTGTGGGTATATGGTAGTCAACCCTGACTGCATGGTGAATAACACACAAGAAAATGATGTGCACGTCAAAATGATAAATACAAAGTGGCAGCAAAACCAAATGGTATGAAAACTGAAGGTGCCAAAGAATTTTGAGGAAAAAGCCAAAATTCTTGAAAGATAGTTAAGCATGGTAAAAACCCACTTAAATTTCGTGGCCCTAGTTAACCAGGCACTATCTAGCACCAACTAGCTAATAACACCCCAAAAAAGGAAGAACTATTGGCCTTACCAAGGCATCAACAACTTGATAGATAGAGGCAGCAGGAACAACAGACATATTTGCAGCAACAGCTACAGGATTGATCGCTGCATAAAATCATCATTATCTCAAATAAACCACTCCATTGCATATATATCTCTTTATGTCACTGGCATATAATCTTTGTTTTGAACTTATATGACATATCAATGAAAGAAGCCTACCGTTCCAGTCAGGGTGATTATAACAGCATGTGCTACCATACTTACAGCTGAAATTCAGGAGGTGAATCAGTGCAAACATTCAACAATATCTTACAACTGATATCATGCAAATAACCTTTTTACCTGCCAGTTTTTAGGTAGAATGGACAATCCACCTCTCCCTGTAATAAAAAAGACACAACATCATAATTCCTTTAGATTTAACTGGAGTACTTAATAGATGATAAAAGTTTGCTCAATGATGGCATTTTATCAGTTCAGCAATGCAAGAAAGAGATATTTAAAAGCATTCATCAAGATGAAAATTACAGTCAGCTGAAAGGCTGGAGCCTGGAGATTGTCAGCAGAAATAGAAATACCAGTTGAAAGGATGAATCAGTAGACGATTTTCTTAAAAACCAACAGCCTGGGATGATGCTAATAATGACAAGAGGCAAGTTCCTAGGTATAACAGAAGTTCACCAAGATTTTGAGAAGTAGTCTGGCAGAGTTAATTGAGAAACATGCAAAACACAAACTATGATTAGCAGCAGAAATAGAAATACCAGTTGAAAGGATGAATCAGTAGACGATTTTCTTAAAAACCAACAGCCTGGGATGATGCTAATAATGACAAGAGGCAAGTTCCTAGGTATAACAGAAGTTCACCAAGATTTTGAGAAGTAGTCTGGCAGAGTTAATTGAGAAACATGCAAAACACAAACTATGATTAGCAAAGGGCTCCCAAATCCACTTGTTTTACATTAAACTGATCACTGACCGGTCTAATAGGAAGCCCCTTGGAATTATGCAAAAGAGCTGGTGAGAAGGTAACAGGAGGCTGGACATTTTTTCCATTTCCATTCAGCCCTCTCATTCCATTGAGTGAGTATTTAAGTTCTTCATCAGCATTGTCTTGCAAAGTTTGAGGCACTTTAAAATCCTTAGGGTGATGAAATTTACATGTAGTCCCAAACTTGCAATTTCCTGTTTTCATGTAGAACTGTAACAACATTTGTGCAATATGTTATACTAAGTAATACGTGCTAAAGATTTTTGAGAACAACAGCAGCTAGAGATCTTACAGCACATGGAGGCTCCAGTGGTCTCTCAGGTAAAGGAGAACCAGTACTACTTTCAGAAGCACCCTAAAATCAATGTGGCATTTCAATAAATTTTTGGAGTAAATGGTAACATATCCATAAAATAGAGCGTCACTAGACAGATTAAGCTTCTTAATATTTCAGTCAAGTTAAACACTAATTGGGACTGCAATAAGAACACCACTTACCAAGGTAGAACTCTTATCTTTCGGATGATTAAATCTGCACCTCAATCCAAAGCTGCATCTTTGTGTCTTCATGAAATACTGCAAACCATATGAAAGAGAGTACACAAGAAAAAGTTAGGAGATGAACTAACTGCAGCTAGAGTGGTATTATAGAAGAAAGTGCTTACTGGACAATCTGGCTCTCCTGGTCTCTCTGGAAAGGATTCAGGGGTATAGGGCAGAGGAACCTGACAATTAAATTGTATTTATAATGATATATACCAACTATGTGCAATAGAATGGAGAAATAGCAAAATAACAGAATATTTGCTTGCTCTATCACGTGAATCCAAGGAGATCCGAATTATAATCATGCAAAAGATATATAACTTGTTACTTGAGTTATGAACAAAAGCTTCAGATAAACGATCTATAACTGAGACACACTAATATTTTCTGTTATTTTTCAACAAGCAACGTGGCTTGTCTGTGCACCAGGCTTTTCTTCTCAAAGGTTGCCTGATGGATTGTACTAAATTAGTGCAGCTCCCAAAGTCCAGGTCTTAAAGCATCTAAAATTGTGAGATGATCCTTTTTACATGCTTTATTATAGTGCCAAAGCGTTAGCCTTCCATTAATAATGAAAATAGAGTTGGACTCATCATTCCATTGATGCGGCTAAAGTCCACATGCATATTTACATTGTGGAAGGAAAGGATTGGATTCATCCTTCTACTGATAATGAAAAAGGAGTTAGTATTTACAAAATTATCAATGAAAACTGATCCTTCAAAACATTGAAGCAATCACTCCTGATCAATGGTGTCTTTTTTTTCTAGTGAACAAGGTACTCAAAGATATGCCAAGTAAGAGTCATCACCATAAAATTAAAATGGATCAGTTCTCTGGCCTAGAGATACGAGCAACCGTTATACTACCGACAAATCAAACTGAACAAACTGAGGATCGATTAATTGTCCATTAACAATAAAATGAAGCTGGATTGCATGCACTCTTCTGATGAAGCTACATAGATAACAAGGGAAAAGAAACTGACAGCAGAACTCATTAGGATAATATTTGTTTTACAAGAAAAGAGACTAGCCATAGCTAATTTATTTCAAGTCATTAAGGAAACTTTGGGAAGAAGAAGGATTCCTTTTGATGATTTAGCGCAAGATATAAATGAGGCCCAGCATCAATTATGGGGAAATTAACAGAGAAAAATATTATTATCAAGAAGAAAAAATGGCAACCATCAGAAATATTTATCAGTTGAATGAAAGAAAATATTTCAAAGACAGGTCAATTGTAACACTCAGGAAATCAACCAATCTCCATAGAGTTTGCATCACTTTAAACTGAGAAAGTACTCCATAACTATACTGAATTTTTTTCCCAGTGTGTATATATATACATAAAATATTACATAGTATATGTAACCCAAATATATAAGTTGTTTATCAAATAAGAAAAAAATTGTTAGTATGTGTGTATATCATACTATATTAGATGTAAAAGATGGCAATAAATCGTCACCTCTTTCCAATCTGGGATTCCACCTTCAGGAACCCAAATAGGATGGTCAAACCTGCAGCTATATCCAAATTTACAGGTTCTGGTAAGCATATAATGAGCACAATCCTTCTCTCCTGGCCTCTGTGGATATATAGGCAAATTGCTTGCACTCTCAGCTCTAGGGCGTTTTGATAATGAGTTGCTTGTGTACAAAGCTTCACTTTGCCCAATTGTGCTTTGCGCACCATAGATAGATGGATGATAGAGAGCTATAATACATATTAGACAATTATATAAAAGGAGATACAGGGAATATACTTTACAAATATGATACATAAAAATAGTATATAGGATATTTACATTCTATCTACCATAAAATAATGGCTCACTAGAGAAATGTAACATTATCATCATATATGGCTTGGATGGGTTTTAAACCATAAATATTAAAGCTTCAATCAAGCATTAGAGAAAGTATCAAATCCAGAAAGAAAAAATTTTAAGAAGCCCCAACCAAACTCCATAAGGCAGCCACTTGAAGAACAAACAGCCGAGAGAAACTCTACCGAAGTGCAGAGGATCATTTCCACTAAACAAGCAAATGACAGGACAAATTAAACAATTTTTGCTTCAGTGAAGCAATACATCTTACAATCAGTAATGACCTCCGGAATCCGCACAAGATTTATATGCGTTTTAGTTTAATGTTTCCAAATATTTATTACTTAAACCTAAATCCATTCACACTGTCACCTATATACTTTCGCCCCCCTTCCAAGACAAGTCATTTTAAGCATAGCTCTCATGTATATGGGCAAGATGAATCACTAAGAAACGGATAATATGCGCATTTGGATAATGAAGTTATTTGTAAAACCAAGGGAACTTCTGTCTGCTCTACTGGGATTTTTTCGCTAGTCATGCCTGCTAGGTTTTAAGTGATGAGTGGCCTACAAAAGTGTTGCTCGCCAGAGATATTCAAAGAAAGAGGATTGAATATGAATCAGGACTACCGACCTTGGGATGACCGCTTCAGTGAAGAAAGGGAAAGCAAAGGATCCGAATCAGAAGTGGTATCCCAGGAATAAGCAGCAGACGCAGAGCGACCAACGCCACGGGGATCCCTGGATGAAAGCTGGTAGATGGACGAGGCTAATGCAGCAGTCTTACTCTTGAATAACGACGACGATGCAGACTCCGGAGAGGACGAACCGCCGGTGATCGACGGCGCTACGCGGTAACCAGGCTTGTACCCGTACAGATAGTTCGCCATTAATAGAGGACACGTACGACGCACCAAACCGTGGAACTAGAATCCAGAATGGAAGGAACGTCGCCTGCCGCAGTCTGCTTCCGATAGCTCAAGCCCTCCGATAGCTTCAGAGGTGCAGACGGCAAATTGCGCCGAGATTAATCGCAGGGACGTAGCCATCATACTTTCTTATTTCAGATTTGCTCCGAATATTAACGCTATTTACATGTTAGTCCAACATCTCTAATATTTTATAGTTATGTGCCTAAAATGTCTTATATCTCGACATTACTCCCTAATGATTAGATTCTGTTCCAAAATAATCCTTTTCCATGACCATTAGTTATGCATGATGGTATATGTTTGAACTTAGTGGAACGATCACCTAAACTAATTTTAAGTTAAATTAAACTATATTATATAAAAATATATAGAATTTTTCGAGTTCAAATATATGCCACGGACACGTAAATATTAATATGGTATGCATGAAAACTTGAATTAAAATAAAAAATTAAAATTACAGATGTGCTTTTCTTTTTACAATATGTATACGGAGTACTACTATGGTTCCACCATTCACTATACTTGAACCAATACTTGGAAGCCCCACGAGGGTTAATTAATTAAGCATGTGATGAAAAAAATACACGTAGTTAATGCAAGGCCATGGTACATGCAGAACATATAAATCCATACTAAAAAAAGAAGGCGAGAGATCGATCTCCCTAATGGGGGATAGCTGCTTCAGCTATGCCGTAAAACTACACGGTGATGAAGCTACTGTCGATCGATTCTTAGTTAGAAGTACTCGAAATCTACGTAGGAAGATGAGTCATCCGTGTTATCCATCTTGTTGTCGGCGGCGGCATGGTCCAGGTGGCCGCCGCCTGTGGTGGGGGCTTCCTTCCTCTCGGCCTTGGTGGCGGCGGCGGCGTACTTGGAGAAGTCTACGGGATCCGGGATATGGGGAGGGGCGGCGCTCCTGACGAGGGCCCAGTTGACGCCGTCGAAGAAAGGGTGTTGCTTGATCTCCGTGGCGCCACGCTTGTAAGCGATGCGCTTGTTAGGGTCCTTCATGAGGAGGCCCTTGATGAGGTCCCTGGCCATGGAGCTAACCTGGGGGCTGTCAGGGAACCTCAGCGGCTGCCCCACCACGTTGTGGAGCGTGGCCCTGTTGCCGTTCCCCTTGAATGGCGTCGTCCCGTGCAGCAGCTCGTAGAGGAAGATCCCGAACGTCCACCAGTCGACGGCGCTTCCGTGGCCCTCGCCCCTTATGATCTCCGGCGCGAGGTACTCGTGGGTCCCCACGAACGACATGGACCTGACGTTGGTGGGCTCAGCCATGAGCTCCGGCAGCGGCCCGCCCCTGATCAGGAGGCCGAAGTCCGACTTTGACTTGCGGCTCTTCTTCCCCGGGAGGATCCGGGGAAAGAAGGAGGGCTGCTGTACGCAGCTCTGGACGGCGGAGTCGTCGTCCAGGATGCCGCCGGAGCTGGATGTGGAGGGGGAGTTGGTGTTGATGCGGACGGAGGAGGACTTGACGAGGGTGGGGCAGACGGAGCAGCGGAGAGAGAGATCGAAGTCGGAGAGCATGATATGACCCTCGTCTCTGACGAGGACGTTCTCCGGCTTCAGGTCACGGTAGACGACGCCGAGCATGTGCAGATACTCCAGCGCCAGCAGCACCTCCGATGCATAAAACCTGCACATTATAAGTGGATAAATGATATCCTCTAGAGTCCATGCAATCTCCGAGTCCGAGTCCGGCATATCATTGCATATGTGTATATATATATATATATTACTGACCGTGCGGCTTCCTCCGTGAAATGCTTGTTGGGCTGCTTCTGCCGGAGAGCATGGAGGTTGCCACCGCTGCAGAACTCCATGACCAAGCAGTTGAACTTGTCCGTCTCAAAGTACGAATAAAGAGTCGGCAAGAACGGGTGGTCAAGGAGTCCGAGGATCTCCCTCTCTGTCTGCGCCCTCTGCAGCTTGTTCCTGCTAACCAGAGATGCCTTGTCCATCACCTTCATGGCGAAGTAAGCATCTCTCCCACGTAGCTCAACCAAGTACACGCTCCCAATGTCGCCGTAACCGATCCGCTTGAGGAGCCTGAAGTGGCTGAGGCCGATGGAGGGGACCACCTTGGAGACCCTGTTGATGGCGTCCCACCGTACGTCTCCTCCCGTGTGGGGCTTGAGATTCGTGCCGGAGCTCTCTAGGCTGTTGCTCCGGGAGTCATTTCGGTCCCTTGGTAGCTTCCTGGGCAGGGCAGGATTAGGGGACGGGATGGTAGAAGACGGAGCGTGGTCCGTCTGACTGCTCGTGGACGCGGTGTGATTGGCGGGAATCTTGTCGGGGTCACATGGAGCGCCTAGTTCAAACTTGGGAAATTGATCAGCCTCTTCCTTGGGGATTTGTCCAGGAGGGCTAATGGATGAGTTAGATTCCATGGCTGATTTCTCTTTAGATGATTTCCTTAAAAAAGAGCAACCTCTGATTAATTAACAAACAGCTTGTGGTTCATTGGAGAAGAATGGGACTGGTCCAATTAAAAGGACGTAGTTGCATGAACGTGGTGGGGGGTCGGCGTTCTTCCATACCTTGCAGTTGGGTATGGTTGGAGACAGAAGAGAGGGAGGTGAAACATGAAAAAGCTAACAGTAACAGGTCCAGGTCCCATACGGTAAAAGACAGAGACAGGAGGAAAGAAATCTGTTAGTTGAGAAGGGGGAGAGAGAAAAAAAGGGCTGGAAGGAAACGGTCAATGGAGTCCTCCAGTCCGTAGATTTGCCATTTTTTTTCATCCTCTCAAGAAATCTGTGGCCTAAAAACTAGCAGTTGCAGCTGCCCCGCCCATGATAGTATAGCCATGCCTACCGTGGGTTAAGGCGTGAAGGATGTTGGGCTCGAGGAAGTGCTAATACTTTGACAAACTTCACACCCCCAAATAAGTACACCGCGGGATTAAGTTGGAAATAGGGATTAAGTTGGAGATAAGCGGCAGTGCATCTCTATCAACATATCAATACATAAAAGGCTCACGCCATCTCAACTATCAATTGAAGAGCAAGGTCATCTTGTCCTGTCAAATGCCAGGTTCGGAGCAAAAGTGCTAAACATTTCATTACCCTTGGTGAGGATGGCCATTGAACTGAATCAAAATCACAAAATCAGCAATAGCTGTCGACATAATGGGGCCAAAGCCCTCGGTGCAATGAATCATCCAGTCTTCTAGCAAGTTACAGTTTTTCACACCATCCCTTGGTTTTACCTGGAACCTTGGCCTGATTCACCCGGGGGCTGAGAACCACCACGTGCAGTGCGCCCAATGCGCCCCCGCACAGCTCGCCCGCGTACTGCACGACCCCTACTTGGGGTTGTTGAAGGAAGAGTCCCAGCCTGCCTCAGGGCTGCCTTCTCTCTCGCTCTCTCACGTAGGTTTATGGTGGTTGAACTACTCCCCACTGTCGTTAAACTTGGACTCAAACCTGGGCTAGGGCTCACGCCCGAACTGGGACTTGGACTCCTCCTAATGGATGGAGTTGGAAGAACACTACTTGCCCCTGCAGCAGTTTCAGATGAAACCTGCTGCTGCTCACTTTCAATCTTAGATACATCAGCATCTGCCACCATCTCATCGGGGATCTCACCCTCCTCCTCGCCCTTCTCATCATCCGGTAGAGGAGCCTCAAGAGAGGAGCTATTGTCCATCTCCTCAAACACTGCATCCACATCCTCACCACCTCTGATGGGAGAAGCAGTGGGAGTAGTAGCAGCAGCTTCCTCAGGCTTCTCTCCTTCCATTCCTGCTTCAGGGGACACATCACCAGCACCACTACCACCCTCTTCAGGATCAGCAATATCTGAGGCAAGCTCACCCTCTTCTTTGTCGCTCTCATCCACCATTTGTTGATCTTCCACCATTAGCACCACATCACTATTAGGGACCGTCCCACTCATCATATCACCTTGACCACTACCTGCCGGATCCAAATTCTCCTCATCAATTCCCCCGGAATGGTTCTGTTCCTTCTTTTGGTCCTCCTCAACATTCTCTGAAGAGATCTCAGTATCCTCCATCTGAAGATCGCCGCCAGAATCCTTGTTCTTGTCCACAACTGGAGGTTGTGTATCCAATGCTTCTTCGGGAGGCTCAACTGCTTGTCCTCCTTCAGAAGGATCTTCTTGTTGTGACAAGTCTAGTCCTTTAGATCTTTTCAGAGCACTTTCGCCATCATCTGCTGATTGGTCTACAAAACTGGCAGCTGAAGGAGCTAATTGCCGCTTTCTTGGTGGCTGTTGTACTGATGAACCCTCAACAGCGCCCTCAGCAGCAGGACCCTGTAGGGATGAAATGAGCTGCTTTCCTGTATTTTCAACTCCTGGCATCTCAGTATCCTGCTGTTGCACATCCTCTGGTTTCAGACGAGGCCTCACCAACCTTCTCACATTTTTCCGAGTATCAGAAGAGGGTTTAGGTAACAGAAGCTTCTTGTCCCTTTCCTCCACAGCAGGTTTAGGTGGCAAACTGATACTGCTCGTCACAGGGATGCCTGTAGTTGCTTGAGCAAGAGCTGCATTTCATAAAAAAATAATATTTTTGTCGGCAAGGACATCCTTTCAAAATTTTAGCTATAATGAATGGGATGCTCAGCGATCTTAACTGCCAGAAACAGGTAACAAATTAGGAGTAGCTGAAACTGCAGAAGAGTCCTGAATGGATGCACGCCCACCTCCGGGATCACCACTGACTGACTGAGCAACCCTTTCAAAATTTTCCATAGCCAAGAAATAGCCAGAAACATGATCATCCAAAGTATTACCCGTGAGAATCTCAGCTGCCGATGTAATCTGACAACAATTGCGAAGTAGAAGAAAATAAGGTATTAGAAACAGGAGAAAGAACCCTTCAGAAAGAGAGGACCAAAGGACTATATTCTCACTGAAGTTTCATACTTTCCAGGTGGAAGGAAAGGGACAAAACAGATTCTGAGGGAGTGGAATCACATCATGTCATTTTCCAAGAAGAGATGGGCAGGAGATGTATATTTTTAGCATAGACAAAAGGATAGTGGTGGGACTCATGGTTCCCCAAACATGACATTTTGTATATATCTTTTTCACCTTGGTGTTCATTAATGAAGTAATTAATTTACTACTCCAAAATAAAATCCCCAACTTCCACTTAGGCTCATGTGTATTTTCACATGTATTCAGAAGAATGAAGTAGTTCCTGAAGAACACTATAACACCAGCAAAAATATACCACTGGTATCAACTTGCTTGCAAAACAACTGGAAAAAAATGATAAAGATTTTCTCTTTAAAATATCAATAAGGTTGTGATCAGTTTTACCTCTGGAAGATTGTCTTCAGCCTGCTTTATCTTTTCTACCTCACCAGAGACCTGCTTTAGAGCTAGCTTATGCTTCTCAAGTTCATTTATAACCTTACTTTTCTCCTAAGATAAACAGATACAAAAGATATATCAGAAAGGATATTTTACAGAGAGACAAAGCAATATCATCCTATGAGTTTCAAGGTCATCCATAGGGGTTACTGCATGTTGGAAGGAACATTCAGTTACTCTAGAATATGTCCTACTGGATTTAACAAGAATTAATTGCAACTGATATGGATTATTGTGGAATTATCATTGGCAAAAACCTCATCAGCTCTTTTGAAAGAATCTGCAATTATATCCTCACTCTTCTGGCGTCGTTCCTTCTCTTTCTTCAGAATATCCCGTTGCTTTTCAATTGTTTTCTCCAACATCTGAGAGATGAATCACAGGAAACCTTAGCAGTATTATCGATGTTGTGCAAAATATGGCAAGAGATTGATCAGGGTACCTGTATTCTGGTATCTTTTTCCTCCTTTTCCTTCATGAGCTGTTCAACAGAAACATCTGCAGTAGGCCTTTTTCCTAGAAGATAGGATCAACAGAAACTGATTAAACCAGCGCCCCATAGAAGAATCTTTTCAAACCAAATTTTTATGGTAAGGAAAGATTCTTACCTTGTTTGAGATCCTCCAACTGTTTCAAAAGAACCTGATTTTCCTTGTTAAGCTCCTCCTTTTCCTTTGCCAAATTGTCAGCCCTCCTCTGAAAATGTTTACAGACGTGTATGAATCAAAATCAGATGAAAAATAATTAAACGACATACAAAAACAAGAAAAATAGCCACTAAATATTTTTGAACAATTTATGGGAACTGTTCTATTCATAATTGGGACAGCTTGTTAACCTTTAACTGGAATGCAATTTTCCTATGCTTGTCCTGCAAGTATAGTGAAAAAGAGTTACATATTGACATCTGGGTACAAAGAAACCTCCTTTTTCATGCTTTAAAAAGTCATTACCTCTTTCTCGTTGAGTTCAGACCGACAGTTCTGTAGAGTCTGCTCAATTTGTGATACAGTGTCCTGCTTTTGGGAAGCAAGCACGTTCAATTCCTCAATCTGAACCTCATTTTCTTTAAGTTTTTCCTGTAAGACAAGATGTTTTACAGGATGCACCATCATTTAGAAAATGATATTTACAGGATACGCCATCATCAAGCAGCATGGCATGAGACAACAGCATGATATGATGTGAAAGAAAAGCAGATCATATGAACAAGATAGGATCATGAACAAAAGAGAGCATGACAAGTTAATCGGGAGAAAATCTGTTTCTCTTACAGATTTTTGCCTCAATGTCGTTTCAACAGTTGGGAATTCTTTCAAACAGTAACAAGCAACAGCAAACCAAAAGATTATCACTAGTATTTGAAAGAGACTCTTGCTACCAAAACATAGATTAAAGTGTGCCTGCAGATTAGTGTGTAATGCCCCTTGTGAAAAATGCATTCATGTATTCACAAGAGATTTAAAACATGATCTTTCCAAATGGAAGACACAAAAAAACTGATGTATAAGCTCAAAGATAATGCAAGAAAGAATAGCAATGTACAACATGTGCGTCCAGCTCATAGGAGATTCAGCCTACCTGAATTTGTGAAAACTCAATCTTCATGTGCTCATAATTTTCTATGTCAATATTTCCACACTTCTGTACCAACTATCACAAACAACTAAAGGTTAATAAACTTGCATGACAAATAAAAGAGAAAAAGGCAACAGACAAGCAAATACTTCAGAAACCCTTTTCTCTAATTGAGCCTTCTCTCCCTTTTGCCACTCAATTTCCTTCTTGCAGGTTTCGACCTCAACTTGTTTTTCTCTCAAAAGCTTCTCTAAGTTGTCATATTCAATCCTGAACTTTTGAGCTTCATCACGTAATCTCTGAAAGGCCACATCCGCAGGCTAGATTAGCATAAGATGTAACGCTAGCATAGCAACTGGATGAAGAAAAGAAAATGCATCTACCTGACATTCCTCAAAGTTATGCTTATTTTCTTCCCTAAGCTGAGAGTTGCTTTCTCGAAGCAAGTTCATTTCCCTAACCTGAAAAAGAATTACACAATAAATTTAACAAGAAAAGTTTGCTAGTTTGGTGAATTGTTCAACAAATAGCAGTATGATGAAACATAAATGTTAAACTGCTAAGAAGGAATTAAAGCTTAATCACTGATTAACAGAGAAATAGAAAATGTGGAAAACAGAAAACAAACCAACCTGAATTTGAAGAGATTTGAACTCTTCTTCAGTGAACATCACTGCTTTTGAGCTGGCAAGTTCAGCATGGAGGGATGCTTGGGCTGTTTCTGCAGCCTTCAGAGCACTTTCAAGCTATGCAGCAGAGAACATCCAAGAAATGACAAATCAACGAGGAACATAACAGGTAAAGCTCAAAGGCACGTGCTGCACATTGCTAAGTTGATATTCCAACAATTTTACCTGTGACTGCAGGCGGAGCTTTTCTTGCTTCAACAGTGAAATTTCTGTTTCAGCCTATAAAGTTGTGCAAACAATGTATAAGAGAGGCAAAGAAAAATAGTCTGTTAGATAAAAACATTGAAACACTAGACAAAGGTAAATGAAGAGTTAAGGAGTGGTTATTACTATTTCTTTTGTCCTCCGTAGATAATTTATTACATTCTGTAAACTTGAGTCTGGAGAATCAATGTTCCCACCAGATCGATCTCTCTCAGCCAATTGGATATGCAAAGCCTCAAGTCTATCATGCAGTATCTTATTCTGTAGAATCCACAAGAAATAGTAAGATGCCAAAAGGTATGATTGTAAGATATCATGCATTATCTTATTCTGTAGAATCCACAAGAAATAGCAGATACAAAATCGTATGATTAGGTTCCCATCCATAGAATTAAGAGGACAAAAACAATGCATAAAATAAGCCATAATGTGTTATAGAGAAATATAAAGAACAGTTTATTTTGTTATTTTACAGCAATCCAGCACGTGTCAACCCCCTGCAAGTAGTTTTGTAAGCATATATGCTCGAAGTAATGACCTGTTCATTCAATTCACTGTACTTCTTTTCTGCTACATTTCTTGATTCTTCCAATAGAGACTTATCTGTTGACCATCTGGACTTTAGTTCATCCTGCATAATATGGACCAGTGATAAAATAATGATAATAATGATATATGAGGCCACAAAGAAAAAGCAACTTTTATTAGAATCTGTGTACATTTTCCCTCTTAAGCATATCTGCTGATTTTCGCAACCCAGATGTTTCCTCTTGCAGTAGAGCCAAAACTTCGGATGTCCTAGTCAACTCTTGTATAGTTTCCGATTGCAAGATAACCTGGGAAGATGAGGAAACCCAATTACAGCTCATCTTAAACTCTAATGCCACAATGTATTGCAACATCAAAGAAATCTACTTATGTTGGAAATCCAACTCCAGCTTAAATTAGAGCTACTGACCCTTAAAACATGATGATCATAATAAAATGCTGAATTTTTATCATTTTTAATGTCCAAACTTTATACAAGCATCAGATTGAAATCTAAATGAAAGATAAAGGAAAAGATAAATGACTAGTGCCTCTCCCTTCTTGTGTAATTGGGAATCACAATATACAGTATATAGTAGTGGTTCTGAAAGATAGAAGCCCACATGGTTGCAAGGTTCATCAACAACCAATTCGAACCAGCTACCAAGGTAAAGATCTGTTAAATGTAACTTAACTACACCCAAAAAGGACATCATTATAGAGTTCTGCAGAGGATAAAATTTCCGGAGTACATCCCTTGAAGTCGAAGGTGGCATATGTTAGTTGCTCCTGTGTGTGTGTGCCTGGGTAAGCCAGTGCTTGCTAACCCTGATTTCTCTTCTACTTGTGCCTCCTAGTAGTTTGAGTATCTTCCTCTACCCCAATAAAAGGTGGAGTATTCTTTTCTATACTTAATATTACTGTATTGTTGAAGGTAGGATTGCAAATGACAAGGTGTACATCTATTGATAGTCCCTTGCACCAATATAGCCTTCACTTAAAAGTGCAAGAAGCAAAAAAAAGTTGGGAATGAATATTTTATGACATCCCCAACACAACCTCATTCAGTACCTGTCTTTCATAATTAGCATGTGCGGATCGCCACCTTTCATGCTCACTCTTCCATTTATCCTCAAGCAAAGAAATTTTAGTTTCCAGAGAACCAACTTCAGATCTATAATTGAAACAAAACACAAAATGTTGGAACCAGATTTCAGATAAATAAGTATGGAATTATAACAAATACTGACGCTTTAGCCACAGATTCTTCCTTCAGTTTTGTAATCTCTGCAGATGATAAGGCAAGGGCTTCCTCTCTTGCAGCAATGGAAGAGGCCACATCTTTAGATTTTAGAGTCACCTCAGTCTCCAATTGACAGACTCTTTCTCTGAGGGAAAGAACCTCAGCTTCTAAAGAAATCTTTAGTCTCTCAGCCTGTACATGATTCAAAGAACTCGTATAATCAAATTAACCAGTAAAATTACTACTTTTCAGATTTCAGCCATCAAAGATACCTCAGCTTTGAAATTCTCGTGTGCATGTTCCATCTGTTTCAAGGCTGTTTCATTCACTTGTGCTATGCTCTTATACTGCAATTAAAAAAACAAAAATTAAAGCATTCTCATGAGCAGCAAGGTCCTTTATCAGTTGTACAAAGACTACCTGCAGCATGTGCTCTTTATTTGTTTTTGCCTCCTCTTTCAATTTATCAATATCTTCTTTAGATATTTGTACTTCTGCAACAACCTTGAGATATAATAAGAAAATAATCTCAGATACCAATAACATGTATATATATCATACTTATTTGCACTTCTTCATTGGTTATTAGCTCAATTAAAGCAAAGGTTAAACACTAATCAGATCCACTATTAGCCCAATCACCAGTATTCTGTCAATTCAGTTCAAATGCAAAACCACTATAATAATATGAGAAATGCTGACCTCATTAGTAGATATGAAGGTAGTTCCTTCATAACCACCGACCTGAAGCAAGAGATGTGGTCAGTACATCTATGAACATGCATCTAGTTCAGCTAAAAGTGTAAATCTCACAATGATATTGCTAGAGCTTAATACTTAACAGTGAGTTAGTGATTAAGAGAACAACAAAAAAGTTCAGCATCACCAAAAATTTACAGCAGTATACTAGGTACTGAAACTATCAGGGAGCAAAAAAACAACAAACCCATACAAAATTTACATTTTGCTTTATTAACAAAATCAATTATTAACACGAAGAAGCATTACACTCGGTTAAGATGTAGAATATGCCACTAAATAGTAATAATAATGTATCGTATAACCTTTATCCATGACAAAAAAAACAAGAGAACTACAGACAATTAAATCAATCTTGTTAATATATATCATCCTAAAATAATACCTTCGACCCAGAAGACCTGATCTGTTTCTCCATATCTGAAAATCTTGCCTGAAAGAAAAAATAGAAAGAAGATTATAATCACTGTGACCATCAAATAATGCAGAAAATATATGCATGAAAAAGAAGTAAATGAAATAAACAAATGCCGGAAAGACTGCAAACTACCTCAGCAACAGCAGCCTTTGACTCAGCGACTGCAACAGCATGTAAGGCATCTGCCAACTGTTTTCCCAAATCTTCAACTTGTTTTAAGGCACTTTTTAATGTCTGATCACGATCAAGGGTTATATTTCGAGAATTATGACGCTCTTCTTGTAGTTCATTCTTGGCCTCGGCCCATTCCCTCTGCAGATAGTATGATTATAGCAAACTATTTCCTCAACAGGAAAAAAATTATATATACTGAGAAACAAACCTCAATTTGCTTGATATATTCCTCTTGTTTTCTTTTCTCTGCTGCTCTTGCCTCCTAATATAACCACAATAAATATGAGTTAGAGAATAGTAAGTTCAGAAAAGTAGGGGGAAATATAAGCAGCAATCAAAGTTCACCTGACGGACTTCATCTGTACTCTGTAGAGTATCCAGTGTAGCCTGCAAAAACCAACAATAAAACAAGTGGGATGAAGGTAAATTATCAGAGCTCTTTTGTTCAGAATGGCCAATCTATGTTGTTCACAGGTAAATCACTAAAGGGGAATGCACACAAGTGGTTTTCGAGCAGACATCTTTAAATAACATGAAGTTCACCCTTCGAGATTGTCTCAAAGGAGGAGGCTATGGCACATATGTGCTCTAGTGGTCAAGGGAGGGAAGGGATAGAAAGAGAAAAAATGGTAAAAAGACAAAAAAAACAGGAGGAGAAACTACCAGCAAAGTAATAAAAGATGGACAAGTATCTACAGTCACTTGAATCAGTATAGAAAATAAAGCAAACCAAGATAAGAATCCACCACATGAAAAGTTGACTGAAACAGATCACAGAAAGATGCATCATATTGTCTATTCAATATCACCCACTGATATCATCAGCTTTGGAACTGGCATCTACATAAGCAATAAGATAAATAATCTTCACAATAACAGGATGCATATATCCTACTCAATTAAACAGTAGATGAACATAAATATTTATGCTTTATAGCATTAACCAAGTGTACATAACTAACCTGCAGTCGATGTACACGATCTGATAAATTTTTAACCTCATCACAAGCCCTCTTTTCAGCATTAGCCAAAAGTTCTTTTTCATGCTTCAGAATAGAGACCTATTAAGCATAAACTAATTGTGAGTTTAAAGTAATTGCATCTGCCTTTCAAGTTCTAATGATCATCTTCATAAGCCTCTTGGCGGCATGAGGGAGATGTTTCTCCATCAAAAAATAAGTCGGAAAAGAAATACTTGGTGAGGTAAAGAACCAAAGTAGAAGAGAATTTGTGTATTAATTGTTAAACCGCACCTCCATTGTTAATTTTCGAGAAATTTCCTCTGCTGTATGCAGAGATTCAGTACTATCACGAATCTTCCGTTGATAGTCAACAATCAACTGAGTGAACTCCACATTCCTTGCTAAAACTCCATCAAGCTCATGCCTCTGACATATTAGCCATCAGATGCAATTAAAGAAAATGAAAAATCAACAGACAAAGCAGACAATATTTTCCAGGTTTTAATAAACCAGCAAAAATACTGCAGGGCCATTTGCTGCAACTATTGTGGCAGATTAACCTTTCAGAACTATCAATGATGACAGATAAAATAATATATAATGAAAGTTAGAGCAGAAACTTATTTAAGATTAAACAGATCTCAAAACTCTACATGCTATCTAATCTTGCATGGTATCTAGTAGAGTAGGAAAAAACCAACCACTTTGTTACAGGGAACCACAATTGGGAACGCAAACTGCAGTACAGCTGTGAAGATTACCTTAGATATAATCATATAAGTTGCCCAACTTTGTCATTCGATTAGCAACTAAACACATAAACAGATATAGGAATATCTAGAAGGCCGCATTTTATGTGGCTATTTATGTCAGTTCATGACCTCAAGTGAGGGAAGTGGCCAGCCGGATCAGCCATGCCACCACCTTTTTCTAGACAGTAAGATATCAGAAGTGCATGGCAAGCAGACCAATATTAGATGCAAAATTCGCATACAAAATGTTAGAGAATGCAAGAGAACCTGGAGTTATTGTCTAATAATGTTCTCATGGCAATGTTGTATTACTTGCCACATAATAATGCTAAAGGTGCATATTGGATATGAGATGCACAAAACCCAAACAATTGCTTTTTCTAGAAGGTGGTTACCCACATATCAGGAAATCATGTCGAACAAGAAACCAACATCTGATGCAAAACTTGCAAACATAAAGCTAAAGTATGTCAGAGGTCCTAGACTGCTGTTTAATTAAGTCATCATGATAATGTTATGGCATTGCCAACATAATCATGCTAGCAGTGGATATAGAATGCACATTTTTGTTAGTCAAAAGTATAGAAGGTTATCATTATTAGTTATTCGGGGTGTTTTGTGAGTAGGATCATGTTTTGTATTAGCTAAAATTTATTAGTACATGTTTTATGAAACTTCTTGATGCAATATAAATTAAGTTTCCTTACTGGATATTCAAAAATTCAATCAATTAAACAAAATCATAGACTAAATAATAACATAGAGATAACAGATGGAAGAGAATAATAATCTTGCACCTTGCTTTCAGATTCTTTCATAAGAGCATCAACTTTTTCTCGCACAAAATCGGCTTCCAAAGCTAACTTGTCACGTTCTGACTGCAATGATATAATCCTTGCCCTGAAATGAAAAGGAAAAATGATTCGAATGGGGAGTTTCAAAGTAAAATATAAGAAGAAATGAGCAGTGATAAGGAAAGGAAAATTGAGAAATCCTCGAATCTAGCACCTAAAACTAAATACATTTTGTTTTGAGCAATAAAACTATTTTCACATAGAGAGTTACAGCTTGAGGGCATGGACTTGTGGATGTTGGTCTGAGAAGTAATAATAACGAGTTACCTGGACTTGTCCAACTCCTCTTCAAGAGATCTCACTCGGTCAGCAGCCAGCTCTTGTGCTCTTTTAGCAGCTTCCTACAGATTGACAAGATTTACACATTACCAGAGGAATCATATGAAAATGATTGCCTCTATTGTAAGCAATACAAGCCAGTTGTACCTGAGAACCCTCAATAAGTAACTTGAAGTCAGCCCTTCCCTCTGCAAAAAAAAACAATAGATAAAAATGCTGAACCAAACAAAGTAGACAGGAGAAAGAAAAAAAATTTAGTTAAGCTTTTTAATATATGCCAAATGAAAAGCATATATAAATTGCAGACTCAAAATCACTAAGCACAAATCAGAACAAGATTTCACCAAGTTCATGAAATACTGATCATCAGAGCATTGCCAATTAACTAAGCATAACAGCTAATAGATATTACTATCACACAATATTTGATGCAACCAACTCTATTTTAGAAACATCATCCACATTATGATGTATCATGGTTGGTTTGGGAACAGAACTTGTCTCAACAAACACCATGGGAAGAAAAATACCTGTAACTGCAACAGCAGCAGGCGAATGAGAAATGTGACGCTTGTATTCCTCTTCATACAACCTTTTGTACATAGCAACCTTTATAAGAAAATATATGAAAGAAAAGAAGGGTTATTGGTGCCATATAAATCCTTATAAAACAAATAGACTGCAAAAGCAATTGAGCTCAACAATGAAGAGGAAAAGCAGACCGAAGCATTAAGTGATTCAGTCATCTGAGTTAGCTCCTCTGCTCTTTGCAAAAGAGAAGCAACTCTAAGAGCACCTTCCTCGGTATTTTTCTTAATCTCCAAGTCAAGCTTATCCTGCAATCATGTAAAATGCCTCCTATAAATATTCAAAATATCAGAAACTCAAAAAAAGCAATGCTACTTGCAGAAACACTTCTGGATGATACCTTAAATTCCATCTCTTTATCAGCAATCTGGTCAGAAAAGCTGCGTACAAGACTTCTTAGCTGAACATTCTGCTCAACTAATCCCTTTATGTCCTTGAATGTCAACTGCACAATGGTTTATATAAATGTTCTTTAGGTGATCGAGAATCTACTGCAATTAGAAGATTAGGAAGAGAAAGGCAGCACTCACAAGCCTTTGTGAAATGACTTTATCAACGTCTCTATCACTCTCAAAATCAACGTTCATTGGCTCCACATAGTCATTATCACGCACATCAGATCCACAACGCAATTGTATATCGCGACACTCCTTGAGGAGAACAGTTATCTGAATCAAAAGGAAAATTGCTGTATAAAATATCAATAAAAAATCAAGAAAAAGAGATCAATCTGGGTAATATTGTCAAAATATAATATTTCATCGATATAATTTGTACTCTTTCTTTTTCAAAATTAAGGTAATATATTACTAATCCTTGACACTTATCTTTCAGAATATGACGGACATTCTACACAAACTCTAATTGGAAAAACTGTCCACTTGAACATTGTGAAAAGCAAAATTGGAAACAACGTGAACATAATGAATAATCAGCTAGATGATTTTATCACCTGCTGTTGAAGGTCATCAACCTCTTTCTGAACTGACATGTAGTCTCTTTCTCGACGCTTGATATCAGCCTACAAATAAGGTAAAAAAAATATATAACATGAAATCTAAGAACAAATATCCACAACTAAATTGAGAGAGAGAGAGTGGCCGGACCTTCAAAATCTGAATATTTTTCTCTAAATTTGACTGCTCAGAAATAGATTGTTGCAGTTTTTGGTTCATCAAGGAGTAAGCCTCAGCCATTCTCTCATGCTCAGCTGCATAAACATGACATTTCATAGTTAATGTGAACTCCAATGTAATAAAAGACTCTTTGCTTTTTGGTGTTTTAATAATTAGGTTCAGCAGAAACCTCTTTCATCCAGAATAATCTCAGCCTTTTCTTCTAATTCATACAGAACCTGCAAGAGCACAACCATCACCAACAGCTCCACAAAACCACAAGACAAGAGTGCTAGTTGGTATGTGCACAAAAAACCCACCAAGCAAGGAAAATAAAGTTCTTTGAGCTATTTGCGGGGACGATGAGGCAAGCATTTCAAAGAATTATTATTCCTCACAACCATAAAACCCAAGAACAGTAGGAATGGCCTTTAAGTAGTTTTAATATGACAAGAAATGTAAATTGCGGATAGGCTGGTTCTCTACTATTAATCTGGCAATGAAATTTTTTTTTGAATGGATCAGCTGTTTCAGGCTAATTTCTGTCTTGCTTGAGAAAAATTACTGAACAGAAAACTTAAGCCAGATAAATGATTTAGATGCATATTAACCCATCTAAGTGAAGGAAGGTGTAGCTAACCAAATTCCAGTGAACTCAGAAAGGGAGGGGGTATATTTAATTGAGAAGAATAAATATGAATAATCTATCCAAGGACCATGCAATGCACATTAGCAGTTTCAGGCTAAATCTATCTTGTTTGAGAATAATTACTCAATAGAAAATTTAAGGCAGTTAAATTATTTAAGTTGATGCATATTAAACCAAATTGCAGTGAACTCAAAAGGGGAGAGAGATGTTTGATTGGGAGATCTTCCTGTATACTGTGGAATTGCACAGAGATAGATGAATCACTCCATGATAATAATTTATGGATTGTCAACCACTGCTATCATTAAAAAAATGAAGGCATACTCGTTGTAATACAGCTTCAGCTTCCTTTCTACCCAACTGTTCATGCTTCAGTGCATCAACCGCCTCCTGGTACTTCACATACATCTTGGTAAGCTAGACAATGCAGAAGTGTCACAACAGAGTTATAGAATGAGAGAGAGATACAGACAAAGAGAGAAGTGTACGCTTCACTTACACTCCAACCATCACGGAGAAGGGAAGCAGCTAAAGCTGTCCCTGAAACACCTGCCGGTACCTTAGGGATAATAACACTATTGGCTTCAGCAATCTCATTTAATTCGCTAGACAACATCAATCTACAAGGGAAATGGGCAGTCAGAAGATTGTGAACCAACAAACTCATACAGCTGGAATTACATATACATTTAATCGATCAAATAAAAGGAATCCAGCAGGGATGAAACCAAAAATACAAAGTCCAGATCATAAATCTTCATGAATTGTACATCATACTCAAAAGAACTAGATGGGATATGCCCAAAACCAGATACAAATCAAAGGGCTCACTTTTTTTCAGAAAGAGATCATTATTGCACGGCATAGGCATACATGTACCTCAGCAGTCAATAAAAATTCATTAACTTCAGTCAACATACAATAAGTAACATCTAGAACAGAACCCAAGCACTCAAATCCAAATTAGTTATTATTATTGCTTAAGTTTTGAATCCCTCTCTTTCATCATCTTTAGCTAATTTACCAATATTACTGAAGAAGTTGACAATAAAAACATTCTTGGATATGGATATTCCTCTTTTCTGTGGAATGTAAATACCGTAAACAGTGGAAAGGGATCAAATCTCCCGGGTAGTCGACAAATGATACATACAATAAGAAAAGTGCCCGCCTGTAAAATTTGCATGTTTTCTTTTCTAGATAGGAAGGTAATCAATTTGACCAGACACTGTTATTTTAAATAAATCTAAATCAGACAGCATTGATCTGAAGCACTGCTTTACTAATATACTATTTCGGAAACGCAAGGCATCCATTCTCCAGGGATGTAAAACAAAAAATTTCCAAGTTTAGCAAAAAAAGGAAAACTTTAATAAACATGATTCCATGCCCTTCTCTTATTGGTGTTCAGATATATTTTCAATCAATGAATAGATATACAAATAATTGGTGGGACTCAACTACAAATTGGAAACATTTGAATAAGTTAACACCTTTGGCAACCACTTGGCAGAAAATTACCAAGGAATGTGACGGACACCTATAACATGATCAGTAAAATAATATCTCATACCAAAATCGCATGTTTCTTACTGCAAATCACGTGCAAAGCCTAAAAAAATCAACAATACCTTTCTGTGCTAAAGTTGCTGAGGGGAAAGAGGTTTGATTCATTTTCTTTCCTCAGAGGTTCTAATTCTGCTTCACATTTTTCGAGCTTCACCTTCAAATCTTCAGCCTCCTAAAATAAGCATTACATGAAAATTAAAGAAACAACCCAAAGGGTGGTAAATTATTAAATGGAACAAAAAAAGAGACTATAATCATCCGTCAATCCATACATAAGAGCATATTCATAATAAATCTTCCTATAATTCCAACCTCCATCTCAATCAAATCAAACAACAAAGATTACCACACATTTTATTTCTTCCATGGCTCCAGAAATAAATAAAATTCTTAAGAGTACCAGGGTAATTAGAAAATGGCTAATTACCACTGTTATGTCCTAATATCCATACATCCTATGATTCCCAGAAAATCATACATTTGTGAACATAAATAGACATATAAAAGAGAGACAGACAACTAATCAAGAAATCATGTACCTTTTCAGCTTGCCTTCTCACAGATAATTCCTTATCAAGTTTATCCTTGTAATCATTCTCTACTTGAGTTAAATGTGTCTGCCAGAAATAAAAAAAGTAGGGAGATCTCAGCAGAGTTCAACACAGATGACAACCAAATAAATTGAAGCCCCACCTCCAACGCCTTGATAACACCCTCAAGCTCCCTTGCTTTTCCAGACCATTCCTCAGAACTTTGTTTATACAAATCAACAAGTTTATGTACCTATAAGCAAAGAGTATAAGCAAACAGTATTAGACTGCAGCATCAGGAAAAAAATGCTAAATCCACAAATGCTTAACGGAAAGCATGCATTAATCACCATATTCATGACAGACTAATAGTGGCAAAAAAATACCAGCTTTGACTTGAGAGATAATAATGCATAACATAAAGAATAAGAAAGGGAAGATTGGTGGGAAAAAAAAGAGTAATATGTATCTTATTAAAATCTCAAGAAAAAGGGACATTACATGCTCTTTCATGATGTGCGACCATTTTAAGATAAAAGTGGGATCAGAATGACAAAGGCCATTGGCCGAATCAAGGGATAGCTTATTATTCCCAAGGTCAAGTGTCCACTCCCACAAACTAAACAGTCCCACAACTCTCCTTCGTAACATGGTTGGCATGTAAGGACAGACAAGCGATGGGGGGAATAAGTGAGGAGGAACCCCAGTTTAACCACAAGCTGCCAATTTTGTGATGGAAGTATGGAAAGCAGATATCACTTGTTTTTCTATTACCTAATCACAAAACAATTATGGGAAATGTTCTAAGCAGAAGTGGCAATCTACAAAAGAGTTTTTTTACTGGGAATGTAAACTTGAGATAGAAGTGAAAAACAGAGGCCAAAAAAGGAAGAAAGCACACAATATATAGGTTGCTATTTTGTTCTTATATATATATATATATATATATATATATATAGTGTGGTTAGAGAGGAAATCTAAAGCCTTCAAATAGAAGTTTCATCAATTACAATAGAAGGGATGGAATACTATCAATAGCTAGAGAGTAAAAATGAGTGTATTGGGAAATAGGGATCTGAGTTTAAAGGGTGGTCTTCTTTTGTAACAAACTTTTGAATTTTTTGAATTAATGTTTAATAACTAACTTACAAAAAAAAGAATTCAACTCCAAAACTGCACAGTAAAGGATAGTCCATATAGGTATCCAAGAAACTCACAGTGGATATTTCAGCTGTAAATCGTTCATCATTAGCTGCTGCAGCATCTTTGGATGAAGAAAACTCCTACAAATAAAAAAAAATTAATAGCCATGAACATTGAACTTTTGTGAGAAACAAAAAATAATTGATGTATCTAACCTCCTGCAAAGAGGACAGCCTTGTTTCTAACTCTCTAACCCTTTCCTCTTTCAATTTCAAAGAGGTAGAAATTTCACTGAATCGTCTTTCGGCCTGAAAAATAAATTGAATCGGGTCAAGAAGATTCATGAACAAGAAAAACGTGTGCACACAACAATACTTGAGACACGTATAGAGATAAAATACTTACATCAGAAAGTTTAGAGGACAAATCAGCATCAAGATCCGCATGGGCTCTCCGCAATTCTATGAGACTGTCCACTTTAATCTTTAACTCATCATTAAGCCACAAATTATGCCTTTCAATGAGCTCTTTCTCCTGAAAGAGCAGAATACATAATTTAACATACAAGTTGCTTACACACAAGGATATGCTCTAGTTAAAAGCAGAAAAGATGATTGAAGTAGTGAGCGCATAGTGTTCTCTCTCTAAGTAGGGAAATGCATTTCACTGCTTTTGGCACAAAACAAGATGCAAGCTCCCAAGTCATGTCAAAGCCCCTAAGAATGTACAAAGGGCAGAATATTGATTTTATGTACTAAATACTGACCTGTGACATCCGAGAGCATAGAGCCCGGTTTCTTGTTAATTCAGCTTCAATATCATTCAAACGAACCTCTCTTTCAGAGGCAACATCTGTTAAACTGATCTGCAGGGCGTATCACCCGAATGAAATCAGCATTTCCAGTAGCACCGAGGAGTAAATTAGGATAAATTTCTTGTACCGTGAAATCTCTACATGAGCATGAATTGAACATGGCATGTGCACGTGTGTACAAATGCAAAAGAATCTGCACTGAAGAGTTGGAAATCGACTTACGATCTTATCGACATAAGACTTGATAGTGGCATTCTTTTCAGAGAGCTCGAGGTCCTTGCGCTCCACCAGCTCTATCAGCTGCCTTTTCGACTTATGCAACTCGGAGACTTCTGTTACCAACCTCTCTACCTCTGCGTCCTTCTCAATCTACAATAGAAGAAAGAAAACGTGGTTTTAAGAACGAGACAATGGAGAAAACCACGATAGATGTATCCCCAAGGTGAGGATGAGTTACGCTTTTCAGGTGGAGCTGGTGCTTCTGAGCCTGCACATCGGCGAGCTCAGAAAGGCGCTGATCGATGGAGGATTGTAGTTGTGCACACTTCGACTGAACCTCATAAAACTCGGAGGAGAGTGATTGGTACTTCTGCTCGAGAAGGGAGCAAGTCTGCTCGGCGGTGATGGAGGAGGCGTCCGACTCCGCCTTCACCGTCTCGAGCTCCCGGAACAACTTCCTTATGAAGTCGTCTGCTTTCTCGGCCACAAATGCCGCGTCGCCGGAGCAGCGCGCGAACTCATCTTCCGACAGGAACAGAGGCATCGCCTCCTGCCACCGCCTGGAACCGCTCAATCAACAGAATATCAGGGCCGAGATCCGACCAAGTTCTCTATCGACAGTACTCCCGGTCACGGATACAACCAGACGAGAGAAAATGAAATGCGGGAGGGGGGAAATTGAAGCAGGAGCCAGACAAATAACGAAACCCTTTTGCTGATGCTATGGCACTGGCACCCAATTCGGGGATGAAGCCCTATTAATATCGGGCTTGGGTCTCACTAATTGGGCATTGAACTTATCTATCGAACTCCAACCCGGTCGACGCATAAATATCAGAGTACGGGTCTAGGATCGGTTACGAATTCTTCGGATTTTCGGGTACAGTGCAGAAGGATAGACCTACTATAGGGTCTGTCCAGTTTCAGGTTTAATAGTACGGTATCGGTCTAGAATATAACTTCTAATTACATGGAGGGACCGATTAGAGGAAGTCCGAGCCATCCTACCATACCCGGGGCCTGCAGCTCTATCAATGCTTGACTGCAGGTTTAATAGTACGGTATCCATTCTCACGCTGCTCGAGTGCCTCTTAAGGGCCTTCTCAGCCACTCCACGGGAGATCCACGAGAAGGTGGGGCTGCTGAAGAAGGATTTAGACCCTGAAGCATATTTTTCATACTTATTCATGCACAGCACTAGATTCAAGTATATGTTATTCAATGGGTACGTGCATGTGGGTACAGCGTGTATGGTGAACCAGTGAACCTATACAAACCAACAAGGGAGAACTTGAGTAGAAGGAGACTGGCAAGAGGAACTGTATAAATATAAAAGGACAAACGAAGATGCAATGCGACATATTCAGTAATTCCATGCCTCACAGTCACACACACCTCCCTTGAACAATTTTAGCCTAAATCTCATAGTCATGTTCATACCTAAGAGCAGCATTGCCTCGTGTCGGGTCCCGGATGAAACCATCTCACAATCCTGTGTGCTCATACTTGCTAAATGGCATTAAGCAATTTGCATAAATAAGATATATATTATACACATAAAAGAGAAACTTTTTAATCTTCATTAATAAATAAGAAGAGGGCTGTGGTTGCTCACTTTGGTCTGGCTCTCCCTCCCCTTTATCTATTGACATATCCGATCACTCCTACAACAGACTCCTAAGTCTTATCCTATTCCTATTCCTACCCCCTACTGTCACAAATCCATCCTCACGTACTCACACCACAGTCCATCTCGCTCTCGTCAACGATTCTTCCTGATCTGACACTGGCCAATGAGATACTCGAGATCGTCTTCCTCGTGCCGGTGGAGGCAGCAGCAGTGGTGTCCGCAGCCGCCGCTCGAGCCGCTGATGGAAGGCCCCGACCCGGAAATGCTAGAGGACGGAAACAAGAAGGAGAGCTCCTGGGAGCTCATAAGAGAATGGTTCGGCGTCCAGAAGAGCTTCGGCGCCGGCAGCAACTTCACGAGCAGCTCTTCCTTTAATGGCAGCGGAGTTCAGACGAAGATCGGCGACCTGAGGCTTCTCCTCGGAGTCCTCGGCTGCCCTCTTGCCCCTATTCCCCTGGCCTCGGCGGACCCCGAGCCACCACTTCATCTTAAAAGCACCCCTATTGTAAGTTCATTTTCCCAGAGCATCAAAAGAACATTTTTTATCACAATTTTAACTTGAGGTACACTATTGATTGCTTGATTTTTTTTTTTGCAGGAGACGTCCATAGCGCACTACATCATACAACAGTACTTGGCAGCAACGGGGAGCCTGAAGCGGCGGCAGAAGGGGGAGGAGCAGTCGATCAAGAACATGTACGCGTCCGGGAGGGTGAAGATGATATGCTGCGAGACGGAGATATCGTCTGCGGGGAAGACGGTGAAGAGCCTCGGAACGAGGAGTGAGGAGGGCGGCTGCTTCGTGCTCTGGCAGATGTCGCCAGGGATGTGGTCCCTGGAGCTGGTCGTCGCCGGCCACAAGCTCATCGCCGGCAGCGACGGCAAGATCGTCTGGCGCCACACCCCTTGGCTCGGCACGCACGCAGCCAAAGGCCCCCAGCGCCCCCTTCGCCGCATCATCCAGGTACAATTTGCATTAATTCTGGTTAATTCACTCTGATGATTCAATCAATCTTAGGCTCTTGATTTTTCAGATAGTATTATACCTATTTACTAAAAAACTTTCATTCTGATAGATCACTTTAGATCTGCATAAACACGAATGGCTTCAGATTTATGAAGTGGAAAGCGATGGGCTAACAACAAAAGGGGGTTGAGTTGAATAATAGGAGAGGGAGGCGGTTTATAGATGGATAGATAGATACATACATACATACATAGATGGACGGATGGGGCCATGGCAGGGAGAGGTGGGAGCTGACAGTGACGGAGAAACTGTTGGATGCTTTACCCGACAATGGCCTCTTTTAGTCTCAGGAGAAGGGCGAAGAGGAACATGGCATTGTCCCTTCGTTTTCCGATGACGTCATCTTACGTTCTTGTCATGTCCTCAATAATTGTTTTTTTCTTCCTTTTTTTTTTCATCCACCACTGACCCAAAAATCATATATATGATAAAAAAAAGGCCATTAATACTTCTCTTTTTCGTTGTCTTTCTTCAAATGCCTCTGGTCAATCGCTGACTTTTGCTTTTTCCTTTTCTTTTTCTACCCTTCTGACTGCTATTTGTCTTGCTTTTTACGAAATAGTCCCTCATTTTACCAGGCGGAGTGATTTGGACATCAAAAATGTTGGCGCCTCAAAGATGTAGCAGTTTCAAGAGCAGAAAATTTTTATTTTTAGCTTGATTTATAATAAATAAAAAAATGGGACCCAATTTGTAAAATCATCCCCGACTTCTAATTATTCGTAGTTAAACCTTAATTCAGCCTGCTGAGTGTAATGATGGGGCTTGCTTTGCTTGGCAACAACGCGCAGGGGCTGGACCCAAGGATCACGGCGAGCCTGTTCCTGAAGGCGCGGTGCCTGGGGGAGAAGAGGATAGGGGAGGAGGACTGCTTCGTGCTGAAGGTGGCGGCGGACAGGGAGGCCGTCATGGAGAGGAGCGAGGGGCCGGCGGAGGTCATGAGGCACGTCCTCTACGGATACTTCAGCCAAAAGAGTGGCCTCCTCGTCTACCTCGAGGACTCCCACCTCACCCGCGTCGACTCCGGCTCCTCCACCGACGAGTCCGCCACTGCCACCGCCGGCGCGGTGTACTGGGAGACCACCATCGGCAGCACCCTGGACGACTACCGCGAGGTGTTGGGTGGCGCCGGCTGCTCCGGGGTCTGCGTAGCCCACGCCGGCCGGTCCATCGCCACGGTTTTCCGGTTCGGAGAAGATGAGTCGATGCAGTACAGCCGGAGCCGCATGGAGGAGGAGTGGCAGATCGACGACGTCGACTTCAACGTCCCAGGGCTGTCCCTCGACTACTTCATCCCTCCGGCCGACATCTTCCATGACCCCAACACCGTCGTCTCCCCTAATTCTACTTCTTCCTAGTAATAAAACATACGTTGATCCTATTAATAATAGTGCTTAATACTAATACTAATCGTCATTATATTATGAGCATTGCTATATTTTTCCACTTTCCATCGGACTTGGAGATGGCGGGGCCGGAGAAGGTACCGGAGAAAAGTAGCCCATAAGTGGGCCATATGGGCCCGTAGCTTAAATAATGTTAATGGGCCGAAATCTTAAGCCCATTAATTGGATCAGCTGTCCACTTTTTTGGAGTTGTTACTCATAATCTGGCATTCTAACAGAGTTTGAATACCGAAAGTGATTATGAGGAGAAAAGTGACGCTTGTCCTTTTGCTTTTTCCACTTTCCGTCTTTTCCATATGTATACACATACAACCCCATTAATGTCGCCATTATTGTTTTATAACCTTAGAGTCAGGCCATCTTTTTTTCTGGATTTCTGGATGGCAGTCACAGCAGCTTATGCTGCAAGGAAGACTGATGGCTATGTGCAGAAATCTATAAAGATCAAGAGATCCTGGATTGTATCATGTCATTTGTAGGTGTAGCAGTATTTCAATCTTCATATAGCCTCTTTCATGCACAGAGAACTGTTCTACTTACCCTTCTCATCATTTTCTGAGGGGAGTCCTTTGTTTCTCTGTAAAATAACCCTTCCATCTTTGGCCAACAGTGGTGGAGCACGTATGTAAAAAGATAGCGAAGCTTCCTCGATAACTTCAGCCAGTGCGTTTTATTCTATTCTCTCCTTCCTTCCTTTGCCCATCTATCCTAATTGATTCTTTTTTCTCCTCCTTTCCCTTTTTTTTTCTCTTGTTCATTAACTCTATCTTCTTCTCTCTAGCTAGGGCTTTACTCATCCCTCTCTCTGTAGGCAGCGGAGGGGTCTCCACACGCACTTTCTTCCACAGCACATGAAGTACTCAGCCGCCGTCCATGGCCGCCTATGTGAAATACTACACGACCCAATAAGACCACGTAATAGCAAATGATGCATCGTTGTTTGTTTGTTAAGTAATTCTTCGTCGACACTATATACATACATAATAAAAACAAGGCAAGAAGAGAAATTTCAAGCTGTGAATGTCTAAGTTATTAATACATAAGGATACATAGACCTCTTTTTCTCCTCCATCTCTTTCTTTTAAGCGCAGTAATAAGGAAGTTAATTGATAAGATTGTATGATGGTAGTCATTTTAATTTTTACCCAGTTGGAGGGAAGAGATGCTGATCTTCATGGCGATGGCCTTTCATGGCGCTTCCACCGCCACTCTGAGCGGTCGTCTTTAGGCCGCCCTTCTGATCTATACCACCCCCCATATGATCGTCCCCCGAGAGCACCGGCTTTGTCTCGTAGTTCTCTGATATGGAGTCCAAACCGGGGCCTCGATCCATCGAGTCCTCGCTCTTGAACAACGAGTCCTGATGGTCCTTCTGGTGGTCCAGACACGATTCCTGGAGCCTTAGGTCATCGCACCAGACCAAAGGGTTCATGTTCTTCCCGCTGGTCGCACCGTAACTAATAGGTGTCCCGGGCCTCTTCTTCCCGTAGCAGCCGCCGCCGACACCGTCGGTGTTTACCGAACTATTGTTATTTGCAGTCATAAACGAGCGGTCGTTCCTCAAGGGGCGGTCCATCCCGTGTAGCTGGTGGTCGATCTGGTCGATGCTCGATGGACCATATATGTTGAGGTCTTGGAAAGACGGGAAGCCGAGGGGAGACCCGAAATCCTTAACCGAACCGGCTCCCATGTTGACCGGAAGCCCTTGGCTATTCACCATGGTCTTGTAACCGGCCGATGGAACCATGTGGCTCTCCCCAGCGAGAGTCTGACAGGCCTTCTCCAATATAGACTGCATGTACTTTCCCTGAGCCTCTATCCTCAGTTGCAGGTGTCTCTGCACCTAGTTATTACCACGTATTCAAACATTACTCAAATAAAAAGTAGCCCATCTTCCCATGTCCATCTGATTTCAATTGCAAGTGTTCTTATAACGTACCTCCAGTTGTTCATGGAGCCTTCTCTGGACCTCCATCTGCATCCTAGTTTAGTTTGAATCAACAGTGTAAGTTAATATGCTTTATTGAGAGATGGTGTATAAATAAAGACACATACTCGTTCATGGTTGGACGTCCGAGCATAGCAGATGAAGATGATGGGTTCTTCTGAAGTTCAAGGGCTGAAGCTGACGCATATGCACAGGAATCAGGATCACCATCAACAGCTAGAATTTTGATCACATAATTTTTCTGCAACTTACCATCCTTAATTGCGTGTTCATTAAATTCCTTGTGTGGCTGCTTGCCAAGCCTGAATTTCTGCATGTTTATGAATAAAAAAAAAGATCTTTGATTGAAGATGTCTTGATTTCTTTGGAAGAGACAGCATCTACATGGATCCAGCCGGCCATAAATTTATGAATTGACAATCAGTGTATGAAAAAGCACCTGGAGATGACTCTTCAAATGGTAGAGAGTGAGACCCTTCACGCCCATCACTCTCATGATCGTCTTCGGAGTCGCTTCTGTACGTTCATCATCACAACATCAGTATACTGATGATCTGTATGTATTACACATCATCATGAATGGTGCTGAACAGATGACGAATATAACATATGTATATATATGTTCAAGTCACACTTACTGTCAGGTCCTCCCAGCTGGGTGACTGCATCGACGAAGCGCTCGTGAAGCTCGACGGTCCAGCGGAGTCGAGGCTTAGGGTCGGTGGTGAGGACAAGGCCGGAGTCACCCTGAACACACATGGGTCTGTCATGGGAAGAATTCAAAGAAGAGGGCTTCTTGGGATGGAACATTCCTTCTTTCCGCGGGTGAAAAAGATTCAGGACAAAGAGAGAACTGATGCGCGGCTTTAATTATGCAGGAAAAAGAAGGAAAAATTCGCTCGAAAGAATACGGTGGCGATGCTCTCTCTTTTTATTTGGAGGTTGAAGAAGAATAGGAAGAGGGCCTAATAGTGAAGGAGGAAGATGTTCTTCTTCCGTGGAGAGAGTTTTCCTCAAGTGGAAAGTGAGTATATGGAGAAGAGAGGCACTGCTCTCTCAAAAGCACAAAAATAGACTTAATCCTCTATATATAAAGTAGAAAGAGCGCACACCTGTGACCTCGAATGCCTGCAACCATATTCATCATGAATCATGAATTAGTTAAAACCATTTGGTATGACTTTAGATTAGATAAACTTTCACTTTTAGGTCTTATGATTATCATAGTTTTTATCATGGATCTGCATTAGATAAACATTCACGTTGAACTCTTTGAAGCCATAAAAGGACTGTTGAATGCAGAGCTTTTGATGAAGGTGAATGGGAGGGGACCCTCTCTCTCTCTCTCTATATATATATATATATATATATATATGCACTTTCTTCTCGCCCTTCTTCTAATTGATCTACAAATAAAGGAGTTCTAAGCTGTGGGAGTTTTGTGTGAGGATGGGTTAGCTTTTCTTGATAGATAGAACTGTCATTTCCATGCAATTTGTTCATCACAAATCCATATACACATCCCAGATGTCCATATCATTAGGATTTTTCTCTCTCTACTGAGCAGTGAAAGTTTCAAGATTTAAAGGATTTCACCCATCTGGGTGCGCCACAGTGATGTCTAGTCTACCTATACTTTGTACAGTAAAATGGAGGTAAGAAAGAGGAAGACTGAGCATAAAACTCCATAAAAGTTCTCTCTGTTGCAATTTCATCTGCAAAATCCAGAAGACATGTATGCAGAAGCTGTGCAAGAGAAATCTCAGTCCTGTGTGTCCTTTGCAGGTGTGATTGAAGTTTTGAAGTTAGGATATGGTAGAAGTTAAATGCCGAGGATTCACTGGTGCCTGCGTGCTATGTGATTGAAACTTACATGGGAATTGGAATAGATGCTTCCTTCTTTGATAATTAAAGTTAGATTCTCCTTTCTCAAAAAAAAAACAATAATATACAATAAAAATAACATATCTTCATGTCCATTTTAAGGCTGAATAATAAGCTTACCACAGTCTCCATCTACTCCAACCTTCCAAAAGCCATCCACGAATATCAGAATTTATGTGAAAATCGATGAAATATAACTAAGGTGTCCTTATATCCATCACAGTGTCTAATTCATATAAACAAGAGCAATAAGAATGAACTGTACTCACCATTACCAGACCGTGTAGATCTCTAAGAGAATATTTCAGGGTATTACACATTCACAACAATTATTTAGTTTTCATCTTTCAAAGATTAGGTGTCTATGCCATATGATAATTACTTGCCATGACCTGTTTTTTCACCTAAAGGCATGATATTTAGTCACAACCAGTTCATTCAAACTTGAGAGAGAGAGAGAGAGAGAGAGAGAGAGAGAGAGAGTAAATATGACTCCAAGGCAGTGATAGCTACCGAGGTTGGCTTCGGGTCAACAATGGCTGAAATGGGTAGCTTCGGGTCAACACCCTCTTTTCTCCCATTGGTATTATCCCTTGATTCATAGTCTCAGTTACCATGATCGTTAGTTAATTTGGAGGTGAGAGTGTCCATCTGACGGGAATTGAATTCATATGATCTCTTGATCATATAGGAAAGGAACTACTGCTATACCAACTCATCTTTTGGTGAAAGGAGAAGCCTTTTTTCATTCTGGCACATCATCTGCTGCAGAGGGGGATAGAGATGGAGATTGAAATTGGAAAAGGGTTTCCTCTAAAATTTTGAAGATTCCTCCTTTTGACCCGTTCTCTTCTCTCTAACCCGTAATAATATATGTCCAGACAAAGCTAGGGTTCCACTTTCAGCCGATTAATTTAAAGCAATTAGGGTTTCAAAACCCACGGGAAAAAAAAGAAGAATCAAGTGGGAAGGAATTAGGGTTAGGGCATGTTTGCTTGAATTTCAAGCATCTTTGTTGTGGAGGGAATTATTCTCTTCCATAAAAAAAAATGAATATATTCCTTTTGGAAGTGAGACTGCTGTGTAGGACCCCCTCACTTGCATCTTTATGTTGTTCTTGTTGTGTCCCTTTAGAATTTGGAATAATTTTTATTTTTATTATTAAATAGTCTGAATTTTTAAAATTTACGAGGTATAGAGTCTATTTTTAAAACTTATAAGAAAAAAAATGACGATTGAACTATATAATAAAAATTTTTATTTCTTGATATAGGTAGACTAAATTGACCCAATACATTCACCGGGCACTGATCCGGATCGGTTATGTTATGTAGTCGGATCTGGTGTAACCGAACATGGAATAGGTTAAGGTAGGGACTCCATTTTTTTTATAGGTATGATCGATTGCCCGCTATGAAAAAGTGGGTCATCTTTACATTTCTGACCGTACAGAGAATAAGCCCATGTGGGAGCTTCAGTTTGTCTTCCTTGGATTGATTTTGAATGGTCAATATTGGCTTCTAGCATACGCTTGCCAAGTTTATCCATAGATAATTGGGTGGGTAGTCAATCCATCCTTGCTGAATCCATAAGAGGACCCCCTTAAGACAATATAGTCGGTCAGAAGACAAGATAGCTCACTGATTAGGAACCACTGCTTCCTCTGGAAGGTGAAAGTGGCGCACAGACATAGAGAGGGAGCTAGCATAGTGGATACACGAACCAATGGAAGCACTTATATATTCTCTTGAACGATGATCTGTCCCATAATGAAATGCAGAAATGTAACAGACTAGCGGGAGAAAACAACAGGGGACGGACGAAGGACGTGCAGGCGGGCGTCGGGGAGCTGGCATGCATGGAGACAGGTGGTGAGAGATAAGGCGCCGAGAGGATACAGGCTTCTGCAAGATCGAACTAGCATGTGAGAGCTGGTTAAGTATAGTCTTCTTCAATTGATTGCTAATTTAATATGGGCTGTATGATTTTTTTTTGTTTAAATTAATTTAATATCATTTTATCTATTTAATTTATTTTCTTTATTTATTATTATATATTATTTTTCTTATTATAATTATAAAATATTTATATATAACTATTATTATAATAATAACTCAATTATTTTATATAATTTAATTATATAATAAATATATAATTAATATACACGTATTTATTTACTATCTAATAAATTATATATTTTAATTAAAAATATAAAATATTTTTTAATTTTTTATTAACTAATAATAGATTTGGAGTAAAATTATGAATATACTTGGGCTCCAAATATAAACAAGAGTTTGTAATAATTTATTTATTAATAAAATTATTTACAATAATTTAATTCTCTAATTTCAATTATATCAAACTTTTGACCTTCCCTTTAAATTGTTCAATTTGAATGCATGGATTAAATTGTCATTCAAAAGAAATATTAGAGAATTAAATTGTTAAATTATAAAAAAATGAGGGATAAAATTATCAATAAATAAAAAATTGGATAACTAATAATTAATCCACTAATTAGATTACTTAGATTTACTATTTATTAATTATTTTCAATTAATTTTATCAAGCAAAATAATTTGTATTTTTTGACGGGTTCAAGAAATACTCTTACTCAGCTAGCTTATTTGGCAAAGGGCGGGAGCCATGCCTATTGCCTACCATGTTTGAAGGTGTCTAGATGTACCCATCTGCATGAATCACCAGATGCGATGCCATCAGAGGCTCATGGACAAAAGAATGCAGTAAAGAAAACCAACTCCCATCTCACAGTGGAAATGGTTTTATTAATGATGTTCAATCGGCTCACTCATCCTCACCATGGTTCATCACTCATCCTCACTGCATCCTTATGAAAGCTCAACGGTAACTGCTGTTCATTTTTCTCTAACAATAAATAACCAAGTTAAAGTAAATTAGAAATCTGAGAAAGGGGTGGAAGAAGAATTGAACCTGCAACAATTCATAGATATTTTATGCAGCAACAGGAGTGGCTTCATCAAGAGCAAGGACCCCGGGGAGCTCTTTGCCTTCCAGTAACTCCAGACTCGCCCCACCACCTGTCGATATGTGGCTCATTACATCAGCCACTCCTACTTTCTCAACAGCCGCAACGGAATCCCCACCACCGATGATAGTCGTGGCTCCCTTTCCGCTGAGCTCAGCTAACTTCTTAGCAATTGCCTGCAGAATTAGGAGTATCAGCGTGCCATGTATATGTTAGATCTGGAAAATAGATTATATGAAACACAGCATTGTTGTCCCAAGTACGTGAATAAGGAGTTGGGAATTCCATGTACCTCAGTTCCTATAGCAAACTTGTCAAACTCAAACACTCCCATCGGTCCATTCCAGATAACAGTTTGGGTAGTCCCCAGTGCATTGCTGAATGTCGTGATGGAATCCCGTCCAATATCCAGTCCCATCCAGCCATCAGGGATGCCAGATGCTGGAACAGTCTGTACACCAGACAAACAAGAAAATCACTGGCATTTCAGCAGCAATCAAGTTCACTCGCACTTTTTTAGTGTGATTTCCAAGAAACTATACCATGACATATAGGTTCATGATAGTAATGCCTCTACTTAATGATTATTTATCACCAAACTTCCTATTTGGCTTCATTTCTTATTAGACATGCACATGAAAAATCCATTTGCAATTCTACCCTTTCACTGGAAAATTGCCAACTCCATACAGCATGGATATTGCGCATTCTTGGAAGCTTGTTCTCACAGTGCAACCCCAGGAAGATGTGTGTATGAACAAACCTTGCTGTTTGCATCAGGGGCAAACTTGTCTGCAGCTACTACATCCGTGGGCAGCAAAAGAGAGACACCTTTAGCCCTGGCCTTCTTGAGAAGAGATGTAGCAAAGTCTAATTTATCATCTTCCACCAGGGATGAACCCACTGAAAGACCTTGCGCCTTGTAGAACGTGAAGATCATTCCTCCACCAAGAAGAAGGATGTCACATTTCTCCAATAGAGACTCGATCACACCAATTTTAGAGGATACCTTCGAGCCCCCAACTATGGCCGCAAAAGGTCTCTTGGGGTTTGACACTGCACCCACAAGATAGTCCAGCTCCTGATAGAAGACAATCACCCAAAAAGGGACAATCAAAACCATCGTGCAACAAAAAATAACATATATCTCAGGTTTTGTTTTCAAATTAATCTTGCCAAGAAGATGAGATGTACCTTCTGTAGAAGGAAGCCTGCAACAGAGGGCTTCAAGAATTTAGTAACTCCCTCAGTTGAGGCGTGAGCTCTGTGTGCAGTACCAAAAGCATCGTTTACATAGAGATCAGCCAACAAGGCGAGTTTCTTGGCAAACTCAGACTCGTTCTTCTCTTCATCCTTGTAGAACCGGACATTCTCGAGGAGGAGGACACCACCTTCAGGGAGTGATGCCACTAACTTCTCTACCTCCGGTCCAATGCAGTCGTCCGCCTTCATGACCTACAGCCATAAAAGGAGATATTGCAGAGTGTCAGATATCATTAGAATCTAATAGAGAAATCCAGATTCCTGATCTGTCTTGTTTGAAGCTCATTTACCTGAATTCCGAGGAGCTCAGACAGCCGAGGAACGAGAGGTGCCAAACTGAACTTTGGAGTTACACCTCTTGGACGACCCTGAAATGTTCAAATAGTCATTATCATTGTCCAGATGTAAGTAAAGCAAGCTACAAGCCAAATTTGACTCTGGCTATTGAAGCCAACCTTCTTAGTTCTGGAATTTGAGACAAACAGAACACTCTGACTAGAAACAACCATCACTATGGAATTCTTGGATTTATATCGAATTGCCTACATGACTAATCCCGCATGAAGAAGTCAAACAATTCAGCAATCTTAATGGAACACGAGGTTGAAGGTAATAGGCATAAGATCAATGCCTCCTACACATCACGGGGCTCGCAGCCCCGCATAAATTTCCAATTATCGCGCAAGAACCACAGTAAACAACTATTAATTTTAGGTAGCTCAGGTATGGAAGCTCTGTAGGTTTGAGTCGTAATAAGAGAATTCATCACCCACCATCATCGGGAAAAAAGAAGAATCGAAAGGAAAGTGCACCAATGATAAGTTGTTCTATATGAAAAAAAATGATAGAGAGGATGCCTTTTTGAGAGCGAAATAGCTCACCAAGTGGCTAGAGAGGATGACTTTAGCGCCATTGTTAATCAAATGCTTTATGGTAGGTATGGCGGCACGGACCCTGGTATCGTCAGTGATTTTCTGTCTGTCATCCAGAGGAACGTTCAGATCGGCTCTCACAAAGACCTTCTTCCCCTTCAAGTCAGCGGCAGACAGATCTCCGACGCTCTTCTTGGCCATGGATACGACACCCCTGACGGCATTGCGAGAGAACGAATGGAGCTTGGAGGCCACTTGCGCGGCGAACGCGGGGTCGGATACGGCGAAACCGAGGAGTAGGAGGCCCGCGGAGCGGAGGCTGGAGGACGGGAGGCGAAGGAGGCTGGATCGCGTCTTGGAAGACGATGAGGAAGAGGAAGTGGAAGGGAGGAGAGAGTGTGTGGTGGGAGCTGCAGCAGATGCCATTGCTACGTTCTTTTTATTCTGCAGATGGATGTGCTGACTGCTAAGACTTCTTCTTTCACTGTTTTTCTAATGGACGCGCTGGGATAAATGGAGAGATATACCTCCAACCATCACAAAACTACAAAAATGGAAAGGAAAGTGTAAGAGAGCTCGCCTACTAGTCGGATACACCGCGCTAACAGCATCAATCGTCTCTGCTTTTCAGCTTTTCAGCTACTCCATTCCTTTGATTCACCAATTTCTCACCTCACTGCTTTGGTATTTGTTAATGGACCTTGGGTTCCTCCAGAGCCCTAGTTCAGCTTTGCCTTGTTCACCTCAACTCCCTCAGTTTTTTTCCGGTCCCATTCGCGTCCGTTCGCCGTCATACCACCATCCTGGAATCTCCCATCGACGGTATCCTGCTTTCAGGTTCAGCGTCCGTTTATCTTCCAGTCCGTAGTGGTCGAACCAGAAACTGATGAGCCAGTCGACCGGGGGTCTCAGGGCTTCTGGTCAAAATGTGACAACTCGTTGAAGGAGGAGATGAGTTTTGACGTGGAAAAGGCTGGTGCTAAGGCGCGTGAGCTCGTGGGGAAAGTTATGGAACGGGTGAAGGTGGACGGCCATGAGCTTACACGGTCGAGGACTGAATTGATGCCTGCATTTCTCCAATGGAACCTCTGGGGACGCTGGAAGGTAATGCAGAACTTTCTTAGCAGAATCCCTCCGCCTTGTTAAAACTACTATGATTTGATGGAGTCCTCAATGCTGTTATGTTCTAATCTAACCATGCTTGATATTTTTTGTACATGTACTACATTGATCACTAAGAAACTGATTAGTTATTATAACCAGGATGTCAAGAATTGGGATCCTAAGCGAATTGGTGCTTTGATCATTTACATATTTGTTGTAGTACTTTCATTTCAAAGAATATATGTGGCAATCCGAGCTCCTATCCTAGGTCGCCAAAGGAAGGAGTTAACAGAAGCTTTCATGGAAGCATTGATCCCTGAGCCATCTCGGAGTAATGTTAGAAAGTAAGCTACATGCTTTTTTATTTGCCAATTGAATAATATCTTCTATACAGTATCATATGCATTAGAGCAGCTATATTTTCACGCTTGTGTTTTAGTTCCTGCATACACTGTTTTTCTTTTTGTACGTATTTACAAATTTTCTACATTCCCTGTCCTGTAGGCTTAAGAAGAATGTATGGAGGAGGATGACCCTCAAAGTACTGAGCTCAAAAAGTTCATTGAAGGACTTGCTGGAACACATTCATGATCCATCTTATGTGGGGGAAGATGCATGAGGTGATAATGATGATCCATTGCGGCAAAACTTAAAGCAAATTATTGATAGTGACTGTGAAGTTGAAAGAGAAAGCAAAGAATAAACTTAGGGTAGAATTAACAAATGGAGGTTTGTTGGTTTTTTGATAGCTTGCTTGTTTATTTTTTATCTGAACATACATATATTCTAACTCAGGGTAGAATCAAAATCAGTGATGTTCCTGATTTATAATGATCACCTGTCAAAAAATTTTATTCATAGGCTTTAAATGCTCCATTATCCCATCTTCCCCTATATCTGCAATCGGAAAGTCTTGTATGTGTTTCTTTGCAGATACTCTTGACTCGAGTGCAAGGTATTTGCAAAACTGTGAGCAGTGTTGATGCACTTATTTCATCATTCTAATGTCAAATTTCACATCCCGTTTGGCAGAGGAAGTTAAGGAAAGAAGCAATACATGGAGAGAGATTAAGCACATGGAAGGAGATTATCAGAAATGTGCAGTTAAATGAACAGTTAGACTCTTTAAATGCTAAATATGTAGTTGAATTTGATATGAAAGAGGTTGAGAACAGTCTGCAGAAGGATGTCCAAGAAAACCTAGCAAATTCACATGGTGTTAGAGAACTGTGGATATCGAAGAGATGGTGGAGATAGCATCCTAAATTACCTTATACCTACTTTCTTCAGAAGCTTGACTCCTCGGAGGTATGTCACGTTTTCTTCTTTATATCTCCTTATGTGCCTTTCTTTCTCATTTTGGATGATTTAGTGGTATTTTGTTGCAATGTGATTTATTCTTTCTTTGTAAAATTATTGGAAATTTAGCTTGCCTTTTGAATGAAGACAATGCTGCATTGGTCGAATAGGAAGGCTAATTAATTTATTTCTTATTTTTATAGAATAAACTTTGAATCTATTACTGGCAATTTTGCTGAAGGCTTGGATTACATGTAACTTCCTTTCTGAAATTAGTACTTCACTAACTTTTATGAACAAAATCTTAGTCTCTCTTTTATTATGAATTTTATCAGTATTAGAGTAACTATTTTCTCACCCACTCTGGAAAGAAGGCATATCAATGATTAGATCATTTCATTCACTCTGGATCTTATGTACAGATTGATGCTATAGTCTTTACTGAGAACCTCAAGAGATTGTATGTGATTGAAATCTTAGTCTCTCTTTTAGAATATATTGTAAGTCTGGACAACTTGATATTTGATCTTATTGTTAAAGTATGTTTTTTTTGCACATCAGTAAAGTATGCTTTTCATATTGGCGGTCTTTTTTTTATTTTTTCTCCTGTAATATGTTAGGTGGATATTCCCCTTTATCCGTACATGTTTGAAGCTATTTCAAGTTCTGGGGTTGAAGTGGATCTTCTTCAGAAGCGCCAGATTCACTACTTCAGGAAAGTCCTGATTGCATTGTTGCCTGGGATAAAAATCCTATGGCTAATAAGAGAACCGATCATGCTTCTGCATGTGACTTCTAAGAGATTTCTTTACAAGAAGTACAATCAACTTTTTGACATGGCCTATGCAGAGAACTTTATTCTTGTAAAGTTCTAATCCTACTATCCTCATATTATTGATTTTATCTATTGAAGAAGTCTGCATATCCCTCATTTTTTAAAATTGAACATCTTTATATTTCCAAACAAACACCTATTTTTTTGCAGCCAGTTGGAGATGTTGGTGAAACCAAATCAATGCATAAGGAAGTAGCCCTCGGAGGTGATACATGGGATCTCCTTGATGAGTTAATGATTCACATGAAGAATCCTATGCAATACTATGAAAAGGGCGTGAATTTTGTCAGGGTATGATCTCTTTGTTTTAAGAAAGGACTGCTAAAATTAAAGAGTATGCCTTGAACTTTATTATCATCATCATCAGCTTTAAGGACCCACAATCTTTAATTTATAGAGTTTTCTTTCATATTGTTGAAAATCACTTGAAATTCAATTCAGCTCGACAGGATTCTAGCTTTTTGTACTGTTTCAAGAGAACATGGAACATTCTTGTTCCAAAATGAAATGGCTGTGAATTGCTTACAATTGAATTTGGCAAAAGTTGAGATGAGCCTGAATTTCCTGCAAAAAGTTGATTGCATTTGGTAATTGATAATGAGGGGGCTGTTTGGAGATGGAAATGGAATCTCCTCATAATTTTGAACTGCTCTGTTTCTTTGTCATGCCAGCGTGTGGAAACATGTGGTGCAGAGAGGGGACACTGTTGTTGATGCAACGAGTGGAACTGGCTATGGCACCTTAGCTTTGTCAAGGTTAGTTGTATACTTGTCAAGTAAGGGTCGGGTTTTTGGGATGAACATCCAAGAGGAAGCATTGGCGAATACTGACCCGTTGTTGTCACAGTCTCTGGCGCCAACTAAGGTGCTTAACTGCGTAAATACAATTCGTTTGAGCTGTTGTATGATATTCTCCCATAGTAAACTTAACTGAAATCCATCTGAAAGTGCCTTATACATGTATTTATGCAATTTACTTCTTTTTGGAAACACTTTTTGCTGTATTGATTGATATCATTGCAAATGGGCCTATATAGGAGGTTGTCAAGCTGTTTCCTATGTGTCACATAGCAAGATAGAAAAAATTATTCCAAAAGATGCCTCTGTCTTGGCAAAGTTTATATCAAATTTCATAACTATCATCATATTGATACTTCCTGAACACTGATGTTAAAAAAGCCTAAATTTCTTTGTCTTCCTGATTATTCTTAGATAAAAGGTATGTGGATTCATGGTTGGTCCTTCGTGGGTGTCATCAAAAACATGCTTGTGGCTTTTAATTTGGGCTACCTTCATGAGGTGATGAAGAGAAAATCACAGTGACCGAAACAACATTGTTAGCTTTGGAAGCTGCTGGAAGGATCATATAACCGGGAAGGCTCATAAGTGCCCTAGTTTGTGGGACATCCTTGGGGAAGGTAATGGTCTTTTGCCCCCTAAGGGCTCTCTGCACATCCTACTCTTCTTAGTTGCTTGCTTACTGATGCCTGCTCCCACTTCATAATCGCATCTTAAGAACAGAATCATGAAAAGCTGGATGCAGCATTTTGATGCTAGGAAAGGATTGAAATTTCTCTACCTCACCTTACATTGTCCGTCCATGAATTTGAAGCTATACAGGACTTCATTTCTGGACTTCCAACTGAGGATTGAACAGGTAACTGGCTCCGTCGCCATTTTTATGCCCAAGAGATAGAAACTACTGTCTGTATTTTTAGGTGGTTCTTTGTGGGTTTTTTTCATCATCATGAAGTGCCACTGCACTGCACAAACTTCCTTATTTGTGTAAAGATGACCGGTCGTATTCATCTCAAATGTGTACCAGAATCATTCAATGGCATCCATAGATAAGAACAACGTCCATTCCATCTATGGATATGGACGGTTCATTCCGAACGTGGACCATTTATTCCACTAGATAGATCACCAGTTCTACTTTTCTGATTACATCCCAGTTGGACACCACCCATGGATGAAGTTCAGAGATCTAGCTCATATATGTGGCCTGTATTCCATTTTGTTCGCCTTTGTATCTTCGAAGATTATTCCATTATGTTTCATACTAAACAATGTAATTCAGTTTACCCACTAGGGGCTCTCAATTCATTCCAATGATCAAAGGACAAAGGAACTAAAACCCTCTTAATAGGTATAATGTAATGCAATTTTAAAAAACAAATAATAAAAAATATAAGACTATTTTTTTTATATATTATGAATATATTTTCTTTTATATGGGTATTCCGGTTAATTAATTAAGTCGGGATTTATATTATTATTTTTATATTTTAATAACTTCAAATTAATAGGAATTTTGATTTTTTTAATATTAAATAAAACATGAAATTAAAAAATATATAAGTAAATAATTTAGATCTAAAATATTAATAAATTTGAAGGGTTTAATTAAGGAGATTAAGAGTTTATTTTTTAAAATCATTAAAACTTCAAAAAAAATAAACCTATACAAATTTTAAGGGATTGGTGAACATATAAAAATTTTAAATTACTAAAATCTATAAATAATAAATAAACTCTAATTAAAATAACACCAAAAATATTGATTCTTAAGAATATTTAATGATATATTAGTTATTATAATATTATTTTTATTCAATTATTATGGATAAACTCATTTTCAGTTTGAATTTATTTATATAATAATTGAAATTTCATCGTAAGCTGGACCGTCAACATGGCAGAGACAAGCTTTCTGTAGCAGCAAAACGCACAAGCAAGGGTTTTCCATTTCCCATTTCCCAAGCCAAAATAATATCCATCAGTCTCTTCATCTTCTATCTCATATACTCGTTCCCTCTTTCCTTGTTTCCTCTGCAGCTGCTCTCTGCGCAGACGGAATGGCTTTCTGCATGAACCCCCGTGTACGACTTTCCTCTAAAACCGTCATCATCCCTTCATCGCCCATTTCTCCGCTTGCCAAGCAGCAGAAATTCCGCATATTCTTCTACCCTTCGACCGGCTTCCACATGTTGTCCTCCAAGCTCCAGTCCAAACCATGGTCTCCCACTTCGAAGACGACAGCGGCGGCCCCTCGGGTCAAGAAATCTATCAGGAGCGAGAAAATGCCCGAACTTGGAGCAAACCCGAAGCTTAATTCCTCCGTGGCTGGCAAGAGGACAGACCTGAAGAAGATTATGATACTAGGGGCGGGACCCATTGTGATCGGGCAGGCCTGCGAGTTCGATTATTCAGGGACTCAGGCGTGCAAAGCCTTGAAGGAGGAGGGCTACGAGGTCGTCCTTATCAACTCTAACCCCGCAACAATCATGACGGACCCTGACATGGCAGACAAGACCTACGTGACTCCGATGACCCCCGAATTGGTCGAGAAGGTCCTGGAAAAGGAGCGGCCGGACGCCCTGTTGCCCACCATGGGAGGTCAGACTGCCCTCAATCTAGCCGTTGCGTTGGCAGAGAGTGGGGTGTTGGACAAATACGGGGTTGAGCTGATTGGAGCTAAGCTCAATGCCATCAGGAAGGCAGAGGATCGGGACCTGTTCAAGCAGGCCATGAAAAATATCGGGCTCAAAACCCCTCCTTCTGGGATTGGTATTGTTGCAAGATGCCTTCTCTTTTTTATGTTTATAGTGAAAAGCTTGGTGATGGTATGTAGTGAAAAGCTTAGCCTGTGTGTATTCTTTGGCAGGTACTACTATGGAGGAATGCATCGAGATTGCCAGTAAGATTGGTGAGTTCCCTCTGATCATTAGGCCCGCTTTTACTTTGGGAGGTACGGGGGGTGGGATAGCTTACAACAAAGAAGAGTTTGAGTCGATCTGTAAGGCTGGATTGGCGGCCAGTTTGACAAGTCAAGTCCTCGTAGAGAAGTCCCTTTTGGGTTGGAAGGAATACGAGCTCGAAGTGATGAGGGACCTCGCTGATAACGTGGTGATCATTTGTTCCATTGAGAACATCGACCCCATGGGAGTTCATACTGGGGATTCTATCACAGTAGCCCCTGCCCAGACTCTCACTGATAAGGAGTACCAGAGGCTGAGGGACCACTCAATTGCTATCATCAGAGAGATTGGAGTGGAGTGTGGAGGTTCAAATGTGCAATTTGCTGTGAATCCAATTGATGGAGAGGTTATGGTTATTGAGATGAACCCCAGGGTGTCTCGGTCTTCGGCTCTAGCTTCCAAGGCAACCGGTTTCCCCATAGCTAAGATGGCTGCTAAGTTGTCTGTTGGATATTCATTGGACCAGATACCCAATGACATTACTAAGAAGACCCCTGCCAGCTTCGAGCCATCAATTGATTATGTGGTGACAAAGGTATACCAGAACCTAATATACTGTGATCTGACTGATGGTATGATAGATGATTTTCTTGACTTGCTTGGTAGATAGATACAATACTTTTCAGTGAAGAAGTCAGCAGAATTTCCCTTTTGTGGGATGTAATAAGCTTGAGAAACTCCATTAACATTCACTACTTTTTCCTGCTGGGTTGTTGTTTTATCTGCAGATACCTCGGTTTGCATTTGAGAAATTCCCCGGTTCTCAGCCAGTTCTCACAACCCAGATGAAGTCCGTTGGGGAGTCAATGGCTTTGGGCCGCACATTCCAGGAATCGTTCCAGAAGGCTGTTCGATCCTTGGAGTGTGGCTATTCAGGGTGGGGCTGTGCTCAGGTTAAGGAACTTGAGTGGGACTGGGACCAGCTGAAGTATAGCCTGCGGGTCCCGAGCCCCGACCGAATACATGCAATTTACGCAGCCATAAAAAGAGGCATGAAAGTTGATGCTATTCACGAGATAAGTAAGATTGACAGGTGGTTCCTCGCTCAACTCAAAGAGCTGGTGGAGACTGAGCAGTTCCTTCTTGCGCATAGTTTGCCCAGTCTATCAAAGGATGATCTCCTCGAAGTGAAGCGAAGAGGTTTCAGTGATAAGCAAATAGCTTTCGCCACCGAATCTACCGAGAAGGAAGTGAGGGAGAGACGGATTTCTTTGGGCATCACTCCTGCGTATAAGCGTGTGGATACTTGTGCAGCTGAATTCGAGGCCAACACTCCTTACATGTATTCTTCTTATGATTTCGAGTGTGAATCTGCTCCAACCCAGAGGAAGAAGGTATTGATTTTAGGTGGGGGTCCGAACAGGATTGGACAAGGAATCGAGTTTGATTACTGCTGCTGCCACACTTCTTTCGCGCTCCAGGTTAGGGTTCTTAGATTGCCCTGTACTGTACACTTGAGAATCTGAGCCATGATAGAAACTAACAGACTTTTTTTTTCCCATTTTTGTTCCTATTGCAGAAAGCAGGATACGAGACAATCATGATGAATTCGAATCCGGAGACAGTTTCTACGGACTATGACACAAGTGACCGTCTTTACTTTGAACCCTTGACGGTTGAGGACGTTTTGAATGTTATCGATCTAGAACGACCTGATGGCATCATAGTTCAATTTGGTGGGCAAACGCCACTGAAACTGGCCCTCCCAATCCAATGGTACCTAGATGAGCAGAGACCTATGAGTGCTAGTGGATCTGGCCCTGTTGAGATATGGGGCACGTCTCCTGATTCAATTGACGCTGCTGAGGACAGGGAGAGATTCAACGCGATTCTGAACGAGCTGAAGATTGTTCAGCCGAAGGGAGGCATTGCCAAATGCGAAGCGGATGCCCTTGCAATTGCCGAGGATATTGGGTACCCGGTTGTTGTCCGGCCTTCCTATGTCTTAGGTGGTCGGGCAATGGAGATTGTCTACGGTGATGACAAGCTTATGACCTACCTAGAGAGCGCTGTGGAAGTGGACCCTGCTCGCCCTGTTCTGATTGACAGGTACCTTTCCGATGCAATCGAGATAGACGTGGATGCTCTAGCCGATTCACATGGGAACGTGGTGATTGGTGGGATTATGGAACATATTGAGCAGGCTGGAGTACACTCGGGTGACTCTGCCTGCTTGATCCCTACAAAGACTATTCCACCTTCCTGCCTGGAAACTATTCGATCCTGGACGATTAAGTTGGCCAAGAGGCTTAAGGTCTGCGGGCTCATGAACTGTCAATATGCAATTACAATTTCTGGGGAGGTTTTCTTGCTGGAGGCTAACCCTCGTGCCTCTCGCACTGTTCCATTTGTCTCCAAGGCAATTGGGCATCCGTTAGCCAAGTATGCCTCTCTTGTGATGTCAGGGAAGACCCTTCATGATCTAGGGTTCACCCAGGAGGTTATTCCTAGGCATGTATCAGTGAAGGAGGCAGTCCTTCCCTTTGAGAAGTTCCAAGGGTGTGATGTCCTCCTGGGCCCTGAGATGAGGAGCACTGGAGAGGTCATGGGCATCGATTATGAGTTCCCGGTTGCATTCGCCAAGGCCCAAATCGCTGCAGGGCAGAGACTGCCACTCTCAGGTACTGTGTTCCTGAGTTTGAATGACCTCACTAAACCACATCTTGAGCATATAGCCAGGGCATTCTTGGACCTGGGTTTTAGGATAGTTTCCACCTCGGGGACGGCCCGTGCCCTTGAGCTTGCTGGGATTCCAGTGGAGCGAGTCTTGAAGATGCACGAGGGACGCCCTCATGCGGCGGACATGGTCGCCAATGGGCAGATCCAACTGATGGTGATCACAAGCTCAGGGGACCCGCTTGATCAGATTGATGGCAGGCAACTGCGAAGGATGGCTCTTGCTTACAAGGTTCCGATAATAACTACAGTCGCCGGGGCTTTGGCGAGTGCTGAAGCAATATGCAGTTTGAAGAGCAGCACAATTGATATGATTGCTCTTCAGGACTTCTTTGAGGCTGAAACAGCTAAAAGCACTGGCCCGAAGAACTTGCAATCCCTGTCTTCTTCTGTATGACTGATTCTGTGGCCATGATCATGTTTTTCCCTTTCTTGTTACCTCATCTTATGGAATTTTTTAGTGCCAGTCTGCTGGGGCTCTCCAAGGGAGAAGGGTTCAATAAGAATCGCCATCTTTCAATCATCAGGAATTGCCTGTTCCCAAAATCAGGAGCACGCTTAGCAAGACCACTATTTTAAAGAGACCATAAAAGGGGAAAAAACCCACAGTGCTATTGAAAGGTAAGTTCAGAATTTCCAAAAGATGATTAAGATGACAGCAGCAGCAGCAGCAGGAGGAGGAGGAGGCTTTCCCCAAGCAATAACTTTTCAGACACTATGCATTTGAACGGTTTATGCTTTGGTCTCATATAGACCTACCTGATCATAGAGAAATGGGGTGCAGTAGAGTACTGCAGGTGTAACTATTAACAGCTTTATGGCAAGCAAAGAGCAACAGTGGCAGACTTTAGAGACCACATGAACACCGTTTCATTCTGAAGTTTATGGCTTGCATGCAGGAAAATGGCCCCCGCCCTGCTCGGCGGGCGGCATGAAAAACCACAGGTCACAAAAGAGTAGGCGAGGACACGCGTATGGAGTTTGACTAGAAGCTGCCTCCCCTCAGGGCAAGCACAAGATGCAGGACCGATCCGCCTTCGATGTTGTATTCTTTTGCAGTTTTATCATCAGCAAGCTGCTTCCCAGCATATATAAGCCTGACAAACAGGTGAAATCCCAATATAAGAATCTAAATGTTAGCAAACACATTGAAACATATATATAATCCATATTAGATGGAATGACATTTCACACAACCGCGTTCCTTCATTTTGATTTTGACACACAATTTGAAGAATCAGTAATAAGTCAAGCTTCCCTCCTAAAATGGCTGACATGGGTATGCAATTTTGTTTCCCCAAATCAAATTTGACCAGGTATTTGATTGATTAGCATTTATTCCAATAAGACTATCGGTGCAGTTGGCATGGCTAAACAGCATGCACCACTACCACTAGCCAAAAGTCAAATAAACACACATGCATGCTTTATTCAAAGAATTCAATGAGATAATAGATCCATTTGCAAACCCTGATCAATTGAAGAACGATATATTTTATTCATAATTCATAGGGAGGACTGCACCTTTGCTGCACTGGAGGAATACCCTCCTTCTCCTCAACACGTTCCTTGATACGATCAATGGTATCGGTTGGTTCAATATCTATCTCAATTTCCTTTCCGGTAAGGGTCTTCACCTTGATCATCGTCCCTCCCCTAAGCCTCAGGACAAGAGAAAGGGTGGACTCCTTCTGGATGCCGTAATCAGCAAGAGTTCGGCCATCTTCCAGTTGCTTGCCACCATGTAACAGTCTCTGCTGGTCAGGCGGGATACCTTTCTTGACCTAGAGTTAACAAAGTTATGTTCAACCATACAATCTTCCCTTACCGTTCCAATTTCTTCCAACATAATCCTCTATTAAAGCTCACACTTCTTGCACCCAACCTACAGGAAGTTCCTTCCGAACACTATGATAAAATTATTTTCAGAGAAAAATCACACGGACAACAGGGGAAATCGAAAGCATAGGAGAGCGCAGCCCCGAGAGCCGAAGTCAGACTACCTGAAGCTTAGCCTTAACATCGTCGATGGTATCACTGCTCTCGATCCCGAGAGTGATCGTCTTCCAGGTTAGTGTATTCACGAAGATCTGCATCTTCTCCTTCTCCGACTCCTACAGAAGGGAGTAAACTTGGAAGAGGGATGAGAATGAGAGCTGGATGATAACACTTTTAATTTTCCACCCAAATTAAATTGGGCCAAAAAATACACTATTTATATTAAATTTCAATCCCCTAGATTTTTATCAAAAGTAAAAAAAAACACATATTTTGTGAGTTTTAACCTATTTATTTATTCAATTCACAATAAAGTAATAATAATAAATAGTATTAAATATAATTTACAAATATTTTACTTGAATAAAAATAATATTCCGAATTATTTAATTAATAATAATAAATATTAGGTGGCATCCCATATTAGAAGGCTACAAAATTCCACATACTATTATTTAAGTGATTTATTATTGAAAAATGTTTATTGGGGACGTGTGATGTGATGAGATTAAATGGGTGATCCTCACTTTTATGTTTTACTCTCAAACTTGCATTTCATGTTACATTATTACCCTTCCATTTATCATGACTGAAAAAAAAAAATATATATATATATATATATATATGCACTTAATATCTTTTTAGATATAATGTTATTCGGTGTCTTGGTCTATGCTGCTTGTTGCATGAAGAAAGTATTTAATAGAAAATATGGTAAATCCCTGTTCTTTTTCATAATAAAAAAACTTAAAAAAGAATTATGTGATAATCAGAGAACACTTGAAAAAGAATTATGTGATAATCAGAGAACACTTAAAAAAGAATTATGTGATAATCAGAGGATTATATGATCCTCTTCTGTTGCTAATTTACTTTTTTTTAATTAATACACCAACACCAGCTAGATGTGCATATACCACTCTATCTACCAGCCTTAAACCCCTCTAACCTGATTTATCATTTACACGGTGTAGGACTAGGACTGCACGGCGGATGAGTCTGGGATGGATGGGGGCATCCATGGCATCTTCAGATGGACATGTTCAGATCGAGCCGAGCTTTCTTAGGCAACGGGACTATAGCATTGCATCTGGGGCACTTTGGGTTGATCTCAGAGACCAGCACGTATGCCAGGCAGCTGGAGCAGCCTGTAGCCACCGGGGAATTGGAGAGGTCGGAGAACTTTTCGTGATCCTTCTCTTGTTCCTGGGTGATCTCTTTGTTGGATGAGGATGATGTTGAAGGTGACTGCAGCGCTCTCCAAAACGGAGACCTTCTCTTTGTGGGCTCCCTCTCTGCTCTCTCCAGGGCAGACTTCACTTTGTCCAGAGTGCAGACACTCTGATAATTGAAGGGTAGAGATAAGGTGGAGGAGGGGGACGACGATGGTGGAGATGAGGAGACCAACTTCAGGTCTAAGGAAGGCTCGTCGAGGAAGTTGAGGGTCAACTTCGAATGACAAGCTGGCGGTGAGTTCAAGTCTTGGATTTCTGCATGACCCTTTTGATCGAATGATAAGTCTGCTGCACCGCATCTTCGTATGTAGACTTTCCCAGACTGGAAGAACGATTGAAAGAAATCAAATATTGTTAGCCATCAAAATTATCAGGCGATATTGATCTTAGCACAGGGAAAGATGACTACATATGAATCGCTGGCACCTCTCTATGCTAATGGTGATCATCCGTGGTTCCTCTTAAGCAAGAAGAGCAGGCCATCAAACTAAGTTTCTTATTTGAATCCACTTTAAAGGTTATGGATACATGCCAAAGCCATGATTGTAAGCAATGCAAAACGATATGTCCTGGATCAAATCGACCATGAAACCCATCCAATGAAGAACATGCACAGGACAGTCGCTTGTATATCATTAAACTTGCAAAATAATGATTTATACATGCTCTTTCCTGTTCCATTTATTGTCATTTTCTCAAGAATTAAACAAAAAGAATGCAGAGACTGTAAAAGAGATATGATCAGAAGAGTATCATCATGTTTCAGAGTACAATATTAACAGAGAGAGAGAGAGAACAGAACAGAAAGTAGGGATTTTCCGTACAAACAACCCATCAGTTAAACAGAAATTCGCTTAAATATAACAAATTTGGAAATCGAACAATCGACATGGAGAATATCGGAACAATTTCATGAAAAATACGCATATGAATATTTACAATTCACCTAAAACTAATTGAACAAATGGAAGCCGATGAAGAATATAGCATGATTGCGATTCGCGCACCTTCAAATCAAGACGCTTTTCCCAACCTAAAGGGACGTGGAGGTCCAGGTCCAGCTCCGAGGACTCGATCATAGGGGAGGACCCGCCGCCGAAAAAGTCTCGGGTAATGGGGGCAGTCGATTTCTCAGAAGCCGTTTCGCTCCCAACTGTTCGGCGACCACTCATGTACCTCGTCAGAGAACTCACTTCGGCCGCCATGCCCGAGGAGCAAGAACCACACTGAAGCAGAGCGTTCATATGTCTGAGCGACGTAAAATGAAGAGTCTAATCTCTCATTTTATACATCACAAATTAATGAGAGGGCAGAGAAGGGCAAGCGCAGAAGAGGGGGAGTGGGTAAGCTAAATTAACTTGTTGCAGAAATTGCAAATACACCCCTATGTCTATACCAATTACATTCCTGTCCTCTACCTTTCATTATATCCATTTACCACCAGCACATTCCCAAGTGTCCAAATTTTAGAGTGGAGTTTAGTTATTTGATTGACAAGTACGACGGATAAAACCGAAAAAGAGCAAAAATTATTATACCATGTAATACTTAGACTGAATCAAACCGGTGGTCGGATCGGTTCAACCCGAAATGAAGATTGTACAATCAACCAATGGGTTAAAATCAATGTAAACAAAATAAAAAATTCATAAAAATTAATGGTCTAGTGGTTCAGAAAACAAATTTGATAAGTATGTGAATCCATAAGAATTAATGGTTGAATCATTCCAAAAACATATTTTCATTGGATATATATGATTGAATACTTTATTTTATTGAAATTATCAATATGGGGTTAAGCAAATTAGACAAGAAATAATTAATACTTATATTTAAATTACTTTTTCAGTAAATAATGTAGAGAATATAAATTTATAAATTGCATATTTATAATTTAAAATTAATTTTAGTACAAATATAAATATTATTAATGTAAAAAATAAAATTACAAATAGACAATTAAATTTAAGTTTACGTGTAGCGTCTAACTAATAAATGGACCATTTAATGCTAAGATTTAATGGGTCATATAGAAGGAAGGTGTGCGAGTAATGTGGCTCATTAAATATTTCCTACTATACCTAAAACCATTTATTTTCAATGTATTTGTATATATTCTCAGACTTAATTAATTGATATAGTAATTACTAATTCTTATAAAGTGGCTAATTAAGAGTATAATTTATTATATTATTTGTGTTATTCCAAATTTCACCTTTTTTATTTTATAATACCAAATATGGCCTTAGTAAATAACTTATATTTACGTGTATTTAAATTTATATATTTATTTTATATTGGTCATTATTATTTATCACTTGGGTTTATTTATTAAATTTTAGATTTTATAATTCTTATCCTTGAATTTTTAAAATTTATTATTTATTTTACCAATTATTAATTGTCAACATCTCCATTTTAATAAATTATAATATATTTAATAGTTTATTAATTCATTTATGATTTATTATTTTTAAACCTTAAATTATTGTATTTTATTTAGTTTGTTGATAATTACCATTAGTTTTTTTTTCAATTTCTATTCACTTATTTAAAGTTTCAAGAATATTATTAAAATATAAAAAATATTAAATAAAATATAACATAATTAGTGGACCCTATATATATAAAATATATATATAGAGAGAGAAAACTATTCCCATATTTATGTATGGTGTATTTTTAAAACTAATAATTATAGTAAGATATTATATAATTTAATAATTTGATTATTTTTATTTTTTAAAATTTCTAATATTTTTTCTATTTCATTCACCATGTTGATGATATTGGGTGGGAGTAGTTTTCCTACCCGCTTGTGGTAGTTGGTTGAAGAAAGACTTTGATGTGATAAAGCTTTTCTTTATTACTAATTTAAGGAAAAAATGTATGAATTAATAAAACTAATTTTCCCAGCATTCTATGAGATAAGGGTGTGAGATTACATGTATGAATTAATAATTTTGCACGTTGAAAATTAAGATCACATGACTGGTAAATAAAAATTATTATAGATATATAAGGACATGGATTTTAAAATTAATAATTGATTTATGAAAAAATATAACAGTAAATAAGGAGGGATGAATTTTGTTTACGCACTCAAAAGCTTTTATGGAACAAAAAAGATGGGGAGGGAGGAGAATTGAATGCGTTTCAATGTTGCTGCATTGGCTAGTTGGGCATTAAGTTTATGGGGGTGAATGCCACTCTGAAATGGGTACACTACTGGGTTGTAGTAAAGGGTAGATAGATACGTACAATCGTAGCTTTCTATTTAATTCTTGAATTGCACAACACAACCAGAAGGATGATAGTTCTGAGTTGCGTGTGCATCGGTCCAATGCCCGGGTTGTGCGGCGGTGGGGTGGGTAGAATCATGACAACAGACAAATGGGTCGAGCAGCATGGCCGCCCATTGCTTCTCTCAATACAAATAGTCAATGGAGATTGAGCTATTTGGTGGCAGGCAACGCACTTGTCATCATCCACACATTCAATTATGTATCATACAATATGGGCAGTTAGTTGGTTAGTTAGCTAATGATTCAAAATACCATATTATACAACTTGGCTTGGCCCCTATTCAAAATACCCTTCCTATTCATTTATATTCCCCTGCTAAAATATGCGATAATTCTTCTTGTTGGTGTTGTGATAATTGGTTCATAAGTGTACCACTTTTCACAAAATTCCAAATTTAATCAAAAACTATATGTCATGCCAACTTTTGTATAGTTAAATATCACAGGCCAGGTTGTGTTATAAGGTAAAACAATAGGGTGCTTAAATGAGATTAAACAAGAAAATATGTAGTCAAATGAAAGAAGTGCGCTTTTTTTAGACATGGTAGAGTAGGGTAGACATGAGAGAAGGGAAAAGTATATGGATTTGTGAGGCGAATTAATTGTGGGACGTGGAATTTTAGGAAGAGGTTACAAATTAAGATAGGAATTGATTAATGGCACGCCAGTAGCTTTAGATAGATAGATAGATCGACTCTCGATCTACCATTTAATTTAATGCTATTGAATTCAATAAGCGACCCCTCTTCTCTTTTGCTTCAAATTCCTCATTTCTCCCTGTGAACAAAAAGTGCTGGTGATGCTTCATTGAATCTATTGAAGTTGCTTGATTATAAGCTATTCCAACATTCGACCCAACCTTGTCTATAAGGGCCAGCGTCAAGTGCCGACTGGCAGGAGTTTGACGGTCAGTCATGAGGTGGGGCCACGGACGGTCACGTAATTCCAGGCGGGTGGGTGAGTGAGAAATAATGGCAGCTTAAATCAACAGGTGGAGTGGCTGGCTGGCTACTAAAAATGGGCCGAGTGCCAACATTAAAGTCGAGGGTTAAAGGGGGAAGTCATGGATGGATGGATGGAGCTATGCTTGCTTTGCATTTATAGATCAAAAGGATAGGCTCCAATTCAATGCTCCCTTTGAATGCTGACTTTAAATGCCTAGCCTTCTCTCAATATTGAGAGCATTAATTAACACTTTCAATGTCCCTTCCCTCTACTCTCCATTTTTTTTCAAAAAAACTTTCAAAATCTCAACTAATTTATATTCAAAACCCAATTTAGCCTGCCAAGTTTCTTGTAAGTGCTATATTGGGTCACCATGAACGTTAGACAGAGTCACCTATCCGACTCACTTGCCCATTGATGTTCTATGATGAGTACATATCCTACTAGACAAATAAGTTGACAAAATGCACGTAACAACAGAATGCATATGCCATCATGCTTACTCCTACATGGGTTCCTCCTTAGTCCTTAACCGATGGGATCCGGGGTGGAGATGACGAGGAGGATCAATGCATGCGAAGCCAGCCATTAAGGATACATTAATTAGACGAGTTGATCGACGCACCTAACGTAAGAGAAAAAGAGAAGAGAGACACAGGAGTATGCATGAGAATTGAATTTGGGGAGCAGCAGTGAGTGAGTGGTCTTGAAGTATGTTCACCTACCTACCTTGTTGCGTCATGCATGGGTCTTATTTCTATCTCGCCTGTAACGCCCTTTCTTCTGTGTTATTAGTCCCACTGAAGCTTACATCCTGTATGTGTGGTGTGGATGGATGCCAGTGCTCTTATAGTGAACTGACTCAAGTAAATGCCATTTTTAGTTGATTGTATCTCCCACGTTTCTTTTTGGTACCGTATTAAAGTTTCCCTTTTTCTCCCGCCTAATGTCAATGGGTTGATTCAGAGAACATCAGTTTTTGTACTTGATGTTGCACCCTGGGAATTTTGACTAGCCGTGTACTTCCACATAGGGCCAAGTTAATGAAAGTGAGGCTAGCAGTACAATTGATAGCCCATTATTCTTAGAATAGGCCCAAGTGAGGGTTCCGATTCCGATTCCGATTCCGATTCAGGTTCTTTTCTTTCTAGCCATGCCAATGAGCGGTGCCAAGAAAAAAGCTGATCAGAAATACTTGAGAGGCCATGTAAGACTTATCAATAATAGGGAAAAAATCCGCTCATATAAAAAACACGACCCCCCATATCACCTCAAGTGATTACCAAGAACACTCCTAACATGAATTCTTGTAATGACCCACCTACCTAACAACCCTGGTTGAGAAAACACCGAAACCAAACCACGGGGGACGATATCCAGGTAAAGAAGGTCTGAATCATGATCCCACCTCGTGATCTTTGACACTGCCATCGGACTTATTCAAAACAATAATGTAACCTTTTATAGTTCTGTCTATTTAGTTAGAATGAGCTACTTTTTTTTCAAACTTCAGAGCAAAAAGAAGGTAGTCAATGGGGTCGGGCTTGATGTGGAGGAGTAGCTTCACGACTTTGATCCAAGTTCCATGGAAACCTTTCTATATTAAGGAGAGTCTTGAATACAGAATTCTAGTAATTTATATGTTTTCTTAATTATTCCTTAACTATCTCCTCCCTCCCTATCCCTTTTTCATTTTCACTCGTGGGAATGCTATTCATGTCTTGTACAAGTACCCTCTACTCTATACTAAATATGTTAATTCAACAATACGTGTATTTGAATTTGATTGGTCACATAATATTATTTTCATTAGAATTTATATATTTAGCGAATAATTATATGTGTATATTTATTATCTAGATAATATTTTAAAATGATATTTATTCTTTATTACATGAAGTAATAATTAATTTAGATAAATTTTAAAAATATATAATAATGGTAAAATTTTAGCTTGCATCACTGCAGTATGTGATGTAAACATTGAAGTAAATCTCCCCCCTAACATGGATGGATTCACCTGGACTGGACTCTGATTGAGATGCCTAGACAAACTCACCTACCTACCGCAAAAGAACGATGACTAAAGTCCAAAACGTCGCTAGGTACAGGTTGGTTTGGTCCTTGGGGATGCACCTTCATTCAAGTACACGCTGGTCTGGGCAATATCATCATTATCATAAAGTAACAGCTAAGCGGGTGCTTGTTACTTCTCTCCAATAACTGATGAATGAAAAACGGGAGAAAATTCTGTCCGTTGTGGAAGTTGGAGCACCGGGCCAAGGGTTACGGTAACGGGTCATCGATGAAGAGGCCAGCGATCAGATCCTGCAGGTCATGCAGCTCCGCCCCGAGCCAAAGCCCCTCGAGAACGCGTTCGAACACCGGCACATGGCAAGGGATCTTCAGAGCGCCTTCCTGCTGGTAGCCGTACTCCTGGGCGGACCTGTCGAGGAGCCCGACGAACACCGGGTGGTTCAGTAGCTCCGCGCTCACCACGAACCGCTCCATCTCCTCGCCGACGTAGAGCGGCACGTGGCCTGCGGGGACGGGAGTAGACCGGCGCCGGAGCTTGGAAACCGCCAGCGCCGCCCTGAACGACTCCATACGGCGCGGACGCCGGCCGCTGGAGTCGGCCGACTGGGACAGGCAGTGCTGCGTGGTGGAATTGGCCACGCGAGAGAGCCGCCGGATGAGCTTCTTCATCTGCTGTCAGAACGGAGGTAATCGAAAATCGGTTTCCTTCTACGCTATATCGGCGAGATCTAACCGCCGAGAGTTTCCTCGTGGGCTGTACCTTCTGGAGAGAGTGTGGGAAGTTAGAGGGTTAGAGCAGTCTACCCGCCATGGGAGCATTGGATAGTGTGTTTGAGAGCGGTGAAAGTATAATAAATAATCGGGGAGGACGAGAAGGGTAAAATAGGATTTTTAGATGGAGGATACTGTACGGTGTGATGCGTACTTGGGAGGTACGACCAAATATTCACCGTGTGTTACACACATCGAGTATGCGCGTACTCTTTGCATTCAAGATTTGCTTAACACTCCCTTCTTGTGACTTTATAGCATAGGAGAAAGAAAAGCTGTCCCTGCTGATGACAGGGGTGTCTGTCCAAGGCTGCACGTTCACCCCCTCTGTGCCTGCTCAGCCCCACCTGCTTGCGCGTTGTCCATGGCAGATGAATTGGACTAAAATTATTAATTTTTTAAAATTTTTTATAGAAAATTTTTAATGTGTTAGTATATGATAATTTTTTAAATATATATCAACATTATTTAGTATAGTTTAAAATTGACGTAAAATATTTATTTTATTAAATATTTAATCCACTATATTCAAAAGTTTTATCTAAGACTATAAATTTAACAAAAATTAAAAATAGTAGATAGTGAGCGCGGCGTGCGTGTTAGACGCCCGATGAGGCGTGTGGCTGAAGCGGCCCCGAAAAAAAATACCAGGTAAGGAGCGCGGTCCTTTTTTCCGTGATTACCGTACACTCGTACGAATAAAGTTGGAGAGTGGCGGACCCCACGGTAGACAGACAGAGACACGACACGACTGGCATCGTCAGCTGCCCACATTCGGACAATGGGATTCCACCATGACAGAGGGGCCCTATCCCTCCATGGCCGACCCAACCCAACCCAACCCATTGCTCCGTGTTTATCCATTGCAGTTCAAGCTAATTGAAAACTCCCATGGTCACAGTTACTGGTTCAAGGGTTTGGTTTCTTCTCTTTTATAATTCGACTTCCTAACATGGAATAAATGGGCATAATAAGGGTGAAGTGATAGATATGGGTATGCTATATATTTGACTAGAGACTCGTATTCACTAGAGGATACTCGACTATTCTGCCATATTCTGCTATAAATGCATTTGAGATCATTCCTTTTTCTCCTTATCACTTTTCCACTTGCACTAGTTTTATTTTCTACAGAATTTTCCTGCGAATGAGTATATTATTATTTGGCAAAATGGGCACTACCACCCATTATTTTTCAATATGGGGCATCCAAAAGACTCATTTACCCTCTCCCCTCCTTGATGTCTTAAAATCGTTGTTCATAAGTTTTTTCATTATTTTCCCAATTGTCATGTTTTGGCCAAAATGAAAATTGATTTAGGAATAACCCAATAGAATTCAATTCTAGAAAAATAAGGAAAGATGAAATAGTGCTTATGATGAGTTTAAAATAATTTGAAATATTAAGAATTAAAAATTCAAGAACATGTGATCTTGATGGGCTAAATGTGAAATTTGTAAAAAAAATATACGGTTAAAATAAAATTAAGAAATATTTAGGGATAAAACTATAATATTTGAATATTTTGGATCTATTTTATAAATTTGAGAAAATTGTACTGCCAATTTTGAAATATAAATATTTGAGTATTTATTGGACGATACTTATAAATTTTAGGGCTACTAAGTGATTAAAATAATTTTGACAGCCAATTTTAAAAATGATTTTAAAATTGTTCTATTAAAATGGATAATAATTTAATATTTTATATAATAAAAATTCATTTAATGGTTGTTTTGTGAATTGATGGATACATATTAAGTTGAGTTAATAAACAAGTTGATGTATTATTACTAGTACATTTGAATTATTTATGATTTAAGTGTTAGAGAAATACTTTAACACATTAGTAGAGATGGACTTATATAAGTATAAACAACAAAATAATTGATTTTCTTGGGCATAGAACCAAATTATGTATGAAAGCACTACTAAATATGGTTAATAACATAATAAAACAAAAATGGTATCAACTCTGGTTTTATATTGATTTTGACCATATATTATGATTATTATATTTTAAAAATAAAATAAAAATTAAAAAAAGGAAAAAATGATGATGGAGATGATATATATTTTTAATATTATGTTATACCTTCGGACTAAAATTTGTATAAAAAAAATCAAGACATACCTATTGAACCAAACACTAAGCGTATACTAAAATTGTTATTATACTAAAAGTTAGGTCTTCACAAGTCATCCACCCTACTTAAAATTCTACATTATAGAGATGACACAACTTTTAGTAATAAACTTGATTTTTCTACTTATACCTTTAAGCATGAATGGATTTAGTTTAATTCGGGAAATTTTATATCATATTATATATTTTATGTTAGTTTAATTATGATTAAATACATTATATTAGCTTAATTTTTTATATCCTAAATTTAAATGTATATTATTGTATTAATTCTCCTTATTGACAAATGTTTTGAATTGTCAATTGAAAACATCAATTGAATGCGTTAAAAAATTTAAATATAAATTAGTGATGAATTTATTATGGAAGGGCTGCACCCATTTTCAATTTATTAAGATCATTATTTTCCGTAAAGAGAAAAAAGAAGAATAAGAAGAAGCCATAATCAGACCACAAAAGCAGAACAAGCATATTCTGCATCTGCCCACAAATTTTCCCATTATAGCTAAAGCCCAGTTGAATTAGAAAGAAGAGAGAGGCAAAGGACAGAGCAAACAATCACCCTCTTAACTGCACAGCACAACCCTCATCAGACCAAGAACCAGGCAAGCCATCGAGAAGAAGAATAGCGTTGCAAAGTCCTTGGCTGACCACTTCCTGACGGCCTTGCCCTCCACCCTGAGGCTCTTAGCCCTCCTGAGAGCATCAACCTCCTTGAGCAGGTCGAACTCAACGCCCTTCCTCTTCAGCTCCTCCACGCACTTCCCTAGCAGCTTCCCGTCCTCCTTCTCCCTATCCAGGAGCTTCTCAAGGTGGGCCTCGACCTCTGTCTTGTACCTCACGGCCCAGATCAGCCCCAAAGAACACAGGAGGGAGCAGAGGGAAGGGATCCACGAGCGGCGGCAGGAGTTGGAGGAAGGAGGATCAGGAACGGAAGATCTGTTGAAGAGGAGGATGAGGGAGATGGAGTGGAAGAGGAAGAAGAAGATGTAGAGGTGGGTGATCTCCTTACGCACCGAATCGATCTGGGTCTCCTTAAGGGCGACCCTCCCGAGGATGAGCTCCTCCTCCTTGAGCCACTGCTTGAGGAGGAGCTTGTGGGTAGGGGTCCCTGCGATCTGGTGGAGTGGGTGTAGTAGAGGCTTATTGGAGGACTCTGGCGCCATTTGTGTTCAGGATAAGAGAAGAGAGACTCTGAAAGTACTTTCTATGCCGATGGTGGAGCGAGCCTAGCCTGTGCGGGGTTCTGAATTTAAACGTGGGCGCAACGGTCGGATTTGAAGAGTGCGGTGGCTTCTTTAATGCTCTATACCTCAGCCTGCCAACGGCTAGTGGAAGGAAGGCAGATCCAGAGCGGTAAAATTACAGAAATGACCCAAGAATGCCCAATCTGGCATTAGTCCATTTATGCTTTAGTCCCAATCTGGCGAACCAATCCAGCATCATGTGTTCCACTGATTCTTTTATCACAAAAAGAACAAAGGAGACACCAGCCTCATCCTCCTCTTTTATGACTGAATAAGAGGATGAGGCTCCTGGAAAAATAGACATTAGTTCATTATTTACCACACAATTCTATCTTCTATACCCATCAAACACATGTATATCATTCCGTGAACGTGCAAGTAACTTGGCCTCGGTCTACTAATGAATAATAAGCTGGGCAGAAGTTGGCGTCAAATGAATATTCCGTGACCCAAAAATGAAGAAAACTCCTGACCCAACTTTCAATGGAAATAATCCTCTTTCTATTGAGTATCAGTGTGACCACTGAGCAAAAGAGTATAAGTACGGCAATTCCATGTCATGAACAAACAGAGCATTGCAAAAATAGCATACAGAATTGAGGGGAAAATTAAGAGTTGGCTTTCTTGCATCAGCAACCGTAATATATTGCTCCATCCAAGCCTCTGGGGAAGAAATGGAATGAATGGCTGATATCAACCTATTGCTCCTTCATCTCAGCCTCGATTCGAACATTTTCACTCTGGAAAAATTCGAATTCTTGGATGAGCTTCGCGAGTTTATTGGCGTTCTCTTCCTGAATGCGAAGTGGTACTTTCTGCTCGTATCCTGTCACACTCATAGCCTGCTTGAGTCTCTCTTGCTGCCTGCAAATGCATCACAAGAAGTTCATGCAAAAAATGGAAAGAAAGTTCAACTAAAACTGAAATCGAAACCAAGTTCATGCAAACTCACTTTTGAATTTCTTCCATCTTACTCTGGATCTTCTCACGCTCTACTTCGGCGTTAAGATTGCCTTGAACTTTGAGATAGACCTTGAGGTTCTCGTTTACATTTTCAAATGCACATTTGCTAGGAGCATCATCTCTCCCACTGAACAGAACCTATTTTAATAAACCATGCCACGAAATTTAAAGATAAAAAATGGCACTGACATGTTGCAAGCAACCAATATAGGAATCACCTCTTAGTAACAGATTAGGATTTACCTCCAAGGATGATAAAGTGGCCAGAGTTACAATATCCAACTTGTGGCTCTTAATAATCTCACATACTTCCTCTGTCTGGCAATATGCATATGCAGGAAGCCTGAAGAATATAGTTGTTGAGACAACCTTCTTATAGTTTAATAATCTATCAAAGAGGCTATTCATCGATTAAAAGCCTTTTATGGCAGATGATAAATAAACCTGCTAAAAGATAGAAAATTACCCTGAAACTTACTTTTCATTCTTTTGCTTTGTAAGCACACCTGCCCTTAGAGACCTGAGGCATTTTACAGTAGAATCCACAAGATCCATCTCCAGTTCAACCCTTTCATCGGTCCAATGCTGAAAAGAAATGATCATACACAGAAATCGAACAAAATAAACTTATATTTCAGTATTGGAGGATGGAATTGAAGGCATGCCTTAATAGGTTGGTTAAAATAATAAAACCAGATGCTACCTCCACAGGGGATGGGTAGTCGCTTATCATAATTGACTCCATTCTCTTCAGCCCCTTCGGTGATGGCAGGCGCTGCCACAATTCTTCAGTGACAAATGGCATGAAAGGGTGAAGCAATCTCAATCCGTTGTCCAAACACACCCACAAAACATATAGTGAAGCACACCTTTCAGATGCATAGAGAGAGTCATCGCCTACGAAATAAGGCTTGACTGCTTCAATGAAAACATCACAAAACTGATACTGCCACCAGGAGTAGACAGCTGTGGTTGCATCTGAGAATTCATATGAATTCAAGGATGATACTGTCTTTGATATAGCCCTATTCAGCACAGATAATATCCATTTGCAGCTGAATGGCATGGTCTCGAGGGATAGGGTTTCAGGAGGGACATAATCTTCTCCGAGTTTGCTCATAGCAAACCGAACAGCATTCCACAACTTGTTGCACCATTGACGATAACCCACTACTCTCAAAATATCCAGATTTATTTTGTCGGACTGAGAAAATAACACATACAGAAGCTTGGTTCAGCTAAAATAAAAAATAAAATGATATGGAGAGGGTCAACAATTATCAGGCACTCATTTGCTGGAATGGAATATCATAACATTGCTGGAATTATATTCTAGTCTCTTGCATGGGCCATAAGTTTTGCATGATAGATAAAAGAAACACATATAAACATGAATGAACCTGAGCTGTGTAGGAAACCAGGGCAAAGCGAAGGGCATCTGCACCACATTCAGCAATACCATTGGGAAAGTCCTTGGACTGTCCTGCTTTGGCAACAGCCAACTCTTTGGGGTCCAAGTTCCCATCCTCCAGCCTCTTGTGAAGGCCGTCAAGGCTTATACCATTTATCACTTCTAAAGGATCTACAACATTTCCCAAAGACTTTGACATTTTACGCCCGTGTGCATCACGTATCATTGGATGAAGATAAACCTGAAAATGAATAATAACCACACCACTGAGTCTAGAAGAATAAAAGCCTTGTAGTTAATTTCTTTGACATTGCAAACATCATGTCTTGGACAAAGGAAGTTTTCATCCACAAAAAGAGGCCCTAGAGAAAACACTACTAGAAGGTAGCATTTAATTCATGACACATTCTAGGAAGAATACAAATGCTTATGCAAATTTTAAGATGAAACTCAACTTGTTATCCTACAAAGACTTTTCTAAAGGGCTCCCGGACAAAACACCTCATATAAATTCTTCTAGACAACAGAAAATACATGAGAAAGGAAATGCATTTAAACATAACTATAAGGAGAAATTATGATAAACTAACAACCCATGATTACAAACGGACCAACACAACCATTCAGAAACAATGGTTTCTAAATAGAGAAGAATAGTAATAAAATCAATGTGACATCAACAAGGAATATAAATAGTTGAAACTCGAAATATTTCAATAACTGACCTGTCTAAAAGGCACATCACCTCCTAGCTTCATTCCCAACATAACCATCCGAGCAACCCAAAAGAAAAGAATGTCATGTCCAGTCTCAAGTACCGAAGTGGGATAGAATGTTCTCAAATCTACCGTTTCATCAGGCCAGCCCAAGACAGATAATGGAAAAAGACCAGATGAAAACCAGGTATCAAGTACATCAGGATCTTGGCACAATTGAAACTTCTTCCCAGAAAATCTGGTAGCAGCCTCTACTTGGGCCTCTTGCTCATCTCTAGCAACCACCCAATGATCATCGTATGCACCGAGCTCTGTCAGTTTATCATCTTCTAGAGTTACATACCATGCAGGAACACGGTGGCCCCACCAAAGTTGCCTTGAGATGCACCAGTCCCTTATGTTCTCAAGCCATCTGTGAAGGCAAGTTAGATCATGAGAGAGATGCTCCAGCATTAAGGTGGTAACTTCAATATGAATGTCGAGCCATTTAAAAGAATACCCATAGTACCTTTTCCAATCAGCAACATACTGTTTAGGAAGTATTTCAAGCTTCCTTTTGTTGTCATCAATCACTACATCAAGAGCTTCTTTAGCCATGCTACTGCAATTTACGTACCATTGAGGCTTTATCAGCGGCTCAATAACATCTTTAGTTCTTGAACAAAGGCCAAGTCGCATTTCATTGTCTTTAGCACCCCTATATAGTTCCTACAGGTCAAAAGTAATAAAATGTCGAAGTGAAGTCACTAATGTAGACTATCTACAGGATAGATATTTTTTATGAAGGAAATAATGTTGTGCCATGTACTTCCTTTATTCCAATATGATTTTATGTGAACAGAATATAAATATATTGAATAAGGCTACAAGAAGAAAATTAACATGCCCAGTGCATGTATGAACATTTTTTCTGGCTAAGAATACTTGCGATATAGAGACTCAGAATCTGAATTTCTCCCATAAGTAGATCATATCACTAAACCAAAGAAGGATAGATTCTTAAGGTACTAAAGTTGAGCTCGTGTACCTTTTTCTTCAGTGCTTCAGTCACAGCCTGACGAGCCTCGAATCGTAGCATGCCGATGAACTCTGAGCCACCATTGCTATTAATTTTACCATCATCAGTGAAAATATTAATGAACTCAAGATTGTGACGCTTTCCGACCTCAAAATCATTAGGATCATGAGCTGGAGTGATCTGAAAAAGGATAAATATACACAAGAACCAATGTAAGAAATATAAATAACACATCACGTGATCATACCATTATCAGATCTTTTCATAATTTGAAACTACCTTAACAGCTCCAGTGCCAAAACTCGGATCAACCAGGATGGCATCACAAATTATAGGAAGTCTTCTTCCATTGAATGGATGGATGGCATATTTACCATGCAGATGACTGTATCTTTTATCATCAGGATGTATTGCAATGGCTGTATCACCTAACATGGTTTCCACCCTGGTTGTGGCAATAACAATCTCTCCTAGATCTCCTTCAAGGGGATATGCAAAGGATGTCAAAACACCAAACTCCACTGGATGTTCATACTGAGGTACGCTGAGAAGGGTTCTTTCTTTGATTTCCACGTAATCTACCTATAAAAGCAATTCAATCCACTTAGCATGAGAATGTTATACTATTAAAAACTAACCAAGAAAAAATTCTTGCCTCAATATCTGATATAGCTGTTCTCAATACACAGTCCCAGTTCACAAGGCGTATATCTCTGAAAGAGGAAATTAGCATGTATTAGCTTTATACAATCATATCAAAATTCTGAAAAAAAATGAAAGAATGTTATATATCTACAGAAATAATACTATCAACTATATCATGCCAGTAATTATAACAGAATCTCAATAAAACAACCATTTCATCTGTAGGAAAGGAGAATGCTATTATAAAAATCTATAATGGGGGGAAGGTTAGATGGTACATACCTATATAAAAGTCCTTCCTTGTACAATCGAACAAAAGCCTCTGTTACAGCTCTTGATCGCTTTTCATCCATTGTAAAGCACTGAACAGAAAATTAATGTTATGGGTGAAAATTGATAATATCTACACAAACCATGTGGGAAAACTTATAAAATAAAATGTTACTGTTAAGCTTTGTCCTTATAGAATAAAAAAAACTTATCAATAAACAATGATCACCTCACGGGACCAATCAAGAGAGGCACCTAACCGGCGTTCCTGTTTCAATATGGTACCACCATATTCTTCCTTCCACTTCCATACCTAATCAAGATTCAGCAATGGGATTAACGCGTTGGAAATATATGAAAGTACTTTTAAAAGTTATTATTTAATACAAAATAAAGAAAGAGAAAGTAGTCATCACGCCCAATGTCAACCTAACACCTAAAACTCACCTCGGCTACAAATTTATCACGGCCAAGATCATGCCTTGTCAGATGTCTTTCTCGCATGAGTTTCTTCTCAACCACCACCTGCACAGTATGGCTAAAATATTGGAAAATCGTAGTATAAATATCATCTATTGTTTTAATTGGTGATTATCAAAAGCCAAATCTAGGGTGCCTCATTTTGTTTCTTGGTTTCAGCTAATTGAAGTTGCATATGGGTAATGGATATAGCATAATAGAACCAATATAAGGTACATGATGTCCATCTAACCTATGTCCCAGAAATGTTACAACACCAATGCTAAAAGAATTATACCATAAATATGGGTATGACCAAAGAAAATTTAATAAATGCACAGTAACTTTAGCGATCATTCACCGCAGCATTTACATACCATCATATCATATTTCCATCCCTTGAGAAATGGTTAAATACCAGAAATTAATTACTCATTAGTAACAGTAGGCCCATAATTTGATTTCTCTATATGATTATAATATAGAGTTGACTTGTTTTTCAAATTCATATATCCTAGAAGAGCCAAAACAAAGCCAAATACCAAATTCTACATTGCTTATGAGGGTTCATCAAAGAGGGATCTAATAGATATTAAAATTATGTTTTCATGCTCATAAATTGGAATGGAGTGCGGCTTGTATTTTCTGAAAAAATGTTTCCAAAGTACCTGTGTTGCTATTCCAGCATGGTCCATCCCAGGCACCCAAAGAGCATTATAGCCAGACATTCTCTTCCACCGTATGATAGTATCCTGTTTGATACAGCAACATCAGCAGCTCATTCTAGAAGTCATTGCAAACAAAATCATAAAACAGTTGCACATTATGTGACCTGTATGGCGGCAGTAAGAGCGTGACCAATGTGTAAGGCCCCAGTAACATTAGGAGGGGGGAGAACCTATAGAAGGAAAACAATAATAAAATCAAATGCTGAAACATAATAATGGGATGAAACTTCAAAAGCTATAAATTATGTCACAAGTGATGAGAATCCTCAATGTAATTATCAGAAACAAATAATTGCCGACTGTTTCATACCTATCCTGGTAATATATCATATTCACGGGTATATTAAATTTAGGAAATAAAAAATGTATTTGCACGGATACGCCATTCAAACATATTGTATGTTGTAACTGTCAATGAATGAAATTCTGTCCTGAATCATCATTTTATTCATGATTTTTCATTTATAAGAGTTTAGAAAGATTGACCATTAAACCTAAACATAGGATATAGAGTATTAACTAATAGTGAAATGTGGATGAATCACACAGATGAAAAAAACTAAATGGTTTTAAAAAGGAACTTGAATACTATGGTATAATTTTGAATCTGTTGTATTTAAGTAGGAAATAGACCAAGAAACAACACAGATTTAACCAAAGATGTTGTGATCTCTAAGAAACCTGCATAATGCTGATATAGTTAATCAAACTACTTGGATGTACATCTCTTTTAAAATAGGTGGACAGAAACCCCAAGTTATAAAGTGAAGCTCAGGAGCAGGGCACAGGTCAAGCTAGAGTAACAAGCCTAGAAGAACCGCCTCAATATAAAGAGATCCTAAAAATTCTGATGTAAAACCAATGTGATTTTCCTTAGCTTGCATAGCATTTTCTAGACTTTTGAGCATGGCGTACTCACAATAACAGATGCTGGCTTCGAGCTGTTATTATCTGCAACAAAAAAATCAGACTTTTCCCACCACTCGTACCACCTGTATCAAAACAAGGAAACTTCATTTACAAGTTGCATACAATAACATGAATATCATCTAATGTAGAATCTCTTGTGCTCACGATTTCTCTACAGCGGAAGGATTGTATTGCTTTGCCATTTGGGGAGATAGCCTTTTCTTCTCGCCAATAGTGGTCTCAGGGTCAATGTAGTCCTCTGGGTTCTCTTCACCAACATCTCTCTTAACGTTCTTCTTTGCACTCTTTTTTGTGGTGTTGCCATCTTGCTGTGCCTTCACATTGAAATGAAATAAGATCCAGCTCAAGCCAAGTGAAAAGATATCATAAATTCCACTAGGCGAATATAAATATATAGTAATAATACAAGTTTAGCCTTTGCAGCTTTCTCTGCAGCCTTCAGCTTCTTGAGTTCCTTCTCCTTTGCCTGCAATAAAAGAAGATGGCTCACTCCATATAAATATGTTGAAATACTAAGCATGACAAAATGATAAAGCATCAGATATGGGTTTATAAGAATTTGTCAACAGCAAAAGTTTGAATCTCCTATTAAAATACATAATTCAGTGAATTAACCAAGATCGTGTTCATAATCTTGGACGAGTTAAAATGCCAATGTGGATACGAGCAACAGGGGGAGAACATTTACTCATTAGATTGGCTGTCCCCTATAAACATCCCATTGAGATAAAAGAAAAAAAATAGAAATACAGATTACTAGAGCCATGGGAAACGAAATTACAAATAATGGGAAAATGTCCATAGAGCATTAGTCATAACTAACCTTCTCTTCCTTCTTCTTCTTCCTCTCCAGGTCTTCTATTGTCTCAACCTTGTTATCAGTCTGTGATGGCGAGAGGGAAAGGTTAAAATCCACCATAAGAGTACAATTTCAGCTCAACCAGAGCAAATCGAGCGGGAGCAACAAAAGGGAGCTCAACTACCAAGAGTACACTGATTCATTACCATCTTCCCCGATTCGTGAACCGAACGTTGAAAATTCCAAGCAGCAAAAGATGAGGGATAGGATGATGACGATCCTCCGAACGTGCAACGACGAGCGTTAAAATGCAGAGTCAGCTGGAGGAGTTTTGTCTGTTTCACTAACGATGTGTAAGCTCGCATAAGTTCCGGTCGAAATAAACCCTAGAAAGAACGCAGTTAATTGTAGGTGGTGCTTGAGCAAACCAAAATGTAGGCGGGGCTTGGCCCAATATGCCACACCAGCCCATACGGTAACACCACTTATAGTATTATTAGACATTTTTTGGTTACAATCTCATTCTATAATTACAACTTATTAACCCAATAAGTTAAAAGATTAGGTTTGATAGTTTGGTTAATAATGAATTCTTCTCAAATACTAAATCTAGTCATAATTATATCAAGCACCTTTATTATCATTACCTTAAAAAAATAAATTGATCTTATTATTAATCCCAATAGAACCTAAAATGTATTTTTGTGAATAAGAGTAAAACTAATATTGTTATATTAAATATGCTAATGTTGAATTTATTATTTATAAAATATAAATTTTATATTTAACGTTTTTTTAATTTAATGATCAGTTGTTTCCAAACAAAATGTTTAATTTTTCCGTACAAAATGTTAGAATTTTCTTAAAAAATCGTCTAATAATTTGTATATTTTAAATAGTTAATAAAACTAACTTTTATTATTAAATTGTATAATATTTCTAAGTTCAGAACAAAATAAAAAGACCAATTTCTCCCCAATCCATTGACTGCACCCTATAATAACTAGGTTCGTTCTCCATAGACCTTTCACATATCCAACGACCTTGGGATTTTCGAGTGAGTCCCATTGCTACTTCTAATTCGATGAATCCAAACATGCAGTGGCTAGATAGTGCGGCCAAGCTAAGCCTTGGGCTCCAGTTTGATCTTAGCAAGCTCCAATTACAAAAAATAAAATCCTAATTACATAAATGTAATAAGAATATACAGGAAGTGGACAACTTCAAAAGCTCTCTCTGTAGGAGAGAAACAATCTATCCCAATTATTCAGTCCAATGGCCCCTCAACCCACTATGATGAAGCTCAATCGCAATTAAGTTGAAATGAATTTTGAAAATGATATATGTTAAAAGCTGTATTTTCATTTCATATTTATATCAAACGTAATAATTTAAATATAAAATAATATTTTTAAAATAAAAAATATCAGTAATCATATAAAAATTAAAATTTATAATTAAAATATCAATACTATAACGAATTAACCATACTTGAAATTTTAATTAAATTTCACTTGTAATATAATAATATTTTGTTAATAGGATTACACGTTACACGATTGCAGAACTGCTTCCCATTGTTAGGCTCGTTGTTCACCACGAAGCTGCCCACACTAAAATAGAAGAAATTCCATCGAGGATAAGTGCGATTGAAGCCACCTCCGCCATGTTAGTGCATTAACGAATCCTCGCCGATCGACACAGATTCGTGCCAATCGGTAATGTAGATGTTGTTTCCGGCTCCGCGAGATGAGATCCTCGACCCGTATTACCCCGCGAGCCTCCGTCGCCGCCGTATCCTCCGGCGGCCAACGGCCCCAGCAATTGCCCTCGCCTCGAGCCGCAAGTCGCTCCTCCAGCAATCCAAGAATGAGCTGCTCAGCTCCACCGCCCGCGGGAAGACCCATCGGCCCGACCTGCCTACCGTGTTCCTGCACGGAACGAGGCGGTGGTCCCCACCCGCACGCGGTGGCCTCCTGCCCGCTCTCCGGTCCTTTTGGACCCGAGACTACGGGTTCGGGTCCAGGTTCTAGACCCGAGATACGGGTTTGGATCTAGAAACCTGAATCCGAATTTTGGATTCGTTCAGATTTGGGTCCGCCAGACCCAAACCTCGGTTCGAGTCTGGACCCGATCAGGCGAGGTTCACTTGGGGGCGGGTCCGTTGCACCCAACTTCGGGTCGGGAGCGGGTCTGCCAAAACATTTGAGACTCGTGGAGCATTGACTATTCCACTGCGCCTTCTTCTCTCTCTTCTCTCCAGTAACGATTCGGATCTCCTCTCTCTCTTCCCATCTCCTGCTTTTTCGATCATCGTTTGCTTTCTGGGCGTTTATGTGCTGTCTATCTATCAATCGCCTGTAGGTGTTCTGATCTTAGCTACTCTTTCCTTTGCTCTCAATCAGTTGAAATTACTTTAATGATCGGTTGCAGTTTTTAGACCTATTGCTCCCTTGCGGCGCAATTATACCCTCTTTCTTCTTCTCATGCTTCTAAGTTTCAATTTCATGGGTTCATGATGGTTGGAGCTTTAGATGGTTCAATATTATTACCTTCTTCGTGATATCTGTTTCCTTATACTTAGGTTGTTTGAGCTTTAGATGTCCGAGCTCCATAAGAGTAGTTTTTTCATTAGCTTCCAGAAGTAGTTGGTTTTGTCTTGCTAAATTAAATAAAAAAAAACAATTTTGGGTTTCAAATATGATTACATCATGTCCGTTTTATTTTGAAGAAAGGTATTTTCACCGTGTGAACCGTATTTCAGTATCTTATTTTATGATGGGTGTTCCTCCACTCAATTTTTTAGCATAGGTGTTTTTGTGATTATGTAAATTCATCACCTCGTCAATAATTTAATGATTTTAACTTAGCTCTAGAAAATTGTCTACTATATTTTATCACTAACTAACAGTATTTAAGATTACCTAACCGTATTTAAGATTATATTTAGATTGAGTAGTTTATAGGGATTTGGAGAGCCTCCAAACCACTCTAACTTTTATTTATACTATGTTTTAATTGAAGAGTTTGTAAAAATTTTCTCCAATTGAATAGTTTTTAAAACCTTTCTTTATACTATGTTTTGATGGAAGGATTTGTAAGAATTTTCTCCAACATTTCTTTATAATATGTTTTGATTGAAGGGTTTATAAAATTTTTTAGATATTTGTATGGGTCGAGTGAGAATCATCTTCAAACCATTTAATTTATACTACTAAACAATTCTAAAAAATGGAGTGATTTAAAGAGATTGTGTAATTTAATATTTAAATTATTTTAATGCTCTTATTTATTTTGATATACTTTAAATATATTTATATATTAATAATATTTTATATAAATTATATAATATAAATAAAAAATTATTGTAAAAAATATTTTTAATATAATTTAATAATATATAATAGTTAATAAATTATTTAATTTAATTAATAGAATAAATTTATATTTTTCAATTTTTTTTATTAATAAGCCTTACCCTTAATACCTCCAACGTTATGTTTCGATTGAAAGGTTTGGACGGTAGCGGTTAGAAAAATAGAAAAATTACCAATTTAGTAAAAAAAAAATGGAGGGGTTGGTGGGATTCGGAGGGATTGAGAATTACCTCCAAACCCCTCCAACCCCTTCCTTTACACTATTACTAAATAACCTTTTCTTTTATACTACAATACAATATCATATTTTATTTTTTATATATTTATATATTAATAATATTTTATATAAAATTATATAATATAAATATTATAAATGAAAATTTATTGTAAAAAATATTTTTAATATAATTTAATAATATATAATAATTAATAAATTATTTAATTAAAATAATAATTTTTTTTATTTTTTAATTAATAATTCTTAAACTCAATTCAACTCTATTCAATCTAAATAATAGATTATTCAAAAATTTTAATACCTTTAAAGTTAATTTTCAAACCACTTCACATCCGTTACAAATTCCTTCAACCCCTCGATTCAAATATAGCTAAATGATTGATTTAAATTTATAGATCTGAATAGCTTCACTTTCCATATTTGTGCAGGTCTCTCATGAGAATCTCAAGTGTGAAATTTAATAGGCATTCAAGATGGTAAGTGCAAGTTTCTAATACAAAGTTGGGTTGAATTACTATTTGTAAAATTCTTTTTTATGGACAGCTTTCTTCTTCTTCTTCTATTGTTACAGGTGAAGTTTACACTTCCGTGCCATTATGGACAAAAAGCACAACATTCGTAATATGTCTGTTATTGCTCATGTTGACCATGGTACGCCTGTATTCTATGTTCTGTTGTATCTATGATTTAAAGTTATGGCATACATGAGGCCAGGTTTGAGTTTCGAGGTTAATCACTTGTTATGTTAAAAAGGCATTTTAGTCTTAATGGCATTCCTACCATTCTTGCTCTTGGGTGTGTAATTGCATATTATATTGTATTACCTCACTGGTTTAGTTTGGGGAGGAGCCCCTTTGTGCTTATACTTTTTTCGATACTTAAAAAATGGCTACTTCTATCAGGAAAATCAACTCTTACCGACTCCCTTGTGGCTGCTGCTGGTATCATCGCCCAAGAAGTTGCTGGAGACGTACGTATGAGTGATACTCGTGCTGATGAGGCAGAGCGTGGTATCACAATTAAGTCCACTGGAATTTCTCTCTACTACGAGATGTCTGATGAATCCCTGAAGAATTACAAGGGAGAAAGAGCTGGTAATGAGTATCTGATCAACCTGATTGATTCTCTTGGGCACGTTGATTTCTCATCTGAGGTGACAGCTGCCCTTCGTATTACAGATGGTGCTCTCGTGGTGGTGGATTGTGTTGAGGGGGTCTGTGTACAGACTGAGACTGTCCTTGGTCAGGCTATGGGTGAGAGGATCAGGCCTGTATTGACAGTGAACAAGATGGATAGGTGCTTCCTTGAGCTTCAGGTTGATGGAGAGGAGGCTTATCAGACTTTTCAGAGGGTTACTGAGAATGCCAATGTGATTATGGCAACATATGAGGACCCTCTTCTTGGCGATGTTCAGGTGTATCCTGAGAAAGGAACAGTTGCTTTCTCTGCTGGTCTGCATGGATGGGCCTTTACTCTAACCAACTTTGCAAAGATGTATGCGTCAAAATTTGGTGTGGACGAGTCTAAGATGATGGAACGCCTGTGGGGTGAAAACTTCTTTGATCCTGCCACAAAGAAATGGACCGGCAAGAACACAGGCTCTGCCACATGTAAGCGTGGTTTTGTGCAGTTCTGTTATGAACCCATAAAGCAGACCATTAACACATGTATGAACGACCAGAAGGACAAGCTGTGGCCCTTGCTGCAGAAGCTTGGCGTTGTCATGAAGTCTGACGAGACGGACCTGATGGGTAAGGCCCTGATGAAGCGTGTTATGCAGACTTGGCTTCCTGCTAGTAGTTCTCTGGTTGAAATGATGATCTACCACCTGCCTTCTCCTGCTAAGGCACAGAAATATCGTGTTGAGAACCTATACGAGGGCCCTCTTGATGATGTGTATGCTACAGCAATCAGGAATTGTGATCCCGAGGGTCCAATCATGCTTTATGTCTCCAAGATGATTCCTGCTTCTGATAAGAGGAGGTTCTTTGCTTTCGGCCGTGTTTTCTCTGGTAAGGTCACCACTGGAATGAAGGTTAGGATCACGGGCCCAAATTATGATCCTGGAGAGAAGAAGGATCTTTATGTCAAGAGAGTTCAGAGGACCGTCATTTGGATGGGTAAGAAACAGAAACCGTGGAGGATGTACCATGTGGTAACACCGTGGCCCTGGTTGGTCTTGACCAGTTCATCACCGAGAATGCCACTCTGACCAATGAGAAGGAAGTTGATGCTCATCCAATCCAGCTATGAAGTTCTCTGTTTCTCCCGTTGTCCGAGTTGCTGTTCAGTGCAAGGTCGCATCTGACCTTCCCAAGCTTGTTGAAGGGCTTAAACGTCTTTCCAAGTCTGATCCTATGGTTGTCTGTACCATTGAGGAGTCCGGTGAGCACATCATTGCTGGTGCAGGAGAGCTTCACCTTGAGATCTGTTTGAAGGATCTGCAAGATGACTTCATGGGAGGTGCTGAAATTGTCAAGTCTGATCCCGTTGTGTCATTTAGAGAAACTGTGCTAGAGAAATCTTCCCGCACTGTGATGAGCAAATCTCCCAACAAGCACAACCGTCTCTACATGGAGGCCCGTCCTTTGGAGGAGCGCCTTCCTGAGGCCATTGATGATGGAAAGATTGGTCCGAGGGATGACCCCAAGGTCCGGTCCAAGATCCTGTCCGAGGAGTTTGGTTGGGACTGTTCAATCTTCCACTGCTTTAGTAAGCTGATTCAGTCTATATCTGGATTATTTATCCCGATATTGCCATGAATGGTTGTTATAGTTCTGCCCTTATCAGTTTTGGGTATTAACCACTGCTGGAGGCTTAGATAGCTATTTTTGTTTACTTTGTGATCCCCTGGAGTTTTTGTTCCTATGGTCAAAAGTTGTAGTGTCTTCAAAGTGCTGTGAATTGCATTTACTGCATAACTTAGGCATTAAAATTTGGTCACTATTATAGTCTTTTAGTATGGTGACATGGGCTCACTGGTGTTGGTTGTAAATCGAGGCAGCGGCCCTGGAATAAATTGCCCCAAAGTCATCAATTGGGACATCCGGTCTTCCACTGAACTGTTGCCCGACTTTATGGCCCATCTCATCTTCCACGAGTTCTGGGGCTTTATGCTAGCCACCATCATATGGGACATTATCCTCCCATAATACTCTCTAGTATTTTTTTACCTTTTTTATTTTATTTTCCCCAATAAACTAATGAGATCATTTCAAGTTAGAATTTCATATCGGATTCTCTAAATTTGCGAAAATAGGATGTCAATAAATCCGTCCCATCCGATCAACTCTAAATTGGAACAATATCTATATGAGAAACATATTTATTAGACGCATGTGCAGGACAAAAACATATAGCTGAAACAGTTGCCCGTGCTTTATACCTCTCTTTTCAATTCTTTCTTACTGGCTCTTTTTCTTGAAGCATATCTCTCTCACGCGTGGTGGGACTCCCGATTGAGAAAGAAAAGGGAATGTTAGAAAAATGATTACAGGATGTCTGTGTCTGCGTGCATGTCATGTATATGCAAATATTTTAATGTATTATAGACAAAGTGATGCGATGATGTCTTGTCTCTGGCCTAACATCCCCTGATATGATCCACCAAATCCATCCACCTAAAAGCAGACTCAAGCATCTGCAGCAGCAGCCTGAGTCACATTGATATTCTCTCCCCTTCTTCCCACATAAAGTAAGCTTCTCTGTGCTAGGCATCCTTTATTTCTTTTTCTATTTCTCTTCCTTTTTCCATGGTGCTGTCAGATTATGATTTCCAAGGTGAAAGACACAGCTTAAAAGCAAAAGGTGCCATCTTCGGTTTCATTTCATGGGTTCTCTATTCACTCTTCCTTTCTTAGGAGACTTTTGTGGGATCCTCTCATCCATCCATGACAGTGGACCCCATCATGCCCATTGTCATGCACCCTCTTCCCACCTTTCAAACATCACTTTGCAGACTGCAGGCAAGTTTCTGTCAAGATTGTGAGCAGAAGGAGTAGCACGGAGGAGATCGTGCAAATCCACCTCACCTATTGATTATACATGAAAACTCTAATATGAAATATTATGTAGAGAAAATAAAACTTGTCTTTGTTAGAATATATGTACCTACTTTTTCTTCTTTTCTTTTCTCCCATTTCGGTGAAAGTATGCAGCAGCTACTTTCACCGAATTACTCTTTCTGAAAATGAGAAATCTCCCGGTCCCATTGAAATAGAGAATCGATCCATGGCAGATGGGAACACATTAATACATATATGTACTCAAAAGATAGAGATGGAAACAAAGGTTGTATGGTTATATTGAAATGTGTCTAAGATCTGGAATAAGTGGGTGGTCCAGACAGCCTAACACACCAGTGATTTAAGAAGATGTGAGATGAAATATGGGGACATTGTGGGGGGCATGCAAGTAAAGAAAGGAATATAGCACAGTGCAACCCCACCAAGAGGAAATTGAAAAATATCATTCATGCTATGAAGGAATGGTACCCTAAAAAGTGCTGATAAAAGTAAAGACAAAGGTGATATGATGTGAGGGTATCATGAGTTCCCCCTTTCATACGGGAAGAAGAAAAAGTTAGGGTGTCCATTCCATTATGTGCACCTCATCATCTATCCACCCATTCACAATTTATTAGATGGGCATGCTATTCTTTTTTTTCTATACTAGCATTGTATCATATATTAAAAAATTCAATAAATCTTGACAAATTGAAAATAGGTTTCCCTGCAAAAGAGAAGAGGTATCACATGATCTCTATGAACTCTAACAAAAAGTATGATTTAATACACAAATTTTGATATTTGCTGTGGCTTAGCATGCCATACACCAAAGTGGGCAGTTTATGCCATACACATCTTTATCCTCTTTACACCAGAAAGTCTCACCTCCCAACAAACAAAAAAAAAGAGAGGATAACAAAAGATGCACAAAGCTTCAAAAGAGGAAGGAAGGAAAGCCACCACTAACAATAACCTAAGCATTGGGGTTGGAGGAGGGGGTCCTGCAATGTCATTCAACTTGAAAATGCTGTGGAACTAGCTAGCTAGCTATCCCATGTTGACCTCTCATCCATTGGCACGGTCCCTTCCTCGAACCGCACCTATAGTCACTGGTCCCACACGCAGTAATGAATGATATAAGTTGGAGAGGGAAACAGGTAAGGCACTATGAGATGTAGTGGATGACCCACATGAAATAATGGTTGCAGTAGAGACCATGTGTTGGATTCTATTATGGCAATGGACAGGTTGTTGAATTCATTGGCAAATCATTTTCCCAAATTCAATCAAAGAGGGGGACATGGGATTGTGTGCCCATTGATTTGCCTTCTACTTGGGTCATTTAATTTAATATAAGGGTTTTGTTGGGCCAATCAATAATGGTAGATAACAACAATCATAATAAGATATTATGCACTAAGTGTTTGGTTGAAGATATTGGTTAAAAGCAATAAGGCCCCAAAAGGAAAATGCACAATTCCATCTCACAAGAAAAATGGTATCTTTCTTACTCATTCTCCTTTGATAATCCCAACATCCCTTCCCCCAAGGATGTCTATTTTTAAACATTATACCTCGTTCTAACCAATCCACATTAAAAAGAATGCATAATACTTACAAAATTCTCAAATGGTCACCCCCTTCTATTAAATTCAATAGTCAGATGTGCAACATGACCATGATATACAATGGAGGATTCAGCCATTCTCAACTTGTTAGGAGATACAATCCTTCAAATTGTGCATTCTTATTTACATATTGTAATATAATATAACAAAGCATCCATACTACCTTTATTTTCGTATTTAAATAGTGGGATGTGATTCTTAAAGCAGAATAGATGAGGATTTGACTGTGTTTTTTATGTCCAATTATGTGCTAGTTGGCCCATGTTGATCATCTATACTAAGTTGTTTAATGGAATGAGGGCTAACAAGCATATTGATTTGACACCACCCACGGATCATGATTCTTGACAAGCAGATTTGGTTACTATAATACTCGATCAGTCGTCCGTCGTGGTTTAGGGAGCAAATTGCTGCTCTGATAATGGCATGACGCAACTCATTGCTTGTACTTGAACAGCTAAATATGGAGATTTGTATATTAAGAATATTGATGTACCTCACATGCAATTTGGAGCAAAATATAATATAATATTGTGCTAGATTTGATAAAAGACACAAATGTTGTATTGTTTAAGATGCACAAAAAAATATTATACTAGCTCTAACAAAATAATTAAAATTCGCATTTAAATGCAACGTATCTTACAATATTGTATCATACTTGATGGCTAACAGGTTAAAGTCATCATCTTTTTTCTATGGGGGCATGGAATCAGGCAGCAGGGATGTCCTATGTGGCCCTACATTTTTTGTTCTATGTATTGAACGTTTATGCCACTTGATCCCAGTGCAGGGACGGGACGTAATGGGGTTTGGAGACCAATTGGACTCGGGAGGTGTATGCCCGTGACTTGTTGATCTTTGCAGAAGCAACACCTGATGGAATGCGCAGGACAGGACAGGAAGGATTAAACAAGTACTCTTTTATGCTTGAGCAAGCTTCAGGCCTCCGTATTAGTCTTAGTCTGCCAAAAACTACTCTCTTCTTGATTTAAGCCCACCTTATACGCTATCGGAGGTTTTAGGGTTGTCACAACTCCGGGGAAACATCTCGAGGTGGTTCTGTTACACGGACCCGAGAGACCAGGGGCTCATTATCAAAGCGTGTTGAACAAGGCAAAATATCGATTGAGTGGATGTGCAGCCTGGACGTCGTCAATGGCGGGGCGTGTCACTCTGATCAAATCAATTCTCGCATCAACGCCATTTTATTGGACGCGAGTTGCTTTGCTTCCAAGAAACGTGCTTAGAGAAATTTGTCCGTCGTTTTGCCTTGCCGGGATCCACAGAGTCCCCGTGGATACAAACATCGTGCTGCTGATTGGGATATTATCACTCAGCCGAAGGAAAGAGATGATCATGGGTTTTGTACACAACATTGGAGCGGAGACGGAGACGGAGACGTGCATGTGAGTGACAAGTTTCATTTTTGAAAGACATGTGCATGTGAGTGCACTATTTAATATATGGAGGGATGACAGTCTACAACACAACGACAACCCAACTAGCATTGCATTGGCATTGGCAGATATCTCATCCCAATATTATATACTTCAATGATGCTTGTAATTGATGACCATTCAAAACCCATTTCATCTATATTGCTTGTTTTATTATACGACTTGATATAATAATGATTCACATAAAATATCACGAGTTTCCATCGGCCGTCACAAGGACAATCAACATACCCACTTAATGTCAAAAGCAAATCGGATAATTGGGAGACTTTGTGCATAGTATAGGTAGCTTTCATGAGAACCAGCCACACCAAGTCCTCACTCCCACCATAATCTTTGATTGATTATTAATTAATTCATGTTACACGTTAGGCACCCCCACCATGTTGTTCTCTAGCAACTTAGTAATAAGCTTTAAAAAGGAGGTCGGCTTATCATGTTGTCAGCAAGACTACAATAGGCCTATTATTTTTTTAATATATTCATTAAATTAACCCCACAAATCATTGTCCAACGTCCAGTGAATTTTCCTCAACGTGGGAATATTACTAATTTATTTACACGTTTAATAATACCTGTTATCATGGTGGAATCAGATTCACTAGGTTTTGCTTGAATGCATTAGTGTTATTCATGGGCTATCGTTTTTCTTCCTCTGGGGGCTCACGATCGTGACACGTGGGGTCGGATTGGACGTGCCGATAATGAGGACACTGCACCAACAACCAGCCCCACCTAAGAAACAACCAACAAGCCACCTTTCGACAAGGAGAAAAAAGGGGCTGTACAAGACCTAGAAAGTCCCTAGAACGTCCCCGGTCACCGGTGCCATTTATTATTCGGCCCTAGCTAGCCGCCGGCCTTGAATTGAATGTCAGGGCGGCTCGTGACCACGTACCCATCACGTATAAATTATTCAAGTCAACAGTGGTAATCTCGAGTGTTGCCGCCCCCCAACAAAAGTACTTCCCGTGATCGGACAAGACCATCGTTTGGAAATCAAATTTGGACCGAGGGTCCGGTCTTCAATTCCAATGGACGCCATGGTGCAACTACAGAAGAGGGCACTACGTCATCTGGACTTGAGTGGTCAGTGGTGACCCCATCCATCAATGAACTTCTTCCTAATCCTAAATGGCTCGCTCACTCCTCCTTCTCCCCTGCTTTTCACACATAACAATGTATTATGTTCTCTGTAATTTCACCAATAATAGAGTGTAACAGTCTAGAAATGGGTCTATATACTCTACCCCAACCCCATCCTAAAAGGTTATCGTTTTCTAGCCTTTGCTGACGGCTCTAAATTGTACTCTGACGGACGTGAACATTACTTGGTCAATTGTCAATTTGCATTTAACCGGAGATGCCTATGAGGTTGTCTCCTTGGTAATAGTATCTACCAGTCATACTATTAAATGGCATTTACCCACCCAGTGGCCAGATCTATCCATTTTTTCTGGTTTTGTGGGGCTCGCAACTATTAAGGGAGAGAGAGAAAGAGACTGAGAAGACGAGAACTGCCAAAATTAGGCCGGACACTGATCATCTTCTGGCTCTTGCTCTGTCAAAAAGGAAAAGAAATACTCATTTAATTTTTTTCCTTTTTCTTGTAGATCTCCTCATCTAATTTATTGTCGTCTTCTTTGATTAACGTGCGCCAAAGCATAGTCATAGTCAGTGGCCTCCATTATTATTACCACCACCACGTGCCTGATGATGCCGTGCCACCCCCCTCTTCCTCCTCTTTCCTCGTTCCCTCCCCCATTTCTCATCCAAATCCTGGTTACTGACAACACAGCGGAGTAACGTACAAAATACACAGTCCAAAAAACGTACGCTCCACCGCCGTGAACGGCCATAATCTCCACCCCTGATCTGGCGGCCTGGCCCATGTCTGGGGCCTACAAGGGGGACAGGCAGCATCATGTGTCACGACTCGACTTCCCAGAAAAAATGCGTCCCTCAAGTTCCAATCTATCTCATAATTCTAATTTGCAACACAATTTTAGACTTTTCAATAGGAATATTAATATGGCACAGTTATTCATGGGGAGTGAGGTGAGGTATCGTGGGTGCTTTAAACACGCGAGGACCGGTGAATGCTTCTGGAGTGAGTGAGAGGGACTTTTCTTGGTACTCACTGCTGGCTTTTTCCTTTCCTGTAAAATCTTCATTTTCTCATTAATAGATAAATTCAACTTTCGCATTTCTCTTCCTTTGAGAAGGACGGAGCAGCGAGCGGTGGGTGCGGGTGTGTGTGGAGGTGGCGAGGGACTCTGCAGCCGAAGCGGCAGCGACGTTTGCGCTCGGCCTACGATTTATGTCGAACCGTGCTCATCCCACCGCGCCTAGCCGATTATCGGCCACGTCACGTACTTCATTTTCTGGGTGGCTGACATTGGGACCCCGCCTACCTGTTCGCCCCTTTTTTAATTATCCGCCGACGCGGAACCCATCCACCTGTGCAACTAACTTATGGCGCCAGAAGTTACTAGAGTGATGTTTAGGCTATGGACAAAAAGGTAATTTGCCCAAAGTAGACCCATGAACATGTCTCCGTATGGAAAAGTACGAGGAGGTTAGCCCAAGATGATTCGGTTCCGGCACTAATTGTGGGCATTAAATTTGGGTCATTTTCCGGCGACAAGATCGTGTTGAAAGAATTGATTTGAAGGGTTTAGTTACTACTAGCAACGCATCGTGAAACACAGCAAGGATCGCAGGGGCAACGCATCGTGAAACACAGCAAGGATCGCAGGGGCAACGCATCGTGAAACACAGCAAGGATCGCAGGGGCAACGCATCGTGAAACACTTTTCCACACTAATTTCCCATGGAAACGTTTCCCATTCTTCCCCATCATGATACGTTGACGTGGACACTCGCGGTTTTGGCAGATTTACACACGGGACAGGTGTGAAGGGATGACCCGCACACCGCACACAGGCAGAGGTGCCGGCACGGCAAGAGAAGCACCTGCGCCTCCTCCTTCCAGCAGCTCCGGCACCACCTCCGGTCACCGCTACCCCTCGGTTCAACGCACGCTGCGGCTACCTTGTTATCCTCCGGGGTGCTATTGTCGCAGCAGGACTCGGCATCGTCCGCTGGAAGGTGGTTGTTATCGTCGATTCCGCCGTCGTTGATTCTCCCGTTGCGGTCGCCAGCGACGTCCTTAACGTGAGCGAGCACTTGATCGAGGTTCTTCCTCAGTGCGTTCGCGGTGGCTTCATTGGTCTGAGCCTGGCCCCGCCATATCTGGTTCTCCACGCATAGAGATTTCACCCTCTCCTCGAGCGCCCAATTCATCTTCACCATCTTATCCAACTCTTCTTCCTTTGACCGGAGCCTCTTAACTAGCCGTTCCTCAACTGCTTCCATGATCCACCTCGTATGACTCTTCCTCTTCTCTTCGATCTCCAACCTTACCTTCTCCATCTGCAAATATCCCAAATCCTCGTAAGAAAAGAAAAAAGAATCCGCATAGAAATCGCAGCTCGGAACACACACAGATATGAAGAATATGAGAAACTTACATGTCGAGCGATGAATCGATCCACGTCCAACTGCTGCTGTTCGATTTGGAGGGATATATCCTCGCCAAGGAAAGAGAGCCTCGAACTGCAACTCATCTCTCTCCGCGGCATCGTGCAAGGGAGGATTTGACTAGAGAGATCTCGGGAGCGCTTCCGCGATGGCAGAGGCATATTATAGCTGAGAGTGCTATCGGATTTCAAAGGAGTCCTCGGAGGGAGGGAATCCATGACTGGGGAACCGTACATCGGGAGCATGGCCATTGTGTCCACCGTGGTGGTTCCCGACAGCGGTAGTCCGTAGCATGTCTGGAGGTTGTAGGGACTTGCAGTGCTTGCTACGTTTCCTTCAATCGTCCCCATCATATCCCTGGGTAAAAGTCCATCGACCCATATCAGAAAACCACTAAAAATCAAATGAAAAAGAAATCCCAAAGTTTAAAGGGAAAAAAAGAAACGGAAGGAGGGGAACTGAAGCCTAGACGAACCAGCTGTTGCCCAAGAGTTGATGGTGAGGGAAGAGATGCCAAGCCTCGACTGCCATGGAAATGAGAGGCCGTCACAGTATACCCCAATCTGTCTTCTCTATTCCTTGTGGCGATCTGATTCTTCTTCTTCTTGGTATTCTTGTAGGAGAGGCTTGAGGTTGAGGGGCAGGTAGAAAGGGAGATAGAGAGAGAGAGAGTTTAGAGCGGGGGATGACATGCAAATGAAGTGTCAATGGAGGGTGGTGGGGAGGTTTATTAAGGGTTTGGTTCCACAAATAATAAAAGAAATGACAAGAAAAAAAGTTAGAGATAGAGAGAGAGACGCATCAGTCTATTTTTGGAATTTCAGTTCCATACGATAGGATAGGAATTAAGAAAGCTCTCTCTCTTACTTTCTCCCTCTAACTCTGTTGGTTTGGTTGACTAATAAATACCAATGGTGGTGGTCAGAGGGGTATATTCGGTACACCGGACCGAGTTTACCGTCCTAAACGATTCGATCCCTCTGTTTGTTTTACTATTCAATTTTGACGGAACAGACTGAGGGAGAGGGACTCGAGGGATGGAGCCTAGGGTAGGGTAGGATAGGATAGGATAGGGTAGGATAGGCGTACCCATTGCAATGCAGACAGAGCATCTGCTCTGCCTCGTTCCTGTCACCTAAACTAAAGAATGGCTTCATGTACGGAAGATCCTCCACGTTGGCTACCTGCACCCTTTTATTTTATTACTCCGAATAATTACCATCTCATTAATCTTATTTTTTTATGCCGGATATGGATGAGCCATGGCTTGCTCAGTGCCCCCACGAACATGAGTCGTGCCATCCCGTGGTAATGCGGTCGTGGCGCCTCCCATGTGGCCCAACGGCGACGGAAGCGCCGGACAGAACGTGACAGAACCGTACGGAGATCAAAATGCGCCACGTACGTGGCAGATGGAGCCATCCATGCATTTAGTTTTCCCTTCTTGAACTCCCCACTCGCCCCTAATAGAGCCATCCACGCGCCATATGAACCGACAGCTTCGGCATTCATTCTCGTGCCTGGAGGCAGTATAGTAATTCCACTAGCAGTGCCCTCCTTTACACTATACTGCAAAGCTAGCTTGAATTTGACCGACTTTATAGCATCCCAATTCTTTCGGGTCTATGTGAATCACGAGGGCAACTCCTACTTGGCCTCCCCGGACGAGGAAAAGGGATGGGGTGGAAGGAAAGGTCGGGAGTGCAACGTGCACTTTGGCATTACTTTAAACAAGAAGATATTGCATGTTACATAGATGCGTAGGTATGTATAAAGTTGGCACCAATTTGGTGGGTGTTAAATGGAAAGACGAATTCTCTTAAGAGCAATGGCCCATCTACGGGTGTAGCGTATGGTGTGTGCCTAATGGACTATTTTGTTTCACCATTTTTTTGTTGTAGATTTACTGTTGCTCTCTTAAGTCCCACTCAAAGTTAGGTCTTCTTTTGCAAGCAATGGATCAAAAAGAGAACCTTGAAGGCATAGATAGGCGTTGGATATTATTCTAAAGTAAGACTTTGCCCACCTTTCTTAGCATGAAATGAGCTCGTCCATCCATGGCAGATCTACACAATCTACTCAACATGACAAACCTAAAGGAGAACTTTTGAAAAAAAAAATGGGTCCTAGAGGTGTAAAACTACGTGGGTAAAGTTGGTTCAACCACCGCATAATTTGAGGGATGAAATTTGAATGCATCCCCCACATTAAAGATGACATGCATGTACGAAGATATGCTTCTAGTTAGAGTTAGGGGAGGGCAGACAGTGTTGGGTGGCGCATAATGTGACGGACAATAATGAAAGCATGAAAGAGCGGGCAAAAGAAAAAGAGAGAGGGGGAAGGTGAGGAGGAGGGGGTAAAAAGGGGAATGCAAAATACAAATCATCTATAATGTTTGTCTTTCTCATGGATCTTAAAAATTAGGGATTTTCCCCCTTTTGTTTAAAAAGATCTAAAATAAATATCATATGAATTGTGATAGTACAATATCTTAGAAGAAAGACTGTTTTGTTTTTGGGAATGTGCTTAAAGGCTAATAAAGCCTTGCAGATGTTGCACATGTGATTTGTTTCTATTCATCACTTCTTCGTACCCACATGGAATTGATGTGATTTTTTTTCTATTGATCACTTCCTCCTACCACATGGAATTGATTATTTATATGGATATGTGTACACCTTGCCAATCACTTATCCTAAATGCAGTATACAGTCTTGTGCAATCCATTAATTGTTTTGATTTTACAATGATAGATACCATAAATGAGGTAAAATTAAAGCAAGTAAAACTTAAAATAAAAAAGTTAAAATGGCCGTGATTGTTATTACTATTAGAACTATTACATTTTTTTAAATAACAACAAAGATGATATTATGTATGGTCACTCATGGTACAAATAGTTAAGTGTAAATCTATATATATTGAATTTATCTCTCATTTAGATATCTTCATTATCCCAATTTTATTAAATTATTTTGTTTAACTCATTTTCATTCAGCTACACATTCAATTCAATTGACCAATATTCTCATTATAGTGAGATATTTGTGTATTATATGAGTTTCTAGTTAATATATAAGTATATATTTCAATATACATTATTAGCTAACATCAATACTCACACTATAAGTATTTAATTAATACCCTAAACTTTCAAGCAATATATCATATAGAGTACAATCCTCAATACAATACTCAATTCGTGTTTTGATCGGATATTTTTTCGTGTTTTGATCTCCGTTCTCCGTTTAGTATGACTTCATTTCTGATTTAATATTCTAGGTATTACAATATCATTCTCTTCTATTGTCTTTTGGGGTCCATACGTAAGTCTCTTGGCAAGTGTAAGCCTTTCTTCTTAAACTGTGCCATCTATTTTGACACACGCAATTAATGAGTTTAACACATCGATCGGATGAGGACTCCCACTGAGCAGTCGTTCAAAATATCCGTGAAGGTGGTGGTTAGGCAGATGTACCTTATGAATGACCGACCATCTAGCACACTAGGATGAAACCCTACACGAGAGACCAGCCTAATCAACAGCTCTCAAAAACACAAAAGACGGCGTAAGATTTGGTTATCTTAATGTGGAAATGACGCGCCTTCGCTGGCGATCTGCACCCTCCCCGAGATAAGCAGAGATTTCCTCCCGACGAAATTGAAAGTATAAGAAGATAAGATGACCGTTAGATTATTTGGCATCTCCCTGGTCGGGGGAACTCATGCTTCATGGGAAGGACCACCATCAGCACAGATCAGATCTTAGCAGAGAAGACGTAGTTACAAATTAAAATTCAACTACATTTGCCAAACCGTCACAGCCTGTCCATTCATTGCTCCAAGTGTGCCCTTCTTCTCAGAAGTCCTTCACCCACTTGTCAGCAGAGGCAGAGGTGAGAGATCCCCAAGACTTTATTGGTAGATACACTAAAATTGAATTCTCTAATTACCACTACACATCACGTAAACTTGTACTGAGAATGGTCATTTGGAAGGACTGTTCCTCCTCGTCCTCGGTGGATAGAGTGATGGGATTGAATTTAGTGATTCCACACCCCATGTCTAAATTCTTAGGCTCAGCTGACCATAAAAGAGGCTCAATTAGGTCGAATATGGCCCCAGGTGAGCAGTGTCCAATCACATTCTCATGTTCCCCTCTAATTAATAATTGATAGTAGGAGATTGAAGAAGCCATCTGGGTATGAAATCAATGATAGGAGCCCGACTTCATTACCATCTGCCTGTGTTTGTAGTTCAAGCAAAATACATAAGGCTGGAAAACAGCTCAGATTCATTCTCATAACAAGTCAGTACAGCTCCAGTGGCGAAATCACAGACACCGGCGTGATGTATCTATCCCTCCCAACATATAACGTGGAGAGCTTATGCATGCAATGTATTCAACATCTTTCTGGATGGACCAAAGATGGAGATGAGAAAAACAGAGAGGCAGAGCATGTGAACATCACTTGAAGGCAGAAAAACATTAAGAGACCAAGGAGAAGGGAGAAGCCCAGACTTATTTGAATGATAAAAGCCAAAATCTGATTCAGGCATGTCTACTGGAATAATCTTCCCACCGGTTCACCTATGTTCCTCCCAATACGCCAAATATTAACGTGTAACTTCCTTACCAGGGAGAAAAACAAGTGACAGATACAGGTAACAAAACAATAGAATCTCACCCATTCCTCAGTTTTTAATAGGTCGGGAATGGGGATAAACCATCCAACTCGACCCGTGTTACATTCTAACTAAATTCTTGCGCCAGATGAGCTTCTGAACCAGAGCAACAAAACACGCTCCCATGCCAAATCACGACATATAACCAGTAGCAGGAGGAAAGACCAAAAAGGCAACTGAACTAGTGCACGGTGATAGGATACAAATACGAGACTTGCATATATGTGCGGGAGATGGATTGAGCAACCAAGGCATTTCCCATTATGCAAGAATCATATTGAAGTAAAAAAAATGTTGCAAGCCTTATAAGTTTCCGTGTTGCCTCCCACATGCTCATGGCAATGGTTTTGTCCTGCCCGTGACAGTATAAACGCAGCAACTGACAGAACAGCCACTTTGTCCTAGAACAGACTTTGAGGTAACTCTAATGCGTGGGGGCAGCCAAGGTTTCTTCTAATGCCTTCCCAAGATCAGCTTAACACTGATTCAGAACTCACATGGCCCCCATTCCCTCCCTCATGATCACTAGAACCAACGACAGGCATCGATCTCTGTGCAAAATCCAATAAGAGCTTCCTCTGCTGTTCGTTTGTGTGAGGAAGGCTTGCTCTTAAGAGCTCAACAGGCATTTCCAGACTAATTGCCCTGGCAGCATCAGCCCCGATGACAGATATGGAAGACTGTGTAAGCAACGACTGCACTATGCTTTCATATTTGTTAACACAATACTTGGTGAGAAGACCAAAGAATTCATCAAAAGAAGCCTGCCACATTTGCCTGTTAGCAGCATTATAATTGCTAGCAACATGAGGATCAGTCAGAAGTTCAGTTGCCCTCTCAAGGATTGATTTCAATAGAAGAGAGGCTCCACCACCGGCAGAACTTCCAAGGGGCCGGAGAGGAGGCTGTTCATTGGAACAGACAACTGCAGCAAGACATGCACTGAGTGACCCTAGGTCCATTCCACAGACACAGAGAGACACGACCCTAGCAAGATTGTTTGTTGTCTCTGCAGCACCCGAGTCAGAAGAGAGGCCTCCAAATAGGAATCTCAAGTGCCGGAAAATAGACATGCACACTACTCTCATGAGCTCATCCCCAGGAAAGAGAACCTGAAGGTACCTTGCAAGGAGCTTCCTGCCCTTGGGGAGGGACACTATCCTTAGAAACACAAGATCATCCTTTGGCAACAGACCAACTGAGTGACCATTTTTGCCTAGGGGGTCTACCAGCTGAAGAGATGCAGCAAATCCTTCCAGCAGAACCTGCCTCCTCCTCCTCATCTGCATCCCACCATCTGCGGTCTGATTAAATTGAAGGAAACGATCAATGTCATCCACATCGAGGAGGAGACAAAGGCCATCTTCAATTGCTACTCTAGCTGCAAGCATGGGCTCTTGCTCAAGAGGCTTCTCTGATACTTTGGGCTCAGTAATGCCCACACTGCCTGATGATTTTGAGTTATCGACTTCAAGAAGAGGCCTGGGTCTCCGAATTGAAGAGAAGGATATTCTCCCTAGAGCATCAACCTGGAGGAAAGCATGAGACTCATTATTGGCACGGGCACGGGGAGGGAGATCCCTGATCTGTGTAGGGCAGAAATGGTGTTTCAGCTTTGCCCTGGATGATTTCTTGGATAAGCAAGCTTGATGGTAATAATCATCTATATATGGGTCATTGATGTGTGTAGCTGCAAGCTGCATCCTGAGGATACCCTCTATTTCCTCAGTACTCATATATTTGGATCTGAAGTGCGGCCACCCACCATCATTCTTCTGATTGTTTAGGTCAAAGAACTGCTGGGGATACCGGAGGTTCTGTCTACTAACTCTCTGAGCTGATCTTAGCTTGTGGTCAGCTAAGTCAGTGAACCCAGGCACAAGATCAAACTTTCCCAGTAATGGTGGAGATGAAGCAAGATGGTGCTGATTAAATAATTGAGATTGAAGCCCTGATAAATGGCCAAAGGGATGCTGCTGTAATCTATGCTGTCCTGGCTGTTGAGGCTGTGTCATCATCTGGGGAGGCAATAGCCCATTTTGATGGGTCGGCTGCTGTTTCTGTAACATATTATTTAAAAGACTAGGTTGCTCTCCAGGATATAAGCTCCTTTGGCTAGCCAGTTGGTTTGGGAGCTGGCTATTTTGGGAGAGACCAGGTGGCACATTGCCCATGAAGTGTGGCCCATGATGCAAGTTGGTTAGTTGCAGCTGAGAATTTGAGAAGAGAGGGATGTTCTGTGGGGAAAATCCCATTTGGATTCCACCACCTAGGTAAGGATTGTTCACAAGGCTTGATTGTTGACCTGGAGATGCCTGCTCAGCTGTGCATCCAGGAGGAGGATAAGACATGTAATTTGACTTAGGAACTAAAATCGGCTCACTAGAATAGTGTGAGAGATGTTGTGGTTGTTTTTCAGGGTACGATGATGTTCTATGTATAGGTTTTGACTCGGGGTAGGGCTGGGATGACCATCTCTTCCCTTCAAGACTACCATTAGAGTCCAAAACATTGGGCTCATACCAATTACAGGTATCCTCCCCCAGAGCCCATTCAGCTGCAGAAGAACCTGAAATAGACTCAATCAGATTTCATAACAATTTTTAAAAAAAAAGGAAGAAACTCATTTATGCAGAAAATTAAGCTTATCCAGGCCATGAAGTATCTGATTTGTAAGACACATATTCAGCATATGTTGACTATATTATATGATCTAAAACAATGAAAACAAAAATATACTGATTTTAAGTACAAAAAAATTTCCCCGTCATCACTCAATTTCCAGAGCAAAAAGTAAGGATCCACAGCACACCAAATTGTTTAAGCAATTTAATGATTTCAGCACCTAACTTGAAGTTCCACTCTTGACATTTCATCAAAATTCATGTACGATTTATTAATATGGCCTTCCACCATTCTATCTTTAGTAAACAACATATTGTTTGACAGATGTTTGACGGATAGGAAACATATAGCAACACAAAACAAAACAGAAAGATAGGAAAGAAACCGACATGAGTAAAAAAAAATGCATCTCAAAACAGAATCTGCCACATCAAACAGAGAGAAAGACACTTACTTTCACTGGAGACCCTGCCACCAATTTCCCAAGCACCTCTTGGCCCACTCACAACCTTGTTCAACTGAAACAACATCCATAACTTTTATTAATACCGAAGGAATAAGTTTCTTATGCTCAGTTAATTTTTAAAATCCTAGCTTCCATGCATCAGATATAACTAATTGAAAGTTAGCAATACCAATCAGCATCCAACTATATCAACAACAATACAATGGGATGCCAACATTGTTCATCTTATAAAAATGTCAACAATACTGTGGGAAGTCAATACTCAAGCTTAGAAAACTAAACAAGGAATTGAGAAATCAGACTTTCTACTTTTTCCATGTCAGTGATAACAATCTAACCTTTGAAAAGGTACTGGAAAGATCATCTATGTCAGAAAGAGACCTCAAAACCTGAGCCTGAAATAGGAAAGCCAATGTTATCACTAGCCAAACATGACAATCGAAATTCTTGACACATAATCCAGGTGAAACTCCTTATCAACCAAAAAAAGTGATTCAATAGTAATAAAAAAATAAGCATTGCATCCTAATTATGATGCTGTTAACAAAAACGGAACTTCCTTCACAGCTTAAGTTGCATTGTATATTGAAGCAAGTCAAGGATCTCTTTCTGAACCAATATGAATTCAAGCCCACAGGAGACAGCTAAATAATCCTAGGAAAATCACCACAGTTGTTGAAATTGTATAACAGTTCAATGATCTGTTTTCAGATAAGAAACTGCCATTTCAAATGAAAACACAGAGCCAAATGTAGCCAAGAAAATTCTCGGAAAGCCTGCCTTCTTAGAGATCATTCCAGTGCCTTATGTTAGTATAGAGAAACAGTGAAATCATATAATGAGAAATAGATAACGACCTCTTCTTTATCATACAAAAACTCCTCGTCATCCAAACCAGTAGCAGCAATTTCTTCTTCATCTTCCAATCCCCCTAGCTCAACTTCTTCAACAGCATCGTTACCAAAAAATGCATATTGGGAAGCATCAAACACAGCAGCTCCTGATCCATACATAACACAGTTGTCAGTAGAAAACGTAAATACTTCATAATTCTTATATTCCGATGAGGCAGCTAAGTATGACCCACCATAAAAGCACACAAAACCCCATACAATTTCATCAAAGTCGATTCACATGTTGAAATGAACATATGGCAAATCTCAGTCTACATCATCAGACCACAAGGTGCAAAAATGGATGCCCTAAGATAGAGGCATCTAGTTCTGCTGACGATTCTAACATTCTTTTTGGGAAAAAAAGAATAATATTCATAAAATGGATTGCTTCCCTGTCTATGATTGAGAGAAGAACATCATAAGCATTCAATTCATTGTTTGAACTTCGTTAACAGATATAGATTCGATCAATTACATGAAAAACATGTTCATATCCAGCGGAACTGAACCTAAAATCTTAGACAATAAGCAAGACGACAAGGAAACGAACCTTCCGAGCTATCGCCGAATGGCTTGAGATCTTCACCACTGGAGGTCAGTCGAATACCACTGCTTCCACCGCTAGCGAATCCATCCATTATTACTAGCACTCCGAAACGACAGAAGCTACGTGAACACGAATCGAAAGGAGGATCAGTCAGGGAGGGGAAAAGCGGTTCGAATCCCTAGCTAGCGAAATGTCTGCCGCGTGTCTCTGGCACAATATCCCCTACAGCTCGTCCGGGACGCGGCCAATTCATGGAGGAAGGACGCGGACCGGTTGGAGGAGGCGCTTCCGGGTATGACCCTGATCGAAATTCGAATATGAGGAAGAGGAGAGAGCCCCGAGGGTTAGATGACGATTGATGTCGAGCTGAGAGAGAAGCATGAGATAGATAAAAGGACGGTGCCGAGACATTAGAAGATATATTAGTGAAATTTATTAATAAAAGATATTAGTCACGGAATAATATTGCATGCATTTTTTGGCGCGATAAATCAAGATATAAATGAGCTAATAACCTTTAATTAAAATTTTACTTATTTTATTAAATTTATTATATATTTTTATTTTTATTATAAATAAACCCATTATTTCTCTTTTTATATCCTTAATAAATTGTGATATAATTTATTTTATATGATTCAATTTTAGCTCTATCATTGTTTTATATTTAGTATATAATAAATTTATATTATAATTATTTTGTGATAATGCAAATATAATATAATAAATTATTATATTGTAAAATAATCATGCAACTGTCTTTCCATAGGCTGGCAGGGTTTTCCGTGGGCTTTGAAAAGCGGGTTAGTGTTGTATAAGTTGGGTTTTGATAGTACAAAATTAACATCATATTTCATGCAAATATTTAAATATTATTATGGCTGAAAGGTGAGATAGCAACTTTTATGATGGGACCAGTAACGATCTATTTATTTATTATATGAATATTATAATTTATGGTTTATTTGTTTGATGGTAACCGTAGATAGAGGGGCGGCTAACAAATATTAAAAGCCTAGTTCAAATTTTTATTATGCTTTTTTAGAGGGTGTGAGTGTGTGCACGTGTCGGACTGTCACCGACCCTAGCCTGTGGACTAAAATGGAAGAGTGGAATCAGGGGCTGAGAGGGTGGGCAACCGGAGCCACAGGTGTGGACAACGGCGATGGGAATAGATTAGGTGATGAGTCAGAGAATTTTGAGAGGACAGGCTTTGCTTTTGGAATGTTGTACATGACCTCTTTCTCCATGCCTACGTGCCTCCCGCCCGTAGGTCGACAGATTTTATGAAAATGAAAATGTTTCAAGCATACAGTACCTGCCGACATGCGGGAATTCACGGGCTGATCGTACAGCTCCCACCGGTAACTGCACATTCTGGGCAATATCCAGAAATCAAGCAGGCATTGCATTGTGCTGATCTGGTCCTCTGCTCATTTTCAGAGTCTACACCTTGGTTGTCATTCACAAGGTCCCTCGCTCCCTGCTTGCGAAAGCCGGACGGAAGCAGCCCGGACCATTTCGACGAGTGCATCATCCAATGATTCCAGTGCACCAGCCTCGTTGAGTTGGCGGAACGATCCAGCCGCGCGATCTGCTGCAGCCTCCGCTATTTTCCACTGCGACAAGTCCGCAGCATGTTGGAGAGCTTTGACAGATAACTTTGAGTCCGAGTCAAGGCAGGGCAGAATGGTTCTCGAACACTCCTCATGAAGCTCATCTAGGAACCAGAACTCCGAAAGCCACGAAAGTTCTATGAATGGTTCAAGGTTTTTGAGCTTATCCTCAGTGCCCATGTTTTGCCACACACAGTCGAAGGGTGGTCTCGGGAGCTCAAAGGAATAGAACCATTTAACCAGTTTCTGCAAAGCTGCCCAACTAATTGGTACCTTCACAACTTGGGAATGGCTGCATAGACAAAAATCATTTTAAAAAATGGAAGAGATGTTTGGTAAGAAGAACTGATAGAGCAGGACAAGGAGTATAGCATTCCACTCCCATGTGAAGGAAAATAAAACCATAAATGATAATTGTAAACGGTGACAGATGATTGAAATTGTAAATCTCACATGATGATTCCATGAAACAGCTAAAAGTTGGTACTCACTTTCACTCAAAGTTCAGCCACATATGGAGGTAAATGCTGCTCTTGATCAGTTCCAGGTTTAAAATACAGACGTTGAAGCATCAGCATCTATTGAGCGAGAGAAGAGAATACTGACCTCTCTAGCATCCCTGATTGCAACATAGCCCGAAAGTAATCACAGCTTGCACATAGAATTACTCTGTGAAGATGCACATGTGGAACAAGGGAAGAGCACAATGTGCAGGTCCAGTTTACCAAATCAGCTGTCTTCGACTCCAAGATAATGTCCCTGAGAGCAGAAATTGATTAAAATATAAAATTAAAAGCCAAAAGGTAGACTTACAAATCTCAGAACTGCAGTGCATTTTCAGAAGGAATTATTGGTCTACAGTAACTACAATATGGCAGATGGAGGAGTCATATGGCTTCCTGACAACAATAGAAAAACGGATCCATGCCACTGAAAACTGCAAGGTCAAGACAATATGGAGATACATACAACCAAAAAAGAAGACTGTTTGAGCAAAGAAGCACGTAGTAGTTAAAGGATATAGTAAGTAGATCAATGTACGAATTAAAAGCTAGCTGGAAAATATTCATATTAAAAGGATGGAAACAAATACTCCCATTGGCAACAGAACATCCATCTATAAAAGGTTCACGGATTAACGAGAAGGGATGGAGAGACTCACGAAAATCTCTGCCCACCTAAGCCAAGAGCAGGGGAAAGATCAAAGTTTGGAACGGGCATACCCCACTTAGGAATCCTCTTAGAAAGCAAATAGGTTAGAGGCTGCAGCCCACAACTTTGAGAGAGAGGTTTCAAGCTTTTCAGCATATCTTCTTCCGTATGCAAGCATCCCATATAAACATAGTCCAATACCTTCTCCAACTCCGAGTGTCCTACTAGAGAAGATAAGTTAAGCTCCCTGCATGACTTTCCACATGGTTCTTCAGAATCCATGCTCGCAACAGAATAACTATCTGTCGGTGGAGAATCTTTGGGGGGCAACAACGAAGGACATCTTGCAATAAGAACAGACCTGTGGACGCTCAGTTTTTCACCATCAGCTAGAGTGAGCTGAATATCAACAAAATCATCACATCTACGTGCTTTGCCAACCATCTCTCCAAATTTAGAAGGAAACCCAAATAGCCCAAAGTATGTAAGTATATAAGCAGCAAACCATCTTGCTCCACCAACAGAGGGGTCACTGCATATCTCAATGAGCTTAGTGAACAACTGACCCCCAGTCTCTTCTTTATGAAGAGCAAGTAAATCTTTTGCCTCCCAATGATGTATCAACTTAGCTAATCCCCATAGACCATAGAATACGAGGATATCTCTTCCTTCCCAGTCTTCTGAAAAAGCCCAACAACATGCTCTCTCGTTGAAATTGTTGACTATGTGAACAGCATATTTTTTCCTTGCTAATGAGTAAGGTCTAGAGAAACATCTTTTCACAAAATCAATCATGGTACTTGCCCCTTTCCTAGCGATGAAACTCTGATACAAGGGCAAAGCCAGATAGCATGTGAGGCTCATTAAATGAATAACTAATTGGAGCAATTCTAGCATCATAAGATTTTCTCTCGTAGATTTGGACCTTATCATGTGTATCAAGTATTCTAGATATTCTTCAGAATGGGTCTCTAGTACCACAGAGAGAATAGATCTTGCCGTTGATGCAATAAATTTGCATGGAGAAAATATCATCATCAGAACTGCCCTGATAGCTGCTTCTGTTCTTGATATAAGTGTAACATCATCCAGGAATAGCTGTCTTCCTTTACGCATAGCATCATCAAAAGCCAAGCTGTTATTAGTACCTCACGATTAACATTAACAGCTTGAAGAAGCATTAACCCTAGGAAGGCAAAACTAGCACAGCAATGATGTGAGAGTTTTCAACTAAAAAAACAAATGATGCAAGTATTGATTACCAGCAGATTCCTTACCATGCACATGTCAGAAGAATTTCAAGGTGAAACCTTTCTTCATTCTTTGCCGGTCTAAAATCTGCACCACAATGCACTGTAAGGGAACCAAGAATATCCCAGACATACGGCCTCAAGAAAGAAAGCGAACTTGTATTGAGACTTTTCCGTCCTATAGATATCTTTTCTTCTAATGATAAACAGGCATAAGGTGAACAATTTGCATCAAACTTTGGTAAAAGAAGATCAAACAATACTCTGTCAATCCTCATTTCCCAAAAGTAGAGATGATGCTTGCCAGGCCAGCGAGTGATTGTCGCCAACTGACATGCCTCAACCAGCAATGATATCTGATTGCTAGACAATTTCCCATCATGAGATCGCCATTTTTCCATTGCATCCACTATGGCCTTCACAATGGGTTCAGAATACAAGCTCATCACTCGTGAACATCCTTCTTCATGCATCTAGAATAAAAAGCAATTTCAATGAAATAGCAATCAAGGATACTGAGCGGCACCTACATGCTAAGACAGTATTAAATTAAATTCCAACTGCCGTGAAAAGAAAACTGAAAAAAAATTAGAGCCCATAATATTACCATTAGACATTGGGTAAGCTTAAATCCTTCCAACTGTACGTATTGTGTGTTTGAGGTTTCCATACAGGATATAATTGTGCCAAGCAATTCTTCATTTCCCAGAACTCTTTTAGCACCATAACCACATAGAGCTGTCAAAAATAATTTACAATGGCTGTCAAAAATAATTCACAATGGCTAAGTATACAAATAAAGACTTAAGAATACAGACAGATGGAAGAATATCCGGATGTAGAAAAGATACCTATAGCATAGCACAACTTCAAAAATGCAACCTTCATAGAAGGGTTAGGATCTGTGCTTGCAGCCTCCAAAAATTTCATGAGCCTAGAATTATCCCAGACAGGATATCTAGACTGAGGCCACCGCCACAGGATGACTCCCAAGAGAGATACCATTTCTTGGATATATTCGATTGGCCTATTAACACATGGAAAATCCACTAAATTACCCACAAGTCGAACAACAATGTCACTTTCCCTGAGAATCTTCCACACTTCTTTTTCCTTTGCTTTATTTAGATTGGATATCAAAAGGTTCAAAGCTCTGGTGCATGATATGGTGACTCCTAGCTGATGATTAGCTGACAATAATGACAAAGGATGAATAAGTTCTATAACATAAGGCTGCAGAGTAGAATAACCGAAGGCATTGACCAGCTTAACAACCAAATCTGCTGCCATTGTTATTACAACAGTTTTCTGTTGAAGAACCTCTACCATTGCACCAATAATATCCGATTCTGATTCCTGGGAATCATAAGAAAAGTTTGTATGAGGACCAAATGCCAACAATTATCGAGAGGCTAGAGTAACCAGGGTCAGCAAATGAACATGAACTCCATAGTAACTTCCAAAACAACAAGATTTCACCAGAAAATAAGGATATTATGTGGTGTGTGCAATATGCCAGTCAAATCAGCCAATAAAGATTTCCAAAAGATCACATTTCAAGGATTTAAAGGGTATAAAATTAGCCAATAAAATCAGTCTTTTCTGAAGACTGGAAGATTGTGATAGTTAGCTAACAATCTAACAACCCATATATGGAAGCCACGATTAAGTAGGGGAATTAACAGCTTCAAAAAACTGTCACAAAACTCATTTGATGAAGCTATGTTCCTCAGTTGAGTTGTTCGTATCCACATCATATTGTTGAGGCACTAATTTTATGATTGCCAAAGTGAGAAAATGTACACGTCAATTCAAGCAACTGATATCAGGGTGCGATTATCAGACACTATATCAAGAAATGCATACTAGGATACTCGAGTTTAAGAGCACATTGTCTCTTTACTGACCTTCATGAGCGGATCGTGTCTCGTCTCTTGATTGACGCCATCAAGAAACGCGTCGATTGACCGGAGCACATGCCTTTGTATCTCAATATCTTTACACTCCCATTTCGTTTTCCTATTCCCAGAGTAACTGAAAGTACAAAAACAGATCGAATCAGTAATCATGGTTCTCTCATCCCTCGGAACTCTCAGCTCACTTGTGTTGCTCGTAGACCTACGAATGTCGGCAAAATGATAATTCCAATAAACTAAAGGACTATTCTTTGTGATCATCGAGAAGATCGATCCTAAAAATGAAAAATGCAGCTTCAATCGCCACCGACAACGAAGCCATGAGATAAAAGGGAATCAGCTTTTCTCTACGCATCCTAAACATTAAACTAGACGATAATCGACACTGAGCAGTGAAAACGGACAAGGTGCCGAGATTGAGAGCACTGTAAAGCCGCTGGTGGAGAGTGCGGAGATGGGAGGAGCTCGATCCCTTCGTTACCCCGCGTTTGCTCGGTCCCATCTCCTGTAGTGTCGGAATTCCTCCGTGCGACGACGAATCCAAATGAGACGCGTCTCTCGTTATGGACGCAGGGGTGCGGAGGAAGAAAAATGGAGAGATAGACGAAGATATCCTCCCAGATGACCGCCTGCCATAATAAATTCATCCCATTTTTTATTATATTTTAAATCGACTAAATTAATTTATGAGTGAGGATACTCGGCAAGCATTGCCATTTACATTTCCTCCGTACAGAGGGATGGCAGAAGGGGACCGGACGGCCCGACCCGAATATGCTCTGGACTGGTTGAACCCGCCCCCACCCGGTGTTGAATGGGAAGGGTCCGGTTCGATCCGGTCTTATCCGTACCCTGTATTTAAAACAAAAGAAAATTTCCATATTATATATACATGTATTTAAACATGTTATTTATCACATTTTACATAATATATGGTTGTCATACAATTATAATATATTACTAATGGAAAATAGTTAGCTGTGTTTTAGACAAGTAATTAAAATTTATGAACTGTAATTTTGAATTATTTTGTTAGAATGAAACAATATTATATTAGAGGGCATATGATTAATGAATGGTGGCCTATTAAACTTATATGCTTGCCTTTGAACGTGTAAGTTCAAGCATTGCAGGTAGTAATAATATTGTGTCAGTCATCATTTATTAATGAAAGAAGAAAAAACAGTAAAAAAGAAAAGTGAAGGGGGAGAAGATGCAGAGCAATCAAATGACTGTTGGGCAACTCCCCACAGCAAAGCAATCCACACACAGAGAAGAAGAATCTTCCTCTTCCCTTGTGCTACTTACTTGTCCTTTTAAAGCAGCAAGGCTTTTGCATTCCATTATGATGGAGTTGCAGAGGAAAGAAAGGAAAGGAGATGCCATCATCTTCCTCCTGATTGATGGATGGATACTTATCTCTTCGATCATATACAGAAAGTAAGTGAAGAGGTGACATGCCATGCCACATTATAAACTGAGAACAATATAATTTTGATGTGGGTGATGGGACTGAGAGAGAGAGATAGAGGACAAAAGGATGCCACATTGGGCAATAGGGCTCTCACGTGGCCTAAACTAAACGGGGCGAGAGGAGGGATCTAAGACGGGACAGCATCGTACCGCCGTACTCTCTAGCCCAGCATTTTGATTGACATATTATTGGTCCTATTCTATTGCCTTCCGCACCACAGTCAGTTATGATGCAAGTGGGTGGTGCAATCGAGTGAGAGATGGCTCGTAAAGAGCTGGGATGAAATGCAGCTAGGTACCGAAGGAAAACAGAAGAGGCCCAAGGGAGAGTGGGGGCCACAAATGCAGGGCCACTGTTGGATCCAACACTCCTGTCTTCTCCCACATGGGTTTTTTCTGGTCCACCTGATATTTCAGACACACCGGTCGCCCCTCGCCTGACCTGAGCTGAGCCCTCCACTCCATGATCCATTCCTCTTCCTCCCCCACCACCCACCACTCTCTGAAAGAAAGCATCTCCTTGCATCCCTCAACTCCCTCCTTTTTTTTCCAGCTTCACCCCATTATTGTTCCTTTGTCAGGTTTTATATTGCTGATATTTTCGTGGAATGGAGATGGGAGGAGGAGGGCAGACCAGAGACAACCGGCTCTCTGATCCTCATTCCTAGAAAACGATTAAATAAGCTGGCACCCCTAATACCACTGTCTTGAATTGTTAAAAACAAAAAAAAAACCCATCTGAAGGAATCAGTGGATGCAAGATTAGTGTGATAGAGTATTAGAAAATCAATGATAAAGATATAGGATACAGCAGAGAGAGAAAGTACTCACTGTATGGAAGCAGGTAGCGAAAGTAGAGGGAGGAATTAAAAAAAGAAAAAAAAATGCAGTCTTTCTTATCTTCCAGGAAAATGAGGAAGTTGTTGGAGAGATAAACATCACCTAATGGCTAACTAATACAACAAGGCCTTTTAGGATTGGTGGATCAGTAAAGGAGACATGAACATAGCAGAATGAAAATGGAGATTAACAGGAACCCACAAAATTTATCTCATGACTTTCTCAAATCTTCTTCTTCCTCTGTTAGAATTACACCTCATACCCCAAGCTTTTTCGCAAAGTCAGCAGGGCAAGTTCCATTTTTTTCAAAAAAAAAAAGTACTAGCTAGACCATCACACCACAAAGCTATGAAGAGCTCCTATATATCAGAGCTCCTATATCTCAGAGACTGATTGACTAACAAACGAGAAAGACGTTAAAAAAACGTCTGTCATGGCGTCAAGTTACCCCTTTTCAAAGCATACAAAAAAATTAAAGCAAAGGATAAGAAAGCAAATTTGTTCTCTTCTTTCGGTCAGGTTCTATCCTGCCGGTTATTACGGCAACTGCTCCGGTGATGGTGGCCCTGGCTTCGGCTACTGCTTCCTCCGGTGCCATTCCCTTGGGCCTCCCGCTTCTGGGGCGAGGAAGAGAAAAGCGGTCCAAACCCGAAAACTGAGCTCGACTTGGACGACCCGATCAGCGAGCTGACAGGAACGTTGAGGACGGGGCTGACCCGGACACCTGCTGAGTAGGACCTCTCCATACCTCTTTGCTTGAATCTCGGGCCGCCATTGAAGCTGCTCGGACTGCTCGAACTCCTCTCCAAGCTCTGGAATATTACCTTGCCTGCAGTAAAAGTGCGGAGCAGAAATTTGTTGATCAGACTGGCCTCTCCATCCTACCAGTTGAAAGAGGAAACAGTCGAGCAAATACTCACCAGAAGAGTTCATTCTAGGGCTGTCAATGGAGACTCCTCCACCGGATTCTACGGGAGTCCTCTTGGCTGGACTGCGTGCTACCCTGCAGGCGGCTGGGTTGTCTGCCACCTGCCTCGCATTGTCCGCTCTCGGCTTCACCGGTCTCATCCTAGGAGCACTGGCGACGTTCGGGTTCTTGTGGAGAGATATGGAATGGGGCTTGTCAGAATCGAGAGACAGCCTGGGAAGTTCTTCATGATCATGGCCTCCGGAAGAGGAAGAGGAGAGCGATAGGCGGGATGATATCATTACGGGATCAGAATCCAAGTCCTTGAGCAGGGGCATGTTGAGAGAGGAGTCGGAGTTTGATGCTTTGGAGCCCCTGTGAAGGAAAAGCCTGAAGGATTTTGCATTTGATGTGGGAGAAGATGAAGAGGTCCTACGAGATGGTGTGGATTCGGTGACCTTGGCATCTGCGTTCTGACACAGCTTCTTCAGGCCTAAGAGCTCCTTCCACCGACTCGAACACCTTGGAGCTTTGGGAGAACTCAGGTAGAGATCCAAGCCAGGGGCACCGCTCATCCGGCGGCGCTCGGCCGCCTGGTCAGGCGAGCTGGCCTCCGGAGAGGCCACACCCGTAGCAGCAGTCTTCAGAGATGATACCTGGAGTGGCACGAGCTTCCCATCGAAGAAGAGCTCGTCAGCAGGCAGCATTGCCACGGGATCTTCGAGGCAGAACTCGAAATCCCCGCAGGACAGCTCAGGGTCCGGATCCGTATCCACCAGCAACTCCGGCTCTGGCGGCTTGGCGATGCCGCTGCTCTCCTTCACTTCCTGCTGCGGCGGCAGCCTCTGGAATGCAGCTTTGGACTTCGAGCAATCGTCGTCAGTGCTGAATGGGACGCCGGGAGCGAGCCAGCCACAAGGAGTGCAGGAATGCTGCGGGAAGTTATCAGGAGACATGCCGATACGGTTGACGCAGGCGGACGCCATTGCCGGAGATCATGCAAGAGCCGAAGTGGGATCGGAGGAGGTTAAGGGAGGGAGAGGGAATCTGAGCTACAAGACAAATGAAGTTCCCTTCGCTCTGAACCCCATTTAAGATAGAGTGAGAGAGAGAGGAGGGGGGAGAAAGCCAAGGAGGAAACTGTTGAAAGGGAGATATAAATTAACAGGAGCAGAGCGGGGGGAAATATTACACTGCAACCGAGGGCCACGTGGGTCATCATTCGGATCCGATCATGACCCGTATTTGGCCTCTTCTTCCACGTTCTATAGTCTTTTTAAGTAATTCCTTTTTGTCATTATTTTTTTAAATATAAATAATAGCAAAACATGCAATAATTATACAAATATAATTTATTATATTCAAATAACTAATATTGGGATTCATTCCATTACTGCATTTATGCCATTCCGGCCAATGTGGGCCGGCTATTCTCCCCAAAAATAGGTCAGATTTATTCGAACCGCGACCAGGCGACGACATCATCATGTTAATCCTTACGCCATGTAAGTCTGTAGCCTTGCCGTGTAAGATGGAGTCTTGGCAAGAAAACTCTACAGGTTCCCTCCCTGAAAGATGCCATTTATCACTCTGCTGATCTTCGCGGTAGAAGAGCCTGATTGAAGACTCGGGGAAGCCATTACTGAGCTCTGAGCAGCAGTTCCGGTATTATTGTAAGGTCACCATAAAAATGGAGAAAAGAAAGATGGTCGGTTTTGTAGCCTTGAACACTCTGAAGCCCTGCAATAGGATAGAAGAGACAGGATCAATGAAGATATATATCATCCATACACTACTTGGATATGCAGAGGCTGAGGCTGAGGCTGCTGCAATGTCTTGAATTAATGCAGGTGCCGCTTTCTACAGTGGAGAGGTCGCACCTTCTTCTTCAGTCACTTTCTGATAAATATGAGAAGTCTAATCCGGGAAATATATTCCCAGTTCAATTAATAGTCGATTTAACAGCAGATTTGGCAGTGAGCAACAGAATCTCTCTGGTTTCAACTTTTCAGAGATAAATTAATTAGCAGAGCAACCATTTGTCCGTGCTGGATGCGACTTTGGGTCCACCATTAAGATTCACTATAGGCAGCAGCTAAGTGTCTCCCGGAGCTTCGTAGCTGCAGCCAAGCCGCTGGCTATGGCCCCTTCAACACTGGGACTGACACAGAAATCTCCACATACAGCCAGTCTCTGCGTCCCGTCCCACAGACACTTGTCTTCTCCAGCTATGCTCGTCAAAGGGAAAGCACTTCCCCTACGAACGGCACAGAGAAGACAAACCCTTCATTCTTCTTTGATATTTTTCAGGTAAGGGAAAGTTCTTGCAAAGTTGGGTTTTGTTAGGCATACCATCTATGAGCTTTTGCGAAGAAAGGCTGGGGAATATTCAGCCCTGTGCCTTGTAGCTCTTGTAGCAGCTCTTCTGCAACTCTCTTCATTAATGCCTCCGAGGGCTTCTTCAATCCAGCCTCTGCTATCACTCTCTCTGCGTACCCTCCAGTTGAGTGCAGTACCCATCTTTCACTGAAAGAAAAGTCTAAAGCTTTTAGTTGAATCATGAAGGTAAAGAGAATGGAAACCTTTTTAACAGTTAATAAAAGGAATCTCAGACCTAGAGGTGGATCGCCCCGGTTTAGAGCTATCACAGTGAGCCCAACTCAAGACTTTGGAGTTCCTGAATGTGAAGCCCTTCATAGGTACCTGGACATCATTAATTGGAGGCAAAATTCAATGAATTATACTCCAAAAATAGTTAGAAAAATAGAACTGCAAATTCAGTATTTCAAATTTGAGAATTGCATAACCCAGAATGAGTGGACATGGCAAGAAGCTAGAGCCTGGTATGTGGAGGAAAGTGGATTGTTAATTACATACGGAAGACAAGGGCTCTGCAAATCCAAGCATTAGTACAAAGCATGGCTGAACAGGAATATCTTGAATCTTCACCGACAAATTCGGTGATCGACTTAAATCTGCAGACAGATTGAGGAGATAAGAAAGATCAAAATTACTTCTGTCAGGGCAACGGTCAATATTCTAAGTGGAGTGGAAATCTCCGTCCCTTACACCACAAATTCAGTTAACCAAATGCACCATTTTTGCTTCAATATATCTAAGAGGTAATCAAGGAGAAGAAGATGACAGTATTGTTCATGAAGTATAGGTACGGCCTAGTGCAACTCCAGACCAGCCTGAACATGATTTTCAAAAACAATCCCAAAGGTCTCATTATACCTATCAAGTTATAGTAGAAGGAGTCGAATTGTACCTAGAGGTGGTGGTCTTCCTGTTACATCTGTGTACCTTGATGAAACAATATTCTTGTCTGATACAACCACTCCCTGGAACTGTCCATGATTTTGTCCGTCTAAGCCCATTAATCTCCATAATCTTTCTTTCTCCAACCACTCGATCTTCCCTATACCAGTTGCAAACTTGCTTTCCACGCCTGAAAGAAAATGCAAGAGTAAAAAATCTGGCAATCTCATCTCGTTCCTTTTTCAAGCATAAAGGAATCGCTCATAGGAATAACAGTAACATCTCAATGTTACCTGGCTCACTGCATAGTGCCCTGCATATAGAATTCATTCCTGGGACGCCAACATATCTTTTCTTTAGGCCTTCCTGAAGAATTTGAATCAGTCGCCCAAAGGGTTATCAGAAGCAATATCATACAACAGCACATGTGATTGTTGTAAGAATGAAGGTACTAACCTGCTCTGCATAGACAAACTTATTAGTCAGGCAGTCGAAAGCCCCAAATTTCCCCTTCCATTCAGCAACGAGACCCCTCGATTCCCACTCGCCTAGGAGACTCATCACATCAAAAGCTAAGCTACTTAAAGTGAAGCACGGAGCGCCATGATCGAACAGGAGCACATTTCCATCTTCCATTGTCTCTCTGATCAATGGACAAGCGACACAGACGAGCTATGAAATAAAACCGCCTATCTTTTTTACTATTCTATCAGAACAGGTGTAATGCTTCAGCGGTGCTAGGTGAACTCGATTTCCCGACGCAATCAGCAACCGAGGTAGAGTTCAATGTAAAACCCGAACCTTCTCTGAGACACGCGACCGCCGGGTCCCCTGGCGGACTCGAAGACGGTGACGGAGACTCCATTTCTGGCTAGTGTGGATGCGCAAACCGCCCCCGAGACTGCCAAAATTCGCACTTCGATCAGTTGATTTTATTCTAACAGGAAATACAATGGTTCAAGGGATTAGGTGCAGGCTGGCCTCACTTCCACTTCCGATCACGGCGATCTTCCTCGCAACTCCACCAATGGACATGCCAGCCTCCATTGTCACCACTCTCCTTGCTGTGAATGCTCTCGCAGATCAACCGCATCATCTTCGACCAAATGGATATCTCCGTCGGCGGGCTGCTGCCAGGTCCTCCCAACTTTCCGAGTTACGTGTCGTTTCAAGAACCATTCATGGATCCAATAGCTTATTCCATTAAAGCTTTTTTTTTGGTAGAAATATTCCATTGAAGTTTTATTTGGTGGAAAGTGGTTGCGCGTAAGATAAATTATTAATATATGAAATAATGCACAATAAATATGTGCATTATTTCATATATTACATAATGTTTAATATTTTTATTATATAATTTTATATAATATATTATCAATATATAAATTTATTTAAAATATATACTACAAATAAAATAAATAAATTTTTTTAAAGATAATGAAATAAATGTATAAAAGTATATTAAAGTAATTTTAATTAAAAAATGACATTGCAAATTTTCAAGTAATTATATTTTAATATAAGTGGAAGGGTTAATGTTATAAAATAAATATTTTTATATTTTTTAATAGATAATATTATTAAAAATATATATGAGACAAAAAGTTGAACACCACATTTTGACATGTGATTGTTGTCAGTTACTCTTCAAAAATCATGTCACTCTTTTCCTCTAATTATCATATATCAGGGTTCGCACAATAAAAATCCAATCTTGACTTTCAAAAGTCTTGTTTTGATTTGAACTCTGAAGGAAGGATCCTGCTCCATGCACGTGGTAGTCTTAAAGCAGAACAATAAGCACCCGAAGTTTGACGATCCATGGAAAAATGTATTTACTAAACCGTAGGCTTCTTGATTCAAGCAGAGTGGCTTAGTTGCTTTTGATTCATCCAAGAATGCTATGATGGAAGCTTTAGGGGAGTTATTAACAAAAAATGAGCTGGTATATCAAGTTCGTAGTGGAATCTCACACGAGAGAGTTGCATTGCTTGAATTGACGGCCAATGACCACCTACCTACCACCATATGATCTGCTGCCGGCAGACCGACGTGTTTCTTGACGATAGGTGCTAATTCAAGAAAAGGATAAACTTGCAGTCAGTCAATTGAGGCATGGCCTCACGTTTTAGCGAAGACCGCGTACATGGTTGGGCATTGACCCTAGCGGGGGATGCTAAGAAAAAATGAAATCATCAGTTCCTTTTCCTTGCAACGCGTCCATGCTTATCAGCAGATCGTATGCGTGTGATGGAGAAAAAATAATTAATAGAAAAAGGAGAGGAAGGTCTGCGTATAATATAATATAATTCAGAGGCTGGCTTGTGTGAAACGTTTGAAGGAACAGTGTGTGTCCATTGGGGACAAAGCCAAGGGAGTCCCTTCAAAGTTGTGGCGTGGAAAAGTTTGAATTTTTATTATAGAAGAAATTTCTTTTACTTCGCTGATTTTCCTTCTTTATTTCGATGTTTGCTCGTCCCTTGATTGTAGGCACCAAGTCAACCACGCGCTATCTCGCAGTCCCTCTCTTGCCCATTTGCCATTCTAATCACTATCACCTGCCGGGCTCCCCTTTCTCACGCCTTGTCTTCTTTGATAGCTTTATTTCTCTCTCTCTCTCTACTCCTCTAGTTTTGTATCTGTCTTCTGCTTCTTCTTTTGGGAAGACCCGAGCCATTCGCCGTTCTTTCTCTGAGGTAATTTGAGCTGGGCAACCTTTAGTTTTTTTTCTCTCCTTGCCGCAGATCACCTGCTTGTTTATTTCGTTGACTCTCTTTCGTCCATGAAGCTCTTTTTTTTTTTTTTTTCTGTTTGTTGCTCAAAGGTTGAGCCTCGTCTGATCAGTTAGCTTTAGGATTGTTCTGATGGTCGTAAGTGTCTTTACTTGCATCATCAATTGGATGCTGGATTTCTCTTCATGAAGTTTGTAGTTAATCAATGATCTTCTAGGTAGTTAAATGATTTGACCAGTCAAGATTAACTGGGAAATTTTGTGTCTGGTTTGTCAGCTTTGTACCCAAGACTCTCTGTTTAATTTCTCACACTTCAGGGTTGACTGCATAGATCATCATAATGTACTTCCTCTTTCTCCCTTTATGCTATGGATAGAACTTGGAAGGCATGGCGTTAGTTGGGCTTTAAGGTATAATTATGCAAATGCGCCTTGTTATGCTGTGTCATTCAGCTGTGGAGGATTCATGCTGGAAGCCCATTCGGGAGGTTGCCTGACTAAATTATGTGCTTCAAAGAAAATTCTTTACTGGGAATCTCATTCCATAACTGGAATTCTATTGGTAGCTATTAATATTATGATCTTGGAAATACATATCATCATAATTTCACATTGGCCTTAACATTTTCAGGTATTGGAAGCATTTTTTTGTCAATTTGCACAGAAAGATCTGCTATTGGTGAATCCTTTAGCCATGACTTGTTTCCATTTCTCATTCGGACGGAAACAGGGTAGACATCCAAGCTTCCCTCATGAAGTTGATGAAGGTAAATTGCTACCCTCTTTTAAACCTGACAAACCTGGATTTTTTCATGAGATAGTTAAAGTTTCAGTTTCCAGATTTAATTCACCACAGATGTACGTGATAAATTCTACCTCTGTACAGTGTATATGTGGAAAGAACAAACATGTGTTCAATGTTTACAGGAATTTCTGCCATCCACAATGTTAAAATTTTCACATACAAGGAGTTGAGGAATGCCACTGATGATTTCAGTGATTCTTACAAGATCGGTGAGGGTGGTTTTGGCCCTGTTTACACGGTACCTTTTATGACCATTCAGATTATGCATACCAATATACATTGCTTTGTTTACGAACTGGTTCAGTAACCCTGTTGAGTTTTCCGAGTGTCATCACTTAAGAGCATCCTTATGGCTGATCAGGCACGTCTCAAAGGTGGGAAGCTTGGCGCGGTGAAGGTTCTTTCGGCTACCTCAAGTCAAGGGGTTGATGAATTCTTGACAGAGATTAAAGTAATCTCTGAGATTGAGCACGAAAATTTAGTTACACTCTATGGTTGCTGCGTGGAAAATGACCATCGGATATTGGTCTACAACTATCTGGAGAATAACAGCCTTGCACATACTCTTCTTGGTAACAACATTTCCACTTCTTATTGCAGTTTATTGAATAAATAGGATTCTAAGTGGCACATTTATGAGAATATATCCTCTATTTCTCTGTTTCCACTTCTTCAAAGAGTGCTCATTAGAAAACCGTTGAAGTTTTGACAATCAAAATGGATTGACATATTGGGTTTCTTTTACATGTAGCTCTAATGCATCTTGATTGGAATTGACATCGTCGTGTACTTAATGTAATGGGAAAAAAATTCCTTCTGCAGGGAAAAATCCAAAAAATATTCAGTTCAGCTGGCGAACAAGATATAATATTGGCATTGGGGTTGCACGAGGACTTGCATTCCTCCATGAAGCTTCACAGCCTCACATTATTCACCGGGATATTAAAGCGAGCAACATCCTCCTAGACACTGACATGACACCAAAAATATCTGATTTTGGCTTAGCTAAGCTCGTACCACCAAATATGACCCATGTTAGCACACGGGTTGCTGGTACATTGTAAGTTTTCTAGCCATTTCAGCTGACTGCTGGAAATCTTATCCTTTTTCCCTAAGTTTTGAACTCGTTAATTTTTAGAAGAATCAATTGTCCTACAAGCATATAGTATTCTTATGCCGGATACAACTTGGGATGGTGGAAATATATGTTTTGGATTCCCATTTTATCATTTCAAAAACTTCCTAGTTTAATGGTTTCATCTTGTATGTTGGATGGTGCTGTTCACCAGCAGCATCTGATGAAAGATAATTTGCATGAAGTTATTGCAAAGTGAAATTTGCATATAGGGGCCTTATAATTCCAGGTTGATTGCTTGTAAATGCTCTTAGTCAGTTGTAATCTGATCATGGACTCATCTATTCATGAACTCTTTCTCTCTTTCAGAGGTTATTTGGCACCTGAGTATGCTGTAAATGGGCGATTGACCAGGAAAGCAGATGTATACAGTTTTGGAGTCCTCCTGGTGGAAATAGTCTGTGGGAGGAACAACACCAACACAAAACTACCACTTGGAGAGCAGTATCTCCTTGAAAAGGTATGGTTTCTTGATATACATCACCGTGAGACTCTCAGGTTTCCATATTTTTGCTATTGTTGGAAAAAAAACTATTTTGTATTTGAACTTAAAGGAGATCAAAAGATTTTTTCTTCTTGACTTGCTATCGAGATCTTTTACATGTTGCTGTACCAATTAAGCAAATGTTTCTATCATTGACCATGAATCTGCAATGTCCCTCTGAACGAATTTTTAAATGCCAAAACTCTGCATCATGCATTTTCTCCATTATTTGTATAACTTCCATGTATGGTTTATTGTTGGGATTCTTGGCCTCTCCTGTAGGATGCTAACTTATCATATGATATCATTGTAAAGCTGAATCTATTTTCTTATTTGCAGACATGGGAGTTTTATGAGCAAAGAGAGCTCGTGGGACTAGTAGATGCAGCGCTGAACGGAGACTTTGACGCCGAGGAGGCCTGCAGATTCTTGAAGGTTGGCCTCCTCTGCACACAGGACACTCCCAACAAGAGGCCTTCCATGTCAGCTGTGGTGAAGATGCTCACGGGTGAGCAGCAGATCGATGACCGCAAAATCAGGAGGCCAGTCTTGATCTCCGACTTCATGGATCTCAAGATACGGGACCCACAAAAGTCATCCGAGTCCAAGAACAATTCCTACGCCACCTCTTCTGGGTCCGAGAACCAGATCACCTCCAACTTCACATCAGAGAACTCGGTCCATGGCCGGTAATGACTCTCGGAGTACATTCGAATGGAACCCTGATTTGATTAGTTCCTTCCCTGAGTATTCAGTTGTTTGACGGTCCCATGTAAAATTGTATATTGTTAGCAGTTCAATTTGTTATTTTTTGGTGGGTTCATAATGACAGGAATTGAAAATAGCTTGGTGGGTTCATAATGACAGGTTGCTTGAATTCATTTGAAAGCGGTTTGCAACTTCCTTCATCTCTGGCTGAATAAAAATGAACTCGTTAATAGTGGATGCACTGGGGTCTGAGTCTCTGAGCCACAGGGCATGGTGCTCGGGTCAGAGTCAGACCTTGCCATCCATATGGGGTATGAGGACCTCATATTGGTAACTGGCTCCAAAGTAATCGGAGGCTGCTTTGGGGTCGGGCTCCCATCCCATGTCTGTGCTTATGTCACTCAAATTGTGAAGTTCCTCTACTCTGGGCTGAACAACAAATAACGGGCCACACAAAAAGTCGACAAGGAACAACCAGCCAAGGCTAAAATTCCAATTCGACAAGTAAGCTGCTTCTACATCTGCTATGTTATCTATCCGGGTAATGAAATTATCTCCTCCAATATCTTTAATTTCTTATTCCACGAGGGAAAAAAAAGAAGGCAGAGATGGGGACAAAAGAAGGAGAAGCTAGAAATTACAGAGGACTGCGAACTCTCAACTCTTATCCATCGCAACTTCGGTAGCGAGTTTTGATAGGCCCAGAATCAGCCACACAGATCATACATATCACTGGACAACTGTGATACTTGCTCGTTTCCTATCCTCCACTATTATACCCTCTTGGCCAGGCACTAATTGAGAGTCTCTCTCTCCGTGGATCCCTCCTCCCTCTACCGACCTACTCTCCCACCGTGTATTCGTCTAAAGTCTCAAGAGAGAGCTCTTCAGTAGGTAAATTCTGTCCGCTGGTTAATTTGATTTTCTAGCCAAAATTTTGAGCTGGGTCTCTTGTAGAACTGTAATTCCCTGCTATGTGGGCACTAGGTGTCTGCAGTTCCTCAGAGGGATAAAGATGGATTTGATGAGGTACTAGGTGTTTTATGCACGAGCCATTGTTTTAGGGTGCTCTCTTAGATAGTATTTCATACGGTGATGATGATAGCCGGAAGCATACAAGGAGGAAGAATGATTTCTCTAGCTCCGGGAGCCTCCACTGTGGGTCTTTGCAGTAGCTCGGGAACCGTCGCGGGCTCCTCGGAAGCCTCCTTTTCACTCGTCAGGAGGGTCTCTCTGTTGAGGGGCAGATGCTGTAGAGATCCTAAGAGATGGCACTGTAAATACTCAATCAGTACGACAACTGACTTCCTAGCGGAGCATACTAATGCTCTCTCACTCGATTCCAGTGAAAATTATCGGGGGAATAGAGCTGATGATGCAGGAATTGAGCTCAAGGCTGCACCAAAGCCGGTGCTCAAACCATCATCCCCCAAGAACAATATGATGCCATGGGATGCCTCGGGAGCTTGTGGGAATTCTGATGATCATGGACTGGATGATGAGGTAGTGAGGAGCAAAGTCATTGAATCACTGGATGAAGTATTGGAGAAGGCAGAGAAACTAGAGACATCTAATAAAGAGAGTAGACCAATGAGTGTACAGAAACCTTCCCCTGTGAATACCAATTCAAGAAGAGGTGGAGATGTAAATTCAGCTTCTGGAAAGAAGGCTAAGACACTGAAGAGTGTGTGGCGCAAGGGAGACAGTGTAGCATCTGTACAAAAGGTAAAGATTGTGAAGGATACTCCAAGTAATAAACTTGACATAGCAGGTAATAAAATGGGAGAAGGGAAAATGGAGATACAGGCCAGTGCCCCTTCGTTGCCTGCTGCTCAGCCTCCACCGAGGCCACAGCCGAAATTGATGGCAAAGCCGTCTGCGGCTCCTCCTGCACCAAAGAAGCGAGCAATCTTGAAGGATGTTGGTGCTGCTCCCAAGCCATCTGTCATAGATGAAGAGAATGGTGCTGTAAAATCGAAAGAGAGAAAGCCAATTTTGATTGACAAATTTGCTTCTAAGAAGCCGGTTGTTGACCCTTTAATTGCTCAAGTGGTTTTGGCCCCAACTAAACCTGGGAAAGGGCCTCCTGCTGGAAAGTTCAAGGATGACTACCGTAGCAAGAAGAATGCCTCTACTGGCGGGCTTCGCAGGAGAAAAGTCAATGATGATTTGGAGATTCCTGATGAAGAGGCTTCAGATCTTAGTGTCTCAATTCCTGGTGCAACCACGGCGAGGAAAGGTAGGAAGTGGAGTAAGGCCAGTAGGAAAGCTGCAAGGTTACAGGCTGCAAAAGATGCTGCTCCAGTGAAAGTGGAGATTCTTGAGGTTGGGGAGAAAGGAATGCTTGTAGAGGAATTGGCCTATAACTTGGCCACAAGTGAAGGAGAGATTCTTGGGTATTTGTATTCAAAGGGCATTAAACCTGATGGTGTGCAAACTCTTGACAAGGATATGGTGAAGATGGTTTGCAGAGAATATGAAGTAGAAGTCATAGAGGCTGATCCTGTCAAGGTTGAAGAGATGGCAAAAAAGAAGGAAATTTTCGATAAAGAAGATTTGGCCAAGCTACAATACAGACCGCCTGTAATTACCATTATGGGTCATGTCGATCATGGCAAGGTAAATGAAGCATTTTAACATGTTCCGATTTTCCTACTTGTTCAAAAACTTTTCAAGTCCATTAGCTGTTTTTACCTATGAAAAACTTCTCACTAGGCTTGCCTTCTCTTTGCAGACCACCCTTCTGGATTACATTCGTAAGAGCAGGGTATGAGTGGTGGCTTATCTCTTACTGTTCTAAGTTTTTTTTCTCCATTTCATTAAAAGATATCATTATCAAGGATTCCAGGAAAAAATATAAATTCTTGATGATTACATTCATAGTCATCAAACTTACCTGGCCAGTTGGGTTTCTGCAGGTGGCTGCATCAGAAGCAGGGGGGATAACACAGGGTATAGGAGCTTACCAAGTGCTGGTACCCGTGGATGGAAAATCACAAGCTTGTGTCTTTCTTGATACCCCTGGGCATGAGGTTAATCTTCTGATGTGCATGTGCAAGCAACAAAGCTTTTAGACGAGACTGATAATTAAATTAGTTGTCTGCGTGATTGCAAATTGAACTGAATCAGATGTTAACATTCATCCATGCCTTTTAATTGTATTTTTTCAGAGTAAGTCATTATCTAAGTGTACAAATGTTTCCAGATTTCTTAGTTGTGACATTTTTCTACCTGCTTTAACAGGCATTTGGAGCAATGAGAGCTCGAGGAGCAAGAGTGACAGATATTGCTATCATTGTGGTAGCAGCAGATGATGGGATCCGCCCTCAAACAAATGAAGCCATTGCACACGCAAAGGCCGCTGGAGTACCAATTATAATTGCTATTAATAAGGTCCGTCGCCTGTCAAATACATGGAATTCTCACTTCGAATTTGGTGGATGAAAATCGTTGATGACAAAACCTAGTTGTTTGTTACAGATAGACAAAGATGGAGCTAACCCAGAAAGAGTCATGCAAGAACTTTCTTCTGTTGGGTTGATGCCTGAAGACTGGGGAGGTGACATCCCCATGGTTCAGGTGCTACATCATATTTCCCTTCTGATGAACTTGTGATAGTTAAAGTTCTCAAATATCTTTCTAGTTAAGGAGAATGAATGGGGAGAAGAGAGGTTTAGTGTCCATGGGACATGACACACCAATTAGGTTGTATAATTGGTCTTGAAACCCTCATTTCTGGGCTCCTTTTGCTCGTCCTACCTTTCTAAAATTATTTTTGGAACACTCACAGTCCAATTTTAAAATGAAAAAAAGTCTGATGGTTTAATGCCACTAGCTTGATCTGCTCAATGACTAATACCGTGCGTCTCATTATTTGACAGATTAGTGCCTTGAAAGGGAAGAACATAGATGATTTACTCGAAACCATCATGCTCGTAGCGGAGGTGGGTGGATTTTGAGGCATAATTCTTATGCCTGCTCATGTCTATTAAGTTTTTGTTACATCTTTACCAAGTGCTAATAATCACAGTCATCCTGATACTTCTGCTAATTGTGTAGAACAAGAAAGCTTATGATTACTCTATAATTCCTCTCTTTGGGTTCTTTTTTATGTGCCTGCTAGTATGTTCTAATGCAAAAGCTTATTTTATTACTTCAAGTTGCAAGAGCTGAAGGCAAATCCTGATAGAGATGCCAAGGGAATTGTTATTGAAGCTGGTCTTGATAAAAAGAAAGGTGTGATGGCCACATTTATAGTGCAGAATGGAACTCTGAGAAAAGGGGATGTTGTTGTCTGTGGAGAAGCTTTTGGCAAGGTCAGTGAATAGGAATTCAAATTTCAATTGGTTAGGACTTCTATGGAATTCAATGTTTCCATCTCTCAATATTTTTCATCGCTCTGATTCAGGTTCGGGCATTATTTGATGATAGTGGAAAGCAGGTCAATGATGCTGGACCTTCAATACCTGTACAGGTTTAAATCCCATTACCCTTTCTATTTCATGGCAGAATGACCGTATTAAGAATAATAAGACTTCAAGATTTTTTATCTTTCGTGTGAACTTCCTTATCCTACTTTATATTCTTTTTTCAGTCTCCAATTAAGAGAGTACTTGTGAGTTTCTGGTTTAATTATATGACAGGTCATCGGATTGAGTGGCGTTCCTCTTGCTGGTGATGAGTTTGAGGTTGTTGGTTCCATTGATATAGCACGTGAAAAGGCCGAGTTACGTGCTGAGTTACTGCGAAATGAACGAATATCAGCGAAGGCAGGGGATGGAAAGATCACCCTTTCTTCCTTAGCTTCTGCAGTTTCTTCCAGAAAACTTCCGGGTTTAGATTTGCACCAGCTTAATATTATTATGAAGGTTGATGTTCAGGTATGCTATAATATTTTCCACATTAGGTGAACGTTTCCTTTGTACAGCTAGCATTATTGTGAATATGGATATGAGTCAGCATTTTTGTAACTGATAAAGAGACAAATGCCATAGGAAATGGTGTCTAAACAGAACAGTTAAATTGCTATATTTGAGAATCGAGCCTTGACTAATTGCATGTAAATTGTCTCCTGACATTTAGTCCCCGTGTAAACTCGGTTAAGTTTGGGAAGAATAGAAGGATGCTCGGTATTGCGGCAGGAATAACAACAATGCAGCGTAGTTGTAGTTGTTTGGTATGTAAGGAACTGCCCAACTTGAATGTCTAACCTTGTGCAGGGATCTATTGAGGCAGTAAGACAAGCCCTAGGAGTGCTCCCCCAAGATAATGTTACTTTGAAGTTTCTTCTGGAAGCACCTGGGGATATCAGTTCAAGTGATGTAGATCTTGCCTTTGCAAGTAAGGCTATTATTTTTGGGTTTAATGTGAAGGTACCTGGTAGTGTGAAGAGCTACGCTGACAACAAAGGGGTGGAGATTCGCCTCTACAAGGTCATCTATGACTTGATTGATGATGTTCGTAATGCAATGGAGGGACTTCTGGAGCCCGTTGAGGTCAATTTTTGTTGCAGCACACTTTGTATTTGTTTTTCACTTTTTCAACATGCCAGAATGTGCAATGTAGCCAAGCATAATAAAAATATTTGCTTTTCTCAAGACAATGAGGAGAAAATAATCTGACAGGAAGAGCATGGGTGGGACCTGGGATGAACTAAGTTATAATTCAGCTTTCTGACCTTTTCATTTTTTCCCCATGAACTGGTTTAACAGGAAGAAGAAACTATTGGATTTGCTGATGTACGAGCAATCTTCAGCAGTGGAAGTGGGCGCGTTGCTGGGTGCATGGTAACAGAGGGAAAAGTTGCGAAGGGTTGTAGTATCCGGGTCATTCGAAATGGGAAACCTATCTTTGTAGGCAATTTGGATTCTCTCAGACGGGTTAAAGAATTGGTGAAAGAGGTACATTTGCTTTTACGCCTGCCTTGTGTAGTAAATGAGTTTGATGATGGGTCATTAAGGATTTTAGCATGGACACTTGGATTGATCCATTAAGATAATCAGGCTCTACTTTTCTCCCTTCTAAGTCCGGAACTTCCCTTTCTGCAGGCTGATTCTGATTCTATGAACAGTATCTTGTTGGTTTTAGAGATCTCTTACTGTGCAGTGATTAATAAAATGTCCTTTCATTATTGGCAGGTAAATGCAGGACTGGAATGTGGGATTGGTATGGAAGACTACAATGATTTTGAAGAAGGTGATAGTCTGGAGGCCTTCAACACAGTTCAGAAGAGGCGAACTCTCGAAGAGGCGTCTGCTTCAATGGCCGCTGCTGTGGAAGGAGTCGGTATTAAGCTATAAGTGACATTTGCGGGTATTGCAATCACAGAATCCATCATATGCTTTTGTTTGAAAGCGGGGCCTTCCACAGAGCTCTGGTACTGACTGCCTGAACTGATCCTCAGCTGGTGATATTGAAGCAAACTGACAGTTTGGTGTGTATTGATCAGGCTGCTTAGAATTTTACACTTAGTCTTCAATTGTTTCCTTTGCTATTTCATTGTATATAATAGTTTTGATGTCAGATTATGGCTAGGCGGTGGCCACTGCCTTTTGCTTTAAAGGGGATGGAATGTGCAATGTCACTCCAAATTCAGGAGGGGATTCTCATGTAACAACTGGGGAAGATCCTAAAGATCTATGAAGTTTTTTTTGGAATTTCCGAGTGATCTTGAGTATTCACCTGTTAATATTTGAAGAAATTTATGTACTTGTGTAGCTTAGCCCATAGATCCTTTCATCTATTGGCAGGCTAGTTGTCAACAACTCTTGTAATTGAACATGGCATGGCTCAAAGATCAATTTTTTGTCATCCAGTTTCTGGTGAGGGCCTAACTTTGAATAGTTGCTCAATGTACTCTTGCTTGATCAAAGGGGAACAAAGCAATACATTCTATACATCAGAAATTTGAGGCATTACTTTGAATGTCACTTCAAGATGGCGGCAAGCTTCTTCAAATTTAATTGGCCTTGTGTGGAGGGATACGGGCCCAACACCGTTGGCCCAATGACAATTCGAGAAATAATAGGGTTTATAGGGGTGGACGTGGACCGACCAGAACATAATCCGATGACACTCGGTCGGGAATAATACGAGTAAACTATGCCCATTTTATTCATTCCAAATTTATATTCCATTTGTTTAGTTGAAAAAAGGAGGGTAGGGGGAATTGAAGAGTGGCTGAGTCAGGCAAGCTAGAGTAGCAGACTAGCAGTTGACAACCGAAATAACAGTTACAGAGAACAATGCCACGGACAAGTTGAGGGCACCAGCTTTATGCATAATTTGCCTTGGACTGTTCTTTCCCTTCCTGCATCTAATCAGAGGCATCTTATCAAATTATCTCTCCGTCTTTTTGACTTGCAACTCCCTTATTTATTGTCCCAATTTGGTGGCCACATTGAGTCTCTTTCCCCATTTTCTAAGAAGCATTCTCATACTCACATCATCTAGCATTCATAACTCCAATAAAATTGGTTCAAGTTTCTTGAGAAATAGGACTATCACAACCATGAATTTTCTTAACTCAAAAGATATGGAGTGGTCAATGGGCATCTTTCTGTTGAAGGCTCTGTGCCCAACAAAATTTATTCATGTGAGGGGCTATCAGCTAAATATAAAAATATGAGCCAATCTTGAGATCTAACTCAATGATTGGGTTAGTTTAATAAGGATGCAAATAATAAAGTTGAGATAATGTAAATAACAAACTGGGGGAGTCCATCATTGCTTGTGAGGTTGTCCAATGGTTTGAACACTGAAATAAGCCCTGAAGAGAACTTGATGATTAGGGTATCAAGTCCTGTTGCCCATCATTCAATAGATAGGGGGAAGAGTAAGACTTGACACCCACCATTCATTGTATCCACTCCAAATAAGGCATGCCAAGAGTGGGATGGTCCAAACAAAGCTATAAAACTAAGTTTCATTATAATGGGTATCCATGAACTGCTTGAAAATTGTTGGTTTTCTTGTATAAGAGAATTGTAGGGACGTTGTATTTGCACTAGCAAGCTGCCTTGACCAACATTTTAGTGCCATGTGTGCTGTATGGTTGCTGATTTGATGGAGGAGGTTATCCATATAAGCCACTGAGGAACTACTGTTGATGACTGCTGTGATTGTATCCTTGTGGTTGTGGCAGACTGGTCATTGACTACCATAGCAGCAGAGAGGAGTGATGGGGCCGTATTGTTAGACTTGGTCTATGGCTTCTAGTAGGAAGGGCCCTTTGACGAAGACATTGCACATGTCAGGAAGCATGGGAGACGCTTATGGTACCATGTCTAACCCTAAACATATAACCAACAAGATGATTTTTTCTAACAAAATAAAAGAGAAAAACCGGATAATGATAATTTATGATGAGGAAGAAAGATTTTTTTTTCATTGCCAAAATGGTCAAATTAAGTTGAATATGAATCAATTATCATCAGTGTTTCTTCACTGATTTCAGAGTCCCCCAAGTGTTGACTCTCCCTTAAATCTACTGGCCAGAAATCTCACCTGCTAGGCTAGCTGGTGGCTCTCAAATGTCAAAGATTTCTTGTTAAATTTACACATTGCATATCTCGAAATTCTCATTGGCATCTCGAAATCCACCAGGTCCAATCCTCGAGAATGCACAGGCCCTTTTACTGGGCAAGCTTGCAATGGGTTGATGGAAGGGAGTGGAGTACCTGCAATGAGAAAAAAAGGGTATTCCTCCTGTCGAGGATTTGATGGCCTATGCTTCTCGAGGGCGTATATGATATTCGAGATCTGAATTCGTGCCCATATGGCACTCAAAAATGTTGAATAAGAGTGTCATATTCTCGACAAAATCTTGATCGTATTCGTTATGCGTGCAAACCCACAGAATCTCATTCCCCATCTAGCCCCAAAGCATAGCCTATCCTTCGCCTTAGATCATGGCAATATACCCAAGTGCATGCAGGTTGATGTCTGCACTAAAAAGGCCTCAATTTCACCTATAATGGACACTTGCGCAAGTGCATTTAATAAACATTTTACTGAATTTTATTGCGAGTTAGTTTCTGAGATCCATGTGAACGTATGAGGTGATCGATCAGCCACTGAGCTCATCTGCAGTGCCTTACACCTCCATATCTTTTCCACTGGGTCGTTTTCTCAGGTGAAGCAGAAGCATCGAAGCGTTTTCTTGAAGATGATCGAAACCAGCATTAGATTACTTCAACAAAGAGGAGAGGCCGGGAAAGAAAGACTGGCCAAACTAGGGAGAGACCATGGCCAGAGTAGGAAGAGGCCATGGCCACACATCTATGAGTTCTCATATCACTAGAAAAAAGGGGGAAAATAAAGTACGTGAACAGTCATGATCTACCCTCCCTGTATAATATAGCTTTACCCAATTAGTTGAGGAAGGTGAGAGGCATTATTAGTCATTTTTCTATTGTATTAAATTTAATACATTGTACAGTTTAGGTTCACTTAATACATGTGGACTCACAAAGATCAATAATGACATCTAAAGACAAGATATGCCAATAAATATATGTGTTGACATTGTAAATTAATGCGCCATTATAACTTAATAAGACATCAATCACCATAAACTTTTGCTTAATTATGTTAGAAAGAACATCACAAGTATTTTTTATATTTGTGATATCAAAATATTAATTTAATGGATTAAATACATTAAGTCATGACAATGTAAGATAATTACAAGTTGGACTGTTACTAAAAAAATATAAGTAACATGAGTTGGCCTATAGTCTTATTTAAAGGGAACTTTAATTATTAAATACTTATTAGATTGAATAATGATGAAGAAATAAATGATGCATTGGCGACAATGTAGGGAGATTGTTGAGCACGAGGCAGACAGCATCCTCTTCATTTCTATGTGGGTCCTGATACGCTTGTGAACAGAGGCCATCACATGGGTCCATCTGTCCCCTGAATTACTACTATAATGATGTTCTCCCATAGCTAGTATTCTGATTTTGATCAGCTACCTCCACCGTCCAATGTTAACAATGAGATCAGACCGGAGGAGGGGAGCCACCGGCCTGGCCTGATAGTCGCCGTTGAAAAGTCTGCGGCGGGAGAGCACCCTGACAAGGCTAAGGCTAGACGTGAATTTCCACGAAATTAGGTGGGCATGAAAGTCAAAGGGTTAAACTTCGAATTAAATGTCTCCATCTAGTGGCCATCTTCTTCCTGCAAATTATTGTGCTACGAGGTAGGAGCTTCGTCCTACTAGAATTTGTATGCAAGTCCATGGGATCTCTCATGGATGGGTTAATAATTTGGCAACACTAGTGATTACCATGGTATGGTTATAAATAAGTCACTACGTGCATGCACCATGCATTCTGCAAGTCCCTTTATAAGAAGAATTGATGGTCATCATTACTACTTTTTTTTTGCCAAGATCCATTATATAATGATGGCTAAAACGTTGAACAAAAAGAATTATTACTTACTCATTTATACTCATGGCATATTAATCTCTTGTTAGACAGACCCTAAGTGGGCAGTGAATTGAATTTGGCCTCTTGAGAGCAAAAAATGTCAGTGGTGTCCAGTAGCCTATCAACTACTTTTGTCGGTCTCTTTTCAAGTGCTTTCTTCTTATAACCTCCTTGGGCACCTTCATCTCAAACCCTCTTATAAGTATATATAGAGAGAGAGAGAGAGATCCATCATCTCCCATTCATTGGAAACACAGACCCACTCTCTCCCATTAAGAGCATGGAGGAAGACGCATTCAACAACCTCCTCCTCCCCACCTCTTCCGATACCGACCTCGACTTCAGCTTCAACTCCGTCTCCACCGTAACCGACCGCACCTTCGCCTGCTCCAGCGCCCGCTCCAGCCTCGCCCGCTCTAGCATCACCCTCAGCTTCAACGATCGCCTCTCCACCACCACTTCCTACACTCCCTCCTCAGCTCCCTCCTCAGCTCCCTCCTCTTCCCGTCCCCACCGAAGCTCCGACCCTAAATGGTCCTCCATCAGGACAGCCACCACCCTCTCCTCCGACGGCCGTCTCCACCTCCACCACCTCAAGCTTCTCCGCCACCTCGGCACCGGCAATCTCGGCCGCGTCTACCTCTGCCGCCTCCGTGACTGCGAGACCGCCAACTTCGCCCTTAAGGTCGTCGACCGGGACCACCTCTCTGCCAAGAAGCTCTCCCATGTAGACATGGAGGCGGAGATACTCTCCATGCTCGACCACCCTTTCCTCCCCACCCTCTACGCTCACTTCTCCGCCTCTCACTACACCTGCTTGCTCATCGATTACTGCTCCGGTGGGGATCTTCACTCCCTCCTCCGACGCCATCCCTCCAATCGCCTCTCCGTCCAGGCCGTCCGCTTCTTCGCGGCTGAGGTCCTCGTGGCCCTCGAGTACCTCCACGCGCTCGGTATCGTTTACAGAGATCTCAAGCCGGAGAACATCCTGCTCCGGGAAAACGGCCACGTCATGCTCTCTGACTTTGATCTGTGCTTCAAGGCTGATGTGGTCCCCACATTCAGAACTCGCCGTGGCCCGGTACAAATCGGTAGGAGTAACCGTCGCAGGACGACCAGCAGTTGCTTCTGTCCTGAAAACGGCCGGAGGGAGCCAAAGGAAGAGATCGTGGCGGAGTTCATAGCGGAGCCAACCGCGGCTTACTCTCGTTGCTGCGTGGGGACACACGAGTACCTGGCGCCGGAGCTGGTTTCCGGTTCCGGTTACGGAAACGGCGTTGACTGGTGGGCGTTCGGGGTGCTGATCTACGAGCTCCTGTACGGGACAACGCCATTTAAGGGCTCTAACAAGGAGTGCACGCTTCGCAACATAGCTTCAAGCATGGAGGTGAGGTTCCCCGTGAAGGAGACAGAAGAGGAGGGGATGTCGGAAGCGAGAGATCTAATCGGGAAGCTCCTGGAGAAGGATCCGATGCTGCGGATGGGTTGTGTCCGAGGGGCGACTGACGTCAAACGCCACCCCTTCTTCGACGGGATCAAGTGGCCGCTGATCAGGACCTACCGCCCACCCTCGGAGGTCCGGGGGCTGATGGCGGCCGCGAGGAAGACGAAATCAAAGTCAAAGGGCAGCGAGAATGTGAGTCACGTGGCCAGCAGCCACAGGAGGCGGCGGTGGTGGTGGAAGGCTCTCGCGTTCCTGGTGAGGGCAAAAGGATCAAAGCACACCTATTACTACTCCCGGTGCTCAACTTCCTGTACCAGCCACAGCAACGGCAACTGCTACAGTTACTATGCCCATAATAAAAGCAAGAGATTAATCTGAGACTATTATTCTGCAATTACCCTTTATGTTTAAAAATATACTTTTTTTTATATTAGATGATCACGTATGTAGACCTCCTCTAACTAGTGAGAGGTTTCATGTGGAGAACTTTTACAGCTGTGTGAAGTACCATTTGTCTTTAAATGTATTAATCTTGGATGATGGATAGTCAAAGCAAGGTAGTGGGTAGGAAGCAACCAAAATTGCATCAGTTTTGGTGGGTTAAAGCAGTTGCTTGTATACTAATGCAGTCTTCTCTAAGTGAGTCTTATCTAAGTGAGAAATTCTTGCCGTTTTGCTCCTTTTTTTCTTTATTTTATTCTCATTTGATGATTTTTTTCTTCTTTCTCGACTCTCACCATCTCCATACAGATTTCCCATTTTTTTGTCGACAAAAATGCTGTGTGGGCGAAGAGACCAGCTTGGGGCACTACTCAGCCTCGATGCTGAAGCTCTAGTAGGTGTAGAACCAGCTGTAGTACGGACCAAGAACCTCGTCGATAAACCCGAGGCTCTCTCATGGCGAAAAGGAAGTACGGCCCCTCCTCGAGCTCTGCTTCCAATTTCTTCAAGGGCCCTATGGGCTCCTTCCTTCCTTGCTGCTACACTTAGATAATATATATTCGATAGACTGAGCTTTCACCTCTATACAGACACAATCAACTAACCTTCTTTTATTATGTTTTCTCTCTAGATAATGCGTTTCATGCCACCCATTACTAAGAGCTAATGCTCTATTAGTGTAAATATTTTCTACTGATAAGGCTACGAATTAAAGAGTTTATGTAAGCTCGGCCAATTTATCAGTAGTGGGCCAAATGTTTTTCCACAATTTTATGGGCATATCCAAGCCAAGGACCGTTGTAGTTGTCACCTATTTCCGCATTCCGGAGATGGGCAATGCTCCGGTTCAGATATCTAATGCATTTTTATCAGATTATTGGTATATGTAGTAACATATAACTTGGTAAAGGTTTATGGAATTACGGATGATGCTACATCACATGCATATATAGATCATGAGCGTCGGAGTCATGACTAGGATAGCATATGCAACTTTGCATTATTTGTCTAACATCTCAGTACTTGGGAACCCAAATCCGTGCTTGTAATTAGTAGGTGATCACTCAATCCCGAACCTCTTCTTCACCTCCTGGACGAACCCATGGATCTTCTCCTGGTCTTGAAGAGACTTGGAGACGCTCTCCCTCTCCAAGCACCTCTTAGCCCAGGAAACCAGCTTGGGGCACTCAGCCTCTATGCTGAAGTTCCCGGCGGTCTCATAGGCGTAGAACCAGCTATAAAATGGCACGAGAGTCACATCCACGAACCCAAGGCTCGAGCCGCCAAAGTACGGCCCCTCCCCCAGCTCTGCTTCCAGCAGTTTGAAGCTCTCAATGAGCCCCTTCTTGGCTGCCTCCTGCTCTTCCCCTTTTGTTGTAGCCCATATTTTCCTACCTAGTTCATATATCTGCACGACCAACGGAACACCAAGTCACACTCTAATTAAGCAGATCTCTGTCATGGAACAAAGCTTGAAAATTACACAATAACCGCAAGCTATCGGTGCATGGTACCTTTCTGTCGACGTAGTCGGCCCAGAACCGAGCTTGTGCAGTGGCAAATGGATCGGAGGGCAGGAGGGGGCACTCACCTGGCCACACCTCGTCGATATACTGAAGCGCTACGAGGGACTCGCATATCGGCTTACCGTTGTGGATGAGAACGGGTATCTTCTTGTGGAAGGGATTCGACTCGAGGAGGAGCTGGCTCTTTTTGTTCATCAAGTCTTCTTCTCTGTACTCGTAGTCTACCCCCTTCTCGGACAGGGCAATCCTCAGCCTCATCCCAAAAGCGCTGGGCCAGAAATCCAGCAGAATCACCTCCGGCGACGACGACGACATTATGGATGACGAAGACGATTATGCTGAAGCTTAGGAAGCCAGCTAGGTAGGGGCACCGGCACAGCACCAATCAGTGCGCCCTCAGGCTTTCGCGTTGGGATTCTGCTTCTCTGCACAAGCCATTGCCTGCACTTACCTACATCTTAAATGGGAAATCCGCGGTAGGTGATGATGCTCTTAGGGTACATACAGCCAAACGCGTCAAATCAACCATATCAGCTTGGAGATTCCATTTGTTGTTTTTTCTTGGCCACGTGGTGACCCTTGCGGATTTTTCTCCAGCTAGAACAACCAAACAGGCTGGCAGACGGAAAGTTGGAATGCGATGTCCGTCCTCATCTATGAATAAATATTCGGATTTGCATCCATTCTCGATCTCTCGTGTCTGTGAGCCCGATAAAATTGCTATATTATTATCGTGTAAATTTTTTTAACCGGAATCGCTTATTCACTTGCAGTGGGAAGCCATAGATCTTCTCTGGGTCAGGGAGGGACTTGGCCACGCTCTCCCTCTCCAAGCACCTCTTGGCCCATGAGACCAACCTGGCGCACTCAGCCTCTATGCTGAAGCTACCGCACATCTCGTAGGTGTAGAACCAGCTATAGCTTGGCACTAGGACCACGTCCAAGAACCCGAATCTCTCGCCTCCGAAGTAGGGCTTATCACCGAGCTCTGCCTCCCATAGCTTGAAGCACTCCACCAGCTGCTTTTTGGCCGACTCGAGCTCTTCACCTTTGGTTGCCCATATTTTCCGGCCGAGATCGGGTATCTGCACGGGCAAGCACTTTCATGGATCATAAACTCGTAACGCAAGTAAACGGTTCTGCGTACAGAGATTTTAAAGAAAAATAATTAATTTTTTATTTTAAATAGTCTAAAATTTTAAAAAAAATTATACCTGAATTCAGTCTAAGTATAATATATGTATAGATTGGGATATGTTTAGGATGATGGCATGTCAAAATTTGGGTGACCCGTATATCATTAAATTTACTTGATACCACCGCGCACACGTAGTAGAGCTGGAGAGCAATCATCGAAAAAACACAAGCTTTTATAGATATATGGTCGGCTAAGACTTGGTGCTCTTTTACCTTCTTGTCGATAAAGTCCGTCCAGAACCGGGCCCGGGCTCTCTCATGGGGATCGGAGGGCAGAAGATGGGACTCCCCAGGCCAGATCTCGTCCACGTACTGCAGCGCTATGACCGACTCGCAGATCGGCCTACCGTTGTGGATGAGGACGGGAACCTTCTTGTGGATCGGATTGGACTTGAGGAGGAGGTGGCTCTTGTTACTCAAGTCCTCTTCCCTGTACTCGTAGTCTATCCCCTTCTCCGCCAGCGCAATCATCAGGCCTCATCCCGTAAGGGCTAGGCCAGAAGATCAGGAGAATCACCTCCTTCTCCGACATCCTCTCAAATGGATGGACAACTGCAATCTCAGTAAGGCAAGGCCACAAGGCTTCCTTATTTATGGCAGTGTAATAATTAAGTTATATATGAATATTTTTAATTATATATGAATTTTAATGAACTTTTGAATATGAAAAGACTTACACGGACATGTTTTTCTTACCTTGCACACTTACCTATAGCATGTGTTTTAGGGATTATTAATTGGCGATTAACAAAAGGGAACCGTGGTTACGATATAATAATTGAGTCAAAAATAAATAATATAAGAATTTTAATGATAACAAAAAATAAATAATAATACAATCTCGTCCTCGCACAAGGATCCAGCATAAGTACATGCTAGGTTGGGCACACCGCACCACCCAGTACCTCCAATGTCATCCATATGGTCTGGTCAAGGTGGGCAAGACCAACTCGTGTGAGATAGGTCCATAATATCATGTTTCTCATGGGACACAAGTCAGGCCCAGAATCTTACCCATTCCTGCATGGCCAAGTTGGGACTTGAGATATTTGCCTTGATTTCACCCATTGTTACCCTTACTTGGGATAAAGAAATAAAAATAAATGAAACACAAGTCTCTAATGCTCTAGGAAGAAAAGAAAAAGTAAATGGGTGTAAAATAAAGGGTATTATGATTTATGTCAATCTATACTAAATATTAAGTGATTATTATAAGTTCTTACATAAGAGGTAATGAAAAATCAAATAATTTTTAGGGTTGTTGAACCTTTTTTTTAGTTTTTAAAATTTTAAAAAAGAACATATTTATCCACTCTAATTTGTTTTCCCTCAATTAATATTTTAAATGATACTCGTTAAATATTTGCTCCAAAAATAATTTCATTTTTTATATTATAAATTTTCACCCCCTCACTTTTATATTTTAATATTATTTTATATGTATTTCTAAAAAATAATTTGAATCCATAAGCATTTAAGATATTATTTTTATCATACACTTATTATTTTTATGATTAATTATTTCATTTGTATGATTTATTTATTTATAAATTTTATATTAATTTTAAAATAGCATTATCAAATAATAATGATAAATGACACCATCTCAATATATCAAGTAATATATTAAATCCAACTCTCATAAACTCCAAAATTATTTAATTTTAGCACCATCCCATAGATTTTTATGATTAATCATTTCGTTTGTACGAGTCACTAAGACTGTCGTGTGTGTCTCGTTAAATATACCCTCTTCTCCAACATCATCTCACCACAGCACAAAACATCCTCACACACTCAGCTTGAGAAACATTCATCATTCAAAAGCAACCAAATCAAGGAAAGCGAGAAAGTGTGCCCGTCACTTACTCGGCCCTTGCTGAGCCATGGCCCAGGTCTCCGGATTTGCTAAGGTAGACCTCTCCACCGGAGAGACAAGGAAATACATTTACGGCAGCGACGAGAAATATGGCGGAGAGAAGACGCAGTGGATTAATTGAACTTGCTCGAGGAAGCACATATATCAAGACCACACATTCATCACAATAATATGAGTAGGATGACAAGTACGAACGTGACATTGCTTGCAGAAACAAAGCATATTATTCTGGAGGACAAAGCACACTTTTCTTCTAGGATTTCTATGCCATGTGGCTTGGTAAGTCACTCGAACCCGAACATCTTCTTCAGATGCAGCACATACCCATAGACCTTCTCCGGGTCAGGGAGGGACTTGGCCACGCTCTCCCTCTCCAAGCACCTCTTGGCCCAGGAGACCAACTTGGGGCACTCAGCCTCTATGCTGAAGCTACCGCAGGTCTCGTACGCGTAGAACCAGCTATAGCTTGGCACTAGGACCACGTCCAAGAACCCGAAGCTCTGCCCCCCGAAGTATGGCTTATCCCCGAGCTCTGCTTCCAATAGCTTGAAGCACTCCACGAGCTCCTTTTTGGCCGATTCGAGCTCTTCCCCTTTGGTCACCCACATTTTCCGGCCGAGATCGGCTATCTGCAAGCGCAAGCACTCTCATGGATCAGAAACTTATAATGCATGTAAAAGTCCAAGTTAGCTATGGTCGTACATGAGTGTCCATGTGTCAGTTATGAGTAGAGATCAGGAACCCATGAACTTCTGATTTTTATGCTAATTTAATAGTAAACTATACTAAAACTTAATATTATATATCAAACTTCAACTATAGAGTAGTTTAATAGTTTGGTGCTTTTACCTTCTTGTCGATGAAGTCTGTCCAGAACCGGGCCCGGGCTCTCTCATGGGGATCGGAGGGCAGAAGAGGGGACTCGCCAGGCCAGACCTCGTCCACGTACTGCAGGGCTATGACCGACTCGCAGATCGGCTTACCGTTGTGGATGAGGACCGGAATCTTCTTGTGGATCGGATTGGACTTGAGGAGGAGCTGGCTCTTGTTACGCAAATCCTCTTCCCTGTACTCGTAGTCTACCCCCTTCTCCGTCAGCGCAATCATCAGCCTCATCCCGTAAGGGCTGGGCCAGAAGCTCAGCAGAACAACCTCCTTCTCCGACATCCTCTCGAATCGACCGACAACTGCAATCTCAGCAAGGCAAGGCAAGGCTTCCTCGGAGCGCTAGTTGAGGTTCACTTGTGGTTTGTGTTGCTCAACCTGAAAATATTATTGGGGTATTTATAAGCCGAGAATCTCCAGCTTACGATGACAGTGATGATGAAGTATTTGAGGATAACAAATGGGTAGCTCTAAAAGGATCGACAGTGGACATTAATGTTCTTCTCTCCAACGACTTCCTGAACAAGAAGATGAAAAATTGCATTTTGCTGCCTCCTCTTCTCTTCTGCAACTTGCTTCATATTATTAATTTTGTGGAAGGCAATCTTTTCCCCCAAGCAAAAAAACGAGACCTCAAAAGGAATCTTCATGTGAAAGCTCTAACTTTGGATCTGCGTTATCTTATCTTATTGTGTATTGATGATGCCCATGAGGCTCTCACACTCACAGGTCCATTTTGATCCAAAAGTTTCTTGGATTCAGCCCAATCACTCTCAAAGCCCAGCTAGACCTCCTGGTCGATACCCTGGCAAATAACTAAATTTTGTTGAAGCAGAATATGAAGTCTATGGAAGCAAATGCAATAGACAGGGGCAGGGTAGTCGACTTGGACAAATCTAGCACATTCACATCTATGGGGTCTCTTGCTTCGTAAATCTTGATGAACAAATGATAAAAGTAAATCTTGATGGCTAGAAATAGGCCATATTTTCTAGTAATCTTCTCTACATGGACGGGATCCTAAACACCATCTTCCACAAAAAGTTTTTAACCGTATACAGATTTCCAAAATGGATTGATCAAAGGCCTTTGTCGTAACATAGCATTTCCACAACATTGTCGGCACCGATTTTATGATCTTGTCTTTTTAGAATGATTTCTTTGTTCTGTCGTGTAGCCTGATTTTTTTCGGCCATACATCTGTGCAAAATTAATATATATTTTTTGCTACCAAGGAGATGCCTGGCGGGTGGTTGATGCCCGTTCAATGGGTGGAGGGAAGGAAGCCGGGACACGTCTTCCATGGGTCGAGTGCGTGGTCGGTGGAAAAGGGGTTTCCCAGGGGCGTGGGAGGATGGGACTTGGGACCCGACTCTGACTCTGGCTACTGAGTGTCTGGCGGCAATTGAAGCAGTTGCAGTTGGAACTATTAATTATAATATTTTAAAAAAATACCAATATTTTTTATTTATATGTATCACGTCCTTCGACTGCTCAATCATTCCTCGCATTCTGAGACCTCAGTGGCACACTTGTCAAAGAGCAATTCCCCCTCGTATGCTCCTACTCATCCAACCTGGATCGTCCACGTGTCATCATTGTTGGAGGGGCATCTGGCTAATAACACTGTAGTACTTAGATTCACATTAGCCTCCTCAAGCAAAGGGATCCAAGATATAATGTGATCTGTATATTCAATAATGGCAGCATGTCCTAAACCCTAAAAAATGGCACATCGCATATTCAATAGAGGTGATCATTATATATATATATATATATTATCCACTTCAATTCGTGGAAAATAGTTACAGTTGAGTGACCCAACTCTCCTATATACAGCCTCTTGCACATCTGAATTTAATAATTTCTTCGATAAGGTGCACTGGATTGTTGCAGTACAGTAGGAATCCCATGGATGCATGACCCATAAAAAGAAATTGTGTTTAGTGGAGTTGTTTTCATGCTTCTCAATATATAGTTTTCCATACTCGCAATGGAAGATTCATGAATTTGATCTCTAAGGTCCCACCATACTTTAATACAAAAGTTTTATTTCTTTTTCTAATTTTAACCAACCATATATAAAAATATTAACTTGAATTATATTTGACCCTTACCAGATAATCGGGTTTATACCGTTATCCTTGTTGGGTTCGGATTCAATACTAGAATGTAGCTCATCTAAATAAAATATTAGAGTTTTAAATATTAGCTTATTCTCCATCACTATTCATTAACATTTTAATAATTTAATTTTTTAATCTATTAGGTTCGTTTGTAGGCCCGGATCCGACCATATATACCACCCAAGCCCATTCAAAAAGGAAAACAGCCTGGTTTCGTGCATTCCGGATATGGGCAGTTGGCAGTTTTTCAGTTGGAAGTGGGTGGGCTTGTCTTCGAGGACTTTAATAATAGAATATATATATATATATATGTATATATATTTATCCTTGGCAAAATTTGCTAAAATTTAATAATGACTTCACTACAGCCCAAACACGACTTGGGCGGTATATTCTGATTTATTATTTAAATGCAAGTTTCTTTTAATTAAAATTATTTTATTAATATTTTTGGATGCATATTATTAATTACTCATTGGAACTTATAATCCTTACATGTTCCTTTTGGGTCCACTATTCTCAAATTGTCATTGGGATGGCATATGGTGCGGCTGTGAGGGAGGAAGGGTTCAAAACACCCATCTTGACTTAAAATATCCTCGTAATCTTAAATGGGTATAATCACTTTTATTAAATTATTATATAAATATATTATTAATAATAAAAATATACAATAATTTTAACTATATAAAATAATACATATTAATTAATATTTTACTTTAATTTTATTTGTAAGTGATCAATGTACATTTATAACTATTCCCCCTATATTCTTTATAAAAATAAGTAATATGATATTTAATTTCAAATATTTTTAATATATTTTACTTTATCTCACAATAATGTATTTTATAAATCTATAAATATATTTTTAGATTTATTTAATTACCCAATCTATATGATTCATCTTAGGTAGATCCAAATTAGCCCAATGGCCTTCCCATAGACGTACATTAGCTCACTCCAATATTGCATTTATTGATTTTCATCAAGGAAAAAATATACATATGAACTTAAAAGAAATAGAGGTAGTGTGATCATCAATACACAAACTAACCATGTTACGGGCCGGATTTCCTCTTACTTTTATAATATTTAAAAAGTTATTATTTATCTTTAATACATTTTTAATTAAAAATAATTAGTTATAATTTGTGTAAAATTTTCAATCGTGAGATAACATTCATATAAAACAAATGTTTCTTGTTATAGTTATCGAAGTGCACTGTAGTGCGAGATTTAGACGAGGGCTAGTGGGTATCAACTAGAACATTTTATGGCTCTACAAATATATGCACATGCAGATCAGGTTACCATATTAAAATCCTTTGAATGTTAACGAGGGGATGGGTACGTAGCCTACTTGGGTATATTTATTATACATATTGACGTCATATAAATGGATGAAGGGCCACTTATACTTTCATGTGAAAGTTGAATAGCTAGTTAGCTACATTACATTACGCCCATTTGATCCATCCAGCAGACATAACTGCAACATTGCCGGGACTGTCCCAAACACTCCCCACTTGATTTTTCTCAAAAGGGCAAGTGGCTGGTCTCACGATTTCTCGACCAAAGAACCCACGGATTGCCCATGTCCCCTTTATACGTATGTTTCAAATTTATGATGAACCCTCCATTTTGGATCCCATCAGAGAGGGGGAACTGAACTGATAGGGACAACGGCCCTTCCTTCCTTGATCGTCTTGCTAGCCAGTGCTCGACTTTTACTCGCCTAATCGTCCTCCTACCCTGAACATACAAAGCTCTATCTCCCTCTATCAATTAATAAGTTCGGCACTATATATATATATATAAAGAAGTGGTAAAGCTTTATGTAATTTGGACTGAATTCAGTTGTTGTTTAAAAATCTGGTATATAGATCGGATAGAGGATGCAAACAAAAAACTCAATATTGTGGCTGGCACGTTCTCACGTGAAGTTGCTCCTAAGGCGTAAAGCGATAGTTCCCAGCTTGTCTTTTTCGCCGATTCTGCTCCTGCAGGCTTCATATCAAGGCTGGGATGTCAACGGGACAGTGTGCATTCATTCACCCCACAGCACCATCCCTGCCCATGTGAAAGCTGGCCCTCAGGGGAGGTGCTCTTGCCGGTGAGGAGTTCACTGTGTGGAGACCATCAAGGAGTCGGATAATACTTGTTCTAGTGGCCTACCGGATTTCTAAAGTCTATTCAATTACCCCATTTCACACACACATATATATATATATATTTGAAGGTGTACAAATGAGAGAAAGAATTCCACAATGACCACCTTAGGTTTTTATATTAATTGGGCGGTGACTGGTGAGTGAAGCAACATTAGAGTACCAATTGATACTTATTAGCACCAAAGTAAGAAACCCTACAATATATTCTAAATTATTAGCATCAACTGCCTGCAGTGTGGGTCTAATCCTTCTCTCTCTATATATCTATCTTCAAACATAAAGGATAACCTTGTACAAAGCATGGAGGATTACTATATTTTGCGGAGATGGTGAATAATCACTGAATAAGTGCCGTGGGCCACAGTCAGCTCATCATCTTATCTCCTACAATGTGAAAACACAGCAAATAAAATCCATCCCGGGTTGGGAATGTACCCAGAAAACGCATGGGAGGTGGGCATGCGGGGTCGGGCGGAGGTTGGTGATGCTGACTTTGATAATTTTTAATGGTCACGACTCAGGAGTGATACATCACTTTGGAAGTCCGCCATGAAAACTCAACCACGTGGAAGTTCTAGCTGCGTTTCAAAGAGGGGAAGACGCGGGGTTTAGAAGAAACGCTCAAAAGGATGACAAGGACATGGATGGTGGAATGGAAATAGTGCCTGATATGAATAAGCTCGCAGTAGCCTTGATGTTATACGATTGGAAATAGTAGCTAATAAAGGTTACAAGTGAGAAGCAGTGAAAATGTTGGGCGTTTTTGCCGGTGAAATGCCAATAATTTATGTTTATATGAAACACGTGGTCATCTCTGACGACGAGCCAGCAGCCCAACATATATCCCTATAAATACACCCTCTTATCTTCATGTCCTCGGACATCAGCTCACCACAACACAAAGCATCTTCAGTTCATTTACTCTTCTTCTCTCTCTCTCTTTCTCGCAAGTCACTTTTCCACAGTTTTTGAAACAGCCATCATTCAAAAACGAAGCCACCATATCCAACCTTGATCAAGTTGAGAAGCAAGAAAACCAACTGACAGAGAACTTCAATGGCTGCCTCAACTCCGACAAGTAGTTCGTCTTGGGTTAACGCCAAAAAAATAAGATTTCTGGGTTCACCTCCTTCCTCGCGGAGATCCTCCGTGAATCTGGGCTTTGGCCCTTCTCCCCGGAGGCCCAGCCACAATACGATCTCTTGCTCTCTCCACCCGCCTCCTCTGCTCGACTTTCCTGCTTCATCCGTCGCCATTGCTGTCCCTAAGGAGGCGGCGCCCCATTCAACTTCCTCACCTCCACCCTCGTTGAATCTCCTGCAGCGGGTGGTATCGATAGCCCTCGACGCCGTTGAGTCGGCCATCGTGGCGCAGGAGCAGAAGCACCCGCTTCCAAAGACCTCAGACCCGCGTGTCCAGATCGCGGGAAACTTCTCCCCTGTCCCCGAACAGCACGTCCAGGATTCCCTCTCCGTATCTGGAAGGATCCCAGAGTGCATCGACGGCGTATACGTCCGTAATGGCGCCAATCCGCTCCATAAGCCGGTGGCCGGCCACCATTTCTTCGATGGGGACGGCATGATCCACGCTGTCCGTTTTTCAGGGGGCTCCGCCAGCTACGCTTGCCGGTTCACCGAGACCCACCGCCTCGTACACGAGCGGTCCGCTGGACGTCCCGTCTTCCCCAAGGCGATAGGCGAGCTCCACGGCCATTCGGGAATCGCCAGGCTCCTATTGTTCTACGCTAGAGGACTCTGCGGCCTCCTCGACCCGACAAAGGGGCTCGGTGTTGCTAACGCCGGCCTTGTCTATTTTAACAAGCACTTGCTGGCCATGTCCGAGGACGACCTTCCGTACCATGTGCGAGTCACGCCGGCCGGAGACCTCGAGACGGTCGGGCGGTATGCATTCGACGGTCAGCTGAGCTCCCCCATGATCGCTCACCCCAAAATCGACCCTTCTACCGGGGAGCTCTTCGCCCTCTCCTACGACGTCGTACAAAAGCCATATCTCAAGTACTTCAAGTTCTCCCCGGATGGGAAAAAGTCACCGGACGTCGATATACCCTTGACTGAGCCGACCATGATGCACGATTTCGCCATCACCGAGCGGTTCGTCGTGATCCCCGACCAGCAGGTCGTGTTCAAGCTGCCCGAGATGATTTGTGGTGGCTCGCCTGTAGTCTACGACAAGGAGAAGGTGTCGAGGTTCGGGGTCCTCGACAAGAACGCCGGAGACGCCTCGGGGATTAAATGGATTCCAGTCTCCGACTGCTTTTGCTTCCACCTGTGGAATGCATGGGAGGAGCCGGAGACCGAGGAAATCGTGGTCATCGGGTCATGCATGACCCCGCCCGACTCGGTCTTCAACGAGTGTGACGAGAGCCTGAAGAGTGTCCTATCGGAGATCAGGCTGAATCTCAAGACGGGTCAATCGACCCGCCGGCCGATCATGCCCGAGACAGAGCAGGTCAACCTGGAGGCCGGGATGGTGAACCGGAACCGCCTAGGGAAGAAGACCCGGTTCGCTTACTTGGCCCTTGCTGAGCCATGGCCCAAGGTCTCCGGATTTGCTAAGGTGGACCTCTCCACCGGAGAGACAAGGAAATACATTTACGGCGACGAGAAATATGGCGGGGAGCCTCTGTTTCTTCCTGGAGGGCCCGGCTCGGACGGAGAAGATGAAGGGTATATATTAGTGTTCGTGCATGACGAGAAGGAGTGGAAGTCGGAGCTTCAAATTGTGAATGCTGCGACTCTGCAGCTGGAGTCCACTGTGAAGCTTCCTTCTCGGGTTCCCTACGGTTTTCATGGGACGTTCATAAGCTCGGAGGACCTGGTCGGCCAGGCCTAGCTTAGGGATGTGGGGTTTGGTGCGCATGCTACATATAGACATTCGTATGCAGATGGAGGAATACTGGTAGAGGGATGCTTTAGGAGATGTCCCCCAAGTTTCCACTTTCCTCACCCATAATGTTTGAAGCGGTTAGCGAGTGACATCACTGTCATGTGGGTGGGTTGCTGTGTGTTGTTGTTCAATTTATGTTTCTTCCAGTTGGTTTCTGAGTTGGAAAGTGGGGAGTTTGGAGGGACCGACCAGCTTATAGGTTTAGTAGGATGAATGTATGTATGTAAATCGTTGAAGGCTAAGCTGGTTGGTCCTAGTTTCTCTCACCCCACCTCTTCTCTTGTGAATACCAAACATAATTATTCATCACTGTTCACTTACCACTCTGTTCTTCTCACGGGACTCTGAGTACCCCTTTAAACCCCGTTTCTGTCCATTCTCATTTAGTCCAGTCCAGAGGTACGACAGTGACCATGGACATCCATGTAAAGAAAAGCTTGACTTGTGAGTTGACGAGGGAGGGACGGTTCTTGCTTAATCTAATGTGAAACAATTCCAGTTGGGACCAACAGATGCACATTATTGAGTAAAAAGAGTCACAAGTGGATCACCCTTTTCATGTAGTTGAAGCTCCATCAATCGTGTGGAGAAACATCCTAGTACAGTCCAAAAAGAAGGGACAAACTGATCGGATTCACATTCTCTCTCTCTTTTTTCTTGTGTGTGTGTACTCAATAATGAGCTGCCTTTCATGAACAAGGGTGAGAGGGTGTGATTTTGACACGGTAACTTAACTGTGTTGATTTCACAAGCTGGACGATGATATGGCGCTTGGGAACAAAAAGATGTCAACTTGGCAGACAGCTGTTGTATTTGCTGTTTAGATTAGACTCTAAAAGGGTAAGAGCCGCTGATGTTTTCTGTTTAGTCATGGTGGTCCAGCGGCAGTTCTTGAAATCCCGGTGAATCCCAGGGCAACCATCGTGCCCTGAAATTCAAATATACGATAAGTTTATCAACGCCGGGAGGACTGGAATAGAGGAGGATTATCAGATAATGTAAGCTATACTCAACTTGCCCAAGTTGCGCTCTGTGACCTCATCTATTCTCTTATCCAAAGATTGATCCTAAGATAGAAACCAGTATGTCACGGACATTGCTTGGCGATAAATTGGAAGATAGAAACCAGTATGACAGAATCTGGCATAAAATAGAAAAATAATAATGGGCAGAAATAGTAAGATAGCGCTGCAAGTGCATGATCTAGCATTGGCCACTTTAGAGTCTTCAAATCACATCAGACATCAATAATTAAGCACGATTGAAGACTTGGTGATGTATGAACACAATAAGAAGGTTGATGTACACGTGGCTTTGGGGAATAGACACGCCCCAAAGGAACGTCAGCCGCACAGCACACACATATATATATTATATAGTGTTGACTTGGCCTACTGTTGGTCCAGATCAGTATAAACCCTGTGCTGTCTTTATTTCTATTGATTGGTGACGCCATCGCATACTTAACCCACCCAGTGACGTGTCCATAGGTCTATTTTGCAATGTCGTGATAATAAAATTGAAATAATTTATTACATATTTTTTGGGGGAGAGATAAAAGGAAAGACCAAATGTGGCATATCCCTTACAAGAGCCCATACAACTAGCCGTAGCCGTGGCCCATTAATAATTGAGCCTGGCCCATGCACCGGGCCTATTCGTTTCACGAAGATATAGGCCCATAGTTGACTTCGAATATAAACGGGTTAATACTCGGGTCGGATTTACACGTCTGAGTCCGAGTTGGCTTTGCTCTTCCCAGAGTTGACGGACGCACGTGACCAAATTAATTATATAGGGGGAAATTGGGAATGGCGACCATGAGAAAGCATTTGTTATTTTTAATTGTAAATGCATAATCATATTGATTAATTTAACCCAATGTCAAATTATACAAGTGTATGTATAATGTATTGTCGACATCCCACTACCTATTGTCTCAAGTATGTATATATATACATATTTATAATGTATATGAGCACGTGCGCTATTTCGGCGGGGTTGGTATATATCATTTCATGGATTTCTTATAAATTATATACATCACATCATAATTTGGACCGTCAGTGGTATATCTCTCTCAGTGTTGTTTTTTTGGCCGAGTCTCTCTCTCACCGTTAACAGAGTAGAAAAGAAGAGTGGAGAGAGCGAAAGCGGAGTAGTTCCCGTTCTCCCTCCAAGCCCCTCTCTCTCTCCCCGCGTCTCTACTAATCCGCCCTACAAACCCTACTCTCTCCCTCTATCCTATTGTCTCAGCATCTTTCCTTTATTTGGTGGGTATTTATTCTCATTTCCCTTCAGGAAAGAACTCCTGTGGCTATGTTCCAGCTAGGTTTCTTCTCTCTCGTCTGATCTGAAAGTTTTCAGATTTGGGACCTTTCGCCTTGCCTTATTCCCTTGGTGGGTGTTCCTGTTCTTGCGCAATTCTGATGGCCGCGGTTGCTGAGTTTCCCAATGAGGCACCTACTGCTGCTGCTGCTACCAATATTAAGAACTTGGGCCCGATGATCGATTTGGGGAATCCTAAGGCGGACCATGAATTCAACGTGCAGAACCTCGTCGATATGTTCACCAAATTGAATCCCCTGGCCAAGGAATTCTTCCCTTCTTCGCATTCCCCCAAGCTTGATCACAATCTTGATCATCAGTTCCAGACGAAGACTGACACTAATTTCGTGACCAAGAATTCGGGCTCTGATAATTTTCCTACTAACAGGAGGGTAATGACCACTGTTTTTACCCCTTGATCTCTTCAGTTCCTTTCTACTTCTACTTTCTATCTGTCATTATCTGTGTTGGAAAATGAGTTCATTATTGTGCATCCCCGGGGGAAATTGGATCATCGTCGTAATCTTCATTTTCCTTGTTTTTTGCCTCTTAATGAAAGTGAATCGGAGTCTCACGTGGGTGCAACTTCCAACTAAACTAGTCAATCAAATATACCCCATTTGTTGATGATCGTGTCCTAAGTAATTATTCGATGTTGCAAATTATGGAATTCTCTGAGTGATTTGTTACACGTTTGTTCATTCGAGTTATTCTAAATTCAGAGCACTTCCTGGTTACATTAAAAACAAAAAGAATACTTTCTGATTGATGCTTGACTAGATTTTTTTTTCTTTCTGTTCTATTTTAAAGCCGTCTTTTGTACCTGAGAGGTGGAAGATCTTGTGATGAGAAAGCGGTCCTAGGAGTGGTATGTGCAGTGCTCCTATCTTTGAGAGGCTCATTTTTATGCATTTTCTATGACAGAGGAGAAATGGTTTCAATCAGGGAGCTAAAAGGTTGAACGGAAGAAGTTTCAAGGCTCAAAAGGAAGATAGCATTAGAAGAACTGTTTATGTTTCTGACATCTATCAGCATGTCAGTGCCATCTTCAACTAGTTTCATGAGTCAGATAACCAAAATATCAGTCCACGTGTACTGTATCTCGCCCTGATAACTGATTTATTTGTGTATATTGGAATTAGGTGACAGAAGAACAGCTGGCTACCCTATTTAGCACCTGTGGACCAGTGAGTTATCACTCTTGGCCTTAATTTCTTGCCCAAGTTTTTCATATTAATCCAGAAAAGTCTGAGCATGCTCACGTATGAGTATTTCCTGGAGTTAGTTTTGAATTATCATGACACATTTGAGCAAATAGATAGTATATGTATACCTGAATCATTAAATGACACCATGGCGTTACATCTTTTTTTCTATTCCAACATATTATGTGGGGTGCTTTCTCTTAAAACTGAATCTTTGGCATAGAGTTTTTTTGTCATTATAGTTTTATTTATAGAATTATACACAAATGATGTTATAGATCAGTTGGAAGTCATGTGCTATGGATCAAACAAAATAGATGTTTGACCTCAGTTTCGTGAAGCAATTTAATCAACTTGTCAAAATGCAATCAAGAAAATTCTTTTCAGCATTCTTGTGAAGTAATTGCAGCTATTAAAATGTGGAGTAATGCTTTTTCTTTTTCTATTTCTATTGAAGGTTATTGACTGCCGAGTTTGTGGTGATCCGCATTCAGTTCTGCGATTTGCATTTGTGGAATTTTCCAATGAATGTAAGATAATTTAGTTTTGAGCTATTTAATTTTCACCATATTATTTGGCTGCTTGGCAAAAATTCTAAATAAATGCAGGGTCCTGTCCAAAAAGAGTCTTGAGATGGATAGTCAGTATTACAATCTTTGTATACAGAAGCTGCAGGCTACATAATTAATCAAGTACAAAAATTGAGTCTATTCAGAAGAACACTTTGCTTTGTCAATTGTTTAGACCGTCCTAAATGAAATGGATTGTCTAATAAAATGCCCTTGGAATTTTGTGAATAGATGGTGCAAGAGCTGCTTTAAATCTTGATGGAACTTTGCTTGGGTTCTATCCTTTGAGGGTCTTACCTTCAAAAACAGCTATTCTTCCTGTAAATCCCAATTTTCTCCCTAGGGTATGTAATTTGAATCAGTTGGTGCAATCCTCTAATGTAATCTGTTAGCTTTTGTTCACTGATTATATGTTGTTGCCCCAATTTGTTACAGTCAGAAGATGAACGAGAGATGTGTTCTAGGACTGTGTACTGTACAAATATTGACAAAAAGGTGTGAATCACATTCTTGGTTTTGTTCTTTCCTGTTATCTTCTTCTTCCCAAATCCATGACCATAAAGAAGGGAGTTTTTTTTTGACAGCTGAATCTTTGCCCTGGCAGGTTTCTCAAGCTGAAGTTAAGGAATTCTTTGAAGTGGCTTGTGGCAAGGTTAGGCCTTGAAAGAGGACCTCATTATCTTCCTTTTCTTCCATTATATTCTTGTTCACCTAACTTTTTTTTAAATATATGTAGGTTACACGTTTGAGGCTTTTGGGGGACCATGTCCATTCTACTCGCATTGCTTTTGTCGAATTTGCTATGGTGAGTTTTATTTTCTGTATGCCATATGAGAAAGATACATAAGCTTAGTAATATTTCTATATTGATTTATAATAGAAAACACGTGGTATCAAGAGACAAGAATCAACGTCAGAGAATGGTTAAGTAGGACTTGATGTTCTTGTGAATGGTTCTTTATTTGTTAATACAAATATTCTATCCAGTTGAATTCTTCCTCTAAATTGTTCTTACATGGATCATCAAAATATTCCTAGGCTTGGTAATATTTGCATTTCTAGAAAAAAAAAACAAGATCCCTTCTAGTAGCATATGTTCTGTTAGGTTGCTGAATCATTCTCGTGTACTAAATGATGTGCTTCCTCTTTATTTCACGAGCAGGCTGAGAGTGCTATCATCGCACTAAATTGCAGCGGCATGGTGTTGGGAACTCAGCCCATCAGGCATGGCCTCCTCATCTTTAGCTGTCTCGTGACTATTTTATATAAGTGGTAAGTCGGCTGATCAGCCTCAAGTCCTTCTGTGATTTTGCAGGGTGAGCCCTTCAAAAACGCCAGTGAGGCCCAGGAACGACGACCCATCCAGTATCTGACCGGAACCTAACTTTCTGCCGGTCCCATTGGCTCGTCTTTATGACCATCTTTCTTTTCCATGGCAGCAGAAACTGCTCCTGTTACCGAGACACGTTGTGATCCCACTTCCATTGGAAGCATATGAATGGTCCAATCTTGAACCTTTTTAGGTTCCAATACCATATCCCTTGGTTATGCTATCAACTGACGTAAAACGCTTTTTCTGTTTAACTTTCCTGAATGTGTTATTCCATCTACGAAAACCCAGAAGCTGGCAACTTTCTCTTTGTCTTGATTCCCATGGCTTTGGTAGGTGGTCTCATCATGCTTTCGCAGGAATAAGTCAATGCACATCACCCACTCCACAATATTGGGAGATGGGTAAGTTGTATAGATTATGATTTCTGCACGACTGAATCAATCCCTGGACACTGCTAGGTACGATCACAGAGAACACCTCGCTTCAGAGTGCGCCAAATCAAATGCCTTCCACTGCTCCACCATTGAGAATAAATTTCAACAGCACTGATCTTGAATTGCTTGACACTAATTTTCTTTTAATATTGTGCTGTTTCACTTTCCTCTCCACTAATATGTCGTAATTAAAAAGATTAAAACATTTTTTTATTATATTAATATTAAAACTCGATTTTAGCAATTGAAAAAATTGAGGGGAAAATAAAATTAAATAAAGGTGCATGGTCTAGATGATCCTGTTTCCCATGAAGCAGATCCCGACAAAAAAGTGGCCATCCCATATGTCTTGAAATGAATCAAGTCACACCAGTTACTGTCTTGCGGGGATTCCGCTTCCCTGTCTACCATTTCTTTTGAAGCGTGGACAAGTGTCTTGCGGATTGTATGCCCCCCTCCATTGCGCAGTCTTCTGGTCTGACTCATTGCTTCTGGCATTTTTTTTCCTTTTTGTGGGATTGGGACGTGAGTCTTGAATTTTTACCGCAGTAATCCGATGCCCGTGTGTGCTGTGTGTCACAAGATGGAGTATGACTGCTAGACTCTCTGCTAATGGTTTGCGCTCTTCTATCTTTTTTTCATGATTTCAGGGAGGTTTCTATATACCCGTCTCCAAGCAGAAGGCAACATCTGAGGGGGTGATTTGTTTTGTTAAAATGGATAATTAGGAGGTTTCAAATGCCAAATTCCTACCCACTAAGTATGTTACTGGGCTGAAGCAATTCTATTGCATATATATATATATATATATATATAAGAAATTAGTGCAGTTTATTGCACTTCTGCAGTCGAAATCTTTGTCCATCCGTTTAATCTGGACTGAAATATGAAATATTGTAGTATTAGAAGAAGAGAGGGATATTAGGAATAGGATTGGATGGGTAATAAGCTTGGAAGGAGGAGACAATTGGTGGTTGAGAAGTATACAAGCCCTCAGGGATTATACCAGCATAAAGATGTGGATATCAAGAAGCTTAGGGAACTGATTCTTGAGTTTAAGCTTGCTCCTTGCTATCCGGGGGATGAAGATGAATGCACTCGGGATCTTTAAGAATGCCCCATTTGCTTCTTGCTTGGTACCCTTATGTTCTACTGTTTTACAAAAATTGTACTTCGTTAAATCCATGGATTCTGTCCAGTAACACTTACTGGTTGTAGTTTTCTCTGGAGCTGATAGTTTACAGAGTTGTATTCTTCAATGTATATTGATTCTGTAATTTTGAAGAATTCATCTGGAAGGATGTAGCTTTCTTCATAGATATCCCATCTCTTGTAATTGCATGTTAGATGCCTCCAGATCATCTTCTAACTCATTTTCAATATACAGTATTATCCTAGTCTTAATCGATCAAGATGCTGTTTGAAGGGGATTTGTACAGGTGATTATTCTAATCTCTGATAATTTCTATAGGTTAAATAATTTTTCTTTTATTTTCTTATGATATGAAATATTTTCTGTTCTTAGAATGCTTTCTGCAGATGAAGGTCCCTAATTTAACACGTCCCACACAGTATCCTCATCTATAATCTTGCCATTGTAACTGTTTAACTTCAGGCATTTTTATGAGGTTCAGGTTAAATTTCACTTATAGTGATATCTCTAGCACTGTTTTCCTTAACATGATGAGATTTCCATTTTGCAAAACCTCAAATTATGCAGTGGAGTATTGGGGTGTGAAATCAGAGGAGGAGAAGGGAACCGAACATGTTGTAAGATACTGCTTCCTCTGATTTCCCCGACTTAAAGTACGCTTCATTTCATGGGGAACACTATATGTTATATGTAGGAAGAACAACGTGTTATAGAAGCAAAGATCAGGATGAGGCAGAAGGAACACCAGGATGAAGAAGAGAGGACACTGAAGAGGCAATATTTGAGCTCTTCAGGCCAAAGTATGGCACTAGGCGACATGGAGTGCGGCTCTGCTAGAGGTACCTGCATAATGATCTCACCAAGTTTGGCTTGAGCTGTATACCTGAGTTCCTAGATTCATAGGCATTGAGTCATCGTCTAGTTGATTAACATGATAAAATGGCCTTCATGTTTCTGAAACTTTTCATTATGTGTTATTCCATTTTTCCCTATGTATTCAGTTATGCAGTTGCAAAATACTGGTGCCTCATTTATGATGCTTCTGATACTCTTTCAAAAAGCATAGTTCATGGTTGAAATCAGTCAAGGCTGACTTATTCTTTTGTGTCTTGAAGCTCAGTCCAGGTTATCTCATGCTGAAGGTGAGGAAATAGTTTCTGATGCCTCTTGTGCTCCCTCAAGTAGAAGTCCTGTTCCACCTTCCAGGAGAAACAGGTATCTAGTATTTCATAAATGTTTATGTATGGTTAACTATCTTTTAGCTAATAGGCTCTTTGAAATAACCTTTTATGACCATGGCATGTTACCTTTTATTTTTTTTGGACTTCTTATGTGCAACGTTTTCGTTTGCAATTTTTTATTGTGGTGCAAGTGGATTGTGATTTGGTGGGCTCCCAATCACTATGAAATGCATGTAACTGATTAAGGGGACTATCTTGCAGTGGCACTGGTTTATTTGGGATAAAAATGAAATTGCCATTCTTCCAACTGCAGCAAGCATTGCAAACTTGTGACTATTGCCATTATATAATCCACTTCTTAATACTTGGTTATTTTGTTGGGTGCCTGTCAGAATAAAGTCAGATTTTTAACTAGACAAGAAGATGAGTCCATTTACTGGATGTTATTACATTGCCCGATCCATTTCAAATATACATTTTCCTTGAGTTATTTCAAACATACACATTATTTGTTTCATTGTTTTTCCCTCATGCTGCTTGTCCCTAGATTTTGGCTTTTGTAGCAGATGCGCCGCAATTTTCACATTTTTTATGGTAATAAATTTAGCACTGAAATTTGCAGGCCTGAAGAATTTGGTTTGGATCTTGAAGATATAATGGCCATGGAAGCAATTTGGCTTTCCATTCAGGTATCATTTCCTGCTTGGCAGATCATAACGCCACTCCTTCCAAAGCAGTTTAAGCTGCTGGTTGTGAAATAGGCGTTTGAAAGTATTTATAGCTTACTGGACAATCATGTAGGAAACTTCAAGGTGGGAGAGATGAGGAAAGAGGATAATAAGCTTATATATATTCTTAAAGTGATTTTTTTGCGGTTATGTTTAGTGAATTTACACCTTTAGCTATCCCGAAATATGGGTGGGTATCAATATTACTCAGTATGTTGGATTGGATTTGCCCACATCTTGGTTATGCCTGATTTGATCAGTGTATTTGGGGTCTATTTTCTTTATTTTTTATCCTAAATTGGGTCAGACATAACATATTCATGTTCGATCACAAAAATGAACTTCATCAGGAAAGAGGAAAGCAGAGTGCTCCATGCTACGACAGTGATTCAGATCTTCCAGAACAGCGCATCTCTTCAGATGATTGCTACATATCACCAGCTAACAGTCTAAACATGCCTCCTAGTTGCACCAGCTATTACAGTTCTGGCGGCCCTTCTATTGGGCATATTACATGCAGATGGTGAGTGGAATCTGGTGCATGTTACAAAAACAGCTGAAGCTGGGACAAGTTACCGGTGCTCTGATTCGACAGATCAAGACAGTGAAATTACCAATCAACCTCAACAGGGCGTAGATGTTGAGGATGAGGGCTTTCAGAGTCTTCCTGCCTCCATTGTTCCTGAGAGCTTTGAGGAGCAGATGATGCTGGCTATGGAAATTTCTCTTGCTGAGGCCCAGGCAATGACTCAGGGTCCTGGCATCACATGGCATTATTAGAGATCCTAGTTTGTATTTTCATGTACCAGGTCTTCCTCAGGCAGTACATTCGATTGATGGAATATATTCAATTGTATAGTAAAACTACAGGTCTCAAGGCTAAGGAAGTTGGTCTCTATCTTTACTCCTGTATATCCAGAATCCTTGTATGTAGAAGATAGAAGATGATTGATTACAACATGTATTTCCAAATGTTTTATCTTTCCGCTTGTCCTATTCGTGGGCAAAATTCTTGGTATGTAGTTCACAGCTTTGAATACTCTCAAAATGCATAAAAAGGTACAAAATTTTCAACCCTCATGCATCAGTACAGACATGTTCAGATCACTCATCATCCTCATCGCTTCCATAGCTACAAAGAGATTGCAGCCCTGTCCCTGCAACCTTGTTTTCTTCCTGCCTCTTGCTACCATCACCTTCGGCAGAATTTTTTAGGGCAGGAGCTGGTGCACGTTTCTTGATGACTGAGATTCGGACAACTGAAGAACCTAACACAAGCCCAGGGCCATTTTGGTTTCCTGCCAGCCATTAAGACCGAGTCAATTTTGGCAACTTATTCACATGATTAAAAACAGTCACATTTGAAAAACTTGAGATTGAAGTACTCTCTTTACACGTGAACATTCTTCGCATTGGCTTAGTAACACAACTATTTTGCAAAGGAAACAGCAGATGAGGAAATCATTAGAGCAATACCCTTTTTGCTAGATTTATCTTTGTTAGTTGTAGTCAAAGAATCTGTGGGATTGGCAGATATTTGTTCTGAGGTCTTCCTCTTCTGTACGATGAGACAACAACAATTACTAAACCTTCTATAATACAATGTGCTCATTGCATGACACACTATAAAGCAAATAACAGATTAATTGGAAGACAAGTGAAAAGGACAAGGACTTGTTTTTCAAATTATCATTGTGACATTGTTATATGAAAGTTGGAAAGAAACATTAACCTTTGAAGAATCACTAGACAATTCCCCTAATGGCTTGATTATATCTTCATCATCCGAATCATCATCATCCTCTATCCTTCTAATGTAGTCTTTTGATCTCTGCAAAGACAGAAACAACCTCAGCAAGATGACCGAGACACCTTACAAGTTCAAAAAGCGAGCAGATGAATAAAGAACAGATCTTGTATAACAAGTGATATAATTAACTGGCACTTACATGAAATAGTATAGACTTTATAAGAGCCTCATCTTCTTCTTCCAACTTTTTCTCCTGTGACAGCCATTATTGTCAAAACATAAACAGTCATAAACCACAATTCTTTAAATAAGTTTCCGGTTGTATATACAAAAAAGAAGAAGGCATAATGCAGGATATTGCACAAAAGGAATCTTAACAATGCTCTTAAAGTTCTATGCCTGCCCAAGTTCTACCATATTTTATATTAATAATAATTGCTAGAACACAGATAAAAGCAAGGTTACGATCAAAATGTAAATTACCTTCTCAGTTGATGTGTGCTGCAAGGCCTGCAACATCTCATCTAGACTAACCGTGGCATGCCGGGACTGAAAATAAGCACTTGGGTTAGGTTCCAGAAAAACCAAAAAGCCATGGAGAGTAAATGCAACTGAATGACAGAGGAAAATATATACCTTTAAGGACTTCGTCTCATCAAGTGCTGCAAGAATATCCATTTCTCTCTTTGAATCAAGTGTTCTATTCTCCAATGATTTCATTGCATCTCCCATCTCCTCAGCTTCCCTTTTCCTCTTTGCATCATCTATTACCTTCAAGGAGAGCAACCGAGGACTTGATAAATATACCCCCAAGTCGACTTATTGGGGGAGAGAGAGGGAGAGAAGATGCACTAGTCAATGGAAAAATATCAACAAATAGTGTTGCTACCTCATCTGTAGAACGCCAAGGCTCGAAATTCCGAGTTGCACCATATTCCACAACGTAATCTGAATTTTTTGGATCGGTTTTCATGGTAAGCTCTGCAGAGCACTTCGTGCACTTGAAGTAGAATCTGAATATTTGGATGCCCAAGTATTTCTACAAGATACAAAGAGATAAACTTTAGCTCTATTGTAGTGAAATTATGATAGATAGGCAGAAACATAAGCATCATATCCTTCATTAAATATCCGCAGTTATCACAGGAAAAATGCTGCCCGGTCTCTAGTACGAACAACAACTGCTATTCCTATTCCCCATCCCCAGAAAAGGAAAAACAAATTTGATTAGGGAACAGAAAGTTTGAAGAGAAACGGCAATCATTACCTCGCCCTCAACATCTTCCTTCCGAGAGTTGAACTTGGTGCCCTTGTAGATGTAATTGCCGCAGGTGTTGCAACGAATGCTCATGGGAAGCATCATACGGACCTTGATTTGGTGGTTCTTATCCCTCCTAACCCTAGGGAGCTTCGACGGGTCGAAGTCCGGCGGGTAGTACTTGTTGAGCACCTTCCTTTCTCCCATCCTCTCCTGCTAGCTCCGCCTCGCAACGACTTCTGAAGAAGGAAACCGAGCCGGAGCCGCCGCTTCAACGGATCGTCCACAGTATGATCGATCGTCTCCTTACCCTCATTCGGGATTGTCGGTGTGCTTATTCGGCCCAGTATACATTGTAGCCCACTGAAACAAAAGCGTGTCTTCTCTCCCACACAGATACGAAGGCAGAATAATACTACGTGGGTACATCATAGAGAAATCCTTGAAGCTCCTCCTTCTCTCTAACACCCTCGCAAAAGTTCGCAATTAGGGTGAAATCAAGAAGCAAAGAAATTCATACTTGGGTTAAAATGAGTATCTTAGATATCACAGGTGCAGACAGGTTGACAACCTCATCTGACAACCGAAGTGCTTTCCTTTTTGTTTTTCCTTCATCTTTTCTAGTTTCCGATCTTTCCATTCAACAACTGGGTAATGGTATCGGTGAAGTCGCTCTCAGCCGACAGGGATCCTTATGGTTCTCAACTCAGATTCAATGCAGACTGGTCGCTGTTTCATCGGCGGCTCTTCTGAATTACTATCCTTGTTCCCGCTTCGTATTGGGATTTGGGAGTGGGATCATATACCTCCTCACATCTTCTTGCTTGGTTGTTATCCAAGCCCACGCCCACGCCCGCGCCCACAGGTCTCTCAACTAGTCAGTTTTATGTGAAAGACACCATGAATTTGGCAACAGACATTGGATCTTTACAGTAACTGAAATTTAAGAGCGAGCCTGACTATTATCACACGCATCGGCCGATGTCCCCAGGCCGCAGCAGGGGAGACGGTGGTGCGGTCCGATCATTCGGACGATAAACAGAGGAGGAATTTTATCTAAGCCTAAAGCCTATAAAGAAGAAGCTGTACCAGCCATAACCTGCGAGCTCCACATCACTTAACTTTCAGCACTCCCCTAGGAGTGAGATGAAAGGAAAAAAAAAACATCTAAAAACCACGTGACTGAAAAAAATGCCAAAAACAACACGTTTTCCTCGTACATACACCGGGGGCTTAGAGCTAGACTAGGAGGCAGCTATCCTCTGAAAGAGGGCGAGCCTGTTGTCGGAGAGCCTCGAGCTGTAGGCGGACTTCTTGTACTCGAACCAGGTGAACTCCTTGTAGAGGCTCTCCGTGCCCTTAACCAGAGCCGGCAGCGGCACGATCCTCTCGCTAAGCGGCGGTCCACCGAAGTAGATCATGGAGAGCCGGGACTTGGAGCCACTGGCTATGACACGGTGCCTGACGCTCTTGAACCTCCCGTTGGTCATCACCTAAAGAAGAAGAAAACAGAGAACCCCTTGAGCTAAACGTGCATGAGAGGAAGGTTCCAAGAAGCGGCCGGCAAAAGGTATATTCCTCCCCTGAAATGGGGCCGTCTCCTATTTAACTAAGATCTCAAAGTCCAACCACCGATACAAAATATGATGATGTTTTGAATGTCACACAGGAAAGAAAAGAATCCGTGTTGAAGAATGAAAAGGTGAGTCCCAATAATTAGTTGACATTTATTTGGCCGGTGGCAAAGGGGATGCCCTTCGTTATCATATCATATATTTTAGTTGGCTGCTCCAATAGAAAGAAACAAATAAAATGGGCCGGCCGCCGCGGCGGCACCGCTAGGCAAGAATGAAATGGAAAACTTTTTTTTTAAAAAAAGGAAAGAAAGCATTAATTAGTCCGAAAAGGAAAAGACATACTTTTTTTATGGACATTTATTTATCCCACGGAAACAGAGGAACCTGATCGACTTTTGACCGAGGAAGTAAAATGTTTGGATATTCGGACTCTCATTTTTCCCACCCTCTCCGGAGATTTAGAGAATTTGTGGATGGAATCTCACTGTACCTGTAAGGAATCTCCGACGTTTATGAAGAAAGAGGTTTGATCAGGTGGGACGGGGATCCAGCTTCCATCCCTGGTGGATATCTGAAGCCCCGAAATGTTGTTGGATCGAAGAATGGAGATTATCTGAGGGTCAGTGTGCTCTCCGAATCCGATCATGTTAGGCGGTGTTGCTCCATCGCCTGAAGCTTGATTCAGCTCCGGGCAAGGAGGGTAGTGGTTTAGCCTGAAAACAGAGTCACTCTGCTCGTCCATCAGAAGCTTGCTGAGCACATTCCTCTGCTGAATCTTCAGCCCGTCGGCCATGAGCTCGAGAATCTCACAGCCTATCTTCTTCACTGCCGATATGTAGTCATTTATAGCGGAACTGAAACAACGCAGCAGGCCCGAGTTAGAAAAAAAAAGGCAAACATTTTTAAGTGGGATGCAGGTGAAAGGCTACTCTGTTTAGTATCATACCGAAACTTCTCTGGGTTATTGCCAAAACCAGTGGGAAGCTCGTTGAGATTGGAGGAGGGATCGGTCTTGAGGAGAAGGTACTCGACCCAGCCGACATCACCATTGGGGCCAATATTCTTGTTCCCGTAGCCAAAAGGGTTAGCGGGGCCGGCCTTCTCCTTCTCAGACGAGGGCAGAGAGAAGAAACCGACGGCCTCTGACTCGAGGTTGGAGATGAAATCTAGGGGGACTCCGTGGTTTACTATCTTGAAGAACCCGAAGTCCTCGCATGCCTTGACAATGGCGTGCTTCGCGTCCGGCTTCGAGAGATCTATGAGTGGGATCTCGCTCTGGGAGTTGAGCCCCGCTGAGCCTTGGTTGAGGATGAAAGGGGAGATGTTCTTGACAGCTGGCTTGGGCAAGGCAACCATTGCTAGCTTTACGAAAATGGTGCTTTTGCTGATATATCCTTATAAGAGAAAGAAGAGGAGGAATGGAGTATCAGATGATATTGCTGCGATCAAGGAGGCACGTATGAGCAAATTGGTCTCTTCTTTTCATGGGTATTTATAGGGGGCAAAGGAGAGACAGAGACCTATAGACAGACTGAGAGAGAGGGGGGGTGGGGGAGACGTTTTTTTTAATAATTTATCCTTTTTTTTAAATAATTAGGAGAGGTGCTGCTTGCCGCTTGATTTGTTAGTGAGTCCACAGACAGGTAGATGAGCATACCAGTTAGGCCATAACCCCATATTTTTTTTTATCAAATTGGTTGATTATTGCAGAGAAAATTCTTTCTTTTATATCTCTTTAATACTCATATTCCATTCCCAAATTAAATAATATTTAATTTTCTCGTGGTAAAATTTTATATTTAAATATAAGCTAAAAATAAATATTAAGAAATATATTTTATAATTACTAAAATATTAAATTGGTGTGAGTTTAAATTATTTAAAAAGATTACATTTCTTATAAATAATATATTTTAAGTTAATATTAATTTTATCTACTCAAGTAATTAAAATTTCTCGTAAATTTAAAAAATCCGTCTAAACAGATTTTTTTTGTCAAAATCGAACGGCTTATGGAAAGAATTTAAATTAAAATTACAATTTTATGTGGATAAATATGATATTACGAGGAGATGTAAAGAATGTCGGAGAATGAAATGGGCGGAACAATTATATTCCTAGTGGAGTGGGAATAATAATTAGCTAAGAAACGTGGGGTGGACCAAACCAAAAAGAATGGGAATATTTTGTTTGCCTAAGGAGTATTATTGGAACCATGGAATTTGAAGAGATAACATCACCAATGGTTATCATCATCTTCCTCGTCCTCCTCGATTTGGAAAGATCAGTCATGAGTATCGACTAGATTCCTTGTTTCTCTACATTCATTCATTCCACGTTGCTTCTCCTCGGCATCCAGGACACCTCCTCATGTTGTCCATGTCTTCATGCTAAACCGAGGAAAGTGGGAAAAATAAAGGCTGGAAACATGGTAAGTCCCGGGCAAGCAGTTTTCCTTAAATCAGTGGTTCGCCCCGTGTCCTCTGAGATAAGAGATCCCGACCAATGATAAAACACTCTTAGTGGTAGACGCGGACGGTGGAGGGGGAGAGAGCCAGTTAGATCATTTCCAATATAATTAGAGTACCATCGATAACGAACACTCCATGGTCTTGGAAAATGACTCGGAGACGATGTTCGATGCATTTAAGTGCATGCAGTGCACTCCAAGCTATAATCGACAACTCGTACATGTAAAGGACTGGAATCTCAACAGCAGTGAAGAATGTAAGAAGCGTTTGTATTATGATAAGTGTGGACTGTATTTATGATCCTGAGAATAGAAGATTGGAAGTTTCTCCGTGTCATCTAATAAGTTGGGCCGAGACCAGTCGGTCAACACTGATACCAGATCATCACAAGACCAGCAGAACAGTAACCCTAACACACGCGTCACCTGGACACCCACTTGGGACCTCCTCAATTTCCCCTCGTTAATGTCGCATTCATCGTGTATGTTAGCCAGTTGGCAGAAGGCGACCGCGCATTGGGAGTTCACCGATGCCCGCCTCGGGTCACTGTCTATCGCAGACCCCAACAGTCATCATCAACAAGCTGGGGGATTAATAATAGTGAAAACCCATGACTCACATCCATGGCTTAAGCTTGAAGGAGTAACAAGCGTACGGAGAAAAACAGGAAGATACGATATCTACCTTGATAGACTAAACATTCCACGATGCTCGAACTTGTAAAAAAAGCACGTGTACGTGTTATACCACCTTTAATTTAGGGGTGAATATATTCATATATACCTTGAAACATATACCTCATTTGGCAGAGATATAGATTCCTCGTCCCAAAATTGATTTGAGGATAATGTCATTGAGCTGGACATCCCTATATTATTGGTGCTTCTGCAGGACCATGCTCGAGATATGCGATCAACTTGTTCAATCCCCCTACCATTTTCAGCCCCCACCCAAGATTCGCCATCCATTGGGGGCGCACCACAAGTTCAACCACGTGTTAATCTTAATCCACCATCTTATCATCGGTGAGGTGGCAATGGTTTGCCAGGTACCCTTCCTCTTTTTTTTTTTTACATTATAATTAATTAAAATATATTTTGTGATAAAGAGTGTTTAAAAATACAATATAAATTAAATAATAAGTTTTTTTAACTCAACTAAAATAAATTTATTATATTATAAATTTTACTTATAAAAAATTAAATATACGAATTTTGTGACAAAAACAATTTTTTTCGAATTTTTGAAATTACTCCCAAATACCAACTTATCTTATAAATTTCATCATACTACAATAAAGACGAGCTTATCTGAGCATAATTAACTTAAAAGCATAAATGCTAAAATAACATTTTTTTTACCGGTAGTGCTTGAAAAGAGTAGTATATTATTAGAAAATATGTAAGTTGAAATTTTTAAAAAATTATATAATGATAATTTTTTTATAATAAGTTTTTTAATTAATTTAAACATTGTACTGAAAATAAAGTTACTTAGAAAATAAATAAAATTATTTTGGATTAATTTGTGACATTTGAAATTAGTTTGAGTTATTTTTTAAATTCGTATATTAAAGTAAAAAAATTGAAAAGTTTAGTAGCAATTTGCAAAAATGATAAAAGTTGTAAAAACAGTTTCAAATGAAAATTTAAAGAATAGAAGGTGGTTTTAGGAAAAATTAAGATTTTAAAGAGTGTGAATTCAATAAATATGATATTTATATTATATAATATTTTATATTAATAAATATGGTAATATAATATATATTTAATAGTTATTAATTACGTATTAAAAAATGTTAGAAACAGTATACTAATAATATTGATATATTTTAAGTTGGTCAATTTTTTGAAGAAGTGTGGTGGCCTTGGCCGTAGACGTCAAGCCTCTGCTTTAACTTGATTAGATTGAACGTGAATAGGCAAAAGATGCACTATATCTGCATTTATATGCCACCATCCATTGTATGTGCCTATATCATTCACGGGACAGAACCATCTTTTCATGCAAAAACTTATTGTGTGTAAGCAAACCCATAATTGATACCGACTTACTCCTTACTAATACATGAACCGACCAAACTCGAGTACAAGAAACATTTTAAATTTCATAATCGTGTGAACAGTAAAAAAAGCATGTCATTGAATTTATTTATATACGTCACCTTATCATGGGTACATGAAATTTGTGGTCATGGATATTACGCTATTATTGTAATGGGCACGACTGTTTCCTCTCTTTGTCTGCGTGGTGCTTCTCTACGCATCATATCCAACAAAACCAAGTGAATACTGCACGTCCGTACGTAGACCGTGTCTGTCTATCTAATAACGTAGTATGCTGTCAATTATTTGGAGACCCAAGATGAGACACGTGTTTACCATATTATTAGCAGCTCCAATTATGCGCTCTCTACTTGCGGCCATAGCCTGTTGTCCAAACCTGCGGGGCACTCCAAAGAAGTCCCTCAATACTCACTCTTCTTCCATTCCTTCTGTCATACGCATCTTATCACCACAGTACACTTGGAAAGATGAAATGGATTCTCATAATTCGGTACTTCCAATGCATTTGCGTGGACAGAATCCTCCGTCTAATTAGTAAGGCCTTTCAAGGTTAGGGTAAGAAATGATGAAAATATCCTATGTCTAGGGCTACCCTAGCTAGCTAGCTAGAAATGGAGATTCCTCAGGTGGGCACCCGACGGAGAAGGGCCATACACATACGGGGGAGAATTATTAGCTCACGTGCCTTGTACACTATATACGAAGGACCCCATATGCATAATCTTCCTATGTGGGGAAAGGGAAGAAAAGGCGCATATGCACATATTGACGGTCCCGATATCTTTTGGCCCGGGATTATCATAAATTCCATAGCCATGCATGATTGATAAATCAATCCAATCATACTATTACCAACAGTATTCTGCCGTATATCTAGCCTTGGATGGTGTACTATGTTCCATTATATATGGATCAGCGCATAGAGGAATAGCTAACTCATCAAAGATGGGACTTTTTATATGCCTTAAGTGACCATTCCCATCGAGGGAAACTGTGTCACTATCGTGCTTTATAATTTGGGAGTCTTTTCATCCAACTTGTCAATGATGGCGCATACATATCAAGCAGATTGATTGGACACCCATCTCTTCATTTCATCTAAAAAGATCATACAGTTCATGCGTTTCCTCTTTCCATATGGATCAATATTCATGGCCCCATTTGTGATCTTAGGTCATCTAGAAGGGCATCATCCGGCGCCGGGTTGGAGCTAGGATGGACACAAGAAGAATCATCATCCAATTAATCATACTATGCCAACCTGACCACTGACCACCACGATGATAATTGGTGTGAGGTAACGGAATCTTATAGATTAATTTGGATTTTTCAAGATTTGGTCACATCACATATTATGGGTCCTCATTATTTCATCACCCTCTTACCTTGTTTAGGGTTAACTATTTGCATCTATCTCTCTCTCCTCATTTTTCAATGCCTCAGCTCATCAAAGGAAGGCCATATGTGTCTGTCCATCACATCCCTCCATCATCTCATTCAAATGATTGTTATCTCCAGCCCTACACGCGCATATGATTGCTCTTTCATTAGGATATCATTGGCCACTCTGTACATTGTTAACATGTCCCATCGCTTGCTTGCAGGAGGAAGACATGCCCATCCCATCATCAGCCGCTCATAAAGAGATAGGCCCAAGACCTTAAATCTACGCGTGTGTGAACAAGGATGAGTGGACCAATGTCCATAGACTTTTCAACATGCATTTTTCTTCCATAATATTCGTGCAATGATATATTCCAATAGACAAGTTAAAAAGGAATGGAAGGTAAGCAAGAGGAGCATTATAGATGAGGGCACATAAGGTCCATATTTTGTGGATATACATATTAAAACTGTTCCAATTTTAATTAAAATTTATATTTATAAGGGGTAAAATATTGTAATATTATACGCACATAAATTTTTATATTTTAATTAAATTATAATACATTCTAGAAAATAAGAATACACGTGTAATCATTTATGAAGGGCCCTCCATATATAAATAAAATTTATAAATTTATAATATATATTTAAAATTTTAAATAGATATACTATTAATCCGCGCACAACAAAGTTGCTAGCGCGTGGCCTAAGGCTAAGATGAGAGGGCGGCGACTGGGGAAGCGGCCGTTTCACTGGTTCCGTTCACACGGATGACATCGAGGGACAAGACGCCGCAGTGTCTCTGACATGTAAACTTCCTCTACGTACATGGATTTAATTAAAGGATGAAATAGCAAGGCAGAAAATTGTACACCTAACCCTAACCGGGTATATACATATATATGTATTTATACATCTGATCTACGTGCACACGGTCGGGGGCCGTGAGAATGCTTTGAAAATTTCAAACCATGCGATAATTCATTTCAATAATAATATAAGAGAATTTTCTAACTATTTAAATAGTATTATAATAATATATGGAACATTATGTTTAATTCATCTCAATCAATTAAACATCACATTATGCTTATACCATTTATTTTTTTAATACATGATTTATGTGGCGTAGAATGTTGCGCCACGTCATCTAATGGATTTCCTCGAACAAAAAATCTCAGTGGGGGGACATTATTGTAGAGCCCACCAACTTTTTCATCAAATTCCTGGAAATAATTCGGTAGGGAAAAGGAGATATGAGCCAATGAATATGTTCGAAGGTGTAATAGCATATAATTAATGCCATAATATATTAGTTTTTTTATGGGTAATTATTATATATTTTATCTAAAACATATATACTCCATATTCTATCCATTAAATTATCTATTTTCTATAATTATTGAAGGGTGTATGGAGACGCACATATTCAATATATAGTCAATGTCAGTGATGGCTGACATATAATATTGTTGTCCTCTGTTGCTTCGAGTGGAGTGGCTAATATATTAATATAGTACGGTGTGGGTCAAATATCCTCCGCAGAGTCCACAAGTTAGGAGGCTGTAGGCTCCCCCAGCCATAAGATAACAGTCATATAAAAATGCTGGTGTCCCAATAGCCATATTATTGGCCGGGAATTGTCTAACTTTTGGCCAGTGAGTAAGCTGGCCTAGGTTACAAGAGGGTGTATTATATGCATATAGCTTACGTTGGGAGGTATAATATTAGTAGGTTTACCAGTGATGCAGTCAAAAAAGGTGGCGGGACTGTTCCGGTAGGTGGCCTCGTGAGCACATGCATGCGTACTTGCCTCGGCTCTCTCTTCCTACCTTTCTGTCTTGTCAATCTTAATTATCACTGCTATTACTGCACCTGAGAAGTTCAGTTTGATTTGGATGAGCGGACTCTAATGGAGTAAAACACGCTATAATATATTATGATTGTAGTCCGATTGAATGAGTATAGGATAGAATTTAACTCAACCTGATGGGATGGATGGAGGCTGATTTTGACACAGGTATGACTTTCTTTCTTACTTTCCATCTATCCCAATTATTCATCTACGGAGAGAGAGAAAGAGGGGGGGGGGGGGGGGAGGGGGTGGGGGAGAGCTGTGCCTCATGCTGCAATTTGAGGGTCTGCCTTGCCTGTATGTTCTGTCCTCCTTTGCCTTATCCATTAGCAACACACAAATTTTAAGGCAGGGTCAATTATCAGGACACAGCTCTTCCTTCCACGTGTCAGATCTGTCAGTGTTAACCCCTACCCAACTACACATAGTGGAACTTCCTTTTCCTCCTCCTTTTTAAAGAAAAAAAATCTCCTTCTGACTTCTGAGCGGCCCAACAGCTGCTGAGCAGCTTCCTTCACGGTTAATTTATTCACAACGAGGGGAGGGATGAGGGGTTCCATTTAGTCAATAGATTCTATCCTCTGCTCCTCGATCATGGATAAATAGGTCGGCGCTCCACCCTTTTGCTTGTTCCCCAGTCCCCACCTTCCATCTTCTCAATCTGCCACTCTCTCATTCTTTATAAGGAAAAGAATGGGATAGACATGAAGTAAATAAAGGAGGCGTGCAGATGGGGGAGGCGTAAAAAGAAGACGTGGCTTGTTTGTGGATAGGTTCTGGTGGATGCCATGTTGACAGTGGTAAAGGATGTCTCGTGACCGAAAAAAAAACAAGAAAAAGAAGACAATAATATATAATCAAGTACGCCATGCTGGTGGGCTAGCTAGCTAGTATGGACATTATTACCAACTTACCATGTAGTACTGGTCCTCTTCAGGAATGCTGTCATTTTTGGTTCATAGTTTCGTATCTCAAAAGAATACATACCAGTGGAGCACATGCACATGGGCATCAAAACACTAAATATTCCTTTGGTAAGAAGGGAACCAACATCCAGGGTCTACTCTAGTACAATAATTTTGGTGTCCACCATGGTGTACCATCCAAGGATCCATGTGCTATAGGTGGATTTCAACAAGTAGCACTGCCCCCGACTGGTCAAATTGCAGGACAACCATGCTTGAATCACAAGCTCAGGATATAATGATAAGTCTTTGAACTCGGTAAAATACACTATTGTTGTACAAATATATGATTTAGAAAAGTTACATTATTATACTATATCAATACATTACGTCATACATCCGAAACCATATGAATGCTCACGCAAAAATAGATTTATAGTTGTCATGTCCTGCAAATTTCTTCTTCCACTTATAACATGGTCATGGAAGCTAGATCTTATGCAATTTATCGTCTGCATGGTGGCCTTTTACCACAGTCGATAATCAACATGACAATTATAGGCCAATGTTAATTACGTGTGCTTCTTCGGCAGAATATCTCTCCATGTATGCACGACCCACAGGTCTGGTCTGGCGGAGGTCTGGGGTAGCCGATTTATTATTTATTTATCCGATTTTAGGCCGAAGGGGCCTTTCTTAAATATTCAGCAAAGGGAGTTTTTGGAGCTGGACCGCTCACTCTAGAATGGCTTTACACTAAGAGTACAATACTGGCCTTTGCCCAGACCCAGACCCAGCCCAGACCAGTGATCCAGTAGTACAAAAAGAAATGCAATGGTTGGGAAGCTTTACGTAACCTATGAATTCACATCCCCGCCTCGGGCTTTGATTCCTGAGGGAATCGAGTTTGCCACATCGTAAGGTCTGGGATGGCACCGAGTTGCTGGAGATCCGCTGCGGCCCCCGGTGTCCCCATGAACTACAAGGCGCGTGCGATCATGTAGCAGCCCACCACCGGTTCTTCATGTTCCAGACCGCGGTCCCCCACAATAATGAGACAGCAAGCCATGTACTTGTTGAGATGGCTCTTCGGGGTGGAGTCTCTCACGTAGTGTCACCTCACGTCCAAGACCGTCACCACCAGAGCGGCGTACACCACAGCACTCGCACCCAAGATCCCGGCATGTCCAGAAGAAGCGGGAGATGGGCCAGAAGAAGCCCAACAGTCATAATCAGATTGGGTTGGAGTCTATCTATGCCGTACACGTGGGCGCCTGTAAGATCCTTGGGAAGAACATCCGCCGGGTCCCACCCTGTCTTTATTTTTTGACCACCAATGGCTCTCTGTGACTGTGACGCCCTAAAAAAGAGCCTATCGTCTCGCGGACGTACGATACGAGCGGCTTGCTCAGATCCTACGGTCCGGATTAAATCAAGAATCCCCCTTTACCGAATCGGGCCCCACAACCTGACATTCACAGCCAATGGAATAATCCCAGGTGTCCAGCTCACAGATCAAAGTCCTCCATTTTAAATCCCTATTACATATTTTACATCAATGAAAATATTCGATATAAAATTAATTAAAATAATAATTTATTAGATTTTGCACTATTCTATTATTATTTATTACGTAAATTTATATTTTTTGGTGAGATATATAAATTTATATCAAAACATACCCATTTAAAATTTATATAATAATATTGAGAAATAGTGCTTTTAACTTCTGAATATCATGGAATTGATGGCATTCATTTATAATAATTAAGTAATAACACTAATTAATTAATTTTAATTTATAGATGGAAAATAATAAATAATAACAAAAGAAAATCCAACGTCATTTTGACATGGCTGGTCACATGTTGAGAAGTCCAAAACCTGCAAATTGACTAATTAGTAGATGGAGATGGAAAATTCCACGGGGGCGGATGTCCTTTTCCTTGATGAACCTCCATGTAAGGTAGAAGAAAGAAGCATGACATAATTCAAGAGAGAGACAGAGGATTGTCAATCTGTCCTTGTCTCTTCTGAAGAAGATTTGTCCCTTCACAAGTAGATCAACATTTGTATTCCTTTTTTATTATACTAACCAAGTAGTCGAAAAAGGTTTGATTTTTCCTCTTGCCCTGCTACTGAAGTTATGTTTGTGATACCAAGAGTAGTAGCAAGAAAGAGAGGGAAATGTACTGTGGCGCTAATCTCTTTGTACTGCTGTAGAAATTTGTGTCACCCCTTTTTTTCTTGATAAATTTATATGTTTAGGTAGTAAAAATGGGTTGCAAATTTAGACGACTGGCTGATGAATACCAAATTTAGTTATTTGACAAGGGGCACCGAATATCATATTCATGTAATTAGTTGGGCGTTTGAGAATGGTAAAGATTGTAAGAAGAGTGAAAAGGGAGGGGTTTTGGGTAAGAAGGTGGAACCGGATACTGTATTCTAAGCGGTGAGAAAACTGTTTGGAGGAGAACCCCAGAGGCTGCCTGTCCCTTATCATCTGAGGAATCAAAGTATCTTTTTGCCGGTGGACAGAGAAGACAAATAGAGAAAAAGGAAAAAGAGGAAGGGAGGAGGAGGAGGAAGCAAAGAAGAAGGAAGGAAAAACAAAAAGAAAAAAATGATGCAGCTCAAGCCGGTTCCAGGTTTTCGCCTCCCGATACTTGCAAAGGTAGTGTTCGGAAAAATGCCCGACTAGGTTTTCAACCATTTCGCCTAATAGTTCAATCTGTTTGCTCGAATCTCAACTTAATAGTGGTTGCTTTATGAATGATTTTTCTCCATTTCTTCGAAATCTTGCTCTTAAATTCGTAATTAGGTGATGCATTTTTCTTTTCATGCTGCCATCTCCGTTTTTTCACACTAAAATAATGACCAACTGTTACTCATTCATTTCAATCCTACCTCCTCTCTATACTTAAGTAAGATAACTGTGGTATTTTTGCTTTCATCTTTAGGTTTCTTCTGGGCAAGGGTTGATTTTTTTCAATGAAAGATGTCAAATTATAGCATTTTCCCCTTTGGGTTATCCTTTGTAGAAGGCGCGATTTTTCTTGGATTTTTCGATTATGAGGTCTTGCCACCCCTGCCGAAACTAAGTTGCTTAGGCGTGCTTTCTGATGAACCTCAACTTTCAAAATCCTTGATTCATAGGTTTCCTTTTTATTGAAGAAATATGAGTATAAAAGAGGATGAGCAAAGACATAGAGGTTTTTCCTGGATTAGAAGGTTATGCTATAGTCTGCAAAATATTGAAGGAATCATAAACTGAAACATTACCAACAAAATCTACCTACGATTTTATCGGGATGCATTTTGATGCATACAAGAGTTGCCTGCAGGTAGGTGAAATGTGAACCTATATTCCATAGTTGGTGTTGCTCAAACACATCACATAAAACAGAAATACTGGCTGATAATTTAGCTCATATATCTATCTAGGCACCTATATTTCTGAGTCCTCAAAATATGCCATTAATCAACTGTTGACAGATAGAAAATTCATGAATGATATGCTGGTCCTCTTATTTCCTTTTTGGTTTATCTTGACATCACGTGGTTCATTTTGTTATTGTTCACTAGTTGTCTTAGAAAAGCATTCCTTTAAGATCAACAAGCTTCAACTAGATGATTTCTCCATTTGGAAGTAAAATTGTGCTTCTCCATGTACACATACTTGTCTCTTTTCATTGATAAAAATTACAATCTTTGTTTATCAAAATACAGGTATGAATATGATATGCCTCCTCCAAACTCTGTATCCCATTTGTGCACCTTGAACAAGAAGGAACAGGAATGAGTAAGGCAGTAGTTCGGACATGCTCGAGCCAAGGGAAGGTGATATACCAATCTTGTTCATAGTGTTGATCGTGCTCCCTGTTTTTGCTTATATATTACTCGGGAAATGGAGTGATGCCACAAAGAAGAAAGAGAGGGTGAGTCAGCTCGCTCAGCTTGCTGCCGAGGAGGCTCTGAGGGCAGATCCCATGACTATTGCTGCCACTATTGTTCCTCCTGTGGTCTCTTCAAAGCCAAAGAGTGGCCTTCATGAGTGTGCTCAGTGCTTCAGACCTGCTACCACTAGGTGCTCAAGATGCAAGTCTGCCAGATATTGGTTAGTGAGCCACTTCTTGTTTGAACTTCCTTATCATGTAGGAGTAAAACTTTGTGATGGATTTAGCTAGGGGCTAATATTTCTATTTTTAACAAGTATTTTCTTAAGGATAGTGTGAAACTTCACAAGTTGCAAGTTAGGCTTAATATTTGCAAAACAGACCAGAGCTTGGAGGCACTAAGTAGGTGAAAGTTTACAAAATACACCGGAAGAAAGCTAATGCATGACTTATCATGCTGGGTGAAACAAACCTTGTTGCCTGTCTCGTATATGCAATGTGAGAAAAGAAATAAAATTGGATTTCCCAAGTAAATGTGCCATTTTATAGGGGGTGGTACTGTTTAATTTTCATTTTATTTCATATAGCAAAGTGGTCAAAGATTACGTTGGTATGATAGCTCCCCAGCTATATTCAACATAACTTGTCATGCTATCCAGACAGTTGGATATACAAAAAATGGAGATTAATGATTCCAAAAGGAATAGGTTTTTGCTATGCTATATTGTATTTAGATGAGCTTCAGTTTGACTATTTATTGTGCTCACAGTTCAGGGAAATGCCAAATAATTCACTGGAGGCAAGTTCATCAGTATGAATGTCAGCATCTTAATGCTAACTTAGAAGAAAGTATGGATTCCCAGTCCTCTGGGTACACTTTCCAGGAGGCCATGACAGAAAAAAATCCTGAAAATCTTCTTGCATCTTATGCTGGGGGGGAGGCTTCTCAGGTCTATATGCTTGAGAAAAGGACCCTAGAGAAGCGAATATCACGTAGACCTAACCGAGAAACATCAAGAAAAGAAGATGGCGTCATTTCAGATGTTTTTGAAGAAGCCTCTGTAAGTATGGGTTTGATCGATAAACCAATATCTCCTAATGCTTGCCCCCAAAATGGGGGTCTGGTAAAGAATAAGGTCTAATTACTTATTTTATTTCTCGTCTTTTGTCAAGTTTTGGTTCTGATGTCATTGCAATAAACATTAGTTCTTTCTCTTTTTCTGTCTCGTTGTATTCTTGCAGGCTATAAAGAATAAGGACCCGAAGTTGCTTGAAGACGAAACTCCTAGGAAGAACAAAGTCAGGAAATCGAGCATGAAAATCAATGGAAATGCCTCATCACTCGACATGGTTCATGAAAATCCCAAATCTGAGAGGCAACAAGAGAGTTCTTGTGCTTCACTAGGAAAACAAATGAACACTCATCCAACTCCATCTCCACCTTATATAATATCAGATTCTGGAAAATCTGTTGAGTCAGGAGGTTTATCTAGTGCAGTGAAATTTGAAGTTGAGGCAAAAACCTTGAAGAAATCATCTGCAAGACAATCAGAACATGTAAATATTGAAGTTGATAAGGAGGCACAAACGGTGGAAGGGGCCAATGGGATTGCTAATATAGGAAATATGAAGATGGTGGGTTTAAAGAATTCAGTGAAGATCATGAGGCATGGTGCTTGGGAACTATATGCTAACGAGCAAAAGAAAGCAAAGGTTTTATCCCTGTTAAGGAGCCATTGAAGCTTTCTTTCATCCAATTATATGGATAAGTGAACCTTAATTCCAATGATAATTACAAACTATACATATTTTTCTTTTAATTCCAGATGTTGTTTCCTTATGAAGAATTTGTGAAGTTCTTTCAATATGAGGTTTTTGACTTGCTTCCGAGGGGCCTTATCAATTGTGGCAATAGGTAAATAACATCTGAAAGAATGAAGGTTGATGATCTGTTTATGAAAATTGTAATGACTAATTTCTGTATTTGTTTTGCTGTCCACAGCTGTTATGCTAATGCCGTGTTGCAATGCCTGACATGCACAAAGCCTCTCACCATCTACTTGCTCCACCAATCTCATTCTAGAGCTTGTAATATCTATGCACCTATTCAACATCATCTACCTTTTATGCATGTTTGATTTTGTTAAAACACACAAAAAAATAACCTCTCCAAGATGATTTTTTTTCTTATTTTAATACAAAGCATATTGGATAGTTGGTAGTCTAAATTTTGACTACTTTCTTTTTAATTACAATTATGAAACCATTTCCTGTTGCAGATCTAAACAGAGTTACTTGTCACATTTTTGTTTGTTTATGGATGTCAGCACTTTCTTTTTATATTTTTGTCAGGTTGCCAGAAGGACTGGTGTCTTATGTGTGAACTTGAGCAACATGTGACAATGTTAAGAGAAACTGGGGCACCCCTCTCCCCTAGTCGAATCCTCTCGCACATGCGAAGCATAAACTGCCAAATAGGTGATGGTAGTCAGGAGGATGCCCACGAGTTTTTGAGGTACATGAAATCATTATAGTTAATATGTACAGAGTTCTATATATTGGATTTGGTCGATATTGGGAACTTTTCCTGTCATGTTTGTTTCCTCATACTTTTGTATGAAGAAACCATGCAGACGTGTCTCGTCTTTTACTAAGTAGAGAATGCCGGTCTTTCAGCATAGAATAGCTAAGGTTCATAAAAGGGAAAGTTATTAGCTTATCATTATTTGAGGTGTAAGAAGTGTATAGGATTGGCAAATAATTTATCCTTGCATAGGGTGTCATTTTTAATTATCTAGTTCAAAAGGAAAAAAATGTTTTAATGGTATTGTCAGTTCTTGTACTCCAAATTACAGTCACATGGCTCATAATATGCACATGAAAGTTACATCTGATCTTTTTGTAGGCTTCTAATAGCATCAATGCAATCTATATGCTTGGAGAATCTGGGTGGTGAGAGGAAGGTCGATCCTAGACTGCAAGAAACAACCTTCATACAGCACACTTTTGGTGGGTGCCTCCGATCAAAAATCAAATGTTTGAGATGCCACCATGAATCAGAACGGTATGAAAACATTATGGATCTCACATTGGAGATATATGGTTGGGTGGAGTCACTGGAGAATGCTTTAACACAGTTTACAACCCCCGAAGATTTGGATGGAGAAAATATGTATAGATGTGGAAGGTGACCGTCATAACTCATTAAAAGCTATTCAGTAACTGTTAACTTTTTACTTTCTGATCTTCTTAACTGTGTGCAATAAAGATGTGCTGCTTATGTCCGAGCAAGAAAGCAGTTGACTGTACACGAGGCTCCAAACATCCTCACAATTGTCTTGAAGAGATTTCAGGTATTGACTTTGGCCTGCTTTACAAGTAATGAATCAGCCTAATGTGAACAAGTGAATTATGCTTAATTTATATTTTCTTACTCAGGCCTTACATTTTTATCTTGGCTTGCTGGTATGTGTATTTCATGAACTTCCAGGAAGGAAAATATGGAAAAATAAACAAATGCATAACATTTCCTGAAATGCTCGACATGATCCCATACATGTCTGGAGCTGAAGATATGCCTCCACTATACGTGCTGTATGCTGTTGTCGTCCATCTTGATACACTGAATGCATCTTTCTCGGGCCATTATGTTTGTTATGTGAGAGACTTAAGAGGCAGTTGGTACAGGATCGATGACATTGAGGTAACCAATTGTTTCCTTGTAAAGACTGCCTTTCTCTGCCTCCAAGAACATACAGTTTTTTTTTGCACATAGAATGTACGAAATTGATTCCATATTATTTTGGGGTGATAACAAGGCTTCTTATAAACAGGTTCAGCCTGTTCCTATGAGCCAGGTTATGTCGGAGGGAGCATATATTTTATTCTACATGAGGTGATTAATTCATTCTCCAGTAAATTATTCTCCTAGTTTCTTTTTTCATGATTGTAATTTATGTGTTTGTGGTCTTACTAAAAATATAATAAAAATAAAAATCTGTGGAAAGGGGGATGCTTATTAGATACAATCATAAGTAGTTGATAGATGCATCTCAAATTTGACTTCCCATATCTGGTGTTTTCACTCAAATGAGATACCTATGGACTTTTCTAAGACCGTAAACTTATGGTATGTTAATGGATCCGACGACATGGAATATGTTCTTTGTATGTATGTTTTATTTGGAATGAAATCCTACAGTTCTGAGAATGAAAAAAATTGCAACTTCTGGCTTGTCTAATCCTATGCACACTACTTTCAGGTCCTCCCCTCGGCCACACAAGGCTTATCTTAGGAAATCAGAGGAGCCCGTTCCTATGCCTTCAAGAAATAGTGCCCTTAAAAGCCAGAAGTCTTCCAGGCCTGGACGGAGCCAGCCAAAGGGCCAAGGTATGGGAACGTCAGAGCCATTCCCATGTTCGGCCAAGCCTGCATTTGGTAATGTTGTCCGGGTGACTGAACGTGGGAATATCTGGCCCGTTGTTGAGAAGTATAATGAGTTCTCTGATGCCACCTCTAGCGACTGGTCCCTCTTTACAAGCTCTGATGATGCCTCTTTTACAACTGAGAGCACGAGAGACTCTTTCAGTACAGTGGATTACTCTGATAATGGAAATGCTGATCTGTTCTCATCCATATTCAGCAACTTGTACGGCCAAGACCGCCCCCCTATGAACATGGCCTCGTGTAGATTGTTCCCGAGTGACGGGATCCAGACAAGGTTCGTCTCGGAAGAAAAGGGTCACATGCTTGATTCTTACTTGTCGGTCCAACACATCCACAGACGGAGGGGACCTGGTAATGATCAAACTTCTACTCGATATAAATGGAATTCTTAGAAATTTGTTAGCAGCTTGGGTAGATTAGATTAGATTAGATTAGGCGGGTTTAGATTCAATGCCCCTGGCTCCTTTCTTCCCTTTTGAAGTTGAATACTTGGATGAGTTGGGGTATTTAGTTTAATACTGACTGACATTATTCATGCCTCGTTACCATTAGTGGAATCTAAAGATAGCTTGCCTCTGACTCTGGCTACTTAGCTTAGTAGCTGAAGCTGTCAAATGAGTGTTTTTTCATAAAGGGACTTGAATATCTAAATGATGTTTCTGACTCTGGCTACTTAGCTTAGTAGCTGAAACTTTCAAATGAGTTTTTTTTTCATAAAGGGACTTGAATATCCAAATGATGTTTCCTCTCCGTGAATTTCTACCTGTATCAGAATAACTTTGGAAGATTCCTCCTCTAAGCAGCTTATGCTCCTCCTATACAAACTCAAGTGGTACAGATCATGCACCATCTCATTATGGTGAAATTATTGAGTGAGTCCCCCCATACATGAGCATCTATATGTAGATTCCCAGCATGACAAGTCATGAGGGAACTCTCAACTCCATCCCTTTTCCATTGCTTCTTCATTAGTGGCTTGCCACCAGAATAAGTAAACAGTGCATGATCCTTTGTCCTACATTATTGTGGCAGATCTTGCCCTCTTGTTAGTACTTCTATTTCCTCTTACAAGAGGGTGTGCATGTGTGACCTAACATAAGAGGGTGTGCATGTGTGACCTAACATGCACCCTCCATTTCTTTAATGCATTATGAAGGTACACATTATTGACTGATGTGTCGATCCTGCCAAGTCATTATCTGCTATAGAAAAAAGGGGTTTGGTTGTGACAGTGGTCCTCTCAATTTAAGAGTTACAAGATTCTTCTCTTTGTCTATATAAAGTCCTTCACTCACTTGTTAATGACCATTCCAAGAACTACTCGCAACTCTCTTAAATTTCTTGCTTTTTTACTTCTTCCCCACTTCCATAATAACATACCTTTGCACCTCTAATGGCTGCTTCCATTTTACCGGAGGAACTGCATGAAGGCTTCGGAGGAATCGACGTAGGAATACTGGAATCTAGCCATGACATCCTCATGTCCCTGATGGAAGATTCACAGGGCGATGAGCAAGAGTTTGATAGGCTAAACGATTTTATTCAGTCTCTGGAGGCAGAGATTCACCGAGGTGCCACAGAAGGTATCGGGTTGGGACCCGAAACCACGTATGGTCCAGCATATGATGGTGAGGATCCTTCTGATGATTTCAGCTGGATTGATATGGAATCGGTTCCCTCCTCTCTGTTACAGGGTGTGAACTGGTGCACGGAAGGGCTTGGAGATGAGACGAATTGTGCAGCAGAATTTGAACATGTCGATGTTCACCTAACGGAGGAGGCAACCTACAGCAAGTTGTGGCATGAACTTGGTGATGGGATGATGGAATAGTCCAGATGCTATTTTAAATCACCAGCACAGCCTGTGTGCGAGAGAGAGAGAGAGAGAGAGAAGAATCGTATATATGTGTTTGTAGGTGATAGAGAGAAGAAAGGTAGAGGCTTTGATTGAAGGAACAATGCTGCCCCGCTCAGCTTCTTCTGCTCGACTATTACTTCGGTTGGGGCAAAGACCTCTTTCCACAATTGCTTCTCCGGCGGATTCTGACGAGCTCAAGAAGCTCAACCGGAAGGACTGGTTGGCCCCGAACGAAGTCCTGAATATCATCAAGAATCTCAGAGACCCCAAATCGGTGGTCATAGCTCTGGATCGCTACTCCACCCGGAAGGACTACAAGCCCAATGAAGCTCTCTACACCCTGACGATCAGCATCCTCGCACACGGAAAGATGTTCGACGCGATCGAGGGGATCATGGAGCGGATCCGAGTGGAGAAGCGCTGCAGGTTGTCGGATGAGTTCTTCTATAACGTGATCAAGATCTACGGCAACGTCGCCGGTCGAGTTAGGAGGGCGATGGAGACCCTATACGACATGCCCCAGAAGTACAACGTCTGGCCCAGCGTGAAAAGCTTCAACTTTGTGCTGAACCTGCTGGTGTCTTGGAAGCTGTTCGACTTCGTTCACGAAGTATACGTCAGGGCCCCGGAGCTCGGAGTTGAGATCGACGCATGTTGCTTGAATATCCTCCTGAAGGGCCTGTGCGAGGGCGGGAACTTGAATGCCGCACTCAACCTGCTCGACGAATTTCCCAAGCAAAGATGCAAGCCCAACGAGAGGACATTTTCGACCCTGATGCACGCACTCTGCAAGTCTGGTAAAGTGGACGATGCTTTCAGGCTGCTGGAGAGGATGGAAGAGGAGGGCATCTCGCCTGACACTGTCACGTTCAACATCTTAATATCCGGGCTGAGGAAACAGGGGAGGGTCGACGAAGGGATGGAGATCTTGGAGAGGACAATGCTACTCAAGGGCTCTGACCCGAACGATGGGTCGTATCAAGAAGTACTGTACGGGCTGATCGACCAGAGGAGGTTTGCCGAGGCAATGGTCATCATGGAGCGGATGATCGCGAAGAGAATGAAGCCGAGCTTCATCTCTTACAAGTCAATGGTCTCTGGTATGTGCAAGGAGAATTATTCAGTGCAGGAACTGGATTGGATTCTGAGGCAGATGGTGAGGCAAGGCTTCGTCCCGAAGATGGGGATGTGGAGGCAGATTGTTCGGGCCGTGGCATCGGAGAGCACTTCATGTAAAGAACATCTTCAGGTGGAGCAGTTGCTGGATGATCGTGCCGGTTCCTCCTAAGACTGCACTAGTTTTCCAGCATGGCATGGCAGCTCTGATGAAAATGTTGGGTCCAGCACTGCAATCACTTCAACATAATGCATAACTATGTTATTTAATATTAACCCTTCAGTGTTCATTTCTTTTGAAAATCATGAAAATATTTACTGAAAATAAGTAAATAATAGATGAACAGAAAGTTTCAAGACGTTTCCTCAAGTTAGTTACAGTGCTAAACAAAGACAAGAGCTCTAGGCGCGGTTTCAACCATCACCTTTAATAGCGCGGTTCAGCCGGACACTTGACTCTGTCTGTGATTGATTTGCAAGATAGATCACCATTTGGGCGGTCTTTTCAACTTCCAACAGCCATCTTCTGAAAGATTGCGAAGAAGAAGAAGATGAGCAAAGAAGAAGATGAAGCGGGGAAGAGTAGTGGCGTCGGAGGGGGCCCTCCTCCCCACAACGGGGCTTTCCAGGGAGTTGCCAATCACCCTCCTCCATCGCAGCCACCTCCTCCGCCTCCGGCCGTCGAATTCCCCCAGCCCGTCCCCCCTCCGGCCGTCGTTCAGTCCTCTGCTCCTCATCCGCCCCCAGCTTATGTCTACGGCACTGCTCCAGGTGTGTTCTCTTTTCTCCTACCGACCACCCAGAAACTGATTAAATTTGGGGAAGTCTGGACCCTTATTTGGAGAAGAGATGAAAGTGCAAGCTCGGATTTTTAATTGATCTGAGCTTTCATCTTCCTTCTTGTTGTCTCTGCCATTCTTTTGGATTTGTATGATGAAGAAATCTCGCATGATAATATTATCAATGCGTACTGAGACAAATTGCAACACCATCGCCAAATTCTTCAGGGTATGCTGTTGCTGAGGGAACGCATGTGACTGTGAGACAACAGCGCTTGCCTTGCTTCGGTCTCGGCTGCGGTTGGAGCCTGTAAGTTTTTATTGATTTATCAACGTCATTCATTAAACAAGCGATCATAATACTGTAGTTGATAAATGTCTTGTAAGGTAGTGAAAGCTGGCTGACCTTTGATCTGATGCTCCTGAAATGCTTCCATGTGGTAACAGAAGATCTCATTCTCTGTTGTTTTGAAGCTTTATCATCGGTTTCTTCCTTGGTGCCATCCCATGGTACGCAGGTGCACTCATTCTGTTCTGCGGCCAGGTAGACCCCAGAGAGAAGCCTGGGTACATGGCCTGCACAATTGCTGTAAGCCAAAAGTTCTCATTTTTCTTTTTTTTTTTTGGTTAGGGGTAACTAAGTATTGCATCTCTTCGTTTATTCACACAATGTACATTGGAATTGAGGTTGAAAATCATCTCATCAAGTTTCACTTGTTTTTTTGGCCAATCATAAGTTTTTTTGCAAGGTAAAACAGCTAATTTAGGTCCCCATCATTCTCTAGCCTGTAATACCTGCAATCATCTCTTGATTAGGATGCTTATAATCCAGGAAATATCTTAAATATGTCCATATTATGGTGGGCAGGCGGTTGTTTCCATAGTTGCAGTAGTTCTTGGAGCCACATCCCCTCGTTGGTAGCCTAATTGAAGGCTGCATTGACTTCAATAACTGAAGGCTGCAACTCCTTGGAAACGAAGGTGCAGGTTTAGCTAGAAGAATATAGATCTCAGAGCTACATATACCATGGATTAGTGTAAATGTTCCTGAGAAATCAAATAAGATTGTGTGAAGCTAAGAAGTAGATTACTACCAAAAGAAAGGAAGTTCAGAGGCAGAGTACCAGTAATGTAACGATGTTGTGATTAATCATATATGTGAACAGGCATTTGTCCATTTCTGATGTAATACTTGAGTCACTTGAGAACATTTGCTCAATGCCATTGGTGGCAAATACGAACTTGGGAACAAGTCTTTAGAGATTACGTTGCAGAGAACTTTGCCTTCAACAAGACCTCGAGGAATGGGGGCCGAAATGGTGGGAATCATTAGATGCATATGCATTATCCCCTTGAATCCAAGCATGCCCCTCTTGGTGCCTGAAATAGGTTATGAACTTGTGGTAGTGAATAATGTCAAGCCGAAGAGAAATCTCCGGAGAGTTTGTGATGCTCAGAATGGATTCTATTCAATCAATTCGACCAACCAAAGCCTCAAAGGCCAGTGAGAATTCACAGTTTCGGAATTTCCAGGCAAGAGATTGTGAGATTACCAATCTACATGGAAGATTATCCTATCGCCTTCAACATCAACAATGCGTTTGGTGATGGTCTTCCGATGATCGAATGGAAACTTCACGAGGACCACGTCGCCAGGCCCAACCTTTCCCAGGCGAGGCTTCAGCACGAGGTTACCAACGAGAGTAGAGGAGCAGAGGCAGGTGTCGCTAACATGGAGCAAGCAGAGGAAACCTTGCGACTATGGCTGCTCGATCACCTGCTGCTTTTGCTATGCTCCTCCATCTGTAATTAGGTTCATCCCTTCTCTATCTATCTCCCTCCCAAGAGATGAAAACGAATTACTTTAGGCAGTGCACAGAGGCCCCAACCCCAAAAAGTAGTTAATTTAAAAACAGCCCCTGTACTCCTTAAAAACCTTACTGATTCTCTATTTCAACCAACTCGAAGCTACTAAGAGTGAAGAGGATGAGCAATCATACAGAAGCACAACCAGAGATGGTAAATATAACACTGTTGTACAATAATCATCTGAATGCTAATCCTCCATTTCAATAAAACTGTAGTAGCAGAGAGCATGGCATTATTTGGAGCACAAGTCATGTAGCAGCTCCAAACCTACTTATACAACCACCTACTGGCAGCCCAACTTCCATGACAACGGCTTATTTTTTTCTCCAAAAATAAATTTGAAGTGTATAATAATCTGCAGGATAGACTTTGTATCTCCTGCTGCCCTTTATCTTTGAGGACATGTTTTGCTGTGAGCAAATTGACCACACAATACCACCACCTTGCAGACTAATCTATCCTTTCCAGATTGTACATCACCATATCCTCTAGAGCTAATTTGAAGGAACTCTTTGGAAGGGGTTGGAGATTCTGAATTGCGAGATCAGCCTTCTCTTTGGCTAATTCCTGTGCTCTTTTGATCCCCCCGCAGATATTCACAAGGTTTATTGCTTCATCAAGGGAGCCAGTCTGGCAGAACTCAGACTCAATAATGTCCCGGAGCTTTGGCTCCTTCTGCAGGGCAAAGATAACTGGTGCTGTCAAGTTACCCTTTGCAAGGTCACTGCCTGCTGGCTTCCCAAGCTGCTCTGCTGACTGGGTGAAGTCCAGTATATCATCCACAACCTGGAAGGAAAGGCCCAAGTTTTTGCCATACTGGTACATCTGCTCGCAAGTCTTGCCATCCACTCCACTGAAGATTGCTGCCCCTTTGGCGCTGGCTGCAATTAAAGAAGCCGTCTTGTAGTAACTCTTGATCAAGTATTCCTCGAGCTCGATGTCACAGTCAAACAGGCTTGATGCCTGTTTTATCTCACCACTGGCAAAGTCTTTAATGACCTGTTCTTCATCAGTAATGACCTCCGCATTAAGACACCTCCATGCAAGACTTATATACCTATTCCCAAGGTACACGCTAGCCTATGTAAAATTCTATAGGTAAACGCCATTGCTGCTTTAGAATTGGTTTAGAGACAATGCCAGAGGATTTTGATCCTTTTTGCAGTCTAATATAATATGTCTGCATGCATCTGTAAAATCCAGACCTGCTCAAACTGCTCACATGCTGTGGTAAACGACAGCTAAGATGGGAACTACATCAGTAAAAGCACCATTTATTTTCAAACTTTCTTTTTTTAACACCCAGATTGGAAACTGTATCCCAAAGGGTTTTTCTCCCCTACAACTGAGGAGGTGTTTTGCAAAGGTAAACAGTGTCAGAATCACTTTGATCCTTAGGTTTGGTAAGTTTTACCTGGCTGATAAGCTTGATGACTTCAAGATTCTCAAGATTTGCAAGGTACCAAGAAGACTGTGCAAACATGAAGTCTCCTGCAAGTACTGCCACTCTTGTGCCAAAAAGCTGGTGAACCGTTTCCTTCCCTGAAGAGAGCAGATCCATCGCCAGTCAGCTTTCTAACAGGATCATATGTAAATGAAAAAGGACCATGTAAGTTATTTATTTTTCTATAGAACAAACTGATTGATTTAGAAATTTTGTAAGAAGAGTTTGCAGCAAATTATAAAATTACAATCAAGAAACTACCTCTTCGCATGTCACTATCATCTAATACATCATCATGAATGAGGCTTGCAGTGTGGATCATTTCAATGATTTCTGCTAAACGCCTGTGCTCTCTTGTAAGTTCTCTGGAAAAGAGGATTCAGCATCTTAAAAATGGGAATGTAGGGAGAATTCTATACATTTAATGGTTATACTGGGAATATTTTTTCTTACTTCAAGCCCATCATCTCAGCAGTAGCTCTAGATGCAAGGAAGACTAGGGCTGGTCTCATCCTTTTGCCACCGGCTCCAAAAATTTGCTCTGCTGCAGACATCAGAACTGGGTTGTCTGCACCGACAATCTACTGGAGGAAAGCTCATCAGGAATCCGACTTCAGATCATTTCAGAATGCAAAGTGGATTTCTATATTGTGAAGGAAGGATCAAAATTCAACAATTAAGTGAATCTAAATCAGGTTTCTGATGAACACCTTAGAATGGAGGGATAAGTTTTCCAGTTCAGAAGATATGTTACAGTGAAAAAGGTCTAGTCCGAAATTCCCAGTTCAAATCTGAATTTTCCATTTTACATCATAATTGCAATCCATACCATCCTTTACTGGTCCCTCAGGACTAAGGATAGATGGGAAGAACGTGATATGTGGGAGAACCAACAGGGCTCCACCTGCTGCAGTTTGCAAAAAAAAAATCAGATGATATTTCTGGTACGTACAGATCGAAGATTCTGGTTCAAAGCTTGAAGGTCATCTGCAACAACTTCAAACACATTTGCTAGAGAAATTGGCCTTCTTGGTTCATCCTTCACTTCCAAGACTTGCGGAGGACCTTGAGTGATTTCATGATCTTCATATAAGATATTAAAAAAAAATCATCATTGCAGTGGATACACAATGCAATCAGAAGTTTCTTGGCTATATTGAGGTAGATAAAGCCCTGGTTGAAGTTTGCAGCTAGAATCCGTCTATCATAAACCTAAGTGACTATAAAAAGTTCTAACTACTCTGCAACTGCAACAAAATCAAAATAAAAAATATAAGTTCAATTGGTGCTTAATGTTCTATCAGAAACTAAGCGTAGAACTTTGAATTCAAAGAGAAAGGTCATAGGGTTTCGAAGTATAATCCTGGTGATTAGAATAGAGCGTTCACTAAGACAGTTCCCACTACCCTAAGCTGATAGGAGCACCAGCGTAGCTTAGTGATCTAACATTCATTGAACAAGACAACAACCCTAGTGATTATTATTAAAAGCGAAAAAACAATTACAAGTTGCAAGTGCCACCGAAGCATTACCGTTGAACAGAGCCCCGGAAGTTTTCGTAGGGAAAACCTGACATGGAACGGAGACACGGCGGAAGCAATCCAACTTCTTTCCCACGTAAGCCCTGTTCTTACCCGCCTGCAAACCCGTCTTCACACTGCACCTCAGGGATGACGAACGGTCTAAGCGAACAACATTAGAGGAGCATCCGCAAGAAGCTACATCCAGGGCCGACCGACCGAAATCAAGATTCCCGCATGCTACTGACATCATCATCAGCAACACCCAGAATTTGAAATCTTGCAGTTCCGGTCAGACGAACCAAAAGCCAGAAGGGGTATCAGCTGACTGACTCAAGTTCCGAACTTCAAGAAGACGAACACCATTGAAAAGGACTGGACTAAACTTCGGTTAATCAGAGAAGAGAGAAGCAAACACGGGATCTGGTCTGGAGGGTGCCTGAAAGAATCCGCAGAAAGAATCCAAATGGAAAGCGTGAAGCCTTTTCCTCTCCTCCTGCCTCGGATGTTCAACTGAGGGGGAGATTAGGTGGAGGGAGAGAGACCACATAAGAAGAGAAGCCTCAAACACAAATGAATTAGGTGTTCGGTTCATTGCCTTATCCAGGAAATGTGAAAAATCTCTCCTTTTCTTTCTTTTTCGTATGGACATGGACTCCAGATGACGTCCAGTGTACAATAATTAGACGTGAGTGGTACAGGTTGTCTGGTCTGGGGATCCTTTGCCATCTGCGACGTGTACTATTCCCATTCACGGCCCGAGTGTCAAGACATCCCATCATTTCAACTATACAATGTCTCCAATCATTTCAAGTCTTTTGTCCCAAAGTTGTTATAATCCAAGTGGAGACGATGAATTATGTGAACTTCCGTTAATTTTCTGCAACATAATCCTTGATAAAATCTTCCCCTTCTTGCATTCTTCACTCTGTTTCTTTCAGATTCACTTGTGATTTTGCTTGCAGCAATATAAAGGTGGCGAATGTGCCTTATTGATGATTTTATTCACGCACATAAGCAAATTTTTATTGTTTCACGGACATCATCAGTTGCCATGGCACTAGTAGATAGATGATGTGACAGGAATGTATTAGTAGCAATCAACCCGGTAGTTTCCGCAAAATCAGCGGTGCACCGTGCTGAGGGCGGATAGAAAGCATGGCCGATGGAGAATGCCTGTATGACGGGGACAGTTCAACGGTGAATCGCCTGAGGATCATTGCCAGGACGGCCTTGGACTCGATCGAGGAGAAGTCACGGCCTATGCAGACTCTTACCCCTGAGCTGAAGGGCAAGAATGGGAGTGGCGACTTACCCGTGCCCGCGTTTGAGACTCCATTGGAGAACCTGTTCGGATTGAAAACCTGGGCGTCTTCACCCCATAGTTGTCGGTCGTGGTGGATTAGGAGAATCGGTACCTGGATATGAACTCCGGCCGGAAGGTAGTACGGTCCCAATTTGGTCGCCTTGTTAACTTTCCGGTAGATGAGAGTAGCTGGAGGGTACAGTCTCAGGACCTCGTTCAGGATCATGTTCATCTGCATCCAGAGTTCTATATCATACGTCGGATAATACTAATTTGAAAGCCATATGTATAGTACAACCAATATGTGGATAATTAATTACACAAAGGAAGAAAAACTTACTGTTTTAAGCTGGAATAAACCATTGAAGTTGATCTCCTTGTCCTCCCCAAAGACCTGCAGGATCTCCTCCCTAGCCTTGGACTGCCAATCCAGGTGCTTACTGAGTAATATCAGAGTCCAAATGAGCAAACTGGCGGTGGTCTCCTGACCGGCCAAATATATCCCCTTACACTCATCCATCACCTCTTTCATGTTCATCCCCTTCTCGTGCCCCCTCTCTTCCATCTCCCTGCTGTTTGATTCGAGAAGAACATCTAGTAGATTCTCGGCAGCTTCTGTTCCATCCCCGCGATTCTTCAAGTACTTCAACCTCCCATCGACAACTCCTTTCAGCAAATGGCGGACTTGTCGATCCACCTGTTTCATCCTTCTGTTTATTTTGGTGGGCAAGAAGCTGCATTTTTTTCTCCATGTGCATGATTAGTAGTAGTGCAGTCATATAATCTTTAAGACGTCATAGATGCTGATAAGTGCAATGAGATTGTGATTAAACTGCCAATTACTGCTCACGGGTGATCGATCAATACCTGTATCCGGGTATGAAGGCGAGGTGTAAGGTCTTGAACACATTGGCAACTTGTTCACTCTGAAGCTGGAAGATGGCTTTACCTTCTTCGTAGCTGCTCCCAATGGCAGCTCGAGCCGTAATGTCGCCGGTCAGGATCTCCATATCGGTCAAGACATTGACCTCGCAAGAAATCTCCGGTGATATCAATGTCTCCCATTTGTGGATCAACTCAGCGCAACTGACAATGGATGCGGCTAGAACAGACTGTTATCACAGTTGAAGTAAGAAGCTCGCCATTACATAATAAAAAAATTAATGTGATAACTATAAAAAACAATGGAAGATAAAATTGACATTTTATTAAACATTTTAATACTAAATTAAACACTTTTAGTAAAAAAAGGCGACATTTAAAACAAATGTTTAAATACTGTAATTTAGCCCATTCAAAATCTTTGTTTTATTTTTGTTTGTACCTTAAGCTTGTTGAGATGGAACGCGGGACTGAGGATCTTCCTGTGCTTTGCCCATTTGTGGCCCTCGAGGAGCACCAGCCCCGATACTAAGACGTTCCTGTTAACCCTCATATCCGGCTTCTCGAACTCGTAGACCCTCTTTAACACTTCTCTTACCAATATTCCGTCCGTCACTACAAGTACCGGCGCAGGCCCCACCCACCTAAAACAGCAGTTACCTGCGTGAAAATGTTAAGATATATATATATATATATTGATCGTGTTCTTGTACAAATATCATTGGAAATATCTATTCTCTCTGACGAAGATATGCGCTTACCGTATTTCTCGACAGACTTTTGAAAGAAAGGAAGAAGACGAGAGACGATGTTGTTGGAGAACTCGGGCATTGGATCCGACTGGGCTTCCTTTTTCAGTCTGTTCATCTCCAACAGATCCCCGACCATCAGGCGGTAGGGAGATCCGTTGAGGCCCTCCCCCCTCAGGCTCCGCTCTAGCCTCCATGGAGTGAGCAGCAAGACCACCACAGCCTTCCACAGGAAGGCCAGAACAGTGACAGCGAGAGCGGCAGCCATGAAGGAGGTGGCTGATGGGAGCGCTTCCATTTTTCTCTTCTGTGGAAGTTTGGTAGGCTGGTGTGGTGGATAGCAGCTTGTTACATTATTATATATATATATATAGATGCATTTATCATTCAGCTTACATTATTGCCACTGTTCTTTCCCCATCTTTTGTGGATGATACCGACACACTTGCTAGAAGAGAGAAGAGATGGCCGGGTGGACACCCTTCTGCGCGGTCACATGCTGCATTCAATATATGTATGGGTACAGCTCATGTAATCCACACCGCAGATAGAAAAGATAGAAAACGACCATCGTAACTAAAAAAAATTAAGTAGAAATGAGTAGAAAAATTATCGATACACAGTACATTATATAACATGTTATATCTTAATGTTAGTGTACTCGCACCCTACGCGAGATCGGAAACCCCACTCGTGTTATGACGTGTGAATTGGATGAAAAGGAAAAAATAATCAACTCGAAATAATTATTTCGAGTTCGTCCCATACCACAATTATTTCTCCATACCAGAAGGAGAATATCTCCTAATAAATAGGTGGTGTACACGTTTGATACCAGAAGGAGAATATCCTCCTAATAAATAGGTGGTGTTTAAAATTATAGGTGGTAGGTGTTTGATAATAAATCACTAATTGAATAAAATATTATACGTTTCAGTTGTCGGTAATAGATTACGAATTTAATAAAATAAAAAAATATTTTAGATTAATAAGATTAGAATTGTACCATTTCTTATAATTTATTATTTTTAAATAAAAATAGGCCCGGATATGATAGAAATAGGCTCGGATATCACACACTCAACTGCTATGCTTACAGGAGTGGTTCAACTGCCATGCTTGCAGGAGTGGTCCGGGGACTAGGTTACTCCGAAAGCTCATAAATCAAATCTAATCCCATCTTCTAGTAATCTTCGCATTCCTCGCAAATGGCGGAGGCGTACACGTGTTCTTATATGTATGAGTATTGGAAACAATGACATTGATTGTCAAGGCAGTAATCCCATCACAAAACAGAGCTCGTTGATAAGAAAGGTTACATAAGATAAGATGACGAGGTTGGCGATCTCTCCCTAACGTAGGGTTGCAAAAGGAGAGACAAGGAAAACCATTAAGTCTTGGTTGCAGGCCTCACTAAGCCCATCCCTGTACCACTCCCCAAATGCTTGAAGTCGGTCGCTTCAAGATGATCATCATGACCAGAAAATCCAGTTCCTCCTTTCCCAAGGTACACTAGGTTCTTTTCTTTGCAAGGCCTATCGCAAACAAGGCAGATCTTGTCGACCATGATAAACTTATGGGCGCATTTCTTGCAGTAGACATGCCCGCAGGAGCTAATGACCGAGAGAGACAGGGTGTTGGTTAGTGTGACCTTGCAGCTTGGGCAGATGTAGGTGCGATCTAGAGAGTTTGAGCTGCTTCTCTCGCTGGTGTCCTCCGAGAAATGAATTGGGAAGAGGGACTTGAGCTTCAGCTTTTCCTTGCCTTCCGGGCAGACTGTACTAGTCGAGGGGGCATCTACCTTCATGGGAGCCTCAGGAGTAGCAGATGGCAACCAAAATGCTTTCATTGTTCGGAGGGCTTCTGCTTCGTATGAAGTAGCCTTCACACTATTTGCTCCATGGAAACCACTCTTATCTCGTCCGTGACTCCTGTCAGTTGACAGAGGAACTGCACCGTGATTTTGCTGATCGAATGCTGCAAGTTCTTGAGCTTTTACCATCGTTAGCCTCTCTACTTCCTCTTCCTTATCTTGCTTCTGCTGAGTAGTATGAGCGGCCAACTTTCTGCATCCGAGATCGATCAGAGCTGTGTATCTCATCCATAAAAATCATAAAGAAAGAACTTTCCATGTATCCATGCTCGTAGATCTATAGTTAATGAACCAAAGATGGCAAGGAAACATGATAGAAGCAATCATTAATCAATTATATGACATGGAAATCACAGAAACAGCCTTTCATAAACCAATCATCCGGCCTTCGCTAATAAAACAAGCAGAGAGTTGCTTCTAATACTTCATGCGTAGAAAAAAACAGAACTCTCCATCGACACGGCTGAAGCAGAAATTCCAATACTTTCCGAACAATGTTCAAAATCCAACTCAGGAAGCAAGGGAAATCAATTGAATTTCACTCAAAGGAATAAACATCGGAAGAAAAGGGAGGAAATTCAACGATCAAGAAGAAAAACCGAATCAAACCTTTGGATGTCCTTCTTCTGAGCCAAGAGGCACTCGAGGATGCACTCTTTACAGAAGACATGGCCCTTCTGACAGCTCATGGGATCTATGAAGGGCTTGAGGCAGAGGCAACATGCATCGAAGGGCTTAATCGAGTCCTTCCCAAGCCTCTCCTTCTGCGTCCCATAACCTAGCTTTCGCTTCTCATCGTACGTGAAGAAGGCGAGGTCGTTGTTGTTCTTCGAGTGCCTCTGCGGCATCGTGCCTTACCCTCCTCTAGATTCTCACGTCCCACAAAGAAACACCTAAAAGATCGAGTCGGAGACTAGCAGCGGAGCCCTAATTGCTCTTTCGGCTTCTGCCTCGTGTTCTCGATATCCTACATATACGTATGTCTATAGGTATCGTTTGGGGCAGGCACGTCCTTATATTTGTACAATCTCCACTTTCAGTCCTTTTTTTTGCACTTTCAGTCCTCAAACTCTACTATCATTCTAATTGTGTCCACAGACTTAATTTACCTACGCAAATTAACTCTCCAACATTTTTTCCAATAAAAGAGAGATATAAGAGTGGCATGAAATTCAAATGATGGAATCATTGAGTTAGCAACCACCATAAAAAGGACTTGAGCAGCGTTTCAAGTTGGAGACTTCCTGGGCATTCTTTGGTCTGACTGCCACACAAGGCCCCTCATTACATGTACTATCACCGAATGTTTTAGGTCCAGCACACGCTCCAATGGAGGAGATGCCACTGAACTATAATGAGATCTGATCCTGAAACCTATGGTCTCACATCTTACAACGCAACAATTATGCGCAAACAAAAGAAGGATGGCCATAGCTGTGGGGGGCCTTAGCAGAAGAAATACACTCAGTCTACCCTAAGCAATTTAGATTACTCCTGGGTAAGGTTTATCATCCCTAACTATTCCTGGCCTCTTCATGCTTCACAACCTTGATCATAATATTTGGCCCCTAAAAGAAATTGACTTGACCTGGGAGCTTGGTCTTGCAGTTAAAGCATATATAACCAACCGAGCCATCCCCCACATCCAAGTTGCCATGATGACTGAACTGGTTCCCACACCAATCACACAAGGCAGTGACTTGATGATGCCTGCTCCCACTGCTGCTACTGCCACTACCACCCATCTTGGGGAACAGACCCAGGGCCTCTTTCTCAACCCAGTTAGATTGAAAGCCTTGGACTATTTGTTGATTTAACAATGACATGTGGTTCCCTTGACCACTTGATGGTGCAGATAAATTCTGCATCGGCCCAGAAATTGAAGAAATAATGTGTTAGAATCTCCTGTATACATAATTTCAGCAGAAATAAGGACCAACAAGAAAAACAAATTCAGAAGAGGTCTAAAAGCCATCCTCAAGACAATATCCACCTAACTATAGAATATTAAAATGAAAAGAATATGTTCATTTCTCCATTACATGAACATCTCTCATCACCTAACCTTTTTTCCTTGTAAAAAAACATGATAGACTAGAGGAAAGTTTCTCTGCATATGAAGGCATGAACTAGAGTACCTTATCCGTGGCCATGTTGAATGTGGGAAAACAGTCTGATGGCGGTGCTGCTGATGGTGGAATATAGTTCATGCTGCTATTCATCAGAATATTTACGTTCTGATCCATTCTCAACATTGACTGCGTGACAGCTTTCCCAGTTTGCTTAGGCTGTTGTTGATTATATAAGCCAGCTGTCCTTCCATTGTTTCCAAAAAATCCCATATTTCCTACTTGACAATTATCAGGCATCATGCCTCCATAAAACATATGTAGATTGTAACCAGTCATACTTTCCTGCTGATGATCAACACTTGGAGAAGGTAGACCAAATGAGGACTCTTTGTTCTGCTTCAACTGCTCTATTGCAGTGCCAAAGAATGAGGCTCCGCCGTGTTCAGGAGTTACTGCTTCACTGCTTCTAGATGGAGGAGGATTAACCCATGCTCCGAAGCCGACAGGACCCCCATGTTGCAAAGGATATTGTTGACTGCCAAAGCTAGATGGATTCTTATTGGTCCAATTACAACTCACTAATTCTCCCTTTTTATGACCACTGGCCGCATTAGAAACAGTCAGACTGCTATCATTCTTGTCAGAACAGTTTTGTTCTCCTGCATAAAGACCCACAAACCCGCTGTACTCTTTGGGCTTGTTAAATGTGTGATTATGTGCTCCATCATTATTCAAAGAGAAGGCTTGTTGATCTGTTAGGGTAACGGGTAAAGTGACTTCAGAGCTTATCTGCTTCTCAACACAACCCCAAACTGCTGAATCTGGTTGATCTTCAGCAAAAGTTTGAATATTCCCCATGGTGCGGGAGGAGGCCTTCCCTATATTTGCATCAGGGGACAAGGACTTTTGATGGACAGATACAAGATTGCTTTCAAAGATCTTCTGCTGCCACGGGTTTTGAAAGTTGGATCTGGAAAACCCTGTTATATCAACATTACAAACTTGCTGATCAACTACTTGAATAACAGGAAAACTAGTATCAGCTTGTTGAACAGCCCTTTCAACAACATCCTGGCCAGCATTGATGGCTTTTTCACTGCTCCAAGAGCTATAAGATCCACACTCTCCCGATCTATCATCAGTAACTTTGCTCTGGTTAACATTAGGTGATAATACTTCACCTGAAAAAAGTTTATGGCTTTCAGAAGCACATTCATTCTGCAGGGCACAAGTTTGACGTCCAGCCACATCATCAGAATTGTTACAATTTTCCTCGTGCCCAAACTCCTGTGAACATCCTCGCGAACTTATTTGCTGCAGGTTACCACTGGCAATTCCTTCCCCCAGTCCAAAGCAACCATCTTCAATTCCAGGAATTATGCCATTATCTCCAATATCATTTCCATTGTCCATGTCCATGTCTTCCATTGGGCTGCCAAAGAGGCTGTTCACTAAGCTCTCATTATTGAGAGCATTATTATTCTCCGATTGAGCAAACATAGCATTCAGAGGGACCATCCCCTCTCTGCAGTCCTCCATTGACCCGATAGAATCTATGCTCACTTCATGTACATTTTCAAATGCATTAGCTTTTTCAGGTGTTTCAGAAGTGCCAGTATCTTGAGCAACAGACAAGACTGCTGTCGTGCCTTTGCTAATATCAAGATCAGCATTGGTTTTACCAGCCTCATCAACCTTCCCAACACTATCATTTGATAAGTCGGCATTGGTTTTACCGGCCTCACTAACCACCCCAGCATTATCATTTGATAAATCAGCATTTCTTTCCTGCTTCTTAGTAAAATGAGCAACACCTTCCTCATCTCTCTCAGACACTGCAACAGGTTTAGCAGTTGAAATGATTACGCCATGACCATCTGCTGAGCTGGGTTGAGTTTTAGAGATGGCACTGAACTCAAATTTAGCAGGAGAAAGATGCACAGCACTTCTTTCAGATGCTTCACATTTTCCCGGAAGGGCAGTAGAAACTGTTCCAACAGAAGTCAGTTCACGCACTTTTGGCGTTCTCCTATGCACACGATCAGCTTCTCCAGAAGCTTCAATCCTCCTCACATAGTCCTTGATGTGGTTTCCGAAATGACTACTGAAACGATTCTTCTCCTCAAATAATTTATGGCACAACTGGCACTTGTACTTCCCATCTTTCATGATGATCGAATCATTATCAGCCCCACCATTTCTCACATTTCTTGACTTCTTGTGAGATGATAAAAGATGGAGTAATAAATTATCTTTCTCTTCAAAAGTCAACATGCACTTATGGCACCTGTACCCCTCCTTCATTTCAAACTTATCCCGTCTCCCACTCATGGGCAGTTCCTTATGATGATCGGCAGGAATGGAAGAAATGGGGACTGCTGAAAGACAGATGACATCGTTCTGAATATGATCCACCTGGAAAGAAGGGTCTGCAGACTTAAAACCCAAAAGGAAAAAATTAAACACACATTTAATTAACCAGATGAAGAAAAACAGGAATTACTGACATTTTTGCTAATCATTCTGCTGACTAACAAGCTACTTTCATGGGCGGGACAAGAAGTTTCCTGAGCTGCATCTTGAAATCCATACAGGTGTGCAGACACATCCTTGAATGACACAAATTGCTGTCCGTCAGGGCTATATATGGGGAAAAAGGGTACATGTTATAAGATGAACCATAAAATATAGTGCATTAAATAAGAAAACATATCCGTTTGTAGTTGACAAGTTGGCTGCTCTGAGAATTTAATATTAGTTTTATCTCAGAAACTAATGTCAAATGCAAGGGTTGTCCAGTCTGTAGAGATTGGAATCAATTTTCTACCATAATACCAATTGAGGGATTGAAAAAAATCCAGAAAACTACAAGAAACTCACTATTATGAAGCTAAAAGATCCCAGAGAAAATGTAACTTAAAGCTTTAGCTTTCTTGATAGGAAAAAGGAGGCAAATTTAATGATGGCAATCAAAAGTGAAGCACCAACTTGCTACCAAGCTTTATAATCCCATAAACTCAATGCAATAAATTGTCTAAACATTGAGAAATCTTAACTGAAACTTACTAAAATATTTCTCTACGTGCATACGTTAGTTTGTTCACATACAGTGATTGGTTCCAGTTCTCAAGAGGTTAGAATCATAAGAACACTATTACCATCAGAAGTTAACCCAAAATGTTGGTAATTCCTAAATAGAACCAACCTGATATATCGGCTACATCCGAGCCAAACTTGATCACCATCATTCTTGATGCTAAGCAACAGCTTCCATCCAATGGGTAGCACATCCCCGAAACTCCTTGCATCCACAATCTTTCTCTTCTTCCTCCGGCTCCCCCACTCTCCACTCAAACCCCTTAAGAATCCGGAAAGCTCCTCCTCTGTCCTCATCCCCTCAGTCCTCCACCTCAATTCTTCTTCCAGACGGTGTAACTCTCCAGCTACCCCTAGAATTGACTTCTTATTCGATTTTTCGCCCTCATTGTCCTCAAACGCCAGGCTTTCCTTCTCCACGCTTAAATTTTCGAAGCTCGGTGGAGAAGTCGAGACCATTTTCGGACGCTCCAGCTTCTGATTTACACGCCCTAGGTCCACGACGCATATTGGGATGTTCTGAAGAAAGGAACAGGATGACTCGGGGACGCACTCGTCGTACCTTACAGGAACCGCGATCAAGCTACCTCCATCCTCCGGTCTGTCAGGGACTGAGGGATTGGGTTCATTATGAGGGACGAAGAGGGCTTTTAGGAGGGAGATGATGCGGGAGTTCTCTTCCTCGAAGGGGTCCAGGGTCTTTTGGCGGGAAACGGCGGCAGTGAGATGGGGATGGTTGCCGGTGGTACGGGGAGCCAGGCGGAGCCGGAAGTAGGTCTGTCTATGGCTTCCCGAGGATTCATTGAAGACGGAGCGGTCGATTTTCGGGATCGGCACGACGACCTCATCCTGAGAGGAAGGGGAGGGGGAGGCGATGGAGCGGCGAGAAATGGAGTAGAGCTCGGACTGAGTGAAGAGGCGGAGGTCTATAGGGGGCGGACTCTCGAGGCGTATCCGACTGCTGTCATGGGCGGCGGCCGTGGCGGTGCCGGTGCCGGAGAAGAAGGCCATTTTCGCATTTGAAAAACGCAGAAGCAGAGTGTGAGTCCGGAAAGCCTGAAACTGATCACAGAGAAAGAGACAGGACGGGGAAAGAGAAAGGGTAAAAAAAAGGCTGATTTTTTTTTGTTGTTGGTGGAAAATATTTGGATTACTAGTGGGGAATTAGAGATTTGATCTTGATGGGTTTGTTGTTCACTGCAGGAAGATCAAGATCACTGTTTGCATGGGTCTCCATCGTCATTTCGTCCTCCTAGATATGGCAGAAAGCTAGAGCAACAGAAAGAAGGCTTAGTAGGGAGGAGGCATCAAATTACCATTGTCAAATCTTAATTGTATTATTAATCACCACTTTACCTCAAAAGCAAGTGTTCATGTCCAAGATGCGGGGATTTGCAAGTTGCACTTCCCCTTCTCCTGCGGGCATTATGGGCCCTAATTAATGGGCCGATATGTTGGATTTAAGATTGGGCTTGATGCCCATATATAGGCCGACACACATTGACGGGCGCTCTAGGCCCGTATGAAGACCCGCTACTATTGAAGAAATTAAGCAGAGTTCAACCATACAAAATATAGGTGCACCTAAACTTACACTATGAAATTGCTAAGTCGATTTGGAAGTTAGCAGTACATAATTTGGCAGGTACGTGCCCAATTGGAGCGGTCCATTTAAACCTAATCAAGTGTCCGTCACCTTCCTTCCCCACCAACTTTTATAGTTTCTTTAATTCACTGTATATCAAATAGATTGATCACAAATTTAAAAGATTACAAAAAACAAGGGCCTCACAATAAATAATATATTTTTTTTAAAATATCTTTGAAATTAAAAAAGTAAAACTAGTAATCCGGACAAAAGGATGATATCAAGCCAAGGTGGAAGGTTTAGAATTCAGCGCATGTTAATTTGTTATTTTACTAATTTTACATTTTAACTTATTATTTATAAATATAAATTATATTTAATTTTATATATACATACTAATACCCCCGTGAATGATGCACCGTGTAACATGCGCGTTGCCTCTCTTTTACATATTCCTTGGCTTCTTCCTCTTCTTTTTCAGTCGCCCTACACTACTGCACTACACTAAACCGGGCAATACCTTCTCCCTGCCATGTGCATCGTCTGCCTCTCTAGAGCTTCAAGCTCTGCTCTTTATCGGTTGCTAGCTGGAGGTGCATAAGAAAGAAGCAGCCTTTGAGAGTGGATGTTCGTCTCAGAAGGCACGCAATTCGTCAATCGTGAAGAAGGTGCAGCTACATATGAATGCTTATTTGGGCTGGAGAATTCATTCTTAATAAACCTTTATATGCCCTTGTTGGCTTTTAGCAATGCTTCTTGTATCCGCGAGGATTCCCATAGGATTTATTCTCTAGTTCTCTGCCTCTGACTTTCGAGATAGGGCATACAGTCTGATTTTTGTGGCATTTTCTGGCTTGAAAGTCTTTGGCTTTTCCGTTCTCGTGCATGAAAAGGGACGATGTTGACGAGTTACTTTACTTTGATCGAGAATTTGCTTTTGTTTTCCCTTGTGTCTCTTTTTGTGGGCGGGAACATAATCATGGAATTTGGTTTACTTACTGTGCAGAAGAGCTAGAAAAGAGAAGAAAAATTGAAGCTTATCCAGGGAAGCTAAGCTTTGACCAAAGTTCTGGCCAACTTTGAAGCCGTATCTCCTGGACCCACAATCAGTGAAGCTGGCGGCCCTCAGTTCTCAGTTCCTCCATCGCCTTTCCATCGTTCTTCTTCGTTGCTGATCTGGTCGCTCCCTATTGACTACGGCTAATAGGTCATCTTTCCTGTCAGTTCTGGTCCTGATGTGGTGATATCTTTGCTCTCCATGATCAGTTTTCTGGACAACAACCGATCAAGAAATCGGAGATGTGAGAAAGTGAACTCCTTTCACTGATTTTGCGTGAAAGGCCGGAAGATAGTGAAGAATTGGTTTTTAGTTGATATAATTTCTGAATCCAATCCGGTTTAGCCGTCGTGGCTTGCATCACATGGCAAAATTCAGCTGCTTTTCCATGTTAACTAGAAGGAAGAAGACGAAGGTAACCCTCAGTTGAATTTCTATTAATGCTCATTACACAGAATCTGGGTTCCATTTGTATGTTTGATCTTTTTAGACTTGTTTGCAATTGTAGGCCAACGAGGAACCAGCAAAGACTCTTGCGGTAAGGCTGGAGCACCCCATGAAACAAGTAGAGATTGATGAGCTGAAGGATACTACATTCAATGTATCGATTCCTCTTGGGCTTGAGAAAGATTCAAAGTTCGGTGTGAAGGTTACTGCTCATGGGAGCCCCGGCTCCGGGACAGAACAAGCAGAGATGGCTTATGAGGGAGAGGACGAACACGAGGAGGTGGACAAGGAGAATTGTTCCATCAAGAGGGATTTCTCGGACTTTGATCTGCAAGCTCGTGAAAGAGAAGCTGCATGTGGCCATGATGTGTTCGATACTGGAGACATGAGCTACGCGAATGCAGATTTCGGACAGGATGCCATAGACTCGATGGTCCAAAGCGGTCATGTTAGCGACCCAGGGGTCAGGAAAACCGAGTTCTTGGGCTCACCGCCGATGCTGAAGCGTTCATGCTCGAACCTGGAACTTGGCAAGGCTCTTGGGAGGGCGGCCGACCATCTGTCTCCTCCGTTAAAGTCCAGGTCATTTGAGGAGCTTCGAGAATTAGCACACACCGTGAAGAAGTACGTAAATCATGGGGAGGGTAGTCCTGTTTCGGTGAATACACACTTCAGTGCCGATAAGGTGATGCTGAAGAAGCACTCCTCGAGCCAAGTACTGCCCTCAAGGAGCCGAAGGCTCTGGTGGAAGCTCTTCCTTTGGAGCCACAGGAACTCTCTGACCAAGTCCATTAAGCCACAATCAGTTCCAGTTCCAGTTCCACATTCCAGGTTCGCCCTCCTGAACCAACGAGCAGGGGGATACTCTTCGGACACTGTTGAACCATTCAAGTACAATATGAAAGAATCCCCTCAGTCGTGTGCAGGGGATTCCCCTAGCCCAATTATGGGAGCTTCCTCGGGTTTGTGGCCTCAGAACCAGTGGGTTGCTTTTGCAGGGGAATCTTCATCTTTCCCCTTCACCAGAGTGGACGAATGGGTGAATGATCTTAGCACGTCCATAATTCCCGATGATGATGAGAACGAGATCGTATTTCCTCCATCTCCTGAGACAGCCCGCACCTCTGTCCAACAGTCGGTCCTCCATGCTAATGGCCTCATTCGGACCCTCAACTCATCTTCCACAGTTGCTCATATCTCGGGAGTTGGGCTGAAAGTAATGCCCACCCTTTCGTGCTTCTTTGGCCTTAAGTCAGTGAATTTGTCTGGAAACTCCATCGGTAAGATAAAGTCTCACTATAATTTTCTAACAGAACTAACTTGGATTCGCCTATAGACACGCTCACTACATGGAGTCTGATTCTTCACCGTGCATACTGTGATTTTCGTGCAGTTCGCATTACCTCGGGTTCACTACCCAAAGGTCTCCATGTGCTCGACCTGTCGAGGAACAAGATCAGCGCCGTGGAAGGGCTGAGAGAGCTCACAAGGCTGCGGAGTCTCGATCTCAGCTATAACCGTATTGCACGAATTGGACATGGTAATTTAGCTGCTTCTTCCTTCTATGATGATCATCTTTATTGGAAGTGCCTTTCTTGCAAACAGCTTTGATTCCGCAAGTACAATGCATATATGCCAGGTCTCTCAGGCTGCAGTCTGATCAAGGAGCTCTATCTTGCTGGAAACAAGATCAGTGAAATCGAGGGGCTCCACAGGCTGCTGAAGCTCACGGTCCTCGACCTCAGCTTCAACAAGATCACTACTACGAAATCCATCGGCCAGCTTGTTCCCAACTACAACTCCCTTTTGGCCCTCAACATCCTCGGGAACCCAATCCAGAACAACATCAGCGATGAACAGCTCCGGAAGGCCGTCTGTAGCCTCCTCCCGCGGCTAGTGTACCTCAACAAGCAGCCGCTGAAGCAGCAGATTGCCCGGGAGGTTGTCATGGATGGCCTTGCTAAGGCTGCTGTGGGGACAGGTCGGACGTCAGCCAGGAGGAAGCAGTCAGGACACCGAGGAGGATCCGGAAAATCCCGTCTTAGTCCTAGCACCAGCTCCCCGATTGTGCACAGGAGAGTTGAGATAGGTAGCAGACACAAGAAGGGAAAGAGCAGGGCAAGTAGCCACACTCATTCCCAACACGTGTTGCCATGAAAGAGGACTCTTCGGCTGATTGAGAATGAAGAAGGGCTTCGTATTTATTCATATCCACTAGGTTGATATTTTTCATTCCTTATGGTTACAGAGTTTGTAACCACAAGCAATGAAGTCCAAAAGAGGCTTCATGGTCAAACACACCATCAGAAAGAACATGTTTGGGGTGAGAGAGGCTCGAACTCTCGACCTCAGGATTACTCAAAAGCTATGAAACCTACCGCTAGCCAACTGCGCCACCGCCCCTATTTTTATATATTAATACAATTTCATTCTAAATAGGGGTTTTTCTCTGTATTTCCATAATCGTCCATTGAACGCTTCCCGACTCCATTTATCGCATTTATGGGGAGCTTTCACATGTCTAAATATACCACCACCTCCTGTGATTCTCGACCTCCAGGCTTTGTGTTTTTTTTTGGACCATACTCCCATCTTTATTGAGGGCTCTGACTCCAACTTTTCATTGGCAAGCATGCGCATATCTCGACTCTTTCTTTAAAACAAAAAAATAAATATTCATTTGTAATTAAGTATCTCCCATTTGTTATGAAGTTAGGCCTAAGCAATATTTTTTTCCAAAAAGCTTGCTTTTCTGCACTGCACTACAGTTGGACAGATATTCTTAACTCATGTAACACCAGCAAGACCGGGTCCGAAATTGAATATGAGCCCCAGCCAGCCAGGCAATGGACATGGTATAATAATGGTCAGCCATTAACAAAACCTCATCAAAACTCTACCCATATGATTATTCCATTAAGCTATACCCTTGTAGGAAATCCAGGCTTCCCATGCCATCTAACCTCCTCTACCCATGATCCGAAATAGGGTGTGGTGGGAGAATCCAAATATTGTGCAGAATCCATCAATCTAGTCATATCTCTATTAGGCTGCGAGATGTTTTAGCAAACAATGTGCATGCACAGCTGGATCTGGAATCCTGCAGCTCAGCTCATGATTAGGAGGGTTAGGAACGTGGGATCATGTGGGAATGTTCGATTTTGGCACACAGCTTGCTTCCATCAGAAATGATTCACTTACTAGCCTGGTAATGAATAAATCATATTTGAGCTGGATTAGACGGGTAAAAAAAGGTACGAATAACAGTTGATTTTAAATTAGAAATTAAATTGATGTAGATGGATTTAAAAAGAGTGGGGAACTGAAACAACGACAACAAAGGTGACAGGCTTTTTGCAGGTCAAATGAGCTGTTCTTTTGACCAAACCTCACCGGAGAAGCACCGCCAGCATCTACATTTTGTGGGGAAAGTCAAAGCACAGTGAAATAGTCAACTAGAAGATATTGGATTACATCCGACCGGACCAGACCATCGATGGAGAGAAAGGTTGGGACTTTTGCATTGTATAGGCTGCTGCATGTGCATGTTCTCCGCTGGACAGAATATGATCGACACAACGAGACATGTAGTTGGAAGGAATTAAAGATGGCGGGGAGAGAGATGGAGGTGTTTCAATAGTCACTTGATGATATATAATACACAGTGTAGTGGATGGTGGTGTGCATCAATTAATATGGCAAGCAGCAAATAATAGGTTCTTTTAGGTCACTGGATGGGGCCCGAGTACAGCCATACGATGATAAAGGTCCAGAGGGGAGATGGGTCCCCCCTATCAGGCAATGAGAAGCCGCATCATATCATATCATCATGTATTGATGCAACCATGAAAGATACATGCCACGGTGGTGCAGAGGTTTTCTTTCCATTTATCTGTCATATGGTTGAAGAAGGCTGTGTGGATGTTAATACGTGTACCCATTTCTGGGTGTGTGTGAGGCTTGTGGTAAGTAATGCAATTTCGTCATTAGGTATCATAGTTGAGGTACTCAGTGACCCAGCCAGCCGTGGGCATGAGTTTCTATGCACTATCACTGAAAGCGTCCTATGATTTTCTTATTCAGAGCCAGTCATCCATTCATCTCTCTCTCTCTCTCTCCCGTGGACAGCAAATAAGCGCTTGCAGCAGCTGTAGGAAGTAGGAACCCTCTCTCTCCCTCTATAATTCATTCTCTTTTATCAGACGAGCTTCTTCCACTCTCTTCCCTTATGGTACTCTCAACATAAACACAAACTGGAACAACGATCAAAGATGGCAACCATCAATTTCTCTCTCTCTCTGTCTCCATGTGCAGGAAAAAGCTAGCTCCGCCCGGCACCGAGCGGAGAGGGAGTTGGAAGCCAGTTAACTAGGGCGTATATATATACTGAGGCAGCGGAGGTCATCATACACTATAGCCAGTATAGATCCGCAAGAGAGTTGATATAATCAAACCCTCTCCTGGCCGCGGGACTGACCGGCCCGCGGAGAAGCAGCCATCTTTTCTCATCTCCTCTAGCTCTTAGATGAGATAACTGTATTCAGAAGAGATAGGTGTGGAGATGGCAAGCTACCTGCAGCCGCATAGTTACCGCTCACCGTTTGGGGATACGACGCTCACCAAAGTGTTCGTCGGAGGGCTCGCGTGGGAGACGCCGACCGTCGAGATGCGCAAGTACTTTGAGCAGTTCGGGGAAATCCTCGAGGCCGTCATCATCACCGATAAGGCCACCGGAAAATCCAAGGGTTATGGTTTTGTAGGTTTCCAGCTAGCTATCTTTCTCCCTATATATACACACGCAGCTGTGTTGTGCTTTCTGGATTAACCTATGTTTGTATTTTGGGGAAAAAAAAGGTAACTTTCCGTGATCCGGAGTCCGCTCGGAGGGCCTGCATCGAGCCTAATCCTGTCATCGACGGGAGGAGAGCAAACTGCAATATCGCCTCGGAAGGCCGCTCTCGGCCTTCACCTTCACGAGGTATGCATAACATAACCAGCTCCACATTTTCTCATTTCATCATGTACAGATATATTTGCTCCTCATCCAGAACTCAGGATTTCCGACTGGATTTTGGCTGGGAAAAAAGTTTTCATGGCTCAAATATATGCATTTTTTTCCATTTTATATCTTCTGCCGAATTTCATACCACACCAGACATCTCATGATGTGTAGACATGACTTCACATGGTCCGTCTTCTCCAAAATATTTGTGGGTCTCTGCTATAATGCATATCAATTCGTGTGTGTATATATATATATAGGGCGGAATCAAGGTGGGAGCAACCCATGTCAAGGAGGAGGTGGAGCTAGGCCGTCTGTGCCGCCGCCTTACGGTGGTGTAGGGCCGCCGCCATCACTGACCATACCACCACCGCCACCTCCGGCTGTGATGTATCCTCCGCATTACGGGTCAGTGTCCAAGATAACGCTCTGTGACATACTACATATAGCAATATTATTTTCTCCCCCCTTTTCACTGTCGATTCTGCATAACATACTGTGAAAACAAACCCACATATGGCCCGTCATCCCGACCACACTGCTCATCACAACTGTGCGTTACCACTTCCAATTAAAATCTTTTACTGACTCTTTTCAGATTCACTATTTCTACCCCTATAGAGCAGCTGCTGCTCTAGTAGTAGTGGACATGATCCATTGGAGCAGCAGTTGCTGTGATGATACAAAATAATGAAATACCAGAGAGTATATATACGCAGTTTGCCTGGAATGATAAAAGTCATATGGTTGACTGGGTAATGGGCTGCTGCTACGTCCATTGTAGCTCTCTTCAATAACTCTGACCCCCTCTTCTCATCCCTCCCTTCCTATAAAGCCCTTGCATGTGCTCTAAGGACAGTGGCTCTGCCACCTGGGGTCCCCCTTTTTCTTTCACCCACCCAGTCTCTCACACCCCCCTTCTCTCTCCCCCCCTCTGTTTTTGTTCTCTTCTCCCTTCAAATCCATACAGCTAGATTTACATGGTCAAGTTTCTGATTTTGATCCATCCTAGCGCACGCAGAACTTAGGGTGCGTGCCTATCACATGCAACAACCCATGAGACGTTATAATTAAACCCACTAGAAAATGTATTAGATGCAGATGTGATATGTGCAAGAAGAGAAAACTTAGTGAACATCAATGGCCACCCTTCTCTGAATGGTCAAAATCTCATCATCATTTCCTAATAAGGGAGAAGGAAAATGCCACTGAAGATAGAGAGAGAGCCAAAGGAGAGAAAGAGTGAGTGGGAGGGCGGGGTTAACTACAGAAGTAAATATGGGTACCTTGTTGGGGGGATCATCACTGTTTGCTTGCTGTCTATCTGCTGGTGCTGCTCTACCCCATGTGATCTGCGTTGCTTTTCTTATTTATTTTTTTTCCTTTTTCGTGTGGTCCTCCTCCTCGATCCATTCCTCCTCTCGCTGCAGCTGCAAGACCTGCACTGCACCCCTAGAGAGAACGACACTTGCTTATGGATCACATGTTTATGTAATATTTACATGGGCAATTTAAACTCAACTGCATACATGCATGTATATGGCAGCTAATGATCTACCTCTTGTGTCTAATTTCCAGGTACCCGCCTTACAATCCCGAGTACGGGTATCCCCAAGTAAGTCTCTCATCACCATCCTAAATGTCCTTGTTCCCTCCTAGTAAGTGCTGATTATTATTGTTCATGGGAGGTGCAGCCACTTTACAACCCGCTCCAACAGCCACACTACTACCAGCAAATGTACGGTCCGTCTCCATCATCGTCTTCTTCATCACCGTCCGCGTTCTACTACGGACCATATTCACTGCAAGCGCAGAGCCCGAGGGGAACATACCCCGTGCACGCGGCGCACCGCTTTCCGGTTCCCCCTTACCTCTACTATCCGACGCCCCCGGCCGGGGTGGATGGCGCATTATCCCCTTATCACGCGCCCCTCTCTCCTCAGCCACCAGTGCCGCCAATCCTCAGGCATCCCTTCTCCTCTCCCACAGGTAACATTCCATAACCTCTTTTTTCTAAGCATGCCCCTGAAAAAACACCATTGCCATATTCACCCAGACATTTTTTCTTCTTCCCTTGCCACCAATGTAGTTAGAGTATTGGAATATTGGAGATAAAAAAAATAAAGATAGGGGGTAAATATGGGTTTTTTGGTGTGGTTTTTAAAGTATTGGGGCCAAGTGGACAACCAACAGGAGCCATGTGGGAATGAGCTGTCTAGTGCCGTGGGATATTCATATTGTATTGATAAGACCCATAAATAATGGGTGGAAATTATATTACCTGACATTGCAGGACAGAGTGGCAATGGGATGTAACCCAAAAAAAATCATTTTTTTATGTCTAAAATACTGAAATATTTGATGGTTTATGCTGTAAATACATGAATATAATGTTAATGTCATGTCACTATTAGAAAATGTTGGTTTTACAGCAGTCAATTACATCTGTGTAAGTGGTCACAGGTAAGTTTCCACGTAGCCCCACCGCTTGTTTTGGTTGTTGTCTTTTGTTGCTGCTTTTGTAAACTACCCTATCCCATCAGCACTATCTCCTAATAATATGGTCCAATATCTCTGTCTTCCAATTAAAAAACCATGCTGGTGGGGCAGTTCGTGGTTCTTACTGTGATCCCAATGTCCCTAATGGCAGCAGACTCACAGAGCACTCCTCAGCCAGCGACCCCATCGGAGACAGAGATTGCAGCTGCTACTTCCCAAGGCCAGAGCATCACCTAGATATGATCTGAGGAGGAGGAAGAGGAAGAGGAAGAGGAAGAGAAGAATTTGGAGCCAGATTGCTGAGCGGTCCCTTGTCTTTCTCAATATTCTCAGACTGCCCATGACAATGTGTACAATTTTCCAAATCCGGGCCCCGTGGGAGGAGGGCATTCGTACTTTGTCTGTCTGTCTGGAGAGCAGAGCAAAGCAAAGAGAGGGACCAGAGACCAGAACATGAACTGATCAACCAGTCACCGGATTTTAGTTTTCTCTTTCTCTGAGATATTAACTATTCCAATTCTTTATTGACAAAATTTATATATATATATATATATCCATTTTCATTCATTTTATGGATCTATGTTATGCATAACACCTTCTTTTTTCACTATCTGATATGTAAACATGCTAAAGTATTTCGGGAAGAAAAGTTTATTCAGCAGTATGATCATCTATGACCACCCCAAACCAGGGGTCCAGTCCAGGCAATCTGAACAGAGTGTGGAGACCTGAAAAGGTTTCTTAATTGGGCCTTCCTTCCTTCAATCAATAGGCCTGAGAAGAAGTTCTGGGTTTCTCTGACAAACCATCCAACGCCCATGATGTTACGGCTTTATTAAATCAAAGTGTGTTTGGCAATCGCCAGCCGTCCATCTGTATACTTTGCCCCACCCCCCTTCACGTTTTTGACTTTCTCATTGCCATCTTCATTCCGACGATCATCAATGGAACCTGAAGGTTTCCACCGCTCTCCTAAGTCCCCTCAGACACCGACCTCTTCCGACGCCTGTAACAGCATATCATCTGCCGGGGACTTTCATGGCACCTATCCTAACTTCGGAGGCCATACCGCCTACCCTTCTGCACCGCAGGGCTTTCCTGGCATCTCCCCTCCGCCGACCTACCGGCCGATCCGTGCCCCGTCCATCAATCTTTCCCCGGACTCCTACCGCTCTCAGCAACAGGCCATAATGCTCGCGCCAGTCCCGCAGCCTCAGAGAGTAACCCTAGTATCCCTTCCATACGATTTCCAGGTCCCTACCAAGCGGATCCATTCCCCTGAAGATATTGAGAGGTTCCACACTTCCGAGTCTGGCAACAATTTCCTCGGCTTCGTTGCCGCTCTCTCTGAGTCGATCCGAGGGCGCAAGATATCTGACACTTGCCACCAGTCTGTTGCAGTTAATTCAATCCTCTCGATCCTTGAAACTCTCGTACGGTGGATGGATGAGATACCTCCAGCACCTCAATCGTCTCGCTACGGTAATGTAGCCTATCGTGCTTGGCATGAGCGTCTGCTCGAGCAGAGTGAATCCTTAATGCTCACTTTTTTGCCTGACCATCTTAAATCTTCGGCTGTGGAGATTGTCCCTTATTTCACTGATAGCTTTGGGAATTCGAGCCGGATCGATTTTGGTACCGGTCATGAGACTAATTTTGCCGCATGGTTATATTGCTTAGCTAGGATGGGGATCATTAGGGAAGAGGATTACCAAGCTGTGGTAGCTCGAATTTTCGTAAAGTACCTAGAGTTGATGAGGAAGCTGCAGCTTGTCTACTGCTTAGAGCCTGCTGGGTCTCATGGAGTTTGGGGCCTCGATGATTACCATTTCTTGCCCTTCATCTTTGGGTCATCTCAGTTGATCGACCACAAACACATGAAACCGAAATCAATTCACAATGAGGACATTTTGGAGAACCTCTCCAATGAATATATGTACCTTTCTTCCATTGCATTTATTAGGAAGGTGAAGAAGGGCCTATTTGCTGAGCATTCACCTCTTTTGGATGATATAAGTGGGGTGCCAAATTGGAAGAAAGTTAACAGTGGGTTGCTGAAGATGTACAAGGCAGAGGTGTTGGAAAAAGTTCCCATCATGCAGCATTTCCTTTTTGGATGGCTCATTAAATGGTTGTGACCCTTTCCCTATATGTAACAATATATTGGCATCCCTATCATACTGGATTAGTGTGGTTGGGAAGCTGTCCTCTGTAAGCTTTGCTTGCCCAGGGTAGATACCTAATTGTTGTTATCAAATAGGCTTACAAGATTTTTGATAGATTGATAAATATGTACCTTTTCAATTATTGATGGGTGTGAAAAGTCATTGCTTTTCAATGGTTGGGAGATGATTTTGAACATATGTATGAGTCATGCCTGCTAAACATACTCATATTTAATTGCTTAATAAATATAGAAATGTTAATGGAGGTAGACATAATTAATTGCTTAATAAAGATGATTTTGCATGAGTAATTAATTTAGAGTCCCTCTTGTAGTTTATGCTCACTTATTATGTTGTTTACATTTGAGGGTACTGGAAGGCAGTAAAATACGGTTACTCTTCTGCACGCAATATCCATTGTGAGTGCCTGCTTGTGGTGTCTGGATTTTGACTTACAAATCATCTCACACGAGTTTAGATTACTGTTTATTAACAATTCTGGATCTGTAGTGTCAGCACTAGTTTCCTTGTTTTGATAAGTAAGTCTCCATAACATTCTTGGTGGTTTACTGTGGATACCCAAACAAGCCCTTATACGAAATAAACTATGCTACCTATGCTGTTGTAGGAAGGTTTATACTGATATCCGCAAGATAGGACTGATTGTTGTCATGGATTCCAGAATATACAGAGTGAATCCTCATACTACCTCATGGATTCATAAACTAATGCCTTATTTGTTTATGTTGTTTGCTTTCAGGGAGTAGAAAGTTTCATGAAAAGAAGTTTTTCTCAGCTCGAAGTTTGGTGCCAGCTTTCCTATTCAATACTCTGTAATCCAGGGATTGTTGCTTTACTTAGTGCCTATTAAGTTATAATTGAGAGTTTTTCCTACCGGTTCCTCGTCCTTGGAGATGCTGCGCCTGCCTAGTCATGGTCACATTTATATACAATTTTATATGCTGATGGTGAAGCCTGTGATCTGGCCAATAATTTTTAACTATCATCCAGAAAAGAGCATATACATACTGCAGAAAATTTCTCCTAGTTTTCATGCTTGAGTTTTTTGGAGCACTGCATGAAGCATTTTGAAATATCATGCCAGAAAGGAGAATATACATACTGCAGAAAATTTCTCCTATTTTTAACATTTCATGCTCGAGTTTTTAGGAGCACAACATGAAGCATTTTGAAATATCATGCCAGAAAGGAGCATGTGCATGCTGCAGAAAATTTCTCCTAGTTTTCTATGGACGTTTCATGCTTGAGTTTTTTCGGGCACTACATGAAGCATTTATGATGACTTTTTACTTGGGTATCAGAGTTGCATATACCTTCAGTTTTCCTCGGTGAATGCTCAGTTATTGCTCAAGTATGACCATAGTACACGCAGACTGCATTTCCTCCTCTATGTGCTCTCCCACCTCCATCTCATATTATTTCTCCACTGGCGGGGGTTATGACGAAGTTTCTTGCGAGATGCACTTGGAACGTGCAAAATCATGTGCTCCCTTTTCTCTTCCAACGCTGTGCTAGTCACTTGGAAAAGCTACTTCAATCTTCAAGCTCCTTCAAAATGGCCACAGGAAAATGGTTGGTAGCAGCACCTTTTTGGAGGCATCTATTTCATTGTTGCAATTCATTGAGCTCATATATCTTGTTTTTGCTCTCCTTTTGTGTCGCTTTGTCAAATTTCTGCCGGGAAGAAAAAGGTCTCAACATTTTTAACCGTCGGTCCCATTAATACCCGATTGAGGAAGAAAGCCCATCCACATGTACTATAATTGATCAGAAAACAATAAGCGTGAACGGCACTGTGAGGTAGATACAAGGCTCGTGCGAATAATCCAGGTGCAGGCTCAAATGTAGAGTTTGCTGGCATTTGGCAATGGCATTTCTTCAAAAGGAGAGAAGAAACTTGGGGGGCAGGATGTACAATGAAGTGGAAGAGGATGGGTATAAGGGAAGAGGTGATCTAGATCCAGATGGGGGGCAGGATTCTGTCTTGATTCCGGGTGGTCAACATCGGATCTGACATTAATGTCTTCACGTTCATATGGGGGATGATTATTGTGACATTGAAACTTGCCCTTTTGTTTGCTTCCTTCCCTCCTTTCCCCCATGCTTCAAAAGCCTCGGTAATGTTCTTCATCTGAGCCCCCAACACCTACTATGATTTGTGCTACCATTTCCCCTCTATATTTAGTATATTGCTAACGATGCCATATAAGATTGCTTAAGGAAAACAAATTGCTTATGGTTAATTAATATCTTGTGGGGTCATAGGTATGAATTTTAGTTAACTTCAAATTAAAACTTTTTTTGACCAGATTTATTACCAATTTTAGTTCAAAATTATTTCATGGACCCAAAAATTCATATTTATTTATTATAATACTCATTTTGATTCGATATTTCATTATTTTTTATAGGTAAGTTTGGATCCAAAATTAATCCTGCCTCTCTGTCTCTCTGCTTGAGAGAGTGGACTGACTGTAAGTCTGTTTCTCACTTTTCACCCTCCCCCTATGGCTGGCTATACTTACAGTTTCCTAGGTAAAAAAAAGAGAGTACATGTATGTAGTGCACGCTACCACCACCCGTGACTGTGAGACACTATCCACCCAGGTCCCAGCTCTTTAATTACCTCCAAAATTTTCACAGTATTTGCATTTGATCTGCCCTCCTAATTTTTTTTTGTTCCTCCAAATGCTCCAATTTCTCGCTTAGAAAGGGGGATATGGCTTGATAGTTAATCTTGCAATCGACTGTTCTGCAAGTAGAGCTCTGAACTTGCAATGCTGCCCGCTTGTCTGGTTCAGATTTGTTTGTTAAAGAAAATTAATATTTCCTTTACGGGGGAGATCGAGTTCTTCTTTTTGTCTGTCTACCTCCATTCCTTTTCATTTTTTCCCAGGAAAAAAATAAAAATTTACAGTGGGGGTATTTCTTTTTTTTTTTTTTTTTTCTGTTTCTCGTTTGTTTGGGGGTTACCCAGAATGCAGAAAGCTTTTATTGAGTAGGTGGACGGATCATATCCTTAGTTTCTGTGGTCCGGCCTTCCAGTGTTTTTTCGCCTCCATCTCTCTCTCTATTCCCCCTCTCTGGCTTGCTCGCTCTCTCTACTTTTCTGCATCTGTGGCGGAAAAACCGGTGAGTCCTTTAGCTCATATCCAGAGGAAAAATCTCACTGCTTCTGCATGTTTGTTATCGATCTTCCTTCATTCACGCTCTAACTGAAACAGTCTTGAAAAAATCCAAGGAGGGAGGGACTGAGATGCGGCTGAATTGCGTTTCTTGGCGCATCTGTTCCTCTTCCTCCTCGGGCCATTTTCTGCTCGTGAATAGCTCCTACTTTATTTGTTCGTACCATAGGATTCCAAAGCCTTTGAGCTTGTTTCTCTCCTGTTCTTCTTTTTCCTTTGCTGCTAAATCTCAAGATCCATGAAATGGTATTCGATTCTGGCTATATTCCTCCATTTCCTACAGCTTTCTTGGGGAATCTTATTGTTTCTTGAACTAAAAAACGATCCTTCTCAAATGTCCATCAAATATTAGGTCTGCCAATTGGTTTTTGGCTGAAATTTCCCATAGAAAGTCTTCCATCCCCTCTCAACTTTGTGCGTCTATTTTCTGATGTCGACTCTTTCTCCATTGTGGGTTCCCTGGGGTGAAACCCTAGTCCTAATCTGATACCTGATCTTGCTTGTGTATTCATCGTGATTGCTTGCTTGTGCGTTTGGGAGAAGGAAAAAAAATTGAGTTAGCCATTTTCAGCTGATACTTTTTGCTTATCATTCCTCTAACATCCTTTTCGGATTTCAAGCAGATGGAAGAGGAGAATGATATGGATTTTAGGCGCTGGGACGAGTTGATTCCTGATGCCCTTGGGCTAATCTTCAGGAATCTCCCACTCTATGAAGTATTGACAGTCGTTCCTGGAGTCTGCAAATCTTGGGCAAAAGCAGTGGCAGGGCCTTACTGCTGGCAGGAGATAAACATAGAGGATTGGAGCAGTAGATGCCATCCTGATCACATCGACCGAATGCTCCAGATGCTGATAAAGAGGAGTGGTGGCTCCCTCAGGAAACTCACCGTCTCTGGCCTTGGTCTGAGGGGCAATGACATCTTCTCCTTCATTTCTGAAAAGTAAGCAAGAAATTGCTCATAAATTTTTACCCTGAAACTTCAGTTTCCCGCTAATATGCTAGCTTAATGTACTTGCAGAGCGTGTCCTGGTTCTTCCAACTTTTTGTAGAGTTGATCTCCGAAAATGGGGTTAGATCAATTATTCCCCTCTGGTGGAATGGACCTATTTGGGTTGTTCTTCACTATCTTGACCTGTACATATTTATACTGTAGCCATGTAATTTGATTATATAAAACATGCCAAGTTTGATTTTGAAATCCGGTTTTGCTTTTGTCAAGAAAATACAGAAATGCAATATAGTTGGAAAAGATCACATAATCCGAAAATGTGCATTCACAGGTCGAGATTGAATGTCTTTCTATTTAGTAGTTAACAGGTGCATATTTGGTATTCTTTTTCCTTGAAATTTCTGTTTGTAACTTCACAAATGCACAGAACTGGGCGTGCATTCTAATAGGAGCATATAAATGAATATGGTTGAGACACTGATGCTGACGGTTCTTTCAATGCATGGTCATTAAATGCTTACATTCAGTACCATGTTCTGTACAAGCTCAGGATTTGATTCTGGGCATTGTGGTGATTGGAAACAATCATGTCCCTGCACCATTGTGGATTTATCTTTTAATTCCAATAGAAACATAGTGCTGAAAACTGAAAAACTGATTCCTGCATCCACATTCCTTTGTCTGGATATTGCAGTGCAGGTTCTCTCCAAACTCTAAGACTACCTGGGAGCGAAATCTCGGACTTGGTGGTGGAGCAGATAGCTTGGAGGTTCTCCATGGTAACCTTCCTTGACCTTAGTTACTGTAACAATATTGGGGCTCGTGCTTTGGCGATAATTGGGAGGAATTGCAAGATGCTATCAGCCTTATGCAGAAACATGACCCCTATGAATTTATGGGCAAAATCCTCTCCAGAGGATGAAGCCCATTCAATCGCATCCACCATGCCAAGGCTCAATCGCCTTGAGATATCCTACCAGTTTATCAACACTGAGAGTCTCCTGGAGATCCTCTCGAGCTGCAATGATCTTGAGTTTGTTGACGCCAGAGGGTGCTGGAATGTGGTACTCTCACCCCAGTACCTCAAGGAGAGGTATCCTAAACTGACACTCCTAGGGCCCGGGGTTGTGGACAAGTACGAGAGGAATTATTACAGCTGGGATGAGGCCTCCGACTTCTCAGACTCAACGGACTACTTGGGATGGGATTTTACGGCGGGAGAGGTTGATGATGATGATGATAACGACTATGAGATCTGGGATGATGAAGGGAGGCTGGAGGATCATCTCGAGTTCAGGTTCTACGAGATGATTGAGGCGGGAGCCCACCTTTACGAGTGGCCACGGTCACCTTGACATATACAAGTTTCCAGGTTGCTTTCCCTGTCATTTGGTTCATCTCTGAGTGGAATGAGGTCTCATGTTTGGCTTTTCTTTCTTCTCTTATATTGTCTTTTTCTTCCCAGTACTACTAGCATTGATTGGCATGCAGATGATGGTGCTCTCCCTCCCTGCCCTTAGAATGTAAATGTCACTGCTGCTTTTCAAGTGAACTCTAGTTAGTTGGTGTGCTGCTTGGACTAATATTGGGTAGAAAGAAGTTTGTATAATATAGCCAGCGAATGATGTATAACAACCCTTGGAGCAAGTCATTAGGTGCCAAGAGTGGTAATTTTTGCCCGACAAACCTAAGTTTAAGTTTATAGAATCACGTGACAACATGTGGAGTGGTGGGTATCTAATAATTAAAGAACTCTTTTTTGGGTGTCTTTTCTTCCTCTGCCCAACACCCACATAATTCCAACCTAAAAATAAGTGCATCACGTGCGCTTTGAAAGACAAGACACACAAAAACTAACAAAGAAAAAAAAATAACAAAGTGAATGAATGCATTATTTGAATCCGTATCACCAACTTTCTATACATATTCCCCTTTTGTATGATTAGAAGGACCTCCTTTCAAGTTGGTATGGTTATGTTGCATTATTAGTGGGGCAGAGCCCGTGATTTCCCTTTCTGAACATGCATGTCCTCGAGTAAAAAGTTAAAAAACCAGCAAGGTTCCTCAAAGTCTTGTTATCATAGCATATATGGTCCCCTCCATGCTTCTTCCTATAAAAAGGATTGGCACGGACACATGTGATCATCAAGATTATGAGCTCAAATTGCCTTCTTCGGATCCATGAATCCCTGCAAAAATAAAAAATGGAGCGGGAGGGAGGTGCTAATTTCTCGTCCATTGCGGTTCTCTGGTCATCCCACTTATGAAAACTCATTCCCACTTACTTCTGTAGTGGATGTCTCTGATTTTGATGTTAAAAGCCAGCAAGCTTCTTCAGGGACCCGGCTGTCCGTATCTCTCTGCACAAGGAGGGTGATGATCACTTTTGACCCATTTCTTCTCCCTCATCTTTTTTCCCGCTTTCTTGATATTTTACAGCTTGATGAGTTAGGCCCAATGATAGCCCATTCCAATTAACGGGCCTTAATTGAGCACTGTAGGGCCCATAAACTTTCGCACCTGTCAATCGTGATCCAACGGCTGCAATTTCATCTTCCAAATCAGTCTCACGCGATCTCGGCCCTCTTCCATTCATCCATCCATGGCTTCCCCCACTAGCCTTCACTCCCATTTTTAACCTCCGTCGACAGAATATCTCTCCGCTTCTTCCTTCTCCTCCTCCTCCTTCGTGAATTACTTAGGGAAGCGCAGAGTCTGCACCCGAATCTCCGCCTCCTCCTCCCGGACTGAGAAAATGGCAGCTTCTTCTTCTCCGCGCGAGGAGTTCGTCTACATGGCCAAGCTGGCCGAGCAGGCCGAGCGCTACGAGGAGATGGTCGAATTCATGGAGAAGGTCTCGGCCTCTGTGGAATCCGAGGAGCTCTCCGTCGAGGAGCGCAACCTCCTCTCCGTGGCTTATAAGAACGTCATCGGCGCCCGCCGTGCCTCCTGGCGGATCATCTCCTCCATCGAGCAGAAAGAGGAGAGCCGCGGTAACGACGACCACGTCTCTCTCATCCGCGATTACCGCTCCAAGATCGAGGCCGAGCTGTCCAAGATCTGCGACGGTATCCTCAAGCTCCTTGACTCCCGCCTGATCCCCTCCGCCTCTGCCGGGGACTCCAAGGTCTTCTACCTCAAGATGAAGGGCGACTACCACCGGTACCTGGCTGAGTTCAAGACCGGCGCGGAGCGCAAGGAGACAGCTGAGAGCACTCTCACCGCTTATAAGGCTGCTCAGGTTGCCAACACCACCCTTTGATCTGCTATTTCTCTTTCAATTACAACTCATAGGGATCTGTATACGTTCCAGATCTGAGACATTATCGCGTCGTCATTTAGCTGTAGCTCTCTTTGCCACACGATTCCTGCTACGGAATGTGAAGTATTCCATTGCTGATCGGGTCATTTTTTTATAATCATTCTATTTGGCGGCCTTCTTTCCATGAAATTCCGCAGTACCTGTGATTGTTATCGAGGCAGACGACATTAGTGTTCATCTAAAAAGCAGCTTTATTTTCTTATTTAGGTTTACACGAAGTTGATCCTACTGATCATGTGCAACATGTGTTTAATGACTTGTGCTATTCTTTGCAACTTCTGTTGATAGGACATTGCCAATGCTGAGCTTGCCCCTACTCATCCAATTCGTCTTGGGCTGGCACTGAACTTCTCTGTCTTCTACTATGAAATTTTGAACTCCCCTGATCGTGCTTGCAACCTCGCCAAACAGGTTAGCTATGGCTATCAAGTCAAATATATAAGCTTGAATATTTTGTGTTCAAATGCTACCTAGGTTTACTTGCTAGGACTTGAAGGGTATTCTTTGCTGAACAAGATCACTGCTTTGATAATAGCATTTCCTTACACTGGGAAATTTAGGCGCCATTTGGTGTACTACATCATAAGAAGAGATGTCATTGTGTATGCTACAGGCTTTTGATGAAGCAATTGCTGAGTTGGACACCCTTGGTGAAGAATCCTACAAGGACAGCACTCTGATCATGCAACTTCTCCGGGACAACCTCACTCTGTGGACCTCGGACATGCAGGTCAGGATGCGTTCTTATTTCCTTGTCTCTCTGGATCATGTGCCTGTCACACCTGTGGCTCTCTTGCTATGCTCCGAACTAACTTAGCTTATGTTGTTGTTCCAGGATGACGGAGATGATATCAAGGAAACATCAAAGCCCGATGAACAGCAGTGAAGCTATTTTGACTGCTGATTTATGATTATGAATGATTTCAATGATCTCCTCCTCTATATGTTTTTTAAACGGAGAAGGTGCTTGCTATTGATTTCTCCCGGGCTGCATCTCTGGGCATGATATGTTTGCTTTTACTGAAGACCCCTCTAGTTTCCCCTATCAAATTGGATGTGATTTTCTGCTGTTGTTGAACTGGACAATGAATGCCCTTTTTTTTATAACCCTTGTGATGCTCTTCTTTGTTCTCTCAGTTCAAATTGGTTAGTATGTTTGTCTAGAAACTGCCTGTCTAGAAGGCATTGGGCTTAAGAACACAACCGATGCTGTTGCCTTTGAAATCATCTATATAGGCATCCACCAAGGCTGGGCGGGGCTTTTAGGATGGTCGAGGAGTTATTTACATGCTGGTTATAGTGACATGTCTGGCCTTCGGATGCAGAAATGAGTTTACGTGTCAGACGGAACCATCATCATCATTTCTTAGGAATAGGCTGACAGATCATTCATACTACTTAATTTAATGTATACTCTAAATATATAGGGTTAATTTAGGAGGTTTATGATCTATAAAGCCATATATAATATTTTAAAATTTCAGAATAGTCACTCAAATGTAATCTTGCTTGTGAGACAGTGAGTATCTGGGTAAATGATAAAAGATGGAGTGGCAAAAACCATGAACATTTTAACAACTGTGGCGTGATTCAGCATTATCCATTCCTTCATTATTCATGAGCTAGTTAAACTATTAATCCAATAAACTTTTCTTTTCCCCAGGTAACATTAATCCAATAAACCCATGTACTAAACTTCAGAAGAAGGAGAAAGATTAACAGCTAATCAGATATTTCTAGCACCATGGTCAAGTCCCCATTCTTCAACAAGCTTAAAATGGTATAAAACTTGACAATTTCCATCCGAAATCCCTCAACTCAACCCATTTGTTCAATTAGCTTCTTCAGCAGTCTTCATTTCTATGGGGCACTGAGAGACATATGGCTTTAGCTGCAAATAGTGCATGAAATATGATAAGCGCCTATGATGAATAGTAGCAGCAGCATGCATGCATGCGATGAAAATTTACGTGCCCTAGGAATGACACTTATTGGGTACCTTAAAACCTGTCAAGTCAGGGACGACATAGTTAGGCAGTTTCTCTTGCACCACCACATATCCACCTGCAATGCAAATCTGCCTTATAGATAGATCTAACCAATGAATGGAAAACATCTGAACAAACAAAATAAGAAAATTGGAATTTATATAAACATTTTATAATCAAATCTGGAAGTTGTTTATCACACTGATATGATATTTAGTCTTCTATTAAATTAAACCATCTAACTACATCAACTTTATAGTGCTAAAGAAAGGAACTAATCTTATGAGGCAAATTAGCACGATTTTGAAGGGAGTTTAGCTAAATATTGTTCATCTCTCAAGCAACATTTCAAAGGCATAGACCCATCACTTCACTGACAGCCTTTAAACAGAGACAAATGGCATCAGTAGCTGTTCCATTGTGGAAGTCTAATCTTCAACCTTAATGCATGCCAACTCCATGTTCAGTAGTGAACCAAACAACAAAAAACAGAGGTTAAAATCATCCAAGGTGGGGCACTAAGATAAGATTTAAAAACAAAAACAAAAAAAACCTTTGCGAGTATGAAAACCCGTAGGCTTGCAGTTCTTCCCCTTGTAGTAATTCCGTGGAGCACGCTTAGAGGAGAGAATATCAAGAGACGAAGTCCGCTTCCTCCTTGCAGCTCGTGCAAGCCCCAATAGAAGTCCTAGAGGCATGTTCCCCTCTTTCAGCAATGCACTAAAAACGAAGTGAACCAGGAAAGACGTTATTGTTTGATGATTAGTACTTAAGAGTGGTAGAAATACTAACTAGATAGAAATTAGAATGCGAGGTACGTGCAAAATACCTAAGCCCAACTATGTCCCTAGTTCAGTGGGTGCAAGATCATCTCAAGACTTGATTTTTACCTACTTAAACAGTACAGGCTTCATCCTAATCAAAACCAGTCTAATCCACTGATACCTATAAGGCTACAATTACTCCACCTCCTAAGAACAGGTAACATGGCCATCCAGTTCATAGACTAGAGATCAGGACAGGCTAAGCATGTTTTCTTTGAGGTAATCAGACGCTAATTAGTCTAAGCCCTCAGAATACCGACATAGATAGCAAATGTTTAGAACTAAGTGAGACTCATAAAATGTCTCCGGAGATTGTAGGCGTGGAGAAGGTGAAGAAAGCGAAAGCTTCCTCCTTGGACCGTACAGCAATCTGAAAGGTAATACAATTCACTGACCAGGGGAAGAGAAAACATGAAATTGAAAGAACCCGAAAGTGGAAGCTCGGACCTTGTTCACTCCAGGTTTCAGCTGACCCCCCAACGCTCGGCGGCTGAGGGAGGGAGGGAGGGAGGGAGGTTGTCGAATGAGTATGGGCTCAAATTGGACTATAGCCATTAAGGCAGCAGGCCCATAAAAATGTGAAATGTGAAACCCCTACTGCGAATAAAAAATGCCAAGAATCTTTCTAGAGGCTGGCCTTTTTTTCTGATTGCCTGATCTGATCAAATACTTGATGTAATGAGATTCCCTTCCTCCTACGGACGAGGGCGTCTCTACATGACCCATTTGGCTTCTCACGTAGTGGAACTCACAATTTTGCAAAGGGGGTGGTGAGGTTCATGTCACCCTTTGCATTGATCAACCCATGAAGCTCGAATCATCAGCGTCCACCCAACTGATACCTGCAGGGAGAAAGAAAAGAAAAGAAAAAAGAAAAATCTTAGCGGGGTAACGGATATTCTGCATGAGAAGCACGAGGGTGGGTACGACAGTCAAACTTGGTGGGCAAAAAAGGTCCCGCCAGGTTTGACATTGCTTGTTATGTTCATTGAGAGGAGTCGATCTCAGCATCTAGAAACGCAAGGCCTAGACCCTTTCTTAATTAAAGCGTTGAAGTTTGATTGCGACTTCTAAACGACTTGTCTCTTCTTCACATCCATGCGTGTTTTCTTTTCCATCTAATTGATACAATATATCTCAAAACCCGACTTGTCTTTCTTCTGTGTTCGGAATTTACCTGGACCCCCGGCCAGGGGGCACCAAGCAAAGTACGAGTGATGCAGCATCTTGTGAAGCCCAAAGGGTGAATCCATCTTGATGGAATGGTTGTCTAGATGCATGGTTTTACCAGTGGGTTGGTTGGGCTGGTGGCTCCCACATGAGATAGGGAGACACTGAACTGGATCAGAGTCCTTGCGTCCTGGCTTCCTTTCATTTTCTTTCAACTTGGATGGACTCCAAGTGGAACAATTGCATAAGTTGGGTCTATTTCGACAGCTTTCGGCTCTCAAACTATGATTGTAACAGCACAGTCAACACGGTCCCCCTGAGATGAAGTGCCAGCAGGGGGTGGAATCTTGTCGATCAGATCATCTCGTAAGACCCAGCAGTGAACTTTCTCAGCAAAATGTGAAGTGAAGACCCATCTGTGACCCTTGAGAGAAATCTAACAGTGAAGAACATCACCAGTTATTAATTTCTCGGCAAGTTTGTTGCAGCAAGGACATGGAAAAGACTTGTTATCCTTCATTGAGAGAATTGCCTTAGCAGCATGGGAATACTGTTGGAAGATAAGGACTTAATCTATTATATAACGAGGTCTAACGTGTAGGACTGATGATATGCAGGACTTTGTAGCTCCCACGTACAAAGATACAAATATCATTGATGCTCCTGCGAAATTGAGACGGTGAAGCGACTCTGCCTGAAATCATTGAATTGTTCTTATCTGGGTTGTACTAGGAGATTGATTTTACGGACAATTCTTCCATGGTAATTCGGGCGGCATGTCTACTGGTATTCATTCTTTGGAGAGTAACAATGCAGGGAAGGAGTTTGGTCCACCCAGAAGAATTTGCAGTACTCGTCGGCCGCCGCGAATCCCTGCTGCTCCTCGTCCATCTTTGTCGATCTAGGACCCGAGAACTGAACCCAATCGAGCATCTCAGATGCTGGGGAATCATAGAATGATGAGCTGGAGATGAGAGGCTCTTCCTCAGGATCGGTGTTCGTAAAGTCATCGTTCATCTCTCCGGGTCCTGCTGCTGCTACTATGACGTTGTTTTCACTCAATGAGGCATTGTTCATCGGTTCAGAAGAAAGCGGAAACTCTTGTGCCAGCATTGAATGGGTACGACCACCGTCCACCTCTACTAGATGGAGCTTCAATTTTAGCTCTCTCAGCTGCATTCAAATGGAAACACCTCTGAAACCCAATAGTAAAGATGCTAAAGAGTTGAAAGTAACTTCATGATTCATCAAGCGAAGAGGCTGGATGGCAATACCTCCGTGGCAAGAGTTTCTTTTTCCTGCTCGAGATTATCGAAGTGGAGCTTAAGGGAATCATAGTTTGCTCTCAGGATGCTGTAGTCCCTCTCCAATTGTTTGGTCTTATAACGGGCACGCCGGTTCTGGAACCAAATGGCGACCTGCCGGGGCTGCAGGCCCAGCTCGTCAGCTAGCTTCACCTTACTCTCAGGATCCAGCTTGTTCTCGACCTCAAAGTTCTTCTCTAGGGCCTTCACCTGAAAGGAGCTGAGCCGCCGCTTCTTGTCCCCCAGGGGACCAAGCTCTTCCCCCTCTTCCTTGTCCAAGCTGTCTAGCATTGCCTGAAACTCCCCGGTGTAGATTTGAGCCTTCTTCCTACCCTTCTCCTCTGAAACAGACAGAAACCTCTTGATAAATACAGCTTCAATTCTTCCAGCAAGCAACCATCTGCAGTACTGGAGATGTGAGGTTGAACTCTCACCTTTTACCGCTTGTAGAGAGGCCAATTGAGCAGAAGAGTCTTCTGAACTGCTGAGCCTTTTCATGATTCTGAATAAAACCTTTCGTTTTCCTCCTTGCACTCTTGGAGCAACCTAATGCTACGGCTGCTGTCTGAACTGACTAGTAGAGATGAACATGGGTTCCTTCCTCTGAGACACCTTTGTTTCTTTTGTCAGCCTGCTATGTGAGAGAGAGAGAGAGAAGGAAGAAGACAAAGAGATGAAAAGGACGGGCAGCCATGTCCATTGAACCGCACGTCATAGTGCCATAAAACCTTTTACCCGAAAAAATCACCACATTTATGGACCCTACACTAAGATGTTCCCCGTGTTCGTCGATCTCGAAACCCGACCGACCACTTTCACGGCCTCTTCGGTCTGTAGCTTCTTGGCCCGCTATTATTGTACAGGTTCACAATTTATAACAGCATGCATACAGTAGTATATAAATGAACTGAATGGATGATTATGTTGAGGTATACCTCACTGCCATGGAATAATTCAGTAGGCAGAGGAAAAGAACAAGGTGGGAAGATTTGAGCAGACATTTTGCATGATTGCTCCCTTCAAGGAAAAAATAGGCAGGATACGGCTGACAGGGACAGAGGGTAGGAGATGATACAGAATCTGCTTTTTTTTTAATTCTTACAGTGGGCTCTGCATGGTGGGTTGCCGATTGCCATTGCAGAGCAGCGCTGAAGTCCATGAGGGGCTGGCAACAGCTGTTTCCAGCCCGGGAAATGAAAGACTGATATTGGGATGTTCTATAGCTAGGTTTTCACTTTCAGGCTAAATCAACATGAAATTTATGGGGTTGTGTCTCTACTAGAGCTTTAAGCGAGCAGATACAGACAGGATGATTGGTCAATGATTCTTTTCACCTATTGACTGAGCCATCCCATCCCACCCAAATCACGGTGATCCTCCCAAAAACAAGTCCACTACATGCATCTCTTTCCTTGAGCGTCGTGTCGGGCCTGCTAACAAGGCCACTAGCTGGCAGACTTAGTAATGTACACTGGGCCTTCCTCTTCCCTTTCAATTCCATAGCCACTAGTTGATCCTCGTGGGAGACATACGGCACGCCTGCACCACGCCATCCGATCATCATGCGTTGGGATCTATCAATTCATAGGAAATATATGGAGAAAAAGGAAAGTCCATCTCAACGTCCGCTTTTATTTGCAGCATAGCATTTGAAAAGAAGACTGTGTCGCCAGATTTCTTTATTTAGTTTCCAGCCTGGACCTTTACAGTGAGAATCCAAGGTAAGGTGACTCACATGGGAGATGGGAGGGAGGAACACTAGCCATAGACAAACGCATTTATTATCCAAGGTGCCTCACATCACATGGAATTCCTTACCATTTTCCATTAGGACAACTGGTGGGTTTCTGTTTTTATACCATTTTCTACGCTAACATATTGGACCACACCTCCCCCATGTAGACCACACCCTCATCTCATACATACACCACATATCTCTCTCCACACCTCAATACTACTGCTTGTTGAATTTCTTGGATGGAGAAGATGGCTAGTCACATACAAACATCGGCGAGAGATCCCATAAGTAGAAAAGAGGAAGAAAGCCTTGTTGTCCAGCGACAATTGCAGAAATTCAAGCGCCTTGGCTGTAAGTGGAGAGACAAGAAAGAGACAGACAAACACTTGCCTACAATATTAATGATTTCGAGATTCACTAAGACGACAACTAATTCTTTTTTAATTTGAATTACTTTTAAATCAACATAAAAAAATTAGGTGAAGGTAGACCAACACAAACCCTAATCATATGGGCATTTTCTTAGCTAGTAATCATGTGTTACGCCGTGGATCAAAAAAGGATTTTCCCTTTCTAGACTTATTAAAGAAGGCCATGTTCCAGAGATGCAGATGATAATCTGACCAGATATGTCAATGGCTCTTTCAGATCTAGAAATCTTGTATATGGTAGATCCTTGAGGTCTCTTTTTAATTGACCAATTTAAACATGAATGAGAAGATTCTCGCCGTAGATGGTGGGTGGTGGAGGAGGAGAGAGAAGAGACAGCTAATAAGATGAGATGAAGGAATAAGAAGAAAAAAAAGGAAGGGTGACGATGATGTGTTGTCACCCAATTATTGGTGGGCGGCCTTATTTATAAATCATTTTCCATCCTCTTTTTCCCACTTTTTGTCTCGTAAATTTCATTTTATTACTTCAACTTTTTAAACATTCTTTAATATTTTGTGTATTTTTTATTCCGTTTAATTTGATCAAAAAAAGAAATTTGTTCAATTATGATGAGAGATATCAAAGACTTTGCCACCATCCAACCCACCCCTTCAAGTCACAGGTTTGTCTAACACGTGTTGCACATGGTACGTCCACACGAGTCTCACCCTAAATCTAATGTGATTGAAAATATTAAATAATATAAAAAATAATGAAATTAATAGTACAATTGAATATAAGTTAAACTTCATAATTTTATTAAATTATTTTAAATTCGAGTTTCTCTCATTTTAAATCATTTTTCTTAGTTTTTCATAGGGTCCAGACATCCTTTGAATACCTACGGCCAACAGTTGGCATGCCTATTTATTAGTGTGCAAGTATTCTCAGTGTTGCATATTTATAAAAAGATGGAGGGCTAATTCATAAAATTAAAGAAGTTGGAGGGTTGAATATGGACTGCAGGACGTTAGGTAACTTGCAACCATATTGCTGCCCTTGTCCATGGATGGTCATGATCGGTGCGGAGGAGGTCCTTGCACATTTATCTATATATAAACCCCCTAAGCCTTCTCCATTCAGCCTGTAGCCTGCACACACACTCCCTCTCTCTCTCTCTCTCCCTAAATTTGGTTGAGTTAAGGTAAATGGCCCGCTCAGCCTTGGTTTTCTCGGCCCTCTTTGCCGTGGCCGTTACCACCGCCCTTGCACAGGCTCCCACATCTACCCCGGCCGCGTCCCCCACTGCGGCACCGAAAGCGTCCCCTCCTCTCTCTTCCCCGCCCCCTTCCGCTCCCGCTCCGGTTCCAGTATCGTCTCCGCCAGCTTCCACACCCTCTCCCACCCCTTCGACGCCGACGCCGACGCCGACTCCTACTCCCTCCTCAACCCCCGCTCCCTCAAGTGCGGCAACACCATCTCTCTCGGCATCTCCGTCTCCGTCTCCTCCCTCTCCTCCGTCATCTCCCACTTCATCTCCTCCCGCACCTGTACCAGCCAGCGCAGTCTCCCCACCTCCCTCGGGCAACTCAGCTGGAATTAACAGAGCCTTCGTGGGCGGATCCATCGCCGTCGCAGCCTTAGCGGGTGCTATAATGCTGTAGATCTGGTGGACGATCTCATGATGTTGCAGATATAGGAATCTGTTACTTATTTCTTATCAGCTAGTGATGGATCTCTCTTCTTTTTTGGTTTATTTAATGTTCTCGTCATTGTTATTTGTTTTTCAATGTAATTGCGGACATGAGTGGGTTCTTGGATAGGATGGACCTTTCTATCTGGTGTACTTCTAATTAATTTGCTCTGTAGATGGATGCCATCTGATTGATACATTCTGATTATCATTATTGGAAATTTTTTATTTGTGATGATAGATAGGTTAAGATCAGCTTCACGGCTATGTAGATGTTCCCATTTAGCATCATGACACTGGAGGAGTTCAGGTCAAGCTCCCGAGATCACGAATTCAAACCGATTCGAATGATTGTCAAGGAAAACGACCAAGAATCCTTCCAATGTCAAAGTTCTTCCTTCCTTCCAATCCATGGCGGTGGTGGTAGGGGGAAGTAAGTAATGACTAATGAGATTGAGGAGGACAGCTGTTACATCCTTTTTTGTTTTTGCACAAATGACAGTTGTTACTCAAAGGGCAACTACTTCCCCTAACACGCACTCTTCTTTTGAGTTCCTTTCCCCTTTTTTATAATTGTTTTATTTTCTATTTTTCATAGCAATTTATTCAGTGTGGGATAGATATTTTATTGCTATGCATGATTTTGGATTAAAAGTAGCACGACTTCCAAACGGTCCATTATTTTTCTAGTGGTTCAGTTGAGACCAGTATTTTATATATATATATATATATATATATAGCACAATAGTGGAACCGGGGCTTTAAAGGGATGAGGAATCTGATGCGTGCTTCTGTTGTGGTTGTAGAGATGCCCACCTTCTCAAAAAGCTTAAAAAAAGCATTACTGCCTTTTGTAACTTTGAGATATGGTTAAGAAATGTTCTTGAATTCATACACCATCAAACTTGATTGGATCTTTGGTTCGAGGCATTAATGACATATGGTGTCCATGAGGTCAATTTGGGTATTCCATCTCCCACCCTTATCCACCTCATCCAGCTGGAGATATTTTTTCTATAAAATTAATTTTATTAATTAATCATAGCATGGTAAAATGCTCTCAAAATTGAGTAGTATAGTTATTACCATTGCATTATTTGAAATTGTTGTTCTCCAAATACTTATAAAATTTCTTCAAACTTATTATTATATTTGCTTGTAAATATGATTGTTTCACGAGTTAAAGTCCAATTCCCAACAATTTTTAATGTTTTTATCGAATAATGCACTCTCTAATTTTCAAACCACTAGTTCTTATCATCAACATGGAAATTTTTTATTCGTAAATTGTTAAATTAAATATAAATAATATTCTAAATTAATATCACCCAACAAATTTAGACAGGTCCCAATATAGTTATTGTGCATGCTTGGTTGATAGTAGACCTGTCATTGCAATTTATTAGGCCAATAATTAAATTTTAAGTTTATTTCATAATTCATAAATTTAATCACAATTTTCAAATAATAGTTTTTAATACAACTTTAGAATTTATTATAAAAATAATGTGTTAATATATTTAATATTATTCATTCCCAACTTTACTACTATCAATACAAAGAAGGGGAATTGTATATTTAATGTTATTCACAATTGTTCAAACTTGTAATAATAAAAATGTCCAACTTTGAAAATGAATTATTTAAAGTTTATAAATGATTAAATATTAATCCATGAGACATTCATTATACATCATTATTTTAAGTTTATAAATGAATGTTATTCACATTCAATTTTTCCTACTTATTATTAAATTATTTTAAAAAATTATGGAAAATTTATTGTATCCATTAAATATACCAGATGCATCATTTAACTTTTATATTACAAATACTATTTTTAATCAATTATCATATTAACCATTTGTTTTTTTTGTTGGATTAGATGAGTCCAATTTTTGATGGGCTGATCAATCAATTATTGAATGAAGCGGGTCAAACCGGACAAGAAGTGAAGGATCCGAATGGTCAGCGGTACTTACAAGTTGTATAGTGGAAATGTTCATATCATTTGTGCTGTAAAAAGGGGTAAGGATTGAGTTGTAGAGCTGGTGGGGGCAAGCAAAGAATTGCTTTTTTCCACTTGCAAGAATAATGGATATTTGGGCCCATATTTTCATGTGTCATAGGCCCATTATCCGATATACTTTGAAGTTTGACCCAAAGTTATGTCGGCCCAATATTGGCATTTGGACCCCCACATTTTCGTGTGTCCCGAATTTTCCGAAATTCATCATTTTGCCCTCAAAAAACGTAGTCGTCTCGGCTGAACCGCTCTGCTGACAGATATTTCGTTACTCCTTATCCATCTGGCCCCTCGTCCGTGCCATGCCTCCCCCTCTCTCGACCTTGTTGTTCTGTTGTTCGCCTTCCTCTGCCTCTTTCTATACTACACATAGATTTATGCTGAACAGATGAACTGAAACGGCCTTACTGTAAAGTTCGTGGGGGCTCGGCTCGTGTCTTTGCGGAGAGTACTCTGGCATCAATGGAGTCTTTGACACTCCACAGTCTCTTCCCTTCTGTTTTGGTCGGTGCATTTTATTTGAAGCCCTTAACCGTGTCTTCTCGGTCCATCGTCTCCCTCCCCCTATCCTCAGCTCCCTGCTCCTTCATCTCTAGTTGTCTGCGCACCAAACTCAGACGGTCCGCAGGCACGTTCTCCTGCTCATTCTCAGCTGCCGCCGTTGAAAACCCCCAACTCGAATCAGATGTTAAACAAGAAAATACGGAGGAAGAGGAGGAGTCCTCAAGGACGAGGTTGATCGCCCAGAACGTTCCTTGGTCCTGCACGGCTGAAGATGTTCGCTCCTTGTTCGAGAAGCACGGGACTGTTGTCGATGTCGAGGTATCCTAATGTGATCTTGAAGCTGGAGATAATTTTCACTTATCCAAAGATTTTGCTCGCTTCTAAGAAAATTGTTTTTTTTTTTTTTTCTGATATGCTGTAGTTCGTTATCTTCTGTTGACTCAGCTGTCTATGTACAATAAAACAAGGAATAGGGGCTTGGCTTTTGTGGAGATGGGCTCGCCTGAGGAAGCGCTCAAGGCTCTCACTAACCTCGAATCCCATGTAAGCATAGAGCACTTGATTAGGGGAGATGCTCATTGGCGGCGCTATCTCTCTCTTAATGTCTTTTTTATTCAGTCATATCTTGAGCTTATGATGAAGTAAGAACATTCTTTGCAATCCGATTAGAAGTGATGAAGGGGATGATGTAATGTCCATGAATCCTAAGAACTAAGCCGGTGCCTGGTATGATGTGCAGTTGCTGCATCTTGCTTCTCTATCTTATCCTATGCAACTTTAAATCCAAGCCCAAAGACCAAAGGACCTTCATTTTTAACTTGACTTTTTTTCTCCATGTCTTCTTCTAGTGTATTGTTGAGCAATGCCTACTTAGTGGAGGGTATCCTCCTGTTACTGTCAAAATAAGGAGTTATGGTTCCATGGATGCTGTTTTAGGAATTTGAAGGCAGAACGCTGAAGCTCAACTATGCCAAACTGCAGAAGAAGCCTTCCCCACCCATGCAGCCTAGAAAGTTTCCAACTTTTAATCTATTTGTGGCCAATCTTTCCTACGAAGCCAGAGCAAAGGACCTCAAGGAACTCTTCAGTTCACAGAGCGGTAGTGTTGTATCTGCCCAAGTCATATGCCACGAGAATCCAAGAAGGTCCTCTGGGTATGGGTTTGTTTCCTTCAAATCCAAGAAGGATGCTGAAGCAGCTATATCTGCCTTTCAGGGGAAGGTGCAATCTCTTTTCCTACTCCTGAACAAATGGGGGGATCTTTCAAAAAATTCAATCATCGCCCTTAAAAGGAATCAGGGAGAGTGAATTTTTTCCAAGAATATCCATCTCATGTTTTGTTACCCTTTGAGATGTCATTTCATTATAATGCAGGTACTTATGGGGAGACCAATAAGGGTGGCACGAAGTAGGCAATTTGTGAAAATCCAAACAAAAGAGAGCCTGCTGTCCTCAGAAGCTTCATATGAAGCGGAGTCTGCTGCTGAGGAAGCAGGTGTAGCTGAATAAAGGTGCATGCCTAAAATTTGAGGGTCTGCCTCTTCAGCCATGTCTGTAATCATTTTAGTGCTCATCATCTAAAACTAGAAATGACAATTTATGTCTGGATAGTTGGTGCAATATCCATTGCTTCCATCATTACACACTGAGGGAGAACTTTGCTCATGTTACTATCCTTTATGTATATGTGAGGAATTCAAAAGCATACTAATCCATAGGTTGAGTTTCCTTGTCTATTTATATACGTTGTCATTGTGATTGATCTGATGATTAGTAGACCTCTGGAGGATGGGTAATCTCTTATGCATATGAAGGGAGGGGGGACGTAATTGACTGCATCTACTTTGTTGACCCATTGATTGATCTCACAAAGGATCGAGTTGGAGCGAACCCGTGAGTTTGAATATGATTATGATTGGTCAGATGTTGTTTCTGTCTATTGGTGCACCTACAACATTAATAGATCATTTGGCTCCTTATCATTTCGGTGTCTCCGCAATGATCAGTGGGGGGAACCATGGCAGGTGTTCTTCATTGTCACAACAGCAAAAATCCTTGTGATAATTAACTGATGTAAGAACAATTGTGTGTCCAAGTTGATTGACTGAACTGAATTAAATTTTATAACATTTTGTGTCTCAAAGCACAAAAACATTTGACTGCATGGACAGAATGTGTTGCCAGGTGAAATATGTATTTTGAACAGGTGAAAGACAAGAATAGATATGCTAATTGTAGTGAGGTCAGACTGATGGCTAATTCTGATCAACATTGGGCGGTGCCCCTCTTGCAGCTTGGTTCGCTTCATCGGCCAAGTTCTCCACTTTCTCCTCCACTTCTTCGATCTGCAATTTTGGAAATCATCGAGCTTTCAGATGAAATGAGTGGTTGGACCATGATGATGATGGAACAGATGAGGTTTATGTGAAAGCTGAAAACCTTCTCTAGGATTTGTTGTGCCAAGCGCGCATCCTTGGCGGTCAGTTCGGCCACATTTTCAACATAGGTGACCTCATCCCTGAGCTTTCCACCTTCAGGAAGTTGCTCTGCCACCTCCTCTGCTACCTTCTCCACATCCTCTGCAATTTCCTCTATCTTGCTTGCAACTTCCTCTGCCCTCTCCACCACTACTTTTACTTCTCCTGAGAATTAATCAAAAGTTCTTAATGTTTAAGGCTGTAAGAACATATGTCCAGACTACAGCATGGATGAAATGGGATCCTGCATTTCCTAACTGTTCCATAGCCAGATTGGGATCTCCACAGGAAATTAATCGTACTTGGGTATGTTGGCTTATCTCTCCTTAGCTTCGGCTCATCAAGTTCAATGCAAAAAATTGAACAACCGGTCAACTATTATGTCATGGAGCATAAGATTTACCCACTTTCAATTCTCAGGAATGGAACCCAATTCTTCTTCCAGAAGGCTAGAGCTGCCGAAATTATCACTCCAACAACCCAGATTTTCCTGCTAATCGAGCATGAACTCAAACAAAAGAATAATCCAGTATTAAAATAAATAAACAGAGGCACGGATTTTGCCCGACTCACCAGGAACCAGGAGATGGATCTGAACTGGGAAGCTGATTCCCTGATTGGGCACTGCATCGAAATGTCACCTCCCGATTGGATCCGCGGAAACCCAGAGCAAAGAAGGGAACCCTGTTTGCGATGCTGCAAGCGACACTTCCATTAAAGCGTTGGCTTTTACAAGTCTTCCACGATTCTAATGACGGCAGGTCTGAGTTCTGCTGCCTGAAACCATTTGCGGCTGGGAGAAAGGCGGCTTTTGCTGTCGAGAGCATCTTCTCTTTCTCATATCATTGCTTTCATGGGAAGCAGTTCCAATTAGAGACCAAGAAAGTTAGACCAGAAGTTTGTATAAGGTGGAATTTTTAGTGGAAATTAAAGGTCTTAGTTGACCAATGAACAAAACAGAACCTTACCAGACGCGATCCCTCTAAGGTTCGATTCTAGTGGATATTATTTTTTTCAATGGGATCAGCTAAAGTCCAAGAGCGTGAAGATATTATAGAAACACTAAAAAAATGTCAGACTCCCTTCATGCCCCACTTTCATACATGAATTAGATAAGGTTTCCCAGCAATCCAATTTCGTGCAGGGCATCCAACTTACTGCATCACATAAATATCGGATATCCATAAATCTTTTGCATAACTGAATGGTTACATGTTCTAAATCCTGCATTCATCTAATCCATTTGAACATAGGAGGAACCATCTTATAAAGCCTGTCAATGCATTTCAGGGTGCCTCTCCATTACAGTAAAAAAATTAACAGAAGCAGAGATTGTTTAGACTGGGAGTAAGTTGAAGAGCGAATTTCAAGTAAGAATCAGCATATAAATGCATCAACTATGTTGGGGGAATCTGTCCTTTACAGCAGCAGATAGGGTCCATGTATGCAGAAACACTCGGGGACCATTCACTTGATTTGGAGCTTATTACCAGGATGAATCTTGTAAAATGGCTTTTAGGATGCAAGTCTCATGTAAAGAGAAGGCTAGAAACTTGGACGCTACACAAACTTTGCATGAAAAAAAATGTCTTATTTTCGTAAATATAACTTTTATGACAGAGTTCATTAGAAAAATTATTCCATCAAGGATTACATGTACTATAGCTACCGATAAATAAATAAAAATGATGCCATCAAGGGTTTCCCTGTTCATCAATATTGAAGACAAAATCCTTCAATTTTGAAATTTCTTAACCATAACAAGCAACATGATTGGTAAGAAAAAGGATAGCAGATGCCTAATTAAATGATGGCCTGATAAAGTTGGTACCTCAACCTTTCCACCTAGAAGTGCATGGAACAAAGTAAATATCAGAAAAAGTCAAGATAAGGTCTTAAAAATTATTGGCATATGTCACTTATATTAAATTAATATGCATGTATATATACTATTTAGTTCATACTGGTAAACTGCATTACTTTGATCACGGGATCAAATGTATGATACTGGGAATTATCAGCCTAATATATTAATTTGTTCCTTTCCCATCTGTGTAAAGCTTAGAGTTGAGTCCACATATACATCTGCACCATCCATGATAAATGATAAATACACGGTCCTTAGCTGCCTATATGATCAAGACAGAGAAGTCCAAGCACTAAGTATAGGAAACTAAAACATAGAGAAATTAGAAAGATATAACTGACAAAAATAGAAATAATACATTAATAGACTGGACATAAGCAAGATCAAATGTTGATCAAGAGCATGGACTTGGTAATTTCATAATCCATGTGAAGGTTGTCTTAAGTTGAAGGCAAATTCAAGTTGGGCAAAAACCGATAGTATTTTGAGAATCAAACTGTAACATAAAAGTTGGGCAAGTTGCTGGATACTTATTGTATCTCCAGTATCAACACCAGCAATTAAATAAATAAATCAAGCCTCAGGATACTATCATATCATATAGAGATGTTTAGAAACATTCTGACCTTAAGGATCTATCAGACCCTTTTGCAGGTGCTGCCCGCTCTGCAAGTAAATACAAGGAGAAGAGAAGAGATGAGGTAATAGCACAGATTCACCAATCTCAACCTGTTCAATCTGCTCATTAGACATAAAACACCATGTAGACATAATGAAAAAAATGTATGCTTTTTTGGTTTGGAATATATGTAGGTTAGAGTCAAGGATGACAAGTAGTTTTGATTCACCTTAAAACGAATAATTTCATGATTTAAAATGGACATTGTATGATATTGTACCTCAACTATAATCTAATTAAATCTCAATCTCACTTTTTAAAATTTTAGATCATAAATAAAGTGTATTTATGATGAATAAAAAAGAAACATTTTAATATATAATTAAATAAAATATAATTGATCAATTGATTAAAACAAAAAAATTATTAATCTCCTAAAATAAATACTTTTATATAAATTATAAAATCAACTCAAAAAAATAAATGTTTAGCTATCCAATTTTTATTTATTATTTAGTCATCCTTAATATAATTTAAATATGTGCCAACATTATTTTTATATAAAATTTTGTATTTTAAATATAATTAATTTATAATTTTTCATATCTATATTTAAAATTTTGTCATAATGTATTACTTTTTTAGGTATAGAAGATTAAAGGTGTATTTACTTATATAAAGAAACAAGAAGTATAGTTTAATTATAATGTTTTATTTTAGCATATAATTAAGTATAGGTAATAATTTTATTGGAAAATTTATCAATTCTTATTTACTTTGTTAATGAATGTATTGATTAATTAGTGACTTTAAGATTTATTAGAAAATAAAGAATTTATATAAATTATAATTAATTTTAAGAATTTGTTAATATAATTATTTTTTTAATTGATTTTGTTGTTGAGCTATTACCCTTAAGTACAACATGTAATTTCTTTGTTAACCTCATTTAAAATCTTAGTAATTGGTCTTAGTATAAAAATACTAATTCTTTTATTTCAAATATGATATTATTAAATTTCGTATATTTTTACTAATAAATATGAAATCTACAAAATTCAAATTTTAAGTCAATTATTTTATTTGAATAATTCTTAAAATGGTGTAAGGAAGGAGAAACTTAAAATTTTAATCAATATTAATAATTTATACACATTTGTGGGATATACCATCTTTTCTCTCTCCAAATTATTATTTTATAAAAATTCAACCTTTTTATTTTATATGTAGTTTCTCAATTTATATATATATATAATTTTAATAAAATTGAAATATAATTTTTAAATCTTATTTAATTATATATTATAGTATTTATAATAAATAAAAATGTTTTAATAAACAATTAAAAATAAAATTCAAAATTTATATTTAATAACAAAAGACAAAAAAGTGATTATTCTACTAAAATAATTTGTTTAGAGAAAGATTTTTTTATATAATTTTATTTATTAATTAGTATTTTCTATACATTTAATAATTATAGTTCTATATTAATATATTATTTAAGCATTATTCTTTTCAATTTATTTTCTTTATTAAACATTTTTATTCTATATAATATTTTATTAAAAACAAGTTCAACCATTAAGCTCATTCTCTTCACTTTTTATATATGTTTTAGATAAGGAAGAAAGTAAACACTTCACATATGAAATGTGTTTTATTTTTTAAAACTTATTTATTTAAAAATTATTGCATTTAATTACAAAATATATAATTACATCTTCAATAAGAAATTTGTAATATTTCACAGTTATGTTATAAGCTTTTTTATGATTACATATTTTGTAATTTTATTTAATTGCATATCTATTAAAAGATATTTAACATTTAAAGTTATAAAGATTTTATAATTACATATTTTGTAATTTTAAAATTACTACATTCAATATTATATCACATTGTATTTTTTTTTTTGCATAATATATCACATTGTATTTGAAAGCTGATTATTACTGCAAAATCCATTCTTTCCATTAAAAAATATAAAGTGCTCATAACTGAACCATTGGATGTGAACAAGTGCATATCACTTCTTAAGTTATTAATTAAAACTTTTCTGAAAACCTTGTCATAATTACCTTCTTTATAATTATGTTATGTTTGTGGTTTTAAATGATAATCCAATATTTCAGATTTTTTTGTTGATCTCAAAGTCAAATTAATAAATGGTAGATGCAATAATTTCTAATTAAATATAATTTAAAAATTATAATTTAATTTTATCACAAAATCAATATGAAACATTAATAATTTGAAGAGAGAAAAGGTAATAGATTTTATATTTATTTGTGTAAATATATAAAATTTAATGAAATCCTGTTTAAAATATAAGAATTATTATTTTTATATGAATAATTGTTATTAAAATTTTGTTGACAAATACCATACATATTTCACAAAGTAATCCTTAATGTTCACTTCTATTGAAAAAGATATTGTATATAATATTGAAATAAGAGAATAAAAATGTAAAAAGTTTAAAAAAATTAAAAAATATTTTAATAATAATAATAATTACGGTTTATATACTATATTATAGAATTTGAATTATTAAATATATGTGTATGACATAAAAATAAATAAAAATTACATAAAAAATATTTCTTTATAAGTAATTTATTATAAAACTTGAATTATTAGTGATATAAGAAGGAACTAAAAATAAATAAATAAAATATATAAATAGATATTTATTTTTAAATAATTTATTTTAGAACTTGAATTGTTAATGGTATAAGGGCTTAAAAATAAAAATTAAATAAAAATTTATTTCTAACCAATTTATTTTAAATTATGAATTATTAATGTTATAAGAATAAATTAAAAATAAATAAAAATTACATAAATAAATCTTTCTCACTAATTAATTTATTTTATAACTTAAATTATTAATGGTATAGGTCGGTCTTAAAATAAATAAAAATTATATAAAGAAATCTTTCTCTTTAAACAATTTAATTATTAATGTTATAGGAAGAACTTAAAAATAATATAAATAATTTTTTTAATAATTTATTTTAACAAAATAATAATTTTTTTTGTCTTACTCGTTTAATATAACTATATTTTAAATGTATATATTTTTTATTAAATTTTATTTTTAAATAATAAATAATAAAGTTCAATATTACTTATTTGTTTTATTTTGTAATATCACATATTACTTATTTAATAAAATAAAATATTATAAATATATATATATATTTGAATGTTCTTTGTAATGATTTAATATATATATTTAGCTCTTTACCAATTATCTAAACAAATATAAAAAAACTTATTTTTATTGTAATTAATAAAAATTATATTGTATTACTATAAGATATAATTTGAATGTAACATATATAAATATATATTTTTATAAAATATATTATAATAATATTATATATATAATTACAAAATACTTATTCTAACATTACACTTTTATGTTCATACTTGAGAAATAAACATTTTGAAATCATATTATATATATATATGATATTATATATGTCTTAAAGTTTTTAATGTAATTTTTAATGAATTAAAAATTAGGTTTTGAAAATCTATAAATGCAATTATATATTTAGTAATTACATAAAATTATAAATATATAATTACAAAATAATTATAACATAAAAGTGGAATCCTAAATATCTCTACAAAATAATGTTGGAACACTCCTACTAATATACGTATTTAAATTATAATAAATAATTAGGTAATAAGTAAATAATAAATAACAAATATATATAGAAGTATTAAATATTTTATAAGAACGACTAAATAATAAATACAAATTATATATAAAAATATTTTTCTTTTTGTTTAATTTTATAATTTATATACAATTTTATTTATTTTAAGAATATATTTATATTTGTTTTTCTTATTAAATGTAATTAATTAATTATATTTATATAATTTCTTGTTAAAATCTTTCTTATATATTCAACATAAATACACTTTGTTTATAGACTAAAATATAAGAAAATGAGATAAAAGTTTAATGAGTTTGTAGTTAAATGTAATAATTTATAATTAAATAGTATTTCAATTTTATTATGAAATGGATATGAAAAGTTGACAATTATATATAAAATAAAATTTTGATACAATAATATTTTGAAAAGAGAATATGTATTAAATAATAAAAAATAATAAATTATATTAAAACCACAATACTTTATATTAATATAACCAATACAACTGGTTATTACCCTCTTCTCAAGAAAATTAACTCAAAATCCTACTTGCCAATATTCATCTTCCTCATATGAAACCATTTAAATGAAATTGGAAATCTCTCCATCTTAATAAATGGCAATTATAGTTATGTTCCTTGAGAAGAAAAGTAAAAAACTTAGCCTCCATGGATCATGAATGTGTGGAATTGTGGTGTGTTCAAAGTTAGGTCGATGTAGCTTATTAACATCGTTACTGATTATTCTATTTAATAAAATAATATATTTTTATTTAATACAATTGAACATTTTAAACATAAGTATAAATTGTGAATATTGGTTTCATTCTTTGAATAATTTTTTTAAAAATTTATAAATTTGACTATTTTTTAGTTTTGACAAATATTTTTTGTTAAACTAATTAATAATAAACTTTTAATTTTATTTCTCATTTCATATGAAATTCAAATTTTCAACAAAAAATAAAGATATTATTAAAAAATATAACATATATATTATATGTTACATATAAATGATGATATGAAAATGTATTCTTTTATTAATTATAATTTTGTATTAAGATAAAATTTTATTTTCTGTCGATTTGGTAAAAAATCACAAATTATGTCATAAATTTTCTCAATTAGAAAAAAATAATAAATGTCCTTCATGTAATGTCATATTACTCATTTAAACAACTTAAATTATCATGTTAAATATAATGCAAAATTAAAAAAAATAAATGTCATAGAAAAGTGAAAAGTCCGTGTCAAAAGTATTAAAAATAAGAAAAAGTAAAACCTGAACATTTTTATTTTTATGTGATTGATGTATATATTTTCATTATTATTTTTGTGTGCTTTCAATTCATTTTTATGTTATTTGAATTTCATAAAAAAAAGTATTTGCACATGCTCAAAGTTCACAAAATTTAATAATATTATCTATAAAATTATAAAATACTTATTAAAAATAAAATATACATTAAATAATAAGGATAAAGAAACATATTTTTTGAAAATAATATATCAACATATAGACAAGTTATGTACATAAATTTATATTAATATAAAAGTTATAATATCTATAAGGATGTTTGATTTAGCAACAATAATCATATAAGGGTTAAAATATAAAAATACAATAATGGCTTATAAAATTAGTGGGGTTTTTATTATTTATTTATTTTAATAGCATAATTAAGATCAAATAAATTTTGTTGACTATAATAGTTGTTGTATGCTAAATAACACTTAACTAAATAAAAATATTTTTTAAATATAAATATATTAATTTCATTAAGAAATAGGAAACATACAATATGTTCTATAAAATAATGTTGGTACTCCTACAACTTCACATATTTGGATTTTAATAAATAATTGTATAATGACCAAATAATAAATAAAAATTATATAGCTATATGTTTGTCTCTAATCAATAAGTTTTTTTTTATAATTTATATAAAATTATTTATTTTAAGAAAATAATTAATTTTTTGTCTTCATCATTAAATGTAATTAATCAATTCTATTTTTATAATTATTTATTAAAAAACATTTTCTATTCATTATAAATATACTTTGTATATGGGCTAAAATATAAGAAAATGAGATAAAGGTTTAATAAAATTGTAGTTAAATAAAATAATTTCTAATTAAATAATATTTAAAAATTATAGTTCAATTTTATCAAGAAATGGATATGAAAATTTGATAAATATATATAAAATTATAGTTATGTTTATTAATTGCAGATATCAAGTAATAATGCAAAAGAACTTCAAATATTACAAAAAAAAAAAGGTATTAGGTAATATAATGAACTGACTTGCTAGTAGCTACTGGTATAAACAGAAGACCTTTCCGTGAGGTCGTCTGCTTTCCTTTCCTCCTCGTATATGATGGGGCTGATAATCACCCATTGCAATCTCGGTATCTCTGGAACGCTCATTAATATTTCTTGATCCCATTATAACATATTCAGTCATCCACTATCATCCCTTTTGCGTGGACATATATCATAAATGGTAGAAACTTCTGAGGAGCAGAATCCTGAACAGGAAAAAAACTATGAAGAAAAGAAGAAAAGGCAATGATCCGAATAAGTTTATGATGTTTAATGAAGTCAGAGAAGTATACTGCTGCTTGATGGTCCTGCTGCTTATGACGCTCTAAAAAATTTTGAGGTGTGCATGAAGAACTTCCCAGTCTCTTCATCATGGGTCTGCATCACTCCAGCCTGCAGAATGTATATGAAAACCTGATGAGTCCAATGCTATGTTACATTCATCCACTTAAGGAGCGTCTCAGTATATATGTCTATGATCAGTCAAACACAACAGGTTATCAAGAGTCAAGATTATACACTTCAAATCTGAAATACTGAGTCGATTCCAGTTGTATTATATGAGGAGTACAAGGCAGTGACAGCTAAATCTGAATGCCAGAAAATTATATCAGCCTCAAAGCTAGAGATTCATTTACCGTACTGAAGAGGAAGTTGCTGTGGGAGGTCTTGTCATCCCAGATCAAGAGCAGAACTCTCACTCCTTTCTGGGACTTATACTTCAAAAGATGCCCTAGTGCTCCCTCACCAGCTTCACCTTATGATACACTGACCATTCAACAATATAGACCAAATGGTGAGCCTCGAGAATTGTGGCAGATATCTTCCCAGCAGTTCTCATGCTCAAATAGCTTCCCATTGTCAAGCTCGATCTTTGGCAAATGAGAAGAATCTGCTAAATGGGCATCCTGGTAGGGTCACGAGACCCCCAAATGGTATGCATGTATAGTATAGTATCGGATCAATGCTCCTCCACCCAGGAGGACTGACATTTCATTAAAACTAATGGGCTTTCTGCGCTTTGTCTGGTCTGCTCTGCTCTGCTATGGTCTTCATGTTGGGTCGGGATACACATCCTCCATAGCCCGTAGAACACTCCACCCAACCCAATCTAAACTACTTCATCAGACAAATCAACTAAGAGTGTGTCACTGGAATACATAAAATCTAGATATTGGTAAGCGAACGAGTACGGACCTTTCCCCCCTAAATATCATAGGCGAAATAAAATCAAGCCGACTGCATACGGAATGTGTGGACGAAATGAACCATAGAGCGAGCAGACGAGTGGATATCATCTTCCCAGTTCCCCCACTAACATCCACCTCCCGAGTTGATAGCACCAGAGCTAATCCCACAGAACCGATCCGCCCCTGGCAATGGCTTCCTTCACCGCATCCCTATCGAGGCCTCCTTCTCCCCTTCTCCAAACGCCTGCTGCTACTGCTTCCACAGTTTACATCCCCCTATCCTTCGCTTCCCGGGGGCTATACTTTTCCGTCCCGAGGCCGTCATTCCGGAGCCTGCAGGGAACCTGCAGCCGCGGCGGCGTGGCAGCCTTCGTGACAAAGGCGACCTCGGCAGGGGCGGCCTCTGCTGCCGCGGAGAAGAAGGCGAACCCTGAGAGGGTGCAGCGCGTGCACAGCATAGAGGAGTTCGACGCTGCGCTTCAGGCGGCCAAGAACAGGTTGGTGGTGGTGGAGTTCGCGGCCAGCGACAGCGACCAGAGCAGCCAGATCTACCCCTTCATGGTGGAACTTAGCCGGACATGCTCCGACGTGGACTTCCTGCTCGTCATGGGGGACGAGTCGGAGGCCACGCGGGCCCTCTGCGAGCGTGAGAAGATCGACAAGGTCCCTCATTTCAGCTTCTACAAGGGCATGGAAAAGATCCACGAGGAAGAAGGTAACTCTTGGAAAACAACTCACCATCGATCATTATTTTTCGCATCAACTACTAGTAATATATAACATCCTAGAACTGTACAGAGATCAAGCTTTAGGTTATTCATCCAACTATTTATACGTTCTTGATAGGACATTAGCATGTAAGTGAGCTTGCAGTCTTCTGGATTGGTCAATTTTCCAGAATAAAATTGATGATCCTAGAACAATTATAGATCAGGAAGAAGAGTCTATCATGATGCGCATTAAATTTCTCTTTTTTTTACAGTTACAGCAAGATGTCCGACCATTGAAAAAGGGATATTATAACACTGTACCTAATGTTTACTCCCTTTTTGGGAATTTTTGAACCTGATGATGCAGCTATTGGACCGGACCAGCTGATGGGGGACGTGCTATACTACGGGGACAGCCACTCGGCCGTGGAGCAGCTGCACTCCGGGGAGGACGTGCAGAAGCTAATAGAGGACCACAAGGCCGACCACAAGCTCATCGTCCTCGACGTCGGCCTCAAGCACTGTGGCCCCTGCGTCAAGGTCTACCCTACGGTCGTCAAGCTCTCCCGGCAGATGGACACGGTGGTCTTCGCCCGCATGAATGGTGACGAGAACGACAGCTGCATGCGGTTCCTCAGGGACATGAACGTGGTCGAGGTCCCCACCTTCCTCTTCATCCGTGACGGCGAGATCTGTGGCCGCTACGTCGGCTCCGGCAAGGGCGAGCTCATCGGAGAGATCCTCAGATACCAGGGAGTCCGTGTCACGTATTGATATAGCCTTCAACAGTCTCTCCCCTGCATATTGGGGAAGGATTGATAGTTTCACACTGATTTAATAATCAGCCAGCAATCCATGAACATCGTTATGGGATGTGGTTAATATGGAAATGTGGCAATCGAATGGAATGGATGATAATAGCTAAGCTAGACGGGCCATCATGATGTGACTATTACTGATATTTCCATAGAAAATGAAGGCAAAGAACTTAGCTTCGTCAACTCTCAGAGCAAACATGGAGCTGCCCACAAAGTAATCCGCCAAACCACCAGCGTCCCACATGGACCAATCTGCCCCGGATTTGACTTTTCACTTCTGTAGCCTCTCTGGAAGGGCAAAACCGGAAAAGAACGGCCAACCGTCCCATTGTTTCCCCCACTAAACCTCGATTCCGCGGCCTCTGTAATAAAGAAAACTGGCGGTTCCCAATACCATAAGCCGTTAAAGAGAACTTCCAGTCCTTCTGTCAGTGCGCTTTCCGTCGTTTCTTCCCCTGCACTTTCACAGAAGTTGAAGATATATATTGAATATCAATGGAGCCGTCGGAGTTTCGGTATTCTGCGATCTTGAAGAGGCTGACGTTCATCTTTCGGTCCCTGTGGGTGATGGTTGCTTCGCCCAAGATGGCCAAGGGGAAGTACCCGAGGGTGCAGGCCCTGAGAGTGACGAGGTACAGAGCGGTCCTGTTGGTGTCGTTGGGGCTGACGATGGCTTTTGTGGTGCTGTTGGCGCTCGGGATCGTGTCGCTGCCCATCAGGAGCCAGGTCTCCCGGACTATCCATTTCAACCCGATTAATCACTTCACCCCGGTCACCGCCCCCAGGCGACGAGCATCTGAGCCGTGAGTTTTCAATCGTGTATCTTTCTATTATATTAATGACCATCTCTTTCCGTCTCCTCTCTTGCTGGTTCTTGTGGGTGACGGTTGTGAGGTTTATGCAGGGGAAGCCAGGGGTTGGGGGAGAGGGGGAAGCAGTGGACTCAGGTGCTCTCATGGGAGCCCAGAGCTTTTCTGTATCACAACTTCCTGGTCAGCTGTGTTTCAGTCATCCCATATTAGTAAATTGGCAGACTATTTTAGCATTTCCGTATCATTAACCGCCGTTCCCTCCCGCCGCCGTAACGTATGCAGTCTAAGGAAGAATGCGAGTATTTGATAAGTCTGGCAAAGCCTCGCCTGGCAAAGTCAACCGTTGTCAACGACAAAACTGGGGGCAGTCTTGATAGCCAGTCAGTACACTCCCAATTTGTTTAATCTGCATATGCGGTTTGCGTCCACAGTGCAGAGTTCTGATATTGCTGGGTTGCTTGCAGAGTCCGCACAAGCAACGGTATGTTCTTGAGCAGAGGGCAGGATAAGATCGTCAGAGCCATTGAGAAGAGGATTGCGGACTTCACCTTCGTTCCCGTAGGTACGACGATTCTTAACGTAGTCAGCTAAGAAATCGACTGTTATCAGATAAAATTTTCGAGTACTAAACTGATTGGAGACTCTGTGTTCTGGGCATGCCTACCAATTGCAGAGAATGGGGAAGGGCTCCAGATTCTTCACTACGAGTTCGGGCAGAAGTACGAACCCCATTTCGACTACTTCAGCGACCCCTTCAACACCAAGAATGGAGGGCAACGCATGGCCACTATGCTTATGTATCTGTAAGATCAGATCACTTATCCCAAGATCTCCGCAGTCGATTTTCTGGCTGGTATATGACCTCTTCCCTATGTTGCTAAATCAGATCTGATGTCGAGGAGGGTGGAGAAACCGTCTTCCCCAATGCGAATGCTAACTTCAGCTCTGTCCCCTGGTGGGACGAGCTATCCGAATGCGGGAAGAAGGGTTTGTCTGTGAAACCAAAGATGGGGAACGCAGTGTTATTTTGGAGCACCAAACCGGATGGGACAGTTGATCCTGCAAGCTTGCACGGTTAGTACGAATGCTTAATAATCTTTTATCAGATCCACATGAGCTGCCCAATCTAACAGAGAAGTTACCGGACTTTTTTTCCTGGGCGTCGTCCAGGGAGTTGCCCGGTGATTAAAGGAGACAAGTGGTCTGCTCCGAAGTGGATGCGTCTCAGGGAGTACAAAGTTTAAGCAATCGCATTTGCAGGTTCTTCGTCATCATTCATCATTCTTCAAGTCGTTCAAGTCTTGGACTGAATAAATAAAATAGCATTTGTTCTCACATCTATTTCTGGCACAGTGCAGGGAAGGAACTGTGCAAAATGAATTTGCCAGACAGAGTTCACAGAGCAAGTTACTGGCTGCATAAAGCTCCTTACTTAGCACGAGATGGCATTTGTTCTTTCTCTTTTCAGTTTCTTTTTCATGTACACAATACATCCCTTGCATCTACTTAGAGGCAAATTAGTTAACTTGTAGACTGTACACTCCCAAAGGCTTATTCTTGGCATCAGAAACAATATGAACTCTTTCTCACTTTCAGCACTCTGTTTCTACTGTGTTAACTTTTTTATTAATAATATATAACTTATGCATATAGCGAAGTTTTTTCCACTGATCAGGTCTTGAAAACAAATGTAAGGTGGGTAGTTCCATCATTTGGTGTAGGCTGCGCATCATAGAGAGGGCAGATGGCCCCTTTGGTTTGGTCCCACCGTAAATCTCATCCCCCAGTCAAGGAATCTCATCACCCTAAAAAACCCGAAAAAAATGGAAGAAGGGGAACTGGAGAAAGGAACCAATACCCTTGGCAACCACCCAGCAACCCAATGGTTCCTTTATCTAATATGTGCAGACACCCCAATGTACAGAAGCTCCATATCGAGTAAATTTATTTGATAGTGACATTGTACTAACATATTATTTACAGATATCATATGCAAAATTGACATCTAATTGGCATATTTATGGATTCTTTCCATGAAATTAGATTCCGCAGAATATTCAAAGGTGATTGATATCCCACACGAATATATATAATAATATATGGAGAGAGAAGAGACGGGGAAGAAAGTAGATATAGGGTTGACCCGGCCAAGAGGCACGTCCGTTGACAGTTTTACCGTAATCGACGACTGGAGGGAGGCGTCTTCCTCTCTTCTTTTCTCGGCAAATTCCATCACGGTTGCTTGCTTTGCTGGTATATAAGCTATAGGTCTTTCAACTCAGCCCGCGAGGGTTACGTTTCGCACAAGGCTCCTTCTATCTCGAGTGCCGTATTCAATCATACAGCGGAGATAACAAGGAAAAAGGCAACACGCCGAAGTTCAAAAGCTGGTTTTCCCGTGGAAGATGAGGAGCCTTTTCTGCCGTTTGCCGTCGATCAGGGAGTTTGCTGCGGAGCTGTTCAAGCCCTGCTTCTACGGAGCTTATACTGCCGTTTGCTTGCTCTTATACGCAGCCCTGGTCGCCTTCTTCGTGCTAGGTTCGTTTTTCGTTTTCATGGGGTCGATCTCCTCTACCTATGGCTTCCTTCTGTCGTGAGCGTCCTCCTTATTATGGATGTCCTGTCTTGTTAGCTACAGTTGGAGGTACGCTCGGGGTGGTCATAGGCTCTCTGCTCGGCTTAAGATGTGAAAGCAGCAGGCTCCTCCACAGAGCGGCGATCGGGACAGTGATCGGGATCCTCTCGTCCGTGGAGCTCTTGAAGATCTCCGTTGCCCTATGCTTCCCCGAGGGCAAGAGATTCTGCGTGCTCGGCTCGTTGGTGAGCCTCCAGTCCAGTCCAGTCCCAAAAAAATTCCTTCCCCCATACCATAGAAGTCTCGAGTCCTCTAATGGTTAGTTACCCTTTGCAGTTTGACTCTGCCACAGCCCGCGTAGCCAAAAAGCTTGTTCGGGAATGCTACAATCCTGCAGTTGCTGCTGCCAATGATGCTTGCACGGCCAATATCACGGCCTCGGTAAAACTTGTGGAGTCGCAGAACTATTCAGATAAAGGGATTTTGAACACCAGAATAGCGAGGATCGGCACGGTTGATTCTTCGGGGAGCAGAGTGTGCTGCCCCATCTGCCTAGAGGTTCGGCTAGTTCTTCTTCTTTTTCTTCTTTTTCAGCTACTATTTTCTTTGATTCCGTACTCTATAAAGTTGGATTATTGCCGTAACAATCTATGGAACTAAATGAGCTTCATTTTGTTTATGTACCAGGATTTCGAGTTCAGGCATGTGGCCCGAAAGCTCCCCTGCTGCCACCACTCGTTTCATCAACCTTGCATTAATAAGTGGCTGCGCCTGCGAGATTCCTGCCCTTTGTGCCGATGCACTGCCATCAGCAAGAAGCTGAATCGGGTTTAGGACCCCGAGTCCTCCAGTAGTATCAAGCAATTTGTGGGAACTATTCATGATTCTTTCTAGAAAACATTCTTTGTAGAGATAGATGTCAAATTTGTTGGTCAAAATATGTCAAATTTAATTATACAAGACATAAACTACATGCAACAATTCTTGAAGAACCAGACAATACATTTTTCAGCCAAAATAGGGCTTGGAACCTTTATACTATACAATAATGAAGCATCGCGCAGTAGTGGCTCAGGCCCAATAATACTCATGGAGATAACGATAAATTGGGCTATACTCTTCTACATCTTGTTCTAGCAAAATGGATATGCTGGAACTCATGAATTTGTGCTGGTAATCAACAACCGTAAGTTGGTTGTTCTCTAATACTCTCTCTTTTCCCGTTACTAGCACCGAAACCATATGGGGAGATCAATATCCTCCGTGTGCCTTTTGACCGTAGTCTTCTTCATCATCGTCTGCTTCTCTGCAATTAGGGCAAGTTCCCAATCCCTGCCGCCGGCTAGGCCCGATGGTTTCGTTTACTCGACCCATCCGGTCGATTCCGATACCATAATAATCGATGCGTTCTTTGATCCGGTCTGCCCCGACAGCAGAGACGCCTGGTGGCCTCTGAAGAAGGCCCTCGACCACTACGGCTCTCGCCTTTGGCTCGTCGTCCACCTCCTCCCTTTGCCGTGAGTATCTATCTACTCCCAACTCGATTCGTATGCCATGACGCTTTTTCGATGCAATATGTCCCCCTCTGAGTATTCAACAGCTCGACTGGCTGCATTAATTTGAAGCGATAGGCAATCTGGAAGATGAATTTGCTCTAATTTTTGCAGCATCGTCTCACCTTCTTAAAATTTCGATTTCCCTATAGTATTGATCACTGTGCATGCAGTCAAAAAGCTGTTTATGTTGAATTTATTTCGCGGTGACGATCCTCTTACTGAAGTAGAAATTCACCAGTTTTATTGTACAGAATATTACCGTATGCATATAGATGTTGTTGACTCTTCCTCTTACTGGGTTTCTGCAGTTACCATGATAACGCCTTTGTCACTTCCCGAGCATTGCACATTGTAAACTCATTGAATAGCTCAGCGACATTCGACCTATTGGAACTGTTCTTCCAGCAACAGGTAGGTATATTCATTTGTTGAGTTGATAAATTCTCTATTGATGAATATGTTGCCTCACCATGTGCTGCTCTGGTGTATCCTTAATTCCATATTGATTGATCATAGTCTTTTTGGTGTATTGCTAATATGAAGATGGATGGGACTTTGGGGCTGTTACCGTGTGTGCAGTGATTGTTACTGCAAAATTTTGCTGCAAGGTTAATGGCATTCATGACCCTGTCTAAATTGAATGATTTGTTTCAACAGGAGAAGTTTTATAACGAGCGGACCATAAATTTATCCAAGGCTTCTGTTGTGAAGAGCATCGCCAAATTTGCCTCACAAGCTGTGGGCGAGTCTTTCTATTCCGCCATAGAAGCGGGCTTCAGTGACCTGAAATCTGACCTGAAGACGAGGGTGTCATTCAAGGTAAGGAATATCATGGAAGCTGACCCTTGAACACAAAGATGAACTATTTTCTTGTCTCTATGAACACAAGTTTATAGAAGAGCATTTCTAGTTATATTCATGAACTATTTTCTTGTCTCTATGGCATTGCAGTATAGCACATCCAATGGAGTTTCTTCAACGCCTTCATTCTTCCTGAATGGATTCCTACTGCCTCGTGCTGGGTCTCCCATAGATTTCCAGGGGTGGAAAAGCTATATCGATCCACTCATTGGCTCGATAGCCAATCAATGGGATGAACCCCTTCACTATTTCCTGTAAGGAGCACGTATTTGCAAGTCAAATGCTATCATTTGCAACATATCTTGTATAGGTAAGCTTTCCAATCACCGTCAAGTAAACATAAACATCCATGAGTAGCTCTGCCCTGTCCTGCAGTTTGGCTGTTGAATCAATGGTTCATTACAATGCCCTCTCTCCGCTTCTTTACTTATGTGATAGAAAAATCAAAGTCCCCTCCTTGTCACAATTCAGCCTATTAGTCCAAAACTAAATTTAAGGTGAAAAGTATATCCAAGTTATACTGTCTATAATCATGAATTATGGTTCATGGGCTGTCCACTACGACGGTGCTGCCATAAAACCTTAAAGAAGCAGTCTCAGCCAATGCCTTGTAACTTTTCCATATGTGGTCTCTGTTGTTCTATGGAGATGCAGAACCATAGTGGGTGCTCCACTGTCCTCTCATAGACCTGAAAATTGAATATATACAAAAGTTATCATGTTGTGGGAGTCCATACTCATGCAAACAGGCCATTGCTCTTTACTATTTGTTCGTCTTCACGGCCTGAAGGTCTGTTGGTGGGATGTTTGATCATGTGATCATGTGTGATTCGGTCAACATATTCGATTTTCCTATTCAGGTGTTGCCCTTCCCCTTCATCACCAGTGACACGAATTAGTGGTGTCCTATTAATTGAAGGACCGTGACACAGCGCATGAGAGACCATCATCATTCATCACCACTTTCTTCACCACTGACCCATGATTCTTGCCCTGATATGAGCAATCAATCAATTACCATTACTTAATCTTGTTTTTAAAAGGGTGAAGGACAATTAAAAAAAAGTGGCAATTGGAAGGACGAAGGAAAATGCCTCAAATGAGACTTGACTTACCATTTAATACGGCTGAGAATTTTCCTTTTGATGGCACCTCCAAGGTCCAAAGAAAGGCTAATATAATGAGGCGCCTCTAATAACAAAGTATTGTTTCATCTGTATTCCATGATTGATTCCGTAGCTAATGAATACCAATATTTTATTTTTTTAAACAGCAGAAAGCTTGTCAATGAAGGAATCTCCTAATCAATCTGCCCCCTTCAATTATTTTATATAGCCTCCTGAATGGCAACCATGAAGCCAATATGGCTTTCTTTCACACCCACAAAGACAAAACCCTATAAATTACCGGCCGATGCCCCCATCACTTTGCCACAAAGGGGTAATCGTACGTGTTGATGGCTCCCTCCTTGTGACCTGCTCTGTCTCTCTCCTCGATCCCATCTCCCTCTTATGGAGCCGTCTGAGGCAAAAGGGGAGTGCTGCATGTGCGGAGATTATGGCTTATCCGAGGAGCTCTTCCAGTGCAAGGTCTGCCGATTCAGGTCCCAGCATAGGTCTGTCAAGAACCATCCATTAGATCCATGGGTGAAGATATCTGATTTGAGAATTTAAATCTTCGTGTCGAGTTTGGAAACGTGAGATTGAATAAGATCGGCCTATTAAGCTTTCGTCTTGTAGGGGTTCGTGTTTCTCATCTGATCGGGCATGATTGATTCTCTGCAGATATTGCAGCAATCTCTACCCAAAGGCGGAGTCTTACCGGGTCTGCAACTGGTGTTTAAGCCAGCATCAGGAGAAGTCAGTAGCAGCCCCGAATTCCTCGGACACTTGCTCGCTTTCAAGCAAGAAGAGCAGCGGCGAAGGGGTGGGAATCGGCAAGAGGAGACCCCGCAAACCCGACGGCCGGAAGGGTCAGAGTACGGGAGGCTCAAAGGAGGAGACTTTCCCGGAGAGGGCCACCAGGAAGAGGATCATCACGAGGAGGGAGCTGGAGGAGAAGCTGAGGAGGACGAGAGAGGAGGAGATGTGGAGACAGCAGCATGGGTTCAGGAACAGGAACAGGGTGAGGAGGTACAAGCTTCTAGATGAGGTATCCAGCTGAGAAGACATACATGATACATGTCAACCAATTACTTTTGTATATAGTCAAAGGCTATATATGGATGCTGCAAAAGAAACCATAAACTTAACAATTAATCCCACACAGCATAATAAAATAGTAAATAAATGAATATATAGATATTAAAAACAAGAATTTAACCCACCTATCCTTATTCTTCTCATTTTTTTTTTCTTTTCATTATTTATATATTATTAAATATATAATAATCATAATATAATAAAATTATATTATCAAATTATTTTAATGATTTTTTTATTATTAATATATATATATATTAAATCTAATTTGAATTAAAGGAGGAATCGAACTAATTTATTTATAAAATTAAATATTCTAATTTTTCATACCACTTAAACTAATTTATTTATAAAAATAAAATAAAATAAACTAATTTATTTGTGAATTAACAATTTATAATTTTATTTATCTCTATTTGTGTTAAATTATATTTTAATTGATTCAAATCCTCGTGTTTTGAATTTTAGTAATTGTTTGGTATATTTTACTATATATATAATACTTTTTTTTGTATAAAAAGACTTTCCTTCTGAACAAAATGTTGTAAGAATTATTCAACTGAAATAATTTATTTAAATTTTGAATTTAATAAATGCAAAATTTAATAATATCACAATAGTACGTGAAACCCCATTAATTGACTCCAAGCACTCAATAGTATATACATTTTTAATGGAATACTAAACTCACCATACAATAATTTTGGAAAGAGCTGTGAGTAAAAGTAAACCTATTGAGTTTCTTCCTACTAGAAAACCGCCATTATCAACACACTGTTCTCCCCCACTAAATGACAGGATAAAACAGAGGCATGTGCCCATGAAAACACAGCACCCCTAGCCATATACTATCCATCACTGTATTAATTAGTTTGTCGAATCATATACGGATAGATGGGCCAAATGAACACGTTCCATGTGGAGTGTCTTGGCCGATGGCCGATCCCATCTTGATCAGATGTACTGGGCATATGCATCTTGAACCAATACCCTTTAATTAATGGGGATCTATTACAAATTTTCAGTATAAAAGTTTCCAACTTGGAAAGCTATGTTGGAATTCTAGTTAATATTGGGTGTGGGGCTGCTTTCATTAGCATACAGATACATGTTTGTGCACACAAAATGGCAAGTAATATCTTTTTAAAAATCTTATGCAGCAGGAGGAGCAGGAGGGGGGAGGCGGCCATGTGAGGTCTTGGAAGAGGTAGTAGCCAAGGTGGAAATAATTGAATGAGGTGCAACAACCATCACATGCTTCCAGATAAATTCAATTAATGCAAGACCCCAGTTTACCCCATTGGTGCTCCTTCCTCATGCATGATTTTGAATGTTCAGATATCATGAATTCTTCCCATATTTAACAAATATGATGTGACATATGGAAATAATGTCAGAGTCCTGATTGATCTTCTCTTAGAGATCTCCACTTGAATTGAAGAGATCAGAAGGAAGGAGAGAATTTTGCCTTTTAAATGCCTTGCTCCTTATTTAAAGCAGTGGCGAGCAAGCACCTGCACCTTCATCCCAACTGGCACTGGTCACCTTATTTTCACCTTCAAGATCTCTCTCTCTGTTGCCATTCCTGCTGGAAAACAAGATTAGGGGCATGGAGAGAGCCGTACTTGCAGTGTTGACATGCCTTGTTCTGTGCTTCACGAGCGTCTCTGCTTTTACTTCTACTGGTTGGAGCAATGGTCATGCCACATTTTACGGCGGCAGCGATGCTTCTGGCACCATGGGTAAGCTGTCCTTCAATATGCTACAGGTCCTTTCAAGTCTAATATGACGGATAAAAAATAATTCCTGGTGGAATAGGAGGGGCATGTGGATATGGCGACTTGTATACCGCGGGATACGGGACACAGACAGCCGCTCTGAGCACAGCTCTCTTCAACGATGGAGCATCTTGCGGACAATGCTACGAGATCAAGTGCGACTACGGATCCGATCCCAAGTGGTGCATAAATGGACCCTCCGTCACCATCACCGCCACCAATTTCTGCCCTCCAAACTTCGCCCTCCCAAACGACAATGGGGGATGGTGCAACCCTCCGTTGCAGCACTTCGATATGGCTCAACCTGCCTGGGAGAAGATTGGAATCTACAGAGGAGGCATCGTCCCTGTCCTCTTCCGGAGGTAATTTTAACACCTCTCCAATGTTTTCAGTGTTGCTTTATGTTATTCCTGATGTAAGATTCTAAGCACCCATCATCCTCCTGCAGGGTTCCTTGTGTGAAGGAGGGGGGCGTGAGATTCACCATCAACGGGAGGGACTACTTCGAGCTCGTGCTGATCACCAACATAGCGGGAGCTGGGTCGATCCAGTCGGTATCCATCAAGGGCTCGAAAACAGGGTGGATGACGATGTCCATGAACTGGGGAGCAAACTGGCAGTCCAACTCCTACCTCAACGGCCAGTCCTTGTCATTCACCGTCACGACCACCGACGGAGCCACCAGGGTCTTCGACCAAGTTGTGCCGTCCAACTGGGTCTTTGGGCAGACGTTCTCTAGCAGCGTGCAATTCTGATGGAGCTATTAATGCTATCCAGCGGTTACCATCGATCAGACCAGAGTTCAAAATGCTGTAGAACTGGCAGAGGCGTGCTCGTCATTGATCTGGACTGGAGCAGCCCGCCATCACTTTTCCCTTCCCCATCTATTTGATCTTCTTCGAGTATGACTTCCATAAGAACGCCTAAAATGGCGGCCATGTTCCATAAAGAACCTATGCCACGGCATTCATTCCTGCCATTCGCATCATCTTGGAGAGTGTAAGGCCCATAACAGGCCCACGAATCTAATCATGGACCTACTCTCCAGGCCCGGACTTTTACTTATAGGACGAAAGTCCCCTTGAAGCTCCCGAGCTTGCTGGTTCTTACTCCGGTCAGTCGCCATTTGAACTCGAATTAGAGTCTTTCTCCATCACCCATCCATACTTTTCAAAAGCCTGTTCCGACAACGGCATCATCGTCGTCGGGAAGTGATAAAGTGGCCGAAATTCCAGTGCGAAGCCGACAGTACTTTATAAGAAAAAAGGGGAAAAGGGATGACATTCCTAAAGGATAACAACTAGAAGCCAAGGTCAACTCACTTCACTCAGGAACACTTTCCTTTTGCGGGAGGACCAGTTTTTATAGTGAGGATGAGATGAGTGGGTAAAGTTGTATCGACTCTGAGCCAACATCCCTTTCACCGGCCGGTTTCTGTTCCGGATCTTCCATGGGGTCCGAAAATGGGGCGTTGTTCAGCCGGATCCTACGCAAGTTTCCAACTTTATTCTATACCTTTTTGGGAATCTCGAGGACGAACAAGAAGAAGGGTGTGGAAGAGGGGGAAAGGATGGAAGTTCGGGTCGGGATCTATACCTAATAATCGGGTACAAATGTTTAAATAGCTATCTATCTACGTTTGGCAATGAAATATAATATAATGCATCGCGGTTTGTCAGCATCTCGGAACCATACAAAGCTGGTGTTCTCGGAACATCTGTACGTCTGTTTATCATCGGAAAAAATATATATTGAGAAAGAAGAAATTCTCCCAGCCAGGCCCAGCAGCAGCATCAAATCAAATAAAAACCAGTCACATCCCCCTTACTCCTCCAATAATACCAACAACCAAACCGCAGAGTGCTTCCTTTCCTCAAGCACTCTCTTTCCTCCGCCCCCAACAGGGACGATGGGTTCGACAGCAGCAGCTTCAGGTGTTCCTGATAACCCAAAAGATCATTATCTTACTACTACTACTCACTCTCTCTGTACGTCCGTTTCATCCTCCTCCATTGGCAATGCCAAGGGGGGCTCTGCTCCTTGCGCATCTTCTTCCCCAGCCAAATCATGCGTTAGGTCCTCCATGGAAGAGGTCTGGAGAGAGATCAACCTCTCCTCCTTTCTCGATCATCCCCGCCAGGGTGCCGCTTCCGCCATTACAGCCGCCAACTTCCACACCAGTGGCCCGGCTGCTGTCTCTCTGCAGGACTTCCTCGCTCGGCCTTTCCAGAAAGATAGCAACAACAACGCTCCCTCCCGCCGCTCCTCTGCCGGCGACTCTCCGGCCCCTGAGCTCAGCCCCACTTCCAGGGCTGACTTCACTGCTTGCTTGAAGGGCACGGCTTACGATATCGAGGCCGGCCCCGGCCCACCGCAGCTCCACGGATGTAGGTCAGTGAACAACCCCTCGGTTGGCAAGAACCGGACACTGGCCCCTCCGGAGAATGGCGATGGGCACTCCGATCGGAAGCGAAAGCGTCTCATGAAGAACCGAGAGTCTGCCGCCCGGTCCAGAGCTAGGAAACAGGTGCCTTTTTTTTATTACTCCTCAAAAACAGGTGTTTTTGAGGCCAGACCATGTGGAAAAAAAAAAAGTAAAAAGGTGTCAATGCTTATAACTTGGAAGCGTCTTCTTAGCCTTAACCTTGGTTCAACCCACATGGCTGCAATTTATACTTCACCAATTCTTTACCAAATGGAGCAATAAGGTTTAATAACAGTTGGATCAATTCAATCCTCTCTTCCCATCCCCATCAGGTAAGATACTAAACCCACATCAGTTCTAGACCTAGGAATCAGATCTACAGTCTCAAGGTTTTGATTCGTATCATTACCATTACCGATTGAGGGACCACTCTTGCGCTTCACTTCCACGCATTCCATTCCACACCTAGTGTTCTTCCACTTTATGACTGGTTGGTCTAGCTTCAAGCATGTCCCAAATCCATCAATGTAAACAAAAGAAAGTGCAGTTGAGCTTCCACACTATCCTGCAGGCTTACACGAATGAGCTGGAGAATGAAGTTAACTATTTACGGCAAGAGAACGACAGGCTGAGGAGGCAATATCACCAGGTATGTGAAAGTTTTCCCTTTTACCCAAAAATGATAAAAGTTAGTTCCTTTATTTTGCAAATTTCCCAGACTTGTAGATACAAGTATTACACCCTTCTTCATATAGTCTACTCTCCCCCTTACATTAGCCCTTCTAAGCTCCTGCCAGGTGAAGTTGGCAGGTCCGGCTCTGCTTCCCAAAAAGCACACTCTTCGCAGAACATTGACAGCACCATTTTAAGAAGAAGAAGAAGAAAGAGTGCCAAAGTTTGATCATGCCTCCAATTCAAGGACCTGAGGCACTAAGGGACCCAAGACTAGAGCCTCATTTCTTTTCATTGTAACAATTAGGAACATTTGGTTTTCTATATAAGAAGCTTTACCAGTCACTTATAAATATATAATTCATGTGTTGAGTAATACAAAATCATTATCACATAAAATTTTCTCTTTTTTTTTTCTGAGTGTAAGAGTGTTGCTTTGAGGAAAACTAACAAGAGTGTTTCTAAGAACCCACAAAATAGTTTGTAATAGGAGAGTAATACATATGTGATAGTAGATATGGGAGATAATATAGGGTTCTAAATCCAAACTATGACATCTATCAAAGTAAAGAAATCCAAAAACATGGAGGAGGCCATTAAACCAATCAGCCAATTGGCTGTTGAAGGTAGTAAATAATATATTAAACCCATATTAATTTAAAATAATAATTTGTAAGTGATTAAACTATTTAAATTTATATATAAATAATTCTTTTTTATTTTATATTTTATTTAACGTGTCGTCACTCATTTCACCGTTCCAAGCTTTTTTTTTTTTATCAAGTTGGGAATGTTTAATGGTTAGTGGCAGTCAAGTCTAGGGGCCCATGGTGCGGGTGTAAAAGCAAAGATGTCTGTGGTGAGATAATGGACGAAAACTAAAAGGTAAGTTGTAAGATTCGGACATATTTCTCTCGTAAATTAATTCAAACAGTAAAACCTAATGAGAATTCCGAAGAATCGGTTTTGGTGGGACAGTCGTGTCTGTATCAAGTGGGACTGTTGCCATTGTATTCTTTTACTAGCTATTATGCCATATATTTTTATCTCCCAAATTCTATCCATTTGTTCAGTATACTTTTTAATCATTATATATATATATATTTGTATATGCAAAATGATCATATGTTGGATCTCACGTACCATAGTTAATATCATTAATCTGGTCGACATGTCTATGGTGGGTTGATTACTGCATCAAGAACATGTCTCCTTTTTTTTCTGCCTGTCATTGTTTGGGAGCACCTTACATAAAAGATAATAAGATTAGCTAGGGCGTGGCGTGGACAGTGCAGATTTTTAGCAAATGAATGTGTTCACCCCTCCAAGTCTATGCATGGGAATGGTAGGTGGTAAATTTATTAAACAACATTATATCTTAATTTTATATATTGATAATATTTTGTATTATTATTATTATACTTTAATATAATAATAATTATTTTAATTAATTCATCTTCTGTTCTACCAAAGAAAATATTAGGAATGACGCCCACTTTCTTAAATTAAGCGAAGCTTTTTGGGCGATGTATTATTTGATGACGTGTTGACTGGACATCCTGCCCACAGCTAGCTACCATCCCTATTCACCTTGTAGATACACGTGGGATTATTTCATTTGTACGGGCTCTCTATCACCACATGATATGATTGCTTAATGCCCGATTTGCGCGGAGCAGAAATTCCCGATTGGTTAGTGGCAAGGAAGAACAAAACAAATGATGGAAGGTGGAGTGGGAAGGGAAGGGATTCAACTGATTGTGTGGATATAAAATTAAAAGTATTCCATTTATTTTTCTTGGAGAAAATAAAGGGAAATGAGGAGATCCTAGAAAATAGGAGAGTGATATATTATCTCTTTTTTTGGTTAATTAATTTTATTTTATTTTCTTGTGCGTTCCGACGAGGATTCAGTATGAATGAGACGCAATTGGACAAAAAAAGGTTGCAATTTTCCGGTATAAACCAAAGGATTCACCATATCTATAGCAGTAATTCTTCAACTGCTTGCTTGATCAGCAGAGGAGAATGAGGAGAGCAGAATTGTCCCTGCAACATAAAAGATACTCCAATCTTTGATTACACAAATCAACCCCAACTTGAGGAGTTAATGAAGCTTCAATCCGTGCTCTGTTCCTCTCACCCAAAGGCCCATTGATTTTCTCTTCGGGCCTCTTCCTCTTCCTCGGGTGAGTGGTCATTTTTTATATTTAAGGTCTTGCGAAACTCTTCCGAAGTCTTATTCATTATCATGTCAGTAACTGTTTGGCAAGTCAGGTCCAGCAAGCCCTTGATGTTTAGGTAATTGGCAGCCTACAGAATAGCAGGAAATGCAATTTCACGCATAAGATAATTAGGATATAAAGAATTTTGACATCTAACAAACATGATACAAAGATCCTGGCACAACTTGGAGCCAGGCAATACAGGCAGTATAAGCAATTTGAAGGAGCAACAGAGAAGGAAAATCATCAGCCCGCATGGACATAGGCCACATGCCTCCTTTGCAGAATGCAATTTCCAAACGATACTTCTTTGAATAATAAATAAGATGAGACATCTATCTGATCCATTAGAATTTCTAAAACAAACAGTACAAGCTAATGGGTATCAACCAAAAGAAGAATCCATTTTACATGTCTGTCCTAGACAATTTCAAAATAAGAAGCTGTACCGTGTAAACGGTCATTGATGTGTGATTTAGAAGGAACACTGAATGTGAATTGTGGCATGGTCTACTTGTAGGCTTCCACTAGACAATAATATGCACCATATGCTATTGCATAGATGAAAACTGATACTAAGATCCATCCACAACTTTTGTTGATAACATTTTCATTTATTGGAATGATACTTTGTTTTATCCTCCAAATAAGTACTGTGGTATAGCATAAAAACCAGAAACCATATACCATCAGAAGTGCCCTATCAAACATCCTCAAAGGTTTGGCCCATAGAAACCAAAAACCTCAATTAGGCAGGAACTAAGGCTAGAGGCGATATAGCATTTGAATCCCCCTGTCTACACTAGGTTCCCTTTATCTAAGACATTAATATACTAACAATGAAACTTCTCAGCAACCAAAACAGTGAAAAAACTGACAAACATTACAATAGAGAAACCTTAAGATCCAAAATAGAAAAAAATGCATGAAAAGTAACGCCAGTAGCATCGATAAGATATGTATCAACAGGAGAACAGTCCTAATCCGAAATCCGACCTTTACTGAAGTTCATTCACACCGTGATTCGAATAGATAGCTTCATTCTTCAGCCTAAGGAAACCAAACAGTAACACCGTGGAATTGTTGAATAGATTATCAACTGATGAAAATCTTCAGACATAGATCAAATATATCGCAACAATTAGAACAATCTAGCACGAATGTTACGGCAATTATTTGGCGAGCTGGACGACAACAAATTTGTGGGAAACGAATCGCAGCTGAAAGCTTCAGAACCAAGGGAGATCACTGACTAACCAGTATCAGATCGAAGAGCGTAGCCTGATCGATCTTAAAGAAATCAGCGTCCCATACTTTGAGGTCCTCTTCGGTGGCGGTGGCCGTCGAAGGACGTTCCTCAGACTTGCTATCGGCGGCAGCCTCTACGTGCATCTTGCATTACTCAATGACCTTGGCGAGGATCTTGCTGATGACATTGGGAAGGGGGATTCCGTTGTCGGCGCAATCGTCCTCGATCAAGTGCTTGATTGTCTGCGACTGTAGCGCCACCACCTCGTCAATTTCAAAGGTCTCCCCATCAGAGCTCCTAAGGATTATCTTGTGACCAGACGCCATCGTCAACCGGCGATCACGATGGTTAAAGCGCCAGGTCTAAAAAGAGACATTAAATAGAAGCATCGTGGGCCGGGCTGAACCAGTGTGGAGGGCCCAATCTTTTAGCATCTATTTATTTAAATTATAATGTTTTATTATCTTATAAAATTATAATATTCTTTTAATTTTAATTATTATGCTATCATTATTTCAACAATATTCAATTTAACAGATGTAAATGGAAACTGCTAGCTAGTTTAGTCAAGAGTACAGCTATAGCCTATAGTTAATGGTGGAAAAGGTCATGGACAATCTTCCCAAGCAGCTTATGCAGAAGGATCCGGTATGCCTTCTCTGTGGGATGGTAGCTGTCCCAGAACACGAACTGCGAGCTATTCGAACACGTCCCGGGAGACCACTGGTTGCACAAGAACGTCGTCTCCACCAGCCCCGTCCCGCAGCACCCTCTGTCGGCTATAATGAACCCTGTAAACCAAGATGGAATATTAATGTACTAATTACAGTGCACACAAATCTTTCTGCATATTATATGCCATAAGAAAGCTCGCCTACCGTATTCTTGTGGAGCTTGGATGATGTCCATAAGAGCCCCATAGCCATCGGCATAAGCGAGGCGGACGTGTGGGAGAGTCTTCCGGAGGACCTTCAACTCCGAGAGGAGTTTCGAGTTGAACATTTTGGCCGCGTCGTTGAATCGCTTCACGCATGCCCTTTTCTCTCCTCCGCTGACCGTCCTTTGCGACGGCAAGCACCCGAGCGGCGTCAGGCCTAATATCGATATCCTTCGGGCTCCCAGTTTGTACAATCCCTTCACGAGAGATTAGACAGATTGATGCCAGGGAACCCATAGGCACATATAAGCACAGGTTGATCTGATTCTACCTGCAGGAAGACTGACGCTGAGGTTATCAGTAAATCCGTGTAAGAATGGAGGTTGTACTTCCGGGTCTCCAGAGGGGTGTGGAAGTACGTCTCCGCCAAGTCGTTGCTGCCGGCGACCGCCATGTACAAGCTGTCGGCTACGATCTTGTGGGCTCTCTTCTGACCGACGAAGTTGGTAAGACGCCTTTTGTACTGGCTGAAGAGTTGCAGTTGGTCCGACATCGATACAACCAGCTGATGATATAACGCCCATGCATGCGAAGAGCTGTTGTAAGAAGTAGCAAGGGAGTACGTAAGTTGTACAACTGCAAGCCAAAGTTAAGTTTCGCTTACGAAAAGTTTAGACGTTAATGGGTCGTAGCCGGCGCCGCTCGAGGCGAAGTTGACGCCGGTGGGAAGCTCGTGGAGAGGCAGTGAAGGGTCCAGGAATGGCGGCAGTAGTTCTTTGATCCCGAACTCTTCCACTGTATATGAAGAGAAAACTTATTGTTGAAGAAATCTGATTTTAAAAAAAAAGAAGTAACGCTTTGGAAACGTACCGATGAGATCGGGAGGAATCTTGCCGTTGCTGAATCGGCCGGTAGCCTTCCCTCCTATGAAGTCTCGACCATATGGCGGGAAGTTGCTCTTCACGACCGTTTTGAAGAAGTTGTTGTTGCCGGTGTCAACTATGGAGTCACCGAACATGAAGACCGCCGGGACCGTCACATTATCCGGCAGTGAGACTCTCCCTTGAGTCCTACAGATGAGAGCTACCACGATGAGGATTACTTGCAGAGGAATCCTACTGGAGAAGAAAGAGAGGACGGGATGATGATACATTGGGCGATGGAATTGAGGGCAGAGAAGTCATTAATTCATGAAGATTGAGGTTGCCATGAAGTTGTGTTGCTTGAAAGAAATAGTGATGCAGATTCATTCATGCACTATAGGCCTTGAAAGGGCGACTGATTGCGTGCAAGGAAGGCATCAGTGTAAGTGCATGTACACATCGAAATTGTATGCCCTGCCAAAAGTAATTCAAAACTTGTAACTTAGCATATGAGTCTCTCTCTGTATATAAGCTATAAGGAATGTGTGTTGTGTGTGTCCCAAATGGCTAATCCCCACAGGTGCCTAATTTACTAATGGCTTGAAGACTTGTAACATAGGAGAACCTTCCTTTGTTCCCTGTTATTGTTTAGACCGGCGCCCGGGTCACTTTATTCCATCCAATACACCTTGCAACATAATAGATTGCAAGGTGTATTGAATGAAGATAAGGTTCAATGGGAAATTGCATGATGATAATTATAATAAGTTCCATCAATCTATTTGATGGATTCTTGTCATAATAATAAGACGTAGCCTTTTTTAAAAAGAATAAAATTAACGAGATGCGTGAGTGCATTATGGTCATGTCCACATATAAATAATAAAATCAGTCACACCTTAATTATTTAAAAAAAAGGACGTGGTTGATTTAAAACCACTAGAGCAGAGATATTATTGTTGATAGTGCCTCCTTCTAATAGGAGTAATGTCCTACTTAATCATTACACTTTTAATCCATTTCATTTAAATAAGAAAAAAACTATATAATTTATATCCATTCACGTAATCAATATATTCACAATGTGTTCTAAAATCTTCACATAGATATCAAAATATCATATCCAAGTTACTATTTTAAAGTATATATAAACTTAGTATGTTATCATATATATAATAAAATTGTAGACGGAGGAAGCTCGACTCCATTAGCAGACATTAGGAGACAAAAACTAAATTAAAATAATAATAATAATAAAATTGGTAAGATTTAATGATTACGAAAATAAAAGAGACAACAGGTGGCCCCACCTTCTATCCTGAGCACGTAGTTGGTATGACTCCACCCCTCTCCAAAGCCAATCATTCACATTCCTCACAACAATTTCGGTTCCCTCCCTCTCACTTTGCTTCCCATTTCAGCTTGATCCCCGTGGATAAGTTATAGTTTATAATTGTTTTAATTTTTATATATTAATAATATTTCTTTATTTTATTAAAAATTACATATTAATTATTAAAGAATTGTTATTAAGTAAAATATTTAATTATTTTAAAATTATTTATAATATATATAATTCTTATTGTATTGTACAAAAATGAATACTTATTACTAGTTATGTATTTTTTTTATTATCAATCAAATTTTCAATAATAGGTGAGTGTAAATATAATAGCTCTAATATTATGTGGTATCATTTACTTATAAATAATTAGATATATATATATATTAATTTAAAAATTATTACTTATAAATAGTAGAATTATTTTAATTATTTATTTTATTAAAGGTTGAATATTAATTATAAGGAAGAATTGTCATAATTACCCCTATTTGTTTATAAAATTAAATTCAAATTTTGCTGGGCGGATCAGTAAAGCCCAGACACGGGTAAATGTAAAACGGAGAGAAACAATAGGGATCTATCTAGAATAAAATAAACAAAGGGGCAGAATTAGAATGTCGGATACTTTTCCGGAATCGACAAGTCAGACCTCCTACAAGACGAGATGTTGCCGACACTTCGCCACACGCGCCTGCGTGTAAGGGCGCGATTTTTCCCTTCTTTATCCCGAATTTTGTTTTCCATGGATTTCCGTTTTCCGTTTTTCATTTTCATCTGTTGGTCGCTCAACTTTGTGAGATCGGCCAGATCAGGTGTAAAAAGTAAACACTTCCTATTTCAAAAGCATTCTGACTCTGGCAACGACATTCTGTCATTTCTCTTCACATCTAACGTCCGGTGCTGGGTTTCTGCTTTCCTTATCCCTCCTTTGTCCTCTCTTCTTTTGCCTTCAACCATTGGGAGGCGATGCGTAGTTTATAATGGTTTCTGGTTCCTTTCCTCTTACGGGCTCTGCTGCTTTCTGGGAAGTCTAAAAAGTCGATTCCTTCCTTGATTCCTCTTGTCTCTCTCCAGTATTTATTGGTATTTCCAGGTGCGAGGTCTTCTGCCATCCTCAGGATGGGTCTCACGAGTACAATTCTGGGTTTCTGTGGGTTTGGGATGGGAACTTCGATGGGGCTTGTGGTCGGTTACTATATGTTCATATACTTCCAGCCTACTGATGTCAAGGTCAGTTTCACCCCCCTATGAACTTCTTTTGCTTTTAGCTATATCAGTTCCTCCATAACCAAACATGATATCTAGACATCAGTTGCATTTTTTTTATGAAGGGTTCACTAACATTCTTAAGTCTTCAATTCCATTAGGATCCCGACGTACGCCCTTTAGTGGAGCAAGATTCACAGTCCCTGCAGCGTTTGATGCCTGAAATACCTCTCTGGGTTAAGAATCCGGATTATGATCGGGTGAGTTCATCACACTAATCATTCATTCCGTGGTTGCTTTTCTTGCTGCCCTTTATTGTGATTGTTAATATGAGCTTTGTTATTACAGTTGGTTATCCATTAGCAATGTTGTAGGTCAATAAATACTTAAAGCAATCCTCTAATGTCTCACTCTTTCCTTTTCAAGATTGACTGGCTCAATAAGTTTCTCGGAGCCATGTGGCCTTACCTTGATGTGGTATGGGTTGCTTACCGGCTTTACTTCCCTTAATCTTCTACCTCTAACTTCTTGCATTTGATTCCTTCTTAATTCACTTACATTAGCGTTGATTATGTCATGTACAGGCCATTTGCAAGACTGTTAAAACTATTGCAAAGCCCATTATTGCAGAACAAACACCTAAATACAAGATTGACAGTGTGGAATTCAAAACTCTTACCTTGGGCACCTTGCCACCCACTTTTCATGGTATATAAATTCCTGTGATCCTTGTGTTTTCTCTCTTATCCGAGCATTGTTACCTGCATTTTTTTGTATTTCTTATTATTTGGTTGATTATGGGCTCTCTATTTGTTTTGCAAGCTTTAAGTGAGTGTAGTAATGTCTTTAATTTCTAATATCTTGTAGGTATAAAAGTTTATCACACTGATGAGAAAGAGTTGATAATGGAGCTGTCTATGAAGTGGGCAGGGAATCCTAATATCACTGTTGTTGCCAAAGCTTTCGGACTGAAAGCCACTGTTCAGGCACTTTCTTCTGATTTCCTTTTACAAAGTCTATAATCTACCTACTAAAATTAACAGTGGAACAACACAATTTCTTTTTTCAATGAACTTTTCAGGTGGTCGATCTTCAAGTGTTTGCTTGTCCCCGCATCACTCTAAAACCTCTTGTCTCAACCTTTCCTTGTTTTGCCAAAATATTTGTCTCTCTTATGGAGAAGGTGCACACCAGATACTTTCTTCACTTCTGCAAGGAATCAAGACAATGTTGTCTCTTTGAGGGCTAATTTGACAAATTATTGTCATTTGTTGTAGCCTCATGTGGATTTTGGATTAAAATTGCTTGGTGCAGATGCTATGGCCATTCCTGGACTCTATAGGTTTGTACAGGTAATGTCCTCTCAACAAATTTAATTAGATCTGTCAACTGCAGTTAGAGTTCCTTATGCGATCCACCCAGCTAAACAACATATCAATCGTTGTCCTTATAGTGTCCATACTCTTTTAAGTATCCTTCTCCTTCTAAGACCCTTCATCACTAAATGTTGCGATTTGTAGAAGATTCATCTGGTATTGCTTCACATTATTTTTTATAGCTGTATTCCAGTACCCTTACTGATAAGAAAAGGCTGTATTTCAGGAACTTATCAAAGATCAAGTTGCAAACATGTATCTGTGGCCCAAGTACCTAGAAGTACCCATTATGGATCCTTCCAAGTAAGAGTTTATCTCCCAGCTATTTTTTTCCTGTTTGTCAAGCTGAAGCTTTCACTGGATTTTGACCGATCAGGTTGATAAACACAACTGCCAAGAATCCTGTTGGAATTCTCACTGTAAAGGTCGTGAGAGCAACGAAGCTCAAGAGAAAAGACCTCTTGGGGAAATCAGACCCTTATGTTAAGCTAAAGCTTACAGAAGATAAATCAAGTGTCCAGAAAACCACTGTGAAACACAGTAACTTGAACCCGGAGTGGAACGAGGATTTCCTTTTGGTTGTAGAGGACCCTGAATCTCAGGCTTTAGAGCTTGTTGTCTATGACTGGGAGCAGGTATCTTTCTCTGAGTAGTTACTGCTTCTTTGTATACTCAAATGGGTTTTCCCCTTTGGACATGCTTTTTCATTCCCATCAGCCTTCTGCACTTCATTAGCACAGGGGAAATGGAAACATTCAACTTTACAAGGAAATTGTTCTTTCTTGCATTACAGTTTCTTTTCATGCGCTTATGATGATCCAAATAAGCTCTTGCCGTTCACTCCAGGTCGGTAAGCACGAGAGGATGGGCATAAATGTCATTCCACTGAAGGAACTCACACCAGAAGAGCCCAGGGAGATGACTGTGAGCCTTCTCAAGAACATGGACCCGAATGATGCCCAGAATGAGAAGCACCGGGGGGAGCTTGTTGTGAATCTTGTGTATAAACCTTTCAAAAAGGATGACATTCCCACTGGTGTTGAAGATCCAAATGCAGTGGAAGAGGCTCCTGAGGGAACACCGGCTGGGGGTGGATTGCTTGTAGTCATCGTGCACGAAGCTCAGGATGTGGAAGGGAAGTACCACACTAACCCCCATGTTCGTGTGCTATTCAGGGGGGAGGAGAAAAAGACCAAGGTACTACATGAGTCTGCGTATGAAGGAATGTTTCTCTGATCCTCAAAACAGTTCCATCTGAAGAGACTTTATCTATCTTATGATTCTCTGATCCTCTTGTTTCATGTGCAGTCTGTGAAGAAGAACAGAAACCCAAGATGGGAAGAGGATTTCAAGTTTATGCTGGAGGAACCGCCAACTGATGATCGGATTCACTTGGAAGTCATCAGCACCTCATCCAGGCTCGGTCTTTTGCACCCAAAGGTATGATTTATGAAGTTTCATGTCTGGATTCACAATTTATGTTTGCTTCAGAGCCTTCTACCTATCCGTTTTCTGATCAACTCTACACATTCTGATACTGCCAGGAAACTCTGGGTTATGTGGACATATATCTGTCTGATGTTGTGAAAAACAAGAGGATCAATGGCAAGTACAACCTGATCGACTCCAACAATGGGCAGATTCAGGTGGAGCTTCAGTGGAAACCGTCGTCTTAGTCTCACCCAAGCCAAGCTCCAGTAACACTGCTTCTATCGGATCAAAACGTTCAGCAGCTCTGATTACAAGATTCTGTGCTCTTCTTTCACAATTTTCCTCAATACCTGTAAATCGTGTTCTTTGTGAAGGAGTTCCTAGGCTGCTGCTCAGCCATTGGCATGCAGTTTGGAACTCTGTGCTTGGTGTGTGATAGTGGAGTGTTTGCTGCATTTCTGTAAATCGAATTCTTGGTGGCCTTCCAAACCCATTTGTTTGAACAAAATTTTGCTTGCCTGAAAAGGTCATGGTTCTTGGCCGGAAACACACAAGGGTCGTGATTCTATTCTTATGGCTGGAGGTTCTAATGAGTAGCACACCATTCATTGCATGTAAAACACAAGTGGGCAACCAAACCACGCATGGCTTTGTCATCGCCAGCAAAATGAAGCTTCAGCACTCTCGTGCTAAACATTGATCTTCAAGTAGATGTAGATGGAGCAAAACGATGTAAAAAAATGGTAAATGGAGCGAGGAAGGTGCATCAAAATCAGCTTTTGCCAATGTCATTCTGCAGACAATATTACTTTAGGCCGCACTATCCATGCACATGATTTCTAAAGCAAAGAGAGTAAAAAACAACACAGAACATGAAATATCATACAGGCCCTAGCCAATATCAAAGCAGTCAACGCAATAAAAAGGAAAATTCAAGCACGCCCTGATTGCAATCAAGAGTTCAAAGATTATTTAAAAAAAAGAGCATTAGCCATCTGACCTCATATTGTTGCACATAGATAAGTGATGAATGCAACAGCTTTGGAGAATGTCAATGCCTTGCGCCCGCAATCTCTACGCCATCTCAGGGAAGAACATAATTATGCACAAGTATAGATGGCAGAATCATCTCACATAAAAATATCAAATTACAGTTTTTGGGTGACCCAATGATTATGCTAAACAACTAAAACCATAAATCACATTTTTTGTTCTTTGTTCTCTAGCCAATCCACCAAACAATGAAATCTATCATAGTAAACATAGACCATCCTAAGAACAAATTAAGCCAAACCAGCATCTGGGCCTGAATTTGTTGAAACTCTTTTCTTTCTCTCCTCTTCGTACTCTGGATCATCCGTGGGCAATTCAAACCTACAGACAGGGCATGAGTTCCTCGAATTCAACCATGGCAAAATGCATTCTCCATGATAACCGTGTCCACAAGGCAGCTCAGTAGCAGTTTCACCAACGTTTATCGCTTCTTTACAAATTGCACAGGTCACCACGTCCTCCTCTGACTTAACCTCCACCTTAGGAAGTTGGGAGACAGCTGCCTTGGCAGCCGGAGGAGCACCTCTCCTCTCACTATCTGCCTCGGCCAAGTTCTGAAGCAGCGCTTGGTAGCCAGCGTCATCTACATAATCTGCAGGGTTTCCTACAAAATTGTCCGATTCTGGAACCTCAAACCGCAGCTGAATCGAGTTGTCATCCAATCCCATCAAAATCTCAGCCCAATCGAGAATCCGATTTCTCCCGCCCCTTGTACCGGTGGCAATATCCCTGAGTTGTAGATGGAGCACATCCCGACGCCTCTGCAGGAGTTGATCTTCATCATAATCTTCCATACTCTCTTCGTTTTCGTTATCAGATCGACCTCCGTCTTCACTGTCTTCAATTGTGCCGTCTCCACCCTCTCGGTCCACATTCTCTTCGCCATCTTCGTCGCCATCATCCTCTTCCTCGTCGTTGTCCCATCCGTCCATCTCAACGCGGAGGAAATCATCATCAGATGCGGAATTCGGTTGCTGCGACGGGGGAGCGTCTTCTTCTCGAGCAGCCTGCGCGATCAGTCGCAGGACCTGGAGGAACTCCGAGCCAAAGGATGGATCATCAAGAGAATGGAGCCGACCATCATACGAGGGCGAAGGCAGCTGCAGGAGAGACGGCGCGGCGGGCATCAACTCAACGAAACCGTTCTTGCATTCATGGCAAATGACGTCGAGAACGTTGTCCAGGGTTTCGACGGACACGCGCTTGTCACAGTGATAACACCAGTACTCCGAATCAGATCCAGTGGCTCCTGGGGACCGCTGCTGTGATGCTGCTGCCTGGGATGAAGATTCCGCCATCGATACCGGCCACTCGACGGGATGGAGGGACCGGAAGGGAAGTGGTCTGAGAGAGGTCTGTAGACTTGGTCGGCAAAGAGGGCAGGTTCGAGAGAATCAGGGGAGGCTATGGTGTCAGCTGTTGGATGGCGTCAATGATAGCTTAGTGGAAAGATCTAATGGTTGTAGGTGGTTGAAGGGAGGAGCTGTTCTGTATCATATCATATTCACATGCGCAGCAGCATGTATAGGGAAAATAATGGCAGCGGACCACCGCTTGATAATGGACGTACCACCAATTCCTGAAAATGGAAAAACATCTGCGAAATAAGAATATTAATAATGACGTCATTATAAATCAATTTCCTTTGTTAATGTATTTATTCATGCATAATTTCAACTATTTTTTAATTTTATTATAATATTTTTATAAATATTAAATAGGTATAAATTTTTTATTTATAAAATTTATTTGGAATTACATTAAAAGAGGCACATGAAACTTGATAAAAAAAGGATATTTCACTTATTTAAGATGGAAAAAAATAGTGCAAATTTAATGATTTATCTCCTTTTTAGTTGCTGTTTTTAAAGGTGTTTTGAGGCTAGCAACTATGAATGGACCTTATTTAGCGGGTGGATGGAACAACCATGGACCCTTCCACTTTATCATGACCAGTGAGCCTTGTCGAATAGTATATGTGGATTGGGTAGGCATTATGATTATGCTAAGCTATATTAGCTATAGTAGGGTGAGAGATTAGCGGCCCATCTTAGACTTCTCAAAACCATCTTGATCTTTAACTGGGTGCAAGCCCGGATATGTGGATAAGAGCATAGATGAAAGAAGGAAAGTAAAAGATGAGATTCCCCGTGTCATCTTTATCTTGACACTGCATCATTTTCTCAAACTACCAGAAGGACCAAATCCCCGTGTTAAGGAAAGGAAATACAACACATGTTTTTAATTAATTGCAAAGGAAAGGAAACGCAGTAGAAAAGGCAAAGAGAAGATACAATCTAATACAGAGAGTCGAACATATATTAGGGAATTTCAAGAAGCTACAAGCAAACCAAGTAGGGCCCATATTCATCCAATGCATGCATCCATTCAACACAAACAAGCCAATACATGAATGTCATTAAAACTAATGCACAAAAAAAAAAAAGAGAAGCCAACGCATAGGTGTCATATATTTACAAACAATACGACAAGTTCAGTGGGCATCCCAGCTCTGATTCTTTCTTTTATTTATGGTACAGACTTGAGAACACAGCAAGCAGTATTTGACATTTATCCCTATAATATATTCAACAAGACAGACATTAAGATGTATTAGTAGTAGAAGAAAAAGAAGAAGAGGCAGCAGCAACAGCCGTGGAAAGTATCGCAATGTCTTCTGGTGACGGTGAACCTTAAACTTATAGAAAGCAGCAAACCAACCACTTGGGCTGAGACCGTGCAACTAACATACTATGAAATTCAAGCAGGAAAAGCCAACCCACTCATCAACAGAAACCCAGAAAAAAAAAAAGGTCTGTGATTTTTATGGCATATACTTCACATGGACGACCCCTGCTCTCATAGTAATTACAGAGACACCACCGTAAGTCTGACAATTGAAAATGGCTAGTACTATCATATAACTTCTCAAACTAGCTGGTGTAACCATGCCGAGATAAGGCACAATCGAAGGATATAATAACTTGGCTGAGTCACACTCACAATTCTACCAAACAGAATTATATGTATAAGAGATGCAAAAGACCGTTGAGTCATGGTTCGAAGGACAGCCCCAATTGGAAAATTCAGCACTTGATACGAGTCAGATCGATGGGATCAGCCCTATATCCCTCAGAATGGGAGAGCTGTAGAGTAATTTCGACAAAATGCAGGGGGCAGAGGCAGACCTGTAAAGTACTGGGCTTTCTGTATCTTCTTCCTTCTAATGTCGCAACGGCCCGCCGGCGTCGTCGTTTAGGTGGTGCCGCTGATGCTGAGGAGGGAGCTGGAACCGAACCTGGGAGGCGGGGGACTTGACGGCGACACCGTGCCAGCAGATGCCGCCCTTGCACATCTCGTGGGTGTGGTCCTTGAGGACGACGTGCTTGGCCTTATGGGAGACGTCCCACGTGAGGGTCCCGATCAGGATCAGTCCCACGAGGGCCGTCGCCGCCACCAGCACGAAAGCCCCGCCGAAGCTCCTCCCGGAGGCGCACCCGTACGCCTTCACTGCAGCGATCGCCGCCACGTAGATCGTCGTCAAGTTCCTAACAACCGCGTCGGACACAGGCATATCGGACCGTCTGTCCCGAGGACGTCAGTTGGAGATCAGAATGTAAATAAATTTCGGACGGAGAGGAGAGCAAGAAGCACTCACATGTCTCGGCCGAGACTACGAGCTTATCTTCGCCCTCTCCCCAGGAAAGCTTCTGGAAGTGGAAGTTAATCCATTGCTGTCACTTATGAAGTATTCAATGAGAATGATCCCGGTGTATGTAACCGGGGCCAAAAAATCAGTATCATTTAATCCGGGCTTAATGAGGGCTGGTGTATATAAGATTCAACGGCTCAGTTGACAGTCCAAGGACATGGCGCCACCTGTCAGGATATGCATCATTGCACCATGCTCTTGATGACGTGGCTGTATCCGGATATTTTTTTTGCGCCGCTGTTTCATGATCACCTTTCTCTCTTAATAAATATCTTAATAATATCCCAGCTTTAGGTTTTAAGAGTAAATCGCCCCCAACCAATAATTTTATTGGGCCAACTTATTTTGTAATATTATTCTAAGCTGAGAATTAAGTTTGGCAATATAGTTTATAATATATGAATTTAATTTTAATATTCAAAAAATTATTACTAAAAAGTCATAAATGCTCACATATTAAATATTATATACTTATTATTATAAACTGAATCAGATTTATTGTTAAAAATAAATATATTATAGCATATTTAATATTATGTATTTACTACTTTATAATGGAAAAATGTAATTTTTTTAATAAATTTAAATATTGATAACTTTGTACAAGTGTGAAAACTCTATTAATAATGCATATTTATGATTTGCTATCTAGTATTAAATTAAAAATAGTTAATATTTTAGAGAAAATGTAAATTTTAATTCAAACACAAATACACTGTGTACTCATACATTATTTCATTTTTTATCATATTATTAATTTATTTATTTATTATATATTTATTAATTAAAAATATTTATCATTTTTTTATTAAAATCTTATAGAACATCATTATAACATATAATATATCCCACTTATTAAAAATTATGTAATAAATATAAAATTTATATATTAACTTAAAAATCTATTTTTACTCAAAAAAGTAAAGATTAAATAGTGTGAAAATAACATTTAGTTATATTTAACATATTTTAAAAAATATTCTTTTTAATTAAATATCATCATAATTGAAAAAAACACCACTATTATGTAAATATGTCAAAAATACTGAATTAACTTGAATATAGACACTAATAGACTCGAATCATGTTTTGCAAGTCTTGTATAGTAAATACACAAATTCGAGTTTCAGTTTTGGACCTAAATCTTATATAAGGTTTATGTACATGTTCAAGAACGAGACTCTATAACGGAACTTTAGATCTAGTTCCAATAATTGGACTCAAACCAAAAATTCATGTCTGAATTGGATCTTATCTTTTATTTTATAGATTTTTTAAATTATTTGTTTATATAGTTAGTTGATTTGTTAAAATTATCAATTAAGTTAAGCTCATTGAGTGGTATAAGACATTAGGCTTAAGTAAGAGTTATTTTTTTCAAATCCTATTGAAAACATCTCAACTTTATCTTCTCTTTTAATAAAATACGGGAATATAATTTATTTTTATACATAAATTAGTTTGGATCAATTATGATAGGTTTGGGCAGATCGAGTTGAGTTGGCACATCGGATGGAGTTTAAGTTGATCCGGTCAATTTTGACATATTAGATCGGGTTTAAGTTGATTGGGTCGAGTTTAGATCAATCGGATCGGGTTAGAGATAATGATACTCATGTAATCTTGAATGTTAGTTTTTCTAATAAGTACAATATATTTGCTCTCGAGTCTATAAGAGCAAATATCACTTTTTTATTTACTTATACGGGTTCTAAAATAATACAGAAAAAATTTTATTACTAACACTGTCTTACACCGTTATGTACCGTGGCTATAAGGAGGAGAGTTCAAGGGTTTTAAGAGATTGTTGTGATAAGGTATTATGGATCGATAATGGGTAGTGTCAATATCTACTTAAAAATTATTACTTAATAATAGTGAAATACTTACAATCTTATAAATTTACAATACTTCCCTATTTTATCTAATTTGAGATAATATTCTCAACATTTGCCCTTATGTGCAATTTTAAATCCGTCATCAACAACTATCTCTAAGTTGGGTATTATTCTTCTGGTCTCGGATGAGAGAGAATAATGGTATTGAGTTGGGTATTTTTCCTCCATACTCGACCAGACCATGAGCCAAGTTTCTAGTCTCGGGTTAGGAATGGGTGTGAATCCGCTAGCTAGCTTTGATAACATGTGAGAAGGTTTTGGGGTCAGACTAATATTTACTTAAAACTCATGACTTGTAAGTAATTGAACACTTTTAACCTTATAAACCCACTACACTTCTCTAATTTATTCAATTTGAGATCATATTCTCAACAATTGTAAACCTTGTTCTCTCGGATCAAAGAAACCAGAATAGTGAACTAGAAATTTTCAAGAGAAAACCGAGTATATAAGTGAACCAGAATTGGTAAAAAAGGGTAAAAATAAGAATTTGAAAATTTTCAAGTGGCCAATAAATCTCTAAAATCATGGAAAAAATATGAAGTGTAATGGAAGTGAAAAGCGGACCGATTTAAGGTGAACCGGACATGAATTAGGAAGAACCGATTCAAAAATTCATTTTTCTAGATGGATTAAAAATATCAAATTAGAAAATTAAAATCACCATTAAATAGAAAATAAATTTAGAAAAATTTAAAAATTTTTAATTTTTGAAAAATCAGTTGAATCGGACTTGAAACGACCGATTTTCATTTTCTATTACCGAATTCGATCGGATCGGACTGAACCGGTTAAACTATTATAGGTAACTTTTTAAAATTTTGTAATTAATTAAATAAATAATAGAATTTTTAAACGATTTTTAAACTTATTATATATAAGTTTATTTGTTTAATATCAAAGATTAATTACATTATTTTTACCAAATTTTATTGTTAGAAATTTATATTATTTTAAATAGATTATGTGTTGTGTATGTTCTTTTACTCCAAATATTTATTTTATACCACAAATGTGAAAAAGTATATATGAAAAATGGTGATTCAATAAAAAAAATTAAAATTATTTCTTATATTTAGTATTTGATCCTATTATTTATAAAATTTATTTTTTAAATTTTTAATTAAATACGTGAAAAAATAGTTTAAGTTATTTTATATTACTATTACATCCTATCGAAATTATAATAATTAAATCTTAATTTTGTTAGATAAGAATGATACGATTAATTGTATACCGATCGGGAAAAATCGGATTGTAGTGTGATAAAAAAAGGTTTTAACATAAAAAATTTTAATGGTGAATGTTATTTGATAAAATAAAATATAAATATAATTTGTAAGTATAAAATTTTTAAAAATGAGTGTATTGTTGTAAGAAAAGAAATTTTAATTTAAAAAATAAGTAAAGTTGAATGAGAAAATTAGATCGAATTGAAAAAAATAATTTAAATGAAAAATTAAAATTAAACTGGAAATAAGGAAGGAAGGAGAGGATAATTGCTGAGGTAATATAGGTGAAAAAAGTAATAATAAATTTTTAGAAGTGTTCGAAATACAAGACAAAGAAAAGGGAGAAAAATGGGAGTAATTGGTTTGAAACATAATTAGAACGGGTAGAGTGGCAAAACCATCGAATTTGTAATGGTGTAAAAAAATTTTAAATTGAGTGATTTTTTAGTTTATTTAATAGAAAATTAAATATATATTTTTTTGTATTTTTATTTTTATTTTCCCACTTAAAAAAATAGGTGAACTCACTATAAAACCGTCCAAGTGGTCAAAATATTCGCCGAAAATAATTCGGTACAGTGTAGATCGATGGATGTGTAACAACGACTACAAGGTTGAACCCGAGTTTGGGTTCGAGTCCATTTTGATTGAGCAGAAGTTGGAGTCCAAATGAGGTTGGATCTGGCATCGACCCAAAGTAGTAAACTAATAGCCCATAGAGCCACTTTGCTGCAATGCAACAACATCGCCCACTTAGAGAGATTCCCAGCAGATAATGATAGATCCGTAAATTCACCTGTAATGGCAGCTGATGACGCAGCAAAGACCATACGAATCAAGGCTACAATTACTAATCAAGTGACCTCTGTTCTCGAAAAGTTATAATTCTACTACAAGGACGACTGGATTATCTATCATACACATTATAACCACCGAACCTTGCAAATGCAGCAAAGTGGGGATGTTGGATTATCTATCATACATATTGTAACCACCAAACCTTGCAAATGCAGCAAAGTGGGGATGGGTCCTCGTCTTCTTTATGGGCAGCTACAGGCTACTGCTAGCTAGTCCCACCAAACCCTCTTTCGGCAGATTCACTTCATCCGAATAAAGCAGACATATACTAAGCACATCTGATCTGATCTGATCTGATCATGTAGCTTTGTCATACCAGACCAATAGTGTTGTTATCCCCACACAAGTAAACACTCTCTCTCTCCCTCTCTGTTCTACAGAAAAAATGTCATCTTTTTACATAAGTGAACAAATTGCTTTCTAATAGAATAATGTAAACGATTGACAAGACACATAGGCGTAACATTAAGAAATCCCGATCTGAAGAGAGAGCCTTCGAGGCATTGCCGGCGTCGAAATGGGGCAGCCATGAAAACAACGGATTGCTCTCTTCCGACGGCGGTCCATAACCTGAGCTTGCCTCGGTCCCACTGGACACTGTTCCCGTCGTCGTCGTCCCGAGGCCGGTTGGAGATGCATATGGTGTTGCATGCTTTTTGCTGTTAAAAACGGATTTAAAAACGTATAAAAAAAGAATCAATCTTAGCAAAAGAAGAATCGGTTTACTTCAACTCCAGATGAGTATAAAGTACAATCAATGGAAAGTACATGGCACACTAGCTTATAGTGGAAGACACCCTAGCTCTGGCTTCTAGCTAGCTTACCTTGGGAACAAGCTGGAAGGGCAGAATGTGATGGTATAATCGGCGCCAGTGCAGGTGAAGGTGCTGGTGGCGTCATCGTAGGCGTAGCTGTACGATTTCGGGCAAGCCGCCTTGAACATCTCCGAGTACACCGACGGCTTGCAGGTGTCCGGCGATGCGTACGCGCCACTGCAGCAATACTCCGGGCTCCCGAACGCCTCGCAGGCGCTCTTGCAGGCCTCTCCAGAGCCGTCCCGGAGCTCCGATGGGCAGGCCCGGTTGAGGTCCGCCGAGCAGCCCGTCGAGAGGCACGGCCCCGAGCCGCCGCGTGCGTCCACCACCATGGGGAGGTTGTAGCCGTCAACGAGGCTCACGTCGTAAAAGTCTTGGCCGGCGGTGCCAGAGCCGGACCCTACTGTGAACTCTGCCAGAGTGGCGGGGGGCTGAGCTCCGGCACCGTTGCACTCAATATTCCCGGAGCCGCAGTCCCCGGTCAGGCAGCTGCCCTGGCCGTTTACCGGATCAAATGTGCAGCCAGACCGACCCCAGAACCGGCCGGACCAGCTCTGCGATGAGTGGAGGAATCGAGAACCACCTGGGGCAAGCTCGAAACCGGTGCTCTCAAGGGGACTACTGCCGGCATTGGCCAGGATCCCAGGCCAGACTGTGAACTCGCACTTGTTAATCAGTGTAAATGAAGCCCCTGATAGAAACCCAACAATCTTTTTACTAACATTGAAAGAAAAAAGCTTAAATATGTATGCGTTACTAATCAAAGCATACCTCTGCAGACACTAACTGCAACCAGGCAGATACAGGTGATATACAGGGTAGAAGGGATGAATTTCGGATGCATGGTCGTCTAAATGGTAAGGTCGAATACGAAAGTAATATGGGTGAGGTGGATGGATCAAGAGAGAAGAGGGATGCTCTCATGGACAATGTAAGTAGAAGACCTGGGAGAGCGGGTCTATGGCTTTATATAGTTAGGATGGCCGAGTGGTTTAAGGGGTTAGACTCAATCTCTAGTCCTCTTAAGAGGGTGTGGGTTCAAATCCCATTTCTGACATTTTATATTTATGAATAATCAACAATTATACATTTACAGAAATAAAACAACTTTTCCTAGGAAGGAAAGTGGGTCATGATCAACAGGGTCCACCCACTTGAGAATATGGGGTTCTCTACATCTTTGGCATGCAAAAGAAGTTCAATTTTCTTGTAAAAAAAGAGAGGAAGAGGATTCCCAGAAGTCCACATTATCTCACACTTTGGACATCTTGCATGGGGCGCATGTTCTGTGTCGTGTAAAGAACTTGGTCCAGATAGATTCTGCCGTCGTCATTCCACGATTTCTTTCCTGGCTTTCTTCCTTTTCTGCTTCACCTATGCATGTACCCTCCCATGAACATTGCACATCGAAATATCCCACTTTTTTCACCTTTTTTTATCATGCATGTCCTCTCTCTTTCTCGTTTTGCTCATTATCTGCAACTTCGCTTTGATTTTCTATTCCCCAACATGGACTGTTTTCTCGCCACTCTCCATGTGGGAACGGCAAAGAAGGCGTGCAGAAAGTCAGACACCAACATAACTGATAACCATGGGAGAAGAAAACCCAGCAGTTAAAAAAGAAAATTTATTTCATACAAAGGAAAAATATGGTATGACTTATCATATCACTTTCATCCATGTTTTATATGGACTGAATCTCACTTTCTGACTAGGCATCCATTACAAGTGAAAGATTCAAAATGCAACTGAGGTTAGATTTGATGGTCGGACTTACTTTTTTGCCCGACTAAATTAATCACGTAGATTTTGAGGAGAAATTGTCTAACTTGACCTCTCTTTAAGCTTTTTTGTGCCACCCACTTTGACTCTTACAGGAAAATGACTCACTGATGACAACAACAGATTGGCTCTAATGGGAAAAATTGCAGTTATGAAGACAAAATATGCACAAGATATCCCCTTTTTTTCCTTGTACGGTGGTAGGATGAAAGTAGTGACTCAAGTTGATGTAGGAAAAAAACCCACTAGGCAATTTGGAATCCAACCCAAGCTTGCAGTGGACACCTCATTCTTCGAGCAAAAGCTGGAGTCTTTAGTCATCAAAAAAGAGAAAGACAAAAGTGTACCCCCCCAGTCGTGGTTGGTTCCTGGCTCAGCTGGTCTAAACAAATTGGCACTACTAGGCATTTTGGGCTTGACCCAATTCAGTGATTGACCGCATACATACAGAATTGAATTTGAGCGCTTGATATCATATGTGTCGGCGAATGTAGGCACCGACATGCGACAAATTATTTGAAGATCATGCCATGCCGATGCGTGCATGTATGCATGGATGGTCCCCGTGCAATAGAAAACATTGTAGGACGGGCTGGACGGAGGCCACTGGGAAGGCGAATGAGACACTTGTGGAGCAGCATGTTGGGCAGTATCTCAATACAACCACATTAAGACGCGTAAGGCGATCATGCAACCACCGCCTGTACTTGGACCTTATCCGCGACTAACTTTTAGGGTCGAATGGAATGCATTCACGGCTAGTTGAGTATGTGACATGCATTGCTCCACATCTATTACTAGCTAATTGAGATAGGTCGGTTGAATTTTGCTGAGTTGGTCTATAGTGGCCATCCATCTATCTCTTGTCCACATAAATTTGGTAGATTAACCGTAATTAATGTTTGCATTGCCTTGTTCGTTTTTTGTAGACATGCAAGATAGAACTCTCACAAACGTTGTTGTCTTTCTTCAGGGTTTGGATTTTGTTTTTTTTTCTTTTTATGATATATCATTTTGAATATAAGAATGTCTAAAATAAATATCTTCTTTCTACATATAGAATATGAAAAATATCATCCAACATATTCAAGAATATCTGTATCTACTTATTACTAAAGAAGAATGAATGCCTTCAACAAGCTCGCCCTACTGCTAACCTAACCTAATCCACCACAGCCGACAAGTTCCATGACCTTTTCAGAGGGAGTCAGACCCACGTAGGATTGTCCCCTTCTATCGGCCTCCCCTGGATCAGCTTTGTTACTCCACGATAAGCATCCATGCCAAATTGACTTGTTCATCACCCATAGGGGGCGCCCAATCTGAGGAATTTAGAAGAAGTGGTGCATCTGCCAAATTGTCACCGCAATGCTGACTAGTCCACCCACAATACGATCTTCCAACAGAGCCGGTGGTGATGACGACTCCCCTGTGTTCTTAACGCCTTCGTACACCATGGTGCCGTTGTTGAACGCGGGCGAGCTGGAGGTGGCTGGATCAGTCGACGAGGAAGATTTCTGGCTGCAACGGGTTAAAAAGAAAAAGTTGCCGTTAGTAATGTCCCAAGATTAAGAGAACAATTTCTCGGAGTTGCCGCCATTTTCGACCGTTGCAAGGAGCCAACTTTGGCATGTGTGCCCACTGAAAAAACGTTTTGTATGGGAAACAGAGGATCTGATCTGAGAAGATTCATTGGATCTCTAAACGGCACATTCATTATATCTAATTAATCTAAGAAAAATAATCAAAATTGACATCATTCAATACTCTATTCCTCTGTTGGTTGACCAGTTGAAAATAAATGACCCGCGTGTTTGATGACAGTAGAATAGTAATTTTTCTACCTGGGATAGAAGAAAGAGAAGTTTTCCTTTCGGACGAAAATACCCATTTCCGTTGTGCAGTAATTTAGGAGTAAAGGGAGATTTCGGAAAATTCGGACGGACCTGGTGTTTGGGGATGGGCAGAAGGTGATGGTATAGTCAGCATCGGCGCATGTGAAGGTGCTGGTGCTGTCGTCGTATGCATAGCTGTATGCACGGGGGCACGCGCTCTTGAACAGCTCGGAGTAGGAAGACGGCTTGCAGGTCTGCGGCGTATTGTACGCCCCGCTGCAGCAGTACTCTGGCTGCTGGAACGCCTCGCACGCGCTCTTGCACGCTAATGCATCGGAGCCGTCAGAGGAAGCCACCCGGAGCTCCGTTGGGCAGGCGGTGTTGAGGTCAGCTACGCACCCCGTACTCGTGCAGTTCTGTCCGGAGCCTCCCACGGGGGCCACAAGCATGGGGAGGTTGTAGCCGTCAACGAGGCTGACGTCGAAGAAATCGAGGCCGCCGGCGCCGTCTAGCGTGAACTCCGCAAGGGTCGCTGGGGGGATGGCCCCGCTGCCTGAGCAATCGATCTGTCCGGAGCCGCAGTCACCAGTGAGGCAGGAGAACTTTCCGGTGGAGGAGTCCTCGGTACAGTAGGTCCTGCCCCAGAAACGGCCGCCCCAGGAAGCGGGGGCGGTCAACGTTTTTGTCTCTCCGTTCTGGAGAACGAAGCCTGTGGTTGAGAGCGGTGGCACGCCGGCGTTGGAGAGGATCCCCGGCCACACCGTGTATTCGCACTTGTTTACGAATGTGAACGTTGTCGACTGGACCCCTGTTCATACACAAAATCAAATGTTTCAGGAAAAAAAAAAGGAAAGTAGATTGAAGAAGTTTGCCAAGCCAAAAAGATAGAGATCAGTGGGTCTTGGTGAATCAGCAAGAGAAGCATGGAGGAGGGCTGTATAATTTACCTTGTAGTAGTAAAAGAGAGATGGTAAGAAAGATCGGCAGGGGAAACAATGTCAGAGCGGCCGCCATTAAAGCTCGCTCTACAGAGAGATTGGCTGGATGAGTAGCAAGGAGGAGGAGGAAGAAGAAGAGGAGAGAACAGACTAATATAATAGCCTTCTCCTGCTTGGAAGGGGTGGTCAGAGCTGACACGAGTATTTATAGAGAAATTTGCATGTGTCCACGAGTTATTAATATATTATTTAATTATTTAAAATATTTGATATTTTTTTAAATTTGTTAATATTACATCATGATATTTGAAGAATATATATATATATATATATACACCAATTATTAAGGGTCTTACAAAAATTAACAAATTATTTATTAATAAAAGTCTTGGGATGAATTTTTTGTTCAATATTAATTAGAGTGATGATGAAACATTTCAATGTTATACTATTTCATCTCTTTGGCATTATAAACTTAATAATATAATACTATGACAATTTAACATAATTGAGATTTTAGGAAATCTTCTTAGGTGAGAATTTGGGACAATGTGCGAGTATCCATACTGTTTCAGATGAGATTTACCTTTTGGTCAAAATGGAAGATGTTACTTGATTTTCTTGTCTTGGCCTTGGCTATACTATATATGTATATGCTCTGTTTTTTAGGTAATATCATAACTTGGTGGACAGACAAACCCATTTCTTCTGAATTCAAGCAAGGTACGGCAACAGTGTGTCTATTCTACTCCACTTCCCTTGGGGAGCCTCCTGCGGACGATCACATTTTTAAGAGGAATTTCTAGTTTTAATAGATTTGGAAATGTCCACTTGGATAGGTAGGAAGAAATGTTGACTTCCGATTAATAAAAGATTTGAAAGATTGAAGAGGAAATTTTCAAGTTAGCGAGAAACGTCCAGTCTCCTTTGTCAGTATGTTCAACCTTTTATCATTTTTATAATGTTTTTTTGTTGGAGGTGGTCAAATCATTAGTATGCATGTGCGTGCGCTTTCACATATAGCATTATGAATTAGATCAACTTCTCTAGTATGTGTTGAATGGCTTGTCCAATCAGATCAACAGCCCGCGGGTTGTTGATTGATCGACAAATGAGAAGGGGGAGTCGGCTCTCAACGAAACCCTATCTAGTCGACCAGTCCCTTTCACTTTTACCTATCAAAACAAGGCTGTGACTCTGCAACCCTTCGGGGAACCATCCTCTTAGCTAGCTGGCGCACGAGTTTGGCGGATTACACAGACAGTTTATACTTTTTCTTCAACCATTTGGATGATATGTTTATTATTCCAAAAATCCATGGGCAAAGAGAATTCCATATTTGTTTCTCCAAGAAAAAATTTAGTTTATGGCCACCGTGGTGGACTACTAAATCCTAACATTGTAATTGATTGGACGAAGAAAGAAGAAAAATGTGAAGAGAGACAAAGATGCATCACTAATCTTTTAAAGTAATAGGCATATGAACTAGGCTAGAGAGTATGACATTCTCGACCTAAATGATGTAAGAACCCACTTTTGGCATCTTGTTTTTGATGAAATCCAGGAGTTTGCCCAGCATGAAGGTTTGAACTTCACTCTCTGTCACTAATTCTACGATCAATAAATACACTATAGAGAATTAGGCCATAATATTAAATACGTATTAATCCTAAACCATCATGGATAATTATTTTTTAAACAAAAAAAATTATATATTAAAGGTATCATTAGAAAGTTATACTAAATCAATATCATATGATGTATGTATCTCATTGACTGAAGACCCTCAATCTGGTAAGCCACAGGCTGTGTCAATTGACATATCACCGGAATCTCTTTTTTTTTTCGCATGCGGCTGCCGGGACTCGGTGGGTGGCTTCTGCACCCATTTGTTGAATCGGAGGTTGATCTGACATATACCAACCTTATCCATTTATCCCCAGCTCTCTTGTTCAAGGCTGGTGAGGGTTTTGTGTTTTGTGGGTCCATTCCATCCACCACTTCAACTCCCAACTGCCGACAGAAACTTCCAAGGCGCAAAATACTGTTAGCCAGCCGCCCATTATATGGGCATGGGTCCGATCTCATGTGAAGCAAGCTCATGAATATCGATCTTACGGTGGAATGAATGAAGTGTGTGGGAGGAAGGTCAGAGGATAAGAAGTCTTTGTTGTTTGTATTCTAAATGAAATTTATAAAATATATAGAAGTGGATTGACTAAACATATTGCACATCCCATATATATAGATGATGGGATGGGGAGTTTTATTTCATCTGATGGCAGGTGCCCTGGTAAAGTTGGGCGCCGGAATTTTCTATATCTTAGGTATTTTATATGGTTTTAAATGTGTTGCTGGAATTTTATACGATTTCTAGTATTTTTAACATTATATTTAACATTATATGACAAGATTTCTCTGTGTCCAATCTTCCTACGGTTTTAAATGTGTTGCTGGAATTTTATACGATTTCTAGTATTTTTAACATTATATTTAACATTATATGACAAGATTTCTCTGTGTCCAATCTTCCTACCTAAGATATAGAAAATTCCGGCGCCCAACTTTACCAGGGCACCTGCCATCAGATGAAATAAAACTCCCCATCCCATCATCTATACATGCTCGACTGTACATATAAAGAAAATCTTATGTCTTCCACTCCCATGAACCTCATAAGCATTCTATCCATCTACAAAAGGAATAGCCCATAAATTGAATAAACGAATACATGCTATGTTCATATGGTCGTCAGTCCATTATGTCCAGAACATTGATCTCCGGGTGTAGTGAATTCTCTATCCAATGAGCTCCCGGTAAACTCTGTTCCGCATCATCCTATTATCTCAGAGGGATCTCTTGACTCTTTCTGATCCGTGGGACTGATTTCCTTCAGCGAGCTCGGTTTAGCATCTCCCCATCTTCTTCGGATAGGTCAGTCGTGTTAGCTGTTGTTGCTGATTTTAATGGGGCTAGCACATCCGAGTGAAAACTCAAGCGTTTCTTAGAGATTGGGTTCTGATAAAAAGCCAGGGGCTTCATCATGTTATCATCCTGGTGTCTCATTAGGCTGAACAGACGGTGGAGCCAAGTCGCCAGTTGCAGGATACACGAGTCAGTTTTTTGCTTGTCTGCATGATAGAGCGTCTGAAGGCGGATTAGGTTTGTGCTTGAAGGTTTGCCGTTCTCAAACTCGTTACTGCCATGTCAAAGTATCATAGATTTGTTAGATGATATTCTGGACTGCTTAATATCTGCATCATATCGATAGGGAGAGATTCAAGGCTCACCCCGTGTTGGCCCATTCTCCGACCCACCCAAAACCCTGGTGAATTCTGCACTCAGTTATAAATGAACAATCACAAGTGCATTAGCCACGTAACTTAATCAAAGCCTATCAAACAGAAAATCCTTGAAATGTTAACATACTTGATTGTATTCGCTGCCACTGGAACAAGCCATTTCAGAGTCTTTTCCATCTCAGCCTTTAGCTTAGGAATGGAGAGCTGCAACATTCACCATTTTTCTTATATAATTAACGTACTGGGTATAACAGACAAAACTGGCCATAATAAGCTTCTAAAGTGTGCCTACCTCTTCCGGAGAACCATTGGCTTGTAAACAGCCGCGGAGGGCGTTCTTAACATACAGCGGCAGCCCATGATATAATGTATCCCTGATATTGGGAGGGAGATAGGCAGGACGAGAAGCCTGAAATGCAACACAATAGTAATTCAAACTACTGAAAGAATGGCCTACCATAATAGCAAAAGATTCTGCAAAACTGTGGCAAAACTCACTATTGTATCTATCAGATTGATTATGTTGGCATAGTGTAATGCGAGGCCCATCAAACCCAACCTTTGAGGAGGAAGATTTTCTTCCTTGGGGTTGTTAGTCAGAAGTTTATTATCTGAAATCAAGGAACAATTCCAAGTGGTTAAGAAGGCGCCATAGAGTGACATTTGGAGAATCTTCCTCCAGCAGCAAGCTTGAAAGCGGATTAGAAAGATGAATACAAGCATTCTAAGATTCTTGACAGGACTAGATTCAGTAACAATTTGCAGTTAGAAAAGTACCATTGTCTCTGAAAATGTCTGAGATTTCTTGGTATATGTAGGAAACAATTTCAACAAGTTTTGCGATGATCTGCCAGGACAATACAAAATGGATGAATCAATATTATTGCTCATTGGTGAGTAAATCTCCTGAGATCTATCAAAATATTATTGCCCACTTTTTTTTCTCTACTTTACCTCCTCCAAGCCCTTAGACCAAAGAGACTTATTCTTCAAGCTCCGGACAAGCTTCTTCTGACGCTTCACCTCAGTGAGCAACATGGTTAAGCTCTCTCCTACAATTATGAAAAGGCTCTTGTCAGCATAATTTTGCCATAGCTTAATTATTTGAAAACATAAATTTCTATCCTCCACCATAATCATGGACCTTTTCGAGGAAGATCCAGTGACCCTGCTTCTTCCAGCTTCTGTTTATAATCCTGTTCGAATCTGTCCAAGTTATGCAATTCATGGTACAGTTCCTGCACATCACACAAGTTAGTTCCTCAAAATGACTAATTTTAGTCCAACTACAACAACTGAAACATACAGAGGTGTACTGAGCAAGGCTACTCAATTCTTGTATCCTCGTTTCAGCTGCCACTTTAAGTTGCTTTTGTTCCCAGTCTTCCATATCTAATCTGTAGTACAAGAGCCATTTCCAAAGGCAATCAATTGTCACAAAGAAGGTAATATGTCTAAGTTGTGATATTAGAGAGAGCATTAGCAAATAACTGGCTGTTAGAAAGAAACTAACTACTACAGTGACTCCAAAAGCTACCTCAATCCTTACCTTGAAAAGAACCGATCCAAGTTGTGCCATTGTGGGTCTTTGCAAAGGTTGCCAAATCTAATCACTTCTCGTGCGAAAATATCAAGCTCCTCCCTTTTTTCCAAACAACAGCATCAGAAACTCAGTGTTGAATAGATTTAATAATAACAGCAACACAAGAACACTTGTGGAGATTAACCTTTTGTCTGAAGCAGCAATACTTAGCAACTCTTTCGTATCCGAGGAGACTAAAATCTGAACTCCTTTAGATTGAAAAATGCCCTCTTTTAGGAACTGTATATTTTCCTCAGAGAGTGACTGCAACAAGTTTGAACCTTTGACGATTGTATTGGCCACCTCGAAGGCCAAAATCGAGATTTTGCTAACCCTTGAAGTCATCCCTGATATAAATCCCCCGCTTGGATTGAGATTCGAAACGCTGCTTCCTAGCGTGTCCAGAACATCTACTGCCCTATCCAAACTCATTGTCCCAGCTCTTCCAAGAAATGAGCCCTTTCCAGCAGCCTGGAAGAACATAACAGAGAAAGAGATGATGAAGCAAATGAGACACTATAAAAATTAGAAATCCCAGTAGCATCAGTAGTTGCAATCCATCAAATTTATGAATTCCAAATATCCAACGGAACATGGCAGATGTGAGTACCTTGCCTGGCCCCTCCCTAGGTGGTGTGGAAGGCTTCGAGGGCTTAACATCTCGGGAGGACGGGCGACCAACCTCTCCCGAGCCAAATTTCGGAGGGGTCTTCGTGTAGTCACCCCCTTTCGACTCTGAAGCCAAAGAAGCTTCTTTGGAAGGCGTATGTAAGTTGGGTACTGACCTGGAGACTGCAACCTGCTCCCTCTTCTGCTTCGGCGTCCCTCCGGAGCAAACCCCACCCATTTCGGGCCTAAACTCTGCACCGAGACAGCGACTACAAACCCCACCGGAGAAAAAGCAAACTGAAGTTCAATCCTTTCGAAAGCCAATCTAGGCAGAATGGTGGGTTGGGTAAGAGGGTGTCGATAACAACGAACAAGACAAATAATTCAACAAAGGAAGCTGAAAGATGAAAGAAAGGTGGAGGAAGAAGATGGATTAGTTAGTTGAGTATAACAGCAACGGTGATGCAATAATTAAAGATGGGAATTTTGCAGTGATGAAGGGGTATTTCTTGATCGGGAGAGTTTGTGAGGACGAGATAACAGGATGACGGTTGACCCTGAGGATTGTATTTCTTGATCGGGAAAGCGCGTTACTCAAGTTGAATGAAGGGATTTTCTTAGAGGGTTGTATCAAATTCTCCTATTTTCTTGAATTATATTTTAGGTTCATCTAGAATTCTCAAATGAAAAATGTGCAAAATGGGAGGAGAGCCATTGATAATTGTAACTACTGACTCCCTGGGTTTCTTCTCGTGCCTTATTTTTAATTCAAATTGAAGAATGGCGGCTTCCCCCTACCTCACCTCTGTTAGTCAACCAAACTCTTTTTGGCGCTTCAATAAAAAAAACAATGGAAGAATTAGGTAACACTCGAGTGGCTTCCAATGACTAGTGAACCCAGCAAAAAAGATGATGGCGGATATTTTCACTGCCACTGTGCTCTTATGATCTCCACAGATCTAAAGACTTGAGATAAATTAAATCATAATTAAGTACTCTGAATCTTCTTCGTATTATATATATATATATATATATTATCATTCAAGAAGATGAGAGAAGACAACGTCGAATTCATGTGTTTGATTTAATTTGGAATTAGTCAAAATAGCAACGCCAGCATAGATATATTCAGCCCAAAACAACATTCAAAGTCATCGTAGGAATAGTTTAGCAGTTTCCGGCGTGGCGTGTCGTGTCGTGTGCTGAAAAGGCTACGCAGGAGAAATTGTCCAATTGAATGTCGACGGGCATGCAGCGTCACATTCGTTGTCATCGGACGGTGTCTCATTTTACAAGCTGAGTTTGAAAGTTCCCACTTGAGCGCATGCTACAGCAGCTGTCTCTGAATCATTCATTAGTATATCGCATCATCCTTATCCACAAGCAGCAGTAGCAATACAGCGGTAGCGCCCTATGCTTATGTAAATAAAGCCATATGCCATTTTCACATTGTTCTGTCTTTTTGCTGATAAAAGTGTACGTAATACAGTTTTCCAGTGATGGGACAAAGGAAAGAAAGGTGGCAATGAGATCTCGCTGGTCAGCTCAGACCTTCTCGAAATTAGGGCGGCCAAGACATTGGCAATGTTAGTATAACAACCCATGGAGGACCAACCAAGGAGTTAAGCAGGATCTGACCTATTCTGGACCGCATCTTGTTTTGAGATTCGGACAAGGGACTTCACCCATGGAGGACCAACCAAGGAGTTAAGCAGGACGGTGGTCTTATTTTGTTATGGTCAGAGTTGTGAGCGGAACTCGTCTCATTTCCCGGGTGTGGTGTCTTCAGTTTTGGTACCAGATCTGCTTTGGAGTAGGCTGGAATGGATCTCCATCATCTGCTCTTCTCTCTCAGCGTCTCTGATCATCATGCATACGTAAAATTTAAGTAATCCAACCAACTATTATGAGGGATGGTCACTAATGTTGTTGATGCCGCCTTGGAGATGAAGGTTGTCTGTTCCTTACGGTGGAGGACGTATTGCCAGGTATGGTACACAGGCTCAATATGGGCGTCTCTCAGGTGCACCTTCTTCCTTTGACCAGCTCTAATTCATGGGCAAGTCTCATCATTTCATTACCCTTCACTTGCCAGCGGAGACTTAGCTTCTTTGCACTTTAATTTGTTGTACAAGTTCGTCTCCAATATCCGAAATTGACGCCAGACAAACTTTTCATCCCTACCATTAACAGAGACACCTCAGAGTCCCTTTCGGAAACAAGTGAATCAACCTCTTGCTTTAGCCTTTTGGTTTAATCTTTCAGTGCAGGACTGTGAGAAGCTTATTCTTCACCAGGTTTCTGACTGCCTTCCCATTGCGACTCTACAGGTCACATGAGTAGCTTTATCTGGTGCGGTTGAATTAATGACACTAAAGGAAATGAGACAGAGAACAAACCTCAGGGTTAGGACACTTCGCAGAAATGATGTTCAAACATTCTTTAACATCACCTATCACCGGTTCCATTTCATCTGCCACTCATTCACGCCATTAACCAAAATGAGATATTACCTCCGCCGAATTTTGAACATTAAAGATGAAGCATCAAGTGTTCAAGTGATCTCATCTCAATTATACTCAGCCTTGTCTTTCTATAAACAGTTCTACAAGATCAGGAGAAGGGACTAACCGAGCTTCAATCTGAGCAAAAGGGCCACACCCTTTGCTTCAATCCTGCGCCCAATTCCAACTTCCTAGCATCATTTCTTGCGCTGAAAAAACACCCTTTATCTGAAAAGAACAATCCTCCATTAGCTGGTTGCAAAAGCGCTAAAGCCCCCAATTCAAAATCATGACAAAGACAAATACGAAGGTTTCTCTCCTCACTTGCTCCGGTTAAAACGCGACGATCAGTCGAAGGATCAACGATGAATGCTCAAATGCGCCCGATCCAGATAGTTCCGGCATGGGTGCGGATGCAGCCACCAAAGGTGAAGGCTTTCCTAGCCGTTGTCTCCTGCATGGCAGCTCTGGTATTCATCAGGATGGTTGTCCACGACCACGATAGCCTCTTCATCGCCGCAGAGGCCGTTAATTCCGTCGGAATCTTAGTCCTCATCTACAAACTCATGAAGGAGAAGACATATTCCCGTGATCTGAAATTTTATTTCATCCCTTTTTTGTTAAAACACCTGGCCTAACATTATGTTTCTTGGCTTTGATCTATGTTCTGCCGGGCTTTCCTCAAATCGCAGGATCTAACAGCTCCAGACTCAGCTACACTGATTACTACTCTCTGGGTCATCTACATGATCTGGTTCAAACTGAAGTCCAGTTAGATGGAAGATAAAGGCAACCTTCCAATATACTGTGTGGTAACTTCCTCTACCCTCCTGCCACTGTCTAAATGACATACGGGAATTTTGAAGGCCTGGATAGTAGTCAATTACTGGGCTTAACATCCCAAAATGTGAAGTGCATCACATTGACTGCTCACTCTAAATATCAAGCATCCTGCTTGACCAAAGACACTGACGGCAAGGGTGTGGATTGGTTGATTGATTTAGCAACTCAGCGCCAAAAATTATATGCTGACGTGATAATGAATATATGCGTTGTCTTCTGCATTGAATGCTAAGCATTGTGTAATAGTTGCCTTGCATTGCGTCCTTCCTTCCCTTGTTTTGAACTCACCATGGCAAATGTGTAAATTAAATTCATCCCACACCGACCGACACTCTCCTCTCCTCTCCTAACGCACTCTATAAAATCAGAGGGCACATTGTCTTTCAAGTAAATTGCACCGGCCAATCTCCTCTTCTTCGTTTCAGTCGGACGAACTAAAGGATGTCATTCATCAATCATTTAGTGGCAGCTTCCTTTCTCTTACTTCTTCTGGTGCTCGTTAGTGCCAACAAAGACGACCTCATGGTGAATCCTCAATCGATCACGGCACTCCGCTGTTTTGCTTCTATTTATGCCGTCATCTTCTTTTCTAACTGCTTGCACTTCTTCTTCATGTACATGAATAAATCAGCAGTCTGGAGGCGCTTCCTACCCGGTGATCGAGTTGAGTTCGGCAGACGGACGGATTTCACTTCCTCATGAGATAGGTACGATGTTGGATCACTTTCTACCGGAACCTCAGTGTCCAATAAGTCTTGTAACAATATGACATGCGGTCCTCCTTTCTGAGCCAGACTGTGACGGAGCTTGTTCGGAGCGGTGCCGGCTGTCTTCCCGACCTAACCTGTGCAAGAGAGCGTGCGGAACGTGCTGCAAGCGCTGTGACTGCGTCCCTCCGGGAACCTCGGGGAACTACGATGCCTGCCCCTGCTATGGTAACATGACCACCCATGGCGGCCGCCACAAGTGCCCCTAAGTTGATGGAATCCGTGAATCTGGATGATATCTTATGGATGTTATTAATGCTTCCTTCCATCGGGAGTGATTAATCACCATCTTCCACTGAAAGGGCTCACTGTTCTTAAAATAAGAAGCAAGAGGACTTGTATACATAAAATAAACTATTGGAGGATTTATTTGGAAAACTATTAAAGTTATCGAAGTTTCTTTTCCCGATAAATACTTTTGATAAGTTAGTTTGGATGTTGGGGAGAGAGAGAAACTGAAAAAGGTCACGCACAATGCGTGAAGCAGCCCCTTGCCTATGTGGAGGGAAATGAATTTCTTCGGCTCTCACCAATTGATCGCCGATTTTTCTCTGGTGTGACGCGCACACACTACACTGTTCTTCATCCTATTTCCAGGCCTTGAATTTAATTTAATAATTATTTGATAGTAGTCAGTAATAACTGAATATTTAGTCGGATTGGGTAGTGGTGGGACGCGGGGAAGTGGAAGCCATTGGGAGGAGAATTTATGAGGAGACGGGTAGAGAGTGAAAGCGTCGTCCTCTTCGGCCTTTTCGGAGTCTTCTGAGGAAGGGTTGGAGTTTTGCCCTTGATTGATTGGCTTCCTCTGCTCTTCTAGGGATAGTGGATGGTTTGCTAGCTGGTACCCCTCACTGTCATGTTCTTGGGGAATCAACACCACGTTTTCTTGCCCGCTTGCTTGTTGCAGGCTTTATCTCCGTGGGAATCTGTTTTCTTTCCCTTCTGCTAGGGAGAAGAAGAAGATGATGTTGATTGCCATGGAAATGTAGAGTGTATCTCCCCTTTCAGGTTGGATCCTGTGAAAATGCCTTCATTCCGTCGACCATTGTGGGAAACGACGCAAGATGGTTGGCCATGAAGAGGGTTGCGTGCATAGGCAATGCGTCCCCCCATCAGCCACCACCCTGATTTTCACTTCCAATTTATGGGATGAACTGATTTCTTTTGGGCTTTGAATATCTCGAGGACTTTCCATGGTTCGGTTATGAAGAAATTGCATAATCTCTCTCTGTGTTCTGGGCTTTTTATTTTCTTTGGGGCTTGATGCTTTATCTCCCAGGAAGAACCAGATTCTCCCAACACGAGGAATGAAATTGCTCTTTTCTTGTCATCTTTTTCTTTAGCTCTGGCATCTCTGTTGTTATCTCTCCCGTCTGTTGGCTGTCTCACTCGCCCCCCCCCTTCCCTCTTTCACCTCACTCTTGTCAAGCTCAGATGTTCGAGTTTCGTGTTGTCTGAAAGGAAAGCGCAGAGATATCCGCTAACTGATTCTGATACCCTCTCTCTTCTCCTGAAGAAAGAAGCTTCCTGCACCACACCCCAATTTCTCTCTTCCATCTTTTCGCTGGATTAAATCCACTCTCGTTCCCTCACAAGATATTCGGGTCTCTACTTGTTGCCTCCTCGGCCTGTGATTCTTATGGCTAACATACTTCCATCCCGCAGTCCGTACGGGATCTTGGGTTAGGAATTCAAAGCTGGAATAATTCTGAGACTTGGGAGCCGATTTCAGTCTCGTCTTGTGGAATAGAATTATTAGCTCGGTTATGGTTGCAACTTCCCCAGAAATGGACAAGCCTCGAGACACGAGGAGGCGACAGTTCAGCAAGCCAGACGGTAAATTACTGATTTTTTCAATAGGGTTTGAGGCTCTCTGTTTTGTATTTGCTGGGTAAAAATGAAAATCTAACCTGTGATTTTTTGGTCCACCCAACCCCTTTCTTCCCTGCACAAAGAAACAGAGTTTTTATTGTTTGTTCTCTTGTCCTTATCTGAATATTCTTAATTTTTTCTTCTTCGGCTTGTTGTGTAAAGAGCTCTCCAGATAATGTTAGTTTCTCGTCCCAACAACTGTTGTTTTGCTTCTTTGCCTTATCAGAACCTGCGGGCACGGACACAGGGGGTTTAGCTTCGGAGAAGACGAGAAGAAAGTTTCAGAGACTGAGCTTGGTGGGTAGGGCGAGTTCGACTTTGTCCTCCATTGACGGAGAGAAAGCAATGAGAACATCTGATGTGTCCGACAAAGACGAAGAGCTCCGTAAGGTTGTTCGCAGAAAGAGAGTTAAGCTTCCCAGAAAGGTACACAATGCAATCAGAATACATCGAAGCTTGTATTTGTTGCCAAAATCAGGTATTCGATTGGTGTATTTTTCTTTTTCGCTTTCTGTCTCCGTCTCTGTCTTTCCCTCTCTTCCTCTCCTCTACGAGATGATGAGCGGAGTTTGGGGCCTCCTCTGGGTCCGACCTACACACTGACTTTTGTCCAACTGTTACCTTTTGTGGCACTTGCTTTTCAAGGAGTTGATTAATTATTGTACTCTCTCTCTCTCTTTCTCTCTTTTTTTTTAATTATTTTCTAATTCTTCTTCTGAACCTTTTCCTCTTGGTGTAGTCTATGGAACACTGTAACACTGCCAAGCAGGAGGCTTCTGTTCCCCGAAAACTCCGCTCAGGTATACATCTTCGGTTATGAATGTTTCTATCAGTACTATTATCTCCACCTTATGTTCTTTTTATTGGGTTTATGCTATAAAAAATTGTTGGTTACCTTTTTGCAATTGAACTTTTGGCTTTTACATACTTGATGGATGGATTGGAACTGAAGCAAAATTGAATCATTTTTTGCTTTTTCTTTCTTTTCATGGAAGCAAGATTCTGGGTTTTCTTTTTAGTTAGTTGATTAATCATTAATCAACAATAAGATTACAGCTTACTCATGCAAGGTTCATGGTGCAATGCATTCTCTCAAATGATACCTCTTCTCCTTAGTAGACATCTTTTTCTTTCCTTTTCCACTGAGAGAACTTTCGATGGGAAAACAGAGGTTGCTTTAAGAAGAAAACCAAGTATAATTGCTGCTTGTGAATTTTATGTCTTCATTGTATGGACAACTTACTCTTGCATTTTACAGCCATGAAAAAGCGAGGTCGGGAATCTTTTACTCCTCCTATGTCCGAATCAAAGAAGCCCGTGTATTCTACCCATCATGGAGAATCCCCCCAAAGAGATGATGCTAAGAAAACTAAAGTGAGTTCAAGTCTCTGGCTTAGACTGTTTGGCCTTGGATTGAGAGTTGCCGATGGTGACATTCTCTGTTTTAGGAACAAGGAAGATCAGATTCGGGCTTTTCTGGGTCAATCACGCAAGATGAGAAAGAAGTTGTGGATGCACTGTATTCTTTAGCTGGGGTGTTCTTAAACAACAATACTGGTTGCAAGAGCTTCAGTACAGATGAAGAATCTTCTCGGGCTCACACTTCACCTGTTCCAGTTCCTGGAGGGACCGAGACTTCAACTATTTTTGCATGTGAAGGTTAGATTTTTCTCCCAATTACCGTTCTATTATGAAATTTTATTTTGTTTTAGATGTTGGGTTTTCTGATGTAAATTCTGCAGCTACAGAAGAAAAAGCCAAACTATCAGCCCCTTCATGCAATGAGGAAAGATTATCTGAAGAGGCTATGAGAACCAGATGTCTTGATGGACCCATAACTCCTCAACAGCTGGAATTGCTAGACTGCAAATTATTCAACAAGGTAGAAGACAGTAATGCAGGAACTGATAAGTGGATCACATCTTCACATTCTGGAAGTGACAAGAACACCGATGAACTTCATGCATCTCACAGTTTCGTGCTTGCATCAGAATCAAACATTGGTGCTCAGTAAGTACAGTTAATTATGACAATATCAATATCCTTAATGGTCTACAAGTACTTTTCATTACAGTTTTTCTTGGTTTCAGCGTAAATCATCCGGAAAAGATGGATTTGTTACTTCATCAAAGAATCCAAGAATGCAAAGATGTGGCGGTAAGCAAATTTTTTCCACCTTGTAGTGGCATGCCCATTATGGCAAGAATTTAGGATGAAAAAACCGAAACTACCCATCTCTTCTGCAGATGTCAGTTAATGAAAATCGGGTGGACCTACGCAGCAAGGTTGACGACCGCCAGAATAATGGTAGATGCTTTTCTTAATGTTGATTTCCATCAGTTGTTCAATTCTTCTGGACTTTGACCTTATTTGAATCTTAAATATCTAAGGTCCAGTGTTGTGGCCAGGCCTATCTTCCTCAGTCTTGCTAGATGAAAGTGGTCCAATGCAGTAAATACCCTTATACCCTTTGTTGAGTTGTTGGTATATCGTTCATGCATCTTGGATTTCTAGCTCTGTATATATTTACTTTATTCTTTTTCGTATCTTTTTTGCAATAAAATAGGGTGTGCACAAGCAAGGTGCCATTGTGGCTGAACAGAGCCTGCTCTACAGATGGACTGACAGAAAGCAGTTCTCCAATTGAGAAGGTAAAGGGAACTTGCTGAACTTTTGATCATATATACTTTCTGTCTCCATGTGAAAAAGTATTTATCAACTATAGCAGCCTATCATAGTTGTCTGATTAAAGGACTGATAGCATCCATGGCGTGATTTTATGCAGGTTCCAAGGAACGGAGTATACAAGGTACCGCGGAAGAAATCTGTGAGGCACGTCTTCATATGCCATCTAATACAGGCTTTAAAGTTGCCAGAGAGCAAAGAAAAGCTGCAACTTCAGCCTAATTCAGGAAGACATGGAGAGACAGGCCTACGTGTAAATTCAGCGGAGTCCGACTTCAATTTTTTTAGTGATTTTTCGAGCCGAGCCTTTGCTAACATGATCGCTTCAAATTCACCGAGAAGCTCTTACCAAGCTAGAAATGCTGTTGCTCGGCAGAACAAACACAGTCAAGGGCTAAATTCCAGTTTGTCTGGGAATGAGGTAGGGTATACCAATATAACAATGCCTATGTTTATGTCTTTGCCTCCACTTGCCTTACCTTGTTTTCTGCAGGTCAATTTCTTGTCACTTTCCACGTCTGTGGGTGGTTTTAGTGAGAGGCCAAGTGCCCCACATGTCAACTCGATGGTCCAACAGCCACACATGTTAGTGGGGTTGCCAGCATCCAAAACTTACAACCCCCGCACCTATCCTGAGGAGCTTTCAGGAATGACCACCTTACAGCAGGTTGGAATTTATAACTTGGATGATGCAAGCTAATGATATGTCAGTTGGACATTTACCATTTGTGAATTGATTGATGATAGTTCAAATTGCAGTTACCTCCATATCTTGGGAATTTGGGCCGGTCTTTTCTTCAACAAGGCTCAGTGGTTATCTCCAAGGAGCAGCATCACCAGAATATGTTTTTGGTCGGTCCTACAACCACCACCTTGCTTAAACCCTCAGGAAACTTGAAGGCTGTCTCACAGTTTCCAGTGTGGCAAAGTGGAAGGATGGAGCCATATGCAACAGTTCCATTCGCATCGATAGTTCATCCTCCTCCTCATCCAGCTTCCTCAATTGAAACACTTGGTCCAAAGCATTCCCAGCCATTGCCTCACGTTCCTCACCTTATTCATCTCCAACAGCAGCAGCAGCATCTTATTTCTCTGCAATCTCCCCTTCTTCCTACAATAAAGAAAAGTCAAGACAGCCTTCTCCACCCTGCTCGTGATGAGGCTGCGCCGAGGCTCCACAGCAGCAGTGCAATGCCCTTGCAATTGCTGTGCAATGAGTACTTGTGAGAGTAACTTTGTGGGGGGTGCTTATGAAGGTATATAATCTAACAGTCACTTATAGTGAAGGTTCTTAGTGGCTGGGAATAGAGATCTCTTGATTGGTGCAAGACTGTAAATCAATCCCCCGAAGATAGCTGAAGTGGTAGTGCCGCATCTGGAAGTAAGGGTAGCGCATGATTAGCTGTGATCGCATGGGACGACAATGCTGCAAGAAAATGTTGCTCATTTCAGCCGGTTCAGAAGTGACTGGAAGGGGCGCAGGACTGACCATCATCTACTTCCGATCTCTAATCTATCCCGTGAGAAGGTCCCTGCCTGTGGGAACCAGATTAAGTCGAGATTATATGCCAATATAATGCAAAGAACATATGCAATAATTTAATTATGAGATGCTGCCATATCAGGAACCACACAAACAAAACATCTCGATGCTCAAATTGGCAACAAAGATTTGAGAAAAGGGCACACAAATACAATCACATGGACGGAAATTTTCGTTGGTTCATCCACCCGTTTGCCATTCTTGTCTCCATTGTGATAATCTATCACCTCAAACGGGTTCATACCCGATCGGGGAAATCAAGAAGCCACAGAAAAAAAAATATGGTACCTCGGCCAGGTACTGATGTTGATGAAGTCCAAGACCCCCCTGATCCTTTCAAAGGGTCCCACCCATCTTCAACAGAAAGGATTGCAGCATAAAGGAACGAAAACTGAAGCAAAAGCAAATTTACAACCACCAGTGGTTCAATTCCTTCCTTTATTGTCTTCCAGCACCTACAACCTACTTTTCCAATGCCACATCCGTTTCTTTGCGGGGCGGAACAGATCGGGTCTTCCTCAATCTGACCCGAGTTTGCCGGAGGGTCTCCTCCATGACTGTCTCTTTTGGAGGTGGCTTGGGATTTTCATCACCTGCAGGTGGAACACCTTCGGCTTTCACAGATTCAACTGCTGCTGACTCAGACGGAGCTGAAGTTTCCATTGCAGTGGCCGACTTTGAAGGGACGGGAGCAGCAACTGAAGGAGCTTCTGCCTTGGGCACATATGAGGGACCTTCCACTTCAGCAACTTCCTTACTGTCTTGGCTGGATGATATGCTTGAAGTGGGAGATGGTGGCTCCTCCATCTCTACTGGAACTTTTCTAGAGAGTTGGCGATTTATTGTAGTAGGTGGCTGACCAGCCCTAGCATCCTCTGCTGGCGGCTGCAATTCCCACAGGGTTAAGTGAAAATCATAAGGGAATGGATAGCAAATAGTGAATATACTTGAATCATAAATGATTTAGCTCAACCACTCTGAATTTGCACGACATATCTCAAAGTAATAGAGGTGCCAGTCATGAGACAGGAAAAATTCTACAATTATCAGTCCATAGAATAACCTTAACATTGTATCAGACTATTAATACCTGAGCTGCACGAGGTCGAGGAGTTGACTGAGCAGCAATAAACTGGAAGATATCAAAAATCCTTGTCTGACCATAGCTTGCAGCTCTTTGCCAATACAGAACTGCCATATCACCAGCCCTTGTTCTCAACTCCAACAAGTTGCGATCAATTTCATTCTCATGCTTTGCCACATAAGGTCTAAAGAATGAACCATAAACATATGTTGTTCCCTGCAATTGACACACAATATTATCCGACATACGAGATATATCATGCCAACAAAGTCTTAAGTCCTTAACCTGAACTGGCCAACCAAAGTCACTAGCTCAAAAGAAAAAAAGTGAGACCTTAGTTTTTGGATACCAAAGGTATATGAAGAATGCCAATTTTGCCTCACTGTACATGGGAACCCTTGAAGGAAAAAAAATTAGAACGGGGTAAGAACCTAACAGAAGAAACCTAGTGAAGAAGCAATTCCTCAGCAGCTCACATAATTCAAGTGACCTACCATGAAATGAATGCATCACCAACTCTCTCAAAAACTGTCAAGGCGGCAACCAAAATCCTGCAAGTCAATATCAACAAATTACATTGAAGATCATAATATTGCATACATCAGGAATGCTTCAACTCTAACGTGAAAGCAATATACCAATACTGGCACCAAAATAGGAGTTGTTCAATCTCTGGTTTATTCTTCTCAATAGTCTTATAACACTCATAGGCTGGAAATGCATAGCCAAAAACCAACCTAAAAGGACAATTCAAAAGGAACTCATCAGCTCAAACAGCCAAAAGTACATATACATAATGTTAAGTGGAACAGAAAGAAACTAGCATGATTCAAGACATACACAAGTCCTCTAGTAAGAAATGATCCAAGCATTTCGTTTTTCTGCAAACAAGGAGACAAGTGACGTGTTAGATAAACATAAATCTAATCAACAATTATTTTAAATGAATTGTGAGTTTACATTGCTAAATGCAGATGCATTATTTCAAGAAGATTATTCACAATACGACTTCCATTCTCTACCAGCTTATGTACCTGGCATCTTATGGACTAGTCAGTAGATGACAATTCTCGCTCATTTCCACATTCAACATATAACGTGGGCAAGGAATATTTATTTTAACCATGAAATGTATATCGTAAGTCCTGTGTCTACCCACCCAAGCACTCAGTGGTGATTAAAGGCCATTTGAAAAACATTAAATCATTTTTCCTACTTATACAATAATTCAAAGTCGTGCTCCAAACATACAGTAGCAGACCAAAATATCGTTCACTTCAGTAACTTCAACGGAATCCATACAGAGCACAATGAACATTGATGAATGCACCACTAGATTTCAAGAGAACTGGATCAAAAGGATCTGCACAAGGAGGATGATCTATCTGGATTGGTGTGAAAATGCAGGAATGTATCTAACCGAAATCGCTAGTTTCCAATAAAAGAGACCATCCAGATCGCGAGCAATCAAGCTTCAGCTGAACCAAATAGCTTTTCAGCTCAAAATGGAAAGAAAAACTGAATCGACAACGAAAATCAAACAGCGACTAAAAGGCAGAGTAGAATCAGTAGGCAAACTCGAAATCAGATTTATCGTGAAAATGCACTCATGCAAAACAATAACAAACAAGTGGAGCAGAAAAGACTGAAGCATTGCACAATAAAAGAAACAGATAAAATAACCGAGGAATCATCGAATGCCTCCCACAATTGCACTACAACTAGACGCAGGAAAAGGACGAAGGATGACAAAAAATGAATGACAAGGAGAGTGGAATTCCTGTTCTGCAATGGCGCAAAAAGATCGGGATACGTAGAGAGTACGAACCGAACACCGTCGAAAGGCCAACGGACAAGGCGAACCGTTGCGATGTGTCAGAGGTGAGGTGACCGAGAGGGAGTGAGGGAACGCCGGATTTTGAAATTTATCTACTGATTTTTCTTTCTCTGTTCAGGCGAAGCCACGAGAGAGAACTCCTCGCTCTCTGCATCGCATATAAAAGAGGAGATGGGCTCCGGATTTGTGAGCGGGCGAGCATGGGCCCGAAAGCTTCCGCCGGGCTGCTTTGCTGCATCAACGCTCGCTTTACCAGCGTGCGTCTTGCAAAGGTATGCCGTCTGATCGCCATCCAGATCTCATCAGACGGTTCCTGTGACTTCTATTAATCATTAGATCTGCAATCACGTGTCTTAGACCCAATATTGTGTAGGAATATGAGACGGTTGATTGATCTTTCTGGTTTGACAGACACGGTCACGGGAGGGATGATCATAAATTATGCATACGACCGTATTTAATATGAGATAGCCCTTGCCCTCAACTGATATGCCATAAACTCCTTAAATTAAACACATCCCCTTCATGGGCTAGCATGGTCGTATACTTTGTGACCCAAGAAGAGTGAAGGGATATAGATTTTGGCAATAAAGGTTTGCTGTTCCTTTTGTCGAAGGGGACAATTAATACTCATGAAGTATCATCACCAGCCCCAAATCAAATATACGCTGCCCGGGTCGACTTTATTAAGTTCAAGGCCACCAACTCAAGAAACCGGTTCATCTAGCTTGTTCTGTCCGGGAACTCCAATTGTTTTCTTGTGGATGAGGGATTTGGACTGGAGGACGCATCAAATGCCCCCAAAAGCCAGCATGATAAGTGGTGGAGAGAGTGGGCTTCCACTCATGTGATGGTTACATTGGTATGTTGCCTTGTCACTTTCACTTCCAAAAGACTCACTCTTCTTTGACTCCCCCACCAAATTTCATGATCAACTTGTTCTTGACCCATTAGAAGGCCACCAAGAGGATTCACCGGGATAAATCTTAACCTATATTATAGTCTTTGAAAACTGTTTGTAAGGAGGAAATCTAAATGGTCCATGAAAAGAAGGAACAAAGACGAAAATCCTTGCTCACTATTGTTCTACTCGGGCTTGATCAACCCATCATTCCTTTCGTACAGCTAAGAATAGACAGTTGAATCTGCCGGTTGGCCTGAGTGCAGCTTTTCTTACTTTTAGCTGGGGGAAGCTTCTAACTTTGCGTCAGCAAATATCTCTTTCTCCATGGATGCCTATCCTAGAAGCTAATTTTCTATCCCTTCCGATGGCAAGGGAGAGGAATCCAATGATGAGTCACATCACAACCGTCACTCCTCTCCATATATATATATATATATATATATGCATGGCGACTCCCAGTTTTAGTCCTAGCATCCATAACGATGGCAGGGAGTTCCATTGTTGCGTCCGAGGCCCAAGGCACAATAAAGGCCCAGTGAGCCTGACAGATTTGCGAACGACGAGGTTCCAAGTGTCGGAAACTGTGGGTCCCACATACCCGTTCCGCCTTCCAGTTAGTGGCTCTGTGCGACTCATCCACTCGCTGCGAAGTGCTGATGCAGAGATGTCAACTGCAGCTCCTCCAATCTCCCGCCTCCGGTCTCCTTTCCTCTGCTGCCGCCCCATCAGGCTCTCTCCCTCGGCTTACGCTTCTTCTGTCGCCTATAAGCCTTCCGGAACTCGACGGCCGCCGTCCTCCTATCCTCGCACCAGAGCCGAGTTGGACCAGAGCACCGTATTCTACTTCACCCGTACTTTGTGCTGTCATATCCGTGAAGATCCTTTTTACACGATCCTACAATGTAATTTCTGAACTGGGATTTTCTGCAATTTCACTTTTTTTTTTGCTGAAGGTGGTAGCAATATCGGTTGGGGTTGTCAGTGTAGCAGTTGGCATAGGTATTCCCATCTTCTACGAGACCCAAATTGATAATGCTGTAAGTTATCATTTCGTTTAGATCTACTAATGTTTGTGCTTTGGGTTCTGTCTGCATTTCTGCTGCTGTATAAGGCTGTTGCATATGAGTCTAATGATGATTTTTTTGCATTTCAATGGTAGGCTAAGCGAGAAAATACACAACCTTGCTTTCCCTGTAGTGGATCCGGAGCACGTATGTGGACTAATTTCATCAACATTATCACATTTCATCGCTACGGGTTCACTTACTAATGCTTCTCATATTATTCTCCATTGTTTCTTCTGGAAAATCTGTCTTTCTGATGAATCCCTGGTCGCCACTGTGGAAAATTTTAGCTTCATGTTTGAGTTTTGTTTATTTTAATCTGAACGTGCTTTAGCTAAGAGAGCAAATATTCAAGTTCATTTTCTTCTTCCCTGTTTAATCAATTCCTTGGGTTGGAGTTTGCGCATCTATGAGGCTATTTCCCTGTATAATCCCCAAAGTGTGTCATCAACTCCCACGAGCTGTTTTGTTAGTGTGTCATCTGTTTTCAGTAAGATCACTCTGCCAGAGAAGACGCTCAATCATGTTATAGGTATATCAGGATGGGTCCTTTACAATCAAACTTGAGATGATCGAGCTGAATGATCTTATCCTACTTGTGCCAAACTTCTCTCGAGTGTAGTTTGTTTAGTAATGCTATAGAAGTCTGTCTATTTAATAGTTGAAATTGTTATCCAGAAAGATGTAGATTTTGTTTGGGAACGGGGACAGTGACAGCCGAGCTGGGAGGAGGTGAAAAGGAGGTCTCCAATTGCATCAATTGTGAAGGCGTTGGATCTCTAACATGCACAACTTGTCAAGGCTCTGGGATACAACCTCGATATCTCGACCGCAGGTAACAATTCTATTATCTCCAAGCCCGAACCTCTGAAGAATATAACTTTGGGACTGAAACATTGATGCAGTCCAATCCTTTCATACACAGGGAATTCAAAGATGATGACTGAACAAGGAGGCTAAATTACTCCACAATCAGAGAAGATGTATAAAGCTTAAGATCTTATCATGCCACTACTTTTTTACGAGCTTGCCCAGTTGATCTTAGATTTCAACATTCATGCAAATGTTTCTTTTACTCTTCCTCTGATGTTACCATACAAAAATGTATGGGGTATGTTTATGTCATAGCATAAAACTCTTGATTTACTTCACTTTCATTGATCAATCATCATATGCATCAGGTGAACTTTCAGGTTCTTGAAGGATTGCACGCCCCTGTGGAATCACTTGGTACATATATTAGTGGTTTTCCTCCTTTTTATTTTTGGATCTATTTTTTTTCTTCTATCTGATTAAAGGACCCATGAGAACAAGCAAACCAATTTCTCCTCAAGTAAGATGGGTTTCTGAGGCCCAAATGCTAGTGCCCAGCTCTTAATAGGAGTCAATTGAGAAGGATGACACAAGACAAGAGTATTTATATTGGAGATTTTTACAATGATGATCCAGAAACTAAAGCATATTGGTAGAATTTATTTTACAAGTATGCAAGTTTCTCAGCCATGGCACAATCCAGTGATAGGCTAGGCAAGAAGCATGTGTGTTGGTGGTGACATCGTGCAAGAAAAAAAGCATGAGGGAATGGTTGATGGAACCTCTCGTGTGGATCGTGGTCACTCATGGTGAATATATTCATGTTTTCCATGACTGAATATGGGATATATGTGGAAATGCATATGGAAACCTTTTACCCTGAAAAAGTGAATAGAAAATGAGGATGATGGAGATGAAGGAAGGAGATCATAGTGGTAAACTACTATACATAAAAGTTAAGATGTGATCGATCCCCACAACCACAGAGACAGCGAGATGAGGTCCAGTGCTTATCCAGAACAGGGATATGTTTTATCCGAGGTGGGTTGGCCCACCTCTGGCCATATGTATACAACACCCACCAGGTCCTGGCAAGGGATTGGCTTGGGAACCTTCCCCCACTACATTGAGTTGTCATTATCCACCGAGTGTTGACCAATGAAAAGGTTGCCCTCTTTTGACTGTCTACTGGCGAACCTCTCCATGTGGCTCTTCATAACCATCGGTTGGCGCGCTGAAGAACGTCTTGTTCTGTTGTTCTCCCATTTTGCCCACATGGAAGATCGATCCTATCCAGTAATAGTTGGCGCTGTAAGGATACCAGTCCATCCTAAGTTTCTGGTGCTGTGTGCTCTATAGCAAAAGCTGGGTCAACATATTGCATGTTTTTCAAAGTGGGGTTGCTTGTTCTAGCATAAAACTTCCCTGTAATCAGGAAAAGCCGTGTTTACTAATCAACCTCTAGTGTCCAAAAAATTTATAAAGAAGATGACTGTTGAAATGATGGCATGGTATAATTGCACAGTAGATTGACAGGAGTACATTTACAGAGGAGAATTTTTAGGGGTTTTTTACAAGAGGGTCATGGACACTTCCTGTCCACCGTCTGATCGACGACAATGAGGTACGATCATCTCTTCTGATATGTCTATGGACTTCGACGGTACGACAATTAAAAGGACAGGTGTCTGTCGTGGACCTCGAATAATTGAGAAGTCACTTCGTTTCCTTTTTCCTTCAATAAAGAACTGACCGACTAAGGCCCCCCTCATCATCCCCCAGCTAACGAATAGGCAAAACATCAGGTCCAGCTAGCTAGCCACCTACACTGTTTGACGCCGTTTTCCTCTGTCTCTGGGTACCCACTCCGTCGGGATCCTTCCAATGATTATCAAGAACAAAAAACCATTATGCACAACTAATGAATTTATAATGTCTACAGATAACTGGGTTAAGGATCAAATAGTGGACAAAGACAGCTTGGTCTAAGCATGAAGTACACCTGCCCCTAAAAAAGAAAAGCTCAAAGTACACAAACTTGTCGTTGCACAGAAAATTTATGCCCTAATTATGGAATCGTTTTATCGATCGATTGCGTACGCCTGGGATCTGTCAATCTACATGAGATGAGAGCAACGGGTACCAAACTGCACATTCTTATCATGTGCACAGGAAAGAGATAAGTTATGACCCATTGAAACTGCATATGATACATAATCATAGCCAATATTTTAACGAGACGAGTAGCTAGAAACCCGACTAGCTAGCAGATTGAACATGAGATTGGGATTACAAAGGTCTCATATTTAAACTCTAATCGAGAACCAGATCTATTTTGGGCTCTTCCCACTAGCCGCCGATGTGTTAGGGTATACAATGCATGGCTATTATTTCCAACAGAACTACATAGAAAACAACTTCACAAGCTAGTGAAGAAAATTCAAATTATGCACAGATTCCCTTGAAGGGAGTCCGTGTAGGGTTGGTTGATGGGACCCTCCCTCTACTATTTGTTGTCTCTGACCATTCTGATCCAGATCAAACGGTTGCTAATGAACACAGCTCCACCGCAACTCAAGTTTACTAGTTGGAGGTGGGTGAGTCAACGTGCAATCTCTGACTTTGTGTTGTGCCCGAGCTGCTGCCCCATCTCCCAGCTCAACTTTGATGCCACTCCTGAATGCTTGGGCACATAGTCCTGAACAGAATCAGATCAATCAAGGGTCAATGAGTGGTCAGTCGACCTAGCGGACGAATCAACATGCCCCTATCTAGCCAGTGCAGTATGCAACTATCTGGGGGTATATATATACATATATAGATAAATCTGGCACGAACATACATGATACAGTTACGAGTCGGTTTATGAATATTTATATATTGATGATCGGTCCTTTTTTTTTAAATAAGTGATGGGGACAGAATTATTGTCCCACTTGCACGTGTAACGTGCATTTATTATTTAAATTTTCCATCGAAAAAGATTTTTCAGATAAACAAGTCAAAGGACAGACAGTTGTGGGTAGGGGAGGAGGGAATATTCTCTCTCTCTCTATATATATATATCAAAGTAAAACCTCTAGCTTGGTTAGCAGCTCATGCACAGTTGGGGCAGACACAATTATGTGACGTGCAGCGGGTGCCACGAACCCTTCATCCACCGTCTTGTCTATGAACGTCAGCAGCGAGTTGTAGTACCCGTCCACGTTCAACAACCCCACCTGCAGGTTACACCAATATACTACTTCATGATCAGTCTCAGTCGGGTCGGTCTGATGCTCGAATACAGCCGGGTTATCGAAAAATGGTTCGTTGAGACCTTAGATTATTACCGGTTTATCGTGGATTCCTAGCTGGGCCCAGGTGATCACTTCCAGTAGCTCCTCCAGTGTTCCATACCCCCCTGCACATGGGGGATCATCATCCTTGTATGGTTCTGAATTGACTGGTGAATAGAATTCAAGTTTAAGACTGGATAAATACCGGGCAAGGCGATGAATGCATCGGCCTGACGAGCCATCTCGGCCTTCCTCTGGTGCATGCCGGAGACAGCACGGACCTCTCCGATAGTCTCCCCGGTAAGCTGAATCAAGGTGAAGAAAATAAAGGCCAAATATCATGAACCTGACTGGGTTTCTACTAAGGGGATTCAATGATTCCCATCCCCAAGTGGAATTAGAAATCCAAAAGATCGACTATTTAGAAGATCAACTTGATTGCACGTGGTCAATAATTGCACTAGAAAAAGACCAACTAGACATATGGCTATTGTCGAACTTGACATGAAAATTACCTCTCTTGGCATTAGTGTCCTGGGAATCACTCTGCAGGAATACAAACCATTGGTTAATTACAACTTGATCAGGTTATGGAATCATGAAAGGTTCCAAGAGAAGAAGAATTCATATTCGATCTGAATTATGAAGATTCATTTGATGTACAAGTTTACTTTAGAGAGAGAGAGAGGTGAGTGTTACCCTAAGACGTGACGGCCACCATCATAAACAACTTGAGAGACAAGACCCATCAGGCCGATGCTCCCTCCGCCATAAACCAAGTCGATATTCCTTTCAACCTGCAGAAATTTGTTGTCCATCAATGGAAGTCAATGAACAAGCGTCCACTTCCACAGAAGAATAAAAAGAATCCTCCATCCCATATTTAACTTAAACGCCGCCGTAGTTTAATCGATCACGATACCATCAGCAACTGCAGAAATTTAACAGCAACATGCATAGATTGGATTGGCAGGGGTAAAAAGTACCAGCTGCTTGCCAAGTTGAATGGCGGCGAGCTGGTAGCTGGGATTCTTGCCGGGGCTGCTACCACAGAAGACGCAGACTCGGCGGAATCTGGACGACGCGGGCGACCTAACGGTGCTCTGCAGCCGCTGGAACTGGAGAGTGGTGCTGTTCTCCATATCTAGGAGGTCCTACCTTCTTTTGCTCCAAACTGGCCGGAACAGTACAATATATCTTTTCTTCCTCCTCCAAGATGGGGAGATGAGGTCGCTGGATGGCTGGGCTGGGGTGACTGGCAGTTGGCACCTGGCGATTGGCCCCTCGTTTAACTCTAATACAGCTAACTACATACACACCCCATCAGAGCCCCCTCCTCCCTTATATAAACTTTTAGTCGATCCCACTGTGACCCCACACGTCACATCCCTCAATTTCTGTTTCCCCTTCTCTCGATATTTTGGGCTGCGTATGAACATCACGGATTTTTGTTCTAATGGAAAGATGTTAATATTGGGGAACACGATGGTACCTCAACCTCATGTCTGGCACGTGCAGACAGCAAATATATACTTTCGGGATCGATACAGTAGAGTATAGAGTAGAGTAGATATTTAAACTTGAATTATGCAGAAATAATCTAAAATATTGAAAGGTGCGATCTCACCCCCACCATAATGGTGGAAGTGGAACTGAACTCACAAGGGTTTCTCAGTGCTCACAGAGATGGGTCCAACACTGGTCTGGCGAGAGATGACGCCGCACAGCTGTTCTTACTGACTCTTCTTAGGTATATTCAGATGCACAAAGGGATCTAGCTATGGAGAGCTATGGTCTGATATGATAGGATCAATCTTCACCTGCCATGGATGGATCTGCAGGAATAAGCCAGTAGCTATATATTATGGATCTGCATGCGTATGGGTAAACTGGCCACCAACAGGCAAATGTTACACCGTCAAAGATCATTCTATGTCGGTGGCCATTATTTGTTAGGATGTTGGCATGAGCTTCTAAATGATGTGCTCCAACAATTCTTCCAACAGCAACACCACCCGCATCGGATGCAGTCCACGACTAATACAACCAATTGATCAATATAATGAGTTGTATATAAACTTGTTGCTTCCACATTGCACACTACTCTTGATTTTTCATGTCCAAGCATTCACTTCAAGCACTGTGTAATTAGAATATGCCTGTGTTCATGAAGGTTCAACCCAAAGAAAAACTTTGAATTAACCACATGAGGTCACCCTTTGAATCATTAGGGTAGGTACTCTTAGCGGTATGCACAAGTTTATATCCATGTTAATCAATAGCTGCATTTACCAGATTTAAACCAAGTTTATGCAGGGAGATTAAGGAGATCAACAAGTAATTTCCTTTAATTAACACTCGAGATGAGCCAAAACAAAACACTTTTTCACAATTTATATTTTTGCACAACTTTTTTCACGTTTCATTTTGTAATCATAATTGAAGTACTTATTTGGGCCAATGTGATAATTATTGGGACTGGATTTTATGGGCCTATCTCGCCCAACACAAAGGTATTAGTGCAGTTCTTGTCTGATGGAGTTTTATTTTCATAGTACATGTGTTAGCTATACTTGTTTATAGGGATGAGAGTTGGTATACTTATTTTCTACAGACATACACAATACAGACATACATAACACAGACGTACACCTATTTATGGGACATAGAATGGTTACTTTTAGGACCTTCCTAAAATTTTAACTTGCTTTTATTTTACTTGCTTTTTTTAATTTTATCTTATAGCAGATGAAGAGGAGAATTGCTCACCACAATTTAAGAGACTTAATGGACTATCCTTTCTATTTCTCTTTTTCAGCATATGAACATGGTGGGGCTGTTGAAAAACATGTCAAATCCGGAGCCGTTGCAGGCCTACTGCTGTTGCAGGCCTCAAACGGACAGGTTTTTAATATTTGGACAGGTTTTTGATATTTGCACCTACTCGTAAATTTCATGTTGACCTCTGGTAAAAAGTCCGCCACGTCTCCTGATGTGTACTACCATTGAAGGAAATGCCAGGGCTCGTGAGGGGAGAAGGTTTAAGGGAAGTGCAGGAACGGTCCTTCAACACTACCCTATTCTCGCGGTATTAATTTTAATGAAAGGTCAATGAAACAAGCCAAGATCATTGGTCTTTCCAGCGGTTACCTTTGAAACATGTAGAATTCGAGAAAAAAATTGGGGTGACAGTTGAATCCCAAGAGTAAAAAGAGGAATGGGTGGTTGGCTTGGGCTGTTAAGGCAGCGACTCCAAGAATGTTACGAGTTTCAAGGTCAACTATTCCAAATTCACAATTACCCGTTACATTTTCAAAAAAGCGTTATTCATAGTATGAAAAAAAATAATGCATTGTAAAGTTAACTTATTATTGAGCGTTGTGTCGTGTGATCTTTTTGTTCAGATAAAGCGAGAAAAAACCAGACAAAACATGCAACTGGCCATGTCACGTGTGTGGGTTCCAATGACACAAATACAAATAATATATACCCTTAGTCATATATATTTGGGCTTTGCATACACAAGATGCTCCCTTCATCCCATCCAATATATAACCATCACTCACATAACTCTTATAATTTATTCCACAAAGCCTTCATCTCTACTCGTCCTCCAAAGTGAACATCTGATCAGAGATTCAGCACAGAAGTTGAAGCTATTGGGATAATGGCGCCTAAGGGAAAATCCGGTAAACTCACCCAAACGGCTGTTCTCAAGCGTATGATCAAGGGGTGCTCCAGCTTGGGAAGAAGGCATTATCAGCAAGGCTATCGCCACCATGGCCATCCCTACTCGGCCGAGGCCCAACTTCCACTGGACGTCCCAAAGGGCCACTTCGTCGTCTACGTCGGCCAGAACCGCAGCCGGCACGTGATTCCCATCACGCTCCTGGACCGTCCTGAGTTCCAAGCGCTTCTCCGGATGGCCGAGGAGGAGTTCGGCTTCGACCACGACATGGGTCTCACGCTGCCATGCGAGGAGGCCGTGTTCCAGTCCCTCACTTCATCGATGCACCTCCGATGAATTCGTCCGCTCGTGCTGCTTATTGCATCCCATCACCACCTTTGATGTCTCCACCGTGATTTTCTTTGTTTATTTACGATTTATGTTCCTGATCACCCCTAGTGACTATATTATATATCTCACTCCGACCTTAAAAGCCTATAATAATTATTTGGGTTTTAGGAGTTGTAATTAAATCAAGAGGGAGAGGTGTCGAATTTAAGTATACTAGGTGACTGTGGCGTACCGGATATGGTTTTTGTATGGGAGCCCAGCCGGTTCCCTCCGTGGAAAGGATTATAATATTTCATATATTATATATAATATACATGTATAAATTTTTCCTCCTCAAATTTCTTCATAAAATTTGGGTTAAATTAAAGGAGTAAATTTTGGGTTAAATTTTCTACATATTATATGGACATTCTCCTATATAATGTGCATGTTTGGTAAAAATATATATAATATTGTGAATAGGGTTGGCAATTTTGTAGAGTGCCCTACCAGTTTCGTGCCATTCAGTGAACTTATACTCCTATTAACCCGAAATTTGGTACGTCTTTTCACAACATTACTTATTCACTTATATGTAGAAAATCTATTACATTATCTCGATTTTACAATAATATACTTATAATAATTATAAACCAGACATTAATTAATACTAATAATTAATAATGAAACTTGTCAATTTTTCTTAAAAATATTAATTTGAAATAAAAAAATTAATTTAATAAATAATATCATAATAAATTACTAAATTTAAAATATTTATTTAGTTTATTAGGAATTTGCATAACTTTCACTAACTAATTTATACACTTTAATTCCTTTAAGTGGTCCACAGTTCCCTAAATAATATCCAATCAAATATAATTTTATATCTATCATTTAACTTATATTTTAAATTAGTTATAAAAGTTATATTAAAAAATATTTTATTTAAAATATGAAGTGATTTAAAGTTTAACAAATAGTAATTAATTTAACAAACTTATATAACAAAAATTTCATATATTTTATTTACCTACTATCATAGTAATAAACTATAACATCCATTACGCACTTCTTTAATAATAGTATAATTTTATATGTATTTGTCCGTTATATATAAAATATATATTAGCGCACAACAATTCCATAGTAATCTACATACTAGATTATCGATAACTTGGTACAAATTAGTTTTTATAACTATCATTAACCGGTTATCTTAAGATATAAATAATAATTTTTCTAAATAAAAAAATTAGATAAAATTATAATTTTTTTTAGCAAAACCTGATATTAAAAATGAATCAAAACTAAAAATAGAAATAAAATGAGATTTAACATAAATTAAGTAAAAATTAAATTATAATAAATTTTAAACGAAATTAATTCAATTAAAATTTTAAAATAATTTCACGACCATTCATTACCCTAATACAGTATCTTATAAGTATTATTCTTATTATTATCCTATCTAAATCAATGTAAATAAAATATTATTAACACGAATTTGGTTTTTTACTCGAACTTATTCTCAATTACTCGAACTTATAATAAATACTCACACTCACCTTAAATATGCTTAACTCGGAAACTACTTGAATTGAGCTCAAAATTTTTACAAAAATTCGTGTTTAGTAAAAGTTTAATATTTGATATTATCGATTTTTATCCGGTTACAATCCAGTTAAATAAATAATAAGAGTAAGTATATGATGTATGTAAAATTATAGATAATTAAATTACACAAGATGCAGAAAAAATATCAAGACTAGTTCTGATATACTGGTGTTTAAAAAATTAAGTATCAAAATTATTTTATATTTGAAGGTATTGAGGGAGACAAGGAAAACTATGATTGGATATTGAGTGCTGGTCAAGAGTGTGATACCAAAAATTGCTCAATGATGAATTGGACTATATTCATATTGATATTATTATATATGTGTAATTTTGTTCAATTTTTACAACTCCCTTACTTCTTTATTTTATTAAATTAATTTTTGAATTTTATTATTTTGTTATAAATATTATACTTTAAAAGATACACTATAGACTTAAGGCCAATTTGTTTCTAGTATAGAATGAGGTTCTATTGTGATACCGTAAATATAGTAATAAAAGTTTTATTGTATTATAAAAATATGTTAAATTTTGGTCAACTGTAAAAAATTGATCCAAATTTATAATCAATCAATATCTATCTCCATCTATACAAGTATGCATTGAATTTGACATTGATTATAAAGATTTTTCATTCTCTATAACTCCCTTTTTCTTTATTTATGATATTATGATAAAAGTGAAACATTTGACAGCATATTTTGTGAGAATGTCAGGTATGCACATGCACACTAATCTACATATGTATTAGTATCTACCTACATGTTTACATATGTCATAGAGGGAGGAGCCAATGTTACTATTATCATTGACAACTTCCATACTCAAAAGTTTTGATAACATTTTTAAATGAAAGTTGTAATTCTCAACTCACTCAAATGGAATGAACATACCATTTAGTTTGCACAAGGTTTTGAAGTGCATAAGGGCACTATGGATGTTACTCATACACACAAGTATATTTTATTATAGGTGATGGTAGTCAAGATGAATGATGGGTAAAAAAAGTAGGGGCTATTCTGTAAATTACATAAAACTTGTAAGGTTATAATAATTTGGGTATTTTATTAAGGGTGCACGACGCCACTTATCTAAACTTCCCGTTAATTCACTCTTCCCTCTTACTACCTATACCCTCTCATGTTCTCTCTAATATAAGCTTTTTATTTTTTTACTCAATTTAATTAAATTAATACAAATAATTTTTTTTATGAATTTGGTGGGTACCGATTTGAAGGAAAGAAATATGAGAGAGTTGAAGGAATTATAATCAGCTCAAATCTATTATTTGAATATAAAGTAATTGAAATAGATGAATTTTAACGTTATTCTTAATCAAGTTAAATAATTTATTAATCATTTTTATATTAATTATTTTTTATATAATTGAATTAAATTAAATTATTAAATATTATATAAAATAAAATACATATAATTATATTATAAATAATAAATTATGTGTGTAACATTTTTATTATATAATTAATTCATATAATACAACTAAGATATTATTATAATTAGAAAATAAATTAATGTTAATTATCTAATAATGTTTATATATAAATATTTTTAATAGAAACAATATATATATTTAACATACATTTTTATATATATTATATTTTTATCATATAATACAAATAAATTATTATTAAAATTATATAATTATATTATATAAATTTTATTAGTATAATAATATATATTATATAATAATAAAAATATGTATACTAAATTATATTATATATTTTAACTTATAAATTTATATATATAAATATATAATATAGTTATTTATAAAATATTATTAATATATAAATTTATTTAAATATATAATAATAAAAATAATATTAAAATAAGGAAGACACATATTTATAATATAATATTTTACATATTAATATTATTATAAATATATTTATAGTAATATGCTTTATATAAGTTTAATATTCATAAATAATATATTTATTATATTTAATATTTTTTTATTATAATTAATATTAAAAAATATTTTATAATAAATAAATAATTTATTTTAACTATTCATTAAAATACTTATATATTAATCTTATGTTACATATTATTTTACTATAATATTTGAATATATTTGTACTAATATAAACATATTTAATATAATTATATAAATTTAAATTTTGATAAGATAAATATTATTTAATATAATTTTTTCATGTACAATATAAATTATGTATGATATTTTATCATATGATTGTATCTGTAATAATTTTTTAACATATAAATTTTAGTTATAAGAACAATATTTTAAAATTTACAAATAAAATATATTAAATAATAATAATAATAATATTATTTTTTTTATATAAAAATTACAATTACTCAAATATTTAAAAATAAATTCTTAAATTCTTTTAAATTTTTTTAAACAACTTATAAAATTTTGATTAAATAAAAAATTAATTTATAATTAAAAATTATCTAAATCCATGTATATAAGCATATATAAAAGATGATGCAAAGTAAATAAAGTAAATGAAAATTAAAATGTGTACTACGTTTGAAAAATTATATTTAATTTAATGCATCTTTTAACAATATAATAGTATCTTACTAAAAAATAGTAAATAACTGCTGCATGAGCATGGAATGGGTATATTATCGGTTAACCCCACTAACTAATGCATATACTAAAAGAACGACAGACTTTAATTTAAAATTAGTGCACTTTTTTTGAGAAATTTTATATTGTATATTTTATTATATTATTTTTATAAAAAATTCATATTTAAACAACGTTTATAAATATATTATTTTTTGTTATAACATTTAAATTAAAAATATAAATATTAATGAATTTTATGAAATTATATAATAAAAAATATTCCATATGGTGAGAAATTCTTTTATATATTATATATATATTGATGTGTATGTATGTATGAATATATGTAATAATTAAGAAAATAAAAATAAATTATTATTAATTTTTCCTATTGATAAATGAACTTATAAAATAGGAGTCGAGTTTAAAATATATATATAAATAAGAGTATATACAACGACCCACTTCTAGATGGTCTAGAAGATTCTTAATTCATTTATTGGATATTTATTAATTGAAAGATATATACACATATATATTGGTAAAAATTCACCGTGAAGGATAGTTAGTGTTCATATAAATGTGCATACATAGGTATATGAGCCATGGATGGAGTGAAAAGTTGTTATTTACTTATAATGTATTATAACTTTTTTTTCCTATTATTTACTTAATTTATTAATAATAAATTTTTATTTATCTTTTTTAAATATATAGAACAATTTGAGGTTTATAATTAATTAGGTAATGTACTTGATTGTACATTGAATGAGGGCTAGAATTTGGAAGTACAATGAATGAGAACTAAATTTCCAAGTGCAAAGAATGTTCTATTGCATTAGTCATTATCAACTTGTTACACTTCAAAATATCCAGTCCTATTGTTTGTTTGTGGCAACAAATTTGTCTGTATTATGAGAAAAATTAATTAATGTATAATCTACATGTGTGTAAACAGTACTCTGTCCACCCACTTGCCTTCTTGGAATGTACTCATATCCATGTATGGATGATTTTTGTCCGGCTATCTTTATAGTTATAGCATCATATAAACATGCAATGTTTAGCCCATAGTGGCGGGTGTCTAGTGAGGTTAAATGATCTATTGGGCCATGTCGGCCCTATCAACATTTTGAAGACAGATGTATTAAGTGTTTGTTATGATACAGCATAATGAAAATCTTTTCTAAGGAAAAAGAAAGCTCTTGTATTATGGATTCAACTTAAGTAGTTAGCCTTTTTAAGAAAATGGAGTGGGCATGTTGATCAGAAACAAAAAAAAAAAAAAGAAAGGTGTGTTCCTATTCTTTTTCCTGCTTTCACTCGGTGGTGAGGAATTTCTTGAAATTTAAACTCCGCACTTTTTAGTTAAGTAAAATTGGAAAAATAATTGATCAAATTGAATAAAAAAATTGAGCCGATTTATATTTGATAACAAACAATATGAAAATTTACAAATTTCGGTTGATACAAATGGTTAATTAAAACTTAAAAAAGAAACTTAATACAAACTAGAAAATAAAAACTAAATTAGTTCGGGTAATTAGATTAAATAAAAACTTTAAAATTAAGCGTGCTTTCTCGAAAGTAGTGTGAGATTGAGTGAACTCACATATTTGGAAGTATGATTATTTTGTAACCCGAAATTTCGGTAAAAAAATTTTATATGAATGTACAACTTATCTTAAATAGCCATAAATTAATATATATTTAATTATTATAATTAATACCAATAATTTAATACCCAAATTAAATTATTGGACTTAATACAAATAATTTAATACCGAAATTAAATTATTGAAATTAATACCAATAATTTATGGTAATATTAATATTAGTAATAAATCTCTTCTATTTAATACACAGTTTTATACCTATATAAAGAGGTTATCCCCATTTATTATTCTCACACCTAAATACTTCTCTCTCTACTGCTCAATTTACGGGTGAAGATCGAACTATAGTTTCGACTTAAATATTTTTTTTAACCTTATAAGGAGAGGTCGAGCTCTTTAGAACCGGTGAGAAGACAATTATCTGATAGCAAACTAAATTCAATCCGAGAATTGTTGGAGAAGCGCCGGCATGATGGAATAGTGAAACAGCTCTGACGGATTGAAGCTGCCCTATTTTAACCAAGCTGAAATTGGCTATTTCAAGCCCTCCTCAGGCCAAACCAAGCCCTCCCAACACTTTCTCAGCCTTTCCACGGCCAAATTAGGATCGAAAGATAAGCCAATTCGACTCCCCTCTACAATTTCCGGCCGGTGCTAGAGAGAGAACCGGCAGAACTTCAATGATGAAATTCTAACTCCATTTGGCATCAATTGATGCAATTCTTGATTCTAGGATCATCCTCAAAATGAGAGCTATCTGCTAAGATCAAAAGCTCGGACCACCATGCCCTCATCGATGAGAAATCGAAGATTTCTCTTTCTACAGTCTGTTTTCCGGTGACGCTCCGTTTGAGCTCGTTCCAACATTAAAATCTGCTATTCAAAGTTTCTTAGAATCGTATGAACATGCAAGAACTCAATTTCAACTCCAATTTCAATAATTCGAAATGTTTGATCGGTCAATTTGATGAAATCAAATTCGGTAGTGTTGAAGAGTTGAAATTGGGGGAAAAATTGGGGATTTTCGAAATTCAAAGGGCCAAAATGCAATTTTATGAAATTGAGGGTCAATTGGGTATGAAAATAATGTTGGAGGACCAATTAAGGAATTTTAAAATTTTTGGAGCAAAATTTACCATTTTTGTAAAGGAAGGGCAAGATGGTAATTTTGGAAAGGTTGGAGGACCAAATTGGAAATTTGAGAAATTAATCCCCTTTTTGTGAAATGGAATAAATTGAGGTCATATGATAAATTTTAGAAGTTTCGAGACTAAATTTGAGGAAAAACCGACATTAGGGACTTAAAGTTAAAGAGAAATAACTTTAGGGACCTAATTGCAAATAAATGAAAGTTTGAGTTTCTCGTGAAGGCTATTATGCTGAGTAATAATTAACAAGAATGTTCATATCGTGTAGGAACGCGAAATACCGGGAACGTCAGCATGGACGAGCTCGCGTGAATACAAAGAACTGGTCAAGTGGAATTCACTATTTTAACGGGTGAGTGGGTTTACTAACATTATAACCGGTTGGGATGATGAGCACAACTTAAAATTAAAAACCACTTACCGGTTTTGGAACTTGGGGGCTAAATGCCCGATTTTAAAAATCTTGTACAGTGGGCCCAAGGCCAGTTGGCACGAGCCGGAGCTCGTAAACAAACATGATATATGTGCCATAAAACTTAATAAGTGAATTGTTTCGCCATGGTACCACGATAGGACCGACATGCTCAGTCAACTAGCGACAGTGCGACATAATAGGTCAACAGACCAATCAATACAAACAACTGCGGGTTGAGTTGAGAGTCGGGGCCGTTGGACCAGTGTCACCACAAATTACATGGAAATATAAGAAAACATTGTTTGTGCATGCACTATGAATACAGGATCAACAAGACGCCCATGATGGGTAGTGATGCATCCTAAGGGCACTGGACGACCTGGTGACCATAAGGGCAGTTCGTCGTTCCAAGTGTCTATGCGAAATCTGGAGTAGCACCAAGCGCATGAGACTGGGGTGGGCACATGATGAGGTCTCTGTCCTCATACGGACACGAAGAAGTGATTTCGGGATTGTGGGTCGGATGTCACGTACATCCACTCATTCCCAAGGTAGAAGTGGTCGTACTTCTATCCGGGTGGCAGGAAAAGTCGCTTCGAAGCCACTAGCTAGTTCAGTAGTGATACTGACATGCGAATGTGTGTAACCTTCATGATGAAGGATGTGTGTTGGGTGATGACAAACCGTGGTAAATAAGAAATGGTGGAAAAACCCGAATTTTTAAATAAATGGATTTTTGAAAACAAATGACTCTGACACACTCCATATAAATGTTTTTCTTAAAAGTCAAAATCTTTTAAAAACCCATTCACTGAGTAGTTGTACTCACCCCCTCCCTTATATCCCTTTCAGGAAATCTCGAAAAGCCTCCCCTTAAAGACCGTCAACTAAGATGCCTGTAAGACAGGTATGTAAAGTTTTAAATTTCATACAATTTTGATTATGCTATTCCAGGAAAAAAGTGCAAGTTAAAGGATGCCTTACTCTTTACGGTTTACAATAAGGGGAAATCCTTTAATAAATCGGGAGAGTGGCGGGTTGATCACGGGGATCCGACCTAAATTGTGATGTTTAAAATACTATTAAGTAGTAGGTTTTCATTTTGAGGTAATTATCATCCCTAACCAGCTATGATATAAAATCTCACTCACAACCGATAAGTGGTTTTTAACTTTAAACTATGCTCATCATCCCAACCGGTATGAAGTGTAATTTAGCCCACTCACAGTGACTTCTAATTTAGAAAAGATGTTAATCATCCCAACTGTATATGATGTGAATAACTCACTCACCCGTTAATCGTGACATGTTCGTCCATGGTTGGTTTTCCAAGTTGACGCTAGCTTTCTTTTTCTAGTATTCTGATCACACTTGTCCCGTCGGAGGTGCGACGATCCAAGCTTTCTATCGGGAAAGGTAGCTCTATTCCTAAAATACCTTCTAGGATCAATAATTCCTACTATTGACCTTTCAGCATCATTAAGGTCGTTTGAGGTTATAGGGATGTTGGGAGAGCTTGGTTTGGCTAGAGCAGGGCTGAATTCAGCTAATTTTAGCTTGGCCGAAATAGGGCAGCTTCAGTCTACTGGAGCTGTTTCACTGTTTGATTATGTCGGCGCTTCTTTGGCGATACTCAGATCGAATGGAGGTTGCTATTAGATAGCTGACTTCCCCATAAGCTAAAGAGCCCAACCTCTCCTTCTAAGGTTAAGAAAAATGCCTAAGTCGAAGCTCTGGTTCGAGCTTAATCGGGAAAATGGAGCAGTAGAGAGAAAGAGAGTAGTTTTGAGGTGTGTGGATAATGAATTGGGGATGAGCTCTTTATATAGGAGTAGAATTGTGTATTAAATGGGGGATTGATTACTATGGTATTAATATTGTCATTATTCTCGGGAAATTGATGAGCATTTATTAGTATTAATTCTAATAATTAAATATATGTATTAAATTATTGGTATTAATTTTAATAAATAAATATAGGTATTTATGGTATTTACTTTATTAGGTAGGGACGTAGGATTAATAAAAAATATATATTTATCTCATTATTTTCACCTAATAATTTACACTTATATTAATTAAAATTTAAACTTATAATATAATTCTATAAACTACTTTTGGCCGAAATTTCGGGTTACTAAAAAAAATAACTTCCCTACTCTCACCCAAGCACGCTTAACTTTGATGTTTTGATAGGATATGGTGCATTAAGGCTAGTATGTTATTACATTTTGGGTTATTAAAAAATATGGTCTGACAACTATTAAGGGAATACAACATGAATACTTCCCAATAAGTCGCCCATCCTATCACTACTCTCACCAACCAAGCTTAACTTCGAAGTTTTAAAGGGATCCTAACACTACATGAATACTTCCTAGGAGGCCACCCATCCTAACACCACTCTAGCCTAAGCACACTTAACCTTGGAGTTTTGATAGGATCTGATGCATTAGTGCTAGTATGTTATTTAATTTTAGGTTACTAAAACAATATGGTTTGACAACTATTGAGAGAATGTAAAATGAATACTTCCCGAGGTCACTCATCCTAACAGTACTGTTTTGATAGGATCAGATGCATTAGTAGGAGGTCATCCATCCTAGCACTACTATCACACAAGCATGCTTAACTTTAAATTCTAATGGGATCGAGTTCATCTGAATCAATTTAGTTTTTCTGTTCTAATTTTTTTTTTGGTTACTAAAAACACGGTGTTACACTAGCGACGTCCTCATTTTGGTCTTTCACTATTTTTCTAACGCTGACTGGGCTGAAAATCCGGATGTCCGACGCTCTGTTAGTGGTTTTGCAATTTTTCTTGGCTATAATCTTATCTCATGGAGTTCTAACAAATAATGAACAGTTGTTTGATCTAGCACTGATGTCGAATACAAAAGTCTTGCCAATGTAACTACTGAGCTAATCTGGCTTCAGTGTCTTCTTAAAGAACTTAACATCTCTTCCACTCAGTCTCCAGTTTTATGATGCGATAATCTTTCAGTCATTTATCTCACTGTCAATTCTATTTTACATGCTTGCACCAAAAATATTGATATTGATTTTCATTTTGTTCGTGAACAAGTGCGTAAAGGTTTACTTATTGTTCATTTTATCGGAACTACTATTCAATTAACGAATTTACTTACTAAAAGTCTCTCTTCACTCTATTTTATAAGACAGGCTCTTAACTCCCTTCAGATCTTGAGATTTATTATAGTAATAATGTGTTTTGTAAGTATTTATTATTTTATATAAATAAAATGATATAATACAATAAATAACATAACACAATATACAATTTCATATCTATCCTCTTTCTCTCCTATTTCTTTTCTAGATTTCTTCACTTTTTTTTTAATTTTATTATATAATAACTATGAAAAAATATTCATCATTAAATAAAACTCTAGTTGATAATTAAGGAATTTGGGTTCAAATTCAGTATAACATATTGACGTATATAGATATAGATTATCTTAATTAGATTCAATGATTGAGTTCGGTGCAGATGAATATATCAGAAGAAATCGCGATTTTCTTATTTAAGAATTAAGTGTATTTTATTTTATAATAAACCATATTCCACGTCATAATATAAATTTTAGAATAAATTAATTTTATCAAATAAAGTAAATTATTTTATATATTCAATATATAAATATTATATTATAAAAGTTAATTATGTGAAAATTTAAAATTTTTAAACATAAATTTAATACGGTTGAAATTTTTAAAATTTACGTACAAAAGCTTATTTATGTTAAAATATTATATTTTAAATATATAATAAAATTAATAATATTTAATATTATTATTAATTTAATTAATTCAAATTCACTCGTGAACTTACTATAATTTAATAATTTAATTATCGTGTTCGATATTGCATAATTGAACTTAAACCGTTCTAATAGGTTATAAAACTTGTTATATAACATGACCAGGTCTAACACTAATTGAAGGGATCTAATAATGGGTTCCTGTCCAACCCAATCAATTACCCATTATTTTAGCTGCATTTATTTAGGTGCTATATAATCAATTGCCTTACATTCATTGAGTAATTGCTTTACATTTATACAATTGTATTGTATTATATTATATTATATTGTAATTAAGACAAAAATATAATAGGATAAGATGATTTGTTACAAGGAATACCGAAGGTGTATTTGCAAATAGGAGGTGGAGGAGAACTTGATGGTGGTAACAACATTTGATGTGATGGTAGTGGTCCCATATCCTATTGGTCCATACTCACAAGGACGATAAGGTGGCTCCTTGAGCCTCCATTTGAATATATAAAAGTTAAATTTGATTTTGTCCATGTTTTAAGTGGTTTTTGCCTTTGAATAAAAAGGGAACTATCTATCCATTTTTTTTTCTTTTACGGGCCTGGCGTGTTCTCTTATGCAATCGTAGCGATGACTCTACTTGGTTAGAGAGGAATTGGGTCGACGAGTAGAGCGGCCACAAAGTCCTTAGTTTCAGTTTCCGCGTGAGTGTACCGATCTTTGTCCTTATAAAGCAGCTCCATTACTCGCGTAAGGTTGAGGATGCGCATGAGAAGAGGTATCTCCACCTGCGTCGGCCTGAGCATTTCCTCGTTGATGTCCTTTCACGCATCCTCGATCATTCTTCACATTAGCTTCGTAGATTCTTCTTCTGACATGCCGTGGTGTTTGGTATAGCACTCGACGGCTGAAGCCACATGCCCCCTCTCCTGCTCCAATTGCACGTATTCACCGAAAAAAGTTCATCGGTTACATTCAACCAGTTGGGTGTTTTTTTTTCTAGGGATTTTAAAGGAGGGTGCTGTATGCATACCTTGTGGGAGACGATATCGTCCATGAGTCGGCACACAATCTTTGCACCCCGAATGATCTTGGGATCACTCAAGAGCCATTCGAAGGCGCCTTCGGTGGCAACATCTCCCATCCCAATGAAGGATGAGATGGGGAGCAGACCATAGCCTGTCGTTTCCAGTGCAAGGGGCATGTATTCATCTATCGTTGGGACGTGGTTCTGATGAAACCATGTTGCTTCTTTGAAGTATACCCTCGCATGATGCTGTATCTGATGATCGTATTCATATGTGCAGTATTAGTATCCCAGAGTTAATCCTCTAAATAGAAACAAAATTGCTAGTTTAAGATACGATCTCTGCCGTCAATAATACTTACAGATTGTTTTGCGTACTTGAACCTGTACGATCTTCCTTGCTTAGCTAAGAGCTCTTCAAATTCTCTGTAGGTATCAAGCAGCTCCCTGTAGAAGACCTGCATATACTCTGGGAGCTGATCTAGGGCATCCATGTCCCACCTGACCAAGTGCACATCAACTGAGTTAATGAATTGTTTTTTTTTTCTTTTAATTATGAGGATATAAATAAAAGCTTGAAATTACACAGTGGAAATGAGAACGAACGGAACCTGTCTATCGCATCGGTCAAGAGTTGCAGTTCTTCACGTGTCCCATACGTATCATCCATGTGGAAGCGAGGGCGATGATTTTGGCAAGTATATTCCTTGCTAGGGCATACTCTGGTTCAAAATATACCCCCAGCATCCATAGATAGCACTCTGCAATTCTATCTCATGCGTATGGAAAATTCCTCTCGCAGTTTATACGTTCAATCCACCACCTATACATAGGAAATATGTAAGTATCTAGATACAACTCTTGGGATGGAGTTGATAATTTCTGTTATCTTCTCTGAATATTGAACTGACAGCTACCTTGAAATTTCAGAGAGCTCCTTCTGGTGCAACTTCTGCAAGAAGTTGAAATCCAACTTAGCTAGCCTGAGAAGCACCTCATCGTGCGAAGAATCTTGTTCGTAGAACCTGATGTAGTGCCAAGCCTCAAGTCTTGTCAACCCTTTGTGTATTGAATGCTTCAAAGCATGCTTTGCTTCTTCAGCCAGACGGGGGCTTAGCGTCTTCGAGTGGTCATTTTCCAAGGCCGACTCCAGGTGGTGTAAGGAGAAGGTTAGAGCTTCTTCTAGGATGTTCGCCCCATGAACCCTAAAATTGCTGGCCACGTACAAGCTCAACAGCACTCTCACATCCTTGGTCAGTGCTTGGCTAAAATTCCCATCGCTGTCTTTGAATTTGTTGAATATATCTGGCATTTAATCGTATTCGTATTGGGTCATGAATCCAATCATATATATATATATATTGAAAGGTGATCAAACATATGTCGAGTTGGCATTACCGCGTGCAGGAATCCTATAACCCTCCTGGCGGAGAAGGCGGAAGAGGAGAGCGGTGTTGCTCATGTCGTGACCGATATCTGCAGGGTCGCATTTAGAGCAACGATGATCGTGAAATTGCAGGAGAATATCTTTGATCTCTTTCTCGAATTTGTAGGCAATGCCGAGGCGCTGAGTACGATCGATCATGTCTAGTTTGCCCAAATCATCTGCATCAGCCAGCTTCTTCTTTATTACCTCAACCAGTTCCTCTATAAGCTGCTCCTCTATTATAGTATCCCGCCTTAAATAAAATAAAAGCAGATATCATGATACATTGATGGCATAATATACACAAAATATTTAATGGACAAAAGTTAGGGCGATTGGTAACACAAACCATTGATGCCGAGCTATACTTGAGGAAATAATCGCCCCAGATGCTCCGGTGGAACAGGGCAGAGCGGCGTTCCACCACGGGATGGTTACCTCCATTCCCAGCTGCACTTTGAGTTGACCCTTGAATTGCCATTACTAGCAAATGAAATAAGAGCAAGGTTGAAGAAAACGAAAAAGAAAAGAAGAAATTAAGACGATTGCTTGGGAATTTTGACTCAAATATCTGCATTAATTTGGCTCAGGTTGAGGTGAACAACCCAGCCATGTGCTTAAGTTGGTTGAGATAGTTACAGGTCATAGTCCCTAATCATGTTCATGGGGATTTGCTTCTCCTCACGGGTTGAATGAACAAAAGCTTAACCAGTGACTTCTTCTTTGCTTTAGTCCTGGCGATGTCGTCTGGTGACGTCACGACGACCTCTAAATTACAAGACATTTTATTGGGACAGCTGGGCATTTTATTGAGGGTATAGGGACAGCTCATCTTATGAGCTTTTTATTTTTTTTCTTATTCAATTTCTATTTAATTAAATTAATACAAAAACAACCAGAATAATCCTCACATGGAAGACATGTTCTAAATGGTAAATGGATTGGGAACCTTCCCCCACTACATTGAATTGTTATAAATGGTATATTCATTCCATTTGAGTGAATTGAAATTTACAACTTTTATTTAAATCATTTTATATAAAAATGGTTTAAGAGTTTTAAATGAAAGCTGTAATTTTCAATTCACTCAAATGGAATAAACATACCATTTAGTTGTCACAACCTTTTGAAGTTGAATAAGGACACTATGGATGTTACTCATGCACACAAATATATTTTATTTATAGGTAATGGTAGTCAATATGAATAATGGTTAGAACAATAGGGCCTATTGTGTGAATTACATAAAATTTGTTAAGCGCCACTCATCTAAACTTCCCACTAAGTCACTCTCCCCTCTTATGCTCTCTTTATGATTATATAAAATAAAATACATATAATCATATTATATATAATAAATTATATGTGTAACATTTTTATTATATATTTAATTCATATAATACAACAATATTATTATTATTATTATTATTATTAAAAAATAAATTAATATAAATTATCTAATAATGTTTATGTATAATTATTTTTAATAGAAACAATATATATTTAACATACATTTTTATATATATTATATTTTTATTATATAATTAAAATAATAATTATTAAAATTATATAATCATATTATATAATTTTTATTAGTATAATAATATATATTATATAATAATTAAAATAAGGAAGACATATATTTATAATATAATATTTTGATATATTAATATTATTATAAATATATTCCTAGTAATATGCTTTATATAAGTTTAATATTCATAAATAATATATTTATTATATGTAATATATTTTTTATTATATACATAATATTACATTATATTTTTTATTAAAGATCTTTATTAACTTTTTACATCTTATATAATATTACATTATAGACTATTATAGTATATTTTTTAATATATTTGAAAAAAATATAGTAATTTGATTTATAATTAAATGTATTTAAAAATAAATTTTATTTAATATAATTTTTGTTGTATTTAAAATACTTTTATATATAATATTTCTATAATATATATTTTAAGTTATAATTACTATTAAATAAAATATTTTATGATAAATAAATAATTTATTTTAAATATTCATTAAAATATTTATATATTAATGTTATATTGCATATTATTTTACTATAATATTTGAATATATTTGTAATAATATAAACATATTTTTTGTAATTATATAAATTTAAATATTGATAAAATAAATATTATTTCATATATAATTTTTCATATACAATATAAATTATGTATGATATTTTATTATATAATTATATCTGCAATAATTTTTTAACATATAAATTTTATTTATAAGAATAATATTTTAAATTTTCAAAATTATAATATATTAAATAATATTATTATTTTTTATATAAAAATCACAATTAATCTAATATTTAAATAAATTCCTGAATTTTTTTAAATTTATTTAAACAACTTATACAATTTTTATTAAATAAAAGATTAATTTATGATTAAAAATTATTTAAATCCATGTATACAAACATATAAAAAAGATGATGTAAAGTAGATGGAGTAAATGAAAAATAAAATATGTGCTACCTGTGAAAAATAATATTTAATTCAATGCATGTTTAACAATAATATAGTATCTACTAAAAAAATAGGAAATAATTGCTATATGAGCATGAAAGGGCCATATTATCGTATAACCAATTAAATAGTGCATGTATTAAAAGAACATTTTTTAATTTAAAATTAGTGTACTTTTTTTGAGAAATTTTATATCGCATATTTTTATTATATTATTTTTTATAAAATAATTCATATTTAAACAATGATTTATAAATATATTTTTTTCATAACTTTTAAATTAAAAATATAAATTATTTTACATTTTATTATATATATTTTATTAGAAAAGTTAACAGTAATAATATAAACATATTTATTAAATAATAAATTATAAAATTTCCAATTTAATACAATTTTACTTTAAAGGATTTTATCAAGTCAATTAATTATATTTTAGTAAAGATTAATATATTATATTATAAATTATCAAATATATTTTATAAATAAACATATAAATAAAATACTATAATATACAAATTCAAAAATTTCACAAAAAAATAACTTAAGTTACATATTAATAAATTTTATAAAATAATATAATTAATAAATATTTTATATGGTGGAAAATTTTTTATATATTGATATGTATGTATGGATAAATGTAATAATTAAGAAGATAATTCTCAATGATTTAGAAAATTCTTAATTTATTGATATGATATTTATTAATTGAAAGATATATATATTTATATATATATAGGTAAAAATTCATGTGGAGGATAGTTAGTGTTCATATATCTATGTGCATACATAGGCATATGAGCAATGAATGCAGTGAAAAGTTGGCATTTACTTATAATGTGTTATCACATTTTTTTCCTATGGTCTACTTAATTTATTAATAATAATTTTACCTTATCTTTTTTTAATGTAAAGAACAGTTTGAGATTTATAATTAATTAGATAATGTACTTGATTGTACATTGAATAAGGGCTAGAATTTGAAAGTACAATAAATGAGGACTAGAATTTGTAAGTACAAATTTGTTCTCTTTCTATTATTAAATTTATTAGTCATTAGTAGTTGTTAACCTATTACACTTCAAAATATCATTAATTAATTAATATATAATCTACATGTGTGTAAACAATACTACTTGCCTTCCTAAGATGTACTCAAATGCATGTATGCATGAGTTACCGAGATTATATGGTCCATCGGCCATGACGACCCTATCAACATTTGGAGACAAATATATTAAGTGTTTGTTATGATACAGCAAAATGAAAATCTTTTCTAAGGGAAAAAGAAAGCCTTGTATTATGGATTCAACTTAAGTAGTTGAGCCTTTAAGAAAATAGAGTGGGCATGTTGATCAGAAACCAAAAAAGAAAGAAAAAGAAAGTCATGCTCCTTTTCCTTTTCCTGTTCTTACTAGTGACTGTTCTTTCCCTTTGTGGTGAGGAATCTCTTGAAGTCTCTCAAATGTTTCTAGGGTGGGTGTGGTAGAAGTTAACAGGACGATCAGGATGATCGTGACATGGAAGGCATGTTCTTCCACCCATTGGAATTTACAGAAGGAGACCTCGGAGGTCCTACATCAGCATCACAAGGGGCTACAAGGTGTTGAGAAGGTCCAGGTTGGATGAGTTGGGTCTCAGTGTGAGTTCCTGCAGCTTCTCACTTCTAGTTGCAGGCTCATCCCTACCTATGGATGTCATTGTAAGGAGATGCCATCTCCCTCTCCATGTAGTGCCTCCAGTTGCCTACCTAGAAGTAGTATAGTCTCTTGGCATTCTGCTAACTTTTCTGCCGCAGCTGCTATCTCTTGCACCTGAATGAGAGGACAATAGATGAGACTACCTTCCATTATACTCAGTAATAAAAAGACTAAAGACAATGAATGGCATGTTATTTGTATAATCAGACACTAAATGTACTACTAGCAGTTACTTGTAGTATACAAGAACCGTATGAATTCATTCTCGTGTATGGAAGATGGTTTGTAAAAACATGGGCTGACCTGTCCGTTTTGAAGGTCGTGATCTGTCTCTGCCATGGAAGGTAACCTGCATAAGATATATTTCACAGTGAGCATAATGATAGATCGTAAACCCAGAAATCATAATATGGTATTCTTGAGAGAGAGGCCCATTCAAGCTATTCTTTTAGTACTCTTATAAATTATTTACTTTCATAAGCTTACCAGACTATATGTGAATAAAAGAACCCAAGAAAGCAGGAACTCACGGAGTAGCTAGCCTTGTTAACTGCTCTTGGAGAATGTTACACCTGGTCAAACTATCCCAATGACTCGTCCTTTCATCTTCAACCTCCTTGCTCAAACTCTCAGTTTTAGCTCGCAGAAGGTTGACCTGAGTTTCTAAGTACTGGGCACGTTTCTCCAGGGATCTGTATGACTCCGCCATACATTTGAGCTGCGTCTCAGACAAGCTGTTCAACTTCTTAGCTTCTGCTAGCTGTGATTTTACATCTGCAAGTTGCTGCTCAGTCTCGTGTAGCTGACACCTGGTCATCTCCAGATTCTCCATTGTTCTCGCCAAATTTTGTTCCATGCTTTCTTTCTTCGACTTCAATTGTTCATAATCCTCCAATTGAGCCTTACAGGTCACATCGTGCTTTACAATACATGAGCCTAAATTACAATAATCTGGAAGCTCGTGATTAGAAGTTGAATCAGATATATTGATAGAGCTGCTGCGATAGCTCTCCATTGAAGAATCCTGTGGAGCTGCCTTATTCTGGGGCAACACAACCTTTTCTATGCAGACAGGACTGTCAATTTCTAACTCAGCATGGTTGCAGCCCAGTATGTTCAATTTCAGCTGACTGGCAATCGATAAAACATGAGAAAGCTCCTGAAGAAAGTCAAACAAACCCGTGCTGCCACGTAGAACTCTATGATAGCTGACTGAGAACTCCTCAATTCCTCGGGTCAGAGCATCAAGATTAGGAGACATGGTGTGGATTGCAGCAGTTTCTTCGCCCAGAAAGAGTACAGAGTCATGAATATGAGATAATGTGGTAATGAAATCTTTGGTCATTTTCTGGAAAGCCTCCAATGGTTGATGAATATCTTTGGTCGTATTGGCATCTTCCGCGCCTCTGTCCACACCTTTAGAACTATTGGACATGTTGCAATGATGTCCATTCTCATTGGACTTGTAGCCCTCAGGCAATTCATTAGAAGCATCCTGCACAGCCTGTGCGATATCATCCAAAATCTTCCTCATCTCATTCTCCTTGGGCATTGACTCAAATATCATGGAGATTCTAGAGCGTAACTTCATCAATGGCAATGGACCTTGATAATTTACAGCTGATGGTTCCATATCCGATGACTCCTGATTATTTGGAATTTTTTTGTCTTCACTGCTGATTAACTCATGCATCTTATTTTCAGAATGATCCACAATGGAGGTGATCCCTTTTGAGTCAGCAGCTGAGCATGCCAGCTTCTCCATCTCCAAGAAGTCGTCCATGAGCTCCAAGTCATTTACACTGTCATCCTTGTTCAGCTGCCGAGACCTCTTATCCTTCTTGATATGGGAGAGATTGGAACTCCAGGTTCCCCAGGATTCACTGCAACTTCTTGCATCATCATTTCCATCTTCTGACATGGATGTCAAGCTCGGAGAAATGTTGGCATTGTGACTCAAGGAACCTTCTCCTGGGATTTGAACAGATGTGGGTGAGCATTTCCCATGACTGCTTAACTGAGATTGTGCTTCCAGCATCTGAAGCTTGTTGGTTATCATAGCGCACATATTCCTTGAGGCCTGCAATTCACTGTTACGCTTTTCCAAAGCCTCTTTCAACTTCTTTGTTTCCTCTTCCATGGCCAGTAATGGGTCTGTCAGAAATTCAGTCTCCCTATGGAACTTCTGCACACTGTCAAGATTATTAAGCATGCCTGAGAGGTGATGACTGGTAGGCTTAACAGTGGACCTCTTCAGTCTAGACTCTCCATATTCTCGGCCTGAGCTCTCAACCTCCAACTTCATTTGTGCAACTGCAGCAGGACCAGGCAATTTCTTGCACACTAAACTACGCAGTCTTTGGCACTCTGCCTCTAGCTTAGCTATCTTTTTTACACCTTCCATATGCTGTTTGTTGGCAGCTTCTGCAGACCTCACACTCATATTCTTCTCTTCATTTCGTATATCCAGCTCTTTATTGACCACACGAAGCTCATACTTTAGAGAATTAATTTCCCTATCATATGAATCAATATTGCTTTTCAAAATCTCTATTTCTGCCTCCGCCCTTGTTTTCTCTTCCCTTATTTGGATGAGCATGTTTGACTGCTCCTGCAAGGACCTTGACAGTGCTGCATTTTCAGCAGTAGATCGGAGAAGTTCCTGGTCAAGATTACCTATCCGTGTTTCCAACTCCTGCTTAATTCTTTCACACTGCTTGCTTTTTGTTATAACAACTTCCTGTAACTTCTGTTGGTGCTCTTCCTTCAGATTCCGTATCTGTCTCATGCACTCTTTTAGAGCCCCATCCAGATGTGCTACCCGATTTTCAGTAGTAAGCTTAGAAAGAGTGGCAGACTCTAGGTGATTCTTGAGTGCCAGAGCTTCCGATTCAGCCTTTTCCCAGCCTGTTGCATCAACAGAAATTTCAAATAGAGAATAACCAATTGAAAATCCACCATACAACAATTCTTCCATCATTTTTATGCAATATTCCACTTAAGCAAGATACCTGAGACTGCTTCCTCAGCAACCTTTGCATGCTGCTTTGCCAGGTCATCCTTTGCAGTTATTTCAGCATGCGCAGAAGTCAGTTGTTCATCCAATTCCTTTATATGTTCTTCCATTGTCTGAACCTGCTCTTCATAAGACTTCACTTGCTCCTCCAGACCAGTTAGGTGAGTATATTGCTCAACAGGAATTTGAACATGAGTCGGTTTCCTGTGGTTTTCCTGTTCATGGATAACAAAATAACTTCAATGGATCTCAAGAATAGATGTATCAAGAAGTTGATATGACCGCTATAATTACAGAAACTTTTTATTCAAACACGTAAAAGAATCCTAAGAATTCAGCAGAATCATAAGACATGCCAAAGCATGTATTTGTTGTACTTTCAGGTAGGCACATGATCATCCAGGTTATCCTTCTGCAATGAGAAAGAATTGCCAGTGGTACCATAGGCAATGAAACTGTTAATGAGAAACTCCGAATGAATTAATTCTGCAATATCCAGCTTTTATTTCATTTGGATTCAGGAATGATGCACGGAGAGATGCTCAAAATAACAAAGCTGGCACAATTGCTGGAAACTGGAACTCACTATGAAAAAAAAGGTAGTCCTGTCGTAGAAAGGAATTTATAGTGCTTTAAGTGAGAGGAGATGGAACTTTCAGAAACAAAATGTACAACTTTATTTGATAAAGAGCAAAATGACTAGGAAAAAGAGAAGAACTCTTCAAGACTCTAGAAGAAGAAATCTTGAAGTTGCCAGTAGAAAAAAAATCCTAAAAGATGGTTCAAGTCAACAAAGCTCCAGCAACTTATTGATTTCACTGTCAGGGTGAAATCAATTCTCATTCTCACAGAAATTCTTCCACCCAATGTTAAATACTAGATGCTTAATGGGAACTGATCAGAATAAATAAAAGGGGAAAACAGAGCAGTCTAGTAAACTTCAATATGGTTCAAGTCAACAAAGCTCCAACAACTTATTGATTTCACTGTCAGGGTGAAATGAATTCTCATGCTCACAGAAATTCTTCCACCCAATGTTAAATACTAGATGCTTAATGGGAACTGATCAGAATAAATAAAAGGGGAAAGCAGAGCAGTCTAGTAAACTTCAATATGGGAACTCAATTGGTAACTGTTTCTAAAACCTGTTCTCAGAGACAAATAGAAATCTTGAATAAATTACCAAAATATAACGAATGCTTATCAATCAATATCTTAGACTGACTTTTTAAAAAGTAATCTTTCAAACTGACCTGATATCCCTGGAACTTAGCCAAATCTGAAGCAGTAAGAGAAGAGTTCAATGCATCTGGTGCTTTCTCAGCTGCAACTGCTTTCTCCGCTGCCATTACCTTATCAGAAGAGGATTTCCTCTTCCATGGCCAACTCCGCTTATCCATCTGAGACAATCATGTTGGCACAGGGGAGTAAAAACAAAATTCAGTCAGACACTGTACTTAACTGGGTTGAGAAGTCAACATCAGATCAATCAGCTATAAGGTTTGATCTCAATTCCTCAGCTGAGACAACAAATATTTTTAAGGAGTAGCACAATTTGAGATTTATAAACATAAATGCGCGGTGCTCCTGTATAAGCAATTTCGTTTTTGGCGTCATCCTGCATAAGCAATATAACCGGCCTTGAGGGATCTCATCGTCTTATGAGAGAGACAAATGGACAATGAGAATCTTATCTATTAATTATCTGGACTGGAAGTGGAGGATTGATATAAGTACATGAATTCGATAATCAGAACAGGAAAGAACGTGCAAACGAAACAGAATTCAGGATCATGCAGTAAATCGAGAAAATTTCAACGCAGCTAGACATAAAACGAACGTTCTCTGAAAAATGGAAATCACAACACACAGTTTTCACAATGAAAAAAAAAGACACGTTTTTCTCGCATAATAAAATAAACAGAGACGCTCTCCGGAAAACGGGAAGCCCCTATAAAGCAACGCCGGAACGCCTTCCTGTAGTATAGCGTCCCACTCAAGATCTCTACATAGCACTCTAAATCACGGGGCTGATCGAAGAATGTAGAAGCCAAACAATTCCGAATCCGGCAGAAACCGAACTCACCGGGACGAGTGCAGCACGGTGAGTGATCAGTTAGTAGAGGTCGGCAGTGAAGATCCGGAATCGAGCCGGACGGTCAACCGAATACAGATATTACTTCGTCAAATCTACGACGGGGGCAGGGGAGGGGATCGACGTGGCGCCGAGGTCGGATCAGCTGGTTGAAACTTGCAATGAGGTCAGCTGGCCTGGGCTGTCTTAGGTGTCACTCAAGAGGAGGAGACGGAGGAGGGAGGAGGACGTCGTCTAAGAAGTAAGAAAGAAGACAACATGGGCAGCATTTTAAACTATTTTTTTTCCGTGGAAATAACTCGAAAATGAGTGAAAATAATAAAATCGATAATAATTCTGTCTATGAAATGACAGATCTGACCCTAGGGGAATCAGAGGCACACTTGTAATGAAAGCTAAATGAACCAATATCGCTCTCCTGAAAGGGGACTGATGCGGAAAGTGGGGAAAGGGGAGCAAACCTTATAGGTTAATGATTTTTCATCTTATTATTGCAAAATAAATATTTCTTAATTTTTTAGTATTATTTCAAATTATCAACCAAGCCCTGAGATTAATAATTCGCAACTGATTACTCAAAAAATATTTTTTTTAAATTTATTTTGGAAATAACAAAATAAATGAGTTACTAAGCACTTATATGATATGGCTCTCCGATGAAGAGGTAGATGGAATGAGAGCTGTAGCCTATATTTGTTTGGGCGGATGAAGGAGGAGTGAAAGAAAGAAAGAGTAAAGGTTGTTAAATTTGTTATATTAAAGAAAGAAAAAAACCTTAAGAGGACTGGTGGAGGGAGTGGGCCACCAGCGGTCACTCCCCTTGACAAAGTGATGAGACTATTCAGTGTTGTGCTGTGGTGTGCAGTTCTTTGTCGAATAAAAGAAGGCTCATAAGGTGACCATTAATGGGAGTTTCTTTGAGCAATAGGTCCCCTATGATTTTGGCATGGCATATTGTTTGTTATAAATGGAAGGAGACATGGCCATCCCGCGGTGGGTGGTGCCGGGAGAGACTTGAGCTGGTATGGTATGCATTGCATGTCCCACACGTCTCTCTATAATGCCTTTATATGGGAGTAATTTCAAGGCTTCAACTTTCAGGAAAAAAAAAAGAGAAGAATTCCAGTCTGATTTGAAGACCCACTTTATCTAGTTCAACATGCAGGCGAGGTGACCCTTTATTCCATGTGACTGCAGAGTTTCGAAATCATGTGTGTGACTGTGAGGTGGTGGTGGAGCGTGTGTGTTTGTGTGTAGATGTATGCACATACCCACTTACCTCTTTTGTCAGAGTATTGATTATTCCAATCTCCTCGTCTTATCCCACAATCATTATTCTTCATTGCCTTTTTGTGCCATGGAGAGGATAAGCAAACCTAGCCAGACCTTTGCGGTTTTGCCATGCCTTGACAAACAAGGCTGCAGTGTTTGACCATGATGCATCATGTCATCTCAATTGTGCGTGCCCCAGTTGAGTCGAGACTGTCCTTTGAACTCTCTTTTCAACCTGGAGAATAAGTATGTATATAGCCAATCATAGCCAAAATTGTACACCGCATGACCATCAAGGAACATTCAAACAGCACCAGTCTAATGCATACGTGTGCAGCAAGACAATGATCATGAAAAGTGAAACCCCACGTTCCTTCAAATGGTGCCAATAAGCCAACCGTATATCCTGAATTGATATTTTAACTTGATTAGAAAAAGGAGAGTGGGGAAACAGCTAGATGCAGGTGGGGAGGAGATCAAGTACAAAGCTGCCCAGTCATAAGAAGCAAGAATCGTACTAAACACATACGTCACGTCTCTGTCAATCAAGAGGTGGCTGTGTTGACGATGGCGGTGAGACAGCGAACCGCTCTACATTTGGGTATTATATTGGATCATGTAGAGCGGTTCTCCTCATCACTTTCAGATGTAGATCATGCTTTGGATATTGGAAGTACCTCAGTAGGCTCATTATAAGTTGTGATATTTATATATATTTATAATATCACAATTTTTCATAATTTTAATAAATGTGGGATTATTCTATAAATACAAATGATATATACAAACAAACTAACTTATATTGGATGAAAAAGGAAGACTAATTTCAATTTACAAGTGAAAAGGCAAATGTCTACCCTTTATTTTCTGGAATCACTTTGGTGTGTTTATTCTTGATAAAAATCAAACAAAAAATATAGAAAATTGACCAACAATTAGTTCCTTAATATTGATGCTCCCATTGTGCTCAAGTATTTGAGTCATCTTTTCAACTTATTATATTTTTTTATTATTCAAACAAGTGCACTAATATGTGATGTCATTACACATCACTCTCACATAAATTTTAGTTATTTACTTTTGTGATATATATCTCCTTATTTCAACTAGTCATTTTTATGGAATTTTGATATGGCATGGGTTACCCAATTATTTTTTTTATTATGCCTACTTGTCATAAATTTTAAAAGACCAATTTGATATTTTTTTCAATTAACTTAATAATTTATAAAGTAACACTATAATTAATATAGTGTTGAATAAATTATATATATTTATATTATAACTAGATATTGTTAACATAGATAAATAAATATTATTTTAGATCGGAGGTAACATTCATGCCATGTATGATGTGGTGTGCAGATTAAATGCAAAACATATGGGAAAATGTTAATCGTATATAAGGTATTTAAATTATATTAACTTTTAAATATTATTAATTTTTATTTAGTAAATATGATGCGGTTATCTTATCCCATGTTATTAATTTCCTATATTATTGATACACAACAATCAAGCCATAATTAATAAATGTCTTAAGATTAAGTTGTGATTCTATAGGTGTCAAAACCATTACAAATTTAATAATTTTCTAACATAATTTAAAATATAGAAACCAAAATTTCATTATGGAAAAATATTATGATCAAATTGTAATTATTAAAGAGTTGAGAGGTTTAAATATAAATTTTGAAAGTTAAGATGTAAAAGTAAATATAACACAATTTTTAAAATGTTAGAAAAAGTTAAGAGTATAGTGATAATATTGGTTGATAATTGAATCAAATTTATATAATATAAATTTGTAATTTTAGAAAGTTATCCATGGTATAAAATATAATATGAAATCTATTAATAGTGATCAAATTTAAATGAGTACATATTATTTATAAAAATGTTAATGATAATGAGATAAGATTTAATAATTAAAAAATGGGATAATATCAAATTTTTATAAAAAATATAATATATATAATTTTAAAAATTAAATATAATATAATATTTATTAAAATAAAAATAATAAAACTAAATGTTTATAAAAAGAAATATGAATCAATGATTTGAATATAAGAGATTATATTAGTTACCATTTTAGCTTTCCATTATAGCATATAGGTTGAATTATAGGGTAGAGTACTATGTTACATGACCATGAGTACTAGTTGTGGTACGAAATGATCCATGTCGGTGAATTTTGACTATATATATTAAATACACTTGTGTAACATTGTTTTTAAGAAATATGAGATATCAACTCCCAACATCTAACAGGTACAATATTAATTTGTTTGGTTAAAATATTTAAATAATTTGTATCTGTTTCAAATTTTAAAATATTATTAACTATTTTGATAGTTTCAATAATATAAATGTTTAAAATATACCCAATATTAATTTTTCAAAATATAATTGACAAAAGGTGAATTGGGAAAAAATAATTATAAGAATTTTTTAATAGTTTGAATTAATTTGACTATATAACTTAATTAGTATTAGTAATAATTTAATATATAATAAATTTTAATAATATTATATTAATAATTATTTTTATATCACACCATTTCACATATATTTTACCATAATTTAAGTGGTCACACATTCAAATAATAAAAATTATATATATTTCAATTCTATTATGTTGAATACTTTTACATTAAATATCACAATAAAAGCTATTAAAGGAACTAACTTATTGGACATTAAATACCACAACAAAATATAAATTATATATATATATATATATATTATCGATAATAAGTGTCATCATCCTTACACAATTTTGTCCCTTATCATCACAAAGGTTAAAAAGTTTTATATTTTCCTTATTTATTTCTATCCTAAATATGCAAAATAATTCTCATTTATATCTAATTTAATGCAAATACACTATATAAATATATTATTTTACAATTTATTTTAAATTAGCATTATCATACCTAACTCACGATCATAATGATAGTACAAACGAGTAAGGTTAAAAATGATAAAAAATTAATTATTAAAATACTTTTTAAAAATATATATGAATATATAATATTATGTATAAAATAAGTGGGTAAATTTTGTAAGTTAGTGGAGATGATTGGCATGAGAATAGTTTAAAAGTTTATATTTATGATTTTAAAATGAATTTTAGATTAATAAAAGTTAACCATTTATTTATTATTGTAATTCTTTCATATACTTTCATCTATTCAGGAGCTTAATAACTTAAAAATATTTATTTCCTACTTAAAATTTTTTTCTATAAATCTATATATTCAAAATTTTAATTCATGTGTTGTATAAGTAGTTTATTTAACAAATACTTTTTTAGTAAAAAAAAAATATCACATATGTCTCATTTATGATATATAACCTATTTATTGACCATTTTAATATAAATATAACAAACTTTACCATTATGGAACAAGTCTAATAACTTTATCAAACTAGTACTATACTACAAACTCTTTCATTTGTCTATTTGAGCGTCCAATTCTCAAATATATCAATTGAATTGTCTACTTTATATAGATTAGAACTTTTACTTTCATAAGTCTAATACACATGATACTACTAGAGTATGTTACTTACTGGTTTAACATATATCAGATATATTTATGGTATCGTTATTATTATACACAAATAATAGTCTTATATTAATACTTTTATTTTTATACTATAAACCTTGAGATATGTCGCTAGCTCGAAAACATTTACTCGATATGATCCATTTCACACAATATCAACATATTTTAGTAGATCAAGGTTATTTACAAGACAAGTTCTATTTTAATTGATATTTGACACACTTCTCATGTTTTAAAAAATGCAGCATTGTGCACACTTCTTTTGAACTAGACTAGAACCCTAGAACTCTCGTTTCGTTGACCCGGCTAAACTATTGGTCGTTTCAATTGAATTAGGTCGGTTACCTAAAATAAAAAATCGATCGGTTTAGGTCCGATTTTATTGGTTTTCTAAAAATTAAAAATATCTAAATTTTCATAAATATATTTTATAGATGTTGATGATTTCAATTTACCAATTTGTAATTTTTATTTCAACCTAAAAAATAAAATTTTAAATTGATTATTGTCAATTCGATTTGATTTGATCCGTTTTAATTTTATTTTAACTTGATTTGGTCCCTATCTCATTTTTAATTTTTAATTAGATTAATTTATTTTAAAATTTGTGATCATTTGTATTAGTTTAAATCTAGTTTCATCTCTTTTATAATTACAATTGAATTTAAACTTTAATTTTGTTCAAAATTCTCCATTTCTCTTGTCCAATCTTCTTTTTAAAGAAATTAGGATTAAAATGAGTTTTTTTAAAAAATGAGTTCATTAATAATGTAATAATACTTAATTTTTTAAAGATAAAGTAAAATATTTTCATATTAAAAATTTTGATTAGATATCAAGATGGAGATTATTAGTGCTATCAATCTCCCTGCAATAGCTCACCATTCACCCAAATCTTTTTTATATAGCTATGAAGTAGAAATACAAAATTATAATACCAATGAACTTTTTCAAGTAGTTATTTAGTATAGTAGAAGTATAAAGTTAGTATGCTATTAGAAGTACTTGTATTTGGAGAGATTTTGGGCTATTGTTTTATATTTCAACTTGGTGTAAATTATTAGTAAAATTTGTGATTATTTTACTATTTTAATTATTCGATATTATTGATTTTATAGTAATATTATGTCTATTTAATATATAAACGAGATTGTTTAAGAATTATCATGTGATGGTGGAGATTTAGATCAAATGTAATATTTAAAATAATGTATTTGTACCTAAAGAGTATAATTTAGAGATTATATACTAAAATTAGAAATATAAATATTTATACTAATTTAATATATATTAATCAATTTATATACAAACCATATTAACTTTAGGGGAGAAGGGCGTTTTATTTTCTCAAATAATTTTGTTGTGTTTATTCTTAGTAAAAAAATAAATAAAAAATAGAGTAAGATAATTTGATCATCTTTCTAGGCAAGAAAAGATTAGTTTGACTAATTTAATATATATTAATCAATTTATATACAAACCATATTAACTTTAGGGGAGAAGGGCGTTTTATTTTCTCAAATAATTTTGTTGTGTTTATTCTTAGTAAAAAAATAAATAAAAAATAGAGTAAGATAATTTGATCATCTTTCTAGGCAAGAAAAGATTAGTTTGACTAAGTTTTGTATGCATTTTAGTGCAAAGGTAGCGAAAGACCAAATAATGACAACATTGCAACCTTGGAACCCTCTTTTCAACCGGGAGAATAGGTATGTATAGCCACAGCCATAGTCATTGACCATATTATGAGACTTATTAGATGGAAGTGGTAATATGACAAATTTGTACACGCCATGGCCATAGAAGAACATTCAGTTCAGCACCAGCTTAATGTATACGTGTGCAGCAGCACAATGATTATGAAAATTGAAACCCTACGTTCCTTCAAATGGTGTCAATAAGCCAAGCATATATGGGAAATTGATAGTCCAACTCCATTAGATTGGAGACCTAAAAGATGATTTTGAAAAAGGGGTTCAACCATAACCCATATTTTCCGATATATAATGAGACCCACGAAAAAGGGGAGAGGGGAAACAGGTGGAGGAAGGTGACGACAAGCGACCAGATAGGACTAGGAGGAGGAGATCAACGACAAAGCTGCCCAATCATTCATGCATGCCATGATAAAACATAATAAGTCAGAATTGTACTAAGCAACGTCACTTCTCTGTCAATCGAGTGGTGGGGTTGACGATGGCCAGGAGACACTGATGAGGCAAACCGCTCTACATTTCGGGCAATGTAACCGTCGATGATGTGTGGTTGTATAACATGTCACATGACGATAATGGCCCATATACTGACTCTAACCCATACCGATTGCTTTACAACTTTCGAGCTAATAGACAGACATTTTCTGGGCCGGTGCTTCCGAGGCCACGGTGTATTTACATGGGCCCTATTTTCAAAAGTACATACATCTTTCCCGGGCGTCCGGCTTCTGGTTAGCACTGCGATTCATCTTGTAATTTTAGTTTCATTGAGGATATTGATACCGCACCAATACGGCAACCTCATAACTCATATAGCTGATAGTCCCCCAGATCCCATCTTCCATGGAAAGATGAATTTCCATACAATCAAAAGGGAGTTCTTCACATATATGTCTGTAGTATAGCAATTATTGGACCTTTAAAAACTTCTCCAGTGTTTCCATTGATCAATCCATTAATCAGGGGGCTTACGACATTGACCGAATTTATATCCAGCAAAAGCTCCACTCACCAACTCGAGCCTGGGACGACCTGGGAGGTTGCCATCTCCATAGCGAGTTCTAATGCATGGGGGAGCCCCGCCCACTTCAAATTCTAATATACTAATTGGGGATATCTGCCCATAAAACTCATCAGTCACCCCCAAAAAAGTTTTAAAAAAGGATAAAAATAAAGACCCAGATCCAGTAGCTCATCATCCATGTGCCTTTGTCAAACGTCCGGCCATGGATAGCATAGGAAGTAACCAAATGCTGTCAACACCGGTACTGTGTACGGGCAAAGTATGTATAAGGGTGTTGTCAGACAGTCGGATCTCCAAAGCAATGGCATCGCCGGAGCATGTGAGACAGGCCATTCCGGTCACCAGATGGATTTATCGGCGACAGCGCTGAGGAGCGGGCGGGACTCGGACCGGTACTTGCGGGAGAAGCAGCTCCTGATCTGCAGATCCTCCAGGTCCAGGGTGATTAACCCTCCGGTCTGACCGGATCTAGAGATGAGCCGGATCACCTCCTCGAAGAGGGACTCGTCGCAGGGGATGGTGAGCGGGCCCTGGTTGGTGAACCCGTACTCCTCCTCCGCCTGGGAGAGCAGCTTGACGAAGACGGGATGGTTCAGGTAAGTCGTCCGCACCACGAACCTCCTGCAGCCGGCGCCCACCCGCACAGCCACGTGGCCTGCGGGCACGTCCGATGGTGCCTGTGAGGTGGCGGCGGACGAGATCCTGGACCTGGCCTTGCTCCGCCACCGCCTCATCATCTGCCGCAGCCTCACAATGTTGCAGATCATCTTGGTGCATTTCCCCATCGTAGTAGCCGACATCTCTAATGTCGTTTTAGATCCTTTGGCTCTGTGTGAAGAGACAATGGCTGACCGACCGAATGCCGTTGACGTGTGACTTACCAGGAAGCCAGTGACTCAAGGACGGGAGAGATATATAGGAGTTCGAAGTATAATAGCCCATGTGGTAGGAACATATTTACCAAAGAGCCGCCAGTGAACATGTGCGACATTGGTAATGGTATAGGAAACCAGATTGATTGATTATTGTTTTTGAGCCCATAATGTGTGGTGTGATCCAAAGGTCCATCAATTCAAATTCACTGTTGGTGGACAGTGGATGATCCTCGGGAAGTGAAAACGTGCTACACCCACATCAACACAAGGCAAGTTGTTTGCTTGATAAGAACCCAACAAGCATACGAGTGAGCTTAAGATGAAGCTCCAACGAAATTTCACTAATATGGTAATGTTGATTCCCAGTAAAGAACTACTGTTGATGATGGTCATTAAAGTCAATGATGATGGGTTTAAGAAGCTTATGGAAGGACCAATCCAAGCACATGCATGTACTGGCCTAGGATGCCTCTGCCAAACAATTTCCTCCAGTAGTTTTTTTAATAGGGATGGATGGATGTAATTATTTAAATGTGGGTTCCATTTTTATTGACTGAAACTCTGAGTAGTCTACCCTCCATGCATGTGCTCTTCTTCCGCTAGGCTCTGGCTAGCTATCTAGCTAGCTAGCTCCTCCATCCTTTCATCCATCCATTCATACTATTATACTCTTTTACCTTCTTGTCTCGGGATCCCATACACAATCGGCCAACCTATGCTTCCCACCAGACTGCCAATATTATAGTGTACCTTTCCTACGGCCAGTGATCGAGAAGAGGAATCAGACGAGACTTTTCATCGACCAATTATAACAATGTTACATGATGAAGCTGAGCCTCCTTCCACCCATAATAAACAATGTAAATGTTGTGCAGCCGCACTCCATGGGAAATTCCTATTGATAAAGTGCTACTTGGGACTTATCGGTCAAAGCCCATAAGTGTATATTTGCTTAGAAGTGCTACTTACCGGGCAGCTCGCTCTTAGATCCTGGCACAATTGCATATGAAAAGGAGGAAGAACACAAGACTGATCTAATCCCGTTTTGTTAGGTTAGGTTATCGACTATTTCCTTCTTACTCTTTTATGCATGCAATAATAAAGTGTGTTAATTCACCATTTGGATGCATAAATGGAGGCATGTGCATGGAACTTGGAGGGAGTGCATAATCAATCATTTGCATTAATTATTTTCTACACATTCTTTATAAAATATTTGATATACGGTCAACAATGGTATCCCTTAAATAATTAGAAATAACTTATGTTTTGAGCCAATCAATATTTTTTATATTTATTTTAATTTTTGGGGCTGAGGAGATTTTTATATAATCAATAATTTAGCCTTATTAATCTAGTTTGAGCGGTCTATATTAAATAATTTTTTTCATTTAAAAAATTGAATTCTTGAAAAATAGTACTTAACCACTCAATACTGTCATGTGAGTCCTTGAGGAGGGATGGGGGAGTCTGATAGAGTCGATCACCACGGTCATGCATTGCATTGGGATTACTTCATAACTAAATATATTTAAAATTTATATTTTATAAATAAATATTTATAATATTTTATTTTATTTTATATTTGATATAATTATTAATGAGTTTACCCACTTATAATATGCATACATTTTTTACATATAATTTTTAAATTACACTTATATAACATTTAAATATAATTATTTTACTGTCAAATAATAAATAATAATGATTTTAAATTAAATATTTTTTATTGGTAAATGGCTTTTTTTTATATTCCAATATTGTTTCGAGTACAATTACTTTAATATTATAACATAGAAGAGTGTAAGTAATATTTTATTTATAAATTATAAATTATAATTTTATATACAAATAATAAAATTTTATTTTAGTAAAATTTAATTTTATACGATTATATATAATCAAATATTCATACATTATTGATTTATGCATATTTTATACTTTATTTCACAATCCTATATATTTTTTTCTTTCATTTTTTTAAATGGTGATATTTCTGTGTGCTGCATACCACTTTAAAAAAACTGGGTGGTTGCATTGATTGTGTGGTAACTGCAACATTCAGAATTTGACTTCTGATCCATGTTACACTCACTAATCAATGTCTAGTTGTATATGTCATTGTATCTTGCATATGCTTGAGAGAAAAAATACAGTGCCATCAACCTCATTAACCAAGGAATAAAATTTACTCAACCACATGGGTGGGGTCAGTACTAAGTCTGCTGTATCAGGTGGAATCATACCAATACCAAAGTTGGAGGTGAGGCCCATCAAGATGTGAAGTGATCAATACATCTTGTGATATATATATATATATATAGTCGCCAAATGCAATAAATGCTTCGACTCTATCTCATGGGCTTAATCGGGCGGCTAGAACTAATGGCCTTGTCATCTGAGAAGTAGGCTCCAGGAAATGAATCAACATGGGCTTCCACGCTTTGCTATGCTGGTGGCATAGTCTCTAAGGGGCTTGAGGTGGGGGAAGAGGAGCCCGTGTCATATCTGATATGCATGAGTATGGATGGCCAAAAATCTACCCAGTAGGAGATGGAGATGGTGACTTCGTAGCCGAAAGATGGTCTCGTGATAGATGATGATGATGCTCTTTTAATCCAATTGCTCATATCTTATCAAAAAGAAAAGGTGGAGTGGGGATTAGTTAATGCCAGTTGATCCCAATATTCATCTTTGTCCGACTAAGAATAAATGCACATTGTCCCTGCAATAAATGCCAATTGAATGATGAGAAAGGCATGGACTTTAATCATCAACCGCATCTAAAATGATTGCATTCTTTTTGTGCAGCGTGCTTAAGAAAAAGGGTTTGTCTTCCCCCCAATCCATCCATTACAACTAAGAAGAAGAAGAAAAAACATCCAAAAAGCTGTAAAAGTCCCTTCTCTTTCCTCTTTCCAACTTCTTGGTGATATTTTTGTCTCCTCTTTTGACCCTTTTTGTCCCCTCTTACAATTTTCCGCGGTGACATGACATGACATCCCAAAGCTCAATTAGCTTGTTAGTCCTGCGCTTCCGCCATTGAAAGGCTGGATTCTTCTTTCTTCTACTAACCTTGAAACATTCTGCAAAACTTGCATGATCAAACAAAACAAATGTTCCACTTGGAATCTAGAATAGAGTCTAATGAAGGGTTCAGTGGGTAAAGTCATCTTGGTCCTAGGCGGGCTCTTTACAAGTCATAAGGAGGCAAACAGAAAAATAGAATGGGATTGCAGAAGTGGGCATGTTTGAAATGAAACAAAAGTAGATGATGAACTTAAGATCATAGCTAGACAGTGGTGAGTTTAATGGATACGTTAATTGGATATACTTGGAAGGAGTCTCGCAAGCTTGCCTTTTAGTAGAACCAAGCCAAGAGAGAAAGGAGAGAGAGTGGTTGCAGAAGCAATTGTCCCCTCTAATGCCAGCCGATAACACTATTCCATGTTCCCCTCATACCACGCCTGCCTGCTTATGGCTGGCTGACTGTCAGGTCGGTCAGGGCTCTCCCTGGTTTCTTTTCTTACTTAGGTTCTCTCGCTTTCAGTCAGACTCAGCCCCCCTCAATTCACCCATCTCCCTCAGCTGGTCCCTACCAAATTACAGCAGCTTTTTTTCTTCGGCCCATTGGTTGGTGGGTGTTGTTCCCATGTACCAGTAACATAACAGTCCTTTCTTCACGTTCCATCCTTCCCCCCTCCCTGTTACTTACCATGACCTTTTTCTGGGTATTGATGATAATTGTTTGTTCTTTAATGGCCTTTTGCTGATAATTAACATGCCAGGTACTATGAAATAGAAGTTGATGATCTCTTAGTCTTACCCCCCTCCCCTATAATAATCTTCTTGCACTCAAAAACCCATACAACCCACCTGCCCACCCACCTCTCTCTTAAGTTCTCTATATATGGAATGATCCACTCAATTAGATTCTTTGACCTTCTCCTGTTCGTAATGATGATCGTCTTGGTGGACTCTTGGGAATTCCATGCGTGTTTGGCTCAATTAAGTAGTCTAGAACCATGGTATAGAATTCCATGCCCTTCCCAAACTCCCAGGTAATAGTAATACACTGGCATAGACACTCCTAGAAAGAAATAATTGTATTAGAAAACACATAACTGTGGTATCATTTTGCTAGCTAGGTCTATAGAATAGAGCCCAAGCCAATGGACCCTTTTGATTGCAAGATCTAGGGGAGGGGGCATGCCCAACTAGTTCCAAGGCACTGCAAAATTTAAACAAAAATGATGCCTAGGCCACTCACGTCAATGATGGGATATTCTCAAGCATGGCATTACTGTACAACCAACCAAGCCCCAAAGCAACAAAAAGCCTCTTACCATATGATTGCTCCCATTGTCCCCAAAGTTCATCATGACTCCAAGCAAGGATATGTAACTTAATACCTGCCCACCCCCAATGAAGCATGCATTCTTCCTCTTTACCTTTTTCATAGACTCAAGTGTAGAAGTAAGTATGAGGTACACTAAATCCTTATAACCTACAATTTTGACGATGACCCGTTTCTTATTTTCCACCGTAACTCCCAAGTTCATGTATGTAGTCCAATAAGTGAATATGAGATGGTGTTAAAATAATGAACCTGTAATTCCAAATATTGTATTCTTAGCACCAGATGGTGGGAATAGATAAAAGAAGAAGGGAAGATGAGAGGAAGGTCAAGAATACGGCTGGGCTGGCTCTGGGCTCTCGCTGGTTCAAGTTCGAAGAATCATGGCATGGGGGAGAGTGCACTTGCACACCTTTTATACAATCCCATCCATATTCCCCGTGCCACTCGATCTTTGAGCCAAGCCATCTTCGATTATCCTCCCGCCTTCACACAAGTCCATGCCATGCCATGCCATGCGAGCCCTCGGCCTCCTCGGGGCACATTCTCCTGGGACGCTGGCGCCGGGGGTCACGTGGTGCCTTGGGATTTGCCAATACTAATTCCAGTGCTACCTTTCTTTAACCTTGTTTAATTTGCACTGCACTGGAATTGTTGTCGTTTTTTCCATCTTCATCTGCGCCTATTTCCCTTAATCCTCTTTTTGGGCAATACATGTAAAAATAGGGAAGGCTTAGACATTACGTAGGCTGTTGAAATTAGCAAATGCATGTAAATAGCATGAGCCTTCCTTTATGGTAGAAGAAGCCCGATGCACTTATCCACCCTCTGTTTATCTTTCCTTATTCTTCACGAAGCCTCCCACTCAAGACACACAACTTGCAAAAAGCATAACCGATACTTAACCAGTTTCAGATTTACAGCATATGGGAGTCCATCGGCTTAGATTTGATTGTACATTTGAGGAGCACTTTCCTTTCCATCCCCTTTTCCTTTGCCATCATCTCCATCTTAATGTGAATACAAATGAGAGAGGAGCAAATTGGTAGGCCGAGATCGAGTAGTAGGCGGCAGGCTGGTAGGACAGGTGTCTGATGGCCCTACTCCGATCCATGGCTTTGTCTTTGTCCATGGCGAGTGACAATACGGTCAAAGAAACCAAAAAACGCACGTAAAGACATTTTTTTATGTGTTCCGTGAAATTCAAAAAGAGTGTATTATTGTATTAAATCAATACATTGGGGAGACAGAGTTGCCATAAAAGATCAAGTGATTGGAGAAATTCGAAAAAGTTGGAAGATTTTTCTCCTAAGATCTACAAAGATAAATGGCCACATGCCCAATTTGAATATACTAATCACCCATTGCAAATCCAAATCGATACGCTAGATGTCATTGACTAGTTAGTGTAGACGGATTTGATATACAAAAAAAAGCACAGTCACACTGGCATGCTTTTTTTGAAAAGAATATCTTTTTTTTTTCGATCTCCTGTACCAATTTCTTCTTTCCTACTATCAAATGGGAAAAAAAGAAGAGAAATTCTTGTTTCTTTCACTGTACTGCAGAGTCGAGTAAGGCTTTCGTGTTCTGATGGCGTTGCTCTGCGTTTTCCCCTTTTATATACCCGGGCTTTTGTTCTTGTTATTTATTAAAGCATCTTCTTCCCTCTTAGGCTTAGCTCCCATTCCTTTTTATCTTCTTTTTGGGGTTTTCACATCCATCATCACAGTCCAAAGCTGCAACGGAATCGCCATAGATAGCAGCAGGATAAGAGAACATGCACTTGCACTCTTTCCAGTTTCTTACCTACTGGGGAGGGAGAGAGGGAGGGAGAGGGAAATCAATGACGATGGTGTGTGCGCGCTGTATATGGGTATCCTTTCATCGAAAGGTCGGTTTCTTAACATGAAAATGCAAGGAGACAAGAACAAGCAACCATCAATCAGAATATAACATACTGTAAGTCGATCAAATGCTTCGGGCCCCGTGCTCTGTTTTTCCTTTAGCCCCACACTAGAGAGAGAGAGAGAGAGAGAGAGAGAGAGAGAGAGAGATCCAAGCAGTCATCCTTCCACCTTCCCGTCCAGTCCACCTCTTTGCAGGTTTTGTTCCTCTTGGTTGATTCTTCTTCTGCTTCCTCCTAGTCCGTGTTATCAGCACCAAGTCTTTGCCTGTGCTCAGCTGTAGGCTGTGATTCCATGTCTGAGAAATGTCCTCCTCGCCCTGTGATCTTGGTGGATGTTGAATGAACAAGGGGCTGGTTTGAAGAGCTTTCATGATGGGTTCCACTCTCGAAGCGAAGATCAAAACTCTGCAGCCACAACAGCCCTCTACTCTGCTCGAGGAAATGAAGCTGCTGAAGGAAATGCAGGAGCAATCAGGTTCATCCGTTAAACCCTGTAAAGCCTCTACTCTTCTTCTTCAGCTCGCTTTTCTCCTCTTTGCCTTATGTTCCTACGGTTTAGGATAAAATTTCAGTCTTTAGCTTTATCCATGAGCTATTTCAGGGATAATTTTTGGGTTTTTATAGTTCTACCCTGCGGCAAAAGTCACAATACCATGACTTGTGGAACAACAAGCCTCCAGTTTTTATTTTGAGCTAGGCGTTCAGTTTTGTTTGATTGAGGTTCCTATTTCATCCTGGATACCACAGGGATTCGTATCCTTTTATTCCTTTTTTTCCTCTATTATTATAATCAACACATTTTTTCCCAGGGTCAAGGAAGTGCATCAACTCAGAGTTATGGCATGCTTGTGCTGGCCCTCTTGCGAGTTTGCCCCAGTTGGGCAGCCTGGTGTATTATTTTCCTCAGGGCCACAGTGAGCAGGTTTGTCTTCTTTTACTCACTCCATGAATGTCAACTTAATTTTAGGGGTGCTGTTTGATAAAACATCTTCTATTCGGATTGGAAGTGGAGATGCAGGCCTTCATATGCTAAGGAATTTGAAGGATCTGCTTGATTAGTTTCTGCAAGTAGCTCCATATATACCTGTAAAATGTGTTCAATACATGCATACAGGTTGCTGTGTCCACAAAAAGATCTGCTACCGCACAGATTCCCAACTATCCGAATCTCCCATCTCAGTTGATGTGTCAAGTTCATAATGTGACACTCCATGTACTCCCCCTTCTACTATTTGGAGATATTTTTTTTTTCTGTAAGAAACAGTGTCTTGTTGGGGATTTATCGTCAAGTTGTTCTGTGTATTGCAGGCAGACAAAGAGACAGATGAAATCTATGCCCAGATGACCCTTCAACCAGTCAATTCTGTAAGTGAAGACCTCTTCCTGCTCAGTTCAGCCTTACCCTCAGCAAAGACGATATTGATTAATTATTTACTTGTTGTTTCCAATTTAACCAACCTCAGGACACGGATGTGTTTCCAGTCCCTGACTTTGGACTGAAACCTAGCAGACATCCGAGTGAGTTCTTCTGCAAAACTCTAACTGCAAGTGACACCAGCACACATGGGGGCTTCTCCGTACCCAGAAGGGCCGCTGAGAAGCTGTTTCCTCCATTGGTGGGTGTGATGCTTCAATACCTTGAGAGACTACATCTTGTTATAATAACAAGAAAACAAACTTTATTGAAATTATTTTTTTACTTTGATTTGCATATGTTTCAGGACTATACAATGCAACCACCAACTCAAGAACTTGTTGTCCGGGATTTGCATGACAATACCTGGACTTTTCGACATATTTACCGTGGTGAGAATAATTTCTTGTATGCTGCTGGAAAACAGGGGGAATTTTTTCAGTAATTTCCTAGGTGACATGCCAATTTTTTTTTATATGAAGCAATGATTCTAACTAAAAAACTGGTGCAGTAACCTTTCTCATCTTTGTAGTAGTATTGATAAATGGTTGGTTAGCTAAAGGTTTTCTGACTAATGAAATTATCTTCCCAACTGATACAAAGGAGAAAAAGGTTTCAGTTCAATTCATTTGCCTTGTTATATTTCAACAAGATGAAGTTGGTCTTGGTCTGTCATTTACCTCTCTTTGTTACTTTCTTTATAGGGCAGCCAAAGCGACACCTTCTTACAACTGGCTGGAGTCTGTTTGTTGGAGCAAAACGGCTCAGAGCAGGAGATTCTGTTCTATTTATTAGGTAATACTTTTCTTCATAAATGCCCCATCTCTGGTCTTATGATTGTATAGGCAAGTAGTCTCCCTGGCATAAGAGCTTTTACCATGTTAAACAGGGATGAGAAGTCACAATTACTAGTTGGTGTAAGGCGTGCCAATAGGAAGCAAACTACTTTACCTTCATCAGTTTTATCTGCTGATAGCATGCACATCGGGATCCTTGCTGCTGCTGCACATGCTGCTACAAATCGAACCTCCTTCACCATTTTTTACAATCCAAGGTTTGTTTCTGTCAATTTTTAGGTGTTTTTTTTTCCTTTCTTTCAACCAAGATGGTTCTTAAGTATTTTCTTGCTGCTTTATTCAGGGCATGCCCTTCTGAATTTGTTGTTCCACTGGCTAAGTACCGCAAAGCTGTATATGGGACCAGAATTTCAATTGGCATGAGATTTGGAATGATGTTTGAGACCGAAGAGTCAGGAAAGCGCCGGTAAACAATCTATTATCACCCTATATAATCTTATTTCAATATATCTTTATGCTCATATGAATTTATTCTATTTTTTCAGATACATGGGCACTATCATTGGCCTCAGTGATTTAGATCCACTTAGGTGGCCTGGGTCCAAATGGCGTAACCTTCAGGTACTTTAGTATCTTGCAGTCATGTACATTTCTCACAAGTGTTTACCTTTTTGGTTATTGATGAACTTGCTTGAATATTCAAACAGGTAGAATGGGATGAACCCGGATGTCTTGACAAGCAGAACCGTGTCAGTCCATGGGAAGTCGAGACTCCTGAGAGTCTATTCATCTTTCCATCCCTAACTTCGGGTCTCAAGCGTCCATTCTTGGGTAGATTTATTTTCCATGCTGCTTCAGTCCACCATTTGATCTTTTTTTGTGGCTTCATTCAACTCATGGAATATTAATTGAATTACTGTCATGCTTTTAAGCTGCAGAGACCGATTGGGGGAGTCTGATAAAGAGGCCTCTCATGCAGTTCCCAGAGAATGGAGGTGGGACATTACTTCCATACTCTTCGGTCCCAAATCTCTGCTCAGAACAGCTTATTAAAATGATGTTCAAACCTCCACAAATGGCAGCTTTTCCTCTTCCTCGAGATGTTGATTCAAAGCTCACGGTCCCTCTACAAGAGTTGAATAATACCGCCTCAGAAACAGTAAATAAGAAACAAGACCAATCTAGTACCGTGAGCTCCTCCCCTGAAGTAGATGGAGCAGCAAAAACTGGATCTCAAATCAAAGTTGAAACCCAAGTATCAGAGACTGAGAAGTCCATGTTGGATACTGAATATAAGAGTGGCCCAGGCTTGATGAATCAGATGCCTGCAATTGGAGAATGCAACGTGGAGAGTTTATCGGCATGCTTACTGAACCAACAGAATAACCATATAAGCCCTCCAACATTCCCCAACCAGAACCAAGCTCCCATTCTGTTGCAGCCCAACTTATCATCTGCACCACAGCAAGCAATCAATGTTCAGACTGATCATAATGACCTGCAGGGATCATCTGCTCTGCTAAACTCGGAAGAATGGATGGTAAACCCCATCATGGCTCAATCTTTAGCTGGTCTTATGAGATCTCAAGGCGGCTCGGTTCTCGGTATGCAAGACCAATCCTCAAGTTTCATAGACCCTGTAACCCAGATCCTACCTTCAATGGGTGCTGACATGTGGGACCCAACTGGAAACTTGCGGTACTTATCCCAAGTGGACCAGCTCACTCCACTTCCAGAGCAAGACCCGTCGGGCCTCTGCTGCATATCTAACTCGGTCAGTGTTAGAGATTTATCAGATGAGAGCAACAACCAGAGTGGGATTTATAGTTGTTTCAATGGAGGCAACTCCATAGTGGATCCATCAGTGTCGAGTGCTATCCTGGATGAGTTTTGCACTATAAAGGATGTGAGGTTCCAGAATCATTCCGACTGCATGATCGGTACATTTAGTTCAAGTCAAGATGTCCAGTCCCAGATCACCTCAGCAAGCCTTGTGGATGCTCAGCCACTTCCTAGACATGACTTCCGGGACCGTTCTGGCGGCACTTCTTCAAGCAATGTAGATTTTGACGACAACAGTCTTCTGAAGAATAATTGCTCCTGGCAGCAAGTTGCTCCACTACCACCTATGAGAACTTATACCAAGGTGGGTGCTTGATACATATATCAGAAGTTTTAACAAATATACTCAGACTTCCTTTTATGAGATTGTTTGCTAAAGCATAACATGAAAATTATGTAATTTAATCAAAAAATCTATTGAGCAGGTTCAGAAGGCAGGATCAGTTGGAAGATCCATTGATGTCACAAACTTCAAGAACTACGAGGAGCTGTTATATGCAATAGAGTGCATGTTTGGTCTTGAGGGTCTGCTGAATGATCCGAGAGGCTCGGGATGGAAGTTGGTCTATGTAGACTATGAGAGCGATGTTCTCTTAGTAGGAGATGACCCATGGGAGTGAGTTCTTACCTCACGAATTCTATATGGATATGTCTTCTTGAGATAGTGATGAATCACTGGTGCCATTTTCCTTTTATCTACAGGGAGTTCGTGGGATGTGTTCGATGCATCAGAATTCTCTCACCTGCAGAAGTAGAGCAGATGAGCGAAGAGGGGATGAAGCTTCTCAACAGTGCTGCTGCTCAGGGACTTAATGGAGCCCAGTGAAATAGTATATCATTGAAAAGGCAGGCAGGCTGGAGTGTTGCAGATTCATTATGTAGGCTGTGAAACTTAGCTAATTGGATGTTCCTCTTGATGACTGCTCCAATTTGAGTGATGTAACCATCATTCATGACTTCATCCATGTCAATGTATAACTTTGTTCTCAACCATGCAATCTTATGTACATTAACTGCCTAGTCAGCTTACATACTCAGCTAGCCATATTGTCCAGCCAAAGGCATTTCCACATGCAACCTTGCTAACAGTAGAGATAGAGATGGTAGATTGACACATCTATTCATTAGAAAAACACAAAAGGGACCATAAAGCTTACAAGCCTTCATAGTTTACAATAATCACTTCCACTTATAACAATGAACCCTGATTCATATATGGGAATGTGGGCTTATACATATATATATATATATATATCCCCCATGGATAACCATTTGCTATCTCTCTATTCCGGAGCTATCAACCTACATATATTGTTCAACTAACCCTTGGAAGCCAAATAAAGTTCAGCAGCTGCACCTGCTCAGAGATCCTCATCTTCCATCTTCCCTTCATCCTGTTTCATACTACAAGTTTATTTTGTCTTTCCTCTGCTATATCACCTCACTTGATGGTGATGTACCGGTTGGTCCCATGCTTGGCCCAGTGGTACTTGAGGTCAACTGCATTTGTGAGGTCATGGCCTTCCGCTGCTAGGCGGCTGAGCAGCTTGCTGAAAGCCCCACCACTCATTTTCCGCCCTCCTACCCGTGCATGCTTCTTGTTTGGCACAGGTGGCAGTGGGTACACAGATAAGGTGGTGGTGCAACAAGAAGATTGCCACCCTCCACTTCCCCATTTGTAGCAGTGCCTTGGAACTCCTGTGCATGAGCAAATGGGTACGGGCATAGTGGTATCATCGAATGTGACCAGGTTTAGTCCCAGATCCTGCACTTTCCAATCGGATTTTGATATGTCACCACCTTCATTCATCATCTTGTGCAGATCCTCACTCTCCTTCTTCACCTTCTTGGTGGAAGGCCTTGAGGCCTTCTTTGTGGGTGTGGACATGGCCTTAGCCTCTTTCAAGCGCTTGTTACCCTGCCGTGGCTTTGTAGCTTCAGATGTGCCAGGAGACATTTTTGGGAGGGTATCATTTGTGTTGGTTTCATAAGGGTTCTCAGCCATATGGTGAGGCATTTGACTGTGATGATGTATGTGCTTTAGGCCACGTGAGACTTGGCATACCGGTGGACATGAGGAGGGCATGCTGTTTCCACCACCTGATAAGGAATTCTCACGGTATTGGAGAGCTGCAATCGCATTGTCCCGTTCCATTATCGCATTGTTTCTTTCAGCAATAGCAACATCCCTCTGATGGAAAGCAAGGTCTCGCTCCGCGATTGCTGCTTTCTTCTCAGAGAGGGCTAAGTTTCTATCCTGGATAGCTGCATCTCTCTCAGCCATCAGGCCCATAATCTGCTTCATAGATGGCTGAGGCTGCATCAACCACTACAGCAACATGCGGGAAAGTTGTTGAAATTAGAATCATTTTTCTGCAACGGGAAAATTTTCAATTCTGCAAATAATACAGAAGAAAAATGGAAAAAGAAAAATAGTGAAAGCAAGTGAACTGTCAAGGTACCTGACCCTGAGCAGGCTTATACTGATGATCTGGCTTGTGTCTACCATTTTCACGGTGCCCTCCATCCTCCATTTTCAGATGACTCAAATTTAAAAAGTGACAAATAGTTCAGTGCATCAAAATTCTAAGTTGATCGAGGTTAAAAATGATCAAATGCTGTGTCACAATATCCAAAATTCAACAAAGCAAGAGAAGCTATTGGCCTGTCCACTGAAAGTACATCATATCCAGATGAGTGAATCAAACCCCTCTATTCTTGTAAGAAGGAGTTGCTGGGACCAGGCCGATCACATCAAGGCTACAACATGATGTTCTTTACACGAAATCCTACAAGACTGGAGAAAAGAACAATATCAATAATAACATAATGGACTTCTCCAATTAAATATATTCAATATCATGAACATCAGAAGACAAATCCAAATAGTGGTCTCATGTCATCTAAAATCAGCAGAGAATCCATTTTCAGCAAACCAAGAGCTGCCGACCATGTGAATATAGATCAACACGGCCATAAGTGCAGGCACTTGGAATTAATTCAAGAAAAACAGCATTGGGACTTAAGAATGTGGTGGGGTCGCTGGATTTATCTAGTTCCCAACAACAGAATGAGTACCGCTTAAGTTCATGGAAACAAATGGATGCCAAAATCCAAGACCACCCCAAATCCGTGACAATTCAACTTCAGGACAAACTAAGAGAAATCTTCCTTTCACTATCACTGCAATAACAGTGCAAAGAGGACACTTAAAAATGTATAAGCGTACTAAAAGGATATGTTTGAATTCAAGGAGTCAGCCCACGGCACTCTAAAGAGCAAACATCCAAATCGAACCCCTAGACTGAGCCCCTACCCTCCAACCAGTCAGCTAATCCAACAAAGGTCTCTTGGTTCCTCCTGCAAGTGAAAATTGCAAAGAAATACCACCGTCCGGGCCCAAACCTCACCGCTCCGCCAAATCAAACCCCACTAGAGCGACCACCGACTGATCGGAAACCAAAATTAGGCTTCCCGCCTACTTCGAAAGCACAGGAAATAAGAGATTCCAGCAGAGACAGCAACGAATAAGTAAAAACAAAAGGTGGAGCAGCGACCGAAGTAATGGAAGCGTACCAGGAGGTCAATGGACGGAAGTGAGCTGGAAGAACCCTCATAACAAGAGAGAAGAAGACCAGAAGAGCTGGAAGAACCCTCATAACAAGAGAGAAGAAGACCAGAAGAGCGTGTGGGCGTGAGAGGGGAGAAAGGTAGGAGATGAGAGGGGGAGAGAGATAGAGAAAGGATGTTTCTGCCCACCTTATTTTACTGGCGTTTCATTTTCTGTCTCTAGTCTTCCAGTTTAGTCTCTATCTCTGTCTCTTCTTCAACTTCTCAGGCTCAACCTTTTACAATTTGCAATATCAAACTCTGAACTTTGACTTTTGACTAGTTTATACCCAGCTTCTCTCTCCTCTTTCCCATATATCTTCTATGCCTACACTTAGTCGACCTCTGTCTCTCTTCTTCTTCGTTGCAGGATTAATGGCATAGTATTCTAATTAGCCTTACCGCCCTTCATTATTTTCTTTTTTGGTGTACATTTTTATATATCTCTCACAAATGCATTTGCATATATGTTTACACCCTGACAGCATAGAAATAGCCAATGCCCGCGAAGAAGATCAGCAGCAGCCAGGCAGTGAACAGCATCATTGCTATTAATCAAAAAGGAGAACCTTGTTTGCTTGGCAACTTGGAATAACAAAACCCAACTTCTTCTGAAGCTCTTGATCGACCCCAAACTGCATCAATCCAAAGGTTCCAGCCTGGGCTATAGGATCAACTCCACCAAGCTGTGCCATAATGTTCCTTGAGAGACGGTTGAAACTGTGTCACACTTGGGATGCTGCAAATGATAGGGAGGACATGCTGAACTGCCACCCAAAATTAAATCTCCTAGCCAGGAGGGGCTGGGGAGAGAAGTTTAGCCCGAACATCTCCTTACGGACCAGACCCGTCTGGGACCAGTCCACCAACCTTGAGATGAGCCCGGCGCTAGCCTCGACGTGGGCCATGTCCCTAGTGTCTGTCCACAGTTTCCGCGCTAGCTGCAGGCTCCTCTGCTTTGTGTCCAGTCCGATGTTCCATGCCCTATAGAGAATCTCCCTCTCGTGCCTTCGGAACATCTTCAGTATTCTCTTGCCCAGTATTTCCCTTTCCTTGTTTAGCGCCTTCAAGCTGTGTCCGAGGAAGGGAATGCAAAAAGTCGGGAATAGAGTTCAGTGAATCAATCGGTGATATAATCCAATGTTCTGTTAGGAGCTAAGATTTACTCAGTACCTGGAAGCTAGTTTGAGACTTTGCGATATATAGGTGCCCCTGAGGAACGATAGTCTCCGGAGCTCTACCTCCATGTAGACAGCATCTGAGGAGTCGCCCTTGAATAGCAGGAAAAAATAGGTGCGGTGCTGTAGGGGCACACAGCATGCCTGCCATAGTTTGATTATTTTTCTTTGCTTTTTTCTGAACTCCATCTCCCAGTCATAAGGCTCAACTTTGACAATGGGTCCATACTTCTCTAATTCTGGTTTTTGATTGTTGGGAGCGATCTCATTGACCTTCTGCAGGTCAGTTCTTTGATCTCTTTCTCCATCTGTGCAACAAAAGAAGTGAAAACCCATTTCAGTGTCAAATGCAAATGCGTGTAATTATATACCTAGTTCTCTCCATTACCACTTCGATCCGAAGCTCCTTCTCTCTCAGTACTGTGCTTGAATCACAGGAGCCCGTGGGGGATGATGTCCTGAAGCTCCTCAATTCATTCTCCATTCTAGCCAGCTCCCTCTGCAACTGCTTCACGAGCACCTTATCAGACATCACTACGTTCACCTGGGCATTCATGGTAACTTCCTTAGCACAGCTTGCAAACAATAACGTGTTTCTAGACTGCTCAACATGCATACGGGCCGGGCTCATCGTGCAAATGATCGCAGTTCTAGCGTTCCCTCCTAGGGAGTTGTGTAGTATCCTTGTCAGTTTAGAATTTCTGTAAGGTACGTGCCCTTTTCCTCCCTTGCTGCTGCATAACCATTACAGCCAGAGTGAGTTTCTGTAAAGTATGCGCAGATAAAGATGGTATTGAAGTCAAGTATAACAAATGAAGAGACAAATCCTCCGGCATTCAACATGGGAGAAGCAGAAAATCAATGGTTGTTTTCCGGGAAAACAAAATTCACCTTAGCTTGCGAATCACGGTTCCCAGAGTAAGTAAACTGCGGTTTATGTGACATCCTTCCTTGAGTCTCGTCCCGGCTGATAATGTCTGTGAAGCTCGTTCACTACCAGCGAGATCAACGAAATTCTAACCCATAAAAGAAAAGAAACATTTAGTGCTTCCCCACTCCCAGGCATGTATGTGCGCACACAAAGAGAGCCTGTCGAGATTCTATACCACGGATGCTGTGAGAGTGCTTGAATTCCTAGCGCCCAGGTGGTGGTACTGGTACTCACGTGCCGAGCTCTCAATTGTCTGCAGGAACGCAACACAAGCCATTGAAGGGGAACCTTTAGTTTCCAGAAAGAAGCTTGTTTTGATCATTCTGGTATAAAAACAAATCTCCATACAAGTCGCAGTATCTGGTGTGATCTTGAGCTCATCTGGTTCATGGATGTCTCGCCTATGTGCCTTTGGGCTGCAAGGATGAAGCATATGGAGAATATAACCAATTGTCAAAACAAAACTGATAGAGAAACCACTTTCCGGACGTCCATTACCTTCGCAAACTGCAAGGTGATCCAGAAAATGGTTCCAATCCTGTAGCATCTCCTCGGTGAGTCTTTCCACCACAGTTCCTCTCTGCACATCAGCACTCATTCATGTTACAGATAGATACCAACATCCCTCGTGGAATTCATGCTGTGTATTTTACCTCTGGATCATCCAAGAGTCGCAGTGGAGTTGAATCCAAGCTGAGGAGGTCTCTAACTGCTTCATTGTAGATCTCCATGGCCGAGAACTTCAATATATAATCTCTCTCTTGATGCTAAATTTGTGAAACGTCAAAGGGTGAATACTATAAACAGTTAAAAAATCAAACTTTGAGAGATTGATCTATAGAATGAATGGATCGTCCTTGTAACCTTTTCTATGTAGTCATATATATCCGAAACTGCATACTCAGTAATTCCACTCATGGTGTATGTCTTGCCGCTGCTGGTTTGCCCATATGCAAATATACTCGCTAAACAAGCAGGAGATTTATGGAATACTATCAGTGAAATCGAGGGGGGGATTTGAAGGGAAGTTTCCAAGGGTTGAAGATTGATTGATGATGCTCACAGTTAATTCCGCTGACTGCAGAAAACACCACTTCTTTGGCTCCTTCCGTATAAACCTGCTCTGTTGGGCATCCGCATCCAAAGACCCTATCTGTCCTCGAAATTCATACCAAGATAAAAATGAGACTACTTGACTGTCATCTCCCCCAAGGTAACATTCAAACTGGTGTAGCAAGATCAAGATCCCAGGATCCAATTACCAAAAGTGTAGGCAGAAGGCAGCATGGCACGGTCTGGGTTGTTGCCCTTGTAGATGACGGTGGAATTATTGATGCATTCCCAATCGGAGACTTCATTTCTGGACTTCTCATTGTCACTGAGAGGCCTCAGCCTGACAGACACCAGTATCTTCTCCTTCTGGCCATTCACACTGACTGTATCAAAGTCTCGGTATGCTTCCATTGCCCGACTCTCCTCAAAACTTCCCCTGCATTCTCAAAATACAAAATTCATTATCTCCCTCCATATATTTGAGAATCAAGCAAGCAGGTTCCTGTCTCCCAGTTGCATGGCATGCTTTTTCACACATTCTTATTAGAAATTCACGTTTGTAGGCAGAAGATTAAGCAAAAATCGCACTCAATCCGAGGAAACAGAAACAAAGAATTCAGAAATTAGGCTCAGGATAATATGGGTTCCAAATCTGCTAGATCAAAGCAAACCTTGGCGTTTTCTACAGTCTAACCTTGTGCAACGCCAACCTCTCAAACGGCAAAGAAGGGGAAGTCTCTCGGAGAGGGTCTTCTTCAACGTGGAATGGGCATAGGCATGTCTATCTTTTCAATGGAAAGAGATTTCACTGCATAATAGAGAAATAGAGGGGGGAAAGGTGATCTTTTGACGAGAAAGTTAACCGTTCATCTGTTCTTTTTCTCCAGACAGAGGAGAAATGGAGGCAACAGCGGATCAACTCCCCTGTTGCCTTCTCTCAGCTGGGTTGGAGTTAGACTGGTTCCAACCTTGGAAAACAAACCGCCCTAGCCATCCAATATAGGAAAGTCTGTCTTCCCAAAATGGCAAAATCCAAACACGCACGTGATGAAAAAATAAAAGAGAAATATGTAATTTATTGCTATTAATAAGTATTTATTCCATGGGCCTGATGGAGGCCCGCCGATGAGGTCTCCTTCCTCCTCGCGGCAGCTCTGCCTTCACTTACACTCGGGCACAGTCGCCGCTCCTCGGTTTCTCTGCCTTTTGTCGATTCATGAGGTCTCACTATGGGCCGCAGGGCTAAGGAGTTCACTGACAAGAAGGAATCCGCGACCTTCCAGCTACTATCTCGCGACTCCGGGGACCCAAATTTCGCGGCCAGGATAACAATCCGTTGTCCGTTGAAACTTTTGATGATGGATGCGGCCAGGAAGATCCGGATTTTACATTTTCTGACGCGCCGGACGGTGACTACAGTAGCGGGGATGCTGGGGGCTTCGGTACCATGGTCGGGGCATCGACTGATAAGAAGTAGCCGCTGCCTGAAGACTTGCGGAGGGGGACTCTGGAGCTGGGGTTTCCGGATGACGGATACAATTACATATTGCGCTTGAGGGAGACTAAGAAAACCGGCGATGGATCGGCTTTTTGTCAGAATCCTAAAGCTATACTTACTTGACTTGGTCCCAAAAGATGTCAAGGTTAGTTTTTTCCCCTGTGGGTGTTTTCTTAACTTCCCCTGTGGAGACTAGGAAAAAATGTAGGATTGGATAGTACCTGGATTGAGTGATGAGCATGATGGTTGATCTATCTATAAGGCTGGCATCTCATTCAATCAATCTGAGGGTTCAAAAACTGTTGGATCCTGAAGTTGCTGCCTTGCCTTGTTTGATGATAGTGATATATCAGGTTTTGGGTCAGATGAGGAAATTTTGGACGAAAATTTTGTGGTCCAGGCAAGCTGTCATGACCCAGTGGAGAATATTTTGGATGAAAAACTGGGCTTGTTGCAGATATCCAAGGCTGTTGAAGGAGTTGTTGACCTTCTAGATTTTTGGGTTCATCAAGAGACAAGCAGTTAGTGATGAAATATTTTGCACAGGAGATCATCAAAGGTACTGCATAAAAGGTGCATAGAAAAGCTGAATTGTGGATCTCCTCCGATGGAGGGGTGAACTCATACATACCATGAAGAGTCACAAAGACAGACAGACAAGCAATAACATCTTATAATTTATTTGCCTGCAGGTGCAGTGCAGACTCCACTAGATGTTCTTCAAAGTTACAGAAAGAAAGAAAGAAAGAGACAAGGGAGAGATGCACACTATATTAGATTAGAGACAAGGCTCCTACTAATCTAATATTTGAAGCAGTTTTCTCTATCCCTCACAATTTCTTACTGATCTAAACCACTGGTGGAATGCAAAACATCAACTGGGATATCCCAATCTGTTGGTTGCCAGAAGGTGGTCGAATATTGTGCCAAAGGGATGATATTATGTGAGCCCAGAGGTAAATGAAACTCGGTTGAATGGTTTTCTGGGTCAGCATGTATGACTGGAGCTAATCTCTGCAAGGTGAAGTTCTCACTGAAGCCCGGGGATAGAGCAGAAGCTGAGCAAGAAGAGTCAACAACTTGCTGTAAGCCATCCACATCCCACCACCCTCCATGCAGCATTTCCATCATCAGGGCCTCTTGTAACATTTCTCCTCCACCACAAAATCCTCCTCCTGCCCACTGATCATAACTCACACTGTTGCTACCCATCGTCATGCTCAGAGATGGACCATAACACACCGCCTCGGAAATAATACACGCAGGCTCCTGATTCATGCCCGTGGGCTTCAGATCGGACAGTAGAGGAGGACATGAAGAAGATAGCTCCACTCTGGTGATCAAGAACCGTGAGTGCTTCATGGCGTGCTCGTTGGCTGTGTGCATCAGCACATCGCAGTCCTTGCAGAGCACGGCTCGATCCTGCTGACAGAACATGATCGCTCCACGCTTCTGCAAAAACCACAGACGCACGACCTCACTCAGCGTAAGTAAAATGAACAGCCTCCAAGAAGACAGCTACCATGCTCCAGGCGATGATAAAGAACCCGAACCTGACAGACATCACAGAGCGGTGCATGGCCGTGTGGCTGCTGCTTGAGTCCGTCGGAGTCGGAGGGAGAGTGCACGAGGGAGAGGCGTGGATGCTTGGAGGCCAGCTTGTTCGCTTGGTGGACAAGGAGATCGCAGCTCCCGCAGATAGCGGCCTCGTCTGCCACACAGAACACGGTGGCTGCCGCCTTGTTGCACACATCGCACTGGATCTTCATCTGGCCGGACAATGGTAAAACTTTGACACCGTATAATTAGTCTCGAGGCAGAGTAGACACGGACAGGACACCACCGACCGTGAACACTGGTTTTTAAAGAGGTGGGATAGGTTAAAGTTGATCCCCCACTTCTTCCTTGGTGACATGCAAACATGCAAGTTTTTGCTATACATATATATATATATATATATATCAATTTTCTATTACAAGGGTGTATAGTCGGAGATTCCCTAAATCCCGACCTAATTGGCCTCCGGGGCAAGCCAGAAGCCAACAAGCACCGTCTAGCTTGGCAGAGCAAGATCCATAGGCGCGTGTTATGGGACATGTAACCAAGACAAGTAGAACATAGAAGTTGGTAAGTTGGTGGGGGTAGGAACGTGGAGACTCAATTGTGAATAAAATCGTACCAGGTTGATTTAGTTTAGTACACGATGATGATATCTCTCATCAAAATCCAGTTAGACCAATCAAATCAATGGCGTGGGGCTATGATAAAACCGATGCATGGCATTATTACTTTGTCGGGTAGCTCATATGAGAGTTGAAAAGTGCATGGAGGAGGAACATGATTCCATAGGAGGAGCTGAACTGATTGATTAAGATCTCTCAAATGGTAGGATTAGTTCGCGAGGATTCCCATTCACTTGGAGGGTTTATGCTTACTTTATAAGAATTATTAGAATAGAGTGCGTGTCCCCTACTTCAGGTATGGTAAATTACAAGAACCTAATATTTATTCTTAATGGCCTACCCGAGTGGCTCCAACTTGTATTAGCTAACAGGAATCTGTTTGCCAATTGGGTCCTGCAAAAAGAGAAGGCCACCGCCCCCACATGGCTAATCCTAATCGTCGTTTTATTGGAATTAAAAGTACCCCTAAAAAGGACAGCCCGTACCCTACAACGAATACAAAGGCTTTTGATTAATGCTTATAAATTATTGCCTGACGCCTCTCCTGGAACCATGGACTCCAGAAATTTGTCCATTTGTGTGCGTATTCAAATGGGGGCTTTTCCCACTGGATGGTTTAGGTTTCATCCATCCCATCTTGATTCCTTTCTTCTTTGAGGCAATTTAAAATGCGGCGATCAACCGATCTTGATTCTTCACAAGATACGCCTCCGATCAAATCACACAACAAATGATTTTAGGAGTTGCTGCTTCCAGGAATGTGGATAAACAAAGCACAAGTTGAGCGGTAGTGGTGTATAAAAAAACCAATATGCCTTGGACAAGAGACGGCGTGATGGTGCTTTGTACATAATTTGAGGAATAGTGAAGATCCTCCCTCTCTGAACACATATCCGAGAATTCATGGACCACTTCTTTCTCTTTTGAAAATCCAGCTGATAAAATAAGGCAAGGCAAGATATTTGGACACCCCTTTAATGATGTCGTCCTTCCAAAGCTCAGACAATATGGGTCTGTCATTCTGTTTCAATATGTAGGCCAACCCACAAGACAGCCAGTCAGAAATGCAATTTACTTTGAGCTACTTCAGCTGCTTGTGGAGATTCTAAAGCATCCTTGCTAACTATGCATCCAGCATCCATTTATGGCTCAGTGCACAAAGAAATATCGAGTATTCTTTTATAGACGGCCAAGATTGCAAAGAGGATGGAAATATAAGCAACGCTTTGAAATTTAAGCAGATAGAGAATAATAAACACTATTTCTATCATATTGCCTTTACCAAGAAACAAAGAACTGTGTGACTTGCCACAAATACCGGCACTTCTCTCCAAAGATGGCTTTTACAAATGTAATTGTGAATAGAAGGAGATATGATTATACCATTCAATGTTGCTGTTTTGTCGTGGTGCGCTCAAGGAATTGCTGCACACAACTAGGGCTTATGTCAAATATGAAGGGCATTCCTCTGATCTGGAAGTACAAGATAACCATAACTCATCAGCTTTTGATCTCTACTATGGATAGCTGGAGTTAATTTTCTACTTAAACACCATAATAAGGTAAGAGTTAAGAAGTCAATCATCCATCAAAGATTTGAAGACAGTTACAGTAGAATGTTGGGAAGACAGTAAACACAGAAATAGGGATATTACCTCAATCAGACAGTTGGGCATCAGCCTCAGATCCAGACCAGGTGCCACTGGTCTATTATTAACCAGAATAGGGAACTTGTTCCCAAGATTCTTCAGCATGAAAGATCCATTTTCCTTCAGTTCTATTATCGCCTGTGAGTTAAGAGAAGCGAACCATTTCAGTTCATCATTAGTGGAGAGCGTTTGTCTTTGAGTGGGAAGTAAACTCTAAAGAAATCTTCTATAGACCAGAAGCCTGGGAGGACTAAAAACAAAAGCACTTACCTGTCGCCTTGATATTTTGTTGAATCGCCCTTCTTTCCCCAGGTCAATATCAACTTTAACATCTCCAGTTCCCCTCCCGAGTAAAACCTTCATACATTATACAATGTTGAATAAAACCAATTCGACGGGGTAAATTTATATCATCTTGGCCAGTGTCAATGTCAGGTTTATTTACTCCAACATGTATTATACAACTAGCTAAGTTTCACATGAAAAAAATCCAAAACCATCAATAATATAGAAACATAATTTCTATAGTGCAGCAGAGCCAATGAATGAATATAATTTCAAAAATTGTTTCTAAAATACCTCTTTCTTGAGAAGATTGACAGAAACCACTTTCTAAGAAACAAAGAAAGCCTTTGTAGTACAGAAAGTGCTACATCCAGGAACATAATTTGCATATCTCACAAATCTCTGTCAATCAGAACATTATCAATCCGGCATACCTCTTGTTTTCTTATGTAGTGCTTCGACTTCTGACCATATAGAATGGCAAAAGCCCCATGATATGCCATCGCTCGTTGCATATAAGAACATGCACCCTGCTCTAGCCTCAGTATCGTCCTCCTTGCCATGGCATTATCATACCACGCGACTGAATGAATAATAGCTAAAACAGTGAATTTTTATGATAAACCAATTCCTAGTACAAGCACGTGAAACTTTCCTGTTGTATAGAACTGTGCTTTTAACCAACATTTACCTTCTTCATTGGAACAGAAATCCTGGTCATCTGGGTCCAGGTCCATATCAAGTACCTGCATAAAAAACAATTGTCATTACCTCTAGCCCAGGGTAAATTTAAGTATTCCCTTCAGTATACAAGCTATGGATCATCATAGAACATCACCATTGCCTCAATGTCAGAAAATGAGGGCAGATCCTCATCACTTTCAATATGTTTTGGTGCTGAAGAACTATGGACCATTCCTGACTCCAGGCATGCAAGGTCCACCAGATCAAGTTCAGAATCTAGAGGGTTTTGAACTTTCATGGGGCCATCAATCTGCTGGTTTTGAAATGTGTCTGAATCAGCAAGGTTTCTGTCTAAGGAAGAATCGGTTGGATTACTGGTTACATGTTGGATCCTTTCCAGTGTCTCTTCCCTCATTGCCAAAGTTGGGAAATTATCCATCCACACAGTTGATGAATCACCTCGATCGATTAAATTAGCACCAATATTTCCTTTGGATGCCTCACAGTTAAAACCATGAGCAGACCCGGCAGTTGGGTTATAGGTATTCTTTCCTGAAACCTGTGATCCAATTGGCTGCGGTAGGCCATGATAGTGGCCAAGGGACCGGCTTGCCCCCTTTTGAAGAACTCTTTGATTAGCTGGCATCTCCCTCAATGAAGACGAAGGAATGCTATTACAACTTTCTTGAAACCTGCTCTTCACTTTAGAGAAAGCCGAGGAATGTGCAAAAGTTTTAGTAAAAGTAACATCGTCATTGCATGGAATGTCTGGGTCCTCTGTGTTTAACGTGCAAAACATAAACTCATCACACATCAGAGAAGATTGCATGGATGAACCTGGCATGGATGATACAATACAGCATTCTGATCTGCATACCTCATCAAGAACAGCATTGACATTTGAAGTTACTGCCACTGCAACGGCTTCAGAAAAATCAGATGTGCATACTTCTTGATTAGCATCAACTGGAGAGTTCAGTAAGAGCGAGCTCAAACCATCATAGTAAGACTTGTCAAACACATCCTTTGCATCTGCATCCATAAATAAGAGCTCTTCCTCATTTGTGAAGTTTAGAAGAGACTTCGACAGTTCTTCCAAGTAACCTTCAGTACTAACAACTGGCTGGTCTGCGTTCTTACTTTCAACATCATCAATGGAAAAAGCTTCTTCAATTGAAAGATGCTTCTCTCTTAAGCTGATATCATCAGGCGTTGAAATGCCTTCCACTGCTTTCCAAATAGGCATATCTGCAAGAGGAGGTGAACAGCCCAATCCATGAAAGGATACCCCACAGTCCAAAATTGGGGAGTTGAATGCATGATTTTGTTGTGATTCATGGACAAAATTTTCTCCATTTTGATTTGTAGGAGCAAAGGCAGGAAAAGGTTCCATTTCCAAACTGTTAGTATCAAACAATCCTGGGTGACAAGCTTCCCCACCCAGAGTACCAGGCATATCTTTACTTAAATCATCATGATCAGCAGGAAAGGCTTCATCTTTCCCAGATGCATTAGTTGTATTAATCACACCATCCATCAAAATATTAGGAATATTAGAGTCCTTCATGTCACGATCAGATTCTTGAAGCTCTAGATGGCCTATGTCCGGACTACAAATCATGTAATCTTCAGTAAGATTATCACCTGTTGTCCGAAGGTAGCTTCCATTACTGGGACCCACAAGATAGCTGAAATTCTCAGTGTTCAAGGGTTCATTGCATATTCTTTTACGAAGAGAATAGTAACAATTTCGAACACTCTGACTTTTTCTCTTCCCAGAGAATATCTTGCTTTCCTTCGAGTTTCCTAACTTATTGAACTTTGATGGAAAGGTAGGAGCAAAGCCCTCAAATTCAATCATGTGGGCTGAGGCTTCAGCAGAAATAACAGGGTCATAGAGGAGGGAGTACCATCGCTCCTGAAGTTCTCGGATACTGTACCTCCTGGAAAACTGCACTGCACCCTTTGCCAAAGATTCCAAGGAAGCACCAGCCTGCAAAAAAAATGTACTATGAAGAACGTGAAATATAGTTACAGTAGCCTAGAAATTCTACCTACATTGTCTTACATTACTTCTGTAACAAATTCCTCAAGAAAGAAAGATTCTATTTCTATCTATATTAATTTCCACTGACTTTTTGTGATTCCAAACCTGAATGCACTAATAATCAAAACTAATACGGATGAGACTGTGAACATCCATCATTTTTATGACAAATAAGGTCAGAATACTGTTGGTATAATCAACTATGGTCCCTTTTGGTAGCAAGCAATAGAACGGAGTGTGAAATTAAAGAGTGTTTTTTGCTACCAACATCACATAAATAAGTAGAACTGATTTATTTTTGCAGTGTTTCTTCACATTTTGATGGAGTGGTCATTTCTTCAAAATAATTATGTAATGCACATTACCTCAAATTGTGAAGAAACTCCATCAAAAGGAACCAAATACACTCGTTCTTGTGAGAAGGATGACAAAAAATACTCACATTCTCATTCTCATTCCTCCCATTCATTGCTAACAAACAGGGCCTAAGTGCCACGCAATCCCCAATCAATCAATAAGAAACAAAAAATGATGAGTACGATTAAAAGCTTTAGGTCACATCTCACTAAGAAAATATCGCCATGTACGCTTTCAAGAATAGTTAGCATCAATTAGGTAGATAGACCGGACATGTAATATATACATATCATCCACCAGCCGAGCACCACAGCTATATCCCTGCCTCGTATGCTCAATATTCTCGATCTGATAATTATACATATCATCAATCAGTCCGCTTATAGTGACCAACATAAAGAAATGGATGTCCAAAATCTACGCCCCCTTCGACCAACAAGTCGCAGAGTAAAACCAGAGCTCACAGCTACAGAGGCGGCTCCCGTATTCGAAGAAAAACTCGCCATACATCAATTATACAGGTAAAGTGGCCCAATCACTCAAATGAGAAACAAAGTGTAGCCAAACTCAACAGCCCGAGAGGATGCGAAATGTTTGAAGAGAAGACAAAATGCGGAACGAACCTCAACAGAGTTCTTCAGCAGGAGATCGTCCTCTGGAATCCAAGGAGCCGCGGGGGCAAGAGCTCCCATCTCCGAAACCTTCTGACACGGAGCAACCCAGTCTCCTTGGACTGATTCGAGGGTCGGAGGAGTTAGAAGAGATGAAGCCTCAGAAAGGAAAAAACGGAAAGGGTTTAAGAGAGGGGCTGAGACGCCGGACCTGAAGCTGAACAGGGAGGAAAGAGTACTGTGAAACAGCCCCGCAGGCCCCACTCTGACGACCTATCAACAACTAACACGTGTCATTCTGACATGTCTTGTCCATCCCCCTTTAAAAATGGCCAACATTCCAAAATACGTCCATTTGATATCTATCTTAATTTAGTAATTATTTTAATTTAATTTAAAGATCACATACATTAAATTCTTATTTTCCTCATTTTATAAATAAAAATAAGATTTTATTTTTAATTTATAAAAAAATTGTACCAAAAATAAGATTTTCAAATATTTAACGTTAAAGATCCAAAAGTTTGACAAACTATTTGAGTTTAAACACACTAAAAAGAAACAACATGTGCAACTAATAGTCATAGTACTGCTTAACAGTGAAATGGTCCACAGACGGAGAACGACCGGATGAAAGTAGTGCTGCAAGGTAACGCGCAGAGTCTTGAGGTAGATGATGCAATATCGCACCCCACCTATATATGTCAGCTTACGGCTTCTATAGATCTCTTATGATGAGACCGACTATGTAATAAGTTGCAGCTTACATATATAAGCTGATATCCTCAATCAAGCAGCGGGTAGGTTGTGATATCGGACCCCCCATCGTGGAGGTTAGGCTGGTTCGGCTGCTGCAGGCGGAGAGCGAACAAGTGGGAGCCCTCGTTGCAGTAGCCGATGACGGGATCCTCGCCCACGTTGCCGTATAACTGGTAGCTCATGTCATCCTCTTCCGCATCCTGTACCATTATACGCGTTCAGCAGTTATAAGGGGTCGAAATGATTCACAGGCTGGAATGGAAGTGGGGATGCATTTGCAGGCTTACAAGTGCACGCAGGAGATTCTTGTTTACTTGGATGGAGTTCCTATGCTGCAGGCACAAAAGGTGAACAAGCATTCCAAATAAGCCACGAGTCCGTTATAATGATGTTCCACGTGTATATATGCAGCAAGGTCCTCTGAGCAGATTTACCTTTCTCTTAGTAGTCTCTGTCTGGTTGGAGATTGTCTTATACTGTGAATCAACGACACACGGATGAACTTAGTTGCTATCAGCGATCAGATTATGAACTAGATAAAAGGAAAGAACAATTGGTTTGCCATTTATAACTCTCAAGTCTAGCCTTACCGATCACACTCCACGCTACTTTGAGTTCAAGACTCCAAGTCACGGAATCTCGATAATGCTAATGACAGACCTTAGAATGTTGAAGTCATGAAGTGAAATGGAGTTGTGTGTACTAATGACAGACCTTCCTTTCGCGAATGGCATGAACAGCAGATTCCATCTCTTGCTCAAGACCGCACAGCTCCCCGAAGTCCATGTTGTTCAAGCTCTGTCCATGCCTCCTCCTATATACGAGCCATAATTTCATTATCTCCCCCGAAGAACAAACCTCCAACAAAAAGTGTACATTTTTACTACTTTTATATCTAAGCATTGACTAGCTACAAAAAACCAAGTACGTGCCTGATCTCCAGACGGAGGTTCTTGTTCACATCTTTGAGCTTGTTCAAGGTTTCTTCCATTTTCTGCCCACAAAACAGTACCCCGCCATGGCCATCGGAGTAGGGGGGTTCATTTGGTTAAACTAAGTTAGGACACCGTAAGAATGGGAGGCGGCAGATCCAAGAGGAAAATCTATATCTACATGGGTATGCATATGAGTGATGGTCTATTTGTGTGAGATTCAGAAAGATGGTATGATGTACCTGGTTATGAGAGCTCCATATGTCGATCCCTGATTTGGTCTGATACAGATCAAGCAACTGCTTTATGCTATTAATTGCCAGACAAAGAAGGAGATCAATCTAAAACAGAAGTCAAATTAATAAGCGTATAAGGGAAAAAGAAAAAAAAAAAGACTGTCGGGGAAAACCTAGCTAGCTAGGGCTAATGAAAACACGACAACTTTATCGTATTAATTAATCAAGATTATACAAGTCGGAAGATGAAGAGAGATCGGGATATATGGAGCAGCAGCGTCGATCGACCAGAAGGGGTGGGGTGAACGACGTACGAGGTGGAAGGGCTGATGTAGTCGTAGAGCTTATCGGTGCCGGAGATGACGATGATAGAGACCTTGGCATCGCAGAGGACGGAGAGCTCGTGGGCCTTCTTGAAGAGACCGTTGCGCCTCTTGGAGAAGGTCACCTGCCTGTTGGTGGAGTTCTCGATCCTCTTGATCTCGATCTTCCCCCTGGTCATGGTATCGGCTTCTCCTCTTCGCCTTCCTTCTTTATCCGTCGGTGGTGGTTGTTGTTGTTCTTCTAGTGGAAGATGCTTCTGGTGCGTTGTTGTATGGTAGTAGCACTTATCTTTGTTATTTTTCTCTCTTGATACTACTGTAAGTGGATACGGAGAACAAGGAAAGGGGAGGCCAGGAGGGGAGGTTAGAGGTGTGGAAGAAGAGGAAAGTGGAATGGGGAGACGTGACCTGACCTGTTGCCGGAAACGGGAATGGGGTTACACCTCGAGGATGAAAGTTGGTGTATTCACTCACCACACACGGCACTGTAACGTCCTTTATCTTTATTCCTCTGTTGAAGAAGGCAGATCTTAGGGTAAAAGGACGAAGATACATAAGGGAACTCCTAATTTCTAATTTTATCGCTCATTATATTGTATCATATTTTAATTCGACAATAAAATAGATAAAATAAAAATTTATTCTAAATTTATAAGTACTTAAATATCACAATATTATCCGTTAATTTACTTTTAAATAAATAAGGATTTTAACTTTTATTTATCTATAATACTATCTCAAATAGTATGAAAAAATCACCTTTGTCCATATATATATTACATTGAGTGGGAAGAAACTTTCGTGTCCAAAGCAGTTAGATTTTCTAAGTAGGGAAATTGTACAGTGAGTGGGTGGAGGGGCTTGGAGCTCCTCATTAACTTGCCTTTGCAGGGACCATTATATCAGCTGGTCCAGGAGGAGGAGCGAGGAGCTCTGTCGACCTCTGGCTACATGCGTGTAAAAAGAAGGGGGGAATTGCAGGGATAATTCAGCACCCAAAAGGGCAGAACGGAGTCGTGAATTTCCGGGAATTCCTCGAAGTGACCCCCCACCCGGAACTGGAAGTGAAGTCGGCGTTGTCAAAGTTAATTTGCAGTTCCCGTGGACTGGGTCTCCTCGACAAGACGTTTTTTATCCTTCAACCCTTATAGTATTACGAGGAAGTTCTCCATGAATCCAATCCAGTGGTTGGTTATGTGGAGTTACTGGCGGTCGTTTACATGTACCAGAAGGGGAAGAAGAAGGTCTCTTACCATGTATGGTTGGACTGATGTGTGTGTATCTGCATTAGTAGGTCAAGTCCTAGCGCCGGGGGGCCAGCCCGCAAGTACGAGCGTGGGTTGAGTGGAGTGGGCTAGTGAGTGAAGAGGGGACGTTGATTGAACGCTGTCTGTCGGCCTCAAACAAGTCACAAAAATGTCTAATCGAGCGCACTTCGAGGACCAGAAGATCTCTCCGAGTTAGGAAAGCTATGAACAACAACAACGACAAAGACGATAAGAAGCCCAAGTGACAAAGATCATGTCAACTCAAGTTCATCTTTTTTTTTTTTTCTCTAATGAATAAGAAGACAACAGGTGCAACGCTCGAGACCGGGTGTACTGCACACCATTGTTGGGCCTTCCCTTGTACAGTGCTTCACAGTCCTCCCTCCGATCTCCTCCGTATTCCGGCCCAAACACCGATACCATTAGATAGCAAAAAAGTCTTCATTCATTAAATAATGGAGTGGCCCTGAAATTGGATCTTACATGCTAGCCTCAGCTCTATCTTTTGCTCCCATCTAGGTGGAGGTGGACACATGGAGTTTTTTGTTTTCTTTTTATCTGCCCTAAATGTCTATAAAGCACGAGTGCCCATTTTCAGTCTTAGGATGGATGGAGAGTTTGGAAGAGCAGGAGGAGGGGGACAGGGACCACACGCTTAGCCTAAGCGGCTGACTAAAATAATGTCATATTTGGGTATAAAACATGCAGTGCAATGGCAATAGCAATGGCAATGGCAGTGCTTCCCAGTTGCAATTATTCTTTTTTGTCGATACATAATTGTTGTATTTTTGTAAGGCAATTAACCAATTAGTCTAGCCCTATGTAGGGAATGACTTTCTTTGCCTCGGGCCCCTAATAATGTAATGATCCCTTTTCAGTCACAATCATACATATCAACACCCCATAAAAAGGAGAGACCGCCAAAATGAGAGAGAGAGAGATGAACTATGCTATACATATCCATTAATTCCAATTCACTCAAAACCCTTACTTGATCATCAACTCGGTTTTCCTTTCCAATTAATAAGAAGAACCCTAGAATGAGTTAGAAAAAAAGTCAATGATGTTTGTCAATCTTGGAATCTATTAATTTTTACCTTGAGTTGTAAGGGCATATGGTTTACCTTGAGTTATAAGGGAAGGGTATAAAATCAGAGGTGTTGACCTATAAAGGAGAGGATGGTAGGTAGGTAGGTCATGAGTGGATCCATAATGAGTGGGATAAATGGATGGAGGGGTAGATAGATTCCCACATAATCAAACTGTAGAAATTGTAATTCACGCTACAAGGATTAGTGGGAGTTGGCTTGGAACCCTAATTTGTACTCGTACATATACCCAGAAGGGGGAACATCAATCGCCATGTCAAGATCATCACCTACTCCATACACCTTCCTGCCATCAAAGTGGGTCAATCAAACGTGCCAACCGATGTATAAAGGGAAATGAAATGCCAAAGAACTGACTCAATTATCTGTCTGTCTTAATGTAGTAAATTTGCACGGACAATAATCAAAGCATAAAGTCTTCAATTTTTTTTGGTTTGGCAGTTAGCAGCAAGGCTACATAGATAATACATTAGATGGTCAACCAAATAACCCTCCAATTCAATCCAACTTAGCTTCACGGGAACAGTCAAACAAAGTATGCCCGGTTTTCCGGGGCAGAAGACGAATTCGTCAAGAAAAAATTGCCCCGACACGTGTTTCTCTAATCCACCCTCTAATTAGTTCATCATCCATTCGGTGGAAATATTAATTTAGCTCTTATCATACATATTTTATGCTTTAAAAAAATTTAAATTACAATTATTATTTTACCATTACTCGAGGTTAGGCACGATGATAACGGTTGTTATTGGACTTTGATGGTATGTTAGGTCGTATTAAGTGATTCCTAGAAAGTTGATGCAAGCCAGCTGGGCGAAATGCTGCAAATTTTCTGAGAATTTTATTTTCAATGTCATATGGTCAAAAGTGAAGAATATAAGTTCGTATTTTCTTCCAACACATTATTAGATAAATATTGTAAAAAAATTAAATATGCACGTGCTATAAAATTCCAACACAACCGCAGGTTAGTCCATTGTCAGTGAACTAATGACACAACAAGTTACTCATCTGCATATGCAAATTACAAACATCCATGAAAAGCTTTGATTTTTATTATTTAAAAAAAAAGTAAATATCCAATGACTTGATGGATCATACCAAGTTACTCATCTCGATTGTTGAGAAAAAAAAAGTGACTCAACTTGATTCACATGGGAATATTTCAAAAGCTCCCACTATGTTTTTTTGATTGCAATAAATGTAGTAATGGAAATAGAGAATTAATGGGACATTATAATCAAATGAATTCATAATCTTTTGATTATTAGATGTTCATACAAACCTAATACTGATTAGCCCTTAAATATTTCGTAATTTTGCCTTAATACTTTATTCATCCGTCCCTTGGTAATGTCCCTTCCATAGGGTACACTACCTCTCTCTCTCTATCTATCTTACAGAGAGTAGAGAGAATTATATGAGAGAGAAAGCGGGCATAGCATAGAGCTTGTTTGTCCCAACTGAGGGAGTCTAGGGTGAAGGGAAGATGGGGAAATATACGGAGGGAAGGTTTTCTGTGCAGTAGTTCATGGCGGCGTAGCTGAAGGGGCACTAATTCCGTGCCATAATTGCATCGAACTGCGAAAGATCAACTGCAGCAAAGTCGAAACTCTCTCTCTCTCTTCTTCTTCTTCTTCTCTCAACCTCTCTCTCCATCAGCCTATGCTGATCTGGTCCTCACATGCCGTAACCCTAACGAAAAAGTGAAGAGATATCTAAGCGATCTCTGCTAGACCAGATCGGGCTGGCTACTGGGGTATGGATCTGAAGCTGAGATCTAGGGAGCTGGGGTGGATGAAATGGCTGGGTGGTTCTATCTAGGTAGCAGTGCACAGGATCATCATCACAACGGCCATCTCAGTAAAGCAGATGAAGAAGACGCCGATGTAATAATAAGACCAGGAGGAGGAGGAGGAGACCGAGCCGCGGCTGTCGTCTACGGTAGCACCAACGCAAACACGACAACAGGTAACAGCAAGGGTTTCGAGCTATGGCCGCTGTTCTACCCGTCTTTTGGATCAGGTGGTGTTAACATCAACAGCGGCGGCAGCAACAACGACACGGACCATGTGGGAAGCGGGACGAGGACTGCCGCCTGCGCTACACGGCTGATCGACTTCTCCGACGAGAGCTGGAGATCGTCCACGTCGGCCGGTGGCACGAGGCAGCCGCAGGGAGGTGGTGGTGGATTGGTCGGAGGTATAAACTGCCAGGATTGCGGTAACCATGCCAAGAAAGACTGCGCCCATCTGAGGTGCCGGACTTGCTGTAAGAGCCGTGGATTTCAGTGCCCCACTCACGTCAAGAGCACATGGGTCCCCGCCGCCAAGCGCCGAGAGCGCCTTCAGCAGCAGCAGCAGCAACTGCGGCTCGTTGAACAACCAAAGAGGCAGAAGGATAATCATCATCAGCAGCAACAGCAGCTTGTGACTCGACCCTCTTCAGGTGATATGCCGCAGACCCATAATTGCTGCAGTAGTGTACTCATTGACCTCCCTATCGTATAAAAGATGGTTTCATTTCTTTCATATGAGTAGAACTGATTGATCTTTCACACGGCTGATCTGTATACCACGAAGATTTTCAAAGGTACTAGGCCTGGCAGTGTGAAGAAGTCCAGTCCCACAACCATCTTCTCTACCTAACCATCATGGCTTTTCCCTCTCTGTCTACCAATTTACCTATTTCTTTCTTTACTTTTTCTTCTTCGCTATCTTTTGTTAAATCTCTGCCACTGTTTGCAAGTATGCCCAGCAGGAAAAGTTTCCATACATCAGAAACCTATCTTGGAGGCAACCCTCAAATGGGGGCAATGGAAAAGCTCTTGCTACGTGCTAGCCAGCTCCTTATACCCTTTTCTGATGTTTAAATTTTCTGTCGTGTGGATTTTGAACTAGGGCTGAAGGATGGACAACAACTACCCGCAGAGGTGAAATCTCAGGCGGTTTTCCGGTGCATTCGGGTGAGCGGGATGGAGGATGCCAATGAAGAGTTTGCTTACCAAGCATCGGTCATCATCGCCGGGCACGTGTTCAAGGGAATTCTCTACGATCATGGACTCGAGCACCAGTACAACACAGTTGGAGATGGAGAGGGAGAGGGAGCCGGATCAGGTGCCCAACAATTTAACCTAATTGCTGGTGGGTCTAGTGCAGATCAGATGAGCTCGCCGGCTGCCACCACAAGCGGTAACAACCCTACCATGATCGACCCGTCCCTGTATCCTGCGCCCCTCAACGATTTTATGACTGGTATGCAATTCTTCCCACAGTCGAGATCCTAAGACTCGAGAGGCAGATTGATCATTAAGTTCACGGAACCATGCACTAACTGCATGCTCAAGCAGGCCAACATCTATTGACTTTTTATTTTGTTAGCACATCAAATTTCTGGATGCTACACCTCTTAGGTTGCTCTTTTTTATTGCTTTTATTGATGCCACTGTCAAATTACGGTTCAAAAAATGACTATCAACTACATGGAAGCTGATATGATTGATCTTCTCATACTATGAGATTCGTAGGTGACTATATTAGTAAGTTGGAAAATTCAAGCGAGACCCAAAAAGGACAGTTGTTTCAACGGCTCACCCCTTTTCTGGGTTATGATTACTGTTTTTCCCAGGCATGTTGATTAAAAAAAAAGTTGATTCACATTGCTGCATTGGGTTCTAATTTATAGTCAACGATGAGATCAAGGATTTTCCCATGATTTTTGCGGGTTGATGATGATGTAGCACACTTTCTCGTTGTTGTTGAACTCGAAGCTTGTCTTTTTTCCAGATTATCCGCTTGCTTGTCGGTTTGAATGAAAATATGAGAGAGAATGCTGTGTATCTTTGTTTGATCAAGCAAAACAATTCAAAATCAAACCCACCAAAATTATTAAAAAAGATTACTATCCCTCCTATATGATCTTATTATTACAGTCAAATAGTTATAAGCTTCACATATGTCTATATATATATATATAGACATTATTAGCACTCTACTCATACTATAATAGGGTGGATTTATTATATGATGATGCCATGTGTGATGTGCTGCCGCTCTTGCCTTTGTGTGATGTGAGTTGCTTCTGCAAATCATATGGCATGTATATAGAGCAGGAGAGATTAGGTGACCTGTAGGCACGTTGATCATATATGTATGTATACATAGCTAGGGTTACCTCTGGTACGTATGTAGTTTTTACATAGCTTGCTAGACTCTGACTCATTAAAGGACTAACTGGCTAGTAAGAACGATATTCCTTTCTCCCACTTTTCGTTTTCTTTGATCTGCAACACACGCAGGCAGGCGCATATGTGTGAGAGGTTGCAGGATGCAGGGACCCTAAATGGGCTGAGCCGTACATGGAGATGATTGACTTTCTGGGTCGAGAAGGCTCAAACTACAAAGCCCAGTATGTACAGAACCCAACCTGTCGGTCGGTCCGTCGGTTGGACGGAACTTCTTGTATGCACCGTGTGTTGACACACTCAGCTTAAACTGTGGCTGGGTTACCGTGTACGTACAAACATGGACTGAACCACACGACACGACATTCTTGAAGACAAAAACAAACTGATTGGGATTCCGTTATGACCAATGATGAACTTGTCTATTCATCTTTTACCTTCCTAGGGCTCCTACAATTGCTATATATTCGCTCACTTTCTTCTGTAACTAGCTACTAGGTTAAAGTGAAAGACTTCAATTAGCTGCATCCAAATTAAAGCGACACATGGAGAAGGCTCTCACTGCATCTTTTTTGCTGCTCACAGAATTATGGCTGGCAGAAATCCTTGAAAAGATAGGCCGTGCACAGCCCACTTTGTAGCCAAGGGGCCGATGGATCTTTTAGTCTTTGCCAAAAGAGACTGACCAGTAGTTGATCATGATCTTTCATCTTTTTTCCCCTCCCCCCACCACCTTCCATCCATCCCCCACAAAGTTTTCTTGACTTCTCCATTCAATCATGGACAATTAGATTTTTTCTAGGTTATGTTATTGTCTGCATAATATGATCTCCCCCTACCACCTAGAGAAAGAAAAAGGAGATGCAGATTTTATGGGTGAAGGAAGTTTATGATTGATTGGTGTTTTAATGATTTGAGAATAAGATATTGTTGAAAATGTCAAGACCCACTTCATCATTCCACATTTAGTGCTTCAAAGTCTATTTTAAAGTTGAATGATCAATTAGAGCATCATCTGCCCACATTTAGCGCATAACTAGGCTGAATATTTATTGGAGAGGGTTGGATCAATCCCTGAGCTGGAATTGAGAGGAGGATATACATGTGAGAAATATGCATGCTGAGGACAGGAAGGAAGGGAGAAATAGTGGATCACAATGCATATGATTGTGTTTGGAAATGGAAGGAGCACTCTGGTGAGCTCCTTATCTGCCTGCCCTACCCTTCTGGTTTTAGGGGGACTTTTTGATTATTCCTCCCAACTTGTGCTATCTTTATATCACACCATCTATCTTGAAAAGGAAAAAAAGAAAGAAGGAAAGGAAGACAGAGATTCCCATGTTCGTCATGTCATCTGCACATTCACTTTTCTGTAATAAAATAACACCCTTCATGGTTATCTTCTAAGCTGATTGAAAACAGTAACTTCCTCTTTCTCATCTCTGCATATCTACTCATCCTTCTTCCTTCCTTCCCCCTCCTTTTACTCATCTTGCTACCTTATTTTTATGACGATAAGTACTGTAGTTGTAGGAAAGTGGGAGGGTTGTTCTGCTATGGAAGCCAATCTTTTTTCTTTCTTGTTTGTTCTTTAAAATATCTATAAAGTGTATATTCCGAACTGATTAAAGGGTGAAAGAAAATGGAAGACATATGGTCTCCTCTCTTCCTTTTTGCGTTAAACTTTTTCCTTAGAGTTTTCTGAAAGATGGTGGTCTTCATTGGTGATGGGAGGCAGCCTGTCCCATAAAGGGAGATAATCAGTATAGGTCAAGAAACCACCACCCACCACGAGGGGAGAAACATTTTTATAGTTTAATCGTTTATATAGGAATTAAAAAGCTTGGAGAAGAGATGATGATTATTTCAATAAGTTATAAGGGTGAAAAGGGTTTATATTCTATTCTATTCTACTCATAAGGGAATTTAATTCATTATTATTAAGTGGAAGGGGTAGAAGGGTGCGGCCGGGTGGGGTGGTCCGGCTAGGGTTCAAAGGCGTCTCCATGAGAGGGGACAGGGCTAGCATGCACCCACCCACCTTCCTTTTTTCTCTCCACTCGTGTGCTCCATCAATGGTTTCTTCTCTCTCTCTCTAATCAATGATCATCATTAATGGCATGCTTCCAAAATAGTAAAACCTACATGAGCTCCAAAGAACAAGGCATTCTAAATTTCTTGATAATGGGCATCAATTTGGGATGTGCAGACTTTACTTGGATTGAATTGATAAAAAGTGATCAGTGACATGGTTGCTGTCATCACATGCATGGTCCCAGCCTTGGGCACAAGCCTGCCTTCTCCATCATTCATTCCTCCACAAAAGCTCAGTTGCAGCTAGCTCACAGTGCCCAGCTAGCTGCTTTATTTAAACCCTCCCCCATCCTCTCAATCCCCAGCCAGCTCTCCACCACCTTTCTCCTTCACCCTCCCTCCCTCCCTCCCTCCCTCTCCTTCCCTCTTGGCCCGTACTTTTTGACTGTCAGGAACTAATGGCTGATTGCAGTTCAGGTCCGGGTGGCGGGAAGAGGTCGATGTGGTGCTCGGTACCCGAAAGGGTGCAGCTGCACGCGGCCATGCTGGCCCTGCAGTTCGGCTATGCGGGGTTCCACGTCGTGTCCCGGGCAGCCCTCAACATGGGCATCAGCAAGATCGTCTTCATCGTCTATCGGAACATCATCGCCTTCCTCCTCCTCCTCCCCTTCGCTTACTTCCTCGAAAAGTACTCTATTACTGAATCAAGAATGTCGTAGAGAAGCTCATAACTAACATGATGAACTGAATTTCTTGAGACTAGCTGATGGGAGATTGATGATCAACTGTGCAGGAAAGACAGGCCGCCGATCACTCTGAACTTTCTGGTTCAGTTTTTCTTCCTGGCTCTTGTTGGGTAATAAGCTATCGAACAAAACGCAACGATCTCTCTCAATAGATAGCACATATAATGAAGTGAACTTCCGTTCAAGGCAAAAACTGAACGGTGATCAATGTCTGTGATTAATTACATGACAGGATAACTGCAAATCAGGGATTCTACCTGTTGGGGCTGGACAACACATCACCGACCTTCGCATCGGCAATCCAAAACTCAGTTCCGGCGATTACTTTCCTCATGGCTGCAATCCTCAGGTCTTATTCTTTAGTGGATTTCCCAAGTTAACTTCTATGTTCTCTCTCTGAATCTAGGGAGTTAGCATTAACTAGCTAGTGTAAGATATGACAGTCATCATTATGTTAACTAAACAAAAAAGAAACCCTAATCCTCAGAATAGAGCGAGTCCGGCTGGACCGGAAGGATGGGATAGCGAAGGTGGCAGGGACGATCCTCTGCGTGACGGGTGCCTCGGTGATAACCCTCTACAAGGGCCCCACCATCTACAGCCCCACGCCACCACTGCACCGCACAATGAGCCTTCCGGTAGTGGCCGGCCTCGGGGATGCAAAGGGCAAGAACTGGACCCTGGGCTGCCTCTTCCTGATAGGGCATTGCCTCTCATGGTCCGGGTGGCTAGTCCTCCAGGCCCCCGTCCTGAAGAGGTACCCGGCCCGACTCTCCGTCACGTCCTACACCTGCTTCTTCGGGCTGATCCAGTTCCTGATCATCGCCGCCTTCGTGGAGAGGGTCCCCCAGGCATGGCTCATCCACTCCGGAGCTGAAGTCTTCAGCGTCTTCTATGCGGTCAGTGATAACCCCTTTAGTTCCCTTTCCATTAAAGAAGGAATAAAAAAAACACATACAGTGATGATTAAGAATATGGATGGATGCATGGGGGAAACATACAGGGAATTGTAGCTTCGGGCATAGCTTTTGCCGTACAGATATGGTGCATCCACAGAGGGGGGCCCGTGTTTGTGGCAGTGTATCAACCGGTCCAGACGCTCGTTGTCGCTCTCATGGCCTCCGTTGCCCTAGGCGAGGAGTTCTACTTGGGCGGGTAGGGTAACGCCATCTCTTATCTCATCGCATCCTCTTTTCTTATTACCTTTTTTTTCTTTCATAAATTTTATTTTCCTGTGTTCTCACAGGATAATCGGGGCTGTGCTGATCATATCGGGACTGTACTTGGTCCTCTGGGGCAAGAGCGAGGAAGTCAAGCTGGCGAAACAGAAGACGGGGCCGTCCACCCTCACCCAGTCCCTCCTCCCTCCGTCGTCGTCCGATGTTTGAGCACCGAGCATAGAGCAAATGCATGGGGCCCTCCGACGAAAGACCCAGATATACAGAAAACCAACTGGGGGGACCTTTTTCCGTAGAAATAGACTCCTAGCTCAGCTGATGCTTTTCTTTTTTTTTTTTCAAATAAAAAAACTTTCTAAAGGGAGGCTATGAGTGGAAAGAACATGATTACAGTGGCCTACAATATTGACGTTGCATCGGCAATATCATATTTCATCACTGCAATGTATGCTTGTTCTATCAATACATCATATATGATGATGGTTGTTCAAAGTTTACCAGTAACGGCGGAGTTTCTGCCATTTGTGGAGGCCCAAATTGAAAGGTATATTAGAGAGAGAGAGAGAGCGCCGCCCCCCACGGTTACTGGTCAGTAGGAAGATGATTTTTGTCGGGATGCCGGAAAATGATCGGCGACCGGAAGGAGTGGGAACCACCCAACCGGATAATAATGATGATATGAAGAAATCATAAGATTCCCTTTCCACCGGTCAGGACTCGCCACGTTAGTCCACGTGGAAGTCAAATAGTTCCTTTGAAGTCAAAAGTGTAGTTTATCCACTCAAAATATTGAATGAATGAGCTAAGCTGATCTGTCTGAACTGGAATGGAAATCAACCACTCGGCTTCTTCAATGGCTTTTGCTCAGGTAATTTCCCCTCCGCCTTCCCCGCTCTCCCGCAGCAGGTCCAAGCCGTCCACTGGGCCTCCCGCCTCCACGGCGGCTCTGTCCTCTTCCTTCTGCTCGAAGCTCCCACCACCTGCCGCTGGAGGTGGACGCCGTGGCGGGCCGGCCAACTCCCTCCGGTGCTCCGCCTCCTCGTCCTTCGAGAAGTACCAGACTGGGTCTCCGTCTTCCGATGATGTCGTCGAGCTCCCGCTCTTCCCATTGCCACTGGTGCTCTTCCCCGGCGCGGTTCTTCCGCTGCAAATCTTCGAGTTTCGGTACCGGATGATGATGCACACGCTCCTCCAGACGGACCTCCGATTCGGAGTCATCTACACGGACTCCGTGTCCGGCACCGCCAACGTCGGCTGCGTCGGAGAGATCGTCAAGCACGAGCAGCTCGTGGATGACCGGTTCTTCCTCATCTGCAAGGGCCAGGAACGGTTCCGCGTGACCAGCATCGTCCGCACGAAGCCTTACCTTGTCGCGCAGGTCACTTGGCTGGAAGACCGGCCGTCCATAGACGGCGGAGGCGACGACCTGGAGACTCTGGCCAGAGAGGTTGAGACCTACATGAACGACGTGATCCGGCTGTCCAATCGACTTAGCGGGAAGCCAGAGAAGGAAGTGCAGGATTTGAGGAGGAACCTCTTTCCGACACCCTTCTCCTTCTTCGTTGGGAGCACATTTGAAGGCGCTTTGAGGGAGCAGCAGGCCCTGCTCGAATTGGAAAACACTGCAACTCGATTGAAGAGGGAGAAGACCACGCTGAGGAACACTCTCAATTACCTCAGTGCAGCAACTGCAGTGAAGGATGTTTTCCCATCATCTTCATGAATGTTGAAGACTCAAGGCAAAGTGACGAATCATATGGGAAAACGAAACACTGGGTAATTTGACCATGTATGAAGTTGTAAATTTTGATGCACATATGTTCTTTTATCTCCATTGCAGTGAGAAAACGGTATTCAACCTGAGAACTCTAGGGGGGTCTGCTCATTGTCCCCTCCTCTCACTACTGAAGGAGAACAAGTAAAGAATGATCTTCGATACTTTATATGTTTGTCTTTTGGCTGCTTCCCTCAGATCCTATATCAAAGTGTTGGGATGTTTAAGGCTCGATCCTGTTGAAAGCTGCTTATATGAACTTGTGACAAGGGTTGTATGCAGTATGCAGAAGGGACAGATGATCTCTGTTGAATGAAGTGCTCATCCTTTAGTTCCCCATCCTTGCACCAAAAACCATTTGTTTCTCTTCTTTAGTTTGATAGGTGGATTCAGAATTGAGATACAAGTTCGCCTCTTGACTATTTTCTTTGCAAGATTTGCAGCTGGACCTCATGAAGTTTCTTTCCTGGGACTCACATTGAATGGTGTAGAATTCCTGAGGTTAATATTGCATTCTGTTTACCTTGGTCCATGCTAGATGTTGCCACCACCATATCAGAGTCATAAATGTTACAAGTCCATGGAACTGAGCAGAAGACAATTCAACTTTTGCCCCCCCACTCCAGACTCTGAAATTGCAGTTTTCCCTTTTGATTCTATTGTACAAAGTGTGCTATGCTATAATCATAGAGTTATCATCGTACATGTTGAGGACATGGATTGCCATGGCTCTCCATACATACCATCATATCCAGAACAGGGAATCAACCACATGAAAAATGCAACAAATGAGCGGTAGATGTTCGGATAAAGAAAGAACGGCAGACATCGTGGACGCGCCACCACTCTAATACCGAGCAGCCGATGGGATCTACCACTTGTGGGTCAATAACCCTTTGGCGAAAGATTCCAACTTCAGTTTGTAGCGAACTGCTGAGGCTGATATGATCGGTCTCATTGTCGTATAGCTGCACTTGTTGTATTTCTTTCAGAGAACAAGTATAGTCGCCGCTGTCCCTATCCAGGGCTTTTATCTCTCCAGCTCAAAGATAAAGTGCCCCTAAATCTTGAAGAAATCCTCAGTCATCCACTGATGGCTGCAAACTTCTCTCTGCTTCAGGCCCAGCCCCCGTCCTCCTCCCAGACAAGGCGATTTCTACCCACAGACAGATTGAAGCTTGCGCCCTTAACCTTATCTTCATGGCCTTGTACTAAACCGAGCGGTCTGTTGTTTCTCCTTGCGTGAATTCCGAGGACTTATCTTGACATCCTCTCCTTCGCTAGTTTCACGCTGATTTCTCTTTTGGGTTGCAGGATGTGCAAGAACTTTGGCAATCGTCTGCGCCTCCACAAATGGGAGAGAGCCCAAGCCAGCTGACTCCTCCGTGAAGGATGCTGAACGGCTACTCGAAGAGAAACGACGCGCTGAACTTTCTGCCAGAATTGCTGCCGGGGAATTCACTGTCGAACGTTCAGGGTATGATAGTCTTCATGGAACTATTAAGCTATCTAAATGAGATGGTTTGTGTTTAGTTGTGATTCCTTGAATCTTGGGAAATCTCATCTGGGCAGTGTTTTTGGCATAATATTGAGCATATATAGGCCTGCGTATGTATAACTTCTGATCGACAGTGCAATATCAGATGATTTTTGTGCCAGATTCTAGCAGAGAGATTATTTCTGACCCATATTGAAGGGCTTATGCAGTAATGATTGCTCAAAGTTTTCAATATCAAAGAAGTGTATGTGGATTCATCTTGAGATTTTGGCTTTTCCGTGGTGAAGATTTCCAGCTTCCCTGAAGAATGGACTGTCGAAATTGGGGATTCCGAATGAGATTCTGAATGTTCTCTTTAGTTGGGTTGATGGCAACCAGGACTATCCGAAGATTCCTGAAGCAAAAGGTGCCTTAAACGCCATTCGCAATGAGCCCTTCTTCATTCCACTTTATGAGCTTTACCTCACCTACGGTGGAATTTTTCGGCTAACCTTTGGCCCCAAGGTCCCTTCTTTCAATGCAAAATGTGGTTTCTATTGCCTAACTCCTCCTATTTGCTAACTTGACATTTGTTTCAAATTGGATTATTCATGATGCAGTCGTTCTTGATAGTTTCTGACCCTTCAATTGCTAAACATATATTGAAGGACAACTCAAAATCTTATTCAAAGGTAATAACTACTGGCTGACATTCAGTAAATAAAATTTTTCCATCTGTAAAGTCTACCAGTGATTGGAGGGGCTGCAAAATCTGTTTTCACTTCTTAAAATCAATGATCAGGGCATATTGGCAGAGATTTTGGATTTTGTAATGGGAAAGGGACTTATACCTGCGGATGGGGAAATATGGAGAGTTCGAAGGCGTGCCATTGTTCCTGCTTTGCATCAGAAGGTAGTGGATCTATGGATGGTTTCACTGGCAAATCTATATTTTTGTCCTGATTTAAAGCTTCATTTTTCCCCTCTTTTAACTTTAGTATGTAGCAGCAATGGTAAATCTGTTTGGTCAAGCATCAGATAGACTATGCCAAAAGCTCGATGCAGCTGCTTCTGATGGGGAAGATGTAGAGATGGAATCTTTGTTTTCCCGTCTGACGTTGGACATTATTGGAAGGGCAGTTTTCAATTATGAGTTTGATTCGTTGACCAATGATACTGGCATTGTAGAGGTACTAGTAATTTCATTAAGTCCTCTTCTCCAACTCCCTTATGATATATACCTTAAATTCTGGCTTTCTTGAACTTCTGCATCGAGTGTAGGCTGTTTACACTGTTCTACGGGAGGCAGAAGATCGGAGTGTTGCACCAATTCCAACTTGGGAAATTCCAATATGGAAGGACATCTCTCCAAGGCAAAAGAAGGTTAATGCAGCTTTGAAGTTAGTGAATGAAACTCTTGATAGTCTAATTGATATTTGCAAGGTATCTTCTCTATATCTCTTATTCATATATATAGATTTTATTCTTTGGCTAAGAAGACTAATATTTCTTATTACTTGCAATTGCAGAGGTTGGTAGAGCAAGAAGATTTGCAGTTTCACGAAGAATATATGAATGATGAGGATCCTAGTATTCTGCACTTTCTTTTGGCTTCTGGAGATGATGTATGGCATACTAACAACAGATATATTGGTTAGTTGCTAATGCTAACTGAGTTCTGATTTTCTACCTCTTTTACCCATTTCCTTTTTAAGGTCTCAAGCAAACAACTCCGTGATGACTTGATGACAATGCTCATAGCTGGACATGAAACCTCTGCTGCTGTCTTAACCTGGACATTCTATATTCTTTCCCAGGTATAGTGCTGCAATCTACTCTCACAATGTCAGTCAAATCATTACACCTAGAAGATATAGATTCACACTCTTGACAAAATTATCATCAGTTAAACTCAATCAGAAATTTGGACTGCAATCCATCTGATCCATCAATACTCAAGCTCACTTGTTGCTTTCCATTCTTGCAGGAACCCGGCGCCATGGCAAAGCTACAAAATGAGGTAATGTTGACTTCATATGTTGTTTTCAAGTGGCATGTATGAAATGTTTTGTATGGTATTGTCAGAAGTTGCTTGTACTATGCATACTCTTCAAAATCTACTTTCCAATTATGGCAACAGGTGTTCATATTCTGATCATGGGATCTGTTATTGTCCTGGAAATATGCTTTTACCTGTCTTCCTCCAAATATTAACTACACAAATACAATGATACATCTAACTTTTGACAATGCTTTTCAGGTTGATTCTGTTATAGGAGATCGATATCCAACCATTGAAGATATGAAGAAACTCAAGTACACAACCCGTGTCATTAATGAAGTAATTACAATATCATTGTCTCCAAATTTTGAAAGTTTTACCAAAGGCATTGAGTTCCACCTTTTGGCTTGTGAATGAGGTACTGAGATCTTTTCAGAGGGTTTGATGTTCATTTTCTGTTCTTCAGTCATTGAGGCTCTACCCTCAACCGCCTGTTCTAATTCGCCGATCCCTGGAGAAGGATGTCCTTGGAAAGTATCCTATAAGGAGGTGAAACGTCATGAGCATCATTTTTTCTTCTCTTCATCACTTATCCTATGTCTGACAGTGCTTGAGAACTCCACTCTACAATAAGAATTAGTATTTTAATCACGGAATGATTATGATAATATTAAATTTTTGGTTCAACAGCGGTGAAGACATCTTCATCTCGGTCTGGAGTTTACACCGGAGTCCACATCTATGGGATGAAGCGGAGAAGTTTAATCCTGAAAGATGGCCATTAGATGGACCAAATCCAAATGAGACAAACCAAAACTTCTGGTGCATGAGCTCTCTTTTCATTTACCTGACAATTGAATTTGAAAGATCGCCTCTTTCCAGCTTTATTAAATTCCTCATTCTGATTCATGGCATTTCTGGCTATCACCACTACATATAGCTCCTCAACAACATTTAGTTCATAATTTCAGTTACTTACCATTTGGCGGAGGACCTAGGAAATGTGTTGGAGATATGTTTGCTACATTTGAGGTGATGCTTTAATTACATCATCCTGTCCAAGAGAAAAGAGCATGGTGAAATTATTGTTCTGATGCATCAGCTTTTTTCCTTCTTTCCCTGCAGACCGTGGTTGCTGTTGCCATGCTTGTGCGGAGATTTGATTTTCAGATAGCTGTTGGAGCACCTCCTGTAAGCAATTATTATCACTTAATGGAAGAATTTTCTTTCTTATATGTGTGGAATGCTAATATGTGAACAAAATATCAGGTAAAAATGACAACGGGAGCAACAATCCACACGACCGAAGGATTAAAAATGACAGTCACGCGAAGAACAAAGCCTCTAATAGTACCAACGTTAGAGATGCCAGCACTGAACACAAGTGGTTCTATGGGCTAACTGGATGATAGTTCATTGCCCTCTCAGCAAAGTCAAGTTTCTTCTGCCCATTCCTAGTTGTTTCTTCTCCTGCCAAATATTGAAGGCTGCCTACCATGCAGTGAATATAAATAATTAAACGGGTATAAAACGCAATGTAGCAACTTCCTACTTTTGAAGCATAATTGCATCTTATATCATTGAGACGGGTGATCATAAGCAATCTATCAGAGAAATCCATGAAATTGTTGGTGATCTATGTTGTGCAGTACCAATAGATTAACACTCTGTAATAATGGATGCCATATGAAATTCATAGTGAATTGATTCAATCTGTGTGTGATATGCCTTAACAGATCATTACAGATAGGGCATTGACGACCCATGTACACGTCAAGTTGATTCAGTGCATGCCTTCTTACTTCACTGCCTAGATAGGCAGTTTGCACAATAGCTTCTGACACCTACACTTCTGAGCTCTGCTACTTCAAAGAACCTATTCCAACACATGAATATGGTATCTGAATTAGGCTCCATCCAATATCTAAAGGATGCTGCAAATGCTGGAGCTTGATCAGCTATTTACCTCGAGTCAGGGATTTGATGAAAACGGCACCTTGTTCTCTGAAGAAGGTTTATCAGAATCATCAAGAACTGTTCTTTTTTGCCCCCAACGAGAAGGGTGAAGAAACATGCATTTCCCCATCTAATGATGAAGTTAAATGTGACATCAAGGATGAAAGAAGAGTAGCTCTTCTTTTTAGGCCTCTTGCACTCAAAAGAGGTGTCATATGGCCATGCTGCTATAGGTCCTCTTGGTGGCTGGTCTCACGTTATGTGCATTATAGAAGGATAGAATTTGAGCGGTATAATTTAATGCTGTTGGCCTACGGGAATCAGTTTTATATTTTTGTAACCATATTCAAAATATTATTTCCAGGGAATGACTTGTAAGTTACACAACTTTGATATGGGAGAATTATCTATGCACAGCATGAAAAAAATGGCATGTCCTTTTCAAGAATTCTTTATTCAGACAGTCATTGTCTGGAATGATTTTGAACTAACAGCCTGTTCAGGGAGGAAACTTATGATGTTCCTTGACCTTACTATCGGTTGGAGGGGAGGGGTGGCTTCTCGTGGCTTTGCTCAAGAAGACAACTTAATTGAGATTGAGATTGACATGATCAACAAAACTGGCTATATGTAGGATGGGTAGCTTTGACACTTAGACATTTACCCATTCTCATAATAGAAGAGCCAACATTTGGTATGAATGTTTGGAAGACTGATCATTGTACAACTTGAGCTGTTGGTTGCAACTAAGCTTGAATATCTCATGTCCTGTTACATCTGATGGTTGCTTCTCTATCTTTTTTTATCAATAAACTTCATTCTCAAACTGTACAAGAGTTTTATGGGCATAACCCTTCAAAATTATGCAGAGAATTGTTTGCACACCAGAGACCCTTTATGCTTAAAAGGATTATCATTCAACTTCCCTCTCATGTCTGACAAAAAATAAAATATCATCAACTTTCAACTTTCAAGTTAAGTGTTTACATCAGGAAGTTCATGAAAGACTAGCTTATAGATTGGGTACAATATATTAAATATATTTGTCCTTTTGCGTGAAGAAATATATATGTCTTAGAAATGAGTTTACAAACAAAGCATCCACCTTACAGTCATAAGACCCTCTGCAGTATAACTTATCAGTTCCATATCCACTTCTATAAAACATCTCAATCTTTCTATCTCCCTCTTCAATGACCATAGAAGAGGCGAACAAACATACAAAGCTCTGCATCGTGGCCATGATTGACCAACGCTTAACGGGACCCATCATCTTCCGGAGTGACTCCATGGAGCATCAGAGCTTCCTCAACAGCCATTCGATGATGGAGAAGAGACAGCTCTTCCTAAGGAGCTACCAGTTCAGCAGGAAGCGGACACTCTCGGAGAGGATCAAGAGATCCTTGGTTAGGAGTAAGCGGGTCATATGGAGTCGGCTCCGGTGTGTGAGGAAGATGAGGAAGTTGGTGTGGTCGAAGCTATTCAGACTCAGATACGGCTTCTTTCACAGGAGGAAGTACCTGAGGTTCTTCCCTCTCTTGAGCAGCAACAGTTACTATTACTATTAATTTTCAGAGTAATGCAACAGCACAACTTTCTCACCAGGGTTTCATGCCCTCTCCTTCTGACTGGATTGTCAATGTTATGAAGTAGTTCTGACTAATTAGATTAGAATACATGCTGTTGATTTGAGTGATAAGAATGCTTATACTGCCTTCAATTTCCCTGCTTTATGCTTACACAGCATAAAAGTTTCCACTTTTATGGAATTGGACACCTTTTCTTCCTCGGTTTCTGAATTCCTTCCACATCCAAGTTAAAACAGAAACTTCTCAGTTTGAAAGGTGGAACAATTCTGTACCGAGATGGAACAGCATGCTCTCTATCCCGTTGAGAAAGTCGGACATGAATCAAAAGTTCAAGAAATCATTCAAATATAACTTTGATGTTATTATGTTTCTTTCTGTATTTTGCTGATTGTTTCTCATCCATTCTGGGTAAAAGAGAGGAGTTGAAAGTTGAAACATGGGCATTGCTACCCGCAGGCTTACTTTACTTGCACAAACTTCTGAGGCCTACAGTGCATAAATCCAATAAAACTATGAATATAGTGGGTATGGACTTGGAAGTTGGACCCGAAGCAAGCAAACTAGCTGTAACCCATGTATATTTTTTTAAGAAAAAAATGGAAAGTCAAGGGTTTGTGGATTCCCGTGTCTGACTAAGAGACAGGAAAGAAAAGACTAGGAGTATAATGGAAGACGCTATTCAACAAGGAACCTCACCAGGAGGAAAGGATGGATGCGTGACAGTGACACTTCCATTTAGCTGTTGAATTTGTGTACAAATCAGACTCTTGCCTTGCTGTGTCCTACAACTTGTTCTTCCCCATCTCTATCTAAACGGATGAGAATTACACAGCACGGTTCGAATCTTTTGGAGAGGATCCGCGGGATTCCCATTGACCTTGAGCTTATCAACAATTCATCACAACTACCAAAATTGTGTGCAAATGGAAGTTCTTTAATAACCAAACAAGAACTCTTTAGTTTAAGCCCTCTATAATAAGACAGGCTGTTTAAATGCACTCACTCTCCTTTAGAGCACAGTTGCCTTGATCAGATAAAAACATTTAAGAAACTATTACACTTGTAACAAATTATTGCATCTTTGATAATACATTCAAAATTTGCTGGGTCAATTAGTTAAAGGGATACTGTCATATAATATTATTATGAAGAGGATGGATACTGCTGTTGCTTGATGATGGCCCATTAACTCCAACTCCTTTACCAAATCTGAGCTTACAACTCTGTACATTCCTGCTGTTCATCCATATGAAAAGTTCAAATAGTCGAAAAAGTTCCAGTACTATCCACGGGTTCTAATGTCTATCTGTCATTCACAAACACAACAATGATTGTTGTTACTGCATAAGCATACTCAGCAACTGCCCCAGTACCATGCATATGCTTTTGGCTACCATGAACCTCAAAATGTCTTTATGTGAGACCATGAGCTATTGGCAAAAAGCTTGGACCACATAATAAGTGCTTTGCAGTGGAATTCTTCTTCTTCTTTTTTCATTTCTCAAGTATAAGCCTTCTCCAGAGTATAATATTCAGTATATTTTGTTTTGTTCAATGAGGAATAGATTAGAGTGACAGCCACAAGAGGCTTGACTTGACTGAGAGTCTGAGAGTCTGAACTCTGAATCAATCTATGTATATAAAAATGCCATTGAGGATCAGCTTTAGCTGAAAAATCACAACCATATATATGCCTTCCTTATTTATTCTCAGCAAATGATTGGGCTTGATGAGTATCCCTAACATGCAGATCAATCATTGCACATGCCTCTACTATTCATTTTCACCTGCAAGAAAAGAACAAGCCTTGGAGATTAAAAGGGTGCATCATTGTATTGTAAAATGACTGCGGAGGAGTCACTGTGGGGCCTGCCTTGCTTGATGGCCAGCACATGGAAGATTGGATCTCTTCCTTGACAAGTCTTCATGTTCTGTGCTTATGAATGACTAATCCATAAGAATCAGTAACTATGATGGATCTGGAAACAGAGGTAAGCATGCGTGAAAAGCTGGAAAGAGGACATCTTCGAGCCTTGTCTATTATACTGACCCAAGAGTACGGTAGGCCAAAAGATTGGTGTTAAAAGGCTGCATCCCATGTGTCGTAAGGAATCCTAACTGTAGTCTCTCTCCCCCATATTCTTTCTGTTATTAGCATTAATTTTTGTTTCCAAGTTGCTGTAAAAAGCCCAGTGTCTAAGCTCTTCTAAGCAACTATATATCATAAAGAAACTCAGACCCCCTATCACACTGCTCTACTTAGCAAAACACTTCCATCCGCACAAGCCAGAGCCGTTTCTAATCCTGCAATTCTGCATATGGGTCTTCAGGAAGTTGTGGCAGGAAGATTCCGATGCTACCAATATCAGAAGCTTGTCCCTTCCGATGGGAAGGGATGCGAGGCGAGGCTGAGAGGAAGGTGGCTGAAGAGAGCTAATGGGCGGTTCAAGGGCCTTCGGATTTCTCGATCCAGGAAACTTACTTTCAGAGCGTCCTCGGTCTATGTGTTTGCGAGCAGGATGGCTAGAATCTATAGAGAAATTACGAGCAGGATGAATGTTGACACAATTTGCCCAGCCATAGTGTTCTCCACTCAGTGGGGGCTCCCAGCTTTGTCTCACATTCCTCGGTGAACCTATGAGGGCTGCTTTCTCTGGGTGAGAGCCATATGTCTGAATATTACTTCTTAATAAGATTTTCTACCTTTCCACTCGCTAGATCTAATCCTTTCCTTAGACAGTTCCATCCTATTCATTGGGAGTTGATAAGGCAGTATGCTGCTAATCTTCTGCTCAGTCGATTGAATTGTTAATACTTTTATTTACTCAATTATGCTGCAACTGGGGACATGTTGATTAAGACATGATAACAGCTTCTGAAACTTCTGCCTCTTGAACATGAACACTCGTGAAAATTCTTCATATCCAAGTCATAACGATGTTCACTGCCCTGGAAAGTTATCTGCACTAAATTATAAACTCAGACAAGAGAATCATGGAGGTTCTCGGATTGAGAAAACATGAAATTGAAATTCTTTTACCTGGGTAATTACGCACAAGTTCCAATGGCAAAAGCTTGTTCCTTTTTATCTAGATCTATGATCTTCCATCCATGGCTGAATGCTCATGGGAAACTCTTGGAAAACACTGCAAATTTGATAAATCTATGGCTCTGGAAGATTTATTTATTTCATTTACATTCTTTTTGGTTTAGCTAGCCTTAGGAGAACACTGCAAATTTGATCAATCTATGGCTCCTGGAAAAGCTCAGACTTTTTATCTCTGCCATGGGAATTTCAGGATTCAATTCCACTCACTCCTATATGGACCAAATATGATGGATAGTATTCTTTACCGGGAACATCAGCCTAGCCTAGGGAAAAGGAATGTGGATTTGTTTGCTGGAAAGTTGGAGGTTTCCCTTCTTTATATTGGTGGATCAATCATTGTGAGGTTCTGTTTACATTAGATTCACCTTTATCAACCAAAGCTGCAATCATTTAAATATTTCAATACAGATTTCTAAGTAATATTTTCTACTTCTGGAACAGTGTCCAGACCAACAGACCAATTTTGATACCATGTCCTGCTACACTATGGGACCGAAGGAAACAGATAAGACTAGAAGTCCTGTCAATGGCTGCTCCTGTGATAGCATCCTCTTTTTGACATCAGTGGGTGTCCATCTGTTCACTTCACCTCAAGATATGGTCATACTGTGTTGCTGTTAACAGTTAAATTCCTATGCAGAAGCTTCAGAAACTATTGCTGGGTTGCCAGTTCAGCATAAGCCCAAGTTCAGTAAGTCTATGCCCTGTCCAGTTCTGGATATGGTGGGAGATTTTTGGTGAGGCTAAAGCTCCTTCCATGCCTTAAATCTTCAAATAGAGAATGAAGAAAAAAGGGAACCATCACTGTTTACAGAAAAATAAATTACTACCCATCATGAACAGATGATGGAAGATGCTAGACAAGCCCAGCCCAATTTTCTCTGATAGTAAAAAGACTATGAAATCTCGAGTAGGCAAATTTTCTAACTTCTGAGATTGATCCTGTTCATCGAAATTATGAAAACGAAGGCAACTTATTCAATATAATGTACTGTTTGCTATATGCAAGTCCAGTAGGCCACACTGGCATTTCGACCGAGTTGTATTCCAAAAATTGTGTAACTTATTCTTAATTCTACTAATAAGGATCAATGTTTGCCATCATCTTGTTTAGTTTTAGAAAGGTAGTCTCATCTCAGGATGCGGATGGGAGACATATTGGTTGATATGATCCGAAACTTCATGATGCAAACTTATCGGGACCACATAACTCTCCCATTCATCGCAAGCAACAGGACAACCTGAGCCCTCCAAGGCGTCCCATTAGATGAACACGCGTGGCCCACCATTTTTAATAGTTTTTATGCGAAGTCCTGAAGTCCACCTTCCTGCAACCTTGGCTCTATTATCCAGCTGGGTTTTCCGCCCTTTGGTTGTTTGCAAGTAACTCTTTGGCTAATAGTCCTTTCGAAATTATCATCAAGTTTTCATCTTTATTAGTGTCCGATTTGGTAACCAGTCTTGCGCCTTTGATCGTTCATGTCTGCTTCTGCTCAGGAGATAGATGGAGAGGGTGATGATGCTGTTCGTAATGGTGATGATGAAGACGTCGGATTTGATAATCCGAGGAAGAAGAAAAGGAGAAGGAAGAGGAGCTACCTTGAGTTTTTAGGGAAACTTGCACGGGCAAGGAAGGTCTTCCTGTGCCATTCAATACTCAGGAGGAGTAAAAGGAAACCAATTAGGTCAGTGGACGAAGGAGCTAGATGTGGTCAAAGATGGCTCTTTTGTATTAGCAGACCCGGAACTTCGGATTCACCGGTCGAGTCTTATCCAAGTGACCCAAATGATCCAACTCATGAGAAGGTAAGGAATCTGTTGGAAAGGAATGATTTTTACTCCAAAGAATGCAATCCTCACTTGAATGTCGACAGCCTAGCTTCTTGTGTGCAATGAGGTCTATATCTCCTGTGGCTTCTCCATGCTTTGCACAAGTATTCGTGGGTCGGTACCAGGATGATCATCTTTGATTATGAGAGGGATTCCGTGTCCGCATTCTCGTCTATTAGTTATTTATGTGTGTGTATATATATACCCACAGATTGGTTCAAGAATTTGGGACGACTGTGTTAGAAAGCAGAGCATTTTGGGAACCTGATTAGTTCTGGTGTTTTTGGAGATCCGGAGCAATTGGGGTCAATTTTCTTTGGACTTCATCTTATTTACAGGTCATTGAATCTTCCTTTTTCAGAAGATGGATTTTTTTCTTTTCACTTTTCAAATAGAGTAACTTTGTTGTCTGTAATTGAAAATCTGTCTCTTCATCCCATTTCATCACTGTGGGAATGAATTATAACTCAGGTGTGTGCTCGGGATTTCCAATTCCGTACTGGTCCTTGGTAATCAATACATCTTGGTTGTCAGCTTTCAAGACTCTGTGTTACTTACCCATGCACGATCATTATGCAGCAGCAGCAAAACAGCAGAACCCTGAAGGTTGGTCTATGAAATTAATTCTTCACAACTTTTATACCAATCTTTGTCTGGAGTGAACCATTTGACTGGCAAATTAGCAGTTGTTAGCAGATTGGGTCATAAAAGTGGGAGAGTGTGAAAAGGGCAAACATTAAGAGGGTAACATATACGAGGTTATGATAATTAGAGCAGTCCAACATACAGGTCCAGTTCATAAGCTCTGGTTTTAATGACTGATTCTACCACATGGTTATTTTATACGGGAAGAAAGACCTTTCAGTCACAGCTGTTGGTGCTCTTTCCTTTCTCCTATGTTTGTGCTGTCAAATCCATGACTAGCGGATCTGTATTTAAGGTGTCACATCTTTATTGCTCCATGTCTTCAGCCAAATTTTACTGGTCAATTTGGAACAGATACTGATGCCTGTAAGTTTGAAGAATCCATCACTGTCCATCATTATGTTCTTGGTAGCTAGCTGAAGCATCCCATTGCTGGCCAATACTATCTGTTCTTGCTATCAATCTGTTCTTGCTATCAACCGTTGTCTATATTTCTTATTCTATAGTCCTTTGGATATCTGTCTTGAAGCCTTGAGCTAGGGCCTTATTTTTCTGAATTACATGCACGTTCCATGTATTTTTGAAGTGTTTCCGCCTACACTGATATTATTTCTCCTAGCTTCTGGGTCAAGCTTTCAATGCATAGACTGCATTCCCTTTGAGAAACATCTTCTTTTAGGTTCATCCAGTCCTCATCAATGGGATAAGGTGATAATAAACAGGACAAGCGAAAAGGCCGCCCAGAACAACTATAGCCGATTAATCAGTGTCCACGCACGCTGCTTCCATTCAGGATGCCAAGATTGCCCTGATGACGTTCCCCTGTCAATTGTCGTACTGAAAATAAAGGGTATTTGAGGCTCCATTGAAGCTCATATTAGGCTCTGAAAAATCTAATTCTATGAAGATACTCAAAATCACTCTGCGGTTTTAAAGATGAAAATTTTGGGCTATGATATGCTCACAGAATGGACCCCATGCAGCTTAGGGGGTTTTTAATTGGGCAAAACGTACGTATATAAAGTTGGGGGATTTATGCGCTGGTCATCAGCGGACATTCACGACAAAGTAGCAGCTTACCAAAACAAGCAATTGCTCATCATTTTTGGGCACAAACTAGTAGAATCTTCGGACCAGCTTAATTGAGAAATAATCCACTACAACTCAGAAAAGTCCATGCACCCTGTCATGGGATGAACTAGCATAACAGAGGGCAAGGATAGGCAATGACCATTGCCCAGTGCGAAAATGGGCCCCCCTCGATATCACAATCAAAACAGAGCAGAAAACATAGAAGGAGCAAAAAAGGACGAGCTCATGCACTGTACACAGTCACCTATCCATGAAAGGTTTATCCCACAGGTAAAGGCAAAGAAGTTTGGCGGCATCCGACCGAATCCCCTTCCAATCTGACAGGGGATAGGAGGCACACGTGATCTCCATAACTCATTCCCTTGTCGACATTTCTTTCTCCAGTCACCGGTCATGGGAGTGAGATAGATACCCTTTTGCAGCTCTCTTATGCATATCTTTTTATCAACACAGGAAAAAAAAACCACTCAGCAAGGAACACATTGGGCTAATAATGCCCTCTGTAGTGTCATCCGCACTTTCAAATCCTGGGTAAATTTTTCCTCTGACAGGGGATACATATTTCAAATCTTTAATGGCAGAATAAAGACGTCAAGGGTATTGTTTACCTCACTCTTAATTCAACTTGTTGCTGCCTCCAAAATGTAGAATTTTCGTCAATAACAATTTGGTCTCTTGCTTGCACTTGTATTTAACTTAATAATAAATGGGTCCCGTCTTGCTAAAGATGCCACTCAGGGATGATTATCATGATCTTGTATATTGCAAGTGTCATTTATCTCCATTGTCTGGCTCTGTTTTCAGTATTAATGAAGGGGAACCTCTCTATTAATTATAGAAAGTGGGCAGGGGCACTCAGGTTACCCATGAGGCCAACCTTTGTTAGAGTCTAGACTTGCTATTTATATGTGGGGGGTAGGCAGTGAATGAGATCCAATAACTGCAGCTATCAATATCCCTTCCTTTGGAAACTGAACCAGAAGGAGTCACCTTCCCCTTAGCTCTCTCTCTCTGCATCCATATCCTCATCTGGCAGGATGCCCAAATTTTATTATTTTATTCTTTTCTGTGACCAATGAGGAGATGGATGGGATTGGGGAGCTTGTATTGTTCTGAGGTGCATTCTTTTTATATTCTCGACGGCTGGTCCCAATCTCGTAGCTTTGCGAGGTTCAAAGGGGAAAGAGGACAGCAGAGGCGGTGATCGAGGTTTTTGCGTGTCCGATAAAAAAAAAGTATTATCTTTACTGGTGGTTCGTTCACTGGGGGGCTTCGTTTCTCGAGTCTGATTGAACCTTTGATTGATTATGGTGATTGCTGGAGCTTAGATTGGATCTGTGCTAGCTGGGTTCTTGCCTTCTGCAGCTCACTTTTTGTGAGGTAAGAAGTCCTCTAGTTCAGCAATTTTAGTTCATGGGCTTTATCTGATTGTTCTGGTGGCCATACCTCTTTTATGGAGAGCTGTTCTTATCCTTTCTTCCTTATTCTGGATTCCCTGTATGTTTGTCATGCTCTTCAGTTTCAAAAAAATATCATTTAATTGAAGCTGAGCTGAAAATTAAATTATATATTGTCAATAACAAGAGATGTTCTTGAGGGAAGTTGCAAATTTGCTTTTTCCATTTATTTTCACGATGAAATTTGGTGAATTTACTACTGTCGGTAGAGTTAGAGCATCTCCCATCTAATTTCCTCCTGCCGTTGTTGGTATGGATACTAAGAAAGCTCTGATTGCCGCTTACAGAGAAAAAAACATGTCAATTCTTAATGAAGAATGCTCCCATCAACTTGATAGCAATACCTCTCTCGTCATTTTCTAGCTCGCTTTACATTTTTCCAGTTTGATCCAGTTTCAAGTTCAACTTTCTGCCCCACTTTGCATTAGCTGAGTGTTGTGTTATTTGAGTCTGACCCGTGAACTGTACATTGCTGCACTCTTTGATTTGATCCCTTCTTGTACTACAGGCGATTGTCCTATCAAAGGAATGTTCTTCTACATTTGATTGGACTAAAAGTTGTGTTTGGTTTGCTATCTTCAGGTTGTAAAACAGAAATGTCTTCCTCAAGACCGAGCCACTCGTCAAGCAATTCGAATAGAACAAGGCACAGTGCAAGGATTATTGCTCAAACTACAGTGGATGCAAAAATCCATCAAGACTTTGAAGAGTCGGGAAGCTCCTTCGATTATTCGAGCTCAGTTCGAGTCTCCAATGTCTCAAATGTCAACCCACAGCCCAAATCTGACCGACTGACCACTGCCTATCTCCACCACATACAGAAGGGCAAGCTGATTCAGCCCTTTGGGTGCTTGCTAGCCCTGGATGAGAAAACCTTCAAGGTCATTGCCTACAGTGAGAATGCCCCTGAAATGCTTACTATGGTGAGTCATGCAGTTCCCAGTGTTGGCGATTGCCCAGTCCTTGGGATTGGAACTGATGTGAGGACTATATTCACTGCACCCAGTGCCTCTGCTCTTCAAAAGGCGCTTGGTTTTGCAGATGTTTCTCTACTGAACCCCATACTAGTTCACTGCAAGACATCGGGAAAGCCCTTTTACGCAATTATCCATCGGGTAACCGGGAGCTTAATTGTGGATTTTGAACCCGTGAAGCCTTACGAAGTTCCAATGACTGCTGCTGGGGCTCTGCAGTCTTATAAGCTCGCAGCCAAAGCCATCACTCGACTTCAGTCTTTGCCCAGTGGGAGCATGGAGAGGCTTTGCGATACTATGGTTCAAGAGGTCTTTGAGCTCACTGGGTATGACCGGGTAATGACCTATAAATTTCATGATGATGATCACGGTGAGGTTATTGCTGAGGTTGCTAAACCAGGCCTTGAGCCCTACTTGGGCTTGCATTACCCTGCCACAGACATCCCACAAGCAGCTCGTTTCTTGTTCATGAAGAACAAGGTCAGAATGATAGTGGATTGCCGTGCAAAACATGTAAAGGTCCTTCAGGATGAAAAACTTTCTTTCGATCTGACTTTATGTGGTTCCACCCTCAGAGCACCTCACAGCTGCCATCTGCAGTACATGGAGAATATGAATTCTATAGCTTCTCTTGTCATGGCGGTGATAGTCAATGAAGGGAACGATGAGCCTGAGAGCAACAACTCTCCTGATGCGGGCTCGCAGAAGAGGAAGAGGCTCTGGGGCTTGGTGGTTTGCCACAACACATCTCCGAGATTTGTCCCATTTCCTCTTCGATATGCCTGTGAATTTCTTGCTCAAGTATTTGCCATCCACGTGAATAAGGAGCTCGAGTTAGAGAATCAGATTGTGGAGAAAAATATATTGAGGACTCAAACTCTACTGTGCGATATGTTGATGAGAGATGCTCCTCTGGGGATTGTGTCCCAGAACCCAAACATAATGGACCTAGTCAAGTGTGATGGAGCTGCTTTGCTTTACAACAGCAGGATATACAAGTTAGGATTGACCCCCACTGACTTTCAGATACAGGATATAGCGACTTGGCTTGCCGAGTGCCATATGGACTCCACAGGTCTAAGTACGGACAGCTTATATGATGCTGGGTTTGCTGGTGCTTTAGCCCTAGGGAATGCAGTCTGTGGAATGGCTGCTGTGAGGATTACATCAAGGGACATGATCTTCTGGTTCCGGTCTCACACGGCCTCAGAGATCCGATGGGGTGGAGCAAAGCATGAGCCCGATGAAAAGGATGACAACCGCAAAATGCACCCAAGGTCATCCTTTAAGGCTTTTCTTGAAGTTGTTAAGACGAGGAGTCTTCCTTGGAAGGACTATGAGATGGATGCAATTCATTCTTTGCAGCTTATCCTGAGAAACACAATCAAGGACATGGATGCAGTGGAGGTTAATACCAATGTGATCCACACCAGGCTCAATGATCTTAAGATCGATGGATTGATGGAACTGGAAGCTGTGACAACTGAGATGGTACGATTGATCGAGACGGCTACCGTCCCTATATTGGCAGTTGATGTGAACGGGCAGATTAATGGATGGAATTCAAAAATAGCTGAGCTAACAGGTCTTCCTGTTGAGAGAGCCATTGGGAAGCATCTTCTGACACTCGTTGAGGATTCTTCAACTGATGTGATGGAGAGGATGCTGTCTTTAGCATTACAAGGTAACGTTATATGATTTAGCATCTGCTTTATTTCCGTAACCTTATATTTAGAAATAAGCCTTTCACCTTGTCCTTCATCAACTGCTTTGACTTTAATATCCTACAGATTGAGCCAGTACTAAAGTGCACTGATGATGTGCATCTAGTGTAACTCAGGACTCCCTTTATGTGTAAAGTGGGTCTTACTTGATGGGATAGTTACTATTATCAATGGTTGAAAACAGAACTCGTACCCCACTACCTTGTCTGGGCTGCTGATACCTTGAGAAGTCTGAGATAATAGTAGAATTTTGTATCTGTTTGAAACATTTTGAGGATTACCATTCTTACTCTTGTTTGTCTCTGACCAGGTAAAGAGGAACGGAATATTCAGTTCGAGATTAAAACGCATGGTCCTCGGATGGATGAGGGCCCTATACGCTTGATTGCAAATGCCTGCGCCAGTCGGGACCTTCAAGAAAATGTGGTGGGAGTATGTTTTGTTGCCCAAGATATCACTGCCCAAAAAACTGTCATGGACAAGTTCACTCGGATTGAAGGAGACTATAAGGCAATAGTCCAGAATCCAAATCCATTGATTCCTCCCATCTTTGGCACTGATGAGTTTGGTTGGTGCTCTGAATGGAACCCTGCAATGGTGAAGCTCACTGGATGGACTCGTGAGGAAGTGATGGATAAGATGCTCCTCGGGGAGGTCTTTGGGACCCATTCAACATGTTGTCGTCTCAAGAACCAAGAAGCATTTGTGAGTCTTGGGATAGTTCTCAACAATGCAATGGCAGGTCAGGAGTCCGATAAGGTTTCATTTGGTTTTTTTGCCAGAAATGGGAAGTACGTGGAATGCCTCTTGTGTGTGTCCAAGAAGCTTGATCGTGAGGGCACAATCACTGGGGTCTTTTGCTTCTTGCAGCTTGCGAGTCAGGAGCTGCAACAAGCAATTCACGTTCAACAACTATCAGAGAAAACTGCACTGAAGAGACAAAAAGCATTGGCTTACATAAAGAGGCAGGTAAAGAATCCACTATCTGGAATTATGTTTTCTCAGAAAATGCTTGAAGGGACCAATCTTGGAGCTGAACAGAAGCAGCTACTCCAAACTAGTGCACTATGCCAGCACCAGCTCAATAAGGTCCTTGATGATTCAGACCTCGATAGCATTATTGATGGGTAAGATCATCCAACATCAGATTTTTTTTTTTCATATCAAGTTGAGAAGGCTTTTCCATTAAATTTGTGTACTTCAATATTATTCCCCAAAAGTTATTTTTCCAGATATTGCCATTCAATATGTACCTGGTTTGAGAGTATTTTTTATTTGTTTTCCTCTTAAAAACTTTCAAATGGCTGCTCATTTTTTATTTTCCTGTTGATGCAAAGTCCCCCAAAGCTCTGATTCCTTTCATTAGAAACTGTTGTATTACTGGATAAAAGTTTACCAGGGAATTGTTTTAAAATGTGGTACGGTTTATAACGAGACAAAAGTTGTTAGGTTTATCTAGTGATAATTTTTTTAGCTTTTATTTTATTTTTCTAATGCTAACAATCTGCTTGTTCAAAAAGAAAATACTGACAATCTGCTGCTAGAGGAATGTATTATAGTTAATTGTTGCATTTTTTTGAATGGATCTCACTTGACTCTCTTAACATTCTGAATAGATATTTGGAGTTAGAAATGGCCGAGTTCACTCTACATCAAGTTGTGGTTGCCTCTGTAAGTCAAGTAATGATGAACAGTAGTGCAAAGGGTATAAGTATTGTCCATGATGCAGCAGAAGATGTCATGACAGAAACATTTTATGGTGACGGCTTAAGGCTTCAACAAGTTTTAGTGGATTTCCTTTCGATATCAGTTAACTGTGCATCAAATGGAAGCGTCCTTGTTGTTGCTGCTCAATTGACTCGGGATCGTTTGGGTAAAACAGTCCAACTGGGAAAGCTTGAGCTGAGGTACTTATTGCTGGCATTTTGACCCAACCATATCATCTAATATCAAATTTTACTCATAGTTTTGTTTTAAATTTAATTATGTAATTTCTTGATACTTTTTTGGGAGTGATTTTGGATGTTTTTTTGGAGCAGAATATCCCATGCTGGTAAAGGGATACCTGAAACTTTACTGAACCAAATTTTCGGAAGTGATGGGGAGGTATCTGAGGATGGAATAAGCCTACATATAAGTAGGAAACTTGTAAAACTCATGAATGGTGATGTGCAATATTTGAGGGAAGCTGGGAAATCGAGCATCATTATAACTGTTGAACTTGCTGTAGCCCATAAATCAATGAAGTGATCTGCCTCTTGAGGAGATGGAATTTTATGTTGTTTTGTATATAGCTTTTGTTAGGAGCAGGTACTCTCAAATTGTATTATATCGTCTTCATCGTGTCAGTAGTGTGAGCTTTGAGATTGAGTGTTGAACTTGAACTCATAATTCTCCTGATAAAAGAGCTAACCACATTAGATAAGGACGTTGTTTGAGTCAAGAAGTTCTTTTTTGTCTTCAATTTGAGATAATGTCCATAAGATATTTGAGACCTTTTTTCTATGTTGATTTCAAACATTGTGTTGTTCAATGTAATTGTGAATTTGTTGTTCTTTCAGAACTCTCTTTATATTGTGTCACTTTTAAGAAATGACACCATTATGTATACGAAATTTTATTTGGTCCCCCTACGAATTTACTAATTGATGCTCCGACAAGTTCTTTTTGCAGCAAGTGGATGAGGTTGGATGGATGCATCAATCCTTTGCCACCTCGACTTTATTACAAGTTGTTGGCATCCAATGTTCCAGTGACATATTGGGTTGGTAGAAATCGAATAGATTTAACTTTCTACGGTGTCATATAACAGCGCTGGATTTATGGAAAAAAAAGTGTTGGATCCATACAAAAATTGGATCCATAAATTTTTGTATGGAGTAGAGTTTGGTAGTTAAGTTATGTTTAATCATAGTTAATAGTTTTTTTTGTTCAAAGTTTATTCTTTTACAGGATTATTATTGCCTCTTAAATATCATAACTTGTGACCCATGCTCCTGCTTTTTTGGTTGATGCATATGTAAATGCCATCCTTTAGTGTGCTTGATTGGTTGTTGCAGATTTTTTAGCAAGTGATTTATTATTATTATTATTATTATTATTATTATTTATATTCGTATTAATTATAAGTGAAATTGCTATAGAAAATGTGTGCAGTATCTTCATCTTTCTAATTGGTCAATCCATCACTTACCCTCTCATCCACTTGGAATTAGAAATAAAGGATAATACTCCATTTAAGCAAGGATAAAGAAAGAGGAGGAAGAAAAAACTTTCTTGCCAACTGTCTCTCCTGTGATGAATGTTAGGATGTCATTGTTCATTGATAGATACCTACTACTTGGATTATTCACCTCCTGGCTTTCTTTATCAAGTACATAGATATGTGATCTTATTTATTAACCTTTATTTTCACGAGACTGTGTCTTTGAGCTCACATGTACTTCAACCACATGAAGAAAAAAGGCCATAGTAACTGTACTGTTGATAAGCATTTTTATTGATGAAGAAAGGCCCGATCAAATGATTAAATTATCAAAAGTCCACTTTCTAGATAGCTACATAAATGGGCCTTTCATCCATATTACATAAGGAAGCCGCCATTGACTGCCCCCTTATCCCTGTGATAGAACCAACCATAACCTGTTTTTGGGAGAGTAGGCTAGGTCCGACCCTTCTCATGACCAACTCTGCTAGGAACCATTCCTTTTCAGTAGTCCATATTCGCATCCTCTCCTACAGAGAGTAATAACCAGCAAACAATAAATTCCAACTTCAATGAAGAGAGGCATGATAGTTTACCAAATTTGCATTGTTACAAGTGAAATTTGCAACCTAAAAATCAACCCTTTCATAGACTTTTCATTTCCATGGAATCCTAAATTGATGTCAATTCCCATTCACACACACAGATTGAGCTTATCTTCATCATCAATTATTGGGTAGGCAATGGGTTGACAACATCTGTCTAGAATTATTGGTGCAATAATAAGAAGATTCCTCCTTTTATTATTATTATTATTAACAAATTAATTAATTTAAACGGAGAATTTGCATAAATGACAAAAAACTAATATTGATAAACCACTGTTCTTAATTAATGTAATACATATATACATGTGTGGTGTGTCTAGAATTATGGGTGATTATTGTCCATCTATCCATATGCTTATATTGTATATGAATTCTTTTAGTAGAATATTGCATATTAATTAGCTGTCCTTTTGGATTATGGATCATAATAATCTTATCTCCCTCTCTCATGGCATCCCACGGTTCTTCTTTGTTGCGTAGTACATGCGGCCGTGAGGCTGCCGACTATCTTATCATGCATCTATTTATTGCACAAAAAAAGAAGAATGTGGATTTATAGAGACAGAAAATTACAATCTTAATGGACAGACATGGGCTACTGGACTGTGATTGTGCTACGATATGGGCTTGCTTATGAGTATAATGGCTGGTAACAAGATCCACAGGGTTTACATCTGTGGTTGTCTGGACAGCAAATCAGAGCAAGAGAATGAATCTGTATGGGATTCTTTACAATTACCAAATCCAAATAAGGAAAAGAAGAGAATGTGAGACGTGAGTATAGATAACACCAAGGAAAAAGGCCGAAGGGTCTGCCAAGTAGTCCGAGCAAGTTCATCCTTACTGCATGTGTTGGAAGCAGGGCTGTGGAAATCCAAACGTCTGAAAGTTCACGGGTTCGTGTTTAATGTCGTTAAATGCCTGGAATGGACTCCCTGTGAGGCATGGCAGTTGGGGGTACTCTGACCATTTGGAATCTTCTACCACAGGATGAACTTGTCCCTGCCGCTGCCTGTCGAAATTTCCGCAATCCCACGAGAAAGGGGCGCTGCTGTCGCCGTAGCTGAAGGCGCCGTTGCTAGTAGATGTCAAGCAGGAGCTCTCAGAAGGAAGGCTGATTGAAGACTTGACCTGAGCAGGAGGCGTAGGAAAAGCTGGAATTGTGGATGGGAAAGTAGTCAATGTACTGATTGAGCTAGTGAGCGTTTCCAGGGAGCACGAGCTTGGAGCGATGGCGCTGAAATTGAAACCCAGAGGAGAACCTGTGCAGCTATCATGGCTTGCAGAAAGACTTGGCTGCTGAAAGGAGAGATAACCCGCAAAGTCAGAAGGTTTGCTGGAGACTTCATGTGACTGAACCAACAGTTTATCCTCATTGCTCTTGACAGGAGCAAATTGCAGATTCTTTGCAGCTTCATTATCATTCTCTGTCAGTGTTTTAGCTAGCGGTTTGTGGGTGGTGGGATCGATGCCCCTCTGTCTGAGCTTCTTCTTGATGCACGAGTTCCAGAAATTCTTTATCTCATTGTCGGTCCGTCCAGGTAACCGTGCTGCAATCTGTGACCACCTGCAAGGGATCGCATTGAATGGAACCCTTTGAATGTTGAACGCGTATGAGGACTGAAACATATTGTTAAATAATGAACCTGTTGCCAAGGCCCGAGTGGAGCTCGACGATGAGGTCCTCTTCCTGCTGACAGAAAGGACCCCTCTTCAGGTCTGGCCTCAGGTAATTGATCCACCTCAGCCTGCAGCTCTTTCCGCACCTCTGCAGTCCTGCAGAATCCCTCTAGTCAGCATGCACTAAAATAGGAACAACCCAAACTCGAATGAATTAAGATAAAGCAGTGCTGACTCTGTGAAGGAATGACTAGCAATTGATTACCTGCAAGCTTAGCCACTGAACTCCAACAGCCGTGACCATACTTGGTGATGTAGCTAAGGAGCTTCGCATCTTCCTCAGGGGACCAAAGGCCCTTTCTCAGCCTCTGCTTGTAGCAGCAAGAATGCCTCCCCATGCCCTCTTCCTAACCCAAGAGCTCTTTTCCCAGAAAGATGAAGTGGCAGAATTTTGGAAGGTCGGAAGAAATTTATACGAAAAAGGTTTCTTCTTCCTTCAACAAGTGTCATATTTTATTTACCTGTTCGAGCTCGCATAAATTAAGATAATTTGATTTTTCTAATACACACTACTGTCGTTTTCTACCTTTATTCAAAAACCTTCTGGTAATATGACGTTCCTTGACTTGGATAGTAGTACAGAGCTTCGTGACACGATCATCAAGAGGCCTACATGAAGCTTCAAACAGAGCACTACCCCTTTTGCAGTAGTAAAAATTGAAACTTTATGTGCTGACATGTTCTAATTTGGAATTTCTGCACCCCGCATGTGGCCGTCAAACTCCTTTGCAGCTCCTGTATGAAATTTCCGATGAAGGGTTATATTAAAGGTAGACAAGCTTGAACATGAATGTTTCAGAAGCATAGCACATATGGCTTAATCAAGCTGATCACGCCCCGGTCTAATTACACTCGGGGACTGTGGGAGCCGATCTCCAAAGGAAAAATAAACGTGTAAGCTTATTTTCGCGGTGCAAAAACTACAAGGACAAGTTGACATTAATGATTCTGTCCTGTCGGAACAAACAGGTAGATGTCTAATGATTCCGGTACGTGTTCTTCAATAGTCGTCCTTTCCATCCCATGGAAACAGTCAATGAATCAAAAGACTTGTTTTTTAATAGAACAGAGTAAAATGCACGGAATCATTACTGAATCAGAGGTTTTATATAGATAATCATCGAGGCATTATTAAAGTTGAAACACTCGGAGGAAGCAAAAAAAATGATTGAACTGGTCGGGAAGACATAATTTGATTCGCCAGTGCAGTGCAGCCAATCTCCCAATGATGCCAATCATACTCTCTTTCATTCTTCTTTCCTGTACATAAGAAGCTTCCCATTCTAGCTCGAGGGGTGATCCTGCAGTGTGACTTTTGATGTCCCTCATTCAGGCATACCCGAGATTTGGTCTTTCAAACTTGATCAATTATACAGTCCTGGTGTGAAGAAGAAAACAGAGGAAGAGGATTTGGCAATAAAGTCTCTATTCATCCCCTCTGATCAATGATTTCCATACTATTTTTAATCCCCCTCTATAGCATAATGCAGCATGGTTGTGTCTTTTTTTATTGTTCTGTTCTGTATCATGATGAAGCTTCTTCAACCCAAGAAAACTGCCATAGCCCAGACACAAACCCCCGCTTCGAAGAATTTTTTAATGGGGACTCAGCGGAAGGATTCGATACAGCTGACAAAAAAAAAAGGCTTGCTGTGATTACATATTCAAAACAGAGGAATTAGCTGTGTCCATGAAGTCAACTAATGTTTCATGCCTATGTAGCTATCCCTGTCCTAGAAGTACCCCTTGAGGATGTAGATGGATGGACTAAGGTCGTAGCTTAATCGTATGGCGTTCACACGGGTTCGTCTTTTGCTGGTTGTTTAGAGTAGGATCTGGAGATCAAATATTCCATTGATGAGAAAGAAACCCAAGAGTTCTTTAGTCCTTGGTTGAAGGTGACGTTGATGCACAAAGCGTCGAAATGGGCCATTGAGATAACAATCTTTTAATGAAAATGGACCATAAACAGTGGCCTTTAGAAACACAAGCACGTGGATGGTACGAGTGTATGAGTTTCAGTTAAATCGATTGCTAATCTCTCTGTCATGCCTCTCAGATCAAAGAGCATCGCCATCATCAACCCACTTACCTTATCCAGAAGCCTTGTTTCTCCAAAACAATGATCTATGGTTGAAAAATCATCTCTCGCTTTTCTTGTGGCCTTCTCATAATCACCTTGATCATGTCCTCTAACCATTCTGCTAGCATGAAGCGTTGGTAGTGTTTAAATGGTGTCTTGAATGTACGGATACACTGCGATGTTATGCTTGCCAATGTCGAGGAAGGAAGGCATGGCACGAAAGGTTTGAGTTTATCAACAAGGAAATGTGACAAGAGAAGCACATTCATGCATTGTTTCTTTCTTTTCGCCCTTCAAATCACAATAAACTATCATTAGCTTAGCTTTATGGGGTCTTTTCTGAGTTTCAAGCTAACCCATCCTAATCTGAAAAGCTCTATCAAGTAGAAATTCTCTCTTTTCCCACTTTTCACTTTAGCTTTCCATGTGGATAATTTGGAATCTAATCATCAACTTTCTTGAGAACACCAGCGAGCGAGCACAAACATCATAACATCATCTGTAAACCATCTCTCATCTATCTTGGTATGCATAGTATATGAAATACTGTACAGACAATATTAAACAAGGAAAGTCACGCATCAAAGCAAATCCAAAATTTGTGGTTAAGAAGATTTAGCCTTGCTGCAAGTTGGTATTAGCTCTTGTAATTAAAGGTAAAAGACTCCACCTTTACAAATTCTGTAGGATCTAATCTATAATCAGGGAAAACCTCGTATCTCTGTGGAAGTTTAGGAGGATGCTGAAGCTGAACTACTCCACCTGCGTTAAGGAGGATGCAACCCCTTTTTTCTTGCTAGTTTTACGTCCATTCCCATCATGTAGGATATCATAATTCGCGACAGAAGCTTGCTCTCCATTCGCACAGGAGCAGCAATCAGACAACTTCGCAACAATGGCCAACTACAACCCCTATAATATCTTGGCCATCAATCAATCCTCCAGTACCACGTAGGCACCCTTCTTTCCTTTATTCCCCCATCCCACTCCATTTCAAGAAAAAGGGTGGGCATAGCATAAGGCTCTCTCTTGATCAATAATTCTCATGGGCCAGCTCCAGTCCGAATCGATGCTGCTGGGTTGGACTCTACTTCTAAAATGATAGGCTTATGATTTTCTTTTTAAAGTAAGAAGAATAACTTCTTTTTCTCTTCTCTGTAATGAAGGAGGCATAAGCATTGCTTATCTTCGTATAAAAGATCCTTCCTTGCAAGGCAACCCTAGACGGCTGGCATAAAGCATCCCTTGGTAATGTCTCACGTCTCTATTCTACAGTCCCCCACGTGCCCCATTATCCACCGTCGATTCCTCCACCTGTGGCTAGTATTGCTACACAATGGGCGATGATGCTAAATAGCTGTCATTGACAACTGTCTACTTTAATATTATTAAACTAATATATATATATATATGAAATTCATATATAATAAGTATTTAATAAAATTTAAGTGAGCATGCCAAAAAAAATAAACTAGGGGTACAGTTTACGTGTGGGATATAATTTGCCCATATAATAAATAATATGTCATTTTAGAAGCCCTAATTATTATTCAATGAAAATTAAATTAGGTAAAATATAATAATAAATTGATGTGTAATTTTTTTTATAATTATTTAAATATATTTATTTATTTCCTACCCGACCCTCCATAAGTACCAACCGCTGCTCGGTAGTTATCTCTCCGCCTATTACCTCTTGAAGAGGATCAGACCCAGACACAGGAGCCAAGAGAAGGATAAGAAGAAGACTATCACTAGGGACAAAAGCAAGTCTATCAGTGGTCGAGTCAAAGAAGATCATGGCGGACGAAAGGACTCTCACCTTCATCGACATCCTCTTGGCCATCCTCTTGCCACCTCTGGGGGTCTTCCTCAAGTTCGGCTTCAAGGTGCGTATATCTGTATTCACTCACACATGCTCACCAAAACATATCCGTGTATCCATGCATAAACTGTTGACTTGGCTACTCGTTAAGATCTCTTGCTTTATTTGCTGGAGTCGGTAAGCTAAGTTATCGGGCTTCACTACAAACACCGATTAAACATATGTCTGAATATGTGCTGCAGGCTGAGTTTTGGATCTGTCTACTGCTGACGATTTTGGGTTATATCCCTGGAATCATATATGCTGTCTATGTTATTACCAAGTAAGGGATATCAAGCAGTCGTTCATGTTGCCTATTTATGTATTACGGTAAGTTCAACTACCCTAGCTACTCTTACTTCCCATGAAGCATCCATAAATCTGTATCAGGAGAAAGGGAGGTGCTAATTTAATTTATAAAGAGGAAAAGAAAGAGATTAAGTTGTTAAATAACATAGCTTAACTCATAATTAAGATTTGTTATTCATACTAATATTCAATTTTCACACATCACTATTCTTTGTTCTTTCTTCAATTTGTAGAGTTGTATATTATTATACGTTTAGTGGGGATTTTTTAATAAATAATTGGTTCATTGATCAACTTCATATCATTATTCTGAACCCAATCATGCACAACATGGACCCCAACCATTTAGTTTGGGATCAAGTTAAGGTCAGTGATGGTCTGATCATGGGACCGCCGGCGTTCAACTAATTGTGTGGCCTACCAATAAGATCGCCATGGAGGACTCATTAGATCCATGCGGCGTGTTCTACTTCTCGGCCTCCTCTTTATCTTCACCACGTCTTTCTCTAGTCATTTCAAGATTCATGGCACTTCCTCAAGGCTGAAAAAAACAAGAGGCAATTGTTTGGCTGATCCTTATTGGCTATTACTGGGCAGGTTCGTGGGAGGCGTCTAGTCTGAGGGGGCTCCATGTGTGACCGTCTGATCGATGTGATTCTAAGTGCGCGCGCGTGTGTGCTGCTTGTGAATGTACTGTGCTCTGGTAAATTACAAGTGTTGGATATGTAACCAGATTGGATTGACGGGTGATTCTCTTTGTAATATCTTATACTCTCCATGTATAAACAAATGCATCATGTTTTTGTGTGAAAATTTTCCTACTTTCTATTACCTAAAGATGGAGAAAAGCGAATTCCGGTTGCCCAAGTTCTTCAATAATCACAATATCTGAAACTGCAGATAAAAGTGAGGATTCTATGTCTTATATACGCAGATGGAGAAGACACGTCACATAAACGGGCCAAAAGATCGATCCAAATCATTGAAGTCACCTGATGCAATAATGCAGCACCACTGGAACCCTCGGCCATGTGTGTCACGGGCTCAAGCTCCAAAGGCCACTTACATTGGAGCAATACCCAATGTAAGGAAGACCCACTTACAAGTAAATAGAGAACAATTACTTGCAGGTGGGGGCAGAGAGTCCATTCACTTCGTGTCAACAGGCAATGTGGCAGACATGAACTTTTTTTGTTCTTTCTCTGATCTCTCTCATATACATGGCTAGACTCCGGAGACATCATATCATTTGAGGAGCGTATGCAGATCACCTGAGTATCTATACGTCCCCCCAGCATGGGAACTCCACCTGCTATGGTAAATACAGGCAGTCCTGCCTCCGGGAACCCAACAAATTTTGGGCTCACTGGCACTACTCCTCCTGGCATGACTACTTCGACATCCTCTTCAGCAACATTGCAGCCTCTTGTTGGTTGTATAATTATACTCATTAGCCTCATCTTGCAAGGTCTTCACTACACGGGTCAAACCTAATCTTCTGGTTTTTCGTATTAGGAATTTGGCTAAAGTTTTAATTTTATAAGGTATGTAAAGTTTATGTTATCAATGAGAATGGGTAATATTAAACTAGGTTCTTTCTAATGTAAACACCTCTGTGTGAAGTATAGATATTATCAGCAACAGAATAAAGCTATATTTGCATCAGGTAGATGTTGAAGGATTGGCCTAATGATAGGAATTAGGAACATTATAAAGTGGAACTGATTTTGCACAGTTTCTTATTTTCTGCATCTTGATGGAGGCCTACATTCCCGGGTACTGGATAAATTTCCTTGTAGGAGGAACAGGAGAAGGAGGTGGCCATGAATTAGGAGGAACAGGAGAAGGAGGTGACCATGAATCACAAAGTCAAATGATGAACAACCATAAGAAAAAAGATCACTTTATGACAAGAATGGTTTTTTTTTTTTTAATTTTCCAACATCTTGCCCTCGAATGGAGGTCACTCATGCATAATTATTGCATTCAATTCCATTGCATTATCAGCTATCATGATCAATTGTTTGGGTATCTAAATGAAAAGGACATTGATGGGTGTTTTCGTTTTACTATGATTAGATGAGTATGAGATTTTCCTTTCTTCTGTAGGATCCAAAAGGGTAAGGGGAGTTCCTTGGTCACACAATATGTTATGGGAAATTTGATCCGTATGGCTCTGTTCTGTTCAGCCACCCCAACTAAGCTCTTCGAAAAAAGTCATGTCTTGATTCTCCCGTTTTCACCGGGACCCAAAAGTCCCAGCCCATTTGCCAGAGGAGTTAGCAGCATCCATAAAAGCTGGAGTCTCATTCGAAGTTAGAAGAACCTTTTTTTCTAGCCTTCCTTACGAAGTTATGTCTTCTAATTGAACGCTTTCTTCATCTCGGCTATCGAATCTTCCCTCGTTGCTCATCCCCTCTGAGAAATCAGTTGACTTCGAGTCCTATCGGTCCTCATTTCTGCTAACTCCGTATGCATGCAGCATACCAGAGCTTACCGCCTCTCCTTTCAGACTGTACGTACCCTTCTTCTCTAGTAATCATCCAACCACAAGCAGCGATACGGGAGGTCGAGGCGCAGTACGTGAAGGTCAAGACATATGTGTGATGGGACATCCAGAACTGTAATGTGAAAGTTTCTCTTTACTCTTCTCACTTGCAGCTCACATGGTTTTAATATGTTTGACGGATGCACACGATTTACTTTATTTTAAAAGCCATTATACTTCGCCGGGAGATCAGGAGCGCTTTTCGGGCTTGCGATTCCAAAATCGAATTCAGCAATGGAGAGTATAAGGGAGTAAGAAGAAGGAGTACAAAGACACTGGTAGGTAATCTGAACTTTTTCTCTTTTCAATTACCTTGCAATTGATATCATGAACAACTCTTAGAGTAGAATTCCAACTGTTCGAATGTTCTGTGCCCTAGGATTGAATGCGTTAGTTTGATGTCATTATAAATGATCAACATGGGCAAATAACTTTGTTGCACAACCTCCATTTGATCAGTCTATTATTTATGCTCCAAACGGTCATTGTAGCGCCTCTCTACTAGGACCTGCCTGAAAAAATCAATTAAACTTTGCTCAAGTAACCCCTGATATTAGTAAGTCGAACCTTAGTTCTCATCCTAATAAATTTTAAAGGCATCCTACCTTTCAACGGCAAAGTGCACCGTCGATTCAGACATATGTGAATAAATCCACGAGTAAACAGTGTGAAAAAGACACAAAGAATGAATCAAAGGGAGACCAGGATGCGTTGGAGAATGGAGATCGTGGGGGTCAAAGAAGGGAGATGGTGGTGGACTTAAGAAGGGATACCATGTTGCATGAAAGAAGGGAAATCTAAAATCTTGATGTCACACACCCTTAATTGCACCTGGTTGGGGAAATGAGATTTTGCATTTGTCTCACTCCCAAAAGTCATAAATTGCAAGACAAGTAGAACCTTGTTCATCATTACCTAGTTTGAGAATTTTGTATTGTAATCAGTTCACTTGCCTTGATTAATTTGAATTGATGCTTTATTGTTCAACTCTTTTAGCCAAGGTTTACACATACCAACAGTCCGTGAGCATGAGGTGATGCACGTGAGCTGCTGCAGTTGCTAATGCTGGAAACCTAACACCACTCGTAGTTCAAAATAATACAAACAAGCAAGGTCACTAGAGATAGCAGGAGCCTCCTTAAGGTAATTGGAAGATGTGAATGCAGCTGTAAATCATTCACCACTAATTTAAAGAAAACAAGGGGAAATGTGTAAAATGACTGATAGATGGAATAAAGTCTCCTTTTTTGCGTACAGGTTGGGGGATTGCCAAGATAGAATAGAGGATGATGCTTCATACCATAAAGCTTAGAGAACCCTTGCAAAATTCAGCAGGATCTCATCCCTTTGGTGCCTTTTTAACTTTTCTCTGTACTCTTCTCCTGTAAATATCATAACCTTTTCTCTCATTTCCCATGTGCTCTTCTCCTGCAAATATCATAACCTTTTCTCTCATTTCCTATGCCTTGATATTTTACAAATTGCCTTGTTGATCACTATTGCACCATCCCTTGTCCAAGAAGTTACTTTATCTCCATTAATCCCAGCTGGATTTACTCGAAAAAGATTCTTTCTACTACAGTTCCACTGTCATATCCTAATATAATTAGATCTAACTATGGGCTGGTGAAGCTTTATCCTCTCCTTGGTCATTAGTGTCTATCTCACTATCTTGTTTCGTTATTCTTTTCCAGGACCCAATTAAATTCAGCAAGTCAAGGCTGAACATCTTTTATATATATATATATATATATATATGCAACGTACATGATTGGAGGAGAGATTCTCTGCTCAGTTAAACCATGTAAGGAGAAGATGATTGGCTGTCATTTTCTCGTGTATGTGATTATGGACACAGATAATCATCTGCAAAACGTGTTCAGTATCCTGTTAATGATTAAACTAACACCACGTAGAGAATACGCTAATTCCAATATGCCTCTTGCAGGTTTCCCCCATTAAATTAATTAGTTATTGTTATCTTCAACTAATATTCCCACTAAAGTGATCCCATGCCGAACTCACTGTGTACTTTGGCTGTCTCTATCTCTCTTGTTCATACATCCGTACTACTCTATAAAAACCATATGAAGATCCACAAAGTTCCAACAGTACCAAACCCCTTATTTTATCTGTCCTCCATCTACGGCAGATGGTTGATATTTCCTCACAACGTCCCTCTGTAAAAGTGGACAGAAGAGAAATAAAAGTGGCCACTGCTGAAGATCGAATTGTATACAGTTTGATGGAAGATAATGGAAGAGAAAGACGAAGACGAAGACTAAGACTTGGGAAGTTTCCTGAAATGGATAGAGAGATGTATGAACATCATAGCTCTCCATCTCAGTACCCATTGCTAAGAAATGTATTTGTTGGAAGAAAATTATTCCAGGAATCAAATTGGTGGCTCGACTAAAATTTGTTGGTAAAATGTTAGTTTACCCTGATTTTCAACGAGGGCCATACAAATAACTCCACAAAGGGCACCCCTATAAGATTCTCCCTCAAAGTGGAGTCTTCTTTCCCACCACACTTCTGGTGTCTTCCTTTTTTTTCTCTTCTGAAATTTGCTTATAGTGTCTTGCACCCCTATAAATACAGGCTCGTCCACACCACACTTGAAAAAACCCAAGAGAGCTTCAAGATTTTCCCAAAAACTAAGAATTGGCTTTACTCTCTTCTCTTCTTGAAATTAAAATTTATTCGTTCTTCTCCATGGGAGGCAACTCGAGGTTCCACAAGAAGGCGGCTTCATCAGCTTCATCATCATCGAAGCGCTCCGCTTTCTCGCTGCTGAGCTTTCTCAAACCGAGCAGGCGCCCCACAAGTCGCAGGGACGATACATGTGCCCATGACGATGCCTCGAGCCCGAGAAAGGTATGGTGCCACAGCGACTACGACAAAGGCCGGTACGTGGCCCAGCCGGGGATCGACGAAATAGCTACTATCTTCATTGCCAGGTTCCACGAGAACCGAGTCCTCGAATCCGAGAGCAAAGCGATCGCTGCAACTTGATCCATTCATTGATTAAGGCCAGTATCTCTTCAGCAATTCTTAAATAACGACATCCAGACAGTCTATGTCTATTGCAGATTGAATGGTTCAATGGTTGAACCGTTGAAGAGATCATTACTTATTCCCTCACAACAGAGTTACAACATGCATTATTATTAGACATCTTCTGCTCTAGTCTTCAACATGTTACCATTGATTTTGGCAGACGAGATTAAAGCAAAACTAGTATAACCATTGAAACTTGAAAAACTTATTAAAGGAGAGTCCTAAAGTGGAAGAAATGTATACTCGAAGCACACTATGCGACAAAAGAAATCAATAATCCCATGGGAATAAGTAAATGAACATGCATGCCAGCCTAAAGGCCAACACTTTTTTACCAAACTTGTTATCTACACACCTTGTCGTTTCCTTGATGATAAACAGGCAAATAATGTGTGGTAGGCTAGTGTTTAATTGTTCCATTAACTTTATATGTCCATACACTATAGAAAGAAGCTAGCGTATCTCAAATCACTGGTAAAAAGAACAGAAAAAAAGAAACCTATCTCAAACGAGGAAAGGAAAAGATAAATATCTAGCAGGATAAAGTGTTCGAAATTCTTTGGCTAAAGGTGTGCAAATTATCTTCCATCCCTTGTTCTTCTTTCTTTTTTCTCCATTACAGTGAGAAGCTACTGGAAGGAACATCTTGCATGGCCGGAGTGTAGGCTATTGTGCTCTGGCTGACCCAATGCTTCCCACTCTCCACATCTAGCATATCCGTTCATCACTGTATGAGATCCTTTAGTCTGGGTGTGTCACGTCTCACGTCTCGTCTCGTCTCATTTTGACAGAATATTAAGCATGGATGCATCTGAAATTTTGTTGGGGGAAAATAAAAAAAATTAAATTGCTAGGTGACTGAATGCAGATCAAGTTATACTAAAATGCATATAAAGTTGCATAGAAGTTAAGTTGGGGCCATGTTGAAGTTTTAGCCAAATACAGGTAGCATGTTGTATTCGTACGTATGTGTTGCATCTACACATAATCCACTAGATCATGAGCTAAGATCTCAGCCATGCACTAACTAAAAAACGTAAATATATGTATTTGATAGGGCGTCAAATTATATTGCATAGTTGCAATTTCTGCAGAACTTTCAACTTGCATTCACAAGGTAAGTAGGAAGGGCGTGAGAATATGCATGATTTCACTTGTGAGACACTTAGGGATATCCAATGGAAAAAAAAAAACAAAATGAAAAAATGTTTATTACATTGAACCGAGCACTTGTGGAAAACCAGGTCAATGTTTCACTACTTTTTTTTGTTTAGTATGAATGATCAAATTGATTTTTCTTTAACTTTTTTTCCTTATGTTCAAAGTATAATGGAGCCTGATCAAATCAGGTCAATGTTCAAACTTCCTTATTGTACGTAAACATTCTATTATCTATCTTTGAATTTAAGTTGATCACTAAGTATGCAGGTGTTAAAAGTAGAAAAGAATCGTCCAACTATATAGAAATTTTCATTGTTTTAGAGGAATGGATCGAAGAAAAACAACTATTCTCTTCGAAGTACATTTAAACCACTATTCTCTTCGCATCACATTCAATCAATCTTTTTCCCCAACTAAATTATGTAATTTTAGGTGAAATGAAGGAAAAAAATTGTTCTAATATAAATAACCACCAAATTCAAATTAAATAGATGACAACACCCCTGAATACCCCCAACTCCTACGGTCTTAAAAACAGTTCGGTCTAATATAAAAAAATAATTATTATTTAATAATAATAAATATTATAAAAACAATAAGATAAAGAAAACTCAATAATAAAATTAAAATAATATATGATAATAATTTTATAATGATAACAACTATAAATAAATAAACAAATAAACTTTTAATATGTTATATTTATAACAAGTTAATGATAGTACGAATTTAAAAATAAATTGACATAAGTTTAGAAAATTATTTCATTATTATGTTTAGTTTATATAAATTAAATAAATATAACTTTTTAAATATTTTTTTATACTTTTAAAACTATTATTTTGTTATAATTATAAATTTTAATATATAGTTTATTTATGTAATTATTATATTTTTTTGTTGATTTATTTATTTTATTTATATTATTATTGTATCATTATTATTATAATATATTTATGAAGACTATCGTATATTATATATCATGTTATAGAGATGCTCAAATTTATAATAAATAAGAAAATCATCATTACCAACTTATTATACTAATTATTTAATAATAATAAATAATGAGAAAAAATAATAAAATAAATAAAACTACAAAAATAAAAATAAAATAATAAATAATATTATTATAATGATAATAAATAAATTTTTATATACTCTATTTAAAGTTTCTTTTTTTTATATTCAGTTAGAAAAGTACGATATTATCACCTATAATTCATAAAAATTAAATTAATATAACCTTTTTTTATATTTTTTTAACTTCTAAAATTATTATTTTGTTATCATTATAATTTTTTAATATATATTATATTTATTTAATCATTATATTTTTTTTGTTAATTTATTTATATTATTATTATAATATATATTTATCACAATAAATACATATTACACATTCAAATTTATAATAAATAAGAAAATTATCGTTATAAACTCTATTATAATAACCATTTAATAATAATAAATAATGAGAAAAAAACAATAAAATAAAGAAAAATAAAAATAAAAAATAAAATAATAATGCTATAATCATCAAAATAAATAAATAAATAAAATTTTAATATGTCAATATAAAATAATAATTATTTATGAGTTTTAAAAATATTTTTTTCAGAATATTATAATAAAATTAGAAAAATAATAAAATAAAGAAAAAAATTTAAAAATAATGATAATGTTATATTGATAACAAATAAAAATAAATAAATAACTAAATTATTTATATTTTCTATTTAAAACAATGTAATAATACTATATTTATCCTAGTTTTAAAAATATCTTTTTGGCATATGCTTATAAAAAATATAACATTATTTTATAAATTAAATTTTTTTTTGACATAAGCTTATAAAAATATAATATACACTTAATTAAAAAATGACATACGCTTAATGAAAAATATATGCTTATAAAAATATAATATATTTTTACAAATGTATTTTCAAAAATATATTTAACTTTTGTAAGTTAATTATAATATTATCATACATTTTATTTTAATTAAGCGTATATACAATTCACCTATTTAATATAATAAATATGTAAATTTATTATTATACTTTTACAAACATATTTTCAAAAATATATTTAATTTATATAAGTTCAATATAATATTATCATATATTTTTAATTAAGCGTATGTCATTTTTTAATTAAGTGTATATTATATTTTTATAAGCTTATATAAAAAAAAATTTCACTTATACAATAATATTATATTTTTTTTAAGCGTATATCAAAAATATATTTTTAAAACTAGTATAAATATAGTATTATTACATTATTTTAAATAGAAAATATAAATAATTTAGTTGTTTATTTATTTTTATTTGTTATCAATATAACATTATCATTATTTTTAAATTTTTTCTTTATTTTATTATTATTAAGTAATTATTATAATTCATTATTATCATATGTTAATTGAGATAAAAAATTATAATATCATAATATTTATATATATTACAATAATATCTATTAAATATTATTATTTTGATGTTATTAAGAATAATATGAAATATTATAATTTTATTTTTTAGTATTTTATATTTCTCCACTCCACTTAATAATTTCTCAATTGTATGCACTAATTTACTTAAAACGAAACAATTATCATGATTTATTATTTGCTATTATTTCACAAGTTCAACAGTTACTTGGATTTGATAATTTTCTATTTTATGATAAATATTATTTTTGGATAGAATATTTTTTATCAAACTCCTAATAAAAAAAGGTTACAAATTTATTTAAATAATTATTTTATTTTATTTATTTTACTGGTTAAATAAAACTTACTTCCTTGTAAAAAAAAATGTATCATTTCTTTTTTTTTAACTTTTCTACCCTCTCCCTAACATCGGTGGACCCGAACCTAGCATGTTTTCTTAATGTGCGTTGGAGAATGTGAATGTGAAGATATATTATGAGATCCTTGTATGACGTAAAGGATTTTTGTCATACCCTAACTAATGCTTCTCAGTTTAACATGTAATCAATATAAGATAGTAATGTTGTTATCAATAACATTATCATTATTTTTAAAATTTTTCTTTATTTTATTATTTTTCTAATTATTTATTATTATTAAGTAATTATTATAATTCATTATTATCATATATTAATTGAGATAAAAAATTATAATCTCAAATAATATCATAATATTTATATATATTACAATAATATCTATTAAATATTATTATTTTGATGTTATTAAAAATAATATAAAATATTATTATTTTATTTTTTTAGTATTTTATATTTCTCCACTTTACTTAAAATGAAACAATTATCATTATTTACCATTTGCAATTATGTTACAAGTTCAACAGTTATTTGTATATGATAATTTTCTATTTTATGATGTATGTTATTTTTGGATAGAATATTTTTTGTCAAACTAATAATAAAAAACTAAACAATTATCATGACTTACCATTTGCAATTATGTTACAAGTTCAACCGTTACATATGATGAACATTATTTTTTTTATAGAATATTTTTGGTCAAACTACTAATAATGAAACGTTACATATTATTTTAAATAATAATTTTATTTTTATTTATTTTACTGGTTAAATAAAACTTAATTCCTTATAAAAATATGTATCATTTCCTTTCTCCTAACTTTTTTACACTACCCCTAACTTTACTTATTGCTTTTACGGAATTGCTGTGGATCCGTCGTGTGGAATTCAATTTTTTTTCTCTCTTTTCTCTTTCTCAGTGGGTCCGAGATTTCCATCTACATTTAATATTGAAACTAAATACATGCAGTTGAGCTTTAGCATTCAGTAATTTGCATCTCAAATACTCAGAGAAACTAGCAAGTATTTACCTAGGGGTATGAACTTTTAGATAAGTCGATAAGCTGTATGAAATAAGTACCATATTTGAAGATCTTGTAGAGTGAAGCAAAATATACTTGTGCTTAGTTTCCCTTAATTTTCAAAATATGAATGATGGAAAGTTTTGCTAGTCTAACTAGGCTATCCTCAGTTGTTTGCCTTCTCTCGTACTGATCAGAAAATGAACTGACATAAAACATGTCATACTATCTTATGTTGACTACATGTTGATAAATCTATGGGTCAGAATCTAGTATCTCTTCTCAACACCTTGTGCGGCAACAGTAAATTGAGAAGCACTAGCAAGGGTATGACAAAATTCCTTTATGCCGCACAAGGCGTCCATCTCATAATTTATCTTCACATTCTCCAACGCACGTTGAGAAGATATGCTAGGTTCGGGCCCATAGATGTTAGGGAGAGTATATAAAAGTTAAGAGAAAGGAAATGATACATTTTTTCCAAGGAAGTAAGTTTTATTTAACCAGTAAAATAAATAAAATAAAATTATTATTTAAAATAATATGTAACCTTTTTTTATTAGTAGTTTAACCAAAAATATTCTATCCAAAAATAATGTTTATCATAAAATAGAAAATTATCATATACAAGTAACTGTTGAACTTGTGAAATAATCGTAAATGGTAAATCATGATAATTGTTTAGTTTTTTATTAGTAGTTTGACAAAAAATATTTTGTCCAATAACAATATTCATAATAAAATAAAAAATTATCACGTTTAAACGATTGAACTTTTAATATAATTGTAAATGTTAAATAATGATAATTGTTTCGTTTTAAGTACAAGTACAGTAGTGTATACAATTGAGAAATTATTAAATGGAATGGAGAAATATAAAATACTAAAAAATAAAATAATAATATTTCATATTATTCTTAATAACATCAAAATAATAATATTTAATATATCTTATTGTAATATATATAAATATTATTATATTATTTGAGATTATAATTTTTTTATCTCAATTAACATATGATAATAATGAATTATAATAATTACTTAATAATAATAAATAATTATAAAAATAATAAAATAAAGAAAAAATTTTAAAATAATGATAATGTTATATTGATAACAAATAAAAATAAATAAATAAATAAATTATTTATATTTTCTATTTAAAACAATGTAATAATACTATATTTATACTAGTTTTAAAAATATCTTTTTGACATACGCTTAAAAAAATATAACATTATTGTATAAGTTAAATTTTTTTGACATAAGCTTATAAAAATATAATATACGCTTAATTAAAAATATGTGACAATATTATATTGAACTTATATAAATTAAATATATTTTTGAAAATACGTTTGTAAAAGTATATTAATAAATTGATCATTTATGTCACACAAGGATCTCATAATATTTCTTCACATTCACATTCTCCAACGCACGTTGAGAAAACATGCTAGGTTCGGGCCCACCGATGTTAGGGAGAGTGTAGAAAAGTTAAAAAAAAAGAAATGATACATTTTTTTTTACAAGGAAGTAAGTTTTATTTAACCAGTAAAATAAATAAAATAAAATTATTATTTAAATAAATTTGTAACCTTTTTTTATTAGGAGTTTGATAAAAAATATTCTATCCAAAAATAATATTTATCATAAAATAGAAAATTATCAAATCCAAGTAACTGTTGAACTTGTGAAATAATAGCAAATAATAAATCATGATAATTGTTTCGTTTTAAGTAAATTAGTGCATACAATTGAGAAATTATTAAGTGGAGTGGAGAAATATAAAATACTAAAAAATAAAATTATAATATTTCATATTATTCTTAATAACATCAAAATAATAATATTTAATAGATATTATTGTAATATATATAAATATTATGATATTATAATTTTTTATCTCAATTAACATATGATAATAATGAATTATAATAATTACTTAATAATAATAAAATAAAGAAAAAATTTAAAAATAATGATAATGTTATATTGATAACAAATAAAAATAAATAAACAACTAAATTATTTATATTTTCTATTTAAAATAATGTAATAATACTATATTTATACTAGTTTTAAAAATATATTTTTGATATACGCTTAAAAAAAATATAATATTATTGTATAAGTGAAATTTTTTTTTATATAAGCTTATAAAAATATAATATACACTTAATTAAAAAATGACATACGCTTAATTAAAAATATATGATAATATTATATTGAACTTATATAAATTAAATATATTTTTGAAAATATGTTTGTAAAAGTATAATAATAAATTTACATATTTATTATATTAAATAGGTGAATACTTGCTAGTTTCTCTGAGTATTTGAGATGCAAATTACTGAATGCTAAAGCTCAACTGCATGTATTTAGTTTCAATATTAAATGTAGATGGAAATCTCGGACCCACTGAGAAAGAGAAAAGAGAGAAAAAAAATTGAATTCCACACGACGGATCCACAGCAATTCCGTAAAAGCAATAAGTAAAGTTAGGGGTAGTGTAAAAAAGTTAGGAGAAAGGAAATGATACATATTTTTATAAGGAATTAAGTTTTATTTAACCAGTAAAATAAATAAAAATAAAATTATTATTTAAAATAATATGTAACGTTTCATTATTAGTAGTTTGACCAAAAATATTCTATAAAAAAAATAATGTTCATCATATGTAACGGTTGAACTTGTAACATAATTGCAAATGGTAAGTCATGATAATTGTTTAGTTTTTTATTATTAGTTTGACAAAAAATATTCTATCCAAAAATAACATACATCATAAAATAGAAAATTATCATATACAAATAACTGTTGAACTTGTAACATAATTGCAAATGGTAAATAATGATAATTGTTTCATTTTAAGTAAAGTGGAGAAATATAAAATACTAAAAAAATAAAATAATAATATTTTATATTATTTTTAATAACATCAAAATAATAATATTTAATAGATATTATTGTAATATATATAAATATTATGATATTATTTGAGATTATAATTTTTTATCTCAATTAATATATGATAATAATGAATTATAATAATTACTTAATAATAATAAATAATTAGAAAAATAATAAAATAAAGAAAAATTTTAAAAATAATGATAATGTTATTGATAACAACATTACTATCTTATATTGATTACATGTTAAACTGAGAAGCATTAGTTAGGGTATGACAAAAATCCTTTACGTCATACAAGGATCTCATAATATATCTTCACATTCACATTCTCCAACGCACATTAAGAAAACATGCTAGGTTCGGGTCCACCGATGTTAGGGAGAGTGTAGAAAAGTTAAAAAAAAAGAAATGATACATTTTTTTTTACAAGGAAGTAAGTTTTATTTAACCAGTAAAATAAATAAAATAAAATTATTATTTAAATAAATTTGTAACCTTTTTTTATTAGGAGTTTGATAAAAAATATTCTATCCAAAAATAATATTTATCATAAAATAGAAAATTATCAAATCCAAGTAACTGTTGAACTTGTGAAATAATAGCAAATAATAAATCATGATAATTGTTTCGTTTTAAGTAAATTAGTGCATACAATTGAGAAATTATTAAGTGGAGTGGAGAAATATAAAATACTAAAAAATAAAATTATAATATTTCATATTATTCTTAATAACATCAAAATAATAATATTTAATAGATATTATTGTAATATATATAAATATTATGATATTATAATTTTTTATCTCAATTAACATATGATAATAATGAATTATAATAATTACTTAATAATAATAAAATAAAGAAAAAATTTAAAAATAATGATAATGTTATATTGATAACAAATAAAAATAAATAAACAACTAAATTATTTATATTTTCTATTTAAAATAATGTAATAATACTATATTTATACTAGTTTTAAAAATATATTTTTGATATACGCTTAAAAAAAATATAATATTATTGTATAAGTGAAATTTTTTTTTATATAAGCTTATAAAAATATAATATACACTTAATTAAAAAATGACATACGCTTAATTAAAAATATATGATAATATTATATTGAACTTATATAAATTAAATATATTTTTGAAAATATGTTTGTAAAAGTATAATAATAAATTTACATATTTATTATATTAAATAGGTGAATTGTATATACGCTTAATTAAAATAAAATGTATGATAATATTATAATTAACTTACAAAAGTTAAATATATTTTTGAAAATACATTTGTAAAAATATATTATATTTTTATAAGCATATATTTTTCATTAAGCGTATGTCATTTTTTAATTAAGTGTATATTATATTTTTATAAGCTTATGTCAAAAAAAAATTTAATTTATAAAATAATGTTATATTTTTTATAAGCATATGCCAAAAAGATATTTTTAAAACTAGGATAAATATAGTATTATTACATTGTTTTAAATAGAAAATATAAATAATTTAGTTATTTATTTATTTTTATTTGTTATCAATATAACATTATCATTATTTTTAAATTTTTTTCTTTATTTTATTATTTTTCTAATTTTATTATAATATTCTGAAAAAAATATTTTTAAAACTCATAAATAATTATTATTTTATATTGACATATTAAAATTTTATTTATTTATTTATTTTGATGATTATAGCATTATTATTTTATTTTTTATTTTTATTTTTCTTTATTTTATTGTTTTTTTCTCATTATTTATTATTATTAAATGGTTATTATAATAGAGTTTATAACGATAATTTTCTTATTTATTATAAATTTGAATGTGTAATATGTATTTATTGTGATAAATATATATTATAATAATAATATAAATAAATTAACAAAAAAAATATAATGATTAAATAAATATAATATATATTAAAAAATTATAATGATAACAAAATAATAATTTTAGAAGTTAAAAAAATATAAAAAAAGGTTATATTAATTTAATTTTTATGAATTATAGGTGATAATATCGTACTTTTCTAACTGAATATAAAAAAAAGAAACTTTAAATAGAGTATATAAAAATTTATTTATTATCATTATAATAATATTATTTATTATTTTATTTTTATTTTTGTAGTTTTATTTATTTTATTATTTTTTCTCATTATTTATTATTATTAAATAATTAGTATAATAAGTTGGTAATGATGATTTTCTTATTTATTATAAATTTGAGCATCTCTATAACATGATATATAATATACGATAGTCTTCATAAATATATTATAATAATAATGATACAATAATAATATAAATAAAATAAATAAATCAACAAAAAAATATAATAATTACATAAATAAACTATATATTAAAATTTATAATTATAACAAAATAATAGTTTTAAAAGTATAAAAAAATATTTAAAAAGTTATATTTATTTAATTTATATAAACTAAACATAATAATGAAATAATTTTCTAAACTTATGTCAATTTATTTTTAAATTCGTACTATCATTAACTTGTTATAAATATAACATATTAAAAGTTTATTTGTTTATTTATTTATAGTTGTTATCATTATAAAATTATTATCATATATTATTTTAATTTTATTATTGAGTTTTCTTTATCTTATTGTTTTTATAATATTTATTATTATTAAATAATAATTATTTTTTTATATTAGACCGAACTGTTTTTAAGACCGTAGGAGTTGGGGGTATTCAGGGGTGTTGTCATCTATTTAATTTGAATTTGGTGGTTATTTATATTAGAACAATTTTTTTCCTTCATTTCACCTAAAATTACATAATTTAGTTGGGGAAAAAGATTGATTGAATGTGATGCGAAGAGAATAGTGGTTTAAATGTACTTCGAAGAGAATAGTTGTTTTTCTTCGATCCATTCCTCTAAAACAATGAAAATTTCTATATAGTTGGACGATTCTTTTCTACTTTTAACACCTGCATACTTAGTGATCAACTTAAATTCAAAGATAGATAATAGAATGTTTACGTACAATAAGGAAGTTTGAACATTGACCTGATTTGATCAGGCTCCATTATACTTTGAACATAAGGAAAAAAAGTTAAAGAAAAATCAATTTGATCATTCATACTAAACAAAAAAAAGTAGTGAAACATTGACCTGGTTTTCCACAAGTGCTCGGTTCAATGTAATAAACATTTTTTCATTTTGTTTTTTTTTTTCCATTGGATATCCCTAAGTGTCTCACAAGTGAAATCATGCATATTCTCACGCCCTTCCTACTTACCTTGTGAATGCAAGTTGAAAGTTCTGCAGAAATTGCAACTATGCAATATAATTTGACGCCCTATCAAATACATATATTTACGTTTTTTAGTTAGTGCATGGCTGAGATCTTAGCTCATGATCTAGTGGATTATGTGTAGATGCAACACATACGTACGAATACAACATGCTACCTGTATTTGGCTAAAACTTCAACATGGCCCCAACTTAACTTCTATGCAACTTTATATGCATTTTAGTATAACTTGATCTGCATTCAGTCACCTAGCAATTTAATTTTTTTTATTTTCCCCCAACAAAATTTCAGATGCATCCATGCTTAATATTCTGTCAAAATGAGACGAGACGAGACGTGAGACGTGACACACCCAGACTAAAGGATCTCATACAGTGATGAACGGATATGCTAGATGTGGAGAGTGGGAAGCATTGGGTCAGCCAGAGCACAATAGCCTACACTCCGGCCATGCAAGATGTTCCTTCCAGTAGCTTCTCACTGTAATGGAGAAAAAAGAAAGAAGAACAAGGGATGGAAGATAATTTGCACACCTTTAGCCAAAGAATTTCGAACACTTTATCCTGCTAGATATTTATCTTTTCCTTTCCTCGTTTGAGATAGGTTTCTTTTTTTCTGTTCTTTTTACCAGTGATTTGAGATACGCTAGCTTCTTTCTATAGTGTATGGACATATAAAGTTAATGGAACAATTAAACACTAGCCTACCACACATTATTTGCCTGTTTATCATCAAGGAAACGACAAGGTGTGTAGATAACAAGTTTGGTAAAAAAGTGTTGGCCTTTAGGCTGGCATGCATGTTCATTTACTTATTCCCATGGGATTATTGATTTCTTTTGTCGCATAGTGTGCTTCGAGTATACATTTCTTCCACTTTAGGACTCTCCTTTAATAAGTTTTTCAAGTTTCAATGGTTATACTAGTTTTGCTTTAATCTCGTCTGCCAAAATCAATGGTAACATGTTGAAGACTAGAGCAGAAGATGTCTAATAATAATGCATGTTGTAACTCTGTTGTGAGGGAATAAGTAATGATCTCTTCAACGGTTCAACCATTGAACCATTCAATCTGCAATAGACATAGACTGTCTGGATGTCGTTATTTAAGAATTGCTGAAGAGATACTGGCCTTAATCAATGAATGGATCAAGTTGCAGCGATCGCTTTGCTCTCGGATTCGAGGACTCGGTTCTCGTGGAACCTGGCAATGAAGATAGTAGCTATTTCGTCGATCCCCGGCTGGGCCACGTACCGGCCTTTGTCGTAGTCGCTGTGGCACCATACCTTTCTCGGGCTCGAGGCATCGTCATGGGCACATGTATCGTCCCTGCGACTTGTGGGGCGCCTGCTCGGTTTGAGAAAGCTCAGCAGCGAGAAAGCGGAGCGCTTCGATGATGATGAAGCTGATGAAGCCGCCTTCTTGTGGAACCTCGAGTTGCCTCCCATGGAGAAGAACGAATAAATTTTAATTTCAAGAAGAGAAGAGAGTAAAGCCAATTCTTAGTTTTTGGGAAAATCTTGAAGCTCTCTTGGGTTTTTTCAAGTGTGGTGTGGACGAGCCTGTATTTATAGGGGTGCAAGACACTATAAGCAAATTTCAGAAGAGAAAAAAAAGGAAGACACCAGAAGTGTGGTGGGAAAGAAGACTCCACTTTGAGGGAGAATCTTATAGGGGTGCCCTTTGTGGAGTTATTTGTATGGCCCTCGTTGAAAATCAGGGTAAACTAACATTTTACCAACAAATTTTAGTCGAGCCACCAATTTGATTCCTGGAATAATTTTCTTCCAACAAATACATTTCTTAGCAATGGGTACTGAGATGGAGAGCTATGATGTTCATACATCTCTCTATCCATTTCAGGAAACTTCCCAAGTCTTAGTCTTCGTCTTCGTCTTTCTCTTCCATTATCTTCCATCAAACTGTATACAATTCGATCTTCAGCAGTGGCCACTTTTATTTCTCTTCTGTCCACTTTTACAGAGGGACGTTGTGAGGAAATATCAACCATCTGCCGTAGATGGAGGACAGATAAAATAAGGGGTTTGGTACTGTTGGAACTTTGTGGATCTTCATATGGTTTTTATAGAGTAGTACGGATGTATGAACAAGAGAGATAGAGACAGCCAAAGTACACAGTGAGTTCGGCATGGGATCACTTTAGTGGGAATATTAGTTGAAGATAACAATAACTAATTAATTTAATGGGGGAAACCTGCAAGAGGCATATTGGAATTAGCGTATTCTCTACGTGGTGTTAGTTTAATCATTAACAGGATACTGAACACGTTTTGCAGATGATTATCTGTGTCCATAATCACATACACGAGAAAATGACAGCCAATCATCTTCTCCTTACATGGTTTAACTGAGCAGAGAATCTCTCCTCCAATCATGTACGTTGCATATATATATATATATATATATATAAAAGATGTTCAGCCTTGACTTGCTGAATTTAATTGGGTCCTGGAAAAGAATAACGAAACAAGATAGTGAGATAGACACTAATGACCAAGGAGAGGATAAAGCTTCACCAGCCCATAGTTAGATCTAATTATATTAGGATATGACAGTGGAACTGTAGTAGAAAGAATCTTTTTCGAGTAAATCCAGCTGGGATTAATGGAGATAAAGTAACTTCTTGGACAAGGGATGGTGCAATAGTGATCAACAAGGCAATTTGTAAAATATCAAGGCATAGGAAATGAGAGAAAAGGTTATGATATTTGCAGGAGAAGAGCACATGGGAAATGAGAGAAAAGGTTATGATATTTACAGGAGAAGAGTACAGAGAAAAGTTAAAAAGGCACCAAAGGGATGAGATCCTGCTGAATTTTGCAAGGGTTCTCTAAGCTTTATGGTATGAAGCATCATCCTCTATTCTATCTTGGCAATCCCCCAACCTGTACGCAAAAAAGGAGACTTTATTCCATCTATCAGTCATTTTACACATTTCCCCTTGTTTTCTTTAAATTAGTGGTGAATGATTTACAGCTGCATTCACATCTTCCAATTACCTTAAGGAGGCTCCTGCTATCTCTAGTGACCTTGCTTGTTTGTATTATTTTGAACTACGAGTGGTGTTAGGTTTCCAGCATTAGCAACTGCAGCAGCTCACGTGCATCACCTCATGCTCACGGACTGTTGGTATGTGTAAACCTTGGCTAAAAGAGTTGAACAATAAAGCATCAATTCAAATTAATCAAGGCAAGTGAACTGATTACAATACAAAATTCTCAAACTAGGTAATGATGAACAAGGTTCTACTTGTCTTGCAATTTATGACTTTTGGGAGTGAGACAAATGCAAAATCTCATTTCCCCAACCAGGTGCAATTAAGGGTGTGTGACATCAAGATTTTAGATTTCCCTTCTTTCATGCAACATGGTATCCCTTCTTAAGTCCACCACCATCTCCCTTCTTTGACCCCCACGATCTCCATTCTCCAACGCATCCTGGTCTCCCTTTGATTCATTCTTTGTGTCTTTTTCACACTGTTTACTCGTGGATTTATTCACATATGTCTGAATCGACGGTGCACTTTGCCGTTGAAAGGTAGGATGCCTTTAAAATTTATTAGGATGAGAACTAAGGTTCGACTTACTAATATCAGGGGTTACTTGAGCAAAGTTTAATTGATTTTTTCAGGCAGGTCCTAGTAGAGAGGCGCTACAATGACCGTTTGGAGCATAAATAATAGACTGATCAAATGGAGGTTGTGCAACAAAGTTATTTGCCCATGTTGATCATTTATAATGACATCAAACTAACGCATTCAATCCTAGGGCACAGAACATTCGAACAGTTGGAATTCTACTCTAAGAGTTGTTCATGATATCAATTGCAAGGTAATTGAAAAGAGAAAAAGTTCAGATTACCTACCAGTGTCTTTGTACTCCTTCTTCTTACTCCCTTATACTCTCCATTGCTGAATTCGATTTTGGAATCGCAAGCCCGAAAAGCGCTCCTGATCTCCCGGCGAAGTATAATGGCTTTTAAAATAAAGTAAATCGTGTGCATCCGTCAAACATATTAAAACCATGTGAGCTGCAAGTGAGAAGAGTAAAGAGAAACTTTCACATTACAGTTCTGGATGTCCCATCACACATATGTCTTGACCTTCACGTACTGCGCCTCGACCTCCCGTATCGCTGCTTGTGGTTGGATGATTACTAGAGAAGAAGGGTACGTACAGTCTGAAAGGAGAGGCGGTAAGCTCTGGTATGCTGCATGCATACGGAGTTAGCAGAAATGAGGACCGATAGGACTCGAAGTCAACTGATTTCTCAGAGGGGATGAGCAACGAGGGAAGATTCGATAGCCGAGATGAAGAAAGCGTTCAATTAGAAGACATAACTTCGTAAGGAAGGCTAGAAAAAAAGGTTCTTCTAACTTCGAATGAGACTCCAGCTTTTATGGATGCTGCTAACTCCTCTGGCAAATGGGCTGGGACTTTTGGGTCCCGGTGAAAACGGGAGAATCAAGACATGACTTTTTTCGAAGAGCTTAGTTGGGGTGGCTGAACAGAACAGAGCCATACGGATCAAATTTCCCATAACATATTGTGTGACCAAGGAACTCCCCTTACCCTTTTGGATCCTACAGAAGAAAGGAAAATCTCATACTCATCTAATCATAGTAAAACGAAAACACCCATCAATGTCCTTTTCATTTAGATACCCAAACAATTGATCATGATAGCTGATAATGCAATGGAATTGAATGCAATAATTATGCATGAGTGACCTCCATTCGAGGGCAAGATGTTGGAAAATTAAAAAAAAAAAAACCATTCTTGTCATAAAGTGATCTTTTTTCTTATGGTTGTTCATCATTTGACTTTGTGATTCATGGTCACCTCCTTCTCCTGTTCCTCCTAATTCATGGCCACCTCCTTCTCCTGTTCCTCCTACAAGGAAATTTATCCAGTACCCGGGAATGTAGGCCTCCATCAAGATGCAGAAAATAAGAAACTGTGCAAAATCAGTTCCACTTTATAATGTTCCTAATTCCTATCATTAGGCCAATCCTTCAACATCTACCTGATGCAAATATAGCTTTATTCTGTTGCTGATAATATCTATACTTCACACAGAGGTGTTTACATTAGAAAGAACCTAGTTTAATATTACCCATTCTCATTGATAACATAAACTTTACATACCTTATAAAATTAAAACTTTAGCCAAATTCCTAATACGAAAAACCAGAAGATTAGGTTTGACCCGTGTAGTGAAGACCTTGCAAGATGAGGCTAATGAGTATAATTATACAACCAACAAGAGGCTGCAATGTTGCTGAAGAGGATGTCGAAGTAGTCATGCCAGGAGGAGTAGTGCCAGTGAGCCCAAAATTTGTTGGGTTCCCGGAGGCAGGACTGCCTGTATTTACCATAGCAGGTGGAGTTCCCATGCTGGAAAAACCCAATTTTATCATATGTAAACATCTTGCTGAAATATAATAAAACTAAGAACTGAGAGGGAGTTTATAGGCCATAGAAACAGTTCTGCTAACCCGGGAATCGGCACAGGAACTGCTCCTGTTGATGGGGGTATCAAAGACGCTGTGGTAGGTGTTGGAGTTGGAGTTGTTGTAGTAGTAGTTGCAGGGGCCGAAGTCTGTGAAGACGTTGGGTAAATGCAAGACCCCGTGCCTGTTTCAGATGTGGGGAATGTTCAAAATATTTCACATGTATATAGCACATATTATAATGCAAGCAAAGATAACGAAGAATTAATGTTCTTACTAGGATTTGTGGAAACTATAGTTGCGGTCCCTCCAAAATCACAGCTCGTAGCCACGGGATTCTTTTGATAATAGCTGTTGAAGGCATACGAGGCATGGCCTTGAAGGGTATTGGGGGTGTAGCAGCTTGCCCCCATCTGAATTTGCGAACAGTCAGCTCCTCCGATCCCGCAGGCATAGTCCAAAGCGGACTGAAGAGCTGTTTCTGTTACTCCAGCCCTGGCTATGCACCAGCTCTGCCCTAAAGTGGTCGGAGAAGCACTTGGAGTTGCCGGAGGATTTGATGTGGGAACTGTGACAGGAGTTGGATTGATCACGGGAATGCCCGGTGAAGATGGGTATGTGGTCACCGGATTCGTTACCGGAACAGGCGTCAGTGCCGGATTCGTGACTGAAGATACGGGGTAAGCGGGAGAATTCGGCGGCGGAGACACAGGTGTCATGGTGGGATTGGTTGGGGTGATCGTAACAGGATCAGCACTCCCTGGTACTGTGACGACGGTTGGAATAGGTGTTACAGGAAAGTCCGTATCATGGATAACCCGCTTGAAATGGTTCGAACTTGAGAGTTCTCTGCGAGGAGGAGCTGGCGATGGTTCCTTCATATTTTTGAGAATTTCTGCCATCTTGACTTGGAGTTGAAATATCTCTGATGTAGCAGCAGGACCTTTGATTGCCAAAACAACACGGAGACCATCTTTGGGAAGTAACCGATCTCCGTTATTGTCCCAATAGTTGTTGATATCAGTTTCTATAATCACAGTAGATATCGATTTCTCTATCCCCTTAAACAGTTCTCTGGCATTCTTCTCAGTGAGCTTCTCCAAAAATGGCAATGGAAACGCCACTAACATCTTCGCACCATGGCTTGTGATGATCTTGCCGACTTTTTTCAGGGCAGTTTGTAGATTCTGGAGCTCGACGGTACCTGACTTATCGTTGTCAAGTCTCACTGTTATGCTCGTAATATGTTTCCCATGAATCACACGAGTTTTAAGCCACGCGACTATAGCATAAGGATCGGAAGATATCATGCTGTTGACTAGGCTTTTATCTAGAGAGAGATCGACCCTTGTTCTCAAAGCAGCTGAATTACGAGTTCTGCCATTATTTGTAAGGAAGTGGGGATGATATGAAGTTGAAGATGCTGCAACAATATTTCCTGTCAAGGCAAGATGAGTAAGTATTGCAATGATTGAAATAGAAGACTTATTTTCTCCAACTTCCCAGTAACCAAGAGATTTTCATAACTATAAACCCCCATTTGCACACTAATTGAGCTTTTATTCCTAACTCTCCAGTTACAAAAAAAAAAAAGACAGATTAGTCAATACTCACCCGAAGAGCAGCCGATTAGAAGATGGAAGAGGAGAAAGAGATGACAAGGAGACTTAGAGGCCATTATAATGAGAGGTGTGCTCAGAGCTTGGGAAGATGGAGACCCAGATGGAATTTTAATGGGACTCATGTATTGGATGCTCTTAAAGAAGACCTGCAAATTGAATTGGAATAAAAGCAGCTGGGAAAGAATGAGAGAGATAGAGTGGATTGGAGAAGAAAAAGGTGGGGCTGGAGATAAAGTTGAGAGTAGAAAAAGGAAGAAACAGAGTAAAGCAATGGTGCTGAGTATATGTCTATGTGTATGAAATGAACTGATAAAAAGAAAAGATGTTTACTTTGTCGCTAAGGATGGGGCAGGAGATGTCCTTTCCCTCCTCAAATACCACTGAAAATTTTAAATCTGTTACTTGAAGATATTACTGTGACGTGATGAACAGAACCCTACCGCTAAATAGTCGGAGGGAAACTTTGTAGTCATGTATACGATGCCATTTTATTGTGGGTGTCTTTATAAGAGATGGAATCTTATCGGATTGGGCAAGACATTGGCTTTTGTTGTGCATGTTCAACTTGTGCCAAAGGGGTGTTAGGCCCAGTAATATAATAGAATCCTGACCTGGATAAAGGTCTCAGGGCATATCCATACACATGCAGCCACATTCAAAAGCAATTCTTTGAGCAGAGAGCCAAGTTCAAGCACAACATGCATGCTCCATCATCTCCACTACCCTTTTCACACAACCTTCTGGGTGCATGCATGCAAAAGGAACCTTATAAACTGGTGTGAGATTTAAGCAATAGTTGTTCACTTGAGATGTGAAATTAGCCAGTAAAATGACTCGAGTCTTCTGTACTTAGCCGAGTTCATAATGAAGAAGACTAATTCTCCTGCAATTTTACATATCTTCTGTACAAATTTACTCTAGTTAAACATTCATAGTGTGCCCTTTATGCACCTTTATTATGCTGACAAGCCATGAGATCTTAATGGGAAGAGAACAGTGGAGGATGATCATAAAGATTTAAAGCTCCAGAAGTCTTACATCACCACAAACCATTGTGTAGAGCGTCTTATCTTCAATCTAAAGCAGCATAACAGGAGGCAAGGAAAAGATTATGAAAATAAATTCATGCTCAAATTAATGTCTTGGTATTTCCAGAAAATTGTCTTGGAAGACGGCACTTCAGAACATCAGATCCTCCAATCAGAAGAATATATATTTGTAAAATATTCCACGAGAATCTACAGTTTAAGGTTTTAGCTGGTTATGCCGCTGATAAGCCATAACTGGGCAATGATAAAGAATTATGGCTTTATATTTTTTTGTAGAGAAAAAAAGGCAGAAAAAAGAAGCACACCAGTGCAGTGGGGACAGCATCCATGTGGTAATTTCATGCATCCCCGCCTTCACTCGCCTTTTGCTGACTCACGCACCATAGCCGAAAGCACAGAAATGATCCGGCGGGAGTCTTTTGGCGATTCATATAGACCAGTCCATATCTCGCCTACGTCGGTATTTTTAAAATCTAGTAGTAGCTTTCAATAGGTTGAGGGCTGACAGACTCCCACAATCGTTATCGATGGTGCTAAGTAGATCCAATAAACTTTGGTTGATGACAGACAAAGAATCATGAAGTTCCAAAGTACCCAGGAAGTGGGAGTTGCTACTGCAATAGCCAAGCATCCCCCAGACTTGATTGTCCTCCCTGTGCATCCACCCCAAATATCCCTGCTGGTGGAGACATGAATCCCTGCAATCCCTCCAAGCTTCCACTTCATTTCCTTGACATTCCATCCAAATTGAGCGCTAGGCAAGGGAGTAGTTTCAAGTAAAAATCAGTTTTGTGGAGAAACGTGGGCGGGCGGAGATCTCTGGCACCGGAGAGTTTTGACTCGTCTGATTCGCATTGGAGGCCACGTGGAGGAATCAGAGGTCAGTGACATGACAAGACAGGACAACCTTCTCAATTGGAGGGGACTGCCACTGACACTGGCTTGCCAATATAATATATAACTTTAATATATTAATTATTAAGCTTAATAAATGGAAAATACCTTCTAATTTAGACCTACGAGTTAAATAATAAATAAGCACTGTTATTTTCTTTAATTTTGCCTCATCTATTTTTATTAGATTTAATATTATTTGTAAAATTTATAAATGATTGGAAGAGAGAGAAAAAAATCCGCTTCACAAAACCAAACTTCTCCTTCTCCATTTTCCCGATTAAGCTTCTTTCTGAATATATCGACGTAGCCTTGCGGAAGGAGGACTTATTCTTGCTTTGCCGCATTCTTCCTTTCTTCGCCAGCGGAGCTCAGATCCGAAGACTGATCTGATCGATTCTTCCGGCCATGGAGTCTCTTTCACCGGTCTCATCCTCCATCGTCCTTCCTCCTAGCAATCCTTTCCATATCTCTCGCCCTCGGGTTTCGCTCTCCACTACCGCGATGCGTAGCAGCTTAGTCCCTCGGCTGGCCTCTTCGTTATTCAGTGCGCCGTTCGCTCCGGAACCGTCTCGGAGGAGGCTCGTGGAGGTATGCTGTAGATCGAGCAGAAAGAGCGTTGGAGGAGAGGATGAGAACGACGGGAGCGAGGAAAAGGAGGAGAAAGAAGTGGAGAGAGCGTTGCGCCTGGACGGGAGCATCCCTGGGACCTCCGACGAGTTCGTGAAGACAGTGTCATCCCGTGCTTATGACATGCGAAGGCACCTTCAGCAGTCCTTTGACAGCAGCAGCTACGACGGTATTGCTTCTGACACTTCATTTTACCCCTGGCGCCGTATAATCCTTTTCTTAATTCATGCCGAGCTCTATGTAATGATTCATATCGTTCTCTATTGCGCGGTGTATGATTTCCGGTTGTTTGATCGGACGTTAGGGGCTTCGATCGGTGGTGTTAATGATTGTCTGCAGCTTCTTCTGGTAGTATGATTTTGCTTGTAATTGGCGTTTCTCTCTGATGTACATAATAGTTTTGCTTGTGACCACACGGTGAGAATGTTCTATTTGTTTGTTTTTACTACGAAGTCTGTTGCTACCTCTGTTGCAGCTATTTCTTCTGTACTAGCTTTTAGTTTCCTTTATATTCAAGAACAGCACGTGATGGAGACTAGTTCTCTCTTACTATATCTTTAGCGAGCCCATTTGATCTCCCATCCTCAGCTGAGTTATCGTGATATGATAGACATGTGAATTTGTAAGCATTTGATGTTATTTATACCGTCCAAGCTTGTCCAACGTCCCCTTTATAAAATTCTCACCGTTTCTTGGTTTCAGTATTGGAGGCCAATCCATGGAGAGAATCTTCGAAACCACTATATGTGCTGACACATGGGCAGAACCAACTGTGCACTATGAAAACTCGGCGAAACCGGAGGTTTGATTCTTTTCTAATTCATTCTGGCGAGCCAGTAAACTTTCAGTTACACTTGTTCATAATCTAGCCCTGTGCAGTGAAGTGGAGAGAGAGCTAGGGATGCTGTTTCCCAAAGCAGGGAAGCGGAGTTCCAGTGCTGGAAACAAGAGTAAACAATCGAGAAGTGGGACGAAATTCCAGATGCTTGTTGAGGATGTCAGGGAGGGAGTCCTTGTGAGTTTCTTTTCATTCATGCTATTTGTTTTATGTTACTTTCTTTCCCTCCCTCCAATTGCTTGATTGATGCTATAGCATGATATCATTACCCTCAATTATTCCAAGCGCATTCGATATCAGATGTTTAACTGTGATATTTATGATTCTTGAATCTTCTTTTATACAAATAGAGTGAGTTATGGTTGCTGACAGGGGTCATCCTTAATTAACTGATATTTTGGAAGATTCAAGAACCCATGACACATACTAGAAATTGGTAATCACCCCTAGTTTTGTCCCTGCATGCATCACTCATTTTCCCTAGTGAAGCTGGCTCTAAATGTGAGTACCATGTCCACTGAATACTCTTGTTTAAGGTTGATTTAATAAAGAATTTATTCCAAACTTTGGGTACATGTTCTGGTAAGTTACCTTTATTTCTACTATGACACGTTTCCCTATAGAATGCTAAGTGAGAATCATATCCTTCCAGCATATTTCCCTTCCAAATCTTTCCAGAAACCTTTGATTTTCGTCCTTCCTAGGCCATGAAAGGTCAAGTGTCATCAACTATCTATGGCATACCTCCAGTTGAAACCTCAGTTTCAACATTTGATATTTTCCAGGTTTTTGAAGATGAGACAGAAGCTGCAAGATACTGCGACTTACTGCAAGGGGGCGGTCGGGGCTGTGAAGGTGTTGCAGAGATAGAGGCCTCATTAGTAAGACAAAAACCAATCCAAAAAGTTCAACCTACTATCAAAGAACTTGATCTTCTTCTTGGCTAACTCATCTTCTTCTTGGCTCGACAGGTATTTGATCTTTGCCATAAGGCGAGGACTCTTGCTGTCCTGTTCCGTAGGGGAAGAACACCTCCTCTACCTCAAAGCTTGGAGAAGAACCTCAGGGCGAAGAAGCGGTCCCTTGAAGACTAAGATCTCTTCTTCTTTGTAAGTAAAAAATACAACAACTTGCAGTATAATACGAATTCAGAAATGCTGTATAGGATTCCCATGCCTACCCACCGTCACTGTGCGGCATATCTATAAAGAAATGCACATTTCCTCAAAATATTATATTGGTGCGGTTTGCAGATGGTGAACACGTAAGCAATATTGGCAAAACAGACGTGCAATCAATAGTTAATTATGGTCTAATATGCATATTTGAAAAATCAAAGGGAGCATGCAATGCATCAATAGTCATTTGTTTAGATGATCATCCCTTTGCTCAAATTATAGTGATGCTTGCATCTATTGCTCCCACCATCAGACGTGAAAAATAAATCGAGGCTTGATGGTATGCGCAAGGACATTTGAGGCTCTTTACTCTGCAAGCTATAGAATTTATCAAAGCATCTTATTGCCCTCAAGATTAATGCTGACGATCTATTACAGTCTTTTTGGTAGACCCTGTAGATAGAAATAGACAGATCGATTAATCAATCCATGCCTGCAGCAAACATCAAAGCCAGTGGTTGGCCTTCCATTCTTGCATATTCTAAGCTTGACAGAAGAAATTAAATGGGATGCGGGGCTGCGAATAGTCCATCGACAGTATTCTCGAAGCAATGATCTGGTTAGCAGCTTCGGTATAATGAATCCCGTCCCAGCTCACGAACTTGGATCCATCACTGCATGCTTGGCTCCCGGGATTGCCACAGGCTACCCTGATGTTGTAGTTATAGGGAGGCCCTCCATTGCCACAACAGGCCATCAAAGGGCTCGGGAAACCTGCAAATTGAAGTAGCCGAATCAAGAACCCTTCAACATTCAAAGTGAAAAGTACTCGATCCGGCTCGATCAGTTTACCGTATCTGGTGGAGTTTACGATGAGATCATATTTGATGGAGTATACGTCCACATAGACTATCTGGGCGTCCCTCAACTGAGATCTCATCTCTTGGCATAGATGCAGTAGCCCCTCATTGAACAATCCCGCAGCAGAGTTATAGCTCGAGAGGCATCCATGCTGATCGAGGTCCCTCCTTTGAGCTGATGAAAGCTTCTGAGGGAGACAACCCAACGGGCCAGTGTTGTGAACCCAAAATTTCCGCCCACCATGATCGTATAGAGTCTATAAAATCGCATCAAGGAAAATGCCATATCAGTGTATCTCAGGAGAGCAAAGCTCGCGAGCATGATTCACGAAAAAATATCTCACCGTGATTGCATTCCTAATTTCTGTAATGACGGATGGCAACGTTTTGACAACCTGGGCATAGGACATGTTCTTGGAGAAGGACTTGGCAATGTCATTCTGTCCTAGATCTATCATGTAAAGTGCATTTCGGAACCCAGTGTCGCTGACTAATGTTTGAGAGCCTGCATCAAATTGACCTCCATGTATTTAGATTCATAATCTCTGCAAAACCGACATGGAATTAATTCCACAACAGCACAGGAAGGGCAATACATAAAACTCATCAAATGGAGCCATACCTGCTGCCATGAGTTCAAGTGTCCGGGCCTTGAAATGGAGAAACTGCAAAACCTGGATGTACAGAGAAAAGGGAACATACTGGGGGAGGGTGGAGGATCCAACGATGGCAAAGTTTGCACCATTTGTAAACTCTGACTTTGCTAATGAGTCTAGGTACGGGGTGAGGAATCTGGAGTTCAGACTTTGGCCTGCAAGATCATTCATGGAATCATAAATCATGCACCTCCACATATCTGTCTAATAAACCTAAGCATCTACTTCGTACACATCAATTTTCACAATCGTGAAGGTAATAACTTGAATTCCGAGCAGCATGGTGACTGTGCGCCATCACTGAGTCACTGGCTTTCTCTTGGCAAATCTAACAGAAGCATACGCATCTGATGTTGTCATCAGAAAAAAAAAAAAAACAAGATACTTATTGAAAGCAGAGCTATGATCCACGGAGACCTAAGCATTGATGTTAGAACCGATCAATATATCATTCACACACTTTACCAATTTCATCGGGAGGGGATCAGAATCCGCACCGACACATGAATGTTTGGCTTGCAGCAGGATCCGGGAAAATGAAGCTAATAAAGTAATGCAGTAGGGGTAGAAAGAGGGAAGAGTAGAAGAGTAGCCTAGCCGGTGATCCAGCATAGGGAAATCATGTCTCGTTGACGACATTGCTACTTACAGAGGAAATCGATCACGAGCCGCCCATCACAGAGCCTGCCGGTTGAACGGCGGAAGAAGGAGCGTCCATTGGGGGGATTGACGGGGAATCCGAGCCCAGAGAGGAGTCCGCCGGTGTCCGAGTTAGAGTCCCCGAAGTTGAAGATGACCGGCGGGCTCTTGCACGGGGAAGCGGCTGAGCTTGAGCTGAAACAGAGGAACACCGAGGAGACGACGACGTAGAGGAAGAGGACTGATACACGAGGATTGGAGAAGCAGCTGTGAGAGTGCCGGAGGCCGGAGAGAGTGTGTGTAGGTGACATGGTGAATGAAATGCGGGAAGAACACACAGCAAACAGATCTATGAGATCTAGTCAGTCAACTTATTTTTCCTCCAAATGTCCAGTGAAATATCTGTGGATATCCGAAGGATGAAGGCACGAAAGATGTGTCGTTTTAATTTTCTTTTTTTTTTTTTCCTTTTTGACTGGGCTGAATATAAGCCCATACAAAAATATGCCATGCCTGGACCGGCCCATATAATACTAGGTGAACTATTTAGTCAAACTAGTGTCAAATGTATTATGATATGAAAAAAAAATGAGTCAAATGTACCATTAATTTTTCTACCTAATTTTCACCATCCATATTTTTTTCCTCAATATGGATTGGAGTCAGTGAGTGATGAATTTAGTGCAAAAATTAAAAAAAACGAGTGATTAATCATTTAGTAGTATTTTATAAATAAAGTTGCCGCTTATTCCATTAAATAGTTATTGTTCTATTTAATAGGCTAATACAAATCTTATAAGAGTATTGAACTCTTGGGTATGTCCATAATGGCCATCTAAGGAAAGTTGATGCCTTATCAACCATATTAGATCATAATTAATTCAACTAGAATTAGATTCAACTAACTCATACTTATATTAAATCAAGGGCAAATTAAACAATATGAACACTAAAAAAACGAAGTATTGGTCTGATGGCACCCACATAAGCTTGAAAAAAAAAACTGGAGTTAAAAGGAAGGATAATTGGGTTAGGCCAATGCATGGGAGTTTTGACCTCTGTTGAGTGAGCTTTGACAGCTAGTTATTCCAATTCATGAATGAACATTTCTTCAAATTAGGTAGCAAATACAAAGTAATTAATTTTATGGGGTATTAGAAGGTGGTTAGTCGTATCATCTCAGAAATGAGTAGAGTTAACCTGATTTTGACATGTATGCCTACTTATTATCATAGGGCATACACGTACTCGATATGTGTCAAATGGTTCCAATACCATAATTAATACGTCCAATTGTGCCCAAAGAAAGAAGAAACCGCCATGCATTTGCCATCTAGTTAATTGCACATACCTACGTTTTTGAGCAGTTGGGTTATCATCTTCCATCTTCCATCCACTAACCAAAAAGGTAAATCCGAGATTTGCCTACAAGGAAGGCCACTCGCCCCTCCAAAGTTGCAACTTTTCTAGTAACCCCTCTTCTCCACATGTGTTATCCCACTTTAACTTACTGTAATATCACACAAATACTCTTAAAATGCAAGCCTATCATCAACCACTTAGCAATTTGGTATTCAAAGTGTATAGCATTTATATCACACAATAATTTCTTCTGGCGTAAGTTCTCTATTTCCACCTTTTAGGGGAGGTATGATAAGACGGTTAACTGAAGGGTTGGTTGGTCCCTTAAATGAATGAGATAATAAGAAGCAAGGTAATGACCGAATTTCAAGGATGGAAGCAACCCATGCAAAAAATGCAATCCAACACATAAAATTGTTTGGCTCCTTTTTATTTTCAATAACTAAAGATATTGATTTGAATGTAGCTAGGGAATTAAGATAATTTATGCTAAAATAATTTTAACATTTAAATAATGAAAATTTGAATACCCGGTAATTTAGCAAAAATTAAAAAAAAAACCATGTCAACAAATAATGGCCTCAATAATAAAAGTGTAAATGCATGAAGGCGTGCATGGAGATTGATTATTGAGACGGTGGGCACTATCACTTTTGCACTTTCTCTCTCAAATTTATGGGCTTGCGTATGAATGAATCTAGAGAAGAAACTGAGTCAACTTCACAAAGCCCTTTCCTCTTCCCATGCAAACGCCCAGGTGGTGGAGTTGCAAGCAACCCTCACCATGCTCCTTCCTTCGATTCCCACCTTCTATTGACTTCTCTCACATATTAAATGATCGCCATGGCTGGCTGGCTCGCTGGACCTTGGCATCTACCCCCACACAATTTAATGCAAAGTAATTAGACTAGTGGTTTGCCTTGTATAAATGGGAAGTCAGTTGTTCTTCACCTTCAAAAGGTCCATAGTGCAGCCTACGTATGAATCGTGTACATCATGTATACGCATGCATGCTTGCTTTTTGTGACACTTTGGGTTTAAGCACTGGATCGTTTCTCTTGCAGCATCTCTTGCAGCAGCCCCTTCCAACTTTTTTCCCTATATATTTCTGCAGCCCCTCTCCTCACATTCTTCACCTCCTCCGGCGCCACAATTCTCATCTTCTTCTTTCTCTTCTTAAGTAGCAGTTTCCCTGCTCTCTCTCTCTCAGATCTTCTTGTGCAAGCGTCTCTGTCTTGGAAAGAATAACCAGTCGATCCTTGCAGAGAAGTCGTGGGAAAAAAAATGACAGGGTCGTCGTCCATCACCAGCGGCGGTGGCTGCAACGAGATGATGCCGTTGACGTTGATGGTGCTTCTGCAGCTGGGGTACGCCGGGATGAACATAATCTCGAAGCTCGCCATGGATTCGGGGTTTAATCCTTACGTCCTCGTCGCGTACAGACAGATCTTCGCCACGGTCGCCACCTTCCCTCTCGCTATCTTCTTGGAGAGGTATTATATATATATATATATATATATATATATGCATAATCCTTATGGTGTATGTCATCTGTATGCATGGATGATTACGATTTTCATGATCGATGGAGCTTTCTGTGTGTAGGAAGCCGAGGCCGAGGATAACGTTGCCCATCCTGTTCAAGATCTTCCAGTGTTCCATCACTGGGTAGTAACCTCACCCTTTTATCCTTATATATGCATTGATAGATAGATATACATCACTCAGCTGCCCTAACCCATCGATGAAAATAAAACTACGCACCTGCAGGGCATTGATGAACCAGGTCTTCTACTTTGTTGGGCTACATATGTCGACCCCCACAATTGCATGCGCACTCTCCAATATCCTCCCAGCCATGACTTTTGTGTTCGCTCTCTTTTTCAGGTAGGTTCCTTATTGCGTACTCCGTCATTTTCGCCTCCTTTTCTGCATCGTAATTTCATGCATATCCATCCCATCCATTGATCTTATGCGAAACCCTTTCATATCCAATATAAAGAGTGTTTCAGTTTGACTGGACTCTCCAGCTGTTCCATCTACTTTCGATTTTTATCCATATTGGTGTCTCGTTTTGAAGACAAGAGAAACTGGGATTGAGGACTGCGGCCGGGCAGGCCAAGATGGCCGGGACGGCGGTGTGCGTGACCGGAGCGATGCTGATTTCATTCTATCACGGCCCCGAGATCGGGATCGGCAACTCCGCCATTCACTGGAAGTACGCGGAGAATATGGAGAACCATACTAACTCCAGCGCCGGCAAGCAAAGCTTCATGGGGCCTATCTTCCTCTTAGCTAGCACCTGCGCTTGGGCTCTTTGGTTCGTCCTCCAAGTAAGTCAGAAAAGGGTTCACCTTCTCGAAAAGGATTATCTGTCTGTCTTTGATATTGCTGATCCATCGAGTAGCTAGCGGACCTATTGATCAATATTGCTTGATGGGATTTCTCACATTTAAGGTCATTTTCATCAGGCAAAACTGAGCATCACGTTCCCTGCACCTTACACGACCACGACTCTCATGAGCCTCATGGCTAGCTTCGAGTGCGTGATTGTGGCGCTATGTAAAGAACACCGTGTCTCAGCCTGGTCTCTCAGCTCCGGTGTTAGGCTTATCGCATCTGTTTACGTGGTAATTAAGCTAGCTCATAGATCACCACTATATATGGCACGACCTTGTTCCTAATTTAAAACTGCGTACATGAGATCCGACTCAGAGTGGGCCATGATGATATTAATTAATGCCGGTGGGTACTGTACTCTTCACAGGGGGTCGTGTGTTCTGCAATGGCATTCTGCGTGATGTCATGGTGTATCGAGAAGAAGGGCGCTCTCTACGTATCGGTCTTCACCCCTCTGATGCTCATTTTGACCGCTGTCCTCAGCTGGGCCCTTCTTCGTGAGAAAATGGATCTCGGCATGTACGGACGCACTCTGCAATTAATGGGCGATCGAGATTTGACTGCATTAATAACGTGCTTTATTATTTTTATATGCAGATGCTTGGGATCCGTTCTGATAATAGTGGGGCTATATGCGGTTCTGTGGGGCAAAAACAAAGAGGACAAGCAGATCGATGCCAATACCATCAAAGTTGAGGAGGATGGGGAATTAGAGAACAAGATGGACATGGAGCTGCAGCCAAACCAGCGTTCCAATGGCGGTTTCCGCTGAGGCTAGACTACGGTCTGAAGCTTATGGTCGATGTTTCTGCAGCAGATCGATACCCTTCATGATCTGCACTGCAGATGATGTATGTTGGATCGGGTGGAGATAGTATAGTGTGTTTTTACTGTCTCATAGTACCTTAATATGTATGGACACGTGAGGTGCAACCGAGGATGGTCTCTCTCTCTTCTCTCTGTTTTTTTGGGCATAAAAAAAAGAAGGGTTGTGTTCTCACTTTAAGCCTACTGTTTTTAATTTTTTACCAGTCAAGCATACCGTTAACGAATAAATCCTAAATTAAAGGGTATAATTTCCAAAATAAAAAGGAACCAATCATCAACAACCATAATAGAATAAATAAACACTCTTACATGTTGACTGAATTGACGGATCGGCTTGAAAATATATTTGGTTCAGGCGCCCAATCAGTCGGACCGGTCCAGACAGTCAACGGCAGCGTCAAACCTCGCGAAAATTTACGTGCAAACGAAGCAGTTGCCGCGGGATGGAATCTCATTCTCATCACCCAGCCATCCGAATTGACCCTTCTCCTGGGCTTCTGACGGCGTTAGACCTCCGTCGTAACGAACCTTCTATAAAAACGGCCAGCGAATCATCCTCTCTGCTCCCGTAATCATCATTGTCTAAGCTAGGTTTTGCTCCAGGCGTTTTGTCCTCCCCAGGTACTTTCCCCATCGTCAAGCTCTCTAACCTCTCTGTGTTTCAGGTATTAGATTCATGTATTGCTTGTGGGTGGACTGCTATGTTTTCGAGTGGATCCGTTCATTTGCATTCAGATCTCGCTCTATACGGACACTTTCCATTTCGAGCGCTTTTACATCTTCTGTCACGACTTGTTGGCGATTTATTTTGTGATATATGCTTGCGTTAGATCAGATCGGAATGTTTTCCGAGCTTTGATTCCATGTTCTCTCGTGAAACGATTTTACATGAGAGGAGTGATTCTCTTGTTGTTGGCGATAGATCTACGTGGTTGATGTTGACGACGACTCTTTCTTCTTATTCTGCGTCGGATCTCCATTACGATCGATGATCTAATGAGATCCACCTTTTCTGAATGATCCAACGTCTGAGTGTTTGATTCTTATATTATTCTTATCGAAGACTGTTTGAATCTGCAGCTGTTGCATAAGACATGGGGCTCTCTTTCACCAAGCTGTTCAGCCGTCTCTTTGCCAAGAAGGAAATGCGAATTCTCATGGTCGGACTTGATGCCGCTGGTAAAACTACTATCCTGTACAAGCTCAAGCTGGGAGAAATCGTCACTACCATTCCGACCATCGGTATGTTCTTTTCTGGGTAAATATCGTCCAACTAGATGAGGAAACTTTATCATTTCTAATTCAGCCTTTTGTGGATGATCTTTTCAGGGTTCAACGTGGAGACGGTGGAATACAAGAACATCAGCTTCACTGTCTGGGATGTTGGGGGTCAGGACAAGGTATGTGGCATTTGAAAACTTGCAGCATAGTTGTTACATTATTCTGATCTGGTTATGTTGACTGGTAAATAATAAGCAACTGCACCTTTTTTTTGTCTCATTGTAATTTCTATTGTTTGATGTGCTTATGGACGGTCTTGTGCTGATTGCATTTTACTTCATCAGCACGCAACAAAAGCATAAGCTATATCTATTGTGGCCAATTTGTCTTTCAGTTTTCCCATTTCAGTTGGGAAGACTATGGATGGTTTGTCAAACATGCATTGTCATCCACATATAATGTTCCTATAACAAAATCTTTTTTTATGAGTTGTCGTGGTACATATTGTTATATCATGTGCTTTTGTGGATTTTTTTTGCTCTCCAGTGGTGTTTCCTTCCATGAATAAGAAATTCACCAGCTATAATCTTGTTGATGAATATGCTTGCCGATAGTTGTGCTCTGATCGTGGTTTTATCCATAAGGTCATAACAAAAGCATTACCTAGCTTTAATTGTACATAAGTATTTTGTGATTAAGAACTAAATGACGGACTCTGATCTACAATAATTTCTACAATCACTTGGTTAGAAGACATAACATGTATTAGTCAATGTACTTTTTTATATCAAGATTACTACCAGTCAATGTATATTCACCATAACACGGATAGCTTCCCTAATAGGAATTGAGAAAATTGAATGGAAGGTAGGTTGCTTAAGCAGTGTTAAAATGACATTTTGTGATAGAAAAACCTGACTACCTTACTTCTCTATTGTGGCAAGGTAGGTTGCTTAAGCAGTGTTAAAATGGCATTTTGTGATAGAAAAACCTGATCACCTTACTTCTCTATTGTGGCAAGGTAGGTAGAAGTAAGGTGGTCAGGTTTTTCTATCACAAAATGCCATTTTAACACTGCTTAAGCAACCTACCTTGCCATTCAATTTTCTCAATTCCTATTAGGGAAGCTATCCGTGTTATGGTGAATATACATTGACTGGTAGTAATCTTGATATAAAAAAGTATGACTAATACATGTTATGTCTTCTAGCCAAGTAGTTGCAAGAATTATCGTAGATCATGGTGTATTATGTCCTTAAAATTATCTGATTAGATGATCGGAAACAAGATCATTTCAAGGACTTTTGCTAGTACTTTCCTACCTCGACAAGCTACCCATGCAGCAAATGATAGGAAGCAATATTTTGTTGGGGTAGGAAAGTACTCTTAATTTCACAAATCACTTTCCTAGAGTTGATATTTCTATGTGAAACTCCTCTTTTGTTTAATAATATTTTCAATATGATTTAGAATGTGTTTAGGTCTTTTTCAAGCTTCCACTAGCCAAATGTCTTAGGAACTTATTTGATGGTGGATATATTTGCTCATTTGTGTAGATTCGTCCTCTGTGGAGACACTACTTCCAGAACACACAAGGGCTTATCTTTGTGGTTGATAGCAATGATCGTGACCGTGTGGTAGAGGCTCGGGATGAATTGCACAGGATGTTGAATGAGGCAATGCAGTTTGACACCATTATGGTTCTTATGGTTTTTGTAAAATTCCTGACTCTAGCCAGTCTCTCATTTTGTTCATCTTGTTGCTTATAGGATGAACTGAGGGATGCTGTGCTCCTCGTGTTTGCCAACAAACAAGATCTCCCCAATGCCATGAATGCTGCTGAGATTACTGACAAGCTTGGCCTCCACTCTCTCAGGCAGCGACACTGGTATTCATCATATTTCCTGTATATCTAATAGCATTTGCAGCATTTTGTTTAAGTTAATATGGATGTTTAAGAATCTGCCATTGCTGAGACAGGTACATCCAGAGTACATGTGCTACTTCAGGTGAAGGGCTCTACGAGGGTCTGGACTGGCTCTCTAACAACATTGCTAGTAAGGTAATCTATAAAATTGCATCTCTAGTTCTATTCGAACTTAAATAGGTCAGATCATTTTTTTTACCCTTAGATTTCCTGATGGAACTGAGCTGTTTGATTTCTTGGCAGGCTTGAGTTGTCCAAATTCTTTTTGAGGGGAGACTGTGCCATTATGGATGCAACTTCTACTCACCCGTGTTGAAGAACTTGGCTAGAAAATCTTCCTGCCTGTGTTATTTAGCATACAAGATATTGATTTTGAACTGTAGATTTGAAATAATTGTCGAGTAGTCAAGACGTTTCATATACAGGTTGAACGGCCCCAACTGGCACTGTATCTTCTTCTACTTTCCGTCCTTTTAGTATATTGGTATCTTCTGGTAATTCTCTGTCCGAAATTATGAATGCTTAGTCCGGCTTTAGTCATCCATTGGATGGGGCTGGTACTGGACAATAGCATCACGCCTTTGAAATTTAGAAACAGCAATTTTGTCCTTCCTGCTTGGTAATTAAGGATAATGCTAGTCAGAATTTGTTCATTTTCCGTTATTACGAACCTTTTAAGATTCGGAGAAGTCCAAGACATTTGGGAATTATGCAAATATCGAACTCCCCCATGCGATGTGAGACTTGGAATTGAATGTGAAACTTGAGGCCATTTTATTATAGTGTATCTTTCCTCTATGGGATATAGGTTATTGAGTTTGTTGAAGGGGTAGAACATCCGTTTTTTCAAAAATATTATGAGATGTTTGGATGAATTTGGACGGATTCAAATCCACCAAAACTCTTCCAATTCCCTATTTTTTTGAGGAATTTGGGAGTATCATCATTTTTTTAAATAATATCAAATTGTTATAACACCCCTCTATATATCCTAGGCCCATTTTCTCTTCTCCCTCTTTTGTGCCATAAAATGTTCTTCCTTTTCTCTTTCATATTCAATAATCGATTTATACATTCGATTTCAAAGTTAATTTTGCTCTTATATCTTCTTAAATTTTTGGCTTAAAATATCTCTATAACGTATTTTCTAGATTTCTACTTTGTTGCAGTATTTTTATCAATGGTAAATTTGAAGTATATATTAATTTAAATAAAATATTCTTAATTTTTATGTTAATATTGATATAAATAATTTATAAATTCTACAATTTTTTATTACTTTAAAAAAAGTAATTTCAGAGTTATAATACATTTATAATGAACTCAATAATACCACTATAAAATTTTAAAAATAATATTGTAAGTTTAAAATAATTAGCACTTGTTAAATTTTTATTATAACATTGACTTATTTATGTTAATAAATTTTATTATTAGAAAATTTTAAAAAGAATGGCCCATGCAGGTCTCGAACCTGCGACCTTCGCGTTATTAGCACGACGCTCTAACCAACTGAGCTAATAGGCCTTTATACAATTATTTTGTATATCAATATATAAGTTATATTTGTTTCCCTTTTTCTCTAATTATTATTTATTATTAATTAAGATATTAATATAAGGTACTTTAGAAATAGTAATAGAGAAGATTGCACCTAATACAAAAGGTAGTAGATAGATGGATAGACACGTATTTTATAGTCAATGGAAAGTCCCTTTGCGGTTATTTTCCTCCCCTTTGTATCAGCTGCCCTGCCTCCCTTGCTCTGGAAGATCAGTCGCCTCTTCTCCCTAGGGGTTGTTGACCCATTCATTATTCACCGAGGTTCAACTCTGTTTCACGCTCTCCCTTCCGCTTGTACAATATCCTCCGCTGATTATCCTCTCTTCTCCAGCTCGATCACTCCGCTTTGATCATCGCGTGCTAGTTTCTCTTCCTTCTGTGTCCCACTGCCTGCGGTTACGAACTTGCTTGCCACTTTCTTGAGCCTATCCCGTTGATTGATGATTACACGTTCTTAACTGTTTCTTCTAGATGAAGTATTTAACATCTTCATGTCCATATTTTATTTGGAATTCATCTCTCGTTCTTTGTTTCTGATTGGGCGAGTTAAGCTGCCCGTGTGCAGTGTAAGATGCATGTTGATTTTGACTCTTTATAGTTCCCTAGGTATGATCAAGTACCCCAATTTTACATAGAAAGTTTGGTTTTCTGTAATTCTATATGCGAATCACTATATTAGCCTGTCAAGCAACTCTAGGTTGGGAGACTTGTATTATCTTACAGGCTAGTGGCTCCACAATTTCTGGTTTTTATTTTGAAAGGTTTCTGGTGTTATTATTTCCTGCAGTTGTTATTTACATAAGTAGTCGCAGACTATGCGGGGAGTAGTTGGCATTAAAATCTCGAAAAGTGTGCAGGATAGATTGTGTAGAAGCAACTTCGGAGGCCTAGCTCTATGAAAATAATTTAACCTACACTGAATATGAATATGCTCATTTGTCAGTTTCTTTTTTGAACTATTAAAATGTTTTTTGTCCCTTCCTTGTGGAGGAGTGTTTGGATGCCCTGCTTGGCTATAAGAATGTGGATACCTAACATGGGACAAAACACGGGATAGCATTTGCTCTTATGTCCATACAGCATATTAATCTACACTCTGTTGTTCATGTTTAGATGTTTTCTGGTGTAAATCACCTGCATTGTGTATATCATCCATCCAGTGGTCTCCTAAAGTTACCTGAAGGAAAAAAGAAAAAAACAATATTCGTGCATCCCTCAAGTCACACAACACGGTACATAAAAGTATATCACGGAGGAGTAGCTTTTCTTTCCATGCCTATCTTTGTCGGTCATTAATTTATGTTTATGTGTTTGACTCTGGACAGCATGGAGGAACTCTGTGATGATATGGTCATGGAAATTCTTATAAGACTACCCGCACGCTCCTTGATTCAGCTAAAGTTGACAAATAAAGAGTGGTATGGCTTGATTTCTCACCCATTCCTCGTGAAACTGCACTTGGAGCGTTTGAGGATGGATATGAGAGCTGCTAAGATCCTTGTGATAGACCATTTTCCTCCTATGGGATCTACCAATGGTAACCCTCTTAGATTTATTGATTTTGGAAACTCTGAAGGCTATAGAGTTGAAAGGGCAATAAGCAACTTTCGTGACCGAATTTGCCTTGGTGATACGGTGATTAGAGGGTCGTGTGATGGACTGATTTGTTTTATTCGACCTTGTTATAAGCATGATAGAATCATTTTGGTTAATCTTTCTACCAAGAAGTTCAGGGATTTGCCAAGTCGCGAGAACAGAAATTGTTCTGGGATCAATTGCAGGGTGGTTGCCTATGCAGTGGGCCTTGGCTATGATCCTGCAACTGATGACTATAAGGTGGTGAGGGCTTATTCTCAAAATGAGTATGGTTCCGGTGAAACTGTGGTTGAAGTTTTTGCGTTAAAAGGGAATGGCTGGAAGAGGATTAATGAAAATCCCAGGGTTAAGTTTTCCCCTATGTCATTGTACTTGAATGGGAGCATGTATTGGCTCGCTAGTGACATGAATGATTCACAACTTGTCCTTTCATTCAATTTGACAACAGAAAAATTCCTGGAAGTTCCAACACCAGAGACTGGGAATGGCACTAAGTTCCTGGGATTAGGGATTCTTGAGGGCTGTTTGCTCGTGTATACTGTATACTGGGAACTGAACGGCTGTTTCAAGGCATGGTCAATGAACGAATCTGGCGGGAAGTCATCATGGGATAAAGCCTTTGTCATCCCAGGACGGCTATTGCCTACACCAACCAAATTTGTGAAAGTCATATGTATTAAGAATGGCAAGATCTTGTTTTGCCTTGACGGGAGCGATTTGATTCTGTTCGATGTGAAGGATGGGACTTGCCAATTCTTGATCAACCCTGGACGCCACTTTCAATATGAGTTCACTATGTATGTGGAAAGTCTTATCTCACCTTACACAGGAATGGCAAGTCCATCAACACAATTGAAGAGATAAAAGGATTACATACTACATAGTGCCAACGATGAATGATATGGCCTTTCCCCATTTGATCTGCAGTTCTCACAGGGAGGTCTATGTGGGTAGGCTACATTTTATGAGAATTTCTGTTTCCCTCTACCCAGCTAGTGACTGCAACTAACGATGAACAACAGTTTCTTGCCTTTAGATGTTGAGTTTTTTACCTGCAGCTTTTACCCGCCTAATATCCATCCATCCCTATTGCATTTTGAGCTGCCTTCATTGTTCATTACATCTTGAGAATATATATATATATATATTTTTTAGATTGAGATAAAATAATATTACATAGATTTTATGGGATCTATAAATAGGGTTAAAATGGTTAATGTAAAATGCATTTATGAAGTGTGAGTTTGGATTCATCATTGCATTCTATTGATTCTTGCTCAATGAACAATTACCTTTGAATTGTGTATGTACGCCATTGTTATGAATCAGTGTCATTTTTATGCCCCCTTTGCATTATTTTTTGTATCATAGAAACAGTCCTAACCTAACTCAAAGTAAGATCTTGCCATGACGAGTTCATGTCAGATTCCATTATTGACCATGCCTCCAAGAGAGCGGTTATGCACGAATCTGTGCGGTTTCTTCTGCCCCAATTCAACCTCATATTATGGCTATGTTTAGACAGGCATTTAGACAGACCATCGGCTCTGTTTCATTTACCCAATTTGCACGAGCCTTCCCCTTCACGAAATCCGTTTCTTCTACTCCAATCAGTCAATCTTTGTAAGTTAAGAGCGTCTCATGATTTCTTTATCTACTGCTCATTATCAGATTCTTTTTTTTGCATCGTCGTGGAACATTGCAACTGTGCGCTTGGCTAATTTCCAGGAAATCCATGCCCGGTTTCTTCCTTTCCAATTCAACCCCAGATTACAGCCACCGTTCCTCGCGAAGACTTGTTCTCCATGAGACACCAGTGTAGAATTATTTCTTCCTCTTTGTTCAGGACTGCGAAGAAGGGGTATTTGTGGGGCTCCTGCTTATATAGTCAGCCGGGACACCGGTTTCACGATGGCCCTTCTCGGGGATATGTTGGTCAGTCCAAAACATTGTTGGCCTGCAATAATGTTAATTTTAGCGTAGATGTTAGTGGTAGGGGATTGTATGTTTCACCAACTGCTGTTAGGATTTTTTCTACTTGGACTGTTACGGGTGTAAATGATAAGAATTTTGAGGTGTATGTTCAGAGGGGCTTGAATGCGGAGTCTCTGGTAACCGAACGAATTAATAAAGATGTTGATGTTGCCCATGAGGGGGAGAGTCCTAGGATAGAAATCGATGAGGATAATATTCATTTGGAGGAATCCAATTCCAAGGCTGATTTGATTAAAGCCCAGGTCATTAGCCCTAAGAAGCAGGAGTCTCAAGTTGAAAAGGATGCATGGAAGTTATTGGAAAATGCTCTTGTCAAGTACTGCGGGAGTCCCGTTGGGACGGTGGCAGCTAATGATCCTGCAGATAAGCAGCCACTGAACTATGATCAGGTTTTTATTCGTGATTTTGTGCCATCTGCTTTTGCCTTCTTGCTCAAGGGAGAAGGGGAGATTGTGAGGAACTTTTTGCTTCACACCTTGGAATTGCAGGTCACTATTTCATATTCTTTGCTGTTTGTAGTTTATGCTTATTATTGAATGATATCTCAGGATCCGGTGACATTGTTTTTCTGTCTCAGAGTTGGGAGAAAACAGTGGATTGTTACAGTCCTGGGCAGGGATTAATGCCCGCAAGCTTCAAGGTCATGACCGTGCTGCTTGATAAAAATAAGGCCGAGGAAGTTCTTGATCCTGATTTTGGAGAGTTAGCAATTGGTCGTGTTGCACCAGTAGATTCTGGTTAGTCATTTGATATGTTTATAATCTCCTCCTTTTTAAATTAAGGAAACCCCCTCTTCAGATATGAGCCGTGTCCCTGAATTATTTGGTTTGCTGATAGGATTGTGGTGGATTATCCTATTGAGGGCTTATGGGAAACTCACCGGTGATTATGCACTACAAGAACGGGTTGATGTTCAGACAGGAATAAAACTTATCATGAACCTATGTCTGTCTGACAGTTTCGATATGTTTCCATCTCTGCTGGTTACTGATGGCTCCTGCATGATAGATCGGAGGATGGGTATCCATGGGCATCCTCTCGAGATTCAGGTAAGAACTGGCAGAACTATTATTATGGCCCAACCAATGATTCGTTTTACTAAACGGGGAGCTATTCTCAGGCTTTATTTTACTCAGCTCTTCGATGCTCTCGTGAGATCCTTAGTGTAAACGAGGGATCCGAGAATTTGGTAAGGTCCATAAACAATAGGCTTAGTGCACTCTCATTCCACATAAGAGAATACTACTGGGTTGACATGAAGAAGATCAATGAGATCTACAGATACAAAACTGAGGAGTACTCAACCAATGCAACCAATAAGTTCAACATCTATCCGGAACAAATTCCTCTATGGTTAATGGACTGGTTTCCTAAAAATGGCGGGTATCTTATAGGGAGTTTACAGCCTGCTCACATGGATTTTAGATTCTTCACTCTTGGAAATCTTTGGTCTATTGTTTCTTCATTGGGTACCCCAAAACAGAATGATGCTATCTTAAATTTGATAGAGGCTAAATGGGATGATCTTGTTGGCCACATGCCTCTGAAAATATGCTATCCTGCACTGGAGTATGATGATTGGCGTATAATCACTGGAAGTGATCCAAAGAATAGGTAATAACTCGTGCCTTTAATTCATATTATTCAACTACGCCATTTCGTTTCTTTTGATAAAGCATTTCATTTTCATTTTTATCTTTCATTTCAAATAGTTTTTTTATGCATTCATCTCTTTGCTAATGGGTTGTGTTTTTTTTACAGTCCTTGGTCATATCATAATGGTGGGTCCTGGCCAACTCTTCTGTGGCAGGTAATTTTTGGTACGATTTATGTATATACACAGGGTAAAACTACTTCATGGTCAACTAATTCATTCTTCATATTGTCAAAATGTCTTTCATGGCATTTTAGAGAGATTTAACATGCACGTATGGTTACTGCCAGAAATAATCAAGTTTAATGAGCAAGTTATGGCGTCACACTGATTGTGCCATAATCTACCCCCATTGTTCCCAAAGCTATCAGTAATATCACTGAAGTTGCTCCTTCTCCAGTTTTGCTTCTTCTCTTGAATAGCTCTTTCTGTATGCCTGCAGTTTACTTTGGCATGCATGAAGATGGGAAGACTCGACCTTGCCCAGAAGGCATACGCATTGGCTGAGAAGAGACTCCCAGTTGAACACTGGCCCGAGTACTATGATACTCGAACGGGGAAGTTTATTGGGAAGCAAGCTCGTCTATATCAGACATGGACAATTGCAGGATTCCTCACTTCAAAGATGCTCTTGGAGAACCCAGAAATGGCCTCATTGCTATTCTGGGAGGAGGATTACGAACTTCTTGAAATCTGCATGTGCACACTAGACACGGCAGGCCGCAAGAAATGCTCTCGCGAGGCTGCAAAGTCTCAGATACTCGTCTAGCAAGACCCATCTCAAGTGTCTTTTCACTGCTGAGCTCTCCTCCGACCCCTTTCAATTCTTTCGGTGGCTGTAAAGGGGCCTCTTATTCTTATGTACAGTATTACTGAGGTTTAGGATAGAGCCCGGATGCCATTTTACTACATATAGTCCGATTATTATACCATACCATCAGATAAAGATCAAAGCTGAGGTTGATTGATGCTGGAAGTTCAGATTGTCAGCGTGTGTAGGAAGCTGGGAACCTGGGAGAGGCTTCGTGTTGTTTGTTTGTCCCCTTTGTAATAAAGTTAGAGCATTTGAATGTAACATTATATATATCTATATCTATACAGTGAAGGTTGGACTCTGGGGCTTCAGGCCATTTCTAATGGGTAGCATGGTTATGCGGATCTCCATAACAGGTATCCCTTTCTGCACCGACTTCATGCTCTCTACTTGCCTATTTATTAATGACGGCCACAAATCATATGCTGAGATACATCAATGAAAAGAGGAAAATCGAGACAGATGAGACTGTTTATCCATAGAAGTCCATTTCTTTGCTGCATTGCATCTCTGGCTACCGCAAGTGGAAAAGGCTCTTCATTTGGGGGGAAATTAATATTGTCTGTTGATTACCAATCCCATCGTCAGCAAGCAAGTTCTGTGGGGTTCATTCTAGCAGGAGATGAAGGCCGTTGTGTTGCATTAGAGTTATCATATCCTTCAATAATTCAATGGTCGATGTTATGCATCTAAACGATTTCTGCATCAGCTGGTGAAGGGTGGGTGGGAAGGGAACTCCTATGTGCGGGCTTATGAGCGCCAAGAAACTGCTGGTACCGAATGCCACTCGCTATAACCCGATCCCAGAGATAGTCCGCAACTCGATAAAGTGCATCCAGAATCGCATCGTCCAATCAGCGCCACCCTTCATAGCCAAGGACCCTTCAGTCTTGTCCACTAACCTTATCAAGTCCTACTGTGAGAAGGGCCTTGTCAGGGAAGCACGGGTACTGTTCGATGAAATGCCCATGCGAGATGTTGTTGCTTGGACTGCTATGATCACGGGCTATGCATCGTGTGAACACCGTTTCCAGGGATGGACCTTGTTCTGTGATATGCTGAGGGGAGAGGAGCGGCCGAATGAGTTCTCGTTGTCAAGCGTGTTGAAAATATGCAAGGGCATGAAAGACCTCGATTGTGGGAAGTTGGTCCATTGCTTGGCTCTCAAGCTTGACTTCCAAGAGTCTATGTATGTGGAGAACGCACTGATGGACTTGTATGCAACATTAGGCCTGACTATGGATGATGCCTGCAGCATTTTTTGCAACATGAGCGAGAGAACTGTGGTTTCTTGGACCACTTTAATAGCTGGTTACACACACCGTGGTGATGGCTACACTGCACTCACTCTGTTCTGCCAGATGTTGATGGTATGTTTTTCGTAGTAGAAATTGTATGGTTAATTCTCACTTAAAATGCAATTACATTTTTTTTCTATACAAAGATTTACGCTTCAACTGGCTCTTTAACGATACTTTTTTCATGTTGCATTTCACCATTTCATGGAAACAGGATGGAGTGGAACTGAACCCGTTTAGCTTCTCCATTGCAGTTAGAGCTTGTGCCTCAATCGGATCCCCTTTCTTGGGCCAACAGATGCATGGTACAGTGATTAAGTGTGGATTTCAACTCAATCTTCCAGTTATGAACTCCATATTGGACATGTACTGCAGGTGTTCCTGCCTCTCTGAGGCTAGAAAGTGCTTTCATGATATGGGTGAGAAAAATTTGATAACATGGAATACTATAATAGCTGGGTTTGAAAGAACTGACTCAAATGAGTCCCTCCATATCTTTTCCCGGATGAATCCTCAGGGTTATAGTCCTAACTGCTTCACCTTTACCAGCATCACAGCTGCTTGTGGAAATTTAGCAATTCTAGCGTGCGGGCAACAGGTTCATGGTGCAATTGTTCGCAGGGGTCTTGAGGGTAATATGATTTTGGCTAATGCTTTCATTGACATGTATGCCAAGTGCGGCAGCATACACGCCTCAAGAAAAATATTTAATGCCATGTCTAATAGGGATCTGCTTTCTTGGACATCTATGATGATTGGGTATGGAGCTCATGGCCATGGGAGAGAGGCTGTGGAGTTGTTTGATGAAATGGTCGGGTCTGGAATCAGGCCAGATAGGATAGTCTTTGTGGCAGTCCTCAGTGCTTGCAGTCATGCTGGGCTTGTAGAAGAAGGGTTAAGGTACTTTGAGCTCATGACAGAAAAATATAAAATTACACCATGCCAAGAGATTTATGGGTGTGTGGTTGATCTCTTAGGTCGTGCAGGAAGAGTTGAGGAGGCTTACCAGTTGATTCAAAAAATGCCTTTCAGGCCTGATGAATCTGTTTGGGGTGCACTTCTTGGAGCTTGTAGGGCCCACAAGCTTCAGAATTTGGGCAAGTTAGTGGCTCAAAGAGTGTTAGATTCGAGGCCATGCTTGGTGGGGACATATGTGATGCTATCTAACGTTTATGCAGCTGAAGGTATATGGGGAGAATTCGCTGAGGTTAGGAAGATGATGAGAGGAATTGGTAGCAAAAAAGAAGCAGGGAGGAGTTGGATTGAGGTGAAGAATCAGGTTTTCAGTTTTGTGGTCGGTGATAAGATGTGCCCTCGTGTTGAAGAGGTGTACAGAGTTCTTGATCTTCTAATCCCGCACATGAGAGAATCGGGCTATTCTCTTGATTCGGAAACCAGTTATAAAAGGAAAAGATAGTTCAAATTATGACAGTTGCCAATGCCATCATTGATAGCTGGAAACCATTTCTAAGACTTGCTGGAGCTGCACAGAAGAACCATCTTACTGGTACGAGGAAGGTCTTTGGCAGCTCAAGAGGTTTGCATCACATATTATTCTGAGCAATGAGGAACCAAACATCAATAAATATCATTGTCAAGAACTGGTTTTCATGCTCTCCAAGTCACGGACCTTCAATGTACAACTGACATTCAATGGTCGTTTGATTTGAAGAGATTCTAGCTTCCAATTGAAGAATTGTACAAGTCTCATATTTTTTCTCCAATTCAACACTACAGAGATCCAAGCATCAAGAAGTTTGCTATTTGAAGTGGTGAAATCATCACTGAGATCCATAAGATTTGGTGGTAAGCCTGGGTGCCTCTGTGATTGCATCATATCCACAAGTTCTTCATAGTTATTATTGTCATGGGAATCTGCACCTCATCAACTTCCATAACAGCATTGTCGTGTCTGGCCCTAGCTCCTTGTGTACCATGGCGTAAAACAGGTAACCAGAAATCTCTAATCTCTATTTGTATTTGTTCTACTTTATCAAACAGTTACTTGCATTGGCTAGGGAATTTGACTGCCCTTCTGCACATAGATTGGCAGTGATGTCAATGGCATAATTAACAAGCCTTTTGATCTTGTTGAACTCTCTCTTACCACACTCCTTTTGCTTGAGAGCCTATATTCCTTGAGTAGGAACTCTGGGCTTTCTCCTAACAGATTTCTTTCTGAAGTAGACCTGGGCATTTCCTCCATGAGCATCAACATTGTTTTCCCCAGGAACTGCTCCTTCGCCTCTCTTGGGTACTCGTACGGCTTCAACTTAGTGACAGATGTGGCAAGCAATACTGAGGGTAGCAGTAGCCATGCGTGACCCATTGGCTTGTAGCGGCTGTAGATAAGTAAGGCTCGATTGGAATTTTCTGCGCACGCATATCCGGCCATGGAACAAATCCCGCTTAAGAGTAAGAGCGAAACTTACTGCTAGATTTGATACAGTCCATCATCCTAATGATCACCATCATCATTATAATTAAAAAATGATGGTTCGTTTTCTTCCCTATTATAAGTAACAGCTAAGCTATATGAGAGTTAGAAGAGATTGAGAATTTTCATTTGTGGTAGCATTGTCTTGTCTTGGGATAATATAAACTTTTTTTTTTAATTTTCAAATGTCATAATTAGAAGCACTAGTTAATTAATTACTTAATTGATTGATTGATAGATTGATGGAAATCATAGCGGGTGGGTGTGGGGGAATACTTAGCTCATGCCCCCAACTAACCTCCATAATTAATCAACTGTGTTAATTACATGCTATACATTATTATTATTATTATTAAATATTATGATTCTGAAATTTGGTAATGTATATATATAATACACTCTAATATAGGACATGTGTGAGAAGCAGCCTGGTCTCTAGTAAGGAGACAGAGCCCCACTAGCATGTCCATGTCCTTGTCCCGTGCATATGCTCTTTCCTTTTTTCTCCTCCACTCACAGGTTTAATTGATTCCCCATCCCCAAGGCTCATTGCACTTAATTTATTATAACGTGCATGCACTCTGACACCAAATTTATGTGTCTGTCTATTTACTAACCCATAAAATATTTCTTCGGGCTGCAGAGACCAACTGTGTCTGTCTGTGCACACTTTTGTCCCAACTGTCCATCCTAATTTATAATGGTAGCAGACAGCCTTGTTTCATCTACTATAATAATAATAAAAAAAAGAATGAACAAATGTAGTAACAAATGAAAAACATGTTTAGTCTAAGTAAAACAGTCTCCAATAAATGGATTAAAATTCTTAAATTCATAAGACCAAGCCTATGTTACTTGACCAATTAAAATGGTGGGGCATGTCCATTGTTGTTGGCAAACCACCCACCTAGTATTTAGTAGCTAGATGACAAATTTGCCTAGGTCCCATTAGACACAAATGGGTGGAAGCCGACATCCCCCTTCCAAGTTCCATCCCCAATACCCCACTTCCACATAATCAATCAACTAACATTTATAAAAACTCATATTCATTATATAATATTTACTTACGTTAATATTTATGTTCTTTAAATAAATTAATTTATTGAGCACTATATTACACCATTAAAATAAACATAAATTATTATTATTATATTATCGTAATTTAATATAAAATATTTATAAATAACATGAAAATTTCTTAATAAAGTAAATGAAACATTTACATTTGCAAAAGTCATTTTTTTATCTTGGACTCTTCTAATTTTCTCACATTAATTATTATTTAAATATTCCGATTAATATATATATATAATTACAATGTAAGTCGATAAATATAAATACATTAATCAATGGTCATTAATAAATATCATAATTACTCAAATTATTCTTAAAAAGCACCTCAAATATTTATGAGAGACGATTCCAAGAAAAAAAAAACTTTCTCACGTGGACACAACTACGGTTAAAATCACAATCACGCGTCTTTGCACATGGGACGTTTGCAGTGGCCACCATATTATTTAGCCATAAGATGAGAGAGGGTATACGATACGGCTGAGCGCAGGCTATGGAAGAAGAAGAACTGAAAGAGAGCCAATAAATGTGATTATGGTGTCGATCGTTCCCTGTGATAGATTCATCTTCTCATCCCTCCCTCTCTCTCCTCCTACGTCCTCTGCCTATACTCTCTCTGCCTGCCTCTACGTCTCCTCTTCGAGCGTGGTATAGGAAATCACTGTACCCTAGCTCATGAGCATGCTGATCATGTGGATTTAGATGCTATTCTCTTTTTAATTTCCTCTGCACGCTGTTCCTTTTCGCTGCAAATGGAGTCTTTGATTTTATGAGCGATTCCGTCGTAGTCTCAATATTCTCATGTTTCGTTCCTTTGTGACAGATTGTGTTGTTTGGCTGAAAGATAACAGAATATAGAGAGGTCGTCGCCTGAGTAGTTATAACTATGGACTCGCTCGTCTCCTATCGCGAATCGGACTCGGATACGTCCCTCCAGACCAGTAGGGGAAAGAGGAGGAAAATCGACGCGGAGCCGCAGAGCTCCGAAACCGCCAAAACAGAGGTCAAATGGAGATCAGAATCGGCGCAGCGGGCCTATTCCCTCAAGCTCGTCGAGGCTCTTCGGGGAGCTGGCCAGAACGATCCTCCTCCCGTTCCCTCCGGCTACATCGGCGGCCGTGTTGTCCGGGACGTGGCCGACCGGGTCCTCGCGATGGCCGCAAAGGGGAGGACGAGGTGGAGCTGTGCGATTCTAGCGAGCCGGCTGAGGCGGAGCAGGCTCCGCAGGCACAGGAAGGTGAAGAAGCAGAACGGCTCCTCTATCAGGCCGAGGAAGCCGCTGCGGGACTTGGCCAAAACGAGGAAGAAGCGGCTGCCGGCGGTGGAGAGGAAAGTCAAGGTCCTCAGCCGGCTGGTCCCCGGATGCAGGGGGATACCAGTGACGAACCTCCTAGAAGAAGCCGGCGATTACATCGCAGCGCTGGAGATGCAGGTCCGGGCTATGACCGCGCTGACGGAGATCCTTTCCGGATCTCTGAATGTCCGGCTTGGTTCCTAGCCTTTGGAGCCGGACACAAGCCCGCCTGTTCATAATGCAAGGTTGTCATTTTTCCAAAAAGCAAACAACCCATCAACTTTGTTCTTGTTGTATACTGCTCTTACGGATTCAATGCATCGTTAAGGAGCACGTGGCCCGTTCCGTTCCATTATCCCCCACTTTCTCTCTCTCTTCCTCTCTCCCTTTCTGCAATTTTCAGGACATGTGACCTGATTTGATGATATCTCTATTAATTCAAAATCACCCTAATATTGTCCACAAAGGGGATGCACTGGATGACTCGGATCTGTGATGGGAATTATTGATCCAGATTCCAGAATGTCTGGACTAAAAAAAATGGAGCTGTTATATTTATTTCCTAATACTGGATCTGTTTCCATAGAAACTCTGTGAGCAGGATATACAACTAGGGGATCTGAACTATGCTCTTCTTTACGCAGCAGGATATACAGCTAGGGGATCATCCTACGTGTGGTAAAAGTATATCCACCTTGTTCCTTGTTATACATAAAAGAGAATTCAAGGAGGCATGCCTAGCTATAATATGAAGACAATCCTGTTCATGTTCAGCTTGGCAGTATTTCTTGTGAGATTACGTTCAATGGAATCCGATGTGGTGCCGTCCATCATGGAGAGAGTAAGTGGGGAGGCTAAATGACAGCAAGCTTTAAATGAAGGTGGACCCACCCAGTAACCCAAAAGCATAATAAGAGAGATGATGGATACGGTACCGGAAGGGAAGGGAAGGGAAGCGAATGGGAGGAGAGGAAGGGGGCCACCCACTAGGCCCCTCTTTAATTAGATCCACGTGCGCGTGACATTGTATGGCACCATTCAGTGTCCCGACACAACAACCCAACACAACAAAGAAAATTAGATGATGTTCAATTTTACCAGAAGCACATGTCTGCTGACTTCCTTCTTTTATCTCATTCTAAATATGCGTAAATATGGAATAATCATGGACACCAGAACTTCATCTCCCATGTTGATGGATAACACCCCAATCAGCAATACTTACTATCTAAGGATGAAGTAAAGTTTATACCGTGATAAAAAAAAATTTAATTTATTGCTGCAAGTCTGTGACCGATTAGTACAGCTCAGGCTGTGTGGGGTCCATGGGTGAACTTGCTGCACGTGGCTCTGTCCAAGTCTGCGAAAGTGACATCCCCTTTGAGCCGGGCCCAATTTATGATGGGCTATTTATTGTTAGTATGATGGGCCCAGTAACATGTTTGAGGCCCAAATTGTATGGGGCCGAGAAGCATTTAAATACGATGCTTTAAGAATAAAATAAAAATAACACGCCTATTAAATCTCATTTGTAATATTATTTTTTTACAATTTTTGGGTCATTTATTAATTTTAGATAATCGAGAAAATCAGGCAATTTTTTTTATAGAATTCTAAGTTCATACGTTAGTACACAGCTTATTTTAACCGGATGACGCGGCCTCACACTATTTGGCCACCACACCAACTCAGCACATATGAAAACCGAGCGCCAGGTGATGTGCGCTTCAAGCGTGACCTCTATCTGTGGCTCAGTTACTAAAAAACTTTCCCATCAATATAGCCGCATAATTAAATGCAACACAACTCATCAGGATAGTAAGCAGCGGACTCGGACTGGGAATGGGACTACCACTAGGACTGGGAGTGGCTATTTCAGGAAATGACATGGCCAGTCCAAGTAAGGGGTATCTTGGTCATTCAGGTTAACTCATAAGGGGACCGATTACCTTTTTTTTCTCATCAGAAGACCGATTAACTGACCCTCGTATAAATAAAAGGGTGTATTTATTGGTTTTGCTGCATCTCGTCTCTCTCGGAGTTGCAACTATGGCGGATCTAAGCCTCTCCACTCCTAATGCTATTGTTTCTTTGATACTCCTCTCCTTGATCTCAGTCTCATGCGCCAAGGTGTTCTTTGAAGAGCGCTTCGATGGTAATGCTATGCATTTCTCAGTATGTTCATGTTAAATTGTTTGCCTCTTTGATGTTGCACTCCATGCGGTTTTGATCTGGCTTTCCAATCGTCAGCTATGGTTGAGTTTGCGCTTAGATTTCGTTGCTTTTTTTTCGTTAATATTGTGTGGATCTGATGTTATCCTATTGAATTTTATTTGATCTGGCAATGATTCTCGTGTATGCATTTCTTATGGATAAAGTATGGCATTCTTTCGCGTTATACTCGTCTAGCTTATGGATTAAATGTTGTAGTCATCTCTGTGATACTGTACATTGCCATCTTTGGCACTTTGATCTAGTTTGACCTCTTTCGCAGCTAATCTTTGTTATTGGTGATAGAGAGATTTATATGTAGGAATAGTAGCTTCTACTTTCTTTCGAATGTCTTTTGCTCCACAGATGATTTTGAAGTGTCTAGGATTGCTTAGCGAACGCACTCATCTGAGAACAAGAAAATCAATTACCAATATTACTGCACTAAGCAATGTTGCTTGAAAACAATGTGTCCGATCCTTCACCCGAGTGTTTTCTCTGACTAGCTTAATGGTGGTAAGTAAAAGCATTTTGGTGCGGGGTAATTGTAAGAGAAAAGTTAAGTATATGGGAGTCTCTCTTAATGTTCAATTACGAAAATGGATTTATCTTTTTGTATTGGCTTGAACTAGAGGTTGGAGCCAATTTCAGATTTAATAACAGTTTTGATTAGGATGTTTTCTGCTCTGGTAAGTTCTGAAATGTAAATGTTTTTCTACTTTGATTTCCACTGCAGTTAAGTTTGTCCGTCACTTAATGGGTTAATCTCTTTGCAGCAGCCGTTTTTACAATCTTTTCATGTACACAAGTGTAATCAATCTTATTTATGTTAACTTACCTTTGTCACGAAATTAATGAAGATGGCTGGGAGAATCGTTGGATTAAATCTGACTGGAAGAAAGATGAAAACATGGCTGGTGAGTGGAACTACACTTCTGGTAAATGGAATGGGGATCCCAACGATAAAGGTATTCTCTAAAGTTAAACTCTCACAAGTGAGATAATTATCTAAGCTTGTTATAATTACCTACTTTCCTTCTGAAAGTTGTTCAGTTTTTCTTTACTTTCCCATACAGGTATTCAGACTAGTGAGGACTACCGATTCTATGCTATATCTGCTGAATTTCCTAAATTCAGCAACAAGGACAAGACGCTAGTCTTCCAATTCTCGGTGAAGCATGAACAGAAACTTGATTGTGGTGGTGGTTATATGAAATTGCTTAGTGGAGAAGTTGATCAAAAGAAATTTGGCGGGGACACACCATACAGGTTCTTACTTACCCTTAATATATACTTCTAGTATTTACATTTTCCATGACATGTACTCATTTTCTCTTTTCTGATGCAGTATTATGTTTGGACCGGATATTTGCGGTTACAGTACAAAGAAAGTTCATGCTATTCTCAACTATAATGGAAACAATCACTTACTCAAGAAGGATGTAGCTTGCGAGACTGATCAGCTAAGCCACGTGTATACTTTTATCCTCCATCCCGATGCTACCTACAATATCCTAATTGACAATGTTGAAAAGAAAAGCGGTAGCTTGTACTCTGACTGGGCGCTTCTTCCACCAAAGACAGTTAAGGATCCTGAAGCTAAGAAAGTAATTTTATATTTGTTAGAATGTTTTCATTTATATCAGTTTCAGACTTGTTCTCTTGGTAACACAACTATTTAATTGGTAGCCTGAAGATTGGGATGATGAGGAGTATATTCCTGATCCTGAAGATAAGAAGCCAGAGGTACTTGTACATTATGTTCTATTGGATTTCCTTATTCTAAAATGAATTTGCTTTTAATACTAATCCGTGAACTTTAATATCAAAATATTGCAGGGTTATGATGATATTACTAAGGAGATTCCTGATCCTGATGCTAAGAAGGTTATTATCTTTTATACATTTAATTCAATATATTCATGCATCTGCTATAGGGTCACATAAATTCTAACTGATTGCTTGAAATTTCAGCCTGAAGATTGGGATGAAGAAGAGGACGGTGAATGGACAGCACCAACTATTCCCAACCCAGAGTACAAGGGCCCCTGGAAGCCAAATGCATGTGATTGTCTAGTTCAGTTGAAAGCATTTGGATTCTGTTGTTGCATTTGCTCATGATCAAATTGTCTACCTTTGCAGAAAATTAAGAACCCAAACTACCAAGGAAAGTGGAAGGCACCCGTGATTGACAACCCAGGTGCTTTAATTTGTTCCTCATGGGAAAGTGGAAAGTGTAACTTTCACTTCATTGACATAACTGTACCTTACAATTTGTGCAGACTTCAAGGATGACCCAGACTTGTATGTCTACCCCAACCTGAAGTATGTTGGCGTTGAGCTTTGGCAGGTCAAATCCGGTACTTTGTTTGATAATGTCTTGATATGCGATGATGCTGAATATGCTAAGAAGCTTGCTGAGGAAACATGGGGCAAGAACAAGGATGTAAGCTTGCATAATTTACAAGTAGAAGTCCTGTGGTGTAATTATTGATGAACAAGCTTTTTGAGAAGATTCTTCATTGACATATGGTTCAACTTTCAGGCTGAGAAGTCGGCATTTGAAGAGGCTGAGAAGAAGAGAGAGGAAGAGGTAAATTATAAATTATGATTATTCATGGTCGTGAACTCAAAGATAGAACTTTGCTGATTTTATGTAATTTTGAATTGCAATATTAGTCTCAAGTCCTGTTAACTGGAATTAACGAAAATTCTTTATTACTTTCTCTCGTCTAATTTTGCAATATTTTTTCTGTACCAGGAATCTAAGGATGACCCTGTTGATTCTGATGTGAGATTTCCATGCCCTTTCAAGTATACTGAGTTATGAATCTCTACACTGTAGTTTTTTTGTAATTTAATTGTCATTGTAATATGTATGCAGGCTGAGGATGATGAAGATGATGACGAGGATGATGCCGAAGGCGAGGATTCCGATGCCGAAATTAAGAAAGGTGACACTGATGAGTTAAAGGAAGAAGATCTGAAGGTTGCTTTGCTTCTCTTATCCTCCCTTCTACCCTTACCATGTTCTTTCCCTCCACAGTTTTTTGAAGATTTGCTGACTTCAATTTTAATTTTTCCTTGTATATGCTTGCAGGATGAGTTGTAGAGGGAACTCTACACAACTGAGTGGAATTTGTCCGTATGTTCTTTTTTTTTTTTTCTAGATGTTTTCGGAAGGCACCGACATTGTAATCTGGGAGTTCGAGCCATTAGAATGAACGGATGTGGTGAAATTTTTTTTCTTCCTTTGGTACCACAATGGTTGGATTTTGGCAAGTAGTTATTCTAAAAAAAACAAGATTTATTCTGACAATGTTGACAGAATATTCTTTACATATTCTTATCTTGAATCGAACTCAGATTTCTTATCTATCATCGGTTGATTATGAATTGTGAAATTTAAATAAATAAAGCAACCTTCCGTGAAGAAGAATTAAAAAAAAAAGAGCCCCCAGAACTGGAACAAGAGCATTAATGTAAACAGGGTTCATCTTTTCGTCTGCACTAATTTTCTACCAGAGCTAAAACAGTGCATACATAAGGAGTTCAGCTGCTGCTTATGGAGGATTTGTTATATTCTCTTCACGCTTTCCCCGTGGAGTGAAACAAATCCCTCCGTGACAAGACTTCCCACTGCATTCCTCAGCTGTATACATCCATAAAAACACATCTCAGTCCAATTAAAAACTGGAATAACGGAAATGTCTTTATAAAGGAAAAGAGATACGGTTTCACTTACATCGTTGAGGTGGACTTCTCCCACAGAATTCTGCTTCTTCAACTCTTCCAATAACTAGAGAGAACCAATTAAAACATGTCACAGATGGCATTTGCAAAAAAAAAAAAAAATCAGTAACGGTACAACATAAGCTGACCTCCAGCAATCGCATTGAGGGTCCACCCAGTTGCATCTTCTCCATTATTATACCTCTGGTTGCTGAAGCAATGGTGTCTCTTCTCATCCTTTCACTTGCGGACACTCCAGTGGTAATGAGATCCATATCAATGGTGCCTTCAAATTTTGGAAATGACATGTCATTTTTGGTGCATAAAATAATATAACAAAAGCAAGGTGAAGAAAGCAAATAACTACCAGTTGCGTGGTCAGTAGCTGACTGCTGCATTGCAACTTCCAGAAGCCTAAATGCTTCCATCACATCAGGCTTTTCAACCTGCATGACCGTCATGATGCTCCATCTTACACGCCAACAAAATATTGGGAAACAATGCATTCTCGTAACAAGAGAGGCCATTGATAATAATAATGGATTTTACTCACCCATTCCGAGAACCGAATGCGAGCAAGAGCTTCGCTAAGACGTATCACACTTTCGATTTGCCTAGGTGTTGCAGTTATCACCTGTTTGAGCACACTCAGATTTACAAGACTCTCCAACTGAAGAAATGATGTTTGGACAAATAAAAAATCTAATTGCTCAACACATTATGCAGCATATGTACCTTTTTGCTGCTGCCTGGGAAGTTTCCTCTCCGCCTCATGTCAACGTACCCCCGAGTCAAGGCTTCCCCAGCTTCATCAGATATTTTTGGGAAAATATTTTTCCTAGCATAGCTCACATATGAAGTCAGAGTATGGAGATCCAACACATCCTGCAGTGCAATCTGAGAGACAAATGAAAGAAAGTAAATATTTGGTAAATATACATTGAACTTTGGAAAGAAAGGAGTTTGCAATAAGCTTACCTCATGATCCTCAAAATGCAGCGAAATTATATGCTTGGCAAGGCGCCTATCAGTCTGCTCATCAGGCTTATCGAGAATCAAGTAGATCAAATCAAACCTGAGAAAGTAAAGAATTCAGAAACAGATGATTATTTTCTCCAGGTGCAAGTCATGCTTTCCATAATACTACAATTCACAAATTTTGATTAGTTCAGAGGGAAGATTCCTAACACAATCCACTTAGAGATGAATTTCATTTGTGCTACTCATCTGAGCACCCTTTTAGTGTCGTTACCTGGATAACAAGGTAGGAGGAAGGTGAATGTTATCAATCACAGAGAGGCGTGGATTGTATCTTGACCCACTTGGATTTGCACAAGCCAATACAGAAGTCCTTGCATTAAGAGATGCAATAATTCCTGCCTTTGCTATGGAAACAGTTTGCTGTTCCATCACCTGGAAGGGTACCCATGCATGATGTTATTGCATGTTTTCACATTATGAAACCGAAAAGAAAATAGTATGGTAACTACTGAGAAGGATGCAGCAACATCAAATGCTGTTTTGTTTTTTTACATCACTTCTACATCTTATATCAAAAGAGAAATTAGCTAACCTCATGCAACATGCTCCTTGCACTGTCAGACATTTTATCAAACTCATCAATACAACAGATACCTCTATCACTCAACACCAAGGCCCCACTTTCAAGAACCTGAAAAATACTACCAACTGTGAGATCCAATTATTTTGGCGTGATTCCAATAAACCATAAAATCCAGGACTAGAAATCCTACTGTTTCTCCTGTTTCAGGGTCTTTGCTGACATAAGCAGTTAAACCGACAGCAGAGCTTCCCTTCCCACTTGTGTATATGCCACGGGGAGAAAGCTTGTGTATGTACTGTAGCAGTTGCGATTTACTAGTTCCAGGATCTCCAACAAGAATAATATTAATATCCCCACGGAAGCTGGCACCAGACGGTAAGGTCAGGGCATTACCTCCAAAAAGCTACAAGACAATTCATCAGTATATATAGACAACAAAGAAATTGACTTACTAATCTTACAATATCTCAATAATTCGTAGGGAACCATTATTGCTGGCATCCGTGATATACCTGGCAAAGAAGCCCTTTCTTCACATCATCTAGCTCCCAGATATTTGGTGCCAAGGACTTGGTTAGTCTCTCATATATATCTGGTTGTTTAGAGAGCTCTTTCAATTGCTTCACCTGCAATATCAATTGTCAAATATGTGAAAGGAAATTCAAATGCTTAGCCCAATAAAATAAACTAGACAAGAACATACCATTTGCTCAGTAAAAGGTGTATCTTCTTCTATCCTACTAAAACCATTTTCAAATTCCATTGAATCATCTGTCAGCATTCTAGATTTGTTTGTCTTCTTCACATGGAGACAATCAACATAAGTCTGCAGTAGAAATTAAGAAATAAAGAATAAATGTTAGATATCAATTTACTAGCTTTATTAGATGTTTATTGAAAGAGGTGAGAGAAAACATGCCTTGAATAATGATTTTACTGTTCTGTGGATCGGAGAAACCCTGACACTCATTGCCCTGTAAACACCAGTAACCTATAGAAGGGAGAGCACCAACTAAGACCGAGGAAGAAATGGCATTATAGAAATGAATATGAATTGCTGATTGAGGAAATTCATTTACCTCAACTCTATCACCGGGTTTTGCAGCATCTACCAACTTGTCATGCAGCAACAAGCTGACTGTATGGGGCGTTCCTCCTTCGGGAATTTCATCCGGCGTCTCTTGAAGCCTCACAATTTGCTTATCTGCAAAGCTGGTACAATCAAAGATGACATTATCACACCCTTGGAAAATCAGCTCGATTATAAATCTCTTCCATCTATAAATTCCTTTATATTGGCTGGAAACTCAGATTTTATATAACAGAACACAGAAGTTATTACTATATTAATTCAAAAAAGAAAAGGTTAATACTAGAATAGAATATTCATTCAACAATTGTTAACACATTTAATCAATTGGCTAAATAAGACTCCAAAATCCAAACATAACTGTTCATAAATAGATGGATGCGCTAATATAACAATCAAGCACAGTAAGATAGACCGTAACTGTTGAAAATTTCTGAACCCCGATAGTCATTAAATTGAGTTAGAAGCTAGTTACCTGCATCTGTTATGAACAAGGCTCATGGAATTCTGGGCAGCACACTCATCTTTTGGGCATCTAGTTGGCTCAACAATTCTTCCTATCAAATAATTTACAAAAGTAAACAAACAAGAGCATGATTTACTCTGAAACTAAAGTCCTTGACAGTTACCTCTTTCCACACGAACGGGGTCAGAATAAAATCCACAAACCAAGCATCTGAAAACAGCTTCCCTTATCTCAGGAATTATTTGACTACATCTGATGATCATCCCTTTCAGACACACCATCTTCTCGATATCTAGCATTTCGAAAGCTATGTCAGTCTTCTAATAGTGTAACAAGAGTTGTGTACGTCGTTTAAATGAGAATGTAGAGCTAGTGACCAAAATTAAAACATCACCATAGCAGCTTACAGTACGTTGGAGCTTGAGATTTCATTTAAGCATGCTTCTTAAAGTATATAAACAATTTACTTACCCGAGGGATTGAGATTTCTCATGGAGACAGAAGTCTTGAGATTATATACTCTCGCTTGTATATGCTTCTCAAACAAGGGGTTCCTGCTGCTAGCCATGTCCATCAGAACAATCTCGAAGATAGCAAGAACCTCCAGCGGGTACCTAACCATCTTATTGTACAAATCTGGATCGTAGTTAAAGATATCCATCGCATCGACATCAATCCACTCTCTCTCAAACTCAAAAACCCTATCCAGCTCTTTCATGTATTTTCCTTCCTCGATCGAATCCATCTGTGTGGGCTCCTCCCGGAAGTTCTTAAGAAACCTAAGAATCGCGGCGTTAACGTCCTGGACGCTGATATTGGTGCCCCATACGAACATCTGATCAGCAGCATCGCCGCCGCCTGCATAGTATTCTGATGATGCTGGGATATCGCCGTCCGTGGATGACGGAGTAGCCGGAACCTGGCGACGGGAGCGGGAGGGCGTCGGCGAGGCTTCTGAGGAAGCGGCAAAACGTGATTGGCTCCGAGGTGGACTAGCATATCTTGACGTCGAGGGAGTTGAAGATCTACGGCGGCGTCGGCGCTGACGATCGCCAGGGGAGGAGAATGTGTTTCCAATAGGACTGGATAATGAGTTATCTGGAGAGGAAGGACCTGAGAAACAAATTTTCCACACAATAGTAAGGCTATGCTCCAATTGAGAGAGAGGTAGATATAGACAGAGATGCAACTTACCATTGTAGTCGGCAGGAGAAGAATCAAACGCCATGGAAGAGGTATAAGCAGATGCTGAGAGGGAAACCCAATAAAGAAAATGCGGCAGGGAGGGAGAAGATCACTCAACACTGTTAAGTAGAAGTCGTTCTTTTGGGCGGGAAAATGGTGTAGTATTGGCGCCATAAGATCCTCAGCCTTGTGTTTATGGACCTATAGTTGGGCTCCTCTGTAGGCCATAAGCCCAAACTTTCATTTTGGATTAAATGCTGCTGACAAAACAAAAGAAACAGGATCAACCCCTTCCATCATCTCAATATGTCATTGCATAATTTGGCCCGAATTTATTCCTTACAACTCAATTAGTATTAAATCATTGAAAAGTCTTTCTAATTTATGGCTCCATTATATTAATTCATTTATAATAACACAATAATTCATTATAAACTCTTGTTGTGATAATTGGATTGAAATCATTTTAAATTTCATATCTCTCACAACATATATATGGCAATACTAGTGCAACAACGGTAAGTGAAAAAAGTAAATAATATTAAATACAATTCTTATAAATTTAAAAATTAAAATTTCTCTTCTAATAAATCTTATTATTAAAGTAATCATTATTTCATACAATAATTTTAACAAAATTTTAAGAATATAAATAATTTTAACAAATTAGAGAAAAATGTTTCTCATGAGCCTTAAAATAGTAACAAGTAAATATCATCAATGTGGGTAAAAGTGATAATATTCTAATGGGCCCCACTACTGTCCGTATCTATACATAGTACACACGGTTGGGATTACTGTACATGAATAAACAGAGCCAATGTGGCATTATTTGTCGTGGGTGTTAGAGCCATGCATCTGTTGGGAAGTGGAGTTGATTTGGCCTTCCCTACATTATATGCCTGGTCAATGAAACACCAGAGGACCTGCATAGAACTCGGTCTCGTTGAATAGTGGTCTCAGGTCGGCTTCCTCAGACATGAACTCCAGAGGAAAGTTAACTAGGTGTCCCTTCACCCCTCTTAACCGCTCCATTGGATCCATCGCTATAATTCCTCCGCCCTGGTCTTCGAGTTCAAGCTTCTCCGGGGCGATCCCAAGATCAATGGTTGTGTGTCCGATCTTCTCCTTCCATCCTGCTACATTTTGTCTTAGCGCAGTTCTGTAGGTATTATACCATCAGGGACGATGATCAATGGTGAAGTTGCCGCAATAGTTTCTCAAAGCGGGTATAGCAACGTAAAAAGGAGTTCAGTACCTCGAGCGGATGTTATCATTTGGGATGCAAGCAAAGACATCATCGTAGATCTCAGTATTTGACTGCGTGAGCATACGCGGATACAATTCACCGTCAGTCATTTGTGGAAATTAGTGAATAATAATAGAAGACCCTGAAATCATTGATTTTTCTTTGATACCTTGGCTCTCGATAGCCACAAATCCTTGTAAGTTGCATCAGTCACAGGATCCTTTATCTGACAAATCTGCGGGGAAATATGATATCAATGATTAGGCAATAGTCAGCATCAAATCTGGACGGCTCAGACGTCATTAGTATTCAAGAGACCAAGTTTTGATTATGGTTTCAGTCAACCTCTCCAGGGTTGAGCCCCAGATGTTCAGCCCACAAGTGACATCGAAGACTATGGGAAAATTTCCCTGCCCTCCACGGCCTTCCATTCATGGATGAGGCGACAAACTCTTTATCTTCAATTATCACCCCGATCTGGTATGAGAAACAGTGATAATAATTAGCAAACATCTGGATATGAATACTACGGTGTGGCCATCCAAAAAATACCTCAGAGTCTCTTGATCCAAGCAAACTCCGATCGTTAATGTTTGATGATCCAACAAAGGCAGCTCGATCATCTATAATCATAACCTTGCTATGCACATAAACCTGCGCGGAGACCAGACCTGTAGTTGCTAAAAATTTGAACATGTTGAAAAGGGGAAATGAGGATGCAACGGTGAGATACCTGACTGCTTGCCACCGGCCCACCCTCAGAGAGCCTACCGTGCGATCTCAAACCATAGAATGATATGTAATCATGCACTTTATCTCCGAGCAGTATTTTAAGATAATGCAATATGGAGGTTTTCTCCCTGCTAATAGTTCGGTATTGCCAGTGAATAACGGCTCTAACTGTTGCTGCTCCAGCATCATCAAGACCGCCCTACCGATGGGTACAATAAACCAATTAGAAGACAAGTATTTCAAAAGGAAATCCAAGGCAACATTGACCTGAGATATGTATGAGAATACCTGGAAGCCAGGTAAGAGTGGAATGACGACAACCACCCTAAAGGCCCTTTGCTCCCTGTGTGCTCTCACAATGCGCTTGTATAGGGCATCAAGAACACGATTCTGTATTACTTCATCTCCGGAAAGACCCGATATGAAAAATTGGTTCTGCAAGAAAGTGAGAAGTCAACCATCAATAAAGTTGCACTGTTCCATCATATGTATGCGTTTTTGTTTAGGAACTCCTGATGAAATTCTATCTTGCTTTAGATTTCTTACCTCAATGTAGATGAAATGCTCTGCCCGTTCAATGAACAGACAATAAGCCTTGTGTATACTATCTTCGGTTTGACTTGTTCCCGCTGACCATTGGCTTGCACTCCTAACAACCTGAAAATAAAGGACATTAAGCAAATAACTGGGAAGAGTTCTGCAAATCCTTGAAGCTGTCTTACATAATGATGTCAATATGTTATCTGACCTGACAGCAACAAGAGGTCCTGAAGCCCACTTGTTTAAATCCACCTCCTAATATGTCATCTTCATCACTTTCCCCAGACATTTCCAGGTGATCATCCTTGGCTTTCATGGTGTACTGTATAGACGTTTCTAGATCTTCACGTTGATCATCAATATTACCTACAAAGCCTCTCATTTGAGTACTTGTGTTCCCATCTTTCGAATTCTTGCAGTGGAGCAGGAAGCTCTCACAATAAACAGACGGCTCCACACAACGATTCAGCTTACCGTAAGTGTTCAAAGCACTGTTCGGGAGTTCAGCTTCTTGAGGTAGCAGCAGTGGGATGGCTTGTATTTGGGACGGCGAGGAAAACGAATTCTGCCGGTTGATCTTTTTCTGATTATCTGCCGAGTTTCTCTCACTTTTGATGTCGACCTCACTGGTCCTTCCCAGATAGTGAGGTATGACCATATGGTGCCGCGGGATGAGAAGTGGGATTGTTTGTTCATACTGGGCTTTGTTTCTCTGAACATATAGAAGTATTAATATGTGGAACTTCCAGAGAGAGGATAATTCACTGCTAGCTAATCAAGGAATGGACCTTCGCATGGTTCCAGCGCAGAACAAAATGCCTTGCGACGTCTCTACAAGGAGGGCCCCAGAGGGCACAGTGAACATCGTGCCATGGCATTCTGGGATATTTCTCCCGGTCAATTTCATCCGTAGCTGTTTCTTCCCAGGAATTCGGTTCTGATTCTCTGCCAAAATAAAATAGATAAGATTAGATCATTCTTAAATCATATAAAGCTCGAATGAAGCTAGCATCGGATCTGCCAAGGTCTTGAAGAAATCTTTCCATCCTCACTGTTTCATGTAACAAATTCCTCCGAACTCATGGTTCAGTCTTTGCAGCTTATCTTCCTATCATCTACGATATGATGTGTGAAATTAATCTGATAACACTGGAATTGGAACTCAAGCATTGGGCATAGAGGTACCTTGGGTTGTAGTAGTCCTTTCCAGGCCACAAAATTGGAGGGAAATCGCTCACTTTGTGTTCATTTGTATCATAACGCCCAAAGCATAAGTCTAGTCCTCCAAGAAAGCATACCCGATGATCAACGATGACAAGTTTTTCATGGTGAGACCTGATCCCATTAACAAAGTATATTCCTGGTAAGCAGGGAAATTTATAATGGAGAATGAGATAATGAGATGCTTCTGAAAATTCATGTGCATACCAAAGATAAATGCCCGTAGATAAATGATCAGGATATCGCAATACCCTGATGTTCTCATGAATTTCAAGGAGTTTCTTTTTACTGTAGAAACTGTTGATCTTTAGGGCAAGCGCTACTTCCTTGTAAAGAAGAATGTAAATCTGCAAGAGTAAGACATTCTCAAAATTAAGCATCAAATTAAGTCCTCCAAAGTTAGGTTTGGCTTCTAGCAGCCTGAACTCCTAGTTATATTTGCACCTGAACTCCTTGCTTAGCTTTGGCTTCTAGCAGAGCATCTAGTCTTGAGGAAGACTGATTCTGAAACGGACGTCTGAGATATAGTTCTGGGCAAAGCCACCAGCCTGTCATGAAAATCTGCAGGATTTTCCCGATAACTTGTATGCTAAAACAGTTTCATGAGAGGAACATCCTGTATATTCCCAAGGATAGAGTGGGAGAGAGCAAATACCTCTGCTTTTGCTTCCTCTATTGCAGATGAAATGGCTTCAAAAGCTGCCTCCCCATCTATATACCACTGAGCTTGACTCCCATCCTCAGTCAGGCCCCGAGGTGGTGCATAGGAACCAAACCGGTTAGGATTGCACCATCCTTCAGGTGGCTTCTGGGCAGCATTATTGATTGCAGAAACCCAACTCTCGACTTTACCACTGCTGGTAGCTCTAAAATTGATCCAGCGACTCCCACAAGAAACCTGTCAAATGGAGACGCGGTGGCCAAGATCACGAAGTGAATTATCAGTAAGGACAGGGACTCGCATTAACAATAGAGAAGTATAAATGTGTTACCTTGAAAGAATAGTAAAGAGGATTCGGTTCTTTTATCTGGTCTGCTAGGCATGACTGCGAGCTTTCTATTCCACCAGATGACGGTAGTATATTGAAAACAACGATGTCCAGGGGTTCTGGGTCAAAAGGGTCGCCTAGAAATGCAAGGAACCCAGGCTTTAGGACTGCCCATACCTATATAAGAGAGAAGAAACGAGCAACTTAATATCTCCAAAGAAGATAACAGCTGACTATCAAAGAACATCGAATTAGAGAAAACAACCTTCTGCCAGTGGTTATTCCAGAATGCGAACCAGAGGCAAGGAAAACAACCTACATCCTCTTTGACCTTTGAAAGCTTTCTCAAGTGATTTACTAGGACATAGCCTTCTTTCAGCTTTGGGCCATATTCTGATGAAAATGAGAGTCTGGAAACCTCGAGGAATTCGCAGACTTCCCGAGAGTTCACAATGTCCAGATTGCCAAGAAAGTAATTCAGGTAGTTGTGCATCACAATTTTTGCTCGGTCTGAAACCGTCTGGTGCCTCCCCAGTGATGGGCGTATTATAGGCAGAGCAGCCCTCGATGGGACATACCTGCAAGAGAAAAATGGACTCAGAGACCAGAACCACCAGAAGTGAGGTTCAAACCAATCCTAGTTTGATTTGTGAACCTGTTTTTAGCCCTTTCAGAATGGCTAAGAGGTAAAGCTCCATCATCAGGTTCGTCATCATCCGGCACCACTGCCGTCTGATCTACGACACCTAGGCTATGCAGCCATTCTTTAACCTAGTCATTATGTTCGGTAAGAGAACATAGGTGACAATTACATACTTTACAAGATCATACAGGCACGAATGAGGATGTGAAATAATGAAGGCAGACCTGCTCTTGCATTTCATTAAATTCCTCCATAAATGCTCGCTTCTTCAAAGCAAAGTGCAGATAAAGGACTTGTGAGGCTTTCTTGAAAAGGCTCCACTTGAACTGCAAAAAATAGGCCTATTCATCAGATACTTGCGATTTCCTCAAACAAAAGAATTAAGATAGAATAAGCAAGAATTGTGTCCTATAACAATCAATCCCAACAGAGGCTAGCGGGCCGGGGCTCATCTGATCGGCTTCTCAGCACTCAAATGCATGAAATCTACTCTGAGCAGCCAGTCTCTAAATGAGGCAGCATGCTCTACGGTTGAGTTGTCTCAAGTGTAGAGAAGCTAATAGAGGATATACCTGCTTGTACCTAACTTCAATCGTGTAAGAGAGGAGCATGGGGCTAAAATCCGCCGTCTCAGGCCTCGAGACGGACAAGATGATCGCCCTAGGCAACTCATCGAAGATCCAATCGCCTTCCACGGCACAGTGGCGGTGGGAGCCGAAGCGCGGCACCGATTGAGTCTCCGCCGCTCCATTTGAGATGAGCCTCTCCGTCGACATGTCCCCGAAATTCCCAGAAATTCACTCCGGCCGTCCCAGCAGCAGCTTCGCATGTCCTCCGTCCCTCCTTCCACCACCACCACTCCCCGTCCGTCCTTGTATACAGAAGAATACGTAGCAGTCCTTCCAAGAATGGACAGAGAGAAGCCTCCATCGTACGAAACGGAGGGATGCCGCTTTTATAGTTTCCATAAGGTGGCGCTGCAGGACGTGCCGACGTGAGCACGCAAGGGTGAACGAGGAGGCGCAGGCGTCTAATCAAGTGAAACCGAACTGGCCAGATTTATGGTGGAAAGGACCTCGAGTCCGACGTGTCATGCCATGTGTAGACTGACTTTACACGTGTCCTGCATCTAGGCCGTTGGACTGAGGCTGCAGTGGCTTACTTGCAATAAATGTCAAATATTTTGCATTTGCGGGACCGGAATAGCCGGGTGGCATATGCTTACGTAGGAATCAACAAAAGAATATCCTCCGCTGGCTGAGACCATGTGGTACTGGAATATGCTGGCTCTCAGTCCTGAATCATTGATGGATGCTTAAGATCAAATGACGGTCCACATTTGGTGCAGTAGGATTACTTTATTTTACTCATAATTTCAACGTAATACAATGCAATTCCTTATTTGGTCAAATAAATATAATATTCCTTCTCTTCTCGTTTGAATTAAGAAATTATTAACCTCTAAAAAGCAAAAAAAAACAATATTCTGGACACATCAAATAAAACATATGCACTCTGTAATGTAATTGATGATGAATGTATATTATGCCTATTAATTAATATGTTGGGCGTGCATGTGATGTAGTCTCTAGAGCTTGAGGGCTAGATCGATGCCCGAATCCAAATGATCGCCTCCGGCCATTTCTGGCTTCCGACTAGCAACGTTTATAGACGTTTGCTTGTTCTTAGTGGCAGCGAATCCACCATATTGGCTCGAGGGGGAAGGAGACGCACGAACATGCCCCAAGCTGCCGTTGCCGTAAGCTTGAACCGACAACCCGATCATGGAAGGACGGCTGTAAGGTGGTGGCGGAAAATTACCGGCCACGTGGCTGTAACTCCCAACAGGGTACCCTGCCAAGGTAGTGAAGGGGTAGAGGCCGCAGGAAGGTTTCGGCCTATGGACCATGGACTCGAACCGGAGACCCAATGGCTGCTGCGGCCGGACAAAGGCTGACCCATACACGGCCGGAACCCGGTCGGCCAAGGCAGAAGACAAGTAGGAGAAGGGCGGACCGGCCATAGGGTTGAGTTCAAGCCGCCGCTGCTTCTCGATAGCCCTCTCCTGCTTGTGGGCATTCTGGTGGCCACCGAGGGCCTGGGATGACGAGAACACTCTCCGGCAATAGCTGCATGTGAAGAGCTTCGGGGCGGCCGGCTGTGGCTCTTCTGTGTCGTCCTTAGCGTACGAGGAGTCGCCGCCACCTTCATTGAACAGGGTGAGTGTCATTGCACCACCATCCGTGCTGCTGCCCTCGCAACCCTCCAAACGACTAGCGGAGGACGGCTCCCTGCAGTGGTCGAGAGTGTCCTGTGCTTGCTCCATGGATATCTATCCCTAGGTATGAGTTCAAAGGGTTAAAAATGAGTACAAGAGATGGAGACATCTCCAAACATTTATAACGGGAGACATTAATGAAGGGTAAATTCTATTTATAGAAGCAAATCTCGTATTATGGAGTTGAAATGACTCTAGAAGGATTCTATATAAAAGACATATTTTTATTTCCCTACTTGAATGTGAATTGCTAGCTTTATCTATGGCGGAATTTACCATAGGCGTTTTGATATCTCTTCACACTTGCCCAATAAGAAAAGATGAAATTGGTAAACTGAATTTCATGGCTATGATGCATCCTTTATTGCCCCCTTTGTAAGATAGTTTCTTAATCTGTCAGGAAAGAAGATTGTTCAATGCCAGCAATCAACACTTGTTCCCTTGTTCATTAGAAAAACTGTCTTTTCCAAGTTTAGTTTATTGGAAATACGAAATGACTTTACCTTTTTTTCCGTACCAAAGGGTACATGAACAAGTACATTTCATGATTGTCAATTACCTGGCCCATGATGGATCAATATTCCAAAATTGACAAGTGTATCTTCCTGATTCAGAGCTGGATTGAACCCATCCACAATCAAGCCCATGGCCATGGCCTAATGACTCTGCCCATGATAGCCATAGCCTAATTTGGCTTCAAGTTGAGTAAGAAGGAAGGGATTCCTTCCCTTGGGGGGCTTCTTAATCCTACACCTATTAATTCTATTGGATCTAATAATGATGCATTGGTCAAGTGATGATAGCATAGGATGAGGCCCAAAACTGCAACAAGGTAGATGGTATAATGTATCATGGATACCAAAACACAAAGATAGTCTAAAATAATTCATTAAGGATACCAATCCACAGAAGAACCGGAAAGCAATAGAAACCAACATTAGCAGAACATTGTGCTGACAAAATTTGAGTACTAGATAAGTAAGATATGACAAACTTAAACTCTGAAACCCCTGCTGTTTCTCTTGCCTCTTGCCTTCTCGAACTTCCTTCCCTTTGATCGGACATAGGGCTTGGTGTGGCTGTGGGGAACTCCGGGGGCAGGACCAAAGTGCTTCACAGCTTCTCTTGAATTCTTTGGACCTCTTAGAAGGACCTGCACACATTACTCACCCTTTATCCATGGTCCACAAACTTAGAAGCAAATCAGATGCGTGCTTCTCAGAATAAAGGCATTGAAAACTATCAATTGGGATTGAAGCACCTCCAATTTTAAAGTCACATTTGAACCATAATGTCAAGTAAGTCGTATGGCAAGCAATACGAATGTAATTATGAAAAAAACACATCAGTGATTATAAAAGTAAACCACCAAGATACTTTTTACATCCAATTTTAAAGTCACATTTGAACCACAATGTCAAGTAAGTCGAATGGCAAGCAATACGAATGTAATTATGAAAAAAACACATCAGTGATCATAAAAGTAAACCACCAAGATAATTTTTACATACTGTGTTCTGTCCCAGAGGAGCCCGCAGAGCAAGCTGATCGAATGTCAAGCATTCCCCACCAGCCTTTTCAATCCGTGCCCTTGCAGTCTCTGTAAACCTCAGGGCAGTGACCTTCAAAGCAGGCACTTCATAGACCCTGATATCATCAGTCACCGTCCCCACTACCACAGCAATCATATCCTCCTGCCCAAGCAGCATAACAATCACCCTTATGTCCGTTAGGAGCTTCTTGGCCACTAGGCACAGCTTCTAAACAGTTCCAAATCATATTGGATCACATTCAGTGCCAGTACCAAATCACTGACCTTTCCCTTCATGAAGCTGATGAGTTTGGAGAGAGACAGCGGGGGTTTGTTTACTTTGCTCATGAACAAGCGCTTCAGGATCACAGCATTGAACTTGCTCCCGGTCCTCCTAACAAGGAATCGATATAGCTGTAACAGTATCGATCTAATTACTACTCCATTAAAACAAAATTCGAATCACGCAAATTCCTATGTTTCTACACGCGCATTTAAACACGAACACCGCATAGGAAAACAAAGCAAATACATCATTCGCAAAACAGCACCATACAGCCAGAAAGGGAGCTTTAGTCGTACCTTCACGAGAAGCTTGAGATATACATCATCTGATTTTGGTGCTATCCTCTTGGTCTTCTTGCTCTTGCCTCCGGCTTTCAGATCAATGCCCTGTGATTTTCAGAGATACAAGAACATTAAACCATCTCGATCAACAATTGAAACCACAGAATCTCAGAGAGACAGAGAGAGATGAGTACCATGGCTGCTTCGACGCCCGCTACCGTTCTCAAATTGCTCAAGAGCACGAGGCATCTAGGGTTTTGAAGCGCCCTTATTAAGGAAGTGCTGTCCAGGGCTGATCCGTCGTGACAATTTCTTTCAAGGCCCAAACATTCATCTTATTGGGTTTAGGCCCTAGAAGTTTCAGAAGTCGTGGCCTCGGCTAATATGAAGGCTAAATTTTCAATCAAGTCTCCAATACGGAAAATCTCAAATAAGTCCCTAATTTTAGGGAAAATCTCAAATAATGTCTAATGTTCTTTTTAATCTCAAATAATACTCTAATGTTTATGTGATAGTCCAAATAAAATTATATTTTATTACTTTTAACTTTATATATTCTATATGCAGTAATATCCGTTAAAGGTCAAGAACCTATTTAAGGAAATCCAAAAAATAGGTCATTATTTAAAATTTCGTTAAATTTGAGATTCAGACCAAAGTGAAGTAATATGTGATTCACAATCGGGCACCTGATAAATTAAAGAATTATCAAGGAGTCCGTCTTGGCACAAAGTCTTGGCAATGGCTATGCCCCTTTCAAGAACACATGCCCACAATATATACAAATCAGATGGATGGCATATGCAACTCCACTTCTAACGATATGCAACACAAATTTAGTAGCTGTCTAAATTTTAAGCTGAACATACTCAGAAAGCCAAAGTTTATACTCTGAGTTTTGACAGGGGCACCATCCATATGCAGGGAGCAAAATAAATTTCAGATAAGGTTAATAGCACGTTCACTTCAAGTTTCAAGCAAGAGAAGCAAAAAGATTGCAGTTCCCAAATCTTAACAAGAGATGGTTGGGCCTGCATAATCCAAGGAAGAGCCTACAGCTGACTTCACAACTGTATTCCAGCAAAGGGCAACCCCAACCTTCTCCCTCCAAAAAACTATGAAAAGGTATATGATTCAGATTGACAAAATTCCTTGAGCTTACAGGTCTGGCTGCTTAATCAAGTCGCACCATCTGTGAGGAGGATTCAACGATGTGTGGTTAATCTCTAATAATCAAAGTTATTATAAATATATCTAGATCTTTATGAGAGTGAGCTCTGGCTTCAAGGCAGCTGAATACCTTCCAAAGGCCATCGTTTAGGTAATGCATATTGTCCACACCAATGCCTTTGTTGATTGTCCGACTGTGACAGACAAATGGTATCACTTAGCAGTTCAGAATGATAGTGAAACTCCAATAACATCTAAACCAACTTACATGTCTTTGGCTGACATTTTTGTAAAGCCTATAGCAAGAGCATGTTGTTTTCCTTCAGCCATTATGGCCTGAAATAGCCGGTTAAAGGAATGACAACATGACTAACAAAGAACCTAAAAATATATATATCAGCTAAAACAAGTGCAAATATAAATTAACACCTTGACAGGGATGAGGAATTTCAGAGTATATGTAAAATGTCACCCTTACCACTGGAGTTTCTGCCTCCACTTCATCATCCAGAGCACCGCCAGGAGAAGTGAGGCCAGGACACATAATGTTTGCACCAGAAAGAACAAACTTAATTGCACCCCTGTCTACCTGTAACTTCTTCATTATGTTTGGATCTGATCGATTAAAGTGATTGAATATCAGAGGCCTCGTCAACTGATTCCATGAAAAACAATGAGAAACATCAATGTAAGATACTTCACATTGATGAAGCAGACGTAGTGTTGGCATGTATGGCCCATCGCGGATGTTGAAAAAGAGAGGCACATTGTTCACCACGACAAGATTCAAATGGTTTGGGCTGAAAGAAAACAACGGTCAGTGACTAGGGAACACAATAAAATAAGGTGGCTCTATCAACACAGAACAGGTACCATGAGGATAAATGTGTATGGGGCAAGGAAGGAAGAAATAAAAGGGAAACCGACAGTTACCATTTGGTAACAATGAGGGGTGACTTTTTCGGAAGCAAGTCCTCTAATACAGGCTCTAATCCTGGGTACTGCACCGAAAGCAAAAGATCGCCCATTCACACACTTTGTTCAGTGGAAAGAAAGAACAATGAAGCAATAGGTTCCCCATCAGACCTCTTCTGCAATACTCTGCCGAATTTTACGCTGCACAGATGCCTTAACTTGATTTTGAGCAGATACATCTTCGTGCGAAAATCTGCAATTGAAAATATTAAGGACCAATAAATTAACTTCTTTCTAGGGAAAGGGTGGCAAGCATGCAGACCATTTGGAGAAGTAAGTAGACAAGAATTAGCACAAGAGGATATAATATGTCCTACCCAGATTCTTAGGGAAATCACATCATGTTCATCTTCCAAAAAATGTTTGATGTTCACAGATATTCTGGCATTCAACTAGAAAGCACCCCAAACAATGCATGATCTAGAATCAGGAATATGCACTAGAAATATGCACCAGTCTCATTATGAACCGTGAATTTCAACAGAGACGATGTCATGGCATCGACCCTCTTCTTGTTGCTAACAGTCAACTGATTAAATAACCTTAAGAGGTCTCCTATGGAACCGATCAGCAAACTCTACAATAATTTCGCCAGAGGAAGGCGTCCTCACGCATCCAGGACATTCAAATTACTAAGCTATTCTCGAGCATCAAGCTCAATCTATGATGAAATACATCAGATATCGGATAATAAGATGACGTAAACGTGGAAGCAGAAACCAGCCCATATCACATTAACGCGGGCACGGCAAACTCGAGATTCACGCAAAATCGCGAGAGGGAAATCTCACTTCTTGAACATCGTTGGAGGAGGAGACTAGTGGATAGCGAATTATCAAGGGTTTGGCGCTCCGGAAGACGTAAAACCCCTCGCGTCCTTCTCAAGCTTCTTAGGGCAGATCTGAGCTATAGATGATCGACCTCGATGGGACAGACAGAGCGCCACGGACGGCCTGATTCCGGTCGGATTCACTTCCCTTCTAGTTCTGGTTCTGGTTCTGGTTCTGTTTCTGACGGCCCCAGCCGACTCACAATTCCTTGTTTTGGGACATATAACATTGGGCCTTAAGGCCCATTTACAGACATTTTCCATCATTCTGTGATGACGATTAATCACAATATATATTTAATTAGCATTAACACATCCATTCTAGATTTTATTAAGTCAATGATCCCACATAGATTAAAAAATAAAAATGTTACTCCTATAATAATATAAAATGCCATAATATAGCAATCTCTGTAAAAAAGCCCTTTGTTTAGAGCTAATAATCTGAACTGTTCAGATTTCACAGCTACAATGAAGATATCCCTTGAAATTATACACCCAAAAATTAAAATACACCCCCCTCAAAAGTGCCAAAATAAATGGTCATCCAACCAGGAGGTGCTTATTGCATGTAAATGATCAAGAGTATTCAGAAGTCAGCCATTCTTAATAGCAGCTTTCCTATGGAAAGTTCTTGGAGTACTTATCAACCTTTCCTCCAGCCTTGCTGTCGTAGTACTCAACCACAGCTGCCCCAGCCAAGGCTGCAAGTGTCAGAGCCTGTGCATGTAACCTGAACTCAACCAGAGTAAAATGAGTGGCCAAAAGGAAGAAAAACTAACTTTGAGTAGTATGTTGAGGAATGGGATGCAGATAAAAGGATTGTGCAACAACAACAAATTCCCTAATCTAGAGTGCTTGAGAGGTTGTGAGATACCCTTGCTCAAGGAGCCTCAATCATGACCAATATGATTTCATAAGTTATCTATATTAGTAATATAGATGGAATGAGCCCACTTAAGGAGTCATATTGCAACTGAAGTATTGACATCAGTTTGTGAAAATCTGCCAACATGATCATTGCATTGCATAAAATTGAGTTGTATGACAGCAACATGATTCAGATGCTGAATGGTAGAGATGGCCTTATCAGGTGAACAAAAATCAGAAATTTATGAAAGGCGTGTAGATAAATGTAGGCAAAAGACGATCATAAGTCATAGCATCTTCATGAATCAATCATACACTGCAAGGTACTTTCAAGAAAAAAATTGGCTTGATGTTACAGGACCATGATTGACTCAAAGTTGATGTTATTTGATCCTACTTTTAGAAGAGCATATTCAAATGCTATAGCACGTATGAATGCAATCATATTAGGATACACCATCGGCAAAAGCAACCATGTATCAGCATCCTGCCCAAATAAAACGAATCTCCATTCCAGGAAACCCTAAAGATTTCTCGTCAAATCCAAAAGGCGCTCCCCTCAGAAATCTGACGGTATCCCATCAGTTTGTACTAATCCCATGAAAGGGAAGCAGTGGGAACCATCGTCATATTATTATACTGACAATACAGCCATAGCACTGAATGTCCGGATCGAGAAACGAGTCGAGAACTACCTGGCGTGGATGATCTTGACGCTGGTTTTCATGGCTGGCTGAGACCAGTTGTAAGCGATGGAACCCGCAATACCGCTAAGCCACAGGCACCCTCCAGATCAAAACATAACCCCAGAGAGAACAAAAAATAAATAAAGAAGCCGAATCAGAAACAACCCAAAAGATGAAATTTTGAACAGAGGGGAAGCGAGGAGAAACGATGACACAACGAGGCGGGCGAGATTATTTACCGACGGTTCTCAGCTTGTGCTCAACGACCCACTCCCTAGCAGATAAAAGAGAGGACTTGGACTCCGCCATTGCGGAGAGAAGAAGAGGGATAAAGGCTGCGAAGCGGGCGGGGTACAAGTCGTATTTGAAGGAAGAGGAGAATGGGTATATGAGGGTAGGCGTGCAAGAAGAAGAAGAGACGAAGAGGGAAGAGAGGTTCACCAAAGGACGGCTGGAGAAAAGAGGTGGAATTTGTTTTCTTTCCTTATTTAATTTTCTTATTTTTTGAGGAGATTAAGAATGAAAATAGTACTTTGGACCAAAAAAAAGTTGTCTTTTATGTTTGGCATCCATGGATCATCATTACAAGTGACACAAAAAGAATCCAAAGTGTTTTTTTGCCCAAATACTGTTCTCCGGGGACCGACTGGCGGATCTCGAGCACGTCGAGATGCGGGACCGCAAGCATCATTTACAAGTTTGTTTCTCAATCACAAGTAGTACGTTGTCCTTCCATTCGCAGTTTTCATCATAGGAATAATAAACAGGACAAGAGCATAAGGAGAACTCATGAGCCATTGTCTGATGCTGTCCTCCCGAACCCCTGCCTGTGCCGGGAGGTTCCATGCCTGAGTCCCGGCTCGGTCCTGACAGGTCCTGCCCGGAATCCTTCCTGGGCAGAATCTCTATCAACCTGGGTTGACAAGGCAGGCAAGTGGCCTCTTTCCCACAGGTGGAAGCCAGTTGATGGTATTCTCTCAGGTTCTTGAAAGTTATGATTGGAAGAGCCTGCTGGGAAGAAGTAGAAATTATTCGGCTGATCCGACAATCCTCTGTGGCTTAGAGATATTCGGTTGGTGGCCATGACAGGTCCATGCGATGGTAAATGATGATTAGGCCTTTGCTGTTGATAGTAAGCTTGGAGAGCTTGGACCCGATCCCGATTCCGAGCATTGCTTCCAGGGTAAGGAGGAATTTGAGAGGATGCAATGGAGTTCCCTGTTCTAGCCCCCGCACTACAAGCGCAATAACTGCAATTAGTCATGGATGAACACAATGTGCATATATCCAAGCACAAATGCATACATAATAAATTGTAGGAATGCAGCTGATAAGAAAAAGGTACAGGAACCTAGAGCACTTCACCAGTGCAGTTCCTCCTCCAAAGCATGTTCTTTCAATGTGATTGACAACCTATACTTCTCTATTCCAGCTTTTGACCCTAAACTCGTCTAAGATTGCAAATTTTCAACATCTATTTTTAAAGGGGGAATACAAAATCCTTCATTTTCAAAGATTGCGTGGATCATATGACTTTCCCAGAAGTTTCAAACTATTAAATTATTCACATGGTCCAAGTCCTAGTTTTAAAGAGCATACTTTTACCAGAAGCAGATCACACATAGGAATCCATCCTCAGCTTAGGCAGTTTTACTCGGAATCACAGGAAAGTCCTCCAATTCCAAGTACACGCAGTTTAACTGACTCCGAAGATTCATATTTCAGAACATGGGATAGATTCAGACTTGAACAACAAAGTGCCTCAAAAGTAGAGGAACGGTGGTTTAAGAAAGTTTTCCATCACAATTTAGACTTGGACTTATTCAACTCTCAAGACATACCTGTTGCTAGCAACAAATGGATGCATGAAGGATCCTGAAGTTGGACGATCAGCTAGGGTCCTCAGAGATCTTCTAGAAGTAGTAGCAACTGATGGAGGGTCAGGGCCTCCGGGACGAGCATGGCTTGTGGAAAAGGGAGGCGAGTTGTGCTCCAAGCTATGGTAATGAAGATTAAGGGCAGGAAAAACAAAAGGACCCGGTCCTTCACTCTGAGCCGATGGGCCATTCCAGTGATTATTCACATTAGAGGCATCGGAGATGCTAACATTGGGAGCTGATGAGGAGGGATGAATTGGCCCAAAGTAGGCAATATAAGGGCAGGGATGGGCAGCAGATGTAACAGCGGAGTGTTCTGCAAAGAGTGCAGACTGTGCCAGAGGATCATGATCTGCATTACATGACTAATTAGTGACCAGAAGATTCAAAAAACTCAAACCACAAAATCAAACAGATTCCAAGAAGATCTCACATGCAGTTGTCGTGAATTCTCCATCCCTGAGGGAAGTGAAGAAAAGCACATTAGAGACAATATAAACTCGAGAAAGTTAGTACAGATGCCCAAAGTTCTTACATGAACATGAAATTATGATTGCTCCAAAAAGGATCTGAATATAAGTGAAGGTAATAATTATGAGGAGAAAAACATGAAGGGATCAAGGCTTCTTCAAAAGGCCTTTTTATTTCTTTTTGCAGGGTGGCAAGAGACTATTATTTTTTTTTCTGTTAATGGCAAAGAACCCTATGGATGATAACAGTTTGTGTTTATTTTGTGTGCAATTAGATGAACATTAAGAGATAAACAGCCCTAACAGAGGTTATACATTCTAACTCCCCGGTATCATATAATGTTTGGAGAACTTCAACAGGATCTTACAGAGTATTCTTGAGATGTAACGGATAACATAAGAGTACCAGGAAACAGATGCTTACTCGAAGGATGATGGAAGTCCTGCAACATGACCAAAAGGACACCAATGAACACCAAATGACTGCAAGAACCAGTTAAGAAATGGTGAGAAGCTAGAGATACAATGCAATAAGCTGCCCCATAGTATTCTTGCTCACAGGAAAAGCAAAATCTAGAAAATTACAGCTAAAATCCAACTATCTAAGTTGAAGGAAGCCAACAGGATACTCTCGCAAACTTTAACATGCGGTAAATGTTCATGAAAAAAATAACGAAATATGCAAACAAGCAGGATTAGAATCAGAGTTTCCAGCATTTTTGCTCCCTGCAAATTAGAGCTAAAATCATATTTTTATATGCAATGGGCTTTCTCTATAAATGATGACTCTAGGATAAATAGCAGCAGTTTGTATTCGCCTATAAGAACTGAAAGATCTTTCATAGCCTGATTTTGTTTATTTTTGTAAAGAGAATAATATTGAAATCGTGATTAATGGAATATATTATATTGGCAAGATGAATATGCAGGGAAGCAAAGGTGTTTAATAAGGAAACTGTAAAACATATAGAAGTTCCAAAGGCAAGCTTAAGTGAGGAATCAAAACATTAATCTATAGAAGAGAATGATGAAAGTTAAATAAAAGGGAGATTATGTAAGGTGAACAACAAATGAGAATTCTTGGAAAGTGAGATAGTAGGATGGAAATTATTGCAGTAATTTTCAATTTGATCCCACATGGAACTTCTGAAGGAATGTCAGATTTGTGAGTAGCTTAAGAGATACCTCAGAAAGTGAAGGTGAACAACAAATGAGAATTCTTGGAAAGTGAGATAGTAGGATGGAAATTATTGCAGTAATTTTCAATTTGATCCCACATGGAACTTCTGAAGGAATGTCAGATTTGTGAGTAGCTTAAGAGATACCTCAGAAAGTGAAGGTGGTTAGATTCATAAACTAATGGGAGATCTATATTTCTTCGTGATTATCAGCTCCTTCAATTAACCCGGCATAGAAAAACAAACAATTTTCCAACTAGAAGGCTGATAGCTGAAAAACAACAACAGTGCCCAACTGAAATCTCTATGCGCTAACCATTTCAGAGTAGCTTAAGTCATAAACATTCTCCTCCTGTGCCCAGTCATCCATGCTAAATTCTGGAAATGCACGACAGCCATTTGCATAGAGCCATTGCCCCTTCTCAATCCTCCGACAGTTAGGGCATTGCATGGAGCCCTTCGCATTGAAGGCTGAGCCGATGCAATCTGAAAAAGTGAATTTATAGAAGAGAATAAGGAAGGTTAAATAAAAGCAGGTAGAAGGAATTTAAGCAGGAGGGCTCATGCAACTTTCATAGGTTTGGAAAATACTAACTTGCTAACTCCACATCCTATACAAATATTTAGGTGTGACACCCAGATCTAAGATAACCCAGGTAAACACAAGACTATCGCTAAGAACCATCTCAGTGAGGAACCTGCATTTACATTGTTCTTCCAAGCTCCTCAAGCTTTGACTAAAATACCTTTGCATCCTTTAAGGAGAAAGCAAGTCTCTTCTCTTAAGTTCCAAAAACCAGGTAAAGGTTCTTAAAAATACAAGCTTTTAAGGCAATTTAACAGGCTCTAGGCTTTTTCACCCAAATCAATCAACATGGGACGCCTAACCCACCGATCATCGGATCTTAACATCCTGCTTCACCATTTCATTCTATAGCAAGATATGATCAGATAATTAAGATAACGACAATTAACTACTGCCCAAAGCAACCGATCGTCCATGAAAAATAGATGGACCTCAGAACGAAATCCTAAACCAGATCCCGGGCATCCACGTTGAGAGAGCCCGAGTAAGATTAAGGCCCCATATTTGTGTTTCTCATGCGAGGACTTACCGAGATGAAATTCGTGACCACAATGGAGCTTGGCCCAGGAGCGATCGCCACAGTCAGAGACCACCTCAAGGCAAATGGAGCAAGAGACGGACTTGCTTCCGTCATCGAATACCACATCATCTCCACCTTTCAGCCCCATCAGAGCTCCCAAAAACCCCGACCGAGCTCAGAACGATCCAGCTACCCACCGCATGAATCAACGAGCACCCACCCACACCGCGTTGTCAGGCAGCAACTAGACCCAAAAGAGGAAGGGAAAGAAAGCAAAAAAAAGGGAGAGAGAGAGAGAGAGCAAAGCAGAAGATCAGATGTACGGGAAGAAGCCCCAGAAAACGATGACGACGATGCTTCTTCAACAGAGAAAGTCGGAAGGTGAATTAAACATGGAGCCATGAAAATGATGATATATCTCTCTCTCTCTCCTTGGATGTTTAGTGGGATTATGGCCGTTGGATTAGGCTGTTAGGAGTAGACAGAAGCTGTTGTCCAAACCACGACACGGGTTTGAGTGCTGGATGGACGGTCAGAGATCCACAAGAGACCTGAAACATAAATTGTAGTGGACGTGTAGTTAATTAATTCATGCTCTAATAGAAAAATAGGCTGCTTGGAAACTAAAATACAGAATACCACAGACAGACAGGTCTCCACCGATTCCTTGCAAATAAAGTGATTTAAAAAATCGAAATAAAGTTAGGTCCGTTAAAAAAATGGTCTACCCTGCTTACCAATCTCATTTAATAAAAACCCTTAGCAAGTCCATACATTATTCCGTTACTTTTTTAGGAGAACAATAATGATTATGAATACCATAATTGTGCTCTTATAATCAGAGAACCTGTGCTGAGTAACCAACCCTCTTAATCTTTTCCGTAGAGAAAATAATTGTGTTATATCCAGCCACCCAATGAGCTTCCTTCCACGAGTCCGCCGCCCCCGGTCCCCCGCCCCACCGGGAGGTGCGTTGCGTGGTCAGCTGTACCATACAAGTAACGAAGTTGGATAGGGTTTTGGGAAATATCTAAATTATACACTTTCATTGGTGCACCCCTCACACTCCCTATCCCTAGCTGTCGCGTCACGTCACGTCACGTCTTAACCATCTTTCTCACAGTAGAATTTCCCAAGTCATCCTATATATTATATAAAGATGAACGGGGTATTGGACACCAACTTGGAACTTACAAGGGTTTGATTTGGGGAGAAGAATTTACCGAGTCTACAATAGATGAAACATCATATTCAAATTTAACAATTGGGATAAGATAAACGGTCATAAAAAAAAAAGAGAATAGGACTAGGGCGGTCAATAGCTTGGGTGGGTTTTAGCGGCCCTCAAGTGTACCCGAGCAAATACAGAAATTTAACTCGAATTTGCTACTAGAATTTATTTGAATTCGAATCGGATTTATTTTATTTTTTTAATATATATTTTTATTAAATATAAAAAAATTAAAATTATTATAATATATAATTTTTTTAATATTTATTAAATTTTTTATTAACTGACTTTTTAACTCTATATGAACTTTTATTATCTACTATTTTTAGTATTTCGTTTTTCAACACCATATTAACCTACTTTTTATTATATTTTAATAATTTAATTTTTAAATATTTATTATCTTTAATTTACCTAATTTTTTAATTAACTTTAACTTATAAATAATAAAAAATTATCAATAAAAATGAGAAAATTAATTGATAAATAATAAAGTGTGATATTAATTTAATGTAATATAAATTTTATAATGTAATTTTTACAATTATTTATAAATTTATTATTGTATAAGAAAGAAAAAATAATATATCAAATTATAAAAAAAATTAATATAGAAGGTCGAGAATATATTTATAAATCTATTAAATTATAAAAAATAAAAAAATAATATAATATAATATAATATAATATAATATATTTATAAATATATTAGGTATAATAAATAAAAAAATAATATAATATAAAGAGAATATATTTATAAATTTATTAAATTATAAGAAAGGAAAAAAATAATTAAAGTTTAAGAAAAAATAATATAATATAAAAACAATAGAAAAAGATATAATAATTTTTAAATCACTTTTTATTAAAAATATTAATATTTTTTATATTAAAAAATGAAAAAATTTAAAACAACTATGAACTCACATTCGGGTCCAGACAGTGGGAACCGAGCTCGCAGGACGAAGCGCGAGTCTCGGGTTCAATCAATGGACCCGAACCCGAGACTACTCGGATCAGGTAGGAACCCAGAGCTCAGGTGTGAGTCCCATTGACATGCCTACAGGATATGCTAGATCTGCTGAGAAAAACATGGGTATGTATGTCTTATTTTGCACAAACTACGGGCCAACATTGCAAGGGAAGCCCCATGCACATCAATCCCATGGTTCCACTTCCACCCCTTCTGATCACTTGTTCTAACAAAAAGGGATACATGTTTTTTTTGCACTAAAAAAGGGATAGATGTTAACATCTCCTTACCTGGTCCGATTGCCCGATGACATTCATAGGAAGACTCACTCCGTTCTGTCTGTTGTCATACACAATCAATCACTGAACATAACTCCCCATAGAAGGCACTGGTATTATCAGATAGCATAAGAGAGTTGCCAAAAGAAATGAAGGCAATCTGAAAACACTAAAGAGTGTGACCCATAGACAACAGTAAATTCAAAATGAAATCGTGTGTGGTGCTCCAGAGGTAGCTCACATGACTCTCAGATAGTAGATTGGGCGTTGATAGATTTCCCCCTCGTCTAGATGGTTTTGACTATGCATAGTAGTTCAAGCTCGCTTTCTTCTTGGCTTGAACCTGAATAATCCCTTCATTGAAGTCCTCGTGATTAACCTACAGGGCAGACAGCAAGACATCCTGTCAGTGATGCTAAACCAACAACTAAGTACTCAGGATTTTAACAGGACCAGGCCATTCCAGGGTTTACCTCAGTGGCATCTCGCCGAAGCGCTAGCATTCCAGCCTCCACACAAACTGCTTTCAGCTGAGCACCATTGAAGTCATCTGTGGATCGAGCTAGCTCCTCGAAATTCACATCAGGGTGGACATTCATCTTTCTTGAATGGATCTGCAAAATTCTGGCTCTTGCTTCTTCAGTAGGATGTGGAAACTCAATCTTCCGATCCAGTCGACCGGAACGCATAAGGGCCGGATCCAAGATGTCAGCTCTGTTAGTTGCAGCTATCACCTAAATTATACAAATTCATAACAAAATTACATAACTTTCCATAGAAAGTTAAGTTCCACAGAAAGAGTTAGGGAGTTGTTTACTGATGGAAATTAGTCTTGGACCCACTTATTGCAACTTTCCAATGTTGTCTTAAGGAATGAAGTTTCTAAATACTCAATATAAAAAGTAAATTGAAACCTTAATCCGCTCATCGCTGCTAAACCCATCAAGCTGATTAAGCAACTCTAACATAGTTCGCTGAACCTCTCTGTCTCCACTTACTTCACTGCAAACATAAGGCATAAACCATTAGAAATTCATAGAATAATCTCATTGAAGTATTAGAAAAATGTGTAGATATCCATTCCTAGAAGCTAAATGAATACGATTGAGACATTTACTACCTAAGATGATGATGCTGAATATAAAACCTAGGTGGAGTGATTAGAAGACGGGTACTTTATAGATAGATATCAAGCATACCTATCAAACCGTTTTGTCCCAATAGCATCAATCTCGTCAATAAAAATGATACATGGAGATTTTTCTTTGGCAAGCTGGAAAGCATCACGAACAAGTTTTGATCCATCTCCGATGAACATCTACAAGAAAACCAAGTTCAGGTATAAATAACTCTATTTAGGATTACCAATATCTTTTCAATCATGTTACCATATTTTTATAAGTAGTTATCTAACAAGAAAGGGGAAGTGAAAGAGTAATACAAAAAGGACCCAACTTTACTGTAAAAGGAAAATTGTAAGACAGCTAAAATAATCTCTCTTCTGTGCCATGAATATTTTCCATTAGAAATTGACAAAATATTAAAATCCGGTGTGCAACAGTCAATATTTAAAAAGTTAAATTACAAAATAAATAAAAAATTTAAAAATTCACTATATTAGTTCTAGATTAACATGTAAAATACCATACCTGCACAAGCTGAGGACCTGCTAGCTTCAAGAAAGTGGCATTTGTTTGAGCTGCACAAGCGCGAGCCATCAAAGTTTTCCCAGTTCCAGGAGGTCCATACAATAGTACTCCTTTAGGAGGACGAACTCCTAACTTCTGAAACCGTTCCTTGTGTGTCATGGGCAAAACAATGGCTTCCACAAGTTCTTGGATCTGTTTTAGGAGCATATTATTTGCATGTAATAAGAAGAGAAAAGCTTCCAACAAGCCCAGATGCAGAACTTGCCTGTTTCTCCAGACCACCTATATCATTGTAGTCTTCTGTTGGTTTTTCATCAACCTCCATAGCTTTTACTCGTGAATCATATTCAGAAGGCAGTGTATCCAAGATTAAGTAACTGTCCTTGTTCACACCAACCAGATCACCAGGCTTTAACTTATCAGGGTCAACAAGCCCCACAACTGGCAGGAAAATTGTCTGAAACAAGAGATCCTCAAATTGCAATTTCCTTCATAAATAAGCAACCTATAGGGACAACTACATGGGCAGCATCACTCATAGTTCTGTTTCATTTTGAATCAGATCAAATGAATGATCAAGAGAAGACTTGGGTTTATATTGCTGTCCTTACTGACTAAATTCTATTTCATTATTTATGACAGTGCATCTCGTGAAAATAGACTAGTAAATGATTGTAACAAAGAATCCTCATATCAAAATCAACTGAACTATGGGAAAAATAACTGACTTGTCGTGTTGATGTCTTCAGTACAACACATTTCCCTTTCCTTTGGGAATCAAGATCAACATTAGCACCATCTTCTTCCGTGTCGTCTTCAGGGTTCATTTCCAGGATCTGCAATAGTATGAAATTGTACTTAGCCTCATCGAAATATCAGAAAATGGAGGCCTCATTCAAGCAACATGCTTGAGATACAATGTATTTCGTCACAGAATCCAGCATACATCTAGGTTATAAAGAGTAGAACACTTTTTCTAAGAAGATGAAAATAAATTTCTGGAGATACTGAGCTATTGATTTGTTAAACAATAACAACAGAATCACATCTGATACACCGGTATCTATCTTATAACGAACTGAGATGGAGAAAAGGAATGGGGTAATGTAAAATGGTTACCTCAACAATATTTCCGACCAAATAGGGCAATTGCTTGTTGAGCTTAATCTTTTCCTGGTTCTCTTTTATCTTCTCCTTGTAAGAATCTAGCTCGAGATTCGTCCTCTGTAACTCATCCTTCCATAATAAATGGGAACTTCCAAATCAGGCCAGGTCAGCGTAAAGCAAAAACATCATAGATGCCATAGACTAACGATTCACACGAGCAGAAGGTTCAGGTTAGTAAGTCTCACAAATTCAATATCGAACGCAGAGAAAAAACATATATCAACGTGGAAGAATCACTATAGAAGACCAATTACACAAGCCCGAGAATTTTCTGCACAGCTCTAGCTGCATAGGTCACGGTAAAACAAATACTACTTGTAGATATGGATAGAGAGAGGCGATATCTTCGACGAACCTTTAGAATACGAATCTCGTTATCAAGAAGACGAGAGGCACGAGTGATATCATCAGTTGTCATCGAAGCCAGCTGATCATCCTCAGGGTTCGTGTCTTCAACCATGGGGGTGGCCATCGCGGTCTGCAGTAGAAGTCAATCAGGTGCGTCAAAGCTGCTCTTATTGTCCACAGTTTCTCTCCTCGCTCGAGAGTTTCAGAGAATTTGGAAGAACTACAGGGAAAAGCTTTAGCTTTGCCTAGTGACTTGTTGTAGGGGAAATGCCAGCCTTTGGATGAGACTAAATTCCCTAACGCCCTCTATTTATGAACTTATTGCAAAGATACCCTTCTTGATAGAATATCGTTACATTGTCATCCCCGTTGCTTTTCCTTCGTTACCAAATCCATCCCTACTAAGTACTAACTTGACATATACATTTGATGAAAATGCAATATGACTTTGAAACTTGAGGTAGGGATGTCAATACGAATGAGAAGTTCAAATTCTTGCAATTGATGGTAAAAACAGAATTACATATCAAAATGGAAAGTAGATGGAAGGGGTGGCAGAGCAAAACAAACAGGATTGTCACATTTAAGTAAACTCAAAGTAGAGAGCAAAAAAAGGGTTCATATATTTTCGAACCGGGGCAATTAATTAGCATATGCATATGCTCATGATCAGATGAACATGCATATGCTCCTGATGAGAACCAGGAGTTCTAATCTGGCTCAGCACATGCAGATAGATTTTCTACAATAGAATTATACATTCAGTGATTAACATGAAAATGAAGATTACAGATGCGATACAGTGGATGTTTCAGCAACACAATGGCTATTGGAGAACAGACTATGAAATAGAGGAGAAGAGTCAGAGCTTCCAATATATGCCAAACCAATGAAGAATGCCAGACACAATAGACCAGAAGAGGATTTCTGCGAAAATGACATATAGCAGAATCCCCACTCGCCTTGAATGCCAGACTCCAATGAAGGCATGCTTTTGAATCCAATAAACCTGCAATCACCATGAACAAACATAAGCTTAGCTTTCAAGATAATGGAAGGCTCCTAGTTTCATTTAAAAGCTTTGCACAAGAACCAGCATGAAGCCTGCTTTCATTTTAAGAACACACCATGGGATTCGTTGAATGATAACCAATGCGACCCACACAGGATTAAGTGAAAGAAGGGTTTACAATTGCAGGAAAAAGTTAATAGGGAATCTAGCAATGTTTCAGGGTCAGACCAATGTATTATGGGGATCTTGATAGTACCACCCATTTATAAATCCTGCAAAGATGCCTGCTGCTGCCATTACGTAGACTAGCATAGCGTTCATGCCAATCCACTCAAATGGAAGGAATGGGAACTTCTGTCTCCAAATATCAACCTGATGCAGTAGAGGTGAATTTCATCAAATTCACGTGTAGAACCTGCAGAATGCAATCTCTACAAGGAAGTCTAGTGAAAAGCAGACATTATGGAAGATGGAAGTGATTGTGATAGTGGGGAATCATAAAATGCAGGAACTCCTTCTAATATCAAATAACGCATGCATACCAGAATATAGAAAGCTGAGAATACCAATGCTGCAGTCCCAGCAGTCACGCAGACATAGCTGAATGTGTACAGCTGCTTATTTAAAGGGACGGCTGCATCAAGGCAATGACACTTAAACAAGCCCAGAAAAAAGAATCAAGGTATATAAAAAAGAGACAGAAATTGAGCAAGATAGTTCATGCACAACTGAAGACTCTCACCATGAGTCATATGTAAAATTATCCCCAAGATGAGCAAAAAGATACCCATGGAAATCCAGTGCTTCAGTCTTGCTGAATGGCTCTGAAAACAGGAGATCATCACGGACTGAGGAAGGTTAATTAACTGATTCCGAAGTAGTGTGCAATATATAATCAAACCTTAAAGTGTATAAGCACGTGACCAAAATGCAGGCCGATGATTGTGGATATGATAGCAGATATTGAGCTGCAAAGATCAACAACCCATAAAGGTCAAATGATAACCATTTTACAAAACAAAAGAAGATAAAACCTCAGAATTCCTTATATGGTAATGCAAAGCCATAAGAAATAACAAACCTCAGAATTCCTTCAGGTTCAAAAGGAGCATTGCACCATGCAGGTGCGTCATTCTTAAGTGGACCCTTATGTGGGGAACTCAAAGTACAATCCTGCAAGACTTCTAGGGATGATGAAACCTTTATAACTAACATTAACACTAGGATACAGTCAAGAAAGAAGTTTACTATCCGATCACCTTTAATCTCTTCCAAGCTGGACGAATATACATATGATTAATCCCCAAAACTGTTTGGTCTACATATCCTGCTGCATTACAAGGAGGATCCAGTTTCCCTCTAACACCATAAGCAACCTAAGAGGTAACCACAGTGAAGAAATAAGTCCTGTGCTATGCTTTTCAGCTATAGTAGCCAAATGAATGAAAAATGCAACATCATTGTAGAAGAAAACTAAATATTCCAAAAGAACTGCATAAAATTTTACTCTGCCTGTTTACCCGGATGAGATTGTGTAAAATAAATGTCCTTGCAATTATTGGCAACCCAAAAGAGAAAAACAACAGATGCTTGTATTATTCTCCTTTTATCATTCATTATATCTATAATCAGTTCCAATATGGAGCCTAGATTCAGTGTGTACTCATCTTTTATCCTTCATTAACATTAGTGCTAACAATGAATGTCTGTCACATCAACCACAAAGAAGGGGAGGCTCAACATCAAATACAGAAATGTTCATAAAATGCAGATTATACAAGAAGACTGCAATGTCCAGCGAAGTTTGACTTCCGAACACCTTATTCTTACCTTGTACGACTTCCCATAATTGAGGCTTTCAGGATCATTAACTGTAAAGTGCCAGTCAGGTACATTTAGTCCATAAAGGATGACCAAGTAGATAAGAATAACACATGCTGCAAACATCCTGACATAAGAAGTTAAAGGAGAATATTAGCAAATTAAGCATATTTTACAATATCGATTATGATGCCTTAAATTCAAGAACCCACCAGTGACACCAATACATTTTGAATACAGAGAACCAATTGTTTGGAACGTCTCTATCTTGTTCATTTTTCACTAAAATTTCCATCAGTGCCACAACCAAATAAGCAAGAGCAATCCTCTGGGATGCAGAAAAAATGAAAATAAATTTATCCATCAATGATTGACAAAGGAAACTATGCAAATACCAATCTCCTGTAGAAATATATTTACCTGTAAAATGCCACACCACCTTATTTTTCTCATATCAACACCATATGTCAGTTTGTCAGGAGCATGCGAATATCCCCCTGTAGAGAGTTTGGTCAAAGCCTGTTGCATTCTATGATTCTTTCTGGCTACTAAGAAGTAAGCATCAGAACCCACTATTTTCTCAAGACCAATGGTACACTAGATAGCAGCTAAGACATTGCAGCAATGTGGCAGAGAAAATTTGCCTTTCCATGGTGTTGGGAGTTCCAATAGTTATATTTCCAAAGCTAGTGGAGTTTTGGATTTGTTTCCTTGTAGCCAAAATATGAGAAGACTAACTTTTAAGAGTCAAGTCATGACATAATATCTTCGCATTTGGCCAACAGAAATCATATTATATCTCTGGTTCTATGACAATGTGCTGAAGTAAAGATGCCAACACCCGCACCTTGTAACAACAGGCCCCAAAATAGGAGTTTGAGTGTTCTGAATATCACCTTCCTTATGGCTTTAGGCCGGTCTTGTACCCTCTACACCAATAAAAGCAAATGAAAATCAGAAAAAAAAAACATACTAGGAGACACTTCCTTCCCAATTGATGAATCATGCAGACTGCTGGGATATTTGATGACCAATAGGACTCTACCAAAGTCCAGAATTATACCTTAAGTGCAAGTGGAATTGCCATTCCCACTATAAACAAAAAGAAAGGCATCACAAAATCAGCAAGGTTGCAGCCATTCCATGGCGCGTGCCCGATGGATGGCCACTCTCCTCCAGCGTCATCAACCAAAACCATCAACTGGAGAGTCATATTAAATGCGTGAGAATATCTCGTCCATAAAGGGACTGATGGCACCTTATCTTCATCGACATACTTCGAGCTTTGACAGCTAGCATACCAATAGAATTAAGTGTTGCCTGAGGTTTTACCGCTACAGTGAGTCCTCGGAAGATGTCGAGCGATGCCACGCGCCGCCTCTCGCGTACCTTCTCGTTAGAGGCGTCGGTCCGGGGGGCGATGAGGCTGTGCTGATAAGATGTGTCGGCCTTAATCTCGGCCATCTTCAGGAGAGCTCCACTTCCGAAGCAGAAAGAAGAAGAAGATGAGAGAGACAACTCTCAATCTGTCACAGCTATCAGCCTCTGCAGAAGAATGGGGCGGAAGGCAGCGGAGAAAATATAAAGTCATCAACTGATTGAGTACATTGATACACAAATCATTTTATACTAAAAGAAATCTCTGGCTTATGAAGATCAGAGTTCATATGATTGGTTGGTGGCAGGGATGGATGAAGAAGAAGATACTGAGTTCCCGTGAATTCATAAAAGCTCCCGGTGCAGCGCACCATTGAAAGACCCCTTCAGTTTGTTGACTTGGGCATATCATGCACCGGGACCAATTGGGATATATGTCATGATGACAGACACATTTGTGGGGCCGGTCGTCTTTCCAAAGCTGACAGCTGAACTATAATGTCGGAACTGTCCACGCAAAATCTTTTATTTACAAGCTTAGCCACGTGTATGTATCCTCCTTTGCATGTCGCATGTTTTCTAATCGAAGGGCGGATTATCGTATGGATTGGGCCTAAATAGGCCTATATAAAATATATTGGGCCTTCAGTCCGTGCGTCGGCCCACATCGGCCGGCACCGAGTCCCCTTCACCCCATGGTTGGCTTGATTTCAACAAGCCATTGAACTGATTAATATTTGGCAGTGAAGAGTAAACCAGAGTTGGTCTAAAATGATCGCTATGACAACGAGGGTTCGCATTATTGCGAGCCAGAGAAATTAGACAGCGAAGGTTTGTACACATGCAATTGGATTACAAGCAACACGAAGCTCGTGTTTCTTCTGCGTGGAAGAGAACTCCGGAGCTCAATTCAATTTAATTTTCCAGAGGAGGAGAATAAACGATGTCTTACAAGGAAGGGAGTTTGAATTTTAGCTGCGACACCTCGTGATGGAGCTGCAGCCACGGGAGTAAGGGTTGGACGGAGCCCCGGGCCGGCAGTTGTAGTAGGAGGCGCCGCGGCGGGAGCACGGCACCGTGTTCCTCTGCAGCGCGCCGTAGCTTATGTAGTTGCTGGTCGCCAGAATCCTCCTGCTCGACTCCGAGTCAAGCTCGAACTCCTCGTCCGATCCCAAGCACTCCGCTATCGAGCCAGTACACCAAGATCCGGCCGCGCGCCTCCATCCCAGCCGACCGTCTTCGAGCAGGCTCGCCTCCACCGAGGAGAGGAAGGCGAGAGCCGCGACGGCGGCACAGATCGTGAGGAAGATCGAGGACGAAAAGCTGTGATTTGCCATGGCTTCTTCTTCGACTTCGTGCAAATGAGTAGCCCCCCCACACGTCTGAGGCCAGATGAGAGAGAGAGAGCCACAACCACACAAGCCAGAGGGAATCTTTTATAATAGAAAGAGTTAAGCGAGTGGACATTGTTGACACCATTAGAAGGTAATATTTACGAAGTTGCCATCGACTCACTTTGAAAGTTTGAAATGTTCACTGTAACTACCTATCTGGCAATGGCCCCATCCCCATCTCTTGCTTTCTCCTTCTCTCTCACTATCAGCACTAATCAACACAAGGGACAGCCTGCAAAGTAACATCAAACTCAATAATCCAAAGGAGATGTGGATTACAGCTATGGCTACCATAGACTCCATATCTACTCTTCTCTTGTTTGTGGGGGGTAAAAGGAGGTCAAATCAACTTTTTAGTGCAAACTACTTACTGATGCACCCAAGTAGTTTCTTAAGCTAGCTGGCCCCCAGTTGCTTTCTTCCTCCCCATCCATGATCCTTCCTAGAAAGTCACAGTGCGTTGCAGAAGAGTGAGTTACCCTCGGCCAGCTGTCTGTCTTCCCATCACTCGTTTTATCAAAAGAATCTAAAGTTGAAAAGAAATCTGAACTCCTGTAGCCCATAAAAGCAAGCTAGCTTCGTTATAATGGAAAGAAAAAGGAAAGCCAACATTCCTTGCGCTGCATGGAGGATTTTCTTTTACACCAACTCTCTTCTTTTTCGATACCAAATCTCCCACAATCATTTCCATTATTCTTCTGCAAGCCCTTCCTTTTGAATCCTCCTACTATGTACAAAATTGACCTGCAATTTCTTTTGGAAGATTAACCCATTGAATAACCAGGAACTCTGCTCAAAGAATCTGCAGAAACCCATTAGAAAAACCATGTTTCAGGATCACCCACCTTCATTGGGTGGAAGTACCTATGAGGTAGCCCTCTGAGATCAACTCGAAGTTTTAGAAGAGGTTCAACTTGGCAGATTCACAATCTGACAGTAAACGCATCGGTTTGTCGGAATCGGGCAGGGAAGTAATTGGGCCATCGAGGCCCATCGGGTAGGCCCTGCCTCCGGTCCACCGGAGAGTCTGTGAATTATCCAGGGGTATTTACGTCAATCCATAGTGGACTAGGGTTTATGAACTGACTCGTATATAAACGAGGCAGTCCCCTTCCTTGACAATCTCTAGCCGTCTCAGGGTCCTCCACGATCAGGTCGGTAAGGTCTCTATCCCGCGCCACATCTGCGTTTCTTCCAAATCTTCTGCACGAGCTGATTTAGACTTTAGGATGCTACTGTTCATCTTCTACAGAATTAAGAGTAGGATCAGCTCTCTGAATTCCTGTACTGTAGTTGTTTTCCTAGCCGTAGTCTGACCGGCGTAATTTCGCCGCACGAGGGATACGTAAATTGATCTTTTTGGCTTGTTATGTCGTCGTTGATGAAATGCTGCTGGCTGTTCTGGGCGGTTGATTGTCTAGGCGGCCATCAGTTTAAAAGGCTCTGATAGATGGTTGTAAATCAGGTGCATTATCGTATTGTGAGACTGTCAAAGATTTAGCCAAGATGCAGAACGAGGAGGGTCAAAACATGGATCTTTACATTCCCAGGAAGTGGTACAATCGCTGTTCTTATAACTGGATGCCAGCTCTTAAAGTATCCATGATTTGACTTGAGCTTTTTTGTGACCGTACAGTTCAGCCACGAACAGGCTCATCACTTCGAAGGATCATGCCTCTGTCCAGATTAACGTTGGGCACTTGGGTCCAGATGGTGTTTACACCAATCAGTTCACTACATTTGCCCTGTGTGGTTACATCCGTGCCCAGGTTTTATTCATACAGCTATTTTTTAGTTCTTGGCAGCATCTTGTCCTTGCGTCCGTGTACTGAAAACTGCCCTGGGTTTTCTAATGTGACTAGTATGTTTAGGTTAGAGGTCGGTCAGGCCATTGCTGATACGTTTGTGAATTATTTTGCAGGGTGATGCTGATAGCGCCATTGATAGGCTGTGGCAGAAGAAGAAAGCTGAGATAAAACAGTAGTTGCACACACTTTGTGTGCGTGAGGAAGAGATATTTTGGCTATTGTACTTTGTTATGGGTTTTGCTCAGACTATGAAGGAACAAGAATAGTCTTCTTTTTATTAAAAAATTGCACATTCTGCTATGTAATGTATGACTATGGGTATGGAATGGCTTCTTTTTATGGTATATCCAACTCTTTAATATATGTCAGGAGATGAACTAAAGTCATCTATTTCAATCGGGCTAATCTTGTAACCCATGAGAGCCCAGAAAGATAAAAATGAATTTGGTAAGTGTATGTCATTTTATAGTGGTAATAGTCTTTTGCCCCCTTTTGAAAGCCCAAAAGATGGTAAGTACTATGCAATTGACATTTTGGGGACATTGAAAGAAAGCCCAAGACAACCCCAAAGGCATTCAGATTCTCATAGGTCAAAACATTAATATATAACATAGTTTCTCCCACCAGCCACTGTTGGGGGGGGGGGGGGGGGGGGGGGGTGGCGGGGTGGGGGGACACTACCACACTGCCAATTTAGGCGTCGGTGGCAATGGCATCATAATTCATGTCTTGTATTTATCACAGAATGCACTAATGCAAGCAACGTTTTAATGCTGATTAAAATGGACTCAAAACAGTAAGTAAAAAAAAGCAAGGAGGGTTAAGATTGCTGCACTAAACTAATTTAAAAAGATCATATATTTTCAAAAAAAAGATACGGATGTTTCCGGGCGGACTTACTCGGCCACTTCTCCCCCCTGGCAGTTCTGAGGAATCCCAGCTTTCTGAGCCGATTGCTGACTCAAAATTACCCTGCGCCGCCCAGCCCCAGCTCTCTCCTCAGATTTTCTCTTGCCATTTTTTTCCCATAGCACGTGTGACAAAAAAAAAATTCCACATTCCATCCATACTTGGGCAGCGGTCAGAGAGGGCGGTAAGGCACATAGCCCAGCAAGCCCGACAAGCTCGTCACGACGTCATTGCACCGTGTCAACAGGCTTATCATCTGCTGCGAAATATCAGCACCAGCTGCAGTTTGGACTGGGGAAGGAGGCAGGGTGTTAATATGGGTTGGTGGTGGTGGCAACAGGGGCGGCAGTAGGTTGTTTCTCAACGGGATTTCTGGGGGCCGTTGAGAATTATTATGCTGCCGAATGCTTGCAAATTGTGGAGGGAGGGGAAGAAGCGGAGGGAGACTAGACTTTTGTTGAACATTCTTACTATAATAGTTCATTCCACCAACAGTTGAAGTAGATGATGAGGCGGCAGCAGCATCACCACCAAAACTACCACCCATAATGACCACGTTTGAAGAACTACCCATCATCACCGGCTGGTCTTGCCTAGGAGGGTTCTCCTCCCCATCCAGCAGGAACTTCACGCGTGCCGTCCCCTTCCCACCATTTCTGGTTGGGTTCCCTGCATCTTCACAGGGGGGCTTCTTTAAGCAGGATCTGAGAGGCACTGAGGGCTGCAGTGGCAATGGTTGATATGCAGCAGGAGGGATTGCCAGCCTTTCGGATTCAAGATCCTTCGACCTCGGGACCTCAGACGTAGTTTCTTCGGGCCCCGGAATGTCTACGGGACGTGTGTGGCATCTCAGGCTCCCGTTGCCAAAGAGAGAGGTATTCATGCTGGCGTACTTACATGCGGCCTGTGCATCAAGCTTGTGCTGGAACACGACACGGCAGGTTGATGACTTCCAGAAGACACGAATGCTGTCATAGTCCAGCGGCCCAAAACGGGCAAACCTTGCCTTAAGCTCGGCAACGGATGGAAGAGAAGTTTTGGGAGGGAATTTCATCACCAGCATTGTGGGCTCTGCAGCTCTTGGTGGTGGTGGAGGTGGCGGCTCCACTCTCCTGGCAAGGCCTGGTTTTGCTGACCTTGATAATGGGATTGCTGCTGCTGCTTCTTTCCCTTCACCACGTCTGGTATCTTGAATCTTCTGGACAGGTCTCTTTTCTGCAATCAGAAATTTATGTTTACTAGGAACCTTCATCTTCTTTGCCTCCAATTCTTCTTGACTATCTGAAGGGGGCCGCTTCCTTCCACCCTTACTTGGATCATCCAGTCGCAGAGAAGGCTTAACCAGTTTTGCATGGGGAGATATCCTTTCGACTTCAATTGAAGATTGCTTGGGAGCTCTGACAGACGAAGACTTAGCTGAACGATTCTCCATGATGTCAGAATCAGAAGCAGGTGGAACAACTAAGCTCTTGCGGAACACAACTGATCTGAATCGCAGAAAGGACCGCCGTACAACAGCAGGTGCGGTCATCTCTACACCATCAAAATGATCAATGGCGAGGTGATGTAAACCATTCAGAAGATGCCTCAGATCAAGCCCCATATTTCCGACTCCATTGACCATCGATGGCCTGGGAGAATCGACTTTTAAACAGCTTTCATCATCTTCCCTCCCTAGATCTATGAGAGGGCCCTCTCTAGAAGAAGTTAGAGTAACTGCTTTTCCAGTCACAAGGCGGCCATTTTGATGATCAGAATGTAGTCCTGGACCGAGGCATGTTCTCTTTTTCTTCTTAGGAATCAAAATATCAAATCCCATCTCCCCAGGAGGTTGCCTAATAACTTTCCTTTTCTTCACAACTCCACCAGAACCAACGCGAGCTTGTTTCACACCAGTCATGGAGTCATTCACAAAACTGCCAGATACATGAGACTGACTCAACCCAGGGATAGAGGGTCTCATTGCAATGTTCTCTCTGCTTTCATGCAATGATACTCTATTTGAATCTCCAATGGTACCTTGAACAGTGGAGGCACTTCCGTATGGAGTTCCATCCATAGTTGCCATCTTACCAACCATATCATGTCCTAAGGTCATCTTAATGTTTGAAAACTCCTGTTCCTGCTTCTCTAGAGTTTGAGAATTTGGAGAGACCAATGGAGCCCTCTTATGCAAGGCATAATCTCCTGAACTCACTGGAGATGAACCTTCCATGAAAGCTACTGGAGCCAAGGAACCAGCCGATCCTGGAAGTGAATCATCTCTCTGTTTGAAGAGGTATTTGTCTTTCTTAGACTGATCCTTCAGTGTAATGTGTTTACTAGAGCTCCTAGACCCACCAAGTGCTTCGGCAATAACCAATGGACCGCTCAAAGGAGCTATAGGGGAAAGAAACAACAAACAACACCATTAGCATTGAGATGGTTGAAAAATAGCATTGTGATTTGCATTCATAAAGTGCTTTTACAATGTTTGGAAGGAAATGCTGCCCATCCTCGATGTTTAGGAGGACAATGTGAAATCTCCTAATGCCTTTAATGTCAAAGAACAACAATATGATGAAGCTACGAGAAAACTAGATGATTAGCACCTCAAAAAATCCAATCAATTGAGGAGGGGAGTTTCTATGATGGAAGAGAGGCACAACTTTTGATAATTATTGGCATAAACAAAATTATAAGAGATAAAATTGGTGGTTTGCAAGTTCTAGTTTCAAGTAAAATATTTGAAAGTTTATTCAACATTAAAAAAATTCATGATCTGTTTAATGCCATTTTGCTTAATGAGAGAGATCCTACACAATTCTGCATATATTTCAATAGTTTCTTTCCTCTGATTAATGAGCCCTTTTATGACAACCATGTTCTAACATCCATGAACACAGAAGAAAGTGCTTTTATAAGTTTAGATGTTCTGAAAAAAACAGTCATAGTAGAATCTGGGATGTGACATCTGCTGGAATGAGCAGCTATCTCCACAAATTCCAGAATCATTAGTACATGATTCAAAAGGTTCTTCAATACTTATATGGGTATCTTTCAGAGTAAGAAGGAAAACTGTTTCTAAATATCCGAAGAATGTATGAAATGTCCGGCTACTTCTGATAGTCAGCCTCCTTGGCTCCCGTAAGAGGCATATGGATCTCCTCGACATCGACTTCCAAGTCTGTCTCTGATCACATGCATAATGCACGTAGCATCTAATAGGGAAAGCACAACTGGGAGGAACTGTTCACAATTTACCAGACAACTTGCATGAAAAATTCAGAAAGTATATAAGAGGAACTGAAAATAGTAACATGAGAGAAATTTTATCATAACAGCTATCTTAGAGTAAGAAAAGAACTAATACCTCGTGCCAGCTCTTTAATTGGATGATTTGTTGCAATAACAGCATCAAATGAAGGTCGTGCAACTGGGGTTCCAAAGGCCTGAGCATAAGTCTCGTCAAACTCCTCAAATACTGCTTTTCGGTAAGCAGAAACAGTTGCTCTATTTTTTATGAAATCAAGAGTTGTCTGATCACTATCCCGTGGCACCAATGCCAACTTCCGGATGAAGTCAAGAGTTGCTTGGGGCTTGAAACTATCTCTAGCCTTCATTATCTGAACCTCGGAATAAGCACCTTGCTCATAATCAGGCACATCAACTGCAAAGTATCCTGGAACATTAGTGGGCCGGAAGTTGTATTTGTTCCTACATTTACATACCATACCAAGACCCCTCCTCCGACCAATTTCATCCATGGCTTCCTCCACCGCCTTCACAAAATTCCGAGAAGTAATTTGCCTGGATTTTTCAGCAAAATTGGTGTCAAAAGGGATCAGTTCTGCAGGGTCAAACCAACCGTAACTACTATCACCAAAGAATGCCACCAATACATGACCTGCTCTACTGGTTCGGCGGACTGATGAATATGCAAAGGCATCGTTGAAGATATGCCCAGGCCACCAGGGGTGTGATTTTACCTTTCCCCACACCAAATCTCCCACTTCAAATCCATAACTAAGGGCCCTTGCTATCCCACTCTCAGCCAATCCAAATTTCTCATTTGCCACGTATTCATCAAACTCTGTCATCAACGTCCTATACTGTGTAGCAGAAAATTTAGATGCTTCCTCCTCTTGTTCAGTCTTCTGTATCTTCTGCTCAGCAACAATACTTTTAGGTTCAGACATATTCTCCTTATCATCCGTTGCATCCTTCCCTTCATGCTCATCCATCCGAATCTCATATTGATCGTTTAATTTACTATCACTGTAATCCTTGGCACTCGATCGGCATTCCTTATCATCAAAATGACCGCATCCCATGTTTTCATCCTTAACTTCAGAGCTCCTACATCCATCATCTTCCTTGGCGCTCACGACCCCAAAACCAGACTCTCCTGAAGAGCCAGCCCGAGATCTATCACCATCAGATCCGCCATCATCTGCATCACCTCCAACTTCAAGAGGAACCGCCCCGCCATCTTGATCTCCTTGATCGACCTCCATGGAAGAGGAAACCTCAACTCCGACACGTAGGTTAACACCGCTCTCGTTCTCATCCATCAGGGAGCAGCATCAAAGACCCGGACTTACGCCGCTTCTCTCGAAAATTACCTGAATATCATTCGATTGAAATCTCGATATTCATCAAGTAAATCATGTGAACAGACAAACCTACAATCAATAGAATTGAGGTATGATAGGAAAACAGACGGACGTACCTTCTTCAGCATCGAGAGAGGCCCTACCTGGTGATGGCTACCTGAACGAACTACAATTGAGGAGAGCGAAGTGAAGAACCGCCGATGGAGATAAAGGGTGAAGGATGAAGAAGAAGAGGAGAGGAAGAGCCAAGAAGGTAGTGATTGGGCTTGGACGGAGAGCTGAAATGTAGGGTTCCCGTATCACTTTATTTTCTTATTAAATAATTTTTTTTCTTTAATAAGATTTATATGCTAATAATATTGTGATAATCTCACAGATTAAAATAATATAATCAAACAAAAAATATAACAGCTTTATTTAAATTAATAAATAATATTTCTCCAAATAATATAATAATACATTATATTTGATATTTTTTTATAAAATAACGTTATGTATTTCTATACTGTAGGAAAATCTATGCATCTAGTATTTAATAGGAGATGATGAGCTCGGACGGCTGCAATGCAGCCACGCCATAGGATTGCTGATTTCCGGCAACAAGTTATAGGATAGTTCAACTGCCCTTTGATACACTCACTGATCGTCGAAGAATGAAGATTTTCTTTGTACACTGATTATCGATGGGGATACTAATTGCCGTACAATGTTCTATTAACACATGGTCCACACATCCATCCAATTTGTATACAAGCTAGAACAATGCAACAACTCACGGAAATAGAAGTACTGGGCCCTGGGAATCCACAAATTATTAGGTTTATTCTTGAGGAACTAGAAGCATACAAGGAAGAAAGTGAACAGCTCTTGCAGATTCCTATAATCTACTTATAATATGTATACCCTCATAGACTGAAAACTCCAGTAAAGATTCACAGCAGAAAAATATCAGCGCTAGGCATGGCATGGCTGCTTTCGAACTGGCAGATAATCCAATGGAAAACCCATCACTCTGGATATGGGGCCCCATAAAGGCGATTAAGTGTGTAAAACCATGAGTGCCTACTTTCCCTTCTGTAAAAATTAAGAAATGAATTCAATACTCAGACCTGAATATTGATGACCGAAGAGCAGGAGATAGCTTGCTATAACTTTCAGGCATCGTCTTCCTCTTGGCTGGGTGGGGCACCCGTGAGCCAAGTCCACATCCCACCAGAGCTCTGCCTCTTTGAGCTCAGTGCAGCCTCTTCTGAAGCAGCCTTCTGTCTCTGTAGGATCTCGAGCTCCTTCTGCAATGCCTCCAGAGTCTGCAGTTTCTGCCTTAGCTCCGCAACATCAACCTGCCAGTGCAAATCATAAGTTACTCGGCCATCATAAGGTCTCAGGAAAATCTCTATCACCATCTTCCACACATATTATGAATGTATGTATTGTTGTCATTTTAATTAACTTTGTCCGAGAGCAAGCAATATATTAAGGAAAGGCATTTTCATGGAAACAACTTGCCATGCACAAATACCTCAAGTTTGAAGCATCTGGACTGTTCAGCAGCTAGTTGACCACGGACAGACTGGAGCTCCTGCAAGAGAAATTAAATTGTTGAGCCTCTCAATATATACATCTTCCAATATTTGCATAATTATGCATGTCTTGTGACTTTCAGCAGCAAGTTGTCTATGGTTAGATATTTGGTCCAGCATTGGCATTTATCACCTTATACAAGTCTGAATTGCGATTTTCAGCATCTGCCATTTCTTGCTTTAACTGAAGAGACATCAACTTCTCTTTGCCGAGCAAAGATTCTAATTCTTCTTTCTCAGCCTTGACCTTGTCCAAGAAATATTTACTGCCTTCCTCAACTTTCGCTCCCTGCTAAAGAATGAGAAGGATAAGCGATCTGCACATAAAGTGCAATAGTCTGGTTCAATACTTCAGTTGACAAATAAATAATTTTTGGGGGATATATATTACCTTGGGATTGGAGTCAGAATTGTCAACAGAAATTTCCCTAAATTTACCATCTTGTCCTGCTTCACAATCTGATTCCATATCTCTGGTTGCATTGGTTGCATTGGTAGCATTGGTTGCATTGGTAGCATTATGCACAGCAGATACACTGTCTGGAATAGGTGCCATTATCTTTGACTGTATGGTTGACTTGTGGCTTGGTTTAAGAACATTGACCTAACAATGATTGGTTGATTAAAATCTAAGAAGAAAAATTCAAGCAACACAATATGAGTTATAACTGCTCTTGACCTCATTGCTGTAACGCCCATTATATCCACCAAAAGACACCAGCACATCTTCACCATCACAGGAGCTCACAACCAGACTCAATCCCTGCAAACAAAAGGTTGTACAAAAATATACATTGATCCTTACCAAAAGACTATAGAAGAGTAGATATGAAGCCTGGAGCAATCATATAAATCTGTGTTGCCACAAGTTAATTACCTCACTAGCAACAGGAACACGTCCCTCAGTAGTAGTTACAACTGACCAAACAAGAGTGGACATATTGAGGACAGCAGTCTCTGATACACCTACAAAGAGTAAACCTCAGAGATTAGAATAAATTGAGCAGAAATCAAGATTACATGAAAGTCCAAATGGAAGATAAATGGCAATAAAAAATTAAAACTTGTGGGAAGATGCAAGTGCAAATGAACAAGGTTTATACCACTCTTGTTGTCACCACCACCAACAATAAACCAATTATCTCCAATTGTTACACCCGCATGACCAGCTCGTGGAGAGGGTATTTCCCCCTGCTGAGTGGGTCTTGACCATTCCATCTGCCAAAACAAAATGAGGGTTACTGTGAATGCTTCAATCGGATGACAAAAAGTTTCAAATCTAACAGGTACGCATACCGTCTGAAGGTCAAGAACATGGAGATCATTGAAGCATGTAGCATGAGATCCACCACCAAAGATAAGAAGGTAGCGCTCTGCATGTACTGCAGCAGCATGATCGGCCCTTGGTGATGGAGGAGTTCCACTGTTTACAAAGCTCACTTATAACATTCTCGTGAAAAAATGCTCAAACAGAATGATGTAATGTATGCATGTATCGAATAGAGCATTAGGGAAAAGGTAGTAAAGAGTAACAAAAAAATCAGGAAAGGTGAACTCTAGTAATTGGTACAGTTTGAAGTTTTGAGTGATAATGGGTATAGATTGCCATGTGCAACCCTTGATATTTATTTTAAGTAGAGACATTCTGGCGTAGATATCATGTGATCTTGGAAGGCAACACAAAGTCTTCCATCTATGTAAGTTCAGTTTAAACCTAATAGCCAACATTTTGCATAGCACATGCCAGTGATGCATGTATATAGTATACATGTATTCAACATCTGGAAAATTTTCAGCATTTAGTGAATTTCCTTCCACCTGTCTTTAGAGACAAACAAAAATGGAGAAGAATGCAGTAGTGGCTATTTTCTAAATGCAAGATAGCAATAAGTAACATACGCAGCATCAAATTCATCCCAGGTCATGGTTTCAAGGTCAAGAATATGTAGATCATTCAACAAAGATCTCTTTGCATCTTGTCCACCAAATATCACCAAGCTTGTTCCAACAAGGTTCACAGATTGACCTCCCCGTGAGATCTGCAGAAACAAACTGAACCGTGAGAATTCTTGATAAGCATGTAAAATCACCATTTATCTGAGGCCAGCCCCATTTCCAATCCAAAATTTTAAACTAATAAATGGAATTCATCTCTCTTATATTCCTAGGTCATACATATGTATATCAATTTTTGGACGCGGGTTTACAACTCTGAAACTCTCCTCTCACATATCAACTTGATCCATACACGCCCTTAAACCCCATCCTTAATAACTAGCCAAGAGCAAAGTAGAATATTTTTCATGCTCACATAAGGAGGATAACAAGCTGCCACAATATGGGAAGCTTCTTATGCATTCTGGTTTCTTTAAACTGGTCCAGAGGTCCATAACCATGCTTTAGCAGGTATAAACCCAACCAGTGGCTTGGGATTTGTAGGCAATCAGTCCACATGTATTCCACTGGTGCAACAATGTCAAATTTCCAATAGACTTGTAAGAGGTTGAAACATGTCCAAAAAAAGAGCTAATCGTAACCAGAATGTCTTACTTATATAGGGCTAATTACCTAGAAAGACGCCGACTTCATTCATATTTTTTCATTTGGCACAATGATCCAATTAGCGGAACTCTTGATTTTCATATGAATCTGTCTCATTTGGCATGAAACTCAATTTTCCATATGAATCTAACAACAATGTTGATTTAACCTATTTAATTGGTTAACATGACATATAGATGTTGGTGTGCGCTTGTTATGTTTGCTAATTAGGATCATTCATAGTGTAATTTGGGGATTATTAGAGAATTTATTTGAATTAGGAATTTTACCTAGAGGCAAATTGCCTTAATTAATGAAGGTAATAATGCCACATTTTCCTCGCATACCACTTGTAATTTTTAGATAGCATAAAGTCAACAAAGTCATTTGTTTCAGGAAAAGTTTTGAATGTTATGACAAACAAGACATGAAATAAAAAGTAGGTCAACCAAAAAAATTAATGCCAAAACAATGAAAATGAGCGAGTTGCTGCCTTTTATGTAATTTGACCCCTTATATATATCAGTTCTCTCATCAACTAACCAGCACAGTATCAAAATCTCTTGCATTTTTCAAAACAATACAAGTATATTACCATTTAAAAGAAAAGAATAGCATATATGATGTAAAATTTTCATCAGCAAACCTAGCTCCCTTAACAAGGAAGATTATTGTGACTAGCACTATGAACTAGTTGCAGCCAAATGGAATGAAGAAAAGTAGAGTATGAAAGGAAGAATGGATACCGGTGGTTTCCCATAAGTTTTCAAGGCCGACCAGGTCGAAGTCTGTGGATCAAACTCTTTGACTGGCATAACAATTAAATAATCACTCAGAAAAGACGGATATCAAGTTTATCATACACAGATCTATATCAACAGAGTTTATCCTTCCATTCGCCAAACCAATCACTTTATCCAAGGATCAAAGAGGAAGCAGGCTCTCGTATTGTGAGAACAAGTTGTCACAACAATCATAAAATTAAGATCTTTAACATAAATATATCAAAGTAGTCAGTGTACCTGTGATGGCTTCCGAAGGGTCCTTTGTATGTCCAGCAATTGAGAGAAGTTTATTATCCCAAGAAATCTATAAAACATGAAAGATATAATCACATGATCTGAAAAAAAGGCTACAATTAATTAGATTGGATTAATTTTAAAATTTTGGCAAAACAAAAGGACAATTAGCTAAAAGAAAATCCAAGAATTTACTTACCAATGAATGGCCAGCACATGGGGTCCCAATCCCAGAATTTTGTGGATCCGGGGAATCAGATTTAGATTTTGCATCAACCTTTGACCAAGTCCAACTTTTTAAATCTAGCACCTATAACAATTCAGTTCCTGTGAACATTAACATGAAAGTAACTGGCAAACCAAAGGGATTGACTCACAAGATAGTGATATAGTTGAGAAATGGGCTAATGAGTTATTTTCTTGGTTTGTTCACCTGTATATGAGAAGAATCATTGTGTAGAGAACACAGCTGATTTTACATCTTTCATTTTGATACATAAGCAAGACCCTTTATTTAGTATGCAATTTTGCACCATTTTGGAGATTAATAAAATTACATTCTTAAAAAATATAAGGAGTGTTTGATAATAACAGCATCTACATATTGGTAACACAAGTGTTAAAGCTATGAGGTGCAGATATAAAATTCAGGGTGGAAGTTAGGTGATATAAGTAGGAAAACTAGCCAGCTAAATGCAAATAGATTTCTTACATGTAGATCACTCAGGTAGCGGCCATTATGATTTCCCCCATACAGATACATCTTGTCTTGAAGGACTGCTGCTCCATGCTGTAGATAAAAAGCAAATATGGATTCAGGAGAAAGAAAAGAAAAAAATGGGTGAGTGTGTAACCCAGGAACATGAAACGTGAGTACCTCATAGCGGCCTTTAGGTCGTAGCCCAGATAGTGTCGGTGCAACCCATTGATCATAAAGCGCAATTGAGCCAGGACCATCAGAAATAATGTCTTTATCCTCAATTTCATCTGTCATAGCATTCTCAGTGGAAATAGTCTTTGTCTCAGAAATTGAATGCCCATTCTCCACAACTGGCTTTATATCTGATGCATTCTATACAACAAAAAGAAAATTAGGATTAATTAAAGCATATCATGAATATTGTCACATCCATCATATGCAATGGGATGTAAAATTCTACTGTAGGATGGTTATATGTAAATAATATATATTTTGGGCGTAATGAACTATTTGGAGATATTATAACTTCTGTCCAGCCAAAATTATTGATATTTTACAAAGAAAAATATCTAACAAAAAGTCCTTCTACTTACAGTCTCTTCCACGGCGACACTAGGCTCCGCAACAAAATCAGATGCTCTTGAATACCAACTTGGGTCTTCCTCCTATTAGAAACCAATAGAAAATCTGATCAAGTTTATCTATGGGAATACCATAGACCATCTAATCTGATCCCAGGTCTCACTGTAGTACTAACCTCCAAGATTTTTACAAAAAGTCGCATGGCCTCAGTTTGTGCCATGTTTCCAAGCCCATGCCAGCTGCAATGTGGAAATCAAGTTAATTGGTAATGTTACTGGATGTGAAGTTTTACATTCGCAATATGAAACAAACCTTGTCCATTTGCTTTGCTCAACAGGACTCCAACCTCTGGGTTTTGGGACATTGCAAGGTCCTACAGTTGCCTGAAGCAGACATATCAACAACAAGAACAAAGTTATTGCATGGTCGAGTCTCTTTTTTTCCCCTTTATTTTTTCCTCATTTTGGCAGCATCTCTTTCATGTTTGCACATACAAACAACTTGATATGCCAATATATTCATAATTCAAAGAAAATCATCATTTCAGAAACCCGGCAACCATGTTGCAGGTTCCTCATACCACATTAAACCCCTCCTTTATAATAGTGAGGATAATTTAGGAAGGGAAACCCAAATAGTTTCTAGCTTTCCACCTAGAGAACCAAATCAGCCATAAGAAGACTGCATTCTCATATTTCAGCTCACAATAACCAGATTTATCTGCAGGGTAGCTCAGTTTAAATAGGCACGAGATGCAAAGAAGTTAGTATTCCAGAAGATGAATGCGACCGGCAAAAGAAAACATTATGTCCCATTGCAAATGAGGGCATGCATAGAGACCATTAACTGCACATGGAACTAGGCAAACAGATCACAATTCACAAGCATCACCAAGAACGAAATATCCCCAAAACTTCACTTAAAAGCGATGGAACAAACGGAAAGCAGATGGATGATTTTAGATACGGTTAGGATCCTAACAATACAGAGAAAGATCTACTACAGAATATACACAGCACTTACGTCAATGGCATCAGATCCAACACAAGACCGCGTCAGAAATGAAAATTTCTACTACACCAGATATAGCAATCTGACAGTACAAACAATTGGAAGCCTCCAGCGTTATGAGCACAACACAACTAATCTCACATAAGCTCAACTCCTCAGCAGACGCACTCAAGGAACACCTAATGGACCGATCATAGTGACCAACAGCATTGCGATACGAAGCGAGATTCAGCTCTGTTCACCATCGTGTAGTGGAGAATGTAAGGGTTGGGAGATGTACCTGCTGGAAGAGGGCGTAGAGAAGCAAAGCGACATCATTGGAGAATTTGGAAGTTACTCCCTTGGAGGGATCGGGAGATCCGTCGAAGCCAGCGTAGGATGCTGCCGCATAGAAGCGATCCGGATAGGCTAGTCCCGAGCTCCCTCGCGCCATAGCCATCTCTCTTCCCTCTCTCTCTCACACTGCCGGATCCAATGGCTTTCACACAGCAACGACTCCAAGGATAGCTGACACTGAGGCAATTTATTATTTATATTTATGCTTTATAAATATATAATAATAATAATAATATCACAATTAATTTGTACAATTATATTAAATTAAGCCGTGTTTGTCTTTATATGAAATTTTATATAGTCTCATGCTACAGTGATTATTGAATTATGGGCCGAAACCAATCAAGGCCTATAAGCCTCGGGATTTTACGGGCATTCCTGATCTAAGGCCATAATATTGTGGAAAAACACACGTCCATTAACGAAATGTTTAGACTAAATTCAAATAAATATGGAATTATTATTTATAATTGTGATTAAATAATAAATTTTTAAATACTTATCATATGCCCTTATTGCATATAATATAAAAAAAATCATTTAAATTATTTTATAACGAGTAAATAACTATACACCCGAATAACCCTAGTAATGGATGTGGATGAACATGTAATAATCTTCATATTTGGTAAGGCAAGTGGTATGTATATCCAATGGTGAAGGGATAAATCTAAATTAAGAAATATTCACTCTTAAATGACAACTTGCTTAAACCTAAGTTAGTCAAAAAGCATGGTCGGTTGATGGACCATTCTAAGTTGGATGGGAATACCTAGGAGATAATTGTACTATGTTTTTTAATTCAACAGAGGGTGTCAAAAGTAGCAAATGCCCAAGAATTCGGCCAGACTCTTCAAGATTCTTTGCCGCCACAACAAAGGACAAACACCATGTTCATAAATTATCATTTATTTTATTTATTTGTTTTTAATATTGTTTGTTGGTATGAAACACAATATTTCATATTTAGGCTAGATGAATTTTAGTTTTTTTTTAATTAAATTTATTTAGAAACTTTTTTTTACGTATGATGGTATATTTAGAATAATAAAATATAAAGTGAAATAAATTACTAACGTGTAGATTAAAGATAAGAGTAGTTATTAAATGTTTCATGTAAAGTTATCATCTAAATTTGTAAATTCCCAAAAAATACTTTTTTTTTGCCAATTAACTATTAATGAAGGCCTAATTATCAATTAATCCCCTTTATTTTATTCATAGTTTATTGCTTTCCCATATCATGACGTGCCTAATTAGAGGCCGCTAATTCTAAAATAGGATTAGGAGTAAATTAATAATAGAAGATGTCTACATGTGCTAATTATAAGGGAAAGCAAAGTATAGCTAGATAGCTATATTGGACCTAGGGGGTGCATGATGCGGCCACGTGTCATCCATTAAACCAAGTTGTCTAGGGTTTGATGGTATATTGTGCTAATAAAGATAATATATTATAAATTAAATATAGGTAAAATACTTTAATCAAGTCATAATTTGATATCCATATGTGTTTGTGTTATGTATATATATATATATAGCCACACGGACGTCCACCCACTTAGAGAAAGAAGGGAGTTAAGAACCCTAGTCGTAAGCTAGTTCGGTCATTTATACATAGAGTAAGAGAGATAGAGAGAGATCATGGATGAGCAAGACCGGATGCTGCCCATAGCCATCGTGGGGAGGATAATGAAGCAAGTGCTGCCGCCGGCTGCGAAGATCTCCAAGGAGGCGAAGCAGACCATGCAGGAGTGCTCCACGGAGTTCATCAGCTTCGTGACAGGGGAGGCATCCGCCAGGTGCCAGAAGGAGAACCGAAAGACGGTCAACGGAGACGACATTTGCTGGGCTCTCAGCTCTCTGGGGTTCGACCACTACGCACAGGCCATGACGAGGTACCTCCAGAGATACAGGGACCACGAGAGAGACAAACCTGCTTCTGCAACCTCAGCTTTAATAGCGGCCGCCTATCAACCCACTGGCACTATCAGCAAGGATCAAGGTCATTGGCTCGATCAGAAGGAGATGGATCTCAATGCAGAAGAAGCTCCGGTTCGACCACTGAGTAGTAAAGCTGTCCACACTCTGGAGTTTAGAATCATTAACGAGAGAAACTAACAGTGTACACAATAAGGTGAATTAGCTTGTGCAAATCAAAGTTCCAGCCCTTTTTCAAGTTCAATGCAGGCTGATGATGTTAACTGCCCCTTGGTAATGTGGGCATGAAGAATTATTCCTCCATTTGGCTTTGCAGCAGACATAAAGCCAATTCGAGATGGATTTTAGACCCCAGTATAAAGAAATTGATGGATAATTCTCCATAAGGAAGAGAACTATATTTAAAAAAAAGAAAAGTTACCTGATTCATGATCTCTTGTTCCTATGGTTGTACCAAATTTCCTCTTTGCATCCCACTGGCAAGGGATTATATTGAATAAACAAACTATGGGCGAATATTTTGCTATAGCGAAAAGAAAATGTTTGGTTAATCACGTTCCTTCCTTTCTAGTACATATGGGGTTCCTTCTTTCCAGTACAATATCTGCGAGCTCTGGACCACTCTCAATGGCTTCACATGTACTACTCTACGATTCCTCAAGCCATCTTCGAAGGTGGCCATTGAGCAAGGGTTCATACCAGACACAACCGGATATTTATATCAGAATGAATGAAGAACCGCAGCTAATTGGATGTATAGTACTCCTCCTGGTGAAAGTAGTGCATATATGCAGCTGGGACCGCGCTTTAGGGTTCCGAAAGACACCATTTATCGTGACAAGCCAATTAGATGTCGGGCATGTTCGTGTTTTAGTTTTGGGGGTGTGTAAGCAAAGTGGGCTGAAAGCAAGAGAACCTTTAGTAAAAAAAAATAGAGTTCCTGTTGGAATTAGGGTTTGTTTAATGAGCATGGACCACTTCTCAACTCAATGGTGTTACCTCTGTAGTCACTGCTGAAGGAATTTGAGTGAGATGGATATGGAAGATGACTATTGGTGCCCACTTAAAACGATGGAAATCTTTTGAGGAATCTGTTTATTAAGATGGTTGCCTGCAACTACTGAACTATGCAATCCATATAGAACTACTGAATGAAGGTTTTTTTTTTCTTGGATAAAACTAAATTCTTGTTGCCTGTGTGACATCACATGGGGCATGCATTTCATGCACTTAATAGGTACATTGATGAGCTCCAGATCATGATTTGATCATCATAATAGGGCACTGATCAACTCATGGACATAGTAATAAATTATAATATTATGTAATCAACGAATCTTGGTTTTGAGTGATTTGGAGTTTTAAGTGAAATTATGGGTTTGGAGATATAACGTTATAACAACTTAAATTTTTAATTGAAATTAGCTATTAATATAAATTATATTAATATAAATTAGATTTTATGGAATTTCTAATATTTTATTTAATTTAAAATAAATATATGTTTTAAATTTATAAGTAAATATTATATATAATTAATATTTTATTTATTTATTTTGAAACAATAAATTAAATAAACAAATACATACATTATTGTCTATAATAATACAGTATTATTAGTAAATCATATAATTTTAGTATAATTAAAGTATTAAATTTAAGTTATTATATATATAATATCATAATTTATATTTAAATATATGTTTTTGTTATAAAATTTTTGAAGTAAATCGTATAATTTTAGTATTACTCAATTGTATATATTTATATAAAAATATAAATTATATATGATTTTTAATTAATAAAATTATAAGTAAAAATTATCTATAATTAAAATTTTATATAATTAATTTGAAATAATAAATAATTTTTTTATACAAATACATGTAAAAATATTTAAATTTTGTATTATATAATTTATATTTAATAAAATATTTATATATAAATTATGTTATTATACAAATATATAATTTAAATTTAAAATTTTAGTGTTATTAGAATTGTATAATTTTCTATAAAAAATGTATAATTATAAAGGAGAGATTTATTCGTGAAATATGTTTAATTTATTGATTTATTATATAAAATATTGATTATATATAATTTTTACTTAAAATAATATGTAAAAAAATATATTTATTTTAAATATATATAATTTAAGTTAAATAAAATATTACAAATTTAATAAAATATAATATATTTTTAATAAAATTTGTGTTGATAAAATAAATAATTAAATTATAAGTGAAAGTTAATTAAAACTTTAACAGCATGTCTTATTATACCATTATTATTATAATATTAGTATTTTGACTAAAAATATTATTATTATATTAATTTTTTAACTAGAAAATTAGGTTTGATTATTCATCTGAGTGTTTTTATTTTAAAATTGTATATTTTATTTTATATTTGAATTGCCATATAAATACTTAATTTAGAGCAATAAGTTTTGATGATAAAGTATAAATTTTGAAAGGATTATTAGGTTTAATGGAAAAGATACATATTCTTTAAATATTTTATACAAAAACTCTAATTTAACCCATAAATTACTAAGCTTGATTCTTCTACAAGGCAACACAGTAAGCTCTATAATCCCCGGAATGGTTCCCTTTCATCCAAATGTAAGAAGAGACATGATAAAGCTGATGGGTAGTTGTTAAACCTTTTTCCCTATCTCATCCTCCTCCATGGATGACTACCCAATACTTAATAGCAGATACCCAAAAATTTCGTGCTAATTTCTAGGAAAAAATTCTTCCTTTCTTGCCAAAAATGGAAACAGTTTCTAAGTTGCACATACACAGTGTCAGTCTGCCTCATGAGAAGTGTCGTCGAAGATGAACAGGTCTGGTGCAGCACGAGATGTTTCACTAGGCTGTGCAACTGTATCATTACAGGCTTGTTGTTTATAGACTTCATCATAAGCTTCAAGTTTCAGACCCGAGGCCAGGAACAGCTCCATCTCCTGGACAAATCTCTCGGTCTTACCCGCTAGAAACGGCCTTGCTGCTTCAGAGACAATAGCTCTGAACTCCTCCTGAACTACTTCGGGCTGCTTCCGGTTCTTGGGTCCATTCCTGGAGGGTGCAGAGTCAGTTTATTGGTCTTTCAGTAGCAAATCCAAAGTAATCAGCTGAAGAATGGATGTAAACACGACCTTCACCTTTTCACAAAAAACTCGACCGTTCCCAGAATGTGATGTGCAATAACTTCAACATCTTCCTCCTGCAAGAGGGTGCATTATATTTAAGTTAGAGGTAAATCAATGCTTGTATATGATCATAGACCCAGAGGCACATTTCCAGGATAGGCTCAGTCACACAAGATCAGGCATGATGGATGGTGGACCAAGTACTGGATCAATCAGCTTCAAATCATAAAACTAACAACATATCCTTTTTGTCATCCTCAAGATGATATGGCCTTTTACCCTTATTGGAATTGTTTCTGGCTTCAAGTCATGAAAGCAACCAGGGAATAATGGCTTACTAGCAACAAAGCTTGTAGTTCTCTTTTCACCCAACTACGGAAGCTTTGATTTTGGTGCAGGTACTTTCTGAGCCTCCAGAACCGTTGCACATCAAATGTGCCATCCAAGGTACCTGAGTGCACATCAAACATTAATTTATCAGGAAGTAGAATGAATAGCAGTTGCAGGAAGATGGCTTGCATTGAACCTTGTCTGGTGTAATAGCTCCTAAGTCTATACTTGTGGGCTTCTGACAGGAAAACACTGCAAATAATTGTACAAGAAGCAAATGAATCAACCTATTTGAGAACACAAAAGATACTTTAAGAAGACTGGTGATATTCATTACCTGTCAGTATATATCTGTGGGATGTAATGCCGCTCCAATGAATTTTCATCATATAAGTAAATTACTGATGAGTTCTCGGTCTGCAGATTAATCAAAGATGGGATTTTGAGATAAAAGACTCCCAGAAGCTGATCAAGAATTGGGAGTTCTCAAACCCGATGTAGAACTATGCATATGTATCTCAATCACCATCAGACAAAAAATGATGAGTCATTTCAAGGATTAGTTAAACAAACAAACCTTACAATAGGGACAAGTTACATAATCCGGTGGCTCAGAGTATTTCTTTGGTGCAAATTTAATCCACTGGACGATGCATTCGTAGCAGAACTTGTCTGCAGCATGAGAATTAGCATGGAAACTCAGAGAAGTTTGTCAGCTAGTTACAAAGAAAAGGATCCCATTGACATTGATCTGACTGACTTTAGAATTGCATCTATGGTCACTAGTAAGCTCTGGGCATGCAGCATTCCAACAACACACTCCTAAGTCATGGAGAGCTCTCAATTCCACTAGAAAAACCGTTTCATTTCGATATGTTAAAAGATCAGTAAATTCCAGCAATGGATGGAAAGTTTCACTCTTCTGCAGCATCTGTCTGGGTTGCAAAGCAAATGACTGACTGAACTAAGAGAAGGCGTATTAAAAATCATAAATTTATTCAATCAGTGTTCACGAAAAAAATCGAGCAGCCTATAGTATACTCAAAAGTGGCTGGTTGATGAAATAAGAAAAATCAAGTCTTCGACCTTTCATCCTGAAGTGATGCTTCACTTCATCGCAGCAAAATTATCAAAAGAACCAGACTGTACAGAAACAGAGGGAGGAAGGAAGGAAGGAAGGAAGGGTGGTTACGGAAGCAGCGATCCAAGTAGGATTCTTGATGAGAAGGGATGGGGCCAAGGCAGATGGGACATGGGTTTGCGTTTCCTCCTGACGTCGAGGCGATCGAGCAGCCGCTTTCTTGCTCTTGCTCTTGCTCTTGTCTCTCCTTCTCTTTACTCATCGATGACCACCGTATAAGAACACAGCTCCAATGGTGAAAATTATCACGGGGCTTCTACCCGTATCTACTTGTAGGCGAGCGCGACAACAGTTGTCTCTGAAGAGTTGTTCCCCCAATAATTGGATTGGCACCCGAAACATTATTATGGTAAGATATCCCCAATATTTGGATGCCCTACTACTTTTATTTGATTTTCCTATTCCAGAGCTTTCAATAACTTGAAACCTTCAACCCCCTTTGCCCTAGAAATTGACAGGAGAATTCTGCTTTCATTTGCAGAGAGAGCAGGAGAAGCGCATTTCCCCTCGTACGAGAAGAATTAGAAGGGGAATTCTCGGGCGGCAGCTGTATATTCAAAGTCGGTCAGATGCACTTTTGTCTTGTCTTTACATCAGAAAATATTCGTGTTGGACACTGAATATGAAAATATTCAGAACTTGATCTTACATTCTCTGTATGTTCACTAATCTGGGGACCGGGAGCTATTTAATGGTCTGAGGGTGGCTGCTGCTGTTGCTCTGATGTATCATGGCACATATCCCAGTCTGCATAAGGAAGACCTTGCTGCTGCCCAGAGAGATTGGGGTCCATGGTGGGATTGCCCAAGAACATCCCGGGGTTTCCAACTTGTGGGATCCCTGGCTGAGATGGCATGTGGCAATGTGGTGGTATTGCATCTCCCGGCCCCATCTGATCTGTTGGGATAGACCCCATTGGACCGGTTGTGCTAGACCCAACACCAAACATTTCATGCCTCGGCTCCTCCCTTGGGACTGTATCGACCAAAAAATCAAAAGTTTCCGTCTCATTTACTGCAGCTACAACATCATTCTTCTGCAGGACCTTTCTCTTGTTCTCCTCTGTGTGGTTCCATGATCTGAGGGTGAGCTCCATTATGAACATCTCACAAGCTCGGGCAAATAGGATTGGGGCCTCTGCAGAGATCATATTGACTTCATCATCTGCTTTCATGATCTTCTTGATCCTAGCTAAGGGGAGGTTATGATGCTTAAAGTCGGTGATCTTTTCAATTTCCCGGTACTGATTGGCCCAAAAGGTCTGGAGTCGTTGTTGCAGTTGTTGCTGCTTCAGCTGATAGGCCTGCTGGTAAGTAAGTTCCTCCTGCAGCTGATGGGTCTGCCCGGAAGTAAGTTGCAGCGGTGCAAACTGTGTTCCACCTAGTCGATTAGGCGGCTGGATCATCCCACCAACCATGGGCACGTAGCTAGGGGCACCACCTATCCGGGAAGGTGGGTAAGGGCTTGCACCATAGGGAACTTGGCCTGTGTTTGCCACATCTCCAATAGCTGGTGGTGGACCTCCTATCTGGGAAGGTGGGTAAGGGCTTGCACCAAAGGGGACTTGGCCTGTGTTTGCCACATCTCCAATAGCTGGAGGTGGACCTCCTATCTGGGAAGGTGGGTAAGGGCTTGCACCAATGGGAACTTGGCCTGTGTTTGCCACATCTCCAATAGATGGAGGTGGACCTTGTCCTTGCTGATCCATTCTGAACAGTGGCATGCATGTTTTAGAGATAATTCATTAATGGATTTAAGATACTAAAACTAAAAATAGAAATAGAATGTGATCAGTTCCTTCAGAATAAAAGGGGAAATGCATTCTCCTGCTTCTTTTTTATTAACCCTTAACAAGCAAGAACAATGGAAACCTGAGGTTCAAGAACTGTATGTTGTACTCTGTCACATCCAAAACGGAAAAGGGAGATGACAAAAGCAATGAAACACCATATTAGAACGTCATACTGTCAATACGAATTCAGACTCTGAAACACATCTTGATTTTTTACAATATGAAGCCACTGAAAGTGGTTTAGATGCACCAACACTACCATCAACTCAATGAAAGTCGAATGGAGATTCCATTTTCAAAAGATCAGCAAGTGGCTTTTCTTCTATTATGTGTCATAGAACAATGTGAAGAGACACCACTATGGTCTAACAATGTGATAGCAGATCTCCAAAACCAAAGGTTGAAGTTTTTCCCCATTGTGAACATATTATTGACTCATATGCATAATCCATAGGTATCTTTTAAACTTTCATATGAACATGCAGTCAGATGAGCCAGGGAAAGCCAAAGCATGCACGCTGACCAAGAAACAAGAAATGCACAAGAAAAGAAAAGAAACGGAATGCACTGGTAATAGCAGGAATCCAACTGAAAAGCCTACAAAAAATCAAAATCAAGAAGCCCGCAAGATCATAGAAATATAGCACATCCCCCAAAGGTTAACCATATCACTAGACATAAATTCACGGGGACCCGAAAGAAGCATAATCCCGCTTCCCGGACCAAGAAAGAGAATTTAAAAAGGAAACAGAGACGGGGCATTACCTACTTAATCTTAGGGTTATGATTTGATGTGGTATTCACTGAAAAGAAACGAGATTTACACAGGAGAACCAGTAGAAGGAAGAAAAGAGAGGAGTCCTATGTTATCTTTGGGTGAACTGGTGGGCGTTCTAAATATACAGTCAGGACTCAGAAATAGAGCTTCTACAATTTTATTTTTAATTAATTAACTGATTAATCAACTAACTATCTATATTTTGTGCAAAAAAAACTATCTATAATATTACTATAAATGCATTAGTGAAAATGAGAACCAAGAACCTGTATCAAATCACATCAGTCACTTTCAACAGATTCAGATTCCATAGTTCCATATCTGATCCTTATGTCCTGGTCCAATGCAGCTTGTCACAGTGCCTCTAATATGGCAAAACTCAAATTCACTTATAGATAAGAGAAGAGCAAAAGGAACCAAAAATGGGTTTTCTCTGCAGGGACCATGGAAGGGCAATGTTATTCTCAAATCAACTCAAATGGGAAAATCTCTTTTAGGTTTATATAGAGTCATTTAACCATACGTCTCTGTCCCAAATGGAAAGGCTATAAACTACAGCAAGATAAAATGACAGCTATCATCATCTGTACTCCTGAGGTAGGCGGTATCCGGACATGACTATTTTATCAGCAAACATCTTTCCAGTCTTAGGCATTACATGCCAGTGCAATGTAAGATTGAAATCCTTTCCACGGAGATTACTTCCCTGAAATTTGAAAGAAGATCAATCATTTCAAGGGTCAGTATTTAGTAATCTACGTGTTTTTAAAACGATAAAGGAAGTTCAGGTACCTGATCAACAAACTGGTATTTGTTTGATGTCTGAATCCAGAACTTAGCATGCTCTTTAGCAGGAATAATACCGTCCCATAATGATATCTATCAAGCAACAATTTCAGGAGAAAAAAACAGTGTTCCAATAAAGAAATTATGATATAGTATATATATTCGTCAAGTTGCCAACAGAACAGATAGAATTGTCATTTTGGCATTGCTACTGTGTAGCACTCAAATGTAAGCTTACCTGGTTCAATGAATTCATTGGTGTCTCATACTCTATTGCTAAGAAGACGAAAACCTAAAAAAAACAGCCATATGGGTATTAACTTTCACAGTGAGACAATGTCAAAGTAATTCGTGCATGAAAGAATGGTGTTGCATATCCACAAAGTCTGAACAGTTGATCCAAAGAGAAATTCCGCATCAAAATACATGCAGGAGAAAAGTTTATTATCTTGCCTGCATATATGTAGTCACAATTTATATATAGAGAGCAAGTATAGGTGAGAGAAGAAGAAGAAGAACCTGCTTAGTGTTCCAAGTGAAGAGAGACTGCAAATTGGCTGAAACATTCAATGCCAAGCTGACCTACAAAGATATGACAAGACAGGAGACACTGGGTAACCGAAGAACATCTTATAGAAGCCAGATCAGATACATAACCACACGTGTGCATATACATAACCACACATTGCACCAGAATTTTGAGCATCAGAAATAGAAAAGCTGCATAAAGAAGATGACTGCACTCCTAAGAGTAATATCCTGAATTTTACTAATTTCAAGGGTTTCATTTTAGAAAGGTAATGTACTTGGGAGAATTGGGGGCATAATTTTGTCTGCTTCGAATTACCCTCTTGTTAGGTTCAAAGCCCGTCAATCTAACCAGGCATAAAAAGATGGAAGGGATAAAGTAAAACTTGATTCAATGACAAAGGGATGCATATTCGGGAAGCTTGGGCTGAAAAAGGAAGGAATGTCATAGCCATCAAAGCTATTCTCAGCACCAAAAATAAATAATTAAATTCAAAGCTTGCATTTTGCAGGAAAACAATCACGGATGATGCATACACACCTCGTCATTTCCATCCTGGTGCTTCTGGAACCAATTGATATTCAACACCTGCAGCAGAAATGTAATCCTTGTCAAATCAAACATTGCTGAAGAATAACAAATACTATTTGAGCAATCCAAGCTCTACCGGATCTGATAACCCACCGATCCGAAAATGCAAACGGGAAATTCACTCAAATCACGCAAAAGGGTGAGCTCATCAGCCACAAAAGATTTCCCTGAGCGAGCTCGGCTTAAATCTGACCTGGACTTGAGCGGACGGAGTCGGCGAGTTGAAGTTGTCGGAAAGAGAGGCCATTGCGCACATCACCGCGAGGATCGTCACTGCAAAGGTGAGCAGAGCGTTCGCCCTGTAACCGAAGGAATGCATCGCTGCCTCGTCCGACTATCTCGGTAAGCTGTCGCTTCTCAAGTGCAGATGGCTTTGCCGATTCAATCCACCGTGTTTTAATCTGCCGTCGATCCGATTTACTGACTCGGGTGTGATTTTGATGGGTCAAATCTCGTCGGGTCCATTGACCCGGTACGTGGCGGGCGTGACGATTTTCCTTTGCTCCAATTGGATGATTGCTTGCCTAGTCAGCTGAAAGGGCTGACGTGTCACGAGGCTGAACAAATGAGCGCCTGGCCAACTCTTCTTCTCCGTGGACGGCCTCTGGCATTCTATCCCTCGGTTACCTCCTTCCACTCCTTTGAGCTTAGCTGAAGCAAAATTTTCCCTTTGAACAAAATCTGCCGATCAAGAGCGTCCATTTTCTCTCTCACCCTTCAATCAGGGTATATTAGTTCTATCTCCCTTCCCGAGCTGCAAATCAATCGAATCTGCGATTGTTACTGGTTATTTTCTTGATTCACTCACCTCATTGAATCTTGATTCGGAAAAACCTGGTTGCATCTCGTCTTCCCTCCCTGATAAATTCTGGATCATTTCGAGATCGAGGAAGAAAAAGGCACAGAAGTTGCTTTGGGAATGAGGGAAGGGGAGGAGGGGGCGGATCAGTGGGGACGTCCGAAAAAGGTTGTCTTTGTGACAGTGGGCACAACCAGCTTCGATGCCCTTGTCAGAGTGGTGGATCAGCAAGAATTTAAGCAAGTATTGCTGGGTAAAGGCTACACCCACCTTCTCATTCAAATGGGCCGCGGCACTTACATTCCTGCAAAGGTGACTTATATGATTGTTCCTTCAAGCTACACCTTGACCCCTCTGCTGATTATCCCCGTTTTCAGGGGCTCTGAGATTTAATTTGTTCGAGGCGTTTTAGGTTCTTTTCAGTGTAGGCTATTGGTTTAGGCTGTCAAGTGAGTGATTGTGTGATCAACCATGTGAAACTGTCGAATGAAACTTGTAGGAGTCTTTTTGAATTGTGACAGAATGAGCTTTCTCCCAGTAATAAGTGCATTTTCGTAATTGGTGGATGGAAAGTTCCAATTTTTAATCCAGTTTGCATTGAATTTAGTCAAGGCTCTGATCTTGTATTGTGAACCCTAAATCACTTTGCTTCCTTCTTTCTCCCTGAATCAGTGGGAAGGAGAAGCTGGCTCTCTTGTTGTGGACTACTTCACTTTCTCATCAAGCATTGCAGATCATCTCAGATCAGCATCTCTTGTAATTAGCCACGCAGGTTTGTGTCTCTTGCCGCATGGCCTCACATCATCCTTGGCTTATATATATTCAAATCTCTAGAAAAGCAAGAAATGCCTCTGCAGTGAGTTGACAAAAACTAAAATTTGCAGGGTCTGGTAGCATATTTGAGACTCTGAAACTGCGCAAGCCTTTAATTGTGGTGGTAAATGAAGATCTGATGGACAATCACCAGGCTGAGCTTGCAGAAGAGTTAGCTGAGAGGAAACACTTGTATTGTGCTCGTCCTCAAACACTACACAAAACCATATCAGATATGAATTTGGAGTCTCTCCTTCCTTATCACCCTGGTGATGCCACTCCAGTCGCCAAGATCATAAACAGGTTCCTTGGATTCCCAGAAGATTGAAAAAGGAAACGTTTAATTGTATTTTGTGTTAGCTCAACTCATCTCTTCCTTGTTAAAGTTAAAAAAGGTGATTGCAGACAATTTTTCTCTGGATGATTCCCTTTATTCAGCTAAAAGGAAGAAATGCAGATAGGCACAGTTCACGCAATGCAGCTGCAAATGGTCCCTAACCCACTCAGACAAGGACACTTGCTTCATTGTTTCCGTGAGGAAAGCTCTACAGAATGTCTTTTCTCTTTTCTGACTAGGAAAGAGATGATCCAACCATCACCTCTTCCTCTGTCCACCTCCCTTCTTGGTCAGAAACCTGCAGACCATACATCTAAATCCATCCTTGGTTTGCTCCTTGGTTGATAAAAATCTTAAAGATCAAACTTTATGCCTTGGATCAATAATGGAATGGGAGTTCAAGCCAAGACAATGGATGATGAAACCGCATAATTCTTGAGGAAGGAAAACGCATAATTCTTGAGTTTGCCCCCTATTTTTGCAGGTTTCATCGAGCTTGAGGATGGTAGGAGAACCATCTCCTACCATCCTCATCTAGTTTCAAGAATCACATTTTTTATAGAGAGAAAAATTAATATTCTCCTGAGCTATGAATTGCTGATATGATTGGTTTTTCATTTCTGCTTGGTCTGGTGGGATGTGAATAGGATAGATCTTTGCAAGGCTGCAAGTGGGAACAAAACAAAAGCTTCCAACTTTGATATGTAGGATAGACAGGGACAGTTCCCTAGGAGGATACAGTGCATAAGACGAACCCAGTACACAGAATGCAATTTTGATCCAACGGCTTTCAAAGGATTTCCCGTGAGAGACTGCAGCTTTTTTTTTTTATGGGTGATTAGCTGTGAAGGCAATTCCCAATCTTTCAACTCTGCTTGTTCACCACTCTCTCTTCCCTTCTTTCTTTCTGAATGGCTCTCTCTGCCTCTCTCGCACTGATTCTGTGTTTTGTTCAAGCAATGGGAGCAGAAAAAGCCACAGGTAAAGGCAGTTCACAGAAATCAGAGCATCTGATTCAGAGCGACAAAGACGATGTGGCTTCCCATTCAAATTCCAACACCCTCATTGTAATCATTTGTGTTATATCCTTCATCTTGCTCATAGTCCTGTGCCTGATCATCATAATGCTCCGACGACTCAAGTCCTCGAGGAAGATCAGCCATGGCAGCAGCAACAACAACAAGTTCTCTAGCGGCGAATTCAACAGCCTCCGCCCTCTGAATTACTACTCCAGCCCAGGTGAGCTAAACTCAAATCCGTCATGCTCTTTTCCACTCACTACCGGAAACTGAATACATGGGTCCTCGGAAAAGTTCCCACCTGCAAGCATTACGTCTTGTTATAGTTCAAAGTATAGTTTTTTTTCATGGAGAAAGTGATGGCACTGCAATGGCATTTGCCCTGCTTGACCTCCAGCCTCCTCCTCCACGGTTTTACACTGGAATGTGTTTTTGCAGATGTGAACAGCGGGTGCCTCTATGGAACCCCCAGCCTAAACCTTAGCAGCAGAAGCCCCAGGACTGCAAAAGGCGTGCAAGTGTTCACGTACAGGGAACTGGAGGTGGCGACTGAACAGTTCAGTGAGAGAAATGTGATCGGCAATGGAGGTTACGGGGTCGTCTACCGAGGAGTCCTAAGTGATGGGACCGTAGGTGCCATTAAGATGCTCCGCTGTGATGGCAAAAATGGAGAGCGTGCTTTCCGGGTTGAGGTGGGTGAGAGGAGGTGTTAAAGTCAAGATTCCCACATTGCTTGCAAATCGGGAACCTAGTCTCGTCATCTAGCCATGGAAGCAAGCTTCATCCCTGCTTTACTTGGTATTGTACTGATTTCTAATATTGAATATTGATTGATAGGTTGATCTGCTGAGCCGGCTGTATTCCCCGTACCTGGTTGACCTGCTGGGCTACTGTGCTGACCAGACCCACAGACTCCTGATCTTTGAGTACATGCCCCATGGCAGTCTACAAGCGCATCTCCACCCTTCATCTCACCGTGATAAGCGGGTCCAGTGTAGACCCATGGATTGGGGGACCCGGCTCAGGATTGCACTCGACTGTGCTCGGGCCCTGGAGTTCCTGCACGAGCAAGCGGTTCCTTCCGTGATCCACAGGGACTTCAAGTGCAGCAACATACTGCTCGACCAGAACTTCTGCGCCAAGGTGTCTGATTTTGGACTGGCCAAGATGGGCTCCGACAAAATCAACGGCCAAATCTTGACCCGAGTCCTGGGCACCACCGGTTACCTTGCACCAGAGTGAGTCTACAAAGATGGTATTGCACTTTCATTATCATCGACAGATCGGTGAAAGCTATCTGTGTGTTAGAAAACAAAGCATGCACATGGCAGTTCATCAGGTCATATGTCCTATTAGGCAGAGTTATCACTGTCTTCTTCTTCTTCTCCAAGGGAAGGGGAACTGTATGTACTGTTAGAGAGGTAGAATTAACAGTTTCCTGGGTGTGTGTATACAGTTGCTTTGATTAAGATTCACTTGGGTGATACATTATGCAGGTATGCTTCCACGGGAAAGCTCACCACCAAATCAGACGTGTACAGTTATGGGGTGGTCCTGTTGGAGCTGCTGACAGGGCGTGTACCGGTCGACAGCAAGCGAGCCCCTGGCGAACACGTGCTTGTCTCATGGGTCAGTGGAGAAAGTTCTCATAGCTGGTTCGTTTTTATACTGATGAGGAAACAGTAGAACTGGATAAGATCAGGAACTGCGCCTTCTCTAGCTTTTGTGGGTGTTTGCAGGCTCTTCCAAGGTTAACTAGCAGAGAAAAAGTGGTAGAAATGGTGGATCCAGCCCTGAACGGTCAGTTTTCGAAGAAAGAACTGATTCAGGTTGACCCGAATTTCCCTTGACCACCATCCTCGTGAACACTTACTTTGCTCAAAACAAGGAAGACCATGACATAGAATCAACTTTCACGTGTATCTGGCTGCTTGCATTGCAGGTGGCTGCTATAGCAGCAGTGTGTGTGCAGGCAGAAGCGGACTATCGGCCTCTAATGACGGATGTCGTGCAGTCGCTTATCCCTCTGGTCAAGAACTACTCTATCCGCTCTCCCAGTTCATTGAGATTCCAGAACCTTGCGGTGAGTCCGAGGTGCTGATTAGTGGAAACCACTCCGGGAGACCGCAGAACAGACAAGGAAATTTTATGACGCTTCGACCCAGTTGAAGAGAAGTCTATATGAATTAGCTCTGCAATGTCAACTTCCACTCGTGACCTTCTAGCTAGGTAGGAGATGAAGATGAACACGGAGAAAAAAATGTGACGAGATTTAGTCACCAGATGTGCGTCCGATATGTTGTTTGCAGCTTTCTTTAGACCCAATCTGAAGGAAGAACACTTCCATCCAAATCAACAGAAAGCCAATACATTAATAAATAATAAAAGTATTATAAATTTATAAAATATAATTTTAAATTTTAATTATCCATAAATTTAAAGTCAAACCTCCAATTTTTACTAACATCACATGCTAATCAAGTATTTTATTCTATATTTAACTGATAATGACTTTATTTAAATTATGAATTAAGAAATATGATGAATAATTACAGTGCTGAAAACTTTATATTTAATTAAGTTGTTGAATTTATTGGAAGTAAAAAACACTAAAAATCGCTTATTTGATAAAATAATATAAAGTAATATGAATGGATGAAACCACAAATCATTCCATTGATAGTAAAATCTAATATATTTATTTTTCCGTGGGTTACGTTAATAAAAAAATTTAGAAAAGATAAATTTATTATTTTAATTAATTTAATAATTTATTAAGTCATATATATAATTAAATTATATTAAATGTACTATATAATAAAATATTAATATAAAATAAAAATTATATGTTAAATATAATTCTAAATAGAAATATATATTATATTATGAAGTATATGTATGAAATTTTATTATATAATATAATTTTATAATAGAAGATGAATTAATATTAATTATATAATATTTGTTATATATAAATATAATAAGAAAAATAATATATATACATATATAATAAATTATATTATATATATTTGATATATTATTTTTATTACATAATTATAATATATAAATTTATTTAAAATATAAAATAAAAAAATATATTAAATAAATAAGAATATAACATAAATAAATAAAAAGATATTAAAATAATTTAAATAATAAAATTATCAAATACTAAAAAAATTGGGTGTTGTTTAGTGTAAATGTAGTAATTGAAATGAAACGATCTATGACTAAAAATTTTATAAAATGAAATAAATAATGTTTAGGTTTAGTAGTAATACCAAGGTTTGTATGTGTTTAACATAAATTTTAAGGTGAAAAATGATATTAAATATTCTTATAAGTTTATAAATTTTATATTAATATTCTATTATATAGTATAGTTAATATTATATATAATTATATATTTTTATTTTATTATTTATTTTATAGTACATTTAATATAATTTAATTATATATATTATTTAATAAAATATTAAATTTAATAAAAATATAAAATTATAATTTTTAGTTAAAATTATTAATTAATATATAATTAAATTGTAGAATATAATTGAGTTGTTATTTTAATAATATTAATTATATATATTATATTAATTAATAAAATTAAATAAAATAAAGAAATTTTATATATTTATAAGATTGAAAAAATTGAACAACTTGGGTTATAAATTTTAAGTAAAAATTAGTAGAATATTAAATATATCATAAATTTTTATATGAAATGAGAGCTATTTACTTATAATTGTATCCAATTCGATACTTTAAATATAATTAATAATTTAACTGAGTATAAATAAAAAATACCCAATTCAAACCCTACTGTTATCACTTTTCTATACCGTAAAAATAATATATAACTTGTATACATTTATTGAATGATTATTTAAAATTATATATTATAAATATACTCAATTATTTATTATATTATATCAAATTAAATAAAATAAAAAATTGGTGAATTTATAAAAATTTTAACAATTACAAATTATAAATTTTAATTATACATTTCCCCAAGAGTTTACTATACGTTCTTACACTATTATATATATTTGACATATTATTTGTTATTTATAATGTTTTTATTATATTATTATAATATATAAATTTATTGAAAATATATAATAATGAAATATATTAAAATAAATAGAAAAATAAAGAACAAATAAAATGTTATTAAAATAATTTAAACAATAAAATTATTGTTTAATATATTACCATTTCTTATTTTTATTTAATATAATATCAGCAGTTCTGCCAATTTTATAAACTTAACACAAAGAAACAATTGTAATTGTATTTTAGTATCTTTTTAATTAATCACAGTTTGAATTATTCAAGGATAATGCGCACACACATATATATATATATATATCTGTAAGTATTAACTAGCTAGCTAGCTTGCTCTAATTATTAGATCACATCAACTAGTAGAATATGGAAATCACTTGTATGGCATCTTTCGAATTCATTCGTCATAATAAGATATTTGATGATTTGGATAAATAGCACGCAATGTCAATCTCTACAATCAAATCAAATCAAATGAAAATTATGTGCAGAAAACAAAGCGCTTTTGGCCCACTAGTTCCTAACCATTTGGTTTTACATGCAGAATCCGGCCACGTGCCTCCAAAAGTGCCCGGAATCTTTGGCAGGATAGTCCAAATGATTAAAGTGAAACCCCTAATTAATTTCTTATCTCTGACCATGAAATTTTGATGATTTAATAGTGCATAAACTTCAAACCCTAGCTAGCTATAGCTCCCTCTCCCTCTCCCTCTCTCTTGCCGGCCTCTCTAGTCCTACTCCTACATGCAAGTGCTGCCGGAGAATCAACTGGGCTGATTTCTCATGTCTCTCCACCTTCGTCATGACTATGAGCATTATCTTCTTCTTCTGTGCAAAAAATCCTTCTCCATCATCACTTCTAACCATTAAAATCCCCGGCCACTCCTACCAACAAAATTCACGGGTCTATCTATTCATTGTTGACTATGGCATAGGTGCATGCATGTTGCTGAATCAACTGTGAGGTAACGGATGAGATAATCAACTTTGTGCCCACCGAGGGCTTGGCTTGTTCGTTCTTGAACGAATTAAATTAGGTTAAAATTAAAATGAATTAAATGAGTACAGTAGTGAAGTAAAGTGAATGTCCTACTCTGCCATGTTCTACCAGTCACGTTCTTCTCTCCTCTGACAAGATTTTCTCTCTCTAACCTTTGACGACTTTTCTTTTCCTCCTCTCTCTCTCTCTAGGAGAATCTGGGCCTCACTTGTCGCATGTCAGCTTTTTCCTCCGACCGTATTATTACCAAATGACGATATTTGATTCTCCGCGTTCACTACAGGTCCTCCAACTTTTTATTTATTCTCAATCGGGTCCTCCACCCAATTTCTTTATACATGCATGCAAATAAGAGACACGTTGAGCAGCAGCCGACTGGCTTTTCATAATCGTTCCCTTGTTCTCTTCTTCCTCCTGCAAGTATGGCCATTTTGCATCAGTGGGTGTGCCTTGTGCTAGAAGGTTACAGTGAATGTTTAGAGTTGGGATGAGGAAGATTTACATATATACATACGTACCTAATAGGCTTTTTTAGCAGTAAAGTTGTCAGGATCACTGTGAAGGTGCCTTTTTTCTAAAAAGGAGAGCACAACCGATCTCTCTTCGATCGAGGATAACACAGAGAGAGTGATATATAGAAAGAGAGAGAGAGAGAGAGAGAGAGAGGGGGGGGGGGAATTGACAAGAGGAAACTAAAAGACAGCTCCACGAATGATCAGACCTAGGAAGGTCAGTTCCTTGGTCTAGTCTTGTCTGTCAATTGGGACCGACAGGTTTTCCCCTCGTTCTATTGCGTTCGAGTGAGTTCGAGGTGGTCATCTCATATTTCCATTTCAAAGGTGTTCGGTCAAAGTTACTGATAATCGAGCTTGCTGGGAGATTGGCGATGGCCTCGCTAGAAGCGGCTGTTTTCCCGCCAGACCCACTTGGCTATTGCAGCGGAAGAGAGCTCTACGGGGTGCTCGGCGATGGCGGATGCGGGTGGAGCTCGGGCTTCTTTGACGACTTTGATCTGGGCAAGATGGGGCAATTGGATTTCGATGATCTTGTGGACGGCTCTTCCGGTGATCTGGCGGCGACGGTGGTCATGTGCACAAGACCGTGTCCAAATTATTACTCGTGCTCTCCGACCCGAATGGAAGCGGGGTTGGTTGGGGAGAGATCCAAGAGGCGGCGGGGAAAGAGTAGGAAGAACAAGGAGAAGATGGAGAACCAGAGGATGAAGCACATTGCCGTGGAGCGGAATCGACGGAAGCAGATGAATGAGTACCTCTCAGTCCTCCGCTCGATGGTACCTGAGTCCTACGTCCAAAGGGTCTCTCTCTCTCTCTCTCTCTCTCTCTCTCTCTTCTCGTCTCTCCCTCTCATCGAAAATTCTGTTGCCTAGGGTGACCAGGCATCCATCATCGGAGGAGCCATTAACTTCCTCAAAGAGCTGGAGCAGCAGGTCCACCTCTTCGACGCCAGAAAGCAGTCCGATCAGAACCACCGTCAGGGCTTACCTTCTGCTCCTCTTCCGACCCCGTTCGCCGACTGCTTCAGCCTCCCCCAGTACCCATCCACTACCGCCACTGCCAGCCCCGAGAGCAGGCATGACAGTGAAGCACCGCAGACAAATGAAGTGGCCGACATCGAGGTGAAGATGGTGGAGAGCCACGTAGACTTGAAGATAAGATCCAGGCGGAGGCCAAAGCAGCTACTGAGGCTCGTCTCCGGCCTGCAGGCCCAGCAGCTCACCGTGCTCCACCTTAACGTCTCCACGGCCGATCAAATTGTCCTTTACTCTCTCAGCCTCAAGGTTATTATTACAGCATAGTTTCTACTAGTATCTAATTAAAGTTACAGAACAAATATGATCTATTCATCAGCTTACAGTTCAAGTGATACCCTGATATGGCGACAATTACCATGTCGCAGGTAGAGGAGGATTACAGGGTGAAATCGGTGGATGAGATGGCCTCAGCCGTACACAAGATACTGGTCGAGATTCAAGAGGAAAAGGCAAGTGTATGAGCAGAGAGGAAGAAGACCATGATGTAGCTCTCTAGATCGAGTCTCCTGTCTCACTGGATTTGGATTCTATGCTTTCATCTCCTAATCCCTGCAGCTTTTTTTTAAAAACTCGCATAATTGACATGGATTTCTCTCTTCAACCCGTGATCCAAGTAAATGTCGCAGCTGATGGATCTACCATATATCTCTTCAGCCATGTTAGAGGAGATCTCATTTGTTTCTCGGCCACACGGATTGTGTATGTTCACGTTCATGGATTGACCGTGAGATCGACCGCTGCTGATTGGCACACTCATTTTTCCGATGATTTCCAGATTTGATAACTTTACAAATGTCCTGCCATAGGGAGGAGGAAAGTCACAGCAGAAAGGGTGCATAAAGTTTTTCCTTATTTTCCATTAAAATAAAACCGAGTTTTGAATCAAACATTTTATCTAAATAATTATTTTTTTACTAAAATGATTATTTTATTAATACTATATTTTTACTTATAAAATTAAATTAAATATTTATATATAAATATATGATTTAAAATTAACATTTTAGTTATACTAAAATTATAGAATTTATTATCAAAATTTTATTATTATAAATAATGAGTGTTATGTTATATTTATTTAATATTTTTAATTTATTGTTTAAAATTAATTAAATAAATATTAATTATATATAAATATTTTAATTTATGCTGATATAAAAATTATAAATTTCTAATTTATTTTTAATATAATTTGTATTGATAGTAAAAAAATATTATATTATCAGTGAAATTTAATTAAATTTTTAATTATATTTATTTGGTACTATTATTATTATGATTATTTTATAAAAGTTTTTATGATAAATTATAACATTTTAATTGTTTAGTACGAAATAATATTAATTTTAAAAATTTATATAAAATTGTAATTTAGCGAAAATCAAATTAATTAAGCACGTATATTATGAGTAATGCAAAGAAAGTTCTATTTCTAGGAAAGTTGAGAGGGTTTTAGGGTTTTATTTGTAGAAGATTCCAACCCTCCAATCTCTTTCTGTTTCCTTCTTTTGTCTTTCACCTCTCTAGTTGTCTAGCAAGTGAACATGGGCTTCAATCGATCCCTTCAATTGAACTTCATGTCATGCATCTCTCAATTTAAGAGAGATCGCCCAGTAGATTTAAGCGAAAAAAAAAGGATGTCGGCTTCCTTCAATACCCCATTTTGAAGTGATCTTATGCTTATATGTATGTGCATAAAGTCTAGAACTTTGCTGTTGGATGACATGATGTGATCTTAGGAGTGCATACCATTTTCATTCCATTTCTAGCATTCCCTAAAGTGGAAGCAAAACTTGCTTTTCACACCCACATCGTTATTATATCTACCGTTCCATCTTTGGTGATTCTAACTCTGAGGTGGGTAATCTAATTGCTGCTGGAATCGAAATCCTCCACACCCAAATGCACAGAATTACTTTAGAATTTCATGGGGGTCCTACTGTGATGGGCGTCTCATTGTTCAGCTGTAACTGTAAATTTCTTCACCGTTCTATTCAGAAGGGCAGTTGAAACTCTTAGCTGATCTGCCATGCCGTTTTGTGCCTTGTTCACCTGTCCCCTAGGGCAGAATATCTACCTTCTTCCCATGTCCGCGGTTGTCTATCTTCATTTGTTGAGAAAGCTAATCAGATGTGATATTTTTCAGTGGCTGCGATGGACCTGCTGCCATTCTTGAATGGCTATTTGGACTCCATAGGGGCACCCAGTTTCCACAAGGGCTGAATGGCTATTTGGACTCCATAGGGGCACCCAGTTTCCACAAGGGCTGAATGGCTATTTGGACTCCATAGGGGCACCCAGTTTCCACAAGGGCTGAATGGCTATTTGGACTCCATAGGGGCACCCAGTTTCCACAAGGGCTGAATGGCTATTTGGACTCCATAGGGGCACCCAGTTTCCACAAGGGCTGCAGCCGGATCCACTATCCTTACAGCAAAAGCAAATGGTGCCAGCCCATTCTCCTTCAGAGCTCAGATCCATCTGTTCCTTAGGGGTCACATGCTTATTTTCATTTTGTTCTTCTTCAGGTAAGAATGTAGATGACAATCTTCTCTCAGAAGATTAGTTCAGAAAAAGGGCTTTATATGTTTGATATAAGACATTATGATCTTGCTGGTGCTTTTTATTTGAAAAAAAATTGTCTAATGCTCCTTTGTCAGAGAAAGATATTCAAAATTGGACAAGTGGCATAGGCTGGATTTACAAGCAAAGATATTCATTCAAGCATCCTATGATGTACAACTTGATCACAAATGGGTAGATCAGTACAACCACTGGTTATACATGTTTGGTTCAAGTACCGGTCATAAAATCAACCAGCAACAAAGTCCTCTCACTTTTTCGACACATAAGCATAGTATTGTGCCATCGGAACAACAAAAGCAATCACCAACAGACCTCCAACAACAAGACTGAACTGACCCCTCTTCTCTTCAGTTTCTTCTCTGGTCTTGAAGTTGGATTCCCTCTTATTGTCATTCAACTTTGGACCTCCCGGGTCAGGAAGCCCGTCAATGGCAGCAACCAGTCGTTTAGCACTGCTGTATACTGCTTCATTGTACTTCTCCTCGGTAGCCAATACTGCACCATGAAAAAGAAAATGAATAGTCAGTAATACTGCTGTATTATGCCATACATCTTTTTTATGGCCAATGCTGTATTACAAACAAAAGGGTCAACAAACATCACGCAGTATTGATGTAAATATCAAGAGGGTAGTACCAGGAAGGTTTTCAGAAACAGTGGCATCTAAAATGGTATCTCCAACAGCCTTGATGAAGTCAGGGCCGCCTGTCACTGCACCCTCCTTTTGACTGGTAATGAGAACAACGATGCCCTTGTTGCTACCCTCTTCCAGGGTGGGGTACCAGCGTTCCAATACTTGATCGGCATACTCGAATGCATCAGCTTTGCTCTGAAACCCAGAAAGTTCGCTTGTGATTAATCAGCAGTACATAGCAGAGCAAGCTAATAGCATTGGAAGTACTGTATTTTTGCCCTATACCACTCACTCAGCATGCATCTTATGTGACTCAGTTAAATCTCACTAACACCCTCAAAGTATCAACCAAGCTCCCTATATACACAAGCGCATAAATTCTGGACTTTCATTACTGTATTGACTATGCAGTTTGCTCATCCAGAAAGACAATTTATATAATGTTTCCCTTAGATGGAGGCATCTCAGTCTGAGATGAAACCTGAGTTCAATCACTACCAATTTCAGTATTTTCCAAAACTTTAAGATATAATGGGTCCAATTTCAGAATGTATCCTCTTGTTATCCTCGCAGATAAACATGGAGCTAAGAACTGCAAGAACTTACAGTGAGCTTTCGGACAGTAACGAAATTGATGTGGAAATTCTTCCTAGACTCCAAGTCAGACAACAATCTCTTCAGATCGGACTTCGTGACTCTGCTAAGAACACCGGCATCATCAACCACATATGATTCCTTAGGTGGGCCATCATTGAGCACGTCGAACTCAGAAGCAAGTGCAGGGCTATCAGGCAGAACGGGGCAGAAGTTAAGGGCCATGGTCAAAGCAAGAGCTGCGAGGCCTTGTTGGGCATGGGAGAACCAGTTCCTGGGCTCTGCTAAAGATAGCTTCTTCGGATCAAAATCTCGTCTTTTGAGGCTGCAGATGGAGGGCTTGACAAGAAAAAGGGTTTGTGATCTTGAAAGGCTCGGGTTGGGAGAGATGAGAGGGGAGAGCGAACGAGAAGAGAGGATAGTTTCCATTGGAAAACGAAGATGAAGGAACAGTGACAGGAAAGAGGAAACTCTCAGTCATTCACTAGCTTCCCATGGCTTCCTCCACTCTGTTGTATGACCTCCCCCAGAGATTTGGGTGGTTTGGATTGGATGTCTGCATAAAACTGAGGATAACGTTAATCAGAGAAGGAAGTATTGGGCTCAAAGTGATGTTTTCATCATATATTTTCAACTAGGGCCTTGGTGGTCCATTTCTTTCTCAAATTCTTGGCATAAATGTTGGGGATTCGACCTTCATTTGGCATTAAAACCTTCATTTGGTCCTGCCCACCTGTCCATTGTTTACCTGAGTCTTTGCCCCCTCCAAGGTCATCACTTCCGGGCATTGCGAAGACCAATTCCTGGTTTCACTTCTATGGCTATAGCTTCTCTATCTGGGTCCCACTCCCACCTCAGTTTGAGGACTTCCTCGAACCGGAGGCGCTTCATCTTTTCAGATGCTTCTGGTTCTTATCTCTATTAAGGTGACGCGGATACCTGCAAAAAAGGGTTTTTTTCCTCTTCATGCATCCTGTAGTATGCAGCAGATGTATAATTGAGGATATATATGGCTATATGTGACACTCTCCCTTTAATTAATCTTTGATAAGGTGTCGTGCTGTTCAAATGTAATGGATGTTTTTCTGTCTGTCATGGCATATGCACCAATGATCGATTGTCTAGCAAATGTTTGCAGGATTTCAATGCCGGATTATCTCTCTAGGGTGACAAGGCCAAGCCAAAAACATTTGCTGCTGGATTCTCATCTTCTGATGGGTACGCAATCATGCTGGTGTAGGGTGTGTGTTCATCAGAAGATTTGATTCTTCTTGGTGTTCCAAATGTTTCTTTCCGAGTCAGCTTGAATATTGCTAGATGTGCATATGGATAACATGCCTGTAATACATAAAAAGTAAAGCCATTTTCTTACACCCAGTGGCCTACTATACATGATAGGATGACTTTATTCTCCCTTAGTTCAATCAGATTTAGGTTTATCGGTTAAATCATAGGCAAAAGTAGAGGTGACACATCAGTGATTTACTCAATTTATCCATCTCCGGGCATATTACTTCTATTTATTTGGTAGAGATGAGCATCTTTCTCGTGTTTATTATGTCTGGTTACAATAAAGAATCTAGATGCAATTTCTACACAAAGCAACCTTCCCATTTATGAAAAAAGCAAGTTCATTCATAAGCAGCCTGTATGATTTCAATAAATGATCATTTACATTGAAAGTGCAGGCAATTATTGCTGGAGCAACAGCTCCACAGTCCCAATGGGGTGATGGAGTCAAGCTCCGTTCTGCTGCTGTATCCTTGTAAATCCTAGTTAGAGATATATATATCATCTTCTAGACCCTGCAAGCTGCTGTCATTGTATCAGATGAAATTTGGTGACTAGTTTTCTGGCAAACCCAAGCTCCACCTTCTATATTCATGCTCTGGTTGGATTTGGATTCTGGGCACATGAGTCTTCTTCTTGTGGCACCACATGGGCTTTTATTCTGCATATTTAATTACTGAAGATCACCGTTTGTACAGATCATGCTTTGAATGCCACAGTTCTTGTTCCTTTGTCCAATGTGGCCATTAGTCAATTGTAAGTCTGTGTAAAGGCCAAAGATTACGCTGGCGGTAGAGTTAGGTCCAAGAAATAGAGAGATCTGGCAGTGAACTATCATATCATAATAGCAAATTGATTTATTGAATTTCCAGATAAATAGATGATTATCTCTCCTTGTAGCCATCTCTCTGTCATATCACGACTACAGGAGAGTTGTTTTGATTCGTTGCCCCCTACTCACGGTCTCCACCTATAACCCATTCATTACTGATCATCATGAAGAAGAAACTAGTGATCAACAGCTAGTTTCTGATCAGGTGGGACGGTCCCATGGGTCCACAAGTACTTGGCATCAGTCACTGTTGGAGTTGCCAAGGAGACACTCTGGTTCCGAGTGGTGATGCCTGATATTTCCTCACCCTATATCTACTCTTCCCCCTCAACTACCATTCTTCCCTCCTTATTGAATCTTGAACTGGAGCTTTGGACGAGGACACAGAGCAAAACAGGACTGCGAAAAGGGGAAGGCATAGCCAGGCAAAGGTTAAAGCTGCCCTCAATAAATTCTATACGTCCGGTGACCCTACTCACCATAATTTCAGACTGTACGAGCTCTGCATAATACAACAGCATCGTTTCGATGTTATAGCTGTCTCTATCATTTTAGCCTCTTCGCTCCAAGAAGCACGTAAATAGTAAAATCTCGGGGTATCCTTGGGAGGGAGAGGAGGAGAAGCCACCCCACTTCACCTTACTGATAAAAAGAGAGAAATCCCACCAGCTCCTGTTATGGCGGCTCTCGACAGTGCCTCGTTGCTGTTAGGGTCCTCAGTTCGGGGCTTGAACTCGTTCCTTGACACGAGCACCATAATCGCCCTGTCCGTTTTCTTTGCCCTGCTCTGTGCTTGCATTATAATTGGCCACCTCCTGCATGGCAACAGGTGGGCCAATGAGTCTATCTTAGCGCTGCTGCTGGTACGCATCTGAAACTTCAGATCCTTGCTGCTGGTCTTACGCATGACAATCTTTGTTGGGTCAATTCTATTTCAGGCTTCTCTTGGGATTTTGGTTATGGTGTTGGCTTCTGTGCTGGTTGTGATTGCAGGGTCTGTGTGCTGGTTGTGATTGCAGGGTCTGTGTGCTGGAGTGGTTGTGCTGCTGGTGACTAAAGAGGAGAATTCTCGGATTTTGAGTTTCAGTGAGAATCTGTTCTTCCTCTACTTGCTCCCACCGATCATCTTCAATGCTGGGTATATCATCCTGCTTCTTTCTCCGCGATTTAGAAGCTTACTGGAACACTTGATCTTCAGTAATAATTCCCCGATGGAGCTTATCACCTTTCAGGGTTCATCTCCCACACATAGTTCAGGGATCAATAGTTTGATCAACTGACTCTCTTAAGTTATTTCACCTAAAGATCAAATGAATATCAAAACTCTGATTTTTTCGCATAGCACTGTGACTAGTTGACAGAGAAGGTCTTTGAAGGTTCAAGAACAGGCATGGTCTGATTTGGTTCCCTTGTGTTTTGGAAGGGTTGAATCATAATTGAGATACTTGATGCTCTTCTATATATTGAATCTCAATTAATATATAAAATCATGTTCAACTGAGATCATATTTCAGATCCGGTTTTTTTGCCCAACGAAATGCTTTCATTGAATCAACATGAATGTAATGCTAAAAGTCTGTCCTGCTCAACAGTGATAAGAAATGATCATGGTAAAGGGAAGTGCTTATTCTTGTTTCACAGGTTCCAGGTCAAGAAGAAGCAATTCTTCAAGAACTTCTCGACTATATTGCTGTTCGGTGTTTTTGGGACGCTCATTTCCTTCTGTGTAATATCTGTAGGTGGGATCTTAAAACTTTTTGAGGTTTATGTCCCTAATGATCTGAAAATTCAGTCCCAACACAGACAGAATTCTGACTTTGGACTATTTTGCTGGAATATTTCATAGGCGTATTCCTGCTGTTCGAGAAACTTGGCATAACAGCACTAAATGTAAAGCAGCACCTCGGTAAAAATAGATATATAATAGTCACATTTGTTTTCTGACTATCCAATAATCAGTGACTGAAAAACTTTACCACCAAATGAGCAGCTATTGGAGCTATACTTTCAGCAACGGATTCAGTTTGCACACTGCAGGTTCATCTCATATTCACTGCTTTCAGTAGAAGTATTTAAGGCATAATGTTACTAATACTGATCTTTTTCATGATGTGGTAGGTTCTCAGTCAAGATGAGACGCCCTTCCTTTACAGCATTGTGTTTGGGGAAGGAGTTGTGAATGATGCAACCTCAATCGTGCTCTTCAACGCTGTCCAGTCACTGGACGTGAGTGACATCAATGGGCTCACCGTCTTACAGCTGCTAGGAAATTTCTTATACCTATTCTTCACCAGCACTATTCTTGGTATTGTTGTAAGTTGCCAGAATCTCAACACTTTCTTTCTATCACAAGAAATGTAATTAGCCGTGTATTTTTCTGTTGGCATAATATTTCCACTTATTGATCTTTCCATCCCTGATTGATTTCTGATGATCAATGCTTTAGGCTGGACTTCTGAGTGCATTTATCATAAAAACACTCTATTTTGGAAGGTAGAATGTTTTACTTTATCTGGGTTTCTTTAGACTTTCCAATTAGTTTTGTAGTTTTACCTTTTATCCTTTCCATCTACAGGCATTCTACTGACCGTGAAGTTGCATTGATGATGCTCATGGCTTATCTCTCATATATGCTTGCTGAGGTACCACAAGATAGCATCAGAACTAGACAATTTTTCACGTCTATCCACTAAGTATACTGTGAGGCATTCCTCAAGTTCTGCATATGTCGATTCAATACCAGTTTTGAGATTTCCCTTCCTTATTTTTTGCACCTACAGCTCTTGGATCTCAGTGGAATTCTAACCGTCTTCTTTTGCGGGATCGTCATGTCCCACTACACATGGCATAATGTCACAGAAAGTTCTCGTATAACAACTAAGTAAGAATTAAGAGTCCACTTTTTCTAGACTTTGTTTCATCTATTTCACAAGTTCTTTATGGGAGATGGCTGAAGCTTGAGCTTGTTGCTAACAAATGGGTAGGTATATTCATCCAGACATGAAAACAGGGTATATTCATCTTCCTGATTATTAATTGTTTCCAGGCATGCTTTTGCAACAATATCTTTCATTGCGGAAACGTTCATCTTCTTATATGTGGGCATGGATGCCTTGGATATCGAGAAGTGGAAAGCCAGCAAAGCAAGGTATCAGCTGGTCCATTAATTGTGATGAGCTCATGACATGACTACAGAAATCCTCTACAGGTTTTACAAACTTTTGTGATTTCCATCCTTTGGCACGAATTTGATCCAGCCCTGCAACATCCATTGCTGTGAGTGCGACATTGTTTGGATTAGTCTTGGTCGGAAGAGCTGCATTTGTGTTCCCAATAGCAAATATCAGCAACTTAATTAAAAAGCGAGACAGTGCAAAAATTGAATTTCGACGCCAGGTAAGAATACATCCAGAAGCTCATGGTTGTCTGAGTTCTGCATTACTTGCTTCTCAAGCTTTGCTAACTCTGAAAAATGTCTCAGTTTATAATTTGGTGGGCTGGCCTAATGAGAGGTGCAGTCACAATTGCATTGTCTTACAGTGAGGTATAACTACATCTCAGTGGTGCTTCCATTCTCCTTTTAAATCTTATGCGGAAATGGATTTTTATGTGAAACATACTTACAGAAAGACTTCTTGCAGTTCTCAAGTTCATCAGGAACGTCTTCAACTTCATCCGAGGATAATCTGATGATTACCTGTACTATAATAGTTGTCCTATTCAGTACCATTGTGAGTTGCTTTAGCACTCGATCCACTTCAAATTCATACTGTTGTCTGTGACTGATCAACTAGTTCTCCTTAAACAGGTATTTGGTTCCATAACGAAGCCTCTGATTGAAGCAGTTCTGTTAAGACATTACAAACCTGCAGTTTCAGATGCAACCGATTTCCCAAGCATCGAGGACTTGAGGTCACTCTTTATAGAAAATGGAGCAGAGAGTAGTAGTCAGCAGGAAAGCAATGCACCAAGTAGAAGTAGCTTGAGATTGCTCATGACACACCCACATATAACAGTCCATTATCTTTGGAGGAAGTTCGATGATAAATTCATGAGACCGGTGTTTGGTGGACGAGGTTTTGTGCCATATGTTCCCGGATCTCCTGCTGAACCTGGATCTCCTGCACAACCAGCCCATGAAAACCAGGAGAACAACATCTGAAATTGGGTTGCCAGTTGCCATATTCTTCCTCTCTCTTTCTCTGGGAAAGACTTGTTTATATTGTTGCTGCTAGTTGCACAATCAAGCAGACAAAAATCTACCACAAAAATTTTGCAGTTTTCTCCTCCTAGCAGAGAGAGATACATATGCTATTCCTTTTTTGTAAACTTGTAATGCAGCAATTCAGCATATACCATTTTGCTCTTTCTCCATGGAGAGCAAACAGTTCAAATTAGTTTGATTAAAAATGGAGGAATGTGCTGCAAGTAATTCATCTTCATCCTAAAGAGAGATGAGTCCGTAATTCCTCCATAATTTTAGTTTTCTCTCATCATGGGCAGGCTTGTCACTTCTGGGCAAAGAAACTGCAAGTTCTTGCCTTTTTAGCCTTCACCCTCTCATATAGAACCATATCATAGATGCTTTTATATGGTTGATAAAACTTGTCCAACTATTCTACAAAAAAAAACTCAAACTTTACTTCTTAATTTATCAATATTATTGGAGACAAAAGTAATTCTCCCACCATGTAATATGAGGATGGGATATCAGGAAGGGAAGAAGTATAAAGATGAAGTGATTCCAATTGATTAGCCCACAAACCCAAAAAAAGATTCGTCAGATAGAGGCTGTTTCCACGAATAAAACCAAAGAGGGTGTCTGATCTGATCATGAATGAAAAGTTGGAGGGGGTGTGGGTGCTGCCTAGAGTGAAGGGCCGTGGAGAAATTAGTTGCCTTTATACTATACAAATAGATATGAAAGAGGACCCTTTCCCTTCATATATGTTGACAGTGTCCTAATAAAAGAGACCAAGAAGAAAATGTACAAACTTTGTGGGTTGAGTTGCCCACTCATCTTCTGCTCTCTCCTTGTCAGTGAATGACTCCTCTTTCCACCATTCTTTTTCCCATCAAAATCGAAACCCAAATTGGATTCTCCCATTTTCTCCGGTCCTGGCAGAAAAAAAAAAGCATTTAGAGGAGGCCGCCAGACTCCAACGTTCCACGAAAGAACTTAATCACCTCAAAAGCCACTCAGATTCTCGGCGACAATGGCGCTGCAGCCTTCCTCTGGGCATGAAGGTTCTGGGATGAAGACCCAAGAAGGTCAATCCAACCCGGTGCTGGCGTCGGATGTCCACAACATTGATCAAGGATTGATTGAGAAGATGCTGTACGATGCTCTTGTTTGGAGCTCTCTTCACGGGCTTGTTGTTGGAGACAGGAGTTCCCAGGTCAGTGCCAATAAGACCACTCTTGCGATGACTTGTTGCTAGGTTTTCATGATGTTTTCTAGTCTAGGATGGACTGAAGCCACACTACATGAGATGATTGACTGATGCAATTTGATTGATCAGTTGTCCTATCAGATATAAGAGAGGAATCCATTTTCCTTGTGAACTGATACATGATCCTTGAATCTGGGTTACAGAGATCAGGGAAAATGCCTGGAGTGGGTATGGTGCATGCCCCATTTTCCCTACTGCCCACATCCTTCCCAGAAAGTTATTGGAGGCAGGCGTGTGAGATAGCTCCCATTTTCAATGAACTTGTTGACCGTGTGAGTTTAGATGGAAAATTCTTGCAAGATTCATTGTCCAGGTATTCTCTCCCAATTTCAGAAAACCTTAATCCTTGAAAGATACATACGTTGTCACTATAAACTAGTGAACTTCAAGTTGAAGCAGCACCATTCTCGAAATTTATAATGTTTTTTCTGCGAGATCATTTCTTTCAATTTTAAGAGCAGTTGATTGCAATTCCCTCTGAACTTTGGATTAAAATATTTTGCCGGGCATGCTTCATATGGTGAGTATTATTATATCTTTCTTTGTTATCATATTTGACGCATTAGTCTTCTCCAAATGATCTTTCAGTTCATAATTTGAATTTCTGACAGAGGGGCACTCTCTAATGATCATTTAACCTAAGTTCATTTTTTCATGGATATTGTAGGACTGGGAAGGTAGATGCTTTCACTTCTAGACTTCTGGATATTCATTCAAAGATGCTTCAGATGGGCAAAAATGAGGTAAAGAATCCAAGAAGTCCCATTTGAGCAGGAGAAAAAAAAAAGACTAAGAAGACAACTTTAACCTGCAATTGTGAAGTGTTTGTGATCTCTTTGTCCTATGACTGCTTTGTGAGGGAGAACTCACTCAACTTTTGCCTCTGCCAATGAATGGTTTGCACCTCCTGTCATTACCAGGATATTCGTTTGGGCTTGCACAGATCGGATTATATGCTTGATCAACAGACAAATTTGCTCCTCCAAATCGAGCTCAACACCATTTCATCTTCATTCCCAGGGCTCAGCTGTCTTGTTAGTGAGCTTCACAGGTTAACGGGGTCACTCTTTTGGACCATTTAGAAGTATCTTTTGCTTATGCTTGAATTCGTATAGCACGGTGACTCCTAATAAAAAAGATTCACAATTTCCTAGTCATGAAATTTTCTCTCAAGTCTTATGTTGCCTAATTAAGTGCCCTGCATTTAAATGTTTTATGTATAGGAGTTTGCTTGGCCATTATGGTGAAAGTCTTGGATTAGATTCCAAGCGGATCCCACAGAACACTGCTGTCGATCAATATGCAGAGGTATTCGCCAAAGCTTGGGCTGAATACAACAATCCAAGGTAAAAATTATGAGAAAGGGGGGCAGATCGAAGATGGATAAATTCTGAATTCAGTTTTCCTGCATGGGCGCCTAAGTATTCTTGTATTTGTTGCTGAAATTTTTATGCAGGTCTCTAGTTATGGTCATCGTTCAAACCGAGGAAAGAAACATGTATGACCAGCATTGGCTTTTTCATGTTCTGAGGGAAAAATATCCATTCCTCTTGTGCTTTTTTCAAGCTTACCATCGAATAAATGAATGTTTCTCTATCTGTATTATTTTGAAATGTATATGTAATGAAAACTTCCTTAGCTTTATGACACACATAATGTGAAGTCTATACGGAAGACTTTAGCAGAGGTTGATGCACAAGGGGAACTTAAACCCGATGGAAGACTGTTTGTGTATGTATGCATTTGTTCAGAAAAAAATTAATTTTTACTTTCTGTCTCATCAAATCTATCAGTTTATATCTCAGAAATTTAAAAACTTTGCTGCTGTAGCAATGGCCAGGAAATATCAGTGGTTTATTTTAGAGCTGGGTATACTCCAAATGATTATCCTTCTGAATCAGTGAGTGCTTGTTCATTTTCCCTTGTTCTGTTGGACCATATTTGTCTTCTGTGATATTGTTTTCTGATTTCTGTTATTTGCTGTAGGAATGGAGGGCTCGGCTACTTATGGAACAATCCCTGGCAATTAAGTGCCCATCCATATCGTATCATTTAGCAGGAACCAAAAAGATTCAACAAGAACTTGCAAAAGCCGGAGTGCTTGAGAGGTGAGGATTTTGGTATGCCCAGTTATGTGATTCTTTGACAAGGAACCATCTTGCATCTACTACTACTAGCTTCAAGATATTGACTAACTACAGCTGAATTTTTCTTTCTTCCAATGTACTGCTAACAGGTACCTTGACAGCCAAGAAGACATTGCAGAAGTGAGGAAGTGTTTTGCAGGGTTATGGAGCTTGGATGACCCAGTAATCATTCAAAAGGCAATTGAAAACCCCAAGCTGTTTGTCATGAAGCCCCAAAGGGAAGGTGGAGGTAATGCAACTTCTGGAATGATGTACACACTTGATAGCTTCCCCTGATAGGACTGTTGCAGTTAACTAAGATGATGATGGGCTTATATCCAGGGAACAATATTTATAATGAGGATGTAAAGGTAAACCTCCTGAGGATACAGAAGGAGGGAACAGAGGAGGATGCTGCTTACATTCTTATGCAGAGAATCTTTCCCAGGGCGTCTCCCACTTTTCTAGTCCGAGATGGAATTTGCCACAAAGACCATGCAGTATCAGAGCTTGGGGTTTACGGCACTTACCTAAGGTATTCCACCCATTAAGGACTATTCACTTGTGCAATTAATTCAGTTACACCCTGCTTGGTGTTCATATCCAAAGGAATGCACAGGAACAAGGAGAAGGTTATTGTGAACCAACAGAGTGGCTATCTGATGCGGACAAAGGTATCATCTTCAAATGAAGGTGGGGTTGCAGCTGGATTTGCAGTTCTGGATAGCATGTACCTGACTTGATGCTGCTGGATTGGATTGAAAAAGCTTTGCATTTTTTTTCTTGTATTGGGGCAGTGACAAAATGCCAATAATAATTTGATCTGTCTGTTGTACTTCAAGTATAAGTGAAGAATAAATGGTGAAGTTGTTCTCCTGCCAATAGTAATTCAAATGCTAAAGACATGGCAAGTAGGAGATTAGCAATGAATGAAGGCCAAGCTTGTTGATAAATTATCAAATGACAGAAGAAAGGGGCAGTATAGTTCTCACAAATGGTTATTATACTTACTATGAATCATATGAACAAGCTACAATGATCACCTATACGTCAAGCCAAAGTGGAAACTACCTTAAACCATGCTGCTCCTCTTGCTAGTCATTCGCATTGCTCTCGTCATCTGCATCGTTATCGGAATTAGTGAAGCTGTCAAAGAACCCATCAAGATACCACGGGCAGTCCTCATTCCATTGCCCTCTGTTTGCATGGGCCCGCCACTTCTGTTCTGCGATCATCTCAGGTGAGAGGCCCCACCCCTCCATCTCCTCTTCGGAGTGATGGATGGCTAGGCTGTACTCGCCTCCTTCACTCAGCTGCATCACTCGCAGCTCACAGTTTCCCAAGTTGTTAAGGCGCTCAAACTGTTCAACTGTCCACTTGAACCATTTCATGAGGAAGACACGGGATGTCAGCCCATGAGACACGATGACGAGGTTTAGCTCAGAGGAATGAGCCTGATGAAACCTGTTCATGTCGATGTCCCTCCACAGCGATTCTAGAAAGCCTGCATAATAACTCAGTCTGTTAATGGTTTGCATCCCCAGTTTCCTGAATATTTCTGCACGTGATTCAAAAAGATTTACACACCCACGAGTAGTTCAAGCTCTCTCCATGACGGCACCCTTTACAAGTGTATCAAACCATGATTTACAAGCTCTAAACATGACCATGTATACCTCCTAGCTTTTGCCACCCATCAAAACAAGAAATCAGTCAGATGCAAGTGATCAGATGAATGCAGGGTTTGTTTCCTTTTTCATCAAAAATGCCGACTCTGATAAAGAGAGGAAGCAGCACACATCAGGGAGGAGAGAAAGAGCAGAGCAACTCCCAACCAGCCCCGATTGCGCAGATGGCAAAAAGATAGACTAAATAGAGAAGCTTACTCGAAACACGGTCAAAGACATCGGCTGCCGACTCGCCTTCAGGGAACCGATAGAAGAATCGCCCGAATAGCTCCCTCGTCTTCTTCACGGCCTCCATCCTCTCCTCCACCTGGAAGTTGCCGAAATCCTGCTCACGGACCCGGGACTCCTCCCTCACCCCGATCACCCTCTTCCTGCTGAAGGACCGCCCCATCTCCCTAAGAGTCGAACGCGTCCTCTCGTAGGGTGACACGTAGAAATAGACCTGCCAGTCGCTGCTGTCCTGAGAGATCAGGGCTCGAAGACGGGACCCAGCGTCTCGGGCCTGAGAGATCCCGTGCGGGGTCAGTGGGATTTTGTAGTCGGGGGTGGTGGTGTAGGCCGTGGGGGTAAGGTTGCCCTGCGATTCCCCGTGCCGGACTAAGATTATCCGCTTCGGAAGCCGAGATGCAGGATGCTGAGGATGGACCATGTCTGTCTGCCCTTGGAACCACGAGTCCGAATCTTCTCGTCAGATCAATGGAGCCCTCTTTCTTTCTATTTCGGTAGGCGTTGGTGGGTTGGTGATGACTGAACCTTTCTCCTTCCTTGTCTGATCTGCGTGCCTCCTATTGATTATGGAGACTCTGTTTCTCCGTGCATGCCAATTCCGTGGGCTAGCTTCCCTGAACTCGGATCTATAAAGGTTTTCCTTCCCCCTTCTTCCGATCTGACCTTAATTATTATCGTGATAATAACAATCTTCATCCGTCAGCATCAAAGTGTTCTAGAATTGCTAGCATTTTTAGATGAGAACACGGCCGTCGTCACCATTTACGTTTCCAAATTCCACGATATTGCTTCTGTTCTGACATTTACTTTTTCCATTATTTGCAATCGCTTGTCTGGATAACCTTTGCCGTGTCAAGGAAGGAGCCATGAAAGTGGTTTTCCAGGAAGATGTATGTAGTCTTAAGACCTTGGGTGGGAATGGGATCATTTACTGAAACCACATTACTTCCTGCATCCAGATTTCCCTTTAATAAGAAATTCATACTTTTGTATATATCCTCAAAAAGTAGGGCAAAAAATGGTTCTAATTTGCCTGCTGAGCATCTGTAAAGTTCGCCAGCTAATTGCTTTATTGGATGGCGATCGGCTACCAGCCATTATTAGAGGAACACGTATATTAGGGAAAGTCAAAACATCGACCGAAAAGGACTGGCATTGGCGTGGTGACGTGCAATGGGATGATGATGCGGCAGTCAGCGTTGAACGAACGAAGAGATGAAGGATGAGAAGCGACCTTCGAGGAGGAGGAGGAGGAGGCCCAACCTGGTTTCAAATTGTTGGGCTAATGTGACGGATAAAGGTACGGAGTCCATTTGTTTAAAATAACTGAAATAATTATGGAGACGCGGGAAATCGTACCCCGTGCCTCTCGCATGCGAAGCGAGCGCTCTACCATATGAGCTACGTCCCCATTAATGATGTTTGTTCAAAACAATATTAGATGGACCAACAAGATATCTCTACCATATATAACCATCTTCATTATCTGGTCCGCACACAAGGTTGTTGCCACATATGTTGCAGATTATGGTGGCTACGGTCGTGGTTCACTGCTTCGTGGCACCTCATGGATCCTTCACTGCTCGTGGCAATCCTCCACTCTCCAACTTCCAGGTGGTGCTCTTCCGGTGGTAGTCCCTCGCCAAGATAATCTTCCTCTTCTCCATCTCCTTCCTCCATCGTTTCTTCTTCCTTGTCTTGCTCTTGTTCTTCTACTTCCATGTCTTCTTCAACAATCAAGTCGAGCCTCAAGCGCCCATCTTCTCTCGAAGCGTGGAGGATCTCCGTCCGGTCGATCCTCACCTCTGTCAGCTCCAGCCTCCCCTCTGTCCTCACCGGTCGGAGGAAGAAGCTCCTCTGACCCTTGTGATTCAAAGACGATATGGGCGGTGGGAACTTCCTCTCTCTCCTCCTCTCACTCTCCTCCCTCCATCTCGTTCTCTCTAGAGGCTTTGCAGGTCCGGCAGGGTACCACCTGTCCGCCCAGAGATCTCCAGAGCTCTCAAAGCCAAGGCTCTCCGTGCAAGACATGAGCCCATCAACAATCCCTCCTCCGATCTCGTCCATGAAGTCGAACCCACTAGGCTCCTTCCTTGTTGGCGGCATGGAAGAATGGATGGAATTGGACTCGACCATGTTAGACACTTGCAGTAGAGTTGGCTGCATGGCTGTCTGGTATGAGGAGGAGTAGAGTCAACTAAATTGGTGAAGTCAATAAATGAAGGAAGCCAAGTCCCTTTTTTGTAGAAGCTCATGATCATTAGGGAGAGAGTAATATAGAGGAGGAAGAGGATGGAAGATGTGGACATTAATAATATCCTCATGCGAAAGATAGGGGAAAAGAAAGAAGGGCGGTAGGGAGAGAGAGCAGAGATCCAGAGAAAGTGGTGTCATGGCTAAGAGATTGCCAACAATACAGAAGGAGTTAAAAGATTAGCTTGGAGTGGTAGATAAGAATGGTGCCCTGGTCCCATGAGAGATGGCCTAAGACTTTTCCTTCACGCCATTTGACTCCTTACACTTCAGAATAAACTGATAACTCCATATTGAGGGGCGATTGCAGAAAAATCATAATCATACCCATCTCCACCTTTGTACGTGACTCCATATTTCCCATTGGGAGGTTAATAGTTTTCATTTCAAGTAAAACCCTTTTCCCTCATGCTTAGCCATAGGTATATTGGAATTGTAGGATCAGGGATAAACTCCTAGCAATAATAAGCACAAGGGTTTTATCATTGATGATAGTGACTATTGAGAATACTCACTGGGAGCTTCTAACTATGATAAATGCGCCAACTATGAATATAATCGATAATTTTACCGATTTTATATCATTCTTCTATTTGAATTAGCAAAATAATTTCTCCTTGTATAATATAGATTCAAAAAATTCATGATTTGGTTGTGAACTTGGTCTAATATTGTCGAGGGGTTGTGAAATATGTTAAGGTAAAAATATTATTATTATTGCTTCCAATAATATTCCAAAAAAAAAATCAATACCATTCTAATAGCAATTAATGAAATTATTTATATATTATTATCTAGTGTTTATTGCTAGCAATTGATAACTGATTGCTAATCTTGTAGGCTATTCCTTAATCGGTTTAATTAAATGAGTTTTTACGACTCAAAATAAAAAATTAGTTATTTAAATTTATTTTCCGGTGGTAATCTCATTTTTATAATTTAACATTTTTTTAATCACCCAAAAAATAAAATTTTAAATCCATTATTATTTTAATTTAATTTAGTTCAGTTCAATAAAAATTCACCATAAATATATTCCATTCTTACTTTCAATTTTTAATGAGACTTTTTAAAATTTTAATTACCATTTTACATTTATTAAATTTTCGTTTTAATTTTACATTCACAATTTTAGTTCACTTTATATCACAATTTTTTTTTAATTTTTCGATTTTTATTCTTTATTTCTTGTTTAAAAGAAAACCGTATTTATAATTGGGATTTAATTTTTAAATAAAGATCTCAATAATCTGAAAAAGTAATTTTATTACAATTTATCATGATTTAATTTAATGCTAGTAAAAATTTCAATTAATTTATTTAAGATAAGCAAAACTTATTAGTTTAATAAAGTTTGAAATATAAGATAAAATGTATGTAATATTTTATAATGATGATACATTAGGGTTGTACAAAATAATTCGAGAAATAAATAATATGTTTTTATTGTTGGTAATACTACATCACTCTTTGATCGCACCAAATAATGCAAGTTGGTGGCAAGAAATATTGGAAAGTTGAATGGTTAACTTTTTAATAACACTTCAAATACCCATTTTAGTGGTTGGAAGAAAAACTTATAATTTTTATAAGTGGGTAGATTGAAAATAGAGTTATTTAATTTTTAAAAAAAATAAAGTTATCTTATTTTTAAAGAAAATTTTGTTGAAACAGCCCAAACAGCATTGGTAAGTTTTATAGGGTTATTTTTTAAACTTAATTAGTTATTTAATTGTATTTTACTTTTATCAAATAATAGTCCAATTATTCATTCAATAATTTAATTATATACATGGTGTGGTTTGGATTTAGGGAATGAAAAAATTCGGATTTGGATCATCTATCAATGGAACGGTATGTTGTGCGTGTAATGTATATTTAAGTACTTTTTATTATTCGACTAATTTAATATCGATTAAATCAATTTCTAACAAATTTTTTAAATTGTTTAATATATTTTTTTATTTTTTTAGTCAAACAATTATTTACCAAATTATTTTTCTAAATATAATTTATTTAATTGAATACTATTTGAAATAAAAATAATAATTATTTTCTAATTTAAACATTTATTTCTAAAAATTGTATAATTTTATAATGCTTTTGACCATTTTCTCAATTATATATTTTCTTATTAATTTACAATTAAATAAATTTTATTACAAGCAATTCACGTTAGTCATCAATTATAAAAAATTTAGTTCGATTGGATTTTTAATACTAATTCGATTTTATATTACTGATTAAATAATTAATTTTTAATATAATTAATATTAAAATTTTTTATATTTAAAAATATGGGATAAATATAAATGATATATTTATTTTAATATATAGATAGAATTTAAAATAATCAATATAGCTCACACATAAACTTTAAAATTTATATCTTATATAAAAAAATATAATAAATTTTAGTAAAAAAATAAATATTAATTAATATAAAATACATCTATTTTAAAATATAAATAATTTGTAATTTTTTATTTATATTTCAAGATTTGCTGGTTCTCACATCAATTGGAATAGTAAATGAGTATTTAAACTTATTAGAATTAAGAAAAATGCATTAAATATAATGTAATTATTATATTTTATTGTAGTATGTGATATTAAAATATATAGAATTATAATTCTTATTATATTCTATTGTTTAGTCAATACATTTATATTTTTAATAATTGATTAAAATTGTGAGTAAAGTTATAATATGAAATATAAGTTAATTCAATAATAAGATTTATTGCTAGATAATAATTTATAGAATAATAATTTAATTTTAAATTTTATAAAAATTTGCATTTAATACTATTTCTTTTTTAACTTGCTTATTATTATATAGAGTTGTGATACTATCACATATAAAATTCAATTCAATAATAACTCAACCGTTTATTAATTATATAATAAATTATTGTAAATTACAGTAATACTTTTTGAATGATTAACTAATGTACTTTTAAGAGAAGAAGAGTGAGGTTAGGAGGAAAAAACCTATTAAAGTGATTTAAATTATTATCTATAATTATATTTTTATTATTTATTTTAAAAATATATATATATTTACTTATATATTTTTATTATTATAAAATTTATGTGAAATTAAAAGATAATTAAACAAAAATCCTAAAAATTTGTATGCAATTATAATTATTAAAAAAAATTATAGATAAAAAAGGGAGTAATATTAAATTCACAGATATATTAGGGTTTTTTATTTAAAAGAGAGTAAAATATGTATAATTACAAATGTGCACTTATATTGAAAAAGAACAAATATGACTTGTCATAACAATATATTACATATGACGAATAAAAAAACTATACGATAAATATAAAAGATTATGTGTGGTGCGTTTTATTATTTTATATTTTATTATTATTTAATAATTAGTTTATATTTTCTTTCAATTTTTTTTATTTCTCTTCCTTAAATTTTCCTCTTCTTATACTATACTTTGACCATTTCTATATTTCTAGCCAAGCTCGTTCTCTTCCATTATATTATTTTATTGTTATTATATTTTTTTTCATATATATATATATTGCATCTTTTATGTTTATTATTTAATTATTATATTTTTTTGTTATTTTTTTATTATTATGTTATTTATCATTACTTACTATTATTATTTTGTTTTTTAATTAGTTTTATTATTATTGTATCATTACTATTATTTTATTATAATACTTATTATAAATATATATTTCATATTAAAATGATTACATATTACAATCATTATCAACAATCCATTATAATAATTAATAATAGAATAAAAGAAAATTAAATAATAATAATTTTATAATAATAACAAATAAAATTAATAAAATAAATAAACAAATTAATAGGTTCATTCATTTTAATACAACAAAATCATACTTGAAATAGTGCAAAAAAAAGTCATTTATAAATTATAACAAGTTTTCTGAAAATATATTTATATATATAATAATAAAAGCATGAGAGAGAAGTATCAGTGGACCCACTATAATTAAAATGCTATTTTTCTCAAAATGGACAACACTCTCTCAATTTTATCACTTTATTTTCTCTATATTAAATTATATATTCCAATTATAAATTTATTCAAAAATTTATTTCTTAATTTTATCTTATTTTCAATTAAAGTATATTCAATAAATTTTATTAATATAATAACGATAATTTAGATAATAGATTGAAATCTTAAATAATATCACAATATTTATAAGTAGAAAGAGTGTATAGTATTAATTATAAATATTATTATTTTATATTTTATATTTTATATTTATATTAATAATATTTTATATACTTAAATTTAGCATTTTCTATTTTTATTAATAAAATATTATTTTATTTTTTAAAAATATATTGTGATTGTCTTATATTTGAATTATTACCTAAAAAGTTCATACTACTAAAAAAAACTTACCTACTTTTTAATTATTAATAATATATTATATATATTTAAAATATTAAATTAAAAAAATTCTTAAAAATAAATAGCATATAAAATATTAATAACACTTAATTTTATAAAATAATTTTAATAATATGATTTAAATTGCCCTCGTGTAAACTGGGAACGTGGTTGAGTATAACTTGTATTTCACTAATTAATGTTATCTTATTATTAAAGTAATTATTTTTTATTATATAATTGATAATTTGTTTATTTATATGTTTTGAATTTTATATTATTATTTTTTAAAATAATTTTTAATTATAATATTAAATAAACTATTTTTGTATTTTTATAGAATTTTTAAGTTTTTCATTAATAAAATATTATTTCAATATATATATTTATTAGCACAAATTTTATGTATTGTATTATAAAAAATTTAAATTTTGATACGTATTAATAAAATACATGAAATGTATGAATATAACATATATTAAAAAAGTTAAAATATTATTAATACTATATTATAATATAATATGAGTGTTGTTCAAATTATATATTGAATCTTTAATTTAATTTTTTTTTAAATGTGTATTAAATATAAATTATATATTTATTTTAATATATATATTTAATATAATATAACTTTATTCTTTAGTTTAAAATATATTAATTATATATTTTTTAATATTTTATTTAGAATAATTTATAAAATATTATTTACTTTAATTCTATTAAAAGATGATAATTTATTAAATAAAAAATTAATTTTAAAATTTATATTTATTATCATTTCTTTTTTATCTGAATTACTTATTGTTTTTTAAGTATAGTGCCCACTATATTATTTGAATCTACTTTAATTCAATTATCACTCAAAACTAAGAATTATTAATAATATCAAAATGAATAAAAAATGACATATACCAAAATATTATATTCGATAAATTTATTATTTATTTTAAAAATATATTTTTACTATTTAAATATGTGATATATATTATATAAAAATATAAAGATTGAAAATAATGAAACAAAAATGTTACCATATGTCGCAAGAAAAACTTTTGGAGCTGCAATTATAATTACAAGACACTTTTTAAACTTAATTAACAATTTATTATTGCATCTTATTAATATAATTTTAAAATTAAATTTAATTACATATTTATTAAATAAAATACTTTTTATAATATTTTTATCCTTGAAATGAACAGACATGCACTTGTTAAGTATATTGTAATTATTATATTTTATTTTAGCATATAAGATGAATATATATAATTATAATTCTTATTATATTATATTTCTTAATTAAACTATTTATATTTTTAATAATTTATTAAAAATATTATTAAACTTATTTTCTAAAATATTAGTTAATTTAATAATAAGATTGATTAAAAGAGAATAATTTATACAATAACAAATTATTTTTAAAATTTATAAGAATTTGCACTCATTATTATTTATTTTTTTAGATATTGTTATTTGATTATTGTTACTATTAAATTATATAAATTTAGTTGTGTAAATAAAGAGAATACAATCATAATTAGAGTAATATCTTGGATATGAAATTGTCAAAACAATAAATGACATATTTCAACGGATAACAAAAAAATATATAATAATAAATAAATGAAGAAACATATTAATTATTATAATATGATATTTAAAATGAAATAAATGTATAACAAAATATTAATTAATATCTTATATGATAATAAATATAATAGGATATAGATTATAAAAAATTATAATATTTGAAAATACAATATCTTTTTTTTCAAATTTTTTATTTTATCAACAACTAAATAGTTAATTAATTTATATTTTACTTTAAATTAAATTTTTATTTTATAATATAATATATCTATATATTTAAATAATTTTGTTTATTTTTTTCATTTTTCTTTATTTTGAATTGATAATATTTTTTAATACAATTTTTTTTTCAATTCAAGTTTTTTATTAAAACTTTATGTTGTAAGATATATTTTTAGTTTATTTATATTTTTAGTAATAAATATTTTTATATTAGTTAAATTTATTTATTATTATTATTTTTATATATAACGAGTGTTTTAATATAAGTTCAAATCCCTACACTTTTCTCCTATTTCTTTCTTTTTAAACTTATTATTTCTAATAACAATTCATATTACATGTGAGTATACTTAATATTTATTTACTTTTAAATACTAATAATATATTATATATGTAAAATAATTAATATATAAATTTTTTGTAAAATTACTAAAAATAGTTATAAAAAATTAATAATATAAGTCATTTATCTTAATATTATTTTAAATTCAACTATTTTACTTTTACAAAATTTTATATCTATATATTTAAATAATTATTTTATTTTATTTCCATTCTCTTTTTTAATTTAAATTATAATATTCTCTAACTAATTTTTTAAATTCAAATTTTTTTTCAATTTAATTAATGGTCGATAATTACTTTTATTATTATATTTGATTATATTCTTATTTATATGTTTTAAATAATATATTTTTTTACATTATTTTTCTCTTTAATAAGTTTCATTATTCTCTTTTTTTCTTTAATTTAAATCACTCAAACACATTTTTTCCACTCAGATATTGAAGATTTTTTTTGTATTTCATCTTGTGATAAATAGTTTATATACTCTTTATAAAGAAGAAAAAAAGTCTATTTTCTTAATCATTTATTTCTTTTCTTTATTTTTTTTCACATTTTCCTTGCTCTATTTTTTTTTTGTAGATTATAATGACAAACTTGATTTTTATCCTTTTCATCAAGATTTTTATCCTCTTATTTGACATTGTATGTTGTTGTATTCATTTTTTATTAGTTGCTTAATTAGTTATAGTTGGGTATAACTTATATCATATACACAAATCAAAACTACTATTTAAAATGATGATTACAGTGTCAAATACATTCTTATGTTACTTTTAATTTATGATTTGTTTAAAATTTTGGTAGAGCTCATATGAAAATTTTATAAATACATATTTTTAAATTATCAACAATTATATTAAAAAATAAAATTAATTAATGAATATATTAAAATTTTGTAATATATCTCACATTTATAGATTGAGAATTACATCAATTTTATATATCCAAACAAAGTAGACAATAAATTAAAAAATGTAAACTTATATTTGTGAGGATTATTAAGAATTCAAATTTTTTATTTAGTTTTTTAAATTCAATTATTAAAAGGTGTGGTACTTAAATATGGTGGGAAATTGTTTAACTTTGAATGTAAGACAATATTATATTTTATTTCTTTTCATAATAGGGAAAATATTAAGAAGTTGGATTTCTTTAGAAATTATGACAAAATAGTTGTTAATTAAATAATAAATATTAAAAGTGTATTAAACTAAATAAGAAAGTACCCCCACTACTTGAACATTGTAAACCTGGATAGTTGAATACTTTATCCCAATTAAAATAATCTTAATAATCTTTATGGTGAAATGATATGAATGTCCAAGTAGTTGAAGGTAGCATCAAAGTTGTTATAGCCTATAAATATAATTAAAACATGTATAAAAATAATTATATATTATAATTTTTTAATTTATTAAATAATCATAATTTAAATTTTTTTATATTTATTATATTTTTTATTTAACTTATATTATTATTAAGCTATTCTATTCAATTTGCCGGTAATTTAATTATCAACACAATAATTAGTTTATAATATCAAAATTAAATTAAAACTCAATTAGAAATTTTTTATATTAATTATAACTAATAAATATTTTAAGAGAAGATAATTGTACAACGGAACATAAGAGATAAATGATACAATACCATACTTAAGTTATATTTTTATTATTTATTTTAAAAATATGACTTTATAAAAAAATATTTGAAAATTTTAAAAAATAAAACAGAAGGATTACGATATATTGCAAGACTTTTTAAACTGAAGATATATACATATATATATATATATTAAATTTATAAATAAATTATTTTATCTTTTTAATATAATTTTAAATTTTAAAATTTATTATATATTTATTAAATAAAATATTTATAATATTTTATTATAAGATATAGGAAGAATGAAAAATGAATAAAATATAAATATTCACATGTTATTATAACAATTAAGAAAAATATATTATATAATAAATAATTTATAAGCTTTAATTGGTGTTATAATGATTATGTTAAATTGTAATTATAATTTTTTTTAAATCGAGTATAAATTCAATATAAAGTTAATACATATTTAATCATATTATTTACTCTTATTATTAGTTTGATTATTCAAATTTATATTTAAAACCATTATTTAATTCTTTAACTAATATTATATTATATTTTGAAAAAAATAAAATTATTTAAATATATAGATATAATATATTGTAAAACTAAAATTTTAATTTAAAATAATATATAAATAATTAGGAATATTTTGATGAGAATAGATAAACAATTTAAGTTTTAATTTATATTATATAACTTTATAAAAAACTAACATTTAAATTTCATATTCTATAAGTCTTTCATATCTATTATTAAAAAAAGATATTAATTAATAAATTTTGTTATATAGATATTTTATTATTTATATTATATTTTATTATAACAACTATTATATTTTTATACTAAATAATTGTTTTTCTATATATCCGTCATATAATTCGTATAGTATATCCATATGCCATAATATTTAATATGTATATAATTAAGTTTAATTTTAAAATTATAAAATAAATACATTTATGGATTTAATATAACCTCTTATTTATATTTTTAATCACAACTTTTTATATATTTATTTGATAATTTATTTTTTTATTATTTTAGAAAATTATTATGTTATATTATATTTATTTTTAGTAATCTATATTTGTTATATTATATATATTTTTATTTTTATAATTATTTTATCAATTTATTTATTAATTATTTATATTTATTTGATATATAATAAATATTAGAAGCTAAACCTATACTTATTTTCTTCCGTCTTTAATTATTCCTTCCTTTTTCTCATTATCTTCTTTTTATAATCTTTATACTATTCTTAATTCATTAATTTTCTTATTAGCTCGAACTCCATTTTTTAACTTTGATTATAAAAAAAATATCTTTGAATATAATATTTTTCATACCCATAATCTACCCTTATTATTTCTTAAATTTTCTTTTATTTTTTAAACAATTTTCTTATTTAAAAATTCAATTAAAAATCCGAACTTAAATTTATACCATATTAAGTTTTTCACAATAAGCTTAAATTTATTCTAGCTAAATTTGATAATAAAGTACATTTGAGATATAATTTTTATTCTTTTTATTTCTATAGTTTTTTATAACTCTATTTTTTTCTTTCTCATATTTTTTTATACTTCTACCATTCTTAAATTAAATCTTTTCATTATATTATTATCATGATAGTTTTTTAATATATATATATATATATATATTACACCTTTATAAGTATTCATTTAATTATTATATTTTTTGTTGATTTATTTATTATTATGTTATTTATAATTACTTATATTATTATTTTATTTTTTACATAGTTTATTATTATTATTATTATAAAAATTACATATATTTCAGTCATATATAATTTTTTAATACTTGTGAAAATTATAAATAAGGTCACCAAACTTACTACAGGTAGGTTTATAATAAAATGAAAAAAATATTTATTATCACTATCTATTATAATAATTAATTAATTAATGATAAATAATAAAAATAATGAAATAACAGAAAACTAAATAATAATAATAACAAATAAAATAATAAAATAAATAAACAAAGAAATTATTAATAGGTTTTATTTAATACAATCTAGTCATATTTACAATAGTTAAAAAAATGTAAGACAAAATTAAAATCAGTTTTAAAAATTATTAATGAGTAAAATGTTCTTCTAATAAACATTTTATTTTATATACATTTCATTATTTAATTGTTGATAATAGATAAGTAGGGTCCATATAGGAAAACAATTAAAATTTTAATTTATAAAATTTGTTTGCCTAAAATGTAAAGTTAATATTAATTATGTGATTTTTTTTATTATTTTGTAAAAGTAAATTAAAAACTATAAATTAATTAAGAGCTCTCATCTCTCTTTCAATGTTAAATCATTTCAATGCAAAAATTTCAAATTAAAAGTTAGGACTATAAAAACAAAAATTTCTCTATATATCCGTCATATATATGTCGGTATGTTGTAATATTTTATTTAATATATATAATCAAGTTTAATTTTAAAAAATCTTTTATAAATAAAATTTAAATTTTATATTTAAATATGAAAAAGCCCACTATAAATAATTGGTAATTGTGGAATTTATCAACTCTTTAATTAGTTGTATTTTTCTATTAATAAGAAATTAATTTTTTATTAATATGTTATTTATATTTTTAATCAATAATTTATTTTTTATATAATTTTATAAAAATATTATATTATATTTATTTTTTTGGTAACCTATATTTGTTATATTAAATATTTTTTAATTTTCATGATTATTTTATCATTTTATTTATTAATTATTTTAATTTTTGACATATAATGAATATTTGAAGTTAAATATATACACCTTTCTTCTTTATTTTTAAGTATATGCATATCAGACCATCTTTATACTTAATTTATTAATTTTCTTATGGGCTCTAACTCTTGTATTATTAAAATAGTATTTTGTTCTACGATATTTTCGATAGCACTGTCTTTTTTCCCTTTCTCATTTCTTTATTTTTTTATTTTATTTTTTCATATTTTTCTTACTGTATTTTTATTAAAAAAATTCAATTTTCTACTCTATCAAAATTTTCACAATAATGTTAAGTTTTGTTTTCATTATTTACTCTTATATCTCTTTATTTTTTTTTATTTCTTGAATTTTTTTATAACTCCATCCCCTTTTTAAAAATTTTTATACTTCTCAACTCTTAACTTAAAATTTTTCATTATATTATTTTGTTATCATTATATTTTTTAATATATATTGCACCTTATTTATTTAATCATTATATTTTTGTTAATTTATATATTATTATGATATTTATAATTATTTTATATTATTATTTTGTTTTTAGATAGTTTATTATTATTGTATTATTATTATAAAAAATTATATATATATATATTTCACATTTATATATATTTTTAATACTTATAAAAATGATGAATAAGGTCATTAAATTACTATAGTCAAGTTCAATTTTACAAAAAAAATTAAAAAATAATTATATCATTGCTATTGTTATTTAATATAAAGTTAAAAAGTAAAGGAAGCATTTAATTATATATGATTTTGATAATATTATATTTAATTATTTTTATATAAATTTGTTCCCTGTACATATAATTTATTTATTTGGTCACTACACATAACACAAAATAATTGGAAAAAAATTAAACAAATTCAAATTAAATAATAATTTATTATTAGTAGATTAAATTACTAGAAAATAATAAAAGTGAGAAATTGTTCAAATTTCAAATGAAAAAATGCGCTATTTAAATGAGTATTCAATTTGATTTATAGAGAAACATTGATAATAAAAAAGTTATAGTAAAACATATTAAATAGACTATAATGAGATTTTTATAAAATTAGTTAATATTAATACGATTAGAATGTTTGTTTTATGTTTTACTAACTTTTGATGTAAATTAAATCAAATAGATTTAAATAATATCTCGTATCAAGAAAACTGTGTAGAAGATATGTAAGTTGAAAAAAAAATCTTTTTATGGATATAGAAATGAATTACCAAAATGTAATGGAGAATATATGATTTTATATCATACTCTAATAATATATAAATTATATTATAATTGAAATATTACAACTGAAAAAATAAGTAAGTAAATAATTTGATGTGAAAATTTTAGGTAATTTAAATTATTTTATTAGTATTGAGATTATTTTAGGGGATGTTAAGCTGTTGAACAATAAAATTGAATTATAAGTATTGTAAAGAGTTATATGCACAATTCTAATATATTAAGTATACTATTAAAATATTAAGATATTTAAAATAGAGTTCTAATAAGAGAATTTAGATTGTGTTAGATGGGTGGATAATAGAAAATTTACGTATGTATATTATGTGTTTATAGTAAAGGTAATTTTTTATAATATAAAAGTAATAAATAACAAGTTATCCATCGGTAATAGAATATATATAAATGAATCAAATTATTTATTAGATAATTTAAATAAAAAATTTAATAGGTGAATTTTAACCGCTTAGAAAATAACTTATAAAATTATGATATGATAAGGAGTAGTGTGAATAATATATTTTAAAATGATAGAATTAAATACGTGCAAATTAATCAATTTTTTATCAAATAAAAAATTGATATAAAAATAATATAATTAAAATATATGAAAATTGTGTATAATTAATATATTTTTTAACTAAATATTTAAGTTCTAAATAATAGGATAAAAATTATAAAAAAAATGGGAATGGTAGATATATAATTTTCATAGGGAGAAGTTTACAAATTTAATAAATTAGGTAAATATTTATAAATAATATAAATATATCTTATATTTATATATATTAATATAATTTATTATATAAATATTTTATTTTCCATTTTTAATAAAAATTAATTTTTAACTTAATTAAAAATTACTCGTAAGTTATTCTTATACTTATCTTTCAAGTGAATTTCAAAAACTTTTAACAACAAAATCAACTTTTACATATTTAAAATTATTAATAAATCACCCCCTAAATTGTATTTATATAAACAAACACTTTAAACAATTTTCATTTTTCTTTAAATCATCTACTTACATATTAATATTGTATATTTGTTTTGTTTGGTGTCATATTGTCTGTTTATTGCTTGATTGAGCTTTCACTATTGCTGTTGATATGCATTCGTTCCATTAAATTTGCATCCGCATATAAATAGAACTTGTGAACCCATGCTCGAGACTACTCTTGTGTTTTTACGAATTTTCAAAACCATAACCTAATCTTTCAAGCTTTCCAATTTCTTCCATAATCATATCTTATTTTCATTAAATCTCTTTTATTTTACAAAAACCTGAACTTCACAAAAACCTTCATTTTCTTTATTTGTCCGGTGACCCATTTGGGAGGGGATCAGAACTGTTAAGAAAATTTTCTTATGTATTGGGCTAATTTCCTGATCTTAATCTCCATACAAACTGAGCTGGGTCATGTATAGAAGACACCTTATCAGCCAGCCTTTGCTCTATTCATGTGGCCTGCCCACCCAATAGAGCTACCACAGAGATGATGCTCCCATCCATGGGCCCAACAGGATGGCCTCTCCATCATCACCAAGAACTATACAACAGATAAATCTAGATGACAGCGTTTCAATTGCACGGATGGAATGTTACTAGCAGCATCTATGGTTGCCAAACAAAAGGGCAAAAAAAAAAACATGCAACTTTTCTGATGTCTTCTTCATTGAGTTGTTTGGGGCTGTAAGTATTGGCCTTTGCATCATTGGCATTTTCAGTATATAAAAGAAACAGAATGAAGGAAAAAGAGGACAAGAGGAATGATGAAGGCTGCCCCTACATCAAGCACTAGATTTGTGACATGTGGCTCGTCCTCCCCGGAAACTCCTTTTACTATTCCCACTAGTACTCCTTCCTCGGTACTAATAATGTGGACGTGGACCTATATAGTCTCTTGTCCTGCAAAACATGATTACAGTCCATTAGTATTCCAAGCATATTCTCCTCAAGATACGTGCAAGAGCAGAGAGACCAACTTGTGACCGATATTCCAGAACAAGACATCACCATTTTGGGTTAATTTTCCTTCAAGGTATTGGGGTATACTGAAGATGGTACCAACATCAGGAGTAGTGCCACTTACAGAGAAAAAGCAAAAGAAAAAGGCCAAAAAATGAGCAGGCCATCTTGGGAAAGATGAAAAACATGCAAGTGAAATGGGTGGAAATAATAGGAAGCCTAGGAAACTGAGGGAGTGGTTGGGCTTGAAAACGAAATGATGGGCTACAGCCTACATCCCTTTCTTTCACTACTCCAGCCAGCACTGATAATGGGATGAATCAAGAAAGAGATGCCAAAAAACGTTCCTTTTCTAGTAGTTTTTGAGTGCATTCTCATTTAATTTCTTCCATGACAGAGAGTTAGAAGGTGTAGTGTGATGTCGAGTTTGCATGTGGGTAGGAGGACTGCAGATCTATTTGAAGGTCAATTTGCAGATGGAATCTATGAATCAAGTAGATGAAATAATTGATGAGCTGGGGTCACTTTCTTTAAACAATACAAGCAAACCCAGAGTTACTGCTGGATAGTATTACTCATCCACTTTAATTTATACGAGAATTGATTATCATGGACCAGCTTCAGCATGCTAGTCATTCCAAAAAATTGATTTTTTTTTCTATCAGGCTGCAAAGCTTGTCTTTTTATCTGCTATGAAGTGTATGGGCACTCGGGGTCTTGTTGCAAACGATAAAAAAGGGAAGAGTCTTCTATTTTTGTCTACTGTTAAAATGATAAGCATGAAAAAAGGAAAGGCTAGGAAGATGACAAAACAAGAACAGTCATTCGAGAGTGTGACTTGACATGCTATTCGTTTGTGGTTGGATTCTGGTAAGATTTTAGTTATATTGAGACATTTAGTAATTTAAGGCAATTAGCATTTTTTGATTTAATTTATCGTATCATTCATTTCCAAATTTGATATCACCATGAAACCATAAAAAAGCATGTCAAAAGTCATAGTGTGGTCTAGCATACACCGTCTTCTCAGGGTATTCTCTCATCCTCTCCTGGAACGAGAGATTGATTATTGGAGGAAACTCATAGCGAAGAGAGGATGGATGCGGTTCATCTCAAGCGCCAACTGATTACTTTCACGGAGCAACTCTTTCGTGAGGTCTGAAGTACTCCAAATTTCTCTCCTACGTTTGCAGTTGCCCTGTCTTTTGATTCCCCCCGCCCCCCACCCCTTTTGAGCGTTCTTCTGTGATTCTGTGTATCGTCAGGGTTTTCTTGACGAGCAGTTCAATCAGCTTCAGCAGCTACAAGATGAGAACAACCCAAACTTCGTGGTAGAAGTTGTCTCGCTCTTCTTCCAAGACACCGAGAGGCTCCTTGATGAACTTTCTAAGGCTCTGTGAGATGCTCTCTCGACGGTCTTTCCTCCTGTTACCTTTTCTACTTAGATGCAGCAGAAGCATTATGCGATTCCCCTTTTTTCTTTTATTCTTACATTGAGTTAACTATGGGCTGAATTAATTTACCGGTATCGCCCTTGTAGAGATCAGGCAAATCTTGATTTCAAGAAGGTTGATGGTCATGTTCATCAGCTCAAAGGCAGTAGCTCCAGGTATCTCCTTCCTCTTCTCTCGCTTTGGTGTAAAAACTGCAATAGCCTTTTCAGCCTTTTTGGCTAGGCCTATGCATGATTATTGAAGACTTTGTACTAAGGAGCATATAAATATTGACTGATCTGCACGTTTGCAGTTCATTGTTACAAGCTACTATAGAATTGGTTAAACTTAGCAAAACTTTTTCTGCAACTGCAAATAAATCATAGGAAGACAATTTTCGATTTGTAGGACACTGCTTAGCTATTTTACCTTGAAGGTTTAAGAAACACACCTTCATCTTGCTTTAGCTATGTAAGGAAGAAGTGCCTTATTTGTTATTGTAGCATCGGAGCACAGCGAGTTCAGAGAACCTGCATTATTTTCCGCAATTACTGCAATGAGAAGAATGTTCAAGCGTGAGTTTCTTCGATCGTTACAATATATAGCACGTCTATTTGACATTACAATTACTCACTGAATGAGGTTCTGTTACAGGTGCCTGAAATGTCTACAAGTAGTGAAGCACGAGTTTGCCCTCTTGAAGAGCAAGATGGAAACATTATTCAATGTAAGCTGACTCCCAAAACTTGTGCCTGGTAAAGTTTCTGCAGAATATGACAAACATGAAGGCATCCCAACTTCACATGACATGGGTTTTGATTTTGTAGCTGGAGCAGCAGATTCTAGCTGCTGGCGGACCACCTTCCATCTGAACATCAAGGGCAAAGAAGCTAGTCAAGAGAAATAGATGGAACAAATTCCTATTTTTCAGGTTGCAGAAGATGAAGTCTCTCCCTCCTCAGTTTGTCTTTATTTTCACTTTTCCTACTCTGCCAATTGGATTTCTATCTAGCCTAGATGATGGCGATCTGTCTTGAGCCCTGAAACAAGAATGGTCGGTAATGAACCAGACAATTATCTGAAAACAATACAGATCCATCTCTAGAGAACCAGACAAGCTATATGCCTGCCTATCTAATGTAGAGAGGGGAAGATACAATGGAATCATTGACCATGTTGAAAGTTGGGCAAGTAATACCTATCAAATGTCATATTTTAATGGAAGGAAGATAACTGGTAAGCACATAAGCATATAGAAAACAAAAATCAAGACCACATTTGTTGGGTCTCCAACTAAGTTTATGCCATGCCCCATTGATCTTCAATGTTGATATCCAGATTCATTGAATGAGCACTATTCTATATATGGAGTGTCCATCAAATCTTTGTTCTCTTATCTCATTCTGCAAATTGATCTATTATACTCTGTAAAGTGGGTGAATCTGGAAATGAGTAAAAGCATGCAATCAAAAGATGTGGGACAAAGGGAATATATCAATATGTGGAATAAATCTGTGAAAGTTCTCTTCGGGTAAGCTTCAAACTAGAAAAGGGGCATGGCATAAATATAGGGTATACTATATACACTGGCAGTAGGCCCGAATAATAAAAAAAAAGGATAAACTCCCGTCTGAGAGGCCTGGCCTAGGCCATTCAATTTCAGGCCCTTTTGGACGGCGTCGTTTTCAGCAATTAAAAATAAATAATCTGCCCCATTTTCCTGAGTGGGAAAAATCAAAAGGTGTAAGCACATGCCACGCTGGCGATCCGTGTGATCATGCCATTAACCAATCAAGTTAATATTCAGCACCCTATATAATGTAAACCTCGCATCAAGCTTTTTCATAACAGAAGCTTTCTCCTCTCTTTCACTTTAATAATTCTGTTTTCTTCAATTCCGAGTCAATCTGTGTGGAAGATGAGTTCTAAAGATGGGGGAAAGGGTGGGAGGGGCAAGTCGAAGGCGTCAAAGTCGGTGTCGAGGTCGCATAAGGCCGGTCTACAGTTTCCTGTTGGAAGAATCGCCCGATTCCTGAAGGCCGGAAAGTACGCCGAGCGTGTGGGTGCTGGAGCTCCCGTCTATCTCTCTGCCGTTCTCGAGTATCTTGCTGCGGAGGTATTTGTTGTCAATTTTTTTGTATGTGTTAGGTTTTGAGAGATTTCTGATATATCGTTTTTTTTGTTTTAATAACTGTTGATATGCTTCTTTCTCTGTGTTTAGGTTTTGGAACTTGCTGGGAATGCAGCGAGGGATAACAAGAAAACTAGGATTGTGCCGAGGCATATACAACTAGCAGTGAGGAACGATGAGGAATTGAGCAAACTCCTTGGTTCTGTTACAATCGCTAATGGAGGAGTCTTGCCTAATATTCACCAAACACTTTTACCTGGCAAGACAAAGGGGAAGGGAGAGATCGGCTCTGCTTCTCAGGAATTTTGAAAGCGGTTTCTTTATATTTCTACTCAGAGATTTCTATCATGTGTTTTGTAAAACCATCTGATCAGACAATCCTTATCACCTTTCTGATCTTATTGAAAAGATGTGAGAGCTGCCTTTTATGCCTGATCAACTTGATATAATGATACATAGAATTGGTGATTTCATTCATATATATGCTATCAATTTTCCTCCCTCAATTTGTGGCTGATTCTCCATATATATTGGTTGATCGATACTTTCATCATCAATGGATGGCATGCTCAATGACTTGTATGCACGTTCCAATTGACTTACCTGCTGCCATTGCTTCGGCCAATCTTTGCAAAGCTTCCTTGTGTTGGTGTAAGATGTAGGATGTGTTGGTCACTGCCCACCTTATGTGAAATTTTGCTTCGTCTTCCCTTAGGCTAGTCCATCTTATCACTCTGTCCAGCTGCAAAATTGTTGATAACCAAGAAAGATCATTTCAGAATAAATAAGTATCACAAGTTGAGAGTACTTTGACAATCAACAACCTTGTCAATGTCTGAATGTAGTCCTTCTGAGTATCCCAGAGAAAGGTGCTCTGCAACTAAGCCTCCCACTATAACACATGAGAAGTTGTCAAACGTCTGCGGGTTGAGAGGAATCTATCAGTTGTTTATCAGCAACTATGTGTGGGAAGATATCATTGTTTCCATACCTTGGATGAAATATGTCCTCTATACCTCTGTCATGAACAACAACCCGACAATGAGAGAGATGGCGCTTAATATGCAGTCTTTTGCTTATAAACCAGTAGCTGACATAAGCTAAAATGAAATAGGGCATCTTACATGGTTACTCGTCAATACTCTAACACTGGGAACCTGCATTGGTTAAGAAAAGGATGAGTGATGGTCCAGAGAAGCCAATCTTGAAAAGGAAACCAGTGGTAGTCATTATTGAAGCAAATGCAGGAGGAGGGTCAAAAGAAGAGGGGCTTGAGGTCTTTACATCTCCAAGGAAATCAAACCCCACAAAATTCACATTTCCTCCCGCAATCTGATGTTGCCCTGAAATTCCTTTCTTTAGTAGCTCGTACCCCTTTGGAAGAACTCCAAGCAAGTAGCCGCAGAGAAAGTGACCAGCTTCATGCTGTACACGGGAGATGAAAGAACGCGTGTAATCGACATACGAACCCCAAAAAAAACTTGCAGCTAAGACTTGCAGGATGAAGTTCCATGAATATGAGCTAATTGTTCTTTTCATTCATGGTGTTCTTATACAATGAATAAGAGAGCCTGTAGCATCAGGACCACCCCGCCTTACTTGTGCAAACATGAAGAGATCTTCTTGGGAGAGATCTTCATTGCCCTCTTCTAGAAAAATCTTTTCGACCGAATCTCCTAATGCCTGCAATAGAACTGCTTATTCGTGGTACCTCAGGAAAATCCAATTAATCGGAGCAATGTAATCATTGCCTGAACACTATCTCAAATAAACCGGCACCTCATCTTCCAATGAAGAAAGCTCAATACAGGTTCGAATTGAATCCACCGCTGAATCAACAAGCGGTTTAAGGTAGGATAAGTCTCTACCATTAAGCTTATGATCACCTGCTTTTAGCAGCCTCTTTGGTACCTGAACAAAAAGGTCGCCTGAGCTTAATATTTTCCAGGGCATATAGATGGAGAAGAGGGAGAATGGAGTCAGGACCTGCTCGGCTGCGCCAAAGCCGTGAAGGCCACCGGGCTTTCCCTGCAGCTGCTTTACTGTGGATAAGGCTCTCTTGTAGTCACCCTTATTGAGTTGTCTCTCCATTCTCAAGAGAGATCGTCCGAGACGCTCATCAGAACTGGAGCACCTGATACATGCCGGAGAGATATCTCTGTCGTTCAGGAAGCTCCAACTTTGGAAGCGGCTCGACAGGATGATTGGACGAAGTGTACAAAGCATCTGGTACGGCTGAGGATTGATTGTGGATTCGTCGCTCTGTTCCTAATAAGAAAATCGTTTACATTACAGTTTGACCCTCTGTGTGGTGGAAATTACACCGTGCCCCTGAGGTCTCCCAAAATGCTTCCTTCTGTGGTCGAGAGCCCCTTTCGAGGATGTCCGCTCAAGTGGGTCCAGCTCAATGGTTCCTCAAATGTTCTGGTTCTCTTCCAGTTCCTCCTGTAATGGCCTCTGCGTGCTACATTGCAGGCTCGTGGTATCATTCTAGACGGCTAAGATTTCATAGCAGGAGGATTGTAACTTCATCTTCATCATCTGAAGTCGGTGCCCTTTCCCGGAGACAAGTGTTGGACCAAGTAGATAAGGAGCTCCTGAAGGGAGATGAGAGGGCAGCGCTTGCCCTTGTCAAGGATTTGCAGGGAAAACCTGGCGGTCTGCGGTGTTTCGGTGCCGCTCGGCAGGTTCGTAACTCTGTTCTTTAAAGGTAACTGTATTGTTATGCTTGGAATGCATACTCATTTTGGGAGGTTTATGGGTTAATCAAAACAGGTACCTCAGAGGCTGTATACCTCAGATGAGCTGAGGCTCAATGGGATCCAAACAGCTTCTCTGCTATCGCCAGTGGACGCGACTCTGGGTGTCATCCAAAGGAATCTTCAGCTTGCAGCTGTTGCAGGAGGAATATCTGCATGGAATGCTTTTGATCTCTCTCCACAGCAACTCTTGTATATATCACTGGGCTTATTATTCCTCTGGACATTTGACTTGGTAATTTAATATTCTCAGACTATTTTCACCATATGAAATATCTGCTTCCATATCATTTCTGCAGTGCAGTATTGTATGGTTATATATGCTGAAGATGTTATAGTTAATACATATGTTGGTTCTTGTTTTGCCAATACAGTTGCTTGTTTCCATCTATTTTAAACTCAGAATGCTGCTTAAGTGTGATTGTAAAGAGACTCACGATTTCCTTTGTGTCTTGATAGATCTAAACTAAATTCTTCATTTAAAAATTTACATCTTAAGATTAGGGTTCATCTAGTTTTCTAGTTAACAATAGTGCTATTCTCATCTTTGTATTGAAAGGTCATTAAGGCGCTTAGCTTCTGTATTCACTGTGATGTGATTGATACATTCTCATTCCTGACATCATTTTCCACCTTATTTTGGGATTGTTTGCTCCACAGATCTCTTTTAATGGAGGAGTTGGCAGCTTGGTTATTGACACTATTGGCCATACCTTCAGTAGCAAATATCACAATAGGGTTATTCAGGTGAAGCGCTTCTCTCCTCCTAGGATTGCTAGACTCCTTTCTGCATTGTATCCATTTGCATCAATGATCAATTCTGCCCTTTGCAAATGTTCTTTGAACTGAAGTACCTAGAGTTCCCTCCAGTTGTAAGCTTATATACTTTATATATGTGTGTGTAATCTTGAGATCCAACCCCTTGTATAGAGCTTAGTCCAGTTTGGTTGTGTAGAACTTTTATACTGAATACAAGGCAAATTTGGCCTCCTATCCTGCAGCATGAAGCTGGTCATTTCCTTATTGCCTACTTGCTGGGGATTCTCCCTAGGGGATATACAATTTCTGGTTTCGAAGCTTTGCAGAAGGAGGGCTCTCTCAATGTTCAAGCAGGAACTTCATTTGTGGATTTTGAATTCCTAGAAGAGGTGTATATGTCCAATGCACTCCTAATTTGCTATGCATCCCCTTAACCATATGAAGTCTCATCATTCAATTAAAGAGTTGATGTTCTCTAATCAGTGCCCCCCTTCCTTGCAGGTTAATTCAGGAAAAGTATCCTCCACGGTACACTTCTTTCTGAAAATGCAAAATGCTACATTCTTGAGGAACCTTGCTCACAATTTGGTGATTTGCAAATATGTCTATGTTAGATGCTGAACAGATTCTCTTGTATAGCGCTGGCTGGTGTAGTCACAGAATATCTCCTTTACGGGTATGCTGAAGGAGGTCTTGCCGATATAAACCAGGTTTACATGCACTTGATATTCTTTATTCAACTGTGCCTGTTACTTAAAAACATGTTTACCCAAAAGTTTTCAGATGCCAAACTGATATTGCTGTTTTGAACTGAACTGTCAGTTGGATGCGCTGCTTAGGAGTTTGGGATTTACTCAGAAGAAGACCGACTCTCTGATCAGGTGGTCGGTGCTCAACACGGTGCTGATTCTGCGGCGCCACGAGTCAGCTCGGTCTAAACTGGCACAAGCAATGTCTGAAGGCAAGTCAGTTGGGGCTTGCATTGATACCTTGGAGAATGTCATTGATGAGACAGACATATAAGCAAAAGGGGCTTGATGGGTTCATCAAAGGGGCTTGTATCTGAATACAGGACATATTTGTAGCAAACTGAACATTGTACCCAACATGTATCTGAATATAGGACCGGCTCGCAGAAGGGACGGGTTATAGAACCTAACCGGTTTATATAAACCATTTTCCACTGGGCCTCCGATACTATAAAAGTTTTTCAAGGGTCGGCTCGGCCCGTGCGTGCCCGTTTCACTTTTCATTTATTTGATGTTTTTAGTTTTATTTTTGACCGCTCTCTTCTTCTTGAGTGCTCGAGCGGTTCATCTTCTCTAATCCACTGCGAGGTCTGTAGCGCCCTTGATCCATTCTGAGCCCCTCAGCTGTTGTATTTCATTCACAGCCGTACTCGAGCTCAGCTTCTTTCGCCTCTTCTATTGCTTGGTTGTTGCAGGATTGAAGCGGTAAGATTATGTCCCATTTTTTACTCTAGGGTTCCGAGGTTAGTCTATTCAATGTCTTAAAAGGGAATTCTGTTGAGTTTGTATTTTTCCTTAATGTTCATCCTAGTATGGATATTTAGTCTGTCCACTGTTCTTTTCCGCTCGCCCCATCGCCGAGAGATTATGGTTTTGGCTGAGATCGATGCTATTGATAAAGTGTTCAATTATTTTTTTTTAATCCCAATCGATTAAGCCATCTTAACAGTTAATCGAAGGGAGTGACTGCTGTAAAATTAGCTAAATATCATCTTTGACGTACTCGATTTTAATGCCTGATGCTATCTACTGTCCTTTTTCATGAAGAAATGATCTATGCCGCGATCGACAACTTCTACCTGAGTGATGATCAGTTGAAGAACTCGCCTTCAAGAAAGGATGGAATTGATGAAGCAACTGAAACAACACTCAGGATCTATGGATGTGACCTGATTCAGGAGGGTGGGATTTTGCTGAAGCTGTATCCTTGTTTTGATAGTTAAAATGCTGACCTTATTATATATAGATCTGTATATGTATGTTTTCCTCAGTATCTTCTACTTTTTAGATTCAAATAATTGTTTTGCTTATTTCCTTGATCCGAAATTTAGACCCCAGGCTGTGATGGCCACCGGCCAGGTCCTCTTTCACCGCTTCTACTGCAAAAAATCATTCATGAAATTCCATGTGAAGGTCAGATCCTTGGTTCCATTTTTAGTCATTTTCCTGTGTCTGAAAAATCATGTATGTAGTCTGAAGTTGTGTGGATGATTTCTCTTCTCAGAAAGTTGCTGCAAGTTGTGTCTGGCTTGCTTCAAAGCTTGAGGAGAGCCCTAGAAAAGCTCGTCAAGTCCTCATTATTTTTCATAGAATGGAATGTAGGAGGGAGAACTTACCTATTGAACATCTGGACATTGGCTCAAAGGTAAATAATATATTCTTGGCTAAAATCCCAAATAAGGTGCAAATATTTGCACAACTGCTCAATTTTGACTTTGAACTTGTATTTGTCTTTATTTAGGTGTGAATCCTTTATTAATGGCTCAATATCAAGACACCTCCTTTAAAAAAAATGTGTTTCCTATGAAATTTTTGTATGTAAATTTATCTGTCAGTGAAATGATTGTATGTGAATTGAGCCAAATAAAAGGTTTAATTTGAGCCATTGCACAAAGATCAGCACCTTATCTGAGATTTTAGCATATATTCTTTTTTGATACTGTTATGGAACTAAATCAACTGATCTTTGCATGCTATCCACTTTTCAAAATTTTTTTTGCACGAATTAATTCTATTCCTCTTAAATCTCAGAAATATGCTGAGTTGAAAATGGAGCTGAGCAGGACTGAAAGGCATATACTGAAGGAAATGGGATTTATCTGTCATGTTGAACATCCTCACAAATTTATATCAAACTACCTTGCTACCCTTGGAACTCCTCCAGAGTTGAGACAGGAAGCATGGAATCTGGCAAATGATAGGTAATATTCTTTTTTGACAATATTTTTCTGCCTTTCTAGTCACATTGTTGTCTTTTTTATCGGGGTAATAAGAGAATCGTTGACAGTTTTGTGTTTAAAGATCTTATCCATGATCTTGCAGCTTACATTTTTTCTAGCACGATCCTGTAACCTGCTATTGTACAATATTTGGTTGAGAAACTTTTTTTGGTAGCACAATCATTGACAGTTTTGACTTTCTCATTTTCAAAGATGGAGGATGTTCATACTTTTTAGACAAACTAGTTCTGAAGGACAGCCCTCTGGATTTCCGGACATTTCATTATGTGCCATTGCTATCACATATAGGAAACATGCTTCATTTTGTTATGACTTCGGAACTTTTTTAATTCTTTCTACACGTCTTTTAAATATCACGTGATACTTTTTTGGTGTTTGTGCGGGGTGCTGCATAAAACGGAACTTGACAATCACCTTGATGTTTGAAATGCTTTGAGGAGTGTCTTAGTTCTGTACGAAATTACATCCAATGCTCCATATGATAAAAGGTGAAAATGAGATAAACACATCATGGATTTAAGTAGTACAAGTTGAATTATACTTTATGAAATTGTGATTTATAGCTCATGCAATGAAGGTAGGCTTACTTGAGGATGCAGTGAAACCTACTATTTTCATGGTTGTCTGTGTAATATCTTCTACTGAAATCCTTATATGATATTTCTGTGGTATGCATAATTATAACAGTACTTTTAGGTATAAGATGCTATTTTTTTAAGATATTATTAATATCAAACTAGAGGATGTATCGATTTGATAAACTAAGATGCTCCTTGTACTTGATAACTGGTGAGAGGACCTTTTGCTCTGTGATTTTTCTTAGTTTCCCCCCTACCGATACATTTATCTTAGATGTTGCTGAAAGTTTAGGTTTTCGTTGCCATTTTCTAAGATAGCAGATGAATTGATGATCCATGGCATATATTCCAGCATTATGTGGTTTCCTTTTTTCCTTATTTGTATTTATTGGTTATTTATTTTGTGTATTTCATGATGTGGAAAACTTTTCTGGTGGTTCAGCTTGAGGACTAATTTATGCGTTCGCTTCAAAAGTGAGGTCGTGGCCTGTGGAGTTGTATATGCAGCTGCTCGTAGGTTTCAGGTGCCACTTCCCGAGAATCCGCCTTGGTGGAAGGCATTTGATGCAGAAAAATCTGGAATAGATGAAGTATGTAAGGTGTTGGCTCACCTTTACAGCCTGCCAAAGGCACTGTATATACCTGTATGTAAGGATGGGGAGTTCACCTTCTCTAATAGGTCATTGGATTCCCAATCCAAAGCAGCTGTGAAGGTAAGTAAAATCAGACCCCTTACCTTTTCCGAGGTTCATTTGTGAAGTTTGTTCTCTTGGCTATTTGCAGAGTTTCTGAAATGTTTGAATTGTACCAGGAGCTTCCACCAACTAGTCCGCAAGCTAAGAATGGAACAGATGCCACCAGGGCCACCCCTCAACCAGCGGATATTGAGTTAGGTGGATCTAAGGGTGAAAGTGGGAAATCTACCAGTAAAGAACCTCAGTTGAAGGGCACAGATTTGGAGGTACGACAAACAAGAGAAGAACTGCCCCCCAAGTCCAAGTACGACCACGGAACTGAAGCAACTGGGGGAAAGAGCAGGGAGCGAGAGGACAGGGACAGAGATCGTGAGCGTGACAGGGAAAGAGGGAAGACTCGAGATCGTGACAGGGGCAGAGATTCGGACAGAGAACGTGACAGAGAAGACTCGGATAGGGATAAGGCCAGAGACAGGAGTTATCGTCCAAAGGATCGAACCAAGGATTCAGGTCAGTACGAATCCTATTTTTTTACTGGCTAATCTTGAAACATTTCCCGCCTTCTGTGTGGCTTGTATTGAAAATCTGAGCTGTCTCCTGTCTGTCTTGGCCATTCTTTTCCGAACTTTTCCACTTGAGATTATTCAGTGATTTTCCGTCTCTCCTGCAGGGCATTCTGATAGATCGAGGCATCATTCTTCACGGGGTAAAATATTTATTGTATTGTTTTGTTTTGTTTTGTTTTGATAGCATTCATTTGATCTTTGTAATAACATGTTTGAATTGGAATGATGCTTGTTTTCAGATAGGGATTATCGAGGTTCATATTCGTCCAGGGAGGATAGACACAGGCATCACTGACCGCGTCTTGACTAAGCTTCTTTTCATGTACTAGTGTTGCCATGTCAAGGCCTTATCTAGTTGATTTTGTGTATTTGAAATATCTACTGAAAAAGTGAAACTATTTTTGTTATTAAAATCTTCTCCATCTGTTGACTCAACATAAAGTAACACAGTAGTAGTAAAGGGGTTCATTCTTTTGTTATTAAATCTTCTCCATCTGATGGCCCAATATACCTTAGGCCCATAAATGTACTCAACGACTAAAGGCCATAAAGGTTAAACCATAAATATAAAATAGGCCATGTTGATATAACTGTTCTCATTGATTGGGCCTTGTCTTACTTATTGGGATGATTGATTGGTGGATAAATAGCTTTATATGGGCCAATTCGACATCTAGATATGAAGTGTACAAATATGGAATATACTTTGTCCATCTTTCGGCCTCTCACAACCGTTTCAATTTGATTAGCAAAATTGCATTTAGTATAGGCATTTATCATGCAATTTTTCTGTCACTATGATTATGTCACACCTACTTTGGTACGAAGGAGCTAGCATAATGAAGGACCAAAAGTATTAGAAATTGGGCTAAGGAATGCTCTTTCCCTTTTAAGCTATGGCCTTTGTTATAGCAATGTAGAAGTGATCCATTGAGCAACTATTGCTCTGATTCGGAATGAAACCACGTAATTTCATTGGTCATGTAAATTATCCCTAAGCAATTGAGCAATATAGCAACATTACAACATCCCATGTTATGCTAGCTCCCAATATTCCTCTTCCTGAGAGCTGGCTATGAGGCGTTGATGCGAATCACCAATGCACCCGTGTAAGCAGAGAAATGATGCATAGACACAAATCACTTGGGCATAAACACATGTGATTGCATGAAAAATGTATGCGGATAGACAAATGCCTCTATGTACTATTTACTATTACATGATTAGAAATTTCAGTACAATTAACAAATACTCAACATATCTAATATAGTAATCCAGGAAACCAATAGAATCATTAGGACGCAACACTTCTGAAGAATCATATCATTGAGTCTTGTTTTTGAAGAGTCTTGATATCTAAAAAAAGATACGAGGATACAAAAACTAATCATTTATGCATGAATATAAAGTTTATTCATGGTGTAAGAGGTTGATCTAAAAGATCTTTCTAATAGGTTGTAAGAATAGAAAGTAGAAACTTATTCACATATGAAATTATATTGCCTACCACTAACTCTCCAAGAAGAGAAGGTAAGAATTAAAGTGAAACAAGTTTAGGATATAGTTTTTTTACAGGCAGGAAGGTTTAATATATCTACCGAAACTGAACAAGTAATCCCCAAATTTGAAAGGGCTCCCTTTATAATTCCATGTGAAACCACTATTTCGGATGATAACTCCATGGCCATCAGTGAAAGTCAACGGAAGTGATTATCTTGTAAAACAAATGTTCCCTCTATTACAAATCATAAGACTGAAAACAAGAAAACCTATTTCACGCGGCAAAGAAATGTTTTCAATGTTATTTCATAACAAAATATCCAAGATTTATATACTCTAAAAATAAAAAAAAATTGATTGTAATTCTCTTAACCATTATAGACTACTATAACTAATAAATTTTTTATTTTATAATAATTAATATATATATATATATAATTTATTTAATTTTATAAAAAAAATTAAAAATAAGTTTGAATTAACATCTATATCTCAATAACAACTTCTATCATAATATTTTAAAATTAAAAATTAGGGAAATTATATATAGAGTTACATGGATAAATGTTACCCACCATATCATATTTATCATAATATTATTATAAATTTAAATCCACTTCCTATTATAATATAATATATTATATATATTTAAATAAATATATTTTTATTATTATCTTTATTTTTAATAGATAATAATTTCTAACTTTAGTTTTTTCCATTAAAGTTTTATTTAATTCAACAAAAAGTTACCTTATTATCAAGATAATTCATTTATATACTTATTTATATGTTTTAAATAATATATTATTATTTGTTTAAAATAAATTTAAATTAATAATATTTCAATAAACAACCTTTATATTTTTTATAGAAATTTTAAGTTATAAAATATTATTTCAATATATATTTATTATTTATAAAAATTTTAATTTTCGATATGAATAAATGAAATAGATGAAATTGTATAAATATAACATATAAAAGTTAAAATATTAAAAATACTATATTATAATATAATATAAGTGTTGTTAAAATTAAATATTTTATTTTAATTTAAAAGAAAACTAAAATATTTATTAAATAAAAATAATATATTTATTTTAATATATAGATTTAATTTAATATAAGTTCATACTTTATTTTAAATTGTATTAATATAAATATATTTATATATATTTCAATTCTTATTATGTATATTTATATTTCTATAATTGATTTTTACATATAAATATATATATAATTATAATTATAAAAATGTTTTTAAAAATAAAAAATGAGTAATATTAAATTTACAAATTAATTATTTCATTATTAATATTATAATTTTAAAATAAAATTTGGTTATATACATATTAAATAAAATATTTTAATAAAATATATATACAAAATATGGCTTTATGATTTAAAAGAATATAAAAGATGTATAAATAAAAAAATCCACTTTTCATAACGGATGAATAAAAAAATTATATATAAATTATGTAAGTGTTATAATAAAATATTTGGATAGAAATATATAACAAAATTCATTTATTAAGTTTATAATTTATGAAAAAAATCAAAAATTTAAAATAGGTAATATAATATTTTGTATTTATTAAAGTTTAAATTTATACAATAACGAAAATCGTTTGTTTAATTATTTATATTATAGTTAATCATCCTAATAAATATAAAAAATAAATGAAAAGAAATAAGCTATTTTTCTATCTAATAAAAAAAAATCACAAGATAGTAACAAGAACATACCATCCACATAGAAAACAATAATTAAAGTATTCTCGGTACAAAAGTTTTCTTATAACTCTTATTTTAATAATTCTGATTTCTATATTCAATATTTTTATCAAAATATTAGTTTCAAAGATGAAAAAAAATGAGTGGTAAGCATTAATGTCACACGAATAAGAGCAGTGAGAAGTATGCCAAAATACTCTTTATACTCTTTTTTTTCAAAAATATTGAAAGTTGCTTTTAAAGAATTTTGAAATCTATTTTTTCACATATAGGTTTATATTACATATTTAAAATAAAAGGTTTTCTTAGTTATAACAATTTTTTAAGCATAATATAAAATTTTTATTTATTCTTTTATTACAAGTAGTCTCTCCCTTTCAATCTCAATCCTAATATTATAAAAATATTTTTTTAATTTAATAAATATAATATTAAATTCAAATTTTAAATTATATTAAAATATGAAATAATACTTTTCTATATTTAATAATTATAATTGAAGTCCCAATAAAATTTTGAATAACTTAAAACATTTTAATTTTTATTAATTTTAAATTTATATAATTTTCTATGAAGTATATATATCACATTCCTAATATTAAAAATATATAATTTTAAAATAGATAATAAAATATAAGTAAAAAATAATAATTTCAGTAATTACGAATTTTTTCCTAATAGAGAATGGTTGTTATTTTCATTTATTTTTTATATTATTAAGGTGATTAGGTATGTGCTGTGGATAGAAATATTTTAATTTAAATTTAAACTTTAATTAAAAATCAAAATAAAAAAATGAAAATATTATAAATTGTCCGCTTCAAACATTTAAAATTTTCATAAATTATAAATAAAATAAATGAATTTTATTATATATTTCTTTTTAATATATATTATAACAGTTGTATAATTTTGATATAGTTTTTTTTAAATCATATATTATATTATTTATATGTTATATATTGAAAAGGTTAAATTTTCTATTTATCCATCTTTTATATTTCTCTTAAATTATAAAACTACATTTTATGTATATATTTTATTAAAATATTATAAAATATTTAATTTAATATAAAGGTAATCAAATTTAATTTTAAAATAAAAATATTAACTTTGAAATAGTATATTAGTGAATTTAATATAGCTTCCTTTTTATCTTAATTTTTTTTATAATTATAATTATATATATTGAATAAAAATTGAAATATATAATTATATTAATACAAGTTAAACATATATTATATTTAATATATATTTTAGATTTATTTTAAATTTAAAATTAACTATCTAATTTTAATAACACTTATATTAATTATAATATTATTAATATTTTAAATTTCTTATTAATATATGTTATATTTATATAATCTCAACTATTTAATGAATTCGTATTAAAATTAAATTTTTTTATAATAAATATTTATGTTGAAATAATATTTCATTTATAAAAAAAATCAAAATTATATTAAAAATACAAAGATAATTCATTTTAATATTATTAATTTAAATTTAATTAAATTGATAATAAGGTAACTTATTATTGGATTAAAGAAAATATGAATAAATAAATTAATAAATATTTTCAATTAAAAATAAAGACGAAAATAAAATTATAATTATTTAAATGTATATATATATATATATATATATAATCTATTACAAAAGTAAGAAAGTTTAAATTTACTTATTTTTCTTTTTTAATTTTATATATTCATTATTTCTAATAAATTTTTCTATATTTAATATTATTAAAAATATAAAAAAATATATTATTAGTATTTTAAAAGTAAATTAGATTTTTTATTAGTATGAACTTATATAACTATACACACATTATATTTAAAAAAAACAAGTAATAAAGTTTTTTAATAAATATTTAAAAAGATATGGCCACAGTAGATGTTATACAAATATAAATATAAATATAAAATACAAAAAATAAAATAAAATAAAAATAATAATTCATAGTTTTAGTAAATATATACTAATACTTCCTACTTATTATATATATTTAAAAATATTGTGATATTATTTTAAATTTCAATTTATTATCTATATATATATTATATTAATAAGTATTGTTGAATATATTTGAAGGGAAATAAGATGAAATTAATAAATAATTTTTTTAATAATTTTATAATTCAAATTGATAATTTATTGTGATATAGTATTGTATATTTTGGGAAAAATAGTATTTTAAAGAGTTGGTTTAGTTAAATAATTGATGATAGATTTATTTATATAAATGAAAATTTTAATTTACTTGTACAAAATATTAAAAAAAATAACATTAAAAAATTTTACTTTAAAATTTAAAAATACAAATTTTGTAAATTAAAATTTTATCATATTTTCTATCTAATATGTCAATACTTGAATTTTATACACAATTAAATTATAAAATAAAAACTAGTAAACTATTTTATATAAAAGTGTATTTTTGGTATGTTTGATACTATTATATAAAATTATTGTATATAAATTTTACAAAATTTTTACATTATAATTAGGTTGTACTAAAATAATCTAATCTTATAACGACTACCAATAATTTGTCTCTTTGTTTTTTTTATTATTTTACTTTTTAACATTATAAAATTATTATTATTTATTTTAAAATTGTAATTATTATTATAATTTTTTTAATTCATTTTTATTTATTATTATTAACTAATTATTTTTTAAAATTTCTTATTAAGTTGAACTCTACTTTCCAACTTGGTTGACCTAATTATTCTTTCCATTTTAACTATAATATAAAAATGTGTAAGATGTAAATATATATATATATATATATACATTTATAATAAATAATATAGCAAAATAATAACAATGATAAACTAAATAAAAAACAAAATAAATAATATAATAATAAATAAATTACCAAAAAATATAATAATTAAATAAATAAAAATAAAAGTGCAATTTATATAATTAGAAAAAATAATATAATTAATGTTATAATAAAAATATTAAAAAATAATAATAAATAAGAAAAAAAAATAATAACAATAAAATAATATAATTAAATATTATACCAATTTGGTTGTAGAAACATATAAATAATTATTTGAAAAATATTGAGAGAAAATTTTAAGTAAATAATTTGAGAAGTTAAAAAAAAATAAGAAATAAAAAAGAGATAGTTATTAATAAATTTCATTAATGGGATATTAAATCTCAATTAAATTTAGGAAATAAGGTAGATCATGGGATAAAAGAAAAAAACACTTAACTTAGCGAAATTCTTAATTGATGAAGAAAATTAAGTATTTTTACAAAAATAGAGTAATATAGTATGATAACTATGAAAAAATAAAAATAAATAAATGAGAAATATAATAAAAATTATCAAGATAAAAAAGATGGAATTATTTTGAGAGAAAAGTTTGATAATTAGAATGAAAAAAATTAGTTATAGTATGAATTTACTAAAAAAGAGATATGAAACTAATTTTAAAATAGAGAATAAAATGAAAAAATATATTATTCAAAATAAATAAATATAAAATAAATGTACTTTTTTAATAATAAGATAACTAATTAAATTGAAAATAAAACTTGAATTAAATAAAAGTTTGAGTTAGAGAATATTATAGTTTAAAATAAAGAAAAAATAAAAATAAAAAAAATAATTATTTAAATATATAGATATAAATTATTATTCAAGTTAAAAATTCAATTGAAAATAATATTATAATAAATTACGTTTACTAATATCTTTTTATAAATTATTTAAAATAATTTTTATAATATTGTTTATTATATATATATATATATATATATATATGAATTGTTATGAAAATAGGGTAAGAATAAATTGAAAAAATGACAGGAGAGAATGGGGGAGAAAAGCGTAAGAATTTGAACTTTAATTAAAACTTTCATTATATATTAAAAATAAAATAAAATAATAATAACTAATTTATCAAATATAAAAATATTGGTTATCAAAAAAATAAATTGAAAAAAATGAGTTAATAAAATTATCAATCCAAAATAAAGAAAAAAACAAAATTATTTAAATATAAATAAAACATATTATAACAATAAATTTTTAATTTAAAATAATATATAAAGTAATTAGTTACGGTATTGTGAAAAAAAATTGCTAAACAAACAATAACTTTGAATTTCAACTTAAAATTAAATAAGAAAATAAAAACATAACAAAATAATATTTTTATTTATAAAAAATTATAAAATTCTATTAAAAATATAAAATAATTAATTGCAATATTATAAATTCAAATTTCTTTTAAACAAATAATAATATATTAATCAATAGATATAAATAAGTATATTATATGTATATTAACTAATTATTTTATTAAATAAAACCTTAATTAAAAAATTACATTTAGAGAATATATATCAAATAAAAAAAATAATATATACAATTAATTAACTATTTTGACATAATATATATTATAAAAGTAAGATTATTTATATTTAAATTAATATTAGGATAAATATTATATGATCATCTCATTTTTCTTCTTACGCCTGACAAGTGTAATATTATACATTTAATCATATAAATGAGTTTCACTTATTTTTTTAATTTTAAAATATTGATAAAATAAGATATTAATGAGATACAATTCAAATTCTATTTTTAAAATTGTGTTGTAAATTTAAATGTTAATAGTATTTTATTTACCAATTATTTCTAAAATATATTATTCAATATTTAATATTTTTAAATATATAAAATATATTATTAATATTTTAAGCAAACAAATTTTGTAAATTAAAATTTTATTGTATTTTCTATAATCAACAATACTTAAATTTTATAAAAATGTAAACAATTATTGTTAAAATGTAAGTTTGATATATTCATGCTTTTACTCTTATATAAAGTTTTAATTATATGTTTAAAAATATTTTTTTGAAAACTCATTATAATTATAGCTAGTATAAGTAGAATATTATAATAAAACTTATCTTATAACGCTTATTAATAATTTGTTTGTTTATTTATTTTATTTGTTATTATTATAAAATTATTTTTTAGTTCATTTTTGTTACTAATATTTTGTTTTTTATTTCAGTAATTTTGTCATTATTTATTTATTATTAATTAATCATTATAATGAATTGTTGATATTATTTACATGAATATTAATTTATGTAATATTTAATCATATTAAATATGAAAAAAAATATTTATAATAAAATAATATAGTAAAATAATAATAAGTAATGATAAATAACATAATAAATAAAATAAAATATATAATAAATAAATAAAACATAAAAGCTGCAATATATATACTTTTAATAATAAAAAATAATATAAAGACAGATAATAATAAATAAAATCATAAAAAATAATAATTTAATAATAACAATAAAATAATATAATGGAAAAGAAAATCAAATTGGTGATAGAAATATAAAATCATTCATTTAAGTGATTGGATTATTAAAAGACGTATTATAGGAAAATTTAAATATAATAGTAGGAGAAGTTAAAAAATTCGAGAAAAAAGGGAGAATATTATTAATTTTTTTTATGAATTTAAAAATAATAAATAAGAGCACTATGATTTTAATACTAGATTTAACCTAGCTAAATTATTCTATACGATTTTAATACAATATTTGAAATAGGGAAAATTTTTATTCCAAAAGTAAAAATTAAGATTTGATGGATTTGAAAATATATTAAAAAAATAAGGAAAGTATAAAATAAATAAAATGAATAAATAAAAAATATAATAAAAATAAAAGATGAAAATATAATATACAATTAATTTTGAAAGAGAATCGTGATCATTATAATAAAAAAAAGGTGTTTTGAATTTATGAAAAAAAGAGTAATGAATATAATTTTAAAATAGGTAAGAGAATGAAGAAATATATCACTCAAATGAAATAAATAAAATATTAATAGATATAATAATAAAAGTAATTATATTAATAATATTATAAATAAAAATAAAAGATGAAAATATAATATACAATTAATTTGGAAAGAAAATTGTGATCATTAGAATTAGAATAAAAAAGGTGTTTTTAATTTATGAAAAAAAGAGTAATGAATATAATTTTAAAATAGCTAAGAAAATGAAGAGATATATCACTCAAATCAAATAAATAAAATATTAATAGATATAAAAATTGAAAAAAACTTGAATTGAATAAAAGATTTAATTAAATAATATTATAATTTAAAATAAAAAATAAAAATAAAATATAATTATTTAAATATAAAATATTGTAAAAGCAAATATATTGAATTTAAAATAATATTAGAATAAATGAGATATACTAATAATTTTTATAATATTATTTATTTTACATGTATATAGGAATTTGACCTTAAATTAAGACTTTCATTATATATTAAAATAATAATAATAAATAAAATTATATAATATAAAAATATTGATTACTAAAAAATAAATAAAATAATAAAATATAAATCAACATAAAGCTTCAATAACAAACATAAATTGAAAAAAAATGAGCTAAAAAATATTATCAATTCAAAATAAAGAAAAAATAAAAAACAAAATTATTAAATATATAGATATAATATATTGTAAAAATAAAATATTAATTTAAAATAATATATAAAGTAATTATCTATGGGGTTGTGAGTGTAATTGGCTAAACTACAAATAAATTTGAGTTTTAACTTAAATTTGAATTCTAATAAATAATATAATAAGAAAATAAAGAAATAAGTGATTAACCCTTCAAATATTTAAATTTCCTCTTGCAATGTTCCTCTAAATGCAGCCTGATTTTCTCTCTAAACACCGGAAATCCTCATTACCTTAGAAAGGGAAAGGATTGGACTTTTGATGACTCTGGATTTGTGTATATGTGCTAAATTGTAGGGAACCTCTGATTGCAAGTATCTCATAATAGGGAGAAAAATGCTAGTTTAGGTATAAAGCATTTCCCTTTCTAGATTCACTAGATTTGGTCCACAGGATTGCTGGTGCAATCAAGAGTAAAAATGCAGATCACAAGAGTTATTTGCAGAACTGAACAGTATTTCCCTTTTTCATCTGCAAGTTATCCTTGCCATAACACAGAGGCCATAGCCATCTAGATCCAAAGTGCTGGAGATGATGTTTCTATTAATCAAATATAATCTCTGAGGCCACCTTCGCTCCCCTTCCTCTTGCTATGTATAGTCCAACATGATGTGTTACATCCTGTGTGGAAAACGGAATAGATTAAGGATTGCAAAGCAAGACAAGGATGTGCAGTAGGAGCATACGGCAGACATGCAACCTCAGATGTAAGATAGTGGCATTTCCATACCCTATTGATTGGAATGCGTATTAGGGAGAGGGATCTCCAGGTAAGAAAATGTGGCCAAACAAGCATTGACATGGTGATGTAGAAAGTAAGGTGTGTATAAATAACCATTTACCCGGGTAATTACTCAGACAAAGCTCATGAACAAGAAAAGATACATATCCCACCTGGTGTTAGCATTCTAAACAGCAATCTATTTGGCATTTCTGTGATGGAATTCATAGATAATGAGTATTCCAAAGGAGAGTTAGTCCAATAATAGCCGTTCTCACGTTGAGGAAGCAACTCAGATTCAAACCGTCAAAGCTCAGGGGATCATGGTACGAAAATGAAAGCAATAGAAAAAAGGTACCTGAGGATGTGCAATGAGATCCTCTGAAGCTTGAGCAACATGAACGGGGAGGTCATAAGTTGCACAGCCACGAGAGTATACAATCACGTTCTCCAGAGGGGGAAGAATTCCACGATTTCGGGCAGACAATGCAGAGCACACGAAGTCGAGAACACATATATCAGTGCAGATTCCGACCACCAAGACCTTCAACCAAACAGATGATGGTAAATGAGGAGTGCAAAATAGCTACAAATGCTGAAATGAGTCCATCTGTTTGGCATGGTTACCGATTTGATTTGATAGTTCTTCACCCAGTCTACAAATACATTGGAACCGTCCTTCTCCATGCAACCGATAAAGCCATTAATACAATCTTTGCGGCGAAGTGTGACGCTGGGACCTTTTTCTAGCCACTTCAGTTCTATGAATTCAGGAATATACTAGTTTCAGGCTATCATATCAGCTGCTGACTTATCATCAAAGATGGAGACAATTAACATTCAGCTGTTGCATCACCAGTGATGTAAAGAGAAATACCTGGGACAAGCTCTGCTTCGTCTGTTCCAATGATGCAGTGCGGAGGATAAGGGTGCTCGGGAATGTCAGGGTGATGGGAGTCGAGGAAAGCAAAAACAGGCCACTTCTTCTCGCAGAAGGCTCTGGCAAGTTTAGCCACTTCATCGACCATTCCAGCAATCTGCTCGTTGGGCTCACTGGGGGCCTAATAAGTTGAACAAGAGACCAGAAACTGAAACTTCAATTCGGAATGATGCAATGCAAATTTCTTGCTTGTGAAGGACAAAAAGGACGGGGATGCAAATTTCAAAACGATTCAATGTATTCAAGAGGTTTCTTTGAATTTCAGGGATCTTCATCAAAATGGATCTGAGCAATCCCATCCATGATACAGAAACACATGATCTGAAACTAACTCATAGGCTAACGAGGGAAGTGTTCCCGCCGGAGGAGACGATAAACAACACTGATGGGAAGGAGTTAGAAGCTTACCCCAAAGGTAACAGAGACAAATAACAAGAAGCATGAAGGAGAAGATTTCGTGGAATATTGAAAGCATTACCATCTGGCCAGCGCCGACGGTGCAGAAACCATTCACAACGTCGACGATGATCAGACCGGTGACAACATCTCCGGACAGGACCAGGGGTTCCTCCCGCACGGGAAGCTGCTGCTCCAACAAATCCATAGCCTGTAAAACCATACCCCCCTTCCCTTCCTTTTTCTGAAAGTGACAGAATCTGGAACCTCAATTTGACGGAGCCAGGAGAGCAAAACTTATAAGATCAGATAAAGCCCTTGACAGATAGGGACAAAGGGAGGGAAGTTGGGATCTTTATTCCGTGGGCACGATGGATGGTAGTAAGAAATATGAATATGTATTGGTGCGCGTGGGTCCTTGACTTCTCCACTCATCCATGGATATCCATGTCGGTCACTTTGGCCTGCCAAACTTTCTCCACAAAGGGGAAAGAGAAATTCATTGACCAATGACAGGGAGAGAGAGATTCATTGACCCAAAAACTTTATCATTTTCACATTTACGTCCCCGCTCCACCCTCTTTTAGGATTGAGTCCCTGAACTTGGCTTCATTTCCATTCGAACCCCTCAACTTACATTCTTAGTCCTTTAACTTATCCTTCCTTACACGAGTCCTTTACTTTTGCCTCCTTATTTTCATCCAAGACCATGCCCCTTCAGCTTCCGTATGTGCCATGGAAGCTGGAGGGAGCAGCTTGGAAAGAGCATGATACTCGGAATACACTCCACACAAAAAAGCACGAAATCTCTCGGGCAATTTCCATGTTTGTTTACACGAAATGATGCCTCGTAAAATGAAGTCAGGCACCATACCATGTAGACAAACATTCATTTGGGAATTTCCCGGAGGCAGGGTTTAAAAGTTAGCATTCACTGAACAAAACTTTTTCCCAGAGTGCAATCAGGCAAGTAGTCCCTCTACCTACTATCCAACCGACAGCAGCATATGTGAACGAACGTGAAAATCAAATAAAATTTTCAGTGGGAACATGACAATTGAGGGGTACAATCATTATATTTCGCTAACAACAAACGTAAAGGTTCCATAGGGCACAGGTTTCTTAAACAACACATCCATAACCCTCCCAAAAAAATGCTTATAACACCACTTCCTGCATTAGCAGGTAAAGTGCAGGGAAGTATCCATGTAGATAATAGCAATCGACAAAGGGGAAATGAAGAGGGGGAAAAGAAAAGAAAATCTTACTTGGACCAAGATTGAGACAGTATATGCCCCAAAAGTGAGAGGAGGAAGCACTGTACTAAGGGGTGATGGCATGGATCTCTATGATCGTATTATTATTCCTTCTGTTTCAATTGCCTCACGACATAGCTGGTTGATTTCTCTGCTTAGCCACATATATCTGCTTCACCCTCCCAGTGGAAGAAGACAATCCCTTTTCAGAGCCAAAGGAATGATTCCTTCCTCCATGATAGCCCGCTGCTCTTCTATGGGAGTTGTTACTATATCCAGAAGACGAACTGGAAGGGGCCCCATAATGCTGGGAATTCCTCGAACGAGTAATAAATGGAATGGAGGCAGAGCTGCCGCTCTGGTTCTTATTGCCATGGAGTGTGCTGATATGTCCAGAATCAGAAGCACTGTTTGCAGCAACATGGACATGTTTTGAAGTCCCAGGGAAAGAAGAACCTGAGGATTCCTCAACCAACCCGAGCTCATCAGGCAGCTGGGTTGCAGTTGGACCTGTGGCTGCACCCAGGCGGTAATCTTGATTGCCTTCACCAGGCTTATTTGTTGCTTCTGATTGTTCAACAGGAGGCGGCACATTGTTGGCTTTATTGGGATACTGAGGGAGAAGAGGAAGTAAGCCTTCTGTTTGTTGCTGCATAGGCATTGACATTGGGATGGAATGAAACGTCGAGGATGGAAGATGAGACCATCGAGCATGGATTGGCACCTCAGTAGATGACTGCAAAATAGTTATTTTGTACAGAAATCACATAATGCAAAACAAGGGAAAGCATTCACAGCATGGATCTCCATTCATTGGATCAAACCATTAAACATGATATAAAACTTTACAGCTAAGAATGGTTTTGTATTCCTTTTTTTAGTGTAATACTGTAGTTCTTGGCAAGACAAATTCAATTTATTGGCAGCTAATTATTGAAAAAAGCTTTATTGGTAGTTCTAAAGTTTTCTGAACCATTGCAAATTCCAAGTGGTGTAGCTTTCTCAACAGTATAGAATGGAGATGAGAGCATTCAAGACTGTACATTTCAGAGATGAGACTAGATAGAAGGAAAAGAGATGAGAAGATTCCGTTCAAGCCCAGAATAGGCGGGCTTTTTTATTTTCCCCTTTCTCATTCATTATAGGAAAGGGGTATCTTAAGTCTACTTAAAGCTATTTCAACACCTATAAATATGAAGATATCACCATTAAAGTCACACCACAAGACACCATTAAAGTCATACAACAAGATTAGATTATTACCTGGAAAGGAGCAACATCAAACATAGGCAGAGGAGAAGCCACAGGCAGCATTGGAGACCCAGGGGCAAGATGCTGAACTGGAGATGGCATGCCAATAGCATTCCGTTGTGTAGACAAAACGTTTATGTCATTGACATCCCCTTCTCCTACACTTGTAGTACAAGGTCTAGAAGGATTATGCTTCCAGTCAGGCTGCTTTCCTGATTGGATTAGTGTGGTGCCCATGAAACTCAAGCCAACTTGTCCAAACTGACCAACTGGTGCGAAGTGGTTATAGACAACCATGTGAGGTGGCGCTTGAACACCTGCTATCCCTCCAGGGCCTATGAAAGGACCAGTAAAACCTGCCGGACTACCATAAAATGATTCCATACCAGAGTGGTGCCATGTTGCATGAGTCCCTGAACTGGGCGTGCTATTCTTTTGTGCATGTGACTGAGGTGCTGAAGAAGTGTCTTCATTTGGCCCGAAAGCAAATATGGGGCTACCCATCATAGTGTTTACATTCATATCATAAAAGGACAAGTGGGGAGGTGGGGCAGAAGGAAAATGTGAGAGCATCTGAGTAGAAGTTGTCTGTGAAGGTGTAAGTGGTGGCCATAAAGACATGGGAGGTGTCTCAACAGAGAGATCAGCTGGAAGAGAAACACTCAGAGTTTCTTCTGCCCTTGATTGGTTTTCTGACTGCTGATCACCAGAGACACCTGCCAAAATTCGAAGAAGATATACTAAAAAAAGTACAATCACACTTTTCCCAGTAACATATTAAAAACATTATTCTACCTGCTGCAATTCCACCTTCATTTGCTGCCCCGTAAGATTTGGTATCTGAAACTGATAGAGAGCAAGTGCCCAGTCCTTTACCGATGATCTCATCATTACTGATGGCAGCTACAGCAACAGCTGAAGCAGCTGCTTCAGCTTCTGCCTCACAATCTTCAAAGTGGGCACATGACTCATCTGACTTCTCTTTCAAGAAAATACTACAATTACTCTTAGCTGGGATGATTGTATTGGGCATTTGGATATCTAGCTGGCATGATCCTGGAGACCCAATTCCATGAGAACCCAAATGGGCGCTCGGCAAAAGAACTGTCGGAGTGGTAACAGCACCTACTTGAACAATATAGATCCAGTAAGTTGGCAACTCATAAATTCAAATCTATGATTACCACATACTAACACCCACCAAATTGAATTTTCTCCCCATCAAGCAGGGAGCTTATTGAAGCAGCTGCTGAAGAAAATTGGCTGTCCTTTACCAAAATAGAAGATGAAGGAATAATGTGCTCACTGACTGCAGTGGTATGATCACAAACTGAAATACGAGAGTCAAAGTTTGCTGGCTTCATTGCCTCATCAAGTTGGGACTGAGTCAAGGCCATAACCTACCATATAAGGCAAGCCACATAAACACAAAAATATTTTTATTTTTAATAGTGGAATAATAAACAAAGACTTGGACTAATCTTAGCCACATAAAAACAAAAATATTTTTATTTTTAATAGTGGAATAATAAACAAAAACTTTGATTAATCTTGAAACAAGGAGTGCCAAACATCATTATCCTCTCATCACTATTCTCTCATCTATGCCAAAATACATCTAAAGCTACTGCCCAAGAAAATTCAAGTGCGTTACATAAATTCAGTTATGTTCATGAACCCTTGAGTCCAATCACTATCCTCTCATCTATGCCAAAATACATCTAAAGCTACTGCCCAATATAAGAAAATCCCACATAAAGAGAACTGGCAAGCAAAACAAAGGTCAGCAGAATATATCATGTACATGATCTTAAGATAGTATCCATTCTAGGGAAATACACTTATATTTTCAGCAGTAAAAAGCTCCATTCAATGTGTCTTTTCTGGTCAGAAGGTTGCATTGAGCAGAATTTGGGTGGTTAACAAGATCAGGCACCAAGAAAAAATTTTGAATGACTGTACTTTGCAAAATAAGGGAAGAATCAGTTGGTCATTTGCTTTTTCTTTGTACATGGATGTATATAGACTCTGGGCTGCATCTTTTGCAATAGCGTTCAATGAATTATTGAATGAACTATGAATCAAGAGCTAAGGCATTGCCCAGAAATTTGCAACATTAAATGCAAAAAGAGGGTGAGATCACTTTCCAACTTGATTATATGTCATTCTATGAACCAAGATGATACAAAATGACATGTACAAAAGTGAGGATCTATGAAAATGACCAAATATCCATATGTTATTGAGACATTTGTGTATGGTATTACTATTTTCTGATGGTTGATCTATAAACTCTTTGATGGAATACTACGAAAAAAGGAAACAAAAAGTTACCATAAATTCAAAGTATACTGTGCATACCGGTTGATTAATTCCAGGGTGTTCCACCCAAGAGTCCAGGGATGTCTGCACATCATCCACATTATTATCCTTGAATGCTACATCTGGGCATGTCATACAGTTCTGGTCCCTGCAAGATGCAATAGGAAGGGAGCTGGTCTTAAGGGATCTAACAGATGGAAAAAACAAATCAAATTTCTCTTCCACACATAATGGAAATAACTAGATAAAAGTTTTAGAATGGCAGTGATAATCCTGGACCTCAGATCAGCCGAAATATCATCTTTGGCAGGAGGCATGCTAATAGGAGCCAATTGTTGGGATGATAGATTGGGGTTAAAACCAGAAGATACTTCAAAATCTGCAAGCTTCCGTGCCTCTGTAGCAGCAAAATCAGTATGAATGCTACTTCCTGCACCCTCACCACTGATGACTGTTGTTTTCAAGCTGGGAGATGCAGTATGTTTAAGAAAAGATCGTGACCTTCTAGGCGCCTAGCATAAAGAACAAAAATTGTCAATCTAAAGCTTAGAAAAATTAGCAACCAATGTAATTCACCTAATGAGAAACAATACCTTTGAGATCCGAGACTTTGCCTTGATTTCTTTTTCTCGCTGCTCACGTTTGTCATTCAGCATTTGCCTCTTTGATCTCACCTCAATAAAATCATCTTCATCACTCGGAGCTTCTATTCCAGGTTGTTCAAAAACACGCACAACACCACTCTGCAAAGAAGTGTCAACGTCTTCTTCACGAGTATCCCTTTTATTGCTTCCTTCTATGGAATGTGAATGCTGAATCACCTGACCTTTTATCGATGATTCTCTTCGAGTCCCATCAACTTCGTTTCCACACGGCAACTCTTGGATATTTGTTGAACCTGATGCCTTCCCTTCTGAATCTAAACTGTATTTGGTGACTCTGTTATTTGTAGCCTTCCTTGTCCCACTCCTTGCATGGACAATGACATTTTTTCCATTCATATTTGATCTATCCTCCAACCCCAACTGATCTGCTGAACCAAAGTTAATAGCTTGCCTTTTCTCACTGTTATCCCGAACTCGAAACTCTGCTCTTTTTGCCAAGTGGCGGGGCCTCCTCTGATATCCAGAACCATCAGACTGAGAAGCCTCAGAATATAGGAAAGATGTTTTTGAAGCATCATTTTTAACCTTGAAGATATAATGTTTCCCTCTGTTGCTGCTAACAGAGCCATGGAACTTTGATCCAGCAAAATCCCTGTCTTGTTTACCCAACTGTACTGGTGCTGCTCCTATTTTAGCCTGATCCTCCCATTCTTTTGATTTTGACAGGGGGCGGTTTTTCTTTGCAACTTCCTTCTCATCCACCTGCTCCTCACGACCTGAGTGCGACACCACAAAATGATCTCTTCTCTCTCTGGCAGGCAATGGATTAACTTCTACAGGCACATTCCCTTCAGAAAGATCCGAAGGTCTTGAAACAAGTCCTTGTCGAATACTCATTGAACTAGGTGCATTTTTCATATTTTCAAGATTCTGAGCAGAATCATCCTCCCCAGTCTGTGTTGACATAGGCCCGTCTGGATTCTTATTAAACGGGAAGTTTGCAGGGATACTAGGATGCAGAAAGGACATAGACTGAGGAGTTAAAGACACAGCTCCATGGGAAACTGGAGATGTATACCTCAGCTGCCCAAACTGGAAGATTGGGGACTGAGAAGGGTGGACGGGTTGCCCAAGGGGGTGAGGATGCAAATGCAGAGGCATCTGAATTGAACCAATCTGAATAGCTGGAACAGGGGTAGGAATCAAAGAAGGACCAGAGAATAGTCCAAACTGAAGTTTGACAGGTATTTCAGCCTGAGTTGGAAAAGAAGGTGAGGATGGCATGATAGTGTGCCCAGCTGATTGCAAAACCGTGCTAGTACTTCCAGATGGAGCAGCCTGATAAGAAGAGAGAGCATGACTCCTGGAATTATCATCCAGGTTATCACTGGTTTTAGTAACGGCAGCTGGCATGAATGTCTCATTTTCCTGGGACTTAATAGTTACTTGAGGAGAAGCTTCACCATGAAGATGAGTCAGATCATCCCTCTTAAGTGATTCCATCCCTTCTGCACTAACCATTTGTGATGGAAAAGCGCCAACATCTTTCCGGGAGCTAACCTCTAACTCATCATTTGTTAATTGTACTCTAGCATCATTTCTGATGCATAAGACTGAGCTGTCCATCATGATGGCTGAAGTTTTGTCTTCCAAGTGCATATCCTCGAATTCCTGAGAGAGATGGATATGTTCATCCTCTCCTTCCCGTACATCATCTTCCCTATATCCCAGTTCATCCTCATCATATTCTTCTTGCTCCTGCAACCCTGAATTATTATCCAACGTCCACTCTCTATCATCAACACCACTAGAAGCAGAGCTCGGAATAGTCATGATATTCACTTGTCCAGTTTCCCCATTCATAAGAAAGTCGTCATCTTCTTCAGCAGCAGATTTCAAAGGATAATCATTAAATTCATCCAAGTCATCATGTGAGATATGGACAGGAGAATCAGGAGGGCTAGAAACAGACAGTGATGACTGGGAATCACATCTCAGTGCTTCCCCTTGATCTGGCTTCTGTTCAACCACAGTATTGATAGACACCATTTCAGCATTCTCTTGACGACCGCTGTCATAATCCATCTGCGCATTGGACTCCCCTCTTCCAGTACTATCACATGGTATGCCATCTAATAAACTTGAGGGCCCAGGCCGTTCATTATCACCTCTACAATTGTGCGTAGAAGCTAGTGAAAGAGGAGGAGGAACTCGAGGCTGCCTCATGGAGTGCCTTGACCTCCCCGAAGAATATGGACTATCTACCTCATGGTGATAGTACTGGTCAGGGTGCAAGGGATACAAATTGTTATGAGGACGACCCTGTCCCCATACGTCTCCACACTTATCAGCAAGATCCTCTGGAAATTCGGTATCAACATCAGTGTTTCTACTGAAAGTATCTCCATTGGCAAGATTCCACCTCTGCCCTCTACTCTGAGAATAGCCATCCATCTGGAAGTCAGATTCCCTTCCTTTACTGTAGTTCCTAGATGTCCCAAACCCAGCTCCCCCATAGATCTCATTTCTTGAAAATGATTTTCCTCCGAATGACGGTTCAAGTTTGGGGCCATAAACACCGCCTTCTGGTTCTTTCATGGGAAATGTAGTGCTATTTCCATTCTCAAATGTGTCCCTCCTCGACGTACTGGTGGATTTTCCCCTTTCTATGAAGACCGAAGAGCTACCTTTTGAAATGTTGGATCTAGATTTCACCTCAAACGGCTTACTCAAACTGGAGTCTGAAGATGCTGAAGTCATGGTCCTTTCAGGCATTCTCTCAGAATCCTCCCAATCACCCCCATCTGACATTGAATTTTCAGTTTCTCTCAACCTAGAGCTATCTTTAACCAGTTCTGCAACTTTCCCATCTGCCAATGATGACTTATTACAATCATTCACTGCATCAGCCTGTCTCTTAGCAATCTTTTCCTCCAATTCCAAAAGCTTTTGCTTTGCAGCCTGTTTTCTCCTTTCTTCTTCCATAAGAATTTTACGCTTCTCCTCCTCTCTGGCTAGTCTTTGTTCCTCAGCTCTATGTAAGGCTTCCAATCTTTCTTGTTCTGCTTTCCATGCAGCTTCCCTGGCTTCTTCTTCCAACTTTCTTTGCATTTCTTCCTGCTCTCTAGCCAGCCGTGCTCTCTCCTCCTCTTCTCTACGTGTTAGCTCTAAAGATCTTTCTTGCTCTTCAATAATCCTTTGTCTTTCCTGCTCTTGCATCTTCTGAACTCTATCCAATTCAGCCTCAAAGGATTCCCTGACAGGGTCATGAAAATCAGTATCCTTGGGCACATCCTTTCTCCTCTTAACCACTCCTAAGATATTTCCTTGAAGATGATCCCATCCATCACCAAAGTCCTTGAGAATAGGCTCCTCTGAATATGGCTTCTCATTTTTTGTCATTAGGCGTTTATCCTTTGTAAATCTGTGCCCTATATCATTGAAAGGAGACCCCCTAGATCCGACTGAAGATTTGGATGCTATACTATGGTGGAGAATAGAATCATTTCCATAACGACCCCTAGTATTGTTCCATGGTAGCTTCACACCCTGGCTATTAGCTTCATTCTGCAAGCCATCTCGGGAGAGAGATGGTACATATTTATTGTCCTTTTTCATTTCTGTGCCAATACTGGAGGCCCTGCCACTAAACCTACTTCGGTCAATCCCAGTTTCAGGCAAGCTGACATTATCTTTTGAGAGGGGGGAAGAAGCTCTCCATGAGTTCCCTTCCCTACCTTCCCGACTAGGTGTTCGGGCATCCCTGCCATGTAACCCTGCCTTAGGGACTTGACTGGGGCTGAAGTTCTCAGTCTCACTGTCATGCAGAGTCCACTGGTCAAAATAACTGTTACCTGATTTAGTTGGTAAATAACTTGTCTTCAATACATCAATATCCCCCTCCCAATAAGCATCACTCTTCAAAAACCCGTGATCTTTGCCTCTGTCTAACAGACCATGACCAGTGTCACGCTCATCATCTGCCCAATCAGACCTTGGATTCAGTCGGACAAGTGGCAGTGGGCCTGCAAAGTAATCGTCCTCCTTCCTGCTATGCTCACGCATCTGAGAGATTCCAAGACTAGTATTCTCACTCTCATTTTCACGTAACCCATTGGAGAAATGCCGACGGGATGACATCTGCTGAGGATGCAAATCAACATGAGAGCTCACATTTGGCCCTTCTCTTAGCCCATCAGCAGCAATCCCCACATCAGATTCCACTTGCTTGGGTTTATGAGCTGATCTATCTTTGAGCTTATGTGGAGGAGCTTGAGCAACAGATAGAGTAGCTACCAAAGAAGGAAAATCTTCACCTCTCAGAACAGGAGATCTTTCAACAGTCACAGATGGAGACACGCTGAGGTTGTAATGCATCAATGCTCTCATACCCTTGTTTGACAACCCATCAACACCACCAATATGGATATCATGGTCCAGTGCACCCTTGGGAGCCGAAGCTAAATCCTCCTTCTCCTGCATAACAGGCTTGGTCCATCCCATGCCAGAAGAACTGGGCCTTAGACCACTTCCTGCTATGCCACCACCAATGGGCCCACCGCCGGTTCCCAATGAATCAAACTTTTCATGCTCCTTCTTCAGAGATGGCAGATTCATGGGGGGCGGTATGGAAAGCTTAGGTCCATTCTTCTGAGAGCTACGGGGCCGTGAAAGCACCACCATCCCTCCGCCTCCATGATGGTAACTATTAGGAGCCCGCGCAGTTCTTGAGGAATAAGAGGTCGAGTGGTGATGCTGTTGCTGGCCATAAGATTTGTTCAAATTCACGGAAACAAACTTGTTCCCACCGCTAGGATTGGCCATATCACGAGCTTACTCGCTCCTCCGCAGAGATCCAATAGCACCCACGCATCCAAATCCACACCTTGATCCTAGTCGTCAAAAAATCAGCTAGAAACAAATGGATCCAACTATGAACGATCTCAGAAGAAGAGCTCTTTCCAACCCTGCTCAAGAGATAAACGCTAAATATATTAAAAAAGAACCCCGCGAACCTCTTGAGTTGCATCAATTAAAAAGAAGAAGCACGGCCTAGAGTCTAATAGCGAGGGAAACACAACATTAGGGTTCCGTGGCAGAGAGATCAAATGAGAAATTGGGGCAACGCACCTCCGGATTTGAATAAGATCGGCCGATCGGAGAACGATGCGCCGGTGAAGTGAGCAGCGGGAGGGAGAGGAAGAGAAACAGAAGCCCTACTTCCCAGTCCAAAACCGGAGAGAGGAGAGAGGGGAGGAGGAAAGGAGGAACGAAAGTAACTCTCTCGGCACGAGACCAAAACAACAAAAGAACGGGATTTTCTGTTCCTCTATTTGTTGACCATTATTTCTACTTATTTATAATTTTACCCCAATTAATTTCACTGATTCAACCGGATTTTCCGGTTCGTGAGAAGTAAAAAATCGGATCTGAACCGAACCGACGCGAATCGATTTGGAGGGACCATCGCACTTTCGTTGCCGATCCAGACCAGATTGCTTTGATTGCTTGCGTTCTCTCCTCTTCATCTCCCTTCTTCCTATTATCAGCGATCTCGATCTGCAAAGGAAATTGCCGCTGACTGCAGCTGCGGTGATATTTGCCTGGCTAAAGTGAAAAAAGGTGAACACTTCCATTCCAGCGCCTTTTGTTTTCCTAGATTCATGGCCTGCTTAATCAGTGTGAGTTGATTGGTTGGAATTGCTGGCACTGATCCGATTGCTCGGAAGGGGTAGCTGCATTTTAACCTAATTTTGGCTTCTCCTGGTTTGCCCAGGGAATCCTAACATCTCCATGGATCAATTGCCCACCTTTTTCCACCAGCCCCTCTTTATGCAGCATCCTCGAGGGTTTCGCTGTTATGTGTCTGAATCTGTTTCCGAGTCGAAAAATGAAAATTTTCTCCAACCAACTGACTGGACATTGTTGATAGCCTGAATAATCTTTAAACGCCTCGATCAGCTGGCAGGTATCCTTTGATGGGTTTCTTCTTCCTGCCTCTGTCATTTATTATGGTCATGCAGTTAATCAGAAACATGTTGTGAGTTTGGAATCTCCAAGCAGACTGACCCCATTCCATCTTGGAAAGGATGTTTCCGTTGTCATTCTGTTGGAGCTTCACCATGGCCATCATTTAGCCACACTCACCTCTAATAAATTTGACATTATTGTGGATACTGAACTTAATCAAGGTTATATGTTTGTTTACTTTACCTGTGGCACCTCATTGCTGCAGTTGGATCCCCTTTCAGATGGCGGGAAGAGCTCAAATTGCAACTAAAAGTTCAGCCCTCATTGCTATGATTGCTGATGAGGTATTTACTGGTGGAGATCTTTGAATCTGCTTTGTTTATCATGGGATGATTGATACTTTTAAATGGTTCCTCCTCTGTTTCTATATTTCTCATTTAAGATCCAATTGCAGGCTTGTCATATTCAAATCCTGTATATGATATAAATCCTGGAAACAGAGTGTCCAGTGATCCCATGAAGAAGTTACATGCATCCTTTTTTTCACAAAACTTGCAATCCTGCTTTGTTGCACATGTTAGTCTTAATATGATCTAACAGTTATTTCCATACTCTAGGACACTGTGACTGGTTTTCTGCTAGCTGGTGTTGGCAATGTTGACCTGAGGAGAAAGACAAACTATCTCATTGTGGAATCAAGTATTCTCTGCAATTTACTGTTTGAGATTTGTATAACATGTATATGATAATGCAACACTCGTTATTATTCCTTGAATTATTTTTCATTTTTATAACCACTCCGTCAATTTCTTTATGAAAGTTTGAAGAACTTGCTATCATATAAAAATATTTTCTTTTTCTTTTTCCTCCAGAGACAACAGTCAAAGCTATTGAAGATGCTTTCAAGGAATTCACAACCAGGGAAGACATTGCTGTAGTGCTAATCAGCCAATATGTAAGTTGCCTGCCTCTTGCTTAATAATATCTTCCAAATAATCAGCTCTAAATAAAAAATGTTTACATTTATGCCCATGAAGCTTTCTAACTCTTACCAGCATAAGAATTCTGGCCTTTCCACAAGAAGGAAGAGGGTGGGGGAAGTGTGTGAAAACCACAATCATAGGCATTGGGCTGAGCTCTATGTAGTTAGATAACTTAAATATGAGTGGGAAAGTAGACGAGCGTCAAATAAGCAGATGGACTTGTATGTAGTTATGTCCGGCTAGTAACAAGCCTAACCTTATGTAAGATAGAGCACCAAAAAGACAGTTGCTGATGAAAACTTTGACATGGAATCTGCTGAGCAATGAGACCCCCTACAGAAACTGGGTACAGTTGTTGAAGGCCAATAAGCTTAGACATTCATTCTATACATCTGATGTCAGGCTGCCTAAGTTGATCTGGCAAGTGGAATTTATGATATCCCTGCATTATTACCAGGTTGCGAACATGATCAGGTTTTTGGTGGACAGCTATAACAAGCCTGTCCCAGCGATCTTGGAGATTCCCTCAAAGGATCATCCATATGATCCAGCTCATGATTCAGTGCTTTCAAGGGTGAAGTATCTCTTCTCTGCTGAATCTGTAGCATCAGGAAGGCGCTGAGTGCCTCCACAACAAGCCTCTAGCGACTTGAATAAGGGCTGCTGTCATTTGAGCTATTGACAAGAAGGATCCTTTTGTCATTGCCCAAGATTTTGAAGCAATTGAAATTATTATATAAGAAGATATTGTAAGGTTGTCTATGAAATTCATCACAATCTGTTTATTGACCTCGTTTGCTTCTTGTTTTGGCTGTTCAATGGTTAGCCTGAGCCCCGGATGGCCTAAAAAATGAGGATGATCATTGGTAGCAAAATCTCAGCTCAATTTTAGGGCCTGTCTTTGCACAATTGACTTGGCTAGTGCTCTAAGTTATGAATTCCTTGTTTGGCCAGACAAAAAAAAATTATGTGCGGTGCACCACGTTAACATTTTTATCCTGCAGTCCATCCATAGCTTGCCATTGTCTTCCCATGCTCATAGCCCTGAAACTTATATAAGCCACAATGGTCTGCACGTAGACTACAGTAATAGCGATGATAAAGACCCCAACATCAACGCACAGAGTCATGGCAGCAACATATAAAAACCTGCAAAACAAATAAATACACCATCAATCAAGCTTGTACGGTTATCATTGCAAATATAAAGAGCATAACAGCAACGTAGGAAACTTTTTCAATTTGAAGGTATCCCAGAAATGCAGCAAACATTGCATGCCAAAGATATTCAAACATGTATTGACAACCATTTATTATGCAAAAACAAGAAACAGTTGGGAACCTTTTCATTGCAAAGTTTGTCAACTTGGATGATATGCATAAATTTTAACCATATGAAAATTTCATGCAAATACTAAGAAGAGGAACCACTTTCATGCATGAAAAATGTCAAGTTTCACCTTCTTTCTAAATCCCTAAACTTCGGATGAAATAAGTGTCTATAATATCATGAAAGTAGACTATCTTCTATCCCTTTTATCTGAAAGCGTTGAAATGCCACGTCTCCATCTCAGTCAAAAATAAAATCATGTCTAACCAGCATAAACTTTTAGAGGATTGGCAAAAGCTATTTAAAAGTCTTACTTTGGAGAGAAGACACTCCAGATGAACAGATGGTTTTGCATCAATAATAGAACAATGGTATATGCGGTGAGCGCGACTGAATTCAACGCTAGAGGAACAAGGCAAGGAAACCCAAGCAAGGCCATCAGGATCTGTCTCCAGTCATTACCCTGTAGAGTAGGATGAACATTTCTCACAGAAATGTGCACCAAAATGCTCAGAATCAATAGCATGGGCGAAGCATAGGTGTTAATGAACATTAAGATGCCGGAATACAGTGTGGAGTAATTGGAAGTGCCCTGAAATGAAAAAGAGAAGCAATTAGGAAACTAAGCATTCTTTACATACTACATGATAAACTAAAATGATAGAGAATGGCATTTCTAAATTAACAAGCCTACAAAATCCCTACACATCACACGGCTCATTCCCTGAATCCTTATTTAATGTGCTATTAACCAACATAAGCTTCAGGAAGTATGACAAGGGATCCAGCCTTATTACCTTCAAGAATTATGCCATAAAGAACCTACTGCTAGATGTATAGAATTTTGACAGTGAGATACGTACAATAAATGCACCGGCGACATCAATTGTAGCAAGTGAGTTGCTGTTCCCCATAGCATAGTGCCCCACCATCCCTAAATAGTACAATGTAGCAACCTATGCAGAGAATAAACAAAATGGCTTGAGCAATATTATATATCACAGTAATTATTTGAAATACATTATAAAAAAGAAAAAGGAGTGCATTAAAATATCATGAAAATAGTAAACGGACCTCAACCCATTGCTTTTGAGGTGGCTCAGTATGTGAATAAAGCATCGTCAAGTAAACCTGAAAGAGGAGAACTGAAAGAGGCATGGAATTGATAGGCTGCTGGAGCAAGAGCTGAACAAGGCACCAACATAGTAGTAATGCCCACCCAATCATATATAAAGAGTCCCTGGTATCATGCAGTGAGACTTTAATAATGGCCTCGGAGGCAACAGATTTTGCCCAGCCCATACTGCATGTAGAATTTTTTTTCTTCAGGAGAATGAACCATGGAGAAGCTACAACAGTCGCCACAGAAATGACAATCAGAATATAGTATATTTTTTGGGCCGATAAAGTGGCAATATTGCTTGATGAAGTAAATGTGTCGTCTTGGTATTCTATTATATGCCTCAAAACCAAAATTCCTGGTAGCAAAAGGCTTAACATGACTGCTGACACCACTTTTATGCGTTTCCATAGGACAGATAATGCATATAAGCTCAAGCCCATCACCATGGAAAGTGCAACTATCTCAGTATTCTTCACATAATAATTTCCTCTCAGTTCAAGCCATTTGGAAATGTCAGGCAGATTAGTCCAGTTTACACCACCTTGATGCCACCCCCTCAGGATTCTTCCAGAAATGAGCAATAGTAAGAGATAGCAGACTCGATAACCAGCTCTTGCATTATGATTTGAAACTTTCCCAGTTATTGCTGGGAGGGCCTGTAATGTTTCACGAAGTAGCAACAGAAAGTGGGCCGATGTCAAGAAATGCCAGTTATATTGCTCTTCCTCCACCATTGAACTTGATATCATGCTAACAGCATTCCCTATTGTGGCAGCGACAATAAAGGCTGTAGCAAGACCTAGTGACCAGGGACTATTTTCTAGTCCAGGAAGCTTTGCATCTCCTTCCACTGCTTTATTAAGATGAAATAGAAGGCAAAGTAATACTCCACAAGATAATAGCATCGCTGTCACTCCAAGTGCAAGCAGCCCAACAGGCTTCTGCAATCATATAGCACAAACGACTAAGACAATGTCTCAATTGAGCATATAGTGAGTTATAATACTCACATATATAATCTAAAGAATACATACATCAGTAACCCTGCGGGATAACCACTGACTTGCGGCCTTTAGAAACTCATTATATGCTGCTGCAGCATTATTGTAGTCTCCTCTATTATTTGACCTGATTGATTTATTCAAAAGAGAGAAAATGCATTATTTATCTCCAAGTATAACTTTGAAGAAAGAATTTGGTGACTGATGACTTCAGATAGTATTACATTGACATTGTTTTGGACTTCCAAGATCTGTGAAGAGCTGCAGCATTACCATAAAGACAACAAAACATGTTCTCTGTACTCCCATGGCATTTACTAACTACCAACTCCTCCTCCAAATTAATGCATTTCAACCAAGATAATTGAGCTTGTAACAATCTAAGCAATTGCCATGAATTCAGTTCCATTGCCCTCAACATCTGCTCTTCTGCACAATCAATTAACATTGAGCTTCAGCTTAGCTTTACAAGTTGAACTTCTAATCTGATTCAGTTCTGTTGCCCTCAACATCTGGTCTCTGATTGATAAAATGGAATAGAGTAAATCACTTCACGTGCAACTGCTAATCTGATTGACTAGAATATAAAAGTCAAACACAAAGCCAGTGGAGTGATATGAGTCAATGAAGCCTTAAAGGATATGATCAGTAAACTAACGAGTGTTGGTCAAACAGCTAAGAATTCAAAAGATTTGCCTAGGAAAAAAACTGGCAGGTGACTCCGTCTCTAAGGTTCTCTTTCCTTCATATCATCCGAAACATTTAGTGATCAAATGTATCAGGTTATCACCAAAAATCTTTTCAAATCACTCCTCTCAAAAGAGTGCGACTAATTTGCAGTATCTTAATCTATTGACTCTTTTCATCCTCGAGGTCCTTTACATGCAGTAAGTACAGTAGAAAATATATTGGACCAATCAGAAACAGCATTACCTTAGAGAAAATGAAGATAAAGGAACAAGAAAAGTGGATGATTGGAAAATCTGACTATCAACAGAAGTGAACACATGCAAAAGTTACACAAATTATGAGAATGCCTAAGATATCATATTCTAAAATTTCAGTAAATATCATGATCTCAATATATTTAGTATTTATCATAAAATAATTAAATAAAAATAAAACTATGCAGCATAAAATTGGGCATATTTGAAAGCAAGCATTTAAATAAGTGCTCCTGATCTGGTGAGGAATTGCGAGGGTCCATAATAAACATATTATAGTGAAATATATCATACTTCTTTCCCACACCAACATAAAATTTCAGCTGTTGCCCTCATTTCATCAAGTACAACCCTCTTTCTTCACTTTAGGACAATCTCTTGTATTGAGAATATCCAGTTATATGTTGCTTTGCATTACTGTTGCATGCACAATTTTGCATCATGCTCATATACATTTTAATGTAGTACCCAACTTTCTGTAAGAAAATGTTTAGCACCAAGTTAGTGTAAGTTGACTGAAATTCTGTTATTCAAAGAGCTTCATACTATTGTCGAAAACATCCAAAATTACATGGATAGAAGAAGGGCAGAAACAGAGAGCAGGTCGAAAAAGCACCTGACAAAAAATGAAGGGCATCTTGTATCAGAATGCCAACATTGTTTTTAGGAATTGGAATGTTGAAAAGCACAGCTAATGTGGGTGCAATATCAACCTGCATGGTTAAGTTTAAGTTATAAAGGAAAAGGAGTTAGAATCAAATAAAAGATATTAATACATAAATACATTTCATATTTCCAGAAGCATGTACTATCTATCCCTAGTCACATATTTAAAATTGTGTTGTTCATCAATATTTTGTTCATGCATGCTAGCTTACACTTTATTTAGGTGAGAAAACAGCTTGCACAACTCCTAGAAATACGATTCCTATGTTCTCTATAACAGCTGACAATCACATACTGCACTATATTGACAGCAAATAGAAAAGTAAGGAACAACACTGGCTCTCTAGATAAGCTCGCAATTGGAGGAATCTATGCTTTGGTGAAGATTGAACCTACAAATAAAATAAATAAATAATAAAGTAGCTAGAAAATAAGGATGAAGCTCATATATTTTAGAAACTGATGCAGTTACAGCACAAAAAGAATATTTACCAAAATTATATATTCGTTTACCAATGTTTTAGATTAGATTCCACTTCAAATGGAAATCAAGATACTGAGGGAAAAAAGGCACATACTAATGCTTTTGATCTAAAAGAACTTCCCGACAGTATCTGATAAATTGAAATCTTACCAAAGAAAAGGTAGCATGAAACAAATAGATACCAATTTGTACATCACCTGATCAACCGTAATCCATTGTGATCCATCAAGCCGATGCATTTGATCCTTCGCTCCAATGAAAAGAGCTAAAGAATCAGTTTCTTCATATGAAGAACCTCCATGGTTACCATCGTTTGTCATGCCATGATCACTTACAATTACCTAAGATAAAGTGTTTATATGGTCACAATTAGATTGGAAGTAAAAATCATTTTGAGGCCCAAGTTCAGGGATTTTCCCCCAAAAAACTAAAAAAATTTGTTTTTAAAATTAGAATCTAGACATTAGCATCAGAAACTTACTCCAAGCACAGCATTTAGTTATTATGCATTACACGCTCACTCGCAATCTGCTTACCACTCAGATGCCTACCAAAATTTGAGTATTTCCAGAAAGGGGAACAACAAATTTCCCTTGAACTTCCAGAGACAAGCATTAGATCGGTAATTCCATTTCAACAATCATATATTCCTTAAAAGTTCCTATGCAATGTCTTCGATCATGGGAGATCAATTAGAATATGATTGAAGAAAAAATCTCCAGAAATTAGAAGCTTTGAAAATCAATATGATTCAACAATAGAACTCTTGACAGCTTGCTCCTGACACTCTCCATCTATTAACTGTGATGCACATAAGTTCAGATATATCCACATCCTTTACAAACAAATGATACCAGAAAGCCCTAAGTGGTAATAATTCTAGAAATGCCAGATATACCTTTTTGAACATTTCAGATACCCACCTCAAATATGATCACATATTTACTAGCCATGCAACTAGTTTCAGGTTAATCTACATAATTATCATTAAAATCCATATTTCACTCCATCTCCATGGAGAATCTATTATGCAGGACATTGGACCAGAGCATTCAATATTTACTAGTTTATAGCAATCCTTCGGCGAATCAGCTTGCTGACTGCATATGAAATTGGAATTCATTGCTATACTAACTCTCATTTATTTATCATGCCATAGTAATTTTAAGTTGATAACCACAAGGACCAACAGAGGACAAACAGCTTACAAACTACCTAAATTTCTTGAAAAATTTTATGGAATGAAAATTAACAGCACAGTTGTTTTGCTTAATAAAGGCACTTTTACATGCTTCAATCAAGTTGAAATCCCGGTACTCCCGGTATGTAGTTTGCCCCCTACTTAATGGAAGAATATATTGTGTGCAAAAAAAAAAAAAACATCAAGTCGAAATCCAACAAAAGTATTATAGAGCAAGACCAACCAAAAGTGTGCGTCCTAGGTCTTTATCTTGCATCTGGATAGTATTACAAATCCTTTCAATGACATCATCCATTTCCTTGAGCTTTGGCACCATTAAGAAACTGAGATTAAAAAAATTGTGATCAATATTAGTAGAAACCAAAGTAACAAGAGCTGGAACGGAGTAACAAGAGCTGGAACAGAATAATAATCTACCAGTCACGGCCGCCAATATGTCCGACATGATCCAAGCCAAGATAATGGAGAATCTAGATGAAATGTTAAAGAAAAATAAGAAATATAAATAAAACATAGAATGATAGATCCTGTTAGAGGGGAATTGTAGTGAAATGTAGAGAATAAAAACAAATTATAGGAGAAAGCTGTGCCACTATAGCAAATTTTCATTATCATTCTGAACTGATTAATTGGACATCTAATAGAATAAGTTCAAAGAATATATACATAGGATAAAGGAAACTTGTTCATATTCTCCAAGTAAACATTTTAAAATAATTAGTGTATCTTTTTTCGTGATAACAGTTTAATTGTAGCAATAGTAGCATAATAAATTGTGACTGCACACAGAGAACTTTAGGTTACAAATAGTGGACATTAACTTTACAATGTGAATATTTAGCATAATTATGCATAAGAGAAGTGCCAGCAAACTCCTGAAATAGCTTCTAGAAAAGAAAACAAAAAAGGAAAATGTGTGATCTACTTTCATAAACTATAGTGGCAATAACAAAGAGAATTTTAAGATCTTAATATATCATCAACAGATACTGACCATAATATCCCAATCATCTCTCATAAGTTCATCTCCCAAGTGCCGAGAAACATTTTGATCAACTTCAACAGTGTCTCTAACCTGTCACCAAATCATATATGAACACATATACAGTTAGGAGGTAACCTAACAAAAAATAAAAGATAGATTATTAAACAAGGGAAGAACTATTGATAGAGATGACTTACGAAAAAGCTACTGACACCATCAGTTCGAGCAAAAAAATCCGGAAACAACTTAAGCCAAGTATCATCACCAAACATTAGTATCTTCTGACCAGCGAGGAAAAGCTGACCTGCCATTAAGTGAATGAGCGGGCTATGTTCACTAACCGCTGGGATATTTGCAATTCAGTGGCAAATGGGGACAGTTCTATCAATATGACTCCTAACCAATAATATTGTCATCTTGCAGTGCCTGGGTATTAAAATTGTAAACCACATCCAAATATCCTGGAATTGCCCCAGAAACCATAGCCTGCAAACAGTGTATGAGAAGACCGTGATTGACCAAAGAGAGCTTCAAATGAGAAACTTCAATAAAATATTGTCTTCTGCAAATATGAAATATTGAAAAAAAATGACCTTAAGCCGTGGCATGGTGACAGTTGGTGGCGCTGCCTTTGCATGGAAGCCAATTGCCACTCCAGATGATAACAAGGACTGTGTGTAGGGCATTGCATCCAAAAAGGCCTTTCTAGGAGGATTCTGGTCCTTTCCAAGAACAAATTCTGCAGGAAGGCCATCAATAACCTACCATAAAATGGTATCAATTGGATATGAGGGAATCAACTAAGCAGTGATTTTTAACAAATACATTTTCTCATGAACAAGCCCAAGAGGAGATATTTACAGACCATTAGAATTAGCTGGTCAAATGGAGAAGGAATCTCAGATAAGTCCTGAAATATAGCAACACCGTTATCAATAATATAAAGGCATCCTGCAAGTGCATTTCCACCTATGTCAAATCCAGGTGCACGATCACTGTGCAATTCTTGCAGAAACTCAAAAAATTATACGATCACTTGCTATCTGTCACGGCTCGTGAAAAACTACAGAATCAGAAAATGCAAACACTCGTGATTTAATGGGACTGGTAAATTAATCCCACCGGGCAAGAAATGACAGAAAGTTAACCTGGTAAAGCCGTCGAATCTGATGAGGAGTCAGAGCGAGGTCGCTCTGGTTCTCACCCGCGTCATCCCATGGAGCACGGAAACTCTCTGGCCCACTGAACAGACGCTAAAAGATGAAACTTCCATTGTAGTCGAATAATTACAAGCGCTACTGATCCTCTAAACATAGCTTGTTATAGCGAAAGCGGATGAAAGACCGAGGAAAATGTATATAGGCAAGTACCTAATCCCAGAGAGAGCGGGTTTGACGGGGAAGAAGCCGAATATGAATAGGGAAAGGCCAACAAGCTGGATCAGGACGGCAGCTACGGTGAGCGCTGCGAATCTCGAGCAGCCCATCGAGTGACTCATCTTGTGTACCACCACCGAGCTCTTGCTTTCGAGAGTAGGCAGATGTATCGGCGGGAGGGAGTCCTTTCCAGCTTTCTTCGTTTCTCGATTTCTTAAAATTGGGAAAGCCGACGTCCGAAGCTGGTGTCTCTTTTCTTTTAACATGTTTCGGTTGCAAGTATTATTGACAGAATGACCCATAAAGAAAATTTGGTCTGCCTGTCCATCGGCATTCGGCCAGGAGCCACCCAGGCTGAGTTTCGGTCATCGGTGGCTGCTTTCCACAGAAACTCAAGGGTAGCATATTGAGAGAAACGAACCCACTGCCTTCATTTGCTGAGAACGCTCGATTAGCTTGCCCCATTTTCCAGCAATTGTTCGAATAGCATGGCCAAATACAACACACATAACAGTAACATCCTCCACCGGAAAAAAAAAAAAAAAGCATACAGTGTTTCCTTTACAAAGCAGCAAGGGGGAAAAGAATTGCACAAGAAGCAATGCATTACCCGGCAGGAAAACCACATCACCCACAAAATAGATAAAAATTTAGGGTTACATACAATGGGGAAAAGGAAGGCCTTTTCTTTGTTCCTTCATTCACGACCTTACGTCCTTCAGAACGCCGCCTTTCTCCAACTCCCCGACCAGGTCCCTAAGTGAAGGGACCTTCATTGCCAGCGTGCGATACAGTCTTGAGTAGCGGGCACGTGTACCATCAGCGGTCCTCGCTAGGGCAAGCAAGCTCAGGGCCTCGGGAAGCTGAGAGAAGATCTGTTTCATATCCTCCAAGCTCAGGTTCTCGAGGACGGAAGGCCTGGGGACTACCCTCACAATCTCACCGCCCTTGGGTTCCTGTACTCGGGCATCCGCTTTGATCACCAGCTCTGAGTTTGAGTTGGCTCCGCACTTGATGATGAATGGGGTCGTGGAGCCTGTGTTGAACTGTAGTACATTCCACTGTGCCACATCAGTTTCTCCCAAAGACCCAAGCTCAGCAGATCGGGAAGGATGAGATTCCACTCGGTCGTCTTCCTCAGGGGTGGACTGCAGCAGCATCACAAATTCATCATATAATATCAAATCATATCTAATATCAGATACAAGAATGCGTTCAGATCAACACGAGGGAAATGGAACTCGAAGATGTCTGAATCTTATAGTTTCATGGCATGCTGAAGGTCAGAATTATCCCTGAAAAACAAGCAAAGGTGCACCAACAGTATATGTCTGGAACTGGCTTCATAGGAAAATCTTTTTAATATTATCAGTACAGAACTGACCCTACATACTGAACATGCCTCTAAAGGCCCTTCCACGAGCTCATGGACATTATACATCAAGAAAAGTAAATCGTCAAGCAGTCATTGTTGCAGTGAACTTGAAAAATGAAATACCTCAACTGCATGCCTGGCGTCTGCAATTTGCTTCTTTGCACAGGGATGATCGATGTCAAGGAGAGAAGGCATCCTCTCTGTAAGTTCATCTAAGGATGTCAACAAAGCCTTTTTCTTGCTTTTGCTCAAGGATTTCACAGACGTCTGCCTTACAATTTCCTGCTCAAAATATAACCAACATATTTAACACATCTAATGGAAAAGTTCTTAAAATTGAAAAACAAGAAGAGAAAGCATTAAAACCTTGACTTGCTTCAAGATGCTATCAAGGGAAATTAGAGAAGCTAATCTTGCATCTTCAGCAGCTGTTGAAGGATTTTGTACAGCTGTACCACCACCATCTAGTGTTAACAAGGCCTCATCACTTCTCATTTGTTGTAAAATCTGATCACATAGAATAAGAAAAGATGGTCAGAGTTGCTTCAACCTTGAACCAAATCATCACACACACATATATATATAATATCCGGATACTGATCTATTTAGATGAGGTACAAACAAAGGTCAGAACATGGCACGTGCATACGAATAAACCTTCTTAAGTGAAACCTAGCAAAGATTTAACCATCAATGAAGCTACAGTAATCAACCACATTATTTTTTTCCCATGGATGTGCTGGGGACTTGTGATAAAAGAATATCTGAGAGTTGAAAGGCACAAAAGTGCCTGCTGAATAATCCCCAAAAATGAGCACCAGCTCCAAAGCCATTTGGATCTAATGGTCCCATACCAATTTAATGTCGGAACCAAACAGTATTTACAGACAGAGGAAAGGGAGGATGCAAAACAAGTCATGATCTGTATCATGTCTATCCATGTATTACAGTGAAAAACCATAATTAAGGGTAAAATTTCAAGACATACAAAATAAATTGGACCATGGAAACAAAAACTCACTACCTTTCGCCTTTTATGATCAACTGATTCAAGGGCAGAGCGTAGTTTTGCTACATGTGCTGGTTCTTCTGCCTCTTCTGTCGCTAAGGTGCCAGCAATATCCTGATGCAAAACATAATCCAAATTCCCTTGAACTATGAACAACCTTTTTCTTTCTCAAATATGATAAGGCTCATGCTTTTTTTATAGCTTCCAAACCCTTTGTATATGCTTTCTATGCCTCATTTTGCTGTGTGATCCATGAAATTCCTTAATTCTATACTCTAAAAAAATATAAATGAAAAGCAACTTCAAAATCCAAATCTACACAAGATATACGGTAGATTCCACGTTAGAACAGAAGGTAACAAAAAAAAACATAAATTCATTTAATGAAAATGCACTTTCCTTCAAGAAGATCCTACTCAGTGCCAACTGGTTACCTTCAGATGCTGCAATTGTGATGTGTACACACGCTTTGTATACTCTGACAAAAGCTGACCTAGAGCATCTGTATTGGGAGGCATAGCAGCACCAAGTCCTGCCATCCAACCATCCATAATTGCAGTAGAGAGAAGCTCCAATTGGCCAGCTGTTCCTCCCATCGCATCATCACCAGTAACAGAAAGAAAGTCAAAGTTCTCGGCAAGCCAAGATCTGATTTGCCTTTGGAGCTCTCCAGCAGGAGTATGGACAAAAAGAGCAGCAAGAGACTTGTTCCCCACTGCAAAACTCTTAGCCTCCTCTGTTATTTCTCTAAGTTTCCCTCCAGTTACATGCTGCCTCCAGGTTTCCTGCAAATCCATAGCCTCCAGTAAGAAGTGAAAAGAATATACTAGCACCAAAATGCAATGCATTACAGAAGGATTAATATATGAGACAGAAAATCCTAACAGAGGAAACAAGTCCAGTGAAAATTAAAACAAATGTCAAAAGCCATTATCCCATTTTATTTTCATTTCACATCTAACCCAATTGGCAAAAAGATTTTCACCATAATTTAAGAAAAATGGTCTTGAAGAACTGACCTGATCAATACCTCGAAGCTTCAAAACAACCGAGGAAAACTTTGATTTCTTTTCTGGCCTTATGTTCACTTTGAAACCCTGGATCTGTTCATCAACATAACGTACAGGAGATCTTCCAGGGCTGTTACCACGGCTAGAACTTCTACTCCTCCCAGAGTTTGCCCTTTCTAAGAAGCATTCAACTGGAGAAACCTAGATATTGAAGTGATAACAGGAAACTTATAATCATAGGATTCCAGTTATGGCACATATTCAACAAAAAAGGTGATAGGGAAAGAGTGTATATTTTCATTACCTTGATGGACTGAAGCTCAGGTGACCTAGCAAGCAAGGATCTGATATATAGAATCCTAACTCGAGAAACAAGCATGGTATCCATTACTCTTCTTGGTTCAATTCTCCGTATAAATGAGAACACAGCATCCCTAATCTCAGCAAGTATTTCATGTTCTCTAGAAGCACCTGCTTTAATGACAGCAGCCAAAACCTGCCCAAAAATCAAACTTAAGAAGCATTTACAGGTCATGGATAGACGAGAAGTACTCTCTAGCTTTAAAACTTGTGAACAATCACCGATATCCATGAATCTCTACCAAACATTTCAGAAAAATAAAATGTAAAATGTACCAGCATCAATAATTTGTTTGCTCCATCAGACATTGCAGCAAGACTTTCATCTTGATGAGGATCAAATTCATTCAAGGCAGCAGTAAGATATTCCCCAGCAGGAGTACTTTTCACTTCCTTGGAACTAGCTCTCACCAAAGCAACAGATGTATCAGTTTTTCCGGTTGCAGATGGCACTGAAGCAGTATCCATCGGTGGCCCTTTATTGTTGGCATTGTCATTCCTGTTTGGATAGATAATAAGGATAATTTCAAGCTCAAGGCCAAAAAAAGTATAGAAGCTACCAACAACTCTAGGTTCTGGAATTATACCCAGCTTGCAAATTTGCTGCTCTAGGAAATGGACTTGGCATCTGACAAAACAAAGGAAAAATTCTGATCAGATCATTCTACAGTAAGTAATTGTCCAGAAAGTTAAACAGACCAAATATTTGGAAGTAATCAGTCAAAAGGTACTATGGTATCAAACCAAATGAAATGGCATGAAACCATCAAATATTATCTAATATTTGAAGATTCAAGTGTCCCACAAATTTAAGAATTATTCTTGAAAAGAAAATGCAATTTTGGAGTATATTTCCATGCAAGCAATTGATATTTCTGTAGTATAATTGTTCTTATCAGAGAAAGTACCTGGGGTGAGACTACAAGTGATGCTTTTTCTGTAAGTCTATCAAACAGCTTCTCATTCTCTTCATGCAGTCTCTGTGAAGCACAGTATATAAGCTGGCGTGCTTTCACATCAACATAAGTGCAAGTAAATGAATTGTAGTATGAGAAAACAGTTTATACATGTGTAAGAAAACAGGAAAAACTGCCAAGAACTGCCATTAAGTAAACCTAGGCAAACATCTAAAAAGGGGGGAAAGGAACAGAATTTGACATGCATTCGAACTTTGCCACAAAAGATTAATTGACAGCAACAACCAGAATCTCATCAAACATAAGGGTTGTAAAGAGCAGTTATTAGAAAATTTTTGCATTCTAAACACGTAATATGCTTGAAAATGCAATGTCTGCCAAGTTTTCTTAAGAACCTCAATCAATGCATCCCTTTTCTTGAGCTCCTCCTCAAGCTTTCGGGTTACAGAAGATGAATCAGCATCCCCAACTGCTTGTACTCCATTCCCGGGATCTGTGCCAAGTTTTGGTCTAGTTTCATTTGAACAAAGTGCTTCATTCAGCTGAGTCTCAAGACTTTTGACTTTAACCTAAACGGGAAATATAAATATTAAATCAGAGGAATGCTAGACCCGCACTGAAGTTTATAACACTTAGAATATCTCTTCTTACTAGTAATAGAATTTCCTTAACCAGGCACCAGGTAGGTGTCTAATTCATATACAAAAATGTCAAACTGTATGAATATTGTGAGCATGATATAAAATTAAGCATGTTCATGAATAAGTGAGTCCCACTATTATCCTACTATACTATCAGTACTATTAATAATAACCATCTCTTGCACAGCTCTCCACACAAATAGTATCTTGTACTTCAATTCCTTCAATGCACTTCTATTTCCTAGAATTCCAATTTCTGTATATGTGAGAAGGGTTAGTTTTTTTGCTGGATATCAGAGGAAAATGCTGAAGACTGAAGGCCTTTCACGAGTTAGGCAATTAACATACACACACAATGTGGCATATGTTGTGCCTTGTTTGTCCAGTGGCAGGAAAGAGGCATGTAAACTTTTCAAAGTAAGGGTCAGCAATTGACAACTGGAAATTTTTAAACAAGTAGCAAGCACATGATTAAATTTGAAGTACCATTGCAGTCCAATATGTTTAAGGCATATTTAAAGTGTGAGGTTTTTTTAATACATACCTAATCCATCAGCTTATTCTTCTTTTGCAATCAAGATCATTAAGAAATGTTGATTCGTGAACATTAAAAATACAAATTAGCCCAAGTAAAATGTTCAAGATGCACCTTGTACGATAAATTAGAAAGATAATAGAATAAACATGATGGTAATATAATTAGGAAAAAACAGTTACGAAAGTATAATTAGGAAAAAAAACATTTAGGAAAGTAAAATGAAGATAAGTATAGAGTATATCTTCGACAAACTTGTAAAGACTGAATAGTAGAATCGTGCTGTTGTAGCTGCATCTTCTGCTCCTGCTCAACCTGCGACAATTGAGCTACCTGATTCCTAAGCTGTGAATTTTGCTCCTTCTCAATGTTGTGCTTGTCGGAAAGCATTATGTTCTCTGACTGTCAACCAAAGAATGAAATTAAATTGAAGATAAAAATATGTGATGCAAAGATAGAAGTCATTACATCAATGCGAAGACCAATGCCTGAGAAATAAAGGAGCTTAAACGGAAAAGGACAAAAAAAAACTGGCATAAACAAAATAAACCTTCAATTTATAATCCAAATTTGACATTTTCTTTAAATTACAAGCACGGCTATCTTATTACTTCAAAGCTATAGCAGATGTATAGCCCCATATCTTAACTAATAATATCTTAAGCAAATATACCCAGCAACATGCAACGAAGATGGCTATACATACTTCTTATTCGTGGTGATGAAGAAATACATATATATCATTATCATGTCACCTTCTCATTCAAAGCACATGTTTCACATCAAAGCAAGTAGAACACCAAATACCTCTAACTTCTAGTGGAAACTGCCAATATTTTTTTCTGTGATATTAAAAAATAGCCAAGTATTCTAAGGCTCTAGCTTAAGCAGTGAAGGCATAATTTTCTATTCATTAATGAACAATCCCCGCTAAATTGTACAAGGTTTAGAATAATGAACAAATCTGTCAAGTGCAATTTCAATTTTGAAGGTTGAGAATGTGCAAGTAGTAAGACTAGATCCCAACCATTAGTAGTATCATGTAAAAGGATTGAAGGAAAATAACAGTTCTTTTTCTGAAATCTTTAGCTTCAGGACAGTTGACAGTGCTCTTCCAAGAGTTCCCATTCACAAAAATCAACATTGCCAAGTAAGCCTTAAACGAAATCTAGCATTTTTGAAAAACAGTTCCCTTGCCCAAAAGGCTCGAGGTTGAAGAATAGTGCACAAATACAAGTCCAGTTTAAGAAAATAGTACCTTCTAAAACATTCCACAAGTAACATACAAAAAATTAGAATGTCCAAATCAAGAAAAACATTACCTTCAAATCTGACTGCAGGGTATATGAAACTTTCCATGCCTTCTGAACTTCATTGAAGAGAAGAACGCATTGGTCATTTGCATCTTTCAGTGCTTGTTTTAGTCCTACAACCTCTTGTTTCAGATCTTGTACTTCTTTCTCTTTCTCGTACAGTTCCTTTCGTGCATCATTTGCCTGCATGAATGTCAACAACCAACAATCTATTCAAGGAATGAATCAGAAAAGACAGGTCAAAAAACAAGATCCCAAGCAAACCTTATAGGTATTCTTTTCAGTTGATACAGTATTGGACAATTTCTATTTTTAAGTGATATATTATGTAATGAGCAATTTCACAACGGAAGAAAATAAATAGAATGAACTAAATTATCTTGGATGGATTTCTCCAGTGAAAGAAGTTGGCATGGTCAAATCAAACAAATTATTCAAGTTCCAAATCATTTCTAAAGCCAAACATACAATATCTCGCCATTTCTTTATAGTATCCCTGTTCCCAAGGCTTGGTACGGCATTTCGCACTCTTGAAGCAAAATTAAGTGATGAAATGGTTTCTGTTAAACTTGTAGCTGCGGGAGACACAGTAACAAGCAGCAATGTCTTTGCAGTGTCCCCTGTGAAGAGAATATGCAAAATGTAAATTGGCATTACAACAATATAAAGTGAATTGCATCCAAAAAATGAACCACTATGACTTTAGTCAGTACTTTAATTTTAGTTTTGTAAGGAAGCACGCCCAAATGCATAGTTTGAAATTATATGCATGCAAACAACTGAAGTTAGATTCCATCTTCAGTATGAATATCAAATAGATGTCCATGCTGCATGCAGGATGCACATGTCAATAAATTAAGGGCTTTCAGTTACATTTATGCAGCTTGTCATATCACAGAGTCAAATTTAGTGTTTTTAAATCATGCTGCTAGATTCAGGGACTTTGATGTTTCACAGACAATTCTAACAAAGATTCTATCATTTCAGCCATAAGATTTTTTCATAAGCGGATACTAGCACATCATTTCAGCCAGAAGCTTTTTCCTAACAGAATAATTAGCTTCTCTTCAATCAGAAGAGCTCATAAAATTAGGCCAAGGATGCAACAAGCAACCCAAAAAATCTACTGGCAGGGAAATTAACGATATCATTCAATATAACTAATCGCTGATATATTTTATGAGAACAATGCCACAAAATCTGTTGAATATGTCTCTATCGAAAAATATCATAGAACAAATATTCTCAAGATATTATATTCCCAAAAGATAGAATGGCATACCAGAAAAATAAGGAAAATCCAAACCAGTATCCATATCAAGAATTTGAGACACAATCACAACAATATCCACAATTAGACAATAACACCAAACTGTGGAAATGAAAGGTACCTAAAGAGTCAGCTAGTACTTTAGTGAGCAATGAATTTTCATATGGAACAGTGTCCTTGTTAGAGGTTAGTGAAGACAATACATCTCCAAGCCTGCTGGGAAATAACAATCGATTAGCATCTTTGAACACAAATCTTGAGTAGATCAATAATAATAAACTCAGGGAACCAGATCCAAGGTGAAGGGGATATACGCCGATATTCTAAAGAAACAGTCAGATCCATTTCCACCACTACAATTCAGAGTGTCACTATCTAAAAGATGTATTATATTGAAAGAATGAACTACAAAATCAGCAAGATAGCTTAACCTAGTTTCAGCACATATAGCAAAAACTTGTCAACAAAATAAAAACAGCAAAAAGAGCTCTTAATTGGGGGTGTTTGTGGAATTATCTACATTAATTTCAATTAGTTGAAAATTATGCAATCAACTACAGAGGGAATAGCTCAGAAACAGAGAACCTTCACAGTTTCTTGGAGCATTTCATGCTGCACTAAGCCTGTATTGCACATTTCTAAGCTTTATGATAGAAAAGATATGATCCAATAGAACATACACAGAAAGTGATTTCATAGCATGAAGAAGTTCAGTCACCCGGTCCCCGCTATCATCATTCAAATTGAGACCTTCACTGCCAGCCAACTTCACAAGAGAAAGCTTGCTGTACAATTTCTCTCCACTAATCAAGTTGCTGTAGGATATGTGTATCGTAATAATCCTAACAAAAAAAATTGATCAATGTCAGATAGCAGTAAATAATATATTTCAAGTAATAGTGGGAAATAATACAGCATAACTTTTTATATGAGTTTCAGCACCATCTTGATGCATATATTAATGAAATGTCTTAAAAAAGTACTAGTGGGAAAATAAAGATGTCTGATAATACATATAAAGAGGAAAAATGATTAAATAAAATTCATAACATTTATTTAATGCAAACATGTAATGCAATTGTGATGTGTGTCTTGAACAAGTATATACACAAGGAAAATATAGGAATACCCTATCCAAGTGTAATGTCAAAGCATACCTTTTACGAATTTCTTTAAACTTGGTTGGAAAGAAGATAACTATCAACTCTGAGAAACTAATACATAAGCGTAAAATGGATACTATCAATCCCATTACGATGTCACCATTACTCTAGATTTAGTTAACACTTTTATTTACATCTATTTGAATTTTTTACTTCATCTCTCATTTTCTTAGTTTCATTAGTGTATAGGCTAGCAGCCCTTAGAGCTACTACCGGGCCAACTGAACCATAGGTTGACTAAAAAGTAATCATGATAACAGAATTCCACTATAATATGAAGAATCCCCAACACTATTCAACACTTTTCTTTCTCAATATACATAACAATGACAACAGATTACTCAAGAAACTATTAAAATAATTTGATGGGGACAGAGGGGGTCGTACAAATGTGAAACATTCAACTTAAGAGCATCATCTCCCCAGCTTTGAAGTGCCTCTTTCAGGACTCTAGAGAAATCCAAAGGGTTATCAACCTTCTCCTGATTCAGTTCTATAGAAGGTTCAAACAATCCCATTTGGATCTTTGGTAAATTTTTCCCTGGTCCCAAAAGTAAATCCCTTCCCTATAAAGGCAAGAAATTTGTCCATGTCGAAGAATCATTAGACCATTAGTTCAAAACAAGTAACATATCCATCTATTTTTTCCTCCATAACTGATGGAAAGCCAGTGGATAAATGGAAAGATAACCTGTTCATTACGGAGTTCAAGTGCAGTGATGGAAAAATCGAATCGAGACATAGCAGTCAAGTCTGAATTGGCTAAATCAAAAAGCTCCTCAAAGCACCGAGCACATAGACCACGATCATGATTAGATCCTTCCTGGAAAATAATAGAATGAAAAGAAAAGAGGGAATAAGAAAGATAATATCAAATATATATACTTTTCCAACTGATTATATTATTGTGTTGAACAAAGTAGGCCACACTGATATGCACCATGAATTGCAACACATATCAAATGTACCCAGTGAGTCTATGCAATCCTACATGCTACCTTCGCTGTGAAAATATATCAACGATCCCAAAAGCTGATAAAAATGAAAACTGGAAAGGACCAAGGAGGAAGAAGTAGGAGAAGCAAGTGAGCAACTATACCATTGTGTATGTCTTCCCTGAGTTAGTCGGGCCATATGTAAATATGGAAACATTGTATCCATCAAGAGCTGACTGCACTAGAGGTTGGACATCATTAAACAGTTCCGCTGCACATGAAGATATTTCACAGTGAATACACCAATCAGACTTAGGGTACACCAACTAATATGGGAACTGAGGAATGAAATCCAAGCTCACCTTGTCCAACATGAGGCCCATAAGTTCTGTCAAATTCAAAATCCTTCTTAGGATTGACAGCATTATCATCAGCAGTATTGACACGGATGGTAAATTCATCAGGAAATTCGACAACAGATGGACCCTCATCTTCAAACAAGGGCCTTACACGACAAAACACCTTTATATTCCCTGAAATTCAAACTATGCTGCTACTAAGACAAAATGAAAATAGTTTCAAGATACTCTCTCAATATTTCCTTATATAAGCATGGATATTGTATCAATTTCACAGCAAAACTTCCGGTACTTGGAAGAGCCTAGCAAAATGATATCCCTAGCTCTTCAGGATTTAGTTCTTATGGAAGCAGGAGCTTTATCAGCAGTTGATAAGTACCTTTGGCCGTGACTAAGTCATTGAACAACCTTCTCTTCTCACTAATAAGAGGAGCTATCCTATCCTCAGAATCCAAAGCAGCTTGATCTGAGATTCACACAAAGCTCTAAGTTCCACATCTCTCATCGAACTCCCTTTGTACAATAATGTCAAGAAGAAGAACGATAATGCGTTGTTGGACCAACAAGGTAGGTCCATGTAGCTGATATAGAAAGCAAGCTCCAACGCACTAGTCGTTCCCCCGTTATAAAAATGGTTGAGTAATATCAAGAAAATCCATATGTTTACCGAGCTTCCGGGTCTTGTCAGCGAGCACACCAAGGTAACGAGTAACTCGGTCCAGCTTAGCATTGGAATACTCCTGCAACTCAGTTGCTTCCTGCCTCAACTCCACGTAGTTCTCCCTCGCAAGCTGCAGGGATGCACAGGACAGCAGAGACAACCTCCTAATCATAAATTGCAGAAACCGAGTGCTGTGCTGGCTACTCAGCGAGCGACCAATTTCGCGAGGAAATGAGAGAGAATGAAGGGGGGAACCTTGACATTATTGCGGAGTCGCTGAACCTTGGAGGATAGAGACTGCGAGGAGACCGAGGAGGTGGAGATCGAGTACCGGCGGGCCAAGGGAGGGGTCGTCCGCTGTTGATCGTCAGCGTCAAAAGAAGAGGACTTCCTCGGCTCGAAACCGGTCACCTCCCACTTCCAGCGGTTCCTCGGGTCCGCCATAACCAGATTTCACCTGCAATACCTCCAGCTGAAGCTGCAGCAGCTGCTCCTCCCACCCTCCGCCTCTACGATAAAGAGAAATAGAGAGACTCCAGAGAGTTGGAGAGAGAGAAGACAGAGGGAAAGGCGAAGAAAGGGCCTAATCTTCCCCTCCCCTCCCTCGTGCCCCGAGATAAATGATAGGTGGTTGAGAGGCGTTACCCAACGGCGTCGTTTTACTAACTCCAGCAGTAACAAAGGTGTTTTGTGTTGGGCTCATCTCTTCATTATCATTAGTACAACTTTGTTTTTTGTTTTAATTTTTTATATTATATTACGAGAAAAAGGGATTGTATATTATTGAAAACGGGGACACCCTTTTGCTTGAAGGAAGGCTCGCAAAATGAATTTGAGTTCTGGCGCCATCTGCCCTCAATCCTTCATCATTTCACCTTCCTCCTTTTTCAATTCTTTTTTCTCAAAACTCCAACTGGACAGCGGGGACGCCTACCTGCTTCTCTGTCCCAGTGATTTTGATCATCAAAGACCCCTTCAAAAGCCAATCATGCCCCGGTCGGCCGTCAGTAATTTTCTTTTTTGTTGTAAAAAAACGATCTTGCGAATATAAATGGGCCAAAAAGCCCTGAACTAAAACGGAGCCTCGTCTCAGCCACCCACCAGTACCACGAGACCTTCCTCTTCGTTAGCATATCTGATCTTCTGAGGACGCTTCTGGAAGAAACAAGCTGAGCCCTAGGTGTCCATTTCAAACCATTCGCCCACTATAAAATGCGGTTATCGCCGTCACTATCCTCGCCCCAACTCCAACTCCATTTCATTAGCAATAAACTTCACAGTCCCTCCCGGTTTAAGTTTCTCAGCCAAATCGTTCTTCTGAAGGTGTCGGCGGTAGCCTAAACAATGGTTCTTGTGAATTCATGTTGTTGCGTTTCCACGGCACGTATACCTTCCCAATGGCTGGTTCTTCCGAGGAAGCAGTCGCCGAGGACCTGTTCACGCCTGGCCTTGAATACCCTTTCTCCCATCGGTATGTTCTTTGGCTTTATCTAATCGAATCGTCTCGTTTCTGGGTTTCATATGTCACTGCTTGTTTCCATTATTTTCCTCATTCTCTTTTATTTGCAGCTGTGGGAACACGTTGCTTTCATCTGAGTTTTTTTTTTTAAGTTTGTAAGTTTGATTCAGCTCTGATGGGGCTTAGAGCTATCCAAACAATTGTCTTTCTTTTCAGGATCGGGATTTCATGGACTACGATTGAGGGCGACAACCTCAGAGGACTCATCAAGTGGGACGAATGAGTACGTCTCTGGAGAGCGTGAAACCATAGCTACAGTTGAAGTGCAGGTGGAAGAGAAACCAACTGCTGCACAGAATTCATACACTGAGGGCTTCCCGTCGGTAGTATCTATTGAAGAACCACCGGCACCAACCCCTGATGCTCAGCCACAGGCATTTGAGATATCGGAAAACTTTGATTTAAAGGTTTGCATTGGTTCCTCTGTCTCCAATACTTTCCGTTTGATAACTAGCGCGTGTAGTCTAAATATGCTTTCTTTTTCTGTCTGAGATAACTGCAAAAGAGAGAGGAATTTAAAAGTCTCTTGGTATGCCTTGCTGATCCCTGAAAATTCGTCATTCTATTGACAGTGAAATTTTCATCAAGAAGGGGTTTATCAATTTCTCCTTAAGGGTCTCCTTGCAGTTCCCATTGAACACTGCATTGGTGCAATAACCTATGCTTGCTAGGATCACCTCTCGGAAACTGAAAAATGTTAAATTGATTATATTTTGTCCTTCAAAATATCCTTCCTGAACTTCAGAACTACTTTATTCATAAATTGGCATCTTGAAGATTTTGTTGCTATGATGAAGAATGATCTGTGATGGCACATAATAGTTGTGCCAGATGAAGCAACTGATCCTGAGCGATTACCTGAGCAACTTGTCCCTTCTTTTATTACTGCATGGTCATATTTTAAATTTGTAGTGTGATACTCCTCCTTGCCTTTTGGATTTTTTAATATATATTGTTCTGGATATCCTTAATATATCTGATTCTGGACATTGGATTATGCATTTAGTCTGATATTTCCTTTATTAAGGATTGATCATAGATTTTTCTCCAAGTTTTACTTTTTATGATTTATTCATATTCCTCTGGTAATTTCCCACAGCAAAGATGATGTTGCTATGATGATATTGAAGTTAATATAGAGACGTTTGTCTCAATGAAATGCTGACTTTTGGGTCGGCCTGAGCGGTTATTTGAGCAATGCATTCTGGGATCCTTCTTTTAAGTAGTCCTTTATGGTCTTTCTGTGTATGCTGCTCTAGTCATTTTGTATCCTACATCTTTTGAATCTTGTCAATCTTTTCCAAAAGTGTATGTATCAAATGAATGCTGGTATTTTGTATTTAAAATTGAGTTACGTCTTTCTTCTAGTTAATTTTGTATTTAAAATAGCATAATCGATTGTTCATTGTTTTGGCTCTGTCCTACTCCTGTTTTCTCCTTTGATGCCATCCAAATGTTATGATCTCTCTTAAAATCTCCCTGTAATCAGGGCTCACAAATTTAAGTCAAAACTTTATTGTGTGAGTTGTGATCTTGATCTGCATTTTTTGCCATTTGCAGTTAGATTCCAAGGACACCCTTCCCATTGCCCTCTATGGTAGTGGAGCTCTGGTAACACTATGGTTGGCATCAACTGTTATTGGGGCGATTGATTCTATTCCTTTGGTACTATCCACTATTAGTTAATTACAAATGCTTTCTGGGTCATTACTCATATGTAGCTTCTTCAATAAAATACCTCTTTTTTGTGTTCAATTCAGTTCCCTAAGCTGATGGAAATTGTTGGTTTGGCCTACACGGTGTGGTTTGCTTGGCAATATCTAATTTTCCAGGTTGGTCATTCAAACTTTGTATCACTCGTCTTACCACAGATTGGTGAAGCTGTTGCCATTTTTTGACAAGAAAAGTTATTTTCCTTTTTTGGATGTTAAAACCTGAAAGAAGTGAAAGGCTTTTCCACTGTTATTGGAAACTTGATCTATTTCCTCTGCCCAAGTAAATAATCTGCTTGTATATTATTGGTCGCCCTGCTTCAAATTTCTAGCTTGTCTGCCCTCTAAAAATGATCTCTTTGAGTTTCCAAGAAGTAAATGCTATAATTTCTTTGTACTCCTAGTAGTCCTAGATATGAGGACCATGGCATTCTCTTAGTATATGTAATAATATGTATTGGGACTTTGACTCGGCAGGAAAGTAGAAAGGAGTTGTTCAACAAAATCAGTGATCTTAAGCAGCAGGTGCTGGGCTCAGAGGATGAGTGATGACGAAGCCAAGAGAATTTTGAATAATACTGTACCGTACTATCAAATCATCTTGTAAAGATAATTTCTATTCTTTTGTCGGCGGTACATGTTGATAATAGATGTTGATACTTTCAAAGTGGAATTCCAGGCAAGCTGTCTTCTGGTTCTCTGTTCTCATAACTCCTCCTCCTGGATGGAGGTAGGTAACATTGAGTTGATTGATGGAGCCCTCTACCATACTAAAACTTGAGAATCCTCCATTGATGAACTTAAGACAACTGGAGATCTAAATACCGAATGCCCCTCTTCACATGAACACTTGAAAGAGTACTTCACTTCTGTGAATTCCATTATGGTTATTCATGAAATACTTTTATTATAACGAATCCGATGTGAGGGATCTCAGTGTAGAAACTACTAACTAGCTAGGAGGGCAGAGGGGGGAGGGGGTACAGCCTCACTCCTAAATTGTTCTGAAGCACTTCATGACCAAAGAAGTAATGCTGGGAGAGATCCTCCTGTCCCTAATAAATGCAGGCTAAGACAGCAAGAAATGGACTTGTATCTTTCATTAGTAGGAACAAGGACAATGGAGGTAGAGTTGGCCTTTCTAGGAAGGAAGCCAGCTAGCTATAAAGAAATTTTGTACAGCTTAATTAAATGAATGACCAATGATGTTCCTTGAGTACTTGAAGTGCACAGAGAAGCCATCACATCCTGGAGCCTAGTCATCTTTAGAGAACATAACTTATTTAATATCCATACCCAAAGTCTATCCAATTTCTTAGGTCATGGTTCTTCCATAAAGCTAGCTCCCTGAGTGGTTCACATTGAGGTCATGTAACCAGTTTTAGCAAAGAGATCCTTGGCTTTTGTTTGTATATAGCCTCCTCCTTCTCCTCTATAAGGTAAAGCTCTTGTCTAGAAGTATTCTCTTGTTATCTTGACTCTGAAGTGCCCGTGACATGGTAAGCCTTTGAATCTGCAGAAAATGCTCTCTTAGAGACACCAGCTCCTTTAATGTCTCCTTCCCTCTAGCATTGAAGATTTTAATTCACCCTTCAACCTTATCAGAAATAAATAAAATTCAGATGAGCTCGTAGGAATTTCAGAGAATATCCAGGTTCAAATGGGCAAAAGAGAAAGAAGATGGCCAAAATCCAATCCTCATTTCCAAGTATTCTCTTCAATTTTCTTAGTTGGACTCCTATAATCCTTCTATTGGTCTAGTGTACTGACATCCTGTGAATGCATGATCAGAGAGAACCAACTCCTCCAACAGTCCTCTGAATACATTCAATGCAGGGGTGCTAGCAGCAGTCAGAGATCACTCCATTGAAGTCCCCAGCATAGAAAAATGTAAAAAGCACCCAAACTCAGAAGAATAAATGGAACAGTGGATATGTTGATTAGATTGCATAAGTACATTAAGTTGGATAGAGGAGTTTGGAAATGATGGGAATCATCCTTTGAATTGGTTGTAACTAAGGTTCCTAAATATATCCCAGGTGTATCAATAATACACGCGTGATATATTTAGGAACCTTAGTTACAACCAATGTGGAACCAGCTCCCACTGCAGCTTCACTGGCCGGACGAGTATGAGGAAGCAAAGATCAAGACAATTGAATCTTAGAAACTTTTAGCTCATCTTTCCATCAAAAACTTGGATTTCAGCATCTGCTTTCCCATGTGAATTTCTCCAAGTTTCTTGGGTTGCAATAAAGGTTTTGGTGAATAGCGTATCTGTCGTCACACTTATGTATGTGGTCAAGAGGACTTGACCAGATGTTCGGAAGAAGAAGGTGGAAGGGGAGAGGAGGAGGATCTGCAAGCAATCTATAGGGAGGGGTTAAGGTATAGCCCACAAAAGAGCGCCAAAGTTAGCCGTTGTTCTAGCTTTTAAGATGGTCTGGTTGATCAATTAATCTACAACCCATCCATAAAAATCTTTAATTAGCATGGTCAGGGGGGCTTGCTTGCAAGTGGGCGTAGTTGGAATAATATTGGAAGCATTTAGCTCGTATGATTACATCATCCATGTACCCCCATAACCCCACTAGTATTAATAATAATACTAAATAGTGAAGGGAAGAAAACCCAGTAGACTTGCATATGCTTGTCCAAAATGATTGCTTGCACCAGTGTCTTGCCCTCTGTTGATATTGAATGTTTCTTCATAAACACAACACGCTGATGGCAATTCCATTCAAGAACCCTCTTTTTTTATCTTCATCCCTTCACCTGCATACATGCAAATTACTGCCAAGTAAGGTACGACACTCCATGGGCAACTACTGCCATGGCAGCTACATGTCTTAGTCCATGCATATATTAGAGATTATCGTGGCATTCAAATGGTAGAGTATAGTGTATACATAGGTTCCATGTAAGTGGCCACATAAGGGCCGGCCCTTTCCTTAGAAATGGAATCTGTGAGATGATGACATTGCAGGAAATGCCAACCCATTAGATTCAGTGGGTGTGACACAAACAAGCCAAGTCAAGCCACAGGGCAATACTCAGTTGAAAAGTCAAAACCAATACCCGTCAGTTCTTTTCCTTTTAGCTATAAAACAATTCAATCCCTCATGTCACGGGGTATGATTGAATGCGAACGACCTCGGATTCCATCCAGTGAAACTGTCCACGTGGCAGCGTGACCTCAGCGCTTCCAAAAGTGCTGAACCCAAAAAAAAATTTTATGTATCTTTTTTATTATTTAAGAAGAAAAAAATATTTGTTAATCCCAGCGCCCCAATTCCACGTCATCGTTACCATGGACCCGCCTCCACCAAATCACATCTCAATGCTTTTCCGTCTACGTTGTTTCTTTCATATTTATTTTTAAATATTTTTCTTAGTTATTCCTTGGGAATTGCAATCTGCAAATTAATTAGCACCGGGTATGACCCGATCCACGTGCAGACCGACCCGACCCAACTCAGCTTCTCTCACTCGTCACCAACTGAATTCTCCTCTATTTATCCAAAACATTTTATAGGCATAATACTTATAATAATATAAATTAATATATTTACTTAATTTACACGTGGATAATTAGTAAATTATGTTGGCCAGATTTATTACCAAATAAAAACACTTAAGGAATTAATTAATCCCTTTTAAAATAGTCATTTTCCTTTTTGCAATTGACTATTCATTCTAAAACAATATTAATTAAAATAGATAAAAAGCTTAGAGAGCGAGATAATTCATTCTTCTCTCCAAAATAGCCTCCCATCTTTCCAAATTTCAATAAATGCCCCTAGAAAAAAATATGGGAAAAGGAGGGCGATGCTTGTTCCCACCATAGGTCGATCGCGTGCCACGTGTGGGAATGCCGTAATCTGAGCCGTGCGAAGGTGGCGGGCAGGGTGCCTTAACTCGGGTAGGGAAGGAAATGATCATAGCCGTCCATCTAGAGATCGACGGGCGGAAGGTTGCCCGGCAGATCTTCAGCGCCTTTAAGTAGGGCTGGTGCCTCCCTCTAGCTCCTCGTTCAATGGTGTACGAAACGAAACCCTTCATCCCCTGTCTTCGTCGTCTTCTTATTTTACAATGGTGTTTGGTGCATAGCCGCTCCTCAGGCGAGTCCTCTAAGCTCCGGTGATGACTCGCCGTCCCTCTACCGGCGGCGATTAGTCCCGGATCCGACGGATCTGATCTCCGGTGGCGATCTCTTATGGCATCAGCACTATTGGCCAGTCGAATCGAACCTTCCTGCGGTGACCGTAAGGTGTATGTGAGGAAATACACCTCCAATTCCGCCACCGATCACAACAGCCCCCTTTTCATGGCTAACCCTAAACCTAGCTCAGCCGCCGCAGCCAGGCAGTATATCCATGATCCCTCTTCTATTCATTTCCGGCATGAAGATGACCACTCGTCTGCGGCCATCGACGAGGAGGAGGCCTCGTTCGCACCCTCCCGATCGTCGAGGTTCGATGCCTCCGAGTATGTGACCTTCAGTCTCGACGATTTCTCCAGATCGGAGCTGAGGGACCTCAAGAGACGCTTAATGATGGAGCTGGACCAAGTCCGCATCCTCAGATCCCGCCTGGAGACAGTCGGCCATGAGATCAGGTCCGTTTTTCCGACCTCTCAGTTTTCTGCGACGACCCGGCCCTCTCCGGATGCAGTGGCGGAGTCCCCAAAGTCCAAGCTCAAGGAGATTACAGCAAAGACCGGCACAAGCAAGAAGGGCGCGAAAAGGTCCAACCATTGTGTGTCGGACAAAGAGACGAAGAAGCCTATTCCAGAACCGGCGCCGATCCGGTTGGACCCGAGAATTGAACAGCTTGTCTCTAGTATGATGAAGCGCAGCGGTCAGATTTTAGGCAAGCTGATGAAGCACAAGCACGGATGGGTCTTCAACACTCCCGTCGACGTGGTGGGTCTAGGGCTCCACGACTACCATCAAATTATCAAGAACCCGATGGATCTCGGAACTGTTAGGTCTAAGCTTGATAGGGACATGTACCGGAGACCCCAAGATTTTGCTGCTGATGTCAGGTTGACTTTCAACAATGCTTTGATATATAACCCTAAAGGAACTGATGTACATGTTATGGCGGAGACTCTCCTGTTGCAATTTGACCAGATGTTTGATCCAGCCTACAAGAAGTTTGAGAAGGAGCGGAAGAGGGCGTTAGCTGAGACTGCTGCTCTGGAGTCGAAGCTGCCAGTAGTTTTGCCTGAGGAATCTGTTACTGAAAGTGTTAGAAGAGAGCTGGATCCTATCGAGAAGAAGCCTAGTTTGAACCAGAACATAAATCCCCCAAGTCCAGAGAGGAGCCAACCACCGGCATTGTCCAATCAAGAGCCGGCAGCAGAACCTGCGCCTGCTCCCTCAGGAGGGAAACGGGTGAAGCAGGGAAAGCTACCTAAGCCCAAGGCAAAGGACCCGGACAAGAGGGAGATGACACTGGAAGAGAAGGCGCGGCTTGGTATGAACCTACAAAACTTGCCTCCAGAAAAGATGGGCCAGCTGGTGAGCATTATTAGGAAGAGGAATGAGCAGTTTGCACAGGACGGTGATGAAATAGAATTAGATATTGAGGCTTTGGATACTGAAACCCTTTGGGAGCTTGATCGCTTTGTCTGCAACTATAAGAAGTTGGCCAGCAAGATCAGGCGGCAAGGACTTATCCACAACCAGGTTTCGGCGTCTGAGATCACTCACAAGGTAAAGTTATATTGATTAGGATGTCATGTTATGCCAGCTTTCTGCTATTGTTCATTGGGAGATGGTATTAATTACTGTACTTATTTTGAGCAGTCACCTGTGAGAGTTACCCCTGAAGCTGCAATTTTTCCGCACAAGGGAAAGAGAGGAGAGACAGGAGGTGGTGATGAGGATGTTGATATCGGGGATGAAATGCCGATGGGGAGTTACCCACCTGTTGAGATTGAGAGGGATGATATGCGGTCAAATACTTCGAGCAGTTCGAGCTCCAGCAGTGATTCCTCTTCCTCTAGCGGTATGACATTTGATACATTTTCTGGGTTGTGTCTGATTTCCTTGAACGAATTGTGAGTTTATTGGGTGGAAAAGGAAACGGGGATGGATTTGACGTACTGCGAATTTCTATCTGCAGATTCAGATTCTCGGAGTTCTGGGAGTGATTCGGAAGCCGACAGCGTGCAGTCACCTTTTGTTGGTTCAAAAGGAGCCCACGGGGGTTAGACGATTTTTTCTCAGTCCTGTCATTTTCTCTCTGAGTCTGGAGGGTGCGCTGAATTTGGGGGGGAAGCCTCGAGATGTTGTGCTATGGTGATGGGAGAGGAGGAATACACAATGGTGGTGATGGCAGTGCTGAAGTTAGAGTTGTAGCATTTGTGTAAAGGGATAAGCTAAGGGGAGCCTAGAGGGAGCCGGAACCAGCAAGTTTTCTATGCCTGGTTGTTCATTCAATGAGGGGGTATTTTTTGTTATGAAATTAGCAGCAGAGCAGGGGGGTAAGAATTAGGATCAGGCTGGCGAGGTAGGTCTTTGGTCTTGCTTGTTCTTTGTTAGTTTGTAGAGCACAAGGATCTGGATTGGAGATTGGAGATGATGAAAAGGGATTGATGGAAAGGGATGACGGGGTTGGGTTGGGTGTAGGGCAAGCATTTTTTGTATCATACAAAATCAAAAATCGACCTCAATGGTTTTCACGACTGCTTCCCGTGCTTCTTCTTGGATTCCATTGCTTCAAGTTAGAGAAGACAGTAGACCTTTGCCAGCTTTTGCTTTAATGGCTCTGTGTCCTTTGCTTGCTACCGGAGTAACATAATTATCTTCTCCATGATCCTTGTTTCCTTGGACCAATCCTAAATGACTCCTCATTCAATCATATATGCCTTGCGAAGAAAAAGTCTCCCTAAATTTTGTTTACAAGTAGAGCTCTTCATCACTCCAAATTTGATGAAGAGCTCTATAATAATATATACCCATTAGAATTATCAACTGCAACTAACTGCATATGGACATCTAATTCAGGACAATGAGGTGTTAAGACCCAAGATTCAACTTCTGAACTCAAAAGTTATAAGAAACATTTGATTTTGAGCCCTAAAAAACAAAGCACAAGTAGAATATGTCCAGCGGGGATTAAAAAGACCTTGAAAAAATGTTTGTCAACCACAGTGCCTTTTCATGGAACAACAATTACTTGATTCACATGCACAACCAACAGCCTCCTCTTTTTTTCTCTAAAATCATACAGTAAGTGATCGAGCAGAGGCTAATTTTATAATTCTTGAGAAATCTTGTGTGACAGTCTGACCTTTATCACTATAAAGGACTTTTCTACATTAATTAGTAAAAGCTTTACGGATAAAATATGATGGTTCCAATGATTATTACAATTTACGATATATATATATATATATAGAGAGAGAGAGAGAGAGCAGGATATCTTCGCTAAAAATATTTGCGAATCACCTATAAGTCGTATAATCTAGTGCAACAGACGACACAGTTTCTCCTTTCAAGGGCAATGTAAAGTAGAAGCCTCCAAATGTATGACATAAGATCAGAACTTAATCCCATGGTACATGGCCGACAAGCATCCAGTCACCATCCTTATTCTCATAAGTGAGTACATACTATGATCCATGAAGAAGATCCTCGTAGCTGTTCTCAGTTTGCCTTTAACTTTCCTTTTTAACAGTTCCATTGTATCCACATTGACCTGAAAGATCACACATTGTCTCAAGATATAGTTATCTACCAAAAAAAAAAGACTTGACAAATAGTTCACTATGAAACGGATGAGAAGGAATCACTAGCTCACCTACAATGAAGCAGCTGAATAGCGCACGAAATAGTATTTATTAATACTCAAATAGTGTAGTGTAGAGAAGAAAAATACTCCGGATAAGGTGGATTAAACATTTAGTGAAGAATAAAAGTGAAAACCAACTATAATAGTTATAATAGTTAAGTATAAAATAGTAATTATATGGATAACTTGTACACCATATATTGGTATTATCCATAAATAATCATGTAAATTAGAATTTTATGAATAAGAGAGTATACATATAATATAAGCATAATCTACAATTTAAGTTGATTAACAGTAACTTTTATAATATCATAAATTTTCTAATGCATAAATTGAGAATAGATGAAGCCGGAAAAAGTATGGAAACTGGAGGTAGAATGCTAAATAAGGAACAAAATTAAATCAGAATAAAAGAGAATGATTGAGAGATAATTGAGTGCCACCAACTTGAAAAAAATGATTGTAAAGAAATTAGAAAAAAAACTAGTGAACAAGTTAGGGTTACATTAAATTACAAAACTTCCAAATTTTTAAGTTGTCAAACCAATATAGATGAAACTAGAGTGCATTTAATAGGAAATTTAATGTAAAATTTTTAGTTATTTTATTTTTTTAATAACCGATTAGGAAGAAGTGAAATAGATAAAAAAAATCGCTAAATCAGTGGTAAAATTCATCGGAAATCTGTTTGTTATAGTGCATAACCGATCAGTTGGGACACCGAGCACGCACGTGTGGCTATACACACCATATCAATTTTCTCACCTGACAGCTTACTCAGATTCCTCTATTTTTATTCGAAAACTCACCATGACAACCCGAATTCACCGCTTGGGCAAATTAATCCATTAATAAGCTCTCAAGTTATTAAATGAAGAAAAAAGTCTAGATAGATTGCCACGGAGGTATATATCACCACCTACATATAAAATGGGGTCACTTACTCGCCGGAATGAGCACAAAATTCTTTCCCAACCACCGATTATTCCCTTTTTTAGTGACCTTCATACTAGAGAAGATATCTCCCACGTCTGGCCACCTCCAATTACGTTATTGTTACCACTAGAAAGCTAAAAATCTAAACTTTTCATCGCCACCCCTCTTGACCCTCGAATATTCATCTTTCGTCTTTGTCGAGATCGCACAATACCCGATCTACGACGACTCAAAACAAAGTAGTTGTTTTCGGGGTTAATTCCGACAGCCACGAGGGCCCTCGCGAGTTGAGAAAAAGTAGACGAGTCCCTTGAGACTCTCTTTCACCTTCAATTTTGCCCGATTTAAGTCATGTTTAAGGATAAATTAAATTCTCTCAAGTTTGGAATTATGGGTCTCAGCTTACTAAAATATGATTGCAGGGACTACAAACCACCCATTAATGTCATTCAAGTTGCTAGAGGTTGCTAAGAGAGTTAGCTTTCCAACCTCACCGACCTCGACAACCAACGTGCCATCTCTGGTAAGATTCGGGCTCCAATCCAACTCAACTACATCCGCATGCAAGTTTCTGATCATGTATGATCAGAGCGCCTCTTTCCAAACTCGGCCAAACCAATATTATGACGGGCTAGAGGACCTCCCACTTAGTTTGGAGATTTTTGGAGTTAGTTAAATTTTTTATCAAAGGTTAGGGGTCAAAATATAAATATTTGAAAGTTAGTGGACCCAAATACAATTAGGATTTTTATGGAGTCTTCTTAAGGGACAAAATAAGGTTTTTGGGCCTGATAGGAAGGTTTGGAGAAGTTTGGGGACCGGTGTTGCCTATTTTTAAAAAAGTAGGGACCTATTTGTAAATAATTGAAAGTTAGGGACCTAAATACAAAAAAATAGTTTTGCATGGTTAAAATGCAACATTTGGAAAACCTAAGAACCCAAACATGAGTTAAAAGAGTTTTGGGACTTAAATGAGAAATTGAAGGGTTAAGAAACACTTAAACCCAAGTTTTAAAAAAGAAGGTTAAATATGTAATTTTGCTTAAATTTTGGGAAATTTTGGTAATTTCAATAAAATGTATCTTGAAATGTTTAAATTGGTCATTAAGGACCTGAATGGGCACTAAAGTGAACTTTGGGAACCCAAATGGAAGATTTGGAAAAGTGTAAGGTACAAATAGAGAAATTTTAAGAGAAATTGGTAAATTTATATTTTTTGTCAAATAGAACGATCAAATGATAATTTGGTAAAATAAAACCACTAGATGGCCAATAAAGAAATAGTAATAACTTAGTGAGTGCTCAATGAAATGAGTATTAGTGTTAAGCCAAAAAGGTCTGTCACACACGTACCCAATTACCCAATTTGGTAGAAACCCTATAAATAACCCGATACTACTCTCCATACTATAGTAGATATCACTTTTAATATCATAGTACCACAAGTATTAAAGTTTAAAACAACGTATTAGATATGTTTTTCAAAATATGTCGGAATATATATATATATATATATATTATTTTGTATATAAATTAGTAAAGACGAATTATTGTACCTATTTGATAGTTTGTATTCAAATGTTCTCTTTTAAATTTTGTGCACTAAATGGAATAAGAAAATGAGGGTAAGTTTAAAATTCAGTGAATAGAATTTACTAAGATCGACTTTCTACTCATAGTTTATCTTATACCCCAAAATATACAACGATTTCATTTATTTGTAAAACAAGTGTTATGATTAACCGGTTTAAAACAAGCTATTACTTGTTTAATTAATTAAAACTTTTCTAATAAATTTCTCATCTTATATGTGACAAGTAAAATACTTTACTTACTATTTAAAAGAAATTTTAAGGGTTATAAAACTTACCATGGGTAACAAACCTTATTCATCTTTTCTTATTAAAATAATTTTCACGGTTCATGTCTCAAAAGACAAAATAAATTTCTTATTATCTTAAAAACTTTTTAAATTTTTTTAAATAAAAATTAATTTATATAAACTAATAAACAAGCTATTAGTTATTTTATTTTTTTAGAAAATAATTCTTATTTTAGTTTGTTTTTCTGATTATTTACACAATTTCAAGGTAATTTTCTTAATAGTTGAAAAACTTTTTCATAATTTATTTATAATAGTCCAACTGTCTTTTATATCACACAAATACCATTTTTTAGTAAAAAGATTAAAAATTTACTAAATATACCTTTAAATACTATCATCTCAATATATGTTCTATTAGTAGCTAGTATTGTATTTACTATCCACTATAATAAAAGATTATAAGATCTACCACATCGTATGTGTGAGCACATTGGTTCAACATCGGGACTTATGGATACTTCAATCCCTATTGCTTGTATTGGATCCGGTCACTGAGTTTATCAGGTTTTGCTAAACCCGATCCATTCAGATCTTATTGGGTTTAGTCGAGTTTGATCGAACTCAATAATTAAAATATATTTTATTAATGAGTAAATTCGAACATTCAAATAAATTATTAATAGTATTGATACTATACGAACTAAAATATTGTTAATTTTATTATTTATTTAAAATAAATATATTTAACATAAATAAGCATTTCATTCATAAATTTAAAAATTCTACTACTATTAAATTTTCGAATTAAATTTCTCTTCCAATCAAATTTTATAATATTCTTATTTTTAGTATATAATATAATTTACATGAGGTAAAATTGCATTGATACAGGTTGGAATATTATTAATAACAAAAAAAATTTTGGTTAACCTTTTAGGTAAGAAAAATTTGTGTTGATCGGACTGTCCTCCAACATCCGAACCCGACCATCGGTTTTGTTGGATTCGATCTCCTATACTCGGACGGGTACTCCTTAATTTATGGATCAGGTCGAGTATAGAGATTTTTCCCAGCTCTAACCTTCAAGAATGCATTCATAGCATCAATGTTACGAACAAATACAAGATTTGATCAACAATCCATTAATTGGTAAGTGGTAGAAAATGGGGTTAATATGATTTCATACTCTTTCACATTCAACTATTAGTTTGATATAATGTGACTTTACTTCATTTTATACCACATTTGTTCATTTTAGTTAATAAAATATTACTATTTCAAGAGCAATGAATGTTATTCAAAAAATTATTAAAAGATAACTAAAAACAATTAATATACCACTTTCAGATTTTAAATTTAATTAAATATCAATATATTTATACAATGTGGGATTATATTATTAACCTATTCCTTAAATATGCTTCTGGAACTATAGGTGTGAGCTTATTTTTTGGCAACAGAATATAGAATATACCATACGATAGTATTGAATTTCGTGAAATTTTATTTGAATGGGAACATTTACATCAATCTCTAAAAAAATTTCTGCTCAAAATTGTCTCACAACCATCTTTTTGTGTTAAAGCAAAAGAAGTTGTGAGTGCAAGTTTGGCTTCTTTGTGCCCTAATTTTCAAGGGAGAAGTTATGCATTCCAATGCTATTTGAGGGCACTCACTTTCTTATTTTGTCCCTCCTTGCGAGTTGGTGTCTTCTAGCTTAATGGGCAAGACAAAAGAAAACTATCAATCCAAATCTCTTGGATTAAAGATTTAATTATAATAAAAATAATATTATATCTCAAGAATTAGTTTAAATGAATGAATTGAGATTTAAGATTTAGTTCAGAGATAAAATTAAATTAATATATATAATTAATTTAAATTTTAAATAGTGTAAAATAATATAAAAAATATTGCACTAATCTAATCCCACACCGATAAATTTACAAGAAGGATAGAAAAAGAAATCTATAAATACATTCATTCTCCTGTATCATTTATTTATTATTCTTTCATGCATCACTTCACTCTTAAGATAAGTGAGGAATATGAATATGATATGGGGGATCAAATGCCCATATGACATTTGATACATTTTCTGGGTTTTGAACAAACTGTGAGTTTATTGGGTGGAAAAGGAAACGGGGATGGATTTGACGTACTGCGAATTCTATCTGCAGATTCAGATTCTCGGAGTTATGGGAGTGATTGGGAAGTCTAGATGTTGTGCTATGGTGATGGGAGAGGAGGAATACACAACGGTGATGGCAGCGCTGAAGTTAGAGTTGTAGCATTGTGTAAAGGGATAAGCTAAGGGGAGACTAGAGGGAACCGGAACCAGCAAGTTTTCTATGCCTGGTTGTTCATTCAATGAGGCAGGCGGGGTAGGTTTGCTGATCTTTGGTCTTGTTTGTTCTTTGTTAGTTTGTAGAGCACAAGGATCTGGACTGGAGATGAAGAAGAGGGATTGATGGAAAGGGATGATGGGGGTGGGTTGGGTTGGGTGTAGGGCAAGCATTTTTTGTATCATACAAAATAAAAAATCGACCTCAATGGTTTTCACGGACTTAATGCACAGCGAAATCATTGTACTTGATAGGAAGACAGTAGTTGAGCAAAAAAAGAATAGGCAGAGAGTAGACCTTGCAATGCGACGGCTTCCCGTGCTTCTGCTCGGATCCCATTGCTTCCTGCCGCTGCACACGAAAGCAGCCATCAAGCAATTCACCCGGTGGTGACCCGGGGATCTCTACGCGTGGCTTGTCCCTTTCTTCTTTGTCGTGCCTCTCTCGGCATCTATGAGGAAAGGCCCAAAAAAGGTCTCTGAAGTCCATTTCTGTACTTCACACTCCATAGCCCAAACTTATCTGCAGTATCTTTCCCAAATTGATCACCTTTGTCCACAGTCCATTGTTACACTGCTATTTGATATGTGCAGATATCCGATTCGTCAGCAGATATTACTGGCCGTGTGAGATGCCGATTACCAAATAAGAGAAGAAACCTATAGCATCCGACAAGGAGTTTATACGAGCTCAAAGAGAGAAGGACGCCTTGGAGTTGGAGTAAGTGGGCGAAATAGACTAGACTAGCTGAACATAGAGACCAAGACATGAAATGCGCAGAGGAGAGGCAGGATAACATACAATTTATGGGTGACAAGAAAGAGAAGAAAAAAGGTGCTGTGAATCTTGGAAGTTCTTAAAGAATTATGAACTGTCCCTCCCATATCTGTTTTCTCTGCAGAGACGGAGCATTAATCTTCAAACGAGTTATTTCATCGCACATGAAAATCAAACATAAAATTCAATTCATCTGGAGACCAGGTACAAGGTCACCTTTCTTTTTCTTCTCTCACTCTTAATTTATGCATCGAACTTAAATAGGAACATTGATCACATGGAGTGGTGGTAGTCCATACACCATTAAAATTTCTTTATGATATGATCAGCACATGAAGATGATTGATGGATCGCAGCAGCACTCGTCGATCAGGAAACAACAACACAGAGCTGCAAGACTGCATATTCCTAGTGTTAGTCTTCTTAATAAGTATATGTAATAAACGATTTATTATTACAAACGGTACCTACCATCCTTCAAGAAAACCAACTTCTCTTCTAGGTGGAGGGGCTGCATAGTACTGAGGGGGAGCCATCACCGGTGGACCTTGATAATACCCTTAATTTGATATGCAAGAAAACCAGGTTTAACTCTGACAAAGAGATCATCTTCCCGTGCAGTGAAGAGGAAGAAGACAGAAGAAACTAAAACTAATCGTAGAATATGATGATGAGTATGTGACATACCTTGGTGAGCAGGATAAGGGTATGCATACTTTGGGTCGCTCATCTCTTGATCTTTTTTGCTGAGATGATGATGAAAGTGAGAGGGCTTTAAGCAAACGAAGGTGAGGTGTTCTGGGGAGAGGAGAGGAGACTGATGAAGGGATTCCCTTTTGCAGTTGCAGTTGTGACTTTTTTAATAGAGCAGTTTAAGGCTGATGTGTGTGAGTTGGAAGGGTCTCTATGGATGCTATGCATTTACGTCTTTATTGATTATGATGGTGAAGCAGGTGCTCTCTACTAAGTCAAATTTCTACGTCATAAACCGCAAGCAAACTCACCCACTCCACTAGACTGCAATCTTGAGATAAGTAGAGGTATGTGTCTACTAATGTATAGACTTTAAGAAGAAAAAAAAGGGCTAAATTAAGTAATTATGTCAAACATTTGGCATAAACACTAGTTGTGTGGTTTGCCGCTTCTAATGTACATATTGATGCTATGAATATAAATGGTATAAAGGATTGGGTAGAATGTTGTTTTACTGCTGCACAAATGGGATCAGAAAATCAGAATAGGCCAGATGGCAATCACATGGTGCTCTGAGATCTGAAAAGAGTCTCATGGCACCCCTCACAATCTCTACCTGGAAAAAAAACACCCACAAGTAAAGATCAATATTAATTGTAACGAAGCCTTGATTCCTCTCACAGCACGAGGCTACAGGAGTAAGGATCATGAAGGACGGGATCTGTACGACTGTAGGCAGCAAGTCCAAACCACGGGCAGTGATGAAAGAGAGGCAGCAGCGCTGGTACTTGGCGCCAAGCTAGCAAATGAATGGAAAGTGCCCAACATTATTATCTAAACATACCCAAATCAAGTATACACAGGTTACACAAACACAAACCATGCATATTCCAAAATGCATAGGTTACACAAACACAAGCCAGAAAGTACTCTTACTCGCATGATTTTTACACAAAGGGCTATTAAAAGGGGAGATAAATTTTTACTAGCTCGTGTAGAACAGATGGTGTTTGTTCTATGGAACTTTGCTCATCACACAGGCTTTATGGGAATCCCCCACCCCTTTTTCCTCCCATTCCTTTTTACTACTGTGTGGGCTGGGGAGGTGGGGAAATAAATGCAAAGCAAGAACAGACAAGTAAAAGGAAACAAAGTAGAGAACTAAGCTACAAAAATTCATCTCTGTCCGTCTCACAGACCAGACCAGACCCAGGGTCACATGTGTGTAGTAACAGATCTCTTGGATTTAACTGCAGCATTCCAATTAGTATTAAGCAATGCACACTTGCACTGTAATATTCCTAATGGTGGAGCTGCAGATGAACCGCATTATTTGCCAAATTTTAGGCATTAATCTACCTGGGTAATTCAAGAACAGTTAATGGTAATCACAGCAGTGTTATTGTAATTAATTAAAGATAATTTTTTAGCCAAGGAAATTCATATCATATATAAGAATTGCAGGGGCTGTCTCTCTCACTCTCTGTTCCAGACCAGACCGACCATGGAAATGACTCATGAGTGCACATCACAACTTTTTGCTAGACCCCATAACAAGGACGAGAGACAAAAGGCCCTACTGACACAATTGTGAGGTAGACCTAACTCACACTCACTCATCAACTGGTACTAGCTCGCTCCACTTGCAAGTGATATCATACGCCATCTATATATTGGCAACATCAAACCCATCTTTAATTTGTTAATTTTTTGTTCCCAGTAATGGCAAAATCTATCCATCTATCTAGAACTCACATAAACCAAAATAGAGAACCAACTTGTGCGAGAATGAGTCTTTCCAAGTATTATCAGATAGAAAAAGAAGATTATCCGGATTCAGATGTTTGGACCAAATAGGCCAGTTGTTGGGTGTTTGCACCTATTGAATGAAGGGATATGATCAAAGACACATGTATGTGTATTACCATGCATATGTCTGCATAATTATTTCTTGGTTCTTCTCAAGTACAATGAATCTATCGTGCAAAAAAAAGTACAATGAATCGGGTACAAAATGTCAATGTAGAAGATGCGAATCTCAACTACACGTTTATATATTAGATTTCTACGTATGATTGAAGTACGTAATACGAGATCTTGCTTTCATACTCAGAAATATGGGGTCTGAAGCATTGCAAAGTTTTCGGACAAATTATTAAGGGTCACTCGGAGACAAGAAAGCTAATTATATAATTATACGCCAGAAGCAAAGAAAGCATGTCTAGTATATAAATTAGATCAGATGAGGCTGCTGCTGGTGCTGGTTGCTGGTTGCTGGTGGGGACACACATTGTGGGCTTCTGCATGCATTCATCTACCTTCACATGTATGGTTCTCTTAAACCTGTGTGGCTCCACATGTAATAATAAAGCCATGGAAAGCGAAACCTCCACCAATGAAAATTTCTTGAATATGTGAAATCCAAGGAACCCATCTCAAAATTCAGAGTAACTTGCAAACAAACCATATGGTTTTTCTTTCAGGGTCTTTCCCCCTCTTAAATTAATCAACCTTCTCGTCTCAGTCCCAGCAACATCAAAAAACCGGGCTATGACAGCTGTGATGTGTCAATATCTGCTCTTGTGCGCCTGTCTATGGCATCAGTTCCCTACTCTACTCGAGGTCTTGTCAGTTGTCAACCAGCTAGAATTTTCTTTTTCTGGAAAACGTTTTCTCAGCAGTTCCTCCAGATGGCGGACCACTCTATCCACCCTATACATGCAATGTGCACAGCTCCACACCTTACAAACCTATATAAATATATATATATATATATATACAGGCATATTAATCTTAATCTCCTCCTACATCATAGGTAGGTCTGTTGTTTTTCCTATCTGTCTGTCAGACTATACATTCTGAAAAGTCATTGAAGGGTACTGCCTGAATCCGGACCGGACAGACTTATAAATGACTTAGACTTAGCTATATAGTTCGAAGTTTTATGTTGATAGATAATTAATGGTCCACTCCACACCCATGAATAAGAGATGGGATAATATTATTAATATTATATGCAGCATGTGATCCACATCCCACGGATTGTCGTGACCTTTCTCTGAGATCTTTGAAAGAATCTTTCTCTGCTTTTTTTTTCTTCTAAATGCAAGTGATGGGATCATACCATGGTGCGACATGCCAAGCGTACTAGCTTGTAAACGCGGCTTGCTCAAGTGGACTAGTAGTGGAGTGTGGTTTAAGCATACATTAACAAATTGATAAACTAGCTAGCTAGGTTAATTGATGATGCATATAGATATGTGCTCTATGCCCGTTTATAGTGGATCCATTTACAGTGTATTATGTCCACCTATGGACTCCTTTCCTTAAATAATAAGCGGACAGGAGACACTAACTGGAAATGATCACCATCTATTCATTAATGATGGCATGAATTTCTACATAATATATTTGCACTTAGCAGTTGCTTAGACATTGCCTTTCCACATGTGAACTGTTGCGGAATAAACCCGACCCATCCAAACTTGTTGAAATCCCCACTACCTTATCACTATATTCATATAACCCTAAGGACTAGAGATATATAGAATCCCAAAAATGAAAGGCTACCCCTTTAAATTTAAATTAATGACATAATTAATTTATATTTTCATTATAACAAATTTTCATAGTTAAAAAAATACAATAAATTTTAAAAGAAGACAAATTTTCTCATGTTATCGTGCCTAAATTTATATTTTCATGGTTGCTAAGGTAGGTGATGTATTCAAATCAAGGCCATGAATCACAATCTATGGGACCCACGTGTAAATATTTGTGTGGCCACAAGACATGGTCTATTTGAAATTTGGAGAGAACAAATGAATTAGCGTTTGGTTTGTTAAAAATTTTAGAAAAAAAATGGATTAAGGCATCAATCATCTCCTTAAAATTAAATATAATCAATTCACATTTTTATGGTTTTAAAAATTATAACTTTATATTTAAAATAATTTTAATACTCTTTTATATATTTTATTTTTTATTTTTTCCTTTCAATATTATTTTATTTTATATATTAATAATTTATATGTAATTATATAATAAAAATATTATAAAGAAAACATATGTTCATACATATAGTTTATATATATATTTGTTATCATTGTATAATAGGTATATATAATATTATAAATTACCGTTAAATTATTTTTATTATAACAATAATACATTTGTATTATAGATCTATTTATAAGATAAAATGTATATGGTACATATAAAATATAATTTATTATACACAAATATTTTATTTTATTTTTATACAATTAATATTTATTTTTATCATATATTTCATATTTCTTACTAATATAATTTAATTCAATTATATAAAAAAATAAGTTTAATATATGTATTTAAGTAGATACATGTGAGTGGCCGAGAGGAGCATTGAGTACCTAATCATATGAAAATATGAAATAAATATTTAGAGTGATATAGATTACAAAATTCTAATACTGTATCCCAAAGGTAGAGTGACTGAATGGTCTATTCTTTTCTACCCCACCTCTCTTCTAAATGGTATATACATATATATAGATTGCCTAAAAAAGATAAAGTCAAGCCAGTTTTGTCTGGTGGATTGCATTAGACCAAACAAGACAATATGTATGTATAGCTTGGTCTTGGGATAGAGTGAAGCAACTTGCTTCACTTTCATTGCTAACCCTACCTCTCTCTCTCTCCCTCTATTTAGCCCAAGCAAAGCTCCTAGTCCTCCTCCCTTCTAGTTGTAGTTTCTCTTCTCCAATTCACACCAACAAACAAAATCAGAAAAAGAGAGAGAGAGAGAGAGAGAGAATAGGGTGGAAACTTATCCAACATTCAGAGGAGGAGAAAAAGTGGATCGGACTACTGGATGGAGCTAAGTCAGAATTCGCTCTTGGAAGAGTTGTTGATGGAGCAAATAAGAGAGATCGACTGGTCTGCAGCCTCCTCTGACGGAGGAGGAGGAGGAGGAGGATATGTGAACTACCAGCAGCTGGGCGCTCATCACCATCAATGGTGGAACGACTTCGACCCATTTGACCAGAACCCATCAGCTGCCCCCTCACTTACAGTTGCACCACCACCTCCAGATCACAACCCACTCCTGGGGTTAATGGCCTCACAGGAGAGCCCTGATGATCAATACTACTTTCACTACCCTCTGTTGGACCCATCACCGTACACTACTTGTGTCCAAGCAGATGTGATGGAGCAGAGGTGTACTCCAGCTCCACCTCAGTGCCCCTTTGTGGACCCTAGTGCTGCTTCCATGGTGGAGGACCATCAGGATCCAGCAGCCTTTAGCAGTAGCACCAGCAGCAGCAACAGTAACAGAGGCTGCACAGTGGAGGCCATGGAGCAGTTGGTGGAGAACAACAGCAGTAATGCTAACCTCGTCAGCAGCAAGCCATATTCTGGGGATCATCAGGGGAACAGCAAGAAGATCAACAGCAGTGTTAGGGCCAAGAAGTTAGAGGGTCAGCCTTCCAAGAACCTGATGGCTGAGAGGCGGAGGAGGAAGCGGCTCAACGATAGGCTCTCCATGCTCAGATCCATCGTCCCAAAGATCAGCAAGGTCAGTCCACGCTCCTCATATCCTTTATTCAAGTTTTCCCATGCGACCAAACAAGTAAGTAGCAAGTGGAGTACATAAATGTTTTTCCTCATGTATGTTATTAACATGATCAATAGCACTCGCACATTGATGATGCGCAGATGGACAGAACATCCATACTAGGGGACACAATAGATTACCTGAAGGAACTGCTGGAGAGAATCAACAAGCTCAAGGATGAGGACATGGAAGTGGGGACAAGCCCTCTCTCCTCTATGGGCTTGAATCCTAATGGCGCCCCCGTCAAAAACTCCCCAAAGGTAATATATATTACTGATCAAATGCATAGCCCTCCTCCATGGGCTTGGAACCCTTTCCCTTTTTTCTGGGTAGTACTCTACTCTTAACAATCTTTTCCACTTGAAAACTGAGAAAAATAGACCTGAGAAACTTTGGTCAGATCAGACTGGCTGACAGGATGATCTAATAGTAGCACCTTTTGCAAACATGCTTTTACAGTTTGATGTAGAAAGGAAGGACAGAGACACAAGGATTGACATATGTTGCGCTACAAGGCCGGGGCTTCTGCTATCAACTGTGAATACCATTGAAGCACTCGGACTCGAGATTCAGCAATGTGTTATTAGCTGCTTCGGGGATTTCTCTATGCAGGCTTCCTGTTCCGAGGTACCATGAAAATTTTCTTTTCCATGCTCCGAGCACTCGACTGCACGCAACTAGCTTGGTAGACGGCCATGTGTTCTGAAAGTTGTAGCAATTATACAGGTCATGGAAACGACACAGCTGATTGGTCCTGAGGACATAAAGCAAGCACTCTGCAGGAATGCTGGTTATGGAGGGAGATCCCTCTAATGTAATGCCCCTAGTCTTATATAATGCCTGGAGAGCACGATTAGCAGATAATCAAATTGAGTAGCCATCGTGTAATTACTATTGTCTGCGAAAAGTAATCTGTATGTGATTTCATTCATTATAATCTGAAGTTTGTCTTCGTGTATTCATTCATTCTCTTCCATCTCTGCCAATAAAGAAAAGAATAAATCACAGCTAGCTAGCACTCTAGTCTAGGAGGAAGATTCTTCCTCTTCTTAAGGCGCAATTAATTACATATTAGGCTGCCCACGAGAACACAACATTCACTGTACCTAAAGGGACTGGAATTTGCCTGCCACAGGTTATGCAATGCACATGAATAGTCAATGATGAGAAGCTGCAAATGCTTGCTTGCTTGCTTCCTATACTAAGAGGACAATTCTTAGAGACACTAAACGGTGAAGATACAGCAGAACAAGATGGTATAATTATACTGGCCGGAGAATTATGAGAGAGCATACCTGCAAGATGTAGAGGTGACAATGAGACGAAGCTATGGGCCGGAGTATCCGTAAAGGGGCGGCACAGTAGCAATGATTATGGGCTTACCCGTAAGTTACACATGCAACAAGACTAGAAGCTCAACTTTTCCACTGACAAGCACAACTCGTCTTCTAATGCTTCCTTCACAAGTAGCAGGTTGTCAATGCTCATTAATACTATAAAATGACAGTAGGCACTTTTAAGGGAATCTTTGACTCATGATATCTACTTGATCTATTCTGCTGGCATATAAGAACATATAATGGTGCTAGTGTTTTATTTCTTAATTTACAAATAGAGGCGCGTTTGCGTTTTACACGTAATGGTGAATCAGAGACACTGAGATCTTATCAACATTTGCCCCAATTGCCCATATTAAATCTGCTGTATGGATAGAGGAATCTAAGCTAATGATAGCGTGTAGAAATGGAGAGAGAAAGAAAGGAAGGCAGTACTCCATCCATTAGATTCTGTACTTACTAAAATTGAGGCAAAGCATCCTTTTTTTTTCCTTTTGCATATCGTTTCTTCTACAACACATACCTAACTTTTCCATTAGGATTTCCACTAGAAGAGACGGCTCATCTAACAAAGTAACCCACCTACGTTACCCTACTCACTCCCAAAAGAAAAAAACCCTAAACGATTTTTTTTCCAAAAAGGAATAACTTTTACTTTTATTATACTGTATGAATCTCTTTCATATGAAAATAATATCGTTATTTGACATGATTAAACATCATTATCGCAGATTGCTGGTGGGCAGCCATAGATGATGAGGGCATGTTTCATAGTCTAGTCTGGCCATAAACTGGTTTAACTAGAATTTATGGAAGTTATGCCTTATTAGTGTGAGTAAAGAAAGGAGTACTCCATATATAAGTGGATATATAAAGAATGTATCCTGCAGACTATTTCTTTGATATACGCTCTATATTAATACTGATAATGGGCTATGTGCTGTTCAAGCATCAATATATCCACTCGGCCACCAGGAGTCAATAATCATGTGCATGGATTTGCGCTCGAAAAGGGAATCTATGCATTCCTGATCAATCGTCAGCTTGGTATATATTAAGCTCTATGGGTGGATTTGGTCAGGAGAATGAATTCAGAATTAATCTGTACTTCCAAATCCATTATATATATATATATATATATATATATTCAAATTGCGTACTTTTTCATTCCATGTACTGTTGATTTTTGTCTTACATGTTTGTTCATATTTTTCTGCATCTTTTAAGGAAAGAATTCCCATAATATTTAATTGAAAACCCTTTACATTATTACACTTAAATCAATATATTCTGATGTTTCTGGGTGTCAAAATGCCATATGCTTCCACTCTTCAATTGTATGCTTAAAGCATATCTACAGTCGACCTCGTTGTGTGGATCATATGACAACCTGTCGCCGCCACCATTACTGCTCGTGATGGCTGATTCTTTCTATTCGTGCTGGTGACCGCTTTGTCGTGGAGAATGGTTAGAAATCGTATCATATAAGCGTGCCTAGTGGGGGAAAATGGCCCAACAAATTCTTGGAGGAGGAAGAAAAAAGAGAGGAGAACGGTGGGCGCATCTTTCAAGCCGCAGAAAGAGTACAATCGTCCAGTACACTGGAAAAAGGCCAAAAAGGTGCCGATTTTTCCGGGTTGAGAAAAAAAACAATAGGGCACAACCAACCGTGAAAGAATCTAAGCTCCAGCTCATTTTTCATCACTACTCACTAGATTTACAGTGTCACTAAGCACAAATAAACTATGTGTACAGCAACAGCAAACTCCTTTCCGGGCATATGCAAAGTCGAGAAGACGGAACTTTGTGTCCCGGCAAGTTAAATTCAAGGTCTCCGCCAGGATCATGTGGCACGACCTAGACGAACAGGCGCGCCTGGTTCCATGCATGCGCATTTCAAGGGAGGACACGGTATGGCTTATGATGAGAAGCTTACTGCCAATTGTTGGGCACAGTCAAATTAGGTCCTGAGAAGAGGGGACTCCTTGGTGGGGTCGTACCTGAAGGATGTAGAAGGAGAAGGTGACACAGATAGGCGGGGTGGATGGATGGAACTCAACTAACCTATATTTAGACACATGTATATGCATCAACAGTGGAACCTCGTAATCGTTTTCTTTTTTACTGTATTATACCTAATTGGGTCACATCAGTCAGATATCCCTTATCTCAAATCATCAATCAGGGTGCTGATATCCCAGATTCCGGCTGAAATTTTTCCCTTGATTACTCGCACGGGACAGGACATGGCAGACCGCATCATTGTAGTGTGTGGTCTACTGACTGTCAAACATATGTATATCTGTATAAGAATTTGCTGCTTTTTGCACCCCTTTTTTTCCGTCTTTTACAACTATGATGCACATATCAGTAGGTCCATTGGAGGAGAGAGGAACCCATCAAAGTAATTTAATGAAATCAGCATGGTACCAATCATCTTTAGTCTGACTATGTCTGGTTCATAATTTCCCTGAAAAATATTACTGTGTTTCAAATTCCGGCAAGGGGGGACTTTGTTGTTTAACAAGAAGAACATTCAGTGTTTTATGAGTAGTCACATGGGCGTACCCAATCAAGCTTTAGTTAGGAAGATGTAATAGATCGGGATCGGGTGGCGAACACAGTCACCTGAGAGAGAGAGAGACGCGGTTCCTGCACGAGTGAGTCACTGCAACCTTGATGCATCGAATAGGGGCAATGATACTTCATAGATTTGGTTGCAGAGAATAAAGGGCAAATTAATATAATATAATTAGATGGGTACCTAATTTTTGACAAAGACCCAAAGCGCTCCACCATGATCAAGTAACTGCTAATGCTTTGCTGCCCCCATCACTGACTGGTACTGTCTGACTGGCTTCCCCATCTTCTTTCACTTCATCCGCTGCTCTTTCGCTTGTCGAGATCTACCAACAAAAACCTTCCGGTGCCCTTTGAATCCAATTTGGATGCATCAAGGTTGCAGTGACTCACTCATGCTCTAATTATTTGAATTTGAATCAACTCTTCAATTAGTGTATACATATAGAAGATCTACTTTCTCAGCCTAAGTACCTTAATAATTTGAAATAAAGGTAAGATATCCCAATCACTTCTCGATACAATGTTGATGGCCGATTATCTGAGATATAAAATGGGTACACTGGACACCCGCATCTGAATTTTTACTTTCAAATGTAAACTGATAAGAAAAAAGAAGATTCGTGTACTCGAACTTCTGTGAAATTGGCAAGAATCGCTATTTATTATGATATGTAGATGCATGGGGGATATGTACAAGAGATTGAATTTGCTAGTATAGTGGGACGGCTATTCGAGGAAGCTTAGGAGGCGGCTTCTGGAATGTCACCGGCACAAACTTCTCCTCTTTCGGAGGCTCGCACGGGCACGGCAACGCTATGAATTTCGGCACCTCATCCCCCGGCATTAGCACCGGCAAGCTCTGGTTCTGCTTCTTCTCCAAACCCTGCAATAAGAAAAAAGAAAAAAGAAACTTCAGAAATCGTCTATGGCAGCTTGTTCAACGGCGTGATGCATTTCTTGGTCGCTAGATAACCAGCCCGAAAGAGAAAAAAAAAAGAACTAAAAACGTTTATGACTACGTACTGTTAGAGTGGGCCTGGGTTTGGAGGGAGCCAGCTCGGGATCTTCACCGGGGCCGTCGGAGATGGACTGGCGGAGGGAACGGAGCTTGTCCCAGTGGTAGCAGCAGGAGAAGATGCCGCTGAGGCTGAAGATGATGAGGAGGAGCAGGGCGGTGCCGAGAGGGAAGCCGAGGGACGGGCGGGAAGCGTCCGCGTGCGACGGCGAGAGGCTGGGGCTCTCCATGATCGTCTGCTCTTCGCCTTCTTGAAGTGGATCTCTGGATGTCTGAATCAACGAGTCCTCGTCTCATGTATTAAGAGGAGGACTACAGAAAAGACGGATATCGGAGGAGGGGACTATGGGTGCTCGTATTTATAAGCCTAGTTCATCAAAATGATCGGATGTATTCCATTTTTATAGCTAAACGAACAAGCTTTTTACAGGGGGCGGGGGGTTATGGTTAAAGCTGCACATAGTATTATTAATATGGGAATGTGATTTCCACCTACGTGTAAAGTGTAAAGGGTGCAAGCTCATAGTCCGGTGGTCGGATTGGGCAGGCATGCAGATGGGCCATCTCGCACTAATTTGACAGCTTTTGAGTATATGAAAGTATGGAGAGTAAGTAGTGCAGTGCGTGCCCAATAAAAAAGAAAGGGAATTGGCTGAGGATCTTGATGTCCTTTAATTTAGCTTGATGATTAGGTCTCCTTTCTTCCTGCTCAGCCCTGTCCCTCCCTCCCTCCCTCCGTGTACTCTCCCTGTTCGTCCAGACATACGGCCAGGCACAATGGGGCGGGGCCCTCTTTCCATTGCACCAATCGATCGTGCCTGTGCTTTTCGGCCTGATATTGAAAGGTTGCATTTGCACACATATATTCCTTAATTATATATTGCTATCGTAGTTCATGAACTACACACATATATTCCTTACGTGTACTCTGTGCTACCCGATCCATTCTCCATCAATGATCAATGAACAATGAATGGCGGCATTAATGACATTCTTCAGCTACCTTCAACACACACTTGACAGTTTCAGTTAGGGAGGGGAGGGGAGGCCGTCATCATCAACTTGCATATGCATAAAAATAGCGTATAATGGGCCGGGTGTGAGTACAGGGCCCACTGCTGGGGAGCATTAGGCTGCGGCAAAGCCTAGAAAAGGCCCGTAAAAGCTATCAATAGAAAAGAAACCCTACCTGAGATACTTATTTTTCAGTATATTATTAGATATTAAATAAAAAATTAAAATATTTTAAATAATATAATAATTTATTATTCGATAAAAATATAAATTATTTTCTTAATAACTTATTATATTAGTAAATATTAAATATTGGGTAGAGTGAGGAATATGAGGGAAGATGTTGGGGGAGGTAGGTAGGTAGGTCAGACCTTTGGCTCGCCGGACCACCTCACCAACCGGCAAAGGCAAAACACACCTCAATTGGTCACTGCCCTGTCGTTCCATATATTTATTACGTGTATTTTAATATTAAACTCAAAATTAAAACTGTTTTGAGAAAAAATAAAGATATATTATGTGGGCCCGCCTTTGTCGCCCCATTAGGGAACCCGAGTGGTTCAGATTCTTGATCGGCGGAAATCTCGTCCGTCCGATTCGAATCGGGCCATGGATGGGTGCCGTATGCAATGAACCGGGGACAGGAAGAATAAATTGTTGCCCCCACACCATAATTAAAGCGGAGACCCAAGCTTGCGAACTTCCCAATTTGCCCCTGCAATGCCTTCCGTGCCTTCTCCTTCTCGAGTCCCACGGCCAAAACAAACAAAAGGACACAGGTGACGGGACTCTCCCCCTACTCCACCTTCTTATGATTACTGTCCTATGGAAGGCCCTTGATCGCTCTCTCTCTCTCTCTCTCTCTCTCTCTCCCTCTAGAGCTCCCTCACTCCCTCGCATCTGTTTGAGATTTATTTTGCTGCGAACATTGGTGCTGTTCATCTCCGGATTGAAGAGAACATTTCAGGTATTTTCTTCTTCAGTGTCTTGTTTTGTAAAGTAGTGCTTTGTGTTTGCTCTTTGATTCTAGGAGTTCGCTGCTTCCGGTGTCCTTTTTTTTCCGTGTTTCTCAACAAGTGACTTCAAGATATTTTTCATCCGCTAAGACTTCTTCTAGGGATTTTTGCGGGCTTCATCTTTGCAAATTTATATTGATTTTCAGTTCAGCTCAATAGTTTCTCTTTTTATTTATTTTATTTTATTTTTTACCTTGTGGGTTTCTTCTGTTTCTCTTTCCTGCTGCTTCTGATCGATCATTTGCTTGTACACTTGATGGCTTATTTCAGGTGCAGATAGTATGCTTAGATAGATCTGGTTCTTTCTAAAACCGGAAAAGACTAGCTTCAATTCGGTTAAATATGGGGTTATTAATGTGTATTCTGAGAAAACTTGTCAAATGTCAATTAAAATTAAAAAGAAAATATTTTTTTCGAAAAGGGTATTTCTTAGTTAAATTTAACATGAAATTAACAGAATCTACTGAATAGTTCGATTAATCCCAACAAAATATTCCTGCAATTTCACCCCTGATTTATTCTTCCCATTATTTCGAATGTAGATGTCCTTATCTTCAATGCCCAATATTTCCGGGGACCTTCAGTTTGTCATTAGATACCATTTTGCACAGTATGGTTTTGCCTTCTCCATGTCCACACCTGGATATTGTCTACATATTGATGCTAGCCTATTTGAATCCTGGGTGTTAGGCGTCTCCTTATGACCACTCGAGATCCATCTTGATCATACAACTTTTACTGAAATATTTGCATTGATTTGTATGTTTCTTAAATAATACTGGCATAGTCTGACAAGATTTGTTATTCCTCACCATGGTTTTAATTCAGGAAAAATATTGATATTTTCTGGGGGGCTAAATCTTGACCATTGACGGCTATGGATGACGAAGGGCAGAACGATGTCTCTGTAGCATCATCCTCATCTGTTGACTGTAACTCACCAGATCTAAAGGAGCGAAACTACCTTGGTTTGTCTGACTATTCCTCGGCTGAAAGCTCCAGGATCTCTGTTCTGTCCGAGGACAGCAAAAGCAACCTTAATTTGAAGGCCACTGAGTTGAGGCTAGGACTCCCAGGGTCTCAGTCCCCTGAAAGATACTGCTCAGGGAAGCTAGATGAGAAGCAACTTTTCCCACTGAGTCCTTTATCACAGAAGGGCATTGTTTCTGGCAACAAAAGGGTGTTCTCAGAAGTCAATAAATCTACCACTAAAGATGTTAACTGGATATTTAATGCCTCTGAAAATCAGGTTTCAGGTTCAGGTGATTTGAAAAACATTCATCAGTCGCTGGGACATGCTGGTGCTCAGTCAAATATGGGAAATGCCACACTGATGAAGGCATCAAATGAACATTCTCATGTGATGAATCAGAAGAGTGTGGCTGATGCTGTTCCAGCTGCCAAGTGAGTAAAATTATTACCAAGTATTCAAATGGGCAGATACATGATCTTCTGCAATAAATAGATTTTACTCAGTTGTATTTATCATTATTAATTGTTTTATTATGTTGGTTTCTAAAAGGGCTCAGGTTGTGGGTTGGCCCCCAGTAAGATCATTCAGGAAGAATTCTCTTGCAAGCACTTTGAGGAACAATGAAGAGGTCAATGGAAAACCAGGTCCGGGTGCTTTATTTATCAAGGTCAGCCTGGATGGTGCTCCTTACTTGAGGAAGGTTGACCTCCGAAATTACGTTTGTTACCAGGAACTATCTTCTGCTCTTGAGAAAATGTTCAGCTGCTTCATTGTAGGTGAGCTAGTGATTCCTTCTCATCTGTTTCATAGTGAAATATTTGTCAAGTCTTTTTTTGGTAGATAACTATTTCTTGAGACATAAGTAGATCCAAACGTATCTTCTGATGCATGTGTGATCTTTCCAGGTCAATGTGGATACAATGGAACTGTTAAAAAGGAAAGGCAAACTGAGAACAGCTCTCAGGAACTTCTTCATGGATCAGAGTATGTACTCACTTATGAGGATAAGGATGGTGACTGGATGCTTGTCGGCGATGTACCATGGGAGTAAGTTCTGATCTCATGTCATACATTTGGAGACTTCTACTTTACATTGCCCTTGAAAGGAGAAATTATGTGTGATCTGTTACACTTGAGATGATCCAAACACTAGATTATATGACTTATAGGTGATTCAGAGATCTTTTCAGCGAAGATATCCTGCTTTTTCTATATATATTATATCTGAGGAGAAATATGTGAAAATTCACTCGTAAATTGTAATAATCATTGCAATCAACCTATTTTATCCGTAAAGCTTTTGACTAATTAATGTAGGGAAGTCCTTGCTAGTGATAAAGGTCAGACTGTCACACAAGATTTCTCAAGAATTATAAAATTAGACTCTGCTTGATCACTTATAGTATGATTTTAGAGAAAAAAGAGGAGGCTGTTGGTTGTGCATGTGAATCAAGTAATTGTTGTTGCTTTTCAGAAAATTGGTAACTTGAGTAGCCATGAAAAGGCACTGTGGTTGACAAACATTTTTTCAAGGTCTTTTTATCCCTGCTGGACATATTCTACTTGTGCTTTGTTTTTTAGGGTTCAATAACAAATGTTCCTTATGACATTACCTTTTTTTTCTCTTTTGACTATGAAAGTTTTTAGTTGATTTATGTTTAGAAGTTGAATCTTGGGTCTTAACACCTCATTGTCCTGAATTACAAGGACAGTGCCTGTCCAAGAACAGATTTTAGATGTCCATATGCCGTTGTAGGTGATAATTCTGATGGGTATATTGTAGAGCTCTTCATCAAATTTGGAGTGATAAATATCTGCAAATTTATCCATTTCTGTTTGCTTCTTGGAAAGAAAGATTACTCTCAACTTTCAGCTTCAAAGTTTTGGTGGCTTAATCTTGTCATCAGTGCCTTTTGCGTTTCTCTAACAGCAGCTGCAATGAATGCAGGATGTTTATGAATACATGCAAGAAACTGAAGATTATGAAGGGGTCTGATGCCATAGGTCTCGGTATGTACTGAACAATATATTTAATTTTTAAAAATACAATACCAGAGACTTGGTATTATCTTGCTGTATGTACACCTACTAGTCTAATGCACCCTTAGTATTTGAATCAGCAGCACCTAGGGCAGCAGGGAAGTCCATCAAATGACATTGATCCACTCTTCAAGATATCCCCGTACAGATGTGTGAGTGTAGAAGGCTTTGTTGCCTGCAAAACCTCGTGATGCTTGGGTTGAAGTCTTGTTTTCCATGTTCCCAGTGTTGGGAGTGTGCCCTTTTTCAAAATTTGTGTCTAGTCTCGTGCAACATCCGTGACAACTCCAAGTAATTTGTCTGAAGTACAGGGTTGACTGTTCTCTGGTTGTCTTGCATATAAATTTGTCAACAAGACATTTGTGAACATGCTTGTTCTCGCATGTGTTAATGTATGGGCCACGAGGCTCCTTCTCTATTTTGATTTTACTTTTTGCAGGTAGGTTCATGACAAAAAAGGGAGGAAACAAGATTGAAATGAATCAAAGTAACTTCAATAATATGTTGAATTTAAAATACGGGAACTTCTTGGATAGTTGGAGGAGCGGACAGTTGAACTTACTTCACACATAGAATATGCAGATGTTTCTGTTGGATACTCAGAACTTCTCATGTCTAACAGGAATGAACTATCCACTCATGGGTGGATTGGGATGAGGAAGAAGAAAGGAACATGTGTAAATCCATGTGCTTAGACTGATTGTCAAGATTCCTGTATTATTATAGCCATAGGCTATATGCCATTCGGCAATAATCCATGCAGAGTTTGGCTTCTTATTTGGGTTTAAATTGCAAGAAAACAATTGAATTATAATGACCGATCCACCGCCAAATAATGATTTTCAGGATGTGTCCTTGGTGAAGTGTATTGGGCAGCAAGTGTACCAAGTTGGCTTTTGGGATGAACAACAGATCCAAGGTGGGACTATAACTCAGAGCATATGATCAGCTAGAACAAGTGACCGCCGTGAAACCGAAAGGCAACGAAATGAGGATCAGATAGCAGTCCACACCACCGGTATGTACCATCTGATGAACAACTGGCCAAATGGTGCTCTAATTAGATTCAAACACTATATCGTCGGTGCAATAATATTGCTGGTTTCAATGTGATGCTGAGCCATAGCAATATCTCCAGCTTGATCAATCATCTTTTGGATGGTTCAAAGCAAATGGAAACTGCTTGTAATGTCATTGTCAAGCACTCATTTCTCAGAGAGAAATGTGCAAAACTCTGTGCATTGAATAGAAGAGTCCCCATCTAGTAATACCCCAGGTGGACCAACCATTAGATATGAGGCCAAATAAGCATGCACGAAGGAAGGAAGGAAAAATGAATATTGACAGAAACGTTGGAACCACCGGTGATTGAATGGCATGTACGTGCCCTGAGCTGCCACATCTCCCCCTAGCTGACCTGACCCTCCCCATCCCACATATCTTGAATGCACTTCCTCTCCTTTATGTTCCCCTATCATCCCTTCTAAGCACGAGGATCTCATAAAACAAGAAAAGCAGAGCTTGAAAGGTTTAACTAGTTCATTAAATGTGAGTTCATCAATGGACCCATCATGTTCTCAAGTGCTGATACGGCCACGATCTCCCACTGCGATCCATTACTCTTGTCTCAATCTTACATCGGAATCAATGGGTCAAGAAGCTAATAAAGTCATAGCATGACTATACTATAGAACTCTATACTATTTCACTTGAGTAATAATTAATTAGTACGTGCATGGAACTTGGCACCAAACCATTGAACGTCCTTGCAACTTCCATGGCTTGAACTATGTAATGTATGCTGCTAACTGAAGCATATGTTACACCCATAGCTATCATCCTGTCGCTAAATGTCCCATCTTTCGCACGTATAATACAACATGTGGTCGATAACCGTTCAGGGTGTCGTGGCTTCGTGTCACCCCCAACAATGAATGAAGGCAATACCACATTTATGAGCTTAGTTCCCACTTCCAACTTCCAACTTCTGGTGCCTCGAACCAAAATGGCCCGCCCTTCCCTTCTATGGAAGGAATCTCCATGGCATGTATAGCTAACCAAGCGCTAAACATAGTATATGATGCACCATATCCACCCTTCCCTTTCTCTGTTAACGACTGAGCTTGCATCTATATTTATTAGAGTTTGTTAGGCTTCCAATGCAATTTGATATTAATCAAGTAATGATGACGGATCTTTGTCTGTGGATCTAACAACATGTGGTCATGTCGTCCCACCATCATCATGTGCATCATTCATGCCCTAAAGCAGTGGTCCTAGATTTCTGCTTTTGAATTAAGGAGCTGTTGGTGGAACCTTCTTGAACTATCCCACTGGATTTATATTCATCCATGTGATCGATCCAACTTGTGGGCAGGCCAGACAGCCAGCCATATATCCCTAATTTAACAATTCCCTTGACCCACAAAGTCTTACATGTTGACGGGTAATTATTCTACAGTTATCAACACGCTTTCGGCCATGCCTAGCAAAAGTATATAATTTCAACCGACATTAATTAATTGATTTGGAGGGTTTATTATTATTATCAAAATATTTATTCAAAATGCTACAAAATAGGTGTTAAAACTTAAATAATTAGTAATGGTCACTAGACATAGTTGGAAAGTGTTGAAGATCTCAAGGTTGCTCCACTCGTCAAGTGGATAATGCCACTGATTAAAAATAATTGCGCATTGCCGCAATTCATGACGACATGTCAAAAGCTAATACAAATTAACAAATTTCGGCCGCACATGAGTCTGTTTACCTTATGTCCCAATGAAATAAACATCACTGAGATTCATCCACACATCCTGCTTGGTCGTTGTCTTGTCGTCTGGGTCTGGATTTCAAATTAGTATACACTCAACCATCATGTCTAAATTGAAGGACTGCTTAGACATACTTGGAATTATTTAAATATATTTTGAATCTAAAGTGAAAAGTTGACTGTGCGGGTAACGCTGTTCCCCGGCTCTCAAGTAGGTGAGGTGGGCCTCTGCAGCACTGGTACATGACAGTCTAAGTAAGCAGCATCCGGGCAATTCCAATGTTCCATTGCCACTGCTTTCACATATGTGTTACGTACCCTGTAACCTAGTAACAATTGACGATGCCAGAGATGGACCAATAACCTTGCACATGAACTATCATGGCAGAGCCAGAGGAGGCTACATGACATAGGCCTGAAGGTGCAGTTGATGATTGCTGGACCACATTCTTCAAAGATGGGGTGGCATAAAAGTTAATGGTTATTCTGAAGTTAATGCTACAAGGAAAAAAAAAGAAGGGTGGAAAATGTCGGCTACTTTTCACAGCAAGTGGTGAGATTGGCAGTCTTCCACAGTCAGTTTTCCTTTTCCCAGTCACTGCTAATTTACAGGAGGTGGAGCAAAAGGGAAATAATTGGAGTTCGTTTGTTTTATTTATAGAGACAAACAGAGTTGCACATAAGGAACCACAAAAAAAGAGGTGAACTTGGAAGGAGGATAGCATCTCCTGCTTCTGAGCTCCAACTTTTTTTTCATTTTCCAGCTAACCTCTTCTAATCCTCTCGAGTATCTTTCTCCTCATCATTTTTGTGCAAATTACTAATCAGATCAACAATGGTGACGTTTGGGTGGAGAGGGGCTTTCTGTACATCCATCCCTGATAATGAAGATCATGGCCACACCCACATTTTCTCCGAGAAGCAACTGCAAGTTCAACCCACCCAGAGTCGGCCAAGGATCACCAGCGGCAGCCCCAGGATTTCCTCCAAGTTGGGCTTCTTCTCCGCCCCATCAACATCACGTCTCCAGTCCCTGCTGCAGCAAGTCTCCAGCTCCGAAGCTCCAGTCCCTGCAGCCAGTCTTCAGTGTCAGAAAGTAGCCTCCATCCAGAAGCTCCAGTGCAAGACCTCCGCCGCTCCCACACGGGAGAAGACTATCCACCTCTCTTCAAGCAATCCTTCGTCTCCCAAGTCACCTTCTAGCTTTTCCTTCCTCAGGGCCAGCCTCCGCTTCCCGCGAGCAGTAAGCCCCATGGTCTCTCCTATACCCTGGAGGGACATAAAGATTTGGTTTTTATCTCTCAGTCTCAGCTTGAATATATATATATATATATATGCAATCATATGACGACCGGCTGCTCTGTTGCTTGCTCGCTTATCATATTGTTCTGACATTCTTGTTTTTATCTCTGTTTTCATTTCAGACAAGATGTAGGATATGTCTGCATAGCGTGAAGACCGGGCAGGGAACCGCCATCTTCACTGCGGAGTGCTCCCACACATTCCACTTCCCCTGCGTCGCCGCCCGCCTCAAGAACCACCGCGACCTCTTCTGTCCGGTCTGCAGTGCCGCCTGGAAAGAGGTCCCTTGGTTTGAAAACTCCTTCCGGAATATGCAGTGCAGCCCCAGACCGCCGGAACTGAAGGCAGCGATAGTAGTCAACAATAACACGAAGCCATTGAAGGTGTATGACGACGACGAGTCTCTGCTATCCCCCAGCTCTGTTTCGAGGTTCAATCCGATCCCCGAGTCCGATGAGAGCAGCGAAGATCCCCAGCACGAAGTGCCTGTAGAATCTCAGGGATTCTTTGCAGCATCTGATGAATCCTCTGTTCCTTCCATGTCAAAGCCATCGAGATACGTGCACAAGAGCAATGCGGAAATCAGTATGCTCGAAGAAGCCGCGGTCGTTTCATCAAACAAGAACTCCAGTACATGCGCCGTCGTTCTGAAGGTTAAGGCACCGGCCGCCGCCCACCCTAATGGCAGGCTACCGGTCGACCTTGTAGCCGTCCTCGACGTAAGCTCCTCCATGAACGCTACCAAGATTCAGGCGATGAAACGTGCCATGCGACAGCTCATATCTTCCTTCTCCGATGCTGATCGACTGTCCATCGTCGCCTTCTCCGCCACCTCGAAGAGGCTGCTCCCTCTGAGACGAATGACCGTCCTCGGACGGAGGTCGGCTCGCAGGATCGTCGACGCAATCGGATGCACCCGCCAACCTGCTTCCGTCAACGACGCTCTCAAGAAGGCCGCGAAAGTTCTAGAGGACAGGCGGGAGAAGAACTCCTTTGCAACAGTAGTACTCCTCTCCGACGGCCATGACCACCATCTGCATGGAAATGCCACCGACCGGAGCCGATCCTATCCGGTTGTAACCTCGTCGCGCCTCGGCGGTATCCCAGTCCACGCCGTCGGCTTCGGGGACGACGGCGATCAGGCGGTGGCTCAGGTAGAGACCTTCGGAAAGCGCCTGGCGGGGCTACTGAGAGTAACGGTGCAGGACATGAGGCTACAGCTCGGGTTCGCCTTAGGCTCCGACCCGGCGCAGATCACGGCCGTGTACTCCCTCATCGGACGTCCATCGGGTATCGGGTCGAGTCTCGTCCGGCTGGGAGACCTCTACGCGGAGGAGGAGAGAGAGCTGCTGGTGGAGCTGAAACTAAAAGCCAGCGACTTCTCGAGCAGGTCCCATTACGTGATGTCTGTAGGCTCCGCATATAGAGAACCACTCTCTCAGGAGCTCGTTTACTCGTCGGAGCAGCCCATTCCTGTTCCTCGGCCGCAGCCCGTGAGAACGCCGAGCATCCAGCGGCTGAAGAACTTCCACGTCACCGCCCGGGCGGTCACCGAAACGCAGCGACTGGTCGACCGCAGTGACCTCTCTGGAGCCTGCCGCATGCTCTCGTCGGCTATGTCCCTCCTAGCGCAGTCAGGGCTGGGACCGGCCGATCCATTACGCTGCCGTTTGCATGCAGAGCTGGCGGAGGTGCAGCGACTCAGACAGGCCGCTGAAGGGGGGCGATTGGGGCGCCCTGGTGTGTTACAGGCCGAAGAGAAGCCGGAGCAACTAACGCCGACATCGGGCTGGAGGGCAGCGGAGAGGCTAGCGAAGATGGCGAACACGAGGAAGTCTATGAATAGAGTTAGCGATCTTCACGGCTTGGAAGACGCCAGATTCTAGTAATGGATTATCTGAATTGTAATGTGGGTAAATACAATAAAAAGGAATCAAATTGTGGGAAGTGAGCAAATTTTTACAACGGTCAAGATAATGCTGGTGAGAGAGAAACACGAACCATAACATAACATGAAATGTTTTGAGGTTTGGTTGGTTTGTTTTTGGAAGGCCCTGTCCCGTCTTTCATGGAGCATGCCAATGTCAATGCCAATGCCAATGTTATCTATTAAAAAATAATATTCCAATAAGGAATTAGGGTGTCCTTGTTGTCCTATTATTCCCTTTTCTTTTGTTCCTTCTTCATTTTGGTTGTTGCTTTGCAACTTGATTGTACGTGCACACAAAACATACATCCCTCCCATCATTTTTCGATTTCAATTGGATGGGTCAATTTTTGGCAAAATGGGCCTATGACCTTCCTTATGGCTTTCTGGGGTTGCTAAGTTTTTATTAGGCCTTCATTTTGGGGCATTTTATGGCTCCTTGTCTTTGAAGGGTTTAGCTCATGGAATGTTAGGCTGGACCTCAACTTGATTTTGGATCATCATTGGTGACATAATAGAATACCCATGCCATGCTGCACAAATCGATTTTTAATTAAATTTAAAATTCACTTTAATAGAATCGATTTTTTCGATATCGGTTTGGGTTGAATAAACCCGAATTTAGTCCAGTTGGGATACGAATTCAATTTCTATTATCTACGCATTTTAGTTGACATACCTATATAAAATCTTAAAAGTTGCGCACACTATCATCAGTCGGTGCGGTATTATTAGTGAGGCATGACCACAGCTGCTACAAAATTAATTTTCCACCAAAATGGATTGAAAAGGAACCCTAGTACCCTATATAGAAGAATATCGACTAAATTAATTGCTTATTTATTGAGCATGTCAGAAGTTTCCCACTATGACAGCAACATCGCTCTAGGTCCATCTTCCGCCTACTAAATAGACTATATTATCAACGGCATTGGTGATCAGGCAGTGTACGACTTAATATGAAGCACCAGCCATACACCAATCCCTAATCCCTCCACCTGACCTACCCTTTCTTCATAACATCATTTGTCAATCCAATGGCATTCATGGAAATGGAAACTGGACTCTGTGACTGATGCATCATCATGATTCATGAAAAGGCTTGAATGCAGATGAGAGGTCCTCTGATTGGTTTGGAAGTGAGCCGAACCTCTTATCCTCTACCCATATCCACGGATCCAAAACCAAACTCATAAAGGGTACTAATGCATTTAGAATTCCAAGGCTCATGCTCGCTCATCCATCGAGTCAGGCAGGCAGAATCACCCTCCACCGCAACACGACAAGGCCTGCCCATTAATGGTCTCACTCTCATATTTTAGAATTAACACTTTTTTCCCACTAATGACGTGTCTCTCTCTCCAGAAAAAGAAAAAGGCATTTCCTTAACCATATATCACCCTCCCCGGTTCCAAGCAGCTTGTGTCCTTTCTTCTTACCCGTTTGTGAGAGCCAAGAACCAGAACTGTTCATGGATGGAAAAGTGGGGACAAAGCATATGCATGCATGTAGTGGGTTGCTTTTCCCTATGCATGCATGGGTGGGGGGTAATAAGTTGAAATGTTAGTCCTTACTCATCGGATCCTTCTTCAACGAAGACTCTCAAAGCATAAATCTTTATAAATGAAGTAGTGAATATATTTGATGCAATCATACTTTAAATGGGTCGAGATAGTCCTCGTCCAACATAATATACCTGACCACGATACATTTAATTTCCTAAATACGAGGTAGGATGATAGCTGCACTGGACAACAGACTAATAATTCAAACAGCCCTTTGAAAAAGTTCATTTTCTCGGCCTAAAAGTCCAAAGTATTACTTTTACACCTTTTCTCGCTTTGAACTTTCAATTGCAAATGCATTTTGATTGGGTTGGCTGGCCAACATTTAAGTCATCTACCTTCAATCAATGGTACTATGATGGGTGTGGACTTTTTTATTGTAATGAAGGCCACAAATAAATAATCAAAAGACTAGGTGAGGGAGGGACCCCATGAAGGAATTTGATTCCATGGTGGGTTTGTGTTTGTCTGTGAGACTTAAATGGTAATGACCGGCATCCAATCCAATCCAATCTACCTGGGGTGGGTTGTTACTGGTAGTGGTCTTTCCGGGATACCGCGGGCTCCTCCTCCTGTGGCTATGGCTTGATCGATAGAGGGTAGGAATCCTCTCTACTCTACCTCTATGCATTCTATTCTATTCTATTCTATGGGTCGCATGCCAAGCCAGTAATGTGACAGTGCAATACATGTCCGGTACATACATAGATAGAAAAATGCTGTGTTTGGAGATACTTTGATTTGATAGGGGTGCAAAGATAGTGCCTTTGACATACATACATAGCCATAATAGCGTGGCACATTATTCTCTTCCCTTTGATTTTCCCTTAATTCTGGCCCTGGCACATGGATTCAGAAGAAGATGACTTTTATTCGATTACAGAATAATAAAAATACTTTATCACCCTAACGTAAGACCTTTTTATTGTCGACAATGTTTAATTATTGAATATTGTATATTAGTTTAATTTTTATCCCAAAACCAAATAGAGCTAGCAAGGGAGCCACTGGTTTCACATGGAAATATACTTAACCACAATTAAATTCAGTAATTAATTGTGGATGCCCTTATTCCAATTAAAGCTAGCTTTTCATGACCTATCATAGTCCATCATATCTTGCTTGTCACACTCAAATCCCCAGTTCTTGTGTCCAGAAGCTTTAATTGACTTGGGCAAGTTTCACAAGCCTTATTAATTACCGAAAACGATGTAGGAGAGAAGGGTTGATCATGCATTCCACCATGAACTCTTGAGTCTTCTTCCTGTATAACATGCACATGCAGGCCAGGCCACACCGCCCATCCGATCCATGCTTTTCTTCGTTCAATAAATAAAAAAAGTCGCTTCGATCATCATATTTTGTTTTTTTTTTTTCTGGCACCGCATCTAAGTGGAAAATCTTACGAAGGGGTCCCCATTCACAGGATGACACCACCCGCTTCCAAATAAAGTCATTCTGCATCCAGCAGTATTTCCTCCAATCCATCATATAGGCCAGTTGGAGAAAGTGAATATATTCACTTGAGAGCCCATAACTTTCCACGGTTGATGAAGATGAATATTTGCCTTTCTTGTAAATATTCTTGCTGATATTTAAATGCAGAATACTGTGCTCAATGAGTATGAATTCATGGGAACTTAGCCTATTATCGTGTATAGATTGTAAGCACCTATTATAAGTATTAAATAGTATAAATTCACAAAATTTATATATTTTATCCCATTCGGGATAATATTATAAATATAAATAATTTAAAAAATATTAATAATATGTATTAATTATTTTATGTCAACCATAAATAATACTATATCATATTAAATTTGTTTAAAATTTATAAATGATTGATAATATTTTAAACCATATTACATAATTTTCTTACCATTTCAATGATAGCCGATTAAGGTGGAGTATTATCATACATGTTTGACCTAGCAAGAACTATTGACTTTCATCAAAATAAAAAAGCCTCAACATTCTCCAAAATTAATATTGTGGGTAGGTCAGCCAAATTGTAGGGTACCACAAGGGTACGGACATCACTCTTACATTAGAGCTGACTTTGGAGTAAGTGAAAGTGAAGATATCTGACTTTTTTTTGGGCCAAGTGATTAGTCTTATCCGAATGTACATAATTAATTTATAAGCTATATTATAGTCATCTATAATGCTTAAACGTTGATATATGAGAAGGAAGACTTTCAACTATAAAATAGTTCACTGGCCATGTAATATGGGAAAATACAAAAATTTAAGTGGTTTAATATAATTCATTAACCGTTCATTTGTTTGTAATAACCAATAAATTAGAGCGGTTTTCGGGTCGGATCTGTGGCGTGGGCGTGGGCCTGGCGACTCGTCCTCGAATCATTACTGGGTTGCCATGCCACGCAAGCACGCCCACGGATTATGTGGTGTAAATGGCAGCAGAGTAGAAAATGGGCAACAATCAGTGTACCCTTACTTGTAATATATTTACCATCACGCCACTCGAACCATAATCTTCCAATAAAACAAATACATTTATTTGCTTTTCAAAATAAACAGCAAACTGCGGGAATATTTATTCCTGCCAGTTTGATTTTTCTAATATGATATTCATTAGCATCTAACCCATAATAATGATAATAAGTTGATTGATAGGAGGAATGAGTAAAAATTGAAATTTTAGGAGAGCAATGGTCCTGTTAGTTATTCCATAGAATTAATTCAACCAGGAGAGGAGATAGATATCAATGGGCTGACACCCCGAGACCAGAGGTTGTGTTGTGGGGGAATGAATGAATTTATGAGCAAAATTCCATTCTTTTATTAATTTTTAGCCCACCAAACTTCAATTAATTACACGTCTTCCCACCCTCTACCTCTATTTTTAGAATAGAATTTGATAGTAGGTGTATTCACTCATTCACTCTATGTTATATAATATCTTAATTATTTAGAGAATTTATCCCAAATTAATTTAATGTATACAAGTATAAAATATCATAGCTATATAAAAATGATACTTTCACTATTTACTTATTATTAACTTCATATTTAATTATATATCAATTTACAATACTTTTTACTATAATATTAGACTCAATTAATATATAAAAAAATACACTAATTATTATTGTTCTCACTCGTAATAAATAGATTGGTTGATTATAAATAGGGGTATCTTATCCTGGTTGTTGGGTGTGTTTTATTGACAGGGTTACTTACTATGACTACGGATAAGAATGATGAGAGGTCCAGCCAGCTAGCTAGCCTACTTGGGGATAGGTGATGTCATTAGTTGAGCTGAGTTGTAATTTGATGTATGCTTTTTAATTTAATGAAATGTTGAATTCGAATTTCATAAATAATACCCAACTTTTATGCCCTATTTTACTCCTATCTGTATTGGAGTTGACCAACATTAAGGTGATAAATTACATTGCTGTATTTTTAAATTATGTGGAAGGTAAATAAATTAAATATAAATAAATCAATAGAATTTAAATTTTTTTGTTGGGCTGCCTATGCAATGCAAAAGCAACAACAAAAAAGGAAAAATCAACACAACCGAGTACAAGAGAGAACTGACCATGGTCAGGTCTCTTAACCATGGTTGAGTGAAGAGCCCAGGGTGGCAGACAGCCTTTAAATGAGCCACCTCTCATTTCTCCTCACCTCAGTACTTACTACACCCGCACCTCATTTGGTTTCTTCTGCAAAAACTACAACTTTTGATGACCGAAGCTTCTCCCTCCTCTGTCCTTGTTGATTGCTAACTTAGCTTCGCTCCCTTCTCGGATTCCCTCGGTAGGCTTCCATTCCCTATCTGTCTCCTCTTCCGATCTCCTTCCCCTCTCTCTCTCTCTCTCTCTCCCAGTCTCTTTTGGAGCAGAACCTTTCAACCTCTGTCTTCTGTTTGTGTTTTTGGACAAGGCGATGTTACAATATATTTCACTTGTGTAAACAAATAAGATATTTATTAGACTAATGAAATTGTGTGAGTAGCTGAATGTGTGTCCATAGACGTGGGGGTCTCATCTCATCGTTTGCAGCGAAACTCGCACACTTCCACGTGGCCGACCCTTCCACACGAATGGCAGATCCTTCAAAGTTTTGATTTTTTCCACCCGCAGATTGCTTCCGTCTTCTCTCTTACCATGTATTTTTGGCTGGCGCATATTTTTCTGGGCAAAAAGGCTGTCATATATCGATTAATTATTAGGGCTGTCATTATAATCCTCATCTCCTGCCCATGGATCATACCCTTCAAATTTATCCTTTTGCGCATACTGATTACAAATACAGCAGCTGTTCAGATCTTTCTGGAAGGAAATACTTCTGTTATTGATGAAAAATAAACACCTTCTGAGTCTGGGAAATTTGGGATTTTCCGTTTTGCTCCAGAAGAGAGAGAAAGAATGGCGGGCAACGGAAGCAACAGCGAGTTCAGCTTCGGGAACGGACCGGCGAGTTACGGGCTGACGAAGATATCGACCAACAAGAAGGGTGGAAATGGTATCTGCCACGACGACAGCGCCACTCCGGTGAAGGCCCAGACCATCGACGAGCTCCACTCCCTCCAGAGGAAGAGGTCGGCACCGACCACCCCCATCAAGGCCCCAACCTCTCCCGGCGGCTTCGCCAACGCCATCTCCGAGGAGGAGCGTCACATACAGCAGCTCCAGTCCATCAGGTAACTCAATATTCCTTCATATATATCCTTCAAGTTGAAGCCCTTTTTTTTGTTTCCTGTGGGTGCTCTATTATGATTATACGAAGTTGGCATGAGATAGGAGGATTGATTCTGGGAATCGAGATGGGGGCCATGTTGGTAGAACGTCAGGTAGACACCGGAATGTGCCGGGACTACAAGACGATGTGTACTAAAGATGCGTGGCAGCCTTTTGAAAAATATGGTGACTGTTGATGGCTATTTTTTTGGTGGCTTATTGGAAAATAATGTATTTAATATGCCATTAATTATGAAGGGCCCTCCTCCCTCTACAGATAGATCATAGGAGATGATAGGTGCTTTGTATTGATAGTCAAAGGCTCATAATGATCATCATCATGATGAGTAAATTTTTGCACTATATCATTCAAAGTGCAATTAATATAATGTTTTTATGATACTGTGGAAAACAGTGCTTCGCTAGCATCTTTGACCCGGGAGACAGGACCGAAGGTGGTGCGAGGGGACCCAGCCACCGCTCGGAAGCCAGACACACCAAAGGTAGCTCATGTGGTCCACACCCAGCCCCATTTCACCCCTACCATTGCCGTCAGTGACAGTGCCCTCAAGTTCACCCACGTCCTCTACAACCTCTCCCCTGCAGGTGGGTAGTCAACTCTTTCCTCCACTGCAATTTGATCTCACGTATTCAGAAAGGCTAATGATTCACGTGCTTGAAAGTGATTGATGGGGGAGAGGAGGGAGCCTTTTGTTTGCAGACTGATTTTATGCTACAATTTGCAGAGCTGTACGAGCAGGCCATAAAGTATGAGAAGGGCTCTTTCATCACATCAAGTGGTGCTCTGGCTACCCTATCTGGTGCTAAGACCGGCAGGTCTCCGAGGGATAAGCGTGTGGTCAAGGATGACGCCACTGAGGCTGAACTTTGGTGGGGAAAGTAAGTTAATATCTCCCTATCTCACTCTCTCCATTAATAATCTGCAGTGATTTACAACATCCTTTCCGTGGAGGTGCTGTAATTTGTTATCCAGAGGATTCATCCGTGATGGTACTTACTGGGCAGGGGCTCGCCTAACATCGAGATGGATGAGCACACTTTCTTGACCAACAGAGAAAGAGCAGTGGATTACTTGAATTCTTTGGACAAGGTGGCTTGTTTTTTCCTTTTGGGTTTCTTAAATAGTCCAAAAAGGCCACCTAATACTTAATCAAAAAAATAACTTGTCCATAAAGGCAACCTAATAATACTGCCATATGCTTTCAGGGATAATATGAACAATGAATGCCTAATCAAGAGTATCAGTGCTTGATTTATGATTTTTTTTATGATAATGATATGACCGATGATGTCATCAATTGTCTTTATGCTCTGGTGGAGCAACTTTGTCTTCTTTAGTAATATTTAATTTTGTACAATCCTGGTAGGAAATTTCAGGGCTTCTTCTTCCTTGTCACAGACTATAAAATGTCACTTTCAGAGCCATCTTTAGTGCACAGCAGCCCAGTTTTTTTAATAACTCCAGGATCATCTGATGGGTCATCTGATCGTATATTCTTTTATGCAGGTATTTGTGAATGACCAATTCCTAAACTGGGATCCAGAGAACAGAATCAAAGTCCGCATTGTTTCAGCAAGAGCCTACCATTCCCTGTTCATGCACAACATGTAAGTGAAACTCATTGTACTTCTTTCCAGGCTGCGAGTCCCATTGATAAATGCTAAAACCTCAGCCAGATAAGTTTGTTTCCCTGACGATATAAACGGATAGTGGTACACAAGTTAATAATTTGTGTCGGGTTGGCAGGTGTATCCGACCCACACCTGAGGAGCTGGAGGATTTTGGTACCCCAGACTTCACCATATACAATGCTGGGCAGTTCCCGTGCAACCGATATACCCACTACATGACATCCTCCACTAGCATAGATATTAACCTTGCGAGGCGAGAGATGGTCATTCTTGGGACCCAATATGCTGGTGAGATGAAGAAGGGGCTGTTTGGTGTCATGCACTACCTCATGCCCATGCGGGGAATACTGTCCCTGCATTCGGGATGCAACATGGGCAAAGACGGGGATGTTGCCCTTTTCTTTGGTCTCTCAGGTAAAAGTATTCCAATGTGATCGGTGCAAGATGCGGTGAAGCTCTGGTTGCCAATCCTGTCCTTCCTTGCCTCATCCTTGAGCAATTTCTATAAGTCAAAATTTCAGGCCTGAACTTGGCATTGAATAGGTGTCTTCTTCCCGTGCATGACTGACTGGTGAGTGTGGTGTTTGTTTCTCTGTTTGATTCCAGGTACTGGGAAGACGACCTTGTCTACAGATCATAACCGATACTTGATCGGCGACGATGAGCACTGCTGGAGTGACAAGGGTGTGTCAAACATTGAAGGGGGGTGCTATGCCAAGTGCATTGATCTCTCCAGAGAGAAGGAGCCTGATATCTGGAATGCCATCAAGTTCGGGACTGGTATATCAAATGTTCCACCTTTCACCCTTTGGTATTGGGCACACAGTTCCTCCATCCAAAACTTTTCAAATGACTTGATGATTGTGAATGCAGTGCTGGAAAATGTGGTCTTTGATGAGCACACCCGTGATGTTGACTACACGGATAAATCTGTTACAGGTAACCTTTGTTGTTGCACAGCTTCTTTCGTTTGCTTGATTAATTTTTGCTCTTTCTTGTTGCAGAGAATACCCGTGCAGCTTATCCGATAGAATATATCCCGAATGCGAAGATCCCATGTGTGGGCCCACAGCCAAAGAATGTCATCCTCTTGGCCTGTGATGCATTCGGTGTGCTCCCACCAGTGAGCAAGCTGAATCTTGCACAGACCATGTACCATTTCATTAGTGGTTACACTGCTCTCGTGAGTCTTCCTTACCTTTAAAGATTTTGGTTAGTCACAGTGAATATTGTCAAATTGGCAGTTGGGTTTTATATGAAGTTATTCGTTTAAATATAACAGGTGGCTGGAACAGAGGATGGAGTGAAGGAGCCAAGGGCTACGTTTTCTGCCTGCTTTGGAGCTGCCTTTATTATGCTGCACCCTACAAAGTATGCTGCAATGCTGGCTGAGAAAATGCAGAAGAATGGGGCCTCTGGATGGCTAGTTAACACTGGCTGGTCAGGTGGAAGGTATTGATTTTGATTTTGACAATATAGAGAAGCCTATCCTTTCATGGGGTTCCCCTGGTGTATGTATTTATGTCTTTGGATGATACGAATTATGATGGTGTTGCCCGTTTGCAGCTATGGGTCAGGTAGCCGCATTAAGCTGGCTTACACAAGGAAGATCATAGATGCCATCCACTCAGGTAGCCTCCTGAATGCTGAGTACAAGAAGACTGAGGTGTTTGGTCTTGAAATCCCCACTGCAGTTGAGGGTGTCCCTTCAGAGATTCTGGATCCAGTCAACACTGTAAGCTGTGCTTCTCAATTACTTGCTCTCATTTTAAACTTTGTTTATGTTCCCAGGTTCCATCATCCTTTTTGGTGTGTTTGAAAACATAAAGTCTATTTTGTTTCTTTCAATAAAAGAAAATGGAAGAAACCAGATGTATCTGTTGTGTCCTATTGTCTATTTATTTTGCAGTGGGCAGACAAGAATGCATATAAGGAGACACTGCTGAAGCTTGCTGACCTGTTCAAGAACAATTTCGAGACGTTCACCAACTATAAGATTGGCAAGGATAGCAGGCTGACAGAGGAGATCCTTGCTGCTGGACCCAACTTCTGATTTGAAACTAGATGACTATGATGATGATGATGAAAATAAAAAGTTTTTGAGAGAGGAAGGGGAAAATAAAAGTATTTTGAGAGGGAGGGGGATACTATGGTGCTGGCTGGAAATGACAATGTTAGGTGTTTCACATCATAAATTTTCGTATCTGCGTAGAAGTGTCCCTCTTGGGATATGCTGTGGAATATGATAGTTGGAAATATATTCACATCTCTAAGCTCTGTTTATCCAGGACATGGGAATGCTTATTTTCTGAAGTAGACATGTCTTTGACCCTCTCCAAACCTGTAATCTTCTGCTATGATGAAAAACATTACTTTTAGATTCATGGATGGACTCTGGAAATGTGGAGGAGACAGTGGAGCAATACACTTCTGGGCAAATTTGTTGGTGAATAACCCCTAAGATGGGTATCATTGTGGCCTTTGACAACAAGTATTGGGAGAATGTACCATAGATCTACTAACCATTCGGAACCAAAGCTGGAAGAAGGTCCCAACATGGGTGAAACCTGTGATTCTTCTGCATGAGGGAGTGCAGCCTATTGAGGATTGAATTAGATTTGATGAAAACAATAAAATAGAAAAGAAAAGCTTTCGGGCAAGCTTGTTTTCGGCCTGATGGCCCAAACCAGCCCAAAACCACGGTTTTCTTCTTCACCCATAGGCCACTGGCTGCTTCCCTCACCTTTTGCCTTTTATGTTCGTTCATCTTGGCAGTCGAGTGCTCACCGACCTCCGAGCCGGGGCAACTTCCGATACTTGAGGGATGACAACTTTGATATCTACATCGAATCTCTCTTCTTCAATTCCAGTAAGGTTCAATTTTTCCGACTGCAATAGCCTGCAGGGAAGCTCGTCTTCTGTTGCTCCCTCTTGTATTTCCTTTGGTGAGGTTCAGAATTCACTTCCCCCTTAATGTCTTCTGATATTTATACCAGTGCCCATTTCCAAAAATTCAATCTTTCTTCTTACAGGTCTGGTTAAAACCAAGAGGTTTTTATGTGTGAGAGCTGTGAAGAACCACTCGGCTGCAGCGGAAACGAGAAAGACGAGTGATGAGAGGATTGTGCAGAGGAAGGGGTCTAAAAGTCATTTTCTGAGTGAAGGGAGGGATGAGGATGAGAAATATGGACCAATTTGCCCGGGCTGTGGAGTCTTTATGCAAGATAAGGATCCCAATCTTCCTGGCCATTACAAGAAGAAGGAGGAGATCTCTGACACGGGAACCCTTAGGGATGAAGAGAATATAGAAGATGAATTTGAGGAGTTTGAGGAAGAGGAGCAAAAGGAACAATTCTCGAATGAGTTGGAAGATGAGTTTGAGGAAAGTAGTGAACTGAGTGAAGGAAGTGATGAGATTGATTGGGAGACTGACGAGTGGGATAAAGATTTATTGGAGGAAGATGATGATTTGGATGAGTTGGATGGTTTCACTCCAGCAGGAGTTGGGTATGGTAATATTACCGAGGATATTGTTAAGGCTAACATGAGGAAAAAGTTGTCGAAGGCAGAAAGAAAGAGATTGGCTCGCCAGGCTGAAAAGGAGAAAGAAAATGTTACTGTATGTGCCCGGTGCCATTCGCTCAGGAATTATGGGCAGGTGAAGAACCAGGCTGCTGAGAATCTCATACCGGACTTTGATTTCAATAGGCTGGTCACGACACGGATGATGAAACCTACTGGGAATGCCAATTCAACGGTCATAGTCATGGTGGTGGATTGCGTGGACTTTGACGGTTCATTTCCAAAAAGAGTCATCAATAGCTTGTCCAAGGAGCTGGATGGAGTTAAGAATGACCCAAAGTTGAGCAAGAAGTTTCCCAAGCTTGTTCTTGTGGCAACCAAAGTGGACTTACTCCCTTCACAGATTTCACCGACTAGATTAGACAGGTGGGTACGACATCGGGCTAAAGCAGGAGGAGCACCTAAGCTAAGTGGAGTTTACTTGGTCAGTGCTCGAAAGGATTTGGGAGTTCGGAACTTGCTATCTTTCATCAAGAAGTTGGCAGGTCCTCGAGGTGACGTATGGGTCATTGGAGCACAGAATGCTGGAAAATCAACCCTGATAAATGCTATGGGGAAGAAGGGAGGAGTGAGCATGTCAAAGCTTACGGAAGCTCCTATTCCAGGGACTACATTAGGGATACTGAGAATTCGAGGAATTTTATCTGCAAAGGCAAAAATGTATGACACGCCAGGGCTTCTACACCCGTACTTATTATCGATGAGATTAAACAGGGATGAGCAGAAGATGGTTGAGATAAGGAAGGAGCTACAGCCTCGGACGTACAGGATAAAGGCGAGTAATATGCTCTTTAAAAGATATTACATTTGCTTTATGAGTTGGAAAAATTGTAGCTTGTATGATGTATATTCATATTCTCATTTTTACTGTATATTGTCAATCTAAATGAGGTTCGTGTGCTTGATTCCTGAGAAGTACTTACCTATGCAGGCTGCAAAAATGCATTTAGGGATGCTAGATTTGAAAGAAAAACAACTTTTAATGTCACTGTCAATTCTTGATTTGGTGTTTTTGCAGAGTAAATCATAGTTATGCTGATTTGAGTAGGATGTATATCTATGACTATGTGGAGGCTAATTAAAGGTTCATGAGGCCATTATACAAATGTTGCCTTTCCCCCATCACATGCTGATGCAGTGCAAACTTGAGGTTATAGTTGACTAGATTTCCTATTTCTTGTACGATCATTTTGAAGCTGTGTGGGTGATTGCTGATGCTTTGCCGCTGCTTCAGTTATGATTAGCAGGATGAGCTTCGAACTAAAATTGACCTGTAACTTATTTGTGGATATTACAGGTAGGACAGGCTATCCATGTAGGCGGCTTGGTGAGATTAGACCTTAATCAAGCTTCTGTTGACACAATCTATGTCACCATCTGGACATCCCCAAATGTTTCTCTCCATATGGGTAAAATTGAAAATGCTGATGAGATTTGGAGAAATCACGTTGGAATCAGGCTGCAGGTAAAGATTTTTCTCTGAAGGCACATATTGGAATATTGACATGAAGTTGAGGGAGTGGCATGGAGAAACACTCATGAATCAGCTTTCATTTTCTAGAGAGCCTAGATGAGTGTGCATATTTTGATATGTTTATCTTGTCTTTCAAATCTTGCAGCCTCCCATGGGACAAGAAAGGACTTCTGAGTTGGGGGAATGGGAAGCAAAGGAAATCAAGATATCTGGAACCAGTTGGGATGTGAACAGTGCTGATGTTGCAGTAGCTGGATTAGGTTGGTTCTCTTTGGGTCTCAAAGGCGAGGCAGCCCTCACTATCTGGACGTACAGCGGCATCGAGATCAGCCAGCGAGAGCCCTTGGTCCTTGACCGAGCATCATTTATCGAGAAACCTGGGTTTTGGCTGCCAAAGTCCATTTCTGATGCCATTGGCAACAAAACCAAGCTGGAGGCTAGGAGGAGGAAGGAAATGGAAGAGGAGAGAGATGATGCGATATCTTATGTTGCTCTCTGAAAGTGCATACGAATTGAGTTTAATGGGATTGGGTATATGTCCCAAGTTCCATGATGTTCGTGAGCTTAATGTTATGCCCCTTTTCGGGTCGAAGCTCGTCCTGCACTTGATTCCACTATACACATTGGCATACTTTCTGCCAGGCAGAAAGTATGCTAATGATCTCACAATTACAGTCAGGAGAGCATCATGGGCCAACCATGAATTATCAAAGAAACGAAATTCTAATTCTTTTCTGGTAAATTGCAAGAGATGGTCTTTTTTCATACATTTTCGGAGGTTTCCCTGGTGCTCATGATGGAAATTACACGGGAAGAACTTGGAGAGGAATGCATAGTGCAACCTTGCTCTATACAGAGAATACAGGAGGCGGACAACTCGGTTTCCACTAGGTAAACCTGTGGGCTACTACGATCACGTGGAGAGGAGAGGGCATTCAGCGGGGCTGCTGGATGACTCGGGGGCTGTACTTCGGACTTAGGTTCTTCGCCACCTTATCTGCATATTTTGCAGGCTGCCCCTTGGATCCTAGACCATTGGTTTGCAGAGCCTTCAAGGCATTCGTGTTGTTCTTGAGTGCACCGGCGCCATTTGTAACTGCAAGTTTCGAGGAATATTACATTGTTGCTTACCCTTATTAGGCAAATTCCACTCAACTCCATGTGCTATTGAAATCACTCAATATAGTTTGGGAAAGATGAATTCAGCTGTTATACCTATATCATTCATAGCGACCGAAGAAAACTTGTTCTCTTCAGCCTCAGTAAACTGGATGAATTCTTCGTACTGTGCCTCCATCGATGAGAAATCATCGCCGTCACTGAAATCAATGGAATCTGGAAGTAGATCGACAACATCTCCACAGTCGAGCTCATCGTCAGCTTGGTCAATGAAGCCCTCAGGGTGCTGGCTGAGCCAGAAGTCCCGATACCATGTGGATGTAGTAATCAGTTGCCACCACTCTGGAGAGAAATCTTCTACCTGGCGAAGAGCAGCGGGAACAAACAGGGGGGCATTGGGGTTCAGCGTTGATCTTCCTCCTGAAACAAGTGCCATGTCTAGTACAACTTCAGCCTAAGGGTCTTCTCTTCTTATCTGTTATGCAATAAAACGAATGCGATCAATACTAAGCATGTGTAATTGGCAACAAAATGTCAATGGTTTTTTTGACATAAGCATTCCATGCCAATTCTGGTTCATATCACAAGATCACTATCATCAGACGTTGAAACCTGCTTTAGGTAGAAAAGATTGGAGCTACCTTCACCTTTTCTGAACAAATATCTAGGGAAAGGAGCAACGCTTAGAAGGTAGTCAGTTCAGATGGAATCTAGCTGTAAAAAACTAAACAAAAAATGTACGACCACTAGCTGAAAAATTCCTCCTTTCTGTACTCGTGTCCTACCATTGACTTGCAGAGAAAATAATTCAAATACCCCAATCGCCTGCAATTTTGGGTAAATGGATTTGAAGAGCAAAGAAACAAAAGACCTCGATGATCTCCACGGCTTAAAACAGGCACATAATTCAGAAACACGCAGAAAGAGTTACTTCGGATAGGCTTGTGAACCCTCAAATTTCAAATATTTTGATTAAACCGTCTTGAGGTCAAAATAAGTCACCCGCAGATCAAATTCGAACAGCTGCAAATATCATCTACTTGTTCACGCATAGCGGATCTATCTCTAGAATTGACTAAAAGGATTAAATTTCGTCTTCGGAGCTTGATCATCCCAGCCATCATCTTATTGAACAACTTATCTCAAATTCCATTTCATTTACCACGGCCAGAATTCCACCCAAGAAAACAAAGGATCGGGCGGATCATCGGAAGAAAATATTACATGATCAAGTCTCCGACCAGGTCAAACCCATCATCAATCAGAGACATGAGAGAATACCCGCTTCTTACCTCAAAGTAAAGATTGCAAATCTCTGAAGGATCTGGTCGGGAAGGTAGAGCGAAAGTTGCGGGCCTTATAAAGAGAGAGGTGCGGTATTTATAGAGAGAAGCTTCCGGAAGTCCGAACCTATTGGCCTCGGAGGTTGAGGTCTGGAAGCATAGATTCGGATTAACCGGCCCGGCAACCTGATTGAGATGGAATTCCTGTACGACGGCCAGCTAAATGCCGGTCAGGAGCCAGTCGCCGGTCAAAGGCGTGCCCTTTGTTGACCATTGACTTTGGACGGTGAAGAAACTTGAACGGTGAGATTTACCGGTGGTTTACGTGTCTCAATCATAGCCAACCAAATGCCCTCCTTGCCTTTTGATCTTTGGATTTTATAGTGTGTCTAGTTGTAATTCTTTCCATGATCACAGACATATTTCTATATTAATTAATTAACAATAATTTATAATATAGTATGTGAAATATTTATAATATCTTTAAAAATCAGGCAAAAGGGCTAATTTGAGATATAGAGTACCAATGATTGTAGAGGGGGACAAAACTTTTTTGATCAATGGCCAAGATGACTTGATTAAAGGGTCAATTATGGGGATATCAATTATTTAAGTTTTTATATATATGCACACATGGAATGTTGGTAGGTCAGGTGTAACATCATGCCAACTTGCTTGGTTACATTACATTTTCCTCATAAAAAAATCCCACGTTTTATATGTGTGTATATTATACATATATATATATATATACATGCTAGGAAGACAAGAGAAAAGGAAGCACAAGTGAGGAAAAATTATGTAATGGCGGCGCCTAGTCCCCCGATTCCACCACTCAACATGCAATTCACCATGTTTACACATTTACTCCAATGTTATATTTGACTTTGTTTAATGAGAAATTCTAATTGAAGAGATAGAAAGAGTTGGGAAGAATGGTTAATTAGTTGGTGAATTGTACTGAATTAAAGACATTGATTGGAGTAGTGAGATGCATTGTGCCAATTGGACAGATTCCAATAAGGAAGGAGCACGGGGATCAAAGCAATCACCAGTCTGCAGCCATTGCAGATCATGCTGTTTCCAGGGGGTGCCGGAGGTCCTCTAACGAAAGCTTGTGTTTTTGCATACTCTTGGCTGGCCAAAAGCATTAGAGAGGAGCAGGGATCCATCTACCAAGGGCGACAAGACAATATGCTGATCACATCCATCACGGAAGGACCATCATCAATTGACACGCTAAGGAAAAGACAATGGGTTTTTCTGCAACTCATCCGTTGATTGCTGAGAGGGAAATTGGTGTTATTAGAAATCAATGGTCGTCGACGATTATCTTCTTGGTTTTCATGGCAACCGGCTTAGCTCTCCACCTTTCCCTCTCAATGGCCGAAGGCGAGAGGGCCAACCACTTTCGCCCTAGAGAAGAAGTAGAACCCTTGTTTGTAGGAGCGTGCCCTTCCTTGGCAAGATCATTTTCGGCTCCAGCAGGATGAGGGGCTGATTTTGCAGGATCAACACGGACGAGATTGGGTCCGGCAACAGCGTTCCCTCCTCCGGCGGTCGATTGATCAGCTGGAGGTCTAGGGTAGTAGAAATCGGTAGGGAAGAAGTAATATTGGAGACCAGCCATGGATTTAGTAATCAATCGATGAAGAAGAAGCCGAAGAATAGAATGAAATCTCCCAAGAAAGAATGCAATGCAGTCTGCACGGACAATATTTAGCCTGGGAAGAAGATGTAGAGGAGAAAGTGAATCTCTCTATACTTCCTCAATTCAAAGGCTGGCTTGCTAGCTAGGGTTGGCCGTGGTATTTGGTTTCCAAGGATATCATTGTTTATCCGAGGCAGAATGATAACGGTGATCGCGATTTCATTTCCGGTAATTACGAATTAAATGGAAATTGTCTTTACATTTTTTATAACTAAATATATTAGATACAAATTATTGCTTTGATTCTTTATTAGTAAATATCTAAGAATTAGCTAATTATTATTTTTAATGTTAAAATTAAATTTTTAATAAAAATATTATATTTCTAAAATTCATAAATTATTATATAGCTAAATATATTAGATACAAATACCTAATATTCTTACATGTAATGGAATCCAGATCTTTTTAAAAATAGACATAATAATAAATTTAGTTGAAAATTTATATTTATTTTACATTATAATTTAATATATTTGTTATATATTTTTTGCTTAATAAAAATTATAGATATAATAAAATTTTATTTAATATATTTTTAAAAATTAAAATTATAATACAAAAGTATATATTTTTAAGTTAATAAAAAATATATATTGTGATACTATATAATATATTTTTTTATTTAAATTAAATTTATGTATACTTTTATTAATAAATATAATATATATTTATATTTTTAATTATCTTTATAGATAAATTATGATTGTATACAAATTATATATAATTATTTGCACTATTATAATTTATATTATGTCATGTTTTATATATAAATATTTTGTATTAGATTTAAGTTAATAAAAAAAGTATATATAATTAATTTAAGTTGAATAAAATATTATATATAAATTAACATATTAATTTAGTTAAAAATATAAGTTAACGGGCCATGTATTAGATTATAATGTAAACTGAATTATATTTATCAAGTAAATTTATTATTCTAAAGTGATTAATATAATTCATTGTTTAGTAAGAGGGTGAGGTTTAATTTTATATAATAATATTTTTGTTTTATAATTATTTATTTTACTTAAAATTATCAGCATATTAAATGTTATCACAAGGATGATTTCATAAATAAATATAATCGTTTTTTAATAAAAGTTAAAATTCGCTTGGCCTTGGAGAAGTGATTTTTTTTCACTTTAATATTTAGCCGTATTAGAGGAAAATTATGGACCAAAAGTGTTGCGTTCTTTTCACCTATTAAACGGTAAAATAACTCCAATGTGGACCTAGAAAAAAAGGGTTGGAAGGAAGAATTGAAGGGCAAAAAGCAAACCATCCTTTGATAAAAAATGTATACCTTTTTCAAAAGCTTTCAAATAAATAATTAAATCTTGATATATATATATCATGGAGCCGTCACTAAGGATGAAGACAAACAAAAATGATAAGGTAAGCCGTTGTTTTCCTGTGCAGTCAAGTTTAGCTTTGTAATGAATGAAATGGCAAATAGCCCCTAACAAAGACTAAAAGCCAGGAGAATTGTCAAAATCAATTGAAAGCTGGAATTTTTTTCTGCAAGGTCCGTAATGGACAGGGAGACAACATTGAGTGAAAATGAATAATCAATATATAAGAAACTCTGGTAAACTTCCCTTGAAATTGATTTTTTTTCCAACAAAGGGATTTCAACTTTCATAGATTAATTATACACGGTGACCGAGTTTAGAGTTACTCCGTTGGTGGCCGAGTTTTGAATTGAGGATGGTTGCAAGCCAAAGATGATCCTAGAAAGTGGTGTGGGAAAGGATAAGAACTGGAGCGCACATTGGTTCAAGGATCCCATCAAAATTGTACGACAAAAGACAACGGATATATATCTATTTATTTGTGGATAAAAGGTGTGGTTTCGGATGGCTTGTCATCTATCAAACTTGATCTTTTTGATGCATACGGCCTCATTCCACCTTCCATTTCTATGTGCGCTAGAGCTGGGGCTGTGTTGGGGTTTCTATGGGTATCCAATCCATCCCAGTTCCTTTCTTACTTGTGTCCTTGTTAGACTTCAAATTTTTGGCATATGCAAATACTTGCCAAACATTGAAACTGGTCAGCATATCTATCTGTGTATGGCGGGGTTCAAATTTAAGCCCAAATGCAATTCTAATTCTTTTGTGGGCACGTAAATTAAGTACTCCTACATGAGAGGAATCTCTAGATTCCCTCTTGGGAGTGGGAAAGACATGGCAGAAGATATCCTGTTCAGTGTTCCCAAAACCATCCATCTCAACTGTCCCATCTTCCAATACTATTAAAGACACTTATAAACTCTTTTTTCTGGTCAAACAAGGACCTTCCTTGTCAGTGTGGGATTGAATACCCAACCCCATGCCACTAACTATTATTATATGGCAATGCAATGAGTGAGAGAAGAACCAGTTCAGTTCCCTCTTTTTTCCATGAATCAAACAAGGAAGTTTCGCCGAAGTTTCCTTCATCTGACGACTCATCATTTAATACCCCGCACCACCTTCCCTCCTGGTTCCTCTCCAATGTACACACTCTCTCTCTTTCTCTATGGTTGCCATGAGACTCATCAAGGTTAGCTCTATTAAAGCCTTCAGCTTCAGTCCCAAGCGTCTCTTCCGCTCCAGGAAGGATCGCACCTCCGGCTCCAGATCCGATCCTTCCTCCTTCAGCTACGGCTCCTCCTCCTCCGACGCCTCCGTCCACGGGAAGGGCGGCGACTCTGGCACCCCCACCAGCGTCCTCCCCGGGGCATCCGGTGACTGGTCTAACGCCGGCCTCGAGCATCTCCCTTCGTCATTCAAGTTGTACGGCCATGGCTCCGTCTCCAAGAAGCAGCTCGAGGCCCTGCTCTGCCGGCTGGGCGATGAGCCGCTGAGTCGGGACGAGGTGGCCCTGATGCTGAGACAGGTAGGTTGCCCTACAGAAGACGACGGCGCTTACGTGAGCGTGGAGGCGCTGCTGAGCACGTTGGGGTGCACGTCCACGGCCTGCGACGCGGCGGAGCTGAGGGAGACGTTCGAGTTCTTCGACGCGGACCACGACGGACGGATCACGGCGGAGGAACTGCTGCAGGTGTTCAAGACGGCGCTGGGGGACGAAGGGTGCTCGCTGGAGGACTGCCGGAGGATGATAGCGGAGGTGGGCAAGGGCGGAAATGGGTTCGTCTGCTTCGAGGACTTCGTTCAAATGATGGAGCTTCAGAGATAATGGATCGATGTCAAGATCAAGATCACAGTCCCACTCTTTTTTCCTCTAGCTTTCTCCATTTCCATGGTGAAAATGTATGTCGTAGGGAAGAAACTCCAACCTTTTTTGTCCGCTCCATTGTTCCCTTGCCTTTTCGTACATACTAGCTGTCGGAATGCAACATCAATAATAAAATTAGAATTAAAATCTTGGTAGATACCATTATTAATATAAAAATTATTGAAGCATAAATAGAAGAGAAACTGATAATAGCAATTATTGGTATTTTCTTTTTTAAATAGGAAAATATTAATAATGATAAATAGTCGTATTATCACATTGATCTAAACTATCCCTAGTCTAGTGTCCATAACATCACAGGATAATTTCTACAAGGAGAAGAATTTCCAGCCAACAAATAATGGAAATCATGCAGCAGATTATCTAGGGCCAGACAATTCCTCAGGTACAAGATGCAAACTGGAGTCACTCAGGTCATAGTTTGGCATCCTACGCTGGTCTTCTGCCATAATGCAATCCTCCCATCTTTCCTGCCATCCTTTGCCCTCCACAAATTGAACCAATTGCCATGCGTTGGGTCGTTCCTTGGGCTCACGCTGCGCGCACAAGAGAGCTACTTTGGTGAGCCTCTGGGCTTCTCCGTCATCGTAATCACCCCGCATATTCGGATCCATAATCTCTTCCAAGCTCTTCTCTATCAGGACACTCCTGACCCAGTCGACTAACATGACGTCCTCATCATTGGCAAGTCGGGCAAGATCGAATGTACGCTGCCCTGTGAGGAGTTCAAGAAGCATCATACCGAAGGAAAATATATCGCTCTTCGTTGAGCATTGGCCGGACTCCAGGTACTCGGGAGCAATATGTCCGATTGTGCCACGCACTGCAGTTATGACTGTTGGATCATGCTCATGGGCGGACTCTGCCATAGCTCTGTTCTTCTGCAATGCCTGCTCTGCAGCTTCTCGTGTTTCAGATACAACCGCATTATTGTCATTGTGAGCTTGCTTCCCCCCTGCAAAAAAGATAGAAAGCCCAAAGTCTCCGATAAGAGGCTCAAACGATTCATCCAGTAAGACGTTAGCAGCCTTGATGTCGCGATGAATAATGTTGAGACTGTGCAGATGTCGGAGCCCTCTTGCGGCTCCAAGTGCGATCTTCATCCGCGCTTGCCAGCTGAGCGGAGACCATGATTCTACTTGGTCGTCCCTGAGGCGTGATGCTACACTTCCATTGGCCATATATGGGTACACCAGAATATACTCTTTCGACTTGGATGCTTCACAATACCCGAGCAAGGGGAGGATGTTTAGATGGTTGGGCATGTTGCCAATTTTCACTTCTACTTGGAACTGAGCTAGCTTTCCATATGAGAAATTCCGGCACCTTTTGACCGCGGCTATATACCCATTGTCAAGCTGCCCCCGGTAAACAGTGCCGAATCCTCCTCTTCCCACGATGTTTTTTTTCTTGAATTTTCCCGTGGCGACTTTCAGCTCCTTCAAGGTGAACTTGGCAAGCCTTCCTTGCTGAAGCTCCATTTCCTGATTGCACTGCACGATGGCACCGGCAGCAGAAGCGGGCACTCTTGGATGTCTCCGAAGGGAAAACTCGGTGGTAAGTGAGAGACTAAGGTTGAAACAAAGATTAGGTGTGGATGAGGGAGGAGTGGTAGACTCTGGAGGGAAATCCTCATCTAGATCTCGAGTGAGATCTATTGTGAGCATCTTGAAAACCATTATGCTAGTCACTCTTCTTCTACTTCTTGATTCTCGCCATTGGTGGCGGAATCTCCGGTAGCGACGAGACTGAATGATCTGATATCCTCAAGACAAGACCTCTCTTACAAAGGATTGCACAGTTTTGGCAACATAAAGGCTATAAAAAAAAGCCAAAAAGATGTAACAAGCTTGATGGGAGACTTAATGGATCCTCTCCATCCAATCCTGCATGAAGAGACCTTATTATGTTCTTTTATATTCTTTTGCAATTATTGTGTTTCTCCTTTCTGGGAAGTTTCCACCATCCTATAGAGGTAGCTTCTTTTCAATTGACACGCTTAAGAAACCGAACAAAGCATCAACAATATGACTATAGCCACCTTCTTTGACTGTGATTAGGGTGCCTAAAGAGCTGCACAGGGAAGATAGATCTATATGGGCTCCAGAGAAAAAACTTGGCCACTTATTATTAGATTGGTCTTACCTCATCTTCAAAGGGCCTCATTTCCAAGATCAACTATTACAGAGGAAGCTCCTCAATCTCATTTAAGAGATTTATCTTCTCTTCAATCTCTCTCTAGATCTCCTTTTTTGGCACACACATTCTTGGATCAATTGTTTAGATTTATGCGCATATCCCACCTAATCCGCCTTTTCTTCGCGACCAACTGCAACCCCATTCCTTACTTTTTTTTTCGATTTAAAATTAAGATTTAATCTCAATAACTAAAACCTTCTATATTTTCTATTTACTAGTTCTTTTCTTTAGCCGCGTCAAATCCTACTTTCTTTTGTCCGATCCTCTCCTACCGTTATTGGCAGAATTAAAAAATAGTATAATATTTATAAATAATGTAAATAGATTATATATATATAATTTATTAAAAATAGTATTTTATTTACCATTTTCAATATGGTATAATATTATCAAATTATAATAAAAATATATATTTAAGATTTGTTATCTACTAGTTGCGATTAAACTCAGAATTTTAAGGAATTAAAAAAATATGTAAAATATGGATAATAGATGTATTATACTTATAAATAAAAATAAAATTAATTATGATAATTATATATAAATACTTTAATATTCTACACTATCATGTAAATATTGTATTATTAATTTTGATACTATGATAAAATTAATAAAAAAATTTAATAAATATAATAAGAATAGTTAAATTTATAATTGAGTTGTTAATATAGTATATTAAACAGTAGAATATATGAAAGTTAAGTGCTCTATTAAATATATTAAATTAATAATATTATCATCTATTTTATATTTTTACTATTTTTCTATTAATATTATCAATTATTAATATTATTAATCAATTGAATTGTATATTAATTTTTTATATAAACACTTATATTTTTTAATAGAGAAATACTAAAAAAAATAGTTGAAATTAACCAGTATTGTATTATGAAAATAGAAGAATTGTATATAAAATGTTAAGTGTTATAATAATAGTAAATAAGAATATTAAGAAATTTTAGAATATTATCCGTTAGTATATCTATATTTTGAAAGTATTAAAATGTTGATAATAGAGCCGATTAGGAAAGTATAATACAATTAATTTATTTGTAATACTTAGTTTATAAAATAAATAAAAAAAGTTATAATTCTAATATATTAAAAAGTATTAAACAATTTTTATTAATTTACTTGGGAGTAATATCAAATTATCTCATCTAGTTAATTTAAATTATTTTTCACTTTTATTTTTTATAATTATTGTAAATGGTTATATTTGATAAATAAAAAAGGAGAAGTATTACTATTTTTCAAGAATTTTTTTATTTTTATTTAAACTCAATTTAATTTTAAATTGTGTACTAATAGATAATTATACTAAATATATAAATGAAGAAATTTTATCTTATATATTTAGTAATAAAATTATTTATCAAATTAAATATTTAGTTAAATTACCAATATAAAAAATAATTATTTGTTATAAATGATTGGTTTTCTTCTATTAAATATTAATTTATCAAATTATTTATGAAATGAATCCGTACTAATAATAACTTATTTAATTAATTGAATACACTTATTAAAATATAAATAATATTTTTAAAAAAAAATTTAAAAAAAACATACATATTTTCTACTAATTTGTTTGAATTTATATGTTTTCTAAGAAATAATTAGATTTCCGTAAACCATCTAAATACTGTGTATTAAAATGTATTTATATTAATTATTTCAGTAATAAAAATGGGTACAACAGTTGGAGAAGAACTCCAACTTTTTTTGTCCACTCCATTGTTAGCTTGCCTTTTCGTACATACTAGCGGAATGCAACATCAATAATAAAATGATTGGTGCATACCATTTTTAATAGAAACTGATAATAGTAATTATTGGTATTTTCTTTTTTAAATTGGAAAATATTAATAATGATAAATAGTAGTATTATCACATTAATCTAAACTAACCCTAGTTTAGTGTCCATAACATCACAGGATAATTTCTACAAGGAGAAGAATTTCCAGGCAAGTTCTAATTTGTTGATCTCATATAACTTTTGAGTAAAAAAGTGATTCACACTGACAAATAATCAAAATCATGTAGCAGATTATCTATTATAATTTAAATACTTAATATTTTTATTTACGATTGGTGGTGGAATCTCCAGTAGCAACGAGACTGAATGATGTGATATCCTCAGGATCTCTCTTACAATGGATTGCACAATTTTGCCAACATAAAGGCTATTAAAAAAGCCAGAAAGATGTAATAGCCTTGATGGGAGACTTAAGAGGCTTGTGTTTCTCCCTTCTGGGAAGTTTCCACCATCCTTGAGAGGTAGCTTCGTTTCAATTGACACGCTTAAGCAACCGAACCGAACAAAGCATCAACGATATGACTGTGAGACGTATTAGAACTCAGAAGACTACTTGGGAATCATAATGCAATTAAAATGGATTTGCCATTCATGTGCAAGGTCAATGAGAGAGACACGGTACACTTCTGCCGCACTTTCCCAGCGAGAGGAATTGGACATTTCACCTCACGAATAGGACAACTAGGGAACGACTTGGGGGTACTATTTGCCATTTGGTCAATGCCTAATTTTCTCTATAATTAGAATTTATTCTTCTCGGGATTACTTGCTAAGGAAAGAAGTCCATGACTTATTATTAGATTGTTCATACTTAAAAGTTCACTCAGCCACAAGAGGGGCCTGCCATGATTTTAATATGTTGATATAGTATAACTATTCAGTAAAAAGGTGACTCGCGGAAAAATAGTTGAAATCATGCAGCAGATTATCTAGGGCCAGACTATTCCTCAAGTACCAGATGTGAACTTGACTTACTGAAGCAGTCATATTTTGGCCTCCTACTCTGTTCCTAGGCCATAATATAATCCTTCACATCCTCCCATCGTTCCTGCCATCCCTTGCCCTCCACAAATTGAACCAATTGCCATGCGTTCGGTCGTTGCTTGGACTGACTCTGCGTGCACAAGAGACTTTGGTGAGCCTCTCGGCTTCTCCATCATCGTAAATCACCTCTCATATTCGGATCCACAATTTCTTTCAAGCTCTTCTCTCTCAGGACACTCCTGGCCCATTCGTGTAACAAGAAGTAATCATCCTTAGACACGTCGGCCACGATCAAATGTACACTGCCCTGTGAGGAGTTCTCGGGGAACATTTGCCGGTCTCTATGTACTCGGGGGCAAGATATCCGATTGTGCCACACACACTAGTTGTGACTGTTGGATCATCCTCATACGCGAACTCTGCCATGTCTCTGCTCTTCTGCAATGCCAGCTCTGCAGCTGCTCGTGTTTCACATACAACCGCATGCTCGTCATTGTGAGCTTGTGTCTTCCCTGCAGCAAATAAAGCAACCCCAAAGTCTCGGATGAGAGGCTCAAACAAATCATCCAGCAAGACGTTAGAAGGCTTGATGTCGCGGTGAATAATGCCGAGACTGTGCAGATGTCGGAGCCCTCTTGCGGTTCCAAGTGCGATCTTCATCCGTACTTTCCAGGTGTGATGCTACCCTTCCATTGGACAAATATGGGTATACCAGGATATACTCTTTCGGCTTAGATGCTTCACAATACCCGAGCAAGGGGAGGATATTTAGATGGCTTGGCAAATTGCCAAATTTCACTACTACTTGGTAGTCATTTAGCCTTACATACGAGGATAGCTTGCACCTTTTGACTGCGGCGATGTATCCATTGTCAAGCTGCCCCCGGTAAACTGTGCCGAATCCTCCTCTTCCCACGATGTTTTTCTTCTTGAATTTTCCCGTGGCGACTTTCAGTTCCTTCAAGGTGAACTTGGCAAGCCTTCCTTGCTGAAGCTGAATTTCCTGCTTGCGCTGCACGATGGCACTGGCAGCAGAAGCGGGCACTCTTGGATGTCTCCCAAGTGCAAGCTCGAAGGTAAATGAGGAAGTAAGTGCGAGACTAAGGCTGAAACAAAGACTAGGTGCAAAATAAACCAAATGGGGACGGAGAATTACCCGATCTTAGTACTGACCACGAAATGGGGACGAAGAATTACCCTATCGGCTGATCACGTAGTATTGACCACCAGTCGGGCTAACACTCGAGTATACCAGTGCAAAATAAACTATGGGACTCTTACATAGTAAACTAGTAATTATAGTACATAGTTTATGAGAAATTTATGGGTTGTGAGTTATTTATTAACATAAGGATAGTGTACTGTGAACTCACACGTTACCTAAAACTATTACTTTCATTATTACGAAATTTGTAATTTGTTACTTAATTTTAAACGATTTTTTTCACTATAATTTAAACAAAAATTCAAATTTGAGCTAAAAAAATTAAGAAGTATTTTCTATTATCAACGTTAGTACTGTCGATTTTAATTTGGACACTCCGAATACGAATAATAATGAATGAAAGCAAAACGGGGAATGAGTTTCACGAAATAACTAAAATTATTCTTTCAAATTTTCGTTCCAAAATCCAGAAATGTTTTAATAGAGGTGTTAGTAATTTGGGTTTTTATTATGGTGTAGGCACACAAAATGATAATATTAACTGTATTGGCTATAAATGGGGACAGGATAAAAAAGCACTAAAATTAAAAAAAAACTAAAAACTTATTTTACAAGAAAGCTATTATACCACTTTGTTAGAATATTGTGCTATCGGACCTAATTGGAATATTAGATTATAGCACCAAAATTGAAATATTTTAGATGGTATATTAAGAAAACAGATTGGATATTGAAATATGTATAAATGGTTGTTTGATATAAAAAGAAAAATAATTAATCAAACTAATAGAAATGTGAATAGGAATAGAATACTCAAATATTTATTATAATTAAAAAGAATAATTTAAAATTGAGAGTCTGAACTATTCTTTATCTAGGGATGCACACTGCTCACTAGATATTTTTATTATAATACTTGAAATTTTCTGATAATATTATAAGATATTATTTTATTTCTAAACTAATTGGAATAGTTTAATATATTCTTGTAATATTATAAGCCATAGCATTCCAAAATATTTATATACTTATTTAAATTATTTTAAATTACTATAGAATATTCTTGAATTATATAGAATTGCACAATACATTTTAACGAGCTCCGACTCCAACCTCTGGTTGACCTTAAAACCGAAAATAGAGCGGTTGCCCCTCACTTCTCCCTGGAAATGCATCAGGTACCACGCGCACCTTTTAGTGGCTGCGGTGCACCCATTGACCAGCACCCTCCAGCCGAATCCTCCCTTTCCCATAAGGCTTCTATTTATGAAATTTCGGGTGGCGACTTTCAGCTCCTTGAAGGTGAACTTGGCAGGCCTTCCACCTTGCTGCTCAATCTGAAGAAGAATTTCCTCTTGGCAGCTGAGTCGTGTAACCTTAGCTGCTGGCATTCTTGCAGGATGTCTCCGGCAGACAAGCGCAACCGTCATAGAGGCGGTAAGAGCTAGAGATATGGTACAACAAACCTTCCTCTCGGACGGTGATGCGGGTGAAGCAGCAGGAGACTCCAGAGGGAAATCCTCCTCTAGACCTCGTGTGATATCTAAGGTACGCATCTTGAAAACCATATCTATTATGGTCCCTCTTGATCTCGTTCTTCTCAACTCTCGTCTTCTTATACAAGTAATTCCATGTCTCTACAAGCATGCGCGTTGACCGACTTTATGTGAAATTTGGATGACCTCACCCGATTACTTACGCAAGACATACAGCCTCAGGGCCCACCGGAAAGTGACTCCCTCTTGCCATATGATATTATTTAAATAAATACATAAATAATTTAGCAGTGCCCACCGGAATTCTCATGTACTATGCTAATTAAGCACGGTCGGCTTACATCCAAACCAGGGGCTAACTGTTTTGAATCATTTATCCCAATTCTCATGTATTGTTAATCAGAGTTACCAATTTATTCATCAAACGCATTCTTCTGGGTGCACCTCATCTTGTCTCACCTTTTTCCATCACTCACTCTTTACTATCATTTTTTCTCTTATTCTGATTAGGCAGATAATCTAAACAATTATTACTCAATTAGTGGATTTATGATCTTTTTTAAACGCAAACTAATTTGTTGTACATTTAAAATTCAACACAGTTATCCATTATAATAAGGAATTTAAATATAAAAGTATTGAGAATGAATGCTCAAACACGCCTGCTTGTGATACTTCCATGAGGGTGCAACACCATTTTTGTGATCACAAAAATGGTGTTGCACCCTCATGGAAGAATTTGGGGAGCCATTATAGCTGCTTGTAGAGTTCACAGAGACACAAGGGTTGTGGAGTTTGCTGCACAGAGGCTCTCGGAGTTGGAGAATGACAAAGCTGGGTACTACACTCTGCTGAGCAATGCACATGCCAGCCTTGGGAATTGATCCCGAGTTGAATCGTTTAGGCAAGAGATGAATGAGAAGGATTTGAAGAAGAGGCCCAGCTTGATAAAAGAGGCAAATATGCATCATCTTCATCATCATCAGTGTGTGGTCGGCTACCCAAACAACATAGTAGAAACTTGCAGAAATTATGGGCTAAAAAAGCACGGCCTTTATATTGGCCTATAGTAAGCCTTTGAATTTTGTATAGAGATGACTAAAGCAGGCCCATCTGTGAAACGTATGGGGGAATAGTAGAAAGGGGTTCAGCTTGTCGTTTGTCTGCCCTGCCTGCCTGCCCCACCTACTGGGCAACAGGCTCACTTGTTGGCCATGAAATGAAAGTGCTCATTCCACTAGTGTGGAAGAGAAGAAGAGACAACTGGTTGCAGGAATTCCATTGAAACCGGGACTCCATTAAATTGCATCTTGCTATCAATATTATTAAATTGCTTACCAAGATACTCCCCCACCATAGCTTTCAATTTTGTCCCATGAAGATCACACAGCAATTAAATATATATTATTTCATTTAATATGATTATTGCACACTATATAATTATATTGCAACATGGTATTGGTACCCTACTCCTAAAGTTGATTAATTGCAAATAAAAAAAATATTAAATCTCAGTAGACCAAACAATAAACAAAATCAAATCAAATAAAATCAATGTATGATCATTTTTTTAGAACACACCCATAGTGGGAATATAAGGTATAAATAAATTACACCAATGTTAAAAATATTTTTAGAACACACTCATAGTGGGAATATAAGGTATAAATAAATTACACCAATGTTAAAAATATTAATATATTTTTAGTGCCCTTTTCTATGCATACATATAAGGACATAAATTATGTGATTGCATGTCCCTCTTGTAGCATACAAGATCGCATTTTGGTTATAGTTGGTTTTTCCTATATATGGTAGATAGATAGATGAATGGATGATGCGTTTAATCTCCTCCATGATGTATGTATGAGGTGTTGGTGTTGGTGTGCTTCTAATAGTTATATCCAAATTAAATAATTAAATTACTATGTGATAGGGTCAAATCAAACCAAGTAAATGTCAAGTCACAAGAGTCCAAGGAAACTGCAGTTTCCTCTTTTTCCCCCTTCCTCATCCATCCATCCATCCATTAGATAAGGAGGAGGTGGTGAGTTGAGGACCGAGGAGCCCTTTTGCCAGGGCTCTACAACCCTAACAGCACTGAAACTGAATAGCTCTCTCTCTCTCATTTGAGTTTATAACTCAGCACCACTTCACTTCACTTCTCATAAATTTTTACCAGTCTCTGTTATTTTCTTCTGATAAAATAACTTTTACCAGTCAATGACATCGCCTTCTCCCCCTCCATCTCTGTCTCTCTTCTGCAGGAAAATTTAACTCCAATTAGAGAGAGATCAGAAATGGACGCTAAGGGTCAAGGGAGAGATCAAATCAAAATAATATCACTTTGACTAATCAAAAGGCAAAAAGAATATTATAGATATCATGGAAAGAGTGTCATGGCCTATAAAAAAGACCCCTCTCATGGAAGAGCTAAACAAGCCTTTCATGCATCCTTGAGATGAGAATATATAAAGCACTTTGCTGCAACCAGCTTATAATCATGTGATAAGATAACCATACATATCTTCAGAGCTCACATTGATTTTGCCCTAATAAGAACATCCTATTATTAATTAATTTCACGAATAAGTTTTTCCTATAGAAGTTGTCTTCTGAATGGGAATCAGTGTCTATATATATATATATATATATATGAAAACATTAATTTTACAGAAGGAGAGAGATTAGACCGTACCATTTTCTACGGATACTCTAAAAAATCTTATTCTCGCATTATTATTAATAGTGATAATAATATTGAGATATTAAAATTTTAAAAATAATTAAATATAAAATACTTGTGTACTTTAAAATACTTTCTCAGTATTAAAATTATAATATCTATAAAATTCATCATACTTTATAAGAGATAAATGTTAAGTTTTGTAATAAATTTTACATCAATAAAATCGAATAATAAATTATATAGTTAGTTAGGTGACTTGATAAATAATGATATTAGATAATTATTACAATTAATTTATATATATAGTATAAAATATAATATTATATATATTTAATATTATAAGTAAATATATATACGATATCAACATAAATTATTAATAGAATAAAAGTGAGAATATTGACATATTTAAATAACAGTCCCTGTAAGTGATTTGATGTAAAACTCGAGTAATACAAGATTAGAATGAATTTATGATTAATATTGTTATTAACGTAGATGATAAAAAAATTCATTTTCGGTTAAACTATTTATTGGAGAATAGTAATAAAGCCCAATCATTAGTAAAATATCTTAGTACAAATTATTTAGCTTTAACTATTATATAAGAATTTATTAAGTTGCGTTGTATTATATAAATATTATAAATAATATTGTTAAAAATAATAATATTAAATATGTGGAAATGGATAAAAAAATTAAAATGGTATAATTACACTACTATTTACAGAATTAGTAATTTTTTTAATAAAAAGTTTAGGTTTTAAATAATTTAATTATATTTGTAAAAAGATAGTAAGGTAGGTATTTATTATCTATATTGAAAATAGTATTAAATATTAATAAGTTATTAATATATTTATAAATAGTGTAAATATATATATTTATATTATTAATATAATTTACAAAACTCACTAATATTCAATACAACTGAAAGTAAAGGAAGGGGGAAAACTATCTAAAGATAGTCTACCCACTGGAGAGGCGGAGTAAGCAAACGGCAACTAACTGAAAGCAGAACAGTAATCCATGGGTTTGTTGGCCATTATGATGCTCACCTTTCACCTCCTTCCTCCATCGCAATACAACATATGAGAGATAATCCCTGTCCGGTGAAACGTATCAGAACTCGAAAGGCTACTTGGTAATCATAATGGCATTAAAATGGATGTGCTATTCATATGCAAGGTCTATGAGAGAGAGACAGTACACTTATGCTGCATTTTCCCCGTGAGAGGACTTGGACTTTTCACATCACGAATAGACAACTAGGGAACGACTTCCGGGCAAGACAATTCCTCAAGTACCAGATGTGAGTCAGACGTCTTGGCCTCCTACTACTCTGTTCCTATGCCATAATATAATCCTTCACATCCTCCCATCTTTCCTGCCATCCTTTGCCCTCCACAAATTGAACAAGTTGCCATGCGTTCGGTCGTTCCTTGGGCTCACGCTGCGCGCACAAGAGAGCTACTTTGGTGAGCCTCTGGGCTTCTCTGTCATCGTAATCACCTCGCATATTCGGATCCACAATCTCTTCCAAGCTCTTCTCTCTCAGTACACTCCTGACCCATTCGTGTAACAAGACGTAATCATCCTGGACACGTCGGCCACAATATGCACGCTGCCCTGTGAGGAGTTCAAGAAGCATCATACCGAAGGAAAATATATCGCCCTTCGTTGAGCATTTGCCAGTCTCCATGTACTCGGGGGCAAGATATCCGATTGTGCCACACACACTAGTTATGACTGTTGGATCATCCTCATACGCGGACTCTGCCATGTCTCTGCTCTTCTGCAGCTCTGCAGCTGCTCGTGTTTCACATACAACCGCATGGTTGCCATTGTGAACTTGTTTCTTCCCTGCAGCAAATAAAGCAATCCCAAAGTCTCCGATGAGTGGCTCAAACGAATCATCCAGTAAGACGTTAGAAGGCTTGATGTCGCGGTGAATAATACTGAGACTGTGCAGATGTCGGAGCCCTCTTGCTGTTCCAAGTGCGATCTTCATCCGTACTTTCCAGCTGAGCGTAGGCCGTAATTCCATATGGTCGTGCCACAGGTGTGATGCTACACTTCCATTGGCCAAATATGGGTACACCAGAATATACCCTTTCCGCTTGGATTCTTCACAATACCCGAGCAAGGGGAGGATGTTTAGATGGTTGGGCATGTTGCCAATTTTCACTTCTACTTGGAACTGAGCTAGCTTCCCATATGAGAATTTCCGGCACCTTTTGACCGCGGCTATGTACCCATTGTCAAGCTGCCCCCGGTAAACAGTGCCGAATCCTCCTCTTCCCACGATGTTTTTTTTCTTGAATTTTCCCGTGGCGGCTTTCAGCTCCTTCAAGGTGAACTTGGCAAGCCTTCCTTGCTGAAGCTGAATTTCCTCCTTGCGCTGCAGGATGGCACTGGCAGCAGATGCGGGCACTCTTGGATGTCTCCCAAGTGCAAACTCGAAGGTAAATGAGGAGGTAAGTGCGAGACTAAGGCTGAAACAAAGACTAGGTGAGGGTGATGGAGGAGTGGTAGACTCTTGAGGGAAATCCTCATAGAGATCTCGAGTGAGATCTAATGTGAGCATCTTGAAAACCATTGTCTTAGTCACTCCTATTCTTCTACTTCTTGATTCTCGCGATTGGTGGTGGAATGATCTGAGATCCTCAAGAGCTCTCTTACAATGGACTGCACAGTTTTGGAAAAATAAAGGTTAATAAAAAAGCTAGAAAGATGTATGAAGCCTCGGGAGACTTCATGGAGACTTCATGGATACTTCTCCCTCTCTGCCCACGAATAGCACATCCATGTTTTTGCAATTTTTTTTTCTTTTTCTCCTTTTCTGGGAAGTTTCCTCCATCCTTTGAATTGACATCATTTTGAAGAAGCACCGAACAAATTAATAGCAATTCCTATCAAAGTCAATCACCACAGTTAAGTTAATCAAGTTCATGAATCAAGTATAACTTGGTCACCAAGTGTTCTCGGGCCTCCAGAGCTCAACTTCAGTCCAGTACACCTGTTGCTGCAAGTCAACTCAGCTTCAGTCCAATTTAACTAATGTGTTCGCTCAGCCCACCTATCGACTTTATTCCGCCCAATCCACCTGATATGATGATGTTATTGGACTTCCACTGTTTGTCCCTCTGGCGGCTTCCGCTTCTACTTCACTCGTATCACCTGTGAAAGGCCTATAGTAAGCCTTTGAATTTTGTAAAGAGATGACTAAAGCAGGCCCATGGAATAGTAGAAAGGGATTCAACTTGTTGTCTGCCTGTCCTGGGCAACAGGCTCACTTGTTGGTCATGAAATGAAAGTGCTCATTCCACTAGTGTGGAAGAGAAGAACAGAAGAAGAGACAACTGGTTGCAGGAATTCCATTGAAACCGGGACTCTCCTGTCAATATTATTAAATTGCTTACCAAGTACTCCCCCACCATATCTTTCAATTTTGTCCCATGAAGGTCACATACCAATTAAATATGATTATTGCACACTATATAATTATATTGCAACATGGTATTTGTACCCTACACCTAAAGTTGATTAATTGCAAATAAAAAAATATTAAATCTCAGTGGACCAAACAATAAACAAAATCAAATCAAATAAATTCGAAGTATGATCATTTTTTAGAACACACCCACATTGGGAATATAAAGTATAAATAAATTACACCAATGTTAAAAATATTAATATATTTTTAGTTCCCTTTTCTATGCATACATATAATCACATAAATTATGTGATTGCATGTCCCTCTTGTAGCATACAAGATAGCCATATTGGTTATAGTTGGTTTTTCCTATATATGGTAGATAGATAGATGAAAGAATGGATGATGAAACTGTTGAATCTCCTCCATGATGTATGTATGAGGTGTTGGTGTTGGTGTGCTTCTAATAGTTATATCCAAATTAATTAATTAAATTACTAAGTGATAGGGTCCAAGAAAACTGCAGTTTCCTCTTTTTCCCCCTTCCTCTTCCATCCATCCATCCATTAGAGGAGGAGGTGGTGAGTTGAGGACCGAGGAGCCCTTTCGCACTGAAACCCTAACAGCACTGAAACTGAATAACTCTCTCTCTCCAGTTTGAGTTTATAACTCAGCACCACTTCACTTGACTTCTCATAACTTTTTACTAGTCTCTTTTGTTTTCTTCTGATAAAATGACTTTTACCAGTCAATGACCTCACCTTCTCCACCTCCATCTCTCTCTTCTGCAGGAAAATTTAACTCCACTGAGAGAGAGATCAGAAATGGACGCGAGGGCCAAGGGAGAGATCAAATCAAAATAATATCACTTTGACTAATCAAAAGGCAAAAAGAATATTATAGATATCATGGAAAGAGTGTCATGGCCTATAAGAAAGACCCATCTCATGGAAGAGCTAAACAAGCCTCTCATGCATCCTTGAGATGAGAATATATAAAGCACTTTGCTGCAACCAGCTTATAATCATGTGATAAGATAACCATACATATCTTCAGAGCTCACATTGATTTTCCCTAATAAGAACACCTTGCATTGCCCTAATAAAAGAACATCCTATTATTAATTAATTTCACAAATAAGTTTTTCCTGTAGAAGTTTTTCCGGTACAAGTTCTTGTAGGGGTTGCTCTCCTAGACTTAAATATGAACTTAGGAATAAGTGTCCATATATATATACACATATACATGAAAACACCAATTTTATGGAAGGAGAGAATATATATATTATATATAAACAAGTATGCATTTATAAACTACATATTAGAAATAAGGTTTTTCATCGATACTCTCATTGCTATTCTCACGTCAACATGATAATTTTGATATATTACTGCAGAAAAATAATTAAATAAATAATTTAAAGTAAAATACTTGTATATTATAAAATATTTTCTCTGGATTTAGAAAATAAATAGTAATTTTTTAGAAATAAACGTTAAGTTGTCGAATATATTCGAAATTAACAAAAACGAATAATAAGTTATATATTTAAATGAATTAATGGATAAATAAATATATAAAAAAATAGTGAGACAATTAATTTATATATATTATAAAATAAATAATATCACATATCTATTCAATATTATAAATAAATATATGCATAATTACCGTACAAATAATTAAAAGTTTATAATTAGAATATTGTAACATTTAAATTGGAGGTAAGTAAATTTGGTGTAGCACTTATATTAACAAATCAGATTCAAATGCTTTTATTAATCAGATTGTACTAATTATGTAAATGATAGAAAATTTATTTTTGGCTAATGTGTATTTATTGGAGTTAATCTTGTATATTAATGATTAATATGTACATATTAATTGTTCAAAGTATTTGTTAGATAATTTAAATAAAAACTTACTAATTTAGCTTTGTATATTTATAGAAAAAACTTATTAAATTATGGTGAATAACAATAACAAAAATTATATAAAAATTATCAACAGTAAACTTTAAAATAATTCTACAATTGTAATATACAAATATTATTTGTATAATTAGTAGATTTTTTAACTAAAATTTTAAGTTTTAAAGAATTTAATTATATTTATAATAATATAATAATAATAATAATAATAGTGTGAAATATTAATAAGTTAATAATATATTTATAAATAGCGTAAACACATATATTTATATTATTAATATAATTTACAAAACTCACTAATATTCAATACAACTGAAAAGTAAAGGAAGGGGGAAAACTATCTAAAGATAGTCTACCCACTGGAGAGGCGGAGTAAGCAAACGGCAACTAACTGAAAGCAGAACAGTAATCCATGGGTTTGTTGGCCATTATGATGCTCACCTTTCACCTCCTTCCTCCATCGCAATACAACATATGAGAGATAATCCCTGTCCGGTGAAACGTATCAGAACTCGAAAGGCTACTTGGTAATCATAATGGCATTAAAATGGATGTGCTATTCATATGCAAGGTCTATGAGAGAGAGACAGTACACTTATGCTGCATTTTCCCCGTGAGAGGACTTGGACTTTTCACATCACGAATAGACAACTAGGGAACGACTTCCGGGCAAGACAATTCCTCAAGTACCAGATGTGAGTCAGACGTCTTGGCCTCCTACTACTCTGTTCCTATGCCATAATATAATCCTTCACATCCTCCCATCTTTCCTGCCATCCTTTGCCCTCCACAAATTGAACAAGTTGCCATGCGTTCGGTCGCTCCTTGGGCTCACGCTGCGCGCACAAGAGAGCTACTTTGGTGAGCCTCTGGGCTTCTCCGTCATCGTAATCACCTCGCATATTCGGATCCACAATCTCTTCCAAGCTCTTCTCTCTCAGTACACTCCTGACCCATTCGTGTAACAAGACGTAATCATCCTGGACACGTCGGCCACAATCAAATGCACGCTGCCCTGTGAGGAGTTCATGAAGCATCATACCGAAGGAAAATATATCGCCCTTCGTTGAGCATTTGCCAGTCTCCATGTACTCGGGGGCAAGATATCCGATTGTGCCACACACACTAGTTATGACTGTTGGATCATCCTCATACGCGGACTCTGCCATGTCTCTGCTCTTCTGCAATGCCAGCTCTGCAGCTGCTCGTGTTTCACATACAACCGCATGGTCGTCATTGTGAGCTTGTTTCTTCCCTGCAGCAAATAAAGCAATCCCAAAGTCTCCGACGAGAGGCTCAAACGAATCATCCAGCAAGACGTTAGAAGGCTTGATGTCGCAGTGAATAATACTGAGACTGTGCAGATGTCGGAGCCCTTTTGCTGTTCCAAGTGCGATCTTCATCCGTACTTTCCAGCTGAGCGGAGGCCGTAATTCCACATGGTCGTGCCACAGGTGTGATGCTACACTTCCATTGGCCAAATATGGGTACACCAGAATATACCCTTTTCGCTTGGATGCTTCACAATACCCGAGCAAGGGGAGGATGTTTAGATGGTTGGGCATGTTGCCAATTTTCACTTCTACTTGGAACTCATCTAGCCCTGACCGGGATTGCTCGCACCTTTTGACCGCGACGATGTACCCATTGTCAAGCTGCCCCCGGTAAACTGTGCCGAATCCTCCTCTTCCCACGATGTTTTCCTTCTTGATTTTTCCCGTAGTGACTTTCAGCTCCTTGAATGTGAACTTGATAAGCCTTCCTTGCTGAAGCTGAATTTCGTGCTTGCGCTGCAAGATGGCACTGGCAGCAGAAGCGGACACTCTTGGATGTCTCCGAAGGGAAAACTCGATGGTAAGCGAGGAGGTAAGTGAGAGACTAAGGTTGAAACAAAGAGTAGGTGAGGATGAGGGAGGAGTGGTAGACTCTGGAGGGAAATCCTCATCTAGATCTCGAGTTAGATCTACTGTGAGCATCTTGAAAACCATTATGCTAGTCACTCTTCTTCTACTTCTTGATTCTCGCGATTGTGGCCTAATCTCCAGTAGAAACAAGACTGAATGATTTGATATCCTCAATACCTCTCTTACAATGGATTGCACAGTTTTGAAAAAACAAAGGCTAAAAAAATGGTAGAAAGATGTATGAAGCTTGATGGGAGACTTCATGGAGACTTTCATGGAGACTTTATGGATGCTTCACTAATAGCACATCTATGTTTTTGAATTGACATCCTTTTGAAGAAGCACCAACAAATTAATAGCAATCCCTATCAAAGTCAATCACCACAATTAAGTTAATCAAGTATAACTTAGTCAACTTCAGTCCAGTACACCTGGTGCTGCAAGTCAACTCAGCATCAGCCCAATTTAACTAATGAGTTCGCCCAGCCCACCTATCGACTTTAGTCCGCCCAATCCGCCTGATATGATGATGTTATTGGACTTCCACTGTTGGTCCCTATGGCGGCTTCCGCTTCTACTTCACTCGTATCACCTGACTCCACCCTCTCGGGGTTTCAATCACCCGCTGTTGCATCTAAAGCTTATATCTCGTCACACAGAGCTCAAAGACCTCGCCGGTGCAGTTTCCGTGTTCACCTCTCTCCTCCAGCCCAGCACTGTGTTGTGGAATTTGATCATCAAGGCCCATGTTGATCTGGGAGCCCCTCATGAAATGCTGGTGTTGTACAGGAGGATGCGGGAATGAGTCGCGCATGACCAGAAATTATGGGCTAAAAAGCACGGCCTTTATATTGGCCTATTATAAGCCTTTGAATTTTGTATTGAGATGACTAAAGCAGGCCCATCTGTGAAATGTATGGGGGAATAGTAGAAAGGGGTTCAACTTGTCGTCTGTCTGCCCTGCCTGCCTGCCCCACCTACTGGGCAACAGGCTCACTTGTTGGCCATGAAATGAAAGTGCTCATTCCACTAGTGTGGAAGAGAAGAAGAGACAACTGGTTGCAGGAATTCCATTGAAACCGGGACTCACCATTAAATTGCATCTTGCTATCAATATTATTAAATTGCTTACCAAGATACTCCCCCACCATATCTTTCAATTTTGTCCCATGAAGATCACATAGCAATTAAATATATATTATTTCATTTAATATGATTATTGCACACTATATAATTATATTGCAACATGGTATTGGTACCCTACTCCTAAAGTTGATTAATTGCAAATAAAAAAATATTAAATCTCAGTGGACCAAACAATAAACAAAATCAAATCAAATAAATTCAAAGTATGATAATTTTTTAGAACACACCCACAGTGGGAATATAAAGTATAAATAAATTACACCAATGTTAAAAATATAAATATATTTTTAGTGCCCTTTTCTATACATACATATAATGACATAAATTATGTGATTGCATGTCCCTCTAGTAGCATACAAGATAGCCATTATGGTTATAGTTGGTTTTTCCTATATATGGTAGATAGATAGATGAATGAATGGATGATGAAACTGTTGAATCTCCTCCATGATGTATGTATTAGGTGTTGGTGTTGGTGTTGGTGTGCTTCTAATAGTTATATCCAAATTAATTAATTAAATTACTAAGTGATAGGGTCAAATCAAACCAAGTAAATGTCAAGTCACAGAGTCCAATGAAACTTGCAGTTTCCTCTTTTTCCCCCTTCCTCATCCATCCATCCATCCATTAGAGAAGGAGGAGGTGGTGAGTTGAGGACTGAGGAGCCCTTTTGCCAGGGCCCTGCAACCCTAACAGCACTGAAACTGAATAACTCTCTCTCTCTCCAGTTTGAGTTTATAACTCAGCACCACTTCACTTGACTTCACTTCACTTCTCATAACTTTTTACCAGTCTCTTTTGTTTTCTTCTGATAAGATGACTTTTACCAGTCAATGACATAGCCTTCCTCCTCCATCTCTCTCTCTTCTGCAGGAAAATTTAACTCCATTGGCAGTCTACAGAAACACATACTGTCACAGAGAGAGATCAGAAATGGACGCCAGGGTCAAGGGAGAGATCAAATCAAAATAATATCACTTTGACTAATCAAAAGGCAAAAAGAATATTATAGATATCATGGAAAGAGTGTCATGGCCTATAAAAAAGACCCCTCGCATAGAAGAGCTAAACAAGCCTCTCATGCATCCTTGAGATGAGAATATATAAAGCACTTTGCTGCAACCAGCTTATAATCATGTGATAAGATAACCATTCATATCTTCAGAGCTCACATTGATTTTGCCCTAATAAGAATCCTATTACTAATTAATTTCACGAATAAGTTTTTCCTGTAGAAGTTGTCTTCTGTATTTTATCAGTTCTTGTAGGGGTTGCTGGAGAAATAGCTGGTGGACTTAAATATGAACTTGGGAATCAGTGTCCATACATATATATGCATGAAAACACGAATACTTTATATGTTTATGGAAGGAGAGAATACTATATATGTATATATATATGTGTGTGTAAGTATGCATTCATAGACTGCTGATGAGACTAGTTACTGCAAAAATCCCACTGTTGAAGAACTGAACTTACAATGAATGAGGAGACCTCAGCTCAGCATCCATATTAAGGCCAAAATCTATCAGACATTCATATATATATATATATATATATATAGTTTTTCCCCTCACAAGTTATTATTAATCAAGTAGTTGAAGCTAGTTGCAATTATGCATACATATATGCGTTTTCATCAAAAGACTATAGCTGAATCACTTGTCAATATTGTCCGGGTGGATATAGCAACCTAGCTTTATCAAAAGTATAAAAGAGAAGGATGAACGCGAAGAGATTTATTCGGTTCCTTTGATGAGTAGTACTCGAACTATTGCATTATCAGTAGACCATCAATCCCCTAACCTAGAGAATTTGAGATCCAAATTCCTCACTGGTATTGCCCTCTTTTGGAAGCACTCAACAACAAGAACAACTGCTGACGAGGTGAAACAAGTCGTTCTGTGTTAGACCCCCCCTTTATTTGGCAAGGTTTCAACGCTTGAACGAAGAATTTTCTTGGGAGGAGAAAGGAAAAGTAGAGGACCAAGGTGGGTAGTGATGGACGAAGTTAGGTCTGGTCAGACAGACGTCGACATCACCTTCATGATCATCACCTGGTCAGTGCTCCCCAACCCAACACAGTAATCTCTCTCTCTCCATCTCTCGTCTTGTCAAATCATTTCAAGAAACCCTTCGTTCCTGTCCTGTCCCCACATTAATTTGCTCAGCCCAGAAAACAGAACAATATTTGAAAATGTATTTTGATCCAGGCAAATACAGACGGCAAAAAACGAAAAGGAAAACTGGTTTACATCCCTAACTTGAATCTAGCAAGATTAGAGATTGTTAGAACCCTAATAATAAAACTGAACTTTGAGTCTGTTACTGAAATACTATCTTGGAACCCTTGAATCTATTATTTTATAGGCATGTTAACGAGGGCCTAATAACTGCAGTCTCATTCACCAGTAGATGGAAAGAAAAACAATGGTAGAAAAATTCATCTGAAACAACTCATGGCCTAAAAAAGATTATATGCACAGGAGAGAGCTGTCTTGTTACAGTCCAAAACACACTTCCCTCTCGCAAAAATTAAGGCAAGTGATGCGCCAATAACTGGTGAAGCTAAGTATATACCGCACTCAATTTCAAAGTGGGTCCCCTAAATTAGGTTCATTTTCTACTGTGATTCTTGAATGCAGCAGGCACCTACCACTTATTTAGCAGGGCTCTCGTTTGGCCACGACAAGTACTTCCTCGTGTGGATTCCAAGGTTTCTATCGGGGCTGGCCCTATCATGGACAGAACAAAGAGCCCTAAAATAGCACTAGTTTTCATTGAAAACATTATACAGCATTTCATTACCAGATAAAACCTCTGCCATCCTTATCTTCTTTTCGGTGGATTTGATTAAGAAACCGGGAGGGGACAAAGAAAATATTCTCCAGATCATGAGCTCGCCCACACGAGAATGTCAAAGGGGTAATTATGTTTGCCATGATCGATTGACCCATGTAGAATTTGGAGTACTCGAAACAAGTAACATGTAGATTAGAGCCATCTTGAGGTCCATCATTTCATCAAGGTCAAAGCTTGCCAACCTTACATTGGGGAAAAAGGGGAGCTGTCTCCTCCTCCTCCATGAGCTTCCAAGCCCCACCAAGGTTTTCTTCCATGGGATATGAGAGAGGAGAGGGATGAGAGCCTTAATTGGTGGGATGTCCATCATCATAAACCTTTATGATTCCATGTTGAATGTGAAATGATTTGAGCTGACTCCATATCCCACCACCACAAATCAAACATTTATGGGTGGTACTTCGACCCTACAACCCTTCCCAATCAGACAAGAAACGTAAAAAAAAAGCCACTATACTATGATGGAACCTCTTTATACGTCAATATAAGTGCATTAACTATATAAATGTACCTATCATTTATTCATAATTTGCACATGAGCCCTAGGCCCTCTAAATGCTTGCTAACATTAAAACATTAAAAACAAAGGAGAGTTGCATTGGCCATGGAAATGATTTTTGCAGTTTGTAAGTTCTCTGATGTACGGAATATCTTTCATGTATAATATAACAACTTTACCCTTTTCAATTGATTCGACATAAGTCGAATTTCTAGATAGGTTTACCGGCCACCACTTTTGGGCAAGAGGGTTTATTGGGGTCCTTTTTTTTTCCACCCAACAACACTTCTAATCAAATTTGCCAAACTCGCTCAACCATTAAATTTAGGAGTGAGATTAGGAAGGTGGAGTTGTGCATTCCCTAAAGCTCCGCCTGACCCACCATAAATGGTCGCTAAAGTCAGAGGTCAATAAACCAAAATATGACTTGCCTTATCCCTTAGATTTAATGGCCATAATTGGAGAAATAAGACTTTTTTTTGTAGTGGTGTTACTCTTGAAATCTTGTTCCTGTAAATTTTTATCATGACTAACCTCCTACAACTAAATAGTCACCCATTGACACAGAGACATTGTATACATATTTTGATTCTCACATTGGTAAGAGATTATTCTCCATGTGGGAGTAAAGCATTTGCAATGGATAAAGGCAAGTGGGTTTAAGGTTCACAAAGAGACAACTAACAGCAACATTTGACTTTTGGAGTTGAGTGTCTTCAATTATAAGGAGAGGGAAGAGTCTCCAATCCAAAGGGGATGGATAATAGTAATTTGGCCAACCAATACTACCAAGGATACTTCAAAAGTATCATGATGAAAATCAAAGATGGCAAAAGGTAATCACTTTGTAGCATATGTTTCTTCATTAAACAATTAAATAATGTTGTAATTAGTTTAATCAGATTCACCTTTTTATTATAAAATGTCATCAATGCTGATGCCTTGAATACGAAAATTTGTTAAATGTATCTAATCTGATTACTAATCACTCATCATGGTTAGTGCTAGATTCATACTCATGTAGTCTCTCCCATGGCTACTGGGATGCTGCTGATGATGGGCATTTAACTCTGACAATATAATTTCATATATATATATATATATGGGTAATGTATACAACTCTAACTCTCTAAGAGAGAAAGAGGTGTGGGAGACAGACAGTGGGGAGTGAAAAGACAAGTCAAACGTCAAATCGGGGCGGTCTTGAAATCATAAGACAGTCAGTGACGTGTTGTCAATCCATCAGATTTCTCTCCCTTTCTTTCCCCTCCTTTTATCTGATCAATTGCTCATGCTCTCTTCTCACCTCCTCTCCTTTTCCATTTTGCCCGAGAATTTCTCAGTATCACAATTCATGGCCTACCCAAAACAGACTGCCTTGCTTGACTGCTTTCCTATGCTTGCTAACTTCCTTATATATTAGTGGTCGCCGGATGGACTATGACATCATTCAGCTTGAATCTCTCTGCCGCCAGCCAGCCGAGAAAGCCTTCAACATGGCACATTATATTGCAGAGTAGAGTTGATGATGGGAGAATATTAACAATAGGGTTTTGTAGTTGGGTTAGGTCTAACTTACTCGAGTGTTTCTTTGAGAGGAGTTGAAAAAATGATTGGTCTTTATGGAGCGACCCGATCTATCATGAAAACTGAACTGATTGACTGCACTGCACTAGAGAGCCCTCTTTTACATGTGGACAATTTGACGTATATGATGCATGTAGCCTAGACTAGACTAGCCACCAGCTAGGTTGGTCACGGTCATCCGGCACAAGGAGAGGGTATAGGGGATTGCACGTGGTGAGCCTTTGCCGCCGACCCGAGTGGGCGCACATGTGCTGGTCTCTGTGGATGTTAACTTCAAACCTGGCTGGCGGTCAGCTCCGTTGCCTTGGCTAAACTAGTGCCCAACTGGGGCAGCCCGCCCCAGCAGCTTCATCACTTCCTCTCTTTCTCTCACTATGGGGCGGCCGACACGCTTTCCCTTTGATCGGCTTTTGACTCAGCAGAACTCTGTGCCGGTAGGCACCAACATTAATACCAAGTGAGCAGGTTTCTCTTATATTAAGTTTGGTATATATTAATATTATTGCTACACACGATAAGCTTACTCCACATGTATCAACAAAAAAAGTTATAAATATTATAAATTTACACTAAATAAAAATATTATTATTATTGGTCACCCATATAGGATAATTACACTTTTATCCTATAAGGGTGACCAATGATTTATTGAGAAATTATAAATCATTGCCTTTAATTTATTATTTCTAAGACTAATTTTCAATTATTATTATTATTATTATTATTATGTGTATATGAGCATCTCCCTCACTATCTCTCTCTCATAAGAAAAATAAATAATCTAAAAGCCTCTCCACCACACACCTCCACCATCACCACCACCATGAGGGAGAGCATCATCGGCCCAAGAATCTTCCCAGACAGCAACACCATGTGGGGATGAACTGTAACAAACCTCAGCTTCTCAGCTTATTTTCTCGTCAACACGACCTAGATCAGATATACCTCCAACGTCGGCCCAGTTCATTCGCCCGCTTCCCTGTAAACCCTAAATTAAGTAGCAGGAACAGTTCGCAGCGGGCAGCAGCTATTCTGCCTCTCCTTAGAGAAGAATATGTCCGTCGAGGATTCCTTGAGATCGCTGTCGCTGGACTATCTCAATCTCCTCATCAACGGCCAGGCCTTCAGCGACGTCACCTTCAGCGTCGAGGGCCGCCTTGTCCATGCTCACCGCTGCATCCTCGCCGCCCGCAGCCTCTTCTTCCGGAAGTTCTTCTGCGGACCCGACCCACCTCCATCGCCCTCAAACACTGGAAGCCCGAGGGCAGCCGGAGGAAGTGGGATTGTTATACCGGTGAACTCGGTGGGCTACGAGGTCTTCTTGCTGGTTCTGCAGTTCCTCTACAGCGGGCAGGTGTCCATCGCGCCGCAGAAGCACGAACCCCGGCCCAACTGCGGTGAGAGAGGCTGCTGGCATACTCACTGCTCCTCTGCCGTCGATCTCGCCCTCGACACCCTCTCCGCAGCCAGATCCTTCGGCGTCGAGCAGCTGGTTCTTCTCACCCAGGTTTGACCTAGCTACTTAATTTGGCTCGAGTCAAGAAAAGACTCCCTCCAGCAGCATTTGATGAACTCCGGGAAATTTTATCCTTTATTATTACGATTTTTAGAAACCTTAGAACTATTTCTTTGCATTTTCTCTATGAGATTTCAATTTCACCATGGACAGCTCCGGCTGCGATCCCTATGGAATCCTTTATATATTCTCTGCGGCAATCATCGGATATATTGTCAACTTCTGGTTCTCTTTTTCCAAAGAAGCTGTGATGTTGCCACATTGTCGAGAGTCCTTATAGAGATACGATGTAGCGGGTTTTGATGTGCTGGTGAAGTGGCAGCATGAGGGTTATATTCAGTCTCAACCCCTGCATTATGATTTTATGGGTCTTATGTCAGTTAATGGCATAAAAGCGCAATTGGCTTCGTCCTCGGACTGGTTATTGATCTTGCTTGTTTGCACTCTGATGCCATCAGATGTATTTCAGCTGGAAGCAGTGCACCCAGCAGTTCTCCACCTTCTAGCAGTTTCAGTAACACTTCATGAGCGGTTATTTTTTTATTGATTTCATGTTTAATAGATCAGAGTTACTTGAAATGGATTCCTCGATCTTGTTACTGTTAAGACTGGGGGCTTTCCAGATTTAGGTCTTTTTATGGTACACCATGAGTCTTGTGTGTGTTGACAGTGAGCATCACCAAATCTTTGGCAAAAGGAAAAAAAATCCCCACAAACTTGAAATGCACCTTAACTGTATACATTCTTGTACATTTATTTCACTGTGTCTTTGAACATTAACGTTTATGGTGTAAAATCATTAGTGCATTTTGAACCTCCCTTGCAGAAGCAATTAGCGAGCATGGTGGAGAAGGCTTCCATTGAGGATGTGATGAAAGTGCTGATGGCGTCCAGAAAGCAGGAGATGCACCAATTGTGGACAACCTGTTCCCACTTAGTGGCAAAATCGGGTCTGCCCCCGGAAGTCCTCGCCAAGCACCTTCCAATCGACGTGGTGGCCAAGATCGAGGAGATCCGTCTTAAATCTTTAAATGTTAGGAGGTCCACCTTCCTCCCGCATCACCACCATGGCCATGGACACCACGACATTGGCTCCGCCGTGGCTGCTGCTGCAGCTGACCTCGAGGACCAGAAGATCCGCCAGATGAGGCGAGCTCTTGACTCCTGCGACGTTGAGCTCGTTAAGCTCATGGTGATGGGCGAAGGGCTTAATTTGGATGATGCACTGGCCCTGCATTACGCGGTCGAGAACTGCAGCCGGGAAGTGGTGAAGGCTCTGCTAGAGCTCGGAGCAGCCGACGTGAACTACCCGGCCGGCCCTCTGGGTAAAACCCCGCTCCACATTGCTGCTGAGATGGTATCTCCGGACATGGTGGCGGTCCTCCTTGACCACCACGCGGATCCGAATGTCCGGACGGTGGATGGAGTGACCCCACTCGACGTCCTCCGAACCCTAACGTCGGATTTCCTATTCAAGGGTGCCGTCCCTGGGCTGAACCACATAGAGCCCAACAAGCTCCGCCTCTGCCTCGAGCTGGTCCAGTCAGCTGCTCTTGTGATCTCTCGAGAAGAAGGAAACGCGGCCATGAACGCTGCTTCGGCCGCTACGACGACTGCCTCCATCTACCCTCCCATGAGTGATGGACACAGTTGTAGCAGTGGTAGCAATATGAACATCCACGCAAGATCGATGGTGTACCTGAATCTCGGGGCACATCAGATGGAGTCCAGGATCGACAGCGATGACGATGGTACGAGGCAGAGGGAATCGTCCATGAGCCGACACGGATCTCATCATAGCGGGGTTGACCCTTCACTGTTTCAGCACCACCATCGTTCTCGCGACTTCTAGCTTAAAACCTGGAAAATTAAACTGCTACGAATCATAGATCTTCATGGATGGCGACCATTGGCCAGGGAAGAGTACGTCTTGCCACAACTTATTATTAATGGAGAGATCCCTTGACCCATACACTTTATTGCTCAAGTTCCTCTAATTCATTCTATCTCCTCATCATCTATCTCTAACTCAATTGAACATCTAATACTAATAAACTCAAATGCATTACAAATATGTATACATGTCAAGGATTTTCAAGGAAAACAAGAATGAGCTAGTGCTACCATGATTGATCACAAGAGCATCCATGCTGCTTTGTAATGATGGTCCTATCGATGAAATTGCATGAGCTTGATGAGAAAATTGATGGGGGCTTCCAAAGCACACACGATGATGGATGGGACAAGGAGAATCTCGCGAGTTTGGCAGAGAGTGACTCTGGTTCCGGGGTCTATTGAGAAGGCTTGAGGGCAATTTGGAGGTCTATCTTTTCAAACTCTGGCCTTGTCAACTTCATTTGTGGTCATTGATATCATCTAAATATCCATACCCTTATTCATGGTGATCTTTTATTTTCTTGTCCCCCACCTGCATACTTGTTTAATACTTATTTTTGGATGCACCACAGTTATGGGGAAAAACGCAAGCACATCAAGATTTAACTAGAATGGCAGGCTTAACTTAATGGCATGTAGGGACAAATGCGACAACTAATTACTTTGTTGGATAAATGGGTGATCTTTCATATACTTTCTATATCCATTAAAGGGTCTCACTTAGTTTTCACTAATTTTCTATAACTTTTCTTGCCTTTAACTCCCAGTTAGTATATTTGGGTGGTTAAATATCGTCTAAAAAAATATACACTTATTGAACACCATGAACCCTAATTAGTATTAACATATATGATTTCTGCACTTTTTCTTTTCCATTCCATTGTCTGTAGAGACAAATTAATACTTGGAATGGACAGTGCACATGCCACATATCTCCAGTTATCTGCCATTTTATTAGCATTTCGATGCACCTTTTTCTCAGTGATTTTATAATTTCTTTCGTTGCAACTTGCATGCAATTGCAGACTGTGTGTGTATGGTGTATCTACCCTTCTTTTAATTTGCATATGTATATATTTGTATATGATGTGTAACGTCCGTCTTCTGCCTTCTTCCGGAAGTTTTTTAAGTACAAGTTGTTGTAGAAGTCAAGTCCATTTAAAGCTCTATCTGTTTGTTATAGTAGATGAATTTGTCACTCTTTCTACTTTCTTCTTCCATATACTCTCTTTGACTCATGGGCACATAGAGTTTAGTGTGTGCAGACTGCAGAGTTACCTGATCTTTCATGGGTGTTCAAGGATTGTAGCCAACAAACCTAAATACACACCAGACTCTTTAAATGGAAAAAAGCCGAGAGAGCCTAAAGAAAGCAAACAAGATTTCCATATTATTGTAAGGGGTTCTTCTCGATCAGCCAGCCATACCATAGGTAGCTCTAGGTTATTTCGTCATTTATCCTCTTCATCTTTCTTGCTCCATAGGTGCTAGTTTTGCCGGAAAATAAGGGTAAAACAGAATGTGCTCAAGTGCAGTAGTTTGCTAGCACCATCAGCAGCAGCATCATCACTATCCATTATATATAGGTTAACTAGTATGAAGCATTGGGACTATACATCAATAATGTAGGGTATCCAAAAGTACATTTTACCAGTAGGGGCACATGTATTATAATACAAGTGAATAGCCTTGTTGTGGGGATTACTAAGTAGAACAGACTGGCTTCTATATATATATATATATATATTAGATTTGATATTAACTAGGGTTCCCCTCCCCTGTACTCCCCCTTCAAACAATCTGTACTATATTTATGTATGCATATTTGGTAAAGACCAACTCCCATTAACGCCATGCCATAACTAGGGCCTCTCTCCAGCTGCTAGCTAGCTAGCTAGCTAGGGAGACAATTTGTCTTAGCCCATAGATTCCCTAAGGCAAAAAAAGGACACCTAGCCCCCAACTCAAATCCCCACCGTGCACCATATTTTCTCTTCTTGTTCTTGTTCAAAGTAATTTCAATAATTGGCACCACAATACTCCACTGGACAAGTAGAATATTAATAGGTTAATCTCTTTTTTTCGTTTAGCTAACTTGAAGTCGTGGTTTGGTGGGCATTTTCGAGCATCTAATAGATTCCCCTTCAAGTTCCCAGGAGGAAGAATCAAAAAAGTGTTTTCTTTTCCTTTTTTGCAGTGGTGTTGTTGATACGACATGCCTTATAACCTGCAACTACACTCACTCAGCCTCAACAATAAATATGACTCCCCTTCCACATAAGTGAAAACTAGCCACCCACCCAGCTCTGTGCAGTAAAAAATCAGTCTTCACAAAGTGTATGACATATGTACGAGTTATCCCAAATTCTGAAAGGAACAAAAAGTGAGAGGCATATAGGGAGCCATCTTATCCAACCCATTTTGTTTGTTTTTTACTTGCAGACCGTGGACTATACTACAGATGCTTTCTCTCTGCTGCCTTCTTGTGGTACAGTGGAAGATGCAATGGCCAATGACCGAATGAAGACGGACAGTCCAGGAGCTCGTGGGGGGGTGAGGGTCTGTAACATAGTACGGTTGCTTTGCGAGCACATCGATAACTTCATAATATATCCTGTCCTTGTGAGTTAAAAACAGAGGGTCGGTCAAGCAATCAGTTTATTTGCATAAAAATACCACCCGGACTCAAGTCCAATGTCGTGCAGATAAGTGGAATAATGGGTCCCCATTTCGGCCAGCATTGAAGATTGTTGACTAAGCCCACTGCAAGAAGAATTATCACGTGGATAAATCTCTCTCACCCTCTCTCAAGAACTATACAGAAGAGAAGAGGAGAAACAATGACAGGTAAGACTTCTAGTCATTGGGTCTGAGGGCCCATGGAAAGCCATACATTTTGGACCATTTGGTGTGGACTACGCCTACCTACTTCGGACCAGTAGGCTTGGCCTAAGTCAAACCAGCCCAACCATTACAGAGAACCAGCCTAGACACCACAAGGAGTTTATACCATTCTCCAAATTTCATGGAAGAGTGATCCCTTAATCTACCGTCTTCACCAACTTATTCTTGAATTTAATGATAGAAGAAACCAATAAGGCCATATTCCTTGAACATGAAGTAAAAACATCAGCATACATCACAAATGAACTGCTAGCCGAACCAAGCTACCATTTTCAGCCAGAACTGGTAGATGGAAACAACTTCTCCAGCTTGTTATTGGAGAGTATCTTGTTGGGGTCAATTTCACTGCGTGCTTTATTATATGCGTCTACTGGGAAGCGCTTTCTTAGCCTTTCTTGCAGACCAATGAGCTCATCTTTGTCCTTTGGAATCTGCATATATCAATCAGATTGAACTACTTTTTTATGTCAAGGGCGTACACTAGATTTTCCCGGATATGCACTTTCAAGGAACCTAGATCTTTCTTCTGAATACATGTATAGTAATAAAATGATGAACTCGAAAAAAAGTAAATGTATGAATTAATTTATCTGAGCAAGAAGTTGGAACAAGCCAGGAATTGAAGAGCACCTCAATCTTAGCCCAGTGTTCATATGCAGAATATTGATCCCACAATTGTGACTGTGTCAAGCGCCTGTAGTGAAAGAAGTCCTCTGTAATTTCCTTCCTTTGTCTAGGATCAGAAGTTGGGAGATACATGATTATACCAACCTACATCAACACAGAAACAATATGAGTAAGAGATATCAAGAGATTTCTGGGACATACCAGCAACTGATGATACAATAAAATTCAAAAGAAACTTGCACACGGTAAGACAAAAGTGAGGCGGCTTTTTTTTTTAAATAACAATGTTGGGTAGGATTCGGAACCACAACAGAAAGACTTCCTAGGTTGCAAAAGCCATGGCATAAAATGTAGGAAGTCTTAAAGCAAAACTGATGGGCTAGATAAAATAAAATGTTCTAATTCTGTTTGAAGATGCAATCTCCAGCATAAAGGAAGCATCAAACTATCCATACTATTATTAACCAAGACCATATGTGATTTGGACTCTGGTGGGTATCTTCAGATATAGCATGAGCAACTTTGTTCCATGATATGGACCTTCTTAAAGGTCCGTGTGAATTCAGATGACAGAATTTATGTATATGCATCAAAAAGCAGAAACAATGTGTAAAAGATTACCCAAGAGAATATATCATCCTCATTTGGACTTGATGCGGGACTCATGGGGCTTCTACTCCGTGTGGTCCATCTCTGCTCAATAGGAGCTGGTGCAGGGATATCTTCCTTTTCAATAAGCTTCTTCAGGTCTTCTATGTATTCAAGGTCTTTCATACTTGGCTTTGCTAGAGTTCCTGCAGGGAAACAAGTCTCTGAGACCCACTGCTGCCCACCACAATCAAATCCCAGAATTTCATCACTCCATCCCACCCTATATCCCTCTGACTTCCTCCAGAACTCAGCCTCGGCTTGATTGACTTTTATGACATGCTCTTTATTGAGAGGATCAAGGGCAAGCAGCTTGTCTCTTAGCTCTGTGAATGCTAACTCTTTTATGTCTGGTTCGTCCGCAGATGTAGCATGCTCTAGTCTGAGAAGAGGAAACATGAATCATCAACATAACTTTCAACTTCCATCTATTAAGCTGCTGGGCACCACCAACAGGAGGGGGAGAGGGAAAATTACCTATACTTCTTGAGTGATTCCTCATACAGGTTGCGAACATGTTGCAGAGCTTCATCTGCTGTGTACTTTGGTTTGAACTTGGGTGGACCTTTCCATTTTGAGATAGGGTTACACTTCACAACCACGACTGTGTCTGTATAGGGGATATAGAGGTACTTCACGTGCTTATTTTCCGACAATAATTTCCTGCAACAAGAAAACAAGGCTCATAATATTGGAATGTACTTGGAATAAAAATACAAGCAGAACAACCATGTGGTGATTACTTATGATTCTTCTTGATCTCTTTCATGGTTGAAACTGATGTATGCTCTACAAGCTCATGTCTATCCACGCACTGGAGGGTTACTTCAGCAACCACTCCAAGTCCACCTATACCACAGCGAGCAAGATAAAAGAGCTCTGGGTCCTTCTCTTTTGAAATCTCTATAGTTCCCTTTGCAGGTGTGACCAACTTCAGGCTGATAACCTGCTCGTCTATTGGAGGCAATCTAGCACCAGTTCCATGTGCACCAACCTATAGACAAAAAAAAAAAGAGTGAAAAATACTACATTTTGGTTTGCTACAAAAGAATAAGGAGAGATTTAGTGAATCCCTTCACTTCATTGTTCTTCATCATTCTTGTGCAGATAGTACTCATCAAGAAGCCTGGTAATCCCTCTTTTATACTGAATAACATGCTACTCATTTAATTAGTATCCTCAAAAGGTCCAAGAAGAATAGCAGAAGTAAGGGAAACACTTTCTTCTATAAATGTCCTCACTTAAAACAAGATTGAATCTATGTCCTGTGGACTATCTGGAGAAAAAACAACTAAAGAATATTCATCTTGATCACACATGTGAGATCCCTAATTATTTCTTCCTAGGAGCCAAAGTTCCAAACTTTAATAACTATTAGCTACTCAAGATCGTAGTTCATGTGCAAATTCAGTACCTTCCAGCAAACTCCTTTCCTCGATGCAATTGTGGATTCTATTAGTCAAAATATGTCAATAAACGACTACTGTAACAAAGTTAGGATCCTATCTGTGAAAAGGTAGGAACATGGAAGTGTCCATGAAACAAGCTAGAGGGCGAAAATCTAGAACTTTCACAAGCACCTGAATGATGCCTCCAATCTGCTGCTCCCTGATGGAGGCGAAATTCTGCAGAGTGATTCCATGATCCTTTATTGCATCCACGAGCTGCTGAACCCGAATCCCTGCCTGGACCCTCACTGTCTTCTTCTCCTTATCCACCTCCAGTACCCGGTCCATCAGGGCCAAATTCACCATCCCCATCCTCGACAACCCGATGCCGTTTGGTGACAGTCCGGACCCGACTGGACGGATCCGGGACTTGCTCTCGTGGGCCTCCTTGACGATCTTCTCCAGCTCCTCCAAGGTCTCAGGCTGGGGGAAAACCCGAGTCTGGACCTCGTGGGTTCCGCTCCAGTTGGAGACCGTATGGAGGTCCTCCGGCAAGGGGGCATAGCGAAAGATTTGGGCTTTCTTGTGCTTGGCATCGGCTGGAAAAGGGAAGGAGTAGTAGGTGGCGGCCCCGCAGAATAGCACGAGGGCTGTATAACCCAAGTACTTTCGGAACTCCGAGGAGGAGGACGATGAGGAGGCGGCAGCGGCAGCGGCAGCATTGATGCCGCCGGAGGAACAGAGCTGACGGGCGAACTCCAGTCTGGGAATACTGTTATTGGCTGCAGAAGTCATGATCTTGAGGTGAGCCTGCAATTGGGAGCGTCTGAGTAGAAGGACTCTCGCCATCTTTCCGACTATTGAACAAGTGCCCTTCAATTGAAGGTCAGCAGAAGGAAGAATATAGATGGAGAAGACAAGATGTGCAGTGGCAGGCTTGGCAGCGTGGCACTGATTAGTATCCAGAGGGAGACAGTATGGTGGCGTGGAGTGACAAAGCAAAGATCTTTATTGATAAATAGTACCCCTTTTTACCTTGGGGACTACTGCCATTGTTTGAAATTCCGGCCAATCTCCCTCGATCTCGGACACAAGGGTTTCCTCTAATTAAATTTCCTTATATAACATTTACAAGGAAGTCCAATGTCAAAGCAATTGATGATTTAAGAATCAAAGAAATAACCAAACCAATGGCTTCTCTCCTTAAACTTAAAGCCACCGGATTCCAAGATCACGGGATACCATGTCATCGGTAATTATTATGTACAGAGAGTTCAGTCCTTGGAGACGAAAGGACCGAAGGAATTCGAGGTCAGAGAAGTCTTCGAAAAAGGTACTGAGAGCAAATCTTCCCCAAATCAGATGCCCACTCGAAGACCGAGAAATCGTCGGATGAAGAAGGGCTTGCCATATCTACTTTCCATCTCTCTTTTGCCCGTGCGAGTAGCTACGATGAAGGGAAGCGACCCACCGGAACTGCTGCCTGGACACCAGTCACACCACATGGTCTGGGGCAGTCGTATTTATCAATGACAACTCCAAGAAGGACCTGAATAGGCCTCATGGGAGGGTATACAGGAAACAGCTAAAGTCGAAGATGTCGGCACTGTTCATTGAAGCAATAAACTTACACGTATTACAACCTATGCAATATCAGACCAAAAGAGTTTCTCAGACGAGGAATAGAAACCAGTTCTCATTGACAAAGATATCAGAAGAAGCAACAAGATGGACACCTCTTCAGCCCGTTCTCATTGCAATCCCAACACCTCCTTAACCTGCCGGCCTTCTCCTCGAAGACCTTCCTACTCCCACTGCAACTCTGGCAAGGTACGAAGCGTGCGTCCCCACAATTCCTGCAGATTAACCTGTAATCCCGAACAGGGAGTCCTTCCAAGAGCTTCCCCAGCTCACCGGATACATTCAACTGCTTGATCTTCTCCGCACCTCCAAGAAGGTTCCCCCTTATGATGACCTGGGGCAGAATCAGAGGCTTTCCTTTCAGTAAACTCTGCAGCTCGTTCTTGTAGCAAGAGTCCATTGAGATGTCCTTCTCGTCCACAGACACTTGGAACCCACGCAGGGTCATCCGTACAAAGCAGCAGTCCTCAAAGGTCTTCCTGATCCCTCTCAGGCTCGTAAAATAAAGCATGACCTGACAACAACCATCAGAATCATGGGATAAACAGACGTGCTCCTTACTATTCAAGTCATCTTTGTAGATGAATGAGGTGGCCTTCATTGCAGCCTCGTCATCTCTCTCAACCAAAGAGCACAATTTGTTTGATCTACTGAGATGGTAGTCGGGATCATCCAGGCCATCCATCATCTCCCAAGCGTTGATGATCGCGTCAGGTGATAGCGAACAATCCCTGGAACCTGTTTGAGACATACCTTCTTTCACTTTCTTGGGAGTGTAACTAATTTCTGAAGGTTTCTTCTGATGATCAGTAGCAGAAACAGAAACAGCATGAGAGGTAAAGTTGGCATTTTTCCGGTCAATGAGGAACAAAGAGCCATAGGTGCTGGAAGTCAGGGAGACCAAATGGTAGGTGTCCCCCTTTTTGAGAGGTGGATGGTGGACTAGCTGCCTCGGGAGAGAGAGGGCAGCCGGTGAAGATTTTGAACAGAGTTTGGAATAGGAGGAGGAGGATGAAGATGCAGTGGCGGCAGTTTTCGGGTCTCTGCGGATCTGGGTGCATGATTTCGAGGCTGAACATCCCATGAATGAATGATAAGAATGCTAATGATGCAGAATATAACTTCTTCCTCTCTTTTTTCTGACTATGAGTCTCTAAGCGTGGTGAGTAGTTAAAGGAGAAGAAAGGATTAGGCTAGAGTTATGGATTTGGTGAGGAGGAGCTCTCCGCAATTGTTAAGGGAAAAGAAGGTATGGTTATGGCTTTTGGGTGGAGGGAGTTTCTTTTGCTTCAAGTGATGACTGGAGTTCGTTTTTATTGGCATCCCATCCGTCCTCTCTGCTTGATGTGAATGTCACCTTTCCTTTCCCTGCAGTCATGTGCACTACAGAAACTCTGATTGATCCTTCTAGAGTAACAAGCCCAATCACCTAAAGAAAAGGTTGATCACAGCAGGCCCTCTGTGAGTGATTTCTCAAGATAACAGATGGACTGAAAAGGACATTTGATAAGTTGCTGACAAGCTGAGTCACAGTGCTCCCACCAGCCTTTCATGCAGCACTGGAGAAAGTGACTGTTAATGTCACCCACCCACTGCATTGAATTCACCCTTCAAGATAATCTTTTTCCACACGGAAAATGTTTCTGTTGTTCAATCACTTGCCCCGTCATTCTCCCAAAGGAATTGCCAGTTTCAACTGATATATGAGGATAGTATAACTTTAACATTGATAATTGATTAGGTTAAGCTCCAACCAAAAAAGCTTGTTGTTTGGTGCCCATCAAAGGCATTAGGTGTTAAGTTTGCACGAGCCTATTCAACCAGTCCACTTTCTTTATACTGCATAGATAAAATCAAGGGTGCTTGAAAAATCAAACCTACAACAGTGTTTCTCACTTCCATCTGGTTTGGTCTTACAACTTTTGTCAAGTACACAGGACAGATGCAGTTAGTTTATGGAAGCAGGAAAGAGAATCAGAACGCTTTGCAGATAAATGCACTCAGCATGTACAAAGAAGAAGAGTTATAACAATCCGATTACTATTCTATATATATTTTATAAATTATTGTATATGATAAAAATTATATAATTTAGCTCGATTTTCACACGCTTATAAGTTGAAAGTGGATTAAGCATAAAGGTATGATGAAGAAAACAAATCCTTCCAGCGAAATGAAATATGTTGCAGTTTGCACAATATCAATAGAAGAAAAAGCAGCATTGTGATATTTACAAGACATTATAAAGATACCTTAGGCTTAATGGACACAGACCACTGGAAACAGAGATTAAAAACAATCAATACAGTCACTGAAGACCTCCCTTCCAAGGTTTCAGGCAATGAAATCTTTCTTAAAAGCAACCAAGCGAGTCATATAAAGCATTATTCCACAACTTCGAGCAATGATTCTTACTTCTCTTCTGCTTTTCAAAGAACACCATTTCCAGTGACCTTCCCCATCATTGCTGCTCTAATAGTTAACTTTCAATAACCAACCAATATCTTCAATTAGTAATCAAAGGCGTATCAACTTCTAAGTACTATTATTATTATTAGTATGTACATGCTCTGCCGTATGCACCTGCATTAATTAAGAGAAGACAGAAGAATGATGTGTTACAGAAAATAAAACTGAAGATACACTAGTTTTCACCCAAAATACAATTTCCTTTTATCTCCTTATCAGGCTACCATGCAGTTCAGTGAACTTCGAAATAACCGTTGCCCAAAATAGACCAAGAAGTAGAATGCAATGTTTACCATTAAAATCAATGTCTGTTCACCACCACTATTCTCATATGTCAAATCCTTCAGATATAGGGTCTAACCTTCTATTTTCTCCTGTCAGTCCAGAAAATTTTCATCCTTAAGGAAAAACAGAACAGATAAAATTGAACTACTGAAACCTGATCAAAAAATAAACATAGGCAGCCAGCTCACCTTGCTCCCCTCCTTCACAAGCACCAAGGAAATGATCCGCATCCATTGCCAAGAAAGGGGATCTAGAATAGCTCTCCAATATATCTGGAAAAAATTATCACAAGTTCCATCACAGTGATTTGACGTGTAAAGCATTATATCAGACCCTACAAAGCCATCAAGAAAAGATTTTGGGTTGTTCCTTTCGCCATCTTTTTGTATGCGTAGGTAGCATCTCAATAATTGCAAATAAGGAACGATAGGAGATCTAATGTTAATGTGTGAATCTTGCTCAATGAACGAAAAATGAATAAAAATATGGCAGGCAAAAAGAACAATGCTCTAGTATCATAGGTGTAAATTTTCAAGTGCTAGAGGGCTGCAGACCAGAACTTTGAGAGAAATCAGCAGTGAGATCAGATAGACTGAAATTTCGGGGAATCCGCCCCAAAAACCCAAAGGAAGAAGTGTCAGCATCCAGGAGTGGCTCATTCAGGGGCAGTGAGGTAGATCCAGCGCTGCTGAAGGATGCAACAGAGGCATTTCCAATGATTGAACGTGCATCAAGGACATTACTCTCAGCACTAAACATATAAGAGGAAGCTCCTGAATAGCCAGTTTCAGTTTTGATTAATCCTCCATTGACCCCTTGTACAAGTGCCATGTTTGAGCTTTGACTAGATATCATATTTGGTGGAACATCAATCCTATTAGCATAAGCAGGCATGTCCATAGAAGAAAGAACACTCGAGTGCAAGGATGATCCACCATTTGTGAAATCATTATTTAATATGGGGTTCAGTGGGTGCTGGATCTTTTCTGGCTTCACAGTCGAATCAGGAATCTCCTGGCCATAAAATGCTGAATTCTGAACTGTTTAATGAAACAAACCTTTTAGTCATTACATCTGAATAGAATTAGAATTGATGTGTAACACGTATATAAAAGACAGTTGCAGTAGATGGCTAGAACGAATAATGAAGAGATCTTACACTGTGGGATATGGGTTCCATTTCTATTGGATAGAGGAGAAACTCCAGCAGGATGCATCTGGTGCATCAATTGTACTTGCTGCTCTAGCAACTTGTTAAATTCACTAATCTGGTGCTTTAACATTAATCTCAAGTAATACGCCTTAAAAAATTCCTGGTTCTCCTCCTCCAACTTCTGCCAAACTGAAAGAATACATGTCCGTGTCAAATTAAGGACTCTAATGGGCTGGCACAACTTTGTAAAGTAAAGAAACATTTTATGGTGGTTTGATCCCCCGGTATTGCACTGGCAGATGATATTAATTTGCTTTAAATTTCAAGAAGAAAAGATTGAACCATGAAAAATGGACGTGCGATTACCAAGTTCTGTGAACTCAGGCTCAATTTTTGCTTGCACCAGTAAAGTATCCACAACTTCCTTCCTATTCATGTACAGTTGAAGGCACCTTTCTATAAGATTTTGTACCTGGGGCAGGTGAATCTCCAACATCAATAAATATGGATCATATGAGAGTGTGATAAAGATATTATACTAATAACTATGGCATCTTACCAACTGTATATCCTGACGACAAACCCTTCTAACTGTTCCACTCGACATTGTTTAGATTTCACCCTCTAGTCGCTGACAGAAGCAAATGGGGGCCTTAAGACTACACAAAATAACCAAATGAATTTCCCATAGGAATAAATACCATAGGTTGTTCAGCTGCTCAGTTATGCGAAACTTCTAATATCAATAATCTGGAAAGAAATTAACGAAATTAACTCCAAATTTAGAAAATAAGTTAATAAAATAGATGATTATGCTGAGAAAAATTGCCGATCAATTTATATTAACCATTATTACTGGAGTGAGAAACACATTTTGACATCTCCAACACAGAAAAAATTGAGCACAGCAAGAGGCCTATTTTCATATGTCCCATATCTAAGTTTTAAAGCTCATTTCATGACAAGTAGATGTTCAAGGTGAAACGATCAGGCATGTGTAATTGCATGTTTGGATGGCCACGACAAGGGGTAGGTGCACAAGAAATGAACCCAATCACGAATACTGGTGTAGGCATATTTCCCACTGTCCAATCAGAAAAAAAAAAAAAAAACTGGTTGATCGGTTTATTTTCTCCTTTTTGCTTTTCAAAAAAAGGGGTCCGTGTAAATTAATGCTTAGCACCAACAAATAACAGAGATCTTTCAGTAGAATACAATCCTCGTGAAACTCGTTGACAGAGGCCACTGCAAGCATGTCCATATCACAGATTTATCTTTCAATCATCTACCAGAGATGATGCTACAACAACCTTGAAAAGAAAACCTTAGTTTGAAAGGCTGAGTTGATATTGGCGGTCAAAATGAGGAGAGATTGCCCTTCACACTGAAACCAAATCATTTAAATCATATTTTTCTCAACAAATCACCAGCTACTTCAATAACTAGCCAAAAAGAGCAGATTGCCCTACTGTCAAACTTTTTTTAAATGGGAAATAAATGAAAAAAGAATCAAACTTTCTGTTAAACCGTCTTGTAAGAAAAATGCAACTTTTGGCCTTATCAGTCTGCCGAGTCTCCGGAGGAGCTGAAGAGACGAGCTAGGGCTCTATAAAAAAAGTTAATCGTTGCGTGATCCTAGTCTTCGCCAAAACGCAGATCACCACAAGATAAACTTGGAGTCAGCCAAAACCCAAGCAAACCAAGGAAAAGAAACAGTATAAGGAGATATGACACCACAAACCCAGATCATCAAATAGATCATGCGGAGAAACAACGGCTGAAAATCAATAACCGGAACAGATCAGATAAGAACCATGAAGGTATAAGACGAGATTGTGGGTAGAATAGTGAAAAAGGAGTTTACCCGGAGAGTTTCCGGAGAATCCGGGAAAGCGATAAGGGCTTTGGTTGGGGGGTGCAATTTGATCGGCTTCCGATATGGGGATCGCTCCTTTTGCTCTTGGCCTTCATTATTTTTGTTCCTTCCCATGGCTAATTAATTATTTGACCGGTCCTGTAGAGGAAACTGGCCAAAACATGAGGAGGAGGAGAGAGGGAATCGTGCCACGTTGGATGCTATGTGGCCCCCGCTTTTGGGTGAGGGTGAAGATCTGGTGCTCCTCATCATTTCTCTTCTCATCTGTCCAAGACTTCCTCGAAAGAACCACCGTGCTGCATGCAGCTACCTCACCACTTTTGCTTAAATGCTCTTAGAATGACTGGTAGGCGATTGAATGCATGAACGAGCCCATATTATTACTGCAAAAAAACGAAATATTTGAGCCCGTATCAGCCCATTGGGTTGAGCTTTTGCCCACAGAACCAAGCTCAGCAGTGGCAGAAAAGGTCTACGTTTTTTCAAGTCTGGCAGATCCATGAGAACATCTCAGAATGCGCTCCTTTGATCAACAAAGGCGATAAAAACTGTGATTGCATTGATGGAGGTTATCTATACACCGGGAAAAGTCCAAATTTGGTTGGAAAAATACTAATCTTTCCAGTATATGCCCATACATGATAGTATCTCCGAGATCTAATGAAAAAAAACAATAGGGGAAAAAGATAGCAATACAGAGGTTAAAACATATTCACATTTCTATGAAAAGTGAAAAAATAATCTAATCAAAGATTGATAGACGGACATTAGATTATTACAGTGGTCACTCCACTGTATCTGGGTCTGGTTCTGGTTCTGTCGGGTGAAACTGAAAGCCCTTCCTCCATGGCTTTCCTCTTATTGCTGCTGATGCTGCTGTTGTTACCCGGCTGCTCCTCCTGATGATGGTGGTTCCGCTGTTGGATTTCGTGTTTATTATCCACCACTTCTCCACCTTCTTCCTGCTGATTCGGGTGCATGAGTTTGGTCCTCATCATATGGGCTCTGAGCCTATTCACATCAGACAGCTTAAGTGGCTTTAGGAAGAACTCTTCAGCCCCTTCTTCGAGACACCTGTTCTTGGCCAAAGAGATTCAGAGCCCAGAATTCACCAAAGCTAAATCTCTCTCATCGCAGCAAAGCCAACTGCCCACAAAGTGTAATTTTCTCTCTGATATTTATACTCTTCTTTACCTGCTGATTCGGGAAGGGACGTTCTCGGATGACATGATAACCACAGGTATGTTCCTCAGAGATGAAGACTCCTGCAAAGATGCACAACGGAGAATCCCATTGATTTCTCACAATCCATAGGTTCTAGGCCCCATCATTTGAAATCAGTGAAGACACGGTAAAGGATAGCAGGGGCAGAGGAGACAATTAACACATGAGAGGAGAAAGAGACAGGATGGTGCAGAGAGAAGTCCTTGCCTTGATTTTCTTCAGCAAATCGTACCCTGTCATCCCGGGCATGCAGTGATCTGTTATGATTAGATTCACCTCAACTTCCTGCAATATGGAAGAGGAATCAGGGCCCATAAATAGAAAATCGAAATCTAATTAGGAATGTTGGAGAATGGTTCAGTTTCATTTATGCCAAGTGGGACTGCATGGCACCCACCTGATGGCAGTTTGGGGAGACAGAAGGGGAATCCGAGCTGCTCCGAGCTTCCTCTTCTTCTTCTCCTTCTTCATGCTCACGGAAGCCCAGGAATTCCAGGGCCTTGCTACCGGAATCCACTGTCCTTACTGCAAGTTCTTATCCGGGAGGAAACCATATCAGGAACGATATTCACATCAATGGGAGAGGGAAAACTTAAGTTATAATCCGAATGTAATTAAAACCCGCACCTTGATAGGAGGAGTTCTTGAGAAGCGTCTCCACGAGCTTCCTGTCGATGATGCTGTCGTCCACAGCCAAGACATGGAACTGGGACTCCGCCTCCATGCCCGTCCCAAAAGTAGGATGCTTGAGATAAGAGGAAGCAGCTCGAAATGCCAACAAGGAGGAGGCTGAGGGGATTTGTGTGTATGGAAGGTGACTTTAAGAGACCCAACCCAACCCAACAATCTCTGAGGGCCAACAGAAAAAAGACCACTAATTAATCTAAATTAGCTTATAATAAGAGCTTAATTGTTGTCTTTTAAGACCGGGCAGACGGAACCTTTCTCATGGAGAAAATCCTTGAAAAAGATACTGGTATATATGGAAATGGTGAAAGCATATCTAAGGAGTGGATATGACTTCTGATGCCTCCAAAGTGCACATGCATTCCAATTTCCACCACCGGCCATTTTCTTTTGGGCAATTAGGAAGGACCGTCTATTGGGAGATGACAGCTTCATTCAACATAGCAAATCATACAACTCATTTTACTAAACTATGCTAGGCTAAGGCTAAGGCTAAGGCTAAGGCTAGACAGCGGTGTAGAAAATGTGCACTGTGTTCTTTGTCAAATAGAAAAAAGGGTATAGGGAAACAACAAGAAAGCCAGGAATACTGAGATTTGGACCACTTTGATTGATCATGGAGAACACTCCCATTAGTGACATTACACCCGGTCCCTTTCCTAATTGAATTTTGGTAACCACATCAACGATACACCATGGATTTTGGATCCACTTGATTTTTTAGGGGACAATCAATGGTGGTGTGTGTAGATAGTAGCTACTCTCTCTTTACCTTATTTTTTAAGCAATGCCTAGGATTTCAAATTGACCATACACCTCCCATATCATCATGGTGTGTGGTGTGTGGTGTGTGCATAATTACCCGTGTAAGAATGGAAGAAAAATCATTCCTACTCTTTCAGCATCTTTCAATTATATACATACACCATAAAGCTTTTGTGCCCAAGAAAACCTTTCCATCATATCCTCTATGGCAATTAGATTACACATATGATGGTGATGATGATATTACTTTTTCTCACTTAAGGTTGGCCCTTGTCTCATCTATTAAACTATAAATGGCAAGCTGGTGCAATAAATGCACGATTAATTATAGAAAAAGAGATATCATAATTTCAGTTAATGATGTCACTTACCAGAGGAAAGTTGCCTAATTTACTATTATTAGGAAGAAATGCTTTGAAAAAGGTTTATTTTTGTCATCATTCACCTTTACTATTATTAAATCACCTTTAATATTTTTATTCGCTCTTTTTATTGAACTTTTTTTTCATATTTAATTATTCTTCCTATTCTCTCTATTATTCTTGATGTTTAATTTATTTTCTTATATATATTTTTGTATTATTTTTATATTAGAAAAAAATGAACATTTTACTTTATATAAGAAAAATATTCTTTATATAATATTTAATTTTAACTCATTATATATATTTAATAATATAATTTATAAAATTTAGAAATAGGGTATTAATGTAAAATAATAATTGTTTTATTTTAATATATACATAAGAAAAATAAACTCTTCGTGAATGTTTATACAAAGGATGATAATATGCAATTATAATGATTAGTTTATTAAATATTAATATAATAGTTTTTTCATTAACATTTTCCTTTTTTTTATGTTATATATAGATATTGAAGTGAATATAAACTACATATGCTTCAAAATGTCAATTTTTATTTTCACAAAATTTGTAATTAATTTTGGAAATATAGATCATATATAACATATTTTATTTCATATAATTGTTAATAGTATAATTATTTTTTCAGTTTAAATTAATATTATGCTTAAATATATATTTTAATATATACTTATTCATATTTATATTTCAAGTTTTACCTTCCAAGAATTAAAAAAATTATGGGGTGCTTACTTAAATAAGTGATGAAAATTCATGCCGTAAATATATTATAATTTATTTTAATACATATAAATATAATTTTGTTTAGAATATTATTAATTTTTTAATTAATATATTGATTAAAAATTATTAGAAAATAAAGAATTTATATAAAATAAAATATTATTATTTTTATTAATTTAAGCTCTAACTCAACTATATGTAAATACAAAGTTGATATTGCATATATAAAAAGAAAGATTATATACAATTGTACTCAAAATATATTTAATCTTTCATAATTATTTTAAATAAATTAAGTTAGATGAGGTTTTAATTAAAGTAATTGTTATTATTGATTTAGATAATATCGGAAATGATAATCACTCAATTTATTATTTATTACTTATATTTTAAAAGTATATATTTACTCGTATATTTTTTATATTTATGTTTTTTTCTCAAAATTTATATTTATATTTAAATATTATGTCTATTTTATTATATGGAAGGTTATGAGACTGTTGTTATATATATGCTAAAATAATTGCAAGAGGACATTTCCCACCTTCTAGATTGTAATTATATCAAAATAAATCTAATATATATATATATATAAGAGTATACAATTCTTTTATTTATAATTAAAATATCTTAACTTATTATTATTATTATTTATTATATGTTCTCTATTTCAATATAGTCAAGTAATCAAATAAAAATTTAGTAAATTGAGTTGAAAATAATAAATAAAGAATATTCATGACTTTTGTATGGATTGAGTATATAAATATAAAAATATATAAAAAATAATATGTATTCAAATATAAGATAAAAAAATTAAAATTGAGAATGTTTTACAATTAAAAATTTTTATTTTATAAAAATAAATTTTAAGTATTTTAATCAATTATTTATAAGATTAAAGTTTTTTCTCTCTCAAATTTATAAATTATAAGTGCAAACTAATAGTAGTATTTATATAACATTTGCCCATTTTTATATAAAAATAAGAATTTTATTATCATTTAATAAAAATAATTATTTTTTTAAGCATAAATATTTTTATATAAATTTTACTTATTACTTAGTTTTTAATTAATGTTAAATAATATTATATATATACTCAATAATCAAATATTTTCTTTTTTATATTATTTATATAAATACCGAGTGGACATGTTACCGGTGTGAGAATATAACTTTTATTTCAAAAATTCTGTAAAAACAAACCAGCAAGATATATAAGTTTTTTCTAAAAATACAACTATTTTATAATATTTTTAATAATGAGTGTTGAATAAAGGTGTATTAGTAATAAATAACTAAACAACATATTATACTCATTATTCTTACCAAAATTATTCATACGGCTAAATTAGAAATTCGAAAATACTATAGTTACATCAATAATAACTAAAAGACATTATTTTCAAAAATAATCTAATATATTATAAATAAAATAAAATAAATAAAATAAATATTTAAAAAATTATAAATATAACTATATATATATATATATGAAGCTCTCATTGTCATATTTAAAAAGGAAGATATATGTATAGTAAACCAAACAAAACCATCAAATATAACCGTATATAATATTTCTTTATTGATACTTTTAAATGTATTAAGTTAGATAGGATTTAAGGTTAGTATATTCCTTGTATTTAAAAAGATTATTTTAATAGAAATCTTATTTAATTTATTTTAAAAAATATATATTTACTCATATATTTTTTACATTTATATTTAAAAAAGATTATCTGTATATATCTTTATTATAAATAACATAAATATCTCAACTTATTATTATTTATTTCATTTTTTAATTTATTATAATCAAATAGTAAAATATAATTATAATATATTGAAATATAAGTAATATAGAAAGAATATTTATAGGTTTTGTGATGATTCTGAATATATAACTTTAAAAAGAAAAATTAAAAATAATGTATATTCACATAATATTTATTTTAAAAAATATATTAATATAAAATTTGTAAAAAAAACTAAAATTGAGAATGGTTTGCATTTTTGAACTTTTTATTTTAAAAAAAGTATTTTAATCAAATAATTATAGAATTAACGTTTTTTTCTGTTTCAAATTTATAACTTAGCGAGGACAACTGATATTACTTTTTATATTTAAAAATGATAATTTTGCAACCTATTTAACAAAAAATAACCATTTCTTACGGATAAATAATTTTCTATATAGTTTTTACTTAATTTTAAAATTTATAAGAAAATTGAACTTATTGTTATTTTCTTTTTTTTAAATAAAATTGTTGTTGTATTATTGTTACCAACAAATTGAATTTGTGGTGGAACTGTAGTATGCGACTCAATTTATTATTTAGAACTTATATTTTATTATTTATTTTAATATATATATTTACTATTATAAAAATTATGTAAAATTAAAGAAAATAAAACAAAATTATTAGAAATATAAAATAATAATTACAAATGATTTTTAAAAATTAAATATGAGATATATTAAATGCTCAAATACATTTTGTAATACTTTTTATTATGATTTAAATTAAAGAAAATAAAACAAAATTATTAGAAATATAAAATAATAATTACAAATGATTTTTAAAAATTAAATATGAGATATATTAAATGCTCAAATACATTTTGTAATACTTTTTATTATGATTTAAAGATTAAAATTTATTTTATATATTAAATAAAATATTTATATAATATTTTAATAAAATATATTGATATTTAAAAAATATAAAATATGAGGATATAAACATTTACTTGTATAACTGTATGATCTATAATGAATGAAAATCCATTATTATAATATAATATAATATTTGAATGAAATAATTATATAAATTAGGAAATTTATTTAATTGTGTGGTGTAATAATACATACAAGTTTATTAGAAATTAAAATGTTTCAAAAATATAATAATATTCATTATTTTATTATTTAGTAAAGTTCAAATTTAAGTTAATAATTAAATTTATCTTTTATTTAATCCTTTTTCAACAACACCAATGCTCATTTTTTCATTATTTTCTTTATTTTCAATTTTAAATGGATAATATTTTATAATTATTTTTATTTCGATAAATATACTTTTATATGTATATATTATTACTTAGTTAAAATAAGTTTTGACTTCATAATATTGTAATCATCGCCTTATGTGAATATACTTAATAATTAAATTATTGAAAACTAAATTGGGCCGAAAGCCCAACATAGGCGTGAACTAATTTTTCCCGGCAATTTATCGCCTTATTTAAACCCCACCCAAAAGTTCTGTGAATTCTGATGTCAGTTGCTGTAAACCCTAGAGACTTCCAATGAGTTTGATCGCAGGATCTTACGAGAAATTCATATGGGGCTTCAAGCTCAAACCCTTGAAGCACTCCGATGATGACAGTAAAACTCTATCTTTGACACGCCTGTTTTCGTATCCCTCTCACCTCGCTCCTATCTCCACTGTCGTCGCGGCCGGCCCCGTTGCGGCTTCTGGTGGTGGTGATGACACTGTCCACGTATACGACCTTGCGGCTGCCTCTTCTCTTGGCTCCCTATACCACCATTCCGCCTCCGTCACCGCCCTTGAGTTCTACACGCCACCGCAGCTATCGTTCCCCCGCAATCTGCTCTCTGCAGCCGCTGACGGCTCCCTCTCGATCTTTGATGCTGACCCGTTTGTCCACTTGAAGACCCTTTGGGCTCATAAGAAGGGATCAGGGGTCAACAGCGTCTCAGTGCATCCATCCGGGAAGCTGGCCCTGACTGTGGGGCGTGATGAGTGCCTGGGGATGATTAATTTGTTGATAGGGAAAAGGAAGTTCTACTGCAGGCTAGGAAAGGAGGCGACTGTAGTGAAGTTTGATTCTAGTGGGGATAAGTTCTTCATGATTATGGGGGATAAAATAGGTGTTCATGAAGCCGAAGATGCGAGGTTAGTTTGGGAATTGGAGAATTCGAAAAGGGTTCTCTGTGCTGCTTCCGGAGAGGTACCTGATGTTCATTCTTTCCTTCTTTCTTTCGAATTTAATTTATCATTTTTGTGTTACTAAAAAACCCTAAAATTATACTAATTCGAACTGCTAATCAATTCTTTTGAATGCACAATTATATCTATCAAGTCTCGGATTTGTTTTATGCCATAATTTATGCCTTTTGCTATCTATTAAGAGATGTAAAAGTACTTTTTGACCTAGTGCATAGTTTGTTTAGAACAAAGAGTTTTTGCTTTTTAACTGCTGAGTTAATGATGATTTTCTCGGGGTGGTCTCCTGTTTTCTGGCGGTGAGGACCGTAATATAACTGCATGGGACTCGAAGGCTGGGAAAGTTGCATATCGTATTGATGATGCACATTCTTTTCGCGTAAAAGGTATTGTGGTCTTGAGCAGGAACACAGATTCCACTGAGACTGATGACCCTTATTTGGTTGCTTCGGCTTCATCTGATGGGGTTATAAGGGTGTGGGATGTCCGAATGGCTATGAAGGAGAAGCCACTTCCTCTAGCTGAAGCTAATACAAAATCTAGGTTGACCTGTCTTGCTGGATCATCTCTAAAGTGTAAGTGCTTATTTCTTCTTATTGTTAGATACTTGCTCATTCTAGGTTCTTGTGTTATAGGGCATTGACCTTCCTATGTTAATTCTGCTCTAATTCTTGAGCATGTACATGCGTTAGATAGCCCTTTTACAAAGAGTTGTATCCAATCTGCATAATTATTGGGGTATGTATAATTTGGTGCTATGACAGCCTAGAATCAGCATAAACATATTCCCATCTGGTCAGAGGTTGATCCCTTCAAGTTGTTTTGATGATTTGCTAGGAGCTAGTAATTGTCACTTTGCAAGAATTTATAGATACTTATGGCTGGAAATCCTTCATGCTGGACACCTTTTTTCACCGAGTATATTCTTCTTTCCTGTTCACTTATTCCTTTCCTCTTTGAATTTTCGTTTCCAGCTCTCAAGAGGCCAAGGTTTGTCTCCGAGGCTGAGGAAGACTTGGCCATGGAAGAATCATAGAAGAATTGGAGCAATCCCAAAGCTTCAATTTGGCAAGCAGCAGGCAAATTATTCTGGCAACAAAATTTTGACACTAAAAGCCTATTTGTTGATACGAAATCTCTTTAGATATAATCAGACTGATCAAGTTGTATCAATAATGCAGTTAAAATGAAGTAATGCTGATCTGATCAGTTCCGCTTTTGCCATGAGAATGATGTATTATTGAGAAATACTTAAATGTCAAAATCCATGACCTATTTCATACAATTACAAGATCTATAATGGGTCCTACTCATCCTTATCTCTGGCCATTTATGGGGCTGGGTGAAATTTTCTATTTTTGTTAAATGTATGGAAATTTTGTTATTTTTGCATTAATAGTAATTTTTATGTATAAATAAGTAAATGTAACTTTTTATTAAAATTTTGGATAAAATGGTAATTTTTACATATAAAGAAAGAAATTAATAATTTTTGCATGACGCAAAATGGTCATTTTAGTTGAATGACTAGAAGACAAAATTGCACGCGTAGGAGTAAAATTATTATTTTTTGTTAAATGGATGGAAAAATTGCGATTTATTTTAAAAAGAGGACAAAATGTCATTTTTCAATTTTACATTAAAAAAATAAAAAAAATTAATTTTGCATACAAATGTGCAATATGGTTATTTTTGTTAAGTAAATGCTAAATTTGTCATTTTAGTATATATATATATATAGGTAAAATTATATTTTTTGTTAAAATGAAAGGAAAATAATAATTTTTACATAAATAGTAGCTAACAAATTATTTTTTTATCAAATTAATAGCAAAATAGTAACTATTATGTAAAAATGGAAAAAAAAATTGTTAAGTTTGTTAAATTTATAATACAATTATTATTTTTACGGAAAAATAATCCTTTATGCACAAAGGGGTAAAAATGTTATGTTAAATATAATGGTAAAATCTTAATTTTTGTTTTTAAGGAGAAAAAATTATCATTTTTCATGGGAAGGGTATAATGGTTATTTTTCTTATATTAATAGTAAATTTGTATTTTTGTTGAATGGGTAAATGGACAAATTTATTATTTTTGTATAAAAATGAGCAAATTTATCCTATTTGTTAAATTGATGGTATAATTAACATTTTTGTTAAATGAAATGGGAACAATATTTTTATATTTATAGACAAAATGATATCTTTATATAAATGATCAAATATTATAAAATGGATGGATGCATTCTAAATAAAACTTATTAGATGGGTTGGCTTTCTTGAGTTCTTACAAATACAATAAAATAAAAGTTGACATTCCCACACTTTGGACCATATCCATTCATCCACTAACTATACATAATATAGAAAAAATAAGTTAATAATAAATTATTACATCAATATTTAATGAACTAATATGTTAATAAAAATTCTCGGGCATTTCACACCTTAAAAATAGTTCATATTTGTTATCCACATGAATATAATTAACTTTTTTTATATTAATACCTTATATCTGAATTTTAGAAATAATATTATTAAATGTAAAATTTTATATTAATACCTTATACCTACTAAAAATTTATGAATTTTAAGTTTATATATATATTTGCACGAATTGTTATTTTCTCCTCCACCATTACCATTTCTTGCCCTTAATCTTTGGGTCATCGAACACACACATGAAACCAAAACCAAAACCAATTCACAATGTGTATATGTTGTATCTTTCTTCCATTGCATTATTAGGAAGGTGGAGGAGGGCCTATTTGTTGTTTGCTTTGAGGGAGTAGAAAGTTTCATAAGAAACAGTTTTTGGTTCCATACCAACTTTGATTCTCCAATTTCGTTCCATACCAACGAGGGCTTATCCGTGATAAGGGATGATTTTGGGCGGATAGCCTAGAGCCAAAAAAGATACCGTGATATTGTGCTGGCTGCATCTATCTCTAAGCCACATGTTTCCACATTTGTATTCCATATAATCAACGGTTTCTTGCATCACATGCAAAGAATCTCCCCCGTAATTTTCATCCATATTTATGCGCAGGGCCTGAAAATCAAAATCAGAATAGAAGGATTCGTCAGCAATAGAAAGATTATGGTTGTCCCCCTCGGCAACAACTATGTCCACATTCATACTTCATTCTTATCCACCTCCAAACCCCTCTATCTTCCATTGACGTCACTTATTTCTCTCCAAAAAGACCATAAAGGAAAGGATTCTCCATGGCCTTCAGGGTCTTGTTTGAAGCATCAGCAAGCATTCTCTTCCTCTCATGGCTGCTGGTGACCCTCGTCGCCCCCAGACTCTGGAGTCACCTTCCCCAACAAGCAACCGAGGGGCAACCGGAGATTATTCCGATAGACGGAGCGTTTGGATCCGAGAGTTTCGCATTCAACTCGAGAGGAGATGGTCCATATACCGGCGTATCCAATGGTCGAATCATCAAGTGGGTCCACGAGGAACGGCGGTGGATCGACTTTGCTTACACTTCTCCTGACAAGTGTGGTTTTTACTCTACCCTGTAATGTCTTATGAGCATAAAATGAATTTTATGACCCTTATCTTGATGAAGTTTGGGTCATGTCTTCTCCTGCTATTATCCTAGGGAGGAATGCCAGGAACCACACGACCATGAAGCCATGGAGCACATATGCGGTCGTCCATTGGGTCTGGGTTTCAAACACGACACCGGCCATCTATACATTGCTGATGCATACAAGGGCCTTCTGGTGGTCGGTCCGCACGGTGGCTCAGTCGCCACGAAGGTCGTAGACCAGGCCGACGGTGTCCGGTTAGGGTTTACCAACGCATTGGACATCGATCAGCTCACCGGAGCCATCTACTTCACCGACAGCAGCTCCAAGTACCACCGCAGGAACTATATATCTATGATCCTTGCCGGAGACCGCACTGGAAGGCTGATCAAGTACGACCCTCGGAACGAGCAGGTGGAAGTCCTCCTCAGCTCCCTGGCGTTCGCGAACGGAGTCGCCCTCACTCCGGACGGATCCTCTGTCTTGGTCGCCGAGACAGGTGGCTGCAGGATTTTGCGGTACAGCTTGAAGACCGGCATCGCCGATGTATTCGCGCTCCTCCCCGGTTTCCCAGACAACATCAGGCGGAGCCCCCGGGGCGGTTATTGGGTGGCAATCTTCTCGAGGAGGAGCAGGTTTTTGGACTGGGTCCTGGCCTATCCCAAGGTGGGCTCGTTCGTGGTCGAGGCTTTTCCGAGCGTCGACAAGGTGGGACGGTGGTATGCGAAGTGGACGGGGAGGGGTTATGCGGTGAGGCTGAGCGAGGAAGGCGAGGTGGTGGAGGTGGTGGATGGTGAGAGCAAGGGGACTGGATGGAAGTCCGTCAGCGAAGTAACGGAGAGGGAGACCCGGTGTGGAAGGAAGAGAGAGTTTTGGGTCGGATCTGTAAATATGCCATTTACAGGGATGTTTTATCGATAAAAAGAAACTTCAAAAATAAAGAAAATGCCTTTTGCTGTGGGCAAGTTTGGTTAGTTTTTTTTTGCACAGTTGGTCCTCACTCTTGACTGTTGTTCTCATGTCATCCGACTTAACAGCATAACAGCAAGGAAGGCTATTTAGGTAATTCCGCCACAACCTAGTGAGTAGTGACTAGTGGAGTGGCTGAAAGTATTTGGGGGGCGGGAAGCGGAGAAATACGAAATCATCTCCATTGACTGGCCTTGCGCTGTTCCCTGAACTCCGAATCAGCGATTCACCGTCCTATCCGGATTGGACTCTCTTCCCGAACTTCCCGCCCGGGGCAGAGATGGAGAGAATACACGTCAGTGTCAGAGCTCGGCCGCTCTCGCCGGAGGATGCGAAGACCAGCCCCTGGAGAATCACTGGCAATACCATTTTCATCCCCAATCATTCATCCAAGTTCGAGTTTGGTACTGTCATTCGCACCTGTCGTACTCTCTCCTACAGTTCACTTTCAACTTTCTGAATTTTCGTTCTATTTGAACGTCTTAGATCATGTATTTAGAGAAGAGTGTAGGACTCAGGACGTATACCTTGCCCGAACTAAAGACATTGTTGCAGCTGCTGTTCGCGGATTCAATGGTACCCACCATGTTGTCCAATCCTTTATTTATTTTTCTCTTAATTCATCTTTTTTTCTTATAAACCCCTTCTTCGTATCAAATTCAGGAACCGTGTTTGCCTATGGGCAAACTAACAGCGGCAAGACCCACACTATGCGAGGGTCTGCTACAGAACATGGTGTCATCCCTCTTTCAGTTCATGATTTGTTTGATACAATAGAAAAGGTATGACACTATCTCAATTAGTCTACATTCGTGTTTTTTATGAATGTTTTAAACATTGGAAATGCAATGCTATGCTTCCAAGATGCCATTTTCGTGAATACTGGGAGTAACTTTTGTATCTATAACTAATTTTAGGAGAAGGACCGTGAATTTCTTTTGCGGATGTCTTACATGGAGATCTATAATGAGGAGATAAATGATCTCTTGGTCCCGGAGCATCGGAAGCTGCAAATCCACGAGAATCTAGAGGTATGGATTTGTTATTATTTTACCATTCACAGCTTGAAAAGTTATTCTAATTGGGACTTTACATGTGTAGAGGGGCATCCATGTGGCTGGCTTGCAAGAGGAGATAGTTGCATCCCCTGAGCAAGTGCTTGAACTCATGGAGATGGGAGAGTGTGAGTTATGATTATGTGCTGACACCTGCCTGCTCCTCTAACCCATTTCCACTGAAATCACATTTTAAAGAAAATGATTTTAACACAATCGCATATAAATGTCAAGTACTAATGCTAAATTACTTTTGGAAAATCTTAACTTCAGCTCATCGACATATTGGAGAGACAAATATGAATGTCCATAGTAGTAGGTCTCACACCATCTTTAGAATGGTAAGACTGATCTCTATTCTATTCCATTTGATACAAGATTATTCCTTTTTTCAAATGATTATCTCCGTTCACAATTAAATACTCCATCTTAAAATAACATACAGATAATTGAGAGTCGGGACACTCAGCAGAAAAAGAATTATGAGAGTGGGGATAAAAGTGAAGAGGAAGGCATGTGTATTTCTTGTGATGCAGTTCGCGTCTCAGTTCTAGTATGTAATTCCACATCTTTGACATTCATTAGGTTGATAAATAATCTATTGGGCACATAGTTTCTGCATGGATTATAAGCCTGTTGCAGAATTGCCTTTATTTATTCTAGCATTTTGTTGCAGAATTTAGTGGACCTTGCTGGTTCAGAACGAGCTGCAAAAACTGGTGCCGAGGGTGTTCGCCTTAAAGAGGGTTCCCATATAAATAAAAGCCTGATGACTCTGGGAACTGTGATTAAAAAGCTAAGTGAGGGTGCTGAAAGTCAGGGGTATGATTCCATTCTTAGTTTTGATTAAGTAATTTAATCTTCCAAACACTTCTTTCCTGACAGATGCAGAGACTTTGCAATTTGTGATACAGAGGTCATGTCCCATATCGTGATAGCAAACTTACTCGAATTTTGCAACCTGCTCTTGGCGGAAACTCAAATACAGCCATCATATGCAATATTACACTTGCTCAGGTTACTTTTACAATTAACGAGCCACTCAGTTGTTGCCATAGTTCACTTCAATTATTTGATGTCCTTGTCCTGTAGATATGATTAGTCAGGATAGAACTTCACACTTCTACCAGATATGATAATTGTCGGTTTCCTTTGATCCTTGCCCTGAAATAATTGATCAAGTTCGATGGTGAAAAATAGCTCATCAAACTTGCATGGTCCTATCAAACTTAAATGGTTGAAAATTAATTTGATATGCTGATGATGCATTGTGATGAGGTTTTCTATGTTTAATTGGGGAAACTGAAACTGAACCTTGTAAACCAGGTAGTAGTTAACCAAATGTTCTTTTAAGACAAATAAAAAAGGTCTGTTAGCATCTGCCTATACTACTGACTGTACATATAATTGCAGGTTCATGCAGATGAGACGAAAAGTAGTCTTCAGTTTGCAAGTAGAGCACTCCGTGTAACTAACCATGTGCATGTCAATGAGGTTATGGCCTGTTTTAACTAGTTTTCCTCTTTATAATTTTTATTCCAATTAGAGGAATACTTCTGTCTGTTTGTCTGTCTGTCTGTCTCTCCCTTCAGTTACAGGTGAAACTTTTGTACCAGAATAATGGCAATGATATCTGTTCACTTTTCCTATAACAGATTTTAACGGATGCTGCTTTACTGAAACGTCAGAAGAAAGAAATTGAGGAGCTTCGAGCTAAATTACAGGTCAAATTTTATGATCTCATGTAGATATGTATATGTGTGTGTGTCTGCTCAGCTATTGTCATGTGATGATTTTAGAATTCCTTTGGTGTTGCATCTACCAGGATTCTCATTCAGAGTATCTGGGAGAGGAAATTTTGAATCTACGCAACATACTACTTCAGGTTTAATGTTTGTTTTGCACTTGAATTCATGTTTTGGATGATGCAATATTCTGGAAGTTGCTGATGTGTTGCATAGACTGAACTTGAGAGGGAGCGGATAGCATTGGAGTTGGAGGCAGAAAAGAAAGCACAAGCTGAACGAGAGAGAAGGCTACAAGAGCAGGCTAAAAAAATTGAAAACCTGAGCACAATGGTTCTCTATTCGAGTAGAGATGATAATCGAGATAATAATAAAAAAGTAAGCTTATACTTGGTGCATGCTGTGTAATTTGTTTTAGTTGATCAGTATCTTTAGAGAGTTATCCTCGACTTTTTCCTTGATGCCCATTTACACATGCCATCTATTTTTTTCCAGTATAATGTTATCTTATGAAATGATAGAATGTAGGTTAGACTGGAGGTTACGAAACATTGTATGATTGCATATGGTGTTTGCCTGATACCATCTTTTTTTGGACATGTCAAAATATTATATGGGCAGAAACTATCAAACTCCAAAAGTTGAAAGATATAATGGTATTCTTGTACTAGTGATTTCCCTGGTAAATAGTTGTGATCCCATTCTAGGCAAGTTAAGCAGCAACTTACTTTTGGAAAATACTTTTCACAAAATCTGTGGTAAACAACTAATAAGCTACCAGCTTCCCCAGAAAATGTATTTACTCATTCTTGGAGCTTTGCCTTCTCCAGCAGTGCTCCACTTTATGGATCCTTATAAAATGTAAGATGTTCTGCTAGATGTGTTGATCTAATCAAGATCCTTTTATGGTTTTCCCAGAATAAGAGGCGAGATACTTGGTGTCCTGGTGCTCTTTCTCGAGAGACCCTTGAAGAGGTACTTATCTTAATGAGTGCAATCTAACAAGTGTGTGAACTTCCATTTCTATTTGCAATGCGATGCACATAAACCATCTGTTTTCTCTTGTCTCATGCACATATGGTGTATGTGTTACCTAGAAAGAGGTAAATCAAAGAAAAATAGAAGGTATTGATGCTTGATTATTGTACCTTCCAACAAAATTTATAGAACCTTAATAAAAAGCATCTAGCATTATTGAATAAATCTTAATATGAAGGGTTCCAGGCAGTCTATATAATTTAGATATATTTCAGTTGAATGTACTTGACTTGATAGACTTGTTACTTGCACTTGTATGAAAATGATCCTCAAGGTTGATTATAATGGCGAAGAGGTTGATATTAGCATGAGACTAATTTTATTATGCCAGACCACGTGTATAAAATGTAAATTAAGCCTACTGACATGATCATCACAGTGCAAGCTGGTCCAAGACCAAGCCCATGTGAGTTATTAAAAGTTTGCAGAGTTGAATACCATCCTAAGTATGCAGTAACTGTTTTTTGTACCATACAGTCAGAAATATACAAAATGAAAGATAGCTTTTTAAAGGAAATGAAAATAAATTGGCATGTGGGATTGTTAATTTATGTTTTGTAAGAAACTGTTGAATTTGTTGGTTATTTGGATGTGCTAATCAAGTTGATTGTCTGCTTTGTCATATTAGGCATCCTCTACTTCTGACTTAAAAGCCTCTGCTGCAAAAACATCAAATTTTAGGCACAATATGGGTCCACTTCTTCCATTTGAAGAGTTGGTCGATGAAATTCAAGCTGGTTTTGATGATCCGTGCAAGATAGGGGAAGATGCTGGCCATACGGAACAGCAGGACGCTCTTATTCTGAATCCACAAACTCTGTTGCACGTGACAAATAGAAGGAAAGGATCAGGTCGAAAGAAAATTTCCGTTGAGGTATGTCGAATGGTTTTGCCACATTTTGAGTCCCCCTTTCCACCTCTGATTCTAAAGCTTGTTATTTGCAGGAGAACATCAATGTTGATGAGGTCCAATCAGCATATGATGATTTGCTGGAAAAATATGAAAGCCAAGTAAATTCTTCTTTGATGATCTAATATTCTTTATCTTTTATAGGTGCACCAGTCAACTGATTTCTTGTCTTTTTGATTATGAAGAGAATTGCCAATGAAATACAGATTGATTGCTTGATGAGTACGATTTCTGAGGTTGATTTATGTTCTGAGATAAGACAAACAGATAACAGTATGAATTTTGAAGTCTTGGAAATGTCCCTTGTTAACCAACTTCAGGAGCAGGCACGTTACAATTTATGCTGCTCTGACATTTCTATCAAGAGTATTTCTACTCCACTCACTTTCACTCATGCTCTACATTGATATCTTTCAGATTAAGATTCTAGAGATGGAGAAATTTTTTAGCCAAAAGAATCTCGATACTGTTGTGCAGCTCAACGAGAAGCAAAATATATGTGCAATGAAGAATTGTGAAGAGGTTTATAAAACTAACTCCTTTCTGCATATGGGTAGTTGTATATTACCAACAGATGAAGCCAAATTCTTTATAGATAGAATTTTGAAATGGAATTTTGCAGTAGTTTGTATGGTGCTTTAAGTTTGATTTTTTGCACGTATATACACATGTATGGTCCTCACAGATATTCAAACTTGATGGTTCGTCTAGCATGTTCTTTTTTATCCATCTGCTACCATGGTATCTTTCTTAAAAAGTATTAAATTATTAATTGTATCTTGATGTGCAAAGAAATAACTGTTTTTATTAGGTAGCTCTACCCATCTTGAATTTTCATCTTAAAATGTTAATATTTTAGAAGTCATTTACAATCATCTTATTTCAGAGACGTCTAATGTCAAATTTCTATATTTTTGCCCTCAGCCTTTTTTAATTGTAAATCTATTGTCACTTTGTTCATTTTTTTAATTAATATCACGCCTTACCCATTTTCTTAGCTTCGTGAAGAACTCATCAAGGCAAAAGAGGAGGTGAGGGTTGCTTATTCAAAACTTGCTTCCCTAGAAATCCTGGGTAATAATAATGTGGGTATCTTTTCTCCCATTTAACAGGGTGTTGTGCTTTCCTCGGTAGATTTATTTCCTTTCATGATGTACTGACTAATATAATTATTAGTTTATGCAGGATTATGAGGAGATTAACTCAGCAGTGAAGCTATCAACTGAGGTTGAGGATATAGCCAAGGAAGTCCTGAGTTTGAAAAGCTTTGTTGAGGGCATCATTTCGCTTTATGATGGTGTTTTCCAAAACTTTTCTTTGATATCTGAATCTTTTCTTGTGAGTGATTATCTTGGGGCATTGCTCTTCTCAATTACCAATAATAAACAATTTTATCTCGTCAATTTCAGTGGAAGTTTTTGAAGTTAATATTCTACCTCCGTATGATTATTTAGAAGCCTTTAGGTATTTTTTTTATTATAATGTAGGACTTCAAGACTTTTCCAGGACAAGTTCTCCAGCAACATGATTTAATTGTCAGTAAACGTGACAAAATGCAGCGTTGCTTGGAGGAAAAAATTTCTGAACTTGAGAGCCAGAAGGTTTGTTGAAATATACAGGGTGATGAATTTATGCTTATTATTATGTGAATATGAAATTTAAGCTGTCTTTTCAATATGTAGGCTCAATTACAAGGGCAATGCAATGATCTTCACAAACAAATACAAGACTTGAAGAATGATGCATGCAATTCTGAGAAAGACTTGATTGTAGGTTTATGCTTCAATTGCTGTGCTTGAATACTTTAGTTGTTTTTGGCTCCTATAACTTGGTTCTGCAGGCTGTGAAGGAGCAGCAAGAATTGGAAAAGTTGGAACTACTTACTCATCTTCAGAATCTTCAGAAGGATAATTCATCCTTATCAGCCTCAACATTGGCCAAGGAAAGGGAAACTTTGAGGAAAGATTTGGAAAAAACAAAGCAGAAGTTGAAAGAAACTGAATTCAAGCTCAAGAATGTTGTTCAGGAGAAAACTAAGCTTGAGGTCTGCACAAAATTTTCAGTAAATATGGCGCTTTTCAATCTATTATTTGAATTATATGGTGGCAGTCACAAGTTTTGCCATTGCTAGGGGGAGAAGGCATCTGCTGAACGTGAGATAAAAAGGTTGCATGGGCAGAAGGCTCTTCTTGAACGTGATATCAGCAAACGTGAGTCATTTGCTGGTCGAAGGCGTGAGTCTTTCATGATAGATTCAAGGAAACCAAGGAGCCAATCTGTTGTTGATCAGACAATCCAGGTAACTATGATGAGCCTATCCCCTTTTCCTTTCTTCATGGATTAAATATTTAATCCCATCTTTAGCATGGAAATGTTAAAATAAAATGACTAGAAACACACTTGTTTGGTCAACGGTCATCATTATGCTCCTTACAAAGTTTTTATGCTTAGCAGGTGTAGTATCATATGAAAAATATTTTCCAAAGAAGTTTCAATTAGTTTCATTGTCTAAGAAGATTGTACGTTTAATCTCAGCTATGAACCATGCATTATATTTTCAATATGCACTCGTGTTTCTGTCCCATGTTTTAAAGGAAGAATACAGAAAACTGGAAGTCCTTGCATTTGAGATGGAGTCAACCATTGCTTCCTTGGAAGAGGAATTAGCTTCTGCAAAACAGGAGAATGACGATCTTATCTTAAAAAATGGAAGTATAGCCTCAGAGCAGGATGAAAAGATCAACTTATTAAACTTGGAACTCAGTAGGCTGCAAAACGAAATATATACACTTGTAAGATTTTGTGTTTATATTTGACCTTCTCAGTACTCAAATATTTCATTGCTGAAGTTGATATAGTTTTGTGATGTAATATCTCAATCTATTGTCTGTTGACAGAACCTTGAACTTGAAAAATCTAAATCTTACCAGCAGCAGATGGAAGCCTCCATTGATATGTTGGCAGGAGAGAAGGAAGAGTTAGCACTGGTAGATAACTTTATTAAATCTAATTAAGTAAATACAACAACTTCTCCTTTCTCCCCTCCTAATTTGCTTTATCATGCGGTTAATGAACTTTGCAGCAACTCAGTGAGTCATTATTGGAAATGGAGGAAGAGAAGGCAATATGGTCCAGCAAAGAAAAAGCATCTTTGAAGGTCATAGATGAAAATGCTAGGTTGTACAATGCGGAGATTATATCATTATCAAAAGAAATTGATAAGGTAACTAACACATTTATTGCTCAAAATGTCCATTTCTTTATCATCATCCATCTAGTGATAATCAAAAATTCATTTTAAATGAAGATGCATGTCATAATTTGTAGAACAGAGATATATTATCTTCTGCAGAATAGAATGTCCTAATTGTTCATTGATTAATTACAGAAAACAAATACGAAAAAAGATTGGTTCTCTACTGCAGTCAATTTAGTTGCTCGCAAGAATATATGCATGATAAACACTTTGCAAAACCTACTTTAATTTTACATACTTTTGTGTGTAAGGTGAGGAAGGAGCTGCAGTCCTGCAGAGAAAACTGTGAAGCCCTTGGAGAAAAATTGCGGTGTTCTGAGGAAAATTTGGAACAGGAGAGAAATTGCAGGTTTGTATAACATTTTTATATTATTTCACTGATATTACATTGTTATTTGCTCAGCTACCTAACATTTAGGATGGAGAACCTCTAAATTTTGGTTTGATGGATATGGTAAGGAAAATCAAACTCAGATAATACAATTCCAAATTGTTTGATGATTGTTTTGGACTTTTCTGATTTATCAACTTTTTCTGTTCTTGGTTTAAGAGAAATCCCAGGTTAAGAAAAAATTGTTAGATGTGAAATTTTAACTTTTAGTTCCTCTTGGCCACAGCTTGGAAAAGATTGTAGAGATTGAAGGGCTGAAAAATGATCTGCGATTAGCTGTCTGTCAGAGTGATCAAACTCTAGAAGTAAGTTCTATCTCCATTGGTATATGTTTTTATCTTTATATGAACTATGATAGTTCCTTAATTTATATAATGTTTCTATTTTGTTGACATTTCTATCCTTGCACTCTAAGAAGCTGAAGTCTAGCACTGAGGTTGTCTCTCTGGAGAGTCAGAATGCTCGGGAGAGAGTGGAGGCTCTTCAAAATGAGTTGACATTACTAGCAAAAGAAAAGGAAGATTTTCTGATTCAACTTAAAGAGCTGGAATCAAGGCTGGACCAGAAATCTCGTGTCCAGATTGAGGTAGTCACCGTGGATTCAGTTTTTTTTTTTCAATTGCATATCCTTTTTAACAGATCTGATATGTTTCCTTGACAGAACCTCAACAACCAACTAGTTGAGTTGACACATGATCGGGATAGATTGAGAAAGCATCTTGAAGAGCTTCAAAGTAAGATTTTTGAGCTGGAGTCTTCCAAAAAAATCTATGATGATAAAGTAAGTTTGACCAAACCAGAATGATTAGCACTTGGGCTTTTCTTACGTATTCTTGTTAATGGTGAAATGCCTTCTATCTCTGATTTCTGTTTCACTATTGACAAGTTGTTGGAGGCAGATCACCACGCAAAGAAGCTTTCTGAAAGTTCCGGCATGGAAGTCAATATGCAGAATGTAAGTTCACAGTATTTATTGCCTTCCAAGAGTTTCTGTTAGTGATGGATTCTATTCTTACGTAGCAAGCTAGATTTTCTGAATAAAATATTGGTCCTATGACTGATATCCGACAGCATTGAGCATCATAGGATCTCCATACATGTTCAATACTTCATCCACCATGAACTGTGTACCGTATTCAACTTGTGAGGACAAGCTAAGAATATGAAATGAAGCCATGTGAGGACAAAACGTCACGATACCTGTTCCCAGCTCAATTCACTGGCTTATCCTAAAGCTTTCCAGTGTATGAAATCCTAATAACTCCAACATGGGAAGAAACAATTATTTGATATATTTTTTTCTTATGGGCAGGAGAAAGTTGTCAACAGGGAAAGAGCGAAATTGAGGATTAGACTCCGCTGGACGCAAGCAAAGCTGGATTCCTTCCGAGAGAGATATGTGGAAGCAACAAATGAACGAGAGTTGATGAATAGGAAGTACCAGGAGGCTTCTACGTATCTTAAGGGTCGCCTGGCACAAATGGGAAGCGAGAACCTCAACCTCAAGAAGCAACTGGCTGCTGCTGAGGGACTAAGATCATAAAGTTGGACTAATCACCAGTGTTGAGTGTTAGGCAATGTAAAATAATAAAAAATGTCACCTTATTGTGCCATCGATCATCTATTTAGATGCTATTTCTGCTATATACATTGTACAGTCTATATATTATTTTGATATGATATGTCACCTTGCCTCCAGTCCAGCGGATAGCATGCGAAAGGGCCGATGGGCCCACTGTTGCCAAAGGAGGTACAATGGGATCCGCCCCCTATATAAAAGTCTGTTGTGCTTGATGCAACTCAAAATACCATCAAGTGGGCCCCGTAATGAGAAAAACCCAAAATTTTCTGTACGTACCAAAGGTAAAGTGTGCCTTATCATATCAAAGGTGGCCCAATGGGCCTTCACTCATATATTAGATGAAATTCATTGGGCTCGTTGGCATCAAATCGCATTAATAGCCCAATAGGCCTCAGATCAAATCAAAAGCAATTGACCTCGTGTATCTTATCAGAAAGTTACATGGGCCTTGAAAAATACTCAGAATGCCCCAATGGGCCTCATCTCGAACAAAATATCCAATGGGCATCACCTCGTATATAAAAGGCCCAATGACTGTCAAGTTAACCTAATATAAAGTTTTGTAGGTTTCATATCAGTCCCCTCGGCCCAATATAAAATTCAATGGGCCTTCATTTTGCTCAAGGTCCATGGAGACTCTTCTAGGTTGTTTCGGAACCTATTAGAGGGTGGATTTGGTTTTATCCTATTAAAAAGCATATAAACCGAGACATCCTTACAGTGGTCCTTGACAATTAATCTCAGCCCACTTGAACCATACTTATATGCAAATCTCGGCCGAAAATGGCCAATGCTTTTAATTTCAATCCAGTAGGCCGAATATGGATCTGGGTTGTGTTTTTTTTACCCAAAGACTCTCGGGCTTATCATCATTACAAACAGCAGCGGGCAGTGGGTCTTACCGTTATAGCCCAATAGATGATCAGGTGAGCCCAATACGAGTTCGGCCCTATTTCCGAGTGTTCAACACTACTACATATATTAAGCTGAAAAGTAATATAGAGATAACCTGCTCATCAAAAAAATAACCCATTACCTTGACGAGGATAAAAATAATATCTAAAGTTTGAGCCAGTTTGGGAATTATTCCTTAACAATAATATCGTACTATTATTTTCTTTCTTCAGCTCCCATTCACAGAAAACAAATATATATATATATATATGTCGCCTGATCTTCAACTACATAAAATCACCTAAACTATGATTTTTATCATTCTTCTTTGCTCTTGAGGGAGTGGAATTCATTACAAGCACCATTATCCATTACCTGAAGCATTAAGAGTCTGTATATTTCCCACATTCCCTCTGTCTCAAAGAATCTTTCAAGCATCAAAACAATATGTGCTTTCAATAATATTAATAACTTTTTTTTTTCTAATAAAAGATTTTTAATGTCTCTATGTCTTTGCTTCTGACATGGGAATACCATTACACCACTAGCATGCCCATGCATCAACACCACATAATCCTAGTAAACAAAGAGTTGAAGGTTCCATTAATGATAGTCACAGGATCAGCAACATTTTCTCCACTAGCAACCAAAAAATAACGGGAGCATAGTGAATCAAACAAAATCATACGAAGAAATCTAAAACGAAACAACCGGAAGAAATAGGAGCAACGCGGAATCAGAAAGTCTCAAATAAGAGAGAATTGCAACAAATGCGGGTAACCTAGACCACAGTTCCCTATAAAGAACTTTTGAGAACAGAGTGAATTCAAGACAATGAAAATGCGTATAAGCGTTGAACAGGAGGTTTGATCTTCTGCCTTGATCTTCTAAGCTAGATGAGCCTCAGCTTAGCCTCAAAAGGTTTGTAAGGGAACCGGATTTGTTTCTCACTCACAACTTCATTCATGCGGTTCTAGGGTGAAATCATCCGATTTTGAAGAGGCTCCGATGACAAAAATAGAGTTCCTCCGACTCAAACAATCCTCCTTGATCGCAGGCTCAGCGGCCTCGATCGTTGTGTGATAGAGAGAGAACGGTCACCTGAGGTAGAAATGTAGAAATTGAAGATCAGGTGGGAAAGCTGTCTGTCAACTTAGGTTTAGGTGTAAATTTCTTCGCATGAAGGAGACGGAGAAAAACAGAGAATTGAGGACGCAGTTGAAAAAGAACGATCAGGTCGAGTTTCAGCGATCTTCGCGTGTTCATGAAAGAAGCGCGTCCTTACGCTTGAAAATGGGGACCAGGGGGGCGTCTGGTTGGATCTAAATTAACAAGCCTGTTCGGTTTTCAGAACCCAAAAATGGTAACATAAATGGTTTGAAGCGGGAAAAATAAAGATGGCGCATGGCGGAAACAAAACCCTAACGCAAATCAGACGTCCTAGAAGAAATGAAAGCCTCAACAGTTGCAGTAAACGGTGGCGAGAATAAAACATCAATGGCCTTTTAAACAATTTGGCATGATTCCAAAGAGATATCTCTTCCCTGTAGCACTTGTCATTTGAGGAGAAAGAACTGAAGATTAACAAATGATAAGCTATGTCCAAGTTGAGAACAGGTATTTATCAGACAGATCTCAGTCAGATTTCACCAAATTGAAAACATCTTTGCAATTTCAGCAAGGGGAGCATCTGATTCTGAGTGATGAATATTTATCAAAAGGAAACAGCGCAATCAATCTCCTTGCACAACGTAAAATGATAGTAATCATCTCGATTCGGCCTTACTCTTCAACTTCTCCCACCAAGAAGTTACCCGTGACAAATGAGAAGTTCCTCTTCGTCCTTGGAGTCCTCCTTGCCCGCAATCTCACTGACACTCGGGCATTGTGGGACACGGAGAGCAGAGCGATCCACCGGATCTTGAAATTGAAGTCCACTGAGAAAGCTAGGGCTCGACTTAGGTTTTCTCCAAGGTTTCTTCGTCGGGAGAGAGCCGAGAAAACAGAGGGAGGTGAGAAGGTCTAAAAAAATTGAGGGTTTTAAATATAAATAATAATTTAAACTTAAAACAGAAATAACGACTTGAGTGGGCAGGGCTAGTGGAGGCAGGCGGCTGAGCTCCGGCGAGCTCGTGCCTTCCTCAGCAGAGCACAAGATATCCTCTATCCAATCAATCATTCCAAAAAAAGGATTAAAATATAAACAACATCATCTGGGAAGCTTCAAAACAATGTTTACTACAATCAATTGGAATAGAATGCGCAGTTGAAAATGCTAAGGAAATTCATTTTTAATGGTGTGCAATGCGGGTGGGATATGGAACTGGGGCACATGCCGGCACGCATCCACCGCACCTGAACACGCATCCCTTCACACACATGACGACAGTAGATTTTAGCTTCAGCTCTGAATAAAAAACTAATTTAATCAGAACTTCCAATATATATATATATATATATGCGCTAAGCCATGTCTTAGATCCCTTATGCATTTGAACCTTGACTTCCATCCGCCTTCAGTTAAGAGAGCTGGAACCTTGCCAATGTCTCCGCTGCAGCAATCTCATCTCCCATTCGATTTCTCTCAGCAATCCTGTGATCCACTGCAGCATATCGGTTGCTTTGGTCTAGTGAAACCGTCAGGGCCTATGGTCATCAGCACGGATCCCGCCTTGGTCAAGAAGCTCAACCACAATGCCAGTGAGCGCAACAGGCGTAGAAGGATCAATGGCCTTTACTCCGGCCTCCGGTCATTGCTTCCATCATCTAATCAAACAGTAAGAGTACCGGCATAACCCTTGCTGATTATGATGCTTATATTTCTGCACAAGTTCATATTAGTTGCCACGCACCAGGATAAGTTGAGCATTGCGACGACTGTGACCCGCGTGCTGCAGTACATACCAGAACTTCAGCAGGAGATTCAGAAACTCGCCAAGGAGAAGGAAGAGCTCCTCCTGCAGATGGATTTCAACCACGAGGGTGAAGATCAATCCAGTCCCCGGGGAGGGATAATTGGCGGGTGGCCGAGGGCTAATGGTTGTTCTCTGGAAGGAGTTGCTGATGGATCCGTGTATGCAGGTCAGCTCAGTGAAAGGGAAATGGCGGTTCAGATATGCACACCGAGACAAAATACTGGTAGTCCATTGTCTGAGATATTGCTTAATCTCGAGATGGACGGATTTTCTCTCATCAATGTCTCCACTCTTCAGTCCCTTGGCGACGGCGACAGCAGGGTCTTCTACAATCTCCATGTTCAGGTAGCTATTTTCTGTTCTCATTCCCGATTCCTTGTATGTTTGTCTAAACGCGGGTTGTTGTCTTTTTAGGCTGAAAAGCGGAGTAATTCATTGGATTGTGATGGCTTGAGGAAGAAGATCTGGTCTCTTTGCTTGAATAACACATAGCTAGCAATGCCTTCCCCATAAGAACGGAGGCTTATTGCCCTTTTGTACGCTAAATGCTAACCAGATATTCAATATTTGCTAGTGAATACCTAATAAATGGGTTTTTTATTAGGTATGGGAATGAGCTATACGATAAAATGCACATTTTAATAAAATTGAGCAAATTTATAATTATCACATAAGCTAAATTTACCTATTTAAACTAAAAAAAGTATTGAATTGGCCATCAAGTAAAAATATTAAAATTAATATAAATTGCTCATTTTATACATTTATCAGAAATATAGGTACAATAAACATATTTAGTAATAAACAGTGCTATTTAGAATTGGAATCCGAGTAATCCTCCGTATTAAAAAACTAAAACTTACATAAAAATAAAAATTACCTAAAATTATACTTAAATTTTACTTTTATATACTATTATTTCCTATACTTAAAAATCAACAACTATAAATTTTATATATTTTCTGCCCTTATATTAGATAAGGGTTTTATAGTATTAATTGATATTAGTTAAATAATTAATTAATTACTATTGAGATGTATTAACATATTTTTAAATTAATAATAGAATATTAAGTAGTTTGAATAATATTTTATCCGATAATTTTAGATATATTATTGATAATAAAAGAATTATTTCATTTTTATTTTACAAATATTGTATTTGATTTAATAAATTAATGAAATAGTATATTATTGAGCAAAATAAATAAATTTATAATTAGGGATTGAGATTATTAATGTATATGAATATAAATTAAGTATAAATTGGTAATTATAAAAGGAATTCTATTATAAATTAGAATAGAAAACATGAAAAAGGAAATTTAAATCTGATAAAAAGGAAAATTAATATTTAGTGCATACAAATAATTTAATAAGTATTAATGAAAGAGTATCTTGACCAATAAGATCATTAATTTAAACTAATCTAATGTAGTGTTAATGGTATACAAAGTTGAATTAAATTAACTATATGATTCTCTTAATTATAAAAAAATAATAATTATAATTTGAATATAGCGATAAATCATCATTATTTCTATAAATGATGAATTTTTACTCATGATAAATGGACTCATTAACGAATATTATTAACAATGTTTTAAGTGGAAATTTTTACGGATCATCCATTGTCATAGACCCTGGCACATGTTTTTATGACACCGGCCCTAACATGTAACTGATCGACAAAGACAAACTTTCCCGCGAAAATCCTCCACGGTAGGCAAATAAATTAAGGACACGTGTGATAGCTTTATGCAGGAGCGTTCAAAATCTATGTCCGTCTGACTCTCGCCGCCTCGTGCCTTCTTGTATTGGATTGGAAACGATGAGATAGGAGGAAAGGAAAGGAAAGGAAACTCAGTCGCTCTGTCTGCGCGTGATCTTCTCCTTTTCATTTTCCTCATTCTGGGTAATAATACACGGGTCAAGATTCACCTCACCTCGCCACGTTAGCCTCCTTATATAGAATCGGCAGTGTAACCATGGAAGAAACGCGAAGAGCAAGAGCTTACGGGAAGGAAGAAAGTGTCTGGGCCACTCGTCAGCCCTATAATCCCTCCCCCCAAATCACACTCGTGCTCTTTATCTCTCTCTTTCTCTATACATTGTCGCTGTGCTTTTCACTTGGCAGGATCAACGATGGGGAGGAAGGATAAGCAGGAGTTTTTCGTGGACGATCGAGATGACGACGGGACGGAGGTCGAGAGCCAGATGGATGATCTCGAAGAGAACAGGGAGGATGACGAGAGCAGCAACCGAGATGATGATGAGGATGACGAGAACGCGGGTTGCGCATATGGCCAGGCCTCCTTCATCTCTCACCAGTGGCCCCAGAGTTACAGGTGATTAGATAGATATCCCACATGCTCCTCCTGCATGGCAATAACCGATGTGGTGTGATATCCGATACTGTTGTTGATTTGAATCGTGAAGAGACACGGGGCCATTCTTTTAATTAGGAAAAAAAACTCAAATTCTGTTCGCGTTCATGTGATGGGAGGCTAATTTTTTAGGATGGAGGTGGCGACCTAATATCTGGATGGTGCAGTTGTCATTCTTTCCGTCCTTAAAAGTTGTCATGTTTTGCAAAGGGAAGGGATGATGGACAGCAAAACTCTGGTTACTCTCAGTCTATGGTAGAATGGTCCGCCCACTATTCAAAATCACTGAAGAAAGGCAGGGAAACTGATTATAAAAGATTTGGTTGTGATGAATCTAAGCAGGAAGATAGCACACACCAGAAAAAAAAGTCCTGGGAGACAACCCTATTTCTTACAAATGAATATATTGTTTAGTTTGATTTTCTGACTGCTTGTCTGAACTAAACAATGTGTACTACTCGAGGTCTGACTTTTCCCATGTCATTTATCTTGCAGAGACTCCATAGATCCGTACACCATCTCCATATCACCTGGATTTGGAATCCTTGGACAGTCATCAAATCTGAGATTTTCGATACTTGATAGTACTTTCTCCAAGAGCCGCCTAGATGCTGATACAACCGCTCCTTTACTGACTGATTATGAAAGACAGAAAGACGACAGTTCTAGAATCTCAAGATTTCAGTCATCATTTTCAGCTAAATCTTCAGTCTATAGGCAGCCCACTGGAGAATTTCCTATTAGTCATGGATGTAACTTTATCCAAACCATTTTCAACAGTAAGGATTAGCAAGCCTCTTTTCACCATTTTCAAAAAAAGTTTGGGTGCTGCTAGTTAAATATGTAGGAAATCCCGTTTTCAGTCTTTGATTCCGCTGAAAAAGTTATGCCTCTATGCAGCAATCAATGTAATGGTTGGAGTTGGACTTCTTTCCACCCCTTCAACTATAAAAGAAGCTGGCTGGACAAGTCTGGCAATCCTAATCCTCTTTGCCACGATTTGCTGTTACACCGCCTCTCTCATGAAACGTTGCTTTGAGAGTGTGCCAGGACTCATGACGTATCCTGATCTAGGACAAGCTGCATTTGGGAAATATGGGCGTCTTTTAATATCTGTAAGTCCCTGAATCTGGCGTAGAGCTCATTTTCTTGCTAGAGAAAGTCGCCCCCTGCTAGGTTTCTGTCAAATGGCACCAAATCTAACAGTGGTTTTCTTGTTTTTCCATGGCGCAGATCATTTTGTATACAGAACTATACGTAAGATCCAGGTTCAAGACACCATTTATCTCTGAATTTCTCTACGTATAAAATCATAAATTTCTTCATTCATATCTGCAGTCCTATTGCGTGGAATTCATTATTTTGGAAGGTGACAATCTTTCTAGGCTTTTCCCTGGAGTCTCATTGGATTGGGTAGGTTTCCAAGTGGATTCTATGCACATATTCGGTATTTTAACTGGTATATTTGTCCTGCCAACAGTTTGGTTGAGGGATCTTCGTGTTGTATCATACCTTTCAGGTACTAACATTTTCTTTTAGGAAACCCTTTATTTTAGTCAATGCCTAATATGAGTAGTATATATAATGTATGTTACATTTCAATCTTTTGCAGCCGGGGGTGTTCTTGCTACAGTTGTGATTTTCATTTGTGTGCTGTTTCTTGGTACCGTGGATGGTATAGGATTCCATGAACCAAGTCCAACAGTAAAGTGGAATGGCATTCCCTTTGCAATTGGTGTATATGGATTCTGCTATTCTGGGCATTCTGTGTTTCCTAACATTTATCAATCAATGGCTGATAAATCAAAATTTGGCAAGGCCTTAATTGTAAGGTATTAAACAAAATAATAGTACTAATTCCCTCTTACACTAAAAGAATAGATTCGAGTTTAATTGGTCTTATTAGATGCATTGGAAAAATCTTCTCCTCCTTTTGCAGTTTTCTATTGTGCATCGGATTCTATGGGGGTGTTGCATTCATGGGATATCGAATGTTTGGTCAGAAGACATTGTCCCAGATAACTCTAAATATGCCACCAAATTCCATATCTTCCAAAGTTGCACTATGGACTACAGTGAGTATGAGGCCATCTCTCCCTGTGCACCAGAGTGATCTTTCATATGCTTGAAAACCAACCCAACTTTCTTTTGTGTCTGATTTCCATTCCTCTGTCCTTTTCAACAGGTTATGAATCCACTTACAAAATATCCTTTTTTTTCTTGGTGGAAGTAATCATGATGAGCTGCACTTTGTAAGGAAAAAAAAAATTGTCATTTGATTCCTTAACAATCACACGTATGCATTGTTGTTGAACCCACTGGCTCGGAGCATTGAGGAATTGCTGCCTCCTACGGTTTCAGACAATTACACGGCCTTCGTGCTGATTAGAACAATACTTGTCTTCTCCACTGTTGTTGTTGCCTTTGTTCTTCCCTTCTTTGGTAATGATTAAACCCTGTTTAATTAGAAATTTTATTTGTGGTCTACTCTGCTCCTTTAGACTGCAGCCTTAGTTGGAGTTCGGATAGATCTATATTGGTTGAACCAAGAATTATGCACATTTTTCTCTTGCACTTTTCATTGCAGGGCTTGTGATGTCTTTAATTGGTTCGCTTCTCTGTCTACTTGTGGTATGCACATTTCTTACATTTGACAATAGGCAGAAAATTTCGGATGTTATTTACCAATTTGCTTCTGTTCAGGCAATGATCATGCCGGCCTTATGCTTTTTGAAGATCATGGGGAGTAAAGCTACAAGGATACAGGTGAGAGTGAGGAAATTGAAAGGAAGGTGATGGATCAATTGACCATACTAATCCTGCCATTTTTTATGCAGGTCATTATGAGCTCAGGAATTGTAGTGTTTGGCGTCATAAGCGCTACCATGGGAACATACTCGACACTTTCGAAGATTGCAAAGCACTACTGAGCAGTAAACAAGATTGGATTCACGAATGCTCGCTCCACCAGTACGTAACTCCTCAGCCATGTACGATTTATTTTCAGGGAGCTACGGGGAGACCTTTTGCCTCCAGTTTTTGGGAATCTAGCTAGCTGGTCGAGAGAGATCCCAAGTTTTGAAGTTTTAATCTTTATAGGCAACATAAGTGGCGACACACAACTTTTCAGGATGAGGAACCAATATTTCCCTTACATTAATGTAAGTGACATTCATTCACTTTACTGTTGTTTGGTATTCTTATTTCCTTTTTATTGGACGTTAAAAGTGAAAGAGCAGCCCAGGTATCCATGACCAAATGCAAGGACACACTGATTATTGATCTTTCTTTTTTGCCTTGGGGGTCATTGTGCTTATAATGATATGAATAGGAAACCTCTAGATTAAAGGGGGGAGGAGGAATGCGTGGATATTTTGAAGGGAAAAACAGAGTGGGGCCACCTAAATTGGGTGCGGAATCACGCTTTGTCTCGTGCAAGGGAATCGGACATGTGCAGCCCTTTCTAAGCTTTTTCCATCTCTCTCCGCCATGTGCTCTTGTCTCTCTCCCCCTCCCTCGTCCCTACCTCCTCCTTCCAATATCCTGAATGAATGGGATCCCTCTCCTTATTAATCAAGTTTACTGTTTCCGTGTAACAGCAATCTCATTTCATCTAGAGTAGAGTAGAGTAGAAGAAAAGGACCACAGCTTTCGCATCCCTTCAAACTCATGTTTTTACACGACAAGATTACATGATATGGTGTCAATGTTTTCTCTGGGGGGTAGACTTTTGGTTTCTTCTGCTGCTCTCTTATTGTATGGACCACCACCCACCTCCACCATCAAGCAATCAGCATCAGTACATTACAAGTTACAACCCCCCTTATTCTTTTTCCCTTTACAAAACAGCCCTCTATTTTTTTCCCTTTACAAAAGGCAACCATATAATATAAAAATATCTCCGACCCCATCATAAATCCATCTTAACATTTAAATCCCGCCTTAAATCAAATCCCTCTCCTAACTATCAATTAGTTATCTCTCTCTCTCTCTCTCTCTCTCTCTCTCATACCATCCGCTCCCCTCTTTCATCCGGCAGAGCTGCGTAGCTCTTAGCTAGCTTGCAATCCGCAGTTTCTCTCCGATGGCGGGGCCGCACATCCGCAACGGCGAGGCATCGCCGCCCAGCACGGCGGCCTTGAGCTCACCCGCTTCCTTCAAGTCCTCCCGCAGGAAGCTTAACGGCAGTGCAAACTCCATCCCGCGGGCAGGCTCCGACGCCGATGACATGATTCAGCTCCTCCATGGCTCCGATCCAGTCCGCATCGAGCTCTCTCGACTTGAAAATGAAGCTCGAGGTCTCCTCCGCTCGCCCCCTTGCTCGGTTTAGTGCTTCGGAATTCCAGCTGCTCGTGTTTCTGATGTTGATGAGCCGTTTTTTTTGACACGCATGGGTGGTGGATGTTTCCTTCTACTTCTTGGAAATTAACAACGAGCTCCTTTGGATTACCCTGTACCTGACGGTCGATAATTGTGTCCAGTAGGGCCTGCATTTCCTTCTAGTTTTATAGATTTGGCGAATAGAATGAAAGATATGCTATCGCATGAAAACGCTTTCTATGGTATTACAGTTACCAATTTACATTGTCCAAAATATGGGACCTGCGGAGACATCGTGCTCACACTACGAGGAATCTTCAGTTTCCTAGAAGATCAGTATGAGGGAACCTGGCGTCGCAGATGAAATCAGGATAAATTAGTTTCCAATCGATTGCTCCATGTCGTCTCCCACTTATGTTTTATGAGCTCGACAAATAAAAGAAACAGATTTTTATACAAGTTCGGTGAAAATGTTAATTTTCGCTGCATCTGCGCTCTCTGTTCAATTCCATGTGGCCTGAATCCTAAGTGGGCTATTTCCTCTGGTTTACTTGCAGAGAAAGACAGAGAATTGGCGGATGCACATGCAGAGATTAGGGCTTTGAAGTATTCCGAACGTATCAAAGAGAAAGCTGTTGAAGAGGTATTCTTGAATACACTCAACTCGTAATATTTCTGTCCAATTGTGCTTTGGATTTTGCAGAGGAAATTCTACTGGTCATTGAGTAAGCTTACAGAGACTATACTTGACTGAGCTTTTTTACTGATTGTCTTTTCCAAACGTCGAACTTAGCTAACTGATGAGTTAACAAAAGTAGATGAGAAACTAAAAGCCACCGAAGCTCTTCTGGAAAGCAAGGTACCTGATATCATTCGTTTTCTGCCTAATGTTGATAGCTTCAATGTTGGTCGGTCATTTACTTTCTACATTTTTCCAGAATCTTGACATAAAAAGGATAAATGATGAGAAGAGATCTGCCCTGGCTGCCCAATTTGCTGCAGAAGCTACACTTAGAAGGGTCCATGCAGCCCAAAAGGACGATGATATGCCTCCCATTGAGGCAATCATCACTCCCCTGGAGGCAGAGCTAAAGCTTGCTAGGTTAGAGGTACATGTTGAAATATATTAACTACTGTAAAGACATGCCTGCATATTGCTTCTGTTATGAAATTTTCTCTCTTTTCCTTTAATGGGATCTGCATGTCTACATAAATTTGTCAAATTTGTAAGAGGATTCAATTGCTACTGGTGTTAGTTCCTTGACACTCTATTGGTCTTTTTTCCTTCAGGCAGCAAAGTTGCAGGAAGATAACAGAGCACTTGACCGACTAACAAAATCCAAGGAGGCTGCTCTAGTTGAGGCTGAAAGAACTGTTCAGATTGCCTTAGCTAAGGCGTCCCTTGTTGATGACCTGCAGAACAAAAATCAAGATCTGATGAAACAAATTGAGATATGCCAGGTTTCTTGTTCATCTTTTCCTCCATGACACGATATGTGCATAAGCATATAATAGGCTGATCACTCTATTTTTGCCTCCATGACAGGAGGAGAACAAAATATTAGACAAGATGCACAGACAAAAGGTTGCTGAAGTGGAGAAGCTAATGCAAACTGTCCGAGAGCTTGAGGAAGCTATATTGGCTGGTGGAGCTGCTGCTAACGCTGTTCGTGATTGCCAGCGACTGATGCAAGAGATGAATGTATTTATCTTCTGGAGGATCCCATGAACAAACTAACTCGACTATTAATTATTTCCACAAATGTTCAGAGCTGCTTGCTTATATTTGAGCTTTACATAGGATGAAAAGAAGACGCTGGAAAGGGAAGTTGCCCGTGCAAAGGTTTCTGCAAATCGTGTAGCTACTGTAGTTGCAAACGACTGGAAAGATGCAAGTGACAAGGTTATGCCAGTCAAGCAATGGCTCGATGAGAGGAGATTTCTCCAGGCATGTTATTACTAACTTGCATTAGGTCTTTTATGTAGATATGAAACATTATGCCTAAGAGTTTCCATATTCGGCTCTTTATAACGCATTTCATCTCATCGCAACAAGTCCCTAGCATTTATTTTCCTATTTTCTTGTTAATTTTGAAATGAAGAAAACATTATTTAATTATTCTCTTAGTGTTTCTCCTGTAACATTCTATGGAAAATGAAGATAACCTGATTAAACGTCAAATAGGATTTTCCCACTTTCATAGCAGAGAGAAGTACATGTGGTACTGATGCCAAGAAATGCTATACTTTTTTAATTACTCGATAAACTACTGTAAATGCCATATCGATAAGTCATGGTGCCTTGTAATTTATAGGGTGAAATGCAACAACTTAGGGACAAGCTCGCAGTAGCCGAGCGCACTGCAAAAGCAGAAGCCCAACTAAAGGTTTGCAAATCATATCTTATTTGTTATGTATATGTATTTTTAATTCTTGAAAACCTTTATCTGGAGATTGCCTTCCTTGACAATTGGCCATTAATTTTCAGGAAAAATTCCAACTGCGATTCAAGGTACTCGAAGAAAAGATTAAAGGATCTAATACTAGTGTTAGAAAAAACTCTGAAGTAAAATCTACCAGTAGGCGGGCCTACGGACGTCTTTCTCTTGGCGGGGCAGAGAATAACACAAGATTATCCTCTAACGGTCATATCTCCAAGAAAATGTCAACTGTGCAACATGTTCTTCTACGGTCTAACAGTGCTAATACATTGTTAAAGAATGGAAAACTTCTCTCTGGTTCATTTGATGGTGGCAGTAGATCCCTTGATAAAATGATTCCAAGTTCCTCGGAGAAGGACAATGCTACAGAGAACACTGGTGATCCAACTCAAGCAACAGAAGCGAATAATTCTTCCGAGGAGGATGTGAACGGTAATCTTACTGAAAAAGCTGAAAAGGAGGATTGTGTGTCAGGAGTCTTGTATGACATGCTACAAAAAGAGGTCATAATCCTGAGAAAGGCTTGCAATGAGAAGGACCACAGCCTCAAAGAGAAGGACGATGCTATAGAGGTTTGGAAAGAAGATCTACTTATTCTCCCTCGGTGCTATTCATTTAGTTTTCTATTTTTCTGGTCTGATTTTTGCAAATTTGCAGATGTTAGCAAAGAAAGTTGACATGTTGAATAAAGCGATGGAGGTCGAGTCTAAAAGAATGCGGAGAGAAGTAGCTATTATGGAAAAGGAGGTCGCTGCTCTGCGTGTAAGCAAGGAGAGCGATCACAGGACACAGCGTCTCAGTGCCCCTAGGGCCTCTGCAAATTATCCTCCATCAATTTCTGCAAGGTAAAATTAACGAACCCCTTCTACTAGTTCTTCACTTGGAATTTTCGTAAGATGAACAAATGACACAAGAAATGGAACAGAGTAGGATGAACAGCACTCTGAACCTAGCTGCTCCAATCAGAAACCATGATAACAATCTTGACAAGGCCTTGAATCTTCAGTGAGAGAAGCTCATGAACTGTATAGGAAGCATTTCATTTGGGCTGTGGGAGGGTGACGTTATAGGTTCCCTGGAGACGAGACGGGGCACAGTATTATATATAAAGGCTAAATATTTTGTGCTCTGACTTGCAGGAACGGCCGGAACTTCTAGGTTGGGTATACTGACATGACTACAAACACCATAAGAGAGTGCCTTTTTTTCATCCTTTGTTATTCTTCTGTTGCTCCATCCAAGGCTTTGTTTTTGTTCAATAATTTTCCATCCATCCCTCTCCATCAACCTGAACCGTTATGGTATTTGTGTATCCTGTACATGTTTTTATCTAAACGAGGCCCATATATACAAATGAAATTGTGAATTTTGAAAGCCACCAGATTTCCTCCATATTGATTGAAAGTAGGCAGAGCAGAGGTAAGCAAGTTGCAACCAAGTTTTAAGGGGTAAAACATACCTTAGAGTTATGATGGATTATGATACATTTCATGACAGATTTTCGTCTTCCCAAGTGCCATTTATTTGTCAGGCTTGTCGTTTAAACAAACCAACCAAGCATGCGTAAAAGGAGAAGGAAGGCAAGAGCATAGCAGATCAAAAAGGCATTCAGCAGAACAAATAAAAGAAGATAGAGAGGTTGTATAGATGGCAGCAAGAGACTAAAGCTTTTAATGTCTTCAAAAATCCTGTTTGGATGTATAGCACATCAAGAGCCCATTCTTAATCAATCTAGCAACTCTGAGACGGGAGTCTTCTTAAATGGATCAACCCGAGCTAGCAATGCTGCCACGGCTTTATTTGGGAAAAGATTGTCCGCCTTCATCCTGTCTCTCATCCCATAAGCCGAGGTCTTGGCATTGATATAGGCCTGCAGCAGGCTCTGGAATTGTGTGATCCTAGCAGTGTACCCAGAGAGCCTCATACGGTGGAATAACTTCTCTGCATTGTGAACGTCCCCCCTCTTTGAATACTGGCTCATTATAGACATGAACGTAGAATACATCGGCCTCATGAGGTTCTGCTGTGTCGCCTTGTGAAGGATTGAATCAGCCCTTTCAACCTCTCCAGACTCCACGTACAGCTTCACAATAATGTCCCAAGTCAATGGACTAATCTTACAGCCACTATCAGCCATCTGTTTCACCATATCTTTCCCTTTAGTAAGCATCTTGTTGTTCGCATAGACCTTTAACATGGCAGAAAACTGGGTTGCCGAGAGCTTCTTCCATCTTTTCACCATACCATTAAACACTGCCTCAGCCTCATCTATCTTTTTCAGCCTTCCCCATGCTTCTATTGCAGCTACACATTCATTGGCCCGTGGTGAGCGTTCACAGACCTCCCAAATTCTCCTCACCTCATCCACCTTCCCAAGTTCTGCGTAAAGTGGAAGCAACAGAGGACAAGCAGACCTGTGTTCCATCAGATCCCCACCTTCCATATCTCTCAAAATGCTCTCTGCCTTCATCTTCTGCCCACCTGCAGCATAATGCTTGGCCAAGACTGCCTGTGTGCTGATGTCAAGTTCAACCCCTTCAGCCTTCATTGCCTCGACAATTTGGTCCATTCCATCAAGGTCGTTTGACTGGCCCTTGCTATCGATTAAGAGTCTGTAAGTGAATCCAGTTGGCTTCACATTCTCTTTCTCCATTAACAGTAAGACATCTGCAATCTTCTTCTTATCCAACCTCTTGTAGAGAAGAAGCAACTGGTTACAAGTAAAAGCAGTGGTAGGAAATTCTAGATCCCTCATTTTGTTGAAGGTTTCCTCTGCTTTTTTAACATTCCCAGCTGCAACACAATTAGCTAAAAAGGTTCGATGTACAATCTCACCTCTGAGTGATTCTGGAATCTTCTCGATATAAGTCTCTGCTCTGTGAAGACCGCGTAACTTTGCAATTAAATCAACTCGAGATGCATAGTCTCTCTCAACAAAATCAATCTTTCCCCTTGTCTCCAACCATTCTGAGAGCTGCAAAAGCAGAAATGCATAAATTTAAAATGTTCAATTGTCCCCATTATGTCACATCCCACAAGATACCTACTCATGCCAGATCACAATAATACACAAAAGAGGAACTACCAATTTAAGTTAAATTCAATTTAATTTAGCAAGCAGCATTTGTAAGTTAATTGCATAGAGATAGATAGGCAGTAAAGCTAGCATCTATCACTTAGTAATCCTTATCAATGGATAGGACAAGCAGTCATTAGATTTCGGGAAGAATTCAGCAAGTATTAAAGACAGGTTATGCATGGCCATTTTCAGCAAAATATAAAGCGTATATTTAAGAATAGGATGTCTTTAAGAATCTATTGCCCAAAGCAGAAGGATCCAAAAGATGGGATACCGAGAAACTTCTCATAATAGAGGGTCTCAGTTATATATCAATGTACAACTGAAAGGATATTAGTGAAGATTGGAAGAAACTGATGCCTAGACAGAACGTGCATATGAACAGGTTCTACTCTAACAAGGAAAAACCTAAGGCACCCAACATGAGGAAGAAGTTACCTGCAATGCCCTCCCAAACATCCGACGCCTGCGGAGATTGTTTGTGGCCAACCATATTTCATCCTTATTTAAATCCTTTCCATCTTCAACCCACTTATCCAGGGCATTCTCAACAGAGCGAGCAGAAATGATGGCCTGAAATAGTTGTGATTGTGCTCTAATAGATCTCCCTTTTCCTTTATCAGTTAATATTTCCAATTCATCTTCAGGGGATTCTTCGTCACCATCAACATCTGAGACATCTGCATCAGAAGCAGACTCATCAGCCTTCTCATCATCCAAATTACTCTCTGTAGTAGTATCAGAACCCAGTGGAGTCTCGAGTTCAGAGAATCCATCTTGTAAATCATCTTCCTCTCCGCTGCTCTTTGCCCCAGCTTGTGAAGAAAACCCACATTTTGTGATGGAAAATCTAGGAAAAGCATTGCTCTGGTGATAAAACCTCTTAAAGTATGGACTGCCACAAGAGACTGACATATGCGACTCAACAACACAAGTGTTATCCTCCACATAGCCATTGAGAAGCTCGTTCTTTACACTACAGGGACGAGTTATTCCAACACAAAGAGAGCCGTTTCTGGAGAAATAATTCATCATATGAGGTTCAGCCTTGGAAACATATGAGAAGCTCAAACACCCATGATTAAATATATACTGAGAATCCCCTTGATGGATGGAAGGGCTTGAGAATATATAATTTGGTATAAAATAATGATCGATACAAATTAACACGTATGGAAATTAACGGTTTTCTCTACAAAAATCATATTCTCCAAAGCTGACAGCACAAACTGAAACGATCAGTCATGATAGCCAGATACCAATAAAATTGATAAGCCGATAGCTAACCAAAAAGAAAACATCATCCATCGGGCCCCAAACATTTCTTACTATCCTCGACATTGGGTGGAGTAAGCAAGCATTGCAAACTAGTAAGACACAAAAATGAAGAGAGAAAGTTTACTTGAGAGGGTTAGGGGCACGACGAAGAGCCCACATGGCGGAAATCGGTGGCAAATGAATGCAACGAGAGGAAATGGGGCTCCCTTTTGCGGCTAAAATCGTGAAGGGTGGAGAAGCTGCAGCTCCCCAGTACACATTCAGACTGAGAGACTACTATGTCAGTGTGAGTCTAAAACCCTAATAATACCAACTGGAGCTTACTCCCGAGATCAAATCAAGCAGATGGTTTCCATTTTAAAAAAAGAGTTCAAGAAAATGGAGACTGAAAATGTTCATTATATTACAGAGGCGTCCTTAATTTCTACTGTAATTTCGTATAGCTATCCCAATTCATACATTTCGTTAATTTAGAATCCTCTTCTGAAGTTTACCTTCACGCATTACAACAAACGGCTGGAGAGAAGGTTGATTATCACTTTGTTAATCATAATACAAGTTCGAGGGCTATTGTGAGATATATACTACTTTAAGGACTAAATTATTAGTTCCCCAAAAAATAGGCAGAGATTCAGTCTCAACCCGCAACTCTCAGAAGAGGAGGAAAGAAAAACCCTAGAAGAACTGAAGACGACGATAGCTGCTTGTCTCCCTCCGTTGCCGCGCTCTGATTGTCCTTCCTTCTCCAGCGCCCTACTCTCACTGCTTTGCTTCTGCTCTCTTCTCGGTTGCCACCGCTGCAGGTCTTCGCTTTTCGACTGCGCATTGTATCGCTGCGGCTGGACTTTCCTCAACTTCAGTCGAATCTTGGACCACCTCCGCTGCAACTGCCCTGCTTCATCTGCTCTATCCTTTATTGTCTCGCTGCCGCCAAAAGAGGTTTATCCGAGACTGGCTCCGTCGGAGACAGTGTCCATCTAATTGAAAACACCGGGGATTTGAAGAGGTAGAAGACCATCCGGTGGGTCCGTTTGAATATCTTTCTCTTTATCCGCATGTCTTACGCTTTCTTGCTGTTTCGGACTGCTACACCTCGATTCCCCATCTTGAGTCCAATTTGTTTTTTTTTTCTTTTGTTTATGGAGATTCATTCAGATTTCTTGAGCCCAAAGTTGCTTACGTTGCCATCTTTTGTCAGTGAGGACTTTCTAGCGAAATGTTTGGATATTAGTGAATAACTGAACTTTCAAGTCCCGTGTACGAGATTCATTTCATTGCACTCATTCATCTGCTTGGATTTTGTGTTTCTTTATCCGATAGGTGAAAATGGGAACCGAAGAAGAAAATACAGGTGTATCATCACCCGTGGGAGGTTCTCAACACCTAGTATCATCAGTCGGTAGCTCCATCCCAGTCATTCCTCTGACAGTCCCTCCACCTCATCCGGTTGCTCCAGCAATGATCTTTCCACCAATTGCTTCCCTACCCACAGTAGTGCCTTCTGCAGCTGCTCCACCAGTCCTCCGGCCCCTCCCTCCTCTTCCTGTACGTCCTCCTGTCCTCAGGCCACCTGCTCCAAGCACTGGAGGGAGTGACTCAGATTCTGATGACGATGATAACAAGCTTACCGGATCAGCTGCTGAATATGAGTTCTCTGAAGAGAGCAGGTTGGTGAAAGAGAGGCATGAGAAGGCAATGCAAGACTTGATGATGAAGAGGCGGGCAGCGGCCCTTGCTGTTCCCACCAATGACAAGGCAGTGAGAGCCCGCCTCCGCAGACTTGGGGAGCCTATGACTTTATTTGGTGAGCGAGAGATGGAGAGGCGAGACCGGCTGCGGGCAATCATGGCCAAGCTAGATGTGGAGGACCAGCTTGAGAAGCTCATGAAGGCCCATGAGGAGGAAGAGGCTGCCGCATCTGCTGCTGCTGCAGGAGACGATATGGAGGAGGATACACTCCAGTACCCTTTCTATACTGAAGGCTCAAGGGCTCTCTTGGATGCTCGAATAGACATTGCAAAGTTCTCCACTGCAAGGTCTGCCTTGCGCCTTCAGCGTGCCCGGAGGAGGAGGGATGACCCTGATGAGGACATGGATGCAGAGATTAACTGGGCACTGAAGCAGGTGGAGAGTCTCTCACTTGACTGCAGCGAGATCGGGGATGAACGGCCTCTGCTAGGTTGTTCCTTCTCAAGCAGTGGAAATTTGCTTGCCACTTGGTAACTGCCAGTCTTTCACTACTTAGTAAGTTGACCATTGCTTTATATTTGATTATAACTGTTCAATGGATTAGTTTGCTTCTTCCAGCGCGATGAATGGGGTTGGAAAATTGTGGAACATGCCTCAGGTCAACAAGTTCTCTACTCTGAAAGGCCACACTGAGAGGGCAACTGATATTGCCTTCTCCCCAGTCCAGGACCATATTGCCACTGCATCTGCTGATCGAACTGCAAAGTTGTGGAATATTGATGGGATGCTTTTGAAGACATTTGAGGGGCACTTGGACCGCCTTGCCCGAATTTCTTTCCATCCATCAGGGAAATATCTGGGAACTGCAAGTTTTGACAAGACTTGGAGGCTGTGGGACATTGATTCAGGGGAGGAGCTGCTTCTTCAAGAGGGTCACAGCAGGAGCATATATGGTATAGCTTTTCACCCGGATGGATCCTTGGCTGGGTCTTGTGGCTTGGATGCTCTTGCTCGTGTATGGGATCTGCGGACTGGTAGAAGTATTCTTGCCTTGGAAGGCCATGTCAAGCCGGTAGTGATTTAACTTTCTCAGTTGTGTACATACTTTCTGTTCTATTTTCATCCAAGTTTCTAATTGATTGTGTTTTTGTATGATCCCATTATCTTGTTTCCAGGTTCTTGGAATCAGCTTCTCACCTAATGGTTACCACTTGGCCACTGGTGGAGAAGACAATACCTGCAGAATATGGGATCTGAGGAAGAAGAAGTCACTCTACACTATACCAGCTCATTCGAATCTGATATCACAAGTGAAGTATGAGCCCCAGGAAGGGTATTTTTTGGTGACTGCCTCCTATGACATGACAGCAAAGGTACATAGAGCTTACTCTAGCCAGTAGGTGAATCCTCTGATTTGCTGATTTGATCTGCCATCATGCAGGTTTGGTCTGCCCGAGATTTTAAGCCAGTAAGAACATTGTCAGGCCATGAAGCAAAGATAACATCATTGGACGTTGTTGGAGGTAATTTTCTTCCCTAGGTATCTGTTCTCAGTCTAATGAAATGACTATTTTTGTTTTTGATAGAATGACTACTGAAGTTTTAGTATTATAGTTTGCTGTACAATACATGCCTTAGAAGTCTGAGGAAATATGTGCATTATAAGCTTGTAACATGCCCGATATCTTTGATCAAGCTAGTTGGAAACATCAACATTATCCTTTTGTCCTTTGGCAGATGGAAGTTACATTGCAACTGTCTCACATGATAGAACCATCAAGCTTTGGACCAGCGGTAACCTTGTCAAGGAACAGGGCATGGATATGGATTAAGCTCAGCATGGGTCGATTTATAACCTAAAGTTAGGTTTCGGTTATTGAATGAAACCTTAAAAGAGACAATTTGCTCTTCCCATTCTCTACTTCTCTAGTGGCTATCTGTTGTCTTGTTGAGAGTTCACTGTGAAATGGCTGCAATAGTTTTTCCCGCCACAGTTTCAGTAGTACGGATCGAGCATGAAAATACTGTGTTTGCTTTAGAGATTTGTAACAGAGTTCATTTACTGTTTATTTGGCATCATGAGGGAGAGCACTTGTTTGGGGTTTTTTAGGGAGAACTGTTGGTGGTTTGCCATCGCCATCTCCAAGGTTACCGTAGTACTTTAAAAATAATGCAATCTAGCAGTTACCTAAGAGCCTGTCCGAACTTTGTGCAAAAAAAGAGCGTGATAGCCTATGCATCAAAAAGACGTGTTATAACACGAGGTTGTGAGACAATCAATTCTATGCTCTAAACCCTTTTAGGCCATATAGCCAAATTAGTTGATATGATTCAAAATTGCCAAACATACGTCTGAAAAGACGATTCAACTGTGCGTTATGTATCAAATATATTCCAGCTTTGTCAACCAGCTTCATTTACACGTACTAAGAAGCGTACAACGCCTAAATAGCTAGCTGCTGATGACAGACACACAAGAAAATCTGTATCTTTTTCTGAGCTGGACATGAATATAGAGTCCATACGGTGGCATTTTGCTGTCATTCAGAAGTATCTGCCAATCACGAGCAGCCGCAGGTAGGTGATATACTCTTCACCTTCTGGGAGAGATGAAGTTTAGATTGTGCTGCCATCAATTCGGCTTTTATGGAGCTGGAAAGCTGGAGTAATCCAGCTTCCACAACTGCACTGTATGCCCGACCAGTTGAAGTAGCCCAGGCGAGCATCACAGTGCGCACAGGACAGCTTACCTTCCAGTGCACCTTCTTCAACTGCAGATTAAAAAGAAAGCATCATGATATTTGTTTTCCTATGAAATATATAAAAATTACTACACAGCTAAGCATTGTTCCGAAGAAAGAAATGACTTACACGTGGAACTATAAACATAATTTTTTATTGCAATCATCTTGTTCTATGAACCAAGTGCAATAAATGGGAGACTATTTATGGGCATTCATTCTACTGCCGTAGTAGTCTGTATGACAATCTAGGTAAATTGTTTCAAATGTGTGGCCTCAGAATACCTCTCATATTATCTAAAGAAATGTCACTAAAAACTTGGTTATTTCTACTGCCGATGCTATAGAGTATGAACATGACAATTCAAGCTGTTTTGTTTTGGCCTTTTTCCCCCTCATTTGCTTTAGAGTATGAACAAGGCAAGTAAGCAACAAGGGGAATAAATTCTAAACAAAATTCAGTTTATCCTCTGAAAGATAACCACAAAACATACTGACTATGTTTCCCACAATTGAGGACAGGATCAAAGCAGACAGTTTTTTTACCAAACAACCAGAAGAGATGTTTATTAAGACAGACTGTACTATGAGTACATATTAATTTACCTGCTTTCATCCAGCGAAGAGGTTCAATAAAGAGAGAAGAACACTCATACTCATCATCTTTATTGAAGGGGTTGCCACTTCTACGCTTGTGCCATTCAAAGGATGTTTCACCCTCTCCTGGAATGTGATCAACAACATTCTCCCATGATGCTACAATTCTTCGGCACTTCCTGCACCTGTAAATAAAGGCACGACCAGTTTGCCCATTTTGCACAGTTTTGACTTTGGATGACAACTCCACAGACAGTCCAGGGTCTGGTGCTAACATTGAACTGTCAATTCTCTCCCCGCGGCTGTACCAGTCACCTGAAGTATGACAGAACATTTTGAATCTTCGTGGCATGAATTATATAGATTATCCAATATGTGCTATAATGCGGGAGGAAAGATCAACTGAGCATAAAAAATTTAGTGCTGCAGAATTTATGTTCTTTCCGCTTGACATTGAACTGTTATTAAAAGTAAGACTAAAATATACCAAGCACTTTAAGACGGAATCGCTTGTAAATGTTACTATCATGATCAACCTTGAAACCCATTTCCTCAAACATTTTCAGCTGCAATGGAATTTGAGAGCACATCTCAGTGTTAATGAGCCAAATAAAGAAGAAAAAAAAAAGTAAGAGCCATCTTCAGATAAATTAATGCAACAGTTGCATCCTATCTCACCTGCTCTAGAAAACCATCATTCGGACAAACAAATTCACAACTTTGTTTCAGGGATTTGAGGGCATCTGTAATTGAAGGGAGAGGGAGAAAAAACATAAAGAAGAAAAAATAATCAACGGCCTTGCATAAATTATATAAACAATTCTGCAATGCATGCACATTGGCCCAATTAGATGTAGTGGCATTAGAAGAAAAGTACAGACGTCTTACACTTCAAAACTGTAAGGGGAATCTCCTCATTGGATGGAAAAGTTTAGAGATTTCCATTGCAAACCTCTACTCAGGGCCAGTTACATTTAACTGGATGGTAGGAGAGAAATTCAAGGACATCCAAGAAAATGCAACTGGATATCACTTCCTTAGCAGATCAAATTACTGACATTTGAAGAATCTCACTCAAAGTCCTGTATAAGTTTGACTCTATAGCTATAGTTGGGACCACTTATTATAACTTACAGAGTTGGATTATTAGGGCACAACTGTCAATGGTTGTTTGGATTTTGCTGAAACGGCTTTTACTTACATAAAAGAAGAAACCACATAGACTAAAAGTTTCCATGATAAATATCATACCTTCCTGAGATAGTCGCTCAGATCTCATCAGATAGGATGTGATGATAGCTGCACTGCAACGAACATAAGCAAAGAAGGTATAAACACCTATGAACCAGTACAAGATGCATTCCTGATGGCGGAGTTTAAAAGGGAAATTGAAGTTTCTACTTTCGTGAGCCAAGGAAATTTGAGTTTTTTTAATAGAAGATAAGGAAATTTTAGGATGAAGGAACTTGTGATAACAGACAAAGTATGCAGAATAATATATTTACTGTTCAGGCAAAAGGCAGGAGAATATAGAAGTAGAAACTTTATCATTGGACTACTTCACTGAAGATCTAGCACCTTCGAGAAACGCCAGCAAAGCAATGGACCAAAACAGAGCCTTCCTTCCGATTATTTTCAATGAATTCCAAGCACGGTTCCAAGTAATCGAGTAAATCCTCACTCTCCATGTCCCTAATTGGAACAGCCATTCTCACCAGTTTCAAATCCTTCCCTGCATATTCTAATGAATAAAGAAGCTTTCCAGGCGACAAGCAACTCTTGGATGCATCAACCAATGTCGGACGAACTTCTCCACTATCGGAAGCATCCTCTGACCCTCCCGCATAAACTTTCTTAATTTCCTTAGTGGGGATTGTTAGACTGCTGCGCCAATCAGAGAAGAAAGATATTGAGGCAGAGCTGAGGACCGAAAGAACATGTGTAATCTCGTTGCTGCCATTTTGGAGAACCTCTGCTGCATCCCCAATGTTTCCAATGAACAGATTCTCCCGGACAAGGTGCATCACAGCTAAACCAGCTTCAGAGCTCCCAAAAACTTCAACTGAAATGATGCACAAAAAGAAAATTGAACTGTGGAAACTCTACTTTTGAAGTGGAAAATCAAATTCTTAATACACCATGCAACCAAATAAAATAGAGCCCATATCTAACTGAATAGTGGAGCCGAAAAGAACGAATCACAAATTCCTCATTTGAAGCTTCGCCAAAAAATATATTCGAACTACAGATTAAAAACGAATCGTGAGAAAAATAAAAATTTAAGAAAACACAGAAATGCTCAGAAATTTCAGCAGGAAACGTGAATTACGGCCGATTGACAACATAATGCGAGACATAGCAAATACAAAGTCCTGCAATCGGATTACATCAGGCGACAAAATCGATGACATGATCGATAGCCGGAAGCGTCTAAGGGATTCGGCGTTTGGCCGTCATTCAGTTAGCAAGGAGATAGAGAGAGTGGGAGTCAGACCTGAAGAATCGGAATATTCCGGCGAGGGGAACTCTCCTCGCTTTTTCTTCTTTTTCGCTAGTTATCGTCTGGAATCGTGTGTTGCATTATATATAGGAGCTTCGCACGTGCCATATTTTGCTGGGTTGTACTCCATGCTTGTCATTCCACGTGGCAAGCGCTTTGCGTAGGATTGTGGGTCCCATCCTTGGGGTCTGCCATTTTCTGACGTGGACGAATGTTGAGCGTCCAACTGTTATAAGATCTAATAAGATTTTTTTTATCAAATAGTATATTTTTTTTGTGATTACCGTGAAATCCTTCTCCCAGATTTAAAAAGAATAATACTAGGATTCAATATGTTATTAATCTCTTCTTTTTATTTAATAAATTATCAAATTTAATATATCTGTAAAATAAAAATAAAATAATTATCTAATTTTTAATAATATATTTAATATTATCTAATATAATAGTATTCAAATAATAATTACATAGAATAATTAATTAGTTACTTAATTATTTAACTATAGTAATTTTACACTATAAAAATCTTATTTAATTTGGCAATTAATTAATATAGAAAGATGATACTATACATATAGTATATAAAAGTATAATTTTAGGTTATTATTATTATATAAGTTTTAATTATTTCAATACAAATAATAAATCATACTTTAAATGCGTGTATTTAATAAAAGCAAGAGGCAATAGTAGGTAATAAAAAGTTTTATTAATTTCTAACTATTATTCTGATATCTACATTTTTTGTTAATGTATCATAATAATAAGTAATTTAAATTAATTTTAACATTTTCACTTGGCGATTACTTGCATACTCTCTCAATTTCTTTAGGATAATTTGCCAATTTGATAATTGTTGACACATTTATTCAAATGCAAATATATATATATATATACAATTCAGTGGGCTTTACATTTATTTGGGCCATCAAATGAGCTAGCTCAATTATTGAAATATTTGAAAATACGAATTTTGGGCCATTAACAGGAAGCCCATAATTACTCTATTCAATTGCATCACTCCACTCTCACCATGTTACCATTCATTAACCAATGGGAATGCATTCATTGGCAAAAATACATTCACACTTTGGGCATAGAGTGTTTATGAAGGAAGATGGATTGCCATGTGCATGAATGCACTTATACTTAAAGCTATGGTACAGCTGGGATGCTATAATGAGTTTCCAAACCACTGGCATATACATATATATATTATGCACATATCCATGCTGGTGTGCGTAATATATAGGCATGTGCCCAAAAGCGCAGAAAGTTAAAAACTGAGGGGAGCGGGTCAATGGCTGTATCTGATGACGGAGAAGGGAGCTGCAGTAGAGAGAGAAAGCAAGAAGCAAGAACGAGCGAGCGAGTGTCTTCCATCCGACAGGACCACTCACTCATGGACGGAGTTGTCGGCTCGCCCTCGATATTCGAGAGCTAATACATAATGTTCCTTTGTGACTTCTATTTCTATAGGTAAGAAGGAAGAGAAGAGGCTCACAACCCAACCACCATACTACAAGGTATGCGATGATGATCTATACTATCTCGCAAAAATACATTGTATTTTTAGAAGAAGGGGAGTAGGGTAAATAGGGCCCCCACCCACTACCCACATCTATCACTCCACCAGGTAGACTTAGATCATGTTACTATGCATTACATATTCATATGTACGTGTAATCATGATCTTTCGCTTTTGCTTTCTCGTTAGACACTATAACTCCATAATTCCACTATAGTCATGATTAAAGTTATACACTCCAGAAAAAAAAAGGTATTAATGGCTCAAGTGGAGTGGGATGCCATTATTCAATTTGAGGGAGAAGAACCATTTTCTTTTACATGGTGAAAATAGGCCTTCTTTTATGATTATAATTGATCTATATTTCCTCCTCTACCTTTACCGCGACATAAATGAAATGATGCTTAGTCAAAAAAAATAATTAAAAGAGAGGATCATAAATGGAAACATCATCATCAATATAGAGTTACAATTAAAAAAAGATTTGTATGGTACTGCAGTCTATGCCCATCATTGCTTGGCTTCCCTTTTGTCAGCTCCCTTTCTGCACGCCTTCCCCCCCTACATACACCACACACTCCCATATTCTATTCCTCTGCCCCTCCTCCTTACTCCAATCTCTTAACAGTATGTCAGTTTATTGTAATAATGCAGATTCCCCACCATGCCCGTAGCCGGGTTCTTGCCATTCATGGAGAGGGTCTGGTCTTCTGATTAAGTAGATGGGCTCAACTCAATTCAAGTGTACTACTGCCTGACATGGGATGTCCAGTAACATGGATCCGCTGACATAGGATGACGCTAGGATTGCATACTCCATACATATCAAGTTTGAAATTAGGGAGATAATTAGTAATGTACGGGCAATGTATCGTGTATGTATATGTATGTGTATATTTGTTGTAAATTTCCAAAATCTCTCCGATTACCGAAGAACTCTGAAAATCCTCTTTTTGCCGCAGGGGAATACACTTTGGGTCTCGTGCATGCAATTTAGAAGACACAGAGAAACACCTAACCTAACCTAATCTAACCTAACCCAATAGTTCCTTTCACTTCTCTATTGCCTCTCTCCATGCATGCAGCACATATATACGAATGCTCATGATCTCCATCGATTCTTCTTCAACTGCAGACAGACCAAGGCCATAGATGATGGGGAAAAACTGGGTAATGCTTATACCATCTGATTATAAATAAGCCTCGGGAGGGCAAGGAGGTTAAAAAGAAGAGCAATATTAGGCTAGCTAGCTTACATATGAGAGAACTCACGGTGTAGCAAATCCCCCTCGTCCCACTTTCTTTCTTGATATTTATATTCGAAGATCGGAGAATTCAAACCCTAGCTAGCAGTGAGTAAGCTAACTAGCTGGCAGGATCGAACAAAAGTACCCATCAAGATTAGGATCAAGATTTCATCTCCCACATTGTTAAACCCTTTCCTCCCCAATTTCTCAGCTAGAATTAGAAACCCTCGCAAGAACAGCAAACACAAGCTCACAATACCCACTATACCTTAGCTAAAAGCAGTAAATATACATATATAGAGAGGGATATATAATGGGATCAAATAAAAATTTGATCTTGACCAGTCTATATATATATATATATATATATTCATGGTCGACCATCATCATCATCATATGATGATTTTGCGATCCAGCACGCGCCTCCTCTTCGATCTCTCGCTGGAATTGGACCTCTCGAGCAATGACTTGAGCGCATTCTGCAAGAAATGGACCGACTCCACGCTCTGGTCCTTGTCCGCAGCGACTATCAGAATGTTCCGGACCCTCCCGCCGAGTGTTGCCATCTCCGCTCGGAGCATCTTCAGGTTTAGGGACCTCAGGATCTCGGAGAGATCAGGTAAGAGGTCGGACCGGTCCTCGCAGCAAAGCGAGGCCTTGAATATCAGCTTTCCATCGCTCGAGTAGTCGCAGGAAAGGACGGTGATCTCGTCGGTTTCAGAGGGGAGCATTTCGACGGCCGAGATGTCCAGGGTCTGCTGTTTCAGCTCCTTCACTCGTTGGACCACCATTGCAAGGAGTGAAGCTTTGTCCGTCTGGGAAAATTACAAAGGAGTAACAAGGAATGGTCAAAATTTCGATCTTTACAATCGAACCCAAGCCGGGGAATCCGATCAGAGATGCCCCAACGAGGGTGGCAAAAGGTTGAAAGACCTTTTCTTTTTCTCTCTAGTCGAGAAACCCTAGAACGACATGGAAGAGTCCCCTTTAAAGTCGCATCTTTTTAGAGCTTGCTTGTTCATATGGAGTGTGAAAATTCAAAAAAGTGCACTTCAAAAGGCATCGCTTTAAGATCAGTTATTGTATGTGAAATTGTTCGCCCATCATCTTATACCACGAAGAACTTTGCTTAGAAATTGGCCAGCCGGAGAGAAAATTGATGCCACAATGGTTGGACCTATCTGCTGATAGTCAAACCCCCAAGCTTTTGACCCTTATCTCAAGGAATCAATGTCATATAAGGCCGCAATGTAATAGAAAAGAAAATTAGACGCTTTCACACAGATTATATGTATATAGATTGACAGATAGACATATGTATCTGCTGTATGTAGGTGATCATCAATAAGCATAAGCTCCACTTTTAAATTTAAAGATCAGAACTTTAAATTAGCCAACTGTGAAGCCCGAGAAAACCCTCTTGGACTTTGATCGTGAGGATAATGCAAGATGGATCTGATCAACTAAGGCAATTAATTTGGACTGCTTTTAAGATTCAGCTAAGATCAACACTATGCCTATGTCGGGTTTTAATTATATACCTTGGAGTTGCAGGGAAGAAGGCTTCTGAGCTTATCAAGGTGGGAATTAATCCGAGCCCTCCTTCTCTTCTCGGCCTCCTTGTGGTTTCTGAGGGCCGCGAGGGTCCGGTCTTCGGGGGAATTGGTGTTGTTGTCGGAGAATCCACCCGAGGAAGACACGTCGAAGAGCTGGTTGTAGTAATTGTTGGAGGAGGAGCTGCAGAAGCTTTGCTGCAGCATCGCGGCAGCAGCACCAGCTCCAGGTCCTCCTGGGAACCCGGGGTTGATGAGGCCAGCTCCGGCGAGGAGCTGGTAGAGGTTGCAACTTTCCGACGAGCCCTCCGGCAGCATGGTGTGTACAGCTGAGTTGCTAGTGTGGTAGTGGCGGGGGAGTGACAAAAAAACCAGAGAGCTTTATTGACTCAATTACAAGGGGGAGTGGAGAAGGGGAGCGAGCGTCAAATTGCAAGTGGCGTAGACATCAGACAGAGAGAGAGAGAGTCAGTGGGTTGGGGGTGGGACTATGCTGGGAGGATGGAATTTTGGTAATTGATTTTTCCTTTTTCTTTTCTACCTTTTTGTCTCTAGGGTTTATCAGACAAGTCTGCTTCTCTGTCATATACTTTTGGCTTTTATTATTAAAGGGTTGCAGGATAAAGCAGAGACTGCTGCGTGCTTCCTTCTCCACATATGTGATCTTGGATTTTTCTTCATCTTCTTCTTCCTCTTATAAACACAGAATAAGCTTTATTTGACCTAAATTGGATCAATCAACAGTCATTAGGGCATGCAATTCAAGTGTGGACAAGGAAGGAGATGAGATATATGCCAAGTAGTTCATATCACACAAGTCTGGTCTACTAATTGATTATCTTATTCAAGATGTAACACTAGACCTAGTAGATCTTATTGAACTTTTTTCCATCATTTTATTTGGCTTTTGTATAATATGATCAGTACTTTCCAATGCCTGGTACTAGTCCATCTCTGAATGCATTCTTAAAGTGCCCTTGCAGCACTCAATTACAATATGGAATCTGTGACAACTTTGGCAAAGGATAATAAAAGAGAAGTTAAGACACACGTGAAGAAGAATTCAACCATGGCAGCACGCAGCCTTTTGCTTCGAATTTGTGATCAAGTTCACTCAAGAATGATGGCTTGCTAGATAGATAAACATATTAGAAGGTATGGTGGATAGTTAAACATTTTAAATTTTATAAATTGACAATATTTTTCTATTTCATCGAATGGAATGTGTGATATTATTCACAGTAATATATATTTCCAATAACAAACAGTATTTAATAAAACAAAACTTGACATCAGCAAAACTGCTGGCAATGCATAGGATTGGGTTGCATTGGAGTGAAAAAGATGGGGTTTTCAAAATTGTCTGAGTCATAATGAGATAGAATGCATGAGAAGAAAGTGGGGTTTTCAAAATTTATGACTAATTTTTGCACTTTCTTGAGTCGAATAAGCCAGACATTCTCTCTGTGTTGTCTTCTCATATGCAGATGGGGCCCTTGTGTCGACAGAGATGTCATTTTACTTCTACCGACCACAAAACATTGGAAGAAAAAATAAATTAAAGAAAGCTATGCAATGTATCTAAAATATGTGTTTACATGTATGTCTTTGACACTACTAGTTCAGTTCATACTTAACTAGTTCATTGAATGAACAATATATTTCATTATGATAAAAAAAACTAAGATATTAAGTTATCGAGTGGACTTGGATGGTGCCTTTATCAGCATGTGTAGCAGTTGATCCAGCTGAGCAAATTAGCTGCTAGAGCTGTTGATCTTGCAATTTTGTCTGCAGTAAGTGCAGGCCGACCCAGTTTATACACGGACAGAAGAGTGATGATAGTCCCACCATAAGACATCATATTGAAAGAACTGTGTTAGTAATTATAGAAGGCTGCTTCTTCCACTACACTACTGATGTTGATAGAAATAAGTGGCGCCCCTTGTCCTTGAATTGCATCTTGGAAGTTAATGCAATAGTAGCTTTTCTTTGAGTCCTCAAAATGGGCGCCGGAAAATGGGAATGGGGTAGACGGAGAAAGGGCAGAATTGCCGGAAAATAAAGGGTAAAGATGCAGCAACTGCTGGGAGAAAAAATACCCATCTTCAGTCAAACAGTAATCTCCCGAGTGCTTTTCATTAACCTTTTTCATGAACTAATTTGACAGATTCTTCAAACGCAATAGTTAAAATTCAATCAGAGGTAGAAATCTTTGTTTAGTAGTGAAAATGGATGCAAATCACCTGAGAATACTATGGTATAAGATCAAGAGAAAGCATCGAATATCATCTACTTAGATCTAGGAATGCAGAATACTTGGACCAAAATTTCTGCCAGGAACAGTACGACCCTCTTCATTTCACCAAACATTTGACTGAATTCACTGGCACATCTGCTCCACCGCTGCTGCGACAATTTCAGCAGGTTGCACCACAGTCCAATTCTCCTGTGTGCCTGCATAAGGAGTTGGGACATCCTGCCTGGGAAAATAACATGGTTGGGGCATCTAAGTAATTGTAGAAGTTCTCAGTGATGGCCACGGTCAAGCTGGCTTCTATGGGTCTTGTTCAGGGAGTTCCCAATTGTATAGAGATTAAATGGCTTCAGTGACCTGATGTCAATCACCGTACACACATATAGACAGAAAGGTCAAATTTGATTCGAGTCCCTGAGAGTTCTCAGCCCCAAGTTGCCTGCCAACGCCACCAGGCCCACCTATCACGATTGGTATCTTGAACTGCACCAGAGGTGTAGCGGAGCATTCCACGGTTGATGGAAATCTGGTTGAAGACAAGGTGGAGAAAGCCCATGTTCATGCCCTTGACCACCACCGGACTTAGGCCATTGCAGCTCCAATGCCCATGTCTACGAAGAGTTCTCAGCAATGGGGGTGTCAAGGACCCGGAGGTCTCCATACTTTTCAGCTAGGCCTTTTGTCACCTTGTAGGATCCTCCATAGTGGCCTACATCTTCTCCTATGACATGGACACACGGATCTCTTACCATTTCTTCCTCCAGGCCTTCTCTCTGTCTTGAAATAGTAGGAGCTCATGACTGAGAGTAAAGTTTGCACAATCTATTAAAATTGAAGAACTAATGGCAAGCGTTCAAGCAAGATTATCAACATCAACAATGGCAATTCTGCATCTTCCATATCTAAATGAGCGGCGATTTATTAGAGAAAGAGAGCAGAGGAGTGCAAAGTTGGCATCGCCCCCAAAGAGTTAGGTGAAGGGTTGACCTTCCGGCCAGTCCGTCACCATGATGGAAGGCTGTGATTGAACAAAGTACAAGCATGAAGCTAAGCTTCAACCACGTGAATAAGTAGTTGTATATTGTCCAAAAAAAATTCAGCCTTTTTGGATTAAAAAAAGAAAGATCTTTCTGCTTCCAGCTCTAAGAGAAGATGGAGATTTTCTACTTGTTATGCTCCATCGTCTCGACATTGTTCACCTCCTTCGTCCTTTCCCTTCTCCTCCCTATCCACATCCTCCTCCGCCGCCGGTCCAGATCCACCGCCGCCTCTGACACTCCGGAATCGGTTTCCCTGTACGAAGGCACGGTTTGGCACGAGCGCCGCCTCCCGGTCCGCCACTCCTTCCGATACTCAGTCCGATACGCCCTTATTGACCTCGACCGTGCTCCCCACCCCCCTTCCGACCACCTCTCCGCCGACGAAGCTCGCGAATTCGCCGGCACCAACGGACGCGTGTCAGTGAATTTCCTCTTTGGTGCCTAATGTTTTTTCTTCTAATTTTCAACCATCTTTCGCCCTAGTCATTAGTAAATTCAGTTCCGAATCGAACTGAAACACCACATGCAGCTCACATATGAAGGTTCGATGGCCTGTTATTCCCCAAGCCATGACTGCTACTGTGTGCCATCAGATAGACGGAAGCTTGAGTATATCTGACATTCAGTGGATATAGTAGGCGATCTACAAATTACTGGTAGATAATGTAGGCGGCATGATTTCATTATATTCGATACCTCTATAGCTTTGAATCGATTTTCCCACTGACAATATTATCGGTATTGCTTGTTGTTCGTTTTTTGATAAATTGCCTTCGAGAGGGTGCAAGCTCACATCATTTAAATTTGATGTCTTCAGGCATTTAGGCCATTAGACTTTGGATTTCTCATCTGGACTGTGCGCTTTCTCTGCAGCTTACTCTTGACAATACCTCCTAGTGTGGGGTACGAACAAAATCCATTGAGCTTGTATTATTGCTACCAGCGTGCTGACTCTGGTCAAGATTTACACAGGTGCATTGCAGAGGTTTGTTCTCTACCCGATCCATGCATGAAGATATCTATTAGGAGATCTTAATTTTCCATCTTTACCAAGAATATTGATGGAATATGACATTCTGGAGGAGCCTTTCTGTTCTTTGGGAACCCATTTTTCTTGGTCCTATAGCTTTTTGCTGGCTAAATATGTATCCTTGTAACCAGGTAACTAACACTCCGTGGGGTGAGCGGGTGACTTTTATTTTCGATCCTAATTCTGATCTTATTGCGAAGCCCTTGCATGTCAGCCCTTTCATGGTACTTTTTCCGGAGTTATATTTCTCTTTATTAGTTGCAATTGCATATTCCTCAACCTCATGTATGTTGCATAAACTTATTATGTCTCTGAAAAGTTTTGAGAATCACTGCAGGACATGCTGGGAAATTGGAGTATAAGAGCAAATGCCCCTGGGGACAATATCTTCGTGATTATCTCAGTTAATCATCCTGAGCTCGGAGATTACTTCACAGCTACACTTCGAATAAAAAAAGGGCCATCATCATCATCGGGCAATCATGCAATGTTCTTCTGGTTGATGCCTCATAAGGTTGCAGTGTGGATATATTGGCATGTAAGTGATGCTTTGAAGCTATTGATGAAGGAAATGTTTCTTTGAACTGTTAGTTGAGAAAAGATATTGAAGCATAATCTTCTGTTTATTGTCATTCACCTTGCTCTATATTATTGATCTGATACCACAGACATAGTAACTTTATGCAATCTTCTTGACCCTTTTTAATTTGAATGAATTAAGTTGTTTCGGATGAAAAATGGAAAACAACATCGACAAGTTCTTATATGTTGCCTTCATACTAATCAATTTATTAAGCTTTCGAATGTCGGTTGAACTATAAACACTTATCCTCGCTATTGCTGCTTTCATTATTGAAATAAGGTCTTTCTTATCCAACAATTGCTCAGGCTTTCCAACTATGGTGGAAAAATGTGTCTTTCATTCAACATCCACGGTATTCTAATCCAGCTTACAGAGAGGAAGCATCGAATCGTGATGGAGAGCTGAGCTGCTCTTGGGCAATGAGCCATCTGCAAAATGATGGGAGTGATTCCACATATAAGTCCAAAAATACTGGTGCTGGTAGATGCTTTGCTTGGAGGGATGCCAAGTGGCCTTGGTCTTGAAGGAAAGCGGTAATCCTTTGTTCTTTCTAGTGCTGAATGTCTAAAGCTCATCTCCTGTCATAAATCGAATGGTACTGGTGTTCTGTTTTAGTATAAATGCACTTCCTAGATCATGAGGTGCACTGTACGCCTGTACTGGTACAAAGGAAATGAGGTGATTCAACCACCTGAGTGGCCTGTTCAGCTCCCCCACAGTTCTTTTGTCTGGAAAGTGGATTTGTGACTGAGTTTATTACCATCATACATTGACTTCTTCTATACATTAATCTTCTCTTTCTGGGTGACCTCGAACATGTCAAGTATATCCATGCAAGGATAAGTACTCCATGTCCATATGCACGATCTCATCTCCATTATGGTTTTGCTGGTCTAGTCGTGCACGCATATTTGGATCACAGTACCCTGCTGCCCCATGCCCACAATATAGAACTCAATAATTTCATGGAATAATGCATTCTACAGAGTCTTCCTCTCTTCCTGGAAATGAAAGTTGCCAACATTTGGAAAAAAAAGTGGATTTTCTAATGTGTTATATTAATGGCTGGTTGCGTTTTTTAGGTACCTGATAATTCAGAAAACATGATCAATAATAATATGGGCATATAAATATAAATAAAATGCCCTCCACACAAGTCTCATCCATTTGGTGACAGATTTGGCTTCCAATACTCACCTTGAAAAACCAATCCACCCAGACTGCTTCCTCTCCCCCTCTTGTTTTGCCCCTTATCCCCTCTCTATTGACTTTGTCTGCATGCATTTGTTTTTCCAAAGTTTCTGCACCTCTTGATAATATGATATTTTAATATACAAGGCTGCCCTTTATTTATTTTTTTTACTCTATGCATACACCTTTTGGCTCCTAACTTGCCATTACGTAGCAATCTTGATACCTCTCTTTCCTCCCTCCCACTCGTTTCTATTACTAGCACCACGGCTGCCTCACTTCATCCCACTGCTCATTTCAGGCTACCCACAAGCTCTAAGGTCCCTCTCTCTCACTCTCACTCTCGCTTCATATCTGGCTGAAGGTGTAGACTTGAATATTTGGAAACTTCATACTCTCTTATGGAGTACTTCCACTGATTGTATACTTTCTGTTTGTATTTCTGCTAAGAAGCTGTTGTTGTTGCGGTTATGTTTTGTTGGTGTTGAATTTCGTCCGCTGGACATCTTCATGACTCCAGGAAGTGCAGAGAAGCCTATTACAACTCTCTGTGATTTTGTACTTGACTGAGATGATCCATGATAGTTGGGAGCTTTAAATATCTGGTTGTAAGGATTGGTTTATTCCAAGCATGTTGGTCTTATAGTTATAACTAAGAGCCTTCAACAAAAATTCAACTCTTACAAGTTTCTAAAACGTAGCCTTTTGTCTGATTCAAAGACCCGAGACACATCATGTGATTTGAGTTCATGTATTTCGTTCCTTAATCTTGATTCTTATTGTGTTGTCATCCCTGAGAAATCTTAACTGATGAGACGGCTGTGATGTTTCTCGTTATCAAGTGAAGGGAGTGCGAGTCATCGTTGGAAGAGATGGAGATTACAAATGTGGAGGAGTATCAGGAGATCGCCAAGCAGAAGTTGCCAAAGATGGTCTATGACTACTATGCTTCTGGTGCCGAAGACCAGTGGACTCTCCAGGAGAACCGGAATGCCTTCACTAGGATTCTGTGAGCTAGACTGACCTCTTTATTCTCACCATCACTTAATGTTTACCCTTTGCACTTGTCCATAATATAAACACGCTTGCCATTTAACTCGGCTTTGCAGTTTCCGTCCTCGGATCCTGATAGACGTGAGCAAGATTGACATGACTACAACTGTTTTGGGCTTCAAGATCTCGATGCCCATTATGATTGCTCCTAGTGCCATGCAAAAAATGGCTCACCCAGAAGGTATATCTTGATTCTGAAAATCTAGACGTTGATGTTATGTTACCATTGAGATTTGTCTCCGGTTTGGTTTGGGGAGTGGAAGGAATTTAACTGTCACAAAGTAAACATCACTTGTTATTATGGAAAATTGAAGTCTGCTTTCATTCTTTAATTGCGAGGCCTGATTCTTTTGCAGGAGAGTATGCCACAGCAAGGGCCGCTGCGGCAGCTGGGACAATCATGGTGCCATATCTCCCGCTTTGATCTTATCTTAGCATGTTCAATATACTGGTCTCATCATGCTTGTTCATCTGTCATCCTTGATCCAACATATACCTTTTTCAATCACGAGATTCATCTCCCTCCCGTCCATGATATGATGCTATTAATTCAGACACTGTCCTCATGGGCTACTTCGAGTGTTGAAGAGGTTGCTTCCACTGGACCTGGAATTCGCTTCTTCCAGCTCTATGTGAGTAAAACTTAATGATGCTTTCTGTATTTTGTTTTCTTTTTTTTCTTCTCATTATTCAAGCTACTCAAATGTCTGTATCATTTGCCTTAATACCATATGTGAAGCTGACTGAACTGATCTCTTACTCTTACTGACTGATGTCTTAGGTGTACAAAGACAGGAATGTGGTGGCTCAACTGGTGAGGAGAGCTGAGAAGGCTGGGTTCAAGGCCATTGCCCTCACTGTGGATACCCCCAGGCTCGGCCGAAGGGAAGCTGATATCAAGAACAGGTTAGCCCTCCAGATCACTAAACCAGTCCAACTCGCTCTTATGTAATTTTTTGGATTATTGTAAACCCTTTCATCTCAGGTTCACCCTTCCTCCTTACCTCACACTGAAAAACTTTGAAGGCCTGGATCTTGGAAAGATGGACAAGGCAAGAAACAATTCATTGCTGCCATATCAGCCCTATTCCCTCAGTTCTATCTCATTGATGTTGTGCGATATGCTTATGCAGGCTGATGATTCTGGTCTGGCCTCGTACGTTGCCGGACAAATTGATAGAACTCTGAGCTGGCAGGTCAGACTATAAATACTGGTTGTTGGAAGATTGAAAATTTTCCCCTTGACATGTCCCCGAACTAGAACTAATATGGAAAGACAAAAATTGTTGTGGATGATTTGGACAGGATGTCAAGTGGCTTCAGACAATCACCTCCCTGCCGATTCTGGTGAAGGGAGTGATAACTGCTGAAGATAGTAAGGAGACTTAAAACTCATATGAACAACAAACAATATGATGCTGTAGGAGTGGTTTAATCTAATTTATATGGCTGGCTTAAATTGCAGCAAGGCTTGCAATTCAAGCGGGATCTGCTGGAATCATAGTTTCCAATCATGGTGCTCGTCAACTGGATTACGTTCCAGCAACCATCATGGCTTTAGAGGAGGTGTGTTCATTATCTGATCTTCTGTCTTTTATGGATTTTTTTTAATCTTTCTTTCTGAGACGCATCCAACCCGCAGGTCGTGAAAGCTGCTCAGGGCAGAGTCCCCGTCTTCCTAGATGGTGGAGTCCGCCGTGGTACTGATGTCTTCAAGGCGCTGGCTCTGGGAGCATCCGGCATATTTGTGAGTGTTCCATGTGATTCCTTACCTTTCTCTGAACCTGAAGGGGCATCTGATACTCGAATACTATCTACAATGACCCACTGAGTGCTCTGTTTTTGCCCCGCCAAATGTGCAGATTGGGAGGCCCGTGGTGTTCTCACTGGCAGCAGAGGGAGAGTTAGGTGTGAGGAAAGTCCTTCAGATGATGAGGGATGAATTCGAGCTGACAATGGCACTGAGCGGTTGCCGTTCGTTGAAGGAGATCACCCGCGACCACGTCTTCACCGAGTGGGACCGCCCTCGTGTCCTTCCCCGATTGTAAGAAGCCTGAACATGGAAGAAGAAGAAGAAGAAGCCAGGGAAATGATGAGGGCCTTTATCCATTTTAGAAGCTCGACGGTTTCCCAACTCCTCACCCCCATCTCTCTTTTACTTAAAAGTTCATGCTTTACAGTCGAACCTATTGACCAAACTCAAAGGAGTCTCCGCATCTGTGATAACTCCCCCCTATCCCTTAACGATGGCTACTCTGCTATTAATAATGGTCACCGAGTACCCTTTGCATCTCTTCTCCTCTCTCTCTCTCTCCTACATATTCTTCATCCGTTTACTTTATCACAGCATTGCACTACCCTTCGGGCCCTTGGACATGTTTTGAAGAAAGCCCAACAATCATGCCCCCTTAAATTCAGCTGGGTAGTGTAGAACTTATAGATTAATATAAAAATGGAAGAGACGGAGAGGGGACATGTTCTGACGATATGTCCCCCTCCGAATCTTGTAGCCTGAATAATTAATTAATGCAGTTGCCTCCTACATGGATAGCTTTGTTTGCTCCTTAATCTCCACCAATCCTTACTAAGTACCTTCTTCAATAATGAATTCATTTTTATATATTTTATATTAAATTTCTTATAAATTAAACTACACTTGTATCAGGGTTACCGTCCGGAGTAGGCTCAATTAGATGCTGCTACATATACTACCTCATAATCTGCTATTTATGTCTACATATGGGACGGCTATATAATAAATGTGAAGTGGACTTTGATGGCCAGGTGGCGGCAGCCCTAGGGCCGGCAAGTTGGGTGGTCAGATCAGACTGGGACTTGTGGGATGCTGCATGCCAATATTTTCCTGGCTCTATCAAAGTTTCTAAATTTATTTATAAGAAAAACCACATCAACATTGAATCTGGTACTACACTAGCCTTGCAATGTGGATTGATTGGAGTAGAAAGAAAATCATGCATACGGTGAACATGGGGAGAACATGCAGCAATGCGTACGGAATCGCACGCCATGTCTAGCCTACGGTGAACCCAACCCCAATCCGTAGGATTAGAAACATGTCTGTATCATATAATAAATGATTATTGAAAAGGAGGGTAATATGGATGAATGTGCTAAAGAATAAACCCACGGATGGATGCGCATTAAACAAGGGAAAGAAAAGAAAGGATGGATGCCGATGTATGCATGCATGCCTCAACCTGTGGACCTCTTACCCTCCCTTGATTTCCCCCATCCGTACATCAATCAGCCACACCACATGCCAACTATTCATATAATTAGACTTAATTCTATACAATATGTTGGATTGGATTGGGCCCGAGAGTATTTTCCTCCTCCGGTCAATTCACATGCTAACTTAACCCAACCCAATTAGTATAGGTTGCAGTCAGTCACACTAACACGTGACGTATTGGCCAACCCCACCACCAACCCATGGCTTGGCTAATGCCCACTCACTACTGCCTTCTTAGCTAACAATCTATTCCTCGTGGAATTAGGTCAAATAACTCTATCCCTGTACAACTAGGGATGCATGTGGTGGTATCCTTATCCAATAGCCGCTGTATTAGGCTAGAATACCATAAAATATAACTTAACAAGGCATTATGTCAATATGGAAGACAAATTGATAGTAGAGAACCCATTATAAATTGAAATTAGATGGGATAGTGTGAAACATTTGATCTAGTATTAAATATCCATTTCAAGTATATAATAAAAATGTGTTTTTAAATAGTAACATTTTGTTGGAAAAAAAAAAAAGACATTCAAGGGAATGGTGGACATTAGTGGTTATACAATACAGGCTGCAGCCTGCCCCCTTATGTGTCTGATAGAAAAAAAAACATAAAATAATTATGGCACAGTGACTATGATGTTTTGCTTGACCAATGTTCCATTCCACTGGGTGCCCTCTGCCTCCTTTGTAAGAATCACACGAATCACCCCTCTGTCCACCCGCTATGCTAGACCCTGTGCATCTCTAGCTCCCATTCAATCCCTATTCCGACAGATAGAGAGATAGAGAGAGAGTAGCTCCTCCGTCTGTCTTCGCTATTCCTCTCCCTGTTCCTTTCAATTGTGGTTCCGATCAAAGATCTCCGATCTTCCTGATTCTCGATCTAGCAAACCCTGATCGACATTTTTCCCCTGAGGAAAGGACCCACGGCCCGTGGATCTATCGACCAGATGCCCTCTGCCACCCGGAAAGGCCCATCTTCCTCAGCTACCTCCTCCTCCTCGTCTTCATCATCGTCGTCCAGAGTCCACCCGGAGCCCATCAAAATGGTGGAGGCTCCCCTCGTGGACCACTTCGACCGGCTGCCGGACCCGCTACTCCTCCTGGTGTTCAACAAGATCGCAGATGTCAAAGCCCTGGGACGGTGCTGCGTCGTTTCCCGCCGTTTCCACTCCCTGGTGCCGCAGGTGGAGAACGTCCTCGTCCGGGTTGACTGTGTCATCTCCGACGACGACTCTTCTTCACCCTCCTCTCCCGACGAGTCCCGGAACCCCATCTCTGCCCTCTTTAGGGTCTTATTCGGTAACATCGTCAAGCCTCTTCAGGCACTCGGCCAGTTCCTGGGCCCTAAACGGGTTGCCACGTTGGCACACGCTTCCTCGGCCCCGCATCGCCCCTCATCCTCGTCATCCCTCGTTGTCGGATGCGAGGATGATGGAGAATTGGACCAAGGAGGCGTTACTCACCACTCCCCCACTCAGGTTTTGAAGAATTTCAACGAGATTCGCTTCCTCCGGATCGAGCTTCCAAGCGGGGAGCTGGGGATCGATGACGGGGTTTTACTGAAATGGAGGGCCGATTTTGGGTCGACCCTCGATAATTGCGTCATCCTGGGTGCATCCTCCGTGATCCACTCCAAAGCTGCTGCCGGCTTGGACGGTGGTTCCGATGGGCTTTGCCCAAACAGCGGCGCTGCAGATGATAACGGGAACATACCCGAATCGTTTTACACTAACGGCGGTTTGAAGCTTCGGGTAGTCTGGACTATAAGCTCCTTAATTGCCGCATCTGCAAGACATTATTTACTCCAGCCAATAATTGCGGAGCATAAGACGCTCGATAGTTTGGTCTTAACGGACGCCGATGGGCAGGGAGTGCTTTGTATGAATAGGGATCAACTCGAAGAACTTAGGATTAAGCCCTTATCAGTCTCTTCAGCCTCAAAGAGAACTCTTGTTCCAGCCCTGAATATGAGGCTCTGGTATGCGCCTCAGTTGGAGTTGCCAAACGGAATGATGCTAAAGGGAGCAACTCTTGTTGCTATTCGGCCCAGTGAACAATCGGCATTGAAGAAGGACGCCTCTGAGGGTTTTTGGATATCGAGTGCCTTTGATGAACCTTATGGGACTGCAGCCAAGATGCTTGTAAAGAGACGGACATACTGCTTGGAAATGAACTCGTTCTGACCGTCCCAGAATAGCTGAGGTAAATGCCAGTTTTCCACTTGCCAGTCGATATGTCACCTGGCATTTTGCACTTGGTAGTTGCTGCCTGGAGCTATTTTCTTATTTAATCTCTATGTTCATGGCAGTTAAGAGGGAGATACAACACCGGTAACTTGTTCTGTCGATTGATGTTTCAACTTCTTAGCTAGGCTCTATGGGTTTTTCCCGTGTGTCCTGAATTGAATGAGTTGGACTCCCCATCTTAATGTGCTTGTGCTGGGATCCAACTTCCATCTTGGGCTATAGCTTTCTTGAATGTGCTTCTAGTTTTCAGCTTCCATGTGTTGTCGATCAATATGCCGAGTTTGCTGATTTGCTATATGGTTTTAGGGAAATCACAAATACTAGCAGGGAAAGAGGAGATGACAATGCAATGCGCTCTTCCGGAAGGCCTAGGTCCTGAGAAAACAATTTTGTTTGATCCTAACATACTGGTGCAATCTTGCTGCCCACTGTGATTAAACGGTACCTCAGTCAATCACCTTGCTGAAAGTCTCTCCTTTTGCACTTCAAGTTCGAGGCTTGCTAAGATTGCTCGAACCCGACCCTATATGTACCGTGGGGGGGGGGGGGGGGGGGGGGGGGTGGTGGATTAATTAGCCTTGTGTTTTCATGTCTCGTGTTCTGTTATATGTGAGTATATAGCCTGGTCACATCATAGGTACTCTCTGATACTTGTGCTGTAATGTACTCCGCCTGGTTTAAGATCTGCCATGCCAGCATCCTAGCTAAATGCTACGGTGATGGTTTTATATTTTGTGGTTATTGTCACTCCTGGTGTTAAGAAGATTGAACACGACACAATAAGTTGATGATATTGTGCAGTCTACATCCATCACCCATGGCCATGGGTGATCTTCCCCTGCATTTGTACGACTGCCTCCTAAGTATTTGATTCCGGATCCTGTTCTAGTTGTTTCCTCTCTTGCTCTTTGTTTATTATCACATCTGGCGGTGCTGCTGCTGGTGGTGGGTAGCTGGGATGTTCCAAGAACGTACATATGAGATTCTCAAGTGGCATTACATACCTTCTCATCAATGTTTAGTGTGAGGGCAGAAGTGTGTAGAATGGGAGAATGGGGATATAATTAATTGGGCCATAGGCCCACCAATCCAATGAGGCCCATGGATCCAAGATGGGCTGAAAATATGGACCTGCTACATGCTTTTCATCATCGTTCGTTCCGCCGGTAGTCTTAAACCCTGCTCTCTGATCTGTGCTAGCAATAAACGGAGTCTCGTCGGAAATGGCTTCTCGTTACGGCTCGCTGACGAGGTTTCTGATCTCTCCCCCTCCCATTTCTTCTAAAATTGTATGGTTTTCAGTTTATCCGCATAATCGATTAACTAGGTTTTGTTGTTCTTTGAAGGGCTGTGGAACAGCTGCTGACTGCATCTAGTAGGAGCTCCTTCCAAATTCCCCAAGGTAATAAATTTGCTCACATGCTCTCCTTCAAGATGCCGTCCATAGTGTTGCTTTATCCAAAGCTATCGATCCTTCGAAATCAACGCGGTTTCTTTTCGATTCCTTGGACCAGTCCCCGTGCTAGCTAGACAGAAGAGACGCTGTTCCTCCATTTCAATGCGTTTGAATTGGTGAATAGTTATCTCTCGTATAATTGAATGACTTAAATCTCTAGAAATGCAGATAGTATTTGGTGATTTCTCCTCATATTACGAAGCATCTGGAACTATGTATGTAAACAGATGAGAACTCCATTGATTACCCGCTTGTTCATGCTTATTTTATGTGATACAAAGGTCCCATCAATTCAAGAGTAACCCATGGACAATGCATTTGTAGCATCGGGCTCATGCTCTATTTTATCAAACAAATGTTGCTTGCTTTCTGTTGTTGTAACTTCTTTCAATATTCAATATATCATTATCTGTTGGAAACGGCAAACTTTCTCCCTGTACAAGACTGCAGTATCTACCAGTCAATCTACTTTTTGTAATAAAATCTTATGGATATCTGTGTAATTTTGTTAGTGGGTCGATCATTGGTGGGAGGTCTTGGCAGCCATTTATCTGCCTCCCTTACTGCACCTCAAGGCTTGTCATGTGGCTACTTCCTATCCCAGGTCAGCATTTATGTTTGTTACTATATTTGATAAAAACAATATGCATTTAGACTACGGGTGTTCACAAAATTAAAACTATGAATTTGCATCTTGGGCTAAGCAACTTTCTCACTATTTTGTAGCTAAGAACGTTCATACAGATGAGGACTGTCCTCAAAGTGGTGGACAACTCTGGGGCAAAGAAGGTGATGTGCATCCAAGCTCTGAAGGGAAAGAAAGGAGCCAAACTGGGAGAAACAATAGTTGTATCAGTCAAGGAGGCGCTTCCTAACGGGAAGGCCAAGAAGGGAAATGTGTACCATGCTGTAGTAGTTCGTGCCGCGATGCAGCGGGGTCGCTGTGATGGAAGTGAGGTCAAGTTTGATGATAATGCATGTGTCCTGATCGACAAGCAGGGGCAACCGATTGGGACCCGAGTTTTCGGGCCTGTACCACATGAGCTGAGGAAGAAGAACCATGTTAAGATTTTAACACTAGCACAGCACGTTGCCTGATTTACAAGGATGAGATGTATGCTCCAAAGTTGTAGCCAGTGTCTTTGGTGTCTTATTTGCAGATGGATCCTCTCAACTTGGCCATGAATTGTTTTGTACTTGATTGTCACTGGGCATTAGGATGCCCATATTCTGGTAAAAGAAAGGTAACTGGAAAACCATTAGTTTCCATTTTAAGTATTCACCCCTACCTTAGATGAGCATTTTTTGTACAGGCAAACGTTCATGTTGGGCTATTAATGAATGGGCCGAAAACTAAATTGGGCCGAAAGCCCAACATCGGTGGGAACTAATATTTCCCGGCAATTCATCGCCTTATTTAATCCCCACCCAAAACCTCTAAGAAACCTAATGTCAGTTGCTGTAAACCCTAGAGACTTCCAATGAGTTTGATCGCAGGATCTTACGAGAAATTCATATGGGGCTTCAAGCTCAAACCCTTGAAGCACTCCGATGATGACGGTAAAACTCTATCTTTGACACGCCTGTTTTCGTATCCCTCTCACCTCGCTCCTATCTCCACTGTCGCCGCCGCCGGCCCCGTTGCGGCTTCTGGTGGTGGTGATGACACTGTCCACGTCTACGACCTTGCAGCTGCCTCTTCCCTTGGCTCCCTCTACCACCATTCCGCCTCCGTCACCGCCCTTGAGTTCTACACGCCACCGCAGCTATCGTTCCCCCGCAATCTGCTCTCTGCAGCCGCTGACGGCTCCCTCTCGATCTTTGATGCCGACCCGTTTGTCCACTTGAAGACCCTTTGGGCCCATAAGAAGGGATCGGGGGTCAACAGCGTCTCAGTGCATCCATCCGGGAAGCTGGCCCTGACTGTGGGGCGTGATGAGTGCCTGGGGATGATTAATTTGTTGAGAGGGAAAAGGAAGTTCTACTGCAGGCTAGGAAAGGAGGCGACTGTAGTGAAGTTTGATTCTAGTGGGGATAAGTTCTTCATGATTATGGGGGAGAAAATAGGGGTTCATGAAGCCGAAGATGCCAGGTTAGTTTGGGAATTGGAGAATTCGAAAAGGGTTCTCTGTGCTGCCTCCGGAGAGGTACCCTGATGTCCATTCTTTCCTTCTTGATTTCGAATTTAATTTATCATTTTTGTGTTACTAAAAAACCCTAAAATTATACTGATTCGAACTGCTAATGAATTCTTTTGAATGCACAATTATAACTATCAAGTCTCAGATTTGTTTTATGCCATAATTTATGCTTTTTGCTATCTATTAAGAGATGTAATAGTACTTTTTGACCTAGTGCATAGTTTGTTTAGAACAAAGAGTTTTTGCTTTTTAACTGCTGAGTTAATGATGATTTTCTCAGGGTGGTCTCCTGTTTTCTGGCGGTGAGGACCGTAATATAACTGCATGGGACTCGAAGGCTGGGAAAGTTGCATATCGTATTGATGATGCACATTCTTTTCGCGTAAAAGGTATTGTGGTCTTGAGCAGGAACACAGATTCCACTGAGACTGATGACCCTTATTTGGTTGCTTCGGCTTCATCTGATGGGGTTATAAGGGTGTGGGATGTCCGAATGGCTATGAAGGAGAAGCCACTTCCTCTAGCTGAAGCTAATACAAAATCTAGGTTGACCTGTCTTGCTGGATCATCTCTAAAGTGTAAGTGTTTATTTCTTCTTATTGTTAGATACTTGCTCATTCTAGGTTCTTGTGTTATAGGGCATTGACCTTCCTATGTTAATTCTGCTCTAATTCTTGAGCATGTACATGCGTTAGATATCCCTTTTACAAAGAGTTGTATCCAATCTGCATAATTATTGGGGTATGTATAATTTGGTGCTATGACAGCCTAGAATCAGCCTAAACATATCCAATCTGGTCAGAGGTTGATCCCTTCAAGTTGTTTTGATGTTTTGCTAGGAGCTAGTAATTGTCACTTTGCAAGAATTTATAGATACTCTTAATGCTGGACACCTTTTTTCACCGAGTATATTCTTCTTTCCTGCTCACTTATTCCTTTCCTCTTTGAATTTTCGTTTCCAGCTCTCAAGAGGCCAAGGTTTGTCTCCGAGGCTGAGGAAGACTTGGCCATGGAAGAATCATAGAAGAATTGGAGCAATCCGAAAGCTTCAATTTGTCAAGCAGTATGCAAATTGTTCTGGCAACAGAATTTTGGCACTATAACCTATTTGTTGATACGAAATCTCTTTGGCAACAGCTTCAATTGTCTGCCAGATAATCAGACTGATCAAGTTGTATCAGTAAATGTGCAACTGCAGTTAAAATGAAGTAATGCTGATTTGATCAGTTCAGCTTTTGCCACGACTATGCTGTATTTTTTTGTTCACAAATGGTGAGAATGATTTTTTTGTTCCATGACCTTGTTCCCATACAATTACAAGATCTATAATGGGTTCTACTCATCCTTATCTCTGTCCATTTATGGGGCTGCAACGATCTACATATAGGTGCTTTGAGGCGAATGCATGTTAGGATGGCAATTTGGCCACTAAACCATTGTTTCCAAATGAGAGTTCTTGTATACCGTTTGATATTACTTGGTTCTTGTAATGACGATGTGCGTGAGATCTATAAGAGCACGCCTTGATCTTTTGACATCTTCATCTTCGTTATCTGGCAGAGAATCAATTGCTGCAGCTGCTAGGCTAGCGTGCTCTTTGGCCAGCTCTCTTGCTCTCTGTATCCCCCGGCTTTTTCCTAGGTATTCTAGAACCTGCAATTGGTCGAGAACAGTCATCTATTCAACTAAGTCAAAGTAATTCAAGAATAAGCACCATATGACATCGGCTGAAACAGTCAGAAGCAGTCCATGCTGAAATTCTCAAACATACCATGCTTACAGATAAGATAGACGAGAGATGCTCGAAGACTTACAATATCTACATTTGAGGTATTTTCAAAGCCCTGATCAACAACCACACGCAATTCAGGAAATTCTTCCATTGCAAATAGTATAGGTGCTGTTATAATCCCCTGCATGACATAAAAAACAGTACAGGTCATTGAGTGTGTCACTTTCTTGGGAAAAAAACTACCAAGGAAGTTTGAAAGTATGTATAAAATAATATATACTGCCCTGCCAAACGAGAGCTTAGCATAATTTTCTTAAAGCATAGTTTTTGGAGCTTTATTCAATGTTTGATACATTACATGGCGGATGTCAGATAAAGAACCCTTCCCAAGCGAAGCAGATGTCCCAGTAAAATCAAGAACATCATCTATCAATTGAAATGCCAATCCCTGCAGAACGGAGGTGACATTAGAATGATCAAATGCATAACTAATAAAGACCTATCCCTAAGCGATCAGAACTATCCAATAAGCCTTCTCACTTGATAAAAACAAAGTCTAAGAGACCTTTTATTTTAGTGAGAAAGAAACTAGAAGGAAAGCTGCTGGTATACAACTCAGTGCAACTATAATGCTGATATTCTTAGAAGTGAAACATTGATTGACCTTTATGTATAAAATGCTGATATTCTTAGAAGTGAAACATTGATTGACCTTTATGTATAAAATGCTGATACATTGATTGACCTTTACTGAGATGCTGGTCATTTTTAATTATTTTACACAAGAAATCATGTGTAAGGGTAATTCCTTTAGAAATAATCACACGCCCACATAAACAATTTCCAATCAAGAATCCAATATGAATACCGACCAGATTTCTGCCATAGTCATAGGCCAATGTAGCAACTTCAGTTGTTTGACCAGTGAGAAGACCAATAGCCTTGCAGCTGTTTGCAATCAATGATGCGGTCTTGTAATATGTCTTCTGTAGATAGTACTCCATGCTGCATGCACACATACTAGTTTCACATTCTTTACGAGCTCAAAATCTACATTGGATGTTAAGCCTCCATATTACAGAGTATAATAATTATAGCAATTACATATAAAAATATTCATCAAACAAAATGTGATCAGCATGATATAGGTTTATTATGTTAATATTGTATCCCATCCCAGCAGCAAGACATTGAATTAATTAGCAATCCAAAGAATATGCAGCTCCTCGACAGTCAAAATCTTGCTACTAAGAGCCAATTATCAATAAGTAGACATAGCCAACTATCTTGTTTTCTAGGGTAATAAGAGCTCTGTTGCTCAAGGATTAGAGATCACATGACATATCCTGGTCACAGACTCAAAGACAGGGCAGCTACTGGAGGTATCAGAAGGTTTTGGATTATGCACTTCAGATAAACATAAAATACTAAGAAAATGTATGCTCTCTTATTCTAGTTGTGCACTTAACAGTAACAATTGATAATTCCATGAGATACAAAGGCCAGGGGAGAATGATGCAGCATGGTGGAATTACATCTATTATTACTTCACAGGATTCAGAAATTAGGCAACCGAGATGGTGTACAATGAAGAAGAAAAATGCATGTATAACGAGAGGAAAAAGTACATAAAACATCGACAAAGTGAACCGCAGCTCATTTTGACAATTATCAAATAGGATCAAGGAATAGGAGCAATACAATGAAGGTTGAATAAAGCACAATACAATGCTCGCAGCATACCGTCACAACCGATTAGAGAAGAAAATCACACACCTACACCGGTCATTAGAGGAGCTAGTCATCTGCATTGTTTCTCCAGTAACAAGATGCTCTACTACAGTTGCTAGCAAGGATACAACCTGTGAATGAAAAAGAGCAGAAATAATCTTCAAGTGTTCAAGGGAATATTCCTCAAGTGTTGTAGTGAATACAACATAACAAATGAATAAGTATATGGTTCCAAGGTATTCTTAGCGCAAAGGCGAACAGATTACATGAGGAAATTGATAACTTCCCATCCCCACTCCCCTCTCACTACATGATTAAATTGATGGAGCACATGATAGTACCACAAAGTGAGACCATAGAAATATTTGCAGCATTGTGCATTGAAGGCTTAAAATTCCAAAAGTATGGAAACAATACTCCAAAAATACCAGGAGATTGGTCATACATGACAATATCAATGGTTGGGAAAGAGTATCAGAGGTTAAGATACATGAAGGGAGGAGATGGATGATATTGGTACAGATAATGTCTGTCAACTGCTAATATACTAATTAACTTGTAATTTAAACGAATCCATACCTCTGTGTTCTTTAAAGATGCCAACGCCACACAAGCTCTAGAAAGTAGGAAATCTCCAGCTAATACTGCTAACTGCAATATAAAATAAAGAAAATAAGTGATATCAACCTGTAAATAAGTATAATTTCATTATTGTTTGACGGAAAGCAGTTATCTTTACTTTCATCTCACAATTGAATAATTAGAACGAGAATTACAAATGCAAGGAAATAGCAGATATACATAAAAATCTGCCCAATAAGCATAGATATATCCAATGTAATAAATACCATGCATCCACATCATGAACAAACAAAATATATCGAGCATATCTTCGCATTCATCAATAAATATGTGATATTGATGAATATGCAAGAGAGGTAAATGCACCTTGTTACCCATAACAAAATTTAACGAACCAATCCCACGTCGTGTATCTGCATCATCCAAAACATCATCATGAAGAAGACTAGCAACCTGAAATATGGAAAACGGTATGCAAGGATATGATGAGCATTGAACGAAAAGCTTCATTAAAAGCATACAAGACCCATGAGGTCTTAGGGATTCTGATTAGGTTAAAAGATTCCGGATATCTGGCAGCTTACATGGATCATCTCTGTGATTTCAGCGATGCATTGCTGCCTCTCACGCAAATCTGTTGTCAATGTATTTTCTATAGTTTTGGAAGATGGTTCATGTGCAGATAGGTTCAAAGCAGTTGACATCAATAATAAAACCTGCACAAGATGTGGATGACAAACCAGATATGAGGAAAAAATCAATAATATTTAGAAGAATATCAACAAAAAAAAGTTAAAAATGGTATGCAAGTGATGTATCAAATAGCTGCATAATGACACCAACCAGCAGCTCATCAGATAATGAAAGATGGGTGAATTGAAGTTCATACAAAATTTCGGAAATGTTGGAACGCAGTTTGATAACAGAGAGAAGATGCAAAAATTAAGAAAAATGGATAATTTGGTTTCAAAAAGGAAAATCCAAAACATGCCATGCTCTACCTACTTTCTTCATTCATGTTGCAAACAAATCCCCAAAAAAAAAAGTAAATAATGCAATTTTGCATTTATTCCTATCTATAGCTAAGACTTTCAAAATTGCTTTTCATCTAGCGGATCTAAATTTGGTATTATGAGAATTTGGTATTATGAGCAACCTGCATTTAATCTGAGTTCTCACCATTGTTGAGAGATTAATCATCTCTGAGTTTGTTCCAATCAGAACTGACATTCAAGTATCATCAAACTTAGAAATATACATAATAGATGGCTCACCGTGGGACGGAATCTCTTCCCTTCCACACCCAATTTGAAGAAATATTCAGCAGCAGAGGCAAGTTTAGGAACCTGAAAAATTACCAGATATTAGATAAACCTAGAACCTTTCATTGAGGTATTGAAATGGACTGTTATTTTCTTATCAACATACAACGCGGTATTTGCATAGGTCTGGAGAACAGTAAGAAAGATGGAGGGAAAAGAGTCTTGTCATACCTCAGCAACTACCATAGCTCTCAACCTATTAGCAAGAATTGATAACTCGTCAGCAACAAGTGAGAAAGGATCAAGTTGCTCCTGAAAGGCAAAAAAGTTTAAGGGCCATATAAACACATCAAGTCAAGGAAATATAGAAGAAGCAAAAAAATCGAGCACAGGAAAATATGAAGTTAATAGCAATGTACTGATCACATTACCAAGTAAAAGCCCCCAAAATGCATGGTTTCCAAGACATTTCTGACTTAATGGGGGAAAATAGAAAATGCTAAATTCCATAAAGCTTACTATCAACAAGTACAAGCACGTTTAAGATTCATAGGAGCATCTCTTTTCAGTAACCAATGTTAAATAAGAGCTGGACGCAGAGGAAAAAGATACTTGGAGATTTTTCAAAAGAATCCAGAGCAGAAATACCTACCTCGACATACGAATTGCTCTGTTGATGAATTTGATATCTAACACTGTACTGTGCAGGAGGGGTCCATGAGCTGATGTCTCTGCAACCCAAGACCTGCTAGTCACCAGGAAAGTATGCCAACTTTAAGATTCACGGGATACCAGCATCTCAAAGAAAATAATTCTTCGACTGACTCTACGTGGAACTGTGTGACCATATTGACAAGGAACGTGAATCGGCAGGTGCGTGCCTGGGGGTTTGCAGGCCCTTAAAGAGAGCCTCCTTCATATCAATTCCAAAGTCTAATAGCGCCATTTCATATAACAGCTAGGTTATCCGTAAGCAACAGTTAGGCAAAATCTTTCCTCCACTAAGAAACCTTACAGTCGCAAAGAAAGCTAGAGAAAATGGAGAGTAAAGAAGCAGCTCATCAGTTGATTCAAATAAAATGGAGGGAGGAAAAGAGGTCTTGACTCCACGCCCCCAACCTACGCGACAGAAGTTCGAGACTAAGAAGGCAGAGGAGACAGGTCATTACCTTTAAGGAAGAATCACGGAGAAGGGAGACGGCGCCTCCAGAAGAGGAGAGAAGGTCCCGGCAAGTGGGTTGCTGGAGACAGAGGGACCTCGAGTACACACACAAGATTTTCCTCTGGAATCGAGAGAACGCCCTGATGAATAGCATCGCTCTCTGCTCCGAAAACTGCAGGAGGAAAAGAGGAGATTTGGAGATGGGGAAATAATAGGAGGTCAAAGCGACGTCGCATAGGCATGGCTTAGTTTGCCACGTGACAAAAAAAGGGGTCCACCGGTCCTCCTCATTATGTTGACGTTGACTCTGCCCATCTCATTGGAGCTAAGCAAGCTCAGGCTCACCATAATAGCCTCGTGTATATATATTAGCACTCAAATGATCAAGCCATAGGCATAATGGGCCGGACCGACGTGGGAAGCCACAAGGCCATGAATTACGGTCAACCGAAGTATCCAAGTAGTCTCTGGTAGCCATTATCGGAGAACATGCCTTGTTAAATGGGAGAGGTGGAGATGAAGGGAAGGATGTACAATATTGGGATGAAATGATATTCGATTATTGCTTTCTCACTTTTTTCACATGATAAGGGAAGGATCTACTGTTAAGAGGAGGTGCACATGTGTTTGTTGTTTGATGAGTTGATCGAACTCTTCGTCGGTGCTCTTGAGCATCGCCGGCAGAGGCAGGGTAATTCCGGTCCGGACTACCACCTCGTGTCTCGGCCTTATCCGCTTCTCCAGGCTGAAGGCAAAGTACTGAGGGAACTCCTTGAGGGAGTCCAGCCTCCCGTGCATCTCCTCCCGAAAGAACTCCAGCTTGGGCTTGTAGTTGTTCTCGATGCTGAAGGTGAACAGGGCAGGGCACCTCAGGACCATCCCCACTGCCTCATCCCTCGAGAAACCGATGCTCTCCAAGTACCTGAGCTTCGGGATCAATGTGTTCTCCACACTCGATACTAGCAATATCGGGTCCTGATAGGCCAGAGCCTGCCGATTGCCAATGAAAGAAAAGGAGTCACAATTGATATTTGGATTGGGGGTGAGGGTGATAAGAATGGCATCTGAAACTGCAAGCCACATTTCAGCAATTCATTCAACTTGCCTGCAAGTCCCGGAATCCGAGCCTCTGGAGGAAGAAGAGAGCGGGCTTGAGCTGATCGGGGACGCTGGACACGAGGAGGCGGGGGCACTTGTTGACTGACCTCCGGAAGCTATGGTCGGGGACCTTGAGGTCGTCGGAGAGGAAATCGAAGACGGGAAGGAGGTCGGAGCGGATGTCGGAGGTGAGGATGGCGGGGCACATGCCGAAGATGCGGGCGAGGTCCTTCTGGTGGATGCCCTTGGACTGGAGGAAGGAGATGATGGAGTGGATCGAGTGGAGGGAAGCGGAGCGGAGGGAGGGGTTGAGGGAGAGGGCTCGGCCGGAATCGACGCCCATGATCTCGAGGCAGAGGATCTTCTCCTTGAACTGGAGAGAGATGTTGGAGTGGGCGGGGGAGTAGAGTGGGTGATCCCGGAGGAGACTGCTGCTCTTGTTGCTACTCTGTGGGGACTGAGCCCTAATGGCCAGCTGGGAATTATTGGTAGATGACGTAGAGGTCGAAGGAGAAAGGCTGTAGCAGCAGAGCGATGAGTGCAGCGGTGAAGCTCTCATGGCGAGTGTGTGTGTGATGCTAATGCTGGAGATAGGAGTGGAGATAGGAGTAGCGATGGATCTCCTGCTTTACTCGTTCCTCCTCAGTTTCTTGTTCTTTTAACATTCATTTATTGGTCAGGATGGGTCCACGTGGAGGGGATGCCATGGCCCAATTGGCTAAGGATAGATTTCGCAGATTTTCTCTTTTCTTTTAAAAAATAAAATCAAACTTTCACCTCCGTCGCGTCACAGCCAGCTTCATGTAACTAATCCGGCGGCGATTTCCTAATCCCATTTTCTCTCTCGTCTACTTTTCCGGTCCCACTGTACAGAGATGGAAAGAGACTCCCGAGCTGAAGACTGAGAGAATGGAAGAGCCTCGGATGCAAGACCAGCATTGACGACGGCAAGCTCTTCACCTCTCCGGACAAAATGTCTAGCTACAAGAGGAGCTTCTGCAACCAGAAGATCTTCAACGGGAAGCGAGTGGATCTGTCCGACTTTGGTGAGAATGACATCACCGCCATGATCGATTCGATGGGGTGGACGCCCATCATCTGCTTGGACCATCCGATCTTCCCTCGCCCTCGTGAGGCTCTTCTACTGCAACTTGGAGTTCAACAGGCAGCAGTCCTCCATCACCTCTCTCGTCAACGGCACGCGGATCCACCTGACATGCGAATCTCTCAGCGCCATGCTCGGCGTCCCCAATAAGGGCATCAAGCTCTGCAAGTCCGGGACCTGGTGCAGAGGCGATTGCCACCCACTGGAAGCTCTGAGGTTGATGTGTGGAAATGACAAGATCAGGGCTTGTTCCCGGCCGCATATCCGCTTCCTTCCGGCTCGAAACCGCCTCTTGCACGATATGGTGATGAGCATGTTCCTCCCGAGAGGCAGCGGCAGAGATCGGGTCTCGAGGACGGATCTCTTCTTGCTCAAGAAGATTCTCCACGGGGAAAAAGTGAACCTCCCCCACCTGATAATCCAGCACATGATAAATTCTGTTTCCATGAAGTACTTGCCCTACGGGATGCTACTGACCAAGATCTTCACAGCATGCAAGGTGGATATGGCCGAGCTTTGGGAGCCATTAAAGAGTAAAGAGATATACAACTCGCACTTAATTCACAGGATGGGATATGTGTTGACAGAGACAGGTAGGATGGCAAAGATGTTAACTCCGGGGGATCCTGATGAAGAGCAAATGGAGGTGGAACCAGTGGAGGGGGACGAGGCCACTGCCGTAATGGAGTCCGAGGGAAAGCAGGAAAAGAAGCTGGCTGCAATGGATGAAGAGGATAAGCCAATACCAGTAATGTATGGAGTTCGGTCTAAAGGAAAAGGGAAAAGGCTGTAAAGCTCGTGTTAATACCTTGGCTTCGTCTCTCGAGGACCTCCGGTGCCAACAGGAGCAAGGATTCACAACCTTGAACATAAAGCTGGACAATCTGACGGACTTTCTGAATCGCCACTTTTGGCCTTACACTCCCCCCTCTCCCTTCACAGGTTGAGCTAGTTGGCGGCCAACCATGTATGGGTGTACAAAATGACTGCCTTCCAGAGCTGTGTGCGCTAAAAACTTTTGCTGATTGTCATGTGTAGCTAGCTAGCTAGCTGTAAATAGTAGCCAGCAGTTCCTAGTAATGGATGTTTAGTTTTGATCTCTTTTGTATCACCAGCGACAGAATTTGATCCGACTAACGTGCAGATATTCAGAAAGTTTATGCATAAAGTTTCTTCAACCAACCAAAGAGTACCAGCAATAGAATCTTTAGAAACACGTATTCAAAATCAAATCCTTCGTTAAACCATGTGTATAACCAATTTGCAGTGCTCTATTGTATAATTTCCACTGTGAAAAACAAATCTCCATCAAAAGGTGTCTTAGGATGCTTTCCAAATATTCAGTGCAAGTTCCTTGTATGTGCAAGTGGAAGATGGCGAATGGGACACTAACCCTCAGTTTCTTCCCGTATTGTTTCTTCTGATTTCCAGACAACATCTTTCAGCCCCAACGATAGATTCTTGTAGAACTGAACAGTGTAATCCACAAATTACAAACTTATCTCATCATAAAGGAAGGAAGCACAGCAGAATCATGGCTTCAAGATGATACAACGCAGTCAAGTTTATTTTGGTTAAACACGGAGACTAAAGTAATATTTTTACCTTGTGAAACTCCAAAGTATCTCCTCCTGATTTACGAACCTCAACCAAGTAAAGTGAAGGTGCTATCTCATAAATCTGAAATGTGGATGTCCATTTAACTAGTTATAATCTGTGCAAAATTTTGGGTTCAAATTTAAAATAAGAGCAGAAGTCATATAAGTACCTGCGTTGCAACTGCTAAGTGTCCCTTCCTTCCATTTTTCTCTGAGAGTAGCTTAATCTGCCATTGATGATAGGGAAGGAGGATTCAACATTTAGGCAAAACTGATTCATAATCTAGGTTCTTCAAATCTAAAGGATGTTCTCATCTGTATCCGACAAAAATTAAATTAAAAAAATAAGGCTTAAGAGAAAATTAGTGCTATTTATCTAGAGAGAGAGAGAGAGAGAGTTGCGTGTGTGAGTTAGGAGATGACGCCTGAGACCTATCTATATCAACTAAAAGCAATAAAGAAAGGAATCTGTTATGCAGAAAGGTCATGAATCAAACTTTTCTGAAGTTACCAATCAAATATCACGCAATATAGAGTTCAATTAGGTATACCTTGAAATTGTTTTTCTTGACATCAAAACCCATAGACAAGGCAGCTTGCTCAATCTTTGAAATTATCTGATCTACTGAGCATTTAGATGTGAATCTCGTTTCTCGTTTGATAAGTCCCTGCAATACCAAGTTAAAGTAATTAACTCTCATATAAATATATGAACAATATCACAAAATGGAAACTGGAACAGAAGAGTGCAGGGCATGATCACCAGCCTAGTTGACCATGAAAATATTGGAGACCTGAATTGATATTGACTACATTACTTTATTTCCATCACAAATGACTAGATTAATGGTCATTATGAAAATGAAACTGTTGTTAATACTCACTGAGCAATTAGTATTTTGTATAATCAAATGCTAATATATTTTATCTAGTCTAAATTGGTGCCCGATAAAAAAAATACCATTTGTTGTTCAAAAAGTGTATTGAGGTTGAGGCCCTTGGATTTAGAGATAAGCTCAAAAGCATTCATAGTTTCAGGGGTAACAGAATCTCCTTCATGTCTTTCCACCACAAGGTTTTGATGTTCCTACATCAAACAAAACAATCAACTTAGCATGTGCAGATGTTGGGAATCATAGAATGCAGATCACTTCATTCAACAATTTTGAAGCAGATAACTCTTACCCCAGACTCAGAAAAAATTGCATCCACATCGTCAAGATTGGCATCAGATTGTTGAAAATTTGGAGGCGTGTATCCTTTTCTAAACCACTCATCTTGTATGATCTCCGCAATTGAAATACGCTATTGCAAGGAAACAAAACACTTCTGAACAGGAGGTACAATAATAGAACCTCTAGAAAATCTACATGGCACCCTCAAGAAAAAAATGTCAAAGGAAATATGTTCCAAGAGTGATTGAGCAAGAGAATATACTTTAATTGGATTTGGATCCAAAATTCTTTTGATGAGCTTCCTCGAGCTGGAGGAGAACCAAGGTGGACATGAGAAGTCGGCTCTGAATATCTACATGAACAAGGAAAATTCCAATTGGCAGGCAACCCTGATAAATACTAATCATTTCATGGAAATACAGCCGTGTGAAGTAGATAAGCATGTAGAAGTTCCAATTAAAATTTGATCTCCAATAAAACCTCCAAATAAGAAGTACCAATAGCAACAAAATGATAGTGTTTGTTCTCTCTTGATTTGCAATAAAAGATACATTTTCCTCTACCTAATTTCTTAATTATGTTCTCCTGGAGCAATCAAGTTAAATAACTGTTGATTATCAGTGGGAAATTTTGGTTCTAGATAGGGCAAACCTTAATCAAATTCAACGAACTTATAAGGGTTATAATGTTTCACTTGGCAAATTATCAAGGATTTCATTGAAATGGTAGTGAAACTACGGGTAATTAATGACAATGCTAAGTTTTAGCATCGGTTTGGGAATTCATTATTGTTACTACACATATTAGTTAATCAATTTTAATATTGTTACCATACTTATTAGTTAATGAATCACATGGGCTAGACCAATATCAAATAGGTAGAAACTACTGGAAGTAGAAAGCAAAAATAACCTTTTTATATAGTGCCACCAGATTTGATTCTTCAAATGGCAAGAAACCAGCCATTAGGACAAAAAGGATTACACCACATGACCACAGATCTGCCTTTGCTCCATCATATCCTTTATTATTAATGACCTGCAATTTCAATACCCCATGATTCATTAAGGAATATAAAAGGTTAAAATCCCAAAGAATGTCGTGAACTCTGACAGATTGCTTTGTCATCAACTTCTATTTTGCTTATATTTAAGTCATCAAATTTCATTCATGGCTCAATTCAAGTATTCTGTCCAATATTTAACAAAGCACGAGGTTATTATAATCTTGCTCATTGATATAGATGAAGGTTTATGAATTATTGGTTAAATAAACCCATGCTCCATTAAATGTTGGACGGAATAGAATTGATCCATGAATAAGTTCATGAACCAAATTTAGCCAAATAAAAATGGATATCATAAATTGAGCTATCAATCAAAGTTCATGACCTAATTTGGGATTTTAGCCCAACAGAAATGACATTAGCAGAAAAATCTTATATACCTCAGGAGCAACATAATTTGGTGTCCCACATGTTGTATGCAGGAGTCCGTCTTCCTGTAATAAAGGAAACATATAACAGAATCATTTTCTGATGGATGGGCAAGACAGACATGAATAGTATGCACTGGCATAGAAGAGGGAAGGTGTATATGTAATTTTATGACTATTAGACCTAAATACCCAATGTTTGGGCATTGTTAATTTTTTGTTGCGAGACAGTGAGACTTCATACTTACCCGAACTTGCTGAGGTATGGCACTCAATCCAAAATCCGAAACTTTCAGGACTCCTTGAGCATCCAGCAATAAATTCTCTGGCTATGATATTTAAAACTGATTAGTTGTATGAGAACTTATCAATCAGATGAAAACCGATTTAGTCTGAGACTTGGCAGATGGCTCCAGTTCTGAATTGTCGAAGAGTAAAATTCTGTACCTTGAGGTCCCTGTGGAAAACCCCTCTACTGTGGCAATAATCAACAGCATTGATAAGTTGTTGAAAATACTTTCTAGCTTCATCTTCTATCAGCCTACCTTTACTTACCTAGATCAAAAAATATTGAAAATATATGCAAAATAGTTAGAGTAGGTAATTCCTTTTCTTTTGGATCTATCACTACCAATATAAGAGATGGAAAGTTTATCTTACAATTTTGTCAAATAGCTCACCACCAGTCACCAACTCCAGAACAATGAATATCTTTGTCTTACTAGCCATAACCTGCACCGGTTAAAGTTCTCATATTGAAATTGAACGCCAAGAGTAACTGAATCAATGAAGCTATTTCAGGTAGGATTAGCACATAGTAAAATGGAAAGGAACTAGAGGAAACAAAATATCAGAACAATATCAGAATAGTTGCCATAAAATTGCATTGTCATGGATTAATAAAGTGGATGCATCCATTTTTATCTAACCTCATACATTCGGATGACATTCGGATGTCTAATCAACTTCATTGTTGAAATTTCACGTTTTATCTGAAATATGAACAACAGAGATCAGGTCAATAAGATATTAAAATAATCACTGCCTGCCTTCCTGATTTCCTCTATGGAGAGAGCAAGCAGAGTATCTCGAGTAATCACAGTAGGAGTATCATTTTATATATTTCTTCAACTGGTGCTCTATAGATGATCATCCCAGCTTATGAATGAACAGAATCTAAAAGCACGTACAACTGCTTTAATCATCCCAATAATCACTTCAAAATGCATAAATAAGCCGTGCGTTGGCACGGTGCAAAGAGAGGACGAAAAACAAGAAAGTGACACAGATGAGACACAAATAATTTAAACACCTGAGCAATCATTTTGTGCCTGAGAATCTTCTCCTTCTCGAGGACCTTGATGGCAAAATTCTCTCCAGTCTCGGTGTTTCTGGCGAACTTGACCTTGGCAAAGGTTCCTTCTCCCAGGACTCTTCCAAGCTCGTACTTCCCCACACGCGTCCTCCCGCAACTACCCGCTCGTGAAGCCATTTCCCACTCTAATTCAGCAAAATTCTAATCAAAGAAAAAACTCCTCTCGACTAGAATTCCAGCTTCAACGCAAGCAGATGGATCAGAATTTCTTCTTCTAATTCAGCAAAATTATAATCAAAGAAAAAACTCCAACCACTAGAATTCCAGCTTCAACTCAAGCAGATGGATCAGTATCACTTCTTCTAATTCAGCGAAATTCTCATAAAAGAAAAAACTCTGTCCAGACTCGAATTCCAGCTTCAACTCAAGCAGATGGATCAGAATCTCTTCTTCTAGCATCGATGACATCATTGGGGTACCGGAGAATAGAAGCACATTTCATCGTGATAATTTTGTATTCACATTAAATATATTAGACGACAAAGCTTTTATTATTGGATTAGTCTCGTGCGGTATGAGGAGGCAGAGGAGGAGGCTAATTGGAATGAATAAGAAGGATTAGCCAATTAAGCCCAAAAAGGTGAAAAGGGAATATTTCGGAGGCCCCGCACGTTGGGATCATACTTTCTTAAAAAGCCCAACCTGAGTCTGGGCTAGCTCCGGGGAACCAGGACAGCCTAGTATAGGCTAAAAAGACACTACCCGCGGAATATGCGAGCTGCTGATCTACGGTATTAGATATGATCTCGATGATATGTGAAGGAATTAATATGAAACTTGTTCATGATTGAGCTGTTCAAGGATCGACTGAAATGAATTCCCCAATTTCCTATTGGGCCATTTGATCAGACTACATCGCTCTCTCTCTATTGCTCTATGCGGTTCTAGGCCTTTAGCCGGAGGTGAGGGATTTCGATTTTTATTTGCGGTAATTGGTGCGCTCTGCTCGGAGATCGAATCTTCTGAAGAATGTCCATTGCATGCGGAGTGTAACAGGGTTATGATATCCTGATTGTTTTCTCCTAGTTTTTCATTGGGGTGAGAAGGCGCTGTTTGATTTTTGTGAGGGTAATGCTTCCGTTCCTGTTCAGATCCGAGGAATCGATCGAATGAACCCTCTCTTTTGATCCTTAGGAGAGTGGCCCATGAGCGGTTTTTGTTGCTAGTGTTGTTGGTCGGGCATGAATCGAGAGATGAGGAGGCTAAAGTTGGAGCCTTCTAGTGGGAGACGGCTCAGGTTGCCTCATCTTCTGCTGCTTCTTGCAGCATTTTATTTGATATTCATAACTGTTAAGTTCCCTAGCTTCTTAGAGATGGTGACCTCTCTTGGCGGTGATGACGATAGCCTGAGGTCCCCCATGGATGAAGATCAAGATGAGGGGTTAAGCAAACCATTCTTAGGTTCTGTCTATGAAGATGCGTTCCATCGGAAACTAGAGGATAGCTCAGATGGTGAGGCCATGTCCATGCCCGTGAAGTCGTCCATTGCTGGGGACCAAGGTAGTGAATCTGAGCCTAAAACACATCAACCAGGGTATGGTCAAATAATGGAAGCGATGATGAGGCGGAGAAATAGGACGAGTGATCTATCAATGCTCCTGAGAATGGCTGATGAGGCTTCGAGTTTGGGTCGAAAGGCATGGGAAGAGATGAACAAATTTGATCTGAAGGAACCTGCCCAGAGTTCTATCATTGGGACACCATCTTCATGCCCTTCGTGGGTTTCAATAAAAGGGGAAGAATTGGCCCGGGGCAGTAGGCGCATGCACCTTCCCTGTGGGCTTGCTGCGGGATCTTCCATTACTGTGATTGGGACACCGCACCATGCTCACCAAGAATATGTGCCACAGCTTGCCAAGTTGAGGGGCAGTGATACCACGGTCATGGTCTCACAATTTATGGTTGAATTACAGGGTTTAAAGGCAGTAGATGGTGAGGAACCACCAAAAATTCTGCATTTGAACCCACGGTTAAGGGGTGATTGGAGCCATCAACCAGTAATTGAGCACAACACTTGTTACAGGATGCAATGGGGAACTGGTCAGAGATGTGATGGTTTACAATCCAAGAATGATGAAGAATTGCTTGGTGATATTTTATTATTATTGTTATTATTATTATTTCAGCACAGTTACTTGAAATTCCTGGTGGAGAAGTTTATTGCCTCCTGGATGCTTTCGTTTCATTGGATTCTCTTCAAAATTAGACCAAAGAAATGGAGAAGGAACCATATGAATTTAGAGCCTTGCACACTGATGTCTTCTCTCATTACTTGCAAGGCAACATAATAATAGTTATATAAACATGATTTTTCATTTATGGTGGAATATCTGTCGATAGTAGATGATCTTTATTGCTTATTTACCGAGTGCTGCTTTTGTGTTCCTTCATGGTAGACTGTTCTTGCTATGATTAACAACTTTAACTTGATACTTTTCTTTTATACAGCTGTAAAGTTGGTATTTCATATAAGTCACGGCCTTGAACTCATGTACTTTGAAATATGTGTACTTGGCAGTCGATGGATATGTACGATGTGAAAAATGGATGCGGAATGATATAGTAGATGCAAAAGAGTCCAAGACCACGTCATGGCTCAAGCGATTCATAGGACGTGCACAGAAGCCAGATGTTACTTGGCCTTTTCCTTTTGTGGAGGGTGGGCTGTTTGTTTTGACACTCCGTGCAGGTGTTGATGGCTACCATATTAATGTCGGCGGCAGGCATGTTTCCTCATTTCCTTATAGGACGGTATGTTTAATAAGCTGCTTGCTGGATAAGCTAAGGATCTACATTAAAACCGATGAAATTTTGGTAATTATTCTCTTGCTGATCCAATTTTTTCCCTTTAAACCATAGGGATTTACACTTGAAGATGCAACTGGGCTAGCTGTAATGGGAGATGCGGATGTTCATTCAATTTATGCTACCTCTCTTCCCACTTCTCATCGAAGTTTCTCACCCCACAGAGTTCTGGAAATGTCTGAGAAGTGGAAAGCTCATTCCTTACCCAAAGACCCCATTAAGCTTTTTGTTGGTGTTCTATCTGCAACAAATCACTTTGCAGAACGGATGGCAATCAGAAAAACATGGTTGCAATCTTCCCCAGTAAAAAAATCCAATGTAGTTGTGCGCTTTTTTGTTGCACTGGTAAGACAGTGGACTTCAGTATCTGCTCTTGATTTTAGTGAATATTTCAGCTTAAATTAAAGTGTGTATATATATATACATATATTTGAGGTTCCAGGTAATTATTTAGCTGTGGTGTTATTGATGTGTTATTCAATGAAAAAATGTAGAACCCAAGGAAGGAGGTGAATGCAATGCTGAAGAAAGAAGCTTCTTATTTTGGAGACGTTGTAATATTGCCATTCATGGATCGATATGAACTGGTAGTTCTCAAAACGATAGCTATCTGTGAGTTTGGGGTGAGTTGTTGCTGCCTGGACTCATTATGTTATTATGCATATTGTGTTGTAAACTTCTATTTGGCATTATAATGGATCTTTCATTTGTTTGCAGGTTCAGAATGTGACGGCTGCATATGTAATGAAATGTGATGATGACACATTTGTACGAATTGATGCAGTGTTAAAAGAAATTGATGGCATCTCCTCTAAGAAATCGCTTTACATGGGCAATCTCAACCTCTTGCATCGGCCCCTCAGAACTGGGAAATGGGCTGTCACATATGAGGTATGTGAGCTTTAAAGCCGTCAACTGATTTCTTGCGTTCTCCCTTCCGCGTTCAAGCTATCATGAGATTTCACATCTTGCCAATTAATTAAAAATCAGAAGAAACCATTTTTCCCTGTGAAGTTGCCCAAAGATCTATTGGATCTTCTTACATCCCACTGTAATATGAATTTCATCTCCCAAAATGGCAGGAATGGCCAGAGGACATATACCCTCCATATGCTAATGGGCCAGGATACATAATTTCGAATGACATTGTTAAGTTTATTGTTTCTCAACACAGTGGCAGAAGACTTAGGGTGAGTAGATGTATTCCCTTATTTTTCAAGATTGGTTTCTCTATCTTTTTTTTTTAAATCTTCATGTCCTGATTGTAGAGTGAATCATACAGCTATTCAAGATGGAGGATGTGAGCATGGGAATATGGGTGGAGCAGTTCAACGGCTCGTCTCCTGTCCAGTACTCGCACAGCTGGAAGTTTTGCCAATACGGGTGCATGGAGGACTACTACACGGCGCACTATCAGTCGCCTAGACAAATGATGTGCCTCTGGGACAAGCTGACTCGAGGTCAAGCCCAGTGCTGCAACTTCAAATGAGAAGAGAGACTCCTCTCCTTCTTCCTCACCCCCTGCTTTTGAGCAGTTCATTCTTGGGGCCTCTCTTTGGCTAGCTAGTTCAGTCTTTACAGGCAGGCTTTTTCAGGGGTTTCACCGGATTGCCCAGTGCCAATATAACGTTAGAAGAATGTGTATCGGAAAAGCAACGTTCCATGCTTCTTCTGTGAAAAATTTTGAATTCCACGAGTCTATTGACCAAATCCATGACAGTGCCATCTTACTGACTGAGATGGGCCCCGCGCGTTGAGATTCCTTAGATTCCTCACAGACAAGAACTGTCGGGGGCGCCTATAATAAACCGATGGTTGACGATGATGAGGTGTCTGCGGAAACACGCCTGTTGGGTGTGCACTGGCGCTTTTAATTGTCAGTAGTGGTTCGTACGGTCTGAATATTATATATTGTATTTAGCACTAAAAAGTTCCTTTTTTTGCAGCTTGGTAATCTAAGAACAGTCTTAATTACACAGCTAAAGAGAAAAATGAACCTGTCTGGATGGAAAAAAGGTTTGCCCCCACTGGCAGTGTGCTCTTAGATTCCGTGGACGACATAATCATCCCCCTATGGTACCTTTTTTCCTCTCCCCCTCCTCCATCCCGTACGATCTTCCAAAATGATCCCTAAAGTTATCACTCTTATTCCGCTCTTAGGTTCAGGGTGTGATATGGAAATATCTCAATATTATGGGAGTAAAATGAAATATCCAGCACTATCACCCCTCTGCTCCGGTCCCTCCTCTCCCTCTCCCTCCAAAAGCAACAGAAGGAACTACAGACCTACAACCCATATCACCAGAAAATCACGGCCGTTGATACGATCAATCGACGGCTGGTACCTTTCCTCTCTGTCACTTCACTTCAAGCAGCATACTATATACAAGTACCTACCACTTGGCGGGCCTCTGTCTTCCACATTCCTCCATCTCTTCGCTTTCTCCTTCATTATTATTATTCTTTTTTTAACAGAAAAAACCTCATCTGAGGCTTCCCCTTCTTCAATATAACTCAGATTGTTTTGACTCGATTTCCCATTCTAAGAGCTCGAAACTTGAAAACTCGAGTGAGTGAGTGAGCTTGCTCACTCCCTCAGCTCCATTGTTTGTTTTTTTGGTTCTGTACACTGACTTAACATTCTTACTTCTCCAGTTTCGAGTTCCTACGATGAATTTCAAATCCCGTTTTTTGCTGTTGAAGTATCAAGTTCAAATGCTTTAGCTTAGCTCCCATTCTCTGCGCATTTTTCCCATAATCATTAATCAACCTTTTGCATTCAGTGATTTCTCCCCTCGCGATCCTGGATCACAATGCAGACACAATAGCTGCTAATCCAGAACTAAATATTATATCGTTCGCATATGGTAACGGGATCTTCTTCCATGATGACGACTGGATTGGGGATGTTCTCATCATCTGACCACACTTCAGTGATAGTCTCTCTCAACCTCTTTGTGGCCCTCCTTTGCATGTGCATTGTGGCAGGCCACTACCTGGAGAAGAACCGGTGGATGAACGAATCAATCACGGCTCTTGCCATCGTAAGGCAGCGCAGAGCTGGGATTTTCACTCTGGAAGTGTTTGTTAGGTTATCTGGATTAACCAAGTCATGACCCCCTTCATTATTTATTTACTTTGATTGCAGGGCCTTTGTACTGGGGTCATCATATTGTTAACGACTGAGGGAAGAAGTTCACGTCTTTTAGTCTTTAGTGAAGATCTATTTTTCATCTATCTTCTCCCACCAATCATATTCAATGCTGGGTAAGTTCAAGTTCAGTTTTTTTTTTTTTTTACCAATTTTAGAGATTTTGCATTCTTTGATCTATTTTATGCAACTGGGGCATCACAGCCTTAGCCAGACAGATAGGCGCATTTTCCTTAGGGTGCTAGTTGGCTTATTACTGATCATTGAAAAACTTTGCACATGATCTTCCAATGTTAAAAATCCAGGTCTATGATCTTCCAATGCTAATAACCCATCCTCCTGCTCCTCCTCTAACAGATTCCAAGTGAAAAAGAAGCAGTTTTTCAGAAACTTCATGACTATTGTGCTCTTTGGTGCAGTGGGGACACTGATCTCATTTGCCATCATATCATTTGGTATGTTGGATATAATATGTTCCTTTTTTATTGATTACTGCAAAAGTAAATGCTTCTTGTCTGCTCATGAATATGATGCCTCCGTGCCCTCTGTGTGTCATTTTTTTTTCTATACAGTTTTTACATCCTTATGTTGCAGGTGCTATACACATCTTCAAGAAAATGAGAATCGGTTCCCTTGAGATTGGAGACTATTTAGGTATACCCTCAATAAGGCCCTTTCTATTGTCAAACTCTATTTCTGGTTTATTGTTGCCTTTCCATATTTAAAAGATCTGTCTTATTGCAGCAATTGGAGCTATATTCTCTGCAACAGATTCTGTATGCACTCTACAGGTACCTGTAATGTGAAAATGGAGAGACTAGCATTTGAATTACCGCCAATGGTAATCTTATTGTTTTTATCTGAACAATTTATACAGGTTCTTAATCAGGATGAGACTCCTCTTCTATACAGCCTTGTTTTTGGAGAAGGGGTAGTGAATGATGCTACCTCAGTGGTCCTCTTCAATGCTATTCAGAGTTTTGACCTTTCCCACATAAACTCGAGCATTGCCTTTCAGTTCACCGGCAACTTCTTTTACTTATTCATATCAAGTACAATGCTGGGGGTTCTGGTGATTCCTCTTCTCTCCCTTTCAATCTCTGGACTGATTGAAGCATTCAATTTATTTACTCAACACACTGTTGTTCTCTTTAGGCTGGACTGTTGAGTGCCTATATCATTAAGAAACTCTACTTTGGAAGGTATGTGTTCTCTTTGGATTTTCACTCTCACCTCCCTGTAAACTGATTTTGAAGTCAGCTCCTCATATTTGTGTTTTTGTTTTTGGTGATCAGGCACTCAACTGACCGGGAGGTCGCCCTGATGATCCTCATGGCTTATCTCTCGTATATGCTTGCAGAAGTGAGGTTTCTTCTACGGACTCTTCCAACCTTATGCAGTTTTACTTCCAAAGAAGAATACTGGGTTTATAGGCTGAAAGTTCCCATAATGAATCTTGATTTTTCTTTGTTGGAGCAGCTCTTCTACTTGAGTGCCATACTCACAGTATTCTTCTGCGGAATTGTCATGTCGCACTACACATGGCACAATGTAACTGAGAGTTCCAGAGTAACAACAAAGTAAGTGATCTATACAAAATTAAGAGTCTGCTCGGTCAGGAGTTCCTGAGTGATAGTCTTGACATGTTTAAATGAAAAATCAACGTTTTTCGTAGCAAGTATGATCAGATAACCTATCCTATTTTTGCTGTAAAGAATATAACTCTTCCAATATTTGCCTTAGCCTTCCATACTCACACAGATGGAGAATTTTCTCTGCTTCTATCACGTAGTAAAACCAGATTGTTCTCTTGTTGATTGAACTAGGCATGCCTTTGCCACTCTATCATTTGTAGCAGAGATCTTCATCTTCCTCTATGTTGGGATGGATGCACTGGATATTGAGAAGTGGCAAATAGTCAAGAACAGGTTGAGAAATGGAATCTTATGGCACTTCCTCGTTTAGATTCTCCAAGGGAAACTTGGGAATCCATGGTACTTATTTCTGATACATACCAATGCATTGGTTGCTCTCAGTCCTGGGAAGTCGATTGGAGTGAGCTCGATATTGCTGGGATTGGTGCTTACTGGACGAGCAGCCTTCGTGTTTCCCCTGTCCGTCTTATCCAACTTGACTAAGAAGTCCAAGAACCAGCAAATCACCTTCAACCAGCAGGTACAATCCTTTTCCTTGTCTTTCAATCCAACCTTGAGTTCACTTCTATAAGAAACTGGTTAGATCAGCTTATACAAAAGGTGATATCAGTAATACCATCTGCAGGTCACCATTTGGTGGGCGGGTCTGATGAGGGGAGCTGTCTCAATGGCACTCGCTTATAACCAGGTGCAAGGAAAGGGATCATTGGTTCGGTTACCTCGATATACCATCTTAGTCTTTTCCCTTGAGAATGAAAGAAACTCTTGCTCATGGATGTCCCACATTTTCATTCACATGCAGTTTAGTCGGTCTGAGGCGAAATTAAGAGGGAATGCTTTCATGATCACCAGCACTATTACAGTGGTCTTGTTTAGCACAGTGGTATTATGCTCACCTGACTAATTCCCCTGAGATGATGATGCACAATATTCTGCAGTAGTCTGAGTCTCCGTGATCCAATGCAGGTTTTCGGGCTGCTGACAAAGCCGCTCATGAGATTGCTCCTTCCATCACAGAAGCACCTTGCCGGCACAACCCCTTCCGAGCCATCAACCCCCAAATCCTTAACCTGGCCGCTTCTGGAAGGCGGGCGGGATCCAGAGACTGATCAGATTGACGGCAAGCCAAACGTGCCTAGGCAGACAAGCTTCGGCATGCTACTTAGCACTCCTTCTTACACGGTTCACAGCTACTGGAGAAAGTTTGACGATGCCTTCATGAGACCGGTCTTTGGCGGACGAGGCTTCATGCCTTACATACCGATCTCTCCGTCCGATCAGAACGATCATCAATGGTCGCTAACCAGACAATGAAGCGCACAGGATCAGCTTTTATCTACACACCACACTAATAATACTACTTTACCTGTGTATAGGCTACAGAATCGGCTATTTGTGCGTGAAAGTTGTGAATTTGGAAGAGCCTTCTTACTGGGGGGCAGATGTTGACAGCATATGTGCTTTGGGATAGACGCTTTTGGGAGTGGCCGGTCTGTGTCCCATCCCAACAAACTGGAGCACAGACAGGCATAGTACAGCTAACCGGTTCCCCGTCGGGTCGGGAAATGAGGTACAGTCCAGACGAGTCGGAGCTGACTCTCTGACTGCGGTGGCCCCATATTTGCTAGCGGCCGCTTTTGAGTGTTTTCTTTCGTGGGTTTGATTCCCAAGGCAAGGCTTTCGTTTTTCAATACAATTTTTTTTATGTACTAAACATTCAACGAGGCTTCAACCTTCCCTTGGCTGATGAGGGCGAAAATGCAAAATCCTTGGTTTTCGGGGTGTATTTGTTGTAATTATGCAAAACTCTATAACCAAAAGTGGAAATGTTCGAAGGGGGAAGAATAGTGAGTGGGAAGGGGACGGGGGCGGGGCAGAGTTAAGGCAGCAACCACCCACTGCCTTCCATTTCGATAGAAACAAAGCCTCTGGGCTGCCAACAAACCCCAACAATAAGCCAACCAATCCAAGCCGACGCCTCTGGTGATATATATATATATAGAGAGAGAGAGAGAAGCTCTTTCTTGCAACTTCCACTCCATCTAAACCCTCGGATTTCTCTCTTGTTCTGATGGCGTCATCTGTTGCTGGAGCTTCGATCTGCATCAAGTCTGCCTCTCAGGTGTCAGTCTCGTGGTTCATTTCAACTCCTATTCCGTCTGTCAACTCGCTTCTAGGATCTCATTTCGTTTTTCTCTTGCATTCTTGTGGATTGGTATTTTGGTTCTTAATGCAGCTATCACTGATTCGTTTGACATTCTCTTTAGTTATGAGATGGATTTCTACGGACTTGCTGCTATAATACGGATTTGTTAACTCTCGTGCAATTAAACCTGGTCTGAATGGCATGCATTTTTGGCTGCTTGATTTCGTCACCGCGTTTATATTTAAGCCGCTGACTGGTGAAAAGATTTCAATGCATCTTTCTTCGTTTTTAGAGTTAGAGATTTTGATTGATGAAGATCTGATTGTTTATGAAAAATCACTCCTGCTACAAGATATCATCGTTTTGAATATGCTTTGATATAATGCTGCCACACTTTTCTTTCAGTGCAATTGTCTGTCATGGCTTCTTTTGTCTCTTTTCTTCAGCTCAACTTTCTTCAAAGTTATTGATGGAAAGGCTCTGCTATGTATTCAATTTGTTAGGATGTCTCACTAGAATCGGTGATAGCTAAGTACTGCTTGAATATTATCTTTCCAATTTCTAAAGCGACTTGAATTGGGACTAACCTAGGTAAAAGCATTCATCCTATTTTCATTCTATTTTTGTAGGTCCGCATGATCTCGAATTGGTTTCCATATTTATAAAGCTTCTATAGCCTCCCTTGGACATGCTATTGCATTCTGTGGTTCTTTTAGATTAGACTTTCACATAGCTTTTCAGTTTCACAACATCTCTATGTTCAAGCATGTTCCAAGTTTTTAATCATTGTGCTATATCTCTTCTAACTTATGTTACACGAAATAATTTAAAATATTCTTTATTGAATTGCATCGGCAGACATCAAACAGAACTTCCAGGCTGAGATCAGTCTCACTACTCAACAGTAAAACCTTTCCATTCCTTATATCATACAAGGGGTCATACCGCCTTCAGATCTGCTGTGCGGTATGTGTTTATGATTGGAAATGCTCAAAATTGTGATTGCTATCTTTTAGCTTCTTATTTACAGTATGTGTCTGAGCAGGCCAAACCAGAGACAGTGGGGAAAGTCTGTGAAATAGTAAAGAAGCAGCTGGCCTTACCAGATGACTCTGATGTTACAGGGGAGTCAAAATTTGCTGCTCTTGGAGCAGACTCTTTGGACACGGTATGAAGGCAGATCCTCAGCACAACCTTGGCTGATTTTATATTTAGTATTTTTTCTGATTTCATTGAGATCAGCTTCTTGGGTAAGAGAAGGAAGATTGTCTGATTTCACACCAGGAGAGTTCTTAATCCTTGTGAACCACATAAAATGCTCCCAACTGGCAATTGGTGAAATGGTGTGGCTTGGATTTTTCTGAAACACTCTTTGCCTGTTGAGTCTTTGAAATGTTTTCGCATGTCTAGGGTTCTCTTCCTTCCGTATAGATTTACCACTAGGATAGTCATCATCACTCATCTTTTGACTGATACAGGTGGAGATTGTCATGGGACTGGAGGAGGAGTTTGGGATCAGCGTGGAGGAAGAAAGTGCTCAGAGCATCCTCACTGTTCAAGATGCTGCTGATCTCATCGAGAAGCTTATTGAGAAGAATGGCCACTAATTAGACAGGGGGGTGGAACTGTGGCGATCAACCGAAATATTCCTTTTTTCTCCATTAAAGCAAAATCTTGCCCGGTTATGCACTTTTTACTTGCTTGTCTTTGAGCTACTAAGTTTAGGCACTTTCTTCTCTGATCAATGGGCTAGTCGGGAGTTTTATGGGCTTGTGTTTCTCATTCTTATCTTCCCCAATGTCTGTTTTTTCTTTCTTTTCTGAAATATATCTTGGTATTTTTGTTCATTTGGTGGTTGAGAGCTCTCCTATGCAATTAGGAGATCCGGTGTGCATGTGATCGCCCAGACCGTGTTGGAGCAGCTGTCATGGAAGATGAGGTGGTAGCTTCCATTTGATCAGCACGTGTGAACCCAAATGTGTGTTTGCCCACTCCATGTATGTGGTATCCTCTATTATGAATGGACGTGTGTGGAGATATCTGATGACTGTGTAATGTTGTCTTTGGTATGGTATAGGATTTATGATTGAGAAACTGGTTTTAATGTTATTCCGATGCATCTATCCATCATGCAGAGAGTCTGAGCAATTACACGCTAACACTGACTGGCAGGTGGCGGCGCTTGTAGTTGTAAATTGACCGGTTGGCCCAGAGGTGCGATTTCTCTGATTACATAGACTATGTAACATAGTGTTTGATTGGATTGGGTCTTCAGCTGGTCGTCGTATTGGGATTTTTTATGCGATGTAAATTTTAATAAGCTAAATATCATATCCTTATCGAACACACTTGTATAGCACTGTGATCATCAGTTATAGTCATGCCGTCCTTTGCTTCCAAAGCTGCGGAGATACATGGGTATAACAAAGGCTGTTATATTGTGCAAAAAAAAGTCTTGTAGTTCAGTATAAGTATACTCCTTTTCACCTCATTATGGGGGAACAGAGGCTGTTATTTCCCATTCGTGTCTCATTAGATGCGTTTTTCCCTGATTCTGCCTCTATTTGACAATTTTTATGAAGTATTAACCTCGTAGGCAAATTAGATTGTGGGATTAGGTGGAAGTATTGGATAATAAAAATTCTCTCCAGGGTAATTCTTTTCATGAAGGTTATAAGTTCATCTTATCTACTTCTGCAGAAATTCATAATGTAACTATGGCCTTCAAAAATGAGGTTTAGGAAAAGAATCGTGGAAGCCTATTATATTTCTATAGGAATCTAAATCACCGTACAGGTCTGTTGGTGAGAAATGTCTAAAGGTGGAACTCTCAACTACTGGACTAGTGGTCCAATTAGTGGTTATGCTAGTAACTTGTACATGGGCCCGCCTGGCAAAAGCACCTAGTGCAGTGACAGTTTTCCCTATCAAGCTGTTTCTTCATGTCAATCCAACAGAGAACATATATAGAGCATTCACAGCACAACCACCTTATAAGTGCAACAACAGCATTACATGAACTTCTATGGTGCATCCATGCGTGCAATGAGGATAGCAAATGAGTGCCAAGTTCATCTTTGTGCAGCTTTCCCCCAGAAAAAAATTTAAAAAAGAATACAGTGATGAGGGTTAAATTGCAATCCAAGAGAAAATAGTTTCTACCTATAACCTTGATATTACACTGAGACGGCAATGAACATTGCACCCACTACTCAACAACTACCCAAGCATTGCATGTCTGAATGTTCAAAATTTAGGCCATATGGGACCGCATAATTCATTCTACAAGGAAACACCCAAATGAAATATCTACAAATTCAATATTGTCAGATGAGTTCTCAGGAATTCATCAGCCATGGGCAGATCTGATCTCTAGCAAGTACTTGCCAGTTGTTACTCGGGTGAATGCTCGTAGCGAATCTATGTTTTCTGCCAAAAGAAGACGCAAAAAAACATGTATAACAATGGTCTAAACAAATGCCAGCAATAAATAGAATGTGAACGATAAAGATAACTCAGAACTCTCAGAGGCTCACCTGCATTGGAAGGTAGAGTTTGAATTCTGGTGGAAGCTCCTCCTCAGAGTAAAGCCTGTCAGAGAAGTATATCCTCCTCAAGCGGCAATTGGCATGAACCTGAACTCGAAGGGTCTCAACATAATTGGTCCCATAAGCTCTCCGAGTGAAGTCACCAAGATTCAACTGTATCTGGTTCCATCCTTCATCCATCTTCAGTGGCATTGTACATATGTATGGCTTTACTCTAGTCATAGCCTATAGCACATGGATTCTACAGTCACTTGCAGCTCTGATTTTTAAAATTTTTTAAAGCATGGGATTCATTGATCACTGGGAAAATAAAGTAATAGCTACTTTTGAGATACTTGCTCGATTTCCCTACCACAACAATAAATATATCCAATTTATGAGGCAATCACTCTTCATACCATTCCTTTTACAATTCATTGACATTATTTCTACAATTAGATCTCTTTGCCTGCAATAGATGATGGAACTGACACAACGCCTAGTTAACACAACGTTTGCAATTCAATGGGTAAGATCAATTTGGAGTGGTGAATAAGGATTTGTAGGTTATGCACATCATTGACAAGCACTGCACCCACGGGGAGAGAACCACACAACGATATTTAGGCAATATATACAGAATAAGAGTGGAGAAACATACTTGATAGTTAGAAGCTCGGAAGCGTCGCCTGACATTCTTGTCGTCCAGGACTTGAATCTCAAAAGTGAAGTACTTCTTGATATTCTTCACGATTATAACCAGGAACGGAAGCTTAATCCCGAGTGTTGCGGATGGATCAGCAGGGCATGTGATGTAAGTGGACTGGATGTTTGAGCCAACGATTTCAAGAACGTTTGAGTGAATGTCATCATCTTGGGTGCGCTTCACGTGACCATTGACCACTGCAAAGAACCAAGACACATTTATGTCCTAAGATGGGCATGCACTCTTTATGACAACAAATGCCAGTAAGAAAAGCTATCAAAAGAACTCGCTAGTGATTCACGTCTTAGAATCTCAATGCAATAAGTGAAAACCAAAACGGGCAAACACACGGAACAAACCATTTGTTTATCCTAGAAAAGAAGAAATTCACCTTCTTTATCCCATATCTGCAAAGGCTTGCTCCTGCAGGAGGATCACAGAGAATCAGATGCGAAGAACTTTGTGGAAATCTACATGTCAAGGAAGAATAAGAACGAGAGAGAAGGAATACCCTAGGCTGTATAAAATTGACAAAAATCCCGATTGGAATGTGTTCTTAAACATTCTGCGGAAATTGGTCTGGTACAAAGTGACAGGAGATTGGTCCTGAAACAAGTCGTAAACACCTCCATTAAGAAATCAGATTACTTAAAAACAAGACTGTTCAGCACAAAAATTGATGGAACCGCTGCGTGGAGGGGTAAGCATCACCTGTTTCGGAAGGGACAGTTTCTTTCAACCCTAACAAGGAGGATTACCACAAGGAGAGCTGATCCGTGCCGCGCGAAGCTCAGGTCAGTTAAGCTGAAGCCGATCCCGATCGACGGAGGAACAGCCGGTGAGGAGAGAATGGGGAGCTGAAAAAGGGAGGGCAGGGAACAAGCAGAAAGACGCCAGAATTTGGGCTAGAGCGCAACCCAGTGAGTTCCCGTATGGGCCTGAAATATAGTTTTAGCCCATCATATTGAGGGCCCAAATCCTTCTTACCCACAACCATATTTAATCCCATTGCCCATATAAAGAGACGTGCGCACACATTTCAGAACAGTTATGATTTTGCACCTGAAAGCGAGGAAGCCCGTCGTCTCCCTCCACGTCCATGGCGGGACTAAGGTGAAGGGAATCTCTTCGGCCACCTAAAAGCGAAGATAAACCTGGCAATGCTCGAGCTGAAGATGCAGACGAGGAAGCTGCTTCACGACGGGGTTGGGGCTCGTGAGGTTGAAGCTGGAGTGCGAGAAGAAGCTCCCATCGGTGAAGGTGAAGGTGAAGCTGGTGGAACTGCAACGGACAAAAGGCTTAGGAGAGATCCTACCCAAGACGATCTTGGAATCATGTAGTGTGCTACTTGCAACTGCTACTACTGCTCGTACTAGTGATACACCCACCTCGCCGGAAGTGGGAGAGCTAACCTACATGAGGGCGCAGTTCGAATGACTACATGACAACTAGTGACGGTAACAGTGGGCCTGAATTAAACACGTTCTTGGGACGGCCTCCCTTTAATTTTTTTTCCTTTTTCTTTTTTTTTTCTTATGCTCTTATTTATTCTGGAGGAACCAATAAACAAGGGTGTCGTGTCGTGGGGAGCACATGTACCCAACAGTCATACCTTCCGTTTGCCTGTAACATAAATATATATATATATATGTAATAAATATGTCACGTTTACACAAGCACTGCTGGATTTCTCTATAGATGGATCATGGAGTCCACCTTTTATCTTTGAAAATAATCAAAAGTTCAAGAGTCCGCCAGCTTCAGACGGGGGACGACATTCATCGATTGCAGTTCCTATAACATACACCAAAGAAAATATAATAAAATGATACGCACCAAAGACGAGCCCAGGAAGTATTTGAAGAAAGATGAACATCACCAGCTGAGTCCATATAAAAGGAAACAATGGGTATGCATTAAATCAATCAACAGATCTGAAAAAGAAAAAAGATAATCACCTGTATTAGAAGCTTGCATGCGTATGGCAATTTCATCGTCGAAATATTGTCCCCATTCTTGCATTTAGAACATATGCCTGTTTTCAGCTTATGGCTATAATAACCTAATAAGCCACAAGCTCGACATACCTGCAATGGACAATAACACATGATAAGCCATCATTTCCTTTCCAACTTCTAAACCTAGGGATTATTACAACTAATGTCATGTACATGAATTGTTTTTCAATTACCTGAACCTCGAAAGGATCGCTGGAGATCATTAGCCGCTCATATATCAACATGCTTGCCCCATAAGCTATCAAACAGTCCCTTTCCATTTCTCCAACTCTCAACCCTACCAATTTGATATGTCTCAGAAGCAAAATTTTAAATTTAAAATGAATGGACTCCCATGACCAGAAGGAAACTAATGACCTCCATTTCGAGCTCTTCCTTCAGTGGGCTGCCTTGTGAGCAATGCCCGTGGCCCGTTGCCTCTGGCATGCATCTTATCTAGGACCTAAGTATCATACCATTAATTTATCAATAAGGAGATAAAAATTGCAACTTGTTGTCTGTTTTCGCACAAATAAATCTTGTTCACATTGAAATTCATAGATAAAACAATTCCTCTTGAATGCAGAATTTATTTTGTCATTTGCTTAGCCCCTGAGTAAGAGATATGATAACCAACCATGTGCTTCAGCTTCTGATAGTAAATGGGACCCATAAAGATATAAGCTTGGAGTGGGCAGCCAGTTATACCTGAAAAACCTCTCACCACCATCAGCAATAAGATTCTCATAAAAATCTCAGCAAATAGAATAGACTGATCACAGCAGTCCCATGAATTTCGAGTATACCTGAATAAAGAAAATCCTTTCCATTGTAGCTGAACCCATGCTTCACAAGAGTTTCACTATAACCAGATAAAAAAAAGGAAAACTGTAAAAAACTAATGTTGTCATTTAAGTTCCCAATTATGCCCTTTCTCTTCAACCCTTTTTTCCTACAATTTCCTTCAATACATAGGGAACATTTCCTTCAAATTTAGGACAAAATAAAAGTAGGAATGAAAGGTATCTATTTGATTGAACACCTTATAGCATCGACTCTATCTGCATGACCACTAGGTTCACCAAAGGCACTCCCGTAATGAAATCGCCCACATGAAACTCCTGCTTTGCCACCAAGCAGCTCTATCATCTTTCCAACTGTCATTCGACTGAGGAAAATGAACAGAAACAAGATATCACTGAAGCTCAATGAAAGCAAAGGATTTACCAAACCCAATAATTGTTGAAGAGTAAATCAGATAAATCATCATCAAGAGTTCTTCATAGAGATCTATAGAGATCATCTAAAATATGTATATTTGTGAATATGCTCATTCATTGGAACCTTTTTTAACCAAGAAACGCAATTTTCACAGAGAGCTTGCACATTCTTAGTGGATCTATAGAGATCATCTAAAGTTTCATCAAGATTATATTTCAAGAATTCAAAGTAGGGCAAACGAGAGTGAGAAAATAAAGGGTATATTCCTACATCTGTAATGGTAGTTATCATTTATCAGATAGGTTATAATATCATGCAACATCAACAAATATGTATATGCTGAACTAGGGGCACATTACCTTGGAAATCCATGAGGATTCATAATCAAATCAGGGCAAATCCCACGCTCAGAAAACGGGAAGTCTTCCTGCTGAACAATGGTCCCACAAACACCCTTTTGCCCATGCCTGCTGCTGAATTTGTCCCCCACCTGTAGACAGTATGTATGAGGTTAACATACATCCCGAGAGAAAGAATCATGTACAATCAGTAACACTCAATAAGTAGACTGCATTAGCCTTTACACCTCTGGTCGACGGGTTTGCCGGATTATAAATTTGATGGATAAATTATTATTTTTATCAGACGAAAGAGTCACACGATCCACAACATGAGGTTCTCCTCCAGCAGCGCCCTTATATATTTCTCGGCTAGGTCTGTATTCTCTGTAAAATGAAAAATTATAGGTTAGTCTGAAGCAAATATTATAGATATTACTAGAACACGGACCAGTGGAAGACACAACACAAAATTGAGAAAAAAATTAAAAAAAGGAATATATTAGTATGTGTTAGCTAAATGAAATGATTAAAGTATATGAGAGTAAGATATTTGAGAAACATAGATTATACATTGAATCCATTAACATCATACTGAAGAAAATTCAGAAAAATTCAAACCTATATTATAATAACTACAGTGACCAAGACAAGGAAGGGAAAACATGGTACAATTACAGAACAAGGAGGTATTATTGAAGGTGATGACAGGAAAAAAAAAAAGGAAAGAAAGTGGGCGAGACAATGGGTAATTTTAACCTAAAAAACAGGGTTAGTTGATAAAGTAGCAGGGAAGTGCTAAAGGACAATTAAATCCCCATGCTACATGAAATATATGATTATTTAAAATAAAATAAATAAATTGCAAGTATAAAAGGGAAAGAATAAAAGACAACAAAACCCCTTTACCTTTGCGACAATAGTAGATTAAATCAGAAAAATTAACGGCTCATTGGAAATAATTATCAACCCATTCATTTAATAACTCACCCTTCTTTAAGACCAGTCATAATTGGAGGCCCCCTAGTGATCAAAGGAGTTTCCTTGTTAACATAGATATCACCTGGTTTGATAATTTCTCCAGGTGCAGCAATACCATCATCATCCAATATCTGCCCAAAAGTACATGTTCAACTCAAGAAATAATGGTATATCTGGAATATGGCTTATGCATTTTAACACCTGATGTTAAATATATATAGACTATATATATTAGGTCTTCGTTGAGTCTCCATGACATTGTTACACTTCAGGTGTGCAAATACCAAACAAATAATTGTTGTAAATTTACCACCATGCATTTGAATCTCTAGCTAGATCTAAAAATGAACTTCTACATCACTGTAAGCCTAAGCAATAATGGAGTCAAAAACCATAAGGCTCCCTGGTACAGTCCAAAAATGTAGGTTAAATTAAACTGGGATTAAGCAGAACATAGCGGCTTGATGTGTCCACAGGCACAGTCTCATCCAGTAAAGCGTCAATTAATTTGTTTCATTTTTATATCATAGATTACTCACATCACATGAGACCAATTTGATACTCTTCTTCAGATAAACAACAGATAGTCCTCGTGTCTACAAAAAAGTGGAGGGTACCTTCATTCTTTCCCATTCATTGTCACTTTTGAAGTTTGGGTCAGGCTTCCTTTTAGGTCGAAGTATTCTGTCAGACGTCCTGTTTTCATACTTCTGATTAACAGCACTTGACCTGGTTCAATTATTGACATTTCCAGTCAACATGAGATAGGAATACAGAACCCGGAGAAAGGAACAGATGAATGAATTTAATCTCAGCATAAAGATAACTGTGTACTTTTTCATGACAATACAGCGTCCAAATCCACGGTCCAAGGACGACTTATTCATGACGATTGCATCTTCTATGTCATAGCCACTGTAACTCATCACTGCAACAGTCGCATTCTGTCCTGCTCCAAGCTTATCATATCCAATCTAAAAACCAGAAATTTAACACAGAAAGACGAAATAATGGGAAGCTTTATTATTTTAATTACTTCTGGACTTACAAGCTCAATTGTCCTCGTTGTCAACAGAGGCCGTTGAGGATACACCAGAAGATACAATAATGAGTCCATCCGAAGAAACTGAAGAAATGCAACATAATAAGGTTATTTTAATCCAAAGGAAGACATATACAAAGGAAACATGATTTCTAGATTAACCCAATTATAAGTTTCACAAAATGCCACAAATTATAAAGCATCTCCAATAAGGACGCAATATAAAAATAAAAGAACAAATGCAACTATAATAACACAAAATGGGACCCCAAGTGTTGGAGAGCAAGTATTATATGAAGGGTCTAACCTGGTTATATGCAATATTCCCCATAGCTTGCTTACCCATGGCACACTAAACAAAATAAAACAATTCATATGTAAAAAGTTCCAAACTGGTCAAAGTTAGGAAAAAATTCAGAATGTGCCTCAATAAATTATGCTCTCAATTCTAACAGTTAAAAATAAAGAATGAATAAAGGGAGAGTACCTGATAAGTATTTCTAGGAGACTGATTATGATGAGGGAAAGGAATTAGGCCAGCAACAACACCTAAAATAGTAAATGGCTCTATCTCAATATGAGTCGTATCTGGTGTTGCCTCCCCTTCGTACAAAGCAATCTAAATTGTTAAGCAATCAATCAGTTGTACATCACACGTCCTCTCAAGGATTCTTAGAGAATGAAGGCCATAAAAGAAACAAACCAGAGCATTGTTCTCCTCATTAACATCAAGATATTCAATCAAACCATCTCGCAGAAAATCATTGAAACTTCGGACTCCATCCTTCAATTGAATGAATGAGTAATTAGTCTAGATTCAGGATGATGAAAAGATAAAGAAAGATATAAAATAAAGGGGTTGGTTGTACTATAGGAAGTACAGAGTGGACATACCACCAGCTCCTTCATATGATGCATTTTAATCCTTGATATGCCCTTGTCTGCAATTACAAGTGGACGACAAACTCGACCTCCATCAGATGCTATGTAGACACAACGCTGACAAATTTCCCTCAAAGATTTTAATGAAAATTTTTGAGAAACCAACTCAAATTTTTTAATGAACAAACAAAATTAGAAGTGGAGAAAATTTATGTTTTCCTTAACAAAGTAGTAATTGCAGGTTCAGGGTTGCATCAGCAAATATAATATCAATATGAATAATCTTAACTGACACAATGGGATCAAGACTGTAACCAATTTCTTAGAAAAATGCAGCAATAGCTATTCGTATATTTATAAAAAGTTTTGTTCAGAGAAATAACAGAACATTAGGTCTAAAGTCTCCTTATCCCACGTGGATGATGTTATTTGACTTGTAACCTAATTTATTAAGGTTCCTGCCTCTTCCATAACATAAAATATCAAAACTTTAAAATGAGTTTTTTATACTTCTATAAATTATAGAGAAAGTATCTAACATTAAAAAGAACACAATATAATGTACAAAGGGGAATCAAAATAGTTATATTACAACAATAAGAAAAGAATATACCTGCTTCTCATTAACAAAAATGCTAACAAACTCGCCCACTTTGCCAGCTCTACGTAACTTCCTCAGAGCATCTGCAAATCTCTGAGCAAGAAATTTGAAACAAACTTACACAACTTGTTGAAAATCTTACCAACTCTGAAACTATTTTAGCACATGAGATCAGATGCATTCATAGAAAGGAAGAAAAAGGGTACCTGAGGCTTCCTATGCTTGCCTAGAATGAGCCCATTAAGTATAATCAGAAAAGTATTTGGAATATGGAGCTCTTCTCCAGAGAGAAATTCCAAGTCTTCAACTCCCAAGAAATAGCACTATTATCAATAACTAGAATTTATTACTAATAGTAGAAAACATCTATTTTCCATTCCAAATAACATCACTTCATTTCATATAATTATGTGTATTAAATATCTATGTTACAACATAGTTAACCACAACGCTATATGCCCTTGAATCACAAATCAGCAACCATTAATAAGAAAATTTTACAATAAATAAATTACCATAGAAATCAACGGGGCCTCCTCTTGATCAGTAGTGACATGAGTCATCAAAGCTAGATTCTTCACCAATCCACATGACTCACCTTCTGGAGTGTCACATGGACAAAGCATCCCCCACTGCCACCCAAAATTTTCAATATAAGAAGCCATAAGAGTAAATAATCATTAGCAGTAAAACATGAAGATCAACAAGAAAGACAAATTCCCGGCTCATATATAATCACTCCGACAACCATTACCTGACTGGGCTGCAATGCTCTTGGTCCACTAACTTTTCTTGATTTCTCAAATTGTGGTTGGATTCTTGTCACGTGGCCTAATGATCCTATAAAAGAAAGTCTTTGAAGTACCTTCAAACAAAAGGTTTACTAATCACACACTATAAATATGGCTTCCAATAGCATCACAGTAAATGAAACAAAGGCTAAAATTGAATGGAGAGAGTGGGGAAAAGGAGAACCTGTGTCATTCCTTTCTTGTGCATTCTGAACCTCTTTACATCCCAATTTCCAGTTGACAAAGCCCTTTCTAAACCATTAGTTATATTATCTCTAAGTAGTAACTGCAAAGAGGAAGCATTTAAATTTAGATGATAGAAAGTAAGGTGGAAAAATTGAGGATACAATTAGTTGATTCACAGGATAATTTCTGAAAATAAAAAAAAATTCCAAAAAAATACAAATTTTGATATTTTCACTTCAGTTCAACATTAGAATGCAAATTAGGTTACATACCATGGAGAAGTCCAATGAGCTAGACCTGCTACTCTTTGATAGAACAGTATCTACATGCTTCTGGACCTCACTAATCATAGTCTTGAATAAATCCTACAAAAGGTAATTATATTTAGTGAATTATGCACACCTCATGAAGGAAAGGTTAACTGAGTAAACAAAAGATACCTCAAAAAGCAGAGCGATCAACTGGCCAGATAACTCCAATCGCTTGTTTCCCACATAATCCTTGGGAATAAAAAAATATATCATCAGATCTCTAGCATGCAATGCATCTATGTGTGGGTGAGATAGAGAATAGTTTGATCGGAAGAAAAAAGACTGTAATTCTTTTGTGACTGAAGTGAACTCACAAACCTTGTCATCCATTGCATCTTTATTCAAAATTGCCTCCATTACGCGTCTAAGCATAACCGAAACATACATGCATTTCGGATGATAGTTATTATTAATCACCTGATAGAAAAATAGATAAAATGTACACTTAATGTAAGAAAATGAAAGAATAATTCACTCCAAATGAAACTTAGAGGTAAATAGTTGATGAAGAGAAGGCATGGGAACAGGAAAGTACCCGAACATTTGCAAGAAATACATCACGTAGTACGGATAAAGCTCTGCCTTCCTATAAATGTATGAAATAAAGTTGGTACAAGAGAAATGACAGTCCCACAATACATGCAATTAAGTATAAAATTTATGAATGTGAAGGAACCTTCGAAGAGGGAATATTTCCAAACGACAGCTTCTTCACCTGCCACATTAATTAAAGAAAGTGATAAATAGGTTTCCATATAGAAAACACATATAAGAAAATATGTCTCATCAATTCAGTTCCACGTGAGATTATTTCCCAATGTTTTCTATTAAAGTTTCATTCATAGAGTGGTTCATCAAGAAGATCATTTCTCATGGTTGTTACTATTTCACAAAAGTTACAACTAACTAATCTAATTCAATAAATAGGCTAAACTCTTTGAAAATACGAATAAATGGCGGGGGAACCATAGCATAAAACAATGAGATCAATAACTGATATCTAGATTCAAAGAGACAACTACAATAAATTAATTCCAGTAATTACCATAATACAAAGGCAACATTAGCAATCGAGCTATTGAGAAACACAGCTTTTGCATTTTGGAATTATAAGTTAGGCAAAATGCGAAACTAAGGTAAAACCATATGACAAACCTTCCCCTCAAGGTATTCAAGTGCTTGTGGCTGTGTATGTATACCAAGGCTGACACATTCCTGCAATGAAGAGAAATTAGACAAAAAGAAATAGATGTAACTTTCAAAGTTCTTCATCTGAAATGAATAGATGCAGTAGCTATGAAACTAATTATCCTCTGTAATCGAGATGTAAAGAAACAGATATCTATTTGACAAGGATTTAGACTAAGAACTAATCCATGAGAAATGGTATCGAAAGCATATAAACACAAAATTACCTCAATTGAAGGAAGAAGGAGGGCACCATATCTGGGATCCCTTCCAATCATTTGAACAACCTCTTGATCACATTCCATTCCCATGGCCTTCATTACAACCATGATTGGAATACTCTGCAAATGCACATAAGAAAAAAAGTAAACTATTTTTCTAAAGAAATTAAAAGGACAAATACATGTACAACTTTACTACCTTCGTGAATAGATTGAGTTGTAGATACAACTTCTCCTTTTCCATGACAATGACTGTTTTACTTTTAGTCGACTCAGTGCTACTTGTAACTGACGCAATTATACTACAATATTAAAGGCAAAAGTGAGCATAAGAAAACAAGAAAAGAGAAATGCACTGGAACTTTTAATTAACATGGGCATATTAATGAAGTGCTGAGCTGTGAATTAAACAACATTGGCACCTAACCAGTCAAGCACCAATGGAAAATTAACCAAGAAAGGTATGAATAAGAGATGCTAGAGCAGAATACTTACTTTCCTTTCTTGTCAGTTTCAATAATTATTCTATTCTTCGATAATTGTTCTTGTATAAGAATAACCTGCAAAAATACTTGATCAGTAGATCAAGAATCGACTGAAATAACAGTTTAAAATCATTTAGCAAAATTATTGTAACAAAACATATTTTTTATGTAGAAAAGAAAAAAAGGAACACTAGGCAGACGTCATTTCATTCAGTGGACCCATATGAGTGATAGTAAAATAAAAAATTCAAAGAGTGGCAGCATAAATGATGCATACTTCTAAATAAGAAGTCATAAGCAACACTTTGAAGTGGCATAGGTGATGCATATACGAAGTATTTCTTAAGAGAAAGGAGCAATAATCAACACCTTTGCATGAACAGAAGATTGGGAAGCTAAAGGGGCTTCAAACACTGGTAAATTTCAGACATGAGAAACAAATAATCTAGTTTCCGTAGCAGTTGTCAACTCAATGTCTTTGATATAGTCAACTGCCATTTATCATCTAACATACGTCCATCTATTTCTGACACGAAATGCACCTTCACCTATCCACATTAATCAATTCCAAATACAATAATATTCTTGCTAATTTCTTACAGCACTGTGCATTTGAAGGGCCAGAGGCGATGAGCGACGAAAAAGGAAGATGATGCTGTCTTACCAGAATGTATTAATAACTTTTCCAAGGGAATAAGTGGAGTTTTTTAAGATTCAAAATTGTAGCAATCCATGTCAGCCAAAAACTTTACCTTTTCAGTTCCTTTGATTACAAAATAGCCTCCAGGGTCCAAGGGGCATTCACCTAAAGCCAAAAGCAGGCGGTTCAATTGCCCATTAGAGAGGCTTCCAAACAAAAGGTCTTGCATAATATGGAAAAGCTAGACGATGAAGCTGTCAAATTCAGGCATACTGACCAAGCCTGGCAAGTTCTGCCTCGTCTTTCCCATATAAAACACAGCAACAACTTCGAAGCATGATGGGCATCCTCCCAATTGTAACATCATTCTGAAAATTATTTTATCTCAGCACATGTAAAATGCATAATAAAAAATTGGAGTGCTAGTTTGTTCTGTTTACCTTTGCTATTGTGGTGTATTCTAGATGACTTCCTTTTGTATACTCTATATCAACCAATATCGGAGCAGCATACCTAGGATTAAACAGGTGATTACAATGTGCACAGTTGGATTGTAACAGGGAAGACCTAAATTTGTATAAGCCAAAAATAGCCTTGAAACTCGCCAAAAAGGGGGTGATAATGGATGCGCAAGGAAAAGTAGAAAGTAAAAAATATAATCGGCAGAAGTAGAGGAATCAAAAGGCAAGATCATTTGTACAAAATCCAGAGAAAGATGTCCCCCCAGAACCCAATAATGTATTTTCTAGTATGAGTGGAACTCAATGAAAATCATGAAATTATGCTTTTTAACATATGAACCCAAGAAGAGGACTCTAAACAAAAGGAAACTTTGAATTACTAACTAAAATACTGGTACATCATGGCAGAACCATGAAGAAAGAAGGAGGCAACAGAAAAGCAAAATTATATTGATCATCATTTTGAAGTAAAAATAAAAGGTATGATTGGAACTCAAACAGATACAAGTGAATGATGACAGTCATGAAATGATGATTTTTAATATATGGACCAAAACTTTGAATTACTAACTAAAATACTAGCACAACGTAGCAGGACCCTGGGCCTAATAAAGAAAGAAAAAGATCTCAGAAAAACAAAATTGTCTTGACTATCAATTTGAATTCAAAGTAAAATTTTTGCATCCTTTCATGCTAAGAAAATGGCAAACGAATATTATCACTGCAGGAAAACATTGCAACACTCCACGAAATTGCCATTATAGGAGAAATTTCTGCCCTCGCTATGGTAAATAGAAGGGTGAGAGCTCAATTATTTTCTGAAACAAATAATTAAAAGGCATGCAATGCATAAAACATACGTCATATCAGTTAAACGGCATTTCTGGGGTGAAAGATCATCAACAACGCCATCCCCCATTGCAACAGTAGGGTTCCCAATTCTGACATCTTTGAACCTGCATTTATTTAAGAATAGGTTTCTTAATCAGTTACTTCACCTTTATCCCCAGTCACATTCCTCTTCTTTGTTAAAATAATATCAATCCCTACTCTAGTATTACCAGATAACTTGATAATAGTCTCATTTTGATAAGCAACGAGAAAAACAAATTATATAAGCTATCTTGACATTAACAACACAGCAGATCCTCTCTACTAAATTCTGATTGGTTGACAGGGAGGGCGTTATTATTAGAAACACTGAATGAGGCAAATTTCAATCAAAAAAAGGGAAAGAGAAATGAGATATAAAGCATAACAATCACCTAACATAAAGGTTTGGCTGGACACTGGAGACGATACGATCATTAGCACGGACTATCTTCTTTATGTCGGTATTAACAAGGTAATTGAATGAATCCAGATGTTGCTTGACTAGCCCCCTCACCTAGAAACCCATATGAGCACGTATCAATGAAATTATTCAGAATAACGTTCAAAGTGATACATCCATCCAAAAAAATAAGAAACACACTTATAATCCCGCAATGAGGAAAGCAAAAAAAATTGCTTTTAACTGGGGAAAACCTTGAGTATGATACAAAGGCATAAGTGCAAAACCAAATTCCATGATAAAAACGTTATCTTTCAAAAAACTGCGTTTACCTTCAGGAACTCAGGAACCAGCTGGAATTTGTCAACAGCAGTTTTTATAGGAGCGGCCGCTTTCCGGTAGTCAATATCTGGGAATCTGGAAAAAAAACCATCGGAAATACACTCTTGATAGTGCAAAACAAACGAGTCTGAAAAATTGAACGATGTCCGGGAGAGTGAAATTCTAAAATTCATACTCCTATGACGAGTTCATGCAAGGAAAAGGTAGCCAATAGAGGTAGAAGAGAAGTGCGTACTCTCCGTTATGCATTATTTCTCCAATCCTAAAGTTCACAGAAAGTTTTGCGGTGGATGAGACAGGGAGTGATGAAGAAGAGTGAGCAGCCGGGGCAATGAACGGGAAGTCCTTCACCTGGTTCTCAACAGACGGCCTTCTTCTGCAAGGAAGAAAACCGCCCCGCCCTAAATTGGGAAAATTAGATTTTTTTTTTTTTTTTTGCTCAAAGGGAAAATTAGATAATATTTACACTTTTGGTGCTAAACTTTTGAAAAGTGTAACATTTTACTACGTTCAGTCTTTACAGCCTGGCACGTGACGTGGATACCGATTCATCGATAAATGCTGACGTCTGCTTAAAATAATAAAAAGAACAGGGAAAAAAACGGTAGGCCCGCTTGAGGGCAGCCACGCTCCCTCCGCGCAGTCATTGCCAGTACCTCCGGCAATCGGTGGTGGAGCGAGCCGCCTGCGAGATCTTAAGCAAAGCTCTGCGCTTGTGATATACCAGCAGCAGGCCAGTGGCATTATTGTCATAAGACTTTTGGATCTCCATTCTCCACCGTCTCTTTCTCAATATCTCAAATTCCATGGCTGATATTTTTTTGTGGAAAATTTGAAACCATAAAAAGTTGCACGGAATTTGAATTCAAGAAGCCAATACTTGCCTTGAAACGTCTTGGGAAGCCCGGATTCTGCGCTGCAGGGAGGATCTCTTCTGCTAATGTTGGACTTGTACATTTTATTTATTTATAATTAAAATTTGGTCGAAAAAATAAATTTGTATCGGCAAAACTTATTAAACCAAGTGTTATTTTGAATATATTATGTTATTTTAATATTTAAGTCGAAAAAAATTGTTTTTGGAATAGAAATTATGTAGTGGGTACCACGTGGGATAGCCAATATCTAATGGAAATCTAATAAAAACTTGTTTTGTGGTAGGTAGCTGTGCCTGCTTTGGATTTTCTTTATCATATGTCGGTAGGCACGAGAATGCATTTTTTAATCCAGTAAGAGACAGTGGTGTGATAGCCATGGTACACGAGAAGGAAGGGAAAGACATGATGATGATGGTGATGATGATGGTGATGATGATGGTGATGATGATGGCTATATCATAGTTACTGCCATGATCAGTACTTGTCAATGAAGTCTGCGATGCCGGAGAAAAGCCGATCGGTCTCGGCGGACGTGGCTGGGTCCGTGTCGACAGCAATCTTATTGAGGTAAAAGCTGTGGGTCATCCCGTGGCTGATGAATAACTCCACCTCCTTGCCGGCCTTCTTCATAGCTTCGTAGTACTCCATCTCTGTGTCTATGATCAGGTCATTCTCTGCCACGCACAGCAGATACGGAGGCAGCTTTAGCTCTTCCATCGGCGGGGCCGCTTCGCCCATCGGGCACGTAATTAGATGATCCTTCGTGGCCCCCACAGGAAGCCCCAGTCCCAGGAACTTATCCACCATGTCTAGGGTTAGGAATGGCGACTGCGGGTGCTCCAGCTCCGACCGGCTCCGCTCCGACCTCAAGAACCCCGGGTGGATGGGGATCGCACCGGCCACCCTGATATCGTCTCTTCCGGCCCTTACTGCAACTTCATGGACGAGGTTCCCTCCCGAGCTGTCTCCTATAAGGAAGATCCGGCTGAAGTCCCCACGAGCCTCGAGCCACGGCTCGATCGCGGACGGATCCCCCCTGGCCACACCCTGGAGCCAGAGGAGCGCGCTGTAGGCGTCTTCAATGGCCGCTGGGAGGCGGTGCTCGGGTGCCAGCCTCAGGAAGACCGACACGCATATGGCGGGGACCGAGCGGGCGAGCTTCGAGTAGATGGGGTAGTACATGTACCAGTCAGCCTGGCTGATGCAGAAGCCTCCGCCATGGAAGTGGATGATGATGGGCAGCTTCTTATTATCATCCTCAGGCTCAGGTTCGGGCTGGTATATACGGACGCGGAGGCCGGAGGTCTTGTCGATGACCACATCGCGTACGGCGACCCCATCGACGAATTCTTCGTGGGGAGCCACCGGCTCGGCCATGAATTTGACCTCCGGGGGACCGTTCCAGGTTCGATCGACCGAACCATCTTCAAAAACCCGGAGCCAACCAGAGACCTCCTCGACTACCCTCTTCTGCAACGCCATACTTGAGATTGATTTGGATTGAAGGAAATTAGTGCGTAGATAGGCAGAGCAGTGTTTGTTGTGTATAGGCTAGAGCGGTTGTTGTCCTTTATATAGAGAGCCTAAGCCTAAGCCTAAGCTAGCATGCTACGAACAAGACAGGAGACACTAAGTTTCCATGAAAATATGGATGCGAATGACCGACGACCCTTTTCCTGTCTCCAAATCCGACGGAGTGGAGTCGAGTCTATACATACGGGCACGAGACGACTCGTGATTAAATGTTAGTCTGAATTGACAAAAACATCCTTGGATATTTTCACCAAATTTTCAATACTGCCACTGTCGGACTCGCATGGAAAATACCCTGCTGACTCTGAAACTGCGACTACGAAGAAGGCCTCCTCAAATAGAGCAAATATTTACGGGAATTAATACGTAAATTATTTAAATTATGTAATAATTCACCCTTATATTATTTGGTGAGCACGTGAACGCAGCAGCGGTGGGTCCAATATTATAAGTTATGTTATGTACCTGACATGCCAGATGGCCCATATTGTAATTTGCGGTTTAAAATAAAGAAAAATGTGTGAAAATGGAAGGAATTTCTGGTGTGATGTTGAATTAGTATAAGATAAAAAATAAAATAAATTTATATTTTAAGCGGTAAAACTATTTTAATTTTCAGCGGTCATTTACAAGTGGAAACCAAAGATGAGGCCACGTGCCAGGACAAGCCAGCTTGCCAGTGGGAAGTTAAGGCAGTTCGTCGTTGCAAGCTTCACGTGGACTGGACCAAGGGGGCACAACTTGGCAGACCCAGACCATTATTTACTATTCAGCGGCAAGGCAAACTAAGGTAAATGGGCCTTCCGGTTTATGATCTAACCACTCATTGGACTCCGGAGAATTGTGGGCTGTGGGACTGCCCTGGTTCCTCCAATCAATACCCAGTGAACAGGGTAGAAGACAAACCAGGTGGACATGACACTGAGCTCCCAAGATAACCATCCCCTTCCTTTTTCTTTTCCTTCAATCTTCTCACACGGAACGTTTTGCTTAGTTTTCAATTTGTTTGGTTAACTTGGCTGATTGGTGAAATTTACCATCGATGGGAAAGGGATGTGAGGTTGTGGACTTGTCATTTTTCTGCGTTTCCTTGTCGATTCCAAGTAGTCTCAATCTCTTCTTCTACATGGGACGCTATCTCCTCTACCTTTCTGCAGTCCATGCATGCACCAAGTATCAAGTGGTTAAATTGGCCCCTTTAACCTGCACATCGGACAGTATAAAAACAAAATAATGGTCAACATGCATGCAAGATATCTCCAGCAACTAAGAAGATATGGCCTTTTTCTTTTTACCATTCTTTATCAATCAATGGAATAGCTAGGCTGAAGCTGAACTGAAGTGTGCACTTCCTCCCTTTCATGTCTCCCGCTGAGGCCAAACCCCGCAAAATTCTCTTTTTTTTTTTTTTTTTTTTGTTTTGGTGGTTTGTTTCAATAAGACAAGAAGTGTACAGCAAAAAGCTGCCAAAAAAAGCCACGAATAGGATTGCACTAATTCACCACGCTTGAATATTCACCAGTTGGAATAAGCTGGAGAGGAGTGGCACTTGAATCTTTGACCAGAGAACGTCTCTCGCCTTTCTTTTTTTCCCTGGCTATGGCTTACTCTTTGTTATGCCTTTGTTTTGGAATTCACTAATAGGTAGAGCATGCATGCAACAATTTGATTTGATTGATTACGGTATTCTTCTGATGTTATTGGAAAAAATAAATATAACGAGGAAAGTGTTGCTTAATTTTGTCGGTAACCCAATTAGATTACAAAGAGTGACCCGGGACGTGGACGAACTATTGGATATGTCTTGTTTATAAAGAAATGGGGGGAACTGACGATGATGATGATGCAGCTTTTCGGTCAAAGAAAGGGCGTTTCAAAAGGTTAGAGCTAATGGAGCTTTTGCTTTGCTGCAAAGAAGAAAGATGTGACAATAAGGTTAGTGGTGATCGTTCTTTTGAGTACAATCAATAGGACAGTGCATGCAGAGTCCCGAGCTGGTTAACTAGCTAGCTAGTGGAATTGTAGGAGAGATAGATCATATGAATAAGAAAAGGAAAAGAGGACAGCAAATTCTTGCACCGTTGGAACTTTGGAATTAAGGACTATTATATATATGTATACAATGCTACTTTTAAGTTGATTATTTATCGTGACCAAGTATTCTTCATATTGATTATATACTTTGGTTTAACATGGAAGCCACCTCCTTCAGTCCAGCCCTTCTGCCTCAAGGAAGAAGATAGACCGGTCTGGTGGCCAACCCGACCCATACACTTACTCTCACTGGACCCACCCGTTTTGTGGGTCTGTTTCAATTGCCATCCCTAACTCTAACTCAAGTGAGTCTATGCCATACATATGTGCTGTACCCAGGAAAGAAAGAAGGGACAAACCCTCATGGAATTAGAGTGCAAGTTAATAGTAGGAGTTGGATTAGTTTTAGTTTATTATTAGATGGAGGGATGTATCATATTTCACAATTTAATCCAAAGTGATCAGCCTACTTACTTTTCTGGGTTCCATTTTGGTTGGATGATGGCCATCAATGGGAGTCAGAGACAATTGAGAAGTGGTACATCTCAGCAAATCATCCACTGCTGTCTCCCCTTCCATGCCATGCCCCATGCCCATATTGAAAAATCCCCGTGTTTATCTTATAATATTCATTTTAAATTTATTTCCTAATTGTAGTAACAATGGGTATAGATGCATGAAATTTGAAATTATGAGATGGTGTATACTTTAACAATATCAACTGCAACAGATATGTTAAATTAATTAGAAGAAAAAAGCATCTATTATTGCATCATATGTAACAGTGCACATATTATTATATAGCACGAGTACATACTCACTTTAGGGAAGATGACGAATCCCCCACAAACATATATGATTGGTGGTTGTTGATTCCACCTCCATTTTGGCCCTCCACTCATCTCTTATATTTTAATTTTACAGCCTTTTTATTTTGTTTTTTTTTCGTTCTGGAAATTCTAATGGAAGAAATGTTACTGTCATTAAGGTAGATAAGATAAAATTATGCTTGCATTGGCTTTATGGTAACCCTTGAATAATTGAACCAGCTTACGCCATTTCCCATTTGCTAGCTAGATGACTCAGACCACACACTCCACTACAAATCAAGCTGAAACACAATTGGTCCATGGACACATATCCATAGTTCTCCTTTCCCCCATCCTCGGCATCCTATAAATACCCTTCACCATCACCTCCTCCTCCTTAGGGAAGCAAACTCTCTCTTGTGAGCCCCCTCTTCTTACTCTTAGTCACACCAAAACCATTTGTCCCCTCCCTTTTTCTCCCTTCCTGGAACATGGAGAAGCTTAGGTGTAGCAAGTTCCTCGAGAGCTCCAAGCCCTACTTTGCCATGATCTCCCTCCAGTTCGGATATGCCGGCATGAACATCATCACCAAGGTCTCCCTCAACCGGGGAATGAGCCACTATGTGCTGGTCGTCTATCGCCACGCCTTTGCCACTGCCGTTATTGCCCCCTTTGCCATCATCTTTGAAAGGTAGTAACTCGAGCCAGCTCAACTTATATAAGCTAACATGCACCCACTCTCGAATCGTACAACATGACTGATGAGTGTATCTGCAGGAAGAAGCAACCCAGGATCACCTTCCCCGTATTCATGCAAATATTCGTCCTGGCCCTTCTGGGGTGAGAGCCCATATCATCCCTAGCTAACTAACTAGTTTCCCCTTATTCGTGCATTTATAATATCATCACAATTCTCTACTCAATTCTGTAACAGGCCCGTCATAGATCAGAACTTCTACTACGCGGGTCTGAAGTATACTTCGCCGACCTTCTCATGCGCAATGAGCAACATGCTCCCTGCTATGACCTTTGTCATGGCCGTGATATTCCGGTGAGCGGCGGCCGCGCCTAGTTGTTTCTCGGCGGAGGAAATTGGTGGTAGATCAGAATAATTAATATGTTTACTCGTATACTGTTGCTGTTGATTATTAATTAGGATGGAGAAACTGGATATAAAGAAGGTGAAGTGCCAGGCAAAGGTGATAGGAACGGTGGTGACAGTAGCAGGGGCCATGCTGATGACGCTGTACAAGGGCCCTTTGGTGGAAATGGTGTGGTCGAAGCACGTCCATCCTCGTAAGTCGTATGTTACTGACACCACCGGCACCACCGACAAGGACTGGTTCCTCGGCTCCATCCTCCTCATCATCGCCACCCTCGCCTGGGCCTCTCTCTTCGTCCTCCAGGCGAGTGTTTCCAAGTGCATCGATCAGTTACCTACAGTGCGATGTATAATTCGAAATATAACGGTGGATCGACGATCTTTTTCTGTTTCTTGGAACAGACGAAAGCCCTAGAGACATACAGGAACCATCAGCTCTCTCTGACATCTCTAGTGTGCTTCGTGGGGACCCTTCAGGCAATCGCTGTCACCTTCGTGATGGAGCACAGGACCGGCGTCTGGAAGATCGGGTGGGACATGAACCTGCTCGCTGCTGCCTACGCTGTAAGCTATCGAACTTTTCCTCCGGACATGCAGTTTTTAGGCTGCTATAGCAGCGAGTAATCACCGATTATGGCACTTGCAGGGAGTTGTGACGTCGAGCATCTCGTATTACGTGCAAGGACTGGTAATCAAGAAGAGAGGTCCTGTGTTTGCAACTGCTTTCAGCCCTCTGATGATGATCATCGTGGCCATTATGGGCTCCTTCATCCTAGCTGAGAAAATCTTCCTTGGAGGGTACGTAATCTTAATTACTGTATGTATTGATCATTCGCTCCCTTCATCTGGACAACGACGACGATACTGATCTGTTTTGGTATGGGACAGAATCATAGGGGCAGTATTGATAGTGATGGGGCTTTACTCGGTGCTGTGGGGAAAGCACAAGGAGAAGCAGGAGGAGGACCGACAGAGGAAATTGCTGGAACTCCCAGAGGTCGTGAAGGTGCAGCAGCAGGACCGCTCTTCCGCCCAAGAAGTTGTAAACGGGAAAGCATCGGCCTCCGGCGTCGGCGTTGTAATCAGCATGCCAATGCCAATCCCAGAGTCGCCCCTGGTCAAACCCAGCCAAATGCCGTCGTCCAAGGAGTGATGGAGCGTGGGTAAACTAAAATTGGGATGTGGGAGAGCGAGAGGTTCTCTTTTTTGGTCGTCTTCTCATCCCCATTTTACATTTCTGCAACTCTTCTTCTCTAATATCCACAGCCTCCTTTGCACCCCCACCCCACCACCCTTTTATCTTCTTTTTCTGGTCATCCTAAATGTTTTTCTTCTATGTGGGAGACATGAAAGCTAGCTAGCTAGTAAATGTACTGTAAAGGAAAGAAATGATGATGGGCATGGGCTAAATGTACCGCTTGAAATTCGAGGAAATCTAATAACCTCTGTTTTTTCTATGTTTATGTGTGTGGAAGCGAATGATTATGTATATGGAGGGATGGGAACTTAATACTCGACCATGTGGCGAGGTACAATTAACCCAGATCAGATGAGAACAGATCTTAGAGACGACGTATAATTGTTAGATCAGTGTAGTGTAGTTGACTTACGATAGAAAAATCACAGTGGATTCCTCGTTGTCTTGTTGTGGAATCCGATGCTTCACAATGCCATCATTCTCCTGACTCAGATTCCAAAAACCAGCTTATGTCATCACTATTATATATTCTTCTTCCACTATATATATATATGTGTGTGTATATCCTCTTATACAAAAACCAGCTTATATCAATTAGGTAATGACAACAGAGGTTGATGCTGATGAGTAAATCACTCTCAGTTGTCCCCCCTTATTGGTCATATTTCCTGTGTCGTTACCCACTCACAAAGTAGATTTTGGGATGCAACATCATATGGGACCGTTTGGGAAATATGACCCAACTCCACAACAATGGACATTGTGCTTACGTCTACCATTACCCATATTAGGCCAACAAGTCTATCAGTGGGATTGCTAGTTGAGTAGAGAAGCATCTAACTAGCTAGTTTAATTAGACCCTTTTGCTTGCTGATAATATGCAGATGCAAATTCTGCTCCAAAAACTTTGGCCTCCTCAGCTCTGGTTTGAAAGGAATCACTTCTTTTCTTTTTTAAGAAAAAATAAATAAATTAGCTAGCATAAGAATCTCATGGGAAAAAAAGTTGATATTCGGAGTGGGCATGCACTGAAATGATATCATATGGTGGATAAGGAATGAAGTGTATAGGTATACTTGCAGGAACGTCACATTTGCTTTTGCAAACACCATAATTGGGCTGGCTCTGGGTATAGAGTAAATCCATCCATGGAGAATGGCATATGGTATATTTTTTGGAAGTCGTGGCCAACTCGTCGTGTCTCCTTCATGTGGAATAGATCATTATATTTATATTTATGCATATACACATGCAGTAGCAATTATAGCATCTTCTTTTGGTTTTAACCTTTATACTCGTGTATTGCTTGATGATGCCTGCATCTTGCATAAGCTTATCATCTCTTTAAATCCCTTTTTTCCATTCCATTTTCTATTACTGGCACCTTAGAGAAGCTCACTGCCGACCAAGTTATTATAGTAACCATTCATATGAATGGTTATTTACAGTAAGTAAACCCTAACGGAGTATAATGGGAGAGGAGCTGTCCAAGGAACAAATTCGGGGGGAAGCAGAATTTCACGAAATTATTGGCCAATTAATAACACACGAGTATATCTAAGTACGTGGCTGGCTGGAAACAACTGAGGAAGAATTACACATTTTTCTGCTTAATTAATTAATTATATATACTGAAAACCTTACTTATAAAAGCATAGAATATATTATATATTATATAGTGAGAAGGAAAGATGGATAGATAGTGAGATGCACTCTTCACGCACTAAGGCACAAAAAAAAATTACAAAGAGACACTAATAAATATTAGTTCATATCCTCAAGGAAATCCACTTAGAATATATATACACGGCCTGCCTGCCTGCCCCAACGATTCCCCACGTACATATTTATTTATTTATTTATTCCCTGCTTGCCATTTTCTTAGTTCTACCCACAATTTGCAACTTTCTCAAATTCTGAATATTTTGCCCTTTAATAAATCTTAATTACTCGACCCATTGGATATATAAATAAAATCCAGCCAATCAATTTAGGTAGATGGTACCATATCGATTAACTCGGGTTAATTTACTTTAGTTACCTATTGACTATCGGGCCTCGCTTCTCTCTATTAAGCTCAAGGCCCTTGTAGAGTTTGAGGCCCGATGGCCCATTACAGTCTTTACTTTCAGGCTCCCGCTTGAAAGTGCCAACGGCAAAGATCTCATCAGTCATCCCGTCCTTACCTTCCAAAAATGGCGACTACCAGTAACTCATTCTGCTCTCCTCCTCTTACTCGGCTGCCTCTCACGGAGCTGGCGAGACCCCTGCCTCATCGGATGAGAGTTCGCTGCTTCTCTTCCTCCCCGTTGTCGCGATTCGACGCTGGTCGGACACTGGCGCAGATACAAAATTCTGGTGTCATAGCCTGCCTTCGCGCCAATAGGTCTTTCTCTTTGCCTTCATCTCGTATTTTGCATTAAATGCCGCTTTCTCGATCTTTTCTAAGTTCGATAAGGATGTAACTATGTAGTCCGGAGCTGGCTATGGAGGCTGCCCGTGCTGCACTTGGAGCTGGCGTTTCAGTTGTTAGTCCTCTTCCTCCTAGTCTAGCCATGCCTTGCCTTTTCTTATACCAATGAACTTGATTGAAAGGTCATGTAGTATTATGCTAACCTGTTCATTATGGTTGGCCTGAATTAGCTGCAATGCCGATATTCAATCGAAATTAACAAGAGAGTGAAACTAATATGGTCTACAGCCATCAAAATATACATTCAACATGTTATATACTATTCTATAGCTGATTGCTGTTCTGATGAGATGATTTTTTTTTATTCGTGTAGCTGGAGATTGTGATGTCTACTCCAGGTGTGCTCGAGGTTGTCTGAAGATGCAATTTTCATCTTGCATTTATAATTTACCTGCACATTTGGGGAATTTATCTGCTTATTAATTAATCAGGTCTTAGAGCAGCTGGTGCTAGACTATCCTGCAGCAGTTTTAGGAGTAACCTTCTTCCTTATTACCTTTTTATTTGAATGAAGTTATTTTCTCAATATTTATATAGTTTTTCTCTGTGATTTCAACCATTTTCAGTATTGAAAATATGTTAGGTTGGAACTGTTTTAAATGTCAAGGATGCTAGTATTGCCATGAGTGTTGGTGCAAGATTCCTCATGAGTCCAGCAATTGTTGAGGTATGCACTTGGAGTTCCAAATGAAAATCTGGGATTGTGAGTTACAGCCTGCCTCATGGTTTTCAATTTTAGGTTCCCCACAATTAAATCGTGGTCATTAGTAGCATATTCATTGCAGTTATCACATCCGGAAAATTTTACTTAGCTGGGAAGAGATGGTAGCTTTTGCTAAATTTTGTCATCCACGTCTATCTCTTCATTGTCCTTTATCCTTTAAAATTGTGTTATTTTTGTTAATATCAAATATGCTCTTATTTTCCAGTAGAATAATCTTGAGGAAAGGCCAATCACAGCTATTGCTAAACAAAATATGAATCCGGGGCCCTATGATTTTTCCCCTCACCTTTATATCAGCATGTGGTTATTAAGGACCCTCTTGATTTGTTATATAATGATTTGGGGGCTATTACATGCCATTTTTTGTGTGCCTTCCATCCACTCCCCTTTTCTCTAAAACTGTTTTCTGTCATTAGGGCATCATGGCTGATGTGCAGAATAGCAATGTTCTATATATTCCTGGTGTTATGACCCCAAATGAAGTAAGTTCACCTTAATTCATAACTTTCTTTTCTTTCAAATGCGAGGTTTATGGAGAAGATTGTTCGCCCGGAGTCGTATAATTTGTTTCTTTTCTAAGTTGGTATTTACTACACTAAGAGTGTGATTATGAATCATAGATATCAGTATTTATATCGTTGTCTGTTTTCAACGTATTCGGATTCTCAATGATAATGTTCCATGCAGATACTGTTGGCTTATAATGCTGGTGCAAAAATTGTGAAGGTCAGTACCATTTTCTTAATTCTCCTCAAAAGTATAATTTCCTTAACTAAGTCATGTTTGTTTGAAACTCTTTTGGATACATATTTGAGGATTACATTTGTATTGCTTTGATTATAAATTGCTGAAACTTTTGGCTGACACGATTTTTATCAGATATATTGTGACAGATTTCTCCTAATGATTTTTTTCCTGCTGTGTTTCAGGTTATTCTAATTCCAGTTTGATGAATGTTTATTTGCACATAAATGGAAGTGTAGACTCCAGTCCTCAGAACTCAATACCTGACTTATTATAGCAGCTGAGACTTAATCTCTGTGGTTTGATAGGTTTATCCTGTATCAGCTCTTGGTGGTGTCAATTACATATCGGCAATTCAGAAGCCTTTCTCCCACATTCCTATGGTAGCCTCTCAAGGTATAGCAATAGGTAATTTTGGAACTCTGAAACTTCTGTTCTTTGAAGTGAGATGCAACAAAAGTATGGTTAATTCCTAGAGATCTGCATTTTAAAGTTTCCATTTCTTCTCAATGATGCATCTCTGCAATCACTGATTCAGCTTAGCCATCTTAGCTGGGAGATGTTACAACTCTTGACTTTCCATTATTCAGTCTGTCTGTGATCATACCAAAGCTTCATATCTTTCTTCACTAGTTCATGCATCATCTTCCTGTCACTTGTTATTTTAATAATGCATCTATTTGTCATTCTATTCCAAGTTTCTATGCTGCAGATATTTTTCAGTAAGTGAAGATAATGTAATTCTATCATTTTTCTGGTAATGATAACTTGATCATCTGCTTCTGCTGTTGTAATTGGCCATTTATATTTGCCCTGTGTGGGTATTGGCTGAACCCGAAGAAAGTAAATTACTGTTTGATTTCCTATACTACTTTAATGAGCTTTTGCATATATGCAGAATCAACAGATGCATACATTGCTCAGGGAGCATCAGCAGTTGTGCTCTCTGAAGCTATTTTCAACAGCGAGGCAATGTCTCAGCATAATTTTGATTTGATATATGAACTTGCTAAAAAAGCTTCCTTGCTGGGCAGTGAAGCTGTGGACCGGTGAGGCTTATGTTTCTATTATTCATTATTGCAAAATGTGTTGATGAGGCTCTAGTATTATGTATATTCATTAGTGGCAATATATGTGCAAGCTTGAATTAACTATGCATGAACTAGTACGGGCAATACACACATAAGTTTGTAGAGCATTGTTTTATGTAGTAGAACTAAGGAGCATATAAGATCCGCCTGGTAGGAAAGAATGTAATCAAAATGAAATTTTAAGAGTAGTTTGCCTTAATTACACTATAATCAATGTGATTCCACCTCAATGAACTCTAATCTTAGTATCATGAAATGGGCATTCCCCATTTATTTATAGGGAGTGATCATTCCATGATTGTAAGAATAAAGTTTATTAAGATAGATTCAACTATTCCAACTTTTGTAATGTATTGGATAAAATTACTCTTCAGTTCTCATTCTGACTCCATTACTTACATTCCTTGTTACCAACCGTGGCATAAGTGAAAGGAAAATTCCTTTTTGAATGCTAAAGAAAAGTGGAAAGGAAAATAGTTAGACTTGCTCTCATGATATGCCCATTTTCCAGCTCGGAGTGTTTGTGCACCAGGGTAAATGTATATTGGAGATTGTTTACTATATTGGATATTATATTGGGTAAATGTATATTGGATATTATGTAGTGTTGGGTTTGCATTGTTCATTCTGCATTCTTTGATTAAGTTTTGGGGTTGATACTCGAGGAAACTGCAAGCCGGAATATTAGTATCTGATGCATTTAAACTTAGCAGGAAGAAAAGGTGGATGCGTCAAACTTGTTTGCAAAGAGGAGTCTCTACCTCACATTAAAGTCATGGAAATCATCATGTCAAATACATCCTTTGGTGTCTTGGCTTCTCGAAGTTCGAGCTGATGATGCAGGCAGAGAACTTTGGGCCGTGTACCCTTTTCATCTAACTCTTGATCTGGGTGGATTGTCAAGAAGAAGAGGGTCTGCTACATACAAATCATCTAGCAGAGGGCTTCCACTTCTGCCCAGCCCTTACCAGAATGAACCTCTAGTTTGGCGTTTTTGCTTTATGAGCGTGTGGGATCTACCAATCCATGCTGTTCCTTTATGTTTTCTTAGACAGGTATGAGTGGTCCGTTAGTTTTCTAATATGAATATAGAAGATGAGATTTTTGTGAATTATATGTACATTTTCAAAGCCTTGGCTTGCTAGAAGCCTTAACTAAATTATATAATTTACAAGTTATTATTTTATCATGTTATTTGATTAGAAAGAAATACTATTTAAATAAGAAAACTCCTCTGATTAAAAATTTTGATAGAATATAGGAAGAATTAACTGTGGAGAGAGAAGCTGAGCAACAGAGCAATACCCATCTCTTCATTATTTAGTTTAATTAATGAAAAAGTCAATAATAATTGTAAGACAACACACACGGTAACGTCTCTCTAGAGGCAACATAAGTTTACCTTCCTCTCCCGTCTCCCCCCATCTCCAGGCCCAGCGTCCATCCGACTCCAAGGTCATTTTCATATTCCCAACCCCAAATCCCTTCTCCTCCCTGCGCCACTCTCGATCTTGATTCCTATCCGCTGATCCATCGACATCGAAGGAGAGAAGAGGAGGATCGATCTGATCTACTCGAGGAGAAACAAGCAGACTCGGAATGGCAACTCCGTCCCCGCACAACCCGCAGTTGATGCAGCAGTTCCTGAGTTCGGTCCTGTCCCAGCGAGGTCCGTCGGCGCTCCCCTACGCGGAGGACACCAAGTGGCTGATCCGCCAGCACCTGGTGACCCTGATCGACGCTTACCCCTCCCTTACGCCGCAGACCGCCTCCTTCACTCACAACGATGGCCGCACAGTCAACCTCCTCCAGGCTGACGGTACCGTCCCGATGCCCTTCCAGGGTGTCACCTACAACATCCCTGTCGTCATATGGCTCATGGAGACCTACCCTCGCCATCCTCCTTGTGTCTATGTCAATCCTACCCGCGACATGGTCATCAAGCGCCCCCACCCTCACGTCAACCCCTCCGGCCTTGTCTCCGTTCCGTACCTTCATAATTGGCTCCACCCGTCTTCCAACCTCGTCGAGCTCGTCCGCGAGCTTAGCCTCGTCTTCGCCCGCGATCCGCCGCTTTACTCCCAGCGCCGACCTCCTTCCGTCACTCCTAACCCTAACCCTACTCAATCCCCCTCAATGAGCCCAAGCCCCAGCATGAGCCCCAACTTTGGACTCACGCCCGGCTACTCGATTCCTCCACCGCGCCCGTTTCCACCCTCTCCCTACGGATCGTCTCAGCGTCTCCATACGGACGACCCCAACGAGGTCTACAAGCGCAATGCGGTGAACAAGCTTGTCGAGATGGCCCACTTGGACACGGCAGCTCTCAGGAAGTCCCGGGAGGCTGATGTTGAAGGGCTGTTCAATGCTCAGGCGGTTCTGAGGCGAAGGGAGGATCAGCTGACTCAGGGGCTGAAGGAGATGATCGACGAGAAGGAAGGCTTGGAGCAGCAGCTGCAAATGGTGTCGATGAATGCTGACGTGTTAGAGAATTGGTTGAGGGAGAACGAGGGGAAGACAAAGATGGGAAGCTCTGTTGATGTTGATGATGCCTTTGAGTGCGTGGACCCTCTCTCCAAGCAAATGCTTGAGTGCACGGCCTCTGATCTTGCAATTGAGGATGTTGTATACTCTCTTGACAAGGCTGCCCAGGAAGGGGCTATACCATTTGATCAGTACTTGAGGAATGTTAGGCTGTTGTCACGGGAGCAGTTCTTTCACAGGGCAACAGGAATCAAGGTTCGGGCAGTGCAACTGCAGGCCCAGGTTTCAAGCATGGCGTCTAGGGTCCCACCTCGAGCCCAGCATTATGCTTCATGAGGAGAGGGTATTATCTGGTAAATTTCTGAAGGGTATCATATACTTGAGTTTTGGGTTCTTGTTTTGGTCTGTGTACTCGTATATGTTTATTGGAATAACAGTAATAGCCACTGTGATGCAATATATTGATTCTTGTGATTGTTGGAATGATTGCTTCACTGATGCTTACTAGCTTTTGCTGATTTCTGCATGGCCTATGTGGCATGCACATTTTGCTTGATAAATTATTTACTGTTGATTCTTATGAAGAAACTATGGGGAGATTATTTTGTGGATAATCTCTTTTATTATAAGGTACTGGGCAATTTTTAATTTGCTGGATGCACTACACTCTTCCAATCAAGGGAACAGCTTGCAGGTTTCTTCTGAATTCCGCTTTTTATTCAGTGGTGAAGGCTATTAGCCATTGGATAAGAATCCATTGGTCTCCATCCCATATTTATTTCTGTGATTGATCCCAATGAGTCCATTGTAGAATGATTTTTCTTGCAGTCTCTCTATGCTGCCTGGACAGATTGGCATTTTGTATGGCGATTGTCTTCTACACTAGAAAATGATATATCCTCTTTGTTGTTCAAGCAGGGTGCCTTGCCAAATGTTTGATCGTTTATTTATGCTTTATTTTTGTAAGTTTTAGGCTATTTATTTTATCCTTATCAGTTTCATAATCTTGTAAAGAGAAAGCTGATTTGGCTTTTTTTTTTCTAATTGTAAGGGTAATTTTTTCCCTCCTCTTTTGGTGGAAGTATGTTGGTGTGTCTTTGATGTTTTAATATTTACTCTTTTACGTCTTCTAGTTCCAACCTCTTTGGTGATTGAAGAGGGAGGAACTAAGCTTGGTGAAGCCCAAGGCTGTAGGTGGTTTGACCTGAGAAAATCAAAATCCTGGGACTAAAAATAGTCATAACAATGGTATCTGATCAGCTGTCTCTGATTTTCTTTCCTATAGGTGTCTTATTTAATTCTAAACATATGCTGTAGTTATAAATGAAGTTAACAGCTTGCATGTGTTTCTCAAAGATTGGGGTATACTGATGATAACACTAGTTTGTTCATTGAAAAGGAAAACAGTGTGGAGTCATTTGCTGGGAAATGGAGCATCATCGTTCCATAGGGACCCACTTTGAGCATGCAAAATCTGTAGGTTAGCGTCTACATGTTATGTTCTCTCGAGGGCCCAGACCAGGAAGAAGACTGGAACAAGGTGGTTATCCCCAGCTATCGGTGTGAGGACCCGGGTCGAACAGCGAAAGCTGAGTGTTGGAATAAAGTGAGACACCGAGAAACATCTGGGATCCAAGTGAATTTTAATCTACTTTATGGACTATAGTTGAAATTTTAAGTTTTAGGCAAAAAGGCGGAGGTCTGAGGTATGTATGACCTCATTAAATCTCTCTGTCTCTAGGCTAGACATTTCAGCCAAGTGCATTTACTTACTACTCAGCAAATTAGTCGAAATATACGTTTTTTTTTTGGTATTGAGCTTTTAATGTTATGTATCAGTTCTTATAAAATTTAGATTTTTATAAAAGAATCAATAAGGATATTATTTTTTAATTTAAATACTATGAAAAAATTTACATTAGTCCATTATATACCTGGAATAAAATTAATAGTTTGATTAAATTCTCAATATATGTTAATAAATAGGTTAAATTGGATTTATTATCAAATTGAATGAAAAATAAATGTAAATAATTAAAATTATATTTTTTTAATTGAATGAAATATTCAGAAAATATTTAGTTTCAAGGTTAGTTTAATTGGATTGAGAACGTGGCGGACCGGAGAGTATTACTATTGGATTGGGCCAGTCCTCATATTCTTTTTTAATTTCATCGCAGTATAAGTGGGAGGAAGCACAGCAAAGGGAAACCCTTCGTGTAATCCCAGCAGGCAGTCAGCCTCGCAGGTTACAAAGCAAAAGTCGGCACATCCCAACCTCTCCGTCTGCCTCTTGGGAGCAACAAGACCAAACCCTAGTTTCCTTCCCTTCCCTATAACCAAATTCAGATTTGATCGAGGTATTTTGCAGCCGTTGTCAATTCGTATTTCGTGTTCCCTTTCCTTTACTTTCTTCTAGAATATGTAGATTAGTTGTGTTCTGTGATTTATCATGCTATCCAGCTGCAAGTACTCGGAGGCTATCATGCTATCATCGACCAACAAGACCTTACTCCTGAATTCAGTATTCTTGCACCATCTTTTTAACTCGTGGATCTTAGTCTGCTAAGTGAAATTTTGCAGCTTAGAATCCTGCTCCGCTTGCACCATAGATCGATGGCTATCCAGAAATCTAGGCTCATCTCCTACTCGAAGGAGATTATCGACGGACAGCCAATCTACGTTTCTTCGAACTGCCTTCCTGTCAAGGTGTCAAGATTTGAGCCCGCTGGACATGCCTTCCATGCCACTGCGCTGAAGCTGCTTGGTTATGAGGAGGAAGAAGAGGCAGATGGTGATGGCCATTCAGTGGCCAGTGATAAGGACCAGAATTATGTTCACTCTACCGATCCTTCTTACAGCAGCAAAGGTAAGAAGAAGTCTGGCTCTGGAGGTAAGCAGCAGGATCACTATGCACTCTTGGGATTGAACCATTTAAGGTACCTTGCCACTGAGGATCAGATAAAGAAAGCCTACAGGGAGACTGCCTTAAAGTATCATCCTGATAAACAAGCTGCCCTGCTCCTCGCTGAGGAAACTGAATCAGCCAAGCAGGAAAAGAAGGATGAGATTGAAAGCCATTTCAAGGCCATCCAAGAAGCTTATGAGGCACTGATAGATCCAGTTAAGAGGAGGATATACGACTCAACAGATGAATTTGATGATGAGATTCCAACTGATTGTGCACCTCAGGACTTCTTCAAGGTTTTTGGTCCAGCCTTCATGAGAAATGGGCGGTGGTCAGTTGCCCAGCCTGTGCCTTCTCTGGGCAATGATGGTACCCCCCTCAAGGAGGTTGAAATGTTCTATGATTTCTGGTACTCCTTCAAGAGTTGGAGAGAGTTTCCTCATGAAGATGAATATGACGTTGAGCAAGCTGAGTCCCGTGATCATAAGAGGTGGATGGAGAGGCAGAATTTTAAGCTGTCAGAGAAAGCTAGGAAGGAAGAGTATGCTAGGATACGAGTGCTTGTTGACAATGCCTATAAGAGAGACCCCCGTGTACTCAGAAGAAAAGAAGTGGAGAAGGCAGAGAAACAGAGGAAAAAAGAGGCCAAGTTTCTTGCTAGGAAGCAGCAGGAAGAAGAGGCTGCAAGAAAGGCTGAAGAGGAGAAACGGCAGAAAGAAGAGGAAGATAGACTGGCAGAAGAAGCTGCTTTGCAGCAGAAGAAGGTCAAAGAGAAAGAGAAAAAGCTTCTTCGTAAAGAGCGCGCTCGCCTTCGAGGTCTTTCTGCATCTCTTGTATCTCAGCACATGCTTGGTATTTGTGAGGATGATGTGGAAGGTCTCTGCACTTCACTTGACACTGAGCAGTTGAGGAACATATGTGAGAAGATGGAAAGTAAGGAAGGTACAGAACGAGCTGCAGTCCTCAGAGATGCACAGGGATCCAGACACAGGTCAGATGTTGAGAAGCAGAACCATCCGCAGAATGGTGCTGTGCAGATAAATGGAAACTTGCCCTTTGTTAGCACAGAAAAGAAGGAGAAGCCCTTTGAAAGAGAAGAGATAGAACTGTTGAGGAAAGGAATGCTGAAATACCCCAAAGGAACTTCTCGTAGATGGGAAGTTATATCAGAATACATGGGGACAGGGAGGACTGTGGAAGAGATTTTAAAGGCTACCAAGACTGTTCTCCTCCAGAAGCCAGATGCTGCCAAAGCTTTTGATTCATTCCTGGAGAAGAGGAAACCGGCCCAGTCAATTGCTTCACCTCTTACAACTAGAGAGAATGTTGCAGGAAATCCAGCTGCAGTTCCTACACAGGAGGAAACTGCTGCTAAGGCAGTCAAAGCAGAAGAATCTTCCAGCAAGAGTGGGAGTAGTCCAAACCATGAAGATTCTGCTGCTGAAAATGGTGGTTCAGGTTCAGATCAAGATGTATGGTCTGCTGTTCAAGAAAGATCTCTCATTCAGGCACTGAAGACTTTTCCCAAGGAGACCAGTCAGCGATGGGAGCGGGTTGCAGCTGCTGTTCCTGGGAAGTCTGTGAACCAATGCAGGAGGAAGTTTGCTCTGCTGAAGGAGAACTTTAGAAACAAGAGGAGCGTAGTCTAGTTTGTTGGATTTGATGGAAGATACAAGCTAAAGTATGTGAGTTAAGTTCATTTTTGTCTTACAGGGGCAAGTTCATTTGTGACTTCACTCAAACAAGCAGAGGCAATGTGTTGTCAGCATCCAAATTTTGTTCGGGTTTGAGACTGGTGGAATGTAGGGCAAACACATTTGTTCGCTCTGGTCATTCATTAAAATACCAATTTACCCATCAGGTAATGAGTATCTCAAATCTATTCACAAAGTATCCCAATATTCTTGTTACTAGATGAGTGCCCTGTTCCTACAGCTATGCTAGGGTCTTCAAATTATATCTGATTGTTCTTGCTGATTCGGACATTTTACTTGTGAGAGATGGGGGCCATTTGATCAGTAACTTACAGATTGATGTTCAAGTAAAACGCCATTCCATTTGGTCCCGGAAGAGGATTAGAATGCTAATAGATATATGTTGTAGGAACAGGGGATTGAAAATAACAAAAGTATGTACCACATTGCTCCACCAATGGGGACTTACATTCCATCAAAATTAACTAGTACTGTTTACTAGTAATGTATAAGATTCTCCAAAGAATAGTCAAATGATAATGCCATTTTAGGAAAAAGATGCTGAGATTATGTCTTCCTGTATGAAATGAAGAACATGTATTCCTTTATCCTTTTTTTTTCGCTCAAAGATGCCTTTATCTAATATTGTCAAGAAAAAATCACGAAGAAATTGTCCAATAGCTACAAAATCCAAGAGTAGATGGAAATCCCAAAATTAGATAATGATAGAAATCAGCGTTACCTTCGATTGATTCAAGATCAGTATCTTCATTGAATCAACACTCCCACATTGGGAAAGTTCATGGGAAGGACTGACTTCAAGTCCACTTCTCATGAAAAAGCCTCCCATGAGAATAAGCCAAAAAGTGGGCTGGAATAGATGAGGGGGTGACAATTAAAATCCATATCCAAGAAGATACTAGTAATGTATAAGATTCTCCAAAGAATAGTCTAATGGTAATGAAGAACACGTATCCATTTCTCTTTTTTTTTTTCGCTCAATAAAGATGCCTTTATCTAATTTTGTCAAGAAAAATCACGAAGAAATTGTGATATACACTATTCTTGATATACACGAGCGTGATGGAAATCAGCTTACCACACGGATATAGGTACGGTATAGGAGAGCAAACTAGGTAAGGTATCATTTGTATACCATGGATAGGTTTGGATACAAGTGAAAATTAGTAAAATTTGAACACCCAAATTTAATATAACAATGATGAGGTTCATTCCATTGGGGTTGTTGGCTGGCTCATGTCACAAGATTCAATCTTGTATATAAAAGAGTAAAATATATTAAAAATATAACATCGATTATATTTAGCTTACCAAAAATATATTTATATAATATTTATTATATATATAAAATAATATATATTAATATTATTAATATAAATATATATTTTTGGTTATACAATTTATATAAAATTAAATATAATAAATGTTATATTTATTAATATATTTTATTCTTATATCTAATATACTTTTATACATTATATTTTAATGTATACACCTTGGGCCACTTGGGCTTGAGCTGATGAGGGTTGCCTAAGTGGAAAACCAGCTGCCACAAAAGTTTTTGTGGCTATTTCATATCCTTGGGCCAATTGCACAGGTTCCTGGGTGTAATCTCGTTACCGGAATCGTTGAAAGCCGAGGAAATTCGAGCAATTCCAGCCCGAACTGATTCCTATATTCATGCCAAACCGTGTGAACAATGCCTTAATCACCGACCACCAATTCCAGTAAGTACAGCAAGCCAAGCGCCCCACCACAATAGGAGCAAGATTTTTTTTCTTTGGCTTCTAAAGGCAAATGTATCCAGAAGTCATTTAACAATACTGAAAGTGGTCTAAGAATTTCAATTCCCACAGAGGAGACGTTTAATTTGGTAAAGGGCAAGGAAAGCAAAATCTGCACCATCCCCTCCTCCCATTCAAGTGGTTAGCCCACTTGGAACAAATCATGAATCCAAAACAAGAGCCAAGTTCTCTGAATGGCCGACAGAAAGAAGATTCTCAGCTCAAATATATTCCAACATTTGATAGATGGAAGGCATAATGTTCCATATAGCCATCCAGCCCTTGCCCTTAAAGTCTGCGATATGCCTAAGCCTCAGCAGTGCCCTTGTCGCCCGAGAGATCATGCCCGGTGACGAATGCCATGGAATCTGATGTAGGAGTTTCACCTATGAAAGGCCCAGACGGCTGTCCAAACCAGTCCGAAGAAGCAAGTAAAGCATCTGGCCAGGTGTAAATGCTCTTCGCTGGGGTCTCTTGCTCTCTCTCCGGGGATTGAAACTGGTTAAACGGCTCCTCTTTCAAGCTCAGCACTGCATGATGAACTGATTCACATTTAAGGTATTCTCTCTGGGATAAACAGCAGCAATAATCAAGAAAGAAGGAAAAGTTCCTCTATAGTAATTATGCATAGACCTCTTGCCAGTAAGATGTGATTATTGTTAGGTCGTTCAAACATTTGTTTCCAAAGTTAAATCTTGTGAACTTCTTTTCCAATTAAATGGCATGTGAAAAAAGGAAAATAGAGTATGCATGCTTTTTTCCTATTCTTTGACTACCACACTGGATCATGATGGACTCCGAAAAAATATGTAAATGTTTCTCAAAAATGACAAGGAAACATGTATCACAGAAAATTTCTGGAGACCATTTGTTGAAAACCATCTGGAATTTATTTTTTTTCTTCCTCAGGTCTAAGAGTGAGTAAATGAGAGAAGGAAGGATGTTTTCACCTGGAAAGGTATCAGCATATGGTTGGTTGTCAAGTGAACTTCCGCTGCCACTCACAGGAGTGTAATCATTGAATATAGAAGTTGCAGAGTGGCCAAAGGGAGAAATGGGGTCACCGTACTCATCAAACTCGGCCCCGCAAAAATCCAAGGAGGAACCACCCATATCTCCAGGAGTTGGAGCAAAGGAATTCGAATTCTTGTCAGATGAGTGGTTCTTAGCACTGCTCTGTGTTGCTTCATAAACCAGAGATTCCAGCAGTCCATTATTTGGGGGAGAGATATATTTAGACTCAACCTGCAGACTTCTTGGAGGGGACCGAATTAATCTGTCTACAGATTCGAGCAAATTCTGAGGAGAAGCAGATGTAATCCACCTACTGTTCAACTCAGCCTCAGAACATTGGAGTGAAGGGAGCTCCAGCTTCAAAGCAGTTGGCCTTGAAGTAGAGGAATTGCCATTTGAAAAGGAATGGCCACCTTGAACATCAAAAGGAGGCAGGTGATTCTTGCCTGCAGGATCTTGATCAAATGAAAATGAGTGCCCAACTGATTGCATAATCTCCTTGCCCGTGCTATCATCATATGGATGCAAGGAAGAGAATAAATCCTCTGAATTGCCACCAAAGCTGGAACATTGTGAGATCAATCCTCTTCGGCAATTGAGCATGCATGACATTTGACTACCAAATTGGGTTTGTTCTAGACTATCCATCAGCAAGCTGCTAGCAGAAACTTCGTCAAGGTCAGGAATGAAAGGCAGGAATCCCTGACTAGCCTTCAGACTGTCAAATACAACATCAGGAATATGGAAACTGCCGTTTGGCAAGAATCCCAAGTCTCCAGTGTTAATTTCATGAAGGCTCGGATTCTGTTGGCCCTCTGCTGCCACTGCCTGCTCGCATTGCTCCACAGGATAAGGCGGCAATCCAGCTCGTTGGCGTCTCTTGATTCGAGTGTTCCAGTAGTTTTTTATCTCATTATCAGTGCGGCCAGGCAACTATAGTAGATGAAAATAAATACTTGAGAAAGCGAATTTGCAGGATAATGTCATCAGATAAGGTAGCGGCACTTTAACAGAAAGCATTTGATCTTTCATTCAAGTGCTAAAGAAGCTAGGGGTACCAAGAGATTTAGTAATCAACAACATAGTAGACTAGAGAAAGCTTCATTAACTTGTGTTAAATTTTTCCATAATCTAACCACTATTAAGTTTTTTACATCAAATGGCACATATTTGGTGGGAACAGTGGCAAGCATCATATAACTGAATAAAAATTTTAAAAGACACTGGGAATAGAGAATGCAGAAGAGGAACATAGGTGTGATTTCACCTTCCAAATAGAAGACTCAGTACTTACAAGTGCTGCCATACGAGCCCACTTGTTTCCCATTTTGGCATGAAGTTCATGTATCAGCCTTTCTTCCTCAACAGAAAAAGCTCCTTTCTTCAGATTTGGCCTTAAGTGGTTTGCCCAACGTAGTCGGCAACTCTTTCCACAACGTGTCAACCCTGAGTTTTTCTGTACAGAATTCCAGTTCCCTTCTCCATGTTTTTTAACATAGTCTATTAAAATTGCATCTTCAGTAGATGTCCATGGTCCTTTCTTTAGAACCACCCCATCTGTACTGCCTACTCCTCTACCTTTATCAACCAAATGGGAATCAATTGGATCCCTGGGGAGCCCCCCATTATCAACCTTAACCTTTGCATTTCGACTCATATCTTTGAACTTCAATTGAGTAACACCTACAGTGATACTGTGCAAACCTGAAACATAAACAGAAACATAGAGATGTTATTATTCATCATCAATGAGAAAGCTAACTTAAAAAAACTGTCATAAAACAGAAATATATCATTCTAAAGAGATCAAAATTATCTATACCACGTACATAAAAGCGAGTCAGCAGGTCATGGAAATACAATCAGGTATGATATATATTAGGGACAAATATTTTGCAAACGAACTCAGAGATGGAAATTTGGTTATAAAAGAATGAGTGCATTTTATTACAAGATTCTAGCCAATTATACTTCAAACATTTTCTTCACCAATCTATAGAAGTGCAGTGATCTTACTCCTATTAAGTCTACCTGACCATAATGTAGGAGCTATGAGATAGGGATTTGCAAGCATTTAATGATCCAAGCTAGTACTTAGGCATCAAACATTTACTTCACCAACCTATAGAAAAGCATCAGCACATTTATTGTGCACTTACTATAATGCTGTCACTCACACAGGTAGATCCATCTCAAGATACCAACAAATAAAATACTAGTTAGAGAGATACGCGGAGGTTGTACCTGAAATACAGTAAGTAAATTCCAAAATCAGACTTTCTTTCAGAGCAGAATCTACAACCAAGTGCTCCTGTTAAGCTGAGAAGCCCAGCAGGAGCCAAAATGCATTACCTGGAAAATCAATGAGGCAAAATCAAACAAAAAATACTAACATAAAATTAAGTCGGAGAAATAACCTGAAGCGGAGAACTGAAATTCCAAAAAAAAAAAGGCAGAAACGATTCAGGATGAAGCTGCAAATTCAACCATTTTAATTCAAGAAATTAACGGGTATCAGCTTTTTTAGCGGGATTTTGAACAAGTCAAAATTAGAAGCGTGGAGCTTACAGAAGCCAAGTACAAAAGAATGACTAGTTCCAGAAACAGGGCATCAGCGAGGATACCGGAAATGAGGAAGGCGATGAACGAAATCGGAGATGGAGAAAGCAGCAGTAAATGACTGGAAGAGGAAACCCTAAGCTCACTGAGCGAAAATGTAAAACCTAGGAAATATAGAACTTTGGAATAAGCTGGAAGACGGAGCTCAGCACAGTCGGTCACAGCAGAGAGAGAGGAAGAGAGCGGAAAATGGAAACCCAAGCATATACTCGCAGAGTTTAGCTTAAGAGATTGGGAAGCTGTGGTGTCAAACTCATCAGTCCATGACAGAAGCGAACAGAGAGGAAGAGTGTGAAAGTGGAGCTAAAAATGGAGGATTTCTAAGTGGGAGAGAGAGAGAGAGCGGGGGAAATGGCAAGCCGGGAGCGAGATCAGGGGAGACAAAAGTGGAGAGAGCGCCACACTAACCACCCTTTACTCTCTCACGACCTCTCTCTGATCATTCATAGATCTGTCTGTCCCTGGAGCTGTGAAAGTTTCTGCTTCAATCTGATGATGATGGCGAAGGTGAACCGGGAAGGGAAGAGGCGACCATGATGATGGCGAAGGTGATGGCCTTACGGGTGATTATCCCCGTCTTCCTTTCTCCTTCTATCTGCTCCTGCGTTCTCAATCACGGACATGAGCTTTGAGGAAGCGTTAGAGGTGGCCATTCGACCCGATCGGATCGGTTTACCTGGTGTACCTGCCGTGTGAATCGTGATGTGATCTGGACCCGTTCACCTGGTGTACCTGAATAATTTATATCCGATAGAGCCTTTCGGGTTAAGATGTAACTTAATAAATAAAATATATTTTATTAAAAAGGTAAAAGGATATGTAATTAAATTATTAACATAAATAAAGTATTAAATTTATATATTAAAATTTTAATATATACCGTTTGGTATATTATGTGGATCCGTACTCACTGGACCAACCATTTTTTATAGACACTAACACATGACATAAATGAATGTGGACCAACCAGATCGCCCCACCAACCAGATTTTTATATACACTCACACAAGTCGCATAAATGAATATGGATATACTCCAATATTTGTTTTCCTTATAATTCATCAATTTAATAGAGAATAATAATGAATTAGTAAAATATGAATAACACTTCAAATTTTGGATTTAATTGAGACGCTTAACACCAAAGATGGGATACCTACTTCTTACACAGAGGTATTTTCCATTATTTAATTCATTCTAATAGTTCCACCCATGTACTTCCAAACCAGCCTCATTTAGCCCTCAAAGCTTGCTTGGGTGAGTCATGGACTTCCACGCAATAGGAGAATGAGGTTTACAAATGTAAAGAATTTTCTTGCTGGTGCTTGCTTGCCTTGCACTGCACGACATGACCGCTGGTATAATCAGCCAAGCTTAGTCCAATAGTCTCAAGGATGTCCATTGTCCGGTCCGCTTTAACAACTAACTAACGGCGTTCTTGTCAAGTGTTGGTCCTCACCAAAGAAAACTGACTTCTAAGCTTCACGTTCCTGAAAGTGAATATGAAGATGGCTCATAGTCCTAGTCCTAAGCATGATTAAGAAACCAGCCATCATCATGGAAAACCAACACAAGAAATCATTGCTTTTGATTTGCTTCCCGGAGGAACCCAAGAGTACTAGTAATATAACCTTCTAAAATTTAGCACCTGTGATTATCCAAAATTGAGAAGCGGAGCAGACCAAAAATTATGAAATACGCGACAAGCCTTTCTTCTAGAAGCAGTTGAAGATCAGCAAAAGAATCATGGGAAGCCCATTTGTCAAAAAAATAATAAACAAGAATCATGGGAATTGTGGCATTCGTCTAGAAGCAGTTGAAGATCAGCAAAAGCTAGGCTACCATAATTGAATAACTTCAATTCAATATCCTTCAGCCTTTAAGTCCTTTGCAAGTTTTTCATATAGCTTTATGTCCTGCTCCACAGAACAAAAAAATTTATAAGGTAAGATATTTTAATTTGAAGGAGACTGGGAAGAGGCTGCTGATCATGTCAGCATACAGTATTTGTCAATAAGAACGAACCATTTCTGAGACTGAAGGAGAAATCTTGGATAGTGCATGCTCAAAATGTTTCATCTTGATAACACCGGAACCCCCAGATGATGCCTCATCTTCAAGAGCAACCATTGCAGCTTCATTCATCTGTTGTGTAGCCAAAGGGCAAGGACCAAAACTGTGTTAAAGAAATCAATACACCAAATGGAAAGACACGCAGGATAAGAGAGAAATTGCAAGAGACTTGATTAACAAACAGCAACCCAAAGAAAGGTACAGAAATTATAGGACTGAACAAACCAATTCTCGGAGATCAGCACCACTGAGGTTCTTGCAAGCCTCCATTTGAGCAATGCAATTCAAATCTACATCAGGATCAAGAGGTTTCTTCGGTTTCTTCATACTAAGGGCTTGTAAGATCAAAGCACGATCTTCTTGACTAGGCAGGGGAACATAATGAAGTTTCCCAAACCTCCCAGGACGCAAAATGGCACTATCTATTGACTCAATTCTGAAAACGAAAGACAATAAGGGGAAAACACTGGAAAGGTAATTTCCTGATGAATTTTATAGAGAAAGAGCAGAACCTGTTAGTAGCGCCAATCACAAACACACCTCGTCGATGGTCCGCACCATCTAATTCTATAAGTAACTGCAGTGCAAGCAGCAGAATATAAGATTTGGAATAGTAAGTGATGGAAATAGTGGAAGATATCTTCAGGAGTTGACAAAAGTATTGACCTGGGTGAGGAGCCGCTCAACAACCCATCCCCCCTCAGTGCCACGTCGCTTTGTTAGTGCATCCACCTGAGGATGGAGTGATTTGGTGTTAAATTAGAGATGATACAGGAGAATTTTTTGGCACACGAGAAGTGCTCGATATATTAAACCAATAAAAAGAGTGATATAAACCTCATCAAAGAATAGAATACATGGTGCACATGTGCTAGCCCGATGAAATAGTGTTCGAACAGCCAGTTCACTTTCTCCAACATACTTATTCAGAAGTTCAGGGCCCTGTATAGTCAGAACAATCAGTTATTCATCTATACTAATCCAAAGAACATTAAAGCAAACGTAAGAAGAGGCATTCCAAAAAACTAAAAATGAAGAGCAGGGCAACTAGAGAAACTTGCCTTTATATATATAAAATTAGCTCCTGCCTCATTAGCTACAGCCTTGGCAATCAGTGTCTTACCACAACCAGGAGGGCCGAAAAGCAAAAATCCTGTCTCCAAATCCATCCCAAATTTCTGAAGTACGGAAACCAAGAGTACAAGCTTCAAATTAACCATACATAAGCAGGACAATTTAGGAACACTAGATAACTTCTGAATAAGTTGACATCAACTCAAAAAGAAGCATACCCTATAGAATATTCTTACTCACCTCATACTGCTCTGGATATTTTATGCGCCTAACTATAAATCTATCAAAAGCCTGCCTCAGGGACTTAAGGCCACCAACATGTTCCCACTTCTCATTAGGGATTGAAGAAAATCCTTCCCTCCTAGATGATGGTTCAATCATTTTCACTGCATCCTGAGAAATATCAACACTAAATGTCAACATCATATTTCAGGCAAAGCAATGATAAGCAAGTTTTTCATCTACTGTTTGAATTTGATATAGGAGCATGATGACAGAAATATCAACATTGATGTTCAGGTAGTACAGGATATAAAAAGATAAAACTCATGAAATAGTTTTAACAAAGCTTATAGTATTGTAATGCAACACTAATGCATTTAACAGTTATTCTTGCCAACAGATCGAATTATGATTGTATTAAAAGTATCCTCAACTGAAGTTCTTCATGCAAAGTACTTAGTGTGTATGACATGGAATAAGGATAAACATAATATATTCACATGCATATACAGCAAAGAGACACTCTCTTACCTCAAAATCACCCATGGTGATGGAAAGTTTTTCCCTCTCTTCGGGCAACCATGGCTGGCGCCACCAATCATCATTTTTATCTTGGCCTACAGAGAGATTCAACTTCCTTTGATCAATAATTCGCTTCATGGCAAGGTTTCCAGCCTTATTAGCCAGGGCCTCCAAATCTGCACCAACAAACCCAGGTGTGGTCCTTGCAATTTTTAAAAGATCAAAGGACCCTTCTAATTTTAAGCCCCTCGTCAACACAGAAAGAATTTCTGCTCTTGCACTTTCATCAGGAACACCTAAGGAGATCTCACGATCGAATCGACCAGGCCGCCTCAAGGCAGGGTCAATAGCATCGGGCCTATTAGTAGCTCCAATTACAAGAACATAGCCAGACTTTGTATCCTGATTCCCCAAGCCTCCATTTTTTTCATATGATGAAGTTAATGGTTTATGAGATTCATCCATGCATGTCATTAATTGTGTTACAATTCGCCGCTCCATCTCTCTTTGAAGATTTTCACGTTTAGAAGCAATGGAATCAATCTCATCTATAAACACAATAGACGGGGCTGTTTTATGTGCTTTCATAAAGAGTGCTCGGATATATTCTTCTGATGCACCTACAGTAGCAGAAGCAATACATAGTCAAAGCAATTGTCCTATGAAGTCACTCAACTTAGGAAAAGAACATGCAAGGGCAAACACAATTAAGAAGCCATTTATACGGTAAAAAATAAAATAGATATAATCCAAATGAAAAGAATGAAGCAGCATACTGGATTACCAACATAATGAATATAATTATGCATAACTGTGCAAAACACAAATTAAGTGTCATAATCCAAGTTTCCCACAGTTCTGCCAAATAGATTTTTCATGGGAAAGAGATCCCTGCCAAAGGATCATTTGGTTCACTGAAATGAACCAAATACTGGGCGTCTGAGGAATCGAACCATGAGTTATGAGAAAGAGTAGCATTTCTCTACCATCATACATTACCAGTGATGTCCAAATGATCAAAGTTCTATTTCCCAGTAAAAGCAAATTCCATCAATAGAGTAAATTTTGGTCTAAAGTAAAGGTGTAAATTCTCTCTCGTTTATTTTAAAACCAAAAGCCACAAATGAGATGGAATTACAACGCATTTCATATGATAACCATTTTTTACATTCAAAACAACTATGAAAATTTTAAAGTAATTTTAAGCAGATAATAAGCTATGTTGAGCATCCACCATATTTAGAGTATATTCAGTATAGACTACACAAATACAAATGCTAATCCACAATTAAATTAGATATGAAATAACCCTTTGTTGTGTATTATCAATTGAATGCTCTGTCAATTTTCCCTTAAAATATGAGTGTCATTCCACTTGCAAAAAAAAAAAAACTTAGTTTTCTATGTTCTAATACCCACAAAAATTAAAAATACAATGTAATGAAGGAGATGTACGGGCCTAATCCTATGTTAATGAGGATAAAAGATAAAAATTGACAGGGTACAGTTGGATCAATAAAATGACAGAGCATTTCTACACTATCACGAGTTTTTGGTAATTAGGAAGCTCAGTACCTGAGACACCAGAGACAGCTTCTGTGGCAGAAATCTGGTAAAAAGGCACACCTGTCTCATTAGCTATGGCTCGAGCTAATTTGGTCTTTCCACAACCAGGGGGACCGTGCAACAGTAGCCCCGCCATTGGCTTCACTCCTAGTGTCCTTGGCAACTCGGGATGATACAATGGCACAATCACCTCCATCTTTAGCTCCTCTAACACTTCCCTCATCCCCCCTAAATCCCGAAACATAGGCCCCGACTCTTTGTGCACAGTTACAGTACTGTCATCAGAAGCAGAACCAAGGCTCTTCACTTTACCTTCCACCTTAGTATCACCACCACCATTGATTGTGTCCATCTTCTTATTATGCTTACTAGTAGTAACGATCTCCACCTCCATGTTCTTCTCCCGCAAAACCTTCCCTTCTTGTCTCGTGATTTTGAATCCACTGTATCTTTCTCGCAGCATGGACTTCATCAGATCGAATTCTGGCTCCACTTTCTTCGCATCCTCAGATGTGGATAAATCTTCACCCTCTTCTTCGTGATCATCACCATCTTCCGAAGTTGTATCCTCATTATTCAGTCGTTGCCTACTACGAATGTGTGAAACCTCCATCTGCTGCAATCTCTTCTCACCCTCGCTGAACTTCTTTTTCTTTTTCCTTCTCAAATTCACACTAGGGAGCTCCTCCTCGCTCTCATCCCGAAAATCAATACGCAGAGAAGAAGACTGCTGCGGACGCATAAGTTCATCCCCTTTCTTCCTCTTATTGCTTGCAGGTGACGGAGAAAACGACCCTATCCCCTTCTGAACAGCAGCAGTCAGTATCTGTTGCTTGATACGGCTATAATCAGGATAGGTCGAGCGAAGATTAGATACTATCTCCTCTACAGTGGATCCCTTCTCCAGGAATGGACGCAAGCGCCGGCGGAGAATGCCCCCAAATCTCCCTGTCATCTTTGATGCGCCGCCGCCCTCTGAAAAAAAATTGGAAAGATACGAGGGTAATTTAAACACAATTTAATTTAATTATTTTTTCGATCTTTTTTAAGTAATTTAATTATATATAATTTTTTTATTAATTTTATTAAATTTAGTACAATAATTTTTATCAATAAAAAAATTATTATAAACTTTGTTATTTTATTCTATTTATTATAACATCACATTTTTTTAATGAAAATATATGATAATTTGAGATAATTTATTTTATATATTTTAAAATACGTTTGACATTTTTTATATTTTATATTTATAAGTTATATGCAATTTTATAACAAAATTATATTTATTTACTATATATCATGAAATATCTATTTATGATATACAATCGAATATATATTTATAAAATATTTTAAATTAAATTTAAAAAAGTATAAAAATATTTAATTTGTGTATGTGGAAAATAAATATGGTATATTATTATTTATACTAATTTTTATAATAATTATATATAATATATAAATAAAAATTACAATTGAGAGAATTAATAATATTATATGGTAAATTATACATTAACTTAAATATACCTATCATATTATTTTTTTTACCACATTATATGTAAAAAAATTTAAATCTTTATTAACAATAATATAAAATCTACAATATAATTTATTTTATATAATAATTTAATATTTACGTTATTAGCATTTATATTAATGTATACATAAATATTTTAAATATATTTTAATATAAATTATAATATTATATAAATTATATATAATTTTTACTAAATAAAATTATGAATTTAAATTATATATAATTAATATTATAGAAATTTAAAATAATAAATTAAATATTTTACATAAATATAATAAAATATTCTATATAGTTGATGATATTAAAAAAAATAATATATAATAATAATACCTTATGCTAAATTGCACATTCTTTATATTTTTTTCTATAACATTTTATTTTTTATATACAATATACAAGAAATTTAATTTTTTATTAATAATAATCTAAAATTTTAACTATAATATATATTATCTAATAATCTAATATTTATGTTATTACTATTTATATTAATGTATACATAAATATTTTAAATATAAATTACATAAAAATTATAATAATGTAAAATTTTATATATAATTTATAAACAAACATAATTAAGATATAAACTTATTTAAAAGTATAAATTATAAATAATTAACTTAGTAAAATTATAATATATTTATATACAAATATGCATTATATAATAATTTACTTTATATAATAATAGAGTATCTTCTACAAAATAAACTTAATATAAACTAAAAAACAAAAATTAAATTGTTTCAGGTGAACCAAATTCTGTAAAAAATTCAAAGTTAAGTGTGTTTACCTTATAGTAGTGTGAGAATGGGGGACCTATTGGGAAGTATGATTTTTTGTAACCCGAAATTTCGGTCAAAAAATTTTATGCGAAGTACGGCTTATCCCCATTTCATTCTCCTCACACCTGAACACTTCTCTCTCTACTACTCTATTTTCCGGTAAATCTCGAATCAGAGCTTCGACTGAAACAAAGGTCGGGCTCTTTAGAACCGGGGAGAAAACAACTATCTAATATCAAACTACAGTCAATTAGAGAATCGTTGGAGAAGCGCTGACATGATGGAATAGTGAAGCAACTCCAGCGGACCGAAGTTGTCCTATTTCGGCCAAGCTGAAATCGGCCATTTCAAGCCCTCCTCAGGCCAAACCAAGCCCTCCCAACACTTCCTCAGCCTTTCCACAGCCGAATTAGAACCGAAAGGTAAGCCAATTCAGTTGCCCTTTATAATTTTCGATTGGTGCTAGAGAGAGAGTCGACTGAATTTCAATGACGAAATTCTAATCCAATTTCGCATTAATTGATACAATACTTGATTTTAGGATGAACTTTAGGACGAGACCTATCTGCCCAGATTGAAAGCTCGGACTGTCGTGCCTTCACCGGTGAGTAATCGAAGCTTTCTCTCTCTACAGGAACTCAATTTCAACTCCAATTTCAATAATTAGAAGTGTTTGTTCGGTTAATTTGATGAAATCAAATTCAGTAGTGTTGAAGAGTTGAAATTGGGGGAAAATTTGGGGATTTTCGAAATTCAAAGGGGCCAAAATACAATTTTATGAAATTGAGGGTCAATTGGGCATGAAAATAATGTTGGAGGACCAATTGAGGAATTTTGGAAAATTTGGGGAAAAACTTACCATTTTTGTGAAAGAAGGGCAAAATGATAATTTTGGAAAATTTGGGGAACCAAATTGGAAATTTAGAAAATTAAACCCCTTTTTGGTGAAATTGAATAAATTGAGGTTCCAGGATAAATTTTAAAAGTTACGGGACTCAATTTGAGGAAAAACCGACATTAGGGACTTAAAGTTAAAGAGAAATAACTTTAGGGGCCTAATTGCAAATAACTAAAAGTTTGGGTTTTCTCATTCATTGGAAATGAATGAAGGCTGTTATGCCGAGTAATAATGAACAAGGTTGTTCATATCGTGTAGGAACACGAAGTACCGGGAACGCCAGAAAGGACAAGCTCGCGTGAATACCAAGAACCGGTCTAGTGGAATTCACGGCATTAACGGGTGAGTGGGTTTACTAACATCATACCCGGTTGGGATGATGAGCACAACTTAAACTTAAAAACCACTTACCGGTTGTGAGTGGGTTTACTAAAATCATACCCAGTTGGGATGATGAGCACAACTTAAACTTAAAAACCACTTACCGGTTGTGAGTGGGTTTACTAACATTATACCCGGTTGGGGATGATAAGTGCCTCGATATAAAAACCCACTGTTTAGTGGTATTTTAATCATCACTACTTAGAGAAAGTGATGTGAAAGTTATGTGAAAAAAACTACTTACGGGTTGTAAGTAGATCATACTCGGTTGGTATGATGAGACTTCCTTGAAGGAAGTTGAAAACCCGTTCATCGGTTATGAACGGAGATGTCCTTATACCGGTCGGTATGATGGACAGTAAAAACCTATTTTTGTCAGAAGTGCTCTCCCCTGACTGTGTGCTAATGCTTAAATAATTTGGTAGACCTTCTCGACAGGAGCTCGAATAGCTCTAATAGGCCGGGGGCCTCGATTTTGGAACTTGGGGGCTAAATGCCCAATTTTGAAAATCTCGTACAGTGGGCCCAAGGCCAGTTGGCACGAGCAGGAGCTCGTAAATGAATATGATATATGTGCCATAAAACTTAATAAGTGAATTGTTTGGCCATGGTACCAAGATAGGACCGACATGCTCAGTCAACTAGCGGCAGTGCGACATGATATGTTGACAGACTAGTAAAGACAAACAGTTGCGAGTTGAGTTGAGAGTCGGGGCCATTGGACTAGTGGCACCACAAATTACATGGCAATATAAGAAAACATTGTTTGTGCATGCACTGTGAGTACGGGATCATCAAAACGCCCATTAGGGGTAGTGATGCGTCCTAAGGGCACTGGACGACCTAGTGGCTATAAGGGCAGTTTGTCGTTCCAGGTGTCTATGCGAAATCTAGAGTAGCACGAAGCGCATGAGACCGGGGTGGGGACAGGATGAGGTCTCTGTCCTCATACGGACATGAAGAAGTGATTTTAGGATTGTGGGTAGGATGTCACGTACATCCACTCATTCGCAGGGTAGAAGTGGTCGTACTTCTATCCGAGTGGCAGGAAAAGTCGCTCCGAAGCCACTAGCGGGTTCAGTAGTGATACTGACTTGCGAATGTATGTAACCTTCATGATGAAGGATGTGTGTTGGGTGATAACACACCGTGGTAACTAAGAAATCATGGAAAATTCCAAATTTTTAAATGATAGGATTTTTGAAAACAAAGTAGTCTGGCACACTCCATATAAAATGTTTTTCTTAAAAGTCAAAAGCTTTTAAAAACTCATTCACTGAGTAGTCATACTCACGCCCTCCCTTATATCCCTTTCAGGAAATCCCGGAAAGCCACCCCTTAAAGACCGTCAACTAAGATGCCTATAAGACAAGTATGTAAAGTTTTAAATTTCATACAGTTTTGATTATGCTATTCCAGGAAAAAGTTGCAAGTTAAAGGACACCTTACTCTTTATGGTTTACGATAAGGGGAAACCCTTTAATAAACCGGGAGAGTGGTGGGTTGATCACGGGGATTCGACTAAACTAAGTCGGGGCGTGACAACTAGAGTGGTATTAGAGCCTGTTTCCTCGAATACATAATCAAGACTATAAAATATTGTAACTAATAGGATTTATCCTAATATTTTCAGATGGCTCCCAGGAGAGAAACCAAGAAAACTAGGAATGGCTCTACTCAACACCTTATCTTCATAGGAAGATAACCCTAGAAGCTTCCGAAATGCCTAAAGCAAGGCAGGAATCTCAAAAGAGCAAATGAGAAAGTATCCCAGAGAATGGTGACAGGACCTATTAAGGTCACAACTCTAAGTATAAAGGAAGCCAAGCGTGAAGCCATAAAATGCGGCATATAACCTTACATAGGAGAATGCTTATCAAGAATCTCGTAGCTCCCTAGTTATTTGGTGATCATATTCTATAATAGGGCCAAAATCTCCAACATACTGTACTACTCTATTAATGAAATACTCCAAATTCCTAAAAACCATGTCCCTCAAATGATGTGATCTTCAAGGAAGACTCCAAAAAGGAAAAAAAAAAACTCCCACGGTATCCAGACTTAAGGACGAAGGAGCACCAAAACTAACAATTCCCAAGAAAATGCCAGGAGGAACCACTTATGTTCATGTAATTACAAGCATGAATGATAGGGACACTGCGTGGAGAAGTGCCTAACCCTACAAAAGATAGGAATCAAGTTAACCTAGAGGGGAATAGGATACGAAGTGAAAAACTGTCCCACATCGCCAGGAGTTAGGACAATATTTTCCAAGAATAAACACCCCACAACTATAGGAAATCCGAAAGGATACCATCCCAAGAAACGTGATTCCATTTGCAACCACAGGTAAGAGGAAACTCTTCAAAATCTTAGCAAAGTGGTAAGAAGGAAAAAGGGGTAAAGGTAGGACATCAATAAAACCACAAATGGAACAAAGGATAGCTGAAGAGAATTCCCCCTTTAAGAAGAAAATCCAAACAATTTAGGAGTAAAGAAAGGAGTGCATCCACAAGAGAAGACAAGACGAACATTTGATGACAAACGGGACGTATTGGGTTTACAGGAATAAATCACCTTGGAAAAAGCAACTATGTCAAATAGGAAGTTCGGACCAACAAGACAAGAGAAAGCAAGTCGTTACAACAAGATAGTTACAGGGAACAAATGACACCTAAGGAAGACCGGGAAGTAGAAGGGACTACACCCTAAAAAGGTCAGTGAGATGGATGTTAAGGACAGGAGGACTCGAGAAACAACTGCTAAGAAACTTAGACCAAACAAATGGTGGAGGCAAAGCAGTTAACGAACAAATACTCGGGAAAGCCATAATGTAAGTTCCGACAAAGAAGAGAGAGGCAGAAAGGTCAAATACTCGGGAAAAGAAGAATACAAGAAATCCTTAAAAGGACCAAGGGCCAATTAACGACTAAACTCAAGCCAAGAAAGGAATAGGCAAGCCTCTCCCACAATGATCCTAAAACAAGGAAGATTTGTACGCTCCCTAAAGAAATAGACAGGTACTGGGTACAAATAAGGATGCAAATAAAGCATAAAAGATGAGCCTAAAAGATTTGAGGAGTAAAGGTAAATAGGAGAAGACGACATCAAGGGATGTCATTTAAGGGTAGAAATCCCCTAGAGCAAATGTAAGAAAAGAATGTCAGGGGAAAGGCAAATAATCCTACCAAGGAAGGAAGCCCCGGAAAGACATGTGTATCCCAATTAAGAGGAAATGGAACCAACCCTTATTTAGGAAATGTTTTCCAAGGAAGGAAGTATTGTAATGGTCCATTATGATGTGAATCCGACTAAATAGACTACGAATTCACAAGTCCAATCAACCGAACCTACAATGGAGCTGAACAGTTCGTCACCAAATGAGATGAATAATCATTTGAGTCTGTAAGAGGGCCTAATCACAAGGTCAAGGGCTAAAAGATTCAAAGAAGCTTTATATGGGTTGATTAAAGAGATTGCTACATATTCAAATAGAAGCCCAAATGAAGAGCCCAAGATGAGCCCAACAGAAGGTACAGATTTAATTAATAAGGAGAGATTTATAAATATAATAAATCTCTTAGAATAATATTAGGTAGCTAGATTAGATAAGGTTAGCTTATAACCATAATAGATTTTTTCCTCATTATGTGGGTCATTCGGTTGTTTTCTGAGCCTATAAAAGGCATACTCCACAGCATTGGAGACACACACTTTGGAATTTATATCTTGTAAGATTTTGTATTCTTTCTATCTTGAAAGAGCTTTTGAACTTATCAGGTTTTTACCTGTAGCGTTCAAGCAATCAAGACTTATCACTCGGGGTTTTCTAAGAGTTCTTCTTAAAGGATTTCGGTGTGGCGTCTACATATCCCATACCTTGTTTCTCACATAAACAAGGTATATTCCATCTTTTCGCACTTGCGTCGTGAAAGTCTTGGGATCATTGCCATATTTGGTGTAGGGTGTCGTCAGCATATTGGCGAGATTCGCATCAAGGTGGAAGGTAAAGTGAAGAGCCTTGGTTCTGCTTCTGATGACAGTACTATAAGTGTGCACAAAGAGTCGGGGCCTATGTTTCGGGATTTAGGGGGGATGAGGGAAGTGTTAGAGGAGCTAAAGATGGAGGTGATTGTGCCATTGTATCATCCCGAGTTGCCAAGGACACTAGGAGTGAAGCCAATGGCGGGGCTACTGTTGCACGGTCCCCCTGGTTGTGGAAAGACCAAATTAGCTCGAGCCATAGCTAATGAGACAGGTGTGCCTTTTTACCAGATTTCTGTCACAGAAGCTGTCTCTGGTGTCTCAGGTACTGAGCTTCCTAATTACCAAAAACTCGTGATAGTGTAGAAATGCTCTGTCATTTTATTGATCCAACTGTACCCTGTCAATTTTTATCTTTTATCCTCATTAACATAGGATTAGGCCCGTACATCTCCTTCATTACATTGTATTTTTAATTTTTGTGGGTATTAAAACATAGAAAACTAAGTTTTTTTTTTTTGCAAGTGGAATGACACTCATATTTTAAGGGAAAATTGACAGAGCATTCAATTGATAATACACAACAAAGGGTTATTTCATATCTAATTTAATTGTGGATTAGCATTTGTATTTGTGTAGTGTAGACACTGTAATACACTGTAACACTTCTTTTCATTTGGACTATATCTCTTTTATTTTTTTACCGTATAAATGGTTTCTTAATTGGGTTTGCCCTTGTACGTTCTTTTCGTTGAGTGACTAATTGCTTTGACCTTGTATTGCTTCTGCTACTGTAGGTGCATTGGAAGAATATATACGAGCACTCTTTATGAAAGAACATAAAACAACCCCGTCTATTGTGTTTATAGATGAGATTGATGCCATTGCTTCTAAATGTGAAAATCTTCAAAGAGAGATGGAGTGGCGAATTGTAACACAATTAATGACATCATGGATGAATCTTATAAACCATTAACTTCATCATACGAAAAAAATGGAGACTCGGGGAATCAGGATACAAAGTCTGGCTATGTTCTTGTAATTGGAGCTACTAATAGGCCCGATGCTGTTGACCCTGCCTTGAGGCGGCCTGGTTGATTCGATCGTGAGATCGCCTTAGGTGTTCCTGATGAAAGTGCAAGGGCAGAAATTCTTTCTGTGTTGACGAGGGGCTTAAGATTAGAAGGGTCCTTTGATCTTTTAAAAATTGCAAGGGTTTGTTGGTGGAGATTTGGAGGCCCTGGCTAATAAGTTGGAAACCTTGCCATGAAGCGAATTATTGAACAAAGGAAGTTGATTCTCTCTGTAGACCAAGAGGCGCCAGCCATGGTTGCCTGAAGAGAGGGAAAAACTTTCCATCACCATGGGTGATTTTGAGGTAAGAGAGTGTCTCTTTGATGTACATGCGTGTGAATATATTATGTTGCTCCTTATTCCATGTCATACACACTAAGTACTTTGCATGAATAACTTCACTTGAGGATACTTTTAATGCAATCATAATTCGATCTATTGACAAGAATAACTGTTAAATGCATTAGTGTTACATTACAATACTATAAGCTTTAGTTAAAACTATTTCATGAGTTTTATCTTTTTATATTCTATACTACCTGAACATCAATGTTGGATATTTCTGTCATCATGCTCCTATATCAAATTCAAACAGTAGATGAAAAGCTTACTTATCATTGCTCTGCCTGAAATATGATGTTGACATTTAGTGTTGATATTTCTTAGGATGCTGTGAAAATGATTGAACCATCATCTAGGAGGGAAGGATTTTCTTCAATCCCTAATGAGAAGTGGGAACATGTTGGTGGGCTTTGAGTCCCTGATGCAGGCTTCAACTGCCCAAAGGATGCGGTTGATGAGTTTATCTCCAGCATCAACTATCCCTCCAACTCCATAAGCAAGAGGCTCAAGAAATTCAATATACACAGCCAGCATCTGGACTTGGACTTGTGTTTGATTGTAATACACAAAAAAGAGTGTATTACAGTGTCTACTTCTACGGCTATGAGGCTATTTCAGCTTACACTTGGACTTTTGGGTACCTATTTTTCGAATGGACATTAAAGCGTACCCTATTCAAATAAAAGAATTTCATTTTTCTTTTTTGCAATATACATATTTTTAATCATTTCTGTAAAAATAAAAAATAAAAAGTTTTAAAATATGAACAAAATATAAAAATATTATTATATAAAATCAAATCTCTTAATTAATAATTTAAGGTACTAATTAATGAACAATAATAAATTTAGATTTTTTTGCATAATAATTAATTTAGTTTATATATAAATATTTATTTATATTTATATTTATATTATATATATTAAAACATATATTATATATAATTTTAAAATAATAAATGAAAAATATATAATTATATATTTGTTTAATTAATTCGAAATAATAAAATAAATATATTTTAAGTTATTAATAATAATTATATATAATTTAAATAATACATATGATGATATAATTATAATTTTTACTTGTGGAAATTATATATTTTATATAAATATACATATGTTATTTAAATTAAATTATATCTAATTTTTATTAACATCTAATGTTGTATTATATTTATGTAAAATATTTAATTTATTATTTTAAATTTCAATAATATTAATTATATATAATTTATAACATTGCACAAATTTATATATATTATAATTTTAATTTATCATTTTTTTAACTAAAAATATATATTTATGTAAAATATTTAATTTATTATTTTAAATTTCTATAATATTAATTATATATAATTTATAACATTGCACAAATATATATATATATATATATTATAATTTTAATTTATCATTTTTTAACTAAAAATATATATTTATGTTAAATATTTAATTTATTATTTTAAATTTCTATAATATTAATTATATATAACATTGATGTTCAGGTAGTACAGAATATAAAAGATAACACTCATGAAATAATTTTAACAAAACTTATAGTATTATAATACAACATTAATACATTTAACAGTTATTCTTGTCAATAGATCGAATTATGATTGCATTAAAAGTGTCCTCCAGAGAAGTTATTCATGCAAAGTACTTAGTGTGTATGACATGGAATAAGGAGAAATATAATATATTCACATGCATATACATTAAAGAGACACTCTCTTACCTCAAAATCACCCATGGTGATGGAAAGTTTTTCTCTCTCTTCAGGCAACCATGACCGGCGCCACCAATCATCATTTTTATCCTGGTGTACAGAGAGAATCAACTTCCTTTGTTCAATAATTTGCTTCATGGCAAGGTTTCCAGCCTTATTAGCCAGGGCCTCCAAATCTGCACCAACAAACCCAGGTGTGGTCCTTGCAATTTTTAAAAGATCAAAGGACCCTTCTAATTTTAAGCCCCTCGTTAACACAGAAAGAATTTCTGCCCTTGCACTTTTATCAGAAACACCTAAGGCGATCTCACGATCGAATCGACCAGGCCGCCTCAAGGCAGGGTCAACAACATCGGGCCTATTATTATTCTACTTATTATTTTAAAATTATATATAATTTCAATCAAATAAAATATTTATTTATAAATTCAGATATAAAATAAATATAAACTAAATTTATTATTTTGTACAAAAAAATATAAATTTATTATTGTTTATTAATTAATATCTTAAATTATTAAATTTATTACTGGATTTTTTATAAACACTAAAATTGTTATAATATTTTATTTTATTAAATTTAGTATAATATTTTTTCAATCATAGTATATAATAATTCGAGATAATTCATTTTATATACTTTTAAATATATTTAACATTTTATTTTTATGAGTTACACGAAATTTTATAAGAAAACTATCTAATCTATTTCTTACAACTACATACATAAAATATTTATTTTAACATAAAATGAAATATTTTGACATAAATAGAATATCTATTTTGAAATACAACGGAATATGTTAGATTAAATTTTAAAAAAATAGAAAAGTAAATTAATGTATATTCTATTTCTATGGAATATAAGGATAATATGTTATTATTTATATTAATTTTTATAATAATTATATATAATATAAAAAATAAATATTGCCACTATTTTTTAAAATAAAAGAATGCCTATAATCATGCAGAATGCTAAATTACATTTTTTATAATATTTTATTTTTTATATAGGAGAAAATTAATTTTTTTATTAATAATAATATGAAATTTTAAATATAATATAATTTATGTTATCTAATAATCTAATATTTATGTTATTAATATTTATATTAATGTATAAATAAATATTTTAAATAAAAATTATAATAATACAACATTTTATATATTTTTTATACGCAAAAATGATTGATATATAAATTTATTTAAAAGTATAAATTATAAATAATTCACTTAGTAAAATTGTAATATATTTATATACAAATTTTCATTATATAATAATTTTTATATAAATATTTTATTTAACTTAATTCATATATATTAAAAAATATAAATATATATTTTTAGTTAATAAAATAATAAATTATAATTATAATATATAAAAAAAATGGTTCAATATTATAAATTATATATAAATATTTTATTAAACTTAAATTATATATCACTTTTACTTGATAAAATTATGATTTTAAATTATACATAATTAATATTAGAAGGAAATTTAAAATAATAAATTAAATATTTTACATAAATATAATACAATATTATATATATTTGAAGATGTTAATAAAATGTATATATAATTTTCACTTAATAAAATTATAAGTAAATATTAAAATTATATCATTATATATATTATTTAAATTATATATAATTGTTATTAATAACTTAAAATATATAAAATTATTTTATATTTGTTATTATATTTAATTTATTATTTCTAATTAATTAATCAAATATGTAATTATATATTTTTTCATTTATTATTTTAAAATTATACAATAAATATTTTTTAATATATAAAATATAAATCAAATAAACATTTATATATAAATTAAAAATAAAGAAATATAAACTAAATTCATTATTATGGGCAAAAAATCTAAATTTATTATTGTTCATTAATTAGTATCTTAAATTATTGATTAAGAGAATATTTTTATATTTTGTTCATATTTTAAAATATTTTCTTTTTTATTTTTACAAAAATTATTAAAAATATATATATTGCAAAAAAGAAAAAGTGGTTCTTTTATTTGAAGATAGCATGCTCTAACATGGAAATCCAAAATCAGACTACGTTCACGGAAAACACTGTTCGAACATGATGCCGACCATCGGACCATATTAGGTACCCAAAACTGTAACCTGAAGGAGCCTCCTTGCCGTAGAAGTAGACAGTGTAAGACACTCTTTTTGTGCTCCAATCAAACACAATCCTCTCTGGATTGACCTTCACAGCAAGTCCAGTAGGGCTCTGGATGCTGGCGATGTATGTTGAATTTCTTGAGCCTACATTTCTCACAGTCCTCTTCACTGTCTTAATGGGGCCACTCTTGTCCAACTTGCTTATGGAGATAGAGGGATAGTTGATGCTGGAGATGAGCTCATCAACCGGATCCATTGGGCAGTTGAAGCTCATCATGGACATTGACCTTATATTTTTCTCCGAATACCCTTGGTAACAGAGAAAGTTAAGGTAATCCTCTGTGCCGGTTTCAAAGACTAGGCCAGGATGAAGAGCTTTGTAAGGACTAATTTCCCCAGACCCCATCTCGTGTGGGTTCGCAAACAATTCCGAGCTGTTAGTTAAAAGATTCCCCATGTTATTGTCTAGAGTAGCTGCAACATAAGAAAGAAAACTAGTCAATCCAGCATTATACCCTAGAGCAAGCCAAACTAATACTCAATACAACCAGCATAGGAGGATGGGGGAGAAGGGTCATTCAATCTTTGAAACTCTTGGCTTCCAAAAGTTCTAGTTTTTTTTGCTCCAACCCACGAGTTCTAGTTTATTCTTTAATATTACATAATTAAAAACAATCCACCAGTTCTGCAGAGTTTCAGAAGATTGGCAAGGCTACTTCGGTAAATCTGCCAGTTCCTTTCATCACCTAGGGGCAGAAATAGATCCTAGTGATTCAAGTGGTTCAAGTGCCCGCAACAAGTTGTGCTCGACCATTCATATTAAACAAATTATCAGATGATATACGGGGCAGATATCGTGTCAAACCAATGGGGGTTTGGGAAGGGAAAGGAGAGATGGGAATTTTCGTTAGTTTTCAGTACCTGTAGTCATTAGGGCTGATTTAACCATTGAAGAAGTCCATCCACTCTGCACAGACATAAGAATAGCAGCAGCACCTGCCACATGAGGACAGGCCATTGACGTTCCTGATTTTATGCTATACCCAGATGGCTTTTTCCCAGATGGTACATTCCTAGGCTCGGTATTAGGAACCACAGCAGCTAAAATGGCAACTCCTGGGGCCATTACATCAGGCTGCAATTTTAAAAAAATTACATCAGATTTGTTTCACTGGTATCTCGTGTGGCAAACATGCCTTCGAACCAATTGGAGAGGAGATCAACCAATGGACCATGCGTTTGTGTTCCGCCAAGGTTGTAATCCATAGCAGAAAAATGAAGGCCTACCCCAAATCAGACTGGAAATTACATATATAATAAGTTCAAGTACTATGTGCCCTATTGAAAAAGGAATAGCTGATTCAAATTTAAAAATTGGATTGATCGGGCAGTTTAGCAGTTGCAACAGCATATCTGGCCTTCCTCATGACTGCATAGCAAGAGATATGTTTTCTACAGGTAGCCTAGGATTAATATTTCTTGCTCTTGCCCAGTCAAGTCTGGCTTTTAAAATTATGATAGTGACTTCATGATCATGTTATGAGGAAAAAATATTAAATCAACAAGAAGATAAGTGAAGGACCTTGAGAATGTTTTCTGTCAGTCTGCCAGGACCCCTTGAGGAGAAATATGCAACAACTGGTGCTGGCCTGAAGTTTGAAATCTCAGATGTTGGAAGGATAGTTGCAGTTGGAGACCTATTAGAAGGAATATTTCCATATAAACCATGTAATTAGACAAACAAGAGGACTTGATAATTAACTGTAATCTAGTGAAGGAATTTTTTTTATCTCTCTTAACATACTCCATCTGACAGTTTGCATATAAACTCCTAAGATAATCATAAAATTATTGATCCAGAAGTGAATAGTTTTCACTTGCATGATATTGCAGAACACATTTTCAATGTTATAATACTGCAGCAAGAATAAAAAGAGATTGCAAAATAAAACTCAATCCTAAAATCATAGTATGCAATGTTCTTACTTTATTGAATTCATATACTTGAGAATCTCGAGCCCAACAACATGATCGGCTTGTGTGAAAAGGAAAACACCTGAATCAAATGGGATACCTTTCTGATTCTCATCAATCAAGATTATCCCCTTAGCTTCAGCATCTTCTACCACAAATTTTTTCACTCGTCTAGATAAAGTTGGATCTGTATCAATACAAACAACAATTTTTCCAGAAACTTTTCTTGTATCTAAGGATCCTGGATAGCAATTCCTGCACATTGTGCAAGTCCAAAACAAATAAACAAAATTAAATAGAGCTATGAGACGCTTACAAAGGAAACTGTAGTTTATGGACACTTTTTTGTAGAAGTTGTAGACTATGATAGACAATCAATCATTATAGATGTATGGTCATGATTATAATAGCAGCAACCCAGGGATAGATGATAGAGTGGGGATGTATGGGAGAAATTGTGTATATTTTCTAAATTGCCTCAAAACTAATGTAAACATGAAGCTTTATTTCCCTGACAGATTCGGAAACTCAGAGGCAACAGTTTGATAAACTGACTGAAGGGATAGTATCAGGGATAAAGATACCAGTAATCACTATGTGCAAGGTCAGGTACCTGGCTTCGTATGCAGGGGTAAAGTTACCAGCAGCTTTCTCCCCAAAAACAAGAGGATAAGTCTCAGAGCTGGTGAGATTCGAAAAACTAATTGCGGATCCCTATAAGACAATAATGTAAGAAACCAAATAGGATGAATAGGTCGATTACACGTTAAGAAAGGATGGATAACAGTAGACTTTTGATGCCCACGTATATATCTCTGGGTCTCTTGTTTAGTACACTTATTCAGTTGATGCATCAGGTACTATTAGCCCGACTCCCAAATATAAGCATGTGGAATGATGAAAATAACAATATGGCACATCTACAACCTTCGGCTTTTAAATAGGCTGGCGAAACTTGTGATGATAAACCAGTCACGAGATAAGAATCAGCATATCTCAGATGAAGGAAACTACCTCAAACTCTCTACCATTTCCCAGGATAACTGTAGATCGGAACTCCCGGTCAATTGTAGAAGCTGCAACAGTAAAGATCCAGGGAGCTGAATTAACAATGGTACAAGGGCCGGGTCCATCATTCCCACCAGAGCAAACCACCAAGACACCCATTTGCTCGGCGTGGAACGCTCCTATAGCAATTGGATCATTCAAATAATTGGACTGGAAAATAGTTCTCATGCCAATAGAGATTGATATGATATCGACCCCATCATTAACAGCGTCATCTATTACCTTGAGGACAGTGGAACCTGAGCAACCATCTTCAGTGCAAGCCTTGTAGCTAGAAATTCTGGTCGAGGGTGAACCACCACGAGTTGTGCCTCGGGCCAAGCCATAGTAACTGGCATTGGCCACAGGAGCCCCGCCAGCTATAGAGGCAGTGTGAGTTCCATGGCCCACGGAGTCCCTCGGTGAGTCCCCTAGCCTTGTCGAATGGGTTGTATTCCCATTGGAAGTTGGCTCTGTAATGTAGTATCTCGCCCCTATTAACTTCCTGCAGTGCACCAAGAAAACTCACTTTCACATGGCAACAGTACCCAGAGTTAATCCTTATAACAACCACACATTAAGTCAAACTACAGGGCCTTCATTTCACTCGCTCAAAACCATCATTATTTCATAGTATTATGGAGACCGATGCCTATATATATAACCAGATTATATACTGTAGCAAACAAACCAGAATAGCCTCCATTTGAATTCAAGCTAAAATAGAAAATTGAAACTACTGATACCTGCGTAATTGTCTATTGCGTAAACTTAGTATGAGATGCTATAAGGCAATATTTATTCACGGTCAAACTTTCCCCAGTCCAAGAAAGCATTGAAGTTTCCAAACCTCGTTTATCAGTTCAAATTCCAAACAAAAAAAATATCGGTCATTCCGGATAAATAATTATAAAAGGAGAAACACGAAACCATCCCATGCTTCAACGTAACATCCGTGCTCAGGTTGACATCCATTTCGACAAGTTTTGCTTAGCGGCGAAAATTCTAAAACGCTGAATTCAATCACTTAGAAGATGAGGAACATAAAACAACTCGCCTGTTGCAGACAGATTTACTGAAATCCGGCCCTTCCATGCAAATACCTTTCCATCTCGAAGGGATCTCGCCAACTCCCTCATCAGTGAAGCTGGGAGACTCGGGCCAAATCCCTGATATTAGGAAGTATTGGCGCCAAATCTCTTAATGGGCTTTAACAGTCCAGTATCATATAAACGAAATGGACCGGGCCCATTTATATGATTTGGAGCCCATTCAATCTCTTGTCCGTGTTATTACTCATAGTTAATGCGGGTCCCACTTCATGGTTAATTATATTTGTATTTTATTTTATTTTAAAAAAAACACGCCCGGCCGGAGAAAACAGAATGACGTGTGAAGTGACGATCTGAATTGATTTGCCTGTGTCTATGATGCCGATGATGACATAGTTGGACGGGTTGAGAAGGTATCCGCTCCTCGTCCGATCGCTGAAGCCCATCCCGAGGAAGTCCCAAGAGCGGGTCGTATGGAGATGAAGGATGGGGTCGGGAAAAACCGATACTACATGGACTAAATTCTACCTTGATATTTTAGTACCAGAGAGTAGGGAAGCTTCATCTTGTGTGAGCATAGTAGAGAAGCCTCTGAAGGTATGGTAGTAATGGTGGATCAGAGATGTCTTCAGCTGGTTGCCTTGCCTGCTCGCTCCACAAAACGGACGCGTGTTAAGAATGATAGAACTAATTGATAGAGATGATAAGTAGATGAATTAAATTGCGTACCTTGAGCTGAGCGAGTTGAGCATACGGAGATGAGAAAGTTCCGCGGCTTCTGCATTGTCTCTGACTTCACTGGATGAACTACCCATGTAAACAACATAAGGCTGCCCAAGAAGTTATCGTCACAACAAAAAAACAAATAAGCATTATTATCTGTATATGTATATCCGTGGGGAAACGTCCTTATGCAGCATGCATGAAAATAATGAGATTTATTAAATGGGACTGTGACACTTACTCTAGCAGGGTCATATTTGGAGGCTGTGGAAGATATGAGGAGGGAGATGAAGCTAATAGCGAGCGGGAGGAGCTGTGAAGGTAGAAGTGGGTTAGAAGCCATGGACAAGAATGGAGGTGTTCCAGGAGGCGGGGAGTACTGACCAATAGTTGTGTAATATTCTATATATAAGAAAGAGAAAGAGAAACAGAAAGGGGAAAGGGAGAGAGATATAGAATAAGAGGAAGTTAGAGTGGGAGGAAGAGGAAGCCGTTGTAAAGTAGTAGTAGGATGAGAGTTGAGTGTGAAATGTGAAGGACAGGTTTTATGGCATAGGAGGCTTGAGATTAGATTCCTACTTTGAAGCAGGCTTGTAATATAAGTAATAGGCTTTTTTGTGCTAAAAAAAGAAAACTCTTTTTTAAATCTATGTTAGTTGTCAAATGTGCAAAAGTACGCATGATCAAGAGATGAGGTGCCCGTTAAGAATCTTGAGGATCAAAGAGAGAGAGGGGTTCACTTGTATTAAGTATGGGAGGTGTGACCCACCAAGAATCAATAGTTTTGGTTGGAATGCTCAAAGTGGTTGAATCCCCATTCATAATGATTTGTGTTGCTCCACCTAATCTCAATTCTTCTTCGCTTGGATCCCCTATTTAATCCCCTTCTTTGAGTCACAAATCATATTATGAACAGGAGGATCGATTCATCAAGTATGACATGGATCAATACAAAGGATCCTGGTTAGAATATGGCCACTCACGAGCCACCTCTGCCGCCACAATTTGAAACATCCAAATATGATGGAATATTAAATCACTCGTAGAGCTCACAGTCTAACACCACAGAACAAAAAGGGGCGATCCAATATTTCTTGGACATCAAGATATTGCCACGGCAAAGATACGGATCCTATAACAAAAAGAGAGCAAAATGTAGTAGCAATAGTAATAATGATAATCCACCTTCTAATGTTTCCATTCTTCATTCATCCTTTTTTACTGTACTGGGTACAAAGAATATCCAAACATAATGTACAGACAGACCCGACCCAAACACCTATCCATATTAAAAAGAAACCAAAAATATGTACCAAATTGAAGATTGTTTACATCTAAAATTCCAACCTTTTCCAACTCAATAAGAAAGTACAGGGGGAAAAGAAAAAAAAAAGGAAAGACGAGAAATGCAATTTGGCATTGAAATCCCTTACTAACCTAAATCAACCCAACCTTGAGATCCATCATGAAATAGTAATCCATCATCACCACCGCCAAAGAGTAGAGCTGTACAGTATACAACTAACATATCATTTAGGGACTGGACTGTCTTCCCCTCTTTCACCAAACAAGAAGGCTGACAATGAGGAGATTTTCTATTCTTCCTTTTTGTTGCCCCCAATTCCAAAGGACAAGGCGATGGATATACAAATCTCCCATGAATAAGAAATATATGTCCTGAAAAATTAGTAAAAAGAGGGACCTAGTTTTCGGGCAGGGTAATGAGATTGGCTATTCAGGGACGTTATTTGACACGGAATTCGTGCCTGAACACGGTGAGGTTCTGAGTGAACTTATCCCTGTTCTTGGATTCCAGACTCCTTATGACATCCGTCATCAATTTTTCAAAGCATAATGACAGGCGCTGGTGCTGATCCACTGGCTGTTAGCGTCAAGAGAATGAAAAAAAAAAAATAACAGAAGTCAGAATATGAAACATTAAAACAGAGAGATTTCTACGTAGACGGAGACTAGAAAGAAATCCTTATTCCAGGAAAAAAGGAGACAAACCAATAGGGGCAAAATATCTTGATTTAACTTACAGGACTTTTCAAATTAGAAAACGTAGAACAATATGACAAAAATTATTGACTTGCTTTTTCGTTTTTATTAAGAAAGATTTAAAAAAATATTCCACATATACTTTTGGAATTCTTAGATCAGTTAAATCTAGACCATTAAACATTCAGATGATTATTGATCAATATGCCTAGAAAAGAAAATAGGAAAAATTTACCTGCGAAGCCATAATAGTAGCCTTCAGATTGGGAAAAAACTGCAGAAGATCACAAAATGTCATACAAATGAGCGTAAGCAACATGGCAGAGTCTCAATGTAGAAATCAGGAATGGGTCCCTAAAGTGGAGATTAGAGAGCATGGTAAACAAGTGTCCAGAAAAGCAACCATTGGCCCATTTATTAAAAAAAGAAGATTATCTAGGGCAAATATATGAATATTTTCTGCTGGTAGCAACTTGTTTTTCTGAATAACATAGCATTCTATAGCGCACAAAAAAATAGAATAACATGACTGATGAGAAAGATAAACTAAGTAGAAGTTAAATACTGATAAACAAGTAGGAAGCACATATTTTGCATGAAGGTGAATGAGAAATAGGAGTTCATCAAGTAAACATAAGAAACACCTGTTCATTGATAAGAACCAGGCTGAGCATTGGTCTGCTGAGACTCCATTGATTTCCACAGTCTTCAAACAGGACAATCTCGAATAGGGTCTTCAATATCTATGCAAAGCAGATTCCGACATCTAAGCACACGAACCTTGCTTAAATTGAACATGTATCTTAATATTATAGTCCCACCATCAATATTGGGCCTTATATAGATATAATGTACTCATCAGTGCATGATTAACCAGGCAGATAGACTATCCTACATCTTTTTCATCATTCCAGTTTTTCATCTTGAATATTAGACAGCAGATGTATAGCATTTGAATTTGAAAGATCTTGTTCAAAAGAATATTTTACACAGCCGAAGCCCATGGATATTCATGTAGAACTCTAGATCAAATCAATTCATCATTGAAGTAGGGTGTTCCTGTTTTCATGTAAATATATTGTTCCTAGATAAGAAAATATTGATTATTGAACTTTTAAATCTAAAATCAGCAATGTTGGTTCATGACTCAGTCCAGAAATTCAACCAAAATCATGTCAGACCAAGTTAAACTATTATGATATTCAGGACCTGTGAACTACAAATAAGTTGAGGACTACGGCCAAACTCGGATACTCTCTTAATGATGGTAAAAACTATAATGGAAAATAAAATTATCCATTCACTTACTTCTGGAAACAAATTGGGGCAATCCGCAACATGTCGGGCAAGATTTATTGCAGCAGGTGAAGTTGGTGATTCCCCCATTGTTATGTTGTTGAAATAGAAAGCTGCCAGATTATCAACGGCAGATGCACACTGTAACAGAAAAGTGATGTAACTTCCCTGCTCTAGAAAAAGGGATACTCACTCTTGAAAGATGTTAATGAAGATTATTAAACTATATATAATATCCGATCAAAATTACTAATTCATCCAAGGTAGCTTTATCATTGCCACTATTTCACAGATATGCTGAGGTGGCAGTCAGTTTCACATTCAGTGGATAGCAACAAAAGCAAGGGTCAAAAGCTCCTAAAAGACTACAGAATATACAGTTAAAAATAAATTATCTAATGTTTTCCAGATTCATATTAAATGAAAATCTCCCATTAGAAAAACAAAAGGAGAAGCAATTACACCCATAAAAGAATTAATATATATTAATAATTTAGTAATATTTCCAGACTTTGATTGTGTAAAAACCAACTTTCCTTTAAGATAATTTATCTTCATTAAAAGAGCATCGGTAAGATGGACAACTTAGCAAGTAAGAGAGCCAGTTGGTAAGAGTACTTGGAGAAGGCTAGTACAAGGTTGGCCGAACTTCTAGGAGATTAGTGGGTGATGGAAGTCAGGCCCCGTTCTGACATGATATTAGGTGGGCCTATGAGAGTTTATCCTCTTTATTTCCACAAAAATATTCTGTTGTCAGAGAAAAATATTTAGTGTGCCAAGTATGGGGGAGGAAGTTCATGGGCGTGCATGGGATGCCCAATTCAATTGACAAGTGCAAGATTGGGAGGTTGAATCCTTTCTGGAGTCCTTCGATCACCTATATAATTTCAAATCTGTTGGAGGAAGGGACACACTTAGATGGGATGTGAGTAGACAGGGCTTTTCACAGTAAAATCCTATTATGAATGTCTATTCCCAGAAAGGGAAATGTGGATTTCCCTTGGAAATAAGTTTGGAGTAAGCACCAATGAAAGTGTCCTTTTTTTTATTTGGGAGGCATCATGGGGGCAGAAACCTGACTATGTATAACTTTGATGTTTTCCGTGTAAAGCTGGGGAAGAATCAGTCAATCACTTACTCCTCCATTGTCAATGGATCCAAAAGGTGTGGGCCACAGCATTACAATCAACAGGAGTGGATTAGGTAATGGAAGGTACAGTAGACCGGGAACTCAAAGCATGGTCCAGAATAGACCGTAAGAAAGGAGGAAATGAGATGATCAGATTGATACCACTTACCATCTTTTAGTGATCAGATTGAAGTCAATTGACGGAAAAGAATAAAGCAATTTTAAGCTTTTGGATTGGTGGTTATGGGATATAAGTTTCTGGGATAGTCAGTATTTAGGGGATATCAGGGACACTTACTGTTCAGAGAGAAATGGGAAGTTATGTGCATGTTCATGCCTTATATAGCTTATACCCAATTGATGCAAGTAATTTCAAGCACCTTCTTGGTGCAGAGTCAACTAAATACCATTTTGAATGGTCCAGAAAAAAAAAAAGAGCAAAGACAGATATTGAAGTAAAAAGAAAGATTTCATAACAAAAAAGAGAAATAATCGTTTACCTGAGACGAGATACTTGAATCCAATCCTTTGAGACCTGATTCAAGTGAGCCAACGATATGCATGAAGGTACTTGTGTCACGATTCAGCACGAAATTGATGTGATTACTGAGGAGATTCTCCAGAAATGCATAATAAGCTCTTGCCAGCTGAAAGAGAATGCAGCAAGAATCCCAGTTGTGAATTCATACAAACAAAGAATTTCTTCACATAAATAAGGTGATCTGTGAACTCTGAAACCAAACATGTTTCATTTAAATAATGTTTGATATGGTTGATGGAGAAACAATTAACTTCTAGACTTTACTGCTATGTGTAAAACAAAAAGTTCTAGTATAAACAACCACTAAATATTTAATGACTTTTTTGCCCAAAAACACTGTTTCTTTTATTAATTCAAATGATTAGTGACTACATCTTGGTTCTCCTGAATACAAGATGAGACCAGTTTATCCTGTTCATTCAAATATAAGAACTAATCAGGTAGAGTAGAATGCAATCCACATAAAACCTGATTATTCATATGGAATCGCGCTATCGCGTCCGCACATGAATTTGCTTTCCTGTTTACATATACCACTTGACACTCTTGTAAACAAGTTATACTAGTAAGAATTGCTGAAATGTAGGGATGAATCATTTAATGACATTAACTAGACATGAAGTGGCATTTGGCCAGAAATCATATGGTCTAGCTATAATTACATAATTATATCATTCAAGTGGATCCCTAGAAGAGAAATGTCAGTCTCATTTAGGTTTACATCTCAATTAGTGTCTTATAACAGCCCTCACTGAAAAAGGATGAGTAAGCTGAGTATGCAACAAGAAATCGAGAGCCTACATACCTTGCGGTAAGCCAGTATATCAGCTAAAGGAATTGAAAGGATCAACTTCATTACTATGTCAAGTACATCAGAAAGAGCTCTATCTCCATAAAGTTCAAATACACCAAAGTTTACGTAATTTCCAGCCAGAGCTGTCATATGAACATGAAAAAGTTGGCACATAATTATCATAAGATGTGATGGCATAAGAAGCCTAATAAAAAAAGCAAAGCAGCAGGATAGTGCAGAAATTTGTTATCATAGGATAAATGCCAATGTATAGTAAACATAATATCTGCAAGGGATATTCTCAATTCTACTGCTTTGACAAATTTCATTGCAACTCTAGTGGCAAAAACTTGTGATACTTCTTGCAGTCATTTTTCAATTCACATTAAATGAAATAGAAATTAAAATATCCATAGTCAAATATTTCCTTTCATTGTTTCATTATTAGTTTTTTTTCCAGAATCAACATTGGAAACTGGCCAATACTTTGACCAGCACTTTCTTGATCAGAGTATATGCCAGAGGCATGACAGCCTCATCAATAATAAGGTCCCTACAAAATCTTTAAGCAGACTAGCACATACAATACAATGCCTCTACTAAACCATGAACCTCAAATAGAGTTCATTAGCCAAGCTAGATGGTATAGGCAAGGCCCTAAATGTACGAGAAATTGTAAATAATTCTGTCAAGTCCAATAGTCTACTACATGAATCAATAAAATTTTAAGTAATAGCAAAAATATGTTCATTAAGTGACCCTATTACAGCCACCAATCTCTCAGACTCAAACCAATGACCATCTTATCACAGTATACTCTGGGTAACAGACAATTCAAAGCAGAAGAAACCACCATAGTTTACACAAAACAATAAACAATTTAATAATATATGTCCTTGCATATTGCACATAAGAACCGTTCAAAGCATTAAACTTCAAAGGTGGGGCCTCTGGTAAAGCTATTTTCCAATATCAAAACAAAAAATAGTTCTGATCAAACAAAATAAGCCTTGCAACCTAAAATTGGCTAGAACCTTCTCAAAAGTCATGCAACTTCATTGACAGTCAAGATATTGTTCAATCAATTTTAAGAAAATAAAAGAGCCGTGATCTTACCTCTAGATAGAATTGTTAAACAAATCCAAATGCCCTTGTATTTGAAATGATATATATCAGCAACATTTGGAAGAGATAATATTCTTGACCCGTAAGCTACAATTAATTTACTGACTTCGCGGAAAAGAAGGATGCCATTAGGTGAAGATGAGTCAAAAGTCAAACGCTGAGCTTTGTTCAATACAAATTCAGCCATGAATTTTAACAATGGGGTAGTAACCTGCAGAGCATTAATTTGACCATCCTCTAAGCAAGTGCAGCATCGCACATTTTAATGCATATAAAAGAACACATAGCTAAAACAGTAAATGGATGAACCAAATGAAAACATAGGCAGTAAAATAAAGGTTGAGGATCGCCAAAGGAGTAAGTGACACCGATGAAAAAGCAGTCCAGCAGTGAGTAATTTTCACAACCAACAAGCAGTAAAACAATAGAAAAAACTTGTCACACCAATTTAGGAGACCAGAGAAGAAGAGTAATAAGCATGCTGAACATCAAAACAACCAAAGGTCAAGACACAGTTAAGCGATCAAAACCATCTAATCCAGGGTATCCATTTTCCCCATAGGATAAGAATAAGAAGGTTCTCCAACTGAAAAAAAAAGCCCAAGGAGAACCCTCTTAACAAGGAACACCAATTATTCCTCATTCATTAAAAAAGATGTAAATAGAATGCCAAATTAATTTGGTATAAAAATGGCAAATAAGATAACCCATAAAAATTTCCTAACTCAGAACTTATAAATTAAGCCACAATATGCCACTGTTAGGGGGTTTAGCATCACTTTGTGGTTTTTTTTTTCTGAACACTCCCATCCAAATGTAGGGATGGAGTCCAACATCTAACATAAATATCAGGTAAAAGTAAATTCCAGAACAAATTACAACAGATAAGCCATATATCCCATCAAAAACATAATGCTAAACCTATCACAAATGAGACTTAAATTGAATGGTGATGCAAAAGGACAACAGTAGGACTCATAGTTTCATGAACACGGCATATTTTATATCATTTTATAACTATCTGTAAAATGTGACTTTATGTATGTCTTTTGCACCTTATTGGTGTTCTTTAATGAAGTACAAATTTACTACTCGAAAAAAAAAATGAAGGATTATCCACAACCAACTGATATTTTATACATGTAGAGGATTTATTAATAGCCACTTAATTAGGATAGGCACAATTTCTAGGTGATATGCCTAATCAATCAACTAAAAAATTCCTTTTTCTAATGGATTAGCAAATTAGTAGATCTTCCACTATCGCATAATTCCAGATGGGCATAACAATGGTTTATATGCAAAAAACATGCACGAGTCTCTTCATCAGATGAAAAATCACACATAAAAATAAGGTAGATATGCTCGAAGAACTCAATTCAAGACGCCAATTCACTTTAAATCAAAGATAGCAGTACTGAATTTAAATTTCCCTACCTCAGGTGTATCTGTCCAGTGAGAGATACCCTTCAAGAGAAGCGGAAAATGAGCCGGATAAAGCCAGTCAAAAAGAAGCCCATAAGTTCTACGACTGCAAGATTCATAAAGAACAATGTAAGGCCAGTTGAATCTTTAAAAGGTATTAAACACTAAAAATCTTCAAGGAAGTTGGCTAACCTGTTTGTTGCCATGGCAATTCCTCTGAGGTCCCTCATCAAGCCAATCAATGCAAATTTTACAGCATCAGTGCAAAACATTGAATCAGGTGTTGATTCCAAGTTTACAAATACCTGCACAAGCACAAAAAACTATTGAAAATCCAAGTGTGATTGCACCATTAAGTAGCATGATTTTTTTAAAAACATTAGGCAGGTGAAATTTTTAATTGAAGCCCCATTAGAATTGATGGCATTCTAGAAAAACAAATTCATAGGAATGCATTGACAAACTAGGTTCAGCATACATAAAATACCAAATATGAAACAAAAACAAACAAAATAAGATTGCTTATGGATACTGGTCCTCAAAAGTACTTAGATTTTCTCAACTTATATCAATGATGTTAGAGAGGTTTGCAATGAAAATTTTAGACTTACAAAGATAAATTGGGTTTATGCTAACAGAACACAGAAAAAGAATTGCAAGCCTCAAATGTGAAGGGGTATTCTGTAGAGCCAAATATGCTTTATTGAGATAAGGTTCAAATAGACTTATTTTTCGCAGATATTGATATAAAATACAATGAATTTTAGAAATTTCAATTCGCGAATGCAATTGGTGTTAAACATGGAAGCTATGTGTCATGCATATAGAGGACCACAGAAAACATATAGATTTGATGAAGCATAAAATGATAAGAAATGAATTAAGGCAACATACCTAGAAAAAAGAAGAAAAAGAAAAAAGGAACTAGGAAAAAAACCTTCTACATCAGGTTTTTTTTGCACACCACTTCTACATCAAGTAACCTATACAGTATATTGAGATTCTAAGAAAATAATTAGGTAAAAAAGAAGTTACACCTGCAGGAGGGGTTCCATAGAAGATTTGAATTTCACAGTGCTGTCCTCCAAAAATATTAGCCAGCCTATAGTGTAATAAAATGTTGTCCTGCTCCGTGAACATCTATATTCTTCTAGAAATGGAAAGTGCTCCCTCTGGATTTAAACATCAAAGATAAAAAAAAAAAAAAGCCATTGGAATGTAAATTAGAAGCAAAGAAAATAGCAAAGAAAAATAGCAACGAGAATTACAGTATGGTTTGCAATTATGAATTTAACAGCATCCAACTTCAGAAGCAGCTTTCCAGTCATGTACCTGAAAATCAAGAGAAAATAATCGAAGTTGTGGAAATTATATAAATTCAATGACAACAATCAAAGAAGCAATTTGCAAATAGAGACTAACCCTGAAGCTAGTTCCAAGAACAAACTCAAGGTGTGATCAATGACATCTTCACTCTAAAAAAGACAAGAAAAGTTAGAAACTGAAATAAGGATAAAATCAAGAAGAAAAAAGGATGACTACTACCTGAGTATAGCACTTCAGATTTGTTGCTATCTTCCCAACAATGATATTCAACAGCACTAAATGATCATTAAGTGATAGAAGCTCAGACAATCTGGCGTACAACTGCTGCAACAAAAAATAGAACCTCATCCTTAAAGAATTTATAACAGAAAACCATACCAATCAAGTAGGTTAAGCATACTACCTTTGATGAATGCATTGCCTGATCACCAATATAAGACTTTCTGAAATTCTGAAAGAATACGAGTATTGCTCGATCAAGTCTTTGTTTGCTTATTTCACCATATCTCTGCAGAAATGCATAGTGTAGCCAAAACACAGTTGAGAGAGTAAATAGTGAAGGACATATCATAACATATGCATTACAAAGAACGGGAATAAAAGTTGATCATTTTTTAGAGTAAGAAGATTTATCACGAATAAATTCTTAAGTGTACAATTAAGACATCGACATCAAAAAGTCATGGAATTGATGGGTTATAACAATGTAAAAAATAGTAAAGCATATCCAAATCAACAATAAATATAATCCTATAGAAACTATCATGAAATGCCACATCTTAATAGAAAAAAAAGGATGCATACAAAAAGTAGTTCACAAATAAGAGCAGCAGAAAAAAGTAAGCATTTATTATTTTAAACCATCAGGCACATGTCTGAGCATCAGGATCACCTGACTATGTAAGCCAGTATCAGTCACATTGATCAACTGTAAAACACGAGCTGAAAGTTCTGCATCAAGAACCTCCTGTGTCTCCATGCTGAAATAGAGTACATGGAGATGAACACTTCATACACCAGTGTACAAACTTGTGGATGATAATAAAATGAATAAAATTAGAAAGGACAGAGATTATGCCTGCACCCACTGCATTGTTTTATTTTAAGTACTGCAGCGATGATATGAACAATCCAAGCAAGTTTGGCTTCAACGATAGACAGCTGGTTATTATCATTTATCGGTAACCTTGATCTCTCCTATATAGATAAAGACAATGATAAATGAAGTAAAGAATCAAACAAAATCATGTCATATCAGCATATGAAAATTTTCATTGATCTCTGGTATACCATGTATTCTTGCAAAATGGACTCCATCATTTGTATTATGTATAAGCTACTGCTTTGATACTACAACCAAAAGAGGAAGCCTCAGTGAAGTGGAAAATTTAACAAATAATGTTTCATCCAGTCAAAGAATTATCAAGAGGCAGGGTAATATAAATTCAATGTGAACCACATAAAGCAAGAATACCAAAATTTTATAAGGTATTTTGTAACCTGAAATCTACAGAGAGATGGAAAGCAATCAAGCTGATCATGAAGAAGTTCAATATTGTCCAAAGGATTCTCCGAGAGATCTTCTTCAAATCCAGCCTGAAAATAAAATGACGGTGAGATATTGAAGGATAAAATTGTATACAATGACAACCAATATAAATGCTTAGGATGGCAGAGTTATCAACTAACCTGTATGGAATCAAATCTTGATGTAATGAAGCCTTCAGTTATTTTTGGTACAAATTCATCCAGCATACTGGGTGCATCAGCCTTCAAGTATGGTAGAGAGCTCACTAGTCTTGACCACAAGCCCAGAAGGTAGTATACGCTGCTACTGGCCCACTATTGAGAGGGGAAGAACATTAAATCAAACATACATAATAAAAAAAATTGTGTTGTAGACAACTGGGAAATCGTATTTACACACCTGCCAAGATTGCAGAGACTTTAATGTGAATTGTGCCACCAATTGTATCCAATCACTGTAACCCTCCACATTAACAAGTTCCGACAACTGCAACAGAAGATATCCATCAAAACTTCAAAGGAATAACCATAAACAAGCTAAACACATCATATTTGCATCATCGTCTACATGTTCCAGCATGTCCAAGTTCAATATTAGCATCAAATTATTCTATAATATGCTTGCACAGCAAAATATTCTATAATTGACTTACAAGAGAATATATCATAGATCATGACCCAATCACAAGAACGATAAAACTAACATGTTTTACATTTTAGTATAACATAAAAAAGGGAAGGAGAAAACATGCATACAAAATGATTCTGTTTCCAATTAGAAGCACAAAAAGCAATTAACCACACATGAATAACTAGTACAACAGCGATCTGTGAACCTGGTTGACTTGTAAAATTTCGAAAACAGAACATACATCTCGGTTGAAAGTTGATAAGAAGGAATAAAGAAACTCGGACAACAAAAACAAATAAAATAAATATTGATGTGCTAAAAAATGCAGCAACAGGAAGAATATGACACCATTATTTAAGGTGTCAAGAGTAAATCTCCTAGATAAATAGGCTGGTTCTATTAAACTAAACATGTATGTTCCTGGTGTACAGCTCAAACAACAAATGGAAAATTTGCAAAACACCTGTGCGTCTTATTGGTTCTAATATCAATCTCATCTTGCCAAAATGATAGTAGGTCTAGTAGTTCCACCTGGATCTAAACAACCAATGGCTTCACTATCCACTTATTTATCTTCATAGACAGAAATTATACATGCATATTTCATCAGTTAGAGAGTACAGAATCTTTGCAGAATAGCATACCATTTATTGCTTTAAAAATGAAGATAATGGGTGTCATCTATCTTTAAATTAAGACAGTGACCTCTTTTGTTCAATGGAATTGGTTAGAAGCCTACAAATGGTTAAATGCAAGTGCAACACCAGATAGAAAAGAAATCATAGAGAAGATCACCTGGTAGTTTACTTTGAATCGCCCAAGAAGCCGGCAAAATTCATGATAGTTGTCATGATCAGCAAGACCTAATTATGCAATGAGATAATATAATGCAAATACTAACATTATATACTTATGCTAGAATAGCTAGAAAAATGACAAAATCAGTGAGCCCATTAAATAAAGGTAATCATAGAAGGATAAAACAGCAAGAATAAAGTTCATCCCACCTTGCCCGAATTGCAAAATTTCTTTAGTGCCAGTCATTAAATGAGCCAGGAATTTAGATCTGGAAGCCTCATTGGTAAACAGCGAACGTCTTACAGAGGCTAGTCGTACCAAGCACTCAAGTGCCTGAAAGGACAAAAGTTACTTACATTAGGGACATGGATTACTAAAGAAGGCAGTCTTTGATGACTCATCAAAAATATGCCATCGCAAACATGCAAACCCATCTAAAACTTACAACAATTCACCCATTCATGAAATCCGTATCAATAAACAACAAATGCTATTAGATCATTATCTATCTTCTGGGATTCGAAAAAATCATAAATATATGAATAACCCTTATGACCAGTCTAGAGATAATGAAATATTTGTGAGGTTGAAAATCCTTAACTCAACACTATATCAAGCTAGAAGGATAGTAGTGGAAAATCTGTTGAGCTAAAGTTCCCTTGAGCACCATATAAAGATCAGCCACCAGATTTCACTTTTTTAGAAAAAGCCAAAACCTCATTCTATTGGTGCTTCTTATTATGCACCAGGAAGCAAAATAAAATGGCATTACATGTTAAATATAATATTCACCTGATGAAAAATATATGTAAACCTAAAATCAACTAAATGGAATCTAGAATAATAGCTCTTCATTGTATCAAGCCAGATCACTTATGAAGCTAAGCCATAGGATAAAAAGACGGTAAAATTATATATCACTTGTGCATCATGTTGTACACCAGGAAGCTACATAAAAAGATGACATTGTTATATTTGGTTATATGATTTACAATAGTTATGTATATTGATGAATCACCTCCAAAGATTACACACACACACACACACACACACACACACACACATATATATATATATATCATGGCCCACCTTACATCCTTTATCAATCAGGAAAAAAAAATTACATGCCTTACTTTCCTTGCAGAAGCCTGCATTAATGGGTCATAAGACATATATTTTACGAATGCAAATGAACTGAACATTTATCTTTAGTTGGGTCTATCCAATGGCTCTAGCACATATACATGAACAAAGGATAAGGAGGACATTGATTAAGCACATTAACAATGTCATCTTTTACACCAGATTGCCCTGGGACATGGCTTGGGTGATAAACTAACCTCCTTTGACAATGGAGCATTTCCGACACGATAGTAGTCAAAAAAGATCTGCAGGGTAGATGGATCCTCCAGCATTGTTTTCCAAGAAGTAGGAATCTAAACAAACACCAAAATGTCTCATTACTAATATGCAATTTAAGTACCGAATATTAAATATCTCTTCTTCAGAAAATAGGATAATATGTACACGTGAATATGTAACCTACCTGAACAGTACCAAACTCTTCAGAACTTTCATCAATAGAAGTTCCAACAAAATCAAAGGATAAACACTTGAGAGCAAGTGACAATGCCAACTCTTGCAAATTACTCATAATTGCTCCTGGATAGATAATAAGAACACAAGCTTCTTTAAGAGGGTAAAATCATTTACCGGAAAGAAAATCCAGTTTATTTTGTCATTAGCTATTCATACCATCACTTTTCAGTTGAGATAGTGAAGTTAATGATATCTGGAATATTTGAAAAAGTGATTGGTCTCGGAAGTTGCAGGACACTCTCCTATGATGTGTTGAAGACAATGCTGGATTTGTCTAATCCCAAAACAAAGAAACAAGTAAGATGACATAATAACCTTTTTTGGAGTATTTAATAGGGAAGTCCATCGCTAGACATGAGAAGTGCATAAAATCATGCCCATAATAGGAAAGAGCAGCATGTAGATAACATCCAATGTGGTAGAATAATATATATGTATATATATGCATATAATTGAAAATGATAGTGTCAAATATAGGAACATAAGCACTTCCAAGAACCATCATCAACAAGTTCAACATGGAGGCTTCTAAATTGCAACCGTTGCCTTCAGATATGGAACAAATACCTAACTTCCTTTTTGAGTTTTTCTTTTTAGTAGATAAATACCTAACTTCCTAAGATGTGACTTATCCATATCTGTAGTTCAAATATCGAAAAGAATTTCAAAAAAATTTAAAAATGTGTTAATCAAAGTCAAACAATGAAACCTTCAGTCACATTAGATACATATATGTAAGATAGAAGTTTCCAAGTAACACTTATAACAAAAAGTAACTATTGTAAAAGGAGGAAGCAACACAATAACACAAGTAGAAACACTAGCAATAGAGAAAAAGAAAACCCATAAAAATAGAAGAAACAGATACTAACATGACCAAGATCAAACCCTTGAATTTAAAAATCATTTGCTTTTTTTCCTTAAACAAAATTTTAATAGTTTTGTCTAGATCCTACTCCACAATATAAGGAAAATAAAATAAAATACATGTTCTACATCAAGGAACTTATCTCTGTACTCTCTTTTTTTACCCTTATCTAAACAAAGATCTCATAGACAACCAGCCATGAATGCAAATTTCAAACAGAAAAATGAATAAAATGGTTATTTATATTGCAAAAGCTACTTATTATTTAGACACCTAGGTCCTAAGAAGAACATGATACGAGTGTATTCTTAGATTTTCAATATATAAATGCTGAAAAGATAAAAACAATAGTTATACGTGGTGATGCGTTGGTTTTCTGCTATATATGCTCTAACCAGAAAACGAGTGGAGATGTGTTGGGTTTGTCCTTGAGGATCCAATATTAACCTCTCAAGCAAAATGGAAAACTTACCTTAGGATACTAGAAAGCAGACCAGAGGTATTTTTCACAAAAATCATTTTAGTCCAATTGAACCCAGACAAAACAAATTTCTATCAAGAATTAATTCCATTATCTCATTTTTGGTAGGTTTGGATTCTATATTGTAACAAATGCAGTAATTGTATTAATTACATCCAGATCATATAGTTTCTCTAGTAAAATTACTGTAGAACCATATTTATTAACTTAGTGGTATAATATCAATAAATTAATAGAAATAAGTTCAACCTGATTCATCTCAGACACAAGTTGATTCAAAATCTTCAATCCAATGGCATAGTGATCGGAAGTAGCCTGTAGATGTTCGACCAAGAATTAGTGTGACGTATCAGATAACTTTTAAACCAACATTGTATTAAATAAGTGGTCTACAGCAAGAGAAGACTGAACTACAATTGCAACAAGTGAGTAGGTAATAACACATGTAATGTTTGTTCTGATATTCATTTTCATGGAGACCAATAAACATCTTTCAGCTTAAGTTCCCAGGTTTTTAAAAGGAAAATAGCATACGACAATGCATCAAGACAAAATATACAGAATATGATGCCTTGTCCATGCACATGTACAACGGAGTAAACCACAGAATTACTATGAGCAAAATCTGCAAGTAAATATGTGTTCTTTGAAAGTCATAAAACCTGGCCTAGAAAGTCTGTTGACTCTTTAACCACTTCCCGAAATCTATCATCATCGAACCATCCAAACTTCGTCACCCGACACAAAAGTTGAATTAGTGAAACAGTTACGAAAGGCTGCAGCTTCGGCCCTCTAGTTGCCAGATAATTGATAAGGTAATTTCCTGCAAAGGGGCAGTGCATCACCCAAATGAAGAGGAGACAATGTCAAAGTTGCTTGAAATCCTAAGAAGATGAAAATAGATGAGCGGGCAGGAAAAGAAGACTACTGATATCGAGACGCAGCTGCAGGGCTAGGGTGTGCTCGGTCACTTGTTTCAATAAACTCGAACTCGCAAGCATCAATGCATAGGGATTCAAGGCATTATCAAGGATATACTGGCATTGTGAAATGTATTCTGTATTCGCTGAAAAACATTTTAGAGTATTCTCCACATGTGCTCGTTCAGCTGAGTTCTGTGAATTGTACAGCCTCTCACACAATGCCTCTAGCTGCGCCAAGCTCTCCATGATAACAAAATCTGCCGAGACATTAGCAAAGTCGCACTTTAAGGAACATTTTCAGAAGCATTTTCCAAAATAAACACAGTACAACATTTTGATCACACAGAAACTGATACTCTTCCCTACAGATACTGCTGCAACATAAATGTGCATTATGTATTTCATTGAAAAAGTGTTTCACTTATCCTAAATGTATTTCATTGAAAAAGTGTTTCACTTATCCTAAATGTATTTCATTGAAAAAGTGTTTCACTTATCCTAAATGTATTTCATTCAGCAAAGTGGTTTGACAAGAATGTATCAATGGTGTTATCCCATGCCCACTCAGGACACAGTTCAATCTAGAATGACGGATCAACCATGTCCATCTTATAGGAAAATAGCCAAAACGAAGCAGAGAGCGATCATTTTCCTCTTGAAATGTAACTATGAGTTGCTTAGGACTAATGTCATCTGAAAACTACAATTAAGTACATGTTTCTGTCAGTTCGGCGTATCAATTGCAACTCTAAGTATTCGATCATTAAAATGCTGCTCCTATTTCAAGGGACAACATGGCTACCAATCGGAAGCACATTCATGGCAATGTGTACCGGAAACGGCTATGTTGCCCAGGATAGTGCCAGCGCGGAGGCACGCTCCAATCGCCGGAAGTCAAGAGAAAAATCGAAGCGCTGAAGTGAATTGCAATAGACGATAATGAAGTATCAGTCCAATCAAGAACAGCGCTTCAGACCATCTATATCACCAGAAGATCAGCTCCCTCGCCAAGGATGGTGAGGATAAAGAGAAGTAGAGATGGTAAACCTTTGGATCTGAGATCTAAAGAGGCTCAGGACTAAGCTCCTGAAATCGTATTAATCTTCGTAATCCTTTTGCTGGTGGAGATTACAGTACAGGCTGCGTAGGTGAGATGAAGAGGGGAGGAAGAGGAAGTCCTCTTCTATGGTTCTGCTTGGCGTCTAACAAATGAGAAGAACCAGAGTCCGCTTTTTCTTTATGCCTCAACTTTTTCGCATTCTTGATTCTAAACGCTCAACTATAATAATTATTCATTGTTATTTCGAATCCACCCCTATAGTTACGTTCCCAACTTCAGTTTGCTCCCTCAGGTAGTAATCCCCAGACGCTGTCAACATGCAGTCTAAAAAGAGTAAATTATTTATCAAACTAATAAAAGAGAAATTCAATCATTCTAAATAGAAAGAAGGAATTGCATTACTATTTACTATATCTAGTATTATAATAGTTATATGCCTTAGCTGTTCAATGTAAATTAGCCTTTATAAAATTTTTATTAAATATATTATATGGAGAAATTTTATATTATGATATTTTTAAATGATAGCATAGCATGCGCTCTAGGCTGCTCCTATAATAAATAATACAAACTCGTACGTACAAATTTTTAAATGCAAAATTAATATGCTCCTATAAATAATGTAATTGCCATTCCTTGGCGTAAGGCAGTAATCATCTCATGTGAGCTATTTTGGCACGGCGGCAGCACGTGCGCCGGTCTAATCACCGTCCGATAGCTCGGTTATCTAAGGCTCCCCCACGATGCATGGGAATCTAACGGTCAGAGACGAATTTTCCAGGTGGGTGGGCTTGTTTTTAAGCTTGCCACAGTGTCTTACGCTTTACCTTGCTTCCCAGTTCTTCCTACCCCGTGTTTCTCTCAGCTCAAACGTCCAGCCAGCCTGTTAAGATGATTTCCCCCGTTGCAGAGTTGCAACTTCAGATGAATTGACCAGAAACAATCTTCCAATTGACCTCTAAAGAAGGCGACTATTCCTGCTTCAGCACAGCATCACGTTGCAGAAATACTTCGAGAATTTGTAAGAACACCAGAGCTCACAGAGGATGTTCCAGTTTGACAAAATTTGACCCATGTAACAAGGGACTCGACCACTAGCAAAACTAAGAGTACTGCACCTTTCTCCAACATGTAATAGAATCGGATGATATAAATTTCCAACCACAACTGTGACAGGGAATACGCTCTAAAGCTTGTATCTACCTCTTTGGGCAGAAACAGCAAGCTGTTAATATAAGATTACCATGCAGCGATGAAACAATACACGTAATATAATGTACAAAATACAAGCAGAATTAAGATGTGCCACCCGGATGCACTGTAATGGGTTCAAAACCTCAGACACCTCCAGGAAGGTGAAGCTACAACAAATGGACAATATATAGTGAAATGGGATAAATGTACACCAAATAGTCGCTATCCCGCATGCAGAGGAGGAAGACAGAGTAGTAAAGTCTTAACAGAAATCAGCGTTCTTTTGAATGTTAGCGGAACTTGGTCTCATTTGGCTTGCTGCCTCTAAAAGCTGAGAGAGAGAAGAAAGACCGTGCCACTGAAACACAATACCAAGAGAATGATACATGGCATCAGAATAATCTATAAAGATCCATGAAATTCAAGCCATGTCTGATACTAAGTAATGATCACTATGAAGCATACATATGGTTGTTATTAGGGATAATGACTACCTTTGGCTGTAGAGGCTGCAGATGAGCCACCGTTGTCATGGAACTTGTGCAGACCAGAGTGACCTGTAGACCAGATTCATAAGAATAATAGCACGGCATTATCAAAATTCTATCAGCTAAGAAAAAGCAAACCACTTTGTATTTGCATGATAGGGTAACATCCAGATCTTTGCAAATAACAGGAGAGCCTAAATGTAAGAGAATTGGAAATCCAAGGGAAACAGAAAGTCACCAGATATCTGATCACACGCATCCAAGTGCCTGTCACATCCTTCATTCTGAAAGGTCTTCTGGTGCCCAAAGTTCTTGGAGTGAAGGGCCGCCTTAAGCAGCAAATTATCGGTGCTTCTCTTGCTGAAGGCCCTCAGATCCTCGGAGTCATCCTCTCCCTCCGAAAACACAGATGGACTTGACCACCCTGATGAGTTGCCATCTCCCTTACTCTTCCTGGCAAACTTGAGTAGCCTCTTCAGACCTTTGGGAGCATCCTTATGGAAGACCATTGGAGGTGGGTTCTCAGCATTTCCCCACTCAGTAATATCGGCTTCACTGCTTTCCTCCTGCAGCATCTGAGACAGGGAGTGGCGGATCCGTGGGCTTGAGGACCCAACAGAGACAGTATTAATGGGCAGTTCTATTTCAGAGATGGCATGGTGTTCTAGAGGATTGACCTCCTCTTGTTGATGTTCCTCTTCAATTTCAACCCACGTCATAGGAGAGATGGTGAGCTCTTCTTGTTCACCCTGAATATCCATGGACTTTGCTGCATTACCTTTCAGCTCGTATTCAACCTTAGTTGTGTGAGATGGGTCAAAGCTTTCTACTTCCAGTTCTTCATGCCCATTTTTAAAGGTTTCTGTTTCTATGGTTAGACTCGCACTAGGAACAATTACTTCAGCAACATTTACCCCAGATTCATGCTTATTCACCCTCTGGGACTCTGCATCAAGTTGCTCCGTTTCTTGAACTTCATTAGTACTTGGACTTTTGTCGAGTTCCTCTGGCAGTTTATTGGATTTTTTAATGACAGGAGTAACAAGAGAACCAGTACCAGCTCCAGAGCTCTTGCGAAGAGGTTTTGACTCTAGAGGCACTACACTACTTTTCTTTGTAACCTTGTTGTAGAAGCTAGGTTTAGCCAAAACCTCACCAGAACCGTCTGAAGAACCAACTACCAGTCTTGTTTTTTCAGTTTTGGCAGATTTAGAGACTGGTACAACTTTCTTTTTTTCCACAATGCCCTTGGAGCTCTTACCATCATTCACTGCTGTAGCATCTTTCAGAGTCTTTCTTGGCACCTGAGGCTTTTCCACTTTACTTGGTTTGGGACGAGAAACTGTCTGTGATGTTGGGCCAGCAGACTGAGGCTTTCTTCGCGTGGGTGTATTCCCAGAAGTCAGTCCACTTGGGGTCTTAGCCGGTGATACCCCAGCCCCCCTTGGAGCAGAAGATGGAGTTGAAGGCCACGATTTTCTAGTAGGGGGTAGGGGAGAAGTCCGGGATGGAGTTATCTTCTTTGTTGTAGCACTTGCAACTTCCCTCTTTGGTTTTGCAGGTGGAGCAGATACTGATTTAATCACCCTCTGTTGGGGTTTCTTCAAAGCGGCCTTTTTGCCCATATTATTCGCACTAGAGACCATTGCAGCTTTCCTTTCATACAGAATCTCTTGCATTGCCTTAAACTGAGCTTGCTTCTCCGCGCGTTTCCCTGCATTCTCTCCTTGGAACTTCTCATCCCTCTTTTGCTTGTACTGATCGTAGAATCCACCCCTTTGCTCAAGAGGATGTTCTTGAACTGCTCTCCCAGTCTGGGGTTTCATTGAACCTTGCTTGGTCTCCATCATCCTCATAAACATCTCATTCAACTCTGCCTCCTTCTGTCGAGTCCATTCAGCAGATGCAGTCAATTTCTCACCACTTTCATCATGTTCATGATTAATATATGAATCACTCTCTGTATGTTCCAATATTAGGCCTCCATCTTCATTTTTATCACCTTCATCTTTCACTTCTTCATAATCTTTGGGGATCTCTTCCAGGATTGAAATTGGAACAGGAGAATCATCAGGTTGAATCAACGTAGAGTCTTCGTGATCCACCTCGGGTTCAAGTTGAGATGAAGTGTCCCCCATTCCTGCACTCCATCTTCTAAGGACAGATTTACTTGCCCCAATAGACATGATGGAGCGTTTCTTGTCAATCTCTGTTGCTTGATCCAGCTGCTTACTCTCAAAGATCTTGATCCTATCCTGGACGCTCATCCTCTTTATGTCTCCTTCAGGTTTCTTAGTGCTCTGCTGTTCAGGTCCTTCCTCATTTGCAAAATTTTCCTCTTGAACAAACAATCCTCGCTCTCGTCCAGGGAAATAACTAAGGCTCTTGATGGTTAGAGCTGCAGGCTTGCGGGGCCCACTTCTTCCTATCTGGATCCTCCTCATAGGAGAGGCAGACCTTCTGCGGGGACCAGATCTGGCAAGAGCTCGACTCCTTTCAGCTGAAGTCTGATCCTCACCACCTGAGTCAGAAGAGTTGTCGCTTCCCGATATCGAGCCCTGCCGCTCGACCAGTGCAACTTTTGCGGGTGAAACACTATACTGTACTGGCATTTCTGAACTTATTGGCCTAGGGATTAGTGATTCATTGCTTTCTGCAGCCTTTGAAGAAGACCTATCACAGAGCAAGGAATCAACTTTGTGATCCCTCGAACTTGATTTCAGAGCTTCACGCAGGGCATTCCTGGAATAGAAAGTACACAAGTCCATAATCACAACAGAGTATATCAAGCAAATTGTGCAAGAATCAATGCATTTTAAATATCTACAAGATATATAGGAACATCTCTACCAATGGTCTCTTCAAACCCCTCGGCTGCCACCAAGGCCAGCCATTGTCTCTCTAGTAACTTTTAGTGTAGGTTGATTACAAGATCTAGATCTGCAGGTAATGCTCACTTCTTTTTTTTTGTGAAAATACTGATCCATCCTGATTTTTTGCTTTACAGGATATCCCACCATGCCGGCTATTGTGACATGCAGTGCCCAGCAGCACCACCAGAGTACTGGCCATGTCCTTGGGTGGACTGGAGAAGATTTCACACCAGAGCGTGAAAAAGGGAAGTTCAAATAATGACTTTCCTCATTTAGCTAGATTACTTTAAAGTTTCCATAGTGCCAAACAATGTAGAGTTTGAACATAATTTCCCATTAGTATCAGTTCTATGAAATGCACCAAAAATAAAATGTAGAAAGGGTCATCATGGTAGACTTACTCAATCTCAGCAGCTCCAAAGTGCCTAGAAAACATGGCTAAGTCGGTGATCTCTTCTGCGGAGTATATCGAAAAAGCAACATCACAGAAAGTGGAAGCTAATTCCCCTCTTAAAGCTGCAAGCCTCAGATCCATAGCTCGTAAAAGTTCATTTCTGATTATAAGAATTATACTGCATCAGAGAGGGATACAACAAAAAGAACATAAATGAGAATAAGAGAGAAATAATGAGCGTGCCATTACCTTGAAGTGTCTGAAGGAACAAGCTCTTCATCAAACTTTAATCAACAAAATAACAATTAGTTCAGTACAGTTGCAAAACCACAGAATTAAGACCGAGTTAACAAGCTCAAGGGAAAAGCACACAAATGAATCGATTACCTTTGCAGAAGGAACTGAAATTTGAAATTTTCTGGCCACCTCCAGCTGAGACATCTCATCCCTAATAGATTTGGTGTTGTTCACAAGTTCAGGTGAACTCACAACATTCAGGAATCTGTGGAATTTTTTGGAAGTTCATTTCTATCAAGTTGAATGGAAACATTCGGAGAGAGAAGCAGAAAAATACAAAGGTTGCTCACTTGTTAAGAGTTGCCTTTGTGAACCATCTTGAGCCATGAAGATTCCCAGGAAGTTGCAGCTTTAAGTTTGAACTGGAGCCTTTAGCATATAAATCTTCCAGAGCAGGCAGGTATCCAATCAAATGATCTAGAACTCCTGTTTCCATCTTCTCTATCTTGTTGTCCCCACAAATGAAAACTTCATACCTGAGATGTCTGGACTTTGAGGGAGGTCGCCCATAATAGAATATAATAAACATACAAGTTAAAAGGAAATCTCCATTTTTTTTGTGCATAGGGAGATAGGAGTGGGTTCAATTACAGTGACATAAGCCTTCAAAATCCCTTTCTTTCACCATCCCCTTAAGTTTTTTCCTACTAGGCTCATTCACCTCCTTTATAACCCAAATGATTTTTTCACACAGAGGTAATGTTCTACCACACTAATCAGCGTTTTATAAAATACTTGTCAATTTTACAAAATACAGAGAAGTGAAACTAACCGGTTTTGTGTAGACAAAATTTGGATTGAAGCATACTGCAAAGGAGAATCGACATGTATATCAGCCTCCATCATGGATAACAGGAACTCAAATAGGGATCAGACCTGTCATGTGAAAACAAAACTTGTAAGATTGTTTCAACCTAAAGAGTGTGCATATCTATTCCTTAAGCCATTGGGTATATATCAGATATAAGCTATAACAGGAAGTTTCTAAAAGCCTGGTTTTTTTCTCTTATTTGCTACCAGCCCTTCCCCATCCCACCAAACAACACAAAACGCAGTTATTGATAGAAAACTAACCTATTTCAGCGGAACAAATTGAGCAGATACTTCTAAGAGTACATCCAATCGGAGCTTCACGGATCTCTAAAGATCTCTTCAGCTCATGAAGCAGCGCCACGATCAGATCTACGAGCTGAACAAAAACAGCGGCTCCCACCGACACTATTCCGAACGGAGCTGATCGAGAAATTAGACTGTAAAAGGGGCGGGACCTTCGAGGTAAAGGGGATAAAATTTCGAGCTGGGGAAGGTAATGTGAGACTGTGCTGCCAGTGCAACTAAGATTTGGCCTGGATATCAGTCTGAAAAAGGACCCCTAAGATGTAGCTTCTTGAAAATCTCAGTCAAAGACCCAGGAGGTAGAATGGCAAGTTGAGAAGGTTATGCCGAGATCCAACTAAACAGTCAAAGGGATGTGGGCAAAGTGCAAACTGAGGGAAGGGGAGAGAAAGAAGAGAACACACGGTACCTGAAGATTTAAAAATGGCCGAGGGCAGCAAAATCTGTGAAATGGGGCTCTAACAAGACAAGAAAGTGAACAGACTAGCGTAGCCCCTTGAGAAAGAGAGAGAGTTAGCAGAAAGAGAGAGAGAGTTAGGAGAGCTGAGTAGCCTAGCAAGTAAGCAAATGCAAAATGCAAATACCAATGTAAGAGAGAGAGGACTAAAAATTCTTAAATGGGAGGGACAATGACGCTATGATTCCATTGGAAGTGCAGAGTGCATACCAGCAGAGAGAGTGTAACAGAGAAGGAAAGCAAAGTATGACTAGGCATGTGAGCAAGACGCGCCAGCTGGAGCGGTGCTACTGATCAACTGGCAGCTCTTGTCCACATACAATTCGTCAGATTCAGATTAATTTGTATCAGATTTTCTTTCGTTCTTTCAAATTCTTTTTTTTCCCACGAAAAAGTCGGCAATTTCATGCCCCTTTTTTACTTTTTCCATCTGTTCGATTGTCTTCAATTTTATTTTTATTATTTAAAATGAGGTTTCTATATATATATATTTTACACCCAAGAGGTTTTTATACCATTGTACTATCAATCTCATCCTTTTCTCCCATATGACCTTTATCCTTTTTTTATTTAAAATTTTAGTACTCTCTTTTTCCCTATTTATATTTTTAAGAATCCCTCTCGACAAGGCCATCATATTTTCATTCCATTACATTCCATCCCACAAGGCTTTGGCCTCCCACAGTGGGGAATCCCACTTATTAAAAAAGATTCACACGCACATGCTAAATCCACCCCCCCCCCCCCCCCCCCCCCCCCCCATGGATTCGATCTGAGGCTACCACCACCAACACCAAGAGCATTAAAAAAATTATCATACCATACAAGTCCGCATCTGCAGAAATGATTTTAGCCCACCCCAGCCGCATAACATACCATGTCAAAGTGTTACTTCGACAGGGCCGATATTTTAGCCCAAAGAGAGAAAGTGCCAGCTTTTTTTTGGGAACAAAATGGAAAATGAACCGACTACAACTGATAGGATCTACATAGCTCAACTCAAATGAATGCAATGTATAATAGAAGAAAACTAGTCCCCTCCGCCCCCACCACCACCCCATATACCATGATAGCCTATTGATTACATGTAACACCATAATTACAAAATTGATGGGTGCCTGCACGGGCCTCGTGGTTAAACACGGAAGTTACCATATACAATAAACCCTGGTACATCAAATGATACTTGCAATTCAATTCAACATCCTATATTATCACCAGTCTGGTTTAAAAAGCTAAACATAATCAAAACCATGCCATCAGGAAGAATGGACAAAGGAACAACAAGAAGAATACGGTCATTTAACTACTACAACAATACTCAATCATGATACAGAAATAAAGAATCCCACTTTCACACCACAACGTGTGAACTCAATTGGTAAAACACAACTACCCTATTTTTCTGCCAAGTACTGAAATAGTACTACAGTTCATTACTTCTCTAGAACTAGTCACCCCAATCAACAGCATCTGTAGAAAAGATGGGAAAGCAATCTACCGAATCATCTAGAAACAAGGACCATACCTAATGATCAGTTAGACCATACATGTACAAACCCAAGCCGGTTGCCTGTATAAATCTCATTCCGCTCTTCATCATAGAAGAGTGCTGTGATATCCTCCAAAGCTTCTGCTGCTGTGCTCCTCATTCCAGACACAGAAGTACGAGTCCGCTTCCTCAAACTGCCACTGCTTTTACTGCATTCATCAGTTTCACCTTCAGCAAGCATACAGTTGTTGGCCTTTATCTTAGCAAGACATTTCCCAGTTAATATATTGCTGACATTGATGGAACCTGCTGAAGAAATTGTGAAACATAAAAAAGGTAAGAAAATAAGAATATGGCACTTCGCTACATAAATATTGAAAAAAAGACCACATTGGAGGAATGCTCCGTTGTCTCAAGAAAAAAAAACTGGCACATTAGGTGATATATTACTTCATTATCAAGTAAGCAACAAATGTATGATGATTACCATTCCCTCCGGATAGAAGATCATCCGACTCGGCCTTGCAGTAAGAAATAATGAGGTCCTGATCACTTGTGATATAAATGTTATTAGTATTACAATCAGGGTGCCACAAAAGGTGATCTTCAAAAGAAGTCACGAGCTCTCCACGGAAATTCCACACAGCCACGGTCCGATTCCTGAATGTCAGGAATAGCTGGTTCTCATAAAGAAAGATGAATGCTGACGGAGTCATAAACTCAGTTCTGCTGACTTCTGTTAATTCAAAATTGCGAACCTGGAATTGTGGGAGTCAGCATCTAAAGGAAAAGGGCAGACAAGAACAGTGAACTTGTTTCTGTATCTGAACTATGGAAAAGAAGTCCTTACATCAAGAATCTGAAGATTCTCATTTTCTTGCTTGACAAGAAGCTTCTCATTGAACTGTTCAATAAAATCCACCTTCTTATTTCGATGAAGGAGATGATTGAATGACTTGAGGACAGTACCATCTTCTATCGAAAGAATTTTGAGTGGTACGTGGCTGCTAGCTTTTGCATATATCAAAAGCATTATACCAGGGCTAAGAATAAGATAAGAGAAATGAGTAACTATAACAAAATAAAAGAAATGTGAAAATACTAATCATGTGCATGAAAGTTGATGCTACCTTATCTTGATTTCTTCAACATTTTTATCCGAGATCGAATACAACATTGTGTAATTTTTGAGATCAAACACCTTGTATATGCTAAGAAAGAGAAAAAGCATACATAAAAAATACTGAAGGCATAAGAACATATAAATTTGGGAGTGAGGTGAGCGCATATTTGAAGATTTAAATCACCTGTCTTGTGCAGAGTAGGTGAGCACCTTTCCATTTACATCATCAAATTCTACAAAACCGGGCCACTTCAGTGATTCAGATTCAAAAAGAGCAAATCCTGCATCTGGTTTACCTCTCCTTATATATCTGGATCATTGAATTGAGGCATAAGCAAATGATAAAGAAAAAAAATTGTTCTACTCCAATCAAAAAAGAACCAAGTAAAAAAATTAAAATGCAAAACTACACTCATATAGTTGGAGATCATGTATGTTTTAGGAATGTAGAAATCACATCTGAATTGTCCTCAAGATTATTCAATTTTTCAGAAAGCATAAAGAATAATAGAATAAAATCCAATTCCGGCCATAGAAAAGCAGTGAGTAACCATATATTGTTTATCTTTTTTACTATATTTATTTTCAAGGGACGAACACAGTGCATTTCTGATAAACCATGATAACATTTGATAAAACATTCATGAGATGAACACGTCAATATACCTTTCACCCACTTACAATCTTATGATTTCAGTGCAATGGCTTTAATGTGGTTTAATAATTCAATCAAGAATAAAAAGAAATGTAGAAACCCTTACTCTATCCTTGTGGTCCTGCATTTCAAGCAGCTAAAGTTGTCAGAAGCATAGACTGAGACTGTGATAAGTGAGTCATTGTTCTTATTATAAAATAAGCTTCTGATAACTTCATCAGGACTGATGTTTAGAAAGCAGATCCTTTGATCGGTCTCTGCACAAATTAGAAAGAAAATTTTGCCCCTTAAATTTAGGAAGCCACAGATCCATAGAAGCTGCAAAAATAACAGTTAATCACCTCTACTAAACGCTGCACAAACACCAGATTGTGCAAGGGCAAAGACAATGTCTCGTGCAGCCACAATCTCAATAATCTTAGATCTCTTCCTCAGAAAGGACAGGACCATGGAACAATGACCTTTTGGATCATGAGTATCATACTCCTCCTGCAGGTCAAAAACAACATAAGAATCAAGAAGGTTCTTATCTGAGAAAAGAATTTTCAGGGAAAGAAGGCTGAGCTACGCACATATATCTGGGATGAAGAGATTGGTATATATACCTATGTAGAGGCTTACCAGATCCAATCACAATAAAAAAAAAAAAAGGAAAACAAATGGTTAAAACAACAGCACCCAAATTTCTAGGAATATTCATAACACTGAGGTCACGGAATGTCTTGTTCATGGACGAGCAAAGACATAAATCTTTCAAAAGTTCGAGCCAAAAAAACTTTATGAACTAGGATCGCAACCAAGAAAGGGGAAACAGGTTACAAGAGGCGAATCCCGACATCAAATTGCTTGAGTTGAAATCAAAGCATACACCTTCAAGATGAGCATTCAAAATAGTATCAAGAAACTCTTACGATGACGTCAGGTATTCCATACTGAAAGGTAAAGCCAAATTTCACCTAGTAAGACTGATCACGAGTGGATTTCTAGAGAAAACGTCATGGAATTTCAAGTTTAAACGATTAGAAAACATAAACCTACGGATTACAAAGAGCACAAAAGAACTCAACAATACTACCACAAATTAGCGCAGTTCATAGGGGCAAGCAAGGGTGCATCTAGGCCGCAGTAAAAACCTCAACTATATAGAGGATAAAAAAAAGTGAATGAAGGCGAGAAATCAATTCACCTGCAGACGTATGTTACGGAATCGCTCTTGAGCGTCGGTCATGGAGAAGGCACGGTCACGCTTGCAACTGATCTCGCGCCTCTGAAGTTTTCTCGCACTGTTTATAAATCCATCAGGCCCGCTGCACCACCATCGGGGCTTCTTTTTCGCTGCCACCACCCGCCGCCCGATGCAGGGCCGCACGCAGACTCGCCTCCCCTCCATGATTCCCTAAAACGGATTTCTCACTCCTCAAAATGAACCATGCAGTCCTCCTTCACTCTCTTCCTGTTAGTGCAAAACCCTAGCCCCGCGTCTTCCTGTCTGCTTCGACAATGAGTCCGAGCAACGGTGAGAGGGAACTGTGGGAGGGTTTCCCAGAAAGAGGAGTACTTCGATTTGAGCGCAGAGCTTCAACTTATACAGAAGAAATAAACGAGACAGAGAATACGGAGGGGCCCCCTGCTTCCATTGAGAGAGAGGGGGGGAGGGAGATGAAGAGAGAGAAAGCGTGATTTTGATTTGCCTTTTCACAAATGAGCGTACGAAGGCTTGACTGCTGCCACTGGACTCTGGAGCCTGGAGGATGATTTGGAACTCTTGTGCGTAATGGGCTGGGCCTAATGGGCCGAATTATATTGCCATTATACCCTTTTAATAATACACTATTCCTATCCTATCGATGAATGGGCCTTCGTTTATTCCCTAAACTACATGTGGATGGGCCTTCGCTTATTCCTAATCCAACTGTATAAACTATATATGGGCTTTGAAAAATCAGTAAAGCTGGGCCTATCATTTGCAAAGTATAGAATTGAATTTTCCAAGTAGACGCCCAATGGCCAGAGTTTGTTGATTGATTGATATACGTAGATTTTACAAAACAAAGAGGAAAATAATAAATAATCTAAATCATATATCGGATCTTCCTTCTACCATAACTAACCCATAGAGAATGTAAAGGCAGCTCTCTTGCTTGATCTTGAAAGCAAAGCTAATTGAGGAGATGGATGCCAGAGTGAATGGATGGATACCTACTCAAGCGGAGATGGGGGAATAAGGGATGAGTAGAAGACATGCACTAAATGTCAAATCAGTCATGTCCATATGCCTCCTTTTGACCATTTACAACCCAAGTCAAAATTCTTCTTCACCTTTCCAATAAAAAAAAAGGTGACCTTTTGACAATCCATTGGGTACTATTTTTTTTATATATATATAAAGAAAAAGGGAAAGGGAAAGAGAGAAACCCATAATTGTTGCAAACTTCTGCACATGTATGTTTATATTATTTTATTGTTTTTCTTTTCCTTTTGTTTTGGCTTAGGCTAGTGAACCTACTCTACTCTGGCTGGCCCCCTATGCTATCTTGTCTACTTGCGAGTAAGAGGGCGTTATGCAAATCTTCTCGTGAAATCTTGTGGGCCACTATTTATTTATCTCCGGACCTACCTCACCTCCAGTAATTGAGCAATCGATGAGTGATGTGATCCTTGTCCAAGCTCCCTCACAATCCCAACACTAAGGACTCATGATGGGTTCGAGTGAGTGCCATGGGTGACCAAGCACCACGGCCCATTTATATATACTTCACCGGTCTCCCACGCAATGGCCTCATGAATCATGATTGTCCCCGGTCGGCGATGCCGTCAGCGTTTTCTCCGCCGGTGGCATTGATTGTAAATAAATTATCGGATAGGCCATGGGAATGCATAAATCAAGGCTTTTTGGATAATGCCGGGCCCCTGGGCTGGGCTGGTCCTTGTCTGAAAGCTGACAGGACAGATCAACGGAGACTCGACCCACTCCGGCCAACTCCGCGCCCTCCATTTTACCTTCTAAGAAATCATTAGAGACTACATTTTAGTGGGAAAAAAAAGTTAATTTTTTTGGGGACCCGACCCAGGCGACTTTATTAGATATTTTCAACAGTGTGAATCAAACGTGTGAATTGATGAAGCCACAGAGACACAGGGGGAGGCAGGGGATGCAAAAACCAAGATGAAAGAAAGTAAAAATACGGCACTGACAGACAAATCATGTAGTGGTCTTATTTCCACTGTCAAAAAAAGATGCATAGCAAATTCAACAGTTCTGACAGAGCATAGTGCTACATGCATGAAGCTAAACCCCATTCATTCATCCATCCATCCATTGTTTAATCTTATAATTAAGAATAGGTCAAATGCCCATTTATATAATGAAAAATCACAAGTCACTCAAATTTGATTATTTGTTTCTTTCACAAAACACGAGACACGGACATCGATAAAGGCAATTGATTGTGATGTTACGTGCTTAAGTATAATGCTAACCCGAAATTATCATCAAACAACCCCAATTTTGTCCTTTTTTTTTTAAATTCTAAAATACGAGTCCCACACTCTCACCATTTAAGCCAGAAATTCCGGGTAGACTTTGAGTGCTTAGTTTACTGTTTGTCCCTCTTTTCCACCATAACAAGCCGGAAGATTTCGGATCTTGAGCTATGTCTCACTGGCATTATTAATTAACATGTTGAGTAGTAGTATAATCGTTTATGTACTCGGACCAAACAAACATTTCAGCCCAACCAAACTTCAAAGTCAAACCCAGACTTAAAACTGATGGGGGGGACAATAGATAGAAGTAACCCTTTTGTTGTGCAGTTTGGAAATATTACAGAGTTAAATCAAATCCACACCCTTTCAGCTCAGTCTGTATATGATAAAGAAAGATTGATTCTCAAGTGAAGGGTAAAACAGTAAAAGTGGTCGATTATAATAATGAATTTTGTTCGACAAAAATGGATCTCGGAACATGGTATGGCGGGGGTGGGGGTGGGGGGTGGGGGGCGGGGGGCTGGGGGCGGGGGGTGAGGGCTGTCATCATATGCTAATGCCCCCTTCCAATCAAATCAAACTGCAGAGCAGAGCAGGGCGTGTGGAGCCCACCTTCCCTAAGGCTGAGAATAAGACCAATGGCACAGCTCATACCATAGTAATATTTAATGATATGCCCCAACCAACACAAGCTTCCAATTCATGTTCTCAATCAGTGGCAAGCATCACATGTGAAGGTTCTTATCTTAAATGGGCACCATCACTACCACATGTACACGATGATCTTGTGTGAACTGTCTGTTTACCTCAGATAGATGGCATTTGTAATTATCTCACCATTCACATTGGCTTGGCTGGACACCATCATAACATTGTGATTTTAGGACTGGCTGTAGTAGACAGAGTAGTCTAAATAACTACTTGCATAACATAAAGGGATGGGCACTTAATGTCCCCTGTTGTATATATGATTCTTTTTTTTTATTTCATTCCAAGCATATAAACATCATATAGACAGACCACCATCATCACATCAAACCTCATCCCATGGAAGAGAGGCGCCTCTATCTATGCCCCAGCAGCTTACATATCAGATAAAAAGGTAAGGCTCCCGCGCCGGCCCGTGGTAGAAGAGCTACAGATGATAGATATATCGTAATATATTTCCACCATCCTCGTTAACTTTTGGGATGGAAGAAAAATGTAGCCCAAAAGAAGATGACTGAAAATTTAAAGTGATTACTCTAATGAAATAGCCAACAGTAGCCCGTTTCATTGGTGATTTTGTTGCAGATGGGCAAATTGATCTTTGTCTTTGTCTTCCTCTTCCTCACATGATACTGCAACTGGACGTTGTGTTCTCATCGCTGAAGACGTGGCTGTAAGGATCAGAATGAGGCTGGTATGGGTATGGATATGGGTATGAATAAGGATACGGGTAAGGGGGCATGTAGTTTACTGCTGGTGCAGGTCTGGCGTACATCATTGGTTGAAACCTCGGGTCACCACCTCCCCCATCCCCACTATTGGCCATTGCTGCAGCTCTCTGCTGGTTGATCATGGCTGCCAGATATTGCTGCTGCTGAAGAGACTGGTTGCCACCAGGAATAGTGACATCGGGTCCACCCAAGCCTCCACCACGGGCGCCCTGGATGTATGCTTGGCCACCAGCAGGAAGGCCCTGGACGGCTGGCATCGCCCCCATGGGGCCAATCGGCACCCCACCGCCGCCGCCATGACCCTTGAAACCTTTGTCCATAGACTGAAGACCATCACCACCACCTCCCTTCTTGCCATGGTTCTGTTGACCACTGCCACCATTCTGGCCATTCTTGGCAATGGGAGCGTCCATCCCGCCATCTCCACCACGGCCATTTTTCCCACCATTTTTAGCCTCTCCTCCTCCACCTCCTTGGTTTGGGTTACTCCCCTTTTTGCCCCCGTTGGGGCTTTCACTCTTCGCATCACCACCACCAAAATGTGCAGGCAGACCTCCACCACCACCGCCCTTCTTTCCATTATTTCCTCCACTACCATTCATCACAGCATTGAGCACGGCGTTGGGGCCATTAACCCCACCGCCCATGCCACCATTACCCCCCATCACTGGCTTCATCATCTTGTCACCGTTTTTACCACCACCAGACTGATGGTTGTGGAAATCATCCATCTCATCCTCAAACTCGTCGTCATACTCATCATCATCAAATTCATAATCGTCATCATCATCAAACTCATCATCAAACTCGTCGTCACCCATCAGATCATCCTCCTCAGGAGGCAAGCTCAACTTCGCAGTCTTGGGTTGGGTGGGATTCTGGGTCGGGTCCTTGAAGCCCGGCCCCAGCATCTTCAGATCCTTCAACTGTGGCAGCTTCAGATCCTGAAACGCCTTCATCTGCTGGAGCTGCTGTGGATTGAATGGAATCTGTTGCTGCCCACCTCCCTTGGGAGGAGGATTGTTGTTGTTATTACCATTATTATTGTGAGCCTTTTGACCCTTGCTGTTGTTCTTGGGGTCGATTTGGAGATTCTTGAGCTGATTGTCGATATTTGGCTTCTGGTGGGAGCCCCAAATTTCTGCATGCTTCCCTGCTTTCCCAAGCTTCTTGATAAGCAAAGCTGGGTCCACATTTCCGGAAACAGTCACTTTCCCTTGTTCAGAGTCGATCTTTGTAGTAAACACTCCTACACCATCAAAGCCGCACACAAGAAAGTGAGCCAAAAAAGGAGCTTCTTTCTACTAAAAAAGTTTTAATTTTTAACTTGGCTTGCCGAGAAGGAAGATTTACCATCAATTTTTTGCAGGATTTTCTTCACCTTCTTCTTACACCCATCACAGTGAATATTAACTTTCAGAACACAAGTCTGCATAAAAACGCCAGGAAAAAATGAGGGAGAAATGTGCAATAAAGGAACAGTGAGTGAGGTGAGGGGAAAAGGATGATGAAAATTACCTGGATCTTCAACATCTCCTCCTTGTTCATGGCTATTTAGTGAATAGTGGTCAAACTACTGGCAAAGAGAGAAAAAAAGTCTAATATTTTAGATCTGAAGAGAGGAAAGGAAGGAATTAAAGGAGCAGAAGAGGAGTGGGAGACATAATTATCAGTTTATTACAGGAAGAAGGAGAAAATAGAAGGAAAAAAGAAGAGGGAAGAAGCTAGTAGTGCTTTTCTTCCTTCTCTGTCCCTACTAGTCCTTGAAGGTGGCTGGCTCTATGCTTTTCTTTCTCCTAATGTTGCGGCATTACAAACAAGCAAAGAGGCTACACTGCACAGATGAAGGAGAGAGATATTGTTAGAAGAGCTATATGGACAGTAATACATTTGGGGGAGAGAGATAGAAAGAGAGAGAGAGAAGGAGAGAGAGAGCAGAAGCAAAAAAGCAAAAGCAGAGCCAGAAGAGTAAGAAAGAATGGAGCAGGCAAAAAGGGAAGTGGAGAGTCACAGCTCACAATGAATATGTTTCCTTGGTTTCATTATTAATGTGATCTTCCCATTAATATGGGTGGGGAGAAGATGAGACTTATCTCAATTTTATTCACCATTCACTCAAATTCAAAATCACCCATATTCACTGATCCACAATCAATCGAATTCACCCATAGGATCATCTCTAGTCAAAGGTTGAGATTTTTAGTGAGACCAGTTTCAGATCTTTCTATGTATGATATCTCCCTTCTTTAATGAGCAAAAAAATATCTCCCTTATTTAATTTTCATCAAAAGATTTTGAAAATTGTGTCAGACTGGCCATACTGTATGTTTCCTAGCAAAACGCAGAGAGAAGAGAAGAAAGGCCGTCCTAAGTTAAGACTATAGCATTAAATTGGCCCATTGTCTAAAGGCCACTAAGCTAAATACTATGCAGGTGCAGCTCCCCATACCAGACTGCTGCCATGCCACCAGATTCGTGACATGACATCCACTAACCAGGACAAAGTTAGTCCTTGCAATGGAAAAATAATTAGGAGACTCACCATTCAACAGTACACCACCTTATGTGGATTAGTAAACCCAAGTCTATGTTGCCAGTGTCTCTTAACTGTACTCTTAAGTTCATCTGAATAGATATTAACTGCAAATATCCAACAATTTAAATTGTGGTGATGGTCATTGGTGGAGGGTCAGCCAGCCTCACTTCTCACCTTTGATTTGAGGATCCCCAACCATCCTTATTATAAGAGGCTGGTGGAGATGATCGATCGCAGCTGCCAAAAGGACCTGACATTTGTCGGCAGCTGTTCCGCCAGGGCCTTCAAAAAAAAAATCAGAAGACCTTGCCTTGGCTACTCTGGTGGTGCATAATATTGAAGCCCCTGTGCACCATGAGTCCCTCGGGGAACATCTGGTTTAACTTCCCCTTTAATGATTTTAGAAAGCCCAACAGATTTCAAAGCTTCCCCTTTTCTTCTGGAAAAAATTATAAAGCACCTGTGAAAAAAGTCATGATAGATACTCCTTCCGATGTACTTTTATGATCCAACATGCCTGTCTGATACCTTTCCTAAGACCAAAAACGTCCTCTAATTGCAATCGACAACTCTTCTCTTCATTATCATGAATGACAAAATGAATACAGAAAGTATTTCCAGCACCAAAGGAGATTGCAGTTCACTCAAGTTATTGAGGAAATTGAGAACAATAGGGAGAAAAAAAAGGGATATAGAAGCCATAGATAGTCAGGATTGGGCACATACCAAACACCAGAAATATCCAATATGATAAACACCTGAAGACAGTAAAATGGAGGAAAATTTAAACATTAGAAGTAAAACAGGTATACCAAAGTAACATGCATGTGACCGATTTGGAGGATGAGTGAAGGTAAAGTGGAGGAATTCTTTGCAAAATGGAAATGAAGACCTCTTACCCAGCGAGTAGACTATCGCAAAATCCGCGTGTGACGTCAAAGAGATCCTTTAATGCCGTCCCTGACATACATCAAAGCAAAAGACGTAGCCTGAACAATAAAGGTATGGAAGCAGAATCTATCAGAAATAAATTTCAAGAATCCGTATACAAGATAAAGAAACAGAACATACCCTTTAATATTACCTCGCATTTCTGTTCTGTCATCCCTCAATAATTATAGTACACTTAGAAAAACCAATATTACCCCTGAGCAGGTGAAGGATTAATGGCATGGAAGTCGACACTGAATTGGCCAACTGCGATAGGAGTTGCCCACGACAGGTAATTGGACAAGTCAAACGGGAAGGAAAGGAACATGCCGGAGCTGCAGAACAATCTGCCGGACAGGAAAAAATAGGATGAACATTTCCTAACAGCCAATTGCAGAGAAATACATATAGCTACTTTAAATATAGCTTAGCACTTGAACTATAAATGCAGACAGATATAGCCAAGCACCAAATCTTGGATCTGTAGATGGAGCTTGTCTATGAATGTTGGAAATTTCAATTGCAAAAGTCCTACAGCAGTTGATAGTGTGGTTAGTCTTAATTGAGAAGGGGAGCTGGGTAAATTAAACATCTAAACAGTTGAACATTTTTCCGAAGATGAGAAAACGGGAGGACTCTTTCTGTTTATAATATTGGAACAACAGAATTATTCCCCCCTCCAGCTAAAAAATATGATAAGTTGAATTTATAGAGAAAATTTAGTGACCTTGGATCCTGAATTTTAAGGCCAACTGAAAGGAACTGTGCATTATCCTTCAGTTAGAGCTTAGAAGTGAGTGACAAATGAATTCTCATATGTCATACCAAAATACATTTTAACCTTTCTAGTACTGGGCCTTGTTTGAAAGGCAATCAGAACAGAAAATGCACATGTAGAAACCATACAGCTCTGACTATGCCAAGAAGTAATGCAGCTCCACATCAACAGTGGCTCCAATTGAATCAGCCACAGAGCTCAATATATCCCAAACAAATTGCACAGAAAACTGGTGTATCCAGTGAAGCAATAGAAGGGCGATTCTTACATAGAACATAGATAATGCTCAGCACAGCCAAAATTGTCAGAGGTACATATGCAATGCCTGCAATACAACCTGCAGGACATGAAATGGGAAAAATCATAAAAGTCCTTGGGTTACATATACAATCTTAATAAAACACAAGTTCCTTCTCGACCCATATTAAAAGTCCTTCAGGATCTATAAGAAGCAACTATCATGTTAATATGGTAAATAACTCAAAGTGGAGAAGGTGTTCTTCTTTAGAGAATGAATGCAGGTAGAGCAGTCACGTAGAAGAAGGTGAAGTAGATGAATAACCTACACATCCAGCAAGAAAGAACAGGTGCAGTCCTATCTTAATCTAAAGACGAGCAACCTTTGAGATGCTAAAGTTCAGTCTGGCCACCTTCAAAAATCAAAATTAGGATTAGCGAGGACTCTACAATAAGGAAAATAAAGCCTTGGACTATGAAAAGTATGTGCTTTAACTGTAAAAATAGAATCATTCAACTTGAGATTCATCCTTGTAAGCACACCAAGCACCCACATAAAGATAACCCGTTGCCAGCAATCTTCATTTAAAATACAGTTCATTCCCAAAATGCCAACTTTATCTAGACGCAGAACAGAGCAAGCAACTCCTCATAGGAGCAAATAACTCGCCAGAGGAAATAGGAATCTGAGAGCACAAATACTGAAAAGAAGAGGGCATAAATAGCGGACCTTATCCACGAGAATAGTGAAGCAGGCGATGATTACAGATTCAACGAGAGAAAGGAGGAAGGCAACCTGAGTGAATATCCCCAGGAGAGGGCCATCCAGTCCCATGCTTTAGGCCGCCAAGGCCTAAATAGCCCTTCCTCGTCGTTTCCTTCAGTGATACATCCGCTGGAGAAGCGATTGCTTCAGCACACAACCCATGTCTGCTGTAAACTGAATTGAAGCTCAATATTCTGATTGAAACACTGGTGCCATTTTATGTCTCTCCTTGCATTCCTGTCACCTGTGACATATACACTTGTCACAATGGAGAACTCTACAGTCTGGTCAGTTTCCTTCAACTGAAGGCCTCCATTGTCAGATTCAACAGCAGGCTGAATCATATACTGTATTCTACTGTGAAAACTTCTATTGCTGAACTGTACAATATAATATAACTTTATTCAGAAAACCCATAGCGAATGGTCATATGGGTCTTGTCCTTCCTTCCAAACAGCAATTAGGCTAGAGATCATGTGATCAAGCAAGCTGTAATTTTTGCAACAAAACCGTGTTGTAGAAATGCTAATAAATAAAGTCAATTGCAGAACACAAAATTTCAAAGATTTGTTTTTTTGCTAGAGATCTAAGAAGTTGGGATATCATCAGTTAGTTCCAAGGATCATCCCAACCGCTGGGTCCCTCTCTTCTAACAAAATTGACTATTGCCTGCACAGCTTCATGAACTCTATTGGACAGTGCATGACTCCCATGCTCTATCTCAGCCCCGCCCATTGCTCGGCACAACCTACATTATATCAGACGCCATAACTCTGATACGGACGCATGTCATGATAAGGCACAAACCTAGTTCTTACTATCTATAATGCATGTCATGATAAGGACGCCACAACTCTGACAAAGACATCTGAAATTCTATAATATTAGAGAGAAGGCATGGCAGAAAAAGTAGTTGCTCTGGATTAATGGAGTCTAAAAACACACTACGAGCTACCAAAGAAGAACACAGTAGTTAATAGAGGTAGATTTAACCAATCATCATAGGTGATATTTGACATAACAAAGAAATGCTTCTGAAAACTATAAATGAATATTGAAGGCAGATTTTAACATAATCAGTTATTGTCGGCATCCTTCAAAAGGTAGGCGCTATTATTACTGATCAGAAAGAAGGTTCAGAGCTTTTACAGAAGAAAAAATCTCAGGAATCTCGCTATGTTATTGAAATGCTTAAATCATAAGTTTTATTGTTTCAAATCCCATGTAACTTACTTGCTGCAAGCTGGATATCCCATATCCAGTGTATGAAGATGAGAGAGTAACACTTGCACTAGCGACCAATTTTCTTTCTCCAAAGGAATCGCAAGAGGTTCCAGGTATCTGCATTAAAAATACCACATAATTCAGAGAGTACAAGACACACTCTTAAAGATTTCTTTCTCTGTCTAACATCCATCTGTATATTGCCGTGATAATTCGTATAGGAAGCACGTTTGTCCAGACTCAGTTGCCAGAAAACCATCGGTTAGCCCACCAATAAAGATGACTTGCTGCTTGTAGTCACCAGTTTTAAATGCCACCTGCAACTAAAGAGCGTCCGAAATCCTTAACTGGAACGTATACATGTTTTGATGAATGTGACAAGACGCGTCAAAGAACAAACTTCATAATTTTTGGAGAAAAAATGGTGTTGGAAATTGAAAATTATGTGTCTTCAACTTGACCTGATAGGGTTTCCATAGACACATGCTCACAATCACAGACTTTCTGGCACATTATCTAATAGGCGGGTATAGCGAGAGCTGGATTTTTTTACCCCAATCAAGAGCTCGAGTCGTGTGTCAACTTTCTCGAATTTCGAATATGTACGAGCTTGATGACAATTCCATTCACCCGCTTCGTTAAAACGAAATCAATATCAAGTGAGATGAAGGTTTTAGAAGGACCGATCTGGACTGGCTTGGGCCCGTACTTAATGGGACCGGATGGATCAGCTGCGTCGGAGCCGCCGAACATTTTAACCATACCAGACCTCTCGGAGCGGCCGCGGACAATGGCGGAGAACCGTGAAGCACTGATCGTGGTGGTCGGAGGGATTGCCGAAGATGACGTCGCCGTGATCGTGGAGACACCGAGGAAAGCGAGGGATTCATAATATCAGGGGCGGAGAAGAAGAAACGACATCGCCGTCAGTGAGCGGAATCGAGCTGGACCTGAATTGTTAAGAAAAGTTTCGGCCCGGGAAAGAGACGGACCAGAGCTCTCACAGTCAAACGCACCCACACTCTATCAGTGGAGATTTGATTGCTGGGTTGTAGTGAGCAGGTCGGTGTGGAGGTAGGTGTGTCTCATTGGGACAGTGTCCCGCAGACAGGCTAAGGGGGTTCATGTCCGATTCCGGGTCTTTATGGGTGGACCGGGTAGACCCGACCGTCCCGGAGGGCCATCATCTCGCAAGCCATACGAGCCATTTATTATTAGTGTTTCAGGCTTTTGGGACTGAATGATGGGCTGCTAAATTGGTACAGACAAATCCCAAGGGTCCAACACAGTGTTCTTTTTGCCCTTCAACCACAAAGTTCAAGTGATTCACCCTCACTTCAAAGCCCAGAGGCACTTCTTGGAGGGAGTGGGCAAAATGAGGTGATGTGAATTTTTTTCATAATTTCCTTGGTTTTTTTAATATTTTAATAAATACCAAATATATATATATATATATAATGGATGAATATTTATAATAGGATGAAGTCTCAAATTTTACATTAGTGGTTAGAAAAGGCATGTGAACTTTTTTTATACAAAAAAAATAAAATTTATTAACCAAAACAATCTTTCATGGATCTCCACTTACCTACTAATAATAATAATAATAAATATATAATATATGCCCAATATTGATATGATAGTAAGGTGGTGTTAAATCTCTCTCCTTACCTCCATTGACTAGTTAATCATAACCACTACTACTTCTGCATATTATGGCTATAACCCAATTATAGTAAGCATTTAGTGCTACATGGTATAACAAGGGGTTTAGCCTGCCAAAAAAATAAATTAAGGCTACATATAGGGATAATGATGAGGGATCCATCACTTAACCCATTGATTATCACATAATATTGTTTACATTATGTTTTCATTATTCATAATGGAGAAATATGCCCACTACATCATCAAAGTTTATATGTTAAATGCAAGTTCCTTATATTCTTTGGACATTTACCGACACCATCTTTAGGAAGATGCAAGACACCAGACCAGACCAGACCAGACCAGGGGTGGAAGATCTAGGGATGCACGACTAAATCACCCTTATATATATATGTATGCACACTTGACAATCAACTACTTGAGCTTAGTTCCAACAATCATGTGAATTTATTAGGGCACATGACTGATGGATGTGAAAAACCATGATGATGAAAATCATGGTATAGTTGACTGTGGCATACTCTATTTCATTTTTCAGCCCTTAACGATAAATAATAAATAAAAAGAAAAGAGGAAGGTCATTTCGACAAAAGACCCACACCCAAGTTCCATAGCCTTGGGTCCGCTATCCCGATCATGATTTCCCTACCCCATAGGGAAAGGTCCTTCCCCCTTTTGGCCGGTTTACTCTTGTTTGCAGAAGTTGATAACATCTGGGATAAATTTGCACACTGTCTTCTAGCTGTTTCTAGGAGAAATGATGACGCCATGCACTTCACCACAATTGGCAATTTTGGGTACTTCACTGATGTTGCTCTTATTATCATTTCTATATGTTTTCCCTTACAATTAGTTTATGCCTTTTGAAGTTCGAGAGCTGGATGGATTCTCCCTAGGGAATGGACCCCCCTTTACCAACAGCAAACCCAGCTTGAAACTTGAAAGAACTCCTTGTACGAGTGCAAGGTTCAGTGAAGATGGCTCTAAGCTTATGGTTACGAAGTCTGAATCTGTGATTGGTATATATGACTGCAGCAACTACAAAGAAATCAGATCCCTCGATGTTCCTAGGGTCCTTGCATCCACCCTGTCCCCTTGTGGGACTTACCTTCATACTTTTCAGAAGGCCACTACTCCTCAGGAGAAAAATGTGGTTCTCTGGAGAGTGGAGACTGGGGATTCTGTTTATCAGCTGTTCCAGAAAAATGTGACAAAAACTACATGGTATATGCTTCCAATTGGAATTATCCGAGAATTGTTTATTTTAAACTTTTAGCTCATAATTTTATTTTTCTCAGGCCATCAATCCGATTCAGCTCTGATGAAGCTGTTGCCTGCAGACTTGCTACCAATGAGATACAGTTTTTTGATGCTAAGGATTTTTCTAAAGGTATCATAAACAGGCTAAGAATTCCTGGTGTGGCTGTATTTGAGCTTTCGAAGACACCAGGTTCCCACGTGGCAGCATTTGTGCCCGAGTCTAAGGTTTGTGCTTTATTATTGATTTACTAGTAAATCATGGTTTTTTTCGTCAACTGAGGTGGGAGATTTGCACGAGATAGATGAAAACTGTTTCACTCTGCAGATACTTGATCTAATAGTTTGGTATTTATTTCCTTCCATACTGATAACAAATGCTCAAAGAAATAGCAAGATTCTTCACGCTTTATCATTACTAGATAAATGCAGATTTCTGCTACAATAAGATATTCCAGACATTGAACTATTTATGAATTGCTGGTGTGGACATATGACCAACCAAACTAAACATTATTAGAATCTGGTTTCTCAGTTTTTATGTATGTTATATGAGTTAGGAAAGAATTGAATGTCATGAGAACATCTGATGGTTATAATATCTTTTCATCATGTACTTTCAGTTTTCCCTGAGCCCCTACATTTATGTTAGAGAAGTGTTCAACCTTCATTTTTTTAATATTTTAAGAATGTCCTTTTTAATCATTTCAATATTTTAGTGCAATACATATTTGATTATCTAATTCTCTAATATTTTCTTATAATTTATTTTCGTATAGGGTGCCCTGCAAGTGTACAAATATTTGCTTGTGCAGAGGCTACCTGTTGCTCGGCGAAGTTTCTTCAGGTGTTCCTCAGTGCAGTTGAGTTGGAACAGCGGTTCCACTGGTCTTCTAGTTGTTGTTGTAAAGTCTGACGTTGATAAAACCAAGTAGGCTGGTTGTAACTTTTATTAATTTATTTGACTTCAATTCTTACCCAATGCTAAGTAGGTTAATATTGGCTGGGACACAAAAATTTATTTGTGAAATTCATGTATAATCATAAAGTATCAAAAATGGTTCAATAAGAGAATATTTTATTTTCAGGTACAAAAACATATTCATTATATAAACACACAAGTGTCGGTAGAATTATTGTCTATATCGAGACAAAGTGGCGTTGTAAAGTAACTTAAGTGAGTTTATAATGGTACTTAAAATACTTAATTTGTTGATAAAAAAAAGTTATGGTCTCTACAAGTTGGGTTGCTAAATAACAGAGCAACCTCACTTTTAGAGAAGATTTCGGTGAGCTTCCATTAATAAAGGGGCTAAGCCTTATAGGTACTTCAAACGCTATATGACCGTAGCTTTCTCTTGTCCATTCATAGTTTATATAAACTTATAAGAATTAATTTCCACCAGAGATCATAATTAAAGTTTACAGCAGAGATAAGATCTGATTTTGAATCTTTTGTCAACCTTAGGGGATGACATGTGTACATATGTGTGGTGCATGCGCGTGTTGCTCATCTATCGGTCTATTGCATTAATCTGACACTCTTCTGGATCGGTTTCTAGTAAATTTTTGAATCGATTCAACCAATTTTGGTCGTTTATTGGTTTGTTCACTCTCAATTCTTCTTATTTGTTGCCTAATTTATTTTTTTTAAATTATTTGGTTTACTAACGGCCATTTTGGACCAAGAATTTTTATTTTTCCATTTTTAAACTTTTTAAAAAAATTGTAGAGTGTTCGATGTGATCTAGTTCGATGTTAATTTGAACTTGTTCTCATATTGATGTTTCTCGATCCTTAATTACCATTAAGGAGGTCATTTGGGAGCAAGTCAATTTACTTTACCAAATGTCCAAAAGTTTTTGTTCAAATCATTTTTCAATCCTATTTTAATTTTTCCCTTCTCGATTCTACCCTAATTTTTTGTCCAATTTAGTTAAATTGTGTTTCTTGAAATCACTGTATTATAGTAAATGCCATAAATCAAAATAATTATAATATGGTTATCTTGGTAACTAATTAGAAGCTTAACTGCTCTATTAAGATTAGGAACTTTATTTGAATAGTGTGATTGAATAGTTTAGTAGTAATGTAAGCATTATATAATATACACATAATTTTATTGCTCTTTTTGTGTTGAATCTCTAAAACACATTTTTTATTGTGAATGAACAAAAAATATCTTATTGCATTTTATGGGACATCTAAATGTTAAGGGATATGCTATTTAATTTTTTATTGATTTTGAGAAATGATAACCTAATATTTTCACGATACATAATATAAGTATAGGAAAGTTATAGTAATGATACATTAGAAATATAGAATGAGCAAAATAACTTCATACATTAAATACTTAATCCTTCATGTTAAAGAGTATTACTGGGGGCAAGCTTTTCTTACAAAAGTTTTATGTATTTATTAAAAGTAACATATTATAAGTAGATCCAATACATGTATCCACTAAGTTACCAAGTTTGAATCCAATAGTAATTATGATAAAAAAAATAAATTTGATGGGTATTTTGTCTAGTATACTTTGGGAAGGAATAAGAATAATCATAGGAGAATCTCCATGGCTGATAACACGATCAGGTTTTAGAGATAATTTAAGTGTTAAAAGTAAAAGTATATGTGATGTGGATGTTGAATCTATTCTAAAATCACGCCTAGCCATAAAAAAAAGGATGCACTAAAATTGATCATGTCAAGCTTGGAGTGTTAGTGGCACATTGGAATAAAGCCTCGGATTCATCTTTGAGTAGACCCAACATTGTTTTTTTTTATCATGTTCATCTCATATTCAAAAGTCAAATTTGATTATAAACCATGGAACTATGCTAGTTTGAGATTTTAAGGAGTAAATTTCATCATTTATTTTGCATATGAACATCTAACTGGAATATTTAAAATTAGTTAGAATTTAAAAAGGTTGAAATATTTTTATTTTTATTTTTAAAAGATGAACATAATAAATGAAGTTCATAATGGATGACAGTGAATTATTACAATAATAATTAATGAGGAGTCCTCATATCATATCCCTCCTCCCTCAAAAGACCAACCTAACCCATTGAGTGCACATTCCAATTGAATGAAACAAAAAAAAATCATAAAGGAAGCATGGCATGGCAAATCCCTCAAAAAGCATTCCATTCCACGATATATACTCTCAAGCTTTTGTAGAGTGGCGGCAGTAGCTGCATTGAGTTTGACGAATCTAATTTTTATTAGTCCAATGATTAGTACTTATATTTTATATAGCAACTTTGGTACCTCACTAGATAACATACTTTTATGGCTCTACGTTAATTGGTCAATATATTTATTTTGACAGCTAGATAGCATGTTTATCAGGTAAGTTTCATTGACTATCAAGGCCATCTTAACCTATTTTATTAGGGAAGAAAAAATGAGAGTGATAATAATGATGCCTTTATTTTCTCGTGAGATAAGATATATTTTGATAGTGTTTAAATGACATGTACATATACTTATATTAATGAGGGTATTTACTCGAGTTTGGTTGGATTTCTCTTCATTTGTTTGATGCTATAAATGTCTGTTGGGGAGTGCACGAATTCACTTGTTCTTCTAAATACGGACTTTGTTCTCATTATCTATTTGCCAAGAGAATCTTCTTTTGTTTATTGGAGTTACTACACCAAAACTATGATAACAACGAGTTTCCATATAAACATCAAACTTGTGTTAGCAAAAAATAATTTATTACATATGTGGGTATAATACAAATGGTAGATTTTATAAGAACCTCTCGACCACTTGTAGACAATTATACTAATTTTCACCCTTAGAGTTTTCTTGTTATTTTTTCGGTAAAGAAATGAAGAGTTTTTCATTTATTGTGTCTCCAGAAGATGGGCAGTTTCGTCGAATCTTAGTGCTTTGATAAAAGAATTTGTGTTTCTATCTCTCTCACATAGCCATTTAATTATCGACATTTGACTATAGTATAATTACTCATCCTTCCAAGTTGATCTTCTTTCTTACATGATTACAATTGTTCGACTCCAATTTCGGAGGTGTTTGACAGTGTAACCAAATTGAAAGTATACCAAATTAATGGTATTCAAAGGCATAGATACTCTAGTTATCTCAATAATAGTTCAAAAGTCAGTGTTAATTAATCATTTATTATCAAAATAAAAGCATTTCAACTTATATTATATGCACATTGTGGAGTTCACTAATAATTGGACATGGTACAAATTAATTCAATCCCCATGATGAACTTTAATAGCCGAATAATAGATTTTGTCAACTGTTGGAGTATAATACTCGGTCCAATCGTTCAATAATATTATGTAAAGTTTCCCATTTATTCGTTTAACTACTTATCTATCAAATATAATCAAAATATTGTAAATATATTCTATTTAAGAATTTTTAAAAATCTCTATATTATTATTTTTTTAGGACGGTCACCTTATTTTTTATTTTGTGAAATAATTGAATTAAAGTCATATATTAGGGTTCTGTAATTAAGAGACAACCTATTGTAGTTCTTCTGGTGTGAGTATACACGAAGTCATCCTAGTACTTGTCAAGCCTATGCCAATCTCCCTCCCCTCCTATTCCACTCCCCAATTATTTACTAATGGAAGAGAAATGGAAGATTATAGTAAGCAAGCAACATATTCTTTGTATTTATTTCCCTAAGCAAACCTAAGTGGTTGAAAAATGAAAAAAAAAAAGCGAAGATTCCTACTTCCATTGATAGTCAATGGAACTTGGAGAATTATTTCCTAAATAATGGTTAGATTCTAAAGACGTTTACCTATATCTACCGCCACTTAATTTATTTAACGTGTTTATTCTCATTCTTTCGTCCTAATAAGCTCATAGAGAATCCACTCATTGAAAATCCATCCATCTTCAATTGCCTCGAATTTTCCATTTTCCCCACTATGCTTTGATCCTCTCACGTGCTTGGCTTGTATTGTCTTTGTTTTTTCCCTTTGAATATGTCTCCACAGCATTCATCTCATCTTGAATTGGTTCTTTCATATTTGGTATTATCAAATCCCCTAATTAATTCTATAAGATAAGTTTTTATAACTATGGACCAGACAGTTGCAAAAATAGTATATGCTTTCATAGCCTTCTTTTCTTTTCTTGCATATTAATTTATTATCATTAGTTATCTCATAACTAAAGCAGATATCATTTGTTAATGCTCACAACCAACCTACAATTTTATTTTTTTACTAGCTTCATATTTCAGTTAATACCCAAATATTGATATTTTAAAAATCATTTAAAATTGGTGAAATTATTATAGTATAATAATTTAAACATGTCCAAGTAATTTTCCATATTGTTTAATAATAAATTCTCCCCCCCCCTAATTTTTATAGTATTCATTATCGTACCAATTAAAGGGTGAAAAAAAAAAGAAAAGAAATTTAGCATTTAAATACTATTAATATATGATGGATGCTGTGGTATTGAATTTAAAATAGATGTGCTCAAAACACAAGATAATGGTTAGAGGCAAATTCATTTTGCCCATTGCTTTCTTCAAAAACAATGACATGCATAACATGAAGGCGCCTTTCCCTTTGACCTACCTATAAAATAGGGATGGAAGTATTGATAATATAATTTTACATTTAGAATTATTATTTATTTATAAGTTTAAAATAATTATACATTTAAAAATTATAATATATATATATATATGAATTCCAGTATTTATATATAAATAATATATTTTCAAATACTATTAGAGTTATTTGTTCACATATTTAAACAAGTATTACTTGAAATACGATTAATTTTGTACTTTCTTATATAGAAAAATATTAAATTTTAATGTATTATTTATTTTTTGTGATACCGAAAAAATATTACCTAATTTATATAAATATATTAAATACCAATTTAAATTAAATATATCAAGTGTATAAATAAATAGAGAAATGATTAATTATAGTGTGAATGTAGTACTCTTCATTCTCCTCCATCACCTCAAATAAATAAATGCTCGCAACGATAGTATTTGCCACTTTATGCTGGACTTATATGATTTTATTTGAATGTTAAAATTTTATATAAACTTTATTTGTGGATTTTTTAAAGATTTTTACCATATTGTTTATTTTGAATTTAAAAGAAGATAAGTATACTAAAACAAAATATTAATATAGTACAATATAGAATCTAAGCATAATTTCTTTGAAAGAAATCTTTTGCTTTGTTGGTCTCCTTAAATACTTACCTCCACCAGTGTATCTTAATCGCCGAGCTCTGACTCCATCATATATACAGAGGAGAGGAGAGGAGGGAGAGAGAGAGAGATTCATAGAACAACGCCTCGCCTGCAATCCTACTTTTCTGTCTTTTCTTTCCTTGAAGAACCAACTAATTTAGCAACAACCATACCATTTTGAAGCACCAAGCCCCGCCAAGGCAGACAGACCCAAACAAATCCTCTACAGCCCGCCGCGTTTCCCCTTTGACGCTAAAGGTAATTAAGAAAAAGTGGTCCATGATGATCTGTTTACTTTTGGTATTTCTTTTTCCCCCATGCATCTCCTCACCACACATTGATTAGTTGTTCCTAGGTACAAGATGAATGCTTCGGCTGCATGCAAGCTGGTACATGTAAGTCAGCCCCCAGTGATGAACTTCAGAGGGAAGTTCAATTCCCGGGACGTCCTGTCATACAACCGCAAAGTCGTATTCGTGATGGGAGCCACCGGTACCGGGAAATCTCGGCTCGCCATCGACCTGGCCATCCAGCACCCCGCCGAGGTCATAAATTCAGATAAAATGCAAGTCTACAAGGGCCTCGACATCATCACCAACAAGGTCACCCATGAAGAGACCCAGGGCGTCCCTCACCACCTCATGGATTTCGTCGACCCAGACTCCGACTACACCGCCTCCGACTTCTGCTACCACACGTGTAAGGCTGTCAACTTGATCCACTCGCACGGCCGGATTCCGATCGTGGCTGGCGGGTCCAACTCCTTCCTCGACGCCCTCGTGAATCATAATCATATTAATGGAAAATTCCAACGCAAATACCGCTGCTGCTTCCTCTGGGTCGACGTGGCCTTGTCCGTGCTCGAGTCGTCCGTCTCCAAGCGGGTCGACCGGATGGTGAGGGCTGGGCTGGAGGACGAGGCCAGGGATATGTACGACCCACGTGCTCATGACTATAGTAAGGGGATTAGGCGAGCCATCGGGGTTAGCGAGTTGGACCAATACTTCCAGGCTGAGGCTGCCGGAGCTGATGGGCAGACCCTTGCGAGACTTCTGGAATCCGGCATTGCGAAGATCAAGGAGAACACGCAGCTACTGGCGAGCAGGCAGCTGCAGAAGATTCACGGACTTTATAGCAAGTGGGGCAGCCAGTGCGTGCATCGGATCGATGCCACTGAGGTTTTCCTGCAACGAGGGAAGGTGGAGTCGGACGAGGCCTGGGAGAGGCTCGTCCTGGAGCCGAGCGCCATGATCGTTGACCAGTTCCTGTTTGAGGAGAAGCAGCCGGTGGGTATCCCAATGACACCCAGTGCTGCAATCCCATCGGTACTTCCGGCAAGGGTGCCGATGGCTGCTGTCTCGGGGGCAACTCACTGAAGTGAAGCCTATGAGGGTACTTTGCATGGCGCACTAGCTGCCATAGCACGGCTGAACATGATGGTGCATTTTCTACCTCAGGAAAATGGCCCGTCACAAGGAAGAATCATATCGAAATTTTATGTTTTTTTTTCAAAAAATGGTAAAAGAAATCTAAGCCAATAAAATCTAAGTCACAAGTAATTGATTAGGGAAGATTACTCTGACATTGCGTCTTTTTTCCTGGTTGTACGGTCTGGGAACAATTGAGAAGTACTTGGGCTGCAGATGATGTGGCATGGTCTCCTTGTTTTTTCTTCACGCCTGGGCAAGTAAGAATAAATCCCTTCTTATATTTTAATTTTTTTGTTAGATCGTGCCGCCAGGGAATAATGATTGATTGATGGGATCGGATATTCTCTGCCTTGGATGGTTTTCCTATGGCTAAATGAAACCACCAAATTTGGTTGTATTAATTATCACTTGAATTGAATGCATGGGTGGACCAATCATTAATGTTAGATTGTGGAGAAATTGATTCCAACTAGGTGTGGATGTTCTGGTCTGCCTTAGATGCATGCCATTATATTTATACCCATAAAAGATGTAAAGAAGAAAAAACATTAATCCTAAATGATATGTCACCATCACCTTTATTAGAAAGGGAGCTTAATGTTTTAACTTTACATAGGGGGCATGAGAACGAGATGATAACATAGTTTTAAAGATGTTGGGGGGAGAGTGCTCAATGTTCATCTTCATCTGCATGTCTATTTGTTTCATATAGATGACCAAATGTTGCATATGTGAGTTCATGCCACAAATAAAAGAGTCCCAAATCAAATAGAACCAAACCAAAGCTTTAATTGAACCATATGCCTTGGAAGGAAGGAAAGTGTAAGAAATTTTGGGATAATTCCAATGGTATGGGATAAGTAACTATCATTAAAATATTCAATATGATTCCTGGATTTCTATGAATATTGGCAAATTTTAACTTAATGTTTATTAGATCCCTCTAATTAATCTTCAAGTTTAATCATATAATATCATACGCTTTATACAAAAAAATATTATCTTTATATAATAATCTTTTTTAATCTTCCATATTATTTGGTTCAAATTAATTGAATTTTTTATTATATTATGTTGAAATATAAATTGTTCATACACCACTTCCAAATAAATTATATAATCATGTATAAATAATTCTTAAATTGACGGGGGAGTGAGTCTCGTATTGTAGAGTGAAATTCACCCTTTTGAACTGAATATCTTTCAAAATGAATTGAGTAGTATTTAAGATAATTGCATGTACATTCATTTATATATAAATAAATTTGATTATATTAATATAAATTATTTTGTATATGAATCAATTATGTAATAATGTTTAAATATAATATTTTTAATAATAAAAATAATATATATATATATATGTGTGTAAAAAAAGTGTATCATATACATTATTAATCAAATATATATAATATTTTATTTCACTGGACATAAAATTTTATAAAATAAATTAATTGTTATTTTAATAATAAAATAAATAAATTATAATTGAGTTATTTTTATAATTATTATATATACATATATAATTATATTACACATATTTTAATAATAACAAAAATAATATATAAATGGATAATAAAATAACTCATAAAATGTCAATATAACGAATTTGAAGAGTAAAAACCTATAAAATATTATATAAAAAGATGTTATTCATTTGTTCAATTAGATGTTATATTTTATTATATTAGTTAATATATAAAAATGTAAAATAGAAAATAAAGAAATATTTTATGTAATAAAAGAATTTATTATATTATGTTCAAATAATCAATATGGGACAATATAATATACCCAAGTTTTTTTGTGATTGTATAGAAGAAGATTGGCTTTAAAATAGGTTTAACTTTAGCATAGCATATACTAATCTTTGTTCATTGACCTTACTAATTGAATATTTCTATTGGGTATATGTTCATATATATCTATATATTAAAATTTAAATATATACATTTTTTCATTCCCAAAACTCAACCATTGACCATTTTTCTTTTGTGTGACTAATATGAGATTGAATGGACTAATAACCAAGATTTTGGTAATGTAAGACCATAATGATATCAAGTGTTGGGATGAGTGTATATGGACTGTATAGATAATTCAATTAAATGGATAGAGAAAAGGTGAGACCAACATCTAAAAATGCTTATAGTAGTATTTTATATTATGAAGATAAGGCGTAATATTAGAGATATAGATGAATCATCGTCAACATGTTTTTATATATTAAGCAAATAAGTATCTTTTTTTTTTCTATGAAGTAATCTAACATGATGAATGGTGTAAATGGTTCTTTTAATATAGTGATGAGAATGCATATTGAGATTTTTTTTTAAATGGAATCAAACTTTGGCTTAAATTGCTTGTTCTTTAAAAGTTCCATCAGCATACTCCACGGCATAGTAGAGGATAAGCATATAGATCAATAGGATGGATGCTCTATTGGGCTCAATCTACATATTGGGTCTTGACTTGAGACACATTGTCTTCTTTTAAGTTAAAACATTATCTTTCGTCCCGCTATTATTCTATGTTCAAAGAAAAAAATTAAAATAGTAAAATGAATATTAGATTTTAGATGAAGTATGAGGCTCCAAGATTTGGTGGACTATATATGGAAAAACTAGATATGTGGACTATATTTTCTTTTTATTTTCCAATAATTATCACTATTATTTTAAAAAATATTACAATAAGGTTAATACAATATTTTTTTAGAAAAAAAAACATTAATGTTTCATTTAGAAAAAATGGTAAATAGAAATTTGTTTGCCCAAAATTAATCAATGTGTTTGCACTGCCACATTGATTAATTTTGGGCAAACAAATTTCTATTTACCATTTTTTCTAAATGAAACATTAAATATATATATGAATTATGTAATTCACACACCTCAGACCAAAATCCTAACCTGCTCAAGTTAAAACATTTCTCTAAATTTACGTTATGGAGCAAAAAGTCTTATTCGTAATGGGATCCACCGGCACCGGCAAGTCCCGCCTAGCCGTGGCCCTAGCCAAACAATACAACGGCGAGATTGTCAATTCAGACGTAATGCAACTCTACAAGGGTTTGGCCGTCACCACCAACAAGATGACCGATGAAGAGCGTGAGGGGGTCCCTCACCACCTCATGGACTTTGTCGAGCCCGACTTCGACTTCACTGAATTTGACTTCTGCCACCACGCATCCCTTGCAATAGAAAAGATCCACTCCGAGGGGAAGCTCCCCATTGTGGCCGGAGGGTCTAACTACTTCATCGATACCCTCGTCAATAATTATAATAATGGAGAATTCAAGCGCAAGTACAGGTGCTGCTTCCTTTGGGTTGATGTGGACACGTCGGTGCTCGACTTTTTTGTCTCCGATAGGGTCGACAAGATGGTGAGGGCAGGGCTCGTCGAGGAGGCTAGGGGCATGTACGATCCGCATACTCATGACTACAGCATTGGGATGAGGCAGTCCATCGGGGTGAGGGAACTGGACCTCTACTTCCGTGCCGAGGAGGCAGCTAACGATGAATGCGACCGCCGGGCCCTCGCTAAGCTCTTGGCAGACGGCATTGAAGAAATCAAGGAGAACACACGGTTGTTGACTCGCGAGCAGCTCAAGAAGATTCACAGACTCTATGGCATGTGGGGCAGTCAGATCATGCATCGGATCGACTCCTCCGAGGTTTTCATGCACTTGCAACATGGGAAGTTAATGGAGTCGTACCAGGCGTGGGTGAGGCTGGTCATGGAGCCATCCTCCAAGATTGTACGTCAGTTCCTCGACCAAGAGGTAGTTCAATTCCGACCCCCTCGACCAACGTGGAGCAGAAAGTTGTGTTCGTGATGGGATCCACCGGTACCCGTAAGTCCCGGCTGGCCGTCGCCTTGGCCAAGCAATACAACGGCGAGATCCCGGCGGTGGCATTCATCGTTGTCATACGAAATGGCATCCGTAGAAATTACAAAGTAATACAAAAAAATTGGGTGAAAAAAAGTGAAGGAATTGGACCTTGTCACATAATAGGAGGATTGTTATTATGACTAGTAAATATATCATATAGACTATAGTAGAGTAGATGTTAATACAAATGCAAAACTCTACTATTTATGTACATTCCATATGCTTTATGGTAGGGAATTTTTTAGTCCAACAACAAAATCCAACAAGACCCATTATGTTTTTATTAATATGAATCTTTTTAGTTTCATTATAAAATTTCAATAACTATACTATTTATTTCATTATATTTTCCATATTTAATAGTATAGTATGCTAATAAATAATAGTTTTAATATATGTTTATCGGATAGTTTTAAATAATTTATTTCATTGATATAATTACTTTTTATTGATAATTATCATATTGTTCTCTCTCTCTATGTATATATATATATATATATATATATGAATTTAAAAAAAATATTGGAAACACCGAAATTGAAAAAAATGGATGAAAAAATTGATTTAAATGATATTGATTTTTTTTATAGTTATATATTAAATTTGTTATAATCCTTGTCTAAATAAATTGAGTCGCAAGAAATACAAAAAAAAAAATTTTAAAGAAACCCTTATGGTCAATTTCATCCTTAATGATTATTGCCACCTTGAGGTTTTTATTTTGAGCCGCCCAAATCTTTCTTTCTATACTTCCTTATTAATGGGATTAAGGATATTATTAAAATCTATTAATCTAACAATGACTGTGTTTATACATTTTGGTACTAGTGAATATATACTCATCGAATGGGTACCGGGGCTATAATTCAACCAAATGATATATCTAGTGAAAATTTATATTTTTAATTTGTTGTTTATAATCATATGTAAGGTTATTCACTAGTACCACAATTAGTATATATTTTATAATAGTTTGATGGGTGGTCCACACCCAAAATAAACAAAAACTCTACTGTGCCCACTTCTGTACATTCATTGTACTTTATGGTACGGAATTTTTGAATCCCACCCAAAATTTAACAAAACACAATATGTTATTATTAATATAAACTTATTAAAAAGTTTTAAATAAATATTTAATTGAAACAATTACTTTCTATTGATAATTGTGGTAGGCTGAACATAAAATATATTAATACAGTAATTATTGGAAAGTTTTTTTTGCTCAATAAATTATTGGAAAGTTAGAATTGAAAAGTTTGGCAATAAAAAATTTATTTTTGTGCCAGCCATTTTTTATTATCGTATATAGAATTTATTATATATTTATTTAAATAAAAAAATTTATATCCAAATAATTCGAGTACCAAAAAATATATAAAAAACACCATCTCAATATCACCCTAGAATTAAGAGATTTGAAATTTTAATTTTTAATTAAATGTTAATAATAATTATTATTATAATCATTTTAATATTATATACTTAACCGTTCTATATTTTATTTAATTCTATTATCGTTTATCTGTACAATTCTAATTGGTTCACTTACACTATTAGGAATTTTATAAATAAAATATATCTACTTTCGTGGAAAAAAAAATCTTATATATCCACCTACTTTTCCATTTTATATTTTAATTATCAATAATAATATATATAAATATTATATAATTATTATAATAAAAAATATATGTATATAATAAATTATATTACGTATGCATAACACATATTTTTATATATAATATTTTATCATATAATTATATTATATAAGAAATATTATTAACACAATTTTATCTAAAAATACCAAGAAACAATATAGATATATAAAATAATATAAATTCATTTTAAGTAAAAAATATGGTTTATTCTCACAATTTCAATTTCAATTTCGTTGTTAACGACTATTTTTATGACGTACTATAATTTAAATTGGTTTATTTATACTATTAGGAATTTTATAAATAAAATATATCCAATTTCGTGTAAAAAATATAATATATTCACCTACTTCTATATTTTATATTTTAATTATCAATAATAATATTTATATATAATTAATATAATAAAAAATATATGTATATAATAAATTATATTATGTAGCCATAACACATATTTTTATATATAATATTTTATCATATAATTATATTATACAAGAAATATTATTAACACACTTTTATATAAAAAATATTAAGAAAAAAATATAAATACATAAAATAATATAAATTCATTTCATGAAAAAAAATACAATTTATTGGTTCAATTTTAATCTTTTTGTCAACAACTATTTTTCTAAGTTAATATTGAGTTTTTCGAAATTGGTGGAGAAGGTGTGACTTAATCACTATAATACCATATAAAAAATTATTATAAGTAAATAATTTGTATTAGTCATAATTAATTAAATATGATACCTCCTTCAACATTATATATATATATATATATACTCTTGTTTCCAAAAAAAAATTTATATATTCATCCGCTTCTTTATTTTATATCTTAATTATCAATGAAAGAATTTATATAATAATTATATCATATAATAAACATCATCAACACATAATTTATCTAAATTATTAAGAAAAAATATAAATATATAAAACAATATAGAGTTATTTTAAGTAAAAAATTACAATTTCTTTACTTTTCTGAAAGTGGGCCAAAAAAAGGAGCTTATTTCTACAGAAAAAAGTCTTAATTTTTACCGAGGCTTGGGCCGAAGTTGATGGGCTTAAAAGAAGTACTAATGGGTCGGCTATGTTCAGTTGAGATTGGACGATGTTAGACTGTCCGAGAATCTCTCTCGGCCATGTTATCGTTATCGTTGGACTTAAAATAAATAATAATAATAATAATAATAACTGGTAATCATTACTATTCTATGAATATCGTGGCAATTGGCATTTCCTCCTCACCACTCCTCTACTTCTTCCACGTCACCATGCCTGCGCTTCAACTTCCCAAACGAACCACTCCTCTCCGTCTTCCGCCATTGATGACCTTAACATGCGCCATCTCCTCCTCACCATGCCTGCGCCTTGCCCATCCAAGCCCCTATCCTCCGCCAAGTCCGGAAAATCAACCAGCCTCGGTCCTTATCACTCTTCTTCTTGCTCATCCATCACGTCTTCCCTCTGCAGGCACTCCCCCTCCGCAACCCTAGAACTGCTGATCCTCATTGTCGTCGTTTTATCCGGCACTTTCCTTGTCAGCTCCTACTTCTCCTACATCTTCAACTCTCTCTCCATCCTCCTCTCCCATCCCACCATCCACCTCCACGTCGATCTCCCCGTCATCCCCTACGCCCTCGGCTTCCTCGTCTTCTTCGCCACCGCCTTCCTCTCCTTCGAATGTTTCTGCAGTGCCCGTTCCCGCCGCTGCTAGCGCTTCGGCTGCAAGGGCCTCAAAAAATCTATGGAGTTCGATCTCCAGCTCCAGACTACGGACTGCATCAAATCCGGCTCCAAGGACATCGACAAGCTCCCTTGGAAGGGCGGCACTGAGACCAATCCTGATTACGAGTGCCTTCGAGCTGAGCTCAGGAAGATGGCCCCTCCAAATGGCCGTGCTGTTTTACTGTTCCGTGCCAAGTGCGGGTGCCCCATTGCAAAGCTTGAGGGCTGGGGCCCAAAAAAGAACAGTTGGCACAAGAAGTGAGCTAGAATTTCTCTTACTGTCCTTCCGGAGCGTTAATTTCATGATTGCTTTTTTTTTTTCAATTGAATATAATGCAATTGGATAGTTGTTCACTTTCTTGATACATCCATGGATTGTCATATTGGAATTTCTCTTCTAGAGGAATTAGGTATGACCCGTTTGGTATTACCAGTAACTGCATTCACTCAGATTTTGGATGCTGGAAGTGATTAACAGTAGTTGATGATGGAAAATTGTAGTTGTTCACTGATGGACCTAGTTTGTCAGATAGCTGGTTTTTTTGCAGTTACTGGTGATTCTTCTTCAGTGTTCGATGACATGATGTGGATACTATAAGTAAACTGCCTACCTGGATGAGTGTAACCAAAATTATGATAGCTGAAGTTAGTAAATTGACATGCATCCGTCCATCAGTGTCAAATAAAAACTTTAGGTGGCTTGGTTGCACGAAGATGCCTTCAGGTGCAATAGTAAGACTCTTTATTTGCCACCAATTGTCTTGTAGATAGATATAGAGTGATGGGAATGTAAAAAGAATCGGGAATAAAAAAGATAAATGATTTTTATTACATGGGTTTTAAGGAATAGGAATGGAAGGAGGAAATGTCATCACAAGATCTTTAAGTTCATAAGATGTACCTTTTTGGTAGTCATAATGAGTAATTTGGTTTAGCCTTATAATGCTATATAGTTTTGACCATATCCTGTACATATTATTACTTATCTCTGGATCAATGATATTTCTTCATTGATGGCTCAAGAAGGGTTCTTATGTGAGTTTTAGGGAATGTTGGGACCATTTAACTTGAAACTTGGAGTGAATAAGGTATATCCTGTAGGAATAGCTTAGATACTGGCTGTGCCTTGAGTCCTTTGGAATGACTTAGATGCTGCTCTCACCTTAAGTTCTTGCTACCACTGTATGTCTTGGTTTTTTAATTCTTAACTGAATTACTCGCTAATGGCCTTCATTCTTTCATGGAAAATTTTCCTTGGTACAATTTTCAATATAAGAAGCAATTTAAAACTTTATGAACACATAGAGTGACTTATAGATGTTTAATATGGATTTCATTATTAGCTGAGCACTTTTTTTGTTATCCCGTGGGGTCAAAAGCATTTTACCTCTGCATTTAGTGGGTCATCAGGCTTAGGTTTGTATACTCATTTTAGGGGTCTGAGGAAGCACTCTCTTTGTTTGATCCTAATGCCAATATACACTCAAAAGAGTTGTTTGTTGTGCTTAATCATACTTTATTTTGCAGGGTTCTTGCGAGTGTCAGCTCCCATGGGAAGGCAAATGGCCGCTGATCTGAGAGATGATTGGCCTCTCTAAGGGGTTCCCAATCCCACTGATATAGACTAAAGGTTTTATTGCATTATTGTCAGTTAGATTTACATTAGTTATGGGTTTTTTTCCTTCCCCAAACTTTGCACAGTTACTTGTGTACTCTCATGGAAGATGGATATACCATATACACTTGGAATAATAAGAGTCTCATGAATGAAAGTTGCAATTGAAATGTTCAATGCTACTTCTTTCCTCCAATCCAATGATTCTACTGCAAGTTGTCGATAATCTGACAACGACTGCTCACCAAAAATTGACTGGAAACGGTCAACAAGAGCAATAGAAAGAGCCTAGTTCCAACATTAACCCAACAATGGCTCAGAAGTCCTCATCTATCTTGAAGACAAAGTTCCTTTCGCCATCTCACAGAAGATTTGTGGTGATCCTATTTGAGACCCGCCGGCCCCATTTGGAGGGGATAATTAATTAAAAACGTAGGCAGATTGAAATTGAACTTTTACCAAGTCTTGCTGGATATGGATATGGATATGGATATGGCAGGATGACGCAAAACTGGAAGAATCTTCCATGTTGCCATTGTTGATACGGTACCCTAAGCATTGTCACCTACCTATCAACCCCTCTCCTTCATCCACTCATAAATAGCTCTCCTCTCCACCACCGCAGGTCACTCCTCAGATTTTCTTGGTTGAGCGGTTAAGCAACTATGTCCGGTCCTCAGTGCTGCGAGAACCCTCCTGCACTCGACCCTAACTGCGGGTCAGGTCACTTGGAGAAGATCGCCGGCCTCAACGCCTATGTCACCGGACTGCCAGAATCGAAGCTCACTGTTGTTCTAGTCTCCGATGTATTTGGTATCACCACTCCCTTCATTAAGAAGTCCTTTAGTCACTTTTCTTGTTTTCATTTCGATTGTTTAGGTGTTGTGTTTCGATTGCACTGTTTATTGGATACCTTTGTGGAGTTTTGTCGTGGTGGACAGCAAGGTTTCTTATTCCTTGTGTGGCAGATGATAGCTTGATCTCTCTCATTTCTTATTCAAGTAACTTCCCGCCTATTTCAGAATTATGTACTGTTTCCTTCAGAGATGTGAGCTTCACCAGTTTCTCTTTTAAGTCAAGCTTTTTCACCCCTTAACTAACTATTCAGTTTGGATTTTTTTTTGTCTTTTTCTGGCAATGCAAATTTGTGTCGGTTTTTGTTTTGGTTAGAGGAGCCTGCCTCTTCATTCTTGGATGTCAGTTCACCATTTTCTGTCTGTGTTATATCCTGAAATGTTGGAATGTTCAAGCTACAATGTCCTTAAAAGATTCCAACTTCACATAGCAATGTATTTTGCCTATTTACTGCATATGGGAGTGGCCTTTTTCATGTTTTACCATCTGATCATCTTGCGCTTACTTCTTTCATGATTTGCAGGATTTGAAGCTCCAAATCTGAGGTAAGTTCAGCTGGATAAGGTGAAGCATACTATTTCTTAAGTGTACTTGCCATAACATTTATTGGTTTTAGAAGTTTTCCCAAAGTCTGTCTTTACTTAGAATACCTCAACCTCAATTCCTTGGTTAAAAGTCCCTGGTTTTGTTAATATTCTTTCTTGGCCGACTGCTCTATTGAAGTTGCAACGCTCTAGAGTCCTCCAAACTTTCTCTAATACCCGTTTCTGTGGTTGAAATTCACGAGGTTGTTTCTAAGCCTATCTAGGAAAAAAAAACTATATTTTTATCTATTCCTATTATCTCCTTGAACATTTAGGCCATTTGCTCTGTGATTCATAGGAAGCTGGCAGACAAGGTTGCAGCAGCTGGGTTCTATGTGATTGTGCCTGATTATTTTAAGGGTGATCCATGTAACCCTGAAATTGCTGAGAGGCCATTTGCAGTTTGGCTTAAAGATCATGGATATGTGAGTGATTTCCCATTTATTGTTCTGGAAAAGTTTCAAATCAGTAATTTTCATGCCTTATGTGATGTGCACTAATGCTGAGATAGGCTTTAAATATACATGGGTATAGAGTGATCATTATTCATAAAATTCTTAAAGATAGTACTTTAATGTCTAATTTTACTTTTATTTGAATAAAAGCCTGTTTCCTAATTATAGATCTAAAGTCCCTTAATTTATTTGATCTGCTAGACTACAAGCCTAAATATTTTCCTCTCGGAGGTGGATGTCCTCTTATTCCAATGGGTGGGAGAGAAGGGAAATCATATTTATAATTATCAAAAGCTTGATTCTTAAAAGGTGTTTTTACAGGAGAAGGGATTTGATGAAACTAAACTGATTGTTGAAGCTTTGAAAGGCAAGGGTTTATCTCCAGTTGGTGCTGCTGGCTTTTGCTGGGGCGGTGAGGATTTCAGTATCTCCCTTTTTTGAAATAGAAAGAATTATTTTCCTGTATTGTTTTGTTGCTGACCATTATTTTTGCTATTCTTTTCAGCTAAGGTTGTGGTGGAGCTATCAAAGCGTGGGCTCATCGAAGCTGCTGTGATGTTGCATCCCTCATTTGTCACCGTTGAAGATATCAAGGGTGTGCTTCTTTAGCTTTACAATGAGTGCAGTTATCCAGTTGAACAAAGTTTCACACATAAAGGCATTTTAGATTTTGATACAAGGTGACTTCTAATAGGATTTTCAACCCCTTTACTAGGTTGAATGCTTATTTAAGTCCATAATGTGCTCACTACAAAAAAAAAAAAACATGCTCTGTATTGATCTGGAGTTCAGTTGTTGCTTGTGAGTCTTCTTGGTTTTTCAGCATTTGAAATGGGAACTCTGTCATTTTTTTTTCTGAACTATTGCGTCTGATTTTGGTTATTTCCATACAAAGGTGCAGCACTCTGATCAGTTCAAAGTTTATTTCACTTTCAGCTGTTACTGTTCCTATTTGCATTCTGGGAGCTGAGATAGATCAGATGTCTCCACCTGCACTCCTGAAACAGTTTGAGGAGGCTCTTGCTGCAAAAACTGAGGTAACAAAGGCAAACTATTTCATACAATGTTTCTTTCTTTTTCTTTTTTTTTTTTTTTCCATTCTGCATATATTTTTCTTTTTTTTTCAAAGTACATTTGATTTTTCCATGCTCTGTCAAATAAAAGATCACCTCCTGCTTATTTTGGAATTCCGATGTGTCAAATAAATTTTAACGGCCTGAAGTGATAAATATTGTGTATACATTGTCAGGTCGCTTTGAAATTTGCCTAAAACACTATTTGATACACTCAGGTGGATGCATTCGTGAAGATTTTCCCTAAAGTTTCGCATGGTTGGACGGTGAGGTACGATGTAGGAAATGCAGAGGCCGTCAAGTGTGCGGAGGAGGCCCATCTGGACATGAACGAATGGTTTGTGAAATATCTCAAGTAAGGGGAAAAATTATTATTATCGTGCTCCACTACTACTGCTACTACTACTGTGTAAGAGTAAGAGGAGTTGTACTTTGTTAGTGCAATATCCACTGGAACCACTTTACTGTTATGATAAATAAAATTATGTGGGATTATGATAATGCTGAAGCATGTGCAGAACCCAACCCATTTCCCTTATAGTGACTCCAATCCCTGTGACAAGAGACAACTTTAATGTTCAGGTTTGGTTTGTGGGTATACTTTATTTTGAGCGGATAACAGCCGAGGTTGTCTCAGTCCGATGTGATTGCAGCTGTGATAAGTACAATCGTTAGCATAATATCAAATTCTCCACCACATCACATGTCTGCGAGGCAGACAGAATCTTGCTGACCATAGATTATCCAGAACATCATTCCTAGGGCTACCTTAACCCATACGCTAACCCAAGGAACAAGAAAGAGGCATGGATTTGCAAGGTCGTGCGCCATGAAGAAATCAAAGGGCATTTTTAAAGTCCGTCCTTTTGTCGTACACACTGCCATTAGATCCTAGTAGGGACAATTAAGAATGCTAAATATAATATTGCGTATTTGCATATATATATATATATCCATCCGTACCTATAACCTATAACGTAGCGTAGCGGCTGATTTCACATATCAGCTTAGGTTTGAGGAAATGGGCTGTACTGTACATTGGTAGATTTCCAGCACCGCGTGGAGTGTGTTATACGATTTGTTCATTCAAGACATGTACGATCGCCAGGCCATGATCACAGTCGCATATAAACTGGGATATGCCTTTGTTGATGGAGGTTGAGGAAGCTTAGCCTTGGTCATGCAAAATGGGGGACTTGTACGTCAAAAGTGGAACCTCTGACACGAAAGAAAGAAAAAGCAGGTCTCCTCCACTACACTACACGCAAAAGCAAACCTTGATTACAACGAGGACAAAGACAAATGAATCAATGGATATAATCAACACACAACATAACTCTTGGATCATTCATTCACGGAATGTATGTACGTATGTATGCAGATAGACACATGGATTAACCAATCATCTTACTGGGTTGGGTCAGTGGCGATGGTGTTAATTTGTAGGTAACCAATGTTGTAGTTGAAGTCCAAGATCATCTGACATGAAAGAGCTGCTGCTGGCTTTGGTTAGGTTGGCTTTGACATGACATGATGTACTGTTTCTTGCCTGAGAATAGAAGAGATGTGAGGGGGAAAAAGCCTTTGCCTTGACACAAGAGAACTGGCTAATGTGCGGGTAAGTTATTCCTTTTAACTAGAGCAATGCAGCATGGCGGCCAGCCAGCCAGCCAGCCAATGGTTGACATCATTGAACATTTCGTATTGGACAAACTTGCTTGATTCTTGATTGATATATGATTTGAGGACTCAAAAGTCAATAATAATAATAATCTCTAGAGGATTAAATTGGTCAGGCTTCTATTCTATTCTCAGGGGTTTATCTATCAGCAAAACACAAAGTCACCCTCCAACTAAAATTTGCTGGTCCCGTTGGATATGACATATTTGTCTGAGGTGTTCAAACATATACAATGACCTAGTTGACCAGTTTGTGTACGAACCATAATGACATTTTGCACATCCATCATCTATCTATCTATCTATCTATCTATCGGAGCTGAATGGGTCACATTTTGTATCTGTATGTATGTATAGACCTACCCTGATATTACACTCAATCGAGTTCTAAAGGGCAGAATGTTCCATCAGACCGTATCTGATCATACTATACTGGTAGGAACACACATTAGTATACATAATTAGCACCCATAGATTAGACACCCATCCTAATCAATTCAATCATGGACTGGACAGATCAAGTCCATTGTGCTTAGTGAAGGGCAGATAACTTTTTTCCCGGAAAGAGATATGGGGGAAAGAAAGAAAGGGAAAAGGAGCTTTCCCTCACACAACACTTACAATTCCTTCCGTATGCCCGCATTGGAAACGTGCTTCCTACTACATCCATCTCTCTCTTCGCGCAGCCCATATATGTATGTATAGTATGACTATGTCCTCTCTATCATCTTCCAAACACAAACCAGCACTGGCACCAAACATTCTTGCACTCTTCACAATTTAGCTTGCATTCTTACACGTCTCCTCTCCCTTCCATCAAAGGTGAGGCAGGAACAGAAAACAAATGGACCGTAGGAATTCCTTGGCCGAGAGGGATGCGGGTGGTGGCAGTGTGCACCTGGCGATCTCAGACCTCCAGCGGCTCGGCGAAGCGGCCGGAAGCTCCGGCACGGCCCCCACGATCTTCGAGCCTCGGTACGGCGGGATCTCCAAGAGGGACAGCAGCAACACTAACAACTCGGCATCCCCGAGTCCCAGGATGCCTTCATCCTCCTTCTCCGGTACCGACCGAGCCCCCGAGAAGAAACTGACCCTTTTCGCGCTGAGGCTTGCCGTGTTGGAGAAGACCGCGACTGGGATAGGGGCGCTGGGATTTATATGGGCGACAGTGGTCCTCCTCGGTGGGTTTGCCATTACCCTCGACAAAACCGACTTCTGGTTCATAACTATAATACTTCTGATCGAGGGAACCAGGATATTCAGCCGGAGTCACGAGCTGGAGTGGCAGCATCAGGCCACTTGGTCTATAACCGACGCAGGAGTCAGCAGCTTTCGGGCCCTAAGGTCGAATTCCCTCTCCATGATGCAGGCCGTGAGGGCATTCTTCGGGCGGACGGCTGTTTCTTCCGGCAAGAATGAAGAGGAAAGAGCGGAAAGTCGTTATGATCACGGGGACAGTGGGCGGACAGGTCTGCAAAGGAAGCCAACACGCACATGGACGAGCTCGGACGTCCCCCTCCTGACCTACGGAAATTGGCTTTTCCTGTCTCGCAATGTCAGCAAACTTCTGTACTGGCTGCAGATCCTGTCTGCCACAGCCTGCGTGGTCCTGTCCTTGATGAAGCTCATAAGGCACGACTATGGAGATGTTGCCAAGGGAGACATGGACAAGAGGAACAGAAAGTCAGCTCTCTACATCTTCTACGCTCTGGCGCTGGCGGAAGCCCTTCTCTTCCTCATGGAGAAGGCGTACTGGGAATGGAAGGTCAGCTATTGCAAGCTGCTGGAGAAGGTCAACGAAGAGTGCGAGCTCGGGACCTCAGGCGAGGTCTCTATTCAGAGATTCTTCTACGACTCCTACTCGAGATGTGTCAATGGCAGCATATTCGACGGGTTGGATATGGACATGATCACCTTCTCGACCGAGCTCCTGGGGTCGAGCTCTCCCGACGAGCAGCTCATCGGAATCAGAATCCTCCGGCAGTTCGTTATAAAAGAGAGGTTCTCCGAAGACACCCTCCAGAAGATCGGAACAAACATATCCGTCATAGAGAGACTGGTGGAGATGCTGAACTGGAAGGATCCACAGCAGGAGGAGGCCCGCAGCAATGCTGCAGAGATACTATCCAAGCTGGCAGGCAAGAAGCAGAACTCGCTTAGAGTTGCCGGAATCCCCGGAGCCATGGAGTCCATATCTTCTTTGCTTCAGACGAGTAGGACCTCCGGCGGGGCTGCCGATGAGATCGGGGAGAAGAGGATCATCTTCGACCGCGTGGATTACGGGTTTTGGACGTTCAACCACCTGGGTCTCCTCATACTTAAGAAGCTGGCCCGCGACCATGATAACTGCGGGAAGATTGGTAACACAAGAGGCCTCTTACCTAAAATAGTCGACTTCACCCACACAGGGGAGACGACCCTCAAGGATGAGAATGTGACTGATACCCGCATTCAGACCGTCAAGAGGTCCCTGCAGCTCCTCAAGATGCTTGCGAGCACGACAGGGGCGACAGGAAAGCAGCTGAGGAAGGAGATATCGGAGATCGTGTTCACAGTGAGTAACATAAGGGGCATTCTGAGACACGGGGAGAGATATCCGGTATTGCAGAAGCTTGGGATCGAGATACTGACGAGTTTAGCGTCGGAGGAAGATGCGACCGAGAGGATCGGCGGGACTGGCGGGGTCCTGAAGGAGCTCCTGAATATCTTCTTCAATGGAGGCGGTCGTGTTCCAGAGTACAACCAAGTGAGTGTTGCTGCCGGCGAGGCTCTAGCCATGTTGGCCCTGGAGAGTAAAGCCAACTGTCACCGTATATTGAAGTTGAAGGTGCTCCCGCAGCTCGTCGGAGCCCTGGAGATTCGTGCTCTTCAAATAAATGCGGCGAGGATTCTGAGGAATCTATGTGCTTACAGCGGAGACGACATGTTCGACCAGCTGAGGGCCATCAAGAAGGCTGCTCCAACAGTAAGTAGCACTTGGAACGGGGCAGCAGCAGGGACTCTATCTAAGTCAGTTTAACATTTCTAAGCATTTGATATTCTATCCATGTTTCAGGTTTTGAAGGCAGCAACTATATCAGCAGAGAACAAGCTCCAGGAGGTGATGGTTGGACTAGCATCGCAGGTTTTCAGGTTCATGACGGTGGGAGAATCGACCTCCATGTTCGAGAAGGCTGGCATCGGAGAATCGGAGGTTGCTGAGGCGTTGATAAGGATCCTGAACAAGTATCAAGACCCGCACATAAAGGTGCCCAGGATAAGGAGGTTTGCCATAGAGCTTGCAATACGGATGATGGATGACAAGGCGGCGAATGTGAAGATTTTCAAGAGCCTGGGGTTGGAGATGGAGCTCGAAGGCATCCTCGAGACTACGTCCGAGATTGAAAGCTTCAACATCTTCTCCGGAACCACCGGGCTGAGCCGGCACAAGGTTACAATTCATTCGCTCGTGGAAACTGCCCTGAAGCTTCTGCTGCAGACAGAGACAAAGACAAAAGACAAACGTGGGTGAGGAAGTATAACTAACTGATGACCCAATGGGTCGTGTGATTTGTGTACATAAAACACATTTGACCCAAGCTTAAGAGATTCTTCCTTTTTCCATATTTATTTGTTCATTGGAGTTTCTGGAATAAGGTGAAGATTTTGAAAAGAGAACATCCCATTGTTTGTTTGATTCCATATCCACAATCACAATGATGTAGAGTCACTATTGTATTCTTTGTGTACAAGCCTATGATTACACGACACCCATGGCATCGTTACAGAAAACAAACGACAAGCTGAAGACAATTTACCACGAATCATTTATAGAATGGTTTTCAATACTCTGCTTATCATGTTTCATCGGCCGTTCTTAAAGATCCTGGAATCCAAGTGTCGCATCAAACCCTCCATGGGATTACTAGCAGGATCCTTTTCTTCTGTCGATGATGCTTCCGCATCCTCAGCCGCATCAAGGACAGGAGAAGGGCCAGAAGCAGGTGCACTGGATGAAGAACTTGCACCTGCAGGAGATGGGGCCTCATACTCGAGGGCGTCATTGCTACTTCCTGTTGAGGTGGAAGCAGAGTTCACATTTGAAGCTCCCACAGGGCCCGAAGTAGAAGAAGCGTCTCCATCTTCGGCCATCAATTCACCTTCAGTGGGATGTCTCATATTGAGATCCTTCAGTGACTCAAGAATAGCCGCCATAAACATCTGGAAAATTTTCCACGAGAACAGTAATTAATTAGCAAGCTTGTGGCAACAAATCCAGTGCAGTCAAAAGATCCACACTATATATCATGAACTTGTGAACTGCACTGATAGGTTTCTCTCCCCTTTTCAAGAGAAATTAAAACTTGTAAAACTGGCAGCAACTTATGAAAAATGTAAATCAGACAGGGGCAGGTTCTATACTACATGAGGATGAATATATCTTAAAGCACCTTTTCTTCCTCCTCTGCACTGCATGGGAAACCCGCCAGGTCATCCAGTTGATACTCTAGATATGGATCATCATACAATGAAGTTGGCAAATGAGGATCATGAGGACGGCCATCAGACAGCTCAAACTCGATCATTCCCGAGGAAGATGCATGAGGATGATCTCCATCAACTTTCTTGTCCTGCAACCAAATATTTAATTCAATTTCAGGGATATTACTATCAGCAATTGAGCAGTTACTACAAATGCATAGACAAGGACCTCTATTTGACTGGAAGGCCTCCCGGAACTTGGTTGTGCACATGTATTTGTAATGCTACTGGTACCTGGCATGAAAAAATATACACCAACAAGCATAATAATTGGATAGTGAAATCCAAAGACTGGATCCGACTGTCGGCACAAGTGCTGGAATTTAATGTCAGGTCTTACTGATCTATATTGACCATAGGGGCAAAAATTGAACAGCCCAATGTAAAAGAAACTAGAAAGACACTCCAAATCTTGCCTGCAGCTACGGGTAATGGTTCATACGTGTAGCCCACTTCTTGCACACTGTCCCAACCTACCTAAAGGAGAATAAGTCAACCTCCTTTAATACATGACAGGTCTTAGTGGAATCTGATATACCCAAAACTCTTTAACCTTATTGTTTTGCTGTTTGATTTACCTTACCAAAGTCATCATCCACCGAACTGCCTCCAACTCCTAATGAAACATCATCTGGTGGCTGTAGAACGTTATGGAAAAATATATTTATTGAATCAAAGTAAAATTGGGGGCGTGCAGAGTTGTGGTCTCCCTCGAATTTGATGATGTTCTTATCACCCTGAAAAGAAAATAGTATATTCTAAATTCTAGTCTTAACAGGTAATAAACCAGTAACTGAAACATATATTCTAAGTCTAAGGATAGAGCTTTAATAAATGCTTATAAGAAAAAATAAAACAGCTGACCATGTATGCTTCAAATATGCGATCCGAGTGATGAGGACGTATAAAATCATCATCAATTGCATGGCCACATAGCACTGGAACAAAGCAGGACTTCGCAGCCTATGCAGAAAAAAAAGATAAGTTAGGCAAACAGAAATACAATAAAATAGGAATTTACGGAAAAAAAAGCCACTATGTGAGCTAAGAGATGGCGATATATTTAAACCTTGATTACATTAAGCTCTGAAATATCAAAGTTTGCCTTTTTCTGGATTACCCTTCGCATGTATTGAATTGCAAGTTTGACCTGAGATAAGAGAGATGGGATAAAATAACACTATTACATTTTATTAAGAAAATGATCATTGACAATGATAAAACAGGAGGAAATCCAAGAGTATCTAAAATTAAACCACTCTCTGAACCATGAGCATGTTAAGGCCAAAATAATTTTAAGCCTTCTCATGAACAAAGGATTCATAAATAATGAAATGAAACCTTTCCCATGATCATATTGTTTGACATGGTGAAGTAAAGGGCACTTGATGATTGCCGGACTTACAGTGAACTTAGGCAACCGAAATGACTGAGTATCTGCTAGTTCCATCATTAATTCTATCAAATCAGAGAATGGACTATCTAGAACCATTCCTGCAATTGAAGGATCCTCAGCTCCGTACAGTAAGCTGTGACATAAATAACAAACTATCAACTGCAGGTACTTAAACATATGTAAAGTTTCAATTATCCATACAAAGAATGAGATTAATAGAGCTTGGAGGTTTCGTAAAACAGAATCAGAGCAAAAAAGTTTATTTCTAAGAAGCAGCATAATAGTGATCAAGCATAGAAACACTTCGTTATAGATTCACCACTCACAAAACATAAAAGATTCTAAATCTTGAGTAATAGATAAATGAAGACAATGTTTTTTGTAAGTTAATGGTAGACAAGGTTGAAGGACATGAGGAACGGAATGGCACTTTAAAGTTTCATGACAAGAAAAATCCTATAATGCTATTTCATGACTGCAAAAAATGATCCATAAACAGCGGATAACCTTGTGACAGCGCCCATCGAACGACCCCACAAGCCAATCATAGAAACATTCCCATCAGTACGCAAGTATTCAACAACAGCCTTCAAGTCGTCCTTCTGAAAGGCAGAAGATGTAAATGTTAGAAACAAAGGATCACACGAAGTGACACGGTAAAAACAAAGGGATATAAAAACTAAAGTCAGAATTAAACTTTGTAGAAAATATTCTCTGACTATGATTGAGCACTTACTTCATGGCACCCTAAACTGACATACTCTCCTTCGGAAAGTCCAGATCCAGAGAAGTCAAGAGTAAAGACAGTAATGTTGGAAGGAAGCAAGACAATTGCAGTCTCACTGGCATCAACTCTACAGCCACTGGAACCGTGATAAGGAGACCGGTCAGAACAGAATCCTAATGATGTATAATAAAAAGCTAAAGTGGGAATATGTATCATTTTATTCCCTTTATTGATTATTTCCTTTCCATTAATGGTTATACAACACAGACCATGATAATATATACCTATTTCCATGGCAATATATTACACAAGGTAAAGCCTTTCCTTCAAGAGGTATAGTGGGCATATAATGACTGCACTGTAGGATCTCCTCTCTGCTGTTTTTAACCTGTAAATTGGTGAAGTCCAATGTTAGGCAAACAGACATTTGAGCAACATAAAATATGTCTTTATAAAACTTCCCCAGAAAGCAATGTTCATAATATGGTGATAAGAGAAGACAAAGTTAATTCCCAGCATAAAAAACGATGCACCATAATGCAGTTGATCATCATGTCATTCATACCTTGACATCCTTCCTTTTATACAGCTTCCCCTTCAACATAAACTGTTCATCCAACAGATCATATTTAGGATTATATTCTGCCCTGCAACCCATAAATAGATTCATTCATAATCCAAGATTAAAATTCCAACTTAGATACATATATATCAATATGTGTAGTCAGAAAATGTTATTATGGCTCTGTAATGCCTTGTTATCAAGCAACTCTAGATCTAACAAGATTTAAAGGAAAAAGAAGACCAGAAAGCAGCTTCAAGAGATGAATTAATATTATTGAAATTCCAAACCAAGCTCGAGATTTGCAGTGCCAAAAGTTTCAAAATCATTTATCTCAACCCCAATCCCGAAATCTGGAAACAATCGTCTTCCATTATATGAGGAATCTCTACCCAATAACTCAACATCCCAAGTCTCAAGTAACGTCTCAACCATCATGATCCCGAAAATTGCAGTTAGATGATCGATGGAAATTCCGATTCATGGATTTCATAAACCGTAATCCAGACAAACCCAAGCACCGAGATCTATTCTTCCCTCGACAAAGTAGAATTTCAACAGGGTCAAATTTTATTACCTGGGAGGCCGAATGATGAAGTTGACGAGCTGCTCCATTCAACTCAACCCACGATTTTATTCTCGGCCAAACCGAATTTATTTTCCCTTGGCTACTTGACGCTGCTAGAGAAAGAGAGAAGTGGATCGGGTGTAGGAGAGAAACGAGGATTGAAAGGAAGAAGCGCACCGGCGGCGATCGCCCAATGGAATCTCTTTCTCGGGCAATTAGTTTTCCGGCGACTCCTTCCTCGTCGTATCTACCAATTAGGAAATTTCATCTTTTCTATTTCATAAAACTTGCAATGTCGATTTTGGCCGTGGCGCGTGGAGCTCCACCGCTATGGGGCGGAAGAATGTTGGTGCCAGCCTGCCCGTACGTGAAATGGACGGATTGTTAAGTTAAGCGACGTGGAGGCGGATGGACTAGAATCGGGTCGGGTTATTCGGTTTGAACCAGCCCGAATAATGTAAATAAAGTTGCTGGAGAGATCGATGCGAGAAATATGCCCGTGCCTACTAAATTATGAAATATTAATATTTTTTTATCGATAAAATTATTATCTACTTAAAAACCAAATAATTCATATTATTCCATGCTCTGCTAGTTGCTACATGCGCACAGTGATATTTAATATTTTTGCTTAATAAAATGGTTTTTTTATAACAAAGTGAGAAAGAAGGAAAGCGATATGAACTTTCGTTGCTGCGTTTATTCCCACCCGCACCGGCCTTGTCCTTCTGCTCCTCCTTCAGCTAGCTAACTGTCCTGATTCCCTGGCACGGCCGCGGAACTCTGCCCCCAGCACGCCGGACTCTGCTGCTTCCCCCACTTACCCCGTCTATCGCACGACCATCGAATCTGTCTCCGCGGAAATCCGATGCCTTCTAGCTGCAGTATCAGGGCTCTGTGGATCCTCAACAGCCAGGACTCCGTCATTTTCTCTAGGTTTTACTTTCGTTCCCTTTTCGCATCCTAAGCTCGAATTCTGTCTGAGCTCACGTTTGATTTCATCTTCTCCGTGTTTATTTCACTCGTCCCTGTCGGTGAACGGTTCTGATGATCAGGTAGCTTCCATTTCCAAATCCCATGCTTCAAAGAGCGGTGGAATTTTTCTTTTTATGCATTTTGATAATTCATATGGCTAAGAAGATAATGAGTATGGCAGCATTTTCGTGCTTTGGTGAATTCAAAGATTCTTTCTCGGGGGGTTAAGTATCCGGAGAAAATTTTGTCTGCTTCGTGAACTTGTCGTGGCTTCTATCTCACGGTTTTTACTTCTAAATCTTTGTTTCCTGTCAATCATATGTGTCTATGTCATTGCTTTTCAAAATTAGGAGGTTCCCCGTGGTAGAGAAACGATGGCGGGCGGCCTGCAGGAATATTGACGATGGAGATAGCCAGGACACTGTTATGTATGCAGCATCATCCCATTTGCCTTCAGATTCGAGGTTGGCTGCTGCATTTGCGGAGAGAAAAACTAGGTCTGCAGACGTTTCCTCACCAAAAATTTCAACTTATGTCATCTCCTCTCTATATCTGTTCATCTTTTCTAGTTGATTTTCTTTTAGTATATAGAAAATACTAGAATGCCCAAGAAAAAAAACTAAGTAGGTAACTGGACTCTGAATCTACCTGGTTTAACGTTTTAGAATTTGATTATGTATAGTACCATGCTTGATAATTTTGTTCCAACTATTAATATGGATAGTAAAGGAAGAACCTTTGTCTGTTAACCACTTATGAAGACCTTAATTATTTGGACAATACTCACTGTCATATAACCATGGGACATTTTAGATTCATACATACTGCTGCAAGGAACAACTTAGTATTGTTTTTTCTCACCTCTTCTTTTTAGGTAAATACTGTGATGATTTGAGGACACCGCAAACACATTAAAAGTTTCCTGCTTACTATATTACAATTTAAATTGATTTTCACTTTCTTGCTATTCACCTTGATCGATGAAAATAATAGAAAACAGAAAATTTGGTATGCTGAATTTGCTGCCTTGTAATTTGGATGATTTGTTGGACTTGACTCTCTACTGCCAATATTATGGCGTATGGATAGACAGTAATTGTTTTTACACTTCTGTCCATTATAAAATATACCTTGTTCATCTGTATAACCTAGACCAGCCTGCTTTTCCTGAGGTGCTTTCTATTTCCTATGCACTTATAAATGTCTAACAACGACAAGATAACTCTACTTTTACTAGGGAAGGGTCTCGCTATGGATTTGGTATTCGTGTGACTCAGTCATCAGAAGGATCAGATTCTTGGGTTGATGACCCAACAACTCGGCACATTGTTGGCCTCTACATAAATAAGGAAAAAGAAGGGGAGTGTTATTTACTATGGCCTTTGATTATGCACATAAAGGCCCAATTTTGCATTCTTGTTCTGCCTCTTGTGGAGCCCAGACATTTGCGTGCATATGAAGCATTATGTAAAGGATCAGACTGTGGAAATGCTGTAGGAGTGGATGGAAGTTATTCTTCTCTCCTGCTTGATCTTCCATCAATCACAGGGTATGGTAAGTTGCCTGCAGTTTATTAGCAGGATTTGGAGAAACATTAGATGGCCTTCTTTATCCTATAACATTTTCTCCTTTTCCATGGATCATTATGGCCTTCTCTTCAGTAGATCCAGTTGGTTCCTTTCTAACCAAGAGTTTTGAGTTATGATAAACTCAGTGGGCAGTTAGCCACTGTGTCTGGACTTCCCTCCAATGGAAAAAAATGTGATGCCTAGTCAAGATTATGGATATCCAAAAATTCATGGATTTATCAGGAAGGGATGCCATTGATGAATTAAGAGTCTATTTCAATGCTTGTTGCTGCATTTCATTTTGCTTATCCTTGTAAATTTTATAGACCTAATGTCTATTTTGCTTACTAACATTTAATTGTCTTAGAATCAAATTGGTGAAAAATGAGATTGCTGCATAGATGTACACAATTCGAAAATACAACAGTTATGCTTTCTTCTGTATCCCATGAGCCTTTATTTAAATAGTTATATCTTGCAAAATTGGTTGATGAAGCAGTATAGCTTGCTCTAGCCAACCAACTTCATGTGTGCGTCAATTTCTTGTTTGAACTTTCTTGAATATCATGCAGGGCATTCATGGTAGCACATGCTATAGGAGACATGATTTCCGGGGATGTTGTGGAACCAGAAGTAATTGTTAATTCTTCTCCTTCAGTGGGAGGTCTATTTGATTCTTTAACTGGTAGCATCGGAATATCAGGGATATCCTCAAGACCGAAGTCTGTAGCAGCCCCAGTTGGATCTTCCGGCACATCAAATGTTGCTTTAGGAGCTGTGGCATCAGATGCTCCAAAAAGTGGTCTGAAGCTACTAGATAAAGATGCACTGCGAACTTTCATAAGCAGTTCAATGCCATTTGGTCAGTAATTAATAACATTTTATCAGTAAATTCTCTTTTCCCACACATCTTAGGACTGTACATCTTTTTCAATTTTTCATTTTCCTGAAGCTCTCTATGCTGATTGTTCTCATTGGCTTGCTTTTCTATTTGTAAATAGGCACACCTCTAGACCTGAGCTATAGCAACATTTTCTCTACCAAAGTTAACGGATTTTCTTCATCAGATCTGCCTCCTACAGATATTAAGCAACCTGCATGGAAACCATATTTGTATAAAGGGAAGCAGAGGATACTCTTCACTGTTCATGAAATGGTCAACGCTGCCATGTATGACCGTGATGAAATTCCTGATAATATCTTTATTTCGGGTCAGATAAACTGTCGAGCAGAACTAGAAGGACTGCCTGATGTGTCCCTCCCCCTGAATGAATTGGCAATGAGTCGCATTGAGTCTTTATCATTCCATCCTTCTGTCCAAGTTCCAGAACATGGAGTCGAGAAGCATTCGATGATGTTTTCACCACCATTGGGTAATTTTGTTTTGATGCGTTATCAAGCAGCCTGTGGACTTGGCCCCCCTGTAAAAGGTTTTTACCAATTGTCAATGATTTCTGAAGATGAAGGTGCATTTTTGTTCAGACTACGGTTAATGGAAGGTTATAAATCTCCTTTGACAATGGAATTCTGTACTGTGATAATGCCTTTTCCTAGAAGAAGGATTACATCTGTTGATGGGACTCCTTCAGTCGGCACAATACTAAATGCAGAGCGCTCTATTGAGTGGAAAATATTAGTGAGTGGACGAGGCCTTGTTGGGAGGAGCTTGGAAGCTACCTTCTCAGGGACAGTTAAATTTGCTCCATTGCAGACCCAGAGATTGCCTTCATTGAATTCATTCTTTGCTGGGTTTGCTGAGGACGATGGTGATCTAGATGCAGAGAGTAATGGTAACATGATCAATGTAGAGGAATTTCTGATGGAGAAAATTAGCAAGGATATTCCTCCAGTTGATTTAGAGGAGCCATTTTGTTGGCAGGCCTACAACTATGCCAAAGTTAGATTTTCTTTCATCACTATGCTAGTGTTATATGTGCTAATATGGTGTTCTTAGTAGCTTCAAAACTGTATATTTTTCTTACCTTTTTTTGCTCGAATATTATTCTTAAATTGGCTTGGCTTTATGCTTGTCAGTTTGGTGGTATATACCTTTGATGCTATAGATACTGATATTAGTTATAATCTGTTGAATAAAATCTAGCACGTTTCACTTATTTTCCTGTTTGAATATAATGAAACTGCATGCAAAGTTTTTTCTTAAATTATTCTGTTAGTACCTTCTGTCTTAAAATGAATGTCCTAAATGTTGGGATAAATCAGTGGAGCAAAAAAGTGGATATTTTGAATACATCCAAACTTTTGTAAGGCACACTGAATAAAGGTTTCAGCCTCATTTTGATTATTTTACTGCTTTGTTTTGAAGAATGACATGATCAAGTGAACATGCTTCATGTGGTTCCACTGATTTGGAAAATGATGTTTTCTTAGTGCTCCAGTGGCAGCAGGAATTGCTTAAATCATGTGTTCTTATCTCTTGCATGCTATTGCAGGTCTCCTTCAGAATAACTGGGGCATCATTATCTGGGATGACCATTGATCCAAAATCTGTAAGTTTCTTGCTCTTGCTAAGACAGTCCGTCCTGTTAAATAATGCGACAGCTGATGCTCTCCTGCCACGAAATATGATTGCATGTACTTTTATCATTGAAAGCATTCAATGGGTTTGAGTTGCTGCTTCTGTTAAAGGACGAGGCATGTAGATCATTCTTTAAACCTTTGTCCACCACATCAAGTCCCTGTCCAGTGGCTTTCTTCTTTGGAGGCATAAAGTGGTCAATTGTTAGTGAATGTTGCTACTTGTTATCTTACTTTTTCAATCTTTACAGATATTTTTTTTCTGTAACTTGTAAACCTCAAAAGTTTCACTCTGCCAAACACTTGTGGTTTCCATTCTTTATTTAGAGACCAGGCTGGAGATTCTTTCAATATATTTCATTTTCTTGCACTAGATTAAATCAAATAGTTTTATTCTGGAGATTACATGAATTACTTCATCTGGAATTCTATGCTCTTTTGCATCTTAAATGAGGATTATGCTGTGCTAATACTCGTATTTCACATCCTTTGAGTGCTGCAGGTTAGCATTTATCCCACTGTCAAAGCACCTGTAGAAATTTCAAGTCAGGTAACAAGATCTTTCCTTTGGTCTCATTTATTGCATGCATGATATATTTCTTTAGGGACTGAAATACTATGTGAGCAGAAGGTGTCTTGGTTTCTATTTCTGGTACGTTCACATTTTTATGAGGGTAAAATCCATTTGCCTGCTGTGGGTCATGGGATAGATATGGTAATGTTGATATCTGCTAAAGGCAGCCACCAACTATATCTCTTAAACTACTCCCCTTATCCAATCAATCCTCTTTGGGGAGGGAAAAGTATGACTGGAAAATGATTTTGTGAATCATTGGAGCAGAGAAGGCATAATCTGCTGATTCTTTTGCATTCTAAGGAGGCAGAATAATGAATGATGACCTTTCCTTTTCTTTTTCCCCCATTTTTGTCTTTGCCAATTGTACTTTGGTTTCTTTTGCCCATGACAGGTATCTTCAGGTGATTATATATTGTGGAATACACTAGGCAGATGTCCTTCAGCTGCGGCCATAGAATAGAGGAAGGATGCAGGGCAGCAAGTGGAGAATACAGAGGGGACTACTGTAACCTATCCGGTGCTGCATAGTTCTATAGAGCAGATGCGGTTTTGTTGAGTGACGCATCTACTAATGATAGTCATTGATTGATCGTATTATGATTTTTTACGTGCATGGTAGCACAGTCGAAGTTTTGCTGTTCAGATTCCCATGTTACACTATCAACTATTTTGGTGTCCTCCCCCAGTGTAAAGGAATTGGTATTTTGCAGTAGAATAAGCCTGGGCTGGGTGGGTGCTGTTGTCATTATCCAGTATAATAATGATCTTTTTGTAAATGTGGATCTTTCTTCTGTACTGGGGAATATTTGATTTAGCATCGTCCACACCTTGTGTACTTTACAAGTAAGATGGATAGTAAGTGTTTATGTTCTTTACCTTTATCTTCCCTTATGCAGTCCAGTCCAGGTTTAAGGGGCTTTTGCTAGATAGATAATAAGAATTTGGACTAAGAAACATATTAAACAGTTTTATGTATATCTCTTCTGTATCTCTGATCAATTGTAGGATCCGATCCACAGTTCAATCTCAAATTAAAAGCAATTTCAATTGCCCATCTTCTCTCTCCAAAGATCACAATTGATGCAACATTAGCTGTACTAACTAACACTTTAATCATTTAGCATCGGATTGAAACACCAGGCATGCATCAGTTAACGAAATCCCAAAATGGATACCTTGTTTTCATCAGTTAACGAGCATCATTTTGACCTGCGACTGCTTCTCTTCTCCCCTCGTTGCATGCCTTCAGAGCTTGAACTTCTGTAGAATTCAATCAACCAAAAAGAACGTGTGACAATATTCGGGAAAAAAAGGGCAAGTCGACGGCCTTCAGCTTCCCATGAACAAAACAAATATTCGCCAGAAGCAGCAAATACTTGACCAGCAAAGGGGATCAACAATCAAGAATAATTAATTGGATAGAACCATACCCTTTTGGCAGGCCTTCCAGTTCCTGTTAGAATTCACGAGACATTCCTGTAAATAAGAAGCCGATGCTTTCTTTAGGGTTCTACTTCTAGCAACATTAAGAAGACCAGGACACCGACAGGGGTGATTCTGCTAATATCGTCGGGGAACTACCTGCAACGAGAGGTACAAAGAAGAGCACTCCCGTAACTGCTTCACGTTCTCATCATCTTCGTCGGCGTCGTCGCTGTGCAGTGGTGCCGGCGCAGAAGCTGTCGGTGGGGCCATGGAGGCGGTTAAGTTGAAGCAATGAAGATTGGTGTCCAAACTTATGGCTGCCGCTAAAGCCCAGAAAGGGCCCATAGTTAGTTACTCGTACACGTGCAATGGTGCCATGTGCGAGCCCAATGCGGTGTCCTTATAATTAATTAAATTATTTGCTAACTAATCTAGCATTTAAAACATATAAGTAATTATTTAAAAGCATTTTAGATGTAATATTGCTTAGTTTGAGTGATAAAACAAGTAAATAAATCTAATGACTAATCAATCAATCATGTAGTTAACATTATAAATATTGATTTAATTCCGTTAATCTATGCTGTGAGTGTGAGCCAGTGAGTCCATTTAGTTTAACCTAGCCAGTAATTTGCTGCACTTCATTGGAGCTAAAAATCATCCATTCTCACAAGAAGGGAAGAAGGGTGCTTAGCAAATTTCCTTTTATTTTTTATTTTCCTTCTCTTATATATCCCTCCTCTTCTTTCTCCTCCTCCCCTCTCTCTCTCTAATGTGTTGAGATTATTGTTCGCATTCGAGACAATTTCTTCTCTGCACCACTGGTATGGTTCGATCCTCCGATTCTCGTTCCGACCGTAATAAATCTCCCAGACTCTCGTCTAATCGGAATCTCTGGTCGACTGTTGATGCTCGAGTTTTCATTTTCTTGGATTTGTGCGGATTCATTGCCGTTTCATCTGCGCCTGTTCCTTTTGACTGTTGATCGGCTTTTCTGCTCCTCCTCACCCCAACGCGCTGTTGATCTCTTTTTTTTTTTGCTTATTTCCGGCTGGGAATTGTTGTTATTGGCTAATATTTTCTGGGTTTTTACATTCTTGATTGAAAGTGGAAGTTCTCTTTGATTGAAGGAAGAGGCGTAATCTTCGTTCTTGCTCTAATGCAATGGTTGAACATCGATTCTCAATTTCTTGATTGACTTGTATCTGCCATCTATGGCAATGCTGCTTTTTTAGCCAGAGAGTTTAAGTTCTTTGTATGTTCGTTTTTATAATATATGTCGTTCCAGAATAATCGTCAGTTCTATTAGATTGTGGTTGGTGGCTTATTCATAAGGTGAATTTTTCAGTTCGCTGAGAGGTTCTGCTCTGGTGCACCTCAGAAAATGGCATCATTGGCTGCAAAGAGCTTCAACGTTAGTGACAGTACTTCTACTAGTCTAGTGTCTCCTCCAATGTTTGTCCAGGAAAAAGTTAGTAGGAATAAGAGGAAATATCGGGCTGATGCTCCTCTAAGCAACCTAAATGGTGTCATTCCTTTTCCTCAAAATGACTCTTCCATCTATGAGTTTTCTGCCGAAAAGCTTGAGACTTCACCTGCTCAGGATCAGGTTCAGGCTCAGAATTGTTCTTTCAACTTGTCTGAGGTTCATCCAGATCACCATCCTGATTGCTTGAAGCTTGGTCTCAGTCTGCCTAGCCCATATGATGTTGGACCTGTGCTGATTCAACCCCAGACAGAAGAGGTTACAGATACTGATGAACTTGAGGAAGCTGATTGGAGTGACCCTGAAGAAACTGAGCTGGAAAAGCTTGCAATTAGCAACTTAGACATGATGTTCAAGAGTGCAATCAAGAAGCTTGTCTCATTTGGCTACTCCGAGGAGGTTGCTTTAAGGGCCATCCTCAGGTCCGGTCTCTGTTATGGTTCTAAAGACATGGTCACGAATATTGTGGAAAACACCTTAGCATTCCTAAGTAGCATCCATGGGATGGTGGATCCTACCTCAAGGGGCCATCACCAACATTTTGGAGACTTGCAGCAGTTGGAGAAGTATGTTTTAGCTGAGATGGTCTGTGTCTTGAGAGAAGTTCGGCCCTTCTTCAGTGTTGGAGATGCAATGTGGTGCTTGCTCATATGTGACATGAATATATCTCATGCTTGTGCAATGGATGGAGACTCCTTCAGTGGTGCAAGTAGTGAAGAGAGCTCAAACAGGATTTTAGGTTGTAATATATCCAAAGGGAATGAAGATTCTAGTGGTCCAGAGGTTAGTCTTGGAGATGGCTCAACTCCAATACCTGCTGTACCTTGCTCTTGTCGTCCCAGAGCCGAGGAACAGCAGGAGTCCTCTTACTCACCCTCGGAAAATGGACTAAAACTAGAAGGCAAGAGCCTGACTCTGGAGGCAGTCAAAAGGTCATTCAGTTCATCTCATTCTCATTCCACAGAAAAACTTGTTGGCAACAAAAAGGTACTCTCTAGCATCAACAAGAGAGAATACTTGCTCCGGCAGAAGTCTTTCCATCTTGAGAAACACTCTCGGACACATGGGTGCAAAGGATCTTCAAGAGCAGGAAAGGTAAGTTCTCTGAATGGATCATCAATTTTGGAAAAGAAAACAAAACCTGTAGCTGATTCTAATTCAATCAGTCTGAAAACTGCTTCCTTAAAGATAACTCAGGCAGTTGGAGGTAACCTTTCTCAGGAAAGTGGCAATGGCATTTTATCAACAAATGCTGGACTTTCGAATCCAGCCTCCTTCAATACTGAAACTGTTGATATTGTCCCTGAATTTCCAAACATCAGTATGGGGTTCCCACATGCACTACCTGTTCTTGGTGCCCCACATATGTCTTCAGGAACCAATACCGATCTTTCTCTTTCACTAAATACAACTGCCATCTCTAAACCAGTGCCCTTGGGCTCCAAGGAGGAGAGGCTTAACAGTACTATTGCAGGAATGCCCCATGATAAGTCCTTGAGTCAGTTTTCTCCTCTCAATAAGAAGGATGAGATGATTTTAAGTCTCATCCCTAGAGTTAAGGAGTTGCAGAATCAACTGAAGGGATGGAATGAGTGGGCTAATCAGAAGGTGATGCAGGCAGCTCGAAGGCTCAGCAAGGATAAAGCAGAACTTAAATTGCTTAGGCAGGAGAAGGAAGAAGTTGAACGGCTCAAGAAAGAGAAGAAGAATCTCGAGGAAAACACCATGAAGAAACTCTCTGAGATGGAGAATGCTCTCTGCAAGGCCAGTGGACAGGTTGAACGAGCTAATTCAGCTGTAAGGAGGCTTGAATCGGAAAATGCAGCACTCAGGCTAGATATGGAAGTTGCTAAATTACATGCTGCAGAATCTGCTGCAAACTTTAAAGAGGTTCTGAAAAGGGAGAAAAAGACATTGATGAAGTTTCAGTCATGGGAGAAGCAGAAAGCTTTGATCCAAGAGGAGCTTGGATATGAGAAGGCAAAACTGGGGAAGCTGTTGCAGGAAGTGGAGCAGGCTAAGAATCACAAGAATCAAGTCGAGGTAATCTTATGGTCTCCCAAGTTCCGATCTGCTATCCTTTTTATAGTTCTGCTTTATTTACAGGATCTTTTATTCCATTGTTGTCTTTTCTGGATATATTAATTGCTTTTAGAATGAGGACTAGGTCCAAGTTTTATACCGCATTAGGATCATACAGGATGCCCCTTTCTACAATTTATGATGATTTAATGGAGATTATTTTTGTAATACAGTTCCATGCTGAAACTTCAAGTGTAATGCAATTGGTGAAAAAAATCAAATATCATATGTTATATCAATATTTGGAAAGGAGCAGTTGGAAAAATGCTAGATATCATGATGTATCTTTGCAGCCTAAGGGAGCTGGATGGAGGTGTTTTCGCTACCATCATACAACTTTGTAATTTCTGAAAATGATGTTGGCCATGGCTATTGAAAAATCTTTTGAAACTCATGCTCTCATATATGCAATGATATCAATAAATGCACACGTTTCAAACTCCAAATTAACCTTTGCATGCTTCTGGCTGGTGGTTAATGAACTAAGGACAATTTTGTGACTTTTAGTTTTTGCCTAGCAGTCTGAATCACATGCCAGGTGAAGCTAAAGTTTCCATTAGTTCATAAAGGTCTTTCTCATCAGAAATTAACATTCCTGTCCTCTATATATGCTTCTACTGCCATTTACTTCCTGCTGTTACCAGTTAACATTCGAACTCTCCGTATGAACTCCAATTTCCTCTTTAAAAATTGCAGGCTAGGTTGAGACAGGAAGAGAAAGCAAAGGAAGATCTGCTCGCCCAGGGAAGTTTAATTCGAAAAGAGAGGGAAGAGCTAGAGGCCTCTGCCAAATCCAAGGAAAATATGATCAAGCTAGAAGCTGACAACATCTTTCACCGCTACAAAGTAGATGTTAAAAAGCTTGAGAAAGAGATCTCTGAGGTGAGGCTTAAGACTGAATACTCAAAGATTGCCGCCTTGAAGCGAGGAATCGAAGATGGAACCTATGCTAGCCGGGTCTTGGAAAATAAAACCTCCTGGCTCCACAAAGAGGATGCCCCTGCCACTGCTGCCCCTCCTGTATCGGAACTGGGGGTAAGCGTCAAGGAGAGCTGCTGTGTGAAGAGGGAGAGGGAATGTGTGATGTGCCTCTCAGAGGAAACATGCGTGGTCTTCCTCCCTTGTGCACATCAAGTTGTCTGCAAGGCTTGCAATGAGCTCCATGAGAGGCAGGGGATGAAGGATTGCCCGTCTTGCAGGAGCAGTATACAACGGCGGATCACTGTCAGGTACACCACCTCTTGACCATCAAGCATCCAGGTGATGTGGAAAGGGATGGGGATGGGTTTATACGGTGGTTTTGAAGTTGTGGAGGGAAGTTGAGTGCTATAATAATAAAGGGTGTGAATTAGACTCCTTTGGGCTTCCTCTTGCTCCACCACCTTTGGAGTTGAACAATCAATGGAATATATGGATAGATGTCTTCTCCCTTTATAAATTGAAAGATATGAAAAACCTTTTCGAAGCTGGGTTAGATGTTCACTGAAGTTCCCCTGTGCTGCCTGCTGAGTTTGTTGGAATTATTTTGATTTTGATGGCAAGTGTTTGCTGGCTGGCTCTCAGAGATTTGGTTGGGCTCTAGTTCATGGTTTTACCCTCCATCATCTTCTCATCTCATCAATCACACACTTGACAGTAGAAGGCCATGACCATGTTCATTCATTCACTACAATACAGAAAGACACAACAGAAGGCCATGACCATGTTCATTCATTCATTCACTACAATACAGAAAGACAGGTAACACCCAACCAAAGCTATATTAACCAGATCAGTCCCTCAACCAATGAACATACCACAACCCATTATATATTCTGCTGAATTACCCCTTAGTTTCTCCGATATTTCAGATCCTCCTGCCCTCCAGGAATAGGCCTCCTCGATGAGAAATAGGTGTCCGTGTCGGATCTATAGATCTAATTTCGCAGATCTGTTGAATCTATGATTGGTTGACTGATGCGGGCCGGGTTGGGTCGGGTTCAATCGAGCCGGAGTAGCCGTCGGAGGTCTCTGGTGGCTCAGTCGTCCACACGGGCGGCAAGCTTCTTCTTGGAAAATGATGGCAGCCGGAGGGAGCTAGGCTCAGGGGAGACAGCGAAGGCCGATCCAGCGTACATGTCGCAGCCCACCGGAGACCTGAACTCCGCAGTCCGGACCTGCCGCGGCGCTAGTTCGCCTCCGTCCTTCCTCAAGCCTGCTTCGCCTCCGAGATTCGAGTCAAGCGACTCGCCTCGCCGGAGGATTATCACCTTCTCCATCACGACGCCGCTCCTGCTGGCGGCCCTGAGGTCATCGGAGCTAGATCTCTTGGGCATCGCCTGCTCGGAAGCCGCCCGTCGCCTCTGCTCCGGCCGTGCTACCTGTACCTGTTGCTTCCGATTAGGAGGCCTGTGATTAAACCTAGGGTTAGAATAGGAATTCCCGTAGTTACAAGTCCTCCGGCGAGGGAAAACCGCCGGTCAGGCAATCCTGCGGTCTGAGAAGCTCCGTTCCCATGTTTCCAAAATGTACAAACGGATGAAGAAGAGACTGAGAGAAATGAGCTGCGAATCTTTTCCCGATATGAGGACAGACCAACTAATTCCAAGAAACAGGTTTCTTTCTTACGGGGCTGCATGCAATTCAATTCAATTGGGTTTCTTCCCTGGGGGTATTCTCCCTCCCTCCCTCAGATGTTTCGGAGAATGAGACGGGAGGGGTTGGGGCTTGGAAAAGAGGAGGTTACGAAGATGGGTCTGTTGGTTTTGATTTATTTTTTGCCCCTTATTTTTGTTCGCTTTTGTGGTGGTGTTCTGATATCATGGAGACGAGACGGAGACGGAGAGTGAACAGGTAGGAAGAGAGAGATAGTTGGGTTGAGGTTGGGGTTGGGAAGGTAGTTGGAGGCTTTATTATTCCTCACACCGTTTTGACATATCTGCAAATTGCCAATTATATAGAGAGAGAATGACGTGACTTTGCTATTGTCCATTTGAGAGAGAGAGAGAGAGAGATTGCCAATTATATAGAGAGAGAATGACGTGACTTTGCTATTGTCCATTTGAGAGAGAGAGAGAGAGAGAGAGAGGGTGTGGTGGTGATGGCCGTGAAGAGGAGCAGAGCAGGTCAGGTCACAGACACACGCATGGTATAGCAGAATCTCACATTGGTGATGAAGAAGAAGGGCTGAAGAAACATGAGTTTTATTCCCCTCTTTTAATACAGACCCACCACTAGTACTTACTCGATTACTTTACATACAATGTGGACTGACCCAACTCATCTCCAGCCAGCCCTGTCCTGTCCTTATTTTGGCCACGACTTCTTCTTGGTGTAGAGATTATTAACTTTGTGCAGCAGCAGCCTTGCTTGCAGTGAGTGTCATATACGCCTCTCCTCTCCTCTCCTCTCCAAATAGGAAAACGAGGAGTCACCATGAGAAATGGATCCAAAAACTTGACGGATCAGATGGAGAAGGGAAGGCCTGTCTGTTACCAGACTACTGATGATATGTAAGACCCTGCTCTGCTTGCCTAGTGATGGGGCAGTCAGAACAGATGAGGGCTACTGCTTTGGATTCTTACTGAACGACTCCATTACGATTCAAAGAGAATCGTCTCTTTATTTTTTGACCCAATTGTCTGGGATGGATGATCGTGGCTTGTGCCTCCATCCCAAACCCATATCAATGAATAAATAATACATAGAAGAAGGGAAATAATACCGGCTGTCCACTTACATCAATTTCATTTCTAAGGTATGATGTATGATGAATGAGGATGCAAAAATAAAGCATCCAAAGAATATTTAGCAGATAAATAAATGAATAGAAGATGGGGGATAAGATTCTGTCTCCACACTTGTAATGTCCACTAGAATACAAAAATTAGAACTTAATGCGGTGTCTTTGTCTTTCTTTCGGAGATCAAAGCTTGCAGGGTTTGGACTTATTCCTGCTCATGCAATGAACAGAATCAACGGAAAAGTGAATGTCAGAAGGAAACCAAGCCATGGGTTTTTATCAGAATTAGTTTTGATTCTTGTTGTGCCCTTAATGTTCACTGCTACCGTGAATGAATGGCTGCAGTTGGAACAACAAGTTAAGTTGTTTGCAGCTGGTGGGTCCATTACCATTCCTGATATTGAAATTACCAACTTCTAATACAGAAGATTTTCTGCAAGCAACATAGAATAGAATGGGTATTAAGTGCCCGAGGAGAGAGAGATCACTGATTTGCTTCCTTGCTCTCCCCATAGTCGGATGTTTAGTTCCATCTGTAATTGACATGTCTCAACATAATGCTTTATGTATGGTCGGATGAACACAGGCAAGACAAGATATATTGTAGCCAAAAATGAAGTGTCCAATAATACCTTCCACTCCCACAACCACTCTGGTAACAGCAAAGATAGACATTAGTATGCCATGGAAGAAGTTATGTATTTACCACATTAATCATACTAGCAGTGGTCTCTTGTCTATATAAAGAAACAAACACAGAATTCAGCTACAATAAAGTACACAGGGAACAATCAAGTATACACTCTGGCCCCCAACTGGGCAGATGATTCGGAAGAGCCTATGGAACATGGAGAGGTATAATTAAAAATCTACATAAAAATCTATCCAAGAAGAAGAAAAAGAAACTGGAGCCTGCAAATCCTCCATCAGCCCTTTTACCACAAAGCTGACATTCGGAGCTATGCATTTATGTACAGATAGAAGAGGATCCAGACTCCATAATGAGGATCGTCCTCTAATTTGAAAAATAAGAAGAGGACAAACTACATCTATCTATCTATCTATCTATCTATCTATCTATCTATGGATTGCCAAAGAGGCGCCGATGAACATACACAACCTTGTGCGGGTGTAGAAGAACTGCACAGACGCCAAAACAGACAGCTGCCACAGCAATTATGTACACTGCCAGGCGAGATTTGAGGATTGACGGGAATGATATTTGTCTGGACATACTTTTCTTGACAAGGATGGCACTCTTGCCCCCTTCGAAATCCAGGAGCGGGGCAACATCTTCTCTAGTGATCAAAATCATGGCAGTCGCTGATTCCGGGTTTTTATACTCCATATCCTGAACTTTCAAGCCAAGAAGAGCAAATCCATTTAATGCAAATTAAGGAACATGCCTCTCTAAAGAAGAAGCATACTTTTGTCTTCTAAAGAAACTCCCACTGAAAAGAAAAAGAAAACAGAAAAAAGCATACTTCTTCCATGAAAACATCAAAAGGTGAATTTATAGTGCGTAACGTGTAATTAATGCACATATATATTCGGTAGAGACATCCTTGCCTGATAGACTTCAACTGATGTTGGAGAATCGAGGTCAGATAACCCTGGGAAGGGGTCAGTAGCTCCTACACTCTGAAGTTTGTTGCAGAGAAAATCTTTGGCAAATTCCATTTTTGCATTCAGGATATCAATATCCACACCATTAAAGCTTCTGTATGCACCCGTACATCCAAATTCACCCATCAGCTTTGATAAGATTGGCAAAATTTTCTCCAATATGACAGTTGATTCGTTCTCCATCAAAAAGTTCAGCAAACAGGTGAATCGTTGCATATGCCATGCAGATAGATCATTGTAAGGATTCTCCAGGGGTTCCTTTAACAACCACCCAATATCCACGAGGAACTCAGAAATTGTATTTTTCCCTTCAATAAGAGTCTTGCACGAAAAATCAGTGCCTGAAAAATCTGAATCCATCTTTTGAAAAGACTCCTCTACTGTTTGCTGTATCCTCTTCATCTCTGAACAAACTTCCTTGTCACTAAAAAGGACAGGAATGAAGTTTGACAAACCTGAAAACTCATCTTCTACCTGCAGATAAACAGCGTCAGACCCAAAAAAGAAAGATATGGGAGCAACTAGAAACAGAAAAAAAGATATACAAGGGAGTAGTTGAAAACAATATTCATCATAAGTGAGTATACTGATCAAATAAAGAGTGATATGGGACAGGTATAGCAAAATGCATACTGCTTGAGCCCTGCCTAGTCATGTGCCTGCGTGCTATCGCATCTGCACACGCATTGCATAATCTGTTTACATACACCACTGGATATTCCTATCGTATGTTCATCATTATTACTCCTCCTTTATCTTCTAGGTGTTCATCACAAAAAGTTACTAAGTAAAAAACAAACAGAATCACTTTGTGAAAAATAAGTCAAAATAATCATCCCAATAACTACCTCAATAAATGCAGGACCAAAAAGATCAGGGTGAGTCCGAGAAATGCGAATCTTGTAGAACTGATATTCAATTTCATGGTCCCTCCTCTCTTCAAATCCATATTCTGTAGACAGGAGGCTGGATTCACAAGCCAGATATTTTCCGCCAAAAGAAACAAGAAACCTGCAACATATTAAAATATTTTGAGATACCCCTATAAGTTAAAAAATTCCCACTGAAATAATTCACACTTCTATGATATACTTTGAAAACTGAATTTGGTTTCGGAATCCAAAATTACTGTTCTAGGATCAATTTTTTATATACAATCAAGCTATAATTAGCCACAGATGAAAATTCTTTTGAAAATCAAAATCCTCACAAAAGACGGAGGAATTTGAGCTTTTACAGAAATTTATGGTGACAAAACCAGCCAGATGGCAGATTAACAATAAAGACTTAGTCGAACAATAAGCTAGAATAAATGGAGCATTTCATCAGAACATGTACCTGAACTTGGATCCTAGCAAATTACTCCCACAAGCCACAAACTCTATTGGTCCGCCAACCTCGAAGCACATTGGATGAACATAGTGTAGTCTTGGGGCTTGATCAGCCACCTTACCTTTGACCACTGAAGGGCCGCCTAAATCGGAGAAGCATATCTTATCAAATATCAGAAGCAACATTGAACTATAAACAAAACTCAGAAATTGAAACCAAGTCTATATGTAAACAAACACCTACCGGTCAAATGAAAAAGCAACCTGAATAAGAAAAGAAAATATTAACATAACTCAAGATAAATAATCCATCCATCAACTTACCTTTCAGAACACAAAAAACCATGTTGTTCAGATACACAAGAAAGGTGCTTCTAGCCGGTATCACGCTTCCAGGCTGAACAACAAAGTCTTGTATGCTAGATACAGGATCTTCGCTTAACTGGTTGACACATCAGAGGTGATTTGAGTGAGATGAGCTAAGTAGGAAAAAATATCTCTTGCAGGCTTATGAATGAGGGGGGAAAAACAGTTCTACCTACAAATTGTGAGAGCTCATTACCTTCTCCCACATGAACTTGGGCATTGCAATGAACATTGTCAAGATTGTACATCCTGGACGGATATAGCCTTCCAATTCGACAGGCATACTGGATAACCACTGGAAAACCTGGCAAAAATTCCATGGTATGTTTAATAATTTACGGTTTATGTAACACAAGAATAAAAAAGTCACTTTGAATACTAAACTGCCATAATAATCTCTTAATTACTTGGAGCCGAAGACGCCGAGGAAACTCTGCAGGGTTCCAGTCGTACAGTTTGAATGATACTCGGCCAGTGGGGCACTGTTAACATATTTTCGAATTAGCATTACCTATAAAAAATGTAAAGCCAAAACAGCTGAAACTCCAGCAGTGGACTCACCATGGATGAGTAAGCACTCCTGTTGTCACAGCAGGGTAGAGAAAGAGAGCGTTTGGGATCTTCTTTCGGACAAATTGCTTGGATATTGCGAGAAGCTTCAAATGATACTGCACTATCTGTCTGATCAACTGTCTGAAACTCTGGAGCAGAGCAAGGGGGAGACACTTGTCCATCTTCAGGCTCTAGTGAAGGTTCCTTATCAACTAATTGGCTGCTCGAGCATAGTATATCTGTTCCAAGATTAATTTCATCGTGCTAGTTACTGATACTCTTGATCTCATTAAAAGTGAGGAAAAGCATACATACTATGGCTCTGACCTTTCCCTTCTTCATCTTCACATTGAACATCATCAGTGCTGACATCCTGTTTAAATTCCTTTCCTACAGCATTGTCAGGAATAACATGCTTCCTCCGCCTCCTGTTATTGTGACGCTCCAACTTTCTCCGACAACTCCGCTTCCCTTCATCAAAGTCTGATAAGATGTGGAACCTGCAAGTCAAGTCTACATTTTCAAGCGGGTGTATAATTATACATTTCTCTCCATAAAAGTGGAATGCCCGCAAAGAAAAGAACATACCTCCTAAAATCCCAATAGGTTATAAGACCAGCCTAACTTAAGTTAACAAGACTGGCAGCACTTGCTCTTCAAGTGAGGTATAGACTACTTCCATGAACTATATGCAATAACTCCAAAAATAACTTACTAATTCACTGAAGTATGAGCTATGAAGTCGGTAAAGCAAATGCTAGAAGGAAGGACGGCTATTAAAAAGAGAAAAGCAGAGCATTCTTTCTTAAATGGTTCTTCAATAAATGCAGCCATGTACGGATATACCATTAATCAACCCATTGACAGACCAAAACAATTAACTCCAAGATTCACCCATTTCTTCAGGAGGGATGATGATAAAACACACAAAGCTCTCCACGCTCTAATTAATTGTGTTGGCTTAACCATAATTGGCATGATAATTCGAAATTACTTTAGAAACCATACAAGACAGTTTTCAGAACCGGAAATCCCAAATTTCGGAAGAAAGAATAGGAATAACTTACTTGCCGCACTGTTGACAGTATCGTTTTGTTTCTCCGTCCATAATCACGGCGGTGGCGTTGGCGCAGCAGAGGCAGACCCTGTGCCGACGGTGGTAACCCTTGAGCCCGGCGATGTCGGCCTCGCAGCTAGGGACCTGGCAGCGGATCACTATAGACCCCGCGGAACGGTATGTTCGGGTACGCTTCTTTCTGGGGAGACTCTCCTCCTCGAGCTTCTCGTCAATTTCGGGACAAGCGCAGGGGATATGGCCGGCGAGGAAGTTGGAGCAGACGAGGCGTGGGTCACGCTTTCGGCTCCGGTCTATGGAATCGGCGAGAGTGGGGAGAGCGTCCGGGTTGGGATCTGAGGTAGTTCTGACGACAGCGGAAGGGTCCCAGGGATCGGGGAAAAGATGATCGCCGGGGGTAAAGTCGAGGAGATCTGCGAAGTCCCAGACAGTGGAGGTGGGGTCCTCGATGGAAATCGGAGGTTGTTGGCTGTCCATCACCACCGGGGACGGGTGGGGGGAGAAGGATGGTGTTGAGGAGCAGAGCAGGCTCCGTCGATTAGGGAAGAGGGGGAAAAGTCCAAAAGGGGGGGAGCGATGGATTAGAATTAGATAGAGGCTTTCAGCTTAAACTAGCAACTAGCAATGGCATGAGCATAAAAGTGATGACAGACACGGAAAGGGAAGAAAAGTCTCTCTCTCTCACACACACACAAATGTTGATTTTGGATTTTGGATTTTGAATATTTTAATATAAAGTTAAATAATAAGATATAATTATATAAAATTTAAAAACTTTCAAAAATGTAAAAAAATTACAAGATTCAACGAACTAGCTATCGGGAATATGTTGACCCTAAAAAAAGTCATTGGCGTGTGGGCGCTGCTCTGCTCTCCTCCCGTGTTCCATGACATCAGCAGTTCTGGAGCGCGTGTTCATATGTGGATGTGGTGGATAGGCAGCCACCGGCAGGCAAGGCAATGAGACGATTGTGCTCGAGTCGACCCTCAAGTGGCGTGTATCGGGAGCGATGGATACAGGCGATGGATACAGGCTGCTGATCTGATCTGATCGGCATCGGCAGCTTATCTATCTATTCTATCTACCAATCAATCAATATTTTTAAATGATTGAATTATCATCCGCATCTATGACTCCATTTTTCATTTCATAGCTATGATTGATGTCTTCTTCTGCCAAAACCGTGAGAAACTCCCCCATGCCACATGCCATGGTGCCTGCCTGTGTGTCTTCATAATGTCGACATCTATCTGGTCAACACAAACAGGGGCATCGTTTGAAGGAGTAGGAGTCGGACAGCTTGCTGGGCTGAACAGGCTTAGGAAGCTCCAATCAGTTACTCTTTCACCCATGCTGATCCCCTTGCTGCAACCTGACCTGCTTTTCTAATTTAACTTTCTTCCAACACAAAGAAATATCAATTCCCCAGGGCCCAAGTGCAAACTAAAATAATAAAAAAAAACAGAGAGAGAGAGGTGTACTTTCTTCCAAAATATCAATATGCCATAACAAGGGTATACTCTATAACAAATCCACTAGTTACTATGAAGTTGGACATACCAAGGGGGCGGGGGATGACAAAAACATTGTCTGTTCTTTCGGAATGATAATTGACACACCAGCTGGAGAATGATGTCACTAAGATAGGTTAAATATTTGGACGGGATAAGTTCTTGTTTTACCACCAAAGCAAATGGCAGCAACCTCCAGTGATATATCAACACTGCGATGCTCAGGAGCACGGGCAATACTAACCCTCAGGTGAATTTTCTCAGCAGGCAGGACATCACTCTCCGCTGTATGTAATCTCTCATTAATGTTACTGCCCTTTCCTGGTAACATTGTAATGGGTTCTTGGAAGGTTAAGATGGTCTGAGCCCAGTGAGTCTTGGGAGTGTATGGTGATGTGGACAAAACTGCAGGCGTTTCTCTGCAGAACCTGCTTGTGAAACCAGTCTCAAACCAAAGGACAACTCCATAACATTTGATTGCTGATTCATTAGCTCCAAGTGATGAACTTGGTTCCAGCTCAACACTTGCAGTAAAATCAACTTCTTCGTGTTTCATACTGATAATATCAAATGTCTGAGGAAAAACAATACACGAATGTCAATCCAGAAAGAAAGATAATATTCAATTACAAAGAATAAAATGGAGAGAAAAAATTGTTGAGTTACAACTGTATACTAATTTTCTCATAAATTTATCAGGCGCCCCAAGTTTTCATAAACTGGAAAATAGTATTTAAAATGGATTTTTTAGTGATCAACAGAGTAAAACTCTCTTTAGTTCCCTTTACTATTATAATCATTTTGGAGTACTAGCTAGAGTGATCTTATTTACCAGTAACAGAAAGGATACCCTGGAACAAAACTTAGGATCTGATAAACAGCATTTAATTATTAAAAAAATTGACCAACAACCTGGAGAGTTACTGGGTCAGTCACTAAATCACTCTCGCTAATGACATCAACTATTGGATTTCGAGCAGCATCTTCAACAAGTTCATTTCCAATAGATGACATGTCAAAACCATATATGTTATCCCAAAATTGTAGACTTGTGGCACCTCTTCCAAATCCTGCAGCAAACTAACAGCGAAGAAACATATGACAAGTGAGTCCTATGGGCTGATTTCCAGATCACATCTCACATCAAAAGCCATGGAAGTAAAGTAGGAAGTGCACAAACTCACTATTGTAGCAGTGTCAGGGAGGATAGCTCCACCTGGCTTCAACCACCTATCCCGTGCGTAGAGAACTGAGCTGAGCATCGACTCATATAGCAAACAGTATCCCATCCATTCACTCAAGAGAATGTCCACAGAATGAGGATGCAGTTGTGGGGACCCATCCAACTCTTCAACCATTCCATGAAATATTTCAATTATGCCACCTCTCTGATTGTCGCTTCCATTTGGTTTGTCATTGAACCAGAGATGATTGTCTTTTGCAATCTACGGTCTCCAAAGAAGAAATTTGTTGAAGAGAGAACAACTTAAAGTAGTTTTAACTATGAATCAAGGCATAGCAAAGAAAGCCCACAGATGGATTTTCACCTGTGTTGCGACAGCTGCCATCTTTCCGCTAGCCTCAACTCCAATAACCTTTGATGCCCCAGCTCGAGCTGCAAACAGACTGTCATGATAAAAAAGATACAGATTAGCTTAAACTGTGTAATGTTATCAAGAAAGATAACCGAGAATCAATTGTCTGAAATCTAAGACAATGATAACTCAAAGCAGTTTGGGATGCACTTGTAGACAGGACCTTAATATGCCAGTCCCACAACCTACATCCATGACAACTGCACCACTGAAAAGGGATGTGTTTCCCAAGATGGCTTGACTGTATGCTTCCATTCTAACCTGCATTAGAAACATAGGTGGTGAAACAATAGTATGAACATACATACAAATAATAAATATTATTTCACCAAAATTTCCAAAAATAAACAACTCTTTTTCACAATTCTACAGATCAGAAAGTAGTCAATAACAAAATTGTTACCTTGTCGCTGAGCATCTCCCTATGGATGCCAAATGAACTGTATGCTCCAAAATAACTATCATTCACCCTCCTAACACTATTCGCAGCAAGATTTATGGAAGAGCTATTGTGTTTCTTATCCTTATCTTTTCCATTAGACAAACCAATTTGTGCTCTTACATTTGCAGCATCAATTGATGCTTTCTTTGCAGATCCCATTGCATCCAAATCATTTCTAGAAACAGAGGCATCTCCCTTCAATCCACACCCATCAATGGGCATGGAAGTAGATGTGGCCTCATCAAGAAAATTCTCACAATCTATTGATATCACGCCAAGAGTGTTTAGCTCCACTGCAAATTCCTCTTTGTCAACTACCACAGGGCAATCATCTTCTCCTCCGTTGTCATCAAAGTTATACAAGAGTGAATCCTCTTGAAGGAACGGCTTCAGATACGTATCATCATCTAACTTTTGTTTAATGTTCTTTACATCAACTGTTTCGTGAAGATGGGTTAGTAGTTCGTCATTGGAAGGAAACATGCGATCACAACTCCAGCATATATTCGCCGCCACCTACAAGAAAACTTCAGAAAATGAAAGGAAGAACACTACATGGAATTTTCATTTTTTATGCTAGACCTGATAGGGAATATCACATCATAAAAGTCCTGCAATAAGAGTGAATCTACAGCCAACTCCACATGTCTTGTATAGGTAAGAGTATAACGTATACCAGCGGATTTGAAGTTCACCTGGGAGCGGACATAGTTGATGAGCTTGAATGAGCCGTAGAAATCCAAGCTCAATGCCTCCTTCACCCTCTGGAAATCGAAGCAGTGAACTGAAGCACAGTGATCGAAGAGAGGGTTACAGGATCCAAAATATTGGTCACAGAATAAGCAGAGGAGACCTGAGCTCGCTTCCTCTTCGTCGTCTTCGTCCCTCCAATCGTCCCAGTTCTCTTCTTCTTCTTCTTCTTCTTCTTCTTCTCGGGACTCCTCTTCAGATTCTGAGGCCACAATGTAGCCTTCTTGACCAACAGTTTTCGACATGAGGGATCTACTTCAAGAATCGAAGTGGATAGGCAGTGGCGGTTGTCACCTTGTGGAGTGATGGCTCCTCCGCGTGTTATCAAAAACCCTACTTCGGCAATCGGCAATGTATAGTAAGCATCCTCAAGGTTTAAAAATTCAATATTTTTCTTTTTTTTCCCCGAAAAAAAAAAGGATTGATTGGCCCCAAAAAGAAAAACCTGAAATATTAAATAATCAAATGAAATTGTATAATTTTTTATTCTAAATTAACTTAAAGATTTCAAAATTAGATGCTCTTGTAATTTAATTCCATTAGATAAATTTGTGTACAACATTTATTTAAAGTAGAAATTAGAGATAAAGAGGAAATCATTTACACAAACATACCAATATGCAAAAAGTGAGCCAACTCATTGCATATACGTGGTTGAATATTTTGTTTTCTTATGCAAAGTGCACAAATCCAATATCTGATGAAGGTTACAGACTTGACATAGAGTTAAGGTCTCGAGAACCTGGGATTTACATGGAGAACGTCACGGAAAACTAGGAGGAAAGACATCAAAGTCATATATGAAGACATATTAGACATTCAATAGGTCTGGTCTGAAGATCTACTTCCCACATTCATCCTACATAATTAAATCAGTAAAAATGTACATACATCTCAGGAGCCAAGCCAGGAATGACTCCCCTTTTATTTCACTCTCTTGGACGGGCAAGCCAGAGGGAACTGAGAGCTCGGAGTCGGGAGAAATAATCATGTATTGCTAGGAGTGCACGAGCTGATTGCCGTGTTGTCAATATTCGATGCATTTGTTGCATAGTCTGTTGCCGCAAATTATCAGCCTGATCGCCCAGCATTACAAAAGAGCTCTTGTTAGAGCCATAGTCAAACTGTACTTAAGTACACTGAATGTATGACAAAGAAAAAAAAAACTTTAGAATGTTTTATCCAGAAAAGATGATTCAACTAACTTATGAGCTACCTGATAAACTCCATGGTCAGTTTTAAGATTAAATCCATACAGTTCCAAACCTACCAAAGATAATCAACCTGAAGAATATGTTGAGTTTTTAAGTGATTCAGTGGTGATACTGATCCCCGTATAAGATTATACCCATATGCTAGAGCATATCGGCTTATGCTCTATTTAACATCAAAGAAACAAAATCCAGGGAAGAGACAAACTCTTCAGGAAGCCGCATGGCAAAAAATATTGAGCCGTAAGGCTAAGAGAAATTAAACAGAGAATCTAAATCTACGGTTTACCTGACGGATAAAACCCTCAAGAGTTCCGAGCTTCCCCATGGCCATTGCCATCTGGCCCATGTAATTTGCAACATTCCCTGATGGTCCCGATGAGCCCAAGGACCCATTGGACAGTGTCTCAGCTAGGGATTGTTGCAGTGCTTCCATGCCCTGGGAGAGTGCTTCCTCTGCCTGCTGAGATGATTGCTGCAAGTTACCAATACTAACTACTTGCTGCTCTGTCAGAGGTTCCAGTTGATTCACGAGAAGCTGAAAAAAATTAAAAAGGCCTATTTGTGAGGGGGTTTGTTTACACAAAACACTCCCAAATCTACAAATATATAAAATAAAAGATGGTTCTCAAACTGAGCTAGATCTATTTGAATAAAAGAAGAACAAGTTTAAGGGGCAGCCTATTTTCAGAATACAAGGACAAACAAAAAATAGGATTTAATAACTCTGAGACAAGGCCAGAAACATGATCTTGACATTCCAATACCACAAAATCTTGAGAAAGTTTCATTCTCTGCCCCTGAATGCTGATGTAGACCAACCTTACATAGCTTAGGATCAACCAGGTGTACAGTCAGTCAGGAAGATATCTCTTTGTCCATATTCATGTTTCAGAACGAGAAAATGTTTGAGAATAGTTTGGGTTAAGGTTACAAAGAGCCCCATGTTAAGCCAATAATCACAATTCTGAACTGGTTTGTGCATGATTAAATACTAGCATAAACCTTGTAAGCAACCCGATTGAGGAGACTGACCTTGAGGAGCTCAGATGGACGGAAACCACCCAACCACAGAAAGCATCTTTCAGCAGGTGTTTGCCACATTCCAGACAATAGGTGGAAAACATCATTTTTTGCTGCATCACTCTTCAGCCTGAAAATTTCCTCATGGTGTGCAGTAACACCATCAACTATGATTCGCAGCTCTGTATCGCCTGCATGGGCCGTCACTGCAGACCTCAGCTCGTTTATTTTCTTATTCTGATCCTCCAACCACCGGGCATATTCCACATCAAATGCCATGGCTCCTTCAAGGATGGGAGTTTATTAAATCCTTAGGCTAATTTCAATAGGTAAAAACATAAAACATTTCAAAGCTGACAGATCCTCAGACTTTGTTTCGAGGTAAAGAAGGAATAAAATTTCCAGACATAATGATAGCATATTATTCTTTATTGCTTGTAGGAGCTTAATGTCACACTAGACTATGTTGGATAGGCTTCTCCATAGGAATATACATGTGTAAACTGGAAAATGATTTTCAGAGAAGTCTTAGAAATCTTTTATAGGCACTTCCATTGCAACCCATACGGTTCTGATTCAAAATATATTTAAAGAAGCATACCATTTCCACCAATAGCATGAGCTTGGTCTCCCGAGCTAGAAATAAATATCCCCTAAATGAAGCAGTGAATTGCATGAGAATTGACTAGGGAAATAACTGGAGCATAGTAGTTAGTAATGATGGCAAATCTCACCTGTTGTCTTGCTCGTTGGAGTTCCTGCTCGAGCTGAGTAAGTTTCAGGCGGCTGCTCTCTAGTTGTTGCACGTAAGCCTTTCCAGAAATCAAGGCCAGCTTTAAAATTTATCTTATAAACCAATATAAATATTTCAAACAGGATCCAAAAGGACAAGATGAAAAACTAATAAGGTCTCTGATATAGAACCATAATAGGCTTGAAAGTTAGCTTACACATCAATGGCATGAAAGAGCACTGGGTTAGAATTAAGGGGAGAGAGAGAGGAGGGGGTTTAAATATAACCATCCAAAAGAGCTGCATAATTCTTTCCTACTAACAAAAAAAGTATACCTTCTTCCTCAGACGGCTTTTCCGAGCTGCCTCACGGTTTTGAGCAAGCCTACGAAGAGTCTGTGCATTGAAATTAGAGGAACGTTTGCAATATTTGCAAGTTGGTGTATAAATGGAGAAGCTTGAAACACATGTTTGGAATTTATCACCTTCTGATCTGACTTGTCCTTTGATCTACCACTGGAGTCAGAAGCACCAGCTGCAACAGCTTTCCCTCTGTTGAACTGCATATATGATATAAAGAATGAACTCCAGGAAGACACTTGGAAATCAAGATAGATTCATGATCGTTGTGTGAAATTTTTATGAAGTAAAATTTTGACAATAATTGTTAAAGGCACGAGAGAGATTCACCCGCTGATCTTTGTCATCTGTATCATCGGTAGAAATATCAGTTCTTGGACTTGCATCAGCCATCTTGGATTTTCCAGCACAATTCTCAATGTTATTGTTGCAAACAGAGCACAAATCACACGACCAAGTGCCTCAATAGCAACTAACGAAAACAGGACTTTTAATAATGTTAACATCTTTACATATCAAATGTGAACATGGATCGTGCATTTCATATAAAGATTCAAACAATCTCCTCTAGATTCACAGTGCGAATAGGATCATAAAAGAATCACAGATATAATTACATTGAATACCTGCACGCACATCTTTTAGTACAATGAAGGTAGATAGACTAGGGGTCTACCAAATGTTACTTGAATAAAGCATTGATATACATACTATACTCTCTTACAACATTCCTCAAATAATACTTCCACTGAGGTAAAGAAAATTATCTAGCAACTGGCAGACTGATCTTGTGCATAGACGAACTAATGAATCAAAGAAGTATTGTGCACTTCCCAGGCTGAAAAGTTCAGAGCCTCCATTTAAATGGTCAATATGCACACTCAACAAAAGTTTCCAATGAATATTCCAGAACTAATATATTAGGTATTTACCAGTTATTCCACTAATAAGCAACTCATACATTTTAAAGTCTATCCACTAGAGTAGATTAGCCCAGTTCACAGGAAAAGCCTTCAATGGGTAAACCCGCACATCACTTGGTACCATGAAAAAATTTGATAAAGGCATATTCATTGAAAAAAACCAGGAAATCAATCTAACAATTAAAACCTTTAATAACAGCGCTCAGAAAAATAAGTGTCCCGATTATAGAATTTTGAATAAAATCTCAAGTAAGGGATTGATATTTAAGTAAAATTTCAATTAAAATACATAATTTAGATTAAACTCAAATAGATGATTGAACTTTTTAACTCGAATTGAGCTGATTTGAAAATTTCAATCTTCTATTGTAATTGAATAAAGTTATGATTTAATTAAGATTTCGCTGAAACTTTAGTCCCATTTCTTATATTCTTCATTTTAATGATGCATTTAATTTAACGAGGCATGCTTTTCACACACTTAAGTGTCCTCAAATTGAGCCAATTTTGGAAGTTCAGCAGTTTATTGAGATTTTGCTGAAATTTCAGTACCATGTTTGAGATTTTGGCGTAGAATTTCTGGGATCAGTAACCTCTGCACAGTCAGCCATTCAAATAATTGTTCTAATGCAAGATACTATACTTAGAGAGAAAAAAATACACATGGCTAGAACAATCGGGAATAAGTAGATGATAAGAAAAATAAGCAAGAGAGCTTACTTTGTGTCCACAAGAGACGGACGAGGATGAAAATTAGGCATCCATAGACAGAGCACTTGTCATTTTCTGCGGTCTCTGATGTCCAACTGAGTCATATACCACAAATATCGCCTCATCTGCATCCACCCCAGACCACTGTTTCTAAAGAAACCGATGGTAGTTTATAGATGAATCCCTGAATGAAATTTTCATCTGTCTACTAGATACATGTAAGCAAGTTTACAAGCTCTGAAACTTTGGCTATTTAAAAACTGTAATGAGTCACTTTGCTTAGATCTGTTGCATCCCAAGTTCCAAAAACACTTGCCAATAAATTCAGACCAAAGCACTCTACTTTAAACATCCAAGCAAACACAAATAATTCCATATGCCTGAAGGCGGATTATTCTCCTTCCAAATTTGTAGTAGTAACTGGGGATCTGATCTTCTCACCCCTTAATGTGATCAGGTTACAAATCTGGTCAGATGAGATACATGTACTGATTCCAGGACACGGCCATCAAGTTACAGGCCAGCTATTTCAATTGTAGGCACAATTTCTCGGGACATTATATTCACACATTTATGACGAAGCCAAGCGGACAGCAACAATATGACCTTAACAAGAAAACCCCCTAACTCGGATATGGAAAAACAGGAAGTATAAGCACTAGCATCAAAATAGAAAAAAAAAAAAACTGCAGTGCGCAACTTCTAAAACGTGAAACTGTAAGATCAAGGAAAGACAATAGGGATATCTGAGAATCCAATTTTGGTTGAGGGACAAATAACTCCTACCCTTAATCAATGCCCGGGAGCTCGTGAACTGAAAAGTAAATTCGAGAAATCTAACAGTGGGCACGAGGTTATATTGAATTCAACGGGTGTGTAGAGTAGCTGAAAGCTCACATCTGTAAATCTAATGGGGCACATAATAAAGATAGTATTTCGAATAGTAGCAGAGAAGGGAGGGAGCGCGCACTACCCAGAAGGATAAACTCAGCTTCAGTGAGGCAAAGTTGACCACAAAAAAGGAGGACTCCAAGTCAGAGTGAACCAAGCAAGACTAAAATTCACCTGCTTTGCTTTGATTCTAGTGATGATTCACAAGGAAGGGCCTTGAACTCGCACCAAATCTAAAGGGGAGTAGAAAGAATACAAGGAGGAGAGTAGCAATCTTCTCAGTGGAGGGAGGGCATGGCGAAGAAATGAGGGAAAGGAACCAACCCAGCAAGGAGATTGACGTCAGATGATGATAATGCTCGCTCCATGTATAATATTTATTAATATGGTAAGGGAATCAAAATAATAAAAAGTGACAGAAAATGGAGAGAGGAGAGAGAAAGTGGGAGTATTGCCTTGTCTTGTCACTCTTCTTCGTAATGGCATCCTAATTCTATTGCTATTTCTGCCGTGATTTCTTTTCTTTTTTTTCACCGTTTTTAAATTGTATTAATATTTTTCCAAGAAATGGGGCGGATGCATATCAGATCAGATGAGCTAATTCAGTGGGCCTGAAATATAAGCAGCCCGGCCCATTTCAGTGGTTCTCTAACCCAATCCTTCATTCTTTATTTTATTTTTTTGAGAATTTTCGATTATATATTTTTATTATATTAAAACTTATAAAAAAACCTCATATTCGTAAAAAAGTTTACAAATACCTCATTTAGAATGACGTGGATAAATTATAACCAAGTTTAAATTTTGATTAACACTTTAATTAATACGAATGCCCTCAGCATCAACATCAACCCTTTCCCTAATACTTTGGCTGTTTGGATGTAGGGATAGTGAGAGGGATGGAATGCATGTGAAGTAAATAAATATTTTAAAATTTTAATATATCATTTTTTTAATTATTTTAATTGTGTATTAAATAATCATATATATTAATATATTATATAATTGAATATTTATAATTATAAATTAATTTATTTTAAATCATATAATAATAATAAATATTTTTTTATCTATAATATTTTTTATATAACCATATAATAATAGAATAATAATAATACATTAATATTAATTGTATTAAAATAATAATATTAATATTTTTGCATATAATATATAATAGTATTATGAAAAATAATATATGTATTTGATAAACTATATTATATATATAATATATCTTTTAAATATAATTTTATAAAATAAATTTATTTAAATATAAAAATAATGAATTAAAATAATAATATATAAATATGTAATAAAATTATTTTACATAAAAATACTAAAATCTCTTCACATCCCAAAAATATATGAATTGTTTTTGGTTGAAAGGTGAATAAACATTATTATTATTTAAAAATTAAAAATTAAAAATTCATAACACATTTTTCAATAATAGACAAATTGTTTTATGATCTATTACAAATCATTGTATATTAAGAAATTATTATATAAAATAATTTTTTTTGTAATTAACTATATTAAATATGTATATTAAAAAAAGAAAAAAGGAAGCAGTAAACTAGAAAAAGATTAAAAAAAAAAAGATCCCCACTCTCTCCCACCTGAGCTCATCTACATTTGCTCCGTGGATCTGTTGAACCTTTCGACTTTAGTCAATTGGCCGCTTCATGATCTCCCCTACTCGCCACTAGTCCAGCCCACCTCATCGGAAAATCTACTCTTCTTTCGGACAGCTTTTACTCTTGCGAGAACAATCCTCAGGGAAGCTGATGAAGGTGCCGTGCTGCTCGGTGTGCCAGACAAGGTACAACGAGGAGGAGAGGGTCCCCCTCCTACTCCAGTGCGGCCATGGATTTTGCAGAGAATGCCTATCTCGAATGTTTGCCGCATCCCTAGACAGCTCACTTGCCTGCCCCCGATGTCGTCATGTATCCGTGATTGGGAACTCCATTCAGGCTCTTCGTAAGAACTATTCGGTTCTTGCTCTCATAAACTCCAACTCCTCGACTAATTTTGATGTTGACTTTACTGACGACGAGTATGAGGAGGGGGGCGAGGATCTGCTGCTCAGGCGTGGTTCACAGGTAGGAAAAACCTCCTACAATCAGATTAAGTAGGACATGATCTTTAGTCTATTTTAAAGTGCTGGTTGCTGGTTGCTGGGGATCCTTTAAGCGCACACTGATCTCTGATTGAATAATTTTTTTGGTAAAATTTGGGTAATTCTATTTTAATTTTAACCTCAGGCATCAAGCTCTGATTGTGGACCAGTCATAGAGCTTGGGACACATACTGAGGTGAAGCTTCTGAAGAAGATAGGGGAAGGAAGGAGGGCCGGCGTTGAAGTTTGGGCAGCAATTATTGGCGATATAGGGGGGCGGTGCAAACACCGAGTTGCAGTGAAAAAGGTAACAGTAGGAGAGGATTCCTCCATGGACGCTGACTGGATGCAAAATCAGCTGGAGCACTTGCACCGCAGCTCTATGTGGTGTAGAAATGTTTGTACCTTCCACGGAGCCATTAGAAATGAAGACAGGAGCATGTATCTGGTGATGGATAGGTGCTATGGTTCAGTCCAGTTAGAGATGCAGCGGAATGAGGGCAGGCTTACCCTAGAGCAAATACTTAGGTCATTCCTCTGGTTACTTGTTCAAATTGTTACGGCAATACTTATCATCTTTGAACCTTATTCATATGATGGCTGTCAATGAATTTCTCTAAGAGGATGAGAGTCAATTTTGATTACGCGGCTTTAGGTTGTCCTTTTCATTGCTTTATTGGCATTATGCACTCAAGGAAAATATAATTTGAATTTGGTGAATGGAAAGGGAATTTTTTTATTGTGTTATATCTTTTTTTCTGACAGGTCTTAATTGAGTTATATCAGTATATATTGTGATTTTTAACTTTGAAGTTTGAACTTATAACTTAGCTTGCTACTGTGACGAGTATCGATAGCACATGGTGGAATTAGGTTACAATATCTTCTGTAGGACAGTAAAAGATATTTTGGGCATCTTCCAAGTCTAGATAGTATCTTAGGACTAGGGTTAAGGGTCTTCTCAAGGGCTAAAACTGTAAAAAAAAATTGTGGCTGAAGCTGAAGTCCTGTAAGTAGGTGGTTTTTCATGCCATAGGAGATAAAAGACAGAAATCGGCAGCATGAAAGAGCAATTGCAATTTGTAGATGATTATTGCAATTAGCATTATCTTTTGTACATATATACCTAATAGCTGTTTTATCATATTTTGTACATTTGTACATATGTTATTCTGGTTACAATGTTGATGAGGTATAGACATTCCAGTCATTTTGATGCATATACCATGTATATCATCTTACTGATATCCTTGTGTGCTTATCATTGACCCTATAGTTCACTGATTTCCTCATTTTTTTAGTCGACATTTATGGAATAATCAGCTAATTTTTGTTAGATCTTCCACTACGATTATAACAGGATGTACCTTTTTTTCTTTCTGGAATGGGGTGGGGGTGTCTAATCATGCAATACTTATATAATGTAATAATTAAAATATGTTATTGAAATATTGACTTGACCTTGTAAGTCTTGATAAATTGCAGATATGGGGCAGATATTGCACGAGGTGTGGCTGAGCTTCATGCTGCGGGAATTGTTTGCATGAACCTAAAGCCATCCAACCTTCTTTTGGATGAGAATGGCCATGCTTTGGTTTCCGACTTTGGATTGGCATCAATTTTGAAGAAACCATCTTGTAGAAAAGCTCAAAAAGAATGTGATTCTACCAGAGTCCATTCGTGTATGGATTGCACAATGCTTAGTCCACAGTATGCTGCACCGGAGGCATGGGAGCCAGTGAAGAAGTCACTTAAATTCTGGGATGATGCCATTGGAATATCTGTCGAATCAGATGCATGGAGTTTTGGTTGCACATTGGTGGAAATGTGCACAGGTTCCATACCGTATGTGGAGTTACTTTTGCCATGTTTTTTTGAGTGATTTTATAATTCCGGAACTTATAGATGGCGAGTCTTGATGCTTATATTTCTTGTGCAGTTGGGCTGGTCTCAGTGCAGAGGAAATCTATCGGGCTGTTGTCAAGGCTGGGAGATTGCCTCCACAATATGCCAGTGTTGTTGGTGTTGGTATACCGAGGGATTTGTGGCAGATGATTGGTGATTGCCTGCAATTTAAGGCTGCAAAAAGACCTTCATTCAGTACAATGCTTGCAACTTTTTTGCGGCATTTGCAAGAAATACCACGCAATCCTGCAACAAGCCCTGAAAAGTGAGATAAGGACCTCAGAGAAGTGATGCAATCTATTTCCTGTTGTTCCTTGGTAGTAGAGATAGTTAATTTCCTGAGCTTCTACAGTGCATTATGCTAAACCTGATGAAGGACTGTATTTTAATATGAACTTCATGATAATCTTTAAAGACTTATCCTAGGATTGATTAACCTGGAATTTTTTTTTCATTTTTGTTTCATCCAATTCTTGATTAACAAGTTTATATGATTGTAATCACACCATCAGATGTCATGAATCAGCTGCAATAGAACCTGACATTCACAAGCTTCTGCATAAGCTTGTCTTAGAGGGTAACACCATTGGTGTTCGGTGAGTCTTATGATGATTTCCACTGAATTGGCTTGCTAGGCCTAGGAAGGGTTGCTAACTCTATTTTCCCCCAACTCTTACAGCAATCTTCTTGCCATGGCAGCATCAGGAAAGAACAGCAATTCTATAGCTCCACTTTTAGCATCTCAAAATGATGATGGTCAAACTGCTCTGCACTTGGCATGTAGACGCGGTAGTGCAGAATTGGTTGAAGCTATTTTGGAGCATAGAGAGGCTAATGTTGATGTTTTAGATAAAGATAGGGATCCACCTCTTGTTTTTGCTTTAGCAGCAGGGTCCCCAGAATGTGTCCGTGCTCTTATCAGAAGAAAAGCAGATGTTAGATCAAGATTAAGGGATGGCTTTGGGCCATCTGTGGCTCATGTATGTGCTTACCATGGTCAACCTGACTGCATGCGAGTGAGTGTTATAATGGTTTCGTTGCTCATCCTGATTTTATTGTCCAAATTATATAGGCAGATCTCGCACTTGCATATGATAAATTTTCAACCTTCATACTTAAAACAGGAATTGCTATTGGCTGGAGCTGATCCCAATGCAATTGATGATGAAGGAGAATCTGTGCTGCATAGAGCTGTTACCAAGAAATATACAGACTGTGCTATTGTTATCTTGGAGAATGGGGGCTGCCAATCAATGTCCATTAGGAATTCAAAAGATATGACGTAAGTATCATATGCCTCTCTTACTATTTCTTGACCATCTTTTTTAAGTAATTATCATGTCTTATTGCTCAACTGAAGCTGAAGAATCTAGATCATGTGGACATGCCATTTAGGTATGGATGCTTGCACTAGTTCATGGTTTTGAATGCATATGAGTACTGAAATAATCGCTGGTGGATATGCATTCTGTCTTTGCACGCTAAATTTCTCTTTGCTTGTACTCAAGCATAATTAAATTGTACACATTGGCCGTCCTAGATTCTGCTTTGTCTTCTTGTACTCAATTCCCTATACTATTGAGGGGAATATGACACTCTGTTTAGTATTGGAATGGAACAAAATCCATCTGCTTCTTCTGCATTAGCTAATATAACATTCATTTTATGTTACAGACCATTACACTTGTGTGTGGCTACATACAATGTTTCTGTGGTTAGACGATGGGTGGAAGTTGCGACATCCGAAGAAATTTCTAATGCAATTGACATCCCAAGTCCAGTTGGAACTGCTTTGTGCATGGCTGCGGCCTTGAAGAAAGACCATGAAATTGGTAATGTTGAAGAATATCTTTGAAGCAACTATTTTTGAATCATCGGTACTCATCCTTGTATTTGTCTTGTAGTCAAGCGAATTTGGTCATGGACATATGCTCATCACGTGTCCAGTTTATTGCTTTCATTGTAGTGTTTTTTTCAGGAATGTAGAACACGATCCTTGATATTGCCCGGTGCAGGAAATACCTGGAATGAAATCCTCTGGAAGATTTATTTTCCTTTTCAGTTATCATGCAATTTTACTTATTTTTTTACTCTTCATGTTTGTATACATCTGCTCTGATATTTCATTGATGCATCATCTTGGTAATACTTCTAGAGGGTAGAGAGCTTGTGCAAATATTGCTGGCTGCTGGAGCTGATCCAACAACAGAGGATTCCAATGGACAAACAGCTTTACATGCAGCTGTACTAGCTAATGACGTCGAGTTGGTCAAGGTTAGAACTCTACATTCTTCGAAGAATATTTTTTAAAACATTTTTATCTAACTTCTGTGTAAAATGATTTTTTTACCTATGACTGAATTAGCTGAACAGTTACTTCTTTCCGAGTAGATTATTCTTGCTGCAGGAGTGGATGTGAACGTCTGCAATGTGCACAAGGGGATTCCTCTTCATGTTGCTTTGCTTCGCGGGGCAAAGGACTGTGTGGAGCTACTTCTGTCCTCAGGGGCAGATTGTAATTTGCAGGTTCTTTGGCCTCGTATTTATACATCCTACAACAGTAGTTTTGGTTCCTACATGTACTGTTATGTTTGTATTTGAATCTATTGTGTTCGTAGTTGGAATCTGACAAAAGGTTGTCAAAGAAACAGCATAAAATGATTGATTAGAAGTTTAACAAATCAATCTGTTTTAAATACATATGATAAGAAAATGTTCTTATGCACATCAGTAGGCATCATAAAGTGCAATACGATTTCTCAACAACTTCCTGGACAAATTAATTTTATCGTCTAAAATGTTAAAAAAAACAAATTTCTGATTGAAAGGGGTATGCTTATTATTCTCAGGATGATGAAGGAGATAATGCATTCCATTTAGCTGCTGAATCAGCAAAAATGATACGGGAAAATCTTGACTGGTTGATTGTAATGCTTAGAAGGCCAGATGCTGCTGTTGAAGCACGTAATCACAGGTGAATAATTCTTTAGATTCATAATACCTGTTTGTTCTTTATAATGTATGTGTCAAGCTGCAATGGCTGTAACACAACAAATATCAACCATTATGCCTTAAAATTCTTTAACTTCTTACAATTGTTCATCTATGTAAATGATTTAGAATTGATTACGACTTAGAAAGAGGTGTGTAGATAGTGTCATATATTATAGGAAGATTCTCAATTTTTTAGGAAAATGTGATTTTCTTACTGCATTTATCATTCTGCATAAATAAAAAAAATACTACTGCAACACCATAGCATAATACCTTGATATTCAAAATGTTACAACTGCAAACTGTGACCGCAGTTTATACCCTGGTATGTGTCATGTTGCAATGGCTGTAACACAACAGATATCAACCATTATGCCTTAAAATTCTTTAACTTCTTACATAATCTATGTAAATGATTTAGAATTGAGTACGACTTAGAAAGAGGTGTGTGGATAGTGTTATATATTATAGGAAGATTCTCAATTTTTTTAGGAAAAATGTGATATTCTTACTCCATTTATCATTCTGCATACATAAAAAAAAATACTACTGCAACACCATAGCATAATACCTTGATATTTAAAATGTTACAACTGTAAACTGTGACCACAGTTTATACCCTCGTACTTGATGTATTTTGCTTCTTGATTAATGTTCACTCTCTGGGAAGAAATTTTCACATCATGTACTTATTTTCCTATTCTAGCTGTTTCCCAAAGTCAAATTTTACCCATCTCAACAGCTGATCTGCTGCTTAAAACTATCATTTTGTCCAACCTTCCCCGGAGGTTACCCCTTCTTGTCCTTTCCATTTGATCATCTTCTTTTGTTCCCTTGCACATGGTACATTCTTTATCATTCTTCGAGGAGTTTTCCCCCGTATCTGCAAATACCAGCCACTTATCCTAGGGCATGGATCCACATTGCTACCTTCCACGTCTAATAACATAATATCGTATAATGTTAGTTTGGCCTACACTACATTTATGCTGTAAAAATTGGTACTATAGTATGACGATGTTGGATTTTCAGAATTTATCATATGCTGATAAATGCAAATGATCTAACTAGTTTATCTTACTAAAATTGAACTCCGCCGATTGTGGCAGTGGCAGGACATTACGGGATTTCTTGGAGGCACTTCCTCGAGAATGGATTTCAGAAGATCTGATGGAAGCTCTTAGGAATAGAGGAGTTGATCTATCTCCTACCCTGTAAAAATAATCACCTTTGGGAATTTCAATTTGTAACTTTAGCAGTGTCAATCTCTTAAAAGTTTCTTTATATTGATATATGCAGGTATGAAGTGGGAGATTGGGTAAAGTTCAAAAGATGTGTCATGGAGCCTGTCTACGGGTGGCAGGGAGCAAATCACAAGAGTGTTGGCTTTGTTCAAGATGTTGGAGATGGGGATATCATCACCGTTTCTTTCTGCTCTGAGGAGTCTCGCCCGGGAGGAGCTCGTGTAATGACAAGTGAAGTTGTAAAGGTGATACCACTGGACAGAGGCCAGCATGTGAAACTTAGAGGAGATGTTAAAGAGCCAAGGTCTATGTCGTATATCCCTGATATCACTCTTAAGATATGTCCATTCATTAAGATCATTATGTTAATGAATGCCCAAGCTAAGCTGTAACATGTATTCATTTGAAACAGTGATATCTTTGATTCCTTGTTGCATTACTACTTTACTTATAAAAATTTTCTCCAATAATGAAGTAATTCTGCAAATGTGGATATAAAAGTTGTCCCAATGAACAGGTTTGGATGGCGTGGTCAGTCACGTGACAGCATTGGAACTGTCTTGTGTGTTGACGATGATGGAATTCTACGTGTTGGGTTTCATGGAGCATCTAGAGGATGGAAAGCTGATCCTGCTGAAATGGAAAGGGTTGAAGAATTTAAGGTTGGAGATTGGGTTAGAATTCGCCCAAGTCTCACAACAGCAAAGCATGGACTTGGTTCAGTTACTCCAGGCAGTATTGGGATAGTATATTGTGTTAGACCAGATAGTAGTTTAATGTTGGAAATAAGCTACCTTTCTCATAGATGGCATTGTGAGCCTGAGGAGGTCGAGCACGTTATACCATTTAAGGTAGACTGTTGTCTTGAATATTATGAACATTAGATTTTTTTCTTGTAATGCTCACCATGCAGATCCAGCACTGCCTCCTGCAATAAAATCTCATTATTCTTTTTACAGATTGGTGATCGTGTTTGCGTGAAGCGCTCTGTCGCAGAACCTAGATATGCTTGGGGTGGTGAGACACATCACAGTGTTGGGAGGATCACTGAAATTGAGAATGATGGTCTTCTGATCATTGAAATACCTAATCGAATCATACCATGGAAAGCTGATCCATCTGATATGGAGAAAGTTGAGGATTTCAAGGTAAGACTTTTTTTCTGTTACGTCTTTGCCTTAGATTTATGATAGAGATACTGAGGTTGAGATTTCATTATTAGGTGGGAGACTGGGTTAGGGTGAAATCTTCCGTGTCATCCCCAAAATATGGTTGGGAGGACATCACAAGGAATAGCATTGGAATAGTTCACAGCTTGGAGGAGGACGGTGATATGGGTGTTGGTTTCTGCTTTAGGAGCAAGCCCTTCTCTTGCTCTGTGACAGATGTTGAGAATGTTCCGCCTTTTGAGGTGGGACAAGAGATCCGTATGAAACCATCTGCAACTCAACCTAGGCTAGGGTGGTCTGGTGAATCCCCTGCTACTATTGGGAAAATTGCAAGGGTTGACGCAGATGGAGCTTTGAATGTAAGCATGCTTTCTCTAACTACCAATGTATTACCTCAAAATACTGAGATTGAGGATAAAGCTATTCTTTGGATGGCTACCTTTTTTGTTTGATTTTGAACGTCAAAGAAGGATTGTCCAGCTACTTTTACTTACTTTCCGAATGCCAACTTGCATTGCATTAGATCTTCCATTTCAGGGTTCAAATAAATTTACTAACAAGTGTTGCATTCTGTGTATTGTACATTTCTGAAACTAGAAAAAGTTACTTTTAGTTCCATCTTTTGATCTATGGATATATAACTTTGGCCAGATTTATGCTATGTTTTGCTTCTGTTAAGGAGCGTAATATGAGAGACCTGTTTACTTGAAGGCAGTGGAAACAGCTAAGAGGAATTTAATCCAAGAAATAACCCCGAACATTTGCTAATATATTTTATTATATGTTCCATAGATTAAGGTGGCTGGCAGGCAGAGTCTATGGAAGGTTTCCCCTGGAGATGCTGAACAACTTCCGGGATTTGAAGTTGGTGACTGGGTACGCTCAAAGCCAAGTCTGGGGACAAGGCCAAGTTATGATTGGAACAGCATCGGTAAGGAATGTATTGCAGTGGTGCACTCCATTCAAGAGTCAGGTCACCTAGAACTGGCCTGCTGTTTCCGCAAGACAAAGTCTCATACGCATTTCACGGATGTTGAGAAGATCCCAAGTTTCAAAGTGGGGCAGCATGTCCGATTCCGGATGGAGCTCACTGAGCCCAGATGGGGCTGGAGAGGAGCTCGACCAGATTCACGAGGTATCATAACTAGTGTTCATGCTGATGGAGAAGTGAGGGTGGCGTTCTATGGTTTGCCTGGTCTATGGAGAGCTGATCCAGCAGATCTGGAGACCGAGCTGGTTTATGACGTGGGGGAATGGGTGAGACTGAGGGAGAAGGCAAACATATGGAAATCCATTGGGCCAGGAAGTGTTGGAATTGTACAAGGATTGGGTTACCATGGAGATGAATGGGATGGAACCACATTTGTGGGGTTCTGTGGGGAGCAGGAGAAGTGGGTGGGGCCCGCTTCACTTCTTGAGAGAGTGGAGAGGCTCACAGTTGGACAGAAAGTGAGGGTAAAACTTTCGGTCAAGCAGCCAAGGTTTGGCTGGTCGGGGCACAGTCATTCAAGCATCGGAACAGTGTCTTCCATTGATGCCGATGGCAAGTTGAGAATATATACTCCTGCGGGCTCCAAAGTTTGGATGCTTGACCCATCAGAGGTGGATCTTGTGGAAGAAGAGGAGCTTAAGATTGGAGATTGGGTAAAAGTTAAGGCTTCTGTTTCTACCCCTACCCACCACTGGGGAGAAGTGAGCCACTCAAGCATGGGGGTTGTGCACAGGATGGAAGAATCTGACCTCTGGGTTGCCTTCTGCTTCATGGACAAGCTTTGGCTCTGTAAGAGTTTTGAGATGGAGAAGGTGAGAGCCTTCAGGGTGGGCGATCGGGTTAAGATCAGGGAAGGATTGGTGGCTCCACGTTGGGGCTGGGGAATGGAAACCCATTCGAGTAGAGGACAGGTGGTAGGAGTGGATGCAAATGGGAAGTTGAGGATCAAGTTCCAGTGGAGGGAAGGAAGACCATGGATTGGAGATCCTGCTGATATAGTTCTTGATGATAGTCCACCACCTTAGCGGGTTCCAATTCCTGGGAGACTGCCTGTCATATGTACTATCAGCTGCCCATGAGCTCCAGAGAATAGGATTGTAATATGCTAGCCACTGGATCATCTGCTGATACACTTTGCTTAGGGTACAAATAAGAGGGGGAGATGGAGAAGCTGATGGATGTTCCTCTAGTTGCAGGTATGCTTCTTAGGAGAATCTACCCTGATAGCTGTTGTAGTTAGTCATTTATTGAGATTCGAGGGTATATATTTTAGTTCCCTTTGTCCTTCACTGTATTCTGTCAGTACAAGCTAAAGTATAATTGGTTGTGACCTACAAAAATTTTGGCTCTTTACTGTATGAATCCCGAGGTTGATCGGTTGATTTGAGATGAGAGTGACCATTTGCAGGCAGCCGGTCTGCTGTTTTTGCTCACCCACGTCTAAACTGAAAACCGATTAGATTACCCTTAGAAATTGGGCTATAGTATTAGTACCCCAGTTTGGGTGATCATGTTTTGGATCTCTTTATGGTACAATCATATGCTACCCAATAATGATGGGTCCATAGTTGGGCCATGTGCAGAGCCTGAGAAGGTCAGATAACTCTGATAAGCCATAGTCGATAGGCTAACAGATCATGATGTAGATTGTGTCGGAATTAGGCCTTGTAGCTCATTCGACTTGGCATGGTATTTTTAATGGCTGAAAGTATTCTTCATGATTGATGGGCCACTTATTAATTGCCGACGTTAGCCGACTGGATAGGTTTTCCGTTGGGGCTGACAGGTTGCTCGAGATGGATATCACCCGACCCGTTGGAGTCCGATAGATGACGGAGGGATCATCAGAAACGCTCGGTACAAGCACAAATTGGATCATTTGTTTGGACAAGTCCTCACGGACCAAAGTGTGCTATCAGTCAGCTCATCAATCGACCGACCATAATGAGTGCAAAAAAAATGGACCGACCATGAAGCCCTTTTACAAACCAAATCAACAGAGAGCAGCATCTTTATGGATCACCCAAGAAAATGGAAAGGAATAAACCAATGCATCAGCCAAGTTAAAAAAAAAAAAGTCTACAACTATAAATGATGCACATCAATAGCATCTTACAACATTGGGATGAGATACACCAGTACAAATTCAGACTACCCTCATTTTTAGAGGCAATACGGACTACCATCTTAATTAAGAATATTTGCTTCATGTGAGGTATAGCAAGGTCTCAAGAAAATTAAATGTTTGGTTTGGTCCAATTATACCTATAAAAGAAAAAAATGAAAGACGGGTTGAAAGTTTTTCCCTTACCTTTCATCAGGCCATGCCAAGCCAAGTCAAAAAAGTTTTGAACAATGTCCTTTACTAAGGAGGCAGCGTCAAGATTGATCAGCCAAGTCATCTCCCTCGCCCATTTTCCTTGAGTGCCACTCCAAGAACCCTCCTACAAGGGCCTCTCTCATCCATGGGTGACGGCATCTCTCTACAGCTTCCGGGATGGTGAGCCAGCTACGCTCTCGGATGCTCTGCTCGGGCCATGAATCGAGCTCCTCCTTCACAAAGAGTGCAAACATTGCAGCTTTGCACAAACCTTCAGGACAAAACTCATCTTGGAAAGTCTTGCTCTTGAAGTCATAATGCCCTAAAAGATCCTGCAATCATTGTCAGCAAAAGATATTCGTTTGTTTTTCTTATCCAATTCTTCCTCCGGAACAAAAGCATGCAAATGAACATGCACCCATCATGACTGGAGCAACATAAGAAACAACAAACATATTTCAACAATCATCTCTGATTGTCCTCCCATTGAGAGTACACAAATAGTTCTTATAGGGTTTAATGTGAATATTTTAACAAAATTTTGGTACAGTCATCTCTGAATATTTTAATCTTAAAAAAACTCATCATGTGTGTACATGTATATTCATAGGAATGATGTTCCCTGAAGCCCAACTGACATCAGGAATCCTTACCGAGATTGCAAAATTCAAAATATCTCTCTAATTGTGAAAACTGATGGATTGAATTTGTCGGAAAGCTAGCACATCCATTCACCACATAAAATGAAATTTAAAGAAGCCATGCCAAGATCATATTCAAATAGATTGAAAAAGTAGGCTAGGAGGAGTGCAGAGGATGCTCATCAAAATAAAAATAAAAAATAAAAGAAGGGTGATCCACCTTTAGATCCCCCTTGACACCAGCTTCCTCAATTGCTTCCCTTATTGCTGCCTCCTCAACAGTTTCATCATCCTCCCAACCTCCCTTAGAGCAGGAAAACCCAAGGAGTTAATAGAAAGTCAATAATCACAAAAAAAAACATAGATGCTTGGGAAGAACATAGCCACAATTGAATTAAACCAGCATTCCATCAATACAAGCATGCATATAATGCATCACACACTAAAATAGAGAAAATTAAAGTATCTCAAGTCATAGTAGAGCGTGTTATTAAATGCTTCTTGAGTTGTCCAATAACATTGCGCCTTCACATGATGTGTAAGGTCACATCATTCATGTCGTAATGGCCACAACTTCAAACATTGAAGTATAAATTAGTTTATGTAAAAGTTCACCATAAACTCAATCTAATGCCAGACGACTAGCATTGGTACTGAGAAGAGTTGATGTATGATCAACCACTATACTAAAATTATAAGCAATATCTTCATTATCTGACTGTGAGGGAGACTATCAGCTCCACAATCCAATATGTGCTACATGTTGTCAATAGAGCCAGCAGAAGCTATGAGGCGAAAAAGAGAAGTTTCTTGCTGGCAGGTACTGATGGGAAGAGAGAAACATGAACCAGCAGTTAAGCTGGCAGAAGCAATGGGATAAAAGGGGGCAAGTTTCTTGTCGTCGAGTATCAATGTGCAGAAATATGAAGCTGCCATGATTAAATCTAAAATTATAAACCAAACCATAAGATCATTGTTCACTTGTTTGGCATAATGAAACTAATCTACACAGGATTTCTAGCCCAAAAAAAACACCACTCTAGGTGTTGTGCCACATCGGCTGGATGCAAGAATAGGGTAAAACTGTACCTGCTGTAATATTCAAGAGCAGATCCATTGCAATTTAGCATTATAATTTCATAGACAATAATACATGAGAATTTCATAACAGAATAAAACAAAAATTAAAGTGCTAAGAGATCATCATTAGCTAAACACCTTTGGAAATAGAAGGCCGGGACCACTGGTTGAATTGATCATGAGCACCTCAAGAGTATTTTCATCAGTACAGTCTCCACGGTCAACAGATGATCTATACCTAAATGGTATACACCTAAAAATTGTAGGAGGTTCTACATCAGCATGTATTGAAATAACAAAATAAAAGTAGAGAATCTGAATTGGAGTTTTTTTTTTGTGTAAAACGAATAACGGAAACAATTGTGGACCCTATCCAGATTTTGTTCAGCGTGTGAATGAATGTTATTTGATTCCATCAATTTAACTATTGATGAAATGTAACTTCCGAACTCAAGATACAGAGCATCCACCTCTTAAGGTGAATAGTGGCTTTTGCAATCACCAAGAAAAGCAGCTCTATTTCAGCAATGAAGATCAAGTTACAGACGGATGATCCTTGCAAAACTTCAATCGAAATGGTGAAAATTGGAGGAAACATTGCTCATAAATTACCATCCTAGAATCTCTCCCGAGGATTTTCAAACCAGGGGCCCAAATAAAAATTAATATAATAAAAAGTTCTCACGCGATTTCACGTACTGTGAGGTACAAATACAAGAAGAAGAGACATAAAAGGATTAAGTTAAAAAAATACACAAAAAGGATTCTGCATGGAGCATGACCGTATCTCAGCCAGAAAATATACTAACGGAAAGGCCTGATGAAAGGAAAAAAATGAGCCCCAAGGAAGAAGAAAGGTTAAAGAAAGCACGAATTGAAAATTTGGACATCGAGTAGAACTATTCAAAATCGCAACAGAAAAGGCTTCAAACAGGACTGAAAACGACCGTATAGGTGAATATCATGAAATCGCAATCGGACAAGGAGACAGCGACCGTAGAACGTAGAAAGATGGTACAATTCATCAGAAAGGAGATGAATGGAGTGAAAAAAATTACGATCAGGAAAAGCCAGCGCAGAGAAAATTGATACGAAGTGTCCGTACCCGGCGACAAGGCGACAACCAGCCTCGTATCGTTGCTGAAGCCGACCCGTGCGGGCCACCAATACCAAATCACACATCACTGGAAGGAGAAATCAGCTGAATATATACTTCTGGGACAATCCAACCATCGTCATGGTGGTACGTTAGGCTGGAGCCTCCAGCGTCACCGCCTATGCAGGTGGTGGATACGAATCAGAAAAATGAGGCTCAACAACAGCTCTGTGAATAGTAAGTAGCTAGGGTTAGATTAGATAGAGTTGGTGTGATTTTTTGAATATGTTTTTTGTATATTTCGTTGTAATTTTGTTTTGCCAAAAATGAAAAGGAGTGGTTACATTTGAGAGAGGGAGAGAGGCGCTGAGAACGGATCAGACGGACGGTGAGTGGTGGTGGTGGGCAAATGGACGGACGTTGTCGATAATCGGGTCAACCTGCGGTGGTAAGTCACCCCCTATTTCCCATCCATTCAGCTTTGCCTGTACAGGCGGTGAAGATGACCGATCATACTCTCTCTAACGGTTATGATATCTATATATTTACGATAATAGTGGGCCCATGGGCCCATGGTCGGTCCTCTCACAATTAAGGCCTGTATTTAATATCCATTTCCTCGTTCGCTTATGTAACAACTACTATATATATATATATATATATAGAGAGAGAGAGAGGGAGAGTGCCACCACCACCACGTGCACACCGCAAACCAGAGCAATAAGAAGGATAAAAAAAGAGGCAAAAGGATATTATGAGAATAATGGCCACACATAGGCACAGAATGATCAAGGCGGTCAGCTGCAGAGCTGACGAGCAACACCGAGGCGAGAGTTGTGGACATCAAAGAGAACCCGGTGGTTCTGCTGCTGCATGCTGGCAATCACGTTCAGCACAGAGTTAAGGTTGTCCGGGGATGCGGCCATGGCGAGGCAACTCTTGCTCCCTACCGTGCTGTGAATGAGCAGGTTGTCTGGTGGCAGCGTCATGTTCAGCCCCGGGAACATGAACGTCACTGTCGGCGCAACGATTGGCTCGGTGTAGCAAGTGTCGAACCCTCCCAGAGACGTCACCGTGGCTTTCCCTACTTGCCTTTGGAATTCATTCCTCACAGCCTCATAAGCCGGCCGCACTAGCCTGGTGAAGACGGTACCCGAGTCGAATATAGTTCCGGCCCCGGTGGACGGGTTGAAAGCCAGAGCGGCCGGAGGGATATCGACGAATTTCCGGCCGATACGGACGCCGATGAGGTTGACGTAGTAGAGGGATGACCTCCTAGGATTGGTCAATAAAGGGGTTGACCTGATTCTTGGGGGCTGACCGACAGAGCCGAGCCTCAGGGACCCGGAGAAGTTAAGGGACCGGAAGCTGGGCAGGCAGTAGGAGAAGGTGGACCTGTATAGGTTCTTTGTCTGGGCTAGGAGAGAGAGTGGGCCTCGGCCCAACCCCAACAGACCCTGAGGCGGGACAGAGCTGCCGGTGGCCTTCTTGATGCAGGCGAAGGTATAGCCTGGAATGGGGTCAACAGCCAGCTTCAATGTGTCCTGTGAGAGGTTGAAGGCCAAGGTAGAGCTTCCGTAGGTTGTGTTGAAGGTGCAAGCACCGCTGTCGCAGGTGTGGCCCCGCACCTACAAAATATAGAAAGAAAAATTCATTCATTCATTTCTTTACTCTGCCTTCTCGCAGCAGGCGGCTGTGTTTACACTACTCTACTCTACTCTACTCTATTATTAATACACACAGTAGTCATAGTTGCAACGGTTGGCGAGTGATCTTTGCGGCGATCATATAAAAAAAGTAAGTTGTTTTATTACCATTGCTACTTTAATTACCTGTAGACACTGAGAGGAGGAGCAGCGGAGGGCTTTAAAGGTGGTGGACTTGGTGGATAGAAGGACGGAAGAGGGGCAGCCGACGCATCCAGAGCAGGGAACCCAAACGGCATCATTGCTGGTGTCCATGGCTATGAGCAGCGTCTGTGGTGGCGTCCCGACCTTGGCCTTGACGATGTAGCTGGGGCTATGGAGCACGGCCTGCTGGCGCCCCCACGCAATGGGAGCCACAGACTTACCAGCAACGAGGCTGGAGAGGAACCCGACACGTGAAGCATCCTTGTTCTGCATTTCCAGGATGGAGTCCTCCCACGAGAGGTGGTTGGCGGAAGTCGGCCTGAAGGGTGAGCATGGGCTGAACGTGTGGAACACCCTGAGATCATTATGACCAGTTGATGAGCGGTCATGGCCGTCTTCCGGCTCGTCGTGAATATTATCGCACAGCGTGCTCGGTTTAGGGGCGGTTTTGGCTCCAGATTGTAAAGGATTGAAAAGGAGGAGGAGGAGGGATGTGGCGATAAGGGTTGTTCTTTGGGAGAGAGAGTAATGCAGCACCCTGCCAGCTCCTGCCATGGCCTCTCTCCCTCTCTCTCTCTCTATAGTATGGTATAGACTGCAGGTATGGAAGTTGGAACTAACTGACGGAAGTGAGAATCTGAGGAATTATGTAGGTAGTATTTATAGCCGGTGGATCACGAGGGTAGCCAGATGCCGGCCGGCCCCCCGCTGGAAGTATAAATTTGCATCTAAATCTTTAAAATACATACTTGGGATATATACTCATATATTTTCACTTAAAAAGAAAGTGGGCAGATAATACTTATGAATAATAGCGGAACAAAAAGCAAAGGGACCGATCAAACCGAATTAACTATGATAAAGTGGATATCGAGATGGGGGGGAGTGGAGACCAGACGAATGTTTATCTGTATAATATTTTATGGTGAATGAGAGAGAGTGACACAGAGAGAGAAGATGGTGGAATGTTTGGTTTGAGGTGTATGGCGGTGCCGCTGTAGTGTCGGTGTGGGTGGGGAACTGAAAAGGAAAAAGGAAACGAGACCGAAGTGGGCCAGCCAGCACGGGGGGCGGTGTCAATAATGCTAGCCTCGTGGCTGGTGGTCAGGACCATCAGACCACCATTTCTTTGTAACATCATCATTCTTTTTCTTTTCTTTTCTTTTTCTTTTCTTTTCTTATTTTCAATCATATTTATACTTTCATCCATCTGTTACATATTTTTATTATTTTTCCTCTGAAAAAAACAAGATTATTGATAAACTATATGGCTAAATCTGAATGATTGAGTTGGGGAATATCTTTTTATCTTAATTGAACCTCTTTCCAATCATTCATTAAATGTATATGTATGTATAAATACATATGATTGCAATAATAGTTATTTATTTAATAAAAAAATATATAGATTTTATAAAGATAATAAAACAAAAAAGAAAGCATTGGTCTATATTAGCTAGCTAGGGAGGCTGGCTACTTCACAAGGAGATGTGGATGGAGATGGCATGTGATGGCACTGTGTGATGGTGAACAGCACAGCACGAGCTCCCCATACCTGCCTGGACAGTCGCTCTTCCCGCTTCCAAACCTACCCTCCATCTCCTTCCTACAAACAGAGCAATAAAGAACGGCACGGAGATGTGTATGGAGTTGTCGGTGGAATGAAGAAGTAGAAGGGACAGTTTTTCCTTTGAACAGAACAAGAGTGTGGGGTGAATAGCAGCATCCCCTGCCTGTCTCCTTTTAAGACAAATGTGCCTGACCATTCCACCGGTACCTTGCTCTGTGGTTTGTCGCCTCATTTCCATTTCAATTTCCAATTTGTCATCTTATGAAACTGGATTGGTACTGAGATTGACGGGGAAGATCCCTTCTTTTCACCATCGTTGTGTGTGAAAGGTTCCTACTCCCTTCTTTAAGGATAGATCAATATGGATATTTTACATCTCCTGTGCCTGCCACAGGTGCGGTCTCCCAATTCACTAGAATTCATAGGAAGAAAAGGGACCACCGGCCAAATAACACTCTCCCCCTCTCAAGAGTCAACCACGCTGCATCTGCATCTGCATCTGCATCTACCTGCAGCAACTCCTCTTTTCACTGCTGCTCTAGAGTCTAGTCCAACACCACTGCACTGTCCCTGTATGGTCATTCAATAGCTTATAAAACTCAAACTCTTCCTATTCTTACCCGCCCTTCCAAGTTTGCTAAAAAAACTCTAAAAAATTCACTTTTTATATTACTTTTTTTAAGTTGGTATTTATTAATTACACTAAATTTGATATCATGTAAAATATATTTTATACCAATAATTATTTAAATCCATATATAATTAAAATTTATAACTTATTAAACATTTCCAACCATTTCATCTAATTTAATATTATATTATCGACAAATACCAAAATAAAATAAAAAATATTCCGAATACAAATATTCACTATTGCTTAAATATAGACAACATACTATCAAACTATCAGGGAGAAAAGAAGTGGGAGAGGGACATGATTGAGATAAGGATAAGTCAAATACGAAGCAAAATTGCAGCAAAGGGAAAAGTGCATTCATGGTACACAGGTTACACCTTATATAAGAAGAGGCAAGTCAACCAACTAAAAGTGATTAAAAAGCATGGGCATATATAACCATTGGATGCATACCAAGAAATAAGAAAGCGATGCGGAAGGAGCACCCCTTCATGCTCACTGTTGAGAAGGTGCTTGACCGTGGGGCGGAGGTCCAGGAGGTGAAGGTGGTGGCAGCATACAGATTGGCCACCTGATGGCTGCAAAAGAAAGGGTGGAGAAATTCACAAGGAACTCACTTGAAGCAAGAATCTATTACAAGGATCAGATCGCCGCATTGATTAAGGCCCGCTTCTTCAAAATTTTAATATATTAACTGACTCAAGAGGGTCAGAAGCATATAATCTTGGAGCTGGCAATACGACTAAATTTGAGATACCAGTGATGAGTTTATGAATTCAAAACAAAACATATTAACTTTAACCAAACAACCCACAAAGACAAGTACACATACCCCAATAGTCTACCAGATATAATAAATAAACTATATAATATACCTGGAATGGATTATAACTTGACATGATGGCCACTGACCACCCTGTGGTCGATTATATGGAACAGGAACACCCTGTTGATATATCTGGGTCCCACCTGCATTAAGAGGTGCCTGCGTGTTTGGGAGACCCCCTACCGATGGAGGGGGCACCCCACCCGGTTGCATCGGAGTCATGCCCACATAATGGCCTTGTGGCATAGAGGAACCATCTGATTCATTGAACCTTGCATTCCCTGCCGATACAAAAAGAACAGTCAATTTCCAGGACCAACTTAATATATAGCAACTATTTCAGAGTTCTTCATCTGCACTTCACGTCATGTTTTATTCCAAAATTGTTTCCATAAAAAATAAATGAAGACCGTGATTCATAATGGACCAGAAAAGTATACGTGCAGAGCAAACAGATGTTAGATTATCATAAGGATGGAATTATACCATGGGGCCAGGCATCTGTATTGGGAGGGAACCTGTCCCAGATGAGAGCCCGGGCATGGACAATGACATTGAAGAAGGGACATTAAGTTGGGGAATCTGAGGTGGAGAAAGAGGCAAGTTAGGGTGAGGAAACATATGCAAATGTGAAGGAGGCTGTAACTGAGGCATATTTGAAAGTGGTGGCAGTGGTAACGGGTCCATTTGTGGTGGGAAAGGTTGGTGTTGATGTTTCTGCTGTGGGTTTTGCTGATATGCTCCCGGCTGTTGATTGAGTGTGAGAAGGGAGCCTCGAGAGTAGGAAATGCTAGGGGCATTGAGACTCCTATCCCAGGAATTGTTCCATCATTCCTAGACAGACCAGCAGAAAATGAGCCAGGAGTTGTTGGGCCTTCAGGTTCTGGGAAACCACTGGGTACACCGCCAACAGAACCAGGGGTACACCGCCAACAACTGGGAAACCACTGGGTTCTGTTCACCATAATCTAAAGAAGACCATGCCAATACTTCACAATTCAACAACCAATCCCAATCTACGTAGAACATATGATGACTCACTGAACTTTACAAGATTATACCTTGATTTGGGCCCGCATTAAACTTATTGCATGCGGAATCTCCTGGTCTATATCTGTACCAAAATTTTGTTGTGAGATCATTGCCACCACTGCAATAGAAAAGAAGAAGGATCCATAGTTAAAAGGTGGATGGAGAACAAATATAAACAGAGTAGAATTAGGATAGTAAAAGTTTTGAATGAGTTCAAATAGAGGAAAATAATAAAACACATACAGAACCGGTCAAAGATTTTCTTTACCTGCTGAGCAGATAACCAATCGGATGCCACACAAGGTCCCAGACACTACTACCATGCGAACGGGAACCTCAACCTGGGGTGTTTCATGGACAGTCAACATAAAACAAAATCATAACCAAATGATAGAAAAATATACATACATCAATCAGAATCTTCAAGAAACACTATAATAATAGAACGCAAAAGATGATTAAACAGATTTTACCCGACAAGCCAGTGGAAAATAGATCCATCATAACTCCAACTAACAAAATTCTCTTGAAATGGGTGCCATGCCAATTCTGATAGAAGTTGAAGTGCATATTTCAGTAAGTAAATAGTATACAAGTGTTCCCTGAGATGAAAGTACTAAAAATACAAGCTACTGTAGCTAGCACTTGGGAAGAATTCCAGGTGCATCTGCCTCAGTGTAGAGGAAAGTGGTAAGCTTATGTTGCCACTGTGTAGCATGTGTTGAAATAGATGTTGCCTTTGTCTTTTGGCATAATACCACAGTTACTTCTATTTCAAAAGATGCCCCACCAATACCTTTTAAGAAATATAGATAACTCTACTCTATAATAAAGCCTCAAAGATGCATGTGCTGATTTAATTGTGAACAATAGATTTCTTGAGACTCACTACTGACATCCTTCAGATGCCCGCAAAAAGATTCAAGCTCCTTCATAGCCCTGATATCATAAAGCTGCAATTAAAAGATAACCTTTACATGGGCATCTATAAAAATTTCCAGATAGCAAAATCCATCCAAAAATAAAGGATGATGTCAGAGAAAGATATATGAAGGAAAAAAATATCAACACTAAGGCTACAATCCAGTGGCTTTTGCAGAGAATGGAGATCATGAACCTTGATAATTTGATCTTTTGAAGCAGTTAGCACCCAATTCCCATTTTGGTTCCACTTGACACAGGGTACTGTATTTTTGTGCCCATGACTGCAACCGTCATAAATAACAACAATGACTTGCAGAAAAAGAGTACAATAAAATCATTGTAAGAAAGCATAACTTGTACTCACAATGAACAAAGCTCTCTTCCACTTTTCGCATCCCACAGTTTCATAAGATTGTCTTTACCACCTGAGTTAACCGCAAATGACCAGCAAGCATGTGAGAACACGGTTTGGGGAAAGAAAGAGAAAATAACTCGAGAGGGTATGAGTGAAAACCTGATACTTACAACGTGGGGTGCCAATCAACACTCTTGACATCCCAACCATGACCTGCCTGAGTTCAAATTACAGAGAATAGAAAAATCTCAGGTTATTTCATGAGTTCTCAGATGCAGAAACTATAGCACAATATACAAGTTACAAAGCTCAAATAAATTTGAGTATGGGAAATAAAGATAGGTCATAAACCTGCAAGAAGAAGAAATAGTGTGCATTCATGTTCATTCTAAATTTGACAACGCAATTTGTAGAGATTACAAGTTGATGAATGCGTAAAATTTCTTGAATATGATAAAAGCTTCCACAAGCAAAGAAAAGCAAGAAAAATCAACCTACAGTTGCATACTCGATGCATCTTAACAGAAAATGCAAGATCCCTGGGTTCGCATAAAAATTCTGATTTGACACGCTAAATTCCTTAAAGATGAGAAAACAGGAAGAAAAGAAATAATATGTACGGACCTTAAATCACGAACAGATTCTTTATGAGCAGATTTATTGGCTTTAACATTATTCATGCTAGTCTGCCAATACCTGCAGTTTAGTGTAAAAAACTTACAGCATGTAACATAGATGACTTTCACAAATGGTATACAGCATGTAACATAGATCACCAGAAACCAACCAGTTGTCACTGTGACTCCAGATGGTAGAGCTGATTGCGTTATCATGTGCCTGAAATACAAAATATTCCAAAATGATAAACTTCGCTTGCATCAGGTTGAATAAACTCTGACAAAACACAACAACAGTAGTCTTTTTCCATTCCTAGAGTACTAAAGGAGAAGTCCAGTCAACTACAAACTATATAAACACCATTAGGATATAATAGAAGGGCAAAGGTAGGTGGAAAATAACAGTCATTGGGTTGTACACACAAAATTTGAGATAAAATTGCTAAGACAAGTCTACTAGGATGACCAACAACACACACTATTAACAGCAGGCTTAAAGGTTCCATCTTTAAACCTCCTGCCCAGGCTATCCTATTGACCCCTACCAGAACAACCTGAAATGTAAGAGAAAGTTGTAGCAGCACCTGGATAATCATTTCAAAGTTAAATGACTGTCCATTCCGAATGGTAAATTCACCACTTTGAGAGCCTGTGATGAGTCCTCTACCTGAAGGAAACCACTACATATGGAAAGAGTGTCAGCATACATGAAAAAAGTTAATGCTTGGATGTGCTACCAAGCAATTATTAAAGGCTATTTACTACCTATGCACGAGAGCAAACTATAAACATCTAGATTTTGAATTTTCAAATCTTGCAAAACAACAAATCAAAGTAATAAATGAAGTCCTTAAGCCCTAGGAAAGTGAATCAATAAAAAAACTTTCATTTTATCATCTAATATTTTGATACATCAACAAAAACTTGGATCTGATGCCTACACCACGCTACATATGAAATCCAATGGCACAAGGACCTAAATTAGGAGGAATATCAATAGTTTCATATTGTTTTCTTACCACAATTCTGATTAATCAAACAATGATTCTTGTTAACAGATGTATGGACAAATTTTGCTGCGGATTGTCTGTATATGCAATGGTTGGCAACATCTGCGCCAATATTATACCACGGGAGGAACACAATGTGTGAAACCAGAGAAGACAAACACATAACTACGAAATAAACTTTCAGGAATACTATTCAAAGAATAGGCAGAAGAATTAAGCTTGTTAGCTAACATCAAGTGCTGCCACTGGAGTAGGTTGCATTGCGGTCCTATCCCGTTTATCCCTCTGCCAAAGGCGAGTCTGCATGTATCTTACAACAGTGCTGGTGTAGTCAACTGATCTCCTTTGTGTAAGTTTCCTATTCCTTCTTGCAGCAAAACTATCGCCACGGGTTGCAATGCCACCAAAAAGACATAAAATCAACATAATCCGGCCAGAAAACAGTCAGCGGCCATCAATATTTTACTTCCAGCTTCAACTCATCTCTAGCTCATACCTTAACATGAAACAGTTCGGAAAACTGCAACTCATCTCTACCATCCCTTCCCCTCCAAATTTTGAACCAACTTACCCGCCCTTTTTGTAAATTCATGGAACGTCCCATTTCTTCCGATTTAACCATGTTTGAATTTCTCCAATCTCGTACAATATTCTTCATTGATTCCTTTTCAATCGAGTGTTCCTTCCATGGAAAATGTGGACTTATTCGGCAGTGGAAGAAGATCGTAGGCCCTCGTTAGTAGATCCCTCAGTGTACAGCCCGAGAACCACCAGCAGCAGCTTCGACGCGGTGGGTCAATCATTAGACGGTTCAACACACCATCATCATCGCACTGACTGTTCTTCAGATTAGGAAAAAGATAAGCAGGCTCCGTGGGGATGGCGATCATCAGAATAGGAAGGAGGAGGAGCCTATAGCAGCCGTTACCAAATCGAGCAGGATTTTTAACGCGACGGTGGGGGAGGGACGCCCATCAGTAAGGTTACCAGAGACGGATGACAGGATAGTGATATTATTCACGAGCCTAAGGGGAATCAAGGGGACGTTCAAGGACTGCTACGTGGTGAGGATGATATTCAAGGGGTTCAGTTAGACCATCATGACTATTTACTAAATCTTTTTTTATAAATGAACTTATTATATATATATATATATATATATAAGTAGGCACATTGTCCTTTTCTAGCCACGGCACACCTCCCACTCATCATCCTCCCGTGCTCTTCTCCTTCCCTATAAAATCCCTTGAAAACCCCAGATATCGTTTGTCATCTCTCTACATCCACCGCCACCTTCACCAGGACAGCGGCTTTAAACCTATCATTGATGGCACCGTCATCTCCTTCAGTGGTGTCTCTGGTCCTCCGTCTCCATGAGATCTCTGCTGTCAAGTTTGGCAACTTCAAGCTCAAGTCCGGTATATCCTCGCCCATCTACATAGACCTCCGCCTCATCGTCTCCTACCCTTCCCTCCTCAGGGACATTTCCCAGATCCTAATCTCTTCAGTCTCCTCTGCTTCCTTTGACCTCATCTGCGGCGTCCCTTATACCGCCCTTCCTATTGCTACCTGTGTCTCTGTCTCCAACAACATCCCTATGCTAATGCGCCGCAAAGAGATTAAAGACTATGGCACTTCCAAAGCCATCGAAGGTATCTCGTTCTCTCCGAATTCCATTTTAATCGATTTTTTACGAGCTATCTAGAGTTTTAATGTCATGTTCTGTTGGTTTGGTACCGCCTTTTCTCATAACAAGCAGGTTACTAACTATCGGTGGGGTTCATTGTATTTGTTTCTATTATGATTGTCAATTAGGCGAATTTAAGAAAGACCAGGTGTGCCTGATAATTGAAGATTTGGTTACAAGTGGAGCATCTGTGCTGGAGACGGCCGCTCCTCTGCGAGCTGCAGGGTTGAAGGTGAACGATGCAGTTGTGTTGATTGATAGAGAACAGGGCGGAAAAGAGAATTTGGAAGCTAATGGCATCAAATTGCACGCAATGATTAAACTGACTGATATGGTTAGGATTTTGAAGGAGAAAGGGAAGCTAGGTGATGAATTGGAGGGGACCGTATTGAAGTTCCTGGAGGAGAATAGAAAGGTAGCCGTGCCAGCTCCCAAGGAGGTTAAAGAGAAATCTAGGGTTTTGGGATTTGGTGAGAGGGCAAAACTGTCAAAGAATGTGACTGGTAAGAGATTGTTCGAGGTGATGGTGGAGAAGAAGAGTAATTTATGCGTAGCTGCTGATGTGGGAACTGCTGCTGAGTTGCTTGATCTTGCTGAGAAGGTGATATTTTACTACGCCGCGCAATCATTTCTGGTTTTTATTCAAATTATTTATTATGTCAGACATCCTTCTCCCTTTTGAATTACTATATTCCATGTAAGAAGGGCCCAACTATCAATATTATTATGTGAGACATCCTACCTGCATGATTCCACCCCCCAAACTCCTTGTACTTTCCCATTATGACATATGGGCAATGATTTTATATCGATGATGCTTTGAGCACCCTTTTTATGAACCGTTCTAATTTGCATTTTTTATAATATCATTTCAATTCTTTAAATGGTAATCAAACTATCTGAAATGCTTTAAACAACAGTCTAAAAGCTTGTTTTGTTTGTTTGGAAGAAAACTCTTCTGTTTTAACTGTTGTTGACAATGGCTTGTATAAAGAATGGCTTGGTGAAGCCTAATTATGCTTGTAGGAAAATATAATTTAGTCAGCTATTTGCCCACTTTTCTATGTCTTAGATTCTTATATAGTATATGATGAGGTCAGAGTATCTATCCTCACAGTTGAATGTAAATGGCAGCAATTTGAAAAGTGACATTCTGAAACTACATTGAATATTTCTAGGTAAGGTTTTAGCATTGCATGAAAAGAACTTTATCTGGTTCTTGGGGAAACCCAATGTCTCTCTCCCCAATCCGTTTATTCAATATAACCAAAATAAATTAGACCATGTATTCTGCTTTCTTTTGAGCCACTCTTCGTCTCTGCAGGTTGGACCTGAAATATGCATATTGAAAACTCATGTAGACATATTTCCTGACTTCACCCCAGATTTTGGTTCGAAGTTGCGCTCGGTATGTTAAATCTTATATACCTAGCTTGATAGATATTACATCTGATGTTGTGGAATTTATCTCTTGACCATGTTATGTTAATTGCTTATCAATTCTAGGATCCTTCTAAAGCAACTATTTTTCTCTTCTATAGATTGCTGAGAAGCACAACTTCTTGATATTTGAGGACCGAAAATTTGCTGATATTGGAAATACTGTGACAATGCAGTATGAAGGGTATCAATTCCCATTCTCCAGTCATATTCTTCTTTGATCAGCACGACTGAACTAGGGTAAATATGTTGATATCTTTCCTGCAGAGGTATCTTTCGGATTTTAGATTGGGCTGATATAACTAATGCCCATATCATTTCGGGTCCTGGAATTGTCAGCGGGCTAAAGATGAAGGTTTGCACAATTTGGAAGAACTTTTAATTTATAGCATTAGATCGAGAAATAGAAGAGTCACAATTATTATTTTCTGAATTCATTTTCAGGGTCTACCTCGAGGTAGGGGCTTATTACTGCTTGCTGAAATGAGCTCTGCCGGTAACCTTGCAACAGGAGATTATACTGCATCAGCTGTCAAGATTGCGGAGGAGCACTCTGATTTTGTGATCGGTTTCATATCGGTTAATCCAGCATCTTGGGTAGGTGCTCCTGTAAATCCCACGTTCATTCAGGCAACCCCTGGTGTTCAAATGGTGAAGGGTGGTGACAATCTTGGACAGCAGTACAACACTCCATATTCTGTAAGTATACTTCCTACCTCACAATGCATCTTTTGTGGTCAAAATTGTTTATAGAATAAATCCTTCAGTTATTGTTCTTACTTTTAGACCAAACTTCTAGATGGGAATCATAAGATATGTTAAATCAGGTTGCAACAACATTTTTGTCCTTTGGCATCATGTAGTTGCTCTTCATTAGTTTAATCATGAATCAGACGTGTATAGCGTGTATATATATAGACTTATATTAAAATGTCTTTGACGGAAAAAATGGGGATTCCACATTTGTAGGTCATCTGTGAAAGGGGGAGCGACATAATTATAGTTGGCAGAGGAATCATAAAGGCGGCCAATCCTGCAGAGGCTGCGAGAGAGTATCGAATTCAAGGATGGAACGCCTACTTGGAAAAATGCGCCTGAGGTCAATCGAATTTTAGTGGTGGTGCTATTATTTGCAAGAAAATGCACCCGAGAACCTGGGAGGTTTAGTTTAGGCACAACATTCCTCCATTAAAGAAAAGAAGGAAGGTGCGTGCGATCTTATTAGCAATAATAATGCAAGGTGCATTGTACTGTACCTCTTTTCATCCGACAAAGGTACCCGGTCCATTATATTTATACTTGTGTCATCCCTGATGCTACTTTGTTGGGTCACTTCATGGATTTAGAAACAAACAGATTGCTGATAGTCTAGGGTAGGGGTGGCAAATGGATCCGGCTTCCAAGCCCAGTTAAATAACTACGGATCCGGCGGTTAGGTCCCCGGGTCCAATCTGACCCGGTGGTAAGGGAGGCTGGTTGTTGGGGTCGACCGTCGATTGCCAACTATGCACGATAGACATGGTGGTTTGGCTAACCAGTGTCCTTTTATCCTCGCTTTTGCTGGGCCGGCATTGGCGGCCCGTGGAAGGTCACTGGCTCATAGTAGTTAATACATACCGAGAGTCCGTGTGCTGTGTAGTGAGAGCTTACGACCGGAAAACAATGATGGATGGTAGTGTGTAAATCTATAAAATAGAGTATGGTAACGGACCCACGGTCTTTCAATATCGTTAAAAGTGAGGGAGGTGAGCAGAATGCGGGATCTTGGCCTCTAACTAAGGAAATGCAACAAGAGCAATGGAGGGATCAATTATTATTTCTTACAACTCTTAAAAGTACAATTTCAAACACTATCTGATTGGAGAATATACATATGTGATACAATTCCATGTGCAGTATCTTATACATACAGATTCATCATTCATTCTAAATTTATAGAGTAAATGCTGGAAGTTACTTATACATCACTGTAAACTCCAGAATGGCTCTATCTGCAGCCCCCTTTGAAGTTTTCTCTACACCCTCAATATTGAGCAGAAGAATGGCGAGGCGTGACCCCAAGAGTAACTAGTGTGTACTTAGGCTTATTGACCACAGGCCTCACCTGCGGAAGGAAGCTAAAGTTTATACCTGTACAGTCCCTGAGTCTACGTAGAAGAAGGCCATGAAAGGAGCACACTTAAGGATGGCAACTTTCTAACCCCCTACTTATGAACAAGGCAGACATCATGCTCAAATATCCTCTTATTATAGTGGCATAGTGCTCAGTTAATGGATCGCCAGAAATTCAGGGTTCAAGAACCATTACCATTACCATGTAAGGTCTTGCAAAATGGTCTATAGAAGACAGACAATGCTATGCTAAAGGCAATGTAAGCACTCACAGACACAGTAAATAAACCAAGAAGGCGGTATCATCATCTGCAGAAGAAAAAAGTTCCATTTCACACAGTTGAATCAACAGACTTCAATGAAGCGTGAAGATTAAGATTGATTCTTTTATTAAACCATATGAACCCTATGATGGACGGAATGATGGGAAATATAAGCTGGAAATGGTAATGCTAATCATTGCATATTCGGATATAGAGTTGCAGATTCGCTCTATCTATCCATGTTTATGACGCCGAATAGAAAGAAAGAAAGAAAAATACATACAGACAAATGCAGTTTTTTCCCAATCATATATTTGTTTGATCACCCCACAGATGAGCATAGAGACATCATTCCCTGCCTCGTAAACAACAAATATACATGACCGAGAAGACAAACCAACAACCTAACCTCCTATATGTCCAACTAATTTCCAACAACAAAAGCAAAAGAGGAACATACTACTAGCAGAGACCAGATGGCAGATTTTATTCCTCCTACTGCTCTTTCCAGATCCTACCAGTCACCCTGAGCTTCAGCTCCTTCCTGTCCCCACCTGAGAAGAAGAGGGCCATGTTCCTTTGGATTATGAGACCATCAAAGCTGTCCCGAACCTTCCTGTGGCTATCCCTGATGCTCCGTGGAACCCCTTGCCATATCATTTTCCTCCCATTCCCTCCCACCTCAAGACTGTAGCTGTAGTTTTTTGCCTCGTTATCATCACCCATGAATCGTAGGAAGGCTATATACACAGGAGCCATCCCGAGATGGAAAGCCTCAAAGTGCAGGCAGAAATACTGGCCAAAGCAACTAAAAACCTAAATGCATATGCATAGATGCAATATATGTAGTCAATAAAATGTGCATAACTTGGAAGGCACAATTCAAGAAAAGAGACTCAATTCTGAAATGGTCCTCGGTAAAGACTTCAACTATTGAAATCCCTCTGACTATAGAAATTAAAAATTACCATGTTTGCAGCCCCTCAGTGAACAGAGACATTGGAGAGGCAAGGAAAGATGGGGGAAAAAAGCAGCAAGTATTGTCAAATATGATTTTACATTAAAGCATGTGAAGTTGCCTTTTATCCATAATGTTAACAAAGAAAATAACTCCAAATGATGAAAATGTGATTCAGGTAGTTCTTTAAAAGCTTAATAGAAGCCTCAATTCATGTCAAACATGAAAAGGCCAAAAGAATTTTACATGCATAAATAAATAGATGGCATAAAATATTAGGTGGCGTATGTACCGTTAGCATCCATGTAGCATTCTCCACTTCATGTGGATTTGATTTCACATACCGATGGTTAAATGTACTCCCATTATGCATGTCCACCTTGTGATCATCTTTCAGGTGGGCAACCAGATAAGGGATATCACCAATAACTGTGCACTCTGAACCGGCATAAGGACAATTATATGGCCTAAAAGGGCATTGTGATTCATGCTTTAGCTTGCTGTAATAAGGATATATTCCTATGCACCCGAAACTCTGATATTTACAAGGAAGTTCAAGAGAAGCCGCTATCTTCTCTAGGGCAAGGCATCTTATGTTGCCAAGCTCGTGTCTGCACGTGGGACATCTGTTATGGACCCGAGGTTTGCAACCCGAGCACAATGTATGGCCATTTGAACACTGAGGTAACACAAAAATAAGCATCAAAAAGTCAGTAGAGATGTAAGAGATAGCAGCTATCTAGGCATGCATAGGGAACGTTATTCTTGGAAGAACGAGCAATCAGAGTAGATTATACTAAGTTTTTCAAGAAAGAAATTCCTCTGTAATTTTAACTAAATATCAGAATCAAGGAAGTTTCAAAATATTTTAGCCAGTTTTCAGGGCAGAAGGTAACTATCAGTTGGGACTAACAGAGGATAAAGCTCAACATTAATAATCTTGCCTGATGAATAGGAGGGTACATGGCATTTAAGCACACAGGACACTCCAACAGCTCACGAACACTGCTAGACACACCGACATTAGGTTTTACAGAATTCTGTGTAGGATCGCTCACACTTTCACCAATGTCCATTACATCTTCACTCTCTGGGGGGTCAATGACCTCTGCATGGCTCCGTATGTCATCAAAAAATGAATTTGCAGACGCCATACTTTGCTTAGGCAAGCCTTTTTCCCCCCACTGACACTTGAAGAGTAAAGCAATTTGCATATCAATTAGTCTGTATCTTTAGGCGAAAGAACAATATCGGCAGACGAGAGTTAACAGAAACAGATGTCAAAGATAGAAAATAAGATCGCAGAAAAGATATCAATATGCATGCAAATCCTTAAACGCCAAACCTAATGATTGCATAAAGGAGCTGCTAGGAATCGAGAGTTATCCTCATTTTTCTTAGTAACGATGCACTTGGAAGAACCTGGAGGGGGGAAAACCTTGACAGACAATACAAGAGATATGGGATATAAAGTGGAGGTACCTTACGCAGACCACTAACCACAATTGCTAGGCCGTGCCAGTGCCAGATATGCACAGGGTAGACCCGATCCAACTGCGCCACCGAGAAATGCTATAGCGAACGGAAAGCCCGAGAACTAGTACCTTTACTGTGGAAAATAGTTGACTTTTTCTTATGAAGGGAAAAATGAAACAACCGAAGAGGGGTTTTGATTTAGCCGCATAGGCTAGTCAGCAATAAAGATCCAAATTCAGCAAGAAAATCAACGGGCTGCTGCGGGGATTTCAAAGTAACTAATTCAGAATAACAAAGCTATTAAAGCATTCAAGCAATAATAAAGATCTTGCGAGACCAGAGGAGGAAGCCCCGATTTCCCAGAAAGGGAATCCTCCGTAGAACCCGCACGGATCGGGGATCTTTCTAAAGAAATCACGGTAAAGCCGTGAAGTTTTTAAGGGAAGAAGAGAACCCTAAAGCGCGGAATAGGCAAATGGAATTACTTGGAGAAGAGAAGAGAGCGATGGCGTTTAATTTCAAAACTCCAATTTTTTTTGTTTTTTTTTGCAGACTGGACTGGGTAGAGTAGAAGGGAACACGACAAAGCCCAATAAATGAACGAAAGAGGTGACTTGAGATACATAATATACTCTATTTACACACTACACTCCACTACACTACACTACGGTAGTTAACTTTTTTTTACCAAATAAATTAATGGATCAACTAATTGAAGTGAACATTTATCATTTCTGTAGAGTGGACATTTTCTTTCCATAGACACGAAATAGGCTACCAATATTGGTAAAGCTTGATGGGTCGATCATATTCATATGATGATTGATGATATGACCCAGCAAAAGGATTCCTTCTTTTTGCTAGGAGGAGGAAGGACACCGGAACTCCTCTCCTCTCGCTGGCCGGCGTTCTTTATTAGATTGGATGGACCTTGCAAGTGAAAAGCCAAGCTTGAATACTCCAGTAGCTCGATTTTCTTGTATTTACAGAGGGACGACGAGTTCTGTGATAGCTGAGCTAGTGAAGTTGCAGCTCTAGCTTTAGCCATGGGAGACCCATGCTAGTATCACACACCTTGATTTCAGAGCTGCAACTTCACTGCAGGTACTCAACCGCTTGATCATTGATCCAGTACCATGTAACTGATTTGCTACCTACCTTGCCTTGCAATCTTATGAGAGCTAGTCTCAGCTCATCCTCATAGTACTTGAGCTTCAATACCACATCATCATTGTCAACATAGAAACTGTCCCCAGCAAAACTCGGCCCGGGTGAATCTTGGAAGACACATGTTTGGCCCCACACCCATACAGTATAGGTTGGGTGGGAGAAAAAATTTTAAAATAAAAATAGGATAAATAAAATTCAAAATCAATATAATTTAGCGAAACTTTGAAATATAACTAATGGTTAATTACACGACTAGGTTTTTTTGTTTAAATTAAACCGGATTATATTATAATTATGATATATATATATATATCATATTTTGTCATATAATTGAATTATAAAGTACATTGTTTAATTATTAAAATAATAAAATAAATATTAATAGTATAATAATATTTATATATAAATATGGTATAATATTAATAATAAAAATAATATACATAATAAACTATATTATATACTTATACATATATTATATATGTAAAATATTTTTATTATATAATATAAATATATTATTCTTTATAATATAACAATAAATGAATAAATATTAATTGTATAATAATATTTATATATAAATATTATATAATGGTAGCAAAATATATAAGTAATTTATAAAATAATATATGTATATATATATGCATCACATACATTTGTACTTATTATATTTTTATCATAAAATTATGTAATATTTTATAATTAAGTTATTGTTATGATAAAAATAAATTATTATTAATTATAGAATAATTTCTATTATATAATAAGAAAAAATATATATGTATACCATAAACTATATTATGTATGCAATAATATTTTTATTGTATAAATGTATTATATAATTTTATATAAAATATTATTAGTATGTATATTTATTCAAAATATAAGAATAAAAATAATATTAAAATAAAAAGAAGATAAAAAAGAGGAGTATTAATATAAAAAAGGGTATTATAATAATTGAAGTATAAGTTCTCAAATTTTATAATTATATTTTAAAAAAATTCCACATTGATAAAAAAAGCAGAATAAATTTATTAAAAAGTTATAAAAGAGAATTGATTAATAAGATTATTTTTTACCAAAAACAATTACTGCCCAATGGCAATATAAACGGGGAACTTGGTGGAAAACCCTTGATCAATGTGACGGGGAACTTGGTGGAAAACCCTTGATCAATGTGAGTTATCAAATTATGCAATTCAGATGGATGGTTGTGAGAAAAGGGGCAACATGTTTTTGCATAAATTATTTTATATAACATGTATAATACAGCTTTTGTATAAGAGAGAATTTATAATATGAATTTTGTACAATATTGTTAGAGTGACACTTTCTATATGCACGTCTATTTGCTAGATTAAATGTGTGGTATTTTTATGATACCCACTATTTAAATTAAATGTAAGGACCAAAAATTAAATAATTAAATCACAAACAATTAATTGATCACCCGACCCGAACCCAGCGGAGCCCAACCCAATAAAATAAAATATTCCGCGCAGTCCATCCCATCGGTGATTTCTCTTCTACCCCAAAGCGTCCGACTCCGAGCTTGGGTTCAATAAACCCTACTACACCTCCATATTGTCCTTGTTCCACCCTCTCTCATCTCCTTCCAACTGTTATAATGCTCCGCAGGAATATCCGACTGCGGAGAGAGTACCTCTACAGGAAGAACCTCGAAGGCAAGGAGCGATTGCTCTATGAGAAGAAGCGCAAGATAAAGCAAGCCCTTGAAGGTGATGCCTTTACCTTATAATTCATTCTTTTATGTCGCTTTATCTTTTCTCTCTCTTCTTATGCTCCGTGTTCACCATTTTACCTGTGTTTTCCTTTGGCAGAGGGTAAACCAATTCCTACTGAGCTAAGCTACGAGTTGGCCACGCTTCAAAAGGAAATTGATCTCGAGGACGAGAATACTGCAGGTATTGCGCTTGCATGGTTTATGACTTTTTGATTGGACGATGTATAAGGGCGGATGACATGATTTTGATTGCGAATGCTTTTTTATTTATTTCACCTTATTCGTAGCTCCCATCATATATGAATATCCTGACTTCATCTTATTTTCTTTAAAGCTGTTAATTTCACATTACTTATTTCTCCTTTTGGTGGTTCTGATGTAATCACTAAGATTTTGATTATATATCAAGTAATCGATTTAACACCCAAACTGTCTTCAACATATGTAATATTGCACATATTATTCTTGTATACTTCAATAGCATTTTAGTAACTTTGACTCCTTTTCTTGGTGAGATGCAGTTCCAAGAACCCACATAGATGACGAGTATGCAAATGCAGCAGAAATGGATCCGAAGATTTTGCTCACAACATCTCGAAATCCTAGTGCGCCCCTTACACAATTTGTCAAGGTGTGTTTTATGGCAATTGCAGATTTGGGTATTTTTGCTAGGTGCCTTGCTGGAAGTGTGCTTGGATTTCTAACTTCTGCCCAGGTGCTATTTTTTAATTGCAGGAATTGAAATTTGTCTTCCCTAATGCACAGAGAATTAATCGTGGTGGTCAGGTGAAGTATTTTCTGTGCCCTTTAATAATTGTCTAGTCCTCTATAAGTCCTAACTTCTACCTAATTTGTCTGTATGATTTTAACTAAGATTATAGTGCACGGTTTAAATCTTTTCACCTGACTTCCAATGCAGGTTATATCTGAAATTATTCAATACTGCAGATCTAATGATTTCACTGATGTGATTTTGGTTCATGAGCATCGTGGGGTTCCAGATGGTTTAATTATAAGCCACCTTCCTTTTGGTCCCACTGCATACTTTGGGTTACTGAATGTGGTGAGTATTTATCCCCTTTTCACTTGACCACGGAATCAGGTCCTTACTTTGCAAGTTTATCATATTAATGACCTTATGTTTCTATCTAGGTCACAAGGCATGACATCAAAGACAAGAAATCAATTGGCACAATGCCAGAGGCATACCCTCATTTGATTCTTAACAATTTCTCAACCAAGGTAATTCCTTGCATAGTATCAGCTTGAATAAACTGGTTTTAGGAAAAAAAGGAATTAGTGGTCAGGTATATGAATAATATCATTCCTGTTTGAGATGACTGAGATCAATCTCACCCCCCCAATCCCCGTTACATTCACCCCTTTGCAAACACAAATTTCAGTTTTTAATGTTTGTATATTTAATTTTAAAGTTATGAATAAATTTTAGACTGTATTAACATTTTTTCCCTTGATATGTAAGGTTCCGGCAAAAATCTTCCCTCAATGTTATTCTCCAACAATTTATCCCTTCAATCCTTACTTGTATAACAAGTAATTTTTTTTTGTCAATTTCATTAAATACAAAGCTAGATCTGGTGCTCGAAGAATGCAAGGTAAAGAGAAACGAAATTTAAAATAATGTATCCATTTGTATTATTTGAATGGAATAACTAAAATGTGTATTAATATTAGTAAGGAAATTGTAGATCACATGTCAAGCACATTTATGCTTTTAGATTGTAGTTGTTCATCAACAAAAATATCAGCTCTTAGAGGCTAGAGGATCATTTGTTAATATTAATTATGTTCTCACATGCAGTTTTAGTTTAGTCAAATTGATTGATGGACTAAACTGTTGGACAAAATTAGAATTTGTCAATTTGAGGATTAAAATGTTGAAACTGATATTAAGAGATGCTATTTTTAGTATCTTACACATTGATTGACTAAAATATTAGTACACATAAATTTGTTGCCCTTGGAGGACCCATTTTTTTCTTATTTATCTTTCTCTAGTAATCATCCTCAGGGATCTAATAATTGATCTTCACATCATGCTTTGACTTTGGATATGTGTCATTTTCTTTCTGCAGCTAGGAGAGAGGACTGGAAATATTTTGAAGCACCTATTTCCAGTGCCTAAGCCTGATACCAAGCGGATCATCACTTTTGCAAATCAATCTGATTATATCTCATTCAGGTTTGTCCAGTAGATATTTGCAATAGTTCACTTTCAATTCTTTTTTAGTAGTTGTGGTAGACATAGCGTTGCTTACCATTACATTATGGTGATTTGTGATACCTAATGATTGTATATATCCATTCATTTGCATATATTCATGTTTTTTTAGGGAACAGGGAATTTGCGAACATGTATGTATGCATAAGTTTTTTTTTTAAAGGTTGGGATGGAACAGGCTTTTATATGAAACTCAGTTATTCACACTGTCCTTCCATACAAAATTTGAATTATATTACATTCCCAGATGAAGTAGATTTACTTGAGAATACTTTTTAAGGTGTTTTAGGATGTTTATGAATAAGATCATAGAAGTTTGTACATGAGTGCTACTCGTAACTTGGATTTCTGTAGCTGGTGGAAAAGAGGTTAGATTACAGCACTGCCATTGTGTGTTACTTATGTCTTTCACCTAGTATTATGATATCGATCTGGTCTATAATGACTTCTATCCGTTACACTTCATTGTTCTCCAATTGTAACCCTCTCCTGTTAACGGTGTGACATTTATTTAGTGAACTTATAAGATGCATAATTTTTGCTGTCATCTGAGTAATGTGCATTCGCATGCTGTGGTTATGCTCTGCTGACTAAAATTTATGCCTATTAGTATAATAAAATTTCTGTTATACATGCAGGCATCATATCTATGAGAAGCGCGCAGGTCCAAAATCCCTTGAGCTAAAGGAGATAGGACCTCGGTTTGAGTTGCGCCTTTATCAGGTAAATTTGCATGAGATGCTAGTGTAGCAATTATTTGTCAATGATTAAGTCTCAAGGATTTCCTTCCTTCCTCATCGTTTTTAGTGCCTGAACATGTGTTTTGAGGATTAATGTTCATTTTTCTGAATTATTTTTAACTAATAATTTGATATTCTAGCTGATAAGTCAAGGATTGGTTGTTTTTCACTCATAAGTTCATGTGAGAATGGTTCGTATGATCTTTGTGGTTATGCCTTGCACCTGACTTTGTTGTCTGAGGTGGCTTTCTGTGGTGCCCTCAGTAGAAATGTGCTATTATTTCAATTTTTTTCTTCTGCTTTTCTGTATGCCCTAAAATTTTGGTGCTAAGGTGTCTCATTTTTCTGTTTGTTGCAGATAAAGTTAGGAACTATGGATCAGAGCGAAGCCCAGACCGAATGGGTCATAAGGCCATACATGAACACAACCAAGAAACGAAAATTTATAGGGGATTAGTTTGCACTTACATTTTTTCACCATATCTGATCATTATATCATCTGTATTATTTTGGAAGCTGTATCTTGACTGATAGGAAAGTCACATATGTGAGGCCTTCTGGCACACACTTTTGAGACAGGTTGTGGTTCTGCTGGACCAGGCATGGTCCATTTTGGTGGTTCCTCATGGGTCCTAGAGTGCTCTTTTGCGGTTAGTTCTAAAGTTCTTAGCTACTCGTAACAGTGTTGGGAATCGGACATCTTGTAGTAATGGTTTAGTGGTACCGGATGATTATGTGATTAAGAGCTGTTTGGTGGTTATTATGATGGGCACCAAACCAAACTTTGTATTCATTTACATATATGGTGCCAGCATACTTTGTGGCTGTAATAACACATTTGATAAATATACGAGGCCTTGAAAAAGGAACTACTTCTCTCTCGTCTTATCTCGTTTAGTGAGATCATCAAGATCCCACCCTACTTTGAATAATTATCAAGATATGCACAGATGTAGAGACGTGTTGAATTTGGATTCATGTACCCTACTGATGGTAGTGCTTGTTTTATCGATGTGATTGATGATATAAAAATAAATAAAATAAATGTTCAAAACGAAAGCTTTCGTTCAAGTACCGAGTGGAATCGGAATCCTCAGAACAGCCGATTTGACATCGGAGAAGCCATGTCCAGCTCCTATCCTAGCTGCTGCCCCTCATCATCATCCTTCCTCAGGTTAGTTATGGCAGATCCATGCCATCTAGTACTTGTACTACATAATGCTAGTAGTACACATCTTATTTCTGTCCCTGGCTGGGAGTCGGAGCATTCGTTCTCTTCTATCTATCCCTCCCTAAATCACACAATAACCACACTGATTCTGTGTTTTCACACAGTGGGCTGCTTATAGAGTTTGTTCCTTTTCCTCAGTGGATTTGCACCGAACCTCTTCTGGATCTGTGCCTATTTTATGAGATCCTGGTGATAATTGTCGATATGAATCATTTGCCCTAAATCTGGCATGTGGTATCTGCTGAATCATCTCACGCAAACCATAAAGCACAGAATCCCTTCTGAACTCTTGGAGCATTTCAAATCATCGTTACGGCCTGTCTTTTCAATGAAGTTGGTGACGTGCGTGGGTTTTCTCCGAGACCGAGCTAGTCATTGATCTTTTTGTTCCTGCTCATCTGAACTTGTAGTGTAGGATGTGAACAAGTCGGTTATTGGAAAATATATTTTTCAAAAATACTTTGAATCGAGGATTTATCAGAGTTTGTGCTGGAAGACTCATGCCACATTGTTTTGCTGTGTAGTGATTTCATCTTCTCATATTGAGGAGCTGTGAATTAGTAGTGTGCAATTGGTTCTTCATGAGAGAAATTAGCAGACTTGAATAATTCCATATTTGTCTTCAGGTTACAGGAGAAAGTCGCCTTAGTCACCGGTGGGGCCTCGGGCATTGGAGAGAGCATCGTGCGCCTATTCCACAAGCATGGTGCTAAGGTATGTTTTGCGGATGTCCAGGATAACCTTGCACAGGAAGTTCTCGAGTCTTTTACAGGCAACCCCAATGTTCACTATCTCCACTGTGACGTGACGTCCGAAGAAGATGTTTCCCGGGCAGTTGATCTCACGGTTGACAAGTTTGGTACGCTCGATATCATGGTCAACAATGCGGGGATCTCTGGCATACCTTGTCCTGACATCCGCAATGTGGACATGCGTGACTTCGAGAAGGTGCTGTATAACTTGGATCCAGATCTCTTCATTGTAAACCTTATTTTTTAATAGAATATGATTCATGGTTTGGCAGGTGTTCAATGTGAACGTGAAAGGATTGTTCCATGGGATGAAGCATGCTTCTCGGATCATGATCCCACTGAAGAAGGGATCGATAATTTCCATTTGCAGCGTGGCAAGTACCTTGGGAGGGCTTGGGCCCCATGCGTATACAGGGTCGAAGCATGCAGTGCTGGGACTGACGAGGAACGTTGCGGCTGAGCTGGGGAAGCACGGCATCCGTGTGAACTGTGTGTCACCATATGCAGTGCCTACGGGACTGTCTTTAGCCCACCTGCCCGAGAACGAGAGAACTGAAGATGCCATGGCAGGTCTCCGTGCCTTCTCAGGGAAGCAAGCAAACCTCAAGGGTATCGAGCTGACAGCCAGCGAAGTGGCAAATGCGGTTCTGTTCTTGGCAAGTGACGAGGCGAGGTACGTCAGTGGTGATAATCTTATGGTGGATGGAGGCTTCAGCAGTTCCAACCACAGCTTTAAAGTGTTTAGGTGAAACTCTGCTCTGCACTATATAATGTGTGTATGTCCTAGCGGGTTCAACTGATGCTGGAAGTAAGTAGATTATATCGATGAATTATAAGTAGCATTGGGTTTGGTGCAATGCAGTGGATGAATTGATGGCAATAAAGCTTTTTTTTTTCCATCATCTCCCTCTCTCACTTGTAATCATCAATTAACCAGCTTCCCTTCCCTTCCTTTCCCTTCCCTTCCCTTCAAACAAAACCAGATATGTATTATCAATTCAAACAAAATTAGATAGGTATTATCAATTCAAACAAAACCAGATATGTATTATCAATTCAAACAAAACCTCCTGGCTTCATTCACTCTTTCAAAAACTCAAGAAAGAAAATGCACTGATTAAATACACAATTATGATTCATTCTTATCATTGTGTTCTAATTAGTGAACTGCATCATCCTTGGTAGGTTATATTAATTAATTGGTTCAATTAGTCAAATTAATATTAAATAAGATTTTATCCATTAGGAAAGGAAAACCCCACAGAAATGGAATAGAATCCATTGTTCCTCTTTTTGTATGTGCCTCCCACGATTCTTTTCCTTTGGGAATCAACATGGTGCAGACAAAGAAGGGTCCTTCCTTGAGGTAGGTAAGCTTGGAATAGAGGCCATTCCAAGGATCACATAAGAGCAGAATAACAACAACCATTAGGAACAGGACCATGACACCCTCTCAACGTCGTTACCAAGATGGAAAAGCCTGCAGACAAGAGGAAGAAGATGATGATGATGATGAAGAAGAAGAAATCTCGATCCCCTGGCTCTGAAATCCCACCACCAGGAACTGGAAAACCACCTTCTCTCCGTGTTCGGCCTCCAAACTCTGCAGCAGAGACTCCATTGAACCCCCATAGGAGGAGCAGCTCTGATGACGGTATCCCAAATTACATGAATCCCACGAGGAGCAGCTCCGGTGATGGCCGGAAGGGGCCGTCCTCCTCAGGTATCGGTACTTCCACGGGTTCCTCTTCTGATACTAACATCATGAGTATCCGGAAGATGAGCTCGTCAACTTCAAAAACGGACTCTCTTTCTGGTCACACTAGTACTATAATACCCATGGAGAATCCAAAGAGTTCTTCTGCTTCTTCGAGGTCGAGGCTCGTGAGAACTTTACCGAAGAAGACTCCGAGCATCAACCCTGTATTAGGATCATCATCATCAGCAACCAAAAGATCTTCGAATGTTCGCCAGAGAGCTACCTGTCCTTCCACCCTGAAAGACTCCAACTTCCCCAATTACCTTACTACAACCAGTCCAGTTTCTACCGGGGCCCACGGAACTTCATCCATGAGGGTGTGCCCGTACAATTACTGTTCTCTCAATGGTCATCACCACCCTCCTCCACCTCCTCGCAAGTGTTTCAAATCTTCTACTAGTAAGGCTATCAAGACACAGAACAGCCTCAAAACCGACACCACTGATGAGAGGACCCTTGTATGTAGTACGCCCAAGCGTATGGAAGCTGCAACCGACTTGTATATCGAAATTTATCCGGAAACCAACTATGCATGTACGTGCTGTCAGAATGAGGAGAGGCTTCCTGAAGAAGAGATGAAGAAATCAAAAGTCCAAGAGGAAGCAGTTGAAAGAAAATTTCTGGGAAACTACGACCACCCTGAAGTCGAAAATACAGGAGAGGGAGAAACGAAATATTTGAGTACGGAGTGGGATGGTGGCCGCTATTCGATCTCTGAGCTTGATGAAGCTGAGCATCACTCAACAGAGGAGGATGTGGAGGAGGATGTTGAGAAGTCTGAGATTGATTTCCTTGTCATCCATTTGAATAAAGCACCCAATGAAGAAGTGAGGAGGAAAGGGGAAGATGAAGCCAGCCCTGAAGCGGAGCTCCCCAGGGATCAAGATCTGGTGTTTCTTGATTCGTGCCAAGTCTTGGATTGCCTCAGTTACAACCAGTGTTCATCTCCGGAGGAAGATGAAGATGAGCTGGAAGAAGCCACAGCAGATGCAGAAGAAAGTTCAGAGCAGGCAGAAAGCACAGGAAAGGATGGCTCTCCACGGCGGAGTCAGGAGGAGTGTGACAGCACTTGTCTCAGCTTGGAACAAGAACTTGAGATTTCCAGCAACCAGCAGCCTCCTCCATGTCTTTGCCAGGTTCAAAACGACACCGCAGAGGCAGATGAGGAGGAGAAGGAGGAGCCAGGAGGATTCAATCCGGGAGGTCCGAACTATTTGCCCATAGCTCCCAAGACAGAAGTAGAGAAGGTTGATCTGAGGCACCTACAGTTGGATAATAGGAGAAACTCTGATGAGTGGAAGGTTGATTATGCTCTGAGGCAGGCAGTGACAAGATTGGCAGTTGCTAGGAAGAGGAAGGTAGAACTGCTGGTTGAGGCTTTTGAGAAGGTAATGCCGATTCCTTGAGCATTTCCAAATGGGTGCAGCACCTTCTACAGTGCATGGCAATGGCATGGGTATTATTATATCATTGTGTTGTGTTGTTCTGAGTTCCAAAATTCTGTTTATATGTAATGTGCACAAACTAGTATCGTAATAAATTGTCCCCGTTCCATCTTCTTCTTCTTCTTCTTCTTCTTCCTACTTGGACAGGTGAAGAAAATGGTAGAATTGATTCAATATGATGACGCCTTTTTATCATACTACTCATCACTCGTACCTCCTAAACCTCCATGACGATACCGAGAAAAGGCGTCTCTCTTGCCAGCACAAGAAGAAGCAACCATTCTCTTCTTTTATGTTATATCCGTCGTAGCCATAGCTCTGCAATAGCCTCCCTGCCTGCAACATCCCGCTGTAGCTCAGAGAAACCCTCCCAAAACCTGCCAGCTCAAGCCTCACGCTCCACCTCTCAAGTTTCTCGTGCCTCACCTTTCTCTCTAAGCCCTCGCACGCGATGATGTTCTTGATCTCCTCCCCAAATAGCATCTTCTCCATCCTCTGCCTCTCAACTATCGCCCTCGGCATAGTCGACTCCAAGCAGTCGAACATCGCTGCATAGAAGTTTAGTGCTTCAACAACACGCTCCATCAGACCGGACCCATTTTGGTTGGTCTCTTGCTCAGTTATCACCATCAATTTCGGTGAGAGGCCCCACAGGGCAGTTAAGAAGCTATTCACCTCCGTGGATGCATTCATGGATAAGGGTGAGGATGTAGATGCTGAATCAGGGCTCGGACTATATATATGGACCGGGTCTTTCTCGAGCCACTCTTCCGTTGTGCGTTGTTTCATTTTAAGGATTCTCTGTAAATTGTTAGAGCTAAAGCTCTTGGATACAGAAGGTGGCGAGTTCCTCCTCTGCGTCTCATCATCAAGTGCTAAAAGAGAATGCAGCTGAAGCACTGAGCTAATCGCAAGTGCTTCTCCCGTCTTCACCCGCAGGCTCTCCAGGTCGAGGTTCTCCAGACTGCACACAACCGGATTGAACTGGAACGGGATATCCAGCTTCTCGGCTTCTTCTGTCAATCGAAGAGCCATCTGCTCCAGGACCTCTTTCTGCCCGTGGATGCCCGTGATTCTCAAGTGGGGCGGGCCCTCAGATCGAGTACTCAAAGACTGCAGAAGATTAATCCACTGTGCAGGCTCAAAAGCACAGAGATCAATAATGTGGACCATCTTCTCCCCTTGGATGGCCTCTAATATGGCCTGGTTGGTGATCAGGTAGGAGAGCTTCAGGAAGGGGCAGAGCTCGTAGAAGAGTCTGTGGACGAGGATATGCTCGGAGATGGAGGCTATCTTGGTGGAGTTGAGGGCCTTGTGGAGACCAGGCCAGCTCTTGAGGATCCGATCTGCAAGTGCTTCCGTGAAGTAGGCAGCGATCCTCTGCATAGCGTCCCCCTCGGGGGATGCATGGAGAGAGATACGCTCGAGGGCATGGTTGGCATTCTCGATGCTACCAGAGGCTACGTGATTGGCACACAAAAGAAGATGGTGGATGAGGTACAAGCCTCTCTCCTCGGATTTGAGTTCTTTGAGCCAAGGGTAGGCCGATGATCCCATACTGCCCGGGGAGAGTGACATCAAGGAGAAGTATTGAAGAGGAGATGACGATGTAACAGATGAAGATCCTTCGTCCTGAACCATTCCCGCCATCACCATATGCAGAGAAGTGAGAAGTGAAGTGAGCCTGAATCAATAATTTCAAAATGACATTAATCAGTAGCGAAGAAGATCAATCTATCTGGCTTGCTTTTTCTTTGCTCAACCAGAATAGTATATGGACAGAACATCAATCAGTAGTGGGTATTTCACATAAAAGAACACGGTATTGAGTTCTGGCATGGCATGATAATCTTCTTCTAATTCCCTGATCTCATCTCAGTAGATAAATGCTGGTGGACAATGGAGTTTCTCCTTCAGACCACCAACATGATCGTCGAATGATGTCTAATAAGCAAATAACCGAAGCTTTCTACCAGAAGAATCAATCAAACGAGGACGACTGGTTCCGAAGATTACCGTATAAATGAATGTTAGTCAGCAGATCCCTCCTAGTCAGATTACTGGACGAGGAAGACCCAAGAAGTAGCAGCTTCAAATTCCCATTCCCACATGGGATTTTCAGTTTAGAGTCAGTAGGAAGGAGAAGAAGCTCCCAGAAAATTCACAAGTTGGGAAGGGAGAAGCAGCTTGAAGGCTTCATTCAGGTGTGGCCGGGGTCCTAGGGTTTTATGGCGGATTGAGCCAAATTTGGAGGGAATTAGAAATGGAAATGGAAGCCCATTCAGTTGTCTGGGAGGGGCCTCCCATGGCTGCCTGCGTTGTAGACAATGCAAGAGGGTGTGCTTGTCGTCCTCGTCTTGTTGTCTTCTATTAGGATCTGAAAGGGAATATGGAATTTCTAAAACCCCGAGCCAAGCCCCCTCCCCCTCCCCCTCCAATGCCCATCAACATCATCATCATCCCACCCACTCACTCAATCAACACTTCCAAATCCAGTGTTATACATGCAAGTGTTAACTTTATCATATCATAATGAGATAAAGATTCGATTTTTAAATATATATTTTTTTCATTTAAGAAAAGAAAGTAGAGAAATTTATAGAAGAAAAAGGAGAATTCCTGAGAGGTGATTTATCCCGCAAGTGTCTCGTCTGATGCGCAGGGATACAAAAGGACTAAGTGGAGAAATTTGTCAGCAAGTGAAGTGGATGGGAATAAGAGCTGGCTAGAATTTGGTGTTGTGTGTACCATGAAATTCCAGGGCATGTCACAACAATCGAGAGAAGACAAAGCCCTCTTCTTTGTTGGGTAGTGAGGAGGAATAGGATAGTGGGAATTGCAAGCCAAACTATTCAAAACAACTCCCTCAAAATCAGTTTCCTTTGGATCCATTCTATACAATATGTGTAATCAGACACTGCCTCCATTTTGTAAAAAAAAAACAAAGAGAAGGGAGGGAGGGGGGAGGGAGTGAAATTGGAGGAGAAACCAAACAACCATAACCATGGATGGAAAACAAAGAAAGGAAGGAAGGAGGGAGGAGAAGGGCAAGATACCATACCATGCCATACCCACTTGGTACTTTCTTCTTATATTAAGGAGAGGCGAGGACAGAGACAGAGAGTGAAAGAGCCAAAAGCGGATAGAACCTTGAACTTTACCTGGGTTGATGCTTTGAATGAACTGAACAAAAAATATTATTGTTTTGTGGGTGTGGGACTGGGGAGTTTGTTTTAATGTAAAATAGTAGAGGAAATTAAAAAAGGGAAGCAACATGAGCAGCAAGTTGATTGGCGAAGACATCTTATTTTTGAGCAAGGAGACGGAGACGGAGACGGAGACGGAGACCGAGACACAGACAGAGACAGAGACAGAGGGAGTTAATGAGTGGGTTGGGTTCAACACATCATCGTACTTCAAAGATGTCAAAAAATTAAAAAAAAAACAAAATTTGGGGAGTGGAATGCAATGCTGCAACTCACTCGCCCATCCCCACCCCCTTCCCTTCTTCCACCATATTTAGTGATTTGCAACTTACTTTTTTGAGTTGAAATTTTTTGGTGAGAGCATTTCATTATGTGAGCTAGCTAAATACAAAAGCTTCACCTACAAAGTTTACTTTCAGTAGTGCTATCATCAGCTTCAACAACAGAAGATTTTTACCTTATGCAGAGCCCAGCCCAGGATGAGGAGGAGAGAGATATAGCACGAGCAGGAGCCCATATTGGAGAATGGCCTCATGTAATTATTTGACCCATACTAAATCATCCGTATTCTGGCCCATTTCTCAGTCGCCTTCTTCTTTTCTTCCTCGTCGTCATCCCCTCCTCTCGTCTCGTCTCTGCCATCTCCATTTAGCAAACTGAGAGGCAAGGGACGGAACCATGACAAGTGAAGAGACCAAGTATCGGTGCGTGCAGTGCGGACATGCCATCAGAACCCTATTCGTGCAGTATTCTGCCGGGAACATCCGATTGATGAAATGCGTAAAAGAGAAACTCTCTCTTGTCAACTATCATAAGCTGATTTCTCTATGCGTTGATTTCTTCTCTCCGTCTTTTTTTGCAGGAGCACTGCAAATCGATCGCCGACGAGTACGTCGAATGCGAGATTATGGTATATCCTCCCCAGCCGCTTTTTTCGTTCAGTATAAGTGTATTGGTGGACTGTGCTTAATCTCGTCTTCCTTCACCCTGTATTAGATCCTGCTGATCGATCTGATTCTCCACAAGACTAAAGCTTATAGGCATCTTCTATATAATGTCCTCCTCCAAGAAACGGTGGACTGTGAGGTAATTATTTATGACTCGCCATATTCGTTTCATCTAAACATGTTCTCTCATACCTGAATTGACGGAGAAGATATCTCGGGATGCCTAGCAGGGGCTGCTGTGGAAATCGGCATTGGGATTTCTTGCTCTAGATGCTTGTATCCCTTAGTAAAAGTTTTATCTTTTTTAATGTAGGAATGTGATTGTTCCCTGTATTTGTTTTACAAATAAAAACTGCAATTATTTTTTTCCTTAGCATTTCAAGACAGGTGTTTGATATTAGCAACAGGAGAAGGAGGCATTTCTTCCCTTATTTGGATCTGCGGCAAGGTTGCATTTCCTTCTCAGTGTACATTGCAGTTATCATTTGGGGAAATTTGTAGAATTCCCGTGCCTAATCAATGACTCAATGACCATGTCTATAGATATTTGCAGACCTATTCATCGGGAACTTCTTCCTTTTCTTCTTAATTTTACTTGTGACGAGATCATCTTTCACTATCTCAGCTGAATTATCCGGGTAAACTCTTATAGTCATCAAGGTAGATAATGTGCTATTTTTAGGACATTTGTTTTCCAGTAACAGTTCAAAAGGTTTTTTTTCCTAAGAGATCGTTGTTTATTATTTCATGAAATTTGAATGCTATGCAACATGGTATTTTTTGAACTGCAGATGGAAGGATATAATGCTTGTGATCATTATCTCAAGCTATTGGAAGATTTTTTTGGTTTCTATGATGGTTTGGTCCGATTAACCAGACTTTTTTGTGAAAAACTTTGCACTTTCTAGTTTTGTTTCTTTCTACTCCTGACTCGTGCTTTCAATGCATATTTTGCAGATTTGGGAGTTTCCACCTTGGGTAATACCCATTGTTGATGCTTTTGTTCTATCGTCAAATGCAGTGGCATTGAAAGGTCAGGAACATAACTGCTCAGGCGATTGGGATTGATACTGAATATTATAATAAATCTTTTATGAATCATACAGGAGTAATTTTTTACACATATAACACTGTGTTTTGCTGATAATATCCTTTTTTAACTGGCTTCTAATCTGATCTCCCTATCCCCTTCTTTCTGTCACCAGTAATCTCTAACTCAACCACAAAAAGATGCATAATGGGATGTTTTCCTGCACACGCAGCCAAGTTTTTAATCGCTCAGGTATTGGGGTAGATGCACTTGAGTTAATTTGGTAACTCCATAGCTCACATTCTATGCTTCATCTGTTACGCTCTTAATCCTTGCTATGCATGGATTGTATCCAGCTCTGGAGGTGGTGCTGCCCTTGAGAAGTCAAAATTGAGGGATCCTACTTTAGGATGGTTCATCAAGAGAATATACTTTGTGCTTGCATGGTTGCTTGTAACTGCTATTGATTATTTCTATTAATTAATATATATTAAGAGTTCAATTGACTATTTATATATCATTTTATTTTTATATAAATTTTACATTTTAAATTTATCAAACACAACACAATTAGGGAAATTTATTTATTTTTTCATGTTATCATAACTAATTGTCACAAGAAGCTTTATATGGATTTCATAGGTTGTTACTATATCTAATTTATTAGCTTATCATTAATCACAACCAATTTTTATCATATTTTATATTTTCTTTCCTAACCTACAAAATTAATATAAGCTAAGATTGCAAGAAATAATTTCGGACAAAACAAAACAAACTATTTTCCATCAAGCAATAATATGATACTAATCTTGTAAATTCTATTTTCTATATAGCTAATCAAGATCTTCTTAATCCTTAACGGTGTAACACAGTCAAAAAGATTAGTCCTATATTGATTGATAGAAATGAGCGGTAAATATTTACACTTCCCTGAGCTAATTTTTACTCAAGTGGAGTATATTTTTATTTACTCATTCGAATTGATATGATTAATTACAATTTTTTTAAATTTATTACTGTACTGCTTTATATAATTATAAACTTTAAATTTGTTTATTTTTAATATCTCACTCTAACTAGATATTATATTTTTTTTATGTAGTTAATTAGTTATATCAATTTAATAATCATCCAAATACATTTTATTGACTCAATTAACTAAATTATATAATATTTTAAAAAAAATTAAGTTATATTATTTAAATTAAAAATAATTCTCAATTTTATCTATATTTTTTATCTGATATCAGTATTGGTAATGTTAATAATTCACTAAAAATATTATGGGAGCAATAAATTTAATATAGATTGAAACGAAACTAATTAAATTATTTGTTGATAATAAATTATATAATAATAATTAAATTGGAGTATAGAAATTAGATATTTGATATTGAGTTTATTTAAATATTTTATAAATATATATAAATGTATATATATATAAATAATTATTATAATTATTGAATTGAAAAGTATATATTTAAATTAAGTGAAAAATTAATTCAAATTGAATTTATAATTTAATTTTACATAGAGGCTTAATTTAAAAGAATTTATTATTTAATTTAAAATAGCATACAAGAAAAAATAGTAAAATATAGTTTAATAATAATAATATTATTATTATTATTATAAATATATAATATATATACACGTGGCGACCCAAGTTAGATAATCCGACTCATAATCAGTTAGTCAAAATAATTGAAATTTATATAAAATATTATTTATTTAAAAATTCTAAATAGAGTATTTTTTTTTTATAAAATACTATATAAATTCTCAACCTATTCCGAAGAATTTAGCTGCGCAACAACTAATAGCGAGCAAATAAGGATGTCTCAGCCGAATAATTAGATTGGATCAACATACTGTACATTGGCAAAGAACGTACTGCAACTGATCCAACAGGCACAACATGATATAATGTGACGTGGTTAGTGATCAGAAAATCCTCTGTTTCGTCAATGAACAACATCATGTTTGGCTGAAAAAAAGACCTCTTTTGACTTGAGTCAATATAGCCGGGTCCCAATTGTACTTTATTTTAATAGGATTAACTCCTACTAGGAATATCCCACTATGATGTACTTGATTTGGCTTGGCTTGGAATACTTGTCTTGTGACTTGCCAATTTCATTCAACCCTTCTTTGGTGGATTAGATTCCCCCAGCATTAAAAAAAACGAAAAACTTGGAGGGAAAGATCAAAGCTTGGGAGAGTCCCTTACACAATCTGTGGAGCAAGCCGTCCTCCTCGGCTCTTGCATGGATCCATACATAGTCCATAAATCCTTCTTTTTGTATCTTTTATATGCATGCATCCATAAGTTTTTAGATAATATAATATTTAATAAAGCTCAAATAGTATTCAGGGTGATCACTTGAGAGGGGGTTTTAACCAAGGTGACCCGGGCTTCAATAGTTCAAGAAGACATAGGCGAGATGATTATGAGAGGAGCAAGGGAAGATCTGACAACGGAATGCTTTTCTAGTTCAAGAAATAATCCTGAATGAATTATGGGTTATTCCTCGAACTAGAAAAGCATGCCCTCTTATCATATCTTCCCATGCTCCGGTGATCACCTTGGTTAAACCCCCCCCTCTTGGTACAACCATCGTTCCAATTTCTCCTACTTTCCCTGAGCTGACATCCCCACCTTCCCCCTTCTGAGAATCTTCTCTTCTGAGTAAGGTTCCTTTCTCCCTGTTCCGCATCAGGATTGTGACATAAGTTCCTCCACCTTCTCCGGTTCCAATCTCTAGAGTAGGACCCCTGATCACCACCTTGATTATTCCCTTTCTCCCAGGGGTTGGGGTTGGCGTCATTCTGAGAATTATTGACACTAGAACTTCTCCACTTCTGCCATTTTGTGTGATGGCTTCCATCAGTGATGCGTTGTTCCCAAGGATTGTCCTCCAACTCATTAGTGCTTGTAGCAGCCTGCCGAGTGCCCCAAGCTTCACACTTCAAGTTCTTACCCTCGCTCTCCATATTTTTCCTTTTCCAAGGATTGCCATTGGATGACACATTATCATTAAGCTCTGTTGCCTCTTCACTTACTGCAGGGTTAAAGTATGCTCTATCCACCTCCATAATTAGTTCAGCATCGATCTGTGGATTCCAATTTACTTTCTCAATGTAAATGTCTGGATCAGGTAAAGAAATTTGGCACTGCAGGCCATTGATCTTTGCCCAGAATCGATTCTTGGCATTTTGAAATGCTTCCTCACCAGCTGCATCATCCCACTTGAGAACACCGTCATGCCCAAACATACACTTCCTTGTGAAAATCAGCTTCCGCCATGAGACACATCCAATTGATGCACAGAATTCCTTCTCCCATGAAGGCACATTATCTTGCAAAAACAACAGGAATGCAAAATCTTTGAGGAAACTATAGAGAGAATGATAAAACCGGACCCTTCATGCAATTTATTTTACATAGAAAAATCACTAACCAAAAAAATTCAATCACCTCCCAATAAACCTAGCCATATGTCAAAACTAATCCTCCAAGTAAAGCCCAGCTTTAATTTGATGAGCACTTCTCTATGATTTATGTCCTTTTCTTTAGCTTTAGAAAAAATGCATCCAAGGAGGGCTAAAAGTCTGATACTTGCAAATTTCCAATAGTGTAGTATTAAGGCAGATCGATTTCTGCAGAGATTGCCTCAACAATGATATAACCTTCTTTGAGTAGAGACTATGGAGATGAAAGTACACCTAGTCAATATGAAAGGGCATTATTCCAATGGGTTTCATGATAAATCATTGAATTGCTTTTCCTATCAAACTTTATCCCAAGATTGCAGATATCAAATTCACATAGTAATTGATCAAAAAGGTAAATTCCTTGTAGAATCTCACCATTCTAAGCATGGACTAAAGCCTTTAAAATCTACTTTAGACAGTCTACAGTAGTATAACCAATGGAATGTGACAGTGATTGAACCATATTCGCATAAGTGCCTGGAAGATTATCAATATCTCTAAGAACAACTGGAAGCTTGTTGTGCAGATAAAACTGAGACTCAAAGTGAACTGAAATCCCAGAATATAAGGAAAAGGGAAACCATGCAACCATAATGATAGGGGATTAGTATCATAATAAAAATTATACAGCCGTTTTCATCAGAGCTTGTAGGATGAAATCCTTTTCCTTTTAAAATATATTCATTTCTTTCAATTCCCGGTACGGTCATCTGGGAATCAAGGGACGAAAGTAAGGACAATATCCTCAAACGAGTAACTGATTCTCGAGGACAAGAATCAAACAAGAACCTTTTAGATCAAACTAGAAAGACATGAAAGCTGGGACGCTCAATAAAATAGAAAGAAGGGCAAAAAGAAAACAGTCAGAGAAGATCAAGAACTCAACGGGCACCCGTTACTGCAATACCTGCTTATAAAATGAGATAGCACCAGAGAGAGATCTACACATGGGAGAATTAAGAGATTCGATTAAAAAAAAGTACCAGGAGAAGACTCAGGGCCATCGATCTCCGGATAGTAGGTAGTTTCCTGAAACATATAGCGCCGATGATCGTACCTCCGCTGGGAGTAGCGGCTGTTCCATTTACCCATGGCAGTTAAACCAAAGAAACGCACGCAGTCAAGTCAGGTCAGGTCAGGCCAAGAAACGCACGAGGATTGTTCTGTCCGGTCCCGACGGGGTGGAAAATGATCGCAGCAGGTGATGGCGTAGAGGTAATCGGTTCTTCTCGGAGGAATAAGATCAACGGAAGCCAGGGGGAGTTTCAGCTGCTTGGTTTTGGCGTAAGTACGGTCCGAAGGCTTGCAGAAGAAGAGAAGGCGCACGGTCGTGCGGGAGCAACAGGGAGTCAGCTATTCATCCCTGTTATGTTATCTAAAGCCCAATCTTTTTAGGGCAGGAGCATAAATAATGCATTTAAAAGCGATTATATAGCAAGTGGGTGTTAAGGAGTATAAAAAACGTATTTAAATGTGTTATAATATGTTTATTTTTATGTTAAAAAATAAAAATTTGGATATTTTTTTCTCCATTTAATAAAATTTTCGATGAAATTGCGTACTTTGTAAGTAAAAATAGAAAAATAAATTGATTTAAAAAAAAGTGATTTAGGAGTACAAGTAAATAAGAAGTCCAGCCAACGCATCCATCCGAGGTCAAATTACGTTCAAAGGGTCTTTCGGAAGTGCCGTACCCATGGCTGAATCTTCTGATCGCAAGAAGCAAAATACCAAGTATTTGCAGAGTTAATCTTGGGCACTATCCTGGCAACAAACACGAACAACCACGGGCCCATCCTTGTATATACCTGCTCAACAAATCCAATTACTAACCGTGCTCAGCTCAATATAAAAATGGATATTATTTTCCTTTTTACAATGAGCTGAATATAAAAAAATTAAGTAGCCGAATAATCTATCCATGTTTCGCTTGTTGTATAATAATATTTTCATTTTTATTACTGATAAGATATATTTTATAGCAAATACTATACTAGACAATACAATAATATTGAACCATACACTTTGGTAATCCTTCCTAATAATAAATGTAAGTTTTGCTTGGTTATTTTATATTAAAATAAAGAGAACAAAATTTAAATTACGCATAGCTACTTTTAATTGAAATAATGGGGAAACCGCTCTTAAATAAAAAAATTAGTAAGTTGATCACGGTAATTTAATAAAACCGGGTTAAAGCATGCCAATTTTAGTGGTATCAGAGTATTGTTCTCAATACTACGCCATTACACTAATGAAAACTTAACTATCCTGTATGAAGAAAAGTTTCTAAAAAGTTTGTCGTGCGAACCAAACCCCCAAATGAGATTGTGAAAAAGATGACTACTTCTAGAGAAGCAGCCGTTCAACAGTTCGTGGAGGGTGAAAAGCGGGTGTCCAAGGATATGGTCGAATACTATAGTAAACTTGTGGGAGCCCTATTAGAGCTAGAAGGTATCGTATATCCTCCTCCAGTGCAAAAAAAACCTATCCCTCCTCCATTCTCATTAGGAAGGATTCCCAAGGTGCAATGAGGGTGACTTTCCTTTATGTCCATCTAGGGTTTGGTTAGTATTTATCTCTTTTCCTTAGCCATGTACCCGAGTAGTCTTTCTTCATTTATATCTTCCACTCACTCTACCGAGTGTATCATGTTAGTCAAGTCCAAATTTTCCATCTCTAGGTACTCCCTTAGGTCTCCTTTTTACTCCACTCAAGGTAAGACTTTTCTTATTAATAGTTCTTATTCGTGCCATTGGGTTGGATGTTCCATATCCACCGATCGTCTCTATTTTCATTTCATTTCCTAGATTGTTGATACTCTAAGTTTAATATCCTTTCCGACTCATCATCCTTAATCACATGGATTTTGATATACATTCTTCTTTATCTTATTTGGTCCTTCCTTAATGTTTGGTTTACCACGATTCTAGTTCTATTTCTTAGGTTTGACCATCGAATTCAATCCTACTTGGATCACCTTGCTTGGAACTGTTGGAACTACATGTTACTCATAATATAATTTGTTTTGTAATTTTCTTTACCCCTTAGGATTTTTAGAGTGTGTATCATAGATATTGTTTATGCCCTACCATTTAGGAGTTGTAGGGCTTTGTTCCTTCCTACTATTCGATAGTATTTTCCAATTACTTCCTATGCAATTCGGTTGTCCTTTAATTTTCTTAATATCAGAATTGTGTCGGTTCCTTTTATCTACTCATTCCTTACCAACTTTCCTATGGTTTTCCCCTGGTTCCAACCGTCGGTTTTCCAACTTACCAACAAATTGGAATTTTTCCTCGCTCACATTCTTCCTCATTTACATTGGCATATTTTTCTCAAGGTTTTCCTTTCTTGCTTACTTATGACCATTCCCCATTTCTCACCCGAGTTGACCCTTTTCCGGTCTACGAAATGTTTACATGTTTTGGGGAAGGTCTCTCTTTTAAGGTTTCTTTCATTTACTATGTCCTTCAAGGTAAAGCCTTCAACTTTAATGATATACCTTCGATCCTCTTACTTATTCCTTGAAGGTCTCTTCCCTTTACTTCCTTACACTTTCTTTATTTTGGAACATGTGCCCATTTTTAATCCTTTGTTGTCTTAAGATTCCATCTCATCCCTTATCTCCTATTCAATGCACTTCTAGTTTTCGGGTTTTATTTTATGTATTCCACACTATGCCCAACCGTCATCCTTTAGGCTCCATTACGTAAACGTGGACCACAACAAGTCTTAATGTCTGTGGTCACTTCATCATCCACTTCTTAATTTGAGGCTTAATTCTCCCAACATTTCTCATTTATTCCTTCATTTATGTCCTTATTATGGGCAATTCACCTCTTTATTACTTATACGACATCTTTCTAGGTTATCTCCTTCTCTACCCATTCCTTGAGTTTTAACTTACTCCTTAGGTTCTTAGTAAACATCTTTTGTAATTGGTCTTTTATTCCCAACTTGCATTCTTTTTGAAACTTTTCTCTTATGTCCCACTTTAGTTGGGTTTATTACTTTTCCATTGGATTATTATGCCTTCGATGAGCTCCTTTCCTTAGTAAGCTTCTTCTTTTTTTCACGGATTTCCTCTTTCCATTTGTCACCTTGGTTATCCATCTTTAAGTTGACCTCATGACATCCTTGGTGTCATCGTATCCGACTTATCCTTACTTTGGGAAGTTTTGCTAGCATGTCACTTATCCTTGTATTTATCCCAACTTGTTATTCACTATAACTTTTATTCCTATTGGTGAAGGGTTCTTGGTCTTTTCCTTTCGAGGTTGCTCCTTCCCCTTCTGAGAGCTTATTTAATCCATTCCAATGTTGGTATGGTTATCTACCTTCTATTCCTTTTCGTACTCTAATTCTCTTTTTGTTCCTTATCCTTCCTTAGAGTAGTTACTAATTGTGGATGGGTTTCTAGGTACTTTACATTATGTCCATCTGTCTATCGAGGATTCCTTTAAGTGTACTTATACATTCCTTTGGAGTTCTCTTCCCATCATACTTACTTCCCTCATCCCTCTTACCGTGACGTATCCTGGGGTTAGTTGAAGAGGTTTTCGTGTTCACCTTTTTTGAGGGGGTTCTTGTACCTCATTTTCCCCGTGGTTATCTTTCATTTAACTAGTGCTTTTTCGAGGTAACCCCATTCCTCTTGGTTTCCTAACTCTTGTATGGGAACTCTTTCTCAATCTCTTATAGTCCTTAGGTTTTCCTTTACTATTCTTGCACCTTTTGATGCTTACTTCCTTTACACTATACCCCACACTATTTCCCTTCTTCCTACCCTTGGTTAGGGTATGTCTTTCCTAGTGATTCTAGGCAGACTCTTAGTTCTTCTCTAGAAACTCCTTTCCTAGCCTTGTTGCCTAGGTTGGCTATCTTATAGTTAGTGTTAACTAGAGGTGACATGTAGTCTTCCTCCTTAGGTCGTCTTTTCTCTGTCTACTACCCTGATCATGATTGGTATTGTCACGACTCGACCCGGTTTGGTCAGATCCCCGTGAGCAAACCGTCACTCTCCCAGTTTATTAAGAGTTTTTCCCTTCTTTAAACCTTGAGAAGTAAGGCGTTCTTTATACTTGTACCTTTCCTGAAATAACATTAATCAAAATTGAATAAATTTAAACTTATATACTTGTCTTGCAGGTTTAGCTAGCGGAAGTTTTTAGGTAGGTTTTTCCCTCGGTCACCTAAACAGGGGTAAAGGGAGGGGGTGAGTTCAACAACTTAGTGAATGGGTGTTTGAAAATGAGTTTCTATAAAATAGTTTTGAATTGGAGTATGTCAGACTCCTTATTTCCTTTAAAATCATTTGTTACTTGAATTCTCGGTTATTCAAAACTAATTTCCTCATTATCCATTATCGGTGTGTTTAACTATCAACACACGCCCTTCATCATGAAGGGATCACACATTCGCAGGGCAGCCTATCCCACTGCACCCATTGGTGGCCTTAGAGCAACTTTATCGGCCACCTATATCGAATCTCGTTTACTTCTACCTTGGGAATGAATGGATGTCTGCAACATCCAACCCTCAAACCCGAAAAGCATCTTTGTGTCTGTAAGAGGATAGAGGCCTCATCACGACCCCACCCTGATCTCATGCGCATGAAGCTATGTTGAGCTTCCCTGACTGCTAGCACGATAATTTGCCCTTATCTTCACCATGTCATCGAGTAGCCCTTAGGATGCCTCACTAACCCTCTTGGGCGTCTTGATGGTCCCGGACCTCAAGTGTATGCACAAACAAAAGTTTTTCCACAAAACTATTAATCTTTGGTGCCACTAATACAACGCCCCCAGCTCTCAACTCGGCCTGTAGCTGTTTGTTTGGATCGGTTCGTCGACCTGGTCCTATTGCATTGTTGCCAGTCCATCGAGTATATCGGTCCTATCTTGGTACCATGGAAAAATCACATAATTCATTCATTTATAATTTTATGGCTTATTATCATATTTGTTGACAAGCTCATGCTCGTGACAACTAGCTTTGTGCCCAGTGAATGTGATTTTCTAAAACTGAGCATTTTAGCCTCCAAGTTCCAAAACCTAGGCATCTGGCCTATCTGAGTTATTCCAGCTCTTATCAATAATGTCTCCCAAAATTTTTAAGCATTGACACATAGTCATGGGAGAACACTTTTGACAAAATAAATTTCAACTCGTCCATCACACCAACCGGGTGTGATGACATCTCCGCTTACAAGTTACAACCGGTAAGTAGTTTTTCCACATAGTTCTCACATCACCCCAACCAGGTGTGATGTTAAAATTCCACATAGTAGTGGTTTTTCATTTCTGAAGTACTCATCATCCCAATCGGGTATGATGTGAAAAATCCCACTCACCCGTTAATCGTGACGTGTTCGTCCTTGGTTGATTTTCCAAATTGACGTGAGTTTCTCTTGCTGGCATTTTGATCCTTCATGCTCCTACACATTTGGACATACTTGTTTATTAACATTTGGCATAATAGCCTTAATTACTCACGTGTGAACAAAATACCCAAACTTTTCAATTATTTACATTTATGTCCCTAAAGTTCTTTTTGCTTAACTTTAGGTCCCTAATGCAAACTTTTTCCCAAATTGAGTCTTGAAACTTTTAAAATTCACTTTGCATCCTCAATTTATTCAAAATCACTTAAGGGGTTCAATTTTTCCAAATTTCTAATTTGGTCCTCAACTTTTAAAAAATTACCATTTTACCCATACTTTAAAAAAATGGCAATTTGACCCCAATAAATTCTAAAAATCGACAAATTGGTCCTCCAATATCTTTTTCATGGCCAATTGGTCCTTAATTTTGACAAATTGCAATTTTTCCCCTCAATTTTATGAAATCCCTAATTGGGTCTGAATTGAGCTCAAATGGAGCTTTGCCGAAAACTGAACTCAGAGAGATAAAGCTTCGAAAGCTTACCGTTAGAGGTGCGACGGTCCAATCTCTCAATCAGGGAAGATAGCTCTCTTCCTAAGGTATCTTCGTTAGTGAAATTATGTAGTTTCTCTCTCCAACTCTAACCTACAACGATTGAGAATGGCTGAATTGACTTATCTTTCAGCTCAGTCAAGGTCGTTTAAGGGCTGTAGGGATGTTGGGAGAACTTGGTTTGGCCGGAGGAGTGCTGAATTCCGCCGATTTTAGCTCGGCCGAAACATGGAAGCTTTGGTCCGCCGGAGTTGATTCACTGTTTGATTACGTCGGTGATTCTCGGAGCAAATGTAGACTACCATCGAGTAGCCAACTTGTCATGCCCCAACCCAGTTTGGTTGGATCCCCGCGAACAACTCGCTGCTCTTTCTTGGTTCAAGAGGAGTTTCTCCCTTCTTTTAGTTGAGAAGAGCAAGGAAAAATTTCAACCTTGTTCCATGGAAGACATATATCAAATAAATTGCAAACTTAAAGACAAATTTAAGCATACTTGATAAAGGGTAAAGCTTGGTGTTACTTCTAGTTATTTTTCTCTTTTCTTAAAAAGGGGTAGAAAAGATGGGCGAGTTTCTACAACTGAGTGAATGGGTTTTTCAAAGGTCTACTTTAACTTTTTTTTTTAAAAGGGCATTTATATGGAGTGTGCCAGACTCCTTTCTTTTCAAAAATCCCTTAATTTAAAATTTTGGGTTTTTCCATTATTTTTTAGTTACCAGTGTGTCATCACCCAACACACATCTTTCATCATGAAGGTTACACATATTCGCAAGTCAGTATCACTACTGAACCTGCTAGTGGCTTCGAAGCAACTTTTCTTGCCACCCGGATAGAAGCACGACCACTTCTACCCTAGGAATGAGTGGATGTACGCGACATCCGACCCACAATCCTGAAATTTTCTTCTTCATGTTCGTATGAGGATAGAGACCTCATCCCGTCCCCACCCTAGTCTCAAGTGCTTGGTGCTACTCCAAATTTCGCACAAACACTTGGAACGATGATCTACCCTTATACTCAATGGGTCGTCCAAGGCCCTTAGGACACATCACTACCCCTCATGGGTGTCTTGATGATCTCGTACTCATGGTGCATGCACAAACAAAGTTTTCTTAAATTACCATGTAATATGTGGTGCCATTTGTCCCAACGGTCCCGACCTTCAACTCAACCTGTAGCTGTTTGTCTCGACTGGTCTGGAGATCCGTTATGTCGCACTGCTACTAGTTGATTGAGTATGTCGGACCTGCCTTGGTACCATGACCAAACAATTCACTTATTAAGTTTTAATGGCACACACACACACACACACACACATATATATATATATCAAGTTCTTTTACGAGCTCTTGCTCATGTCCATTGGCCTATGGTCCACTGTTCGAGTTCCAAAAACTGGGCATTTTAGCCCTCAAGTTCCAAAATCGAGGCCCCTGGTGTAAACCCCGCACTTTTGAGTTAATAAAAATCGGGAAAATAATCGGTCAAATCGAGTAAGAAAACCGAGCCAGTTTACATTTGAGAACAGACAATATGGAAATTTACAACTTCCGGGTGATCTAAAGGGTTCATTAAACATTGGAAAAGAAATTTAAGAAACTTTAGAAAATAAAAACCAAATTGGTTTAGTTGAACTAAATTTTATAAAAACTTCAAAGTTAAGCGTGCTTGCTCGAGAGTAGTGTGAGGATGGGTGACCTCTTGGCAAGTATGAATTTTTTTTGTAACCCGAAATTTCGGTCATTTACGCCTTATTATAAATAACTATAAATTAATATATATTTAATTATTGTAATTAATACCAATGATTTAATACCTAAATTAAATAATTAGAATTAATATAAATAATTTAATATTAAAATTAAATTATTAGAATTAATACCAATAATTTATGGCAATAATAATACTAGTAATAAATCTTGCTCATTTAATACACGGGTTTTATGCATATATAAAGAGGTCATCCCCATTTTATTCTCCTCACACCTAAACACTTCTCTCTCTCTCTACTGCTCCATTTCCCGGTAAAGCTCGAACTAGAGCTTCGACTGAATAAAGGTCGGACTCTTAAGAATCGGGGAGAAGACAGCTATTTGATAGCAAACTCTAGTCAATTCTAGAATCGTTGGAGAAGTGCCGATATGATGGAATAGTGAAGCAACTCCGGCGGACTAAAGCTGCCCTATTTTGGCCAAGCTAAAATCGGCCATTTCAAGCCCTCCTCAGGCCAAACCAAGCCCTCCCAACACTTCCTCAGCCTTTCCACAGCCGAATTAGGACCAAAAGGTAAGCCAATTCGACTCCCCTTTACAATTTTCGATCGGTACTAGAGAGAGAGTCGACCAAATTTCAATGACGAAATTCTAAACCTCAGGATGAGACCTATCTGCCCGGATCGAAAGCTCGGACCGCCGTGCCTTCACCGGTGAGTAATCGAAGCTTTCTCTCTCTACAGTCTGTTTTCCGACGAAGCTCCGTTTGAGCTCATTCCGACGTTAAAATCTGCAGGAACTCAATTTCAACTCCAATTTCAATAATTAGAAGTGTTTGATCGGTCAATTTGATGAAATCAAATTCAGTAGTGTTGAAGAGTTGAAATTGGGGGAAAATTTGGGATTTTCAAAATTCAAAGGGCCAAAATACAATTTTATGAAATTGAGGGTCAATTGGGCAGAAAAATAATATTGAAGGACCAATTTGAGAAATTTTTGAATTTTTGGGGCAAAACTTACCATTTTTTTTAAAGTAGGGCAAAATGGTAATTTTGGAAAAATTGGGGAACCAAATTGGAAATTTGGGAAATTAAATCCCTTTTTGGTGAAATTGAATAAATTGAGGTCCTAGGATAAATTTTAAAAGTTACGGGACTTAATTTGAGGAAAAATCGACATTAAGGACTTAAAGTTAAAGAGAAATAACATTAAGGACCTAATTGCAAATAACTAAAAGTTTGGGTTTTCTCATTCATTGGAAATGAATGAGGGCTGTTATGCCGAGTAATAATGAATAAGGTTGTTCATATCGTGTAGGAACGCGAAATACCGGGAACGCTAGCAAGGACAAGCTCGTGTGAATATAAAGAACCAGTCTAATGGAATTCATAGCATTAACGGGTGAGTGGGTTTACTAACATCATACCTGGTTGGGATGATGAGCACACCTTATAATTTAAAAACCACTTACCGGTTGTGAGTGGGCTTACTAACATCATACCTGGTTAGGATGATGAGCACAACTTAAAGATAAAAACCACTTACCAGTTGTGAGTGGAAATTTTATTTCATACCCAATAGGGAATGATAGATACCTCGGTATAAAAACCAGGGTGGGGATGAGATGTCTGTGCAAAATCTGGAGTAGCACCAAGCGCATGAGACCAGGGTGGGGATGAGATGAGGTCTTTGTCCTCATACGAACACGAAGAAGTAATTTTAGGATTGTGAGTCGGATGTCACGTACATCTACTTATTCCCAGGGTAGACGTGGTTATACTTCTATCCGGGTGGTAGGAAAAGTCGCTCCGAAGCCACTAGCGGGTTCAGTAGTGATACTGACTTGCGAATGTGTGTAACCTTCATGATGAAGGATGTATGTTGGGTGATGACACACCGGTAACTAAGAAATAATGGAAAAACTAAAATTTTTAAATGAAGGGATTTTTGAAAACTCATCCACTGAGTAGTCGTACTCACCCCCTCCCTTATATCCTTTTCAGGAAATCCCGGAAAGCCTACCTTGAAAGACCATCAACTAAGATGCCTGTAAGACAGGTATGTAAAGTTTAAAATTTCATGCAGTTTTGATTATGCTATTCCAGGAAATGGTGCAGGTTTAAAGTACGTCTTACTCTTTACGGATTATAATAAGGGGAAACCCTTTAATAAATCGGGAGAGTGGCGGGTTGTTCACGGGGATCCGACCAAATCGGGTCGGGGCGTGACAACTAGAGTGGTATCATAGCCTGTTTCCTCGAATACATAATCAAGACGATAAAATATTGTAACTAATAGGATTTATCCTAAAATTTTCAGATAGCTTCTAGGAGAGGAACCAAGAAAACTAGGAATGGCTCTACTCAACACCTTATCTTCGTAGGAAGACAACCCTAGAAGCTTCCCAAATACCTAAAGCATGGTAGGAATCTCAAAAGAGCAAATGAGAAAGTATCCCAGAGAATGGTGACAGGACCTATTGAGGTCACAACTATAAGTATAAAGGAAGCCAAGTGTGAAGCCATAAAATGGGACATATAACCTTACATAGGAGGATGCTTATCAAGAATCTCGTAGCTTCCTAGTTATTTGTTGACCATTTTCTATAATAGGGCCAAAATCGCCAACATAGTGTACTACTCTATTAATGAAGTACTCCAAATTCCTAAAAACCCTGTCCCTCAAATGATGTGATCTTCAAGGAAGACTCCAAAAAGAAAAAAAAACTCTCACGGTATCCAAACTTAAGGACGAAGGAGCATCAAAACTAACAATTCTCAAGAAAACGCTAGGAGAAACCACTTATGTTTATGTAATTACAAGTATGAATGATAGGGACACTGCGTGGAGAAGTGCCTAACTCTACAAAGGACAGGAATCAAGTTAACCTAGAGGGGAATAGGACACGAAGTGAAAAACTGTCCCACATCTCCAGGAGTCAGGACAATATTTTCCAAGAATAAACACCCCACAACTATAGGAAATCCGAAAGGATGCCATCCCAAGAAAGATGACTCCATTTGCAACCATAGATAAGAGGAAACTCTTAAAAATCTTAGCAAAGTGGTTAGAAGGAAAAAGGGGTAAAGGTAGGACCTCAATAAAACAACAAACGGAACAAAGGATAGTTGAAGAGAATTCTCCCTTTAAGAAGAAAATTCAAACAATTTAGGAGCAAAGAAAGGAGTGTATCCACAAGAGAAGACAAGATGAACATTTGATGACAAATGGGACGTATTGGGATTATAGGAATAAATCACCTTGGAAAAAGTAACTATGCCAAATAGGAAGTTTGGACCAACAGGACAAGAGAAAGCAAGTCGTTACAACAAGATAGTCAGAGGGAACAAATGACACCCTGAGGAAGACCGCGAAGTAGATGGGGCTACATCATAAAAAGGTCAGTGAGATGGACGTTAAGGACAAGAGTACTCGAGAAAAAACTGCCCTAAGAAACTTAGACCAAAGGAATGGTGGAGGCGAGGCAGTTAACAAACTAATACACGGGAAAACCATAATGTGAGTTCCAACAAAGAAGAGAGGGGCGAAAAAGGCCAAATACTCGGGAAAAGAAGAATGAAAGAAATCCTTAACAGGACCAAAGGCTAAATTAACCAGGAAAAAAAATAATAGGGATGCATAATTATCAAGAAATCTTGAAACAAAGAAGATTTGAACGCTCCATAAAGAAATACACTATGAAAGTAAACTTTAGAGGGATGAATACAACTAACTACCCTTGAAGGAATTTTGATGGGTGGATGGACACAATGTGGAGTGCAAAGAACCAACCCTTAATTGGTAAATGTTTCAAAGGAAGGAAGTATCGTGATGGCCCAGTGTGACCTACTTGGAGAGAGCAGGAGAACTAAACAATAATTTCAGGAGAACTAAGTAGAAAGAAGAAACGAGTAACAACAGGACAGCCAAAGAGAATAAATAAAACCCTAAGAAAGGCTGAGATGTAGTAAAGACTACACTCTATTAAGGACAAAGGATGGGTATGAAGGACGAGTGATACAACTGCCTAGATGATTGGATAAAAAAAATGGAGAGAAGGAGACAGTTGAAGAATTGGTCTTCGAGAGAATCCTGGATTTAAACCACAACAAAGAAGGGAGAAGTGAAAAGGCCAAAACATTGGAAAAAGAAGAATGAAGGAAAATACTTAAAGAAATTAATGACAAAAATCGAATTTCTAGTTTAAAGTCTTGAAATGGTTAAGTGAGCTTCACGAAGGATGAACAAGAGATTTTGAAACAAGAAGGATGTGAACCCTCCTTAAACAGAAATAAGTTAATGAGTTAGCATCAAAAAGATGGTGTGATAAGTATGAATGAGTGGACAACCCATACTAAGGTAATAAAGTAAAGAATGTTCGAGAAACATTGGGAAAGTAAGTCCTCCAAATAAGATGTGGCTAAGGAGGAATAACCGCAATTGGTAAGACGGGTCATAGTCCACACGCACATATGAAGCTTAAAGAGTGGACGACCAAGCATAGGGTGGAATGCACGGAATAAAACCAATAATCAGAAGTATCTCATCTAAGGAATAAGGGATAAAACAAAAGTTGTGGATAGAAAAGGAACCAAAGTAAACAGATGCCCTAATATAGATAAGGGTGCGAAGAAAGGGAGAAAGAACCATACAATGAATGATAAGGAGGTTGAGCATGTAACTCCTAAGATGGAAATCTCTATTGTAAGGGACATAGTAAAGAACAAAACCGGAAGGAGGGAACTTTCCCAAGCAAAGTAATTGACACATAGATCAAAAGCAATTATTATAGAATGAAGAATCATGAAGTGATTATGAGTAAGTAAAAGTGGAATAAGGAAAAAGGAAAAACCCTTGAATAAGGAATGCCAAGGACTTAAGAAGGAAAGAATCCCAGTTTGTTGGTAAACTATTGGGAAACCAAATAATTGGCACCAGAAAGACCCAATAAAGAAGTTGGGAAAGGACGAGTGGGTAAGGAAAATTGACATGATTATGTAAAACATATTGTCAAGATACGAATGATAATTAGGTAACAATCAAGATAGTTGAGGAATACTACCCAATTAAAGGAGTGATGAAATTATACAGTCCCTGGAAGGCTGGAAAGTTGGAAACAACCCTAAAAGAGGTGTTGTAGGAGTCTGATGGACTGAGACAGGTTCAGAACTATGTCATATCATAAGGGACATATAAGCACCAACAATGCCGAGTAAAATGTAACTCGAGTAAGAAGGAGTTAGTTGGTAAACATAACAAGGTCAAATATAAATTTGATCGAAGTTGTAATCAATGACGAATGAATGATGGGTTAAATTGGGACGAAAGAATAATAACACAAAAACCTGTGAAAATAAGTATGTAATGCTTGAAAGAACATCGAGCTAGGGGTTTCAACGATAAAGAGAATAACTAGACAAAGGAACAATTGGGCATCTTGGAACTCCCAATTCTGAAATCTTGAGTAAAATCCCCAAAAGGAAGAACCTTATCCTAAATAAAGGGAGATGTGAACCATGGAAGGAGTAAGCATGATAAATGAAAAGCAATTCCTTAGATGAATGATTACGGGGACTAAGTGAAAGAGCAATCAAAGTGTTAGTATGTCAAGAAAACCCAAGTTGATAATAAGGAAAATTATTCATGATGTGGAATATATTGGTTAAGTTTTGGGGACAAAACTCCTAAAAGGAGGGGAGAGTTGTAAACCCTCCATTTTTTAGTTAAGAAAAACTGGGAAAAGAATTGGTCAAACCGAGTAAGAAAACCGAGCCAGTTTACATTTGAGAACAGACAATATGGAAATTTACAACTTCCGGGTGATCTAAATAGTTCATTAAACCTTGGAAAAGAAATTTAAAAAACTTTAGAAAACAAAAATCAAATTGGTTCAGTTGAATTAGATTTTATAAAAGCTTAAAAGTTAAGCGTGCTTGCTCGAGAGTAATGTGAGGATGGGTGACCTCATGAGAAGTATGAATTTTTTTTGTAACCCGAAATTTCAGTCATTTACGCCTTATCATAAATAACTATAAATTAATATATATTTAATTATTGGAATTAATACCAATAATTTATGGCAATAATAATACTAGTAATAAATCTCGCTCATTTAATACACGGGTTTTACGCCTATATAAAGAGGTCATCCCTATTTCATTCTTCTCACACCTGAACACTTCTCTCTCTCTACTACTCCATTTCCCAGTAAAGCTCGAACCAGAGCTTCGACTTGAACAAAGGTCGGGCTCTTAAAGAATTGGGGAGAAGATAGCTATCTGATAGCAAACTCCAATCAATCTGAGAATCGTTGGAGAAGCGCCGACATGATGGAATAGTGAAGCAACTCCGCCGACATGATGGAATAGCCAAGCTGAAATCGGCCATTTCAAGCCCTCCTCAGGCCAAACCAAGCCCTCCCAACACTTCCTCAGCCTTTCCACAGCCGAATTAGGACCAAAAGATAAGGCAATTCGGCTCCCCTTTACAATTTTCGATCGGTGCTAGAGAGAGAGTCGACCGAATTTCAATGATGAAATTCTAATCCAATTCCACATCAATTGATTCAATTCTTCATTCTAGGATGAACCTCAGGACGAGACCTATCTGCCCAGATTGAAAGCTCGGACCGCCGTGCCTTCACCGGTGAGTAATCGAAGCTTTCTCTCTCTGTAGTCTATTTTCCGGCGAAGCTCCGTTTGAGCTCGTTCCAACGTTAAAATCTGCGATTCAAAGTTTCTTAGAATGGTATGAACATGCAGTAACTCAATTTCAACTCCAATTTCAATAATTAGAAGTGTTTGATCAGTCAATTTGATGAAATCAAATTCAGTACTGTTGAAGAGTTGAAATTGGGGGAAAATTTGGGGATTTTCGAAATTCAAAGGGCCAAAATACAATTTTATGAAATTGAGGGTCAATTGGGCATGAAAATAATGTTGGAGGACCAATTTGAGGAATTTTTGAATTTTTGGGGCAAAACTTACCATTTTTGTAAAAGAAGGGCAAAATGGTAATTTTGGAAAAATTGGGGGATCAAATTAAAAATTTGGGAAATTAAACCCCTTTTTGGTGAAATTGAATAAATTGAGGTCCCATGATAAATTTTAAAAGTTACGGGACTCAATTTGAGGGAAAACTGACATTAGGGACTTAAAGTTAAAGAGAAATAACTTTAAGGACCTAATCGCAAATAACTAAAAGTGCGGGTTTTCTCATTCATTGGAAATGAATGAAGGCTATTATGCCGAGTAAGAATGAACAAGGTCTTTCATATCGTGTAGGAACGCTAAATACCGAGAACGCTAGCAAGGACAAGCTCGTGTGAATACAAAGAACCAGTCTAGTGGAATTCACGGCATTAACGGGTGAGTGGGTTTACTAACATCATACCTAGTTGGGATGATGAGCACACCTTATAATTTAAAAACCACTTACCGGTTGTGAGTGGGTTTACTAACATCATACCTGGTTGGGATGATGAGCACAACTTAAAGATAAAAACCACTTACCAGTTGTGAGTGAAAATTTTATGTCATACCTAGTAGGGAATGATAGGTACCTCGATATAAAAACCCACTATTTAGTGGTATTTTAATCATCACCACTTAGAGAAAGTGATGTGAAAATTATGCAGAAAAACTACTTACCAATTGTAAGTAGATCATACCCGGTTGGTATGATGAGACTTCCTCGAAGGAAGTTGAAAACCTGTTCATCGGTTATGAATGGAGATGTCCTTATACCGGTTGGTATAATAGATAATGAAAACCTATTTTGTCGGAAGTGTTCTCCCCTGACTGTGTGCCAATGCTTAAACTATTTGGGAGACCTTTTTTACGGGAGCTCGAATAGCTGTTACAGGCCGGGGGCATCGATTTTGGAACTTGCGGGTTAGAATGCCCAGTTTTTTGAAAATCTCATATAGTGGGCCCAAGGCAAGTTGGCACGAGCAGGAGCTCGTAAACGAACATGATATATGTGCCATAAAACTTAATAAGTGAATTGTTTTGCCATGGTACCAAGATAGGACTGACATACTTAGTCAACTAGCGGCAGTGCGACATGACAAGTTGACGGACCAGTCAAGACAAACAATTGCGGGTTGAGTTGAGAGTCAAGGCCGTTGGACCAATGGCACCACTGATTACATGGCTTGATAAGAAAATATTGTTTGTGCATGCACTGTGAGTACGGGATCATCAAGACGCCCATGAGGGGTAGTTATGCATCCTAAGGACATTGGACGACCTGGTGGCTATAAAGGCAGTTCGTCGTTCTAGGTGTCTGTGCAAAATCTGGAGTAGCACGAAGCGCATGAGACCGGGGTGGGGACGAGATGAGGTCTCTGTCCTCATACGAACACGAAGAAGTAATTTCGGGATTGTGGGTCGGATGTCACGTACATCTACTTATTCCCAGGGTAGAAGTGGTTATACTTCTATTCGGGTGGTAGGAAAAGTCGCTCCGAAGCCACTAGCGGGTTCAGTCGTGATACTGACTTGCAAATGTGTGTAACCTTCATGATGAAGGATGTATGTTGGGTGATGACACACCGGTAACTAAGAAATAATGGAAAAACTAAAATTTTTAAATGAAGGGATTTTTTTTTAAAAGAAAGGAGTCTGGCACACTCCATATAAATGTTTTTCTTTAAAGTTAAAAGTAGACCTTTGAAAACCCATTCACTAAGTAGTCGTACTCACCCCTCCCTTATATCCCTTTTAGGAAATCCCGGAAAGCCTACCTTGAAATACCATCAACTAAGATGTTTGTAAGACAGGTATGTAAAGTTTAAAATTTCATGCAATTTTGATTATGTTATTGTAGGAAATGGTGCATGTTTAAAGTACGTCTTACTCTTTACGGATTATAATAAGGGGAAACCCTTTAATAAATCGGGAGAGTGGCTGGTTGTTCACGGGGATCCGACCAAATCGGGTCGGGGCGTGACAACTAGAGTGGTATCATAGCCTGTTTCCTCGAATACATAATCAAGACTATAAAATATTGTAACTAATAGGATTTATCCTAAAATTTTCAGATAGCTTCCAGGAGAGGAACCAAGAAAACTAGGAATGGCTCTATTTAAGAGTGATTGGTTCAAGAACAAGTGAAATTGCAAGGTTAATTACTCCATATTCCCTATCTAAACCATCAATTATCTAGTTTCGGACGATCAATTTGAGCAAAAGAGGTAACTAAGTTGGAAATGGTTGACAAATAAGATGTCATAGGTTGTTCTCCCTTTTTTTAGCTCCCTCCATTGTTGATCAATGATATCATTTTGAGCACAGGTTTGGGAGATGTACAAAATTTCAAGTCGGCTCCAAGCGTCTGCAAAGGTAACAACTCCAATAACATGTAAATTCACCTCATTAGATCAAAAGGCAATTATAGTTGTTAAAGTTAACTTATCCCGGATAGTTTATACTTAATATTCCAAGTTGATTATTTCGAGCTCAATAGCTACATTTTTTAGCATCTCCGTGAGTTGGAGCTGAGTGATACTACCATCCAAATAGTCAAATAATTGATATGATTGTAGCAAATTTGTGATATTATTCCGCTAAATATAATAATTAGTATTATTTAACTTGATTAACATTGTAGGAAGTGAAATAGTAAGTATTACTGGAGTGATAAAACTCATTTTTGTAGATAAAAATGAAAAAATTGATAACACGCACAAAGAATAATAGTTTTTGTTCAAGAGCATTTAATAGTATTTGGCAGAAATTTAAAAAGTGGTAGATAATAACTTGTAAAAACAATGGTCCAAAGTTTTACACATGCCTCTAATACCATAAATGAATAAAATAAAGCTATAAGAGAAATTGAGATCATAAATTATAATTTATATTATTATATAATAAACAGTTACAAAATATGTATCATTATTCACTAAATTAAGTAATATTTTAGTTATTAAATATATTTAATCTTCCTCATTTAAGCTAACTTAACTTGTTTTGATTTATAATTATCTAATAATATTTTAAAGATAAAATGAGATGATTAAATGACTAAAATTCAAAAAAAGGAAAAGAGTTGGGGTCTTTGTGGAATGGGGAGTATCACATCTATCTCAAATGCTAGCCTCTGTAGTTGAATAAATAAACTTCGATTGTTAAATATTTATCACCTTCGTACATTTCGTATGAGAAAAAAAAAGTAGTATTTTTTTAACATAAATATCATGTTGATCGTAGTTTTGGCGGGTCCAACTTCACACTCAGACTCTTTTGTCTCCTCTCAAAATACTTATATTAAAATACTTTATTGAATGATTGTGAATTGAGGTGAATACTCATTTGCATTAATTTTTGGAGTAAGAAAGAATATATAGCCCCTTTTTTTCAAGTATCAAATTGCTTCTTATTTGCAATTTTAATTTATCACCAACATTTATTAGTCTAGCTCTCATCTCATCTCATTTATATCACTTATTATACAAGGATCTATATAGTAAAAAGAAAAATAGTACTTCAAGATAATATTTATAATTTTGTTATAAAAATTGTCTTATTAAAATATATATATTGTAAGAGTTAAATATATTACAAGTGGATATGAATTAAATATGTAATAACAAACTTTTCTAATATTATTTAAAGTTGAAATAGAGACTTATTGGAAATTCTTTACCATTTACAATTTCCTTTGCCTCTCTTTTATACTTCACGTTAGACTCTCGTTCTCCAATTGCCATGTTATCTCTACGCTAGACATGGAGGGAGAACAAGCATGGATGTTGCCCTCACAGAGTTGTCTTCGTCCATGGTGACCTCACTTCCTTCAAGATGAGAGAGATGGTCCTAGTTCGTCCGGTCCGGTAGGATGGGGTTTCGTGGATCATCGACAAGTTCTCTAAGATTGTTTATGGGCTGTGGCGTGGCGAGTATGACATTGACAAGTCGGTATAAGATTGTTTGTGGGCTGTGGCGAGTATGATATTGACGATTCGGTGGATATGTTGGTGACTTGATAGTCGAGTCGAGGCTGAACGTCTATAGAACGACCAAACCAAAGTCGGTTATTCGTACATTATTTGTGTATTTTATTGAAAATATTTGTTTAAATTTATTTATTGAAAAAAGTTTTTCAATATTTAAAAAATATTTTATATTTACATCAAATGAAATCAAATCCAATGGAATATCTCACCCAAATACTTTATTATGAAAATGAAAATTATAAAGTTAATAAAATCTATATGAAAATTTTAACCATTCACTTTATTTAGTTCATTAAATATTTAAATAAGAAAGAAATGATAAATATTGTGCAGGCCATGTTGGACACATCCCTACTAAAGAGGAGCATCATGTGTTGTATATACAGAGGAAAATTTGTTTCCCCTCTTTCCCTATCTTTCTTTGCCTAGGTATAATTTCTTCCCAATTCACCTTCAAAGAAATTGGCAGACTATCTATGGTCCTGCAGTCGCAACCAGCAATCCCGGGCTTAACGGTACTATATACGCCGGAGAAACCGCCGTCGACGGTCACCACGAGAAGGATGACGCTCTCCGGCACATTTCGGTCTCTAAAGAAGCCTACACCTAGATCCAACACCTTCCCCAATTTGTCTAAATCGTCTGACTCTCCCGTACAATTATCAGTGCCTTCAGTATCAACCCCTAATTCAAAATCATCAAGATTATGGAGCGCGTATCTCATCCTTTCCACCAACGACCCCATCAAAACATATCTGGGTGTCACCTCTGATTTCGCTCGCCGGTTAGTTCTTTCACATATCTCTTGTTTGCGTGCTTGTTTATTGTCATTTCCTGTATCTAGCGTCTAACCATATTTTGATAATTTCCTAAAATTCCTTACTGATTGCTGTGTACCACCAGTAGCTTGTTTATTCTCCAGCCAGTCTCGTTTGGGCGAGCCAATACGCTTGATGGGATGGCTATTCGAATTTTTGGCCTTTCCCCGAGTTCCTCAAGAATTGGATATAAAACCCGATGTTTCTTAATTTTCTTTCTGATCGAAAGAATTGGAAAAATTATTTGCGACAGAAGTGCTCATAGGTTCCGTTGGATTGACTTTAAGATATTGCTACAATTCATTGATGTGGTTGGCCAAATTGATGTGGTTGGTTCTTAAGAATGACAACTCTTGTGTAGTTTGAAACAACATAATGGTGAACTCAAGGGCGGTGCAAAATCATCACGTTCCGGAAGGCCTTGGATCTGTGCTTGCATTATCAGTGGTTTCAGGAGCCAGAGTGAAGGTACCTTTTTCTCCCTCAGTGGATCTATTCTTTCTCTGGAACGCATATTTTGCCAGACTTTTGGCTCATTGGTTGGGCATTCTCAATTTTGGAAAATGAAAAAAAAAAGGCATTGTAAAAGGTTTGTTGCTGGTTGGTCTGATCGTTGATGGTTGGATAGCAACTGTAGCTTTCTCTGATTGTATGTACCTACAGCATGTTCATTTGAGTCCAAGTGGAAGGGCTTGTCCAAGAAACTCTCCCGAAGAAAGGCGGAGTATGATCTGCCGGATACGCGCTCGCTTGCATTGCTGCGACATAGAGAAGCGGCATTAAAACGAGTTAAAGATGTATTTGATTGCAACCACTTGGAAATTGACTGGAAATTGAGTCTCTCCTAATTGAATCAAATCCGAATCCTGTGGAGAGCTGCTGTATAATTGTACCACATTATATAAAATATACTATTATTTAACAATACATATATATATATAGGAAGACAGCTGAATGAATGAGATTATTAAGCTTTTATCGAATGAGCGGCAAACATTCAAATTTGGTTGCTTATTCTAGTTAAGTATATTTTTTATTTATTCACTTGATTTGCTATTTTTTATTGCAAATCTTTATTTATACCTATTACTGTAATTGATTATATTAATTTTATAATTAACCAACTACATCTCATAAGCAAATTATACAATATTTTTTATGAAAAATCAAGTAATGTTATTTATATTTAGAATAATTCTCACTTGGATATGAACTCGACTAGTAATACTATTACTAATGATTGACCCTAGTAATATTAGATTTCTTAATTTTTCTTTACATCAATTTAATTTTATATAATGATAAAAAAATAATACACTATTACACAATTTAGCACTAAGATTAAATATAAAAACTTAAAAAAATATTATAACTAAACTAATATTAATTTAATATATTATTGGAAAACTTTATATGTCGCCCTCATATTCTACCAAACAAATTTAAAAATAGATAAATAACTTTTCATTCCATTTATTGGAACTAAAACATGAAGGTGAAAAAATCATTTTAGACAGGTGGGTTAAAATAGGAATGTATATAGGCATCCATCAATTCTCATCCACAAGTCTTGGACCTTGGTACAACCATCGTTCCAATTTCTCCTACTTTCCCTGAGCTAACACCTCCACCTTCCCCCTTATGAGAATCTTCTCTCCTTAGTAAGGTTCCCTTCTCCCTGTTCCGCATCAGGATTGTGACACAAGTTCTTCCACATTCTCCAGTTTCTCCAATTTCTAGAGTAGGACCCCGGATCACCACCTTGATTATTCCCTTTCTCCCAGGGGTTGGTGTCATTCTGAGAATTATTGACACTAGGACTTCTCCACTGCGGAGTGCCCCAAGCTTCACACTTCATGTCCTTACCCTCGCACTCCATACTTTTTCTTTTCCAAGGATTTCCATTGGATGACACATTATCATTAAGCTCTGTTGCCTCTTCACTTACTGCAGGGTTAAAGTACGCTCTATCCACCTCCATAATTAGTTCAGCATCCATCTGTGGATTCCAATTTACTTTCTCAATGTAAATGTCATGTTCAGGTAAAGAAATTTGGCACTGCAGGCCATTGATCTTCGCCCAGAATTGATTCTTGGCATTTTGAAATGCTTCCTCGCCAGCTGCATCATCCCACTTGAGAACACCTTCATGCCAAAGCATACACTTCCTTGTGAAAATCAGCTTCCGCCATGAGACACATCCAATTGATGCACAGAATTCCTTCTCCCATGAAGCCACATTATCTTGCAAAAACAACAGGAATGCAAAATTTTTGAGGAAACTATAGAGAGAATGTTATAAAACCAGACCCTTCATGCAATTTATTTTACATAGAAAAAATTCAATCACCTTCGAATAAACCTAGCCATATGTCAAAACTAATCCTCCAAGTAAAGCCCAGCTTTAATTCGGTGACCACTTCTCTATGATTTGTGTGTGTCTTTGCTAAAAGTCTGATACTTGCAAATTTCCAATAGTGTAATATAAAGGCATACCAATTTCTACAGAGATGTCCTCAACTTAACAATGATATAACCTTCTTTGAGTAGAGACTATGGAGATGAAAGTACACCTAGTCAATATCAAAGGGCATTATTCCAGTGGGTTTCATGATAAATCATTGAATTTTTTTTCCTATCAGACTTTTTTCCAAGATTGCAGATATCAAATTCACATAGTAATTGATCAAAAAGGTAAATTCCTTGTAGAATCTCACCATTCTAAGCATGGAGTTAAGCCTTTAAAATCTTCGTTAGACAGTCTACAGTAGAATAACCGGTGCCTGGAAGATTATCAATATCTCTAAGAACAACTGGAAGCTTGTTGTGCAGATAAAACCGAGACTCAAAGTGAACTGAAATCCCAGAATATAAGGGAAAGGGAAACTATGCAACCCTAATGATAGGGGATTAGTATCATAATAAAAATTGTACAGCCGTTTTTTACAATTAGGCATGACAATGGGGTTCAGACCCGAGTCTAAGATCCCTATCCGACCCGAACAGACCCGAGGAGCCTCGGGTCCGTTCGGGTCCCGCTAGCTGGACCGTGAGCCCACGGTCCCTTTAAATTTTTTTCACCATTTTAATTAAAACAAGTAGTTGGGTGAGAAAAATATTAGAAAATTATAATAAAAAATGTAATTTAAAAATTATTCTATTTTTTTATTAGTAATATTCCCGTAATACTATATTTTTTATTAAACACTAATATAATAATTTTCCTTTATTAAACCCTAATAAATTATTTTTCCTTTCTTAAACACTAATAAATTTAAATAGTTAAATAATTACAATGGAAAAATTCCTATTATATTATTTGATATAAAAGTGTAACACATATTCAAATTTTTAACATAATTAAAAATTTTATAATTTAATTTTAACTAAAAAATTGAATTTAAATTACATAAATAATTATATATATTAATAATTATACAAAAAAATATCAAATAAATCAACAGTTTTAATATTGGAACTATTCAAATAAATATTAACCACACTATTATCACTTTTATTTTTATATATATAAAAGAAAATTAGCATTTAATTGGATCTCATATCCTAATTTTTTAATATTTACAATTTAACTATTTGATTATTAGATAGTTTTATTATTATTTGTAAGTTAAAATTAATCTAAAATTATAATAATTTATTAGATAAATTAAATATAATAAATATTTAAAATTTTATATATTACAATAATTTAAAATTTTTTATTTTTAGTAAAAAATATATATTAAAAATATAAGATAAACCTGAGTAGGTAATTCATATTCAATTTTGGAACCAATGCTTGAGTACAGGCGAATCTTGGGACGGGTCTGTACTTAATCAAGTAGATCAGCCCAGACATGAGCTATTGGAATCTCTAATGTACAACCACAATGATAGGGAATTAGTATCACAAGGGAAAGTACACCTACTCAATATCAAGGGTCATTGTTCTAATGGGTTTAATGATAAATCATTGAATTTCTTTTTCCTTTTTTACAAGATTTCATATATCAAATTCACATAGTAATTGACCAAATAGTTAAATTCCTTCTAGAATCTCACCATCCTAAGTATGGAGTTAAGCCTTTAAAATCTAAGTTAGACAATCTACAGTAGAATAACCAATGGCATGTGACAGTGATTGAACCATATTCGCGTAAGTGCCTGGAAGATTGGCAATATCTCTAAGAACAACTGGAAGCTTGTTGTGCAGATAAAAGTGAGACTCAAAGTGAACTGTAATCCCAGAATATAAGCAAAAGGTAAAGTATGTAACCCTAATGATAGGGGATTAGTATCATAATAAAAATTGTACAGCTGTCTTCATCGGAGCTTGTAGGATGAAATCCTTTTCCTTTTAAAATATATTCATTTCTTTCAATTCCCGGTACGGTCATCTGGGAATCAAGGGACGAAAGTAAGGACAATATCCTCAAACGAGTAACTGATTCTCGAGGACAAGAATCAAACAAGAATTTTTAGATCAAACTAGAAAGACATGAAAGCTGGGACGCTCAATAAAATAGAAAGAAGGGCCAAAAGAAAAACAGTCAGAGAAGATCAAGAACTCAACAGGCACCCGTTACTGCAATACCTGCTTATAAAATGAGATAGCACCAGAGAGAGATCTACACATGGGAGAATTAAGAGATTCGATTAAAAAAAGCACCAGGAGAAGACTCAGGGCCATCGATCTCCGGATACCGATAGTAGGTATTTTCCTGAAACATATAGCGCCGGCTGTTCCATTTACCCATGGCAGTTAAAGCGAAGAAACGCATGCAGTCAAGTCAGGTCAGGTCAAGAAACGCACTAGGATTGTTTTGTCCGGTCCGGTCCCGAGGGGGTGGAAAATGATCGCAGCAGGTGATGGCGTAGAGGTAATAGGAGGGAGGGAGAGAGGAAGTGAGCTCAATAAATAAAATAATAATACTTTTGGACCCACAAACAAATAAAATAATCAATGCAATGCAATTGAACCTATTTACACTTACATCCATCCCATGTGCACTTTCGCCATCACACTCCATTATCACATATCTGCTCTTGCAAAGTATTTATGGAATCAGCTTTGTTTCTTGCAAGAAATAATAATAATAATAATAAGAAGAAGAAGAAGAAGAAAGCATACTCCTTTGACAGTACCCACGCAATGAGAAGAAAATACAACTATGTAGACTTTGCAGGAAAAAAATGTGTTTGACATCTGTGAAATCGGCCCCTACAGCTATCACAATTGCAGCACGAGGCAGTACAGGGGAGACACTCCCTCCAGTCCAGTCCAGTCCAGACCACTCCAGGGACAAGTCTTGGACTGACTATTTGCATCTAACTATTGGTGGTACCCTCTTCCAATGCTTGAATTAGTAATGTCCTTCAGCCCCAAGTAATAACGGAACGGGTACACAAAGATGGGACATGATCTGTCCCGAAGAAAGTGGAAGGGCTTGTCTAAGAAACTTTCCCCAAGAAAGTGGGACATGATCTGCGGGAACAACAAGATACACCATCGCTTGCATTGCTGCACCACAGAGAAGCCGCGTTAAAATGAGTTAAAGACAGTATTTGATTAAAGCTACTTGGAAATTGATATAATTTTCTCAAAAATATATATAATATACTATCCTCTCTCTCTATATATATATATAACACTTGGTCGGGTCCAGACCCAACCCAATCTTCGATCTGTTGTACCTGAGATTTGCGGAGAACGTAGGGTAAGGTTCATGTAATTTTTTGTAATATATATTTTTTATTAATAATAAAAAATTATAAATTATTGCCATAATGTATATTTATTACATTATTTAAAATATTTTTTATATAGTTGGCCAAAAAATCGTGGGCAGCAGCTCGGCCTTGGCGGCAACTGGGGTCCGTCTTTACTAGAGCAACCTAGAGGCTGCTATTTGAATCTGCATATTCATTCAACCTGGACAACGCTTTTTATTTTTTTTCACTTCTACAAAATAAAACGACGTTGTTTAATTAACAAGACTGAAAAAAAATTAAAAGGGTGGGTTAGTTTTTGGACCCACCTTTCTGGACCACATTTCTGGACCTGAGCCTCGGGTTCACTTTTTCTGAACCCGAGCCTGCTGAAACGGAAACTCGGGTCCAGCCAACGGACCCGAGACTTGGGTCTCCGATAGGGATCCCATTGACATGCTTAGAGGAAGACTTTCTATCTGAATTAATTTATTTGCTCTCATCAATGTAAAAGGAATGAGTGATAAACATTGCATGTTGATTGATGATGGGGCTTTCACGCAACTGCCCCTTAACTTTATTCCTTGTATGCTAATTGATGACCTTGCTTTTAGTAGGTTCCAAACTTGAGGAGTCGCATTCACACTTGAATTGATCAGCTTGAATTGAATCCCTAATGTCTCAAGCAGGAGCAGCCAGACCATATTGCGACATCCCCAATATGGTCAGTGAGGTGTCCGAAGCCATCTGTACAAAGGAAGGGGGAAAGTAAATGGAAGGAGAAGAGAGAGCCAATAGTTAGTAGTCCTTAAATATAGAGCTGTTTTTCTTTTTATCCGCTTTTAACGGGTCCATAATATTAGGATTAGGAGTAAGCTGCATTACCTAACTACGAGCAACTACTTAAAATCCACATGCATACCATTCCATCCATCAACAGAAAAAGGAGGGTCAGGTGGCGGATATATTGGAGTTGTTGGGCTATCAGCTACCTAAATACATTACCTTCTTTTATTCACCTTCCCCTCCCCTTTTTGTTTTCTTTCTTTCTTTATAAAAAATGGGGTACTCCAGATCCAGCTTTGTACAATCAAAAGCATTGACCAGAAACAAGGATTATGTACATGACTGACTGCACCTTCCCTACGCGGACTTCTTCTATTTGTTAGTCGAATGTATTATTTTTTTGTAATATTTACACATCAAAGCTAAATTATAATTTTGTATAGTTCAAATTTGAGTATAAATAAATATTTTATATGAAAGGATTGGAAGTACAGAATTATTTAATGTGGAAAATTATACGATAAACGTGAAATAATAATAATAATATTATTATTATTATATACGCTCCAATAATTAATTCACCCAAGGTCGATGGGAGATCAGAAAACCCTTGCAAACACACTTATAAATTATACGACTCTTCCCCTCCTCTCAACATCAACTACTGATCACTCTTCAGTCTAACTACTACTGATCTCTCTCTCACACACTCTCTCTCACTCTCAAAAGTTGATGGGTCTTATCAACGGCAAGAACAAGGCCCCAATTAATTTATGTTTGCTCCCATTTTTACTGTATGTCTTTCTTTCGGTGGTCGATAGCCACGGATCAATCAAGAACCAAGCTAGTGTCCTCCGCAGCTTCTACAAGGCCAAGTTATTCCACAAGAGCATCGACACCCGCAGTGAAATCAACATCCACGAATTATTAGTTGCAGCAGCTGCCTCCGTCGATCGTAGCAGTACTGCTGGTCTCCCTGGGATCGGATCAGCTGATCTCGGGAGGAAGACCAGATCCTCATCAATATCACATGCTGCAGCTCATGATCACGTGTCCGGATTCGGCCAGAAGGAGAATGACCTTATCGGAAGGCTACCAGGTCAACCCCCAGTGCAGTTCAAACAGTATGGAGGTTATGTAACCGTGGATGCATCCAAGGGCCGCGCATTTTTCTATTACTTTGTGGAAGCGGCAGACAGATCCAAGAAAGATGCTTTGCCTCTTCTGCTCTGGCTTAATGGAGGTACGTGTTGGGTAACGTAAGGCTGAGGTGTATGTATATATATATATATATATATAATTTTCTGGATCTGAATCTGCTTTCATTCAGTAAATATCCTTAAATTATTTTATTTCAGCTGCAAAGTCGCCCCTCGTCCAAAGACATGTTCTAGGTAGCTATACCAATCTGTAGGCTTGTAGTCAGCGCAAGCATTAGTATAGACGACTCACACCGCATCAAGTTTATTCCTGTTTACGATTAAGAGGGCTTAATTGTTAATGACAGTAAATATAGAAGAAGAAAAAAAAAAGAATCCAATCCAATCCAATCCGTGTTGAGGGATAAACGATACATACATTCTATCTAGAATGAGTTGTGGATAATTATAACAATTTCTTATATTTATGGCGATTTTCTTTTACATCTACTCTTTCTGGCGCTATATATATATATATAGAATACACCCATATGCAAATTGTCAATTTTTCTTTGGTTGAAACACACGAGGTTATATATTTTTTTATGGCATCATTTAATGCTTAAGCCAAGCGTGTAGTGTAATTAAGAGTAAAGTACAAGTTATAATAATAAAGGGTGTATATATAATATATTCAATTTGTCTGGACCTTGGAATCGAATCTTTACGTATCAAGTGTGGTGTTATGTGTGGTGTCATGGAGGAATTCTCGCCCCCTGCAGATTTCTTTTTCAATAGTGTCTTAGAGTTGTAAATTTCATCATTACATTATGTAATCATCAGGGCCGGGTTGCTCCTCTCTCGCCTATGGAGCAATGCAGGAACTTGGACCATTCCGAGTCCACAGCGATGGCAAAACGCTCTACAGGAACAAATTTTCTTGGAACAATGGTACCTAATATGATTCCAGTCCCAGCTACGTGCATTTCATTAAGTGTGAATTATATATTATATATATATATGACACTGACTTTCTATAATTTATTCAACCTAGCTTTATTCGTTAAATATTTAACATCGACGTATTTTATTGATAAATATGCATGCTTTTATTTAATTTTTTTTTATGTCTTCCCTCCCCAATAAAAACAGCTGCAAACATCCTGTTCTTGGAATCTCCAGCGGGAGTGGGATTCTCGTACTCAAACACGTCGTCGGATTACGATACCAATGGGGATAGGCAAACAGCAGCGGATAATTATGCCTTCCTGGTGAATTGGTTCAAGAGATTTCCCGAGTACAAGAGGAGGGACTTTTATATAGCTGGGGAGAGCTACGCGGGGCATTACGTGCCGCAGCTGGCACATCATATCCTTGCCCTCAACAAGATGATCATCAGGTCACCAGATATGAGTAATAATCACATAAACCTCAAAGGAATCATGGTACCATATATCCATGTCTTATCTATATCATAAATGCATACATTGAATTAATATTAGCTTTGCCTGCTATACTAATACTTATATACTTGTGATAACTTGTCTCTAGGCGCATGAATGAATGAACCACCGTAATTAATTAGCTAGTTGCATCAATAAGCAAAAAAAGTCAAATAAGCTGTTGTAAGCATGTGCATGGATCATAGGCATGTACATACTAACCAATTTGCTTGTTTTAGCCAATATAGGAGCTGTGATATTCCCTACTGTGATTAACTAACAAATAATAAGAAGTGATATTGGGTTTGAGTTTCTACAAATTGAAAAAAAAATATATTTTTTATGAGAATTTTATAGTTTTAGTGAGTTGATCCAACCTGAATTAAATTAATGATTGTATAATATAATTTCTTGATGATATCAAATAAAACAATAGACTTATGCGGAAAGAGCTAACATACAAACAAACAAACAAACAGGGCACGAGCTCGTGATCCTCTTAATTATTGCATTGCATGTGCTCTCTTGTGATGAACTTTGCATGATTGCATCCATCGGATTTATCCCATCACGATCATTCACATAGTATAAAAATCTATTTTTAGCTGTCATAAATGAGCTTATGTCTTATAACTTATAACGTGCCTCTTGAATGTATGTGTTATGCCAGCTCGCATGCATGCACTTGCATATGCATATGGAAATATTTTTTTTCTGCAGTAACTGTAACAAATTGTGGGAGGTTAGAAATATATATTTATATTGATGAGATTTTCATCGACCATATAATAATTGAACATGTGATTTATAGATAGGGAACCCAGTGATCAACGACATGACCGACACAATAGGGATGTACGATTATTTTGCCAGCCATGCATTGATCCCGGATGAGACGGCTGAGAACATAAAGAAGTACTGTGACTTCTCATCATCATCGTCATCAAAGAGTAGTGGTAGTAGTAATAGTGAACAGCAGCAGTCAGCCGAGTGCGTAGCTGCATCCAATGAAGCCGACTCTGACCTCAACAGCGTTGACATTTACAACATCTATGCTCCGCTGTGCCACGATCCCAACCTCACCTCCAAGCCCAGGAAGGCTTCAGTAAGTTCTAATTATCTATCTATCCGCGTGCATATATATACATATATAATTAATATATGAATGATAATGGGCACCAATACATGGAGATATAATGGCCGATGATCGATATATATAAATATATGCACACGTATATATGTGTGCAGGTGATGAAGTTTGAGCCGTGCAGTGATTACTATGTATACGGTTACCTGAACCGGCCAGAAGTGCAGGAGGCGCTTCATGCGAACGTGACAAAGCTCAAGTACGACTGGCAGCCCTGCAGCAATGTCGTGTCCGATTGGAGAGATAGCCCTTCGAGTGTCATTCCTCTCCTTCAAGACTTGATCTCTAAGTATGACCTTCGTGTCTGGGTCTTCAGGTACCTAAGGCATACCATTCAATTCAGCTGCACAGTATATATTAATACTTGTTAACTTATGAACGTATGATTAATGAGTCCGTATAATATATATATATATATATATATATATATATATATGTGCAGCGGTGACACTGATGGGCGGGTGCCTGTCACGTCCACCAAGTACTCCATTAAGAAGATGATGAACCAGCTCACTGTGAAGATCAAGTGGCATCCTTGGTTCGTGGACGGCGAGGTTGGAGGGTACACTGAGGTTTATGGAATTTTGGAAGCATCAGGCGGGAGCGGGAGCGGGAGCGGGGGCGGGGTAGATAATCAGATGATGACGATGACATTTGCAACAGTGAGGGGAGCGGGACATCAAGTGCCTAGCTACCAGCCTAGGAGAGCTCTTTCCCTCGTTTCCCATTTTCTCTCTTGCTCCCCTCTCCCAGATCGTTATAATTAATTGAATGAATGCATATTATCTCAATATTCATCCATCCCATCTAATCTCATCATTACTATTTAGTAGTAATACATGCCTATTTTGATCTATAGTCTCTCTATTCTTCATAACCAACTGATGATCAAAATATATGACTACCAAGGAGTACTAAAATACTACTTCCATTCCACCAGATGGAGCACTAGCAGTCTAATTAGATGCGCGGATGATCTAGCAGCTGGTGGAATATATTATTGGCCTGATTAGCAGCCGAGGTAACGATAATGGTCCATTGAATGCTAATAGTCGCTCTCACATGAGGCTTTATAAGCACTCTTTTCTGCCCACCTCCTTCCTCATCAGGTCCAGTAGAGCCTTGCCTGTCAAAAGTAAATAACAGGACTTTTTTTTTTAACTCAAAAACAACCAAACCCCTAGCTAGATAGTCTCTATGAAAGCAGATCCCCCCTCTTCCAATGAGCAGGGTACTCTGATAACGACATTAAATTGTGAGCATAATCACCCAATCTCTCACGTATATGCTCTCCCCCGTGAAGTGAAGAATATTAGACCAACCCGTGCCTGAAGAAAGGCATTAAAGAGCGATATGACAGGTCTCAGATAAAAATATTTGCACAGTGAATCTCTTCATAGAAACAGAGCAACTCTCATGAGTTCTGAACAAAGATTTTCCAATCAGAATTAAAATATTGCTCTACAGCAAGGCTAGTATAACCCAGTTGCAAATTTACCCACTGGATTTACTGTGAGTGGTACCAGAATGTGGGTAGCGTCAGGTCCCCGAACGTAGGGCATGCATAGGCTCTCTCGGTCTCTTCGTTGATTCTCCGTTACCACCAGAATATTGGGATGACAATGCAACTTGTAAGCACCATCAGCCAATATAAGTTTGCATACATACAGTTCAAAGAAGAAAATTACGGGATGAAGTATAGTTGGAAAATCGGGAGGCCAAGAGGGAATAAATCAATTGCATAATTATTATCATGCATTTTAATTCTGAGTTAAATGTCTCCTGAAATTTGTATTTTAGATAGTGATATTGAGGTTGATGGTGACTCTTTTGTTTTTATTCATGTGATCTCCCATAAGTGCAAGTTTTAGACATGAAATTTTCTCTGAATTTTTTAGAGATGTGTGTTTATGTAATGTGATGGTGGATATAAATAATTTGTGAGACAAACAAGATTAAGATGTAGATACCTTTTTACATGATGTAAGCCATAAACATGAGACACCTATATGAATGAATTGAGGAGAATAAAATTAGTATACTGTTAATTTTGCAAAGCCTAAGCCTTATTTGATGGATCATATATCAGTACTTTCTTAAGGAGAATCTCGATATACATAAAATATAGATAGTTGGATATGAAATGTTTCAAACAAAGATAGTTGGATATGCCTGCTGAGATGAGCCTGATCCATCAAAAAACAGAGAGGAGAGGAGATGACTCTTTATTCCTCATGGATTCATTTTATAGCCCTGTATATTGCAAGATCACTCCACTCTTGGTCTTGGACGACAAATACATACTTTTTGATTTGATGTATTAACCTATCATAATAGCCCGATCTAACAACTAGCCAGCGATGCTACATGAACTTCGTCAAGCACAGGACCACAAAGTGATACGAAATCATCAATCCTCGTGTGGTAAAAGGAGCTGAAGAAGGTGATTCTTGTTCTGGCTGAGATTGCTTTGAACTTGAAGCTCGCCGTCTTGTACGCGCCCTTCCCCTGAGACTCGAACGGAACCTTTAGAGTATCCATAGCTGCAAAAGCCTCAACCATCATGGATCCATGGCAGGCATTCCTTGCATCCCCCACGGTGAAAGTTGTCTTGTAGCACTTTCCAGGGACCGTCCTTAATATCTGGGCGAGAGCGCTCTCTCTCCCACCCACAAGCTCCACTGCAGCAAGTCCAAAGGGAACATTGAAGTGCTTCTTGTCGATGAACTTTACGGCCTTGAGGGACTCAATGATCCAACCGGGAAGAGGGGACGTGAGATCTTCCTGTTTTGGAGGGAGGAGGACGCCATTGGATGAATTTATAAGTCGGTGTGGACCTTCCTCGAAACCAGGATTTTTCACCAGGTTCACTGCAAATGCAGTAGAGTGAAGTGCATAATTTTAGCTAAGCCAAGCCCAGAAACATGGAAATGAGTCGAATGACAATGAAGCCAAAATAGTCATTCAAATCAGCTAATCTAAAATATAATAATATTAACCTCTTGTTGACTTGGGAGGGAAGAGCTCTTTGATAGCAACAGCATCCAAAAGTGGCCCACAGGCCGGATCCTCTTGAATCCCTGGATTGTGAAAGATCACTTTGGTTACATTCGAAGTGGGCCTAAACCCCCACGCGTAAGTATCACCACCATTGCTGCTATACAGCGTCTGCAGTGGGAGGTCGCCAGACTGATGCAGCACTGATACTCTGAGCACCTCATCCTGTGCGCATGTCCTCGATGCCCCGAAAGTTAGGGCATAGAGCGACCCAGCCTTAACCTGCAGCGTCTGTGAGATTGACGCCTCATTACCGAGCCGAACCGCATGGACCCCATGGGCCACCGCGAAGAACATTCCCCCCGGCTGAGGACCGCCGGAAATGTACTCCACCAGGCCGCTGATCTCCCACCCGGGAAGAGACAGTTTCCCAATGATAACTGTCTTGTTGAGGTTGCGTGAATTCGGAGCTATCTCAAAGTTTCCATTCGTGAGGAGCCCTGACCCAAAAAATAAAATAAAACATACTTTTTTTGTCGCCATTAAGAAGAATAAGAGGAAGAGCTAATAATTTACGTGAAAGATTCACCTTCAAAGGGTGGTGCCGATGCAAGACAAGAACAGGAGACCAGCAACAAAGTCAAGGAGAGGACTAGGAGGGGAGTAAAATCGGCCATCTATTCAGGGGGGAGTGGGAGAAGAGCAGGTGAGGGTAAGAGGAGAAGTTGGCTAGCTAGTGGATTTATACTACTGGCATTCGGTAAGGCAGGAAGGAACAAGGAAGGAGAGCAACAAAAAAAATGTTTTAAAAAAATAGGGAGGGGGGACCAACTTTTTCCGCCATTCACGGTGCATGTTCTACTATGTTGCGATAATCTAATATATCATGTCTTGGCCATTGGGATGTATAATTGATTAGGAAAGACAGGACAGGAGGGAGAAAGCGTGGGGCCCGCACAGTCCAATCCAATCCAATTTGAAATTTGAATTTATGCAGAAGAGAGAAAACAAATGCCATCATTGCAGGTCAGGTGCTCGTACAATTCACATTAATAATAGTAATTGTGCTGTGGTAGTTACAGTGGTAAACTTCTTTAGATATTATTTTTATTTTGATAAAAAACAAATGATATATCCTTTTTAAAATGATAATATAGTAATTGTAACTATCAAACTTAGATCTTGACCAGTCAAGTCAGGTATGGTGACACCGTCCTAAATAGTCCAATGTGTATGACTAAGCGGTTATGCCTAAAAAAGAATAAAAGTGTCCAAAATCAAATGCATCCTATCCTATTCCTACCCCCTACACACACTACCTACCTTAGTCTGTATGTGAGTGAGTGAGGGATATAGGAAAGGATGGGACCAGTGCTGGTGTCGGTGTCGGTGCCGGTGCCCGATAGGATAGGATAGGATTGGATTGGATTGGATTGGAGGGAGAAAGATAAAGAGATGTTATTGAGCAGAGGAGAGCATAAACACATGGGTTATGGCCATGGCTCCATCCCTCTTCCCTACTACCTTCCATCTCCTGAATTATTTTATTTAATCGATAAATTTATTATGGCGGAATCTGATAGGACCATCAATTCAAAAATCAAAAGCTTGTGTATCACTCACTCCAGCCCATGTGACTCACTCTTCCCACTCCCACCCCTTCCCCCTAAATCTACCATTCAACTCATCCCATTCCCATTCCCATTCCAATTCCCAAAAAAAGCACCAGCGTTGTTGTGGGAGTCCGTTTATGGACCGGTCAATTGTGTATATTATTATTATTTTTGTAATTTGTCAATTCATTTTTTAATTAGTAATTAACATAATAAATTAATACTAAAATAATTTCTAATAAAATTTTAGAATGAATTATATATTTATTTTGATATTTATTACCATTTATCAAATGTATTATTAATTTTATTATATTTACTTTGTATGTTTTAAAATTTCGTGTTTGCCATGGGAAACCCAAGGCCCATTTCTCTTTATGTTCGACTTGGACTGGACTGAATCGATCCGCTTCCATCCCCCTTTCTTCCTTCTGGGCTATTATCTTCCCTCTCTCCCTAACGTTTTCTGTTCATTGTTGGTTTACATTACAGCCTACAGTGTCTTCTCTGCCTCATACACTATCACAAACCCAGCTCTTCTCTGCTCTGCTGCCCACTGCCGACCGACTGCATCTCCCACTTTGAGGTAACGGAGTGAGTGAGGACTTGACAGTCTTTTCCTTTGAGAGGAATTCTTTAAAGCTTGCTATATCATTTCCCTTCCAAGCGTTTCAGATTCACTCCCATCTCGCCTCATCGACACTCAGATGGAGCATACTCTTGTTACCTCAATTGTATCTGTGTATCTCCTCCTTGTTCCTAAATTTTTGTCTCAACCCTAGCATTTCCCTCGCAGGGTCTTTTGTTTTTCAGTCGAATTGCTGCCATATCGGGCAAGCATCAACTGCTCCTGCTCCCTTGGGTGTACCAACTAGAAATTGATTCAAAATATGGAAGCTGTTGTGGTAGACGCCGGCTCCACGTTCCTCAAAGCTGGTCCTGCTATCCCAGATCAGGCTCCAGCCATGGTAGTTACCGTCTTGGCACTAATTTAGGGTTTTATGTTGTTTTTCCTCATCCTTCTTCTACCAAAATATACCGTTATTTTTACTCATGCTGTTAGATGCCTTGTCCACGAGCTATATCATAGTTCTCCCTATGGTAATGGAAGGGGACTTTATCAGTACTTCCATGTGGATTAGTGAAAATAAGTGACAATTCTTATGTTTTAGGGCCGGAAAACTTAGCTTTCTTGGCCGCAGAATTCTTGATCATTTGATTATCTGTAAATTTTGGTTCCGTTTCTTGTCCATCGATTGGCAGTTTTTCTTTCCTTGGCCTGTCTTTTCTTGTATTCAATAACCTTATATGGCATCATTGTCTGATCTGAGTGAGCTTCCGTGTAAAATTAGATGATCCCTTCACAAATGAAACGGGTCCCAGAAGATGGTTTTGTGACCGATTCGCTGTTTGAAGATACCATTGTTGAACCTGTTGTACGAGGATTTATCAGGGATTGGGATGCCATGGAAGATCTGTTTCATCACGTGCTATACTCAGGCCTAGGATGGGAAATAGGCAATGAAGGTCAAGTGCTATTCACAGACCCCCTTTTTACCCCCAAGGTTAGTTCATTTTCAAACTTGTTACTGCTACATCCTTAGGTTTTCTGCCACTTGGAAATTTTCGTTTTGAGCTCCAATCTCTGAATTTTCTGATATTTACCTTTTCTTTCTTTCTTTCTTTCACTCCATGATCCCAAGTTGAATTTCTACTTACATTTGCATCTTACTTGAATCTTTTCTCCAGGCCATGCGAGAGCAATTGGTGCAATTGATGTTTGAAACTTTCAACGTCTCTGGTTTTTATGCATCAGAGCAAGCAGTATTATCTCTATACGCAGTTGGGCGAATATCTGGATGCACAGTTGATGCCGGCCATGGAAAAATAGGTCTATACTTAAATATCTGTTTTTTTCTTTTATTTTGTGATATACTAAATACTCTTTTGGCTTTGTTGTATTTCCAATAGTTAGTCAAGAGTACTTAACATGTTCTTCTTCTCTTTCTTTTTTCCCTAATGACCAGACATGCTTTCTCTTGTTTTTGTTGTATTAGCAGTAGTGAGTAACAGCTAGGTGTCTCCTAATCATGTCTATTTCGTTTTCTTGCCTTTGACAGACATTGCTCCAGTCATTGAAGGTGCGGTTCAGCACATTGCATCAAGAAGATTGGAAATTGGGGGCAGTGATTTAACAAATCTACTTGTTCGGGAACTTGGCAAGTCCAATCCAGGGATTGATATCAGCATTGCTGATGCCGAAAAGCTTAAGGAGAAGTTTTCATGTTGTGCTGAGGATGAACATGCTTATAAAAAGATAATGAGTTCAAATGATTTTGAGGAGAAACATACCCTTCCAGATGGACAGGTAAGCAAATCAAGGCCCAGAAAGTATCATAGTGAACATTATGAAAAATGAGTTGGAGTTCCTAAGGCCATAAAAAGTTCCTAAGTTCATAACCAACAGCTGATTGGATGAAAGACCTAATAAATAATACTGCCATAGTGTGGAAGCACTTGTCATTTTTATGAATGCTGGGAATTTTGACGATTTGGGTAACCTAAAAGGATTTTGGAGCAACTAATGAAGTACAAGTGATAAATTTCGCTGAATCTTTTATGAGAAGTCCTGCTGCACAGGCCTCAACGGTATTATGCAATTTAGACATATTAACTGATGTTTACAGGTCATTAGAATCGGGAAAGAGAAATATACAGTGGGAGAAGCTCTATTTCAACCATCAATATTGGGCTTGGAGGCTCATGGTATTGTTGAGCAGCTTGTTCGGAGTATTACACCTGTATCATCTGATAATCACAAGCAACTTTTGGAGAACACTGTACTTTGTGGTGGCACTTCCTCAATCATTGGTAGGGAGTGATGCACTTATCATATGGAAAATACCCATTGAAATTGAAGAAGTAATAGTTTCCAGATGGGGATATTGATTAATATGTGAAAGTTCATATGATAAACTTTGACTGAATTGCTGAATTCTCATGTTTTATGGGGACAACGACAGGCTTCGAGGACAGGTTCCAGAAAGAAGCTAATCTCTGTTCATCAGCTATCCGCCCTGCATTAGTAAAGGTTATTCTAGCTAAGCTCTGTTAATAAACGAGTCACATAAATCATTGATAATGTGTATCAGTTGTCTAACTACGTTTTTGGGTTTTTTTTACAGCCCCCAGAATACATGCCAGAGAATTTGATGACGTATTCTGCTTGGGTTGGAGGGGCCATACTTGCTAAAGTTGTTTTCCCACAAAACCAACATATAACCAAGGGAGACTACGACGAGACTGGGCCCTCCATTGTACATCGGAAATGCTTCTGAATTATACTAACGCCAACAAGATCCATATGCTTTTGTAAGTGTAGATGGAGATGGTGATAGGGTTACCATATTAGTAAATTCCAGGTGATCTTGCAGAATCTGTAGACATATAGCTTAGGACCTGCCTTTTGTGGAAGCTTCAAATATTTTATAGCTTGATGCGAACTTATTTCTTCTTTCATCAGTTTGTTACAGTTTATACGGTAGAACAATCACATGACGCCCTGAGCTGCCCTCCTTTAATCTATGATAGGTGAGATGCTCTCTTTGATGTCGTTTTCTTTGTTCAGTCTTTGGACATCCCAATGAGTGAGGGGGGCAGCGTTGTTACATATTCTAGTATTATGAGGGATGAAAAGATTACTATTAAATAATTAAGCACTACTAATAGATTAGGTTGGGTGGGGTCCCCGTGTACCACTACCACCTGGTCATAAATCCGCTTCTGTTGGTCATAATTTTCACTAGTTTTAGATCTACTACAGTTTTAGATATAATTATATATCTATCATTTATTATAAATATTCATTCATCAATTTCTCTATACCTGTAGTTTGTGTGTCTGTGCCTGTATGATTTTCCGAGATTGTAACACAACGAAAAGTGTTGAGAAAAGGGGCATATTCTCATAAAGAAAAGTGTATGACAAAATTAATCTACTAGAATGAAGGATTAATGTAAATTATGTACGGTGAATGATGGTTGGTGAAGAGGTTTCATTGGTGGACAGGGTAGTGACATTTATCACTAAAGTGTCGGAATAGATAGAGGGCAGGTCACAGCTCAGCTAGTAGCTAGGCCAATCCTACCCCGTGTAAGTAGTGATAGGAATTGGTCCAGCAACTCCAGGTGCCTCTTTGACAGACGCCCATTAATTTAGCAGTATTTCCTCTAATATTTGGATGGATGGAGCTTAAGCTAGACGTGGGCGTACATATTGCCAGACCATCACTTGTTAACGACAAAAGGATGAAATATAAAGATAAGATCGAGGACGAAATGGGGATATTTCTCTCTTTATCCTTTTATCTCATAAAAACTCACCAAAACACTTCATTTCATCCCATTCATTACCCAGAAAGCAGAGCAGGTGAGTAACACCAGATATGGCAGAGGTGGAGGAGAAGGCCAAGTACCACAGCACCAATACTGGAGCTGGCGGCTTTGTCGTTGTGGATCCTAAGCCGAGGAAGGGCCTCACCTCCAAATTCATCGATTACTTGGAAAAGCTCGTGGTGAAGCTCTTCTACGACTCTTCTCAGTCTCAACACTATCTCTCAGGCAACTTTGCCCCCGTTCCCGACGAGACTCCTCCCGTCCCTGTACTCCCTATCACAGGCTACCTTCCTGTAAGTTCATCCCCTGCATCCGACTCCGCTCCATCATTTTATATATCAAAACGAATAAACCTCAACTGATTCCTACTGAGTTCAAGAATAATTGTTTTTTTGTATGATTGCAGGAATGCTTGAACGGTGAATTCGTGCGGGTTGGCCCGAACCCGAAGTTTGCTCCTGTTGCTGCTTACCACTGGTACGTGATTTGTACTTCCCTCCCTCTACCATCATTCTATTACAGTTTCATGGTTATATTATATATAAGATATTGTCCTAGTAGACTCTGGGTCTATGACTATGGACAGTAACCAGTGTTTCACTTTCCTCTTCATTTTTAAATACCTTATAATTAGAATGGAAGGAAACCCATTGTGTTTTGGTTTTTTGCCTGCAGGTTTGATGGGGATGGGTGAGTAGCCGTGTTACCTCTCCATCTGCATTTCGTTTCTGCAGCATGATTCTTAATGTCTTCTCCTGGTGTAATCTGGGTGGAGTAGTTTCCTAGTTGATTATACCATTCAGCTGATACAATTAAGATTAAAACCAGTTGATATTTCTTATTGGACATAGTTAATATATACCTTTAATTTGATATGCCGAATTTCATTTTTAACTTTCAGGACCTTTCTGTCCTTTTGTATTCAGTTTCCTTTTCACATTAGATGCTAACCTTGAATTTCCTACAGTTGGAAGTCCAATAATTTCATCTATAAAAGATGTCATTTCTTTGAGCTATAATGAACTGATTTTCTTGAAAAAATTGTCATATATAGATGGTATATTATCAACTCCATGGCACACAAAACCGATTGCTGACAGAGTGTTGTTATTTCTGTTCCATTTGATTCGTGTTCATCCGAGGATACACTTTAACTTCCGTATATGTGATCCATATTAGATGAAGATATCCAACACTTAAAATGTCACACATTGTTTTGAAATTTGGATTAAATAGAATATTGGTTATTGACTTTGGCATCTTTGCAGCATGATTCATGGAATGCGCATAAGAAATGGAAAAGCAACATATGTCCGTCGCTACATTAGAACATCACGACTTAAACAAGAGGAGTTTTTTGGAGGCTCTAAATTCATGAAGGTATTGCATAGTTGGAACATCTTTGTACTCGTAGTTATGCATGTTACTATGTTGTATGCCAAGTTAAATCCCTAATTGAAACACTGAATTTGAAGCCTTTGATCAATGTTTAATCTAAAGAATGAAGTGAGTGTACATGCCTTACTTTAGTGTAAGCTTTCAGTGTGTGCAAGTTGCTGCGGACACATGAATTTTTAATTTTCTGCTTTAAGGCAGGGAACATGGTTTGAAGTTTTTTTTAGTCAGCCTCTGGCCTTAGTTTTGTTTATTCAAACGATGGCAATATCGTGCCAAAGAGGGCTTATGCTATGACCTAAATCTTCAGACTGATTTTTGTATATATCATAAACCAAATATGTAGAGCTGTTCCTATTTCAGATTCAGTACGATTTTTATGACTATATTAATTTTGACCTTTATGAAGCTTGGTTGTAGTATACTTGATCTCAAATTGTATCTTATTCAATGAACTAAATGTGTTAGTTCATCTTATATGTCTGGTTTTATATTGAACTTTATTTTCTTGATCCTTGTAAAGATAGGCATGGTTTCAACAATTGGCTTTATCTGAATTACTTTATTTTTTTAGCTATTACTGCTCTCAGTTTTCATCTGAAGAGAGCCTTAGTTTTACCTTGTTTTATTTTGAGGAGGGTATACAATAAATGATATGGATAGGAAATTTTGCACTTTGACTTAGAAATTTTAATACTTGGCGATATAATGATAATATAATCTCCATTTGTAGGTTGGGGATCTCAAGGGGTTTTTTGGTTTATTCATGGTGAACTTGCAAATTCTGAGAGCAAAAATGAAAGTATTAGATGTTTCTTATGGCACTGGAACTGGTAAGTTTTTAAGAACCCTTCTCTCCTAGTGTTGATTTGTATATCACTCAGTTTATTATTTCATGTTTCTCTGATCTATACCATGCAACTTTTTTCTAATTTGTCTTACTAGATGGATTTCTTATGTGCATTGCCTTCTTACCTACCACTTTTTATTCAGAGTTATTTACTTTGTGATTGTCGAAAAGTTATCAAATTTTCACATGCCAAATTACAGATATGTTGAGAAGTAGCTTCCGAACCATGAAGTTGGTCGTTGCACTATGTTTGAACATTGAACAAATTTGTATTGATGTCAAATGAACTGCTTCATGCCTTGTTACAGGAAATACAGCTCTGGTTTATCATCATGGAAAATTGTTAGCTCTTTCTGAGGCTGATAAACCATGTAAGAATTTCTTTTTAATTTTCTTGGGTTGATCAAGGGGGCTTATGGGACCTAAACATCTATTTAATATATCTTTCCCCCGAGTGTTCAATCTTCTAGCTACAGTTGCACCCATGTGGCATCTGTATGTATGGCTAGTCATGTTTTGTCACGGATAAATTTACTCTCTGAAATTTTGACTATTTTGTATTTCATCTTGCAGATGTACTCAAGGTTTTGGAAGATGGAGACCTTCAAACTCTAGGATTGCTTGACTATGACAAGAGATTATCACATCCATTCACTGCCCATCCAAAAGTTGACCCTTTCACTAGTAAGCCTTTATCTTTACTAAGAAAAAATGCCGTATTTGTAGATATAGCAGGTTCTTACACCGCGATTGGTTGTGTAGGTGAAATGTTCACTTTTGGTTATTCGCACACACCTCCTTATATCACGTACAGGGTTATTTCGAAGGATGGCTACATGCATGACCCAGTACCAATTACAATATCAGATCCCATAATGATGCATGACTTTGCAATTACAGAGAACTATGCAATTTTCATGGATCTTCCTCTGTATTTCAGACCCAAGGTATGTGATTGATTTAGCTATTGTAAAACCTTCAATTGCAAAAAATTGAAGGACTGGTAACATTTTCCTTGCTTGAAAATTAACTAAACACCTCTATTAAATTCTCTTAAGGACTGAGGCTGCCACCAACATTTCTCAATTTTTATCTTGGAACATTTGTCTTCATATGGACCTTGAGGTTCTGAATATTTTCATATCAGGAAATGGTCAAAGAAAAGAAGCTGATATTCACGTTTGATGCGAGCAAAAAATCCCGTTTTGGCGTACTCCCTCGGTATGCAAAGAATGATCATGACATCAGATGGTTTGAGCTTCCTAATTGCTTCATATTTCACAATGGTGCGTCAAGTTGGTAACTTTTAGGAATATAGATTCTTCATAATTTCGTGGATTTGGATGTTATCACGAGCCATTCAGATGGATCTTTTGTCCATCTGAATGGCTCGTGATATCTTTAGGAAAAAGTTTGAGATTCTGTATAGCTGGAAAGATCAGAACATTGGAATAGATCTGATACCAATAATGGACTACCCATTTCAATTGTTGCGCTTTCTAAAACTGCATACCTATACACATGTCCAGGCTTCAATCTTTCTCACAAGTCTACTTTTTTCTGCTTTGTACCAGCTAATGCCTGGGAGGAGGGAGATGAAGTTGTCTTAATTACCTGTCGCATAGAAAACCCAGATCTGGATATGGTCAATGGAGCTATCAAAGAGAAGCTCGATAATTTCAATAATGAACTGTAAGGCTCTATAGACAGACATGGCATAATTGGACTACCCTAGTAACTAGCCACAGGTTCTTTTTGAAATGGCCATTTCTTGATTTCTCAGATATGAAATGAGATTCAACATGAAAACTGGCCTAGCTTTGCAGAAGAAATTATCTGCTCCTTCTGTAGATTTTCCTCGGATAAATGAGAGCTACACTGGCAGGTAAATAATCGTGTTATTTTTTTTGTTGGCAATGCAAGTTTTGTGGGCCAAGACTGCTTTTGTAACTGGGTTGATGCTGCCAAACAATGGCAATGTGGTCCCCCCAGCTTAAAGCATTGAATTCTTAAACTGCATTATGTAATTTCAATATCAGTTCCTTGCATTTTGCTGCCCATACTCAGCTTCATGAAATCATGACAATCAGGAAGCAGAGATATGTCTATGGCACCATTCTGGACAGCATCGCAAAGGTAACTGGAATTGTAAAATTTGATCTTCATGCTGAACCGGAGACTGGAAAAACCAAGATTGAAGTTGGAGGTAATGTGAAAGGTGTTTTTGACTTGGGGCCTGGGAGGTTTGGTTCAGAGGCTATATTTGTTCCCCGGGTACCTGGAATCACTTCTGAAGAGGATGATGGCTATTTGATATTCTTCATGCATGATGAAAATGCAGGGTATTTTCATACTTGGCCGATGATATTATGCACATTTACTTCATTTCAAAACTTGTTCTCTTATAATAATCTGAAAACTCGATACTTTTGTACTTTCCCCTGGTTTACCCTGTATCTTTTTAGTTGTGCTATAGACTCTAGCTGTCTTTTGATAACACTCTCATGGAACCTGTCTAATCATGAACTTACTTCTGTCTCTAGCCGATCTTTTTTCTTGATGAATGATAGAATTTTTCTGTTGATTGACTAAGGGGTGACTGCTGGTAAGTGAAAAACTAGCTGGGTTTTTTCTCTTCCCTAGTAATTATTTTCAGTAAAATGATTGTTGACGTCTATCTCTTGTCTTTCTGGGTCAAACTATCTGTTAACTACTCACCATGAGATTCAATTAGGCTTATGGTTTGTGTAATTCGCAGGAAATCATTCACAACTATCATCGATGCAAAAACTATGTCTCCGGATCCTGTAGCTGTAGTTGAGTTGCCCCACAGGGTTCCATATGGCTTCCATGCTTTCTTTGTCAGTGAGGTACGTGTTTTTTTCTTGATTATTTTAAGATACATTTTCTGTTATTTCCATTTGAAACACACTAATTCGTTTCTAAGTGGTGGTTTGTGAGATAAGAGCAAACCATCTGGATGTACTCTGTTTGACACTGAGAATAAAGGCAGAGTGGAATCATGTGTATTTAAATATCCCGCAGGGGCAACTCAAGGAGCAGGCAGAGCTCTAATTACCTTGGTGTTTCCCAAGAAGGTTGATCAAACATGGGACGGTTACACTTATCAGAGCAAATATATATGTAATATATGTAAGATGTACACTCAGAATTGCATTATCCTTTGGAAACAATATTTACTAATATCACTGTGGGACGACCAATAAATTACGTATGAACATCAATCAATCAGGAAAAAAACAAGAGTAGGCAGTAATTTTGCTGTCACAGATGAGTAGAGTTCCGCATTTGGAGAAAGTTGAGTCAGGAGTGACCCATGATGGTAGTTTCTGTTTAGTTTTTAGCCATACTGGCCCAGTCTTGTATGTGTAGGGGATTAAGGTATATTGCAAGTATTGATCCAAAAAATGACCGAGAAGCCAAAAAGAAAAGAAACCCAACATTTACCAGCAACCTAAAACCAGTGTCGGGCTGAGACATTAACTTAAAGGACTAGGAGAGGATCACATAACGTATATGTTACACCGGAGTCCAGACCAAAGGTGAATCGATGATTTGAGGATACCCAACTTCAGATATCAGATACGGAGCTGCTGGATGGAAACAAGTGGTGCAGAGAAAGCTCGAGTCGAGTCGTTTGGATCATTTCCTAACGGCCAATGCATTTTCAATTCTGCATTTGGATCATTTCCGTCATACCGGATTTTTTGTTTAATAAAAATTTTCTAAGGGCTACTTTTCACTTACACTTTTATAGATTAAACAAATACTAACTCCCTAGCATAGATTAAACAAATACACGGCATATAGTTTGAGAATAATATATCAAATAGTTGCCCAAATCTGACATGAAACAGTTTCCCTTGTATGTTTTAGATGTTCCTGCCTGCAGTGGGATCAATTAGCGAGTTCCATCAAAATTACTCTAAACAAGGGCAAGGACATGCTAGACTATTGATTAAAAGTTAGCTTAGAAGGATTAAATATTCAGATAAAACATTATTAATTAAAATTCAATTATAAAATTTTACATAATTTTTATAATTATTTAAATATTTTTTTTAATTGATGATTGAATCCTTATCTTCCGATCATGTCCATCTCCAAGCACCTCCTATGAAAATCCCAACCATTTTTGTATTTTTGAATACCATACCATCAAAGGGATTCCATAAACTAAAGGAATATGAAATCCTACAAACATGGGTTTCACATTCACATGAAGGCAGTGCAATTCAACTGTATCCAATAAACTAAAGGAATATGAAATGTTGATTCGTTGGAAGTAGGGCAGCAAAGTGGCAAGTTCAAAGGTCTCTAGTTCAAGTGTAGTACTATAGTTATAGTTGGTAGTTTCTAATGCATACACGTCCATAAAAATAATTGTATCATTATGTGATTATTACTGCTACTAATTCAATCATGGAACTGGTTACACCTTTTCACATATAATTGATCTTGTGTCTAATGTCAGCATAATCATGTAGAAATAATCTACTGAATAAAAAATTGGCAGTGACTCCAACAAATATATATATATATACAATAATAATAATTTACTCCATGCAATATTTTCAAAGTAATCCTAATAGGATTTGTCCATGTGCCCCTTCAATTACAAAAGAAAAATTAAACTTATAATACTTTGATATAATTCTTAAAAATATAATGATTTGATATGAAACATTTTTAAAATATTACTTTATAATACAAAACATAAGATATGTACTAATGTTATTCATATTTATTAATGAAACAATGATAATATGGATTAATTTTAATGATGTGATATTAAAAAATTAAGGTTGCTCCAAGGGTCTATTGGATGGTCCCCTCCCCTCCCCTCCCCTCCCTTCTTAGAGCATGCTAATAGCATTTTTTTTTGCTCAATCATGCTAATAGCTATAGCATCAACGGCTCCATTTTGAGCTTTCTTTTTTAAAATATTACATATCAAATTATGGCACTTTAAAAATTGTATAATATAGTGTAATTTATGATTGCTCCGTGTCATACGTTAAGACAAAGAAAGCTCCGTGTCATACATTAAGACAATGCATATTTTGAATCTATCCGCTAAATTTTTATAAAATATTATATGACCAGTGAAAAAAATTATATATAATATATAGGCTGATTAACTTAGAAAAAAATATTTTTAAAGATATTTTTTCTCAATAAGAATTTTGGCAGATTGAAAAAGAAATAAGACCTCCCTTCAAATATGAAAAGTTATGGGGGTATTTAGGCGAAATGAGACCAGAAGTACGGTTTGAAACCAGTCTCTATGAGGCCCAAATTCTATTGCGGTTGCCTTTGCTAACCCCTTCTCACCTTTACTTTGACCCTTTCAAATTTCCTATCACCTCACATCCTCTGCACCAACAACTCTCGCATAGCATAACGTATCAAAATATGAAGTTTGGAGCCATTTGGAGTGTAATAGTTTATATTAGTGGATACATCACTAATTTAATAAAAAAAAATGGAGAGATTTAAGGGGAGGAGAATTCGATTTAACCCTCCATTTACACCAAAATATAATAAATATAAAATGTAAATATTTGGATGGATGGTATAATTTATTAAATAAATTACTTTAATAATATATTATTTATTTATTTTTATATTTATATCCTTTAAATAAATTTATATATTAATAATACTTTATATAAAATTATATAATACAAATATTATAAATAAAAAGTTATTGTATAAAATATTTTTAATATAATTTAATTATATATAATAACTAATAAATTATTTAATTTAATTAAAATAATAAATTTATATTTTTAATTTTTTCATTAATAATTCTTATTCACCTCTATCAAAACTATTAATTATTAAAAAATTTTAACACATTTAAATTTATCACTCCACTTCTCATACAAAAATTTCCAAACACTTAACCTTCAAATCACTAGAAATCCCTCAATCCAAAAACAGCAATGGCATCTTCACCGCATCTATGTCTAATATGTAGTAAAAATTATTCTAAAATTAAATTAAATAAAAAAATTATTGTGAGTTTAAAAAATTAGAAATTTTTTGCTATATATAAATTATAACTTTTAATTAGAAATATTATCGATTATTTATCTATTAACAATAAATTCTCAAATATTATAAGAGTAAATTGTCTTGTATTTCTACCCGACCCGTAATTAAAAAATCCGACTCAGTGTTCTGTCCCATTATTAAAGAAAAATATCAAACTCAAATCAATTATTCCCTATTATCTGAAACTGAAAAAATAATACACGACTTGTATATATGAGCTGAAACCAAGCCAATAGACCCTTGAGCTGTAGGGCCAAATATAATGGTTATAAATGAAAAATACTCTTGATTGTGCATGTATTGTGACGTGGGATCATTATGACGTATGTCACACTCCGACCTAGTTTGATCAGACTACGTAATCAACCCGCCACCCTTTACTACATTATTCGAGTATTCCTATGTGAATGAGACAATGAAGGTGAATGCGTGTTAATATTCAAACCCTTACTTCGGGTAGAAAGCGTAACTTGAGGGCCCAAACGCGCCCGTGAACTTTCTGTCTGGGTGTTATCCTGAAAAAGGGTGAGAGATAAGCTAAGAAAAATACTTAGCGATGGAAACTGTTATAACGTTTTACTTGAATTCATCTTTTTTATTTTTAAAATTATTTATTTGTTATTTCATACATTCCACATGATCAACAACTGCACTCCTATCATATGAGGGATCACACATTCGTATAACGGTTATCGACCGTTCCACTTGTGGACCGGAGCGCCTTTACCGTCCACCCTGATAGAGGGATACTGCCTCTACTCGTAGTTTGAGTGAACATCAATAGTCTTACTCATCAAACCCTAATTACTTCACCGTGTCCGCTCACTAGGACGAGACCTCATTTCCCCTACTACCTTGGTCTCCTTGCGTAGAAAGATACTCGGCTTCACGACCTACTAAATGACGAAACTGCCCTTATGCTCCCTAGGTCGTCCAACAGTCCTTGGGCTCCATCACTACCTCATGCCAAGTGTCATAATGGCCCGACCATCACAGTGGATGCACAATCAACAATATTTTTGAATTATAGCCTTTGTCTTCGGCCCTCTAGCACAATAGTTTGTCGGCTTGGCTTCGGCCCACGTGTACTAGCCCAACATGTTTGATGACCTAGCTTTGACAGAGTAGCAGTTCGGCCCAACAAGCTCGACAACTTAGCTTGGCTCGATGAGCATCACACAAGTTTCCCATTATTTAGGTCTTTTAGTATCATATATCACAAGTCTGTTCTGGACGGGTCCATCCCCGTATTCATCGGCCTTGGGCCTAATAGCATCTCGAGCCTAAGCCCAAAATTAGCTCCCAAATATTTTAAGTAGAGTCACCCAGTCAAGGTATGCTAATTTCGAGAAAATAGTTTTCAAAGTTGAACTGTCATTCCTATTGGAATGGACGTCATAGCGATTCTCACTCACCCAGTGATCTCGGCGAGGTCACGTCGATGGAATCTCCATCCTTGGTGCGCTTCAGGGGGTTGACGCTCGAGTAATCTATTCCTGCAGGGTACGAGTGTTCGTATTAAGAAGAGGTCACACTCTCTCTTATGTTTGCACCTAGGGTCCCATACTTTGCTTAAATTGTGCATGGATCCCTAATTTCTCTTTAATCTCTATTAGGCCCCTTGGATTCCCAATTATTCTTTTTTGGGTTCTTAACTCTTTTAATTTCACCAATTGGCCCTTAATTCACCAAATTTGCCCTTTAGTTCTTAATTTTTTTAAAACTACAATTTGGTCCCAACTTTTCAAAATTTCTAATTTACCCCCAAATTTGTCCAAATTTGTCCAAATTGCCCAATTGACCTTCAATTGGGGTGAATTTCATGAAAACACCCTCAATTTCGTGAAATTGTCATTCAGTCCTCCAATTTTCGAAAATTGCACAAAGTCCCTCAAAATCCCTAAATCGTCCTTCATCTTCTTCTCCAATTCAAGCATGTGGAACTTCATATCTTACCTCGTCCAATTGGCGGCCTGTAAGTCATTAATTTCTTCGATTCTTGCTTCTATTCACCTCATCCAGCTCTAATTTCATCAATTTTCTATTCGGCCCTCAATTTTTGAAAAATCCCCAATTTGCCCAAATTTCTCAAAATTTGCATTTGGCACACGAATCTCAATTTCATCAAGTTGACCATCAAAACATGGTTAATTGTCCCTATTCATGATTTAGATCACTTCCTTTAAGTTTTCCTTGTCATTTTAAGTCCTAAACTACTTCATTTGGCTCGAAAATGAGCTCAAACACAACTTAGTCGGAAAATATAGTTTAAAGAGAGAAAGCTTCGATATCTTACCAATGGGGGTTCGGTGATCAGAGCTTCGGCTACCACTATGTTGCTCTCGTCATGGGGATCCTCCCTAGATCAAACTACGTGTCAATTGATAACCTGAGCAGTGTGAATTTTAGTGTTAAAGTTTTTGTAGAATTTGGCCGTGAACAGTATTTTTCGGCAAAGAGCGGTAAAGGGAGCTTACCTTCGTAGCTTGGGGGAAGGTCGAGACACCTCCAGGTGATGTGTAGGGGGTTTGGTTTGGCCGCAATTAGCCATAGAAATGCTCAAAGTGCCTGCAGGGGGTGAGTAGTTTTTTGGCCGAGGAGCGGCAATACTGTTTGAGCTTCATCGTTCCTCCTCGGTGGCTCTCAAGCTGAACGGAGGGTATGGCTAAGTAGAGGACTTCCACCCGATTCCAATGACATTCAATGTAGCTTTGGAGACTAAGAAAAGTCCCACTGTCGGAGCTTTGGTTTGCTGCTCATCAAAAACTTGCACACTTCTTCTTATTCGCTCGATTGTGGGATGCTCAGAATGAATGGAGGTATGTTCTTTATATAGGGAGCTCGAAAAGTGTTCAAGCTACCCGCCGACGTAGGACTCGGCCTTCGACTCGACCGCTGGCGACCTAATCGAAGAGTTTTTTTGAGTTGCGGGAGACTCCAATGTTTTTGGCCTCTCTCTCTCCTCCGTTCTCTATGTCAGCCGCTGAAGGTTGAAGATGATGACATGGTGGATGTGCTACGTAGCGCACTGTGATTGGCCACTTTTTCTAACGTGGAAGTAGAGCTCGGCTGCCGCATCAGCCATTGACCCGTCGATCGGACACGTGACAAACTCTCATTGGCTACTTATGTCTGTGTGGCATGCTGACGGGTCGTCGGCTGACCGTTGACCGGACACGTGGCAGCCTCCCATTGGATGTCCGTGTCTCTGTGGTTACTGACGGGGCACTGTTGACCGGTTTGGTCTGTTGACCAATCCGGTCCGACCAGGTTCGTTGTCCCAAATTTGAAAATCGGCCGGTGCGGACCCGATTCGACGGTTTTCTTAAATTTAAAATTTTTTAATTTCATTTTCTATCTAATGATGGTTTCAATTTTCCAAATTGACATTTGTAATCCACCTAAAAAAATGAATTATTGAATCGGTTCACTATGGTTCATCCCAATTTAGCCTGGTTTGGGTCCGGCTCATCCTGAACCGGTTTGTTTCTCTTCTCAATTCAACTTCTCGATTCTTCCTCATAAATTTTGGAAATTTTTTGTCAATTGGGATATTCCAATTTCTCACGTTAACCATTCTTTTTCATTTTTCATTAATTAATTAGCTTGGTTCTTCACATGTAAATATCTACCGATTCTTTTTCTAGTTTTCCTTGATACCAAAGGATGGGTCTTACATGGTTGAATGTGAAAAGCTATAATATTGATAATGCATGATTAAATACATCCAATAAGATTTTTCTCACTCACTAAGTCGTGGAACTCACCTCCTCCCCTAAACCCCTTTTTAGGAAAGGATAAATTACACGGAAATCTCCCTTCGCCAAGATCCAATTAGGTACGAATAAGTCATTCTAGTTTTTTTAAATGTTATTCAAGGAAACATGACAGAAAATATGTCTAACTCTTCTCGACTAAGGGAGGAATCCCTCCTTGGGGTCCGAAAGAATGACGTGTTGATCACGGGGTTCCGACCAAACCGGGTCGGGGTGTGACATGTTAGCTTCTCATTGGTCGATCTAGCTGATGTGGCCTTTCCGACATTAACCGTTGACTAGGAACATATGTCTCTCCCCTATTGGTCGGTCGTCGCTAAAGTGGATTTTCCTTATTTGACCGTTGACCAAGGATACGTATCACTTTCTGATTGGTTAGCACTTCGAGGCGCTGACTGGCCACGCTTCACCACGTGTCGCACGCTGATTGGTCATGCTTGCTGACTGGGCACTGATCTGGCAATGGTCTGTTGACCGGCTAGATCGTTGACTAGTTCGGTTTGATCGGGTTCAATGGCCCAAAAACAAAAATCGGTCGGTTCAAGTTTGATTCGACCGGTTTTCCAAAAATTAAAAATTTTTAAATTTTTCTAAATTTATTTTCTATCTAATGGTGGCTTCAAATTTCTAATTTGATATTTTTAATCCACCTTTAAAAATTAATCTTTGAACCGATTTTTCACGGTTTCATCCGATTCAGGTCTGGTTCACCCTGAACCGATCTGGTTTTCACATTCAATCCATTTCATGGTTTTTTTCCATGATGTTTATGTATTTCTTGGCAACTTAGAATTTTCTAAATCCTAATTCTTACCCTTCTTTACCACTTCCGGTTCACCTAGATCCTCTATTTTTTCTCAAAAATTTTCGGTTCACTTTTTTCGATTACTTATTACGAGAGAATGGGGTTTATAGGGTTTACACCAGTTTTGTTCGGGCGAAAACTAGCTTTCCCCAAAAATCTCAGTTTTTGTGCTTGGGAACCCAACACCAAATTCGATGAGGTCCCTAGTTACAGTATTAATTTTCCTATCTCATTTTTATTATTGAGTTATGATCCAAATTTGACTTTCCAAATCCCCACTCAAGTTTCATTCCTAGCTCAAGATCCCATTCACGATTTTAATTTTTGTCTCGTAATCAATATTTTCATTCCTTACATCTAATCCCAACTCAAGTTTATAATTTCTCTCGGTTTTATTTATTATTTTAAATTTAGGATCTCATTACCCGTTTAGAATTTTATTACTAGTTTAAAATTTTATTTTTTATTCAGACTTTATTTCAGGTTCACTTAAATTTAACTTAAGTTCTAAAGTTCCGATGTTATAGAATTGGTCTTCCAAAAAAAATTATTACACTCGAAAATTCAGTCCATTAACTATTTTACTAAGTAATAATATATTCAAAATAATTTTATAGAATAATAATATATTAAAAATAAAAAAATTATCTCTATTAAGAGTTTTTTATTTTTTATTTAAATAAATAAAAGTAAAATGAATGATTCCCACCAACACTTCAACAAGCAAAACTATTAGAAAATATTAAATTTTATATAATTTTAAATAGTAATAATATATTTAAATAAATCGAATTGATCTAACAATAAAATAAAAATATTTAATAGATCTCAACTTTAAGTATATTAAGATTTTTTTATATAAATTTAATTATTTTGATTATATTATTAGTAATAATATATTATAATCAATATGGTCAATTCGTTAATAATATAGATTTATATAAATTTGTTTTGAATCTCGTAAGCATTTTTTTATTTAGTTGAATTCAAAGAATAAAAAAAATTATTAATGCAGATCAATTATATTATTTATTATTTTATAAAATTATATAAAAATTAATACAGGGGCAGGTTTAAATTCATATGAACGCTTATTTTTTTATTTATTCGAATTAAAAAAATATTTTTTTGTCAATATAAACTAATTATATTATTTACTATCGTATAAAATTAAATTAAATTCAATATTACTGAAATTTGTTATCAATGTCCAAATTACCGTCTAAATATTTTTATTTTATTTATTAGAATTAAAAAATATTAATTATATTATTTATTAATTTTGTAAAGTTAATTAAAATTAATAAAATATACATATATTTTGTATTTATATGTTCAAATCCGGATCCTCAACTTGTTACACTGTAAATTTGTCTCTTTCTTATATATATAGAAAATGAATTCATTATTATTATTTAAAAAGAATGGAAGGCCATTGATTGGAGGAGCAGATGGATTGCTTATTAATGGTGATCTTGACTTTGATGCAAAAGATGGAACAATCTTGTTTGATTTATTTGGTGGATAATCTTCATCAAATTACTAAGCACTAATACAAATACAGATTAAAGTCTTGTAGCAGTGCCATGTGCCTTCTATTGTCCGTCTCATATTTTGAGACCAATGAATTAGGGTCGAGTTTTCTTGTGGTTTCACGATTTTCCCATCCCACGCTAGAAGAATTCATAAATGCGGGTAATTGGTAATTCTTCTGCAACAAAAATAAGGGAATTTTAAAATTTAATTAAATTATATAATATATCATTTTTTAATGGAATGAAAATATGACCTAATACAAATATTTACAGGCAATTTTACATAATCTATTGAAGTGAACAGTTTTTTTTATGATGAAGACCACAGTCCCTTCCTTCAAGAGTAAAGGAAGAGAGAGAAAGAGCACTGTTCGACCTGCCCATTCACATTATTGTCAGTCCATAATAAAAAACGACAATAAATGTTGTGTCATCTCCACGTGATAGTGTATAAATATTGCTTCATTTCACCTCAATTATTTGTTTTTGTTTGATCAAAGCCCAAATGTGAGATGGACAAGCACGAGGGTTGTTTTTTAAATTTATAAAGAAAAAAAGAATTTGTGTTGATACCCCTTGCATGTGCTCATTATTATTATTATTATCCACTCAAATGAGGTAGTTCAAAAAAGGCATTCGCATCTTCTCCCAGTTTTACCTGTAAGATAATATTGAATATTTTTTACTTGTGACCTAAGTAATTTAATGGATGGGGGAGTGGGGACGCAGATAATCAAGATCCAGTCAATGTCAAAGTCAGTCTCCGATGACCCAGTCCACCACTATGTTAGTTCTACTCCTACCTTGGCCTATATATTTTATATTATATATATTAACTAAATAAACAAAATCCTCTTTAAAAAACAAAATTTAATATATATATTATCAACATCACCTGTCGTCCTCGTCCTAAAAGTCACTTCCGATTAGTAGTGTTCTTGAATAGTAAGGTTAATGGGTGGATATTTTTCCACCATGAAAAAAGGCTAAGACATAATCGATTTTTAATCTTTTAGTGAGTTAAATAAATAAATACCTTGCAAAAACCCCCTACCCTATAAATTAGTGACGCCCTCTCTTTCGCACTCAAGTCACTGCCAGCACAACTCTTCCTTTCTCTCATCCTCTCTCACTAAAGGATATCAGTTCCTTCTTTTTACTATTATATTGCTCCATCTACCCAGTCCAGTCCACCCGATCGATCGCCAATTACATCATCGGAGTGTTGTTTACCGGACAGCATAGAGATGATGATGAGACGGCTGAGGCTCGCTTTCGTCATGGTACTCATGATCATGGTCGTCATGCATTCAGCAAGCACAGTTGTTGAGGGCTGCTCGGCCTCTGACAGGGAGGCTCTGCTGGATTTTAAAGCCTCCCTCAACGAGCCCTACCTTGGCATCTTTAGCACGTGGTCCGGCGACGACTGCTGTAGCAATTGGTACGGTATCAACTGCGACCCCACCAACCACCGGGTCGCCGATATCAACCTCCGGGGCGAGTCCGAGGACCCCATCTTCCTAAAGGCCGGCAGATCCGGCCGCATGACTGGCTCCATCAGCCCCTCCATCTGCAAGCTCGACCGCCTCACCACCCTCATCATTGCCGACTGGAAGGGCATCTCCGGCGAGATCCCCGGCTGCATCACTTCCTCCTTGCCCTCCCTCCGTGTGCTGGATCTCGTTGGCAATCGGCTGTCCGGCCATATCCCTCCTTCTATCGGGAACCTCCGCAAAGTCACCGTCTTCAACCTTGCCGACAACGATCTCTCAGGGGAGCTTCCGGCGTCTATCGTGCAGATGTCGAGCCTGATGCACCTCGACCTCAGAAACAACAGGATCTCGGGACAGATCCCATCCGACATCGGGAAGCTCACGATGCTGAGCCGTGTGCTTCTGGGCCGGAACCAGATCACGGGGCCCATTCCGAACTCGATAGCGACCATATACAGGCTGGCGGATCTCGATCTATCTATGAACAGGATAAGCGGTTGGATCCCAGAGCAGCTGGGGAGAATGCCGGTGCTTTCGACCATCAACTTGGACTGCAACTCTATCGGGGGACAGATACCGGCGTCCTTGCTGAGCAACACGGGACTCGGCATCCTTAACCTGAGCAGGAACGGGCTGGAGGGGAGCATCCCGGACGTGTTCGGGCCGAAGACCTACTTCATGGCCTTGGATCTATCCTACAACAGCCTCAAGGGCAAGATCCCTACCACACTGTTAGGGGCCAATTTCATCGGCCACTTGGACTTGAGCCACAACCACCTGTGCGGCCCAATCCCGATAGGTGAGCCCTTTGAACACCTCGAAGCCTCTTCTTTTGACTACAACGACTGCCTATGCGGAAATCCATTACGGACTTGCTAGAAATTCGATCATGCGCCACCCCACCTCCCCCTCCCCCAGCTCCAGGACCAAGCTAGCTAGGGACCCACTAGCCTTGGGTCTTCAACAACTCTAGCCTACATATATATGCATTTATAATCATAGCATATCATTTGCTAGCCGTATACTAGCAAACTTTCCATAATACGAAATATTCCCACTGCTTTCATTGTAAATTTTCCTATGTCCCTGTCTGTTTGGTTTGTCCCTCAAAAAATAAATCTCAATTTCTGGGTGGGCGAGATCATGCTGGGTGAAGGATCACGTGAATCAACTTTAAGAGAGCAGTGGGCACGGATGCTTCCAAGTTCAAATTTATAATTCTTACTGTCCAACAATGGCCCATTAACATGTTACATGCGAATAAAGGGATCTCTTCCTATCTGTCCGTTAATTAAATACGGTGGTACATAATATCGTCATTTTATAGATTTATTATGCTATCAAATTTTCGTTTAAATAGAGATTTGTTTATTATGGCAGAAGTAGATGGTCGTTTGTTGATATTAATAAAAGTCCATCTCCAAAGCAAGTTCTCCTGCCTTTTGAAGGAAATAATGCAGTCTGCCCAATAATTTGGTAGTAGTATTATTGAGAGCACATATTTATTTAAAAATTATGTGATAATTAAGTATATATTTTATTTAAAATTATTAATTTATAAATAATATGACACTTCCAAATTTATATAAGTGTTTGCTGAAATGTTTGATATTATTCTTAACAATTATATATTTAAACTCCTTAAGATAATTCCATTGTAAGTAGTGGAATAATAAGAGTACACTTCCCTCATCTGACATAATGGATCCCCCAAGAGAAGCATTTTTTCTCTCAACTTGATATATAATGGATATATCCAATACTCAAGGAGGACTAGAGAACATGGGTGGGCTGTCCTGCCGGTCATTTTTTCTTTAACTGCACTGAAGCATCTACTATAAGTACTCATATGGAATGATGGGATGTGTATATGTTCTCTGAATTTATTGTGGTGATTGATCTAACCAATCCTACAAATTTTATTGACAACCAACGCTCAAGGGGGACTTTGGAATATGGGTGGGTTATGGTGTCTATAAATTGCTTTGAAACCTCTATTGGAACTCCTCACATGAATTCTGTCAAAAAAAAGTCCCAACATGGAAGATGGAATGTCTATCTCAGTCTTATGTATTACTTGTTTATAGAGTCAACTATAGTCATGGGAACTACCATTTGGTGCGACAACTAGAACAAAATGAGCTGGTAACCAGAATTCAACACTTGAGCTATGCATTTATACTACCACTATAAGCCCTGTCAATATTTGCTGCAAAAGAAAGAATCAGCCTTACAAAAAAACACAGATTCCAACAACCTCCCCTCCATGTATCCACATCTCTATTTACTACCTCCCATGCCAATAAATAACTAGATCTCACTTAACATATCCAAGAACTTGCTTTGCTTAAAAAGTTTTTTTTGGTGGTTAAAAACGATTGTCTTAACAAGGTGAAATAATTGTACAATGTTCAAATGATGCGCCTGCTGACAGTTAGCAAGTCAATCTAGAACTTACCACAGCTCAAGTTAATTGACTGAATATCAGAATAAGTGGCAAACCGCAAAAACTGCACAATCTGAAAATTTCCTAGAGATCCAGTCAAAGTAGCCCTTTCAGCCAATATTTAGGTGGAAAAAAATTAATACCAACAAGCTTATGATACTACAATATTCTCAGGCAAAGATGTCTTCAGTGATGAATGGTTGCTCATTCTCCATACATGACTGTGATGAAAGCTGCAGCTGCTCGTACTTAAGCTGTCTGCAAGCTTCATATAGTGCAATCCCTACACTAACAGAGAGGTTTAGACATCTAACATAGGTTTCCACCATAGGAATCCTAAGTGTTCCTCCACCATACTTCTCACTCTTGCAGTCAAAGAGGACATCTGGTGGTAGACCAGAAGTCTCTGAACCAAATACAAGCCAATCGCCTTTCCTATATGAAAACTCCTGCATCAGTAAAAACAAATGGGAGGGGTCGTTATTAGCTTATTTATTTTTCATCCATAAGGGGTCCCTAGACTCCACAGCTGAACTAACAGATAGTAAGCACATGACACAGCTACAGATTGGCATACTGGAAGGGATGCACCTATTAGTGGAAAACACCTTATGCTGAAAAAGATGAATAACTATCTTAGACCAGAGTATGCTGATGAACAGTTTAGTACTTAATATGGGAAATGGACACCTTCAGGCTGCCTAAGTTGCATACTAAAGTATAGACCCGAGTTATGATAGGAATAGGATGTGCAACTCACAGAGTGTACTTCTGTTCCTCTCTTTGTGAATGCGAGCAATCTCTTTTGACCCCCCTAAAGCAGGAAAAAAAACCATGCATAAATAAGTAGAGACCAAAATATTTTCATTTCATTTTAAGGAACTGGAGAGACATGCCTGTTTCATGAAGTATCCCCGAAAATCTTCCCAGGAGTTATGAACTTTAATAACGACATATCTGTTTTAGTCAGTTAAGAAGCACCAAACAAAGAACTGCCAATAAATTAATCTTTATTCCGAGAGAAATAAAATTGTTTACGAACAAGGTAAAAGACAACAGTGCAATACCAATATCTCGGCATTCATGAAGGAACCCTCAGAATGCTATGCTGTAAATTAAGCTACAGTCTTCATTCACATGACAAGTACAAGGGTGAGTAATCATTATGATTAAATGACAATTGAAAGCAAATACTGCATGAAAGTACAAAGAAAATAGCTGGAGTCAATTTTATGTTACCCTGTACTTGTAAGAGTTAGGTGTCTCTCAAAAATGATTGCCATTCAACCTAGGGAATTAAATTTCTACTTGTCGAACATGTATAAAGGATACGGCCAGTAATCGAGCCCTGCACGTTTAAGTTTTGAGTCATCCACTTGAAATCCTAGGGGCTGCAAGAGGCACCTAGGTGAAGTTAGTCCCAATACTGATGCTATAATGTAAGCCTTGTATCACTGAGAGACTATGAATCCAACAAGTTCTGCAATAGATGAATAGTGAAGAATAAGGATAAAGATGTTGGTTATTGATTATCAACAGCAAATGTAGGTGCAGTTTTATGATGGTCTGAAGAAGCCTGTTATGGTTTTCAAGGCATCAAAAAAGGTCTTCTCCATAGCTTTCCCGGTTTAGATGTTGATACTCCAAATGCAGCATCCTATCTTTTATTCTATTCGTCAAAATAGGTCCAGTTGCAATAATAAAGAATTCCCAAATACAGCATAGAAAGCATTGCACCATACGCACCCCAACTAGGTGAAGTCTAACTGCTGAGGCTGCACATGTTCTTGCAATGCACCCTGTGTTCCCGGGGATCTATCAGTTCCAACAAAAACAATGCAGTGAGTTGCCCCGCAACCTTAACCAGAATAATGATTGCTTATTGAAAGAAACTGGGTGATTTCTGGGTTACTAGTGGAGATAGAGAGACGCATATAAATGAATCACAAGATATGTAACAGGCAGAATAGGAAAAGGTCAATATTGATAACAAAGTCGGAATCTACTAGAATATGTAGGGGGAACAGCTCGAGATGGACGCAATTTAGTTGGTTCATGTAAATATAGAATACTAAAGCAGTTAATTTGCATTTTCCCTCTTTTATGTATAATACGGAATAACTTCTCACCAATTTCCTCTAGCACATTTATTTCTAGCGAAAATTGAATGAAAAGAAGATAGGATTTTGCAATACCTGAGGAGATACAAGAACAACATGGAGAAACGTTTTATCCTCCTGCAGTTCTTTCATCGGATCTCCTTGCCCATTCGGAAAACTAGAAACATCCGTCTTCTCTCGCTGAGCTGAAATCCGAAACAAACAAAGGATTATCTTCAAATTAACAAACATCTTCCACGACTCGAAATTATCATTCAGTGAAAAAGGCACTGACAGTCACTGAAGGAATCGAGTTGGGCGGAGGAACAGAAGAGAGAAGGGTAGAACTTATGCTTGAATGGAGGTAAAGGGAGACGGCGAAGCAAAGAGCTTTTTGAGCGGAAATGCATGTGTAAAGGCGGCAAGGCACTCAGAGTCTTAAAACGGGCACAGGTCTCCATCTCCGTCACCTTCTCGAGTGTTGTCAGAGCTTTGGTCCTGAACGGAGGACGAGATTGAGCCCGAGATGAAGCTGAGATCAGCTCACAGTCGTGTGCCGAGTTGGAGAGCAGCAAATGGCGGTTCTATTCCCCCGCTGAATCGAGCGATTCTCCAGTTTTCATATTTTGGGCAAACATATCTGCTGGACGAGGGATACCTAATCTCTTCCATTCATATATTTTAAAATAATAAATATCACACTATTTTGATTTATTTTAAATGTATATCTAATAACAAATCAAACAAATTTTATAGTTATTTTATGTGGTAAATTTTATTCTTATACTTTACATTATTAATCATAATTATTTAACTACTCATTATGTTTAACTATCAATAAAAGAACATGTACATATACATAATTTTTTAGAATTTATTCATCATAATTTTTAATATATGAAATATGTTATATATATTTATTTAGAATAATTTTTAACATATACTTTTTATTGTATACATTTAAGGAAGAAAATAGTTTATAAATTAATAAAATCACGTATAAAATTTATTAAGAAATAACGTTTAAATTCCTTACTAATAGAAAGGTATATTAAATATGATAATACAAGAAATCTCTCCTAAAATATTGTCCTTGTTTTATCGTCTAAATCCCCCGCACCAAATTTCTTCAAGCCTAGTTCCAAACATAGGATACCATACCATGCAATACCATGAATCCAAGGAAGTTTTTGGGTTGCCCGTGCAAGGAGACGGAGGGCCTGGCCATATTTCAAGATGCGGCCCATAATGAGGCATGGAGTTTGAATACGTGATGATAATATTCATTACATTTTTTGGATCAATAATACAAAATAATTATTACTTTTCGTACCAACAGATATAAAGACAATCAATATTACTATCAAATTTGAGTTAACTTGAGAGGGATGGATCTAGCCAATTAGGTTAGAATTGTCCATAACATGCGATAATTTATAGGTTAATTTTTCTCAATCCTCTCATATGTTGGGAATTTTTTTAAAAAGCTTGGAATGGTATTTTTTTTAATCTCCCGGTGTTTCAATTGAAAATTGGTCAATTAACTGCGCACACACAACTCTTAGTGACAAAATTGAGGCCTTGTCCTAGTCATTTCTTCAAGTATCCAGCTGCCACGAGTGCATATTACATCGGTGCCGTAGGAGCTATGCTGGTGTACAACATAACCAAGAGGCAGTCATTTGTTCATATTGCTAGGTGGTTGGATGAATTACGAGGCCATGCGGACAAAAATATAATAATAATTATAAAACTGTCTAAATTGAAAAAAATAATAATTATAATTCAAGAAAAAAAATAAAAAGTCGCCAGAAAAGATGATTTCTCCGCTTACTAGAAAATCACTCTGTTTAATTTGTCGGCAACCGTGTCAGATATTGAGTTTTACGCCGACGGGTAGCTCGAACCGTTACTGACCTTACTATATAAATTGCACCCACTAATTCGTTCTCAACTGCACACAATCGATAAAAAAAGAAAAAAAAAGTGAGTTTTTCGACTAGTTTCAAACCACAGCTCCGACAACGGGCGAAACCTCCACCAAAAGAGCTTCAAATGGTGGCATTGGAACCGGGGAAGAATACTCTAGCTCCAAACCTACTCAAAACAACTAGGGAGATGTGAGGGAGATTGCACAATAAATCTATTTCAGAGCTCGAAGCAGCAAGTTACTACCCGACACCACCTCGCCCCAACCGGCCCTTCCATCACCCACCTTGGCCACCACTAACTGCTTAAGGTCCTCCCAACACCCCTACAGGCCCCGTAAGCTCAATTTCGCATCCTCTCATAGAAATTTTGAAATTTTAGAGTTGCACCGACCGAAACTTCTCTTTTCAAATTTCCACAGTGCAGCAACGAATTGCAGCAGAACTCAATCCTGCTAGGTTCCCCTTAACTAGCTCTAGCCGCCTCTACCCCAAGCTCCGGCCATCGCCCATTCGTCGGTAATAAATGTAAGCTTTTTCTCTCTACTGTAACTTTTACGGCGGAGCTCCGGCATGGCACAAAACTTAGCCAAATTCAGAAATTCGAAGTGCAGGACAATCGAGGGGAGCTGTAGGAAGTGATTAGAAGCAAGAATTGATGAAAACAAGGACTTACAGGCTGCCAATTGGACGAGTAAGATCCGAAGTGTCATATGCTCAAATTGGGGAAGAAGGTGGAGGCCAATTTGGGGATTTTGGGGGACTTTTGTGAGATTTTTAAAAATTGGAGGGTTGAATGGCAATTTGGCAAAATTGAGAGTATTTTCATGAAATTCACCCCAATTGAGAGTCAATTGGGCAAATTGGACAAATTTGGGGTAAAATGGAAAATTTGCAAAGTTGAGGGACTAAAATGTAATTTTTGAAAAGTTTGGAAAAATTGAGAATTTATCGAAAATTGGAGACCAAATGGTGATTTGACAAAATTAAGGATCTTTTTTGTAATTCCCTTCCAATTGAGGATCCATTGGACAAATTGGATTAAATGGAGGACCAATTTGTAAAATTTGAAAAGTTGGGAGTCAAATTGTAATTTTTAGAAAATTTGGCACTGAATGGCAGTTTTAGAAAATTTAAGGAAACCAGGGGCAGTGTTGATAAAATTAAGGAACAGATGGGATAATTAGAAAATTTGGGGGTCGAATTAAGAAAAAAAGGGGTAATTGAAGAGGAAAAGATGAACGCACAAACCTCAGGGACTAAAGTGCAATTAAGACCAAATATGAAGGCTTATAGGCAAATATGCAAAGAAGCACAATTCTTTAGTTCAACACCGATTCATGTAGGGACTAACTATTCGAGTACTTGCTTCCGGAAGAGGAATTATGAGGCTAGACTCCGTCGCTGCGACCTCGCCAAAATCACGAGGTGAGTGAGAACCCCTATGATGTTCATTACAGTTGGAATGACGATTTAAGATTTGAAACATTGTTTTCTCGGAATTAGCCTCCCCTGATTGGGTGACTCTACTTAAAATATTTGGGAGCTAATTTCGGGCTTATGCTCGAAATGCTAGTGGGCCCAAGGCCAGTGGATACGGGCATGGACCCGTCCAAAACAAACATGTGATACATGATGCTAAAATACCTGAATAATGGGAACTTGTGCGATACCAATCGAGCCAAGCTGAGTTGTCGAGCTTGTTGGGCCGAATCGCTGCTTTGCCGAAGTCGGGTCATTAAACCTGTTGGGCCAGTACGCGTGGTGGGGCTGAAGCCAAGTTGACAGACCGTTGTGCAAGAGGGCCAAAGATAACGGCTATAACTTAAAAACCTTATTGATTATGCATGCACCGTGAGGTTTGGGCCATCAAGACACCTAGCATGAGGTAGTGATGGGACCCAAGAAATCCTGGATGACCTAGAGAGCATAAGGGTAGTATCGTCGTTCAGTAGGTCGTGAAGCCAAGGGCTTCCTGCGCATGGAGACCGAGGCAGTAGGGGGAATGAGGTCTCGTCCCGTTGAGCGGCATGGTGGAATAATTTGAGTTTGGGGTCGGACTACAGATATTCGCACAAACTCCGGGTAAAGGCAGCATCCCTCTATCATGGTGGACGGTATAGGCGCTCCGGTCCACAAGTGGCGCGGTCGATGACCGTTCTGCGAACGTGTGATCCCTCCTATGATAGGAGGGCGATTGTTGATTTTGTTAATGTGTGAAATAATGGAAATAAATTAAATACAAGATAAATTCAAGTAAACCATTATAGTAACCCTCACTGAGTTGTCGAGCTCACCCCCTCCCTCAACCCCTTTGCAATACATTACCCCGATAGGAATTCCAGACGTGCTCATGCCCTCAAGGTATGCTTCCTACCCCCAACTTAAGTAAGGGTTCGAACATGGACACACCTTCACGTTTCTTGCCTCATTCGGGTAGATGTACTTGAATGGCGAGTGGCGGGTTGATCATGGACTCCGACCAAACCGGGTGGGGGCATGACAACTTAAGTGGTATCAGAGCATAACGTTTCTAATTGTTGAAATTGAAGTTGAAATTGAGTTTCTACATGTTCATATGATTCTTCAGAAATGTGAATCGCAAGTTTTAAGGCTGGGACAAGCTCAAACGGAGCTTCGCCGGAAAATGAACTATAGAGAGAGAAAGCTTTGATTACTCACCGATGAAGGCACGACAATTTGAGCTTTCGATCTGGACAGATAGCTCTCATCCTGAGGTTCATTCTAGAATCAAGAATCACATCAATTGATGCGGAATTGGATTAGAATTTCATCATTGAAATTCGGTCGACTCTCTCTCTAGCACCAATTGAAAATTATAAAAGGAAGCTGAATTGGCTTACCTTTCAGTCCTAATTCGGCCATGGAAAGGCTGAGGAAGTGTTGGGAGGGCTTGCATTGGCCTGAGCAGGGCTTGAAATGGTTAATTTCAGCTTGGCGGAAATAGGGCAGATTTAGTCTGCCGGAGCTGCTTCACTATTCTATCAAGCCGTCGCTTCTACAACGATTCAGATAGCTATTTTCTCCCCGGTTCTAAAGAGTCTGACCTTTGTTTAAGTCGAAGCTCTGGTTCGAGCTTTACTGGGAAATAGAGCAGTAGTAAAAAAGAGAAGTGTTCAGGTGTGAGGAGAATGAAATGGGGATGACTAAAACCCATGTATTAAATGGGCGAGATTTATTACTAGTATTAATATTGCCATAAATTATTGGTATTAATTCCAATCATTTAATTTTGGTATTAATTCCAATAATTTAATTTCGGTATTTAATTATTTATATTAATTCCAATAATTTAATTTAGGTATTAAATTGTTAGTATTAATTTCAATAATTAAATATATATTAATTTATGGCTATTTATGATAAGCCGTACGTTCGCATAAAAATTTTTGATCGAAATTTTGGATTACAAGAAATCATACTTCCTAGGAGGTCACCCATCCTCACACTACTATCAGGTAAGCACGCTTAACTTCGAAGTTCTTAGGTAATCTAGTTCACCTAAACCAATTTGGTTTTTATTTTCTAGTTTTTCTTAAGTTTTTTTTCCAATATTTAATGAACCCTTTGGTTCACCCAAAATTTGTAAATTTCGATATTGCTTATTCCCTAATGTAAACTAGTTTGGTTTTCTTATTCAGTTTGACCGGTTCTTTTCCCGGTTTTCCTTAACTCAAATGTGCGGGGTTTACATCTCCTCTCTGGCCATCACTCTACATCCTCACTCCATTAGGTGAAACCATGGAAAGACACACGTACGTCAAAGCCTGTGAAGTGCAAGTCGAAAGAACAACCCTAGAAGCAGACCTAATTCCTCTTCTGCTCCAAGAAGTAGAGATCATTTTAGGGATGGACTGGCTAAGCATGCATCAAGCCCAAGTAGACTGTGGGAAAAAGATGATAACCTTCCATGGCCCAGGAAAAGAAGAAACTGTATTTGAAGGAGATAGTAAAGGAGCCGAAATACATCTAGTGTCCTGTATGGAAGCTCAAGACTTACTAAAGAAAGGATGTAATGTCTTCCTAGCACAGATCACTTGCAAGGGCCCACTGGAGAAGGATCTAGCAGAGATCCCAATGGTCAACTGTTATCTAGAAGTTTTCTTGAATGAACTACCTGGTTTACCCCCAGATCACCAACTGGAATTCGTAATTGAGGTAGTGCCAAGCACCCTACCATATGGCACGCGCGGAACTCAAGGAGCTGAAAGATTAGTTGGATGAACTTATAGAAAAAGGGTTTATATGTTCAAGCCAATCTCCGTGGGGTGCACCCGTACTATTTGTCAAGAAGAAAGATGGAAGTATGCGACTTTGCATTGATTACCGGAAATTGAACCAAGTGACAATTAAGAATAAGTACCCTCTCCTAGGATAGACGACTTATTTGACCAACTCAGAGGAGCCGCCTACTTCTCCAAGATCGACCTAAGGTCGGGATATCATCAACTGAAGATTCGTGAAGAGAACATACAGAAAACTGCTTTTTAATCACGATACAAGCATTACGAGTTCAGGGTAATGCCCTTCAGACTAACCAATGCACCTGCGACTTTCATGGACATGATGAACCGAGTGTTACAACCATATCTAGACAAGTTCGTTATCGTATTCATAGACGATATTCTCATATACTCCCGGACTGAAGAAGAGTATCAGACACACCTGGAGATAATACTAAGTACCCTACGAGAAAACCAGTTGTATGCCAAATTCTCTAAGTGCGAGTTTTGGTTGCAAGAAGTGGGCTTCCTAGGGCATATAGTGTCCAAAGAAGGAGTAAAGGTGGATCCAACAAAAATAGAAACATATCAAATTGGAAAGCCCCAACTAACCTAATAGAAATCTGTAGCTTCCTCGACCTTGCCAGATACTACCAAAAATTCGTGGAAGATTTCTCCAGGATAGCAACTCCCTTAACTCGCCTCACAAGGAAAGGAGTGAACTACAAGTGGGATACCAAGTGTGAAGAATCCTTCCAAGAGCTTAAAACTCGACTCACCACGGCCCCAGTACTGGCCTTACCCGATGCGGATGCTAGGGAATACACGGTGTATAGCGATGCGTCCGAACAAGGACGAGGATGTGTCCTGATGCAACAAGGAAGAGTCATCGCCTATGCCTCACGACAGCTGAAGCCCCACAAGAAGAATTACCCCACCCACGATCTCGAACTGGCCACAATAGTGTTCACTCTAAAAATATGGCGCCACTATTTGTACAGAGTAAAGTGTTGTATCTACACCGATCATAAGAGCCTGGAATATTTCCTAACCCAAAGGGAACTCAACCTGCGACAGAGAAGATGGCTAGAGCTAGTAAAGGACTACGATCTGACCATCGAGTATCACCCCGGTACGGCCAACGTGGTGGCAGACACACTAAGCCGCAAATACCACACGGGGTGGCCTCTGTCTATTCAAGCTATCTGCCTTTACTAAGCCAGCTGTGAAATTTAAGGGTAGCCCTCCATGTGAATAAGAGCCAAGGTAGCCTAGTAGCAAGCCTGGTTGGTTTATTAGACCAAATACAAGCTTTACAAAAGGAAGACGAGGAACTTCGTCCCTATTGGGAGCCAAACGAGAACAACGCAGTGCCAGACACTGCAGTCATGAACGATGGGATGATGACCTTCAAAGGGAGAGTGTGGGTACCAAATAGTCAGGAATTAAAGAGGGGGATACTGGAAGAAGCCCACGACTTGATGTACGCTATGCATCCGGGCAGTATGAAAATGTATTGCACCCTAAAATAGGGGTATTGGTGGAAGGGAATGAAGAGGGACATCGTAGAGTACGTGGCCAGATGCCTATCATGTCAACAAATTAAGGCCGAACATTAGAAACCCTATGGACTACTACAACCTCTCCCGATCCCGAAATGGAAATGGGAGCACATCACCATGGATTTTGTGACCGAACTGTCGACAACAAGAAGGGGTCGAGATGCCATATGGGTAATCGTGGATCGACTGACCAAATCTTCACATTTCCTACCCATACGGGTGGTAGACCCGATAGGGGGAGATCATACGACTCCACGGAGTACCGGTAAGCATCGTATTGGACCGAGACCCGAGGATCACCTCCCGATTCTGGCCTAGCCTCCAGGTAGTGCTAGGCATCAGACTCCACATGAGCACAACTTTTCATCCCCAAACAGACGGGCAGTTTGAACAAACTATCCAAACTTTGGAAGATATGATACGGGAGTGCGTTCTAACCATGAAGCGAAATTGGGAGGACCATCTGTGCCTCATGAAATTTGCGTACAGCAATAGCTACCAGACTAGCATCCAAATGGCGTCCTACAAAGCCCTCTATGGACGACCTTGTCGCACGCCCTTGTTTTGGGAGGAAGTAGGAGAAAGAAAACTCGAAAGGGTAGAATTAACAGAAGACGCATCAGAGAAGATCCAGATCATAAGGAGTCGACTCAAGGCAACCCATAATAGGTAGAAAAGTTATGACGATAACCAGAGAAAGGATCTAGAATTTGAAGTGGGAGACCGAGTATTCCTAAAGATGTCACCTTGGAAAGGGATACTCAGGTTTCAACAAATAGAGAAGCTGAAACCCCGATACATTGGCCCATACACCATCATTGTTAGGGTCGGACCTATAGCCTACTAGTTGAAGTTGCCTCCAGACCTTCAGAGGATCCACAACATCTTCCATGTGTCCCTACTCTGAAAGTACGAACCCGACCCCACCCACATACTAGATGAGCCGCCATCGAAAATCGAGGAAGACATGACCTACCGAGTAGAACCTGTCCAAATCCTCGACCGGCGTGAGAAGAACCCCTGGAACAAAAATATTCTTATGGTAAGGATACTCTGGCAGAATGGCCAAGTAGCTAAAGAGACATGGGAGATTGAATCAACAATAAGGGACAAATATCCGCAATTGTTTGATATGTAATAGTTTTGAGAACAAAACTCCTAAAAGGAGGAGAGAGTTGTAAAACTCACCTAAATTGAAAAAAAAATAAAATAACAATAATAACAGCAGAGAACAAAAAGAGAAAGAGGAAGTCGCCAGAAAATATGGTGTCTCCGGCGACTCAAAAACTGCTCCGGTCACGTTGCTGGTAACCGCGACAGAGGCCGAGTTTTACGCTGGCGGGTAGCCCGAGCAGTTGTCGACCTCCCTATATAAAGGGCACCCACTCATTCGTTCTTAACATCCCACAATTGATCGAAGAAGAAGAAGAGTGAGTTTTCCAGCGAGCTTCAAACCAGAGCTTTGATGACGGGCGAAACCTTCACCAAAGGAGCTTGAAGGGCAGCATTGGAACCGGGGAAGAATCCTCTAGCTCCAGACCTCCTCAAAACAACCAGGGAGGTGCGATGGAGATCGCATAGTAAAGCTGCTTTAGAGCTTGAAGCAGCAAGCTACTGCACGACACCACCTTGCCACCGGCCCTTCCACTGCCCACCTTGGCCACCACCAACTGCCTAAGGTCCTCCCTAACACCCCTACAGGCCCCGATAAGCTCAATTTTGCCTCCCCTCATTGAAATTTTAGAATTTTAGAGCTGCACCAACCAAAACTTCTCTCTTCAAATTCTTGTAGTGCAGCAACGAATTGCAACATAACTCAATCCTGTTAGGTTCCCCTTGACTAGCTCTAGCCGCCCCTACCCCAAGCTCCGGCCACCGTCTCTCCATCGGCAAGAAATGCAAGCTTTCTCTCTCTACTGTAACTTTTCCAGAGGAGCTCCAGCATGGCATGAAACTTAGCCAAATTCAGAAATTCGAAGTGCAGGACGATCGAGGGGAGCTGTAGGAGGTGATTAGAAGCAAGAATTGAAGAAAACAAGGACTTACAGGCTGCCAATTGGACGAGGTAAGATCTAAAGTTTCATATGCTCAAATTGGGGAAGGTGGAGACCAATTTAGTGATTTTAGGGGACTTTTGTGCAATTTTTAAAAATTGGAGGGTTGAATGATAATTTGGAAAAATTGAGGGTATTTTCATGAAATTCACCCCAATTAAGGGTCAATTAGACAAATTGGACAAATTTGGGGCAAAATGGAAAATTTGCAAAATTGGTGGACCAAAATGTAATTTTTGAAAAGTTTGGGCAAATTGAGGATTTTTTGAAATTTGGAGACCAAATGGTGATTTGAAAAAAATTAAGGGTCTTTTTATGTAATTCCCTTCCAATTGAGGGTCCGTTGGACAAATTGGATTAAATGGAGGACTAATTTGTAAAATATAAAAAGGTGTGGGTCAAATTGTATTTTTTGAAAAATTTTGGGATTGAATGACAATTTTAGAAAATTTAAGGAAACCAGGGGCAGTGTTAATAAAATTAAGTAACCAAAGGGATAATTAGAAAATTTGGGGGGTCAAATTAAGAAAAAAAAGGGGTAATTGAAGAGGAAAAGATGAACGCCCAAACCTCGGGGACTAAAGTGCAATTAAGGCCAAATATGAAGGCTTATAGGCAAATATGTTAAGAAGTACAATTCCTTAATTCAACGCCCTAACAAGAACATTCGCGTAATGTAAGGACTGACTATTCGAGCACCTGCTTCCAGAAGAGGAACTGTGAGGCTAGACTCCGCTGGTGCGACCTCGCCAAAATCACTGGGTGAGTGGGAACCGCTATGACGTCCATTCCAATTGGAATGACGGTTTAAGATTTAAAAAATTGTTTTCTCGGAATTAGCCTCCCCTGACTGGGTGACTCTGCTTGAAATATTTGGGAGCTAATTTCGGGCTTATGCTCGAGATGCTAATGGGCCCATGGCCGGTGGATACGGGCATGAACCCGTCCAAAACAGACATGTGATAAATGAAGCTAAAATACCTGAATAATGGGAACTTGTGTGATACCAATCGAGACAAGCTAAGTTGTCAAGCTTGTAGGGCCGAATCGCTGCTCTACCGAAGCCGGGTCATCGAACTTGTTGGGCTAGTACGCGTGGTAGGGCTGAAGCCTAACTAACAGACCGTTGTGCAAGAGTGCTAAAGATAACGACTATAAATTAAAAAGTTTATTGATTGTAAATGCAACGTGAGGTTTGGGCCATCAGTACACCTAGTATAAGGTAGTGATGGGACCAAAATACTGTTGGACGATACATAGAGAATAAGGGTATTATCGTCGTTTAGTAGGTTGTGAAGCCAAGGGGTTTCTTGCACATGGAGACCGATGCAATAGGGAGAATGAGATATCGCGGACATGGTAGAAAAATTTAAGTTTGAGGTCGAAATATTGATATACACACAAACTCCGGGTAAAGATAATATCCATCTATTAGAGTGGATTGTAAAAGCGATTCAGTTAACAAGTGATGCGATCGATAAGTTCTGCGAACGGAGGAAAATTGTTAATTACGTGAATGTGTAAAATAATAAAAATAAATTAAATACAAAATAAATTTAAGTAAACCATTATAATAAATTTCCCCTAATTAGTAGATTTACTTGAATGACGCACTTGAATTACACAAGTAACGAGTAATGTTTAATCTACTAATGTTTCCCCTAATAAATTTCCCCTAATTAGTCAACACTTCAATCTACTAATGTTTAATCTTCTTTCTTCACATTCATGTAACAAATTTAATTTTGTTAACATTAAACCGTTTTTTATTCCATTAATATGCACTTATTCAACTAAATAAGAAATTAGTCCTCAAAAGGATACAAATCATACCCCGTTGACAACATTATGCATAATGACTTAATCACTTGTTGCTATTTGATGTATCTGTCCCACTTTTTCAAAAAATACCTAGGCACGTTAACAGATAAAATAAGGAGATACTTATAATAATAAAGATTCTTTTGGCTAATGAAGAGAGATACTGTCATTTTATTTATCCAGTACTTATAACTTATAAGCCAACAGATATGCTTGATAAGGCTGTCACTCTTAATCAAATTACCTCTCTTGTAACATAAGAAGTGGGTTCTCACTCCCCTAAAACGAGGGTAGTGATTTTGCGATCAAGGTGGGCTTCATGGTCCTCGAGTCGACCTTTAACTGCATCATCTTCCCAGCGGATCAGTGTGGGGACTCCAGTAAGCTTGAACCTAGGGTCTGTTCTCCACGGGTGCCGAGGATTTCTCCATGTAGGCCTGTCGCCAACATACGCTCGCAGAAGTGCAACGTTGCCAGATGATGCTTCAAGATTCTTGTAGATCACTGGTTCAGCTCTCACACAGTCTGAAAATAGATACCCATGTCACTACAGATGTGTTAAACTGCAAATCTAACAAGAACTGGTGTCGTCACTAAAGATGCTTAAACTGCAAATCTAACAAGAACTGGTGTGGAATCATGCTTCTCTTCCATGTGCTGATTTTCTTAGCAAATGAGTAAACTAGAATAAAATGAAAAACTCCACTTCCGTAGACTGGAACTGGGCACAACCTAGGCTTACCCTCCATTGAAGTGCAAAATATTTACATTGTGTACCCTGATAAAAGTTCATGGAAAGAGAGCAGACAAGGTTCATTTTGTCCATTCATATAATAAATCATTACAGATTGGATTGCCGCCAAGCTAGAATAGACAACCATCAAGAAGTGTAATGCATGAAAATGGAGACAAAATTTATTCAGTTAGCGAATTAAGTAAGAAATGTACGCATCTGCCTAGAAGACATATAAAGAAAAAGACAAGACTAGGATGATCTCTAAGAAAAAAAGACAGGAAACAAGATCATTAAGATTACTAAAGGTAGCATATATCTGATTTGACTTGCACAGGGTTTAAATACGGGGGCAAGACAATCAATCCAGTGGATATTGTACACTTGTTGGTATCTTCCACGCATGGGAAAATCCCTAAAGATAAAGTTAGGCGCAATATACGAATGGACAAGAGTCCAATATTGAGGCAAAAAACATCATTAACCAAGTCTATCATCTTAGGAAATTGTAACTTGCAAAAGGCAGAAGATATAGGAGTTAGGCAGTCATATCCAAAGCAATAGTATGGTGTATAATCTCTATCTATTACAAATGAAAATCTCCTCTTCGGGGAAGCTTCATCTCAGATGCCAAGCCCTCACGATCTAAATTCTAAAGCATTGAATGAAATTGAAATTTACAGAGAAGTAATAGTCATCTAATATATGCATAAACAGGTATATATGTCATAGGAAGGTCCGTCCCTTCTTTTGGGCCACTATTTAACAAGATATCCCGGATCAACGACCTAAATAAACCGAGTTTCATCTCATTTTAATCGATAATCGACGAAATCATATCAGGACTGGATTAGCGAAAAGGAAACAGACCAGGACACCAACTCAGAGAAGTAGAAGGGTCCTTGTCAGCCAGGAAGAGGATGAGATTGGCTCTATGTTTAGGGACATCCAATATAAACTTTTCGAAGGCAACGTCGAAGCTCGACACCGTCGCATCCACTAGTTTCAGCGGCATCCTTGGGTTCCCTGTGCTCCTCTCCCTCCTTTCGGGTCCCAAAATCCAAATGCCTGGCTATTCTCCGGATTGGGGAAAGATGCGGCTGAATTGACATCTGGCGAATATATTTTCTCCGTCATGCGAGTCTTGTGAGATGATAAGGTTGGGCTGTATTCCGGTCTAATTCTGAAGTCCACGTTTAGATCATGGGCTGGAGTACGATACTGATACTGGGCAGTCTGGAGTAAACTGGGCCTCCCTTCAGGTACCAACGACTAAATGCACTCATAAAAAGCTGAATAATTTTTTTTAAAGATTCATTAATTTTTTAAAAAACTATATAAATTGCGTATCCAGTTTTTATTAATTATTTTACAAGTCTTAGAAATATTCCCATATTTAGAGTTAATGACTCAAAAAATTCTCCATCCGAGACGTTATTCTAATTTCAGTCCAAATTGCACTTAAGTTTAATAGCTATACAATTTTAACTCCAAGTATAAAATATTTTTTAAAATGATTAATTTTACTTTATAAATTTAAATATTACCAACATATACTTTTAACTATACACCACCATTAAACGACAAAGCCAAAGACGGCATAAACGACAGAGTATCAGCGAGGGAGTGGATTTCTTCAAAGCAGCAGTTGGCATAATTAGCGTTCCTATCTGAATCTGATCTACAAGAATATATTTCTGATCTCGGCTCCTGCCCTTCCCCTTGGACTTGGATCCTTACTTTCTCTGCTGCTTCTGCTCTCTACTGTACGTTTTCTTCTCTCCTCTTTTCTTCCCCCCTCTCTCTCTCACGACTTACTAGCACCCGGAGTTGCATTCAGAACGCAATTCTGCTTTTCCCTTAGATAGCCGATCTGCTTCTCCGTGAATGAGATATAGCTGATTATCTTCCGCTGGTCTTTGAATTTTGTCGAAATTGCATCTCTAGATCTGATCCTCCTATTGGATATCCGTGTTATCTGTAAATTTGCCCTAAAATTTTAATTTTCTCAGTTTACTAGCACACCGAAGGCCAGCAGAAAAAAAGTTCATAGCAAAAACAATGGGGCTGCATAGCCGATCTGCTTCTCCGTGAATGAGATATAGCCGGTTATCTTCCGCTGGTCTTTGAATATTGTCGAAATTGCATTTCTAGATCTGATCCTCTTATTGGATATCCGTGTTATCTGTAAATTTGCCCTAAAATTTTAATCTTCTCAGTTTACTAGCACACAGAAGGCCAGCAGAAAAAAGTTCATAGCAAAAACAATTGGGCTGCTTATATTAGGATAATAAAATTTCCTATATTTTGATGCCGAGCTTGGTGTTTTCCTATTTGAACTCCTTGTGGATGCGCAGATCCGCTTCATGTGTATCTTATTAAAGTCATTAAAATTGAAAAATACTACTAATTATTTGAATATCCGCAGGTACCGAATTCCATATTATTTGGTGTGTAGTTAATAGTAATTATCCATGGCAGCCACTTACTGGAGAATATTATTTTGCATGTTTTGATTAATTTCATAATCATCCAGCAAGCAATGCTCTAATGAGTTTATAACTTTCTGTATCTGCAGTATTGCCCGTTTTCACTACTAAATCATGTGGAGGTTTAAGCCCTTCATACAGAAAGAGAACAACAGTCTGGAAGGCCGTTCTCTTGATGTTGGAAATCTTAAGATTCATGTTCGAAGTGCCATAGCAGAGGGTGGATTTTCTTGTGTTTACTTGGCCCGGGATTCCCTGCATCTATCCAAACAGTATGCTCTGAAACACGTGATTTGCAATGACGAGGAATCACTAGAACTTGTGATGAAGGAGATATCATTCATGAAGTTGCTAAGGGGACATCCCAATGTTGTCACACTCCTGGCTGATACTATCCTTGATATGGGACGAACCAAGGAAGCATTGCTTGTGATGGAATTCTGTGACAGGTCGCTGGTTAATGTGTTGGAGAATAGAGGATCTGGATATTTTGAGGAAAAACAGATCCTCTTAATTTTCAGGGATGTATGTAATGCAATTTTTGCATTGCATTGCCAGTCTCCACCCATCGCACATAGGTAATTTTACCATATTCCTCTCTTCAGCTTGTTGATTATGATATAGGTTGGCAGTTCTAGTTATTCAATTCTTTATGATTGTTTAGTCCCTTATTCATTTTCTGAAGTTGTCATTTCGCATCTATTCGTTAAAGATTTGTGCATGGCACCTGTTGATGATGACAAAGGCATGTATAGCCCATTGTAATTGACTCTTCACCCTCACTATACAAAATTGTAAAATGCAACTCTTAGGTCTAGGTGCACCAGAATGGAATGGGAATTGGAATGGCCATTGTTAAAATTTAAAATACGGGATAGATGAATGGTAGAGATGTTGAGAGATATATGTGGTAAGCTATATTACTAATCATGCGAATGCACCTTTATTGATAGGTGACTAATGAAATTAAATAAGAGACCCACCTATTTATATATTATGAATAAAACAAATGTAGAAAAAAATAATATTAGAATATTATGATATAATTTTAACTAATAAAATTATGTCATATATTATAACTATGTAAAATACTATCATAAAAGTATAGTATAATATTTCAATATTCTTCCTCAATATGAACATGGAGTTAAATAAAATGTTCATCTTGGAAAATTGAAAATGTGAACTACCAAATGTTAATTTAAGACCCAGTAAAAAGAAATCGTTTTATATTTCGTTGGTATAGCGGACACCAAAATACACCATAAATAGTTTTCTATTCCCCTCACAAAGCATACACCAAAAGATAATAAAAGTTGTTTTTTATTCCGGCATAGCTGATAAACTGTCCTATTCAACTATTTTTTTTGCTCAGTAACAATGAGGATGAATTATCTAATAATCTCAAATACAAAGTACGAAGGTTCTTCCTCCTTGTTACCATGACCTGATGCATCAATTACAATTGAATTACTGGTTCCTCTACCTGGTTCATTTGAGCCTCTAACTCGGTGCATGCATTCGCTTGTTGCCTTAATAAACTCACTCTAACTCGGTGGAGTTGTTTCAAAAGCTGTTGGATCTCATCCACATAGTGTCTAATGTTCCACATTGCTTGAACGGGTGTCCTCCGTAGCCCTTGGATTAGGATCTCTGGGTCAGTGTTGAGGATAATGTACTGCCATCCTGTATCCACAGTAGCCTCTGCCCCTAGTAAGAAGGTCGTTGCCCCCTGCTTCCATGGCCTTTTCCACCATAATACTGATTTACGTGCAACTTTTTTCTATCATGTGTATTTTTGGAATTCATTTCAATGTATGGCTGAAGTTTTTTCAACCAGCTCTGTTAACCTTCAGAATCCATGATTTATTATCCACCTTACTGCATAAGTTGGTTTATGTATTAAATCAATGTTTCTACCTTGCAATTCACTTTCCGTTTTAGCATAGTAGGTTAATATGATCAGTTAAAAGTTGTATGCCTCACTTGTGTCATGATTTCCCCTGCCAGTTCCCATATTTGGGTTTTGAAAATCCAAAAGGCAAAACATGTGAAGTTTGCTCTTCTTCTTATTCAAAATGCTTAGCGTGGAGTTCAAATTTTTCTAGGAAAATTTCAGGAGGATATGATATATGTGGAATTTATATATAGTGGTATCATATGCTGATTTACAAATGCTCTGCCTGTTATTTTGCTCCTTGACCTGCTGTGAAGGAATAATTTCATTGTAATTTCCATTAATATTTTACTAGCATTATCCTCATATGACATTAATAGATACATAAACCGAAGAAGGTAACACAACCAAGTATTTTCCAACATCCCTTTTCCTAATAACCATCATAATTTTGTATGCATTCTTATGACTGCGAAGCTATAGTTAAGGTGCATGGAGTCTTTCCATCTAGCCGTTGGTACTCCGCATCTTCACGGAGAATTCAATTTCACCGGGTCTATGTCGGAGACAACGGGGCAATCGTTACACCATTCGTGCAGGTCGCTACTAATGCGACAAGGAATTTCTCTACCTTAGGACAGTTAGAGTTGCTGCTGCAGTTTACTGGGGCTTCCATTCAAAGCAAGACAGACTTCTCCTTCTGACCTTCCAGCACCGGGCAGGTGTCAAACTCTATACATCATGTTACCACTTAGCAGAGTCCTGTGTTTTTAGTAAACAGTCACTACCCCTGGTATGTGCCGCCTTCCTAATCAGAAGGAGAGCATCCCTTCTCCCTAAGTTACAGGGTCATTTTGCCGAGTTCTTTTACACTTTTCAGTGCCTTAACAGTTTAAAAACATGTCACATTGAGGCTGAATTGTGGTACCACAATACAAAAGTTCCCAACATTTGTTACTCTTTGAACTTTATAATGTGTACTAAATATTGATTTGATTGAAGCCATTTGCTATATTTAATTGCTACTTATAGAATCTGTCTAGTCGCTCGCTTTGTATAATCATAAAAATTTCCTATTCTTTATGTCCATATCTTATCTTCCAGAGATTTGAAGGCAGAGAATCTTTTGCTGGGATCTGATGGACTGTGGAAGCTGTGTGATTTTGGAAGCGCTTCAACTAACCACAAACGCTTTGAAAAACCTGAAGAAATGGGTATTGAAGAAGACAATATCAGGAAACACACGACACCTGCATATAGGGCCCCTGAGGTTGGAGAGTAGACTCATATTTTTTAGTTTAGATGATAATATATGCAGTGAAGATGCTTTAACTTGTTTTATCCTTTGTGAATTATGTCAGATGTGGGATCTGTATAGGAGAGAGCTAATAAATGAGAAGGTGGACATATGGGTAAGTCAAGTTTTGTTGCTCTGCAAATATTTTAGAGCATAAGTGGAAACTAAATTTATTTTTCTGTTGTAGGCTCTGGGATGCCTCCTCTTCCGCATATGCTATCTAAAATCTGCTTTTGATGGAGACTCAAAGTTGCAGATCTTGAATGGGAACTACAGGATTCCAGATTTGCCAAAATACAGCTCCTTCATTACAGATTTGATCAGAGAATTGCTTCAGGCATCACCAGATGCCAGACCAGATATCACTCAGGCAAGCGCTTTGCTTGATTGGCCATACATCTCCATGAAATTAGGTTAGTTGTAGAGAATTTTCTGGCATGCCATTTTAGTACAGTTATCCTAATGCTCCCTACTGATGTTGGAATGCCTTCTATGTTTGTAGGTGTGGTTTCGTGTTAATGAGCAGTTGCCACTCAATTTGCAGAAATCTTTACCAGACCGCTCCCCAGAAATGGGAAGTGATTCTTGTGAAGGTATGTTCATGTACATCCTCAATGATATAAATATGTGTGAGATGGTAAACTTTATCCATTATTTGGATCTGAACATTATGGAGTATTTGCTAACTTTTTAATATGCTGGAAGTTTGTTGCGGAATGATCTCTCAAGCTTTCACTGAAATATCAAATTCAATTTGGAGGTAAATCATGGCTATATGTTTGCAACTTCTGCACTCCAGGTATCTCTAGGCCTGCAAATAAGGTTTCTCCAATGCCCCGAAGGAATCCACCACCCCCTCCCTCATCTGGTGAACCATTGAAATCATCACAGGGTTACAGAGTGGGGGAAGGTAGTGGTCAACTTGGAGCTTTCTGGGCTACCCAACATGCAAAGGATACAGCAGCTTATCCTCATGAGAAAGGTGACTCTAAATTTGACAATCAGTCATCCAGCAATAATGAGACAAAGCTTGATCAGAGCTGCCAAGATAATCAACATTTTCCTAGTAGAGCAGACCCCTCCAAAGATGCTAATGCTCAGTCTCAACCTGTTCGGAGAAGCGCCCATGTACAGTTGCACCACATAGCTGAAGACGACCATCCCAAGGATTTTGATATTAATCATCTCCGGAAAGATTTGATGGGAAGCCTAGAGAGGCATTCAGCATCCACAACCGAGAGTTCAACTGTCTTCCAGGATGAAGCTTTCAATACCTTTGTTGCTGTGTTGGATAGCAAAACATTCAGTTCAAGAATTAGTAATAATTCCACCTCTGACAAAAAGGACCCCCTGGAGACTGAAGTAGAACAGCTAAAAGAGCAGCTGAAGCAAGCTAGCTTGGAGAAGGCTGAGATGACCTCTAAATATGAAAAGCTATCTGCTATCTGCCGATCACAGCGCCAGGAAATACAAGAACTCAAGCAAGCCCTTGCTGCACATACTCCATCACTGAGTAGGGATGCTATGAGAAACCAACCTCCTTCTGGGGTCGACTCATCTTCTGGCCAGCTGGTAATTCCAAATTGCAGTTTTTGAATTCAGGATTATTTGCTAGTTAAAATATGAATCACGTGTTTCTGTGGTTCCATTGATTGTTTGTATTACAGCTGCGTGAGAAAGTTGCAGGAACCGTCTTCCAGCAAGAGAGATCCGGAAGCACTCTCCTCCCTAGTGAGCAAACATCATGGCAGGCTTTTACAGATGATGCTAAGCCACAGCATCCTCTTTCGAGGCATGGCGCTTCAAAATCTGTGAGGACAAGAAATGGTCATCAGACTAAGCAAGGAGCTGGTCAAGTGGCTTCTGATTTTGACACATGGGGTTTTGGAGCAGAGAGCTTCACAGCTGCACCATCTGCTGCCCATCCACAGAGATCTACTCCTTTAGATGGAGGTAATAGATCATTGCGAATTGGTGAGTCAAAGATCAGAGATAACAAGTCAGATTCTCAACCTGCAGGATGGGCTGGTTTTTAGTGTAACCTACTGGAGTGGGAAAATATATGTACGCACATTTGATACAATGTATTTCCCCCGCATTTTGAATGGTACTTGGAGTTCCTTGTCTTTGGAACAAGATGATTTTATGGGATGTTTTCAAAACTATTTTTGGAATATTGCCATCTTAGGACCCCTAAGATAATGTGATAATTCCATGGGGTATGTGGTAGACTTCTGGCCTTCTAAACTTTCCACCTGCGGCACTTTCAATTCAATGTTATGGACAACTTTCTTTTGTTTTGGTCAGAAGATGATGGTCCTTCATATGGAGTACAAGGAAAATAATCAGTTCAACTTCAGCTTTTGGTTGAAGACGTGTCAATTATTTAAATATAAAATAATAATGTAATACAAGTTATGTTAGACAACATCAGAATATTAACGAATGGAGAAGAAAAGGAGATAGGCCATTGTGGAAGAGCCAACTACTTTGGGACCAATCCACTTTGGGCATCCCTATTTGAATAGTAATTTTTTATATGCTGGAAGGTGCAACTAGGGAGATCTGTTAAGATTAAAAGTAGGCTGACATTTTTTATATGCCCTCAAAAAATTTTATTTATTAGTTGAATAGTAATTTTTTATTTCCCTTAAAAATTTGATTAATCACGGGTTTTACCTACTTTTTTTTATTTCTCAAATCTTTAATTATATTATATATTCAAAGAATATAATTTTTTTCGCATTTTTTAAAATCCTTTACGAATCAAACCATTTGAATCATCGATCTGATATAATATTTGAAAAATATAATTAATCACAAACAACTTATTTACAAAAGTTTGAAGCTGACCATTTACTCTATTTCTATATTTATGCTCAATAATGAATTGGAAGAAATAGTAGTATATAGTGGTATAATAATTACTAATTTAATAATAAAAGATTAGTAATTTTAAATGGTGTAAAATCACATTCAAACTACTATAAACTCATATTTATACCAACATCCAATACTAAACTCTTAAAACTATTTGAAGTTATTATGTAATTTATTAATTAAATTCCTTTAATATATTAAGTTATTATTTATTTATTTATTTTTAAATTTATATAATTTTAATAAATTTATATATTAAAAATATTTAATTTAATTAAAATTATAAATTTATATATATAATTTTTTAATTAATAATTATTCAAATAATATATTATTAAAATTTTTTTATCATTTACAAATCCATTATTTCAACTCGAATGATCCAAAAATGGTATTATACTACGGAGGTTTGGAAATAGGGGTTTTAAGGGATTTGCTCTGGCACCCCGGCCTACCCTCATAGGCAACCTTGTCCTCGTTCTTGGCCTGTCGCCCTGGCCCAACGCCGTCCCTCGGTCCAACCATCTTGTCCTCGCCCAGATTTTTCCCGTTGCCCTTTTCCTTTCCCAACGTCCATCGTTGCTATCCTGTCTGCCATTTTTGCAGCCTGAATTGTGGTTGAGGGTTGATTTCAAAAGTACAGCCTTGTGTCTTTCTGTTGATTACTGTTTGGGTTCGGTCAATAAATTTCTTTCTTTGGAGAGATTGTGATGTGTGATTGTGTTCAGCAAACTTTCCGGGCTTCAAGAGTCTCTTAGGGATTTGCAGAGTTTTTTTGCTCAATTAGGGATTTGCAGAGTTCTTTTATCGCTTTTTAAGGAATTTTAGTGTCTTTAGTGCTTTAGATTTTTTAAGCTTCTTCGTTTTATTATATTGAATTTTTAGGGGGTTTTACCGGGATTTTAGTTTTATACTGTTATTTTTCCACTAAGTTGGAATGAAAGATAACCCGTGACTATTTTAGTTTGAAACAACTTTCTCATTTTCACTTCTAACTCCTCTCTCTTTCTGCAATAGCAGCTGCAAGGGACAAAAAAATATGCGTCAGAGGCGCCTATGTCTAATCTGTTCTGATGATGAAGCTGATGCTGATCCTCCAATGTTTGAATCTAGAGGCACTCCTGAAATCCATCAACAATGGATTCCTCAGATAGATGCATGCCTTCCTCAATCTCCCTCAACAATCGAAATATCCGATGAAGAAACCGGGGGATGCATTGACGTCTCTGAAGATCTTTCCACGCCGTCTCTTCCCCGTTCCTCTACCCCTCATCTGGCTGCTTCATCCATACCCACACTCATTCAAGCAGCCCCTTCTGCACCTCTGAACTCTGGCCATGCCTCTTCATTTGATTGTCTGGTGAGCGATTATCTTGGTAGTATGGGAATCATGTTAAGGAGAGAATGGCTACACGATTGTTTGGATCGACTTAAGGAATCTGTCCACGACTTCCCGGATCTTGATGTTTCTGCAAAGACAAAGCTGTGTTTCGAGCAATTCTTGCTCTCCGACATGAATTATTCTGGTAGTGGCGCACTCCCCGCAAATGTGGATTCCCTTCACCTCGTCGATCTAGCTGGGCCATTTGTTTTGCAGGTATGCCTTTTATGAGCATGCAATTTACTCCATTCTCACGCGACCCTATTATTCTGGCCTAGTTACAACCTTGAAAGCGTCTCATTCCTTATTGTCTACATACACTCTCAATGCTACCATTTCTCTATTTTACCTCATTTTCTTTAATATATTAACCTAATATAGCCAGTTTGATAGACTTTCACCACAATAGTTGATTACTTCTTTCTTGTTGGTGTACTTTAATCAATGAATTCTAATAGAACTATTAAATTAAAGAAAGGGTATCGGGTTTATGATTAAATCATATCTGCGCCCATTGACTGACTGCTCAATCTTGGACTATAAAGCAAATAATTCAACGAGTGTTTTCCTCACGTTGTCTCTTGCCTTTCTAGGTTGACGAGATTGTTAATATCAGTTGTCCTCTCAGAGGCAGGTACCGGAGTGCATCTGCTGGGCTCAAGAGATGCCTGAAGTTATCTATGACTGATGGCGCACAACGGGTATTTGGAATGGAATACAGGCCTATTAAAGATCTGGAGGCACTGTCTCCGGCAGGATTGAAGGTCTCCTGATTTCACAGTCTATTTACTTTTTGTTGATGGGCCTTCTGTTGCCCTTATGTTGGAAGTGCACAGCTAAGTAATTGCAATTATTCTGTCTATAGGAAAAGGTGCCTCATGGTATCCAGAGAACCCTTTACTGATAGAGAGTTCTTTTTCTGGACAAGAATCAGTTTTACTTTTTATTTCTAGGTTTTTCGGTAATAAATCACAATTAATTTTCTTTCCTGATTCTGTTTTTTTCTAGGTTGCTTGTTTTACATGATCCATCTTGCTATTCAATTAAAATTTTATATCCTGTTAAGGAAGGAATAATAATGTTTTAAATGGATTCTTGATAATGTGACAGGTTGCTCTCTGCAATGTACACATACGACGGGGACTTCTGATGTTGGTTCCCGAAGCTGTTGAAGTTCTGGGAGGAATGGAAAATGGATTAGAAGCAGCACGGGAACGGCTTGTTCATGAAGTTAATAAACCTCCTAGGGGAAGAAGGTATGCAGAGATTAATTATGGAAGTTTGAACCTGCTGAAAGTGCTATTTTCTGTGAATCTATTGCCACAAGCTCTTCATTCCCCAATCTTTAACTGTCGTTTACTTTTGATAATGTCTTGCCTGAAGAGCAAATTTTGAGAGATGTATTTTTAATATGCTGGTGATAGATCAAACTAGTGCCTCTCTATAGTCCATGCTTTCTTTGTTGAGTTGCAATTCAAGGCAAATAGGTGGGTTGAGCAATCCATTCTGCATCATTATCATTGTCCTCCGTCCTTGTTCCTTTCCTACATCCGAATTTTCTGAATTGCATTCAGAATGTCTTGGAAATTGTTCTTCAGTATTGTCCTTGTTCCACAAACTTACTCCCAATTTATTCAAGATCAATATAAACTTGCATACAATACTTTGTCCTCAAATCCCATATTCCCTTCGATAGGACAGGGGTTTTCCACGTCTATGCATTCTTAAGATAATCTCCATAAATTGATGTTCCTTTTTTATGGAATTGGGCTTTCAGTGTTAAAAAAAACTATACTTATGATATGGCACGGAAAGGATATTACCTTTGGTGAATTTGATTTAGTTTGCATTCAAATATTTTTATTATTATCCATTACTTCTGACATGTATCTTGAGAATGTTATTTACAGTATATAAAGTAAATAGACAGTTCTTATTTCTGCTTTTTTAATTGTATAGAAATCGTTTAGAAGGTCATCCACCTTTATCAACCAGGGCAACTCAGGCTGCCTGGACACCTGATAATGCCTATTTGGCAAGTGGAGATCACTCCATGGAAGATGCAATCAATCCTCGTGCTGAAGAAATAGGTACTCTAGTTTATTGATGAGAATGACATATGCCAATAAAAGATTTGATTTATTAGCCTGTTTGGTGAAACTAAATCTGGTCTAATATATTTCATACCTATTCTCCAGAGACTGCTTCGGTACCTCCTGCAACAATTACTGATATGATTAGCCCTTTGGGAACCGCCATCAGTTTGGATGCACAAAACGAAGTATCTAACTCATCAACAAATTTTATCTCAAATTTTGAAGAAATGCACGTGGATGATGTTAACAGAACAAAAATTGTGCTAGAGAGTCCTACTAACCTAGAAGGCATGCATGTGGACTCTTTTCCCACAAACATTACTTTAACTAGCATGTTGCCTAAACACACCCTAGCTGTTGGCGACACAGGGCTGGAATCTCAGGCCACGGATGGGGAAAATATGTTGCATGATCCAGTTTCACCGGATCAAGAGGTTGACAAAACAATTAATGATATAGAACCTTCAAAAATACTCTGCATAGATCAGGAAAGTCCTTTTACTTATCTTGCATGTTTATTGGCCAAATGGACTGGGACTAGAGAGAAGGTATCTTCAATCGAGGGAAAAGTGAAGGTACAGTTTCTTTCCATCTTAATCATAGGGAAATCAAGATGTATGTTATCTATTCAATACCTTTTTATTCTGATAAACATTGCAGTGCCTTTTGACTGGGGTGAAGGGTTTCATGTATAAGCAAAGGCAAACATATGAGCTGCGAGTATATGTGGATGATGGCAGTCTCATATGTGAGATTCTTATTGATCACAATGTAGGTTTACTCTTTGGCATTGCATAAGAAAATATTTTAATAACTTGTAGATGATCAAGACTTAACGATATTGCACGCCTTCAGGTTGTACAAAACGGAATTGGGCACACCCCTGAGGAGGTTACTGCTGCTCTTGCTTCTGAAGACAAGAATGTAGTCAGCCGAATGAGGGAGACTTTGAAGCAATTCCAACTATTCTTATCAAATTTTGAGGTAATGATATCTCGAATTCTAGTACTTGGTCATCAGTGAAGACCGTTTTCTTGCCATAGGGTTATCAAAAGAATATTCTTGTCATAATCTTGGTAAAAATTTCAGGGGATTATGCTTATTGAGATGAACGAAACGTCCCCTGTTCCAATAGCACGGCAATTGACTGAAGTATGCCCCTCATCTGACGCTCAGTTGCTTCTGGAAAGACTGAGGTACCCATTACCAGCACTGCATCATTCCTCATGTTTCATTGACTTATCTCTATGAACGTTTCTAAGTAAAATCTGTTCCTTTTACATTGTTTACAAATGTTACTCCCTAAAGTTGTGGCGGGAGAAATTAACAATTGAAATCCATATTTGGGGCAACAATTCTTTTCCTTTGATTGGTTTAGGTAAACGATGGGTACCATTGGTCCATAGTATTTATATTGTGAAAATTATACAACTACTAGTTTTATCATCTGTCAATTATTTATATATTTACGAAAACTTAAGATGAATCACACTACTAATTATATCTTATTTATGTTGGACGCCTCTTCTTTTTTCCTGAATGAATAGTATACCTCAATATATTGAAATGAGAGGACTGAACCCTCCAAAATTTTCATAAACTACATAGTTTTACTGATGGTCCCTCAAAAATTTCCTAGTATTTGAACCGCTCTATATCTTACTTGTCAACAACATGAGCCATACTATTAGTTGCTAAGAGTAGTTACATCATTGATTATCAGCATAATGGAAATAAAATGGTCATTTAAATTTCTCTGAGACTATAATATTTCTTTCATCATAATATGAGATTTAAAAGATAAAAATAAAAGATTTTCACTAGCTAAATCAAAGCCCATTCTACTCCAAACGCCATGTTTCGTATATATTGGTGGGGTACAAATGTATACTTTTAACGTCTTTTCAGACTTTATTTCGACCGACTTCAAGTACTTAATATTTATTCTAAAAACACTAATCTGACTTTGAGGCACTCCTAGGACCTATGAAGGATTTGGTCCAACTTAGATTATTTAGAGTTATTTGATTAACTTTTTAAAGTTTTTTAGAATTTTGTATCATTCGGATTTTTTGGATTGTAGAAATAGATTATGATTGATCGAGAATCCGGATCAATCCAAAAATAATTCGAGAATGAAAAAATAAGTCAGGAATTCTTGTGAAAATGAGATTTTTCCTAACCTTACAAATAGAAATCGATAAACCAAAAATATGAGAATAACCAAGTATAGAAGACTGAAATGGGAATTGGGATCCTACCACACCTATTTTCATTGGGATCAAAGATGATTTTTTAAATAAGAAATCGTGATTTTCGGAATTAAAATATGCACTATCTAAGTAAATACCTGAAAAGTGGAGGAGGGTTAAAAGTATTTATATAAATATATGTTGTAATATGGCAACAAAAAGAGAGGAGATTATGAGGCAAACCTCATAATTATGAAAAAGTCGGCAACAAGATTTAATGTAAGAAAAGGATAATCTCACAAAGATGCGAGGTATAAATGTATTGGTAGTATGTAATGATACACCCAGGAAGTTGTGAGAAAAAATGGGGTGCTTACACTCATCCATAAGTCAAGAATCACAGAGGATAGACATAATCACTGGAAAGCTCTGGATGCAACGGAATGAAAAACCCTATTTCAAAGATCTTTTATAGCCTAGGAGAACGTAATAAGAGGAATGGATGAATCAAGATTGAGAAAGATACTTTGCTCTAGTTGAGAGCCAAGACAGAATATGATACAGGGTAGTAGCCCGAGTAATTACCTATCAAAGCAACCCAAACATTATAAAAAGAGGGGAAATAACTCAAGAATTATAAAATAAATGCCAAGAATAGGTATTTTTAAAGAGTAGCATCGCTTTTGTAAATTATACGAAAATATTTCTCGGGTGATTAATGACAAATCACAAACATTAATTAAGCGGGGATGGCACCTTAGCATGTTATCCTCAATACTCGATTGATTGTGTAAAAAATATTTGTTTCAAATGAAGTTTCCGTCTAATGATCCCGAACATTTGGTTCAAATGATATTCTCGTCCTTCGTCCATAGGATGTACTCACACAGTGAAAGTGGGCTTTGGTTCAAATGAAGTTCATATCCAATGATCCCAGTCGTTTGGTTCAGATGAAGTTCCCGTCCATCGTCCAAAGGGTTTACCCATTAGATGGAAGTGGGCGTAAGTTCGGATAAAGTTCCTGTCCTCAATCCTATAGTTGGTTCGGATGAAGTCTCCATCCAATATTATGTGTTAGAATAGGAGTATAATCCATTCTAATGCATGAATGGCGAATTAAAAAATAAACCACTGTATATAATGACTTTTGAAAGATACCCACATTGGAGTACGAATACTAAAAAGTTTTGAGAGAATAACTAAAAATGAAAATTAAAGAATATGAATATAAATTTGTGATAGCCATTTTGAGTAGAGAAGCCATTGAGCCATGAAAACTCGATGATCGATGCTCGCACTCAGTGAGCGTTGCTTACCCCCTAATACATTTTAGGAACATACAAATGAGTAGAGGACAAGGGAAGAATACCCTTGCGGAGAAGAACACTTGAGATAAGACACTTGGGTTATTAATAGCTGGTCTAAGACAACTACTAGCTTACGGGGATTTGATTTATCGTTAATTATTATCCGTTGTGCAAACTGAAAAATTATTTTTGTAAAAAGTTTAAATTCTTAGTGAACTTTGAAGAAACTATTATACTTAATATGAGTCTATCGTCATGTCAGTTCTACTATAGTGAGTTACCCACTACAGTAATGTCGAGAGAACGTGGTGATTGTTACCACGGTCTGACCTGTGGTTTGGGTCGGAGCATGACAACTTTAATGGTATGAGAACTCAACTTTCAAAATAAAGATATTTTAAAAAAATGAGTCGTTGGGAAGTGGAATAATCTCAGAAGAGTGCTGCTTGAATCGTTTATAAAATACCATAAGTATTGTTACACAAGTGAAGTGGTATGCAAAATACAAATTGAATAAAAACATGATAGATATGGCACTAGGAGAGAGTTAGGTGTGTCATACCGGTCGAGGGGCAAAACCCTCTAGAGAGCCGATAGTGGAGTACAATAGAATTATGACTCCTACTGTGAAAGGGCATGCTGTTAAACCTTGCATGAGAATAATCCTTCATGCATACTTATATGAGCTATGCCTTTTAAGTGTATCTGATCACTTTAAATATAACAAATGTGGATAGGGACGCTTTATCAAGAGAGAGAGAAGCCATGACAATAGAAGGGGATCAACATTGTTTCAATGCCCCAAGATATCTAAAAGATTAGAGACAATTTGGTAACCTAAAATGTCACGTCCCGACCTGGTTTGGTTGGAACCCCGAGCAACTCGCCACTCCCTTTGGTCTAAGAAGGATTACCCATTCTCAAGGTCGCGGGAAGTTAGGCGTAACTTGTGAACTTGTTTCCTAGAATAGCATTATACAAAACTTAATAATTAAAATCCTTAAAGCATACCTAATTTATGGTTCTGCTTCGAGATTTTCTAAGGTTTAGTCTCCTTTTTTGAAAAAGGGGTTTAAAGGGAGGGGTGAATTTCTACAACTCAATGAGTAGGTGTGGGGGAATGAGTTTTCAAAAATATAGTTTATCAAAACATTTAGCACATCGTTCTTTAAAACCTTTCATCCTTTTTAAGCCTTTGTGTATTTAGCTCTTTTAGTACACCTCTTTTATCGGGAGGCATTTAACAATCATACATGTGCCCTTTATCATAAATGGTACACATGTTCGTCGGTACAACATGCCCACTGCACCCACTTGTGGATCAGAGCGTATTTACCATTCACCATAATAGAAGTCCCTGACTTCTACCTTGAGTCTGAGTGATGCCCTAGGCGCCAAGCCCTCAAACTTAACATAACTTCGTGTTTGTATGAAGACAGAGACTTCATTCCACCTACACCCAGTCACAATGCGCAAGAAGCCCCAACACAGTAGCTTCATAACTAGCGGGCATGACGAGAAGCCCAAACACAATAGCTTCTCCTTCCCTTATCACCATCATGTCGTCTAGCAGCCCTTGGGCCCATCACTACCCCTTAGGCGTATTGATAGTCCCGAATCAAACTGCATGCACAACCAATAGTTTTCATATATTTAGTCATTCTTTTTGATGCCAACGGTCTAACGACCTCGACACTCGACTCGGTCTACAGCTATTTGCCTGACCGGTCCGTCGACCAAGCCTTGGCGCACTACCGATAGCCCAACGAGCCTTGTCAGTCCTCACTTGGTACCATGACAAATCACACAAATATTTCCACTTTTAATAAGAGTTTTCATGGCTATTCCTATTAATACTGGTTTACGGGCTTCAGCCTGTGACCACTAACCTTGGACCCACTTCACGTGTTTTTTAAAACTGGGAATTGAGCTCCATGAATTAAAATTTGAGGTCCCTAACCTGTTAGAGCTATTATAGCTCTTGTTAATAAGGTCTCCAAAATAGTTTAAGCAATGACACAAAATTAGAGCAGAACACTTTTGACAAAAACCTCTTTTAGCTTAGGCTATGTCTGGATTGAAGGGTTTTGAGGGTGGAGGTGTTAAAATTTTTTAATAATCAATAGTTTGGATTGAGGTGAAGTGAGTGAAAAGATTATTAATGAAAAAATTGGAAAGACAAATTTACCCTTTTAATTAAATTAAATAATTTATTAGCATTTATATATCATTAAATTATATTAAAAATATTTTTTATAATAATTTTTTATTTATAGTATTTGTATTATATATTTATATTATATAATTTTATATAAAATATTATTAATTTATAAATCTATTTAAAGTATATAAAAATAAATAAATAAATAAATAAATAATATAAATAGTAAATGAGAGTATTAAAGTAATTTAAGAAATAAATGAAATAATCCCTACAAATCCCTCCACTTTTGAAGGGATTGTGTTGTAGTGTAAATGAAGGGGTTGGAGGTGATTATCCGCCCCTCCAAATCTCTCAAAACCCCTCCATTTTTTTTTTACCAAATGAGGGATTTCTCCACCACTCTGATACTCTCCCCCACTAAATCCCTTCAAATCCCTCAATCCAAATATAGCATTAAAGTACTCATCGTACCAACTGTGTATAATGATAAAGGTAGGACTGCTTACAATCGGTAAGTAGATTTTTCATCTCTTAAAAGTGCCCATCATTCCAACTGGGCATGGTGTATAAAAATTTCCACTTACAACTGGTAAGTAGGTTTTCAGTTAATAAAAGTGCTCATTGCCCCAACCGGGTATGAAGTATAAATAAGCTTACTCATCTGGTGACTATGACGTGTTCGTCCTGAGTCAGCCTTCCAAGTCTTGTTGAGTATCCTTATTAGGAATGGCTTTACATTAAGAGCCACTCTATTTTCATGTATTTACATTTATACCCTTATTTTTACCTTATTGCAATTATGTACCTAAAGTCCATAATCTTTGACGTTTGGTTCCAAAACACTCAATTATTTTTAATCAAGTCCACGAGGCTTTCATTATCCATCTTGGGTCATTAATTTTCTCAAAATGGTATATGAGGCTCAAATTTCCAATTTGGTCCCCCAAATTTTACAAAATTACCAATTTGCCTCAAAGTTCCAAAAATTGCCAATTGGTTCCAATTCTTTCAAAAATTGATCAATTGGTCCTCCAACATCTTTCTCATTGCCAATTGACCTTTAATTTTGAGAAATTGCATTTAGGTCCTTCAATTTTTTGAAATCCCCAATTTCCTCTCAATTTCACACCTTTACATTGACCGAATTTGTTTTTTTTTTCAAATTAGCCATTCAAATGGGGTTAATTGCTCCAATTGATCGCATGGATCAATTTATATACTTCCATACAATCGAATTGAGCTTTTAATTGCAGAATTTGGGTCCAAAACGAGGTCAAACGTAGTTTCACCAGAAAACTGTCCGTAGAGAGAGAGAGGTTGGAAAGTTTACCGTCGGAGGTGCGGCGGTCTGAACTCTCGATTTAGGAAGGTAGCTCTCAAATTTAGGGTCATTCTAGGATTAAGAGTTGCTACATTAATGTCAGAATGAGTGTGAATTTGGTTAGTGAAATTCAACACTTTCTCTCTCTAGAACCGAATTGCTACGAGGGAGGGGGGGCCGAATTGGCTTACCTTTTCTAGTTTGGTCGGATCCCCATGATCAACCCGCCACTCTTCTAGTTTACTAAGGGTTGCCCCTTGTTTATAAACCATGAAGAGTAAGGTGTCCTTTAAATATGCACCTTTACTGGAATAACATAAATCAAAATTTTATAAAATTTTAAATTGAGCATATGTGTCTTACCGGCGTATTAGCTGATGGTTTTTAGGGTAGGCTTTCTAGGGTTACCTGAAAGGGATATAAGGGAGGGGGTGAGTAGAATAACTCAATGAATGGCTTTTCAAAATTTAACTTTTAGGAAAAATATTTGATTTAGAGTGTGCCAAGACAACTTATTTTCTTTTAAAAGCCTTTCATTTTCAATTTCAATTTTTATCACAATTTCTTATTACCACGGTGTGTCATCACCCAACACACATCCTTCATCATTAAGGTAAAACACACAACGTAGGCCAGCACATCCACTGAACCCACTTGTGGCATCAGAGCGACTTTATCGGCCACTTAGATAGAAGCATGCACACTTCTACCTTAAGAATGAGTGGATGTTCGTGACATTCGACTCTCAATCTCGTAAAAATTATCCGTGTCCGTATGAGGACAAAGACCTCATCCTGACCCCACCCCGGTCTCATGTGCTTGAAGCTAGTTTGAGCCTTGCAAGGCTTATATCCATGAGGTTGTCCAAGGCCCTAGGACACATCACTACCCCTCTTGGGTGTCTTGAAGGTCCTGTAAACACATTGCATGCACAATCAAAATTTTTCACATGATGCTATATAAACTATGGTGCACTGGTCCAACCGCCTCGACCCTCAACTCAACCTGTAGCTGTTTGTCTTGACTAGTTTAGAGAACTGTCATGTCGTAGTTCCACTAGTTGACTGAGTATATTGGTCCTATATTGGTACCATGGCCAAACAATTCGATTTCTTAAGTTTTCATGACATATAAATCATGTTTGTTTATGAGCTCCTGCTCGTGCCAACTAGCTTAGGGCCCACTGCTCGAGATTTTCAAAATTGGGCATATTAGCCCCCAAGTTCCAAAACCGAGGCCTTTAGCCTAACAGAGCTATTTGAGCTTTCATCAAGAAGGTATTCCAAATTGTTTAAGTAGTGGCACACAGTCTGAGGAGAGCACTTCTGAAAAAATATATTTACACCTATCCATCATACTAAGCAAGCATGAGGACATCTTCGCTCATAACCGATGAACGAATTTTCCACTTCCTTCGAGTAAGTTTCCTCATACCAACCGAGTATGATTACAACCGGTAAGTAGTTTTTCTTTGTGATTTTCACATCACCCCCTTAGGTATGATGTTTAAAATACTACTTAACAGTGAGTTTTCTTTTTCAAAGTATTTATCATCGCAACTGGGTATGATGTAAAAATCCTACTCACCTGATCGTGTAGTGAAATTCCTCTTAGCCGACTTGTTGTACTTACTCGAACTCGTCTTAACTGGCCTCGGTGCTTCGTGTTCCTACATGATATGAACATTATTGTTCATTATTCTTTGGCTTAATAGCCCTCATTTAGCTCAAATGAATGAGAAACCCAACTTTTCATTTATTTGTAATTAGGAGCCTAAAGTTATATTTCTTTAATTTTAAGTCCCAAATTGCCATTTTTTCCTCAATTTAAGTCCCGAAACTTTTAAAATTCTTCTTAGAACCTCAATTTATTCAAATTCACAAAAAGGGTTTAATTTCCCAAATTTCCAATTTAGTCCCCCAACTTTTCCAAAATTACCATTTTGCCCCTCCTTTACAAAATGATAAGTTTTGCCCCAAAAATTTTAAAAATTGCCCAATTGGTCCTCCAACATCTTTATCATGCCCAATTGGTCCTCATTTTTATGAAATTGCACTTCAGTCCCTCTAATTTTCAAAATCCCCTAATTTCCCCCAATTTTTCCTCCAATTTCAACCTTCTAATTCTGCCGAATTTGATTTCATCAAATTGACTGATCAAATGAGTTTAATTGTTGAAATTAAAGTTACTACATCTTTATACAATTCAATTGCACTTTGTTTCGCACGATTTGGTGCTGGAATCAGCTTAAACGGAGCTTTGTCGGAAAACTGGACTTAGGGAGAGAAAGCTTCGAAAGCTTATTGTCGGGTGCACGACGGTTTAATCCAGTTGGAGTCGGTTCATCTAAACTGGTCTAGTTTTTCTCTTCCAATTTGTCCTAAGGGTTTTTTCCAAGACTTTATGAACCCTTTAGTTCATTCGAGAGTTATAAATTTCGTAAATTACCCATGTCAGTGGATACGGGCATGGACTTGTCCAAAATAGACAAATGATATATGAGGCTAAAATACCTGAATAATGGGAACTTGCGTGATACCCATCGAGCCAAGTTGAGTTGTCGAGCTTGTTGGGCCTAATCGCTACTTTGCCGAAGCTAGGTTGTCAAACCTGTTGGGCTAGTACGCGTGGTGGGGCCAAAGCCAAGCTGACAGACTGTTATGCGAGAGGGCTAAATATAATGGCTATAACTCAAGAAGCTTGTTGATTGTGCATGCACCGTGATGTTCGGGCCATCAAAACACCTGTCATGAGGTAGTGATGGAACCCAAGGACTGCTGGACGACCCATGGAGCATAAGGGTAGTATCGTCGTTCAGTAGGATGCAAAGCCGAGGAGATTCTTGTGCACGGAGACCGAGGCAGTAGAGGGAATGAGGTATTGTCCCATTGAGTGGACATGGTGGAGAAACTTGAGTTTGGGATCGGACTATTGATGTCCGCACAAACTCCGGGTAGAGGCAACATCCCTCTATCACGGTGGACAGTAAAGGTGCTCCGGTCCACAAGTGACGTCGTCAAAGACCGTTCTGCGAATATGTGATCCCTCCTATGATAGGAGGCAGTTGTTGATCTTATTACTGTGTGAAATAACAAAAATGGATTAAATTAAAGAAAGATTAGATGAATTCAATTAAGCGTTAGAGTAGTTTCCCTCACTGAATGTTGTACTCACCCCCTCCTTCAACCCTTTTCAAGACATCATCTCGATAGGTAGTTCTGGATGTGCTCAGGCCCTCAAGGTATGCTTCCTAACCCCAACTTAAAGTAAGGGTTCGATTGTGAACACACCTTCACCTTTCTTGCCTCCTTCAGGTAGATATACTTGAATGCTATAAGGAAGGGTGGTGGGTTGATCGCAAACTTCGACCAAACTAGGTCGGGGTGTGACATTTCACCACGCTCCTTTTGATTTAAGGAAGGGGGAAACCCTTTTTAAACCAAGAGAGCGGTGGGTTGCTCATGGGGATCTGAACAAATCGGGTCAGGGCGTGACACTAGTGCTCAATATTTCCCTTAGTCAAGTCCCAAGGTTTCCAATATCCTCCTTGTGTCCTAAAATTTTCTTAAAATTATAAATGCGACTCAAAATTTTCAAATTGGTCCCCAACTTTTCCAAAATTACCATTTTCCCCCTAACTTCCAAAAATGGCCAATCGGTCCCAATTCTTTTAAACATTGACCAATTGACCCTCCAATATCTTTCTCATTGCCAATTGACCTCCAATTTTGAAGAATTACATTTAGGTTCTTCAATTTTTTGAAAACCCCAATTTCCTCCAATTTCACCCCTTTCTAATGACCAAATTTAATGTCTTCAAATTGTCCATTAAAATAACATTAATTGATCTAATTGGTGGCATGAATCGATTTCTACACTTCCATACAATCCAATTGAGCTTTGAATCTCGGCTTTTGGGTCCGAAACGAGCTCAAACAGAGCTTCGCCGGAAAATTAGATGTAGAGAGAGAAAGCTTCTAAAACTTACTATCGGAGGTGTGACGATCCAAGTTCTTGATCTGGGAAGGTAGCTCTCGTTCTCAAGGTCTTTCTAGGAACAAGAATTAGCACAATTGGTGTCGGGATCAATGGGAATTGATCTGGGAAGGTAGCTCTCGTTCTCAGGGTCTTTCTAGGAACAAGAATTAGCACAATTGGTGTCGGGATCAGTAGGAATTGTTCAATGAAATATAGCATTTTCTCTCTAGAGAACCGAACTATTCCAATGAAGAAGGGTCGATGTAAACCCCACACTTTTGAGTTAAGAAAAACTAGGAAAAGAACCGGTCAAACCGAGTAAGAAAACCGAGCTGGTTTACATTTGAGAACACGCAATATGGAAATTTACAACTTTTGGGTGATCTAAAGGGTTAATTAAACCTTGGAAAAGAAATTTAAGAAACTTTAGTAAATAAAAACCAAATTGGTTTAGATGAACTAGATTTTATAAGAACTTCAAAGTTAAGTGTGCTTACTCAAGATTAGTGTAAGGATGGGTGACCTGTTGGGAAGTATGAATTTTTTTTTGTCTCGAAATTTCAGTCAAAAATTTTTATGTACGCCTTATCATAATTAACTATAAATTAATATATATTTAATTAATGTAATTAATACCAACCTTATCATAATTAACCATAAATTAATATATATTTAATTAATGTAATTAATACCAATAATTTAATACCAAAATTAAATTATTAGAATTAATACTGAAATTAAATCATTGGAATTAATACCAATAATTTATGGCAATATTAATACTAGTAATAAATCTCGCCAATTTAAAACACGGGTTTTACACCTATATAAAGAGATCATGCTCATTTTATTCTCCTCACACCTGAACACTTTTCTCTCTCTCTCTACTGCTCCATTTCCCAGTGAAGCTTAAACCAGAGATTCGACTTCAACATTTTTCTTAACCTTGAAAGGAGAGGTCGGGCTCTTTAGAACCGGGGAGAAGACTACTATCTAGTAGTAAACTCCAATCAATCCCAGAATCGTTGGAGAAGCGCCGACATGATGGAATAGTGAAACAGTTCCAGCGGACTGAAGTTGCCCTATTTCGGCCAAGCTGAAATCAGCCATTTCAAGCCCTCCTCAGGCCAAACCAAGCCTTCCCAACACTTCCTTAGCCCTCCCACGGCTAAATTAGGACTGAAAGGTAAGCTAATTCGACTCCCCTCTGCAATTTTCGGTCGGTGCTAGAGAGAGAACCGACGAAATTTCAATGATAAAATTCTAACTCAATTCGGCATCAATTGATGCGATTCTTTATTCTAGGATAAACCTCAAGATGAGAGCTATATGCCCAGATCTAAAGCTCGGACTGCCATGCCATCACCGGTGAGAAATCGAAGCTTTCTCTCTCTATAGTTTATTTTCCGGTGAAGCTCCGTTTGAGCTCGTTCTAGTATTAAAATCTGTGATTCAAAGTTTTTTAGAATCGTATGAACATGTAGGAACTCAATTTCAACTCCAATTTCAATAATTTGAAGTGTTTGATTGGTCAATTTGATGAAATCAAATTCGTAGTGTTGAAGAGTTGAAATTGGGGGAAAAATTGGGGATTTTTGAAATTAAAAGGGCCAAAATACAATTTTATGAAATTGAGGGTCAATTGGGCATGAAAATAATGTTGGAGGACCAATTGAGGAATTTTGGAATTTTTGGGGCAAAACTTACCATTTTTTTAAAGGAAGGGAAAAATGATAATTTTGGAAAAATTGGGGAACCAAATTAGAAAATTGGGAAATTAGACCCCTTTTTGGTGAAATTGAATAAATTGAGATTCTAGTATAAATTTTAAAAGTTACGGGACTCAATTTGAGGAAAAACCGACATTAGGGACTTAAAGTTGAAGAGAAATAACTTTAGGGACCTAATTGCAAATAACTAAAAGTTTGGGTTTTCTCATTCATTGGAAATGAATGAAGGCTGTTATGTTGAGTAATAATGAACAAGGTTATTCATATCGTGTAGGAACATGAAATACCGGGAACGCCAGCAAGGAAAAGCTTGCGTGAATATAAAGAACTAGTTTAGTGGAATTCACGGCATTAACGGGTGAGTGGGTTTACTAACATCATATCCGGTTGGGATGATGAGCACGTCTTAAAGATAAAAACCACTTACCAGTTGTGAGTTTAAATTTTATGTAATACCCGGTAGGGAATGATAAGTACCTCGGTATAAAAACCCACTATTTAGTGGTATTTTATTCATCACCACTTAGAGAAAGTGATGTGAAAATTATGTGGAAAAACTATTTACCGGTTGTAAGTAGATCATACCCGGTTGGTATGATGAGACTTCCTCGAAGTAAGTTGAAAACCCGTTCACCGATTATGAACGGAGATGTCCTTATACTGGTTGGTATAATGATCAGTGAAAACCTATTTTGTCGGAAGTGTTCTCCCCTGACTGTGTGCCAATACTTAAACTATTTGGGAGACCTTCTTGACGGGAGCTCGAATAGCTGTTATAGGCCGGGGGCCCTAATTTTGGAACTTGTGGGCTAGAATGCCTAGTTTTTTTGAAAATCTCGTACAGTGGGTCCAAGGCCAGTTGGCACGAGCAAGAGCTCATAAACGAACATGATATATGTGCCATAAAACTTAATAAGTGAATTGTTTGGCTATGGTACCAAGATAGGACCGACATGCTTAGTCAACTAGCGGCAGTGCAACATGACAGGTCAACGGACTAGTCAAGACAAGCAACTACGAGTTGAGTTGAGAGTCGGGGCTGTTGGACCAGTGGCACCATATATTACATGGCTTGATAGGAAACATTGTTTGTGCATGCACTATGATTACGAGATCATCAATATGCCCATGAGAGGTAGTGATGTGTCCTAAGGGCCCTGGATGACCTGGTGAGTATAAGGGCAGATCGTCATTCCAGGTGTCTGTGCAAAATTTGGAGTAGCACCAAGCGCATGAGACCGGGGTGGGGGCAAGATGAGGTCTCTGTCCTCATACGGACACGAAGAAGTGATTTTGGTATTGTGGGTCGGATGTTGCGTACATCCACTCATTCCCAAGGTAGAAGTGGTCGTACTTCTATCCAGGTGGTAGGAAAGTCGCTCCGAAGCCACTAGTGGGTTCAGTAGTGATACTGACTTGCGAATGTGTGTTGGGTGATGACACACCAGTAACTAAGAAATAATGAAAAAACCCAAATTTTTAAATGAAGGGATTTTTGAAAAGAAAGGAGTCTGAAACACTACATATAAATTTTTTTCTTAAAAGTTAAAAGTAGACCTTTAAAAACCCATTCACTGAGTAGTCGTACTCACTCCCTCCCTTATATCCCTTTCAGGAAATCCCGAAAAACCTATCCTGAAAGACAATCAACTAAGATGTCTGTAAGACAGGTATGAAAAGTTTAAAATTTCATGCAGTTTTGATTATGCTATTCTAGGAAATGGTGCAGGTTTAAAGGACGTCTTACTCTTTATGGATTATAATAAGGAGAAACCCTTTAATAAACTGGGAGAGTGGCGGGTTGTTCACGGGGATCTGACTAAACCGGGTCAGGGTGTGACAGTCGAATTGTCTTGCCCTTTTCCTTTGGAGAGGTTATGTGATGGCTTTGGGGGCTAAGGGAGGGCTCGATTTGATTGCAGGAGGTCTAAATTGGTCGAATTCAGATCCGCCAAAAGAGGGCAGCTTCGGATTGACGAAGCTGCCTCACTGTTTGGGCTCGTCGTCTTTTACTCAACAATCCTTCGGTCGGATGGAGGTCGTCTTCGGGTAGTTGACTTCTTCTTGAGTTTGTAGGGCCCAAATTCGGCTTCTAAGGCTGAAGGAAGTACCCAAGTGGGAGCTATAGATTAAGCTTCGTTGAAAAACTAGGCACTTAAGAGGAAGAGTAGATTGGAGATGTGTGAAGGATGAATGGAGGGGAGCTCTTTATATAGGGAGCTTGGGGACCCTCCACTCCAATAGTTTCCATACTAGTCGTGCTCATCCTAATTAGAAATTGCCCAAATCGGAGGAAATTTCCTTAACTAGAAAAGGATAGAAAAATATTTCCTCAATGAATAGTGTCATCGGACGAAGGAGGAAGATGAAAATGTTCACACGTGCGAGCTTCTCCCGTGCGGACCAGCACGTGGCTTCATGTGATTGGCTTGTTCGGCTAACATGGGATCCCACTCAAACATTGCATGAGCCGTTGACCGGTTGACTGGACACGTGGTAGCCTCCCATTGGTTGCTAGTGTCTGCATGGCTACTGACCAGATATCCGTTAACCGGTCCCATTTGACCGAGTTTGGTGACCTAAAAATGAAAATCGTCCGATTTAGGCATGATTCGACTGGTTTTCTAAAAATTAAAAACTTTTAAATTAATATAAATTTATTTTCTATCTAATGCTGGCCTCAATTTTCCAAATTGATCTTTTTAATCCACCTAGAAAAATGAATTATTAAACTATTCACCACAATTCACCCTGGTTCAATCCAATTTAGGTCCGGTTCACCCTTAACTGGTTTGGTTTTCTCATCCAATTTGGATCATGGTTCTGCCCCATGATTTTTATGAACTTATTTTCTAATTTCCCATTTTAACCCATTGTTTACCATTTTTGGTTCATTAAACGGCTCGGTTTCCTCATGTAAGTCATCGGTTCTTTTCTCGATTTTCCTTGGTCTAAGAGGATGGGTTTCACAACTACCCTCCCATGACTGTTTGAACAAGCTTAAAACTTTTGGGAGGCTGTTCTAATACTGCATGGAACATGCAATACATGAGTAATGCCGTTTGAGTGGGCCCAAGGTCAATGGGCATGTGTGTGGACCCGTAAATAAGGTAAGGTCGATGTGCTTGAAAACTCTCATAAGAATTAGTGAATTGTGTGTGATCTCATTATAGTGCCGAAGCCGGACCGATGAACTCGTTGGGTTAGTAGTTGCTGAGTCAAAGCCAGGTCATAAAACTCATTGGGCTAGTAGTTACAATGTTGAAGTCGGTTTGGCGGGTCCGTAGGGCCAGTAACACCCAAGACGATGGCTATAAAAAATGAAAAACTGTTGATTTTACATGCATGAGATACAAAGCCATCGAGATGCCTAGTATGGGGTAGTGGTGGTTCCAAGGGCCGCTAGACTACCCATGAAGCATAAGGGCAGTCCGTTGTCTAGTTTGTCGAGGATCTCCAAATGCTTTATGTGCATTGAGACTGAGGTCGTAGGGGAAGAGGTCTCATCCCACAAAGCGGACACGAAGTATGGCTAGGGTTTGAGGGTCGAACAATTGATGTTCACTCAAACTCAGGGTAAAGGCCACGTACCTCTATTAGGGTGGACAGGAAAGAAGCTCCGGTCCATAAGTGGAACAACAGGGGACTGTTCTACGAACGTATGATCCCTTTTTATGATAAAAGGGTGTGTGATTGTGTGCCAACCGGAGCAGGGGTAGACAATGGAACACCATGAATGTATAGAACACCTAAACAAATACATCTCTAAGATTTTTCCCACTCACTAAGTTGTGAAACTCATCCCATCTCCTTAACATTTTTTTTCAGGAAGGAAAAGATTGTCCAAGAACTTCCTTCGCCAAGTCTCAAAACCCAAGTATGACTTTCGCTAGCAGTTTTGTACAATTTCATTCTTGGGAACATGGTAGACAATACGCCTAAATCTTCAAGATCTGGGGGAGGAGTGATTCTTTGAGGTCTAGGAGAGTGGTGGGTTGATCATGGGGTTCCGACCAAACCGGGTCGGGGCATGACATATATATCCTAACAGAGGAATAATTGATCTAATTAAATTAGAGTAGAAGGTAAACTTGCAATTGGAATGTAGGTTGGGATAAAGGACCAATTACAAGGGAAGTATACTCTGAAGAGTTGAAGGAGCAAGTTAAACTCAAGAAATGGGTAAGCATGAAGATAACATTGATTCATCTCATAACAAGTAGGGATGGGTGGCATACCCCTAATAAAAGGGATATGGAAATGTAGTCCGAAGGAAGTGGAGTCTCGAGAAAGGATGCACTCTAGTCAGACGTGATTAAAGGAATAACAACAAACACTAAGATTAATTCCAATCCACGCCCAATTAATAGATTTTAAGGTTGGATGTTTGAGCATAATGTAGAGAACATGGAATAAGACTCGATAATAAGATAGTCCTCAGATAGGAAATAAAGGGCGAAATTGGAATTTAATTCGGTGAAGGATTAAAGGTGAACGAAAGCTCCAATACAAAAGGTTGTAAGGATATGAAGGAAGGAAACCTTCAAGAAATGGTAAGAAGGTTGAACGCACAGTTCCAAAGATGAAAATCTCTACTTCAAAGTATGAGAGTAGAGGATGAAACCAACGAAGGAAACTCCTTTATGTGAATTCAAGGAATGAACAAGTAAACCATAAGGAATCAACTCGGAATAAAGAACCGTAAAATGGTCACGAGCGAGTAGTGATGGATTGAAGAAAGGAAATCCTTGAGTAAGGATGCCATTGGATATACTGAAGAACATAAGGGAGGGAAATCCCAAGTATGTCGATTTGTTAAGATGTGATCGGGAAACCTGATAGTTGGATCTGGAAAAGCCTAACAAGGAAGTTTGTGAGGGACGAGTAGATAAGGAAAACCGACACGATCATGAAATGCATGACGTTAAATGTAAAGGGAGTTGTAGGTCCAACAGTCTCAAGGAAATATGACTTGCAAGGAAGAGTCAATTATTTAAGCATGATACTGTCACACAAAAGTATTTGGATGGACCGAAGTTTAATAATGAAAGGAGGGAGGAAGCAGTATAAGATAAAAAAGGGATAATACAAAAACTTCCGAGATTAAGGACGAAAAGCTCGAAAGGATGCCGAGCTAAAGAGCTTCAAAGATCAAGGAAATAAATAGAAGTAGAGATGGTCGGACATTTATGGAACTCCCTATCCAGTGATCTAGATTAAAACCCTCAAGAGGAAGGGTCTTACCCTTAAGAGGAGTAAGAATTGGACCTAAGGAAGTAACTTTGGACTAGTGGGTAAGACATGTCTGATCGTAATAAACTCCATGGAGTAAGCGGATAATTAAAAGGAAAAGAAATCCCTTAAGTACGTTATCTAAAGGACTAAATGAAAGATGAAATTATAGTGGTATTTTGCCCAGGGAAAAAGAGTATGAGCAAGGAAATGTTCAAAGAAAAGGAAGTGGGAGGTCGGATCACCACGAAATTCTTCTCCTCAAGCGCGAATACCAAATCGTGTCATTTAGAGTGATGGAAAATAATTAATAAAAAGACACCCCAAAACATGGAGAGTAAATATGTCCAAAAGGGCGGACATGCATGAAAGATGTCCAAAGTAGATGCAACCAAGATGGGGACATACCCCACGATGTCATATCAAAGAAAACCCCAAGTGGACATCAAAGTAAATTATTCCCTATTCAAAGAATGCATAACTAAGTTTTAGGGACAAAACTCCTAAAAGGTGAAGAGAATTGTGAAACTCGTCCTCTCAAGCCAAGGAAATCGGGAAAGGAAATAAAAAATTTTCATGAGTAAACCGAGAACCTAAGTGAACCGAAATTGTTAAAGAAGGGTTAAAACGGTAATTTGGAAAATCCCAAGTAACCATGAAATCATAAAAATCACGGAGAAGAACCATGAAGAGGATTGGATGTGAAAACCGGACCAATTCAAGGTGAACCAGACTTGAATCCGATTGAACTGAATTAAACCCTGAAGAACCAGTTTAATAATCCATTTTTCTAGGTTGCTTAAACATGTCAATTTGGAAAATTGAGGACATTACTAGATAGTAAATGAATTTAGATAAATTTTGACATTTTTAATTTTTAGAAAATCGGTAAATTGGGTTTGAACCGACTGATTTACGATTTCGGGTCACCGAACCCGGTTGGACCAGACCGGTCAACGAACAGTGCCATCTCCTTCCTTAAGATGACAACACTGTTTATGGAAGGATTCTAGCTTCCATTTCCGGTAAGGGAATATTCCCTCTGATAGTGGCAGTTTTGTGGAGTGTATAAGCTCGACCAATATGGAAACAGGTAGAGCCAAGGGTCCTCGAGCTCCTTATATAAAGAGCTCCCTTTCATTCAATCTCCTCACACCTCAAACACTCGAAGAAGAAGTGCTCTATTTCCCGATGAAGCTTGAACTAGAGCTCCGACTTAGGCACTTCTTTCCACCTCAAAAGGAAAATTTGGGTCCCATACATTTTGAGGAAGTCAGCTACTTAACAGCACACTCCATTCCACCTGAGGACCACTTGAGAAGTGTCGACAGGTCCAAATAGTGAAGCTGCTTCGTAGGACACGAAGATGCCCTGTTCTGTCAGTTTCCAATTCAGCCATCCCCGACCTCTTACGCCCAAACCAAGTCCTCCTTAAGTCTTTCTAGCCTACTCTTGACCTCCCAAAGTACCCACGTAAGACATTTTAGTCCTACCTTTTGGAATAACTTAATTCTAGAGAGAGAAAGTGCGTAGAATGCAGTGATGAAATTCCCACTGCTTAGGACGAGAATTGGAGTGACTTTTGATCCTCGAAGGACCCCCTAGTCAAGAGCTACCATCCCAAATCGAGAGCTCTGACTACCACAACTCCATTGGTAAGCTTACGAAGCTTTCTCTCTCTACTTCTAGTTTTTCGGCGAAATATCGTTTGATCTTACTTCTGAGCGAAATGAAGTGTTTGAAAGCTTAAAATTATGAGGGAGACCAAGGGAGGATGATTCTAAGCATGAATGGGAACAATTACCCATATTTGGGTGGCCAATACAACGAAATAAGCTTTCAGGGCCAACTTGCAAGTTTTGGGGAAAATTAGGCAATTTGAGAATTTTGGGAAAATTGGGGGTGAATTGTAATTTAAGAATAAATGGAGGATTTTGATGAAATTAACTTCCAATTGAGGTCAAATTAGGCAATTGGATGATATTGAGGGCCAATGAGCAATGTTTGGAAATTTAAGGACCAATTGGAAAATTTGGATAAATTAAAGACCAGTTGATAATTTTGGAAAATTAAGGACCAATTGTTGATTTGGGAAAAAAAATAAGGACCCATAAGTGATATTGGAAATCCTAAGGACTTAATTAGAAGTAAGAGAGCATTAGGAACCTAAAGTCAATGATTATGAATTTTAGGGACCTAATTGTGATAAGGCAAAAGTGGGGGCCTAGTTGCAAATACGTGAAAATAAGAGGTATTCATGCCAAAAATATTCCTTACGAGAATGCTCGAACTGTATAGGAATGGGTGAATAAAGACGTGTGCAAGAGAGTACAACAAGGACAAACAAGTCATATTCATCGGGTGAGTGGGACATTTTAAACTTCATACTCGGTTGGGGTGATGAGTACTTTTTTTAAAATGAAAAACCACTATGAGTGGGATTTTCCATCATCATGTCGAGTTGGGATGGTGAGTGCATTCTAAGCTTAAAAATCATTTTTCTAGAACTGATCTCCCCTGACTGTGTGCATGTGCAACTAATTAAAAATTTTAGGTGACTTTTTTTTTTATGAGAGCTCGGAAAGCTCCAATAGGACGGATGCCTCGATTTTTTTAACTTATATGGCTCATGGCCTAGTTTGAAAAACTTGGGAAGTGGGCTTAAGGCCTGTGGGTATGGATTGGAGCCCATAGACAAACATGATGGTAAGTGCCATGAAAACTCTCATAACTGGCTAATTTTGTGTGACTCCCCATAGTGCCAAATCCGGATCGACAAGGCTCAATAGGCTAGTGCAGTGCAAGGAGACCAGGTGGACGGACCGATCATGCAAACAACTACTTTCAGGGTAGGCTTTCCAGGATTTCCTGAAATGGATATAAGAGAGGGGGTGAGTACGACTACTTAGTGAATGAGTTTTTAAAGGTCTACTTTTAACTTTTAAGAAAAATATTTATATGTAGTGTGCCAGACTCGTTTATTTTAAAAAATCCCTTCATTTAAAAATTTGGGGTTTTCCATTATTTCTTAGTTACCGGTGTGTCATCACCCAACACACATCCTTTATCATGAAGGTTACACACACTCGTGAGTCAATATCACTACTGAACCCGCAAGTGGCTTCGGAGCGACTTTTCTTGCCACCTGGATAGAAGTACGACCACTTCTACCCTGGGAATGAGTGAATGTACGGGACATCCGATCCATAGTCCCAAAATCACTTCTTCATGTCCGTATGAGGACAGAGATCTCATCCTGTCCCCACCCCGGTCTCATGCGCTTAGTGCTACTCCAGATTTCGCACAGATAGCTGGAACGACGATCTGCCCTTATAGCCACCAGGTCGTCCAGTGCCCTTAGGACGCATCACTACCCCTCATGGGCGTCTTGATGATCCCGTACTCATAGTGCATGCACAAACAATATTTTCTATATTACCATGTAATCTGTGGTGCCACTGGTCCAACGGCCCCGACTCTCAACTTAACCCGAAGTTATTTGTCTTGACTGGTCCGTCGACCTGTCATGTCGCACTATCGCTAGTTGACTGAGCATATCAGTCCTAGCTTGGTACCATGGCCAAACAATTCATTTATTAAGTTTTATGGCACATATATCATGTTCATTTACGAGCACTTGCTCGTGCCAACTAGCCTTAGGCCCACTGTACGAGATTTTCAAAATCGGGCATTTAGCCCCCAAGTTCCAAAACTGAGGCCCCCGACCTATACGAGTTATTCGAGCTTCTGTCAAAAAGCTCTCCCAAATAGTTTAAGCATTGGCACACAGTCAGGGGAGAACACTTCCTACAAAATAGGTTTTCACTGTCCATTATACTGATCGGTATAAGTACGTCTCCGTTCATAACCGATGAACGGATTTTCAACTTCCTTCGAGGAAGTCTAATCATACCAACCGGGTATGATCTACTTACAAATGATAAGTAGTTTTTCTGCAAAATTTTCACATTACTTCCTCTAAGTGGTGATGTTTAAAATATTACTAAACAGTGGGTTTTTATACCGAGGCACTTATCATCCCCAACCGGGTATGATATATAATCCCACTCAAAACCGGTAAGTGGTTTTGAAATTTTAAGTTGTGCTCATCATCCCAACCGGGTATGATGTTAGTAAACCCACTCACCCATTAACGCGGTGAATTCCACTTGACCGGTTCTTTGTATTCACGCGAGCTCGTCCATGCTGGTGTTCTCGGTATTTCGCGTTCCTACATGATATGAACATCCTTGTTCATTATTACTCGGCATAATAGCCTTAATTCATTTCCAATGAATGAGAAAACCCAAACTTTTAGTTATTTGTAATTAGGTCCCTAAAGTTATTTCTCTTTAACTTTAAGTCCCTAATGTCGATTTTTCCTCAAATTAAGTCCCGTAACTTTTAAAATTTATCTTGGGACATCAATTTATTCAATTTCACCAAAAAGGGGTTTAATTTTCCAAATTTCCAATTTGGTCCCCCAATTTTTCCAAAATTACCATTTTGCCATTCTTTTACAAAAATGGTAAGTTTTGCCCCAAAAATTCCTAAATTCCTCAATTGATCCTCCAACATTATTTTCATGCCCAATTGACCCTCAATTTTATAAAATGCATTTTGGCCCTTTGAATTTTGAAAATCCCCAATTTTCCCCAAATTTCAACTCTTCAACACTACAGAATTTGATTTCATCAAATTGACCGATCAAACACTTCTAGTTATTGAAATTGGAGTTGAAATTGAGTTTCTGCATGTTCATACGATTCTAAGAAATTTTGAATCGCAAATTTAAATGTTGGAACGAGCTTAAACGCAGCTTCGCCGGAAAACAGACTATAGAGATAGAAAGCTTCGATTTCTCACCGGTGAGGGCAAGGCGGTCCGAGCTTTCAATCTAGGCAGATAGCTCTTATCTTGAGGTTTATCCTAGAATCAAGAATCGCATCAATTGATGTCTAATTGAGTTAGAATTTCATTATTGAAATACTATCGGTTCTCTCTCCAACACCGACAGGAAATTATAGAGTGGAGCCGAATTGGCTTACCTTTCAGTCCTAATTCGGCCGTGGGAGGGCGGAGGAAGTGTTGGAAAGGCTTGGTTTGGCCTAAGTAGGGCTCAAAATGGGCAATTTCAACTCAGCCAAAATAGGGCAACTTCGGTCCGCCGGAGCTGCTTCACTATTCCATCATGTCGACGCTTCTCTAGTGATTCTCAGATTGACTGGAGTTTACTATCAGATAGCTGACTTCTCCCCGGTTCTAAAGAGTCTGACCTCTCCTTCCGAGGTTAAGAAAAATTTTCAAGTCGAAGCTCTGGTTTAAGCTTCACCGGGAAATAGAGCAGTAGAGAGAGTGATAGAAGTGTGCGGGTGTGAGGAGAATGAATGGGGATGACGTCTTTATATAGGTATAAAACCGTATATTAAATGGGAAAGATTTATTACTAGTATTAATATTGCCATAAATTATTGGTATTAATTCCAATAATTTAATTTCGGTATTAAATTATTTGTATTAATTCCAATAATTTAATTTAGGTATTAAATTATTGGTATTAATTACAATAATTAAATATATATATATATATATATATATATATATATTAATTTATGGCTATTTATGATAACGCGTAAGTTCGCATAAAAAGTTTTGATCGAAATTTCGGGTTACAAAATTATTGGCATTAATTACAATAATTAAATATATATATTAATTTATGGCTATTTATGATAAGACATAGGTTCGCATAAAAAAGTTTTGACCGAAATTTCGGATTACAAAAAAAATAATGCTTCCCAGGAGGTCACCCATCGTCACACTACTCTCAAGAAAGCACATTCAACTTCAAAGTTCTTATAAATTCTAGTTTACCTGAACCAATTTGATTTTTCTCTTCTAATTTGTCTTAAATTTCTTTTCCAAGGTTTAATGAACACTTTGGATTACCCGAAAGTTGTAAATTTCCAAATTGCTTGTTCCCAAATGATCGGGTTTGTAAACCGGCTTGGTTTTCTTACTCGGGTTGACCAGTTCTTTCCCGGTTTTCCTTAACTCAAAAGTGTGGGGTTTACAACTACGGAGCCCATGTCGAGAGTCGGGGCCGTTGGCATCAAAGATAATGGTATATTAATCCTAAGACTATTGTTTGTGCATGCACCAAGATACGGGACCATTGAGACGCCCAAGAGTGGTTGTGTTGGTTCTGAGGGCTGCTAAATGACTAGGATATGATAAGGGAAGTTTTGTCATGCCAGTGAGTCGTGAAGTTCAAAGTAGCTTCTTCCGAGATCGGGGCAGGGTTAGGATGAGGTATGTAAACGCTACCCTTAGGAGTTAAGGAAATCTGAGAAAGAACTAGTCAAACCGAGTGAGAAAACCAAACTGGTTCACAAACCTCGACCACTAGAGAACGGGAAAATTGAGAAATTTATAACTCCCGAGTGACCCAAAGTGTCAGGAAAACCTTTAGGATAATTTGGGAAAGAAAACTAGACCGGTTCAAGTGAACCGATTTCGAATCGGATTGAACCGGTTTGGACCATCATTGAACTAGTTGCTAAATTCATTTTTCTAGGTGGCTTATAAAATTCAAATTTAAGAATTGAGGCCACTATTAGATAGAGAATGAATTTAGAAAATTTTAATTTTGAAAAACTCAGTCGAATCGGGCTCGAACCGGTCGGTTTAAGTGTTGAACTCGGTTTGGAACAGTGTCATCTTCTTCCTTAAGATGACAACACTGTTCACTTGTCGGAAAATTAAGTAGCATCGGTGAAGATGAAAAGTCTTCGGCCAGGGAGTTTCAAGCAATGAATGACCGCTATAAAGGTGCCAATCGGACGATCAAGAAGTTCCCAAATTTTCTATATAAAGAGCCCCTCCTCATTCATCCTTCTCACACTTGAAAACTTTACTCTCTCCCTACTGCTCCATTTTCTGGTGAAGCTCGAACCAGAGCTCTGACTTGGGCACTTTTCTGAGCCAAATAAGGCAAGGTCAGGTTCTTTAGATCCAGGGAGAAGTCAGCTACCTGACGGTAATCTCCATTTGCTCCGAGGATCACAAGAGTGATCGAATTGTGAAGCAGCTCCAGCGGACCAAAGCTGCCTTGTCACGTCCCGACCCGGTGTGGTTGGATCCCCGTTAATAGCCTGCCACTCTCCTAGTTTATTAAAGGGTTTCCACTTATTATAAATCGTAAAGAGTAAGGCATCCTAAGGTTCATGCTAGAATCAAGAATCACATCAATTGATGCCAAATTCAGTTAGAATTTCATCATCAAAATTCTACCAGTTGTCTCTCTAGCACCAGCTGGAAATTGTAGAGGGGAGCCGAATTGGCTTACCTTTCAGTCCTAATTTGGCCGTGAGAGGCTGAGGAAGTGATGGAAGGGCTTGGTTTGGCTTGAGGAGGGCTCGAAATGGCTGATTTCAACTCTACCAAAACATGGCAACTTCGGTACGTCGGAGCTGCTTCACTATTCCATCATGCCAGCATTTCTCCGGCGATCCTCGGAGCAAACAGAGACTACATGCGTGTAGTTGACTTCCCCCCGGTTATAAAGAGCCCGACCTCTTCTTCTAAGGTTAAGAAAAATGCTCAAGTCAAAGCTTTGGTTCGAGCTTCACTAGGAAATTGAGTAGTAGAGAGAGAGAGAAGTGTTCAAGTGTGAGGAGAATGAATGGGGATGAGCTCTTTATATAGTTGTAAAATTATGTATTAAATGGGTTTACAACTTCTTCCCTCTACTTATGAGTTTTGTCTTCAAAACTCGTGCATTGCTTAAATGGGGAATAATTTTCTCTTTCATACCGTTTGTATTTACTCATTACTGCCTCCATTCTATCCACCATGCCAACATACTATTGCCATTTGAAATCATTTTCTTGGGGATTTTTCCCTATCCCCTTTTTCCTTGGAAATTTATTTTAACATTTTCCAATGAATGAGATCCCTCCTAGGATCTTTTCATACCTTCCTTTATCTCCCTATCATTTTGGGATTCTACCTTCCAACTTGACCAGTGTTTCCATATGGGTGTAACCCGTATACTCAATTCCTTTAAGTTACAACCCATTAGCTCATACTGTAATCTTTATGACATGATCCTTAATAAATGTTCATGATTCCTTCCCTTCCATTTAACTTCATCACACTTTAATAAATAATTTTTCCTTCCACGAGTCATATCATTTTAGTCATTTGGACTTATGTATCCTTAGTAGAGTAAGGTACTTTAGCACGGTTTATTTCAGAAATATTTTCCCATCCATCATCAAACTTCTAATTCGTGAAGTCATGGAATTTTCATCCATCCATGGCATTTGGTAAAATTCCTTAATTTTCATGAACATCATCCAAATGTTTAATAATTATTCCTTCATTGCTTATCCATTCATGACTTTTTTTTTGTAAATCTCCATTTTAGTAATTCAAACTTTCTTCGTACCAATTCTTGCTATTTAATCCATTAAATGGTACTTCTACGAAGCTTTATCGGAGGCTTTATGCTTATTCTTCCAAGTTTTTCTCATTCGTCTCTTTAATGACAACCTTGAGAGGTTCCACTTTCTCTTCTAGCATCCACTCACTTTGTGGACTTTATCCTTATTAACTACTCAAACTTACTTACTCAGAGTAGTTTTATCTATTGTTATCATTAGTCTTTTATGGTTAGGTTCTTTTCATTTCTTCAGCTTTATTCTCCAGATCCAACCACTCATCCTAGGTGGTTAGCAACTATTTCTTGTACCCATTTTGGCTAGATTATTTTGAATGCTTCACGCCATTCCCAATTGGCACCACTCTTACCATACTTCATATCTTTGTCATTTCGTTTGAGAGCATCATTCGTGCCACTACTCCCTTTGTTCTTTTAAACCCTTTCTCTCCATGTTTTGGGTGTGTCCATTTTTCATCAATTATTTTGCCATCGTTCTTAATGTCATGATTTGACATTCAAACTTGAGGTGAAGATCTCTTAGCGATCTCACCTCCCCTTTCCTTTTCTTTGCTCATATGATTACCTTGGGCGAAATTCACTATAGCGACTCTTTTATTCATCCTTTAGGAAACATCCTTGAGGGGTTTCCCTCCCTTCGAGTATCCACTTACTCTGTGGAATTTATTATGATTGACTTCTCTTACCTGTCTACCCAAAAGTATTTTCTTAGATCCAATTATTATGCTATTTATGGTTAAGACGCTCTCTCTTGAGGTTTCCATCCAAACGATAATCCAAATCACAAGATTGACAACTTTCAAAAGTACTGCTCAATTATTTGGTTGTTTCTCTATCGTTATAAATATTTAGCAAGATGCCCTTTTGAACTTTTCGTTCTTCTCTCTTCTTACCTTGGAGTTATTAGCTTTGCTCATTTGGTCATGTGGTGGCCCTTGAGTTAATCATGAACTCTACTTTTGATACAATTATATAACAATCCTCATAAGGAACTCATGATCATTCTATTACCCTTTTTTACTTCTTTATTTCCTCTGATTTCAATCCCCCCTAGATTGTTTTCTAGAAATTTAGGTCTACCAATTCCCTTCCGTAAAGTTTATTCTTTACTTGGTCTAATGGAGATGGTAAACCCCGTTTCCACATAGTGAGAAAGTTGAGCTAGCGAATCGTGAAATTTTGAGTAAGAACCGAGGTTAAACCCAACCAGAAATCAATAATTAATGGGCAAAATGAAAAATTTAAAAATCAAAAGTGGCCAATAAATATAAAAAAAATCATGGTAAATAGCCATGGATGAAATGGGGTGTAAGAATTGGATCGATTTAGGTCGAAACGGACCTAAACCGTATTGAATTTAGATTAACAGTATGAAAACGATTCAAATATTTATTTTTATAGTTAGTTTAAAACTTTTAAAATTATTTAGTGATTTTTTTAGAAACACTTTATGGTAGAAAAATAGTGTTAAATCTCTTATTCTAGCATTATTGCCACTACTAAAAAACCATAAAATTCTAAAAATATTAAATAACCTTAACAAATGTTAAAAAATTTAAATCGAAAAAAAAGCTAAAAAAATCTAAAATCACTAAAAAACAATTAACAAACCCTATAATAGCCTAAAATTTCTAAAAATTTTTTTTAAAATATAAAAAAACATCAACTCTTCAAAATTAAAAAAAAACTATAAAAATATTATAATTTTAAAAATGCTAAAATCCAAAAAAATGATGAAATATTATTAAAAAAACTTTAAAAAACACAAAAAATATAAAAAAATATATAATATTATTCTAGCATTATTCCCCACTAAAAATATTGTACAAAAAAAATACTAAAAATACTAAAAATACTATAATTTTAAAAATCCTAAAAAATTAAATATAATATTAAAAAACACTAAAAATCACAAAAAACATTTAAAAACTTTTAAAATGCTAATTTAACTAAAATTCCTAAAAACACAAAAAACAATAAAAGTATAGAAAAACTTAAAGCCATAAAAATTATTTAAAATCTAAAAAAATTCTAACAAATAGTAAAAAATCTAAAATATCCTAAAAATTATTAAAAAACTAAAAACACTACAATTTAAAAAAACATAAAATTTAAAATTTAAAAAAATGTATAAAATATTTTCAAAAACACCAAAAATACTAGAAAATTTAGAAACTCTAAAAAATTAAATAAAAACTCTAAAAATACTAAAACCCATAAATACCAAATAATTATAATCCCCCTCCCCCCAAAAAAAAATCTAAAATAATAAATACAATAAAAACCGTAAAAATTAATAAATCTTAAAAATTCTAATAAATCGAAAAAACCTAAAATATTCTATTTATTACAAATAATACTAAAAATCCTAAAATTCTAAAATAACCCTAAAAATTCTAAAAAATAAATCCTAAAAAATATCTAAAACTCTAAAAATACTAAAAAAGATCTAAAATCGTAATAAATTAAAATTCTAAAACAACTTAAAAAATCATTAAAAAGTTAAATAAAACCTTAAAATGAGTAAAAACCATAAATAACCCCCAAAAAAGACCATAACACTCTCAGAACCATTAAAAATATTAAAACTCTAAAATCGTAAAAAAACCATAAAATATCTTACAAATAATAAAAAAACTAAAAAAATACTCAAAATTCTAAAAATTTTAAATATTCAAAATATAAAAACAAACGCTAAAAATACTAAAAAATATAAAAATCCTAAAAACTAATAAATGCCATAAATGATCGTAAAATTACTAAGATATCATAAAAAAACTTTAAAATTCCTAAAAAATTCTTAAAAATCTAAAAAAAATGTAACCAATCGCAAAAAATTTAAAATATTCTCAAAATAAAAAAATACTAAATCCCTAAAATTCTATTATATAACACTAAAATCCCTAAAAAAATCTAAAATTTCTAAAAATTCGAAAGGTTAAACAAACCTAAAAAAATCTAACTATCCTAAAATACTAACAAAATATAAAATCATTAAAAATACTAAGATAACATATGAACCCTAAAAGACAAAATAATCATAAAAAGCATAAAAAAAGTTCTAAAAAACTTAAAGAACAATACAAACTACAAAAATATTAAAAATGTAAAATCCTTAAACACTAAAAATCCCTAAAATAATGCATACAAATCTAAATAAACACTAAAAATTATAAATAAAACAATAAAAATACTAATATATCATAAAAAATATATAAAAAATCAAAGAATCATAAAACCCAATAAAAGACCCTAAAAAACTATAAATATCCTAAAAATCTTGAAAATTCTATCAAATCATTAAAAACCTAAAATTTTATAAAAATATTAAAAATAGAAAAACCCTAAATATCTAAAATAATAATCCTAAAAATCCCTAAAAGCCTCAAAAACTCTAAATAATACTAAAAAGAATAAAAAACCATAAAATTAATTAGATACGGTAAAAATATTAAAACAATAAATAATCATAAAAAGCGTTAAAATTTCCTAAAAATCCTTAAAATACTAAAAATCATTAAAACACAAATGTTTTAAAAATTCTAAAAACATTAAAATTTTCAAAAAAATCTAAAAAAATTCTAACTAATCATAAAAAAAATGATATACCATAGAAATACAAAAAAACCTAACATTCAAACAAAATCCTATAAATCACTAAAAACCTCAAAATTATAGAAAAATTCAAAAAATGCAAACAAAGATCCTATAACCATAAAAATATAACAAATTATGTAAAAACCTAAAATATTCTAAAATAGAAGAAAATACTAAAAACCCTAAAATTCTAAAATACTCAAAAAAATCCTAAAAAGCCTAAAAAATTTTAAAACAAAATACCAAAAAATATAAAATCTTAAAAAAAAATATAAACCAATAAAAAACCCTATAAATACTAAGATACCATAAAAAACTAGAAAAGTTCCCATATATACGAAAACACTTAAAATCTTAAACAATCACATAAAATATTAAAAAATCCAAAAAAAAATCCCCAAAACGACTAATAGACAACTCAAAAAATCATACAACTCCCTAAAAACATAAAAAAACCATAAAAGATGAAAAACATTAAAAAATTTCTAATAATACATAAAAATACTAAAAAATTCTAACAAATTGTAAAAAACCTAAAATATAGTAAAACCTACTAAAAACCCAATAATTCTATGATATAACCCTAAAACACTAATAATCCCTAAAAAAACTAAACATTTTAAAAATTAAAACAAATCATAAAAAAATTTAAAAACACTAAAATGATAAAAAAAATCTAATAACCCTAAAAATGATAAAACCCTAAAAATACCAAGATACCATCAAAATTCTAAAAACCAAATTATCGTAAAAACACAAAAAAAGACCAACAAATCCTAAAAACTACAAAATACTAAAACCGAAAAAAATCCTAAAAATACTTAAAAACCCTAAAAAATTACAACAAATCACAAAAAACCTAATATATCCTATAAAATAAAAAAACTACAAGAAACCCTAAAATTATAAAACATTTCTTAGGGTTTCTTATCGGTACTTAAAATTTCACATGATTTTTTTAGGGATTCATAGAGTTTTTTAGCGTATCTTAGGATTTTTTAGCATTTTTTTACCATTTCTTAGGGTTTCTTAGCGTTACTTAGCGTTTCTAAGAGTTTCTTAGTATTTATTAGCATTACTTAGCATTCGATAGGGTTTTTAGGTTTTCTTAATATTTTTTAGGGATTCATAGTGTTTCTTAGAGTTTTTTTAGCGTTTCTTAGTCTTTTTTAGGATTTTTTTAGCATTTTTTACCGTTTCAAAGGGTTTCATAGCATTTTTTTAAGGCTTGTAAGCGTTACTTAGCATTTGTTAGTATTTCTTAGGGTTTCTTAGTGTTTCTTAGCATTTCTTACGATTTCTAAGCATTTTTAGGGTTTCTTTGCGTTTCTTAAGATTCCTTAGGGTTTTTAAGAGTTTCTTAGCATTTCTTAGGGTTCCTAGGGCTTCTTAGAATTTCTTAGCATTTCTTAGGGTTCCTAGGGCTTCTTAGAATTTCTTAGCATTTCTTAGGGTTTGTTAGGGTTTCTTAGGGTTTTTTTAGCATTTCTTAAGATTGTTTTAGCATTTCTTAGGGTTTCTAAATATTTCTTAGGTTTTCTTAAGGTTTCTTAGGGTTTCTGAGTGTTTCTTATAGTTTTTTTTTGGTTTCCTAGGGTTTCTTAGGATTTTTTACCGTTTCTTAGGGTTTTTAGCATTTTTTAGGGTTTCTTAAAGTTAGTTATCGTTTGTTAGGGCTTCTTAATATTTTTTAGGATTTCTTAGCATTTCTTAGCCTTTCATAGGGCCTCTTAGGATTTCTTAGTATTTCTAAGCACTTCTTAGGGTTTCTGAGGATTCTATAGGGTTTCTTAGGGTTTTTTTAGGGTTTCTTAGGATTCTATAGGGTTTCTTAGGGTTTTTTAGGGTTTGTTAGGATTTTCTAGGGTCTCTTAGCATTTCTTAGGGTTTCATAGGGATTCTTAGCGTTTCTTAGGGTTTCTCATGATCTCTTAGCGTTTGTTACGGTTTACTAGTGTTTCTAAGCATTTCTTAGGGTTTCTAAGGGCTTCTTAGGGTTTTTTAGTGTATCTTAGGGTTTCTTAGGATTTCTTAACATTTGTTAGCATTGCTTAGAGTTTCTTAGTTTTTATTAGGGTTTCATAGGGTTTTTTTCAGCATTCTTAGAGTTTATTAGGGTTTCTTAGGTTTTATTAAGCATTTCTTAGGGTTTCTGATGACTTCTTAGGGTTTCCTAGGGTATCTTAGGGTTTCGTAGGATTTCTTAACATGTTTTAGTTTTTATTAGAGTTTCTTAGGTGTTATTAGGGTTTCATAGTATTTTTTAGGCATTCTTAGAGTTTATTAGGGTTTCTTAGGTTTTATTAAGCATTTCTTATGGTTTCTTATGTTTTAGTTTAGTGTATCTTAGGTTTTATTATATTTTATTAGGGTTTCATAGGGTTTTGTAGGGTTTTTTTAGAGTTTATTAGGCTTTCTTAGTGTTTCTTAGAGTTTCTTAGGATTTTCAGCATTTCTTACAGTTTCTTAGGTTTTGCTAAGGTTTATTAGTGTTTTCTTAGCATTTCTTAGAGTTTCTTAGCGTTACTTAGCATTTCTAAGTATTTCTTAGGGTTTGTTAGCGTTTCTTAGGGTTTATTAGGTTTTCTTAGAATTTTTTAGGGTTTCTAACGGTTTCATAGTGTTTCTTAGCATTTCTTATAGTTTCTTAGGGTTTTTAGAGTTTTTTAGCGTTTCGTAGGGCTTCTTAGGATTTCTTAGCATTTCTTGGGGTTTCTTAGCGTTTCTTGGAGTTTCTTAGTATTTATTAGCGTTTCTTATGGTTTTGTAGGATTTCTAAACATTTCTTATGCTTTCTTAAGGTTTCTTAGCATTTCTTAGGGTTCCATAAGATTTCTTAGCGTTTCTAAGTGTTTTTTTATAGTTTTTTTTGGGTTTCCTAGGGTTTCTTAGGATTTCTTACCGTTTCTTAGCATTTTTTAACGTTACTTATCTTTTCTTTGGGCTTCTTAGTATTTTTAGGGTTTCTTAGGGTTCCTTAGCTTTACATAGGGCTTCTTAGGATTTCTTAGTATTTCTTAGTGCTTCTTAGGGTTTCTTAGGATTTTCTAGGGTTTCTTAGCATTTATTAGGGTTTCTCAAGGTCTCTTAGCGTTTGTTAGGGTTTCTAGCGTTTCTTAGTGCTTCTTAGTGTTTCTAAGGGGCTTCTTAGGGTATCTTAGGATTTCTTAACATTTTTTAGCGTTTCTTAGAGTTTCTTAGGTTTTTATTAGAGTTTATAGGGTTTTTAAGCATTCTTAGAATTTATTAGGGTTTCTTAGGTTTTATTAAGCATTTCTTAGGGTTTCTGAGTGCTTCTTAGGGTATCTTAGAGTTTCATAGGATTTCTTAACATGTTTTAGTGTTTCTTAGGTTTTATTAGTATTTCATAAGGTTTTTTAGGCTTTTTTAGAGTTTATTAAGGTTTCTTAGGTTTTATTAAGCATTTCCTAGGGTTTATGAGGGCTTCTTAAGGTATCTTAGTGTTCCTTAGGATTTGTTAACATTTTTTAGCGTTTCTTAGGTTTTATTAGGGTTTCATAGGGTTTTTAGGGATTCTTAGACTTTATTAGGGTTTCTTAGGTATTATTATATTTTATTAGGGTTTCATAGGGTTTCTTAGAGTTTATTATGCTTTCTTAGAGTTTCATAGTATTTCTTAGGATTTTTTAGCATTTCTTTCCATTTCTTAGGGTTTCTTAGCGTTACTTAGCGTTTCTAAGGGTTTCTTATTATTTCTTAGCGTTACTTTGCATTTCATAGGGTTTTTAGGGCTTCTTAGTATTTTTTTAGGGATTCATAGCGTTTCTTAGTATTTATTAGAATTTTTTTAGCATTTCTTACCATTTCTTAGGGTTTCCAAGGGTTTCTTAGTCTTTCTTTGGGTTTCTAAGCGTTACATAGCATTTGTTGGCATTTCTTAGAGTCTCTTAGAGTCTCCTAGGGTTTCTAAGAGTTTTTTTAGGGTTTCTTAGCTTTTCTTAAGATTTCTTAGGGTTTTTAAGAGTTTCTTAGGATTTCTTAGGGCTTCTTAGTATTTCTTAGGGTTTTGTTAGAGTTTCTTAGCGTTTATTAGGATTTCTTAGGGCTTCTTAGTATTTCTTAGGGTTTGTTAGAGTTTCTTAGCGTTTATTAGGATTTCTTATGGTTTCTTAGCATTTCCTAGGGCTTCTAACAGTTTTTGAGCGTATCTTAGGAATTCTTAGCGTTTCTTAAGGTTTTGCAGGGTTTCTAAACTTTTCTTAGGCATTCTTAAGGTTTGTTAGGGTTCTTAGGGTCTCTTAAGATTTCTTAGTGTTTCTTATAGTTTTATAGGTTTCCTAGGGTTTTTTAGGGTTTTTCTATGGTTTTTTTTATGGTTTTTAGGGTTTTTTTAAGAGATTTTAGGGTTTTTTAAAGGTTTTTTTTAGGGTTTTCTATGGTTTTTTTAGAGTTTTTAGGGGTTTGTAGGTTTTTTAGGGTTTTTTTAAAGTTTTTTAGGGGTTTTTTAGGTTTTTAGGGTTTTTAGGGTTTTTAGGGTTTTTTTAGGGTTTTTTAGGGTTTTTTAAGGTTTTTTAGGGTTTTTTAGGGTTTTTTAGGGTTTTTTAGGGTTTTTTAGGGTTTTTAGGGTTTTTTAGGGTTTTTTAGGGTTTTTTTAGGGTTTTTTAGGGTTTTTAGGGTTTTTTAGGTTTTTAGGTTTTTTAGGGTTTTTTAGGGTTTTTTTGGGTTTTTTAGGGTTTTTTTTAGGGTTTTTTAGGCTTTTTTGGGGTTTTTTGGGGGTTTTTTGGGGTTTTTTGGGTTTTTTTGGGGTTTTTTGGGTTTTTAGGGTTTTTTAGGGTTTTTTGGGGTTTTTTAGGGTTTTTTAGGGTTTTTTAGGGTTTTTTAGGGTTTTTTAGGGTTTTTTTTTAGGGTTTTTTAGGGTTTTTAGGGTTTTTAGGGTTTTTTAGGGTTTTTTAGGGTTTTTTTAGGGTTTTTTAGGGTTTTTTAGGTTTTTTAGGGTTTTTTAGGGTTTTTTTAGGTTTTTTTAGGGTTTTTTAGGGTTTTTTTAGGGTTTTTTAGGGTTTTTTAGGGTTTTTTAGGGTTTTTTAGGGTTTTTTAGGGTTTTTTTAGGGTTTTTTAGGTTTTTTTAGGGTTTTTTAGGGTTTTTTAGGGTTTTTTAGGGTTTTTTAGGGTTTTTTAGGGTTTTTTAGGGTTTTTTAGGGTTTTTAGGGTTTTTAGGGTTTTTAGGGTTTTTAGGGTTTTTTAGGGTTTTTTAGGGTTTTTTTAGGTTTTTTGTTTTTTAGGGTTTTTTTTAGGGTTTTTTTTAGGGTTTTTTTTAGGGTTTTTTTTTAGGTTTTTTTTAGGGTTTTTTTAGGGTTTTTTTAGGGTTTTTTAGGGTTTTTTAGGGTTTTTTTAGGGTTTTTTAGGGTTTTTTAGGGTTTTTTAGGGTTTTTTAGGGTTTTTTAGGGTTTTTTAGGGTTTTTTAGGGTTTTTTAGGGTTTTTAGGGTTTTTTAGGGTTTTTTTAGGTTTTTTAGGGTTTTTTAGGGTTTTTTAGGGTTTTTTAGGGTTTTTTAGGGTTTTTTAGGGTTTTTTTAGGGTTTTTAGGGTTTTTAGGGTTTTTTTAGGGTTTTTAGGGTTTTTTAGGGTTTTTTAGGGTTTTTTAGGGTTTTTTTAGGGTTTTTAGGGTTTTTAGGGTTTTTTTAGGGTTTTTTAGGGTTTTTTAGGTTTTTTAGGGTTTTTTAGGGTTTTTGGTTTTTAGGGTTTTTAGGGTTTTTTAGGGTTTTTTTAGGGTTTTTTAGGGTTGTTTAGGGTTTTTTTTAGGGTTTTTTAGGGTTTTTAGGGTTTTTTAGGGTTTTTTAGGTTTTTTAGGGTTTTTTAGGGTTTTTTTTTAGGGTTTTTAGGGTTTTTTAGGGTTTTTTAGGGTTTTTTAGGGTTTTTTAGGGTTTTTTAGGGTTTTTTAGGGTTTTTTAGGGGTTTTTTAGGGTTTTTTTTAGGGTTTTTTAGGGTTTTTTAGGGTTTTTTTAGGGTTTTTTAGGGTTTTTTTAGGGTTTTTTAGGGTTTTTTAGGGTTTTTTAGGGTTTTTTAGGGTTTTTTAGGGTTTTTTAGGGTTTTTTAGGGTTTTTTTAGGGTTTTTTTAGGGTTTTTTAGGGTTTTTTTAGGGTTTTTAGGTTTTTAGGGTTTTTTTAGGGTTTTTTAGGGTTTTTTAGGGTTTTTTAGGGTTTTTTAGGGTTTTTTAGGGTTTTTTAGGGTTTTTTAGGGTTTTTTAGGGTTTTTTAGGGTTTTTTAGGGTTTTTTAGGGTTTTTTAGGGTTTTTTAGGGTTTTTTAGGTTTGGGTTTTTTAGGGTTTTTAGGGTTTTTTAGGGTTTTTTAGGGTTTTTTAGGGTTTTTAGGGTTTTTTAGGGTTTTTAGGGTTTTTTTAGGGTTTTTTAGGGGTTTTTTAGGGTTTTTTAGGGTTTTTTAGGGGTTTTTAGGGTTTTTTAGGGTTTTTTAGGGTTTTTTAGGGTTTTTTAGGGTTTTTTAGGGTTTTTTAGGGTTTTTTAGGGTTTTTTAGGGTTTTTTAGGGTTTTTTAGGTTTTTTAGGGTTTTTTTAGGGTTTTTTAGGGTTTTTTAGGGTTTTTAGGGTTTTTTAGGGTTTTTTAGGGTTTTTTGGGTTTTTTAGGGTTTTTTTGGGTTTTTTAGGGTTTTTTAGGGTTTTTAGGGTTTTTTTAGGGTTTTTTAGGGTTTTTTAGGGTTTTTTAGGGTTTTTTAGGGTTTTTTAGGGTTTTTTAGGGTTTTTTAGGGTTTTTTAGGGTTTTTTAGGGTTTTTTAGGGTTTTTTAGGGTTTTTAGGTTTTTTAGGGTTTGTTGGTTGGTTTTTAGGGTTTTTTAGGGTTTAGGGTTTTTTTAGGGTTTTTAGGGTTTTTTAGGGTTTTTTAGGGTTTTTAGGGTTTTTTAGGGTTTTTTAGGGTTTTTAGGGTTTTTAGGGTTTTTTAGGGTTTTTTTAGGGTTTTTTAGGGTTTTTTAGGGTTTTTTAGGGGTTTTTTAGGGTTTTTTAGGGTTTTTTAGGGTTTTTTAGGGTTTTTTAGGGTTTTTTAGGGTTTTTAGGGTTTTTTAGGGTTTTTTAGGGTTTTTTAGGGTTTTTTAGGGTTTTTTAGGGTTTTTTAGGGTTTTTTTAGGGTTTTTTAGGGTTTTTAGGGTTTTTTAGGGTTTTTAGGGTTTTTTAGGGTTTTTTAGGGTTTTGTAGGGTTTTTTAGGGTTTTTTAGGGTTTTAGGGTTTTTAGGGTTTTTTAGGGTTTTTTAGGGTTTTTTAGGGTTTTTAGGGTTTTTTAGGTTTTTTAGGTTTTTAGGGTTTTTAGGGTTTTTTAGGGTTTTTTAGGGTTTTTTAGGGTTTTTAGGGTTTTTTAGGGTTTTTTAGGGTTTTTTAGGGTTTTTTAGGGTTTTTTAGGGTTTTTTAGGGTTTTTTAGGGGTTTTTTTGGGTTTTTTAGGGTTTTTTAGGGTTTTTTAGGGTTTTTTAGGGTGTTTTTGGGTTTTTTAGGGTTTTTTTAGGGTTTTTTAGGGTTTTTTAGGGTTTTTTAGGGTTTTTTAGGGTTTTTTAGGGTTTTTTTAGGGTTTTTTAGGGTTTTTTAGGGTTGGTTTTAGGGTGTTTGGTTTTTAGGGTTTTTTAGGGTTTTTTAGGGTTTTTTAGGGTTTTTTAGGGGTTTGGTTTAGGGTTTTTAGGGTTTTTTAGGGTTTTTTAGGGTTTTTTTAGGGTTTTTTAGGGTTTTGGTTTTTTAGGGTTTTTTAGGGTTTTTTAGGGTTTTTTAGGGGTTTTTAGGGTTTTTTAGGGTTTTTTAGGGTTTTTTAGGGTTTTTTAGGTTTTTTAGGGTTTTTTTAGGGTTTTTTAGGGTTTTTTAGGGTTTTGTTAGGTTTTTTAGGGTTTTTTAGGGTTTTTTAGGGGTTTTTAGGGTTTTTTAGGGTTTTTAGGGTTTTTTTAGGGTTTTTTAGGGGTTTTTAGGGTTAGGGTTTTTTTAGGGTTTTGGTTTTTAGGGTTTTTTTAGGGTTTTTTAGGGTTTTTTAGGTTTTTTAGGGTTTTTTAGGGTTTTTTAGGGTTTTTTAGGGTTTTTTAGGGTTTTTAGGTTTTAGGGTTTTTTAGGGTTTTTTAGGGTTTTTTAGGGTTGGTTTAGGGTTTTTTAGGGTTTTTTAGGGTTTTTTAGGGTTGTTTTTTAGGGTTTTTTAGGGTTTTTAGGGTTTTTTAGGGTTTGTTAGGGTTTTTTAGGGTTTTGTTAGGGTTTTTTAGGGTTTTTTAGGGGTTTTTAGGGTTTTTTTAGGGTTTTTTAGGGTTTTTTAGGGTTTTTAGGGTTTTTTAGGGTTTTTTAGGGTTTTTAGGGTTTTTTAGGGTTTTTTAGGGTTTTTTAGGGTTTTTTAGGGTTTTTTAGGGTTTTTTTAGGGTTTTTTAGGGTTTTTTTAGGGTTTTTTAGGGGTTTTTTAGGGTTTTTTAGGGTTTTTTAGGGTTTTTTTAGGGTTTTTTAGGGTTTTTTAGGGTTTTTAGGGTTTTGTTTAGGGTTTTTTAGGGTTTTTTAGGGTTTTTAGGGTTTTTTAGGGTTTTTTAGGGTTTTTTTAGGGTTTTTTTAGGGTTTTTTAGGGTTTTTTAGGGTTTTTTAGGGTTTTTTAGGGTTTTTTTAGGGTTTTTTAGGTGTTTTTTAGGGTTTTTTAGGGTTTTTTAGGGTTTTTTAGGGTTTTTTAGGGTTTTTTTAGGGTTTTTTAGGGTTTTTTAGGGTTTTTTTAGGGTTTTTTAGGGTTTTTTAGGGTTTTTTAGGGTTTTTTAGGGTTTTTTAGGGTTTTAGGTTTTTAGGGTTTTTTAGGGTTTTTTAGGGTTTTTTAGGGTTTTTTTAGGGTTTTTTAGGGTTTTTTTAGGGTTTTTTTTAGGGTTTTTTTAGGGTTTTTTTAGGGTTTTTTTAGGGTTTTTTAGGGTTTTTTTAGGGTTTTTTAGGGTTTTTTAGGGTTTTTTAGGGTTTTTTTTAGGGTTTTTTAGGGTTTTTAGGTTTTTTAGGGTTTTTTAGGGTTTTTTAGGGTTTTTTAGGGTTTTTTAGGGTTTTTTAGGGTTTTTTAGGGTTTTTTAGGGTTTTTTAGGGTTTTTTAGGGTTTTTTAGGGTTTTTTAGGGTTTTTTAGGGTTTTTTTAGGGTTTTTTAGGGTTTTTTAGGGTTTTTAGGTTTTTTAGGGTTTTTTAGGGTTTTTTAGGGTTTTTTAGGGTTTTTTAGGGTTTTTTAGGGTTTTTTAGGGTTTTTTAGGGTTTTTTAGGGTTTTTTAGGGTTTTTTAGGGTTTTTTAGGGTTTTTTAGGGTTTTTTAGGGTTTTTAGGGTTTTTTTAGGGTTTTTTAGGGTTTTTTAGGGTTTTTTAGGGTTTTTTTAGGGTTTTTTAGGGTTTTTTAGGGTTTTTTAGGGTTTTTTAGGGTTTTTTAGGGTTTTTTAGGGTTTTTTTTAGGGTTTTTTAGGGTTTTTTAGGGTTTTTTAGGTTTTTTTAGGGTTGTTTTAGGGTTTTTTAGGGGTTTTTTAGGGGTTTTTTAGGGTTTTTAGGGTTTTTTTAGGGTTTTTTAGGGTTTTTTAGGGTTTTTTAGGGTTTTTTAGGGTTTTTTTAGGGTAGGGTTTTTAGGGTTTTTTAGGGTTTTTTAGGGTTTTTTAGGGTTTTTTAGGGTTTTTTAGGGTTTTTTAGGGTTTTTTAGGGTTTTTTAGGGTTTTTTAGGGTTTTTTAGGGTTTTTTTAGGGTTTGTTTAGGGGTTTTTTTAGGGTTTTTTTAGGGTTTTTTAGGGTTTTTTTAGGGTTTTTTAGGGTTTTTTAGGGTTTTTTTAGGGGTTTTTTAGGGTTTTTTAGGGTTTTTTAGGGGTTTTTTTAGGGTTTTTTTAGGGTTTTTAGGGTTTTTAGGGTTTTTTAGGGTTTTTTAGGGTTTTTTAGGGTTTTTTAGGGTTTTTTAGGGTTTTTAGGGTTTTTTAGGGTTTTTTTTAGGGTTTTTTAGGGTTTTTTAGGGTTTTTTTAGGGTTTTTTAGGGGTTTTTTAGGTTTTTTTAGGGTTTTTTAGGTTTTTTTAGGGTTTTTTAGGGTTTTTTAGGGTTTTTTAGGGTTTTTTAGGGTTTTTTAGGGTTTTTTGGGTTTTTTAGGGTTTTTTAGGGTTTTTTAGGGTTTTTTAGGGTTTTTTAGGGTTTTAGGGTTTTAGGGTTTTTTAGGGTTTTTTAGGGTTTTTTAGGGTTTTTTAGGGTTTTTTTAGGGTTTTTTTTAGGGTTTTTTAGGGGTTTTTTTAGGGTTTTTTAGGGTTTTTTTAGGGTTTTTTAGGGTTTTTTAGGGTTTTTTAGGGTTTTTTAGGGTTTTTTAGGGTTTTTTAGGGTTTTTTAGGGTTTTTTTAGGGTTTTTTTAGGGTTTTTTAGGGTTTTTTAGGGTTTTTTAGGGTTTTTTTAGGGTTTTTTAGGGTTTTTTTAGGGTTTTTTAGGGTTTTTTTAGGGTTTTTTGTAGGGTTTTTAGGTTTTAGGGTTTTTTAGGGTTTTTTAGGGTTTTTTAGGGTTTTTTAGGGTTTTTTAGGGTTTTTTAGGGTTTTTTAGGGTTTTTTAGGGTTTTTTAGGGTTTTTTTAGGGTTTTTTAGGGTTTTTTAGGTTTTTTAGGGTTTTTTAGGGTTTTTTTAGGGTTTTTTAGGGTTTTTTTAGGGTTTTTTTAGGGTTTTTTTAGGGTTTTTTAGGGTTTTTTTAGGGTTTTTAGGTTTTTTAGGGTTTTTTAGGGTTTTTTTTAGGGTTTTTTAGGGTTTTTTAGGGTTTTTTAGGGTTTTTTTAGGGTTTTTTTAGGGTTTTTTTAGGGTTTTTTTAGGGTTTTTTTAGGGTTTTTTAGGGTTTTTTTAGGGTTTTTTAGGGTTTTTTAGGGTTTTTTAGGGTTTTTTAGGGTTTTTGTTAGGGTTTTTAGGGTTTTTTTAGGGTTTTTAGGGTTTTTTAGGGTTTTTTAGGGTTTTTTTAGGGTTTTTTTAGGGTTTTTTAGGGTTTTTTAGGGTTTTTTAGGGTTTTTTAGGGTTTTTTAGGGTTTTTAGGTTTTTAGGGTTTTTTAGGGTTTTTTTAGGGTTTTTTAGGGTTTTTTTAGGGTTTTTAGGGTTAGGGTTTTAGGGTTTTTTAGGGTTTTTTTAGGGTTTTTTAGGGTTTTTTAGGGTTTTTTAGGGTTTTTTTAGGGTTTTTTAGGGTTTTT